>JADMNL010000023.1:279185000-281672500 GCA_016271365.2 Neoceratodus forsteri
AGTAGAGGTATCGTAAATTAGTGACAGCTGCAAGTAGGAGGAGGAAAGAAGATTTCCTTGTAGACTTTCTGAAAGTGAGGAAGACAAGTGCAGGAGAGTAATCTGTGTGGGATTCTGTTCCATTTTTAAGGTGCAGCAATATGGAAGGATCTGTTGCCTATGACTAGGCGGGGTTTGGGGATACTTAATATGGGGAGATAAGAGGATCTAAGTGTCCTAGAGAAGAATTTCAGTGAGAGGAGATTGGGTTAGGATGGGAGGAGAGGAGGGAAAGTGGATTAGTTTAAGACAGTACATAGTACTGGGAAATCCATTTTGGCCTCAAAGAACGGACAATTCAATATGCGGAAAACATCGCAGTGGTGTACACGAGAGCAGAAGTGGGCTCTGAAGCAGGCAACTCTGTGATAGGCCTGCTTAAGTTTTGCCTGGATAGGGGTTCTGGCTGAATGAGTGATGTGGCAGCAGAGAAGAGTCCAGGGAGAAGAGTAGTTGAGGCAATGGTCTTTCAAGCATGGGGTGAGAGATGGGGGCAATGCGACAAAACAGATCAAGTTTTTGGCTCATTATCTTGATGACGTTTGTTGTGTGTCATTCAAGGGATAGATGCACATCCAGTGTCAGTCCAAGGTATTTGAAGGAGCTCACTTCTTCTAGTGGTTCAGCAGAAGGGGGGGCCTGTGAAGTTATATCGAAGGAGGTGTGATGGAACAGCATGGTTTTAGTTTTTTTTTAATTCAGGACCAACAGTTTCTCCTTCAACCAATATTCCAGCATTAGGAAATCATACTGAAGATCAGTCTTAATGGAGGACACATTGGTGTTAGACCTATATAATGGCATTGTCTGCATATAGCTGGACTGAGACCCCACCACAGTCCATAGGCAGCTCATTGATGAAGATGGAGAATAGAAGAGGCCCAAGAATTGACCCTTGAGGGGCCCCATCAGTGATAGGAGATAAGGAGGAGTGAACACAAAACCATTTAACACAGTGTGACCTACCAGATTGGTAGTTAGAGAACCAGGTCAGAGAGGTGGAATCAAGGCCAAGACAGTGGAGCTTTGACAGGAGGAGTGGGTGATTAACTAGATCAAAGGCCTTTGTAACAGCAATAAAGACAGCCATTGTGGCCCATACAAGAGCCATGGCCTGTTATAAATCTGAGGTGATCTTCACAAGGACGGATTCAGTCCCATGTGATTTTCGAAAGCCATGTCGGTGTTTGGTGAGGGCACTGGTTTGCACGAGAAAAGAGTAGAGTTGGTTGTATATAGTTCTTTCCTGTATCTTGGCGATAGGACAAAGGATAGATATAGGTCGGTAGTTCCCCAGAAGGTTTGTTGGGCTGATTTTATGAACTGGGACAACAATTGTGGTTTTCCATTTGTTGGGATAGATTAGATTAGGAAGGATCTGTTAATTAGCTATGAGATCAGCTGAGCAAGCATGGGGACTCCAATTCTGAGGAATTTAGGTGGCAGGGAGTCAAATCCCAGAGAACTTTCAGGGTTGAGGCTCCAAGAGGAGTTTGAGGACTTCCATAGTTGAGGTGAGTTTTAAGTGGAAGAGTGGGCAAGAGGTTTCCTGAGGCGAGTGGAGTGGAGCAGACTGGGAAGTGGGATACGTAACATAGATTGTTCAAGCTTTATTAGACTTATGTCCATATTTAGCTTGCCTTGATATTTATATTAGTTTATATTTATTTCTAATACATCTATCAAGTCTAGTCTTAAATACCTCTGTGGTATTACTCATAACCACCTCTGTTGGTAAACTGTTCCATAAAGAGGGGACCCTAAGGCTGAACCAATGTCTACGCTTTTGCAGATTCCATTTCTCCATGGTTAACTGCAGTGGATGGCCTCTAGTTAGATATATTCCATGCTTTAGTGTCAACCCATAAGTATTCACTGTTGATTCATTCTGTAGTGCTTTGTGAACCATGCACATATCCCCCCCCCCACTCTTCTGTATTGGAGAGTATATAGATCTAATTATTTTAATCTTTCTGTGTACATGAGTTCATTGCAGCCTGATATTGCCTTTGTTGCTCTCTTTTGAAATTGTTCAAGTTTGTTGATATCACCTTTTTTATATGGTGACCAAACCTGTGTCTCATATTTCCAATTGTGACCTAACCAATGCTCGGTACAAAGGCAGTATCACCTCCCTGCTACCAATATGTCTCAGAATGCAGTTCAAGTTCTGACTTGCCTTACTTGCCAGTACCATAAATGCTTGACTAAGAGCCCGGGTGCTTATTTATTTCATGATGCTTATGTACCAGGTGCTTATTCAAGCAAGGTGCTTATTCAAACACAAGTGCTAATTAAACTGGCAGACCATTTCCTGGGAAAATAAAATCAAGCAGTCAATATTTGCAGCTGCACTTAGAATCTCTTTTATTTTATGACATGTTTTGAGTGGAAAAAGAATTTCATTCATCACAGTCATCACTGTAATGGACAGCCAGTTTGTGTGATTTTAGTTATGGCAATTGCAAAGCACTTATATTTGAGGTGGTTATTACTAATGGATCTACTGATGAAATGTATTACTGTTTCAGAACAAGTCTCAAGTCATACACAAGGTCCGTATAAATAAAATTATTTGGTCTGGTAATTGTTATTCATGATCTGATTGAAAAATACAGTATTGCTGACTTTTATTAAGTACAAGCTTCTCAGTAGCTTTCCTTAAGGAACCCAGTCACTTCTAAAGCTCACTAGCTCAGAATCTGCTCTGAGCTGAGATCAGTGCTTTTAATGTTCGGTGTGGGATGCCTCTCATATTATTTTGCAACTGAGTCTCCAAACACACATGCCAATAAATGACTAGTTCAACCAAAATAGCCAGACCACTCACCTTATACCCTGTCCAACTGAACCAGTTAGTCCGTCTTTTTCCCATTTTGTCCAGTCCGGCTGTCTGCTTTGCTTTGCACTGTGATAAGCACTGGTCTGTAGCCGCTTAACCATACCCAGCCTTCACTCACACCATGACAGAGCAAAACCAGGCACTTAATTAAACCAGGCACTTAATCGAACACAGGTGGTTTTATATTTTGTGGCAGCAAATGACCAGGCGCTTATTCAGGCAGGCGCTTAATCGAGATCCGGCGGTTATTCAAGCATTTACGGTATACTGCAATGTTCACTAAACTGGAGGTCCGGAGTTATTATTATTCCTAGATCCCTTTCCTTATTGGTAACTGGTAAATCATTATTTCCCATAGTATATTGGATGCTTAAATTATGTCTCCCCATGTGCATAATAGCACACTTATCTACATTCAGGAGTAGCTTGTATTTGATTGTCCAATTGTAGATCTCATTCAGTGCCATTTGCAGAGATTGTCCATCCTCAGTATTGTTCACAGTTGCCCATATTCTGCAATCATCTGCAAATTTTGTAATCCATACATTGGAATGCGAGCACTGAATGGTTGCCACATATAAGTTAAAAAGACAAGGACCCAAGACAGAGCCCTGGGGAACCCCGCTTGTCACCCCTGCCCAATCTGACATAACCCTGTTGACCACCACTCTCTGTCTTCTATTAGACAGCCATTCAGTCACCCAGTTGATTATATTTAAGTTCAGTTTAATTGACTCCAGGATGCCCATTAACTCTTCATGTGGTAGTTTGTCAAAAGCTTTAGAGAAGTCAAGGTAAGCCACAACCACTGAATCCCCCTGGTCAATTGCCTTACTTACCTGTTCATAAAAGATAAGCATATTAGTTTGACATGATTTAGACTTAGTGAACCCACATTGTGCCATATCTTGTAAGTTGTTCTCCTCAAGATGTATAATTATAAGTTCCTCAAGTATGCCTTCCAAAACCTTACCCAATACTGAAGTGAGACTCAACGGTCTGAAATTTTCAGGTTTGGTTCTGGGTCTCCTTTTCAGAATAGGTACCACCAATGCCTCCTTCCAGTCCTGTAACACCTTCCCTCTGTCTAAAGAGAGAGATGAAAAATATAGGTCAGTGGTGGTGCTATATAATCAGTGATTTTTTTCAGTACCCTGGGATGCATTTTGTCTGGTCCTGGGGTTTATTAATGTTAAGTTTCTTCAGTCTCTCTCTGATTTCTTCCACTTCCACTTTTATTCCCCCTATTTCAGATTTAGTTTTAAATTTTAGTGTTCCTGATTTGTTAGGGCTGAACACCAAACAGAAGTACTCATTCTGAATGTTGGATGTTTCTCTATTGTCTGCAGTTTTACCTTCATTGTTCATATATGGTCCGATACCATTATGACCAAGTTTATTTTTACTTATGTGCACAAAGAATAATTTGTGATTATCCTTAACTTTATTTGCCAGTGTAAGCTCATATGCAGCTTTAGCTTTTCTAATAGCCCTTTTGGTTTCTTTGGCCATTTCACTATATATCAGCATACCTTTGGAGTCCTGCATGCCTCTCAGTAGTTTGAAAATGTTATTATTTTTTTTAATCAGTTTTTTAATGTTATTATTGAACCATCCTGGTGTTATCCTTTTATTGTCATATTTGGTTCTGCTTGGTATGTGTATGGATACTGCCTTGGATATTTTATCTGATAATATCCCCATGCTTCATCAGTATTTCTATCTTTAAACTCAAACTCCCAGTCCCAATTTCTCATGCCATCCTTCAGTGATGCAAAATCTGCCTTGCTAAAGTTTAATATTTTGGTGGATCCCATAACAGCATGTATGACTGGTAACTCCTTGATGTAAAAACTCACTGAGCAGTGATCACTGGTACCTAAGGGTGTGCTTATTTCAATACCTCCTACCCGCTCCCCCATATTTGTAAATACAAGATCAAGAAAACTGTAATTCAATGATGGAGCCTCCTTCAAGATTAATCCAGTTTATACCAGGTAAGTTGAAGTCCCCCATAATGATGTTATTTTCAAAGGGATCTAAATCAGAAATACATTTGAGTATTATATTATCAGTCTGAACTGAGCTAGAAGGGGGTCTATACACAATCCCTAAGTTAATCTTGGCTTTATTTTGTGATAATAATTTAACCCATAGGATCTCTTCATTATTAGTTTTGTGGACAATTTCTACACTATTAATGGTATCCTTTATATGGCAATCCCTCCCCCTTTTCTATGTTTCCTAGATTTGGAGTATAGGTTAAAGCCCGGGATGTTTTTCCCATGGATATCACCCTCCTCCCACCATGTCTCTGTTATTAGGGCTAAGTGCATATTTCCTTCTACTAGTAAATATTTAAATTCTTCCATTTTTATTTACCAGGCTTCTGGCATTTAATAATATTCCTTTCCGAGTTTTGAGTGATGCCTCCTTTCCACCCAATATGTTGGGAATATTTCCCTTCCCTCCCAGTTTAAATGGAGCTTGATTACCTCATTCATTTTTTTGGCCCAGTTTGCTTGTTCTGATTTTATTTAAATGTAGCCCATCAGTTTTATATAATGCCTTATTTTGAAATGTTGTAAAATTATCCACGTATCCAATCTTTTGAAGTCTACAGAAGTGTCATTGCCAGTTATTCATCCTGTGGATATCTTTATTTTTATAGGCATTTACACCCCATGTTGGTAATATGGATGATATTATAACTTCTACCCCTTTACTTAATAATCTGTCTACAACGTGCTTATAGCTGCATTGGATGGTCATTAAATAGTTTTTTCCTATATAATTTATTCCAACATGTAGACTGACCAGTGTGTTATGTGTCCCCTCCATTAGTCCCTCCAGAAGCCCATCTATATCAGTTAGCCTAACCCCAGAGAGTGTGCTCACTACTGTATTCTCCTTTCTGCCATTATATATTATGGTATCTGTTCCCCGGGTAATAGAATATTCTATGATGAGGATATTCTTTTTATGTTGGTTCCAATCTAGATGGTCTGTTGCTGTATTATTATCTGCATTATTATCCTGCAGGTCATCTACCCTCATATCCTTGGGGTCTATATTCATACTAGCTTTTACCAAATCTTCTTGTCGCAAGGGGCACCTGCCTTCTAGAGATTGGGCCTCTACATTAACAACTTTTTGAGCAGCCATTTCACCCAGTCCCTCATTCTTGCCATCCTCAGTTAGTAACTCATATTTGTTTGGAGTAACGAAGGATTCCTGTACAGATATGTATCCTGTTTTTACTTTGTTTTTACTTCCCTTTTTAACTAGTTCCCAAGTAACAGAATCCTCCTTGGAATTTAGGGGCCTAGGTTCCTGACTTTCAAACCTATGTTCTAATGTACATAGATCTGGACATATTGGACATCTGTTTGACCAGTTTTGTTTGTTTATTTATTTATTGAAATCTCAGATTAGAACCTTTGATCTGGGAGCTCATTTACAAAGGTTTCATGTCATGACAAAACAGGGATACAGTAGTTAAATTATACAAGTCAAAACAGTGTTAACAAAGAAAACAAACAGGCAATTCAGATGCAGACATTCAACATATAGAATTATAAAAAGTACAGATATTATGGTACAGTAAATGCAGCAACAAAATCATGTGTAACATAACTGCACTAATAATGCAAGGCAGGAGAATGAAAGAGGACCATGGATGGGAAGAGACTGGTAGCAGGGGGAGAGGGAAGGAGAGGGATAGTGAAGGAAGACTAAGAGAGGGGATGAGGGGGAGGACTGGAGCAGCCAAGTAGGCCTTGTCAAAATTTAGCAGATAAGGGAAGGAGATAGTGGGAGGAGTGAGGGGGGGATGGTGTGGGGGCATGTAAATTGGGGTGGGAGGTAGGGAGAGGTGGAGGGACATGGCTGGGAAAACTGAGGGAGGAATTGAGAGAAATATGAAGGCAGGAGAATATAGGAGGAGGAAAGTGGAGGTGTTGATAGTGGCTTGAGTAGATTAAAGGTAGCAGTCACAACAGCTTAGGATTGCAAGATAGTCATGAAGCTTAGCTTTGAATGGGCAGAGCTTAGTATTGGATAGCATGTCCTCATTGAGAGAGTTCAGCCTGAGGGGAGCACGATATAGGTAGGAGCGCTGGACCTGGGTAGTGTGGAAGAAAGGGACTTTTAAGGTCAGGATGTTGGATCCCTTTGAGGTGCGGGTATTGTTGGTGGGGAAGAGAAGGCTTTGAACACCAGGAGATGCAAGCCCTAATATAGACTTTTTAATCAGAAGGCATACCTGGTACCAAATTCTGCAGTCTATGTTTAGCCACCATGGCTGGGAGTAGAGGTCACAGGTATGTGTTAGGTGGGGAGCATGAAGGACAAGCTGGCAGACTTTGTTGAGGGCCACTTTTGACCCTCTTGAGGGCTGTATCAGTGGCAGTGCCATATACTACCAGTCCGTAATCAGTCACAGGTAGGACAGAACTGGTAATGGCTAGGTTTAGGGTGCCATCTGTTAGGCAGTGCTTGTGCCTAAATAGTTGGCCAGTCCTAGCACTGGTTGCTTTAGCTACTAGGTGAATGTGATGAGTGAAAGAAGGGGAACTATCCAAGATGACCCCAAAGTATTTGAAACTCTGAACCATCTCTAGGGGGGCATTTTGAGAGTTCACTATATGCAATTGGTAGGATTTGTGCCAGTTATGGGGGGAGGCAAACAACATATTTTTTTTTTTTTTTTTTAGTTTAATAGGAGCTTAGAGTTGATGAACCAGGACTCAGTGGCAACAAAATTAAGTTGCATCTGTTTTTCCAGCATTACTGGGTCCGATTGGCTGGAAAAAAGCACCATATCATCAGAATAGAGGAGGATCTTGTCCAGACATGCTCAGGGGAGGTGGTTCAAGAACAGGCTGAAATGCAGGGGGCTAAGAATTGACCCCTGCTGTACCCTTGTAATTATAGCCTGGTTTTCAGAGAGGACATCAGCGATTTTCACTTGTGTTCTCTCAGAGAGTTAACTCCTAAACCAACATACAGTTTTGAGAGAGAGAGTCCTAAGTGGGTTAACTGGTCAAGTAGAAGTTCATGGTTGACTGTGTCAAAGGCCTTGGTGAGGTTGATATAAGTTGCCCCCACCAACTAGCCCTGGTCAAGAGCATTGTGGATGTAGCCTGTGAACTCCAACAAGGTAGTGGTGGTGGTGCTGTGTTGTTTTTGGAAGCCATGTTTCTCTGGGTATAACAGCTGAAATTTATCAATGTGGTCAACGAGCTGGTCATAGATAATTCATTGTAGTGCTTTTGGGGGGGGAAGTGGGAGAATAGAGATTAGCCTATAAGTGGTGTGGCTTGCTATATCCCCACATTTGAAGACGGGGGTGACCATAGCCTTATTCCATGCCTGAGGGAATTTGCCGTTAATGAGCAAGAAGTTCAGGATTCTGGTAAGGGGTGGTAGTGCCTCATCTAGGGTTAAGGCAATGAGCTTGAGATCAAGCACGTCACTGCCCACTCTGGTTTTCCCGAAGACTTGTGAGAGGTATTTTTTGCTTTGGCCTGGGGGATCATTTTAAAGTGGAAAGGTGGGGCAGGGCCAGCCAGGGAGACCGACGGGTTGAGGGGATCTGTCAAATTGAGTCTATGAGGTGTGTAATAGGTCCTGTGTATTATGTTATAGTAGATTTGTTGCAGTCTTATTGATATGATTCCATGTTTGGTAAAATCTATTTTTTATCCAACTCTTTTCTGTAATTTTCTGAGCTATTTTGTCTTCCCATTTTATTTTTAATTGATTTCAATTTCCACCTAATTGGCTTACAAGATATGAATATATCTTAGATATGATTTTAATTCTGTACTCATAAATAAGATTTCAAATTCATCAAATACGGGGGGGGGGCTTTAACTGTCTGTGTTCTTAGCTATATAGTTTCTTTTTATTTCAAGATATCTATAGAAATGAGAATTTGGTAGTGAGTACCTATTTTTTTTTTATGCTTGCCCGGCTCCTCGGCTTTCAGAGGAGGCCTAGTACCCACTCCTACTCCATCCACCAGGTCCATTCATGGATTACCCCCCCAGTTTCATGTTGCTTAATGGGTTGGGGGTATATGTATTTTTCCCCCATTTTCCCCTATCCCCCTGAGGGCACCGACACAGAGGACTGATGACCAGACAGATGATGTGCTAATGCATGTCTCTGTCAAGTGTCCACAGCACCATCCCCATCCCGGCTCCCATATAGAGAGCTGTTTTATGCCCTGCTGCCTGTGCTTCCATCGGTGGCAACACTTGTGGGCATTACTGCCATGGAACCTGTTCCCCTCTGGAGGAGGAGAACATCCATGGGAATGCTCAATCCTACCTCCCATATGGCCTGAGTGTGTTCACAAGCTCGGGTCACCGGCATAGCGTGAGGTGTGGTGTTGAGTATCTATTTTTAATGGTCAGAAAATCCATAAGACATTGCTCATTAAACAGTAGACTGATTTCCTTTAGACCTTTGCATTGCCATATTTTATAGGTGTACTCATTTACTGGGGGGGGGGGTAAAATATCCATTCAAATAAATTGGGGAATGGAATGGAAATATTTGTTGTAAATTTGCCTGTTTTTTAACTTGATCCCATATTTTGCAGACTGTTGTTGTAGTGCATCTAATGCCTGTTATCTTTTTTTTTCTATATGGACCTACATATAATATGCATTTAATATCATTATATGGGGAAGATGCTGTTTCTATATGGGATGAGCTATCTTGTGGACTCCCGTGAAACCATGTATAAATATTCACAAGATTGGGTGCAAAGTAATACCATTGCAGATTTGGTATTGCTAAACTACCAATTGTTTTTCGGGATGTAAAGGTTTTTCCATTTTAAGCCTGGGATGCTTCCCTTTTCAAAGATATTTTTTAATAATTTCCTCCATTCTTTTAAACCACTTTTCCTTAATATAGACTGGTAGTGTTTGAAATAAAAGCATAAATGTTGATAGTATATTCATTTTTATAAGATTAATTCTGCCTATCAGTGTCAGTGGTAAGGATACCCAGTGTTCTAGGTCCTCTTTTACTTTAACTATTAGAGGTTCAAAATTCTGGTCAAATATTTTATCCATGCCTAAATTAATAATTATTTCCAGGTATTTCATCTGCTTATTTATTTTAATTTTGTAGTTACTTGGCATTTAAAAAGGGTCTGTGTGTTTTGTAGTTTCAGTTATTCTACCTACTGTACCTTTAATCCAGGGCCTACTCCAGATTTCTTTTGGAGTGATGGGGGAACTGGGTCTGATTTACCTTGAGATTAAACTATGCTCCTTGAGGCAAGGGGTCTTCCTCTTTGCACAAAAAAGGCTATGATAAAGCCTTTCTTGAAGAAACTGCCTGTTCCAAATCTCCCCTTGAAGACAATCTGAAAGGCGGTAGTTGTACAGCTGAAACACTGCATGGAAGAGTATGACATGCAGAAATTATTCTACTGATTTATAGATCATACATACACCCCCATTTGAACTATGCCAGTCAACTATGGAATCCCTATGTAAGTAAATTTTATAATGCCATTGGGAAAATTCAGGATAAGATAACTAAAAGTGTAAAAGGATTAGATAATTTCACCTACCCTGAAAGACTGGATTCTCTTAAGTGAATGCCCTTACATGTAAGATGAATAAGGGGAGGCCTGCTTATACTATATTACATCATTCACGATGCATATTTCATGTCAGAGTTAATTCTCACTTTTAAACAAAGCAATATACAAACAAAGGGTCATACATTACAGTCAAAAGGTCATTTTAAAAAAAAATACACAGCAAGAAAGCATTTTTGTAACAAGAGAATTATTGATTTGTGGAATCATTTACCAGAACATGTAATTGTGAGTATTACAAAAGGGGAATTCGAGCAAAATGTAGACAATTACATAATGGAAAATAATTAAGGTTTTATTTCGAAGCTACTAATGGGCTTTGTCCTCCTGACCTTCTGAAATTCCCAGTATGATTGCTAGTACATCTAATAGCTTCTTCAGTCTGTCTTTCTTGCCTCATTACAGTATTAGATCACACTCTTCAAGGTGCACTATGATCTCCTTCCGGCGAGGGAAAGTGGCCATCATTCAATTCTAGTCATGCTTGATCTTTCCTCTGTGTTTGACACATGGGATTATGGGGTGCTGTTGGTTAGGCTGAGGCACTTTGTAGGCTCTCAGAGACAGTGTTATACTTGTCTGAATCCTACTTGTCTGGCACAGAGCAGCAGGTGGCATTTGAATCTTACATTTTAGATAGTTCTATGCTCTGTCATGGAGTGCCTAGGGTTTGACGTTGGCTCCACTGGCCATTGGTGAGATCATTAGACTTTATGAGCTGGGTTTTCACAGCTATGCTGATTATACCCAGTTGTATATGTCTTGTGTTACTGATGGGATGTAGTTGTCACGGGGCTGAGCAAATACCTAAAGAAGATCCAAGAGTGAATAACTGCCTGCTGGCTTAGCCTCAGTTCCACAAAGACAGAGTTGCTTCTGGTGGAGACACATCAGTGTGGTTTGTTCCAGCAATGACCAGCATTGATACCACATTACTATCACAGAACATCATCATGCTTAGAGCTCTGTGTAGGGATAGGAATCTGGAAGGAGGTCATTGTGGACTTCAGCCTGAAACTAGAACACTTGGTATCAGTAGTTGTCTGCAGCGAAGTGTTCCATCTTTGAAACAACACCTGAATCAAGCCCTTTCCTGAACCTACTGACTTGCTGACATTGTTGCATGCCTTCATCACATCAGGACAGGATTACTGTGATGCCTACTACCTAGGGCTCTCCATGAAGTTGGTGCATCACTACAGCTAGTGTAGAATGTAGCAGCCTGGCTGACTGTTGGGACTGCTCAGTCCAAGCATAACATGTTGGTGCTTTGTGGGCTGTTTGGATGCCATTTCAGTGTCACATCAATTTCAAGGCTTGCTGACCTATAGGCCCTGCATGGTCTAGGATCTGGCTACCTTAGAGAACCCCTGATCCTTTATACGTCAAGCTGCTATCTCTGTTCTTACAAGGCAGGTCTCCTCTGCACTCACAGATCCTGTCTCTGAAGTCCTTGGGGAATTGTGCTTTCAGAACTGTTGCCCAGTATCATGGAATACTGTAGGCCTGGATGTTAGAGGAACCCCTTCAGTAGACACCTTTAAAACCTGTTTAAAACCTCATCTTTTTAAACTTTTTATGGCTCTGGTGACATCTTTTAGGGTTTTAGGGTTGTATTTTATATGTTTTTGCTGTAATTATCATTATCTCAATCTGTATTTCCAAATGTTTGTAAGCCTGGGGGTTAAAGATAAAAGTGCCCTGCCTTGCCTCTTAACATTAGTCAATTCAATTATTACACTCACACTTACCTAAAATGTTTTTTTTTATTTATTTCATCGTTCGGAAATAACCTTTGAGCAAGGTGCTTGTCTTCAAAGGTTCCACGTCAGTATTAAACAATACAATTCATACATACATTTATACATACATACATACATACATTATAAGAACTTCAGTTCACAAAAAATAGAAGGGAGTACATTTTATAATGGTAAGAAAATAATTCAGGCAACACCACGTACAGTCACTAATGACTTGACATATAGCAAGTAAGAGATAATTCAACCATGGGAATGTTCAAGCAATGAATTAGTTGACTAATAGCAGATTCTCAAGTAAAAAGTATCCCTGACACAATCAGTAAAGTTAACAGATGTTCACTTTATTGTTCGACTGGTAAAGTAAAACACATCATTCAGCTTTGAAAAACAAGTGCAAAACAGCCTGGTGGGTAGGCTCCATTGAGGGGGTGGCAGCCTAGAGGGTAGGCTTAGTCCAGAAGGTGAAGGGCTTAGACGAGGAGGAGGAGATGAGAGGGACACTAGTGGGAGAGATCAAATGTAGGCAAGAGGGAGTGGGGGATAAGGGATGGAGGATAGAACAGTAATGTAAGTGGGGGGGCTTTGTGTTAAAAGGGAGGAAAAGTAAAATGGGAAGGAGGAAAGGCAGATGCAAAAAGGGTAAGGGTGGGAAGACTGGTAGTAACAGAAGTTCAGGGCACAGGAGGAGAGGAGAAATGTATTAAGTGCATCAAAGACACTGAGAAGGGCTAGGCACCAGGTTAGTGAAGTCAGCTCATACTGGGCATATGATTCAGGCTAGGGGAAGGAGGGGGTAAGTCTAAGCCTAGAATGGCTAGAATTGACAGGTGAAATCCTGCACTCACAAGATCCCTTTTCAGCGAGGAAGTGTTTGAGGTCAGTTTTGAAAAAGAAAATACTATCTATGTCTAGTAAAGATGTGGGGACTTCATTCAATCAAAGTGGGGCCCTATACGCAAATTATCATTGTCCCAGTGGGGTTTTCATGAAGGAAACAGAGATGGGACTATGGGCCATGCCCCTGGTCTGATAACTAGAGAGGTTAACCTGTAGGAAGTCCCCAATGAAGGGGGGAGCATTGCCAAGCAAAGCATTCTTAACAAGGAGGCATGTCAGATACTTTATCTTATTCCAGAGGTTCAGCCAATTTGTCTGCTCATAGAGCAAGCAGGTGTGTGCTAGGTTATCCACACCTAGGGTGACTCTGCATGCTTTGTTAAGGGCAGTCTCTACATGTTTAAGAACAATGTCAGTAGCTGCACCATAAACTACCAAGCAGTAATCGATGAGTGTCAGAATAGATCTAGATACTGCCAGGCAGAGGGCAGATGATTAAGGAATTGTTTGTCTATTAAGGATTCCCGGCTTAATGCTGACAGCTTTTACAACCTGGTCGATATGTTGAGTGAGGCAGAGAGTGTCATTAACAGTTATCCCTAGGTATTTGGAAGAGTGTACCTGTTTAAGAGGGTCAGCCTTGTTATTGAGGATGGTCAGAGCAGGGTGCTTTTAGTTGAGCTGGTGACTGGAGATCAGCATAGTTTTAGTCCTGTTATAAGTAAAGAGCAGTTTCTGAGTGCTGAACCACTCTTCTAGATGGTAGAAGGTAGACTGTAGTTCCCTGTGTAGTTGATCGGGCTGGTTGCTACTACCAAGGATGACTGCTTCATCAGCATATAAAATTATTTTACTCCTGCAGGCATCTGGAAATTTATTTAAGAACCACCTAAATAGTAGAGGCCCCAATACGGAGCCTTGAGGGTTCCCAAGAGAGAGACATTCCTTGAGGTTGAGATGGTGGAGCCGATTTTAACACTCTGGGACCTGCACAACAGGTAGTTCTTGAATCACATGACTGCATCTGGGGCTACCCCTAAGTACAGCAGTTTCTGAAGCAGGATAGGATGGTTGACAGTGTAGCAAAAAATAATTCAGTGTACTATGCCCATCACATAAAATCAGAACATTGTCTGTGTTCATACCATCTGTAATAGACACATCTGACTTCCAGTCTCAGATAAACATTAGTACTTCTCAATAGTAAATTAAAAACATTCTTGAATATTTAAAGAATCCCAGGACCATAATTCACCATGTTGCATCATTACTTTGGTAATGCAAAACCCATTGAGGCCATTAGTATTGCTCAAGTTCAAATTAAGCATGGGTCTGATAGCTCTGTTTTTTTCTAAGTAGATTTGTCTCAGTTTATCCTTTTTTAGACTTTACTTTCAGTTGTTGGTACTCATTCAATAGAACAGTGAAACTGAAAGTGCACAATTGTACCAGCAGATCAAAACTATTACCACTTTCTTTTCGACTTATGAAGTAGCGAGCACACAATCCAGATTATTCTGGAAGAAAATCACAAAACAAGTTTTGAAGATAAGAAGACTAATAATTAAACACCTATCACTTGACGCATGCTGTGTAGGTTTGCTAATGACCCTGAGCTGATCAGGGTGGTGGTCTCCTTACAGGATGGGTGTAAACTTCAGGAAGACTGCAACAGGCTGTGTGACTGGTTGGAGACCTGGAACCTCAGATTTAATGCATCTAAATGCTAGGTGCTACACTTGGGGGAAAAATAAAGGGAGGGCCTAAAAATGTTGTGTAGGGATCTTCCTGCTGCAATGGACAAAGAAATGGACCTGGGATCAATAATAGACTTGGAGCTAAAGCATTATAACATAGTGCATTCACTGTCAAGAGGGCCAGGAAAATGCCAGTGTGCATCACAATGCAGATGATCAGTGGGCAGGGGAAGTTACCCTGCCTCTTTACAGGCCCCACCAGGAGAAATGCATGCAGCTCCTGGCTCCATAGTACAAAGAGGACATTGAGGGAATCAAGTGGACGCAATGGGTGGCCACCAAAATGATTGGGGAAAATGGAAGACTAAGGCTATGAAGAGAGGCTAGTGGTCCATAGCATTTACTTTGGAGAAAAGGAGTCTTACAGTGGTCATGATCTCAATGTTCTGAATACTTAACAGTACAGGCCAGACTGACAGTCAAGTCAAATGCATAGGTACTTGAAGGCAGACACGTCATCTATAGGGATGTCATCTAGGGTGTGGAAGGATGGGAGGGCCAGGAATTTAGAGATCCATGGTCTTGTGCAAAAGCACATAGAGACTGTCTTTTTGGCATTAAGTGATAACTGATTTGACTGAAGCCATTGCTTGACTGAGGCAAAATCAGGTTGGAGCTTGGACATCAGCTCAGCTGGTGATGAACCAGAGAAAAATAGGGCTGGGTTGTCTACGTACATGTGTATGGATGCAGATGAGGAAGAAGAAGGAAGGTCATTTAGAAATATGGAAAATAAGAGTGGTCCAAGAACTGAGCCTTGGGGGACACTGGTGGTAATGGTGAGAGGAGGGAATATGGCTCCTCCAAGTCTCACAGATTAAAATATATGAGGTAGGAGCTGAACCAATGAGTGGCAGAGGCTGACAAACCAGCTGATAATAGCTTGTAAAGTAAGAGTAACTAAGAGACGGTGTCGAATGCTCTAGCTAAATCGATGAAAATGGTGGTATTGAGAAAACCCTGATCCATAGCTATGTGAATAGAGTCTGTTAGTTGGAGGAGGGAGGAGGTGGTGAAGTGGAGTTTTCAGATGCCAAACTGGAAGGGGGTGAAAAAGGAAGAGGAGTCAAGGAGGCAGTTGTGAGAGAAGAATGTGTTCTTGGAGTTTGGAGATGGTAGGGAGGAGGGAAATGGGTCGGACATTACCAGGAGAGGAGGAGTCACCACTTTTGAGGGAAGGGATGATAGTAATGTGCTTCCAAAATGTTGGGACGGAGGCCAGAGAGAAGGAGAGACTATGTAGGGAAGCAATAGGAGATGCAATGGCAGAGGCAGAGAGGTGCAGGAGCTTAGGATCAAGCCCATCAGGGCTGCTGCTTTGAAGGTGGTTGAGAGCTAGAAGGGCTTTCAGAGAGGAGGATGGGGAACAGGTGAAAAGAAGAAAGGGGAGAAGGAGTGGGGGTGGTGGTGGAGGGGTTGGGGGAGGGAGGCCGAAGGAGGAAGGGAGGGTAGGAGGGTAGAAGCACAAGTGGTTAAATAAGTATTGAAGGCAGCTGCCATAGCTGGAGGGTTAGAGGCTGTGGAGGCCCCTAAATTTAGTATGCAGTAGGGCGGACTGGGTTTGGGGGGAGAATAGGGCTTGAATAACTTTCTAGAACTTAGAGGGGTGACTTAAGTTCCTCTGGAAAGATGTCAAGAAAAACTTTGGCTAACCTCATGGCACTGGTGCAAGAATTCCTAAGGATGCGATACCTGTGTAGGCCTGCAGGGGAACCAGAGACCTTATAGGATGTCCATGCTATGTCTTGAGCATGATAGCAAGCCAGAAGTTCCGGTGAGATGCAGGGGATGTGGGGACCTCTGACCCTGGTTTTGAGTAGGGGGGCATGCTGATCCCATATCTGAATAAATTTGGAATGGAAGTAATCAAGGGCTGTGTTAATGTCAGTGGCATTGGAGATTGGGGACCAGTCAGTAGACTGTACATCAGCATGGAGGGAGGATAGGTCTAACGACCAGAAGGAGCAGGTGAGGATAATTTTGGGGGGTGCTATAGGGAGGTGAATTTTTCACACACAGTATACCATGTGGTGGTGCCTGAGTGCTTCGGGTAGGGTACCAGCATCAATGATGCAGTGCAGATGGCTGGTGAGGACCCAGTCCAGGAGAGAATGGTTTTGTGATTTTAGGTTAAGTCAAGATGGGGTGGAGATGAATTGAGCAAGATGCAGAGATTTTATATTTGGCAGAAATTCTAGGTGGTGAGAGTCAATATTGAAATCTACCAGGATAAGGAGATCCCCAGAAGGGGTGAGATCAGCTATAGCAGTCAGGAGTTCAGCAATCAGAGTGGCTGATATGCCAGACAGCAGTAAATGCCAGCCATGTAGATTGGGAGAGAGAAAGGGATAGAGATTTTGAGTACAAGAAGTTCATATGCAGCAGGGCTGGACACAGATAACACTGTGGAGAACTGAATAGAGGAGGAGAGGTAGATAGCAATACCACCACCCTTTTAAGGGCGGCCTTGGCGGGCAAGGGTGGTGCATGCTATGCTGGGATAGTGCTGGCCAAGTCGGGAATTTTGGGAGAGAGAGAGAGAGAGAAAGAATTCAGAAACAATGAGGACATCTGGTAGGAGAGTAGTGATGATAGGTTGAAGCAGGTCAATTATGGGAAGGAGGCTTCGGATGATGATATGGGCCACCCAGAGCCCTTTGGTAAGATCAGTGGTAAGGGAATGGACAGGGCCATGGTTGGGCTGAACATCTCCGGCCATAAGGAGAAGAAGGGGAAGAGGTTGATTGAGAAAATGGGACACCAGAGGTGACGTAGAAGTATGGAAGGAGGGGAAGGAGGGTGTCAGTGGAGAGAGAGAATTAATTATTGGTGGAATGGCCTAATTGAAAGAGTAGCAGCTAGCAGGTGGATCAGGCAAACAGTGGCCAGAAGTTCAGATCCCAGGGGGTGGGAATGGGGAATGATGGGGGTAGAAGGAAGAAGAGAGACTGGTGTAGAAAATGGGGAAGTAAACAGGGAATTAGGAGCAATTCAGTGAAGGGTGCAGCTAATTGTATTAGGTGTAAGGAAGGGGTAGCAGAGGCCTCTAGTGGCCCAGCAGTACAAGCATCTAATGATGTTAGGGGGAGAGAGAGACAGAAAAAGACAGGGATCAGTGGGTCATGTGACCTTAGGCAATTATACAGGAATTGATAAAGGCTTTTATATACGAAGACTTCCTCTCTGTGGAATAGCTCGAGAGGAATGCCTATATAGGAGCTTCTCTGTGTGGGAGTAACAGCAATAGTGGTGTCAGTTAAGGAAACTTCTGACATGATACCCAGCAGTTTTTGTCGGGGGGGGACCAAGGTTGAGGATATCCCCATCCAGTTAATTGGGGAGCAGGAGTGTACCAGAGCTCCTCAATCTGAAAATGTACATAAGGCTAATTTTAGTGGTATCACTGGGTAGCTATGTTGCAAAAGGGGACACAGTACTAGTTTAGGATGGGGTGACCAACTCATCCTCTGTACTTAAGTTTTAAATGAAAGACAATGCATATAATGAACATAGACATTTGGTTACATAGTATGGCAGAGGGTATAATAAAACAATAATAACTGGGGAGCATTTTCTCCCATCAGGAAACACAATTATAATTCACCATTATAACCTGCGGGTTATAACAGCAAACATGCGCCAGATTTCCCTCACTCTATGCTTGCGCCTGCTGCCGTTCTTCCCATACTTAGGGCTGGACACTTGGTCGCCACTATCATTCAGTGGCAAGTAAACAAAAAAACCCTTGCTCCTCAACAGTTTGTGAAACATAGAAACATATAATCTGATGGCAGATAAGGATCACAAGGCCCATCCAGTCTATCTATTTCTTTTTCTACCTTATAAATGTTCCACTGGCCTTTGTTCTGTCAGTGGCCTATCTATTCATACTCATCTGTATTGCTTCCTTATGCCTATCCCATGCCTGTTTGAAGCCCTGCACTGTATTCATAGCCACCACTTCCTGAGGTAGGCCATTCCTTGCATCCACCACCCTTTCTGTGAAAAAGAATTTCCTCACATTCCCCATTAATCGGCTTCCCTCTAATCTCATGCTGTGTCCTCTGGTCCTGCTATTTTTCTCATATTTAAACATGTTAGACTCTTTCACCTTCTTAATGGGTGTCAGCGTGGCTCAGCTGGTAGCACATCCGCCTCTGGACCAGAAGGTCGTGGGTTCTTGTCCCATACCGGGATTGGACTTGCACCTGAAAATTGCTGGCATCTGAGTGCAGTATTGGGAGGTGCTGTACTGCTGGGGTGTGCTGTCCTTCAGATGAGACGTTAAACAGAGGTCCCATCTGCCCATCCTGGTGGGTGTCCAGGTGGAAGTAAAAGAACCCATGGCACTCTTCGCAAAGAGTAGGGAACATTCCCGGTGTCCTGGCCAACATTCCCCTTCCCATAAACCGCTTCACGCAATTATCCAGGCTGTGTGTGGGTGATGATGTGCGATATGGCCGCCACCACACATTCAGTCACTTCACTACCAGTCTAGCTTTGCTTGTAAAGTGCTTTGGATGTATGAAAAGTGCTATATAAATGCTGATTCTTCATCTTCTTCTAATGCCCTTAAGCTGTTAAATGTTTTGATCATATCACCTCTCTCCCTCCTTTGCTCAAGGGTATACATACTGAGCTCCGTTAATCTGTCCTCATATGTCTTCTGATGCAGTCCCTGCACCATTTTGGTTGCCCTTCTCTGGACTGCCTCAACTTGCTTAATGTCCTTGTGAAGGTGTGGCGTCCAGTACTGCATGCAGTATTCCAGATGGGGCCTAACCAGTGTCTTGTAAAGAGGGATTATTACCTCCCTCTTACGACTTGTGATACCGCTACTAATACACCCTAACATCCCCCTAGCCTTACCTACTGCTTTAGAGGTCTGCTTGGATGATTTCAGGTCATCGGTGATGATGATGCCCAAGTCTCTTTCTTTCTTTGTTACTGCCATCAATTCCCCTCCCAGCCTATAGGTGGCTTCAGGGTTTCTCCTTCCTATGTGCATGATCTTGCACTTCTTTGCATTAAATCCCAGTTGCCACTCTTCTGACCATTTTGCTTCTTTATCGAGATCTCTTCTCATTCTGCCCACCCCATCTGGATCATCTACTCTGTTGCAGATCTTGGTGTCATCTGTAAACACACAAGCCTTACCCTCTAGTCCATCTGCAATGTCATTAATGAAGATTTTGAAGAGGACTGGCCCCAGGACTGATCCCTAAGGTACCCCACTTGTGACTTGCATCTCTTCTGACTGTATACCATTTACCACCACTCTCTGTTTTCTGCCCATCAACCAGTTTGCCACCCAGTTGACCAACTTCTGACCCTACCCAGCTTATTTATCAATCTTGTATGTGGAACAGTGTTGAAAGCTTTGCTGAAGTCAAGGTAGGCGACATCAACTGCTCCCCCTTGGTCCACCACTCTGGATACCCAGTCAAAGAAATCTATGAGATTAGTTTGACAGGACCTTCCTTTTGTAAACTCATGCTGTCTTGGATCGTGTGCCCCTATGGATTCCAGGTGTTGCACTATCCTTTCCTTAAGGAGTGCCTCCATAATCTTGCCCACTACTGAGGTAAGACTGACTGGTCTGTAGTTCTCTGCCTCCTCCCTGCTACCACTCTTGTGGAGTGGGATCACATGATCCTTCTCCAGTCTTCTGTGCCTTCCTGTGCTCAGAGACTCACTAAACAGTTCTGCTAATGGCTCTGCTAGTTCCATCCTTAGCTCCTTAAGTACCCTGGGATGTATGCCATCAGGTCCCATTGCCTTGTCCACCCTGAGCTTAGCGAGCTCTTGTGAGGACCCTTTCTTTTGTGAAGGGAGTAGTGCTCACCCCCCGTGTCCATGGTGCTGAGCTGTGGACCTGCCCTCCGTTCTCTTCAGTAAATACTGAGCAAAGGTATCTATTTAGGATAGATGTTTTACAGGATCCTCCTCCTCACATGCCCCTTTTTCTCCTTTGAGCTTAGCAATACCCCCTCTGGACTTTCTCCTTTCACTAATGTATCTATAGAAAGTCTTGTCACCTTCTTTTACTCTTCGCGCTAGTGTTTCCTCAGTTTGGGACTTTGCCTGCCTTACTGCCTTCCCTGCTTTCCTTAGGGCAGTTTGGTGTACCTCCCTATCTTCATCCCGCTGTGTTTCCATATATTTCCTGAAGGCCAGCCTTTTGGCTCTAACCTTTTCTGCTACTGTATTTGAGAACCAAAGTGGTTTCCTTCTTCTTTTGCACTTCATTTTCTGTCTAACACTATGGGATGTTGCTTCAAGTATTGCATCCTTAATGCTTGCCCACTTTGCCTGTACCCCCTCACCTGTGTTTCTTTTTGCCAGTGCTAGCTTAACTCTGTTGGCCATCTTATCAAAGTCAGCTCCTCTGAAGTCCCATATTTTTGCCTTTGAATGAGATGATTTAGATGTAGTGGCCAAACTGAACCATACCATGTGATGGTCACTGGCCCCAAGGTGACCTTCTACCTGGAGATCTGTGATTCCTTCCCTGTTAGTCAGTACTAGATCTAGGATAGCCCTGTCTCTTGTGGGTTGTTGTACCAGTTGTTTGATGCCCTCCCCCTGCTGGGAATCCACCATGTGTCTAGTTCTGGCAGATGCTTCTGCTGGTATTGACTAATCTGTATCCAGCATGTTTAAGTCTCCCATTATCAGAACCTCCCCTTTAGTTGTCATGTTTTGTATATCTTTTAACAGTAATGTGTCTATGTCCTCCCCCTGGTCTGGGGCCTGTAGACAGCCCTAGTTCTTATGGCTGTCCCATTTCCTGTTCAGGGTGACCCACAGTTCTTCTGGCTCATATGTGTATTCTGAATTTCTGTAGCTTTGATATTTTCAGTGACACCCAGGGCCACTCCACCTCCCCCCCTTTTTTGCACCTCGGTCTCTTCTGAACAGTACATAGCCAGGTACTGAAGTCTCCCAAGTGTGGTTACTGGTAAACCACACCTCACTAATTGCTACTATGTCCAATTTAGCCTCTGACATTATTGCCTGCAGGTCTGGGATCTTATTTCCCAGGCTGTGAGCATTTGTGTACATGATTTTCCTTTGGTCAGATTTCGGTGTGTTAGTTGTTGGGTGTGGTTTGGCATTTCCCCTGTGCATCGTATGGGGAGACGGACCTTTGTTCTTGCCTGGTGATGCAAATGAACTGAAAACATGCTGAATCCCTGTTTGACCACTAGCTGAGGGGGGAGGGGTGTTCTTCCAATTTGATGTATGGGGTGCTGAACCCCTCTCCCCATTTGCTAGTTTAAATATTCTGCAAAGACGTCAAACTTCTGCCCCAATGCACTGACTCCCTCCTTAGTCAGATGCAGTCCATCAAATTTAAAGAACTTTTGCTCCTAGAACTGTTGCCAGTTCCCTACAAATCTGTGTCCTTTTTCCTGGCACCAGCCCTTGAGCCACATGTTTAGCTCCCCTATCTCCCCTTCTCTGACCTTTTGTCTATCTGCCCCCCAGACTGGCAGGATCTCAGAGAAGGAGATGTTGGACGAAATGGATGATAGTTTGTCACCCAGCCTGGTCAGGTGTTCCTTGGTCTCCACAACTGACCGGCTGGCGAGATCATTAGTCCCTATGTTTATCAGGATATCAATGTTTTCTCCTGCTTTCCGAACAATTTTAGCAATGTAGTCAGTGTCTCTCCATGCTGATGTACCTGGAAGACATCTGACCATTACCCTTGGTTGGAGATGGGTATCAACTCCCCGAGTCCTTGATTAAACATGTAAGCTTTGGTTAAACCTTTAAAAAAATGTTTTCAGCAGCCGCTCGGCAACGGACCATAGCTGTTTATTTTATATAATTGCTGTGGTGAGAAGACACTCCTCAGCAATGATATATAAAAAAAAAAACAATGGGATGGTGTGTTTAATTCAAGATTTTACACACACCCTCAGTACTGGATGCTTAAATAAACCCCTCAAGCTTCGCTCTTGGGGTTTATGCAGCATCCAACACCTCGGGTGTTAGTAAAATCTCAATAAATGTACCACACAATGTATTATTCTATATTTGTTCTCTCCAGACTCTGTGTATTTATTTTCTTCTGTAAACTTCAGATATTTTAGAATGATCATGAATGTGAAGACTGAGTGTTAAAGGTTTTCAGTCCGATCCTCTCAAAACGTCCTAGTTTTGCACAGCTAATTCTCTGGTTGCCCTACTAGGGTGTATTGAGATTCGGTCATTTTCTGTTTTCTGTCATTCCCATGGACAGACACACAAAAAGCTGCAGTTTTCAATTTTTGCATCTAGGCTATGCTGATACAGTCCTAAACCTGAACATCACAAATCACGTCTTGACTTTTTGCATCTGAGCATCAGTCTCACAAGCTTTTAGGGAGGGGTCCTTACAGCCACAGGAGTTAAAGCACATCAGCAAGCCAGTGCTACACCAATGTCACACAGTCCCTATTCAGCATCCTCCAGAAAAATCCTTTAGGACTGTTTTAGGAGCCTTTCTTTGCCAACATCACTTGATCGGGGAGCATCAGTTGCAAACATGAACGCATTTCTTACTTTTACAGTGTGCGGTGCACCTGTGGGAAACTGCATTGGGAAGCTCTGTCCTTGAATAAACTGCAAAACTGAGTGGCAGAGAAACACCATAAACATACAAAGTGACTGCAATTTCAAACAGCACAATGAGTAAGTCATTTATATTTTTTAACAAATAAATAAAAATGAAATCCCAATGCCAATTGCAGTTGCCGGGCATGTTCTGCACAGCCTGCTGCTGCTTCTGACAGGACTTGGAGCACAGTACAGTAAAAATGTGGTGCTGCTGCAAAAAGGTAATATTCCAAAAGGCCTAGGCAGGCAGCTTCAGTAGGGAGGAAGCCTTTTTTTTTTATTCTGTAGAAGGAACCATGAAACCATGTAAGCAAAAATGCAAGCAGGAATAGATGCTACATTTCATTGGAAATGCCTGGCTGGAAATCCTTATCATCAGCATAAAATAAGAGAGAGGGAGCAAGGAGCAGTGAGTGCCTCTTCAGAAAGGAATGCATAATACATGGAAAGGATATTTCTCCCGCCTAGGCATTGTCTATACACCAAGCTCAGACACCTAGAAACTGGGCACCCAGCTTTGACACGTGGGGGACACTGTCTATTCACCATTGTAAGATACCACCTTAACAGTGCAACTACACCTGACTCTGACACCCAGGCACAATGCATTAAGCTATGGCACCCACTGGGCACTATCTGTACAACCAGACTGACACTGTCTATACACCCAGCTCAGACATTCTATCTGTACAATCAGATACAGCCTGTACATCTGCCTCAGACACCCAAACACTGTCTAACTACATGCCCATTTGGAATACAGTCTAGCAAGCAAGCAAACAATTCTTTATTTTTAAAAAGCGCCTTTCCAGAACCAAAGCACTTTTACAATAAATAAATCAAATACATAAAGTTAAAACAACATCCTAAAATCAGTCAATAAAATATACTTAAAAATCAGGATATGCCAGGCTAAATAAATACATTTTTAATGCTAATTTAAAACTTTGGAAGGTCAGACAATCTCACACCCGATGAAGTAGAGAATTCCACAGGATTGGGGCCATAAAACTAAATGATCTGACCCCAGATGTCTTTAAACAGACCCTGAGAATCTCTAGCAATCCCTCATCAGTGGATTGGAGTGGACGGGAGGGACAGTAGGGATGAAGAAGATCTTGCAGGTAACTAGGTCTATGATTGTGTAGGGCCTTATAGGTCAGCAAACTGACCTTGAAGGTACTCCGCCACTGAACTGGCAGCCAGTGCAGTCTATGGAGGACAGGCGTTATATGACTGGTCCTAGATGTACCAGTCAAAAGCCTGGCTGCTGCATTCTGCACTAACTGCAAGCATTGGATATCCACCCCAATTAGCCCTAGGTACAGGGCATTGCAGTAGTTCAGGCTGGAGGTAACGAAGACATGGACCAACGTTGGAAAGTCGTCAGCAGCAACCAGGTGCGTCACCTGAGCTATATTCCTCAGATGGCAGAAAGAGGTTTTGACAACGGCCGACACCTGATGTTTAAGGGTCAGGCAGTCATCAAATATATCGCCCAGGTTCTGCACCCAGTCTGAGGTAGCTAACTGGGCCCCTCCAAGCCAAATACCCGAAGGTGATCCCATCAGCAAACCCGCCCCCTGACCACCTGAGTCCACGACCAACACCTCAGTTTTTTCAGGGTTTAACCGCAACCAGCTCACAGTCATCCAGTCCTGAATCTCAGTTTGACAGTTGTTAAAGACCGAGACAGCATCACCCTGGTCAGGCACAAAGGACATGTACAGCTGAGTATCATCTGCATAGCAGTGAAAACTCAAGCCGTACCACCTAATAATTGCTCCCAACAGCAGCATATATACCACAAACAACATGGGCACCAAAATGGAGCCCGCTGTACCCCAGAGGATAGGGGGAGTGATGCCGAGGAAAAATTCCCGGACACCACCCTCTGAGCCCTACCCTCAAGGAATGATCGAAACCAACTGAGAACCAGGCCCGATAGTCCACAGATAAACCAGAGGCATTCCAAAAGCACTCCATGCAAATGCCACAGAGAGATCAAAAAGGACCAAGATGGAACACATCTTTCAATCTCTCGCTATTAGGAGGTCATTTAGTACCCGAACAAGGGCTGCCTCGGCACTATGTCTCTTCCTAAATCCAGACTAGAGGGAACCATAGACCTTGTAGCTGGCCAAATGACCATCCAGCTGTGATGCAACCACCTTCTCAATAACCTTACCTACAAAAGGCAGGTTAGAGACAGGCCTGTAGTTAGCCAGACAGTCCGGGTCCAAGGAGGGCTTTTTAAGAAGGGTCCAGATCATGACTTCCTTCAAGGGATCAGGAAAGATACCCTTCTCCAATGACAACCAGACTATCTTGGCAAGGACAGGGCTGATTTTATCCACACATCCTAGTAAAAGGCGAGTGGGGCCCAGGTCCAAACTACAGTTGGTTGGTCGCAGTGACTGGATGATCATCACTATGCCGTTGATTGTGGGCAGGTCGAAGTCAGACCCCACAAACTGGGTGTCCGACATCTCCTGCCGACCACCACAACTGCTGTTTGAAAGAGTTAGGAAGAGATCGGACCTGATTGTGGCAACCTTATCCGCAAAGAATCGAGCAAACTCCTCACACCATTCCTGTGAAAATGCTCTCTCAGGCTGAAGACAGATTGGATTGCACAATCTGTCCACGGTCGGAAAGAGCAGGGCTGGTCGACTCTGCACAGCAGCAGTTGCCCTGGACAGGAATTCTGCCTTCTTACAGGGAATTGCTGATTGATAGACCCAATAATGGTCCAACAAACTAAGCCTGTCACACTCCAGACCCAACTTCTGCTAACATCTCTCAGGCCTTCTTCCCACTTTCCACAACTTCCTCAAAGTCTCATCAAACCAAGGAGACTTGGGGCAAAGGGTGAGGGGTCGAACATGAACAGGAGCAATGGAATCCATGACCCCTACTACCTCCTCATTATAGGCAAGAACCAGGTCTCTAGGATCCATGCATTCACTCAACAAACCCGATAGGTCCAGCACCGCCATCAGGCCCTCTGAGGTAACATCCCTCAAAGGGTGGTACCGAACCATTTCCATATTGGCTGACTTACCAGGGGAGGCCAGGAAACTGAACCCAATGGGGTGATGGTCAGACCCTCCGACTGGCTCCACCACCAAGTCGGATATCTCCATCCCCAGGAGGAATACCAAATCCAGTGAATGACCATCTATATGGGTCAAGGAGGAAATAATCTGTGTGAAGCTCAGCAAATTCATCAGCTGGAGGACATCCTGACCAAACTGCGAGAGTTTGTCGTCGTCCCAAGCATTGAAATGCCCCAGGATCAGCCATCTGGAGGATCCCAATGTCATGTCAACAATGAAGCCTGCAACTTCCCTCCCTCAAGAAAACATTCCCGTTACCTGGTGGATGGTAAATGAGAAGAATCCTGCACTCCACTTCCTCATCCACGATACAGTCAAAGGAGTTGGTGATTCCTACTGGTACCGCCATCAGGTTTAGTTCTGTTCTAAAACAGCTTGCCACTCCCCCACCCCAATGATCCAGCCTCGGATGGTGTATTACGAGTACCCGGCTGGTACAGCTGAAGCCAATATAGGGCCAGCATTATCATCCAGCCAGGTCTCGGTGATGCATGCCAGGTCCAATGACCCTACAAGATCAGCTATTGTAGCAGTCTTGTTTTTAATGGACCTGGCATTACATAACACCATCCAAGTAGGATGAGTTGCCGGTGAAGACTGAGCCACCAGCCTGCCACAGGCAGAGCCCTTGCATGGGAATCAGGCAGGGAGGACTCCACTCCTGAACCCATTTCGCCCCAGGGCATCTTCTTGTCCCTACTATCCCAATCTGTCCGCTCCTTTACATTCCCCTTCCAGGCCCTGCCACCACCCTCCTCCTCCTCCTCACAATCCCCAGAGCCCTACACCATCTATATTCCTCCAGGGATAATGGGGGACACCTAAAAGGGTGGAGGTCCTTAAGCCCAGGAGGGGGAATAATGCCTGACCATCCAAACAACTCCCCCACACATCTTCACACACTCAGAGCACCCACAATAGAGTCACACCAACAACACAACACTACCCACCCAATCACTGAATTTTCAATCATACCCCACACACCAAACAACAATAAGTAAACACAAAATAAACAAAACAGAGCAGATTATAAATTACAGCATATGTTCGAGGAAGAGGTTGCCACAGTTCTCTCCAGCAAACAGTTTATGACCGCTGGGAGCTCTCACCTCACCAGAGAAAAATGTCCCCCCCACCAATCTCTCACTTCGGCTGGGGGTACAATATATCACTCAAACAATCTGTAAAATCAGGACACTCTCACTGTCCATAATATGTCCTTTAAACTGTCTGCAAAAGAGCAGAGCACTCTCACTGCCCACCAGGCAAGAGAATAGGAGAAGGTCTGACCTATCCACTGAAACAGTCTCCTGGGCTGTGGGTATCAATCACTTCTCGTCAGATCACTCTCTCACACCGATTGTAGGCCCAAAAATCAATGGGCCTCCAAACTGAACTCTGCTTCTTTGTTCCTCTTCTGGTCTTCTGATCTTCTCCAAACCACCAACCATCAAATCATGCCCCGAGAAGAACACCAATGGGGGATCTAAGCATAATAGATCCAGGTGAGAGACAGGCTCTTTAGCCTCCCCCCAGACCAACAAGGATCACGCACCAGCCGTTCATCCTCCAACGACTGCAGGTCCAGTCCTCCACACTATCAATCCCTCCAGCAGCGGCACCCAGGTTGAGGTTGGAATAATAAGGTCAGTAATAGAGTCATCAGACTTCTTGAAAAATGAGAAAAAAAGGCGAAAGATGACCCAGTCAGCCGAATCAGCAGAATCAGAACAGCGGGAACAGCCCCAACAACCACCAAAACTCCATAGAAGCCCAACAGCCCAGTCCCAACACAGTACCTCCACTCTGCTACTAAACCACAGTTCCACTTTGATTCAGCAGCTGAAAAGCAGCAGGACACGACCGCGGCTCCTCCTCTCCACTCCCGAAGGATACCACACCTCGGATCACAAGGCAGCTCCCCCACAATCTCCTCGTCCTTGAGCCTGGTTCAGTCGAGAATCACCAAATAATGCAAATCAGGATATGACTCAGGGTGAGTGTTAGCAAAAAACTGACACAAAATAGGAGGACTAACTTGTGCAATCCTCACAGTACACGGCAGCCATATTTACTGCATTTACAGCTGTTAGTTATCGGCAAAACAAAACAAAAAACGAAAATCAAAAAAACAAAAAGACGATCCTAACGCTAAAAACTTCACTTCTTCGCCCCTAACTAACTGCTCTAACAAAAAATATACAAAATTAACAAAAGTGTGCTCTATAAAATTAACAAAAGTGTGCTCTCTAAAAATGTGTGGAGACAGCTTAGCCCAGCGTGGCCGCCATCATAGTTAAGAAGTAGGATCTCAGTTCAAGCAGGTGCCGAGTCCCTCCCTCCTCCCTACTCCGCTCACTCTCACCTCCTCCTCCTCCTGACAGACTTGTTGCTCCACCCTACCTGCTGTGTAAGGATCTCTGTGGTGGAGGGGCTCATCAGGTTCCTCGTTCTCCTACTCCAGGTACCTGTAGTCATTAAAGATGAGTTTAAGTCCCAGTGTGGTGATGGCAGCCAGTGCCATCAGTATCAGTAGGAGGAGAGAAGTCAGACCAAATGGGATGGCAGCAGCATGTGGTCAGGGGACAGAAATAAATAGCTTTACAGCCAGGAGACAGTCAGACTCACACACACTGACAGGGATCTGGACAGGAAGTCAAAGACACAAACACATACACATACAAAGACAGAGGGAAGATCCAGGAATGGAAGCAGACAGGAGTTTTTTGGGAAATGAGATCCAGAGGGCAGGTTCAGGCTTTAGGTTCAGTCCTACGCAGACAGCCTGCTCCCAGCTTGTGGATCCATCTCACTACAGCACTGTTCGGATCTGAGCCAGTGATGGCACGGAGAGCAGAGATCACATCCAGGACAGATATCGCTCTCTCTCTCTCTCTCTCTCTCTCTCTCTCTCTATCCCTTCTCTCTTCTCTCTTCTCTCTCTCTCTTCCCCACCCCAGTACAAGTTCCAGACTCCCAGATAATCTCTACCCATGCTTTTCCAGCCTCCCAGACAGCCATCTCAAACCCAATTTATCCCAGACCCAATCTGGCTGCCACATTCTCAGTCCTCCTGTTTGCTAACACTCTTTCCTCTCACATAGTCATCACAGGGGACACACTCACCCACAAAAATAAGTACAGTACTGCCAAAAATTAAAATAAAAAAATAAGTAGCTTTACAGTATTTTAGTCTTACACAACCAATCTGGAGAAAGTTACAACTTTTTTTTTATTTATGTGTAGCAGAATTATTTCTGTGTCCCTTACAGCCAACCAAACTGCATCCCACTCTCCTGACTGCTCCACTCTCATTACCTTGAGCTATTCAAATTGCTGTGAACTTACACACGTACAGCAGTCTAAATCACTTGAAATGTAACTTAGAAAGTGTCCAGAAGCAGTGGTCTCCTTAAAAGGAGCATAGCACAAAGTTAAACAAGCATTTGTCAATGCCAAATGTTGTCTTGCTGACATTGGCATTGGTAATGCCCGAGTTAGACAGATGCAGAAAATGAATGGCAGTGAAGTACGGAAGTGACGGCAACCTCGCACCACCCTGAAGAGACTGACAGGCACTGAGGTTTACCTTTGGGTGTCGGCCATAATGCTCATGTGATTTCACCTCATCCTTCCCTGCAGAGTCCAACAAGTATCGCGTTCTGCCTTGAGGTCTTCGGACTTCATGCTCACCCCATTCTATATGGAAATACATTGAGATGGGTGTAGTACAAGAGAATGGGATGAACTTTAGGGCCGAAGAGTGCAAGGCACAGTTCGATGCCTGTCAGTGGCTGCAGGGTGGGGGTGGAATGGCGTAAGCATTAGAACCGACAATCTAAAGGCACACCCCTGATGTCAGTTAGTCGCTACAGGGTGGGACGTTATGGTTAGAAACCCTAATGCCCCAGGCATTTTTTGGTATTTGTACTCCAAATTTTCAACATGGGCTGTTTCTCACCACACCTCATGAATGCATTTGGGACCTCTGCTCATGAACAGTGGCATACCTCTCAACTGTCCCTGATTTTCAGGTACGTCCCTGATTTTGCCTCAAAAGTTTCCTCTGTCCCTCGTAAAATTTGTCTTTTTGTGATAGAACAGTGGGGATTAAAGCATAAAATAATGTCAAACATTAAGGTTACAGACTTGTCCTTCTTCATAAAATGCGTCTCAACACAAATCCTTTCATTCTATTGGCTTTCTGAGTGAATAGTACCAATTTTTAAGATGTGTCCCTCATTTGGGGTCTTTGTCCCTGATTTTTTTAAGCTTTGTCCCTGATTCATGAGGCAAGAGGTTGAGAGGTATGAACAGCGGCATTGTGATTTTGTTAATCTGTCATGAACTGTGATGTCCCACGGTGATTGCGCCATTCTGCGCCAGTAGCTCAAAACCACATTTTGGGCAGGATGTGAGAAATGACAACTTTACTGTTCTTTAGGAGGTGTGCAAAAATGGCAATGTGGAAAATCTGGAGTGAAAATATTACGTATTCTCCAAGTTAGGAGTGTGCATCGAAACTGAGCAAAGCACGCTAGTAGCACAGTCATTCTGTTGAATTTTCTCACCAAATTTTCAACATGGGCATTATGGGACCTCCACTCATGAATGCTGTCACAATGATTTTCTTAATCTGTCCCAAACATTGATTTCCTACAGCGACCGTGCCATTGTGCGCCTCATGTGCAAATCCGCATTTCACGTAGCATGTGAAAAATAACAACTACACTGTTCTTAAGGAGGTGTGCAAAAATGGCAATGTTGAAAATCTGGAGTGAAAATATTAACAGTTCTCGAACTTACTAGTGTGCATGGAAACTGCGCAACGCATGCTCATAAAATAGGCATTTTGTGAAATTTTGTCACCAAGTTTTCAACATATGCATTTTGGGACCTCTGCTCATGGACAGTGTCCCTGTGATTATCTTAATCTGTCCAGAACATTGATTTCACACACCGACTGTGCCATTGTGCACCACATGTGCGAAAACACATTTTGAGTGAGATGTGAAAAATGACAGCTGTACTGTTCATAAGGAGGTGTGGTAAAATAGCAATGTTGAAAATCTGGAGTGAAAATATAAAAAATTCTCAAAGTTATGAGCGTGCGTAGGAACTGCGCAACACATACTTGTAACGCAGTCATTTTTGGGAATTTTTCCACCAAATTTGCAACATAGGGTTTTTGGGAGCCTACCTCATGAACTATGACACTGTCATTTTGTTAATCTGTCCCAAAAGGTGGTTCCACACAGTGACCGCGAAATCACCTTTTAGGACCGAATAACAAAAAGACAGAGACTGAGTTCATGAGGTGGGGTCCCAAGAACCACATGTTGAAAATTTAGTGCAGAAATTCCCAACAATTGCCAAGTTATCCACCAAAGTTGAAAAAAAAACCCTATTTATGCCATTGTACAGCTTACCGGCATTTCTTCAGTTCGCAGTCGGCTTTGAAGAGTGCAGACGTGTTCCTGGTCCACCTAAGATGGCCGAGCCACCCTCTGGAGATAAGTATGGGGTGAGGACGGGTGTGAGGAGGTGGGTGCACAGAGGGTGGGTGCAGGTTGGGGGGAACGAGAGACTGTGTGGAACCGTTTTCTGTTTTTACAGGAAAAAAAAGACGGCAATGTGGGACGCTTTGGGTATGCTGGGGTGGGCTCCCAGCGTGCCAGCATTCCTGGGTGTTTCTTGGGGAGGGCTGGAGCCGACGGGGATTGAACACCCCATTGGCCATACAGTGTGCTGGGGAGGGGGGGCATGAGCACGTTGGGGTGGGCTCCCAGCGTGTCACCTGGCTTTTTGTTTCATGGAGCTGGAGCTGACATGGATTGGGCACCCCTGTTGGCTGCATGGTGTGCTTTTGGGGGGCATCATGAGCTGAGGGGGAATGGGCACCCCCTTGGCTCACAAATTTTTTGGGGGGGAACATTATGCTGACAGGGATTGGGCTACCCCGTCGGCAAATGTACTGGTGAGGACAAATGCTGACAGGGGGATTGGGCACCCGAGATGTCGGCTGTTATGGGGACAGTGAGAGGTGGACAGCTCCGTCATGTTTATTGAAATGTTACACCAGGGAAGGCATGGCCTGCAATGAAGGGGCACTCCCTCATTGCAGCGGCTAAATCTTTTCAAGGTGGTGGCATGCTTTTGCACTGCTGTCATAGACAGCGTGCATTCTAATTCATGCCACAGAGCCCAGCCCAAAAAAGCAGTGGTGCCATTGGCCACTACAGGACCGCACCTCCAAAACCTGCTATTCCAAGTTACGGCAATATGTTTCTTGCACATGCGCAAGACAACATAAAAAAACTGCTTTCATTCCGTGCAAAATGATGCTTCCTTACAGTGCCAAAAGAAACACTATATCTTTACCAAATTTCACTGCAGCTTGAATGCTTCTTGAAAACCATGTTGTATCTTTGCCACAGTTCAATGCAATAAACACCTTAGTCAGTTCATCAGTCAGAATCACTGTATTTCAAAAATCCACTGCTAAATGACAATAAGACCAGCAGAAGCCTTATAGCAGAAAAACAACAATTTTGTCAAAGGATAGAAACGTGATCTTCAAACAGGAAACTGAGTGCAAAGCATGGCTTAATCTCAATAATATCCGTTCAAGACATATTAGAAGAAAAACTTTCTGAGGGAGAATATTTGCTCAGGTGCAGACTTGTATAAAGTGTCTGCCTTTTCTGATGATAGCGCTTTGCAGATATATAGTAAGGTGTAATTCTTCTGTCTCCTTTATGTAGACTAATTCAAAAGATGCATCTGAAACACCCTAGAGTGAACTGGCACTGGTATTTACACTGCAGGCAGACAGTTCATACAAGTTTGCATATGAGCTAATATTTTCCTCCTATACCACCCCACAGGCTCACCACATACTCCAAGTCCAGACCAAATGTTAAACAAGTTATGGCACTAAATTCAAAACCCCATTGAAATACACTGAACTGCATACCTGGTCTTCAGTTCACGGTCCGGCTTTGAAGAGTGAAGACGTGTCGGTGGTCCAGAGAAGATTACAGTGTTGAGTCCCCAGTTGGTAAGTAAGGACTTGGGGGGGGTGCGGGGTGATGGATGCTCAGTGGGAGGGTCAGGTGGGGAGTAAAGAATGTTTGCAAAAGATATCAATGGACCATTTTTTTAGAGGTAAAAAAAAAGAGACCGATGATCCCTGATCACAACATCCCCAGTGTCACAGTCAGGTGGGGGAAGACATCTATGGACATATTTTTTCTGGTGTAATATAAAAAAAAAAAAAAAGACCAACGATCATGATCATAACACTGAGGAACTGAGCACCCCCAGTGTCACAAAAATGACGGACGATCCCCGAACATGACACTGGGGGACTGGGCACCCCAGTGTCACAGTTATGTTTCTGGGGGGTGGGGGTGCTGAGAAGAAGGGTCGGGTGGGGGGAATTTTCTTAATGTAAAATAAATAAATAAATACATTGTGAGGTCATGGTGGAATACGGCCGCTCTGCTGTGACCAAAATGGCCACCGCACACGTCTGCTCATGCATGACTGCTAGTGCATGCACAGTAGAGTGTGGTGGCCATCTTGGACAGGACGGAGTATGCCATTTTCTGCCGTGACTGCCAGCACTCTAAAATAGTGCAGTGGTGCGGCGATAGGGACAACATGGATGGACTGCTTCATGGACACGGAAGCAACTGTGACCCAATCCGACATGTTGTTTGTTTGGAAAGAATACAGAGTCCTTTTATTCAGTGATCATAAAAGAACTGCAGGGCTCTGTCCACTGCAGCCCCAAAAAAGATGTAGGTGACATAACAGAAAGCAATTGCATGGCTGTTTTCAAGAGGGACAGCAGAATTATTTGGTGCACAAAAAAGGGGGTGACTAGTAGAGCAAGGTAAGGTATGCTGCCACTTTACAAAGTAAGGCCCCACTTTGAGGATTGTGTGCAGTTATGGGTTCCTTAATACAACAATGACATTAAAGAGCTGTTGACGCGTTCAGGACAATTTCATCAAAACATAATATGTAGACAAAGTCCAGCTTGCATTTCCCATCAGTTCTGTATTTCCCTTCCCCGTTATTTACAACTGAGGTCATCTGTATGAAAACAGGATCTTTGCTCCTGAAGAGTTTGTCTAGTCCTGCTGCTTTCTCCCTACCTGGAGTCACAGAGCACTGCTTGTGACATCACAGTTACTCCCATGGCAACAGATTTTAATGTCACAACAGAGACTTATGACTTTAAGTAGGGAGTAAGCTATAGGTAGATGGATTCTGAAGAAACTCTAAGGAATGAAGATCATACATTGATGCAAATTTCCTTAGTTATAAATAATGGGGAGGAGAAATATATAAAATATAAATGGAATGCAGGCCGAATTGTACCTAATTATTATGTTTTTTTAAAGTTTTCTTTGAGGCATCAGCAGCTTCTTAAAGAACAGTTCTCCAGGACAATAAAAAGCTTGAAACTATTACATTACCAACAGTTATATTTAACTTCATTGTTTTATACTTTTCTTATACTTTGTTTTGCTCTTCGCCCACTAAATATTTCAAATAATGCAGTGTGTATTCCACAGAGTCATTCAAAAAGCATCTGTTCCCTACTGAACTCACAACTGCTGTTTGTACCATCACAGCCTGTTGTCCTGGTGAGCATTATGATGTCATAAACAAAAGCACCATGAGATCAATAGGGGGAAAAAACAATTAATTTATGCAAGCTTTTTTGAAAGACTACCAAAATAATAGTAATAATAATAATAAAATGTATTTAGTTGAGCGCCTTTCAAAATTTCAAGGTGCTGTACAGCAAGAGCAAACATAAAACATATTCAATACATTCAATAAAATCAAATATGAACATATATTTCAATAGAACAGTATAAAATCAAAACAGAGAAGGAAATGCCTTTTCCCATAAAAAGGTCTTTAGTGCCTGCTTAAAACTCCCCACCGTCCTACACTCCCGGAGCTGACAGGGCAGAGAATTCCAGAGGTCAGGTGCAGCAAATCCAAATGCACAGGTACCAGATGACTTCAAATTTACCCTCGGAATCTCCAGCAACCCCATGTCAGCCGAGCAGAGCTGTCGCAGAGGGGTGTAAGGCACCAGGAGTTCTTTCAAGTAGTCGGGACCCAGACCGTGTAGGGCTTTGTAGGTCAAAAGACCCACTTTTAAAGGGTGATACGCCACTGTATTGGCAGCCAGTGCAGTGCGAGCACAGGGTAATGTGAGAACTTCTAGAGGCCCCAGTCAACAAACGTGCTGCCGCGTTCTGCACTAGCTGCAAGCAGCGGATATCAACCCCAGGAAGTCCTAGGTAAAGGAAGTTACAGTAATCAAGGTGTGATGTCACAAAGGCATGAACCAAGACCGGCAGGTCACTGGGCAGAACAAGATGCCTAATCCTGACAATGTTCCTAAGATGGAAAAAGGCCAGCTTGACAACTGCAGACACCTGATTATGGAGGGTCAAACCAGCGTCAAGCTCCATTCCCAGGTTACGCACCCATTCAGAGGTGAGGATCTGGTCCACCTCCCGGATTAATCCAGAGGGGAGACCAGCCCTCAATCCCTCTACCCTGTGACCCAGATCCACAACCATAACCTCAGTCTTTCCTGGGTTCAATTTTAAACTGCTGGAATTCATCCAGTCTCGGATGTCAGCGAGGCAGTTGTTCAGTACCGAGATAGCACTAACCTGGTCAGGTGCAAAAGACAGGTAGAGCTGGGTATCATCAGCATAGCAGTGAAACCTCAGCTCATACCGTCTTACAATGTCTCCGAGGGGTAGCATATATACTGCAAATAACATGGGGGGAAAGCACCGAGCCCTGAGGCACCCTGCAAGGCAGAGAGAAGGCCCTGGATGAGAACAAACCCGAGACCACTCTCTGCATTCTCCCTTCGAGGACCGATGAAAACCATCTGAGGACTGTACTCGACAGCCCACAAATGGACCTCAGGCATTCGAGCAGAACCCCATGATCCACAGTATCAAAAGCTGATGATAGATCAGGGAGAACCAAGATAGAACAGTGTCTCCGATCTCTTGCCATCAGGAGATCACTGAGCACCTGAACCAGAGCAGTCTCGGTACTATGCCTCTTGCGAAAACCAGACTGGAGAGGTTCGTATAAACTATGGATGGTCAAATGGTTATCCAATTGAGCCGTCACAACATTCTCAATAACCTTCCCCACAAAAGGGATGTTAGAGATTGGCCTGTAGTTTGCTAGGTCATCCGGGTCTAAAGAAGCTTTATAATCTATGTTATAATCCTGAAACGGAAATCTGAAAATTAAAAAAAAATACTTGCTGTAAATTGTGTTTGCTGAAACATCCTGTTCATGGCAGTGCAGTACAGTACAATATAGTACAGTACAGTACATGCACAAATGCAGAGTTAGAGCTGAATTTTCAAAGGGTGACACAGCTTACATCAAGCCATGTGTCAAACCCATCTTTTGGTGCAGCTGTGCCAATCACCTTTACCATGATTGCACCTGATTTTCTGTACTCGGGTGCAGACAAACAGAAACATTGAAGATGCTGGCAGAAAAGGACCTCTTGGCCCACCTAGTCTGCCCTAAGTCCCTGCCTATTGTGCTACTGCAGACTCTAATTGATCTCTGTCCTTACCACCACCTGCCCTGTTACTAAGATCCACTTGTGTCTATCCCATGCGTGTTTGAAACCCATTACCATTTTGGTACCCACCACCTCTCTGGGAAGCTGTCCAGATCTCCACCACCTTTTCTGTAAAGAAGTATTTCCTCACATCCCCTCTAAGTCTCCCCCCTTTCAGCTTCATATCATGCCTCCTTGTCCTTGAGTATCCTGGTCTGTGCAAAATGCTATCCTCTTGTACCTTATTGATATCTTTGAGGTATTTGAATGTTTCTATCATGTCTCCCCTTCTCCCCTTTTCTCCAGAGAATACATATTTAGTTCCCTGAGTCTTTCCTCATAGGGCTTTTGATGCAGGCCATGTATAATTTTGTTTGCCCTTTTCTGTACTGCCTCAACCCATTCTATGTCTTTCCTGAGATGGGTCTCTAGAACAGGACTCAGTACTCCAGGTGGGGCCTCACCATTGATCTGTACAGGGGTAACACTACCTCCCTCTTTCTTTTGGTGATACCCCTCCATATGCACCCCATCATTCTATTAGCCATTCCCACTGCCTTATAACACTGCTTTGCTACCTTCAGGTCATCAGATATGATGACCCCAGATCCCTTTCCTGTTTAGAGGTTGTTAACACCTCCCCCCTAAATGATACATTGCCCTTAGGTTTTTGTGCCCCATGTGCATAATTTTGCACATTTTGGTGCTGAAGCCCAGTTGCCAAACCCTTGACCAGTCTTCTAGCTTTTTCAGATCTTCTTTCATTTTTTCCACCCTTCCCCCTCGGTGTGTCTACTCTTTTGCAGATTTTTGTGTCATCCGTGAACAGGCACACCTTTCCCTCAGCCCCTCTGTGATGCCACTAATAAAGACATTGAGGAAGACCGGTCCCAACATTGACACTTGAGGCACCCCACTGGTCACCCTACCCTTTTCCGAGTAAACTCCTTTTACCACCACCATCTGAGTTCTGTTACTTAGCCAAGTTCTTACCCATTTTACTATCTTTGGGCCCACTCCCTGGCTGCTTGCTTGTTTACTGGTCTTCTATGTGGAACAGTGTTGAAGGCCTTACTGAAATCTAAGTAGGCCACATCCACCGTCCCCTCTGATGCACCTCCGTGGCAACCCAGTCAAAGAGCTCTATCAGGTTCTTTTGGCAAGATCTCCCCCCTTTGAACCCATGCTGCCTCAGATCCTGCAATCCACTGCTTTTCAGGTATTCTCCAATCCTTTCTTTTAATAGTGTTTCCATGACCTTGCCCACTACTGAAGTCAGGCTTACAGGTCAGTAGTTTCCTGCCTCCTCCCAATTCCCACTGTTGGGTAGTGGGACCACATCCACCCTCCTCCAGTCCCCTGGAATTTTTCCCATATCCTGTGATAGATTGATCAGGGACATTGGAGGTGCAGACAGTTCCTTCTTTAGTTCCTTCAGCATTCTGGGGTGAGCCCGGTCTGGCCCCATTGCCATGTTTCCTTTCAGCCTTGCTAGTTTTCTAAGGACTTTCTCCACCATAAAAGGGCTAGTGTCCATTTCCCTTACCTTGATGCCATTTTTCCCTGTCTGTGACCTGTCACCTACATCTTCCTTTGTGAACACTGAACAGAAGTACTTGTTCAATATGTCCGCTTTCTTCTGGTCCTCTTCCACACTTCCCCCCTTCTCCTTTTAGACTTGCTATCTCTGCCTTGCTTTTCTTCCTTTTGCTTATGTACCTGAAGAATGTTTCATCCTTTTTTTTTTTTTGCTGACTTGGCAATGTTTTCCTCCATTTGTGCTTTTGCCCTCCTAACTTCCTTCCCTGTCTCCCTTTGTATCTCCTGATAACTCTCCCTATCCTTTTCCTCCTATGTCAATGTGTAGCTTCTGAATGCCTGCTTCTTTTCCTTTACTTTCTCTGCTACTTCCTTGGAGCACCATAGTCATCTCGTTTTTTCTCTTGCTCTTTTTAACCTGCCTAACACAAGGTTTAGTTGCCTTCTCAATTGCCTTCCTTATTTCTGCCCACTTTTCCTCTACTCCACCCATTTTCCCTATTCCCGCTAAGGCTTCCTTGAGGCACTCTCTCATTTTCTTGAGATTGGCCCTCCTGAAGTCCAATGCCCTTGTTTTAGCATGGTTAGACTCTGGCCCTGTCCTTATGTTGAAACACACTATATGATGATCACTGGTGCCAAAGTGGCTTCCCACTGCAACGTCTGCGACACTATCCATTTGACAGTACCAGGTCCAGTATCACCCCCTCATAAGTGGTTTCTCTAACTAGTTGCCTGAGGAATGTCCCCTGCAGGGAGTCTAGGATTTCCCTACTTCAATCTGTTGCTGCAGCATGGAGGCTCCAATCCACATCTGATAGACTGAAGTCCCCCACTAGCAATACCTTGCCCTTGTTAGCCATCTCTTTGATTTCTTCTATAATATCCTTATCTTCCTCCTCTCAGTGTGCCGGAGATCTGTAGATCACCCCTATTTGCATAGTGGCCCCCCCCCATCTCCAGGGTGTCCCACAGTACCTCTTCTTTACTCTGACCCCCCCTGTATTTCTGTGGCCTTTATGTTCCCTCTTACGTAAAGAGCCACCTCTCCTCCCTTTTGTACTACCCTGACCCTCCTAAATATAGCATACCCTGTTATGGCTACCTCCCAGTTCTGGTTTTCTTTGGATCAGGTCTCTGTAATTGCTACTATGCCCAGGTCTCCTGCTGCTATTGTAGCCTCTAGTTCTGCCATCTTGTTGCCCAGACTTTGAGCATTTGCACACATGGCTCTTCATTTTTCACTGCCACCTCCCCTCATCCTGCCCTTTTGCCCTCCCATTTTCCTCCACTATTTCCTTTCCTTATTCTCCCTCCCTCTCTCTTCCTATTGGTTCCCTGTTTGTGTTTGTTCCTTTTATGACTTCTCATCCTCAGGATTCCCACTGCTGACCCTATAAGCGTTTGTGTGGGGGGTAGACTATGTTAACCTGCCTTATTCCACTTCCCCCCAAGCTAGTTTAAATGCTTGCTGATGTAGCATTTAAACTGTTCACTGAGGATCTCAGTTCCCCTCCTGGAGGGATAGAGGCCATCACCCCTGTACAGGCCCTCATCCCTACAGGTGGAGCCTCAGTCCCCCAATGAATCCAAATCCTTCTTCTCTGCACCATTTTGTCAACTATAAGTTGAAGTCCCTGGTGCAGTGCCACCTGTCATCCCCCATATCATGGACAGGTAGCACCTCTGAGAAAGTAACAGATTGTGCCACTTGCCTCAGACCCCTCCCCAACTTCTTGAACGCCTCTAGAACTTATTCCAGCCTCTCCCCAACCAAGTAATTTGTCCCCAAGTGGACAATAACATCCAACTCTCCCTACCTTCCTGCCTCTCTGGTGATCCTTAGGATCCTCCTTCCACTCCTATGAGCCATGGCACCAGGAAGGCACCTTACCACCCTCTCCTCATCCCACCAGTCCCCAACTGTATGCCTCTTACTATCGAGTAGGGATGGGCGGATATTGACATTTATTCAAATATCGGATCTGAATACCCTGTTACTATAATTCGATAGGATCCAGTTTTGCATCAGAATGGATAGTGGTATGCTCTGAAAAAAAATACTTGTTAAAAATTCCGAGTACAGGAGCACCAAATAAATGTGGCAGCATAACAGAGATTGGAGCTAAGTCTGTGTCAAGCCCCTCGATGAACTGACTGCAAAAAACTGCCAAGTCTTACATTGTTATTCATGTTGTGCTTGTTGAGGGGCTGACTCAAGAGTTTTGTGGGTCAGGCACTTAAGATGGAGACATTTCTCACTTCCCCCAGGCTCATCAAAACAGGTACAGGAACCATTTAGAAAATAAAGTCAAACCTTAAACTCAGTCCTCAGCCATGGAATCCTCCTCCTGCTGTGAATATGATCTCTCTCATGCTGCCGATGCTCCCCCCTCCCAATGCCTATAGTGAGACTGATCTGTATTCATGGATTGTTGAAACAGCTTCTGAAAGGTATGGTTCTTTGAATAGTGATCATGTGTTCTGAAATCCAGAATTTAAACATTGCTACCATTGGGTGCAGGAGGGGACAGTAGTAGCTTTTGCTAGGAAATAATGAAAGGTGTGGTTCTTTGAACAGCAGACATGTGTTCTGAAATCCTCAATAAAATAAAAGAAAAAAGGGGGACATTAAATATAACAACAATATGTATATAGTATGTGGTTCTGCTCTACACAACAGTGCTCTAGGAAAATCAGCCACTACCTGAGCCGATACATGCAGCAGTATCCAGTCGGGTCAGATAGTGTCAGAAAGTGTAAAATCAGACCAGTTCCATTTATTGGGGTGGATATCCACCCATCCCTACTATTGAGTGCCCCACCTGGATTCACTTCCTCCTCCTCTGCGGTCCTCTGCTACCTCTCTTGGGGTCTCCACCATGGAGGACCTCCACATCTGTCCCAGATACTACATTGGTTGCCTCTATGTGACAGTTCCACCCTGCCAGTATAGTGTAGGAGTTCTATAGTGGTATGGGATTTGGGATGTGACTACACTCCACCAGCCTAACCCTCCCTGAGCCCACCACTGTCCAGCTGTTCCTCTTTCCCGACACCCTTTGAGGTAGCAGAGGTAGACTTGGTGGTCCCTGAGTGGGTGAGTAGGTTTTCCTAACCCAAGTTATTTCAGCCTTGAGTCTGGACACCTCCTTTCTCAGCTCAGAGAGGTGCCTGCAGAAGGGGCATGTCTCCCTGAAGACTGCTACCCTAAAGCCACTGCACTGCACCACTACAATCATAGCTACTCCCTATTTCAAGACCTTACCTGCTACCCCCTGAAAATTGCCCCAATACAATAATTCAGCCCTCACCTACAGGTTATCAACTCCCAGATGCACTATTTTCCCACATCCTCCCCCCCTTCTCTCTCATTACTTGTGAATATGTTCTATCCTTTCTTCACCAACTCAGTTTATCAAACGCCCTATGCAAAATCCCCCAGAACACTGGCTAACAAGTCCCCGGTGTGTTATTTTCACACACACTCTTAAAGCTACCTCTTGCCTACTGCCTGCAATGTCAGCCAGCTGGTGGATTTGTAGCCTTTATAGTTATTGGATAGGTCGGTGGCAGGGGAAGGGCCAAAAAATCAACTGTGCTCTGCCGTTAGCGGTGTCCTGTTGCTCTCTGCTCCAATGTGCTCCCCACTTCCAGAACCTAGAATGAATCAAGAAAAATTTAATGTAATCCTTTGTGCCCCGCTGTTTGTCCACTCCCAGTACCTAGCAAAACCAAATGAAAACAATCAGCTCTGCCCTCCCATGCTGCAATCTGAGGGAGAACTGAGCTGCTGAGATAATGGACTGCTTTTAAGTTCTCTGGCTTGGCGCCTTTTCACCCCACTCCACAGGATTGGTCCCCTCAGCCCATTGTTCTTCCCACTATGCTCAAAATCAACTGTGCCTTGCCATTAGCAGTGTCCTGTGTGCTTTCTGCTCCCATGAGCTCCCCGTTCCTAGAACCTAGAATCAATCTAGAAAAATTCAAAGTAATATTTTGTGCCCCACTGTTTGTCTGCTCCTGATACCTAGCAGGAACAAATAAAAGCAATCAGTACTGCTCTGTAATGCTGCAATCTGAGGGAGAACTGAGCTGCTGAAATGATGGACTGCTTTTAAATTCTCCAGCTTGGTGCCTTTTCACCCCACTCCTTGGGAGTGGTCCCCTCGGCCACTTGTTCTTCCTGCTGTGCTCATAATCAACCGTGCCCTGCTGTTAGCAGTGTCCTGTGTGCTCTCTGCTCCTGTCTGCTCCCTGCTCCCAGAACCTAGAATCAATCACAACAAATTTAAAGTAATCCTTTATGCCTCACTGTTTGTCCACTCCCGATTCCTAGGAGGAACAATGGAAAACAATCAGCTCTGCCCTCTGTTGCTGAGGTCTGAGGGAGAATTCCCTCAGTGTCCTCACTTTCAGGCAGCTTGCACCAAATATTTGGCTCAAGCCCCATAAAAAGGGTCTATGAATGCCACAAGTTGGACTGGGTGGGCTGGTCTAACTTGCAGAACTCAGTGCATGGGAGTGAAAATCCCAATTGCTGGCTGGTAGTATGCCACTAGCCCTGTGCGCTATATGATCAGTGCACCAGGGCTTGTGTCATTCTATGTGGCTTTTTAACAATCTGGCCGTTGATCTTTAAGGCAGTTCTGACATGCAACACAAGGCAAATAATATGGTCAGAGTTTTGAGGGACAAAAGCTGTGAACAGGGTCTGGTGGCCCTTAACATGTTCACCTTTGTGAAAAAAAAGAGACTGAGAGGGTACAGTATCTCAAGCGTTAGCATTTTCAGCGGTATCAACAAGATCAAATAGGTGGAGGTGTCTGATCTAGTGTCCTTCTGCAAGAGATGGGGACTCAACTTGCAGCTTAAAGGTTTGAAATTCAGGGTTAACATTAGAAGGCAGTTTTCCTCCCAATGGGTGGTGAACCTATGGAGCAGCCTACCAGTGAAGTGGTGGATATGAAGGTAGTATAGACCTTCTAGGTCTTGTCTGCTTAGCAAAGCAATTGTGGGGTATCAGAATCCCTGGCTGCTCCATTAAAAATAATTTGTTTTCCAGTTTGCTAACCCAGTCAACAAAATAAATCCAATCTAATCAGAATTCTTAAGTTTTAGTACAATTCATCTTTTTTTTTTTTACTGTATGAAGCATTGGCGGGGACTGATAAACGTAGAGTCTCTTCCAGTCTTAAATTATTGTGTTGCAATGTCTATCCTTCCTCAACTGATTTGCTGAAATTTTAGAATGCTAAAATCAGATATCTCTCATACAGTATGTTGCTTGATCTCTTGCAGCAGGGCCTCTTGATTATATGGAATATTAATCTTTTCAGTGACTTGATGGCTATGGATATTACATTTTAATTTTGGTTGCTCAATGCACACTGTCAATTGTATTCATCTGAATGGACTGAAGAAGCACTCATGGGTTTAGCTGCCAAAAATACTATATTAAAAGATACTTAAAAAGAGTAGATTAAAAACACCTTCCACAGGACCTAGCTAATTCAGAAGATAATGGAAATGACAGCTTCTGGCAAAAGAGACAGATGAATATATCAGACCCTCTGAGCAGTTGTGATGCAACACTTACTGCTCTTTCTAGACTGGAGTCCACTGCTTAGGGGGTAATGGATAATCTTTGTAGAAAGAAATAAAAACTTAGCATAAACATAGGCAGTTAGGCTAAAAAAACTTATGTTGGTGTAAATTAATGAGTCTAATTATTTTAAGCACTGGAATAATAGAAGACAAGGCTACTAGTTTGCCAAATCCAAATGCGAACTATGATCTAGTAGGTGTTTTTTCTGGCTGTATTATATCCATGTAGTGTCTCTCAGGAAAATGCAAATACTATTCCCTACTGGGGCTCAGTTAAGAAAAAAAAGCTTAGTCAAGATGCTATTAGAGTCTAACTAGAAATTTATCTACTGTAAGTACTTATTAAAGCTCATCAGAATGCCATTATTTTAAAGGGCTTGCTTCTATTTTGAATGAGCAGATCTAAAAGGGGTTTCTGCTTTGAATGAGGCTAACATTTTCAGAGCTCGGATAGTAATGGGGTTAGAAGTTCATTTTAGGTTTATGTTGGGATATCGAATCACTAATTTTACAAAATCCTAAAATTTACAATACACATTTTTTCTTATTTTGTAAGCCACTGAGTTGTTATTCTCAGCTAGAGATGGAGCACAGTTTAAATTTGTGGGTGAAGTTGCCATGAATAAGCCGAAATTCACATTTGTGGAGGTTCTAGAAGTTTTCCCAACCCTCAGCAACTTCAGCTTTTCCCAAAATCATGAAGTTTTTGCCCACAAACAGCAGAATGTTGCCTGCAAACAGAGAAGTTCTGTCATTCACAAGTGAAATTCCATCCTTCATGGGTGAAATTCCACACTTCGTGGTGGAACTTCGCACTTCCCAGATCGATTTGTGCTCTGCAAATTGTGCTAAATTCACAGATTAATTCATGGAGCGAATTTTGCCACCTTTGTCCATTTCTGCTCTCAGCTCATATTCTATTAAATCTTTTTTATACCAGTTAGTGCAGAATACATCTGACTGACATTTGACTTCTAATTTGGAGGTCCGATTATATCACTACAGTTCTCCAAGAACTGCACTGATTTCCTGTTAGGTAGACAACTGCATTGATTTTAAGATTTGGATGATAAAGGTCCTAAAGTCCTGGCCCTTGCTACCTTCATGACCTTCTTACTACTTACGCACTGAAAGGTGTGACATGTTCTGCAGGACTAGATGCTTCATGTTTTCTGTCTTCTTGTTTGAAAGCTGCCAGATACCATTCTTTCAGTCTATGCTCCTGTAACACTCATTATCTAATGGGTTTCATATAGCCCCTCATTAAACATTTTTTAAAAGTAATTAAAACCTATATATTGGCATTTTGGAACTCCTTTGGTTATTCTGTTGGTTTTAGAATTCCCTGAATATGTGTTAGACACTCTATTGAAATACTGTTTTTGTTTACATTTTTGTTACTGTGTCAGAAATATTTAGTTGATATCATTTGCATAGCTCCAGGTGGTGGTCAGCTCATTTTGAGGGACTGGGTCATTGCCAGCATGTTGGTCAGGTTTCCATTGCATGCAAGATTTTTTGAAAGAACACATTGTTTTTTGACATCAGGTTTGGGCTACCAGTGGCATCACCATTATTTTGGAGTTGGAGTTTGTTTGTTTAAAATGTACATACAGAGTAATGCAATAGTATCACTTCCAGCTGGTACTCTGATGACCCAGGCTTGGGAACAGACTCAGGTTGCTGGGGCTAGCTGAGGAAAGAAGGAATAAGCATCCCATTGACAGTGCTACTCCTTCAGGAAGGGAAAATGACTTCCTCTGCTGTCTGCCACCTTGCGGAAGCTGGATGGTGGTCCAGTGAAGGCACATAGCAGGGGAAAGGTTACTGTTGGATGCTGACTGGGCATGCACACATCAATGTGCATGTGGCATGAATCATTGCATTCTGGAAACCCTCACAATGTTGAGAAAATTGTGGGGAATCACTGACCTGCAAGATGACATTCAGCACTCGGCAGGCCCCCTAGCACCAACTAGGCACCCACTTCTGCAGCCGAATTCCAAACCTGTCAGCGTACATATGCTCCCTGGTGACTCTGACATGGGGGCATGCCATTGTGGAACAAGGAGTCAGGAATATGTACCTAGGGATGGTGGGTGTTGGGGCTGGGGGGCTGGTAAGATGGGGGTAGTTTAGCAGTGAAAGTGGACAAACTGAAGATTTAAATATATTCAGTATATAGATTGCTGTGTTCATGTCATGCAGTACTTAAGAACTAGGGTTTGACAAACTTACCTTGTATTTTTATGGAAATATTTAAGTAGAAATAAAAAATTCATTGGAGATGGGCTATTTATGTGGAAATAATTGAGTGACAAATCTCAAGTTTGACATAACAGCTTACCATTTGTCTGCAAAAATGCTTTTTCATGATCTTTTTGACTACAAAAAAAAAACAATTACTTGCATGCAATGTTCGCTGAACTTCACGTATGCCAAAATGACCAAATTCAATGTTTTTTTTTCAGGAACAGAAACTGTGCAAAAACAGATTTTTACATGGTTTTGCATGTTTTTTACCCCAGTAAAAAGGAAGTTTCTCCTAGACCTACAAGTGACACATTCTCTGTAAATGTTAATGAGGCTACAAATGAATTCTGTTGACAGTGGACTTGATGTCTGTGGACTAAAGTTTCTTTTAATGATACTGTAACTAAGTTCGTTATGCTATATGTTGGATATACTCAACTGCCTGATTCATGGGGCCCAGTTTTCAAAGATTCCCCACATGACACAAGGGGCTTGTGTCACAAAGGCTGGCCCATGGTACGGCTTACACCAAGAAGTGTGCCGGGGCTATTCTCAAATGCAACCTGCAGCAAACACAGGCTGCATGCACCAAGGGTGTCTTATGCTTACCTTGCAGCACAGAAAGGGTGCAGGATGGCACAAGGAGCCTTGAGCCAGGGTAATGCCACTACAACCCCTAATCTGGTATTCTGGCACATGACTGGTGCCAACAAATTCAAACACCCACTAGACCACCCATGTGAGCTAGTTCCAACTCCTAAGGGTGGTTAATATGGATCAACCATGCCGCAGTGACACCAAAGTCACTGGCATCCTTCACATTGACAGACACAATGGCAATTGTTGGCTTTGTGCTGTCAGTATTCCATTATGTTTTCTTCAGGGGGCAGCATCCCCCGAACCCCCCATGTGGGGGTCTCTATCCCCACACCCCCCAGGATTTAATTTATCAACTCTGAGTAGGAGTTGTTTCAGGGAGGGGTGAAATGCCGGGGGACACATTGCCTGTGTTCAGCAGGGACCATTACAGTGACCTTTCGATTTCTGTCATTGTAATGGTCTTCGCTGTTGTGGTTTCATTGTTCAGTCAATACACTGGTTAATTCACATATGCCAACCATTGACATGAGCATATATGTTGTAACAGTATGAATATATTATAACTAATCCTTAGGATGACAAATTGACAATATTTGCAGATATGTTGGACATTGCATGTTAGGTACAAATAAGCACTGTCCGAAGCATCTGTACATACTGTCCTTTTGTCATCATGATGATTACTTATAATAAAGTTGTGCTGTTCCGTATTATATCATCTCATACTCCTCTTGATGTTATGCATACCCCTTCAGTTTGACCACCATCCTAGATTGCCGCATGTCTGGCCTGCAGCTTGTGGCAAACCACTCAGCTGCACCATCTGTTTGGTGCATGGCCGCAGTTGCCGCAAGCTGCAGGAAATTGATATCAGAACCCTACCCAATAGAGAATAAATTGCAGGACCCCTGGTGCAGAGGTGATTGGCATAAGCAGTCATTGGCATGGCTTGCACCAAGGTTTGATAAAGAAGCCAAAAATATTTAAATTTTCTCAAGTGTAATGGGGCAGGACCATAGATAGCTAACAAGTAGCAAAGACACAGGTGAGTTATGAAAATCCTGCCTCTCACAGATGAAGATAAACTATGTATTTTGAGTAAGACCATTACATATTTAATTAATACATCAGTTTCCTAGTTATAACTTTTAAATCTCCTGTTTGAAGATTTAAATACTTTTGCATGATTTCAACTACTGACTTCAGCGCTGCACTAAATAACTGTGGTATTATAGATGATAATTTTGCTGGCGTTATTAACAAACAGTTCATTACATAGTATTGTGAAGAATGAGTTTTGAGAATGTGAAAAATAAGAAAGAATCAGAAAAATGGATTTTTATGGAGACCATGGAAGTTCTTAGACAGAAAGAACCATTTTTTCCAAGAGAGCTTTCTATGGATCAGTGGAAATTGTGGATCCCCCATACACTCAGTTCACTCTTTTCTATGATTGAGTGGTTAAATTTGTTTAAAAAAAATACATTTTTCCATGGTAGTGACCGAGCTTGAAGCTGTCCCCCAATAAAAAGTTTTCCTTCTGCCATTTGTTTAAAAATTTGCAAATTAAAAAAAAAATCCCACTGCCAGTGGCTTGTAACCCACTCTACCACTTATGAATGGAATGTTGCAAAATGTTTTGTTCATGCCAACACTGTACTTTATTGATCAAATAATTTAAAACTACATGTTTGTCAGTAAAATCACCTATCAAAGGATCATCTTGGGCCAAACTCTAACAAAACTGAAAGTTTCATGTTTCAACTTCTTTTTTTCTGCTATTGATTAGCAAAAAAAGTCTTAATTTCCATATTTTTCAGGGTTTTCAACCTTCTAAAAACTTTTAAATGGCTGAACCCAACTTTACCTCACATATGGCATATAAAGACCCTGGCACCAACTAATTTCATGCCAAATTTTAGGCTATTAAGAACAGATATGGCCACGTTGTTAAGGTGCATAAATTAGGGAGTAACATTAGACTGCCTACTCAGCCCAAATATAAGAACATGTACCTTGCAAGCAGCAGAATCATAGGGCACAGGATAAGACCTGCAGCTTGCTTCAATCAGGGCTCTGTGGACCCTACATGAAGCAGCTGGTCCATCAGGCATGGCGCTGGATCTATAGGTTTCTTTATGCATGGCTCTGTGGCTACTGTGTAATCCACAGACCCATATGAATGGCACCAGATTTGTAGCATTCTTTGCTTGAGATCCCATGGTACTACATTAAGCAAGGGACCCATCAGGCAGGTCCAAAAGTTGCCACTTGGGGGGCCATGGGAGAGGTCAGTAAGTAATTCATCTCACAATCTGGTTTAAAATGTTAAAAATCACTAACATTTTGGGTGCTAGGATAAATACTATTAAAAAGTCTCAGCTCATGCATCACTCATCAGGGGAGGGGGTTCAGTCAACAATAACTAATATTTATTAATTGTTTTATTTTTTTTTTCAAACCTGAGGTTTATTGTTCTTACCACTACTCTCTTATTAACAAGCAATTTTAGGGTTGGAATTTGGTCCCAAAATACAATATGTTTTAAGAACACAACATTCAGCTTTCTCTGACTAAAATGAAACTAAAGTTCTGCTCCTGCACATCAGTATTCGTAGGGAGATAGTTTTGTAGCTATTGTTTTTCTTTTTGGTTTGCAATCAGCAGTGATCAACTGGAGCAGCAAATGGTAACCAGCTGAGGAGGAGGGAGGACTGTGTCTGTCACCCACCCTGAGACTACTGGTGTATGGGTGATGTTTACAGTTCAGGAAAATGTAGCTGAAACTTCATTAATAATGAATGAAACCTTGACAGTAGTGAGCAAACTGATGACAGTGGTTGTGAGATTTTAGTTTTTTTCTGATCAAAGCAGTGCAATAAAAATGACTAGAATCAGTGGAAGCCTTCAAAATAAACTGTGAAACATCCATATTGATCATGATGCTGCCCTTTTACCTCTAGCCAGGGAGAAGATTTACAAAAGACGGCAAGAACATATTAATGCTCTGCGTTACACATACAGATCTAAATTCAAGTGGCAAAATAAATCATATCTGTTTTTCCACGTGGACCAAATGAAAACTGTATTTGAGAAGGAAGACAAAGATCTGCTGCTGAAGATAGTATAGTAACTCACTGTTCTTGGAGGCTCCAACAACAAGTACGGTACTATTTTTCAATCTAGTTGCTCAATCCATGATCAAAATGAAACTGAACATTTTATCTTTGTAGAACTACTGGACACTGTTCACCCTGCTAGACCTACAATACTGCCAAAAAGACACTTACTTTAATCAAAACTTTCCAGGTTATTTTTTTAAAGTTGGGATTTATTGTGCAGGAATTTGAATCTTTGGGATACAGTTTTATCTGCATTTAGAAAATGTGCAAGAAATTTACCAGTCTCTGATTTGCTGAGATGTTTGGCAAGGGGTACATTTATGTGCCAACATAAACTTGGAAATAAATACTCCCGGTACAAGCCTGTCCTTCCATCAAAGATATCAATGTGCCAGTCCAAATTTGAAAAGCTTGAGCCACCGTTTTATTTTCTCGCTTAGAGAGATTTACCAGTGCACCCTGTTTGATTTTCCATGTTCTTGCCCATTTTTGTAAAAACAGTTTAAAAAATAACTTCATATACCTTATTTAAGTTTTCTTTTCAGTCAGCTCACTCCGCAATCCCATGATAGCAGCTTGATCAATAAAGTCCCCATCTTATACGAACATACAAAACTGCCAGCAGATACAGGTCATATAGTCTACCAAGTCTGCTTGAGTGTGCAGCTAGCAATCTATTACACTGCGGCTGCCCCTCCCTCCACTCCTATGGTCACACGCCTGCTTTCCCTTCTACTGCAACCCTGAAGTGCACCTCCCTCTGTGGCTATGGAAACTGCAACAGTACCACTTGTCTCATGCTTGAGACAGTGGTACACTAACTGATGTGAACACACTTCAAACTAACTGAAGCACTAAGGACAGAGGAGGGGGCTTATATACGTCCACTGAAGAAAATTGCAAATGGACAGTGGGGAGGTTAAGATCATAAATAAAAAAAAAGCAACTCAAGACAAGTGAAAGTGGACATTGGGAAACAGCCTAAATTACAAAAACAGCTACTAAACACTGCATTGCCCTCTACTGGTTGGTATACCAGCAGAAGGACTACTTTATCATACACTGAGTAAAATGGATTGCTTACTACTTTTTATGGCATCATTTCATTTTTTAAATCTTACCAAAACGGTACATCTAGCCCATTTTCTAATTGCAATAATATCCTTTGGGTGGGTATGGGTTATACTAGACCACCCTGGAGCTATATGGTTCTTTTCCTGTGCTGTTGGCCCTCATTACACCCCTTGGGCAGTCTGGTACAGCCTAATACTGCCCACACTGTTGGGTATTATTGTTAGCATATTTAATTGCACTACCTGTTTTAAAGCCCTTATGTCAAGGTTTCAAACATACCCAACAGTGGGCTCAGCTGTATTCTAAGATTTAATTTGGCTTAAGTTTATATATTCTTGATTACAATACGGATCCTTTATTGGTTGATTGTTACCTCATTTTTATGTTTGCTTGCACACTTGTGCACTGCACATGCACAAGAAACATCTTGAGACAGTACAACATTTTAGAGGTGTGTGAGTTTCTGCCCAATGCAGTTGACACTTTATGGGGCTTGTCCCACGGACATCAATTAATCAGCGAGCTGTCTGTAACTGCAGTTTGAGAGAAGTGATCTTTACTTGAAAGAAAAATGCCTCTCCAATCAGGGATGGTTATGAGTTGACACTTTATGGGGCTTGTCCTTCAGGCACCAATGAATTGACGAACTGTCTATGACAGCAGTTTGAGAGAGAGGACCGCACTTAAAAGAAATCTGCTGCTGCAATAAGGGACAGTTTCCTTATTGCAGCGGGACCTTCCCCTCCCTCACAACCAGGCACACAGACATACCTTTCTCTCTGTTGGCAACAGCTGACAAGACTCCGGCCATGCACATTACAGTGCACAATAATGCGCATGGCCAGAGTTACGGTTCTTGTCGGCTCCTGCCGCTGAGCACCTTGTTTGTTCGGTTTGCCTTTCCTGGTGAACCATTTCGATAAATAAATAAATTAGCCACGGCACAGCTTTCCACATTGGCAGCTCCTGCTGCCCACCACACACTCCCTGGAAAGCTGACATTGGGGTGCCCAATCCCCATGTCAGCATATATTCCCCCCCATTAATGTGACACACTGGGAGCCCACCCCAGTGTGCCAAAATCATTTTTTATTTATGTTTCTGACACCAGGATGCCAACTCCCAGTTTCAGATGACCTCCCCCACCTGCCCAAATATTTGAAGTGCCAACATTGGAGTGCCCAGTCCCCATGTTGACATGCCCCCCACACACTCACACTATTGTGGCACACTGGGAGCCCACCTCAGTGTGCCTAAATATTTTTGGTAACCTGCAAAATAAAGAAAACCATCCTCAAAGTCTTTTTTTCCCCTGTAAAAAAGAAAATGGTCCCTCATCATCTCCCCATACCTCACTCCCCAATCCCCACTCTCCTTCTGCAGACCCACCTCCCTTCACCCCACTTACACCCTACTTACTTCTGGAGGCTGGGAGCAGCCATCTTCTAAGGAGTGGAACATGTCTGTACTCTTCAAAGCTGACCTGGCAAACTGAAGAAATGATGGTAAGCTGTATAATGGGAGTCAAAGGGGGTTCAATTTGGGTTGGTATCTCAGCCATTTTTAGCAATTTTGGCCCTAAATTTTTAACATGGGTTCCTTGGGACCCCACCTCATGAACACTGTCACTGTCATTTGGTTAATCTATCCCGAAAGGTGATTTTGTGGTTGCTGCACAGAATCTCCTTTTGGGACTGAGTAACAAAATAACACTGCTACTGTTCATAGGGTGGGGTGCCAAAAAACCCATGTTGCAAATTCGGTGAAAAAAATTCCAAAAAATGACTACGTTACGAGCATGCATTACACAGTGTTTACGCATGCTCATAACATCGCCAATTTTTAATATTTTCACTCCAGATTTTCAATATAGACATTTTTTTACACCTCCTTATCAGGAGTGTAGTTGTAATTTTTCACATCCTGCCCCAAATGTGTTTTCTCATCTGTGGCACAGAATGCCATGGTCGCTGTGGGAAATCAACTTTTGGGACAGATTAACAAAATCACAGTGGCACTGTTCATGAGGAGAGGTCCCACAATGCCCATGTTGAAAATTTGGTGAAAAAATTCCCCAAACTTTTTGCATTACAGGTGTGCGTTGTACAATTTCTAGGGATGTTCATATATTAAACAAGTTATCTTATTTTCACTCCAGATTTTCAACATTGCCATTTTTCACACCTCCTCATGAACAGTATAGCTGTCATTTTTCACATTCTTCCCAAAATCTGCTTTCAGACCCATAGCGCTGAATGGCATAGTTGCTGTGCAAAATCACCTTTTGGGATTGAGTAATGAAATGATAGTGCCACTGTTCGTGAGATGGGGTCGAAAAAAGCACATGGTGAAAATTTGGAGTAAAAATACCAACAAACACCCAGGGCATTAGGGTTTCCAACCATAATGACCCACACTGTAGAGACTGACAGGCTCCGGGAGTGTGACTTGGGGTCATTGGCCATAATACTCATGGCATTCTACCCCAACCCCCACTCTGCAGCCAGTGACAGGCATTGAGGTGTGGCTTGGGGTCTTCGGCCCTAATGTTTACCCCATTCTCCACTACTGCACCCATCTCAACTTATTTCCTTATGGAATGGGGTACGCGTAAGGGCCAAAGACCCTAAGGCACACTGCAACACCTGTTGGTGTCTGCAGGGTGGAGTGATGTGGAATGGCATGAGTGTTATGGCCAATGAGACAAAGGCACCCCCCCAATGCCTGTCAGTCTCTGCAGGGTGGGGGTAGGGGTTGGCATTATTTTTATACTTCACTGCCATTCTTATTTTGCATCTCTCTAACTCCTGCACTACCAATGCCAATGCCAGCAAGACAACATTCGGCACTGACAAATGCTTGTTTACAATTTAAGATATCATTTTCCCAACATGCCTAACAGTTAATGGTAGAATTTATTACTATAAATTCATAAATTCCTAGTTGAAGACTAATCGTTTGATTTATAATGTGAAATTCCACGGTGATGTGGTGAAAAAACTAAAACTAATGCCATACTGATATGTTCATTACTTCTGTCTGAGCATCAGTCTTTCTCTAGGTCATATGTAACAGCCCCTCTGACTCACCTGGGTTGTTGCCAGGGCCCTTTGGTACATACTGCACACTCCTCTGAGGGGGCTAGCCTGGATTTACAAATGGACAACTATACACCGGAGCTGAATGGTGAGGTTCCTCCACCTGGGGTAGTGATATGGGATACCTGTGGGATAACTTCCAGGTTACCACCCCCCAGGAAAATATAGTAACGTCTCCCACAGTACTTTCCCTACACAGTAAATGCACACCCCTTGCAATAATCAGCAAATAACAATTTAGAACAAGACACTGTAACAATTTTATTGTAGTGAGGTGGAAATAAGGGGAGGAAATGGCACAACAATATTAAATGGCAATAACAAATATACCCCCCACTGTCTCCCGCACCTCCCACCTGTGAGTGCACCCAGCTTACCCTCAAACAGCCCTTATAGTGTGTTACGGTGGGTACCTCACCAGAGCGATGGTTCCAAGAGGCTGGGAAAGGGTGAACTTAAACAATCTTTAACTTGAAAAACAAACTTTTATCGGGGCCCATTACATTTAAAACAGGTGCAGACTTTAGCTTTTTGTCCTGGGCAGAGCTTTATACTTGGCACAGGTCTTGCCCAGGACATAACCCCTTTACTAACTAACTAGCAAACTAAGAACTCCCCTGATCAACAACCCAGGGATACTTAGAGTTTGTAGATTCAAACGGGGTTCTCAGAAACCTGTTTCAGTGGTGCAGTGCTGGTGTTAGGAATTGGTGGTGGTGCACCATGATGCAGGTTGCAGATGAACAGCTGCCTGCTCTTTCCAATCTTTGCTTTTGAAGCCTTTGAATGCAGTGCTTGCCAGGCAGGCCTTTCAACATCATCCTCACTGGTCCTCTTCACTATTGGCCTGGGGGACAGGTAAATGAGTCATTCCCCAAGGGTCGACCGCCACAGAGCACCACCTGGATCCCCAAACAAGGTATGAGACAACACGGTTTGCATTCGGACAGATCAGGAAGGAGTTTTGGTGCCAATTTAAAATAAGGACTGATTCTGCACCAACACTGTCCTGGCTTTAACAGTAGACATACAAATTCAGATAGTTTTTTTTACAGAGCCGGATTCCACTAAATGAGCTATTTTTCAATAATTCAGCTGTGTGCTTTAACAGTATTTTATATCCACTGTACTGCTGATTTAAAGTTAAAATAATTACAAGCTGTGCTCCAGCCCAGGTTGTTGTGTCCTAGATTGTAATGGGCTTATTATTTATGTATCCTTAATTGTAATGTGCAATAGTGCAATACTGAGCTAGTTACTTTTAAGTTTAAAAACAAAAGAAACTTTACACATATTTAAAGCCAAGTTCCATGTTTCTAAGCCTCTCTACTAAGTGCAGCTAGATTAATTAATTTTCCAAACAGAGGTAGGAAACAAAATGTGTGGCAGATGCAAGGCTGGCTTAATTTAATTTAAGAAGTGTGCTACCCAAATCTCTAAGATTGTAAAGTGTAAGAAACTGTTTTGCTCTGAGGCTTCTCTCTTGGCCCAATTGTAAACCCCCCCTCACTCTCTCTCTCCCCCACCCCTCCCTTACCTGTTTTAAATTTAATTTCTGCTTCTTACACAGTGCAGTGTAAAGCGCCTCTCGTGGGTAGTGAGGGTCGCCCTCCCCAGAGCACCGCCAGGATCCCCAAACAAGGTACGAGACAACGCAGTTTGCATTCAGATGGATTAGGAAGGCCCTGCTGATGCATGCATTGGCTGCCCCACCACCACCACCCTTGGTGAACTCACTGTCATATAGTGGCTGCCACGTGGTTCCCAGAACCAATCAGTAGACTTTACCATATGCTGGTTACCCAAATCTGCCACTAGTGGCTGCTAACTTGCTTAGGCTCCCTGATCTCTCCCTTTACTGCTACAACTCACTACTCTTTGCAGTTTTCTCCACCATGCTGCTTCATCTTGCAATCTTCTCTCTCCTGACCTCCCTACTGTCTCTCCCACCCTCCTCTCAGCCAGTTATGCAGGAGTGCCTGCAAGCACTACTTTCTAGGGCCACATATCCTACTCATTTCAGTACCTGCCCTGATAGAAAATTCAACAAGACCTACATACTGAAACCACTTGCGGCCCCTATCATCCTTCCACTCCCTCCTTCCACCCAGGCCACCTAGCTCTACACCCCACCACTCAAGCTTTCATTGTGGTTATCAAGCTTTCTAATACCCTTCCCTGGAATCCCCTGTGGGCAAGGCCCCTAACCAAACTGATGATCACCCTCCTACTGATGCTATCTGGGAATGTAGATCCACACCCTGGACCTCTTTTTCTCCACAACTCAGACCCTGCCTCACCCTCTCAGCTTCCGAGAGGCCTGAAACTGGTGCATCTGAACATATGTAGCCTCCTGACCAAAATACCACAGCTACAACCCACTGCACTCTCACTTCACCCTGACTTCCTGATTGTCCAGAGTCATGGCTAAAGCCTCACAATAAAGACACCAAAATTGCCATCCCAGATTACATAGTCATCTGCCACGACTGCACAGGCTGCAAATGTGGCGCCATTGCCATGTATATAGCATCCACACTGCAGTTCACAAATATCCCCCTTTCTCTTTCCATGCATGTCAGCAACGCTCTACTAATAAAACCTGACCTACCCCATACTGCACCTATATTTGTCGCAGAATCTTATTGTGCACCTGACATCCCACTGCTTGCCATCTTGGACCACCTCGGTGACCTAAAAACACTTGACTCAGGGGGTGAACTCCACATCCTTGGAGATTTTAATCAAAACTGTCTCTCTCATGCAAATTCCAAGCTCCAGGAAAAAGTCAGTGCCCTAAACCTTTTTCAAATGATTACCGAGCCCACTTGCCTGAACCACAAAAAGCTAAATCACTCTCTCCTTGACTGGTCACTTACCTCCTATCCTCACAGAATACTAGTCTCAGGCTGGCTCCCTGACTTCCTTTGTGACCACCACATGACTTACATGATCAGAAAAATCTTCTGGCCCAAAACACCCCCCATCCCCACACATACTGCTGACCAGGTCATACAAATCCCTTGACCTCACCTCTCTCCTACACAATCTGTCTGCTACCAACTGGTCCTTCATAGACCAAGCTTCACCCACTGAAGCCACTCTGGAGGGTTTCAAATCTAGGTTCCTTGCCATCTGGAACAACTATGCCCCACTTAGACAGGCTAGGGTGCACAGTGCCCACCTCCCCTGGATAACAGCTGACATTATTTCCAATCTCAAAGCAAGAGGCATGGCCTGGACAGCGTTCAAGGAGTCAGACTTGCCGCAAAATCATCTAAAATACCGTGCTCTGGCCAATGCATACACCAGGCTAATCCACAGTGCAATTGCCAATTACTTCAATAGTGCCTTCCACACAAATATAAACCATCCAGCCAAGTTCTGGAAGGACCTCCAATCTCTTTTTGCTCCCCCTTCCCAGCCTCCAATGCCCACCTTAAACATAGGCACATTGACAGTTACCGACCCTCCAGCAGTAGCCACTGCTTTCAACTCCTACTTTGCTAACTGCACTGCTGCACAGTTATCCTCTCTCCCTTTCCCCCTCCCATCGGGCCTGACCAAACCCCGCCACCCAACCACTCCTTCTCCTTCTGTCCAGTTACATAACTTGAAGTGTACCATGCCTTACTTGCCCTCAATCCAACCAAAGGCAAATGCCCCACCACCCTCAATGCTAAAATGCTGTACCTATCAGCCACTGCCATTGCATCACCCCTGGCAGCTATATTCAACTTGTCCTTCTCCCTAGCCTTGGTACTGGCTGAGTGAAAGCACGCCACAGTCATTCTGCTATCCAAAGGAGGTGATCCCTCTGTCCCAGGAAACTACGGCCCCATTACCCTTCTTCCCATACTGGCTAAAATTCAAGAAAAACTTGCCCTCTTTCAACTCTCCTCTTTCCTCAACTTCTCTTCCTTCTACACCCCTTATCAGTCTGTCTTCAGGAGTCCCACTCCACCACTACTGAGGCTCACAGACTCCATCCTCTCTGCCATGGATAAGGGGAACATCACCTCAGCCACCTTTGTCAGCCTAGCAAAAGTGTTCAACACAGTATCCCACTCCCTTCTCCTGACTAAGCACTCCAGTGCAGGACTCTCTATTGCGGCGACCGACTGGTTCAAATCTTACCTGATTGGCCGAATGTAGTCTGTCAGGATTGGTAACTCCACCGCCGATCCTCTCCCTGTCTCGTCGGTGGTGCCACAGGGCTTGGTCCTGGGGCCACCTCCTCTTCTCTATCTTTCTAAATGACCTGCCCTCTGCCTGCCCACATACCTCAATCTACATGTATGTAGATGACACAGTGCTGTATACATCCGCATGCCACCCTACTGATGTGGCTACCACTTTACAGAAGGACTTCAACAATGTTCAGCTTTGGTTTCACTCCAATCAATTTCACCTTAATGCCAAGAAAACAGTCTCCATGACCTTCGGCATAAGGCAGAGACTCTCGTGGCATCCCCCTCCCCAACCTACTACACCCTGGATGGAACTTCACCTCCTTCAGATACCTCAGGGTCTGACTGGACCAGCACCTTGACTTTTCTGTACACATTGATGATATCTACAAAAAACTCCACCCTAGACTGGGTGCACTTTACTGTAACCATGGTTGCATCCCACTGCTCACCCACTGAGCAATTGTACAAGAAAATGATTCTACCAATTTTTGACTACAGGAGATGTGGTCTACAGTTCTGCCACCAAGTCCACCCTGACCAGACTGGATTCCCGCTTCCATTCCTTCTGTCATTTCACCCTTGACTGTCCTTACTCCACCCATTACTGTTCCCTCTACCAGGACATGGGACTACCCACCATTCAGGACCACAGATCATCTCACTGTGCATGCCTTGTTGCCACATTCTGGCATCAGTCCTTGCCCTCCTTTCTCTCCATGGTCCTGTCTGCTTACTGCACCCCAGCCTACAGGCTTAGGCAAAACAACTTGTGTCTACTACATACTCCCCACAGGTCCACCACAGGTCCACCATGACAGGCAAAGCAGCTTGCAGCTACCGTATGCCCAAACTATGGAACTCACTCCCTCCAGACATACGTTTAACCTCTCCATTCCAGCACCTTAATAGCCTTCCACAGCACATTTCTCATCTACCTGCTCATGCGCATAATCTCATCCTCAGCTAAGCCAACTACCCCGGACTTACTCTGTGTGACTCTGTGCCACTCATTATACCAACCTTTTGCCATTCTTATGGTGTCAACTCAGTCTCATGACTCAGCCACCTGTGCTAGTGTATCATTGTAGATGCTGAACTAATTTCTTGTAAAATACTGCCTAATTTACACTGCCTTACTGTGTCATCACCATGTTTTTTTGCCATTTCATTTTTTTAGCATTTTGTACTATTGTATCTTTATTGTTGTCCTGTACTGGCCCCAGGATGCATTTGGAATACAGCGGTACTCTGCTCATCATGCCTTCCAGGTAAAACTCTTTAATAAATAAATAAATTCCCCAGACTTGTTGCTTGGCACACACTTTTCTCTGCTGCAGAAAGTAGCTGGGCTTTGGCTTAGTCTCTAGTTCTAGCTTGCACACTTCTCAGCTAGAAGCAATAATGCGGCCTCCAAAACTCTTGCCCCTCCGAGAGGGATCACTTGGGCTCAGTCTCTATTTTCTCAGGCTGCAATTCTTTCCAGGCGGCAATGTGGTAGTCTGTAGCTTCAGACTACAACTTCTCTGTGTCCGGGGTGCAGAATAATAGTCTTTCTAATTTGCAGGCTGTAAAACACAAAACTCACAGTAGCAGCAGCAAGTTCAAATCTCACCCAGGGAACCTCTCAAGCAGTTCAGTTCTTTTCCCAGTGGCTACCTGTTTTTCCAGGCATTCTACAGCTTGTCCAATACTGGGCCCAGGAAGGCTACTGGTCAAACAACCAGGCCTTAGGACTAGGTAGCCTCCAGCAGTGTCTCCTTCTCTGCTTGTCCTCTGGACTCCTCTGGAATCTCCTCTCCTGGTGGGCTTCCAGTCCTGTTTTATCCATTTTCACAGCCTCACCTCTGATTGGCTGTATCTTTCCCAGGCTCACAGGCTGCCCTTTCAACATTTCCCAGTGGTCCCCCTGCTGCAGGTGTCCCAAGGGGCCACTATACTCTTTTACCTCCTGCCCAAAATATGCCCAGCCCAGAACTTTCATTTTAAAACCTTGCTGGGCCAGGAACCCTCTTAATTGTTAGATGGTGAGCCCCCTTTTTTATCAGGGCTCCCGATATTAGAGGCACCGAGCTTCATGCCCTTTTTACTGTGGCCAGCTATGACGCCACAGCTCATTTAAGAATAACTCCCTAGGTGGCCACACATGTGCAGAATGGCATGCACCGCCATCTTTTTTATTTACATTCTATTCGGTTCCCTTCCCCTTGTTCCTGGAACTGAGTTGGCACTCCCACAGTGCCAGGAGGTGCAGAACACAAAATTGGAGCTCATCCCCCCCCCTTCCTAGGGGATGAAACACAGAAAGACAGTGGCTGCAGACCTGGAGTTTTAACGGGTGCCAACAGACCTGAATCCCACCAGGGATTACTGGTTAGCCCTCCAGTCCCAATCTTGCCAGCAGTGGGAACTGGAGACAGAAACAGGTCTCTGCAGGGCCATAGCCCCTTGAGATCAGCCCAACCTGGTGCCATGAAACTGTCAAAGAAGTGACTATTCAGAAAGGACAGACCTTAGCACATGCCTACCAAGCAAAGATGTACGACTTGCAGTTCCAAGCCAAGCTACAGGTAAAAACATTGATCCTAACTTGTTTGACTTTGGAGACTCTCCAATACCTGGGTCTTATAAGCAGAAATTGAAGCAGAAGCTATCCAAGAGATCTAATGTTTATTCCACCAGTGAGCTTGTCATTGGATGCACCTGTGGAGAGGAGCATCACATAAGTCTGAGTGACAAATGACCTTTTCAAGAAATAATAATAATAATAAACATTTATTTATTAGGTGCCTTATCAGAAACCAACGCGCCTTACAATTCATACATACACATATTTTAAAAATGTAGAGAATTAAAATAGTAATTAAAAACAAACAAACAAACATCAATTAATAAAATCACCTAATTGAATCTCCAAATGCCTGCAGCCACAAATACGTATTTAAGGATTGTTTAAATCCCTCCACAATTGTGCACTCATGAAGCCGGCGGGGTAGAGAATTCCAGAGGGTAGGGGCAGCATACTCAAAAGCTCTAGCCCCAGATGTTTTCAAATACACCCTCAGAATCTCTAGCAACACCTCGTCAGCCAAGCAGAGAAATCGTCCAGGGTGGGAAAAAACCAGGAGCTCTCTCAGGTAGTCAGGACCCATTCCATGTAGGGCTTTAAAGGTCAGTAAACAGACTTTAAAGGTGATCTGCCACTGAATAGGCAGCCAGTGCAGTTCACGGAGCACGGGCGAAATATGACAGGATCGAGGAGACCCCATCAATAGCTGGGCTGCCGTGTTCTACACCAGCTGAAAGTGGAGGATTTGAACCCCAGGAAGCCCTAGGTAGAGGGAGTTGCAATAATCCAAGCGTGATGACACAAAGGCATAGATCAGGGTAGGAAGATCCCCAGATGGAACCAGGTGCTTAATTCTGGCGATATTCCTAAAATGGTAGAAGGAAGATTTGACAACAGCCGACACCTGCGAATACAGGGTCAGTCCCTCATCAAAAATTACCCCCAGATTATGCACCTGTTCAGAGGCTGGGAGTGGCACACCATCAAGGTAAATTCCCGAAGGTAAACCAACCACCGACCCCCCTATCTGGTGACCCGGATCCACTACCAACACTTCAGTCTTTCTCGGGTTCAACTTCAGCCAGCTGGTACTCATCCACTCCTGGATTTCCTTCAGACAGTTGTTGAAAACCGAGACAGCTCCAACCTGGTCTGGTGTTAAAGACAGGTAGAGCTGGGTATCATCAGCATAGCAGTGAAACCTCAGCCTATACCTTCTTACAATGTCTCCGATGGGAAGGATGTACACCGTGAACAACTTAGGGGAGAGCACCAAGCCCTGAGGTACTCCACACAACAGAGAAGTGGGGTCAGATGAAAAAATTCCTGACACCACTCTCTGAGTTCTACCCTTGAGGAAAGATGTAAACCACCCAAGGACTGTCCCGGACAGTCCACAGAGGTACCGCAGGCTCCCTCGCTATACCACATGGTCCACAGTGTCAAATGTTGATGAGAGATCCAGAAGGACTAAGATAGAATGACTCTTCTGGTCTCTCGCCATCAGGAGATGATTGAACACCTGAATCAGCACTGTTTCAGTACTTTGACTCTTATGGAAACCGGACTGGAGCAGTTCATAGACATCATGGATGGTCAAATGGTCTTCCAGCTGTCCTGCAACTACTTTCTCGATCACCTTCCCACAAAGGGAAGGTTTGAGATAGGTCTGTAGTTAGTATGGCAGTCTGGGTCCAAGGTAGCTTTCTTCAAAAGGGTTGTCACCACCGCTTCCTACAGAGAGCTAGGAAACTCTCCAGATTCCAAGGGGCACCAGACTATCTGCGCAAGGACCGGATTGATGACATCGATACAACCTAAAATTAGGGGTGTTGGTCAGGGATCCAAACTACAGTACATAGGGTGCACAGCCTAGATAATCCGCATGATGTCAGTGAACTCTGGTCAGCTGAAGGTAATCCAAGAACACCAAGGTGTAGTGACCTCAGACTGAGCCAAAGCAACTCCCTTAGAGTGTGCCAGGGCAAGTACTGCTCTGATGTCAGCCACCTTATTAGCAAAGAATCAAGCAAGCTCATCGTACTCTAATTGCGAAAAAGCTTTCCACACCTGCAGGCAAGCTGGGTTACACAGTCTGTCAACAGTGCCAAAAAGCTGAGATGGTCGATTCTGTGTGGCTGCAATCTCCCCGGACAGGAACTCTGCCTTCTTACGGGAGATTGCAGACTGATAGGCTTGATAATGCTCTATCAATCTATGGCAATTGGCATCTAGAGCAGACCTGCGCCAACAATGCTTTAACCTTTGCCCTAATCTCTGCATCTCCCTCAGATTCCCATCAAACCAAGGGGATCGAGGGCGAAGGGAGAGAGGACGAACTCAGATGGGAGCAATGGAATCCAGAGCAGTCGAGATGGCCAAATTATAGGCCATCATGAGAGTCTCTGGGTCACTGCTTGCTAACGGAAGGGATGAGAGGTCAAGCACCAATAGTAAGCTATGAGAATCAACATCTCGTAAAGGATGGTACTTGACCAACTCCACAGAGGTAGGCCTACTAAGGAGGGTATTAAAACTAAACCCCACGGTGTAATGATAGGACCACCCAACTGATTCTACCCCCATGTTGGAGGTCTCAAACCTAGGAGAAAGACCAAGTCAAGGGAGTGTCCATGTTTATGAGTAGCAGTGGTAACTACCTGTGTTAGGCCCAGCGAAATCATCAACTAGAGAAAGTGCTGACCAAACTGTGAGAGTTCGTCTTCAACCCAGGCGTTGAAGTCACCCAGAACCATCAGACTGGCAACTTAAATGCCATGTCAACAGCGAAGTCTACCACTTCCTGAGGGAATTGCTTCCCATCACTGGGTGGATGGTAAATGAGAACAATCCAACAACCTACACCTGCTACTACAACACATTTGAATGACTTAGTCTCCTCAACTAGTACACTCGTGAGGTTAAGTTCTGTCTTGAAACAGACAGCAACCCCAACCCCCATGGTCCAGTCTCAGGGGGTGAATCACTGAGTACCCAGCTGGTGTAAGGGCCTCCAAAATGGGGCCAGAGTTCTCATCCAGCCAGGTCTCGGTGATGCATTCCAGGTCCACTGTCTCAACAAGATCTGCAATAATTGCAGTCTTGTTTTTAATAGACCTGGCATTGCATAGCATACCCGAGTTGGACAAACCTCCCGTGCTGCCCGGGCCCCCAGCCCACCAAAGTCGGTGGTGCCCTTGGGTATGGAAGCCAGACATGTAGGACCACATTCTGAGTTCCATTTCGCCCCAGAGCGTCTCCTGGATTTCACCACCCTGATGTGATGACCCCCCTTATTCCCTCTCCACTGTTCGAAGCCCCCTGTCCCCATCCATCTCCTGCGCACAATACCAAGCACTCTACAGCACTGGAAAACTACAAATTCAAGAGGAGGAGTGAAAAAAGGGCGGAGGGTATGAAGAGCGAAAGGGGAATAGTGCACAACTGTGGAGACCAGCATTTGTCCTAGTTTTCACAACTCAATCCGAGTGCTAAAAAATAAAAACAATCCCTTAGAATAAAACACAAAAAAAGAATAATAAGTAATTATTCCTCAATAAAAAACAACAGTCATTAATAAAATCAATTAAATCAAAAGAAATATGTATAGTATAGTCCAGAGAAGACACCCACATCCCCTGGACAACACACCAATAACTTCCCACTCAGTTCTTCTCTCACCAAACCTGAGTGGTAACAACAGAATTCAAAAATAAACTATAAGTAAATCTGAAAATAAAACAGAAATTAGAAAGGTGTTTCCTAAATGAACAAGGGAGGCTCCCACATTCCCTAGACAATGATAATAAAACTTTAAAGTCTTGCTCCGAGGTCTTCTCTCACCAAAACTGGATGCCAACTGCAGGACTTATAAGGTACACTATTAGTAAATCCAATAGGTCAGAGGAAAGAGAACCAGACCCAGTACTTTAGAAATAGGCAAGGGGAGCTCCCACCTCCCCTGGACAGCGATATTGTAGCTTCTGGGTGTCACAACTGGATGGCAGTAGCAAAACTTGTAGAGAACACTGTTGATCTGTTTAGTATTTCAGAATAAACAAGCCCGGATACTCCACAGTTAGGACACGGAAGCTCCCACCTCCCCTGGACACTGATGTAAGGCCTCTGGGTCCCGGATTCCAAGATTAAGAATCCATGCCCAAGAAATGAGTCAAAAACAGTAGCATCCAGTCTAAGCACACCATATTACTAACTGCTTACTGGTAATCCAGCAAAACCATACAGCAGATACGATAGGAGCTTTGGGAGGGGGACCCCCTCCAGGTTGAAACACCCACAGGCCTCATCAGCCAACCAGCTACGACCTCCCAAAGGCTAACCTACCAAACCCAACTCACAGGAGGCCTAAGAGAAGCCAGACCAACCTCTAGCACCCTGGGGAATCGTCGCATCCCTGCTGCCTGGTCAAAGGAGGTGACTAGTGAGAATAACCCCAACCCAGAAAAAGGGGCCTCCTTACCCTCTACCTATCTTGGTTGCAAATTCAATTTCTCTGCTGCAGAAAAGATGTGCAATAAGCATGCTCTTTTAACAACTTTTTAAAAAGTTCCTTCACAATCCACATTTGTCAAATCACAATACTTTGTGCAGGGGAGCTTCTTCCCTGGTCCCACCGATGGTGTTCTTTCCACAGTCCACATTAAGAGTGGAGCACAGCTTCAGTAACCATTGAATACCATCCAGGTGAACCCTAAACTTGTTCTCACAAGTGGCTCCTGCTCTCACTTCATGCTCATCCTACCTACCCTCTCATTACAGGGTAGACACAGTAATAAACCAAGCAGATTTCAAAAGGAGAAATTCCTCCAGTTCTCTTTACTAGAATCACTCTCAAGTTCATAATAATCCAAAAAAAAGATCACTGAGCGAACCGAAGAAACACAAACCAAACTACTAATAAAATAAAATGATCAGTAAATCAGCAAAATCAGCAAAATATGAACAAAGCACATGGAGAAAACAATACTGAACAGTGTAGAACAGCGCAGCAAAACACCAAGAAAAAGCAGCACATCAAACGACACGACCCTCAGGCAGCTCATACACAACCGCCATCTTCGACATGGGTTGTAAGGGCTAGAGAGATGGTCAAAGGTTTGAAGGGTCCAGACGACTAGCTCCTGTGGATGCGGAAGATGTTCACAAACACTTACAATAGTCACTAGCCGCTGATATTATATCCGAATCTAGAAGTCCTTATGCATCCCCCATTGCAGCAGTCCATAAGAAGAATGGGGCTGTCCACTTGTGTATTGACTACAGGACTTTAAACAAGCGTACAGTAACAGACCAAAAAACGGTACCACGTGTGCTCTGGCCTGCCTTACTAACAGTAAATGGTTTTCCATCCTGGGTTTATGGAGCAGATACCACTAGATTCCCATGGCCGAAGCAGATAAGGAAAAAAACAGCTTTTATTTGCTCCCTGGGATTTTATCAGTTTGAAAGAATGCCACAAGGTACTTTCCAGTGGTTAATGGAAAAGGCAGTGGGTAACATGAATTTGCTACCTACAAGTAATAGTCTGTTTGGACAATCTGATCATTTTGGATGCACCGCGAAAGAACATGAGGAATGACAGATGAAGGTCCTGGATAGGCTCAAAGAATTTGGACTCAAAGTGTCAATTGATAAATGCCAATTCTTTCTTTTTTTTCAGATTTAATAAGCTTTATTGCCATTTTTATTTTCAAACAAACTGTACATACAGTACATCACATTGTAGCATCGAACAGGTCAAACTTTAAACTTATTAAATGCCCTCCCTCCTCTCCCCACCTCATGCCCCCCCTTATCCACTATCATTCATAAGCATTATAGCATAGCCAAAAAATCTTCCTTCCCCTAACTAAACCTCCCTACTCCCTACCCCCCTTCCTAAGAAGTACCCAGTGGCAAAACATTCACATCAATATTTTGTCTCCTGCAGGACAAACTGTTATATGTTAATTATGTCTAATCCAACATATTTATTTCTTGTACATGGGAGTTGGACTACGAATCTCTTAGGAATCCTTATGCCTCTCGACTATGAAGTGTGTAAACTGCTCCCATCTGTTATTAAAAACATGTAAAATAATGATATTGCACAGCTATAGCTCTTTCTGCATTATAAGCTACATGGAGTTCCTGTATCCATTCTCTAAAAGAGGGTGCAGTATCTTTAATCCAATATCTTGAGACAAGGAGCAGTGCCACTGCAGAAGTAAGGGCCATATAATATTTATATGTCTGTGGTATTAGGGCTGAGAGGTTACCAAGTACACATGTTTCTAAATTGAAAGATAAATGCCAGTTCTGAGCAGTAAAAAAAAAACAAAAAAAGAACACTAGGCAACTCGCAGTGTTCATACAAAACTCTTTCAGAACTGGAGTTCAAAGTGTAAAAAACTTTTATTCAGCATATTAACACAATGGAATTTAAATGTACATAATTATCACATGGGGGTTTTCAGTTCAGGACACTGGAAAATATGCCAGAATGAATCAGAGGAGGAGATCAAACTAACATGCTAAATAAATACTTTATACACTTTGAACTCTAGTTCTGACAGAGTTTTGAATGTGCACTGTGGGTTGCCCAGTTTTCTTTTTACTGCTTCAGAATTGCTTACCGAGATGCACCACAACCTCCGAACTGCCTTTCCCCCTCTCACTGAATGCCAGTTTTGTCAATCCTCTGTTAAATATGTTGGGCACATTGTTTCAGCAGAAGGAGTCCAAACTGATCCTGACACGATCAAGGCCTATACTAACTGGTCTAGGCCCCATAATCTGAAGACTCTACAATCTTTTCATGGATTCTGTGGCTATTATACGATAATCATCCAGGATTTCTCCAATGTGGTCCAACCGCTTACAAACTTACTGCAAGGGTATGGCCATGGAAGTATAGCCTAGAGGTTAGAGTATGAGCTTGGCACATTCTGCAAACAGACCTGGGTTTGATTCCCACAACCTCCACTTGCATACTGTGTGACTCTGAGCAAGTCTCTTAACCTCCACAGTGCTCCCGGGTTGCCCCTGAAAACAGGCGCCTGTGCTGAGTGGGCCTTACCTGGTTACCAAAGAATAAAATTAAAAAAAATAAGGGTACCCTCCTACCAATTACAAGAAATAGAAAGGGGAAAGAAGCACCCTAAAAGACATACTACAAAGTTAATGACCCATTTGGAGACAGGTGGAATCAAGACTGTGAAAATGCATTCAGAGAAATAGTTAAGAGACTTACTGAAGCTCCCATGCTGGCCTTTGCTGATTCCACCAAGCACTATTTCTTACACACGGATGCCAGCATCGATGGGTTGGGAGCAGTCCTGTATCAACAGAACCCGGAAGGACTGAGACTTGTTGCATTCACCAGTAGGAGCCTGACACCTAGTAAAAAGAACTACCCAGTGCACAATCTACAGTTTTTAGCTTTAAAAAGGGCCATTACAGATCAGTTCCATGACTACCATTATGAGGCCAAGTTTATGGTAAGAACTGATAACAATCCTCTTACCTATGTCAACACCACTGCTAAGTTAGATGCAGCAGGTCACTAGTGGTTGTCTGCCCTTTCCACGTATGACTTCACCTTAGAGTATTGGAAAGGCACGATCAATACAGGTGCTGATGCCATGTCTTGCAGGCCTCACCCTTCAGATAAGTGGACTCAAATGACTCCTGCAACTGTAAAAGCCTTATGTATGAAATTTGTGGATACAGTTAGCAAGACATCTGACTGTCACCCCAGGGCTACTGATGCAATGGGAGCCCACCCTAACACTATACCTGAAGCCTATTACAACTTGGAGAGTTTGGACATTAGCCATTTACCACGGCTAAAACAGAGAGAACAAAGATGGTTGCACTGGCAAGATTATGGCCTAAAAAGAGTGATTTCAGCTTTGGAAAAGGGAGAAGGCCCAGATGAAGTGCCAAATGACAATCCTGATGTTCCCATTTTCTTGGGAGAATGGAGTAAGTTGTCCTTGGATGATGGACTTCTGTATTGGATGTGCGAGACCACAAAATAATGGTCACCTCTAACCAGTTAGAACTGCCACAGAAATATCACAAAGCGATCCTCAGAGCACTGCATGATGACATGGGACACCTCAGGTTCGAGTGTACCCGGAACCTTGTGCAAAGCCAATTTTATTGGCCTAGAAAGGTATCTGATGTGGAGTAGCACTGCAAGAACTGCTTCAGAAGTGTGCAATGTGCACCCGAGGGCTCCAGGAATAGCCCAGGTGTGTCGGGGGCTGTTACACATTCAACTTTTAATACTTTCCTGCTTGATTTCACCTATTATAGGACTTTTACTAAAATACATATATGAAATGAATTTCTTCCTCATTACTGAATAAGTTAATGCATGAATGATTAATTGATTTTGTTCTATATGCAATTTATTTGGTTACTTTTCTTGTATCATAATTAATAAGTAAAGGGAAATTGAATACAAAAAATGTTATCAGACTTTAAATATGAACAATTCTGAATATTTTATGGTTGCAGCTAAATGATATATGTACAGTTCCATTGCTCACTTTCTGGTGTTGAGGTACAATTGCATTATTGTAAACACTTATGATTTTTTATTGTAAAGTGTTTTGTTCCAAGTTGCCAAAGCACTATCTTTATGACACTGCCTAATGAACCTGAAAGTTTCGGGTTTTGGCTTGTTACCATTCTTTTCATTTTCTGAACAAAAGCTGTCTTAAAAACTGTTATCAAGCATCAAAAAAGTACAATTATATTTTTGAATGGTCACAGCATAATACAGTATGTACAGTTCACCTCCTGGTTTCAAATTATAGTTGAATTTTTTTAAAGATTGATAACTTTCTACTTTTAAAGTGTTTTGCCACAAACTACCACAAACAATGAATTTGTACCACTGTTTTCTGAATCTGAAATATTTCCCATTTTAACTACTTACCAGTTTTCTGTTTTTCTGTAAGCAACATGATTACATTTTTCAAAAGTCATAGCTATGTGCTAAGTAAAATGTATGTACAATTACATTTTGCTCTTTCTGGTTTTGAAGTGCAATTAACTCTTGAAGTGGTGCTTAAAAATACTGTATGGTAAATTCATAAATTAATGTTACATGAACAAGGATTAGCAGGAGAGGACATCATAAAGGGTGGCAAGAAGGCAAACCAGCAGTATCAACAAATAGGGAGGGTCTGTGGCAATAGGGAAAGAACAAAGGGTACAAGTTCTAAATGTTATAAACATTTCCTGATATACCCTTTCTGAATCTGAATTGAGAATATTAAAGAAAAAACTTTCCTTTGTGCCAGAAGGCAGATAACCTCATTTGAACCAAATGTGAGCCTTTGCAAATTTACTAGAACCCCTAACTTAAAGTTGCTCTTTGCCCAGAAATGAAGTATGAGCTGCTTGTGAGACTTGGATTTATATGCGGTAACTGAAAAGGATAAGCAGCAGCATTCATAGTTGAATGGAAGCATTCACAGTTGCAATGAAAATCAAACAGTAACACCCTTCAAATCGAAAAGTGGTAGTTTTCAAAATACTGTGTAAACCTGAATTATGAGGCTATGCTTAGGACAGACAACTAAAGTTTGTGAACTGTGATATGCTTCCTGAGTCTGAAAAACTAATCAGTACAGAGAATACTATGGTTTATACTGTGGATTTCAGCATGAAGATGGCAGCTTAATCTGTCTCAGTTTCAGTTGGTTTCCATCTGTACCCCCCAAACTGCCTAGTCGTCTTTCCCAGTAAACAAAAAATAAATACATACATACATACCAACATACACACATACATACATACATATATAAGTAAATGTAGCCAATCAGGTCACTCCCACCACTGTTAGTAGTAAAACTTATTTTCTTCCTTCCCTCATATAACTATTGAGTCTGTTTTTTAAACACTGGAAACTCTTATCCTGTAATACATCATCTGACAACCTGTTCCACAGTCTTACAATCTTCTTTGTATAATAATACTAGTATTACAATAAAAACAACCAATAAAATGGTCAGTCATTATTATGGACCATTAAAATATGAATCTGAGTTGTTTTATCAATTGTCTTATACAATCTTTCAAAAATAGCATTGATGTATGCATTCAGAAAGCATATACAGTACAAACTACAATATCTCTTAAAAGGTGTAACATTTTTGGGTTGGAGACATTCCAGTGAGAGTAACTGTTTCCTCCTTAAAATGTACAAAACTCTGAAGGAGCCAGTGGATCGGTCAACTGTGGGCAGTAGAGGCTCCATTATGGAGCCATGGAACAAGTTTGTAGATACTCACATAGAAGGGCTGGTCTGTGGCCTCCAATTATATGTATAAGTCTTGGCAGTCATCATACAGGTACTTAGGAGTCTGTGTATTGATGATGAGTTGTTGTTAGTAACTATAGACATGGAGTAAATATATACAAATATTCCCATGAGAGGGCTGTGCTGAAGACATTAAGGACAGCCCATACTGAATATGAACTGTATGAGCCTGACATGATGAATTTTATCTTCTCTCTGAAAAAGTTTAGTATTGTAATATTTTTTTTTTCTTTTAAGGGAAAATATCATCTTTAAATCAAGAGCATCTGGATAAAGGCATCATTCAGTCCTAAATTCTCTAATATTTAATTTGGCAAATGGGAGAATATTGCAGTCTGGAACCAAAAAGAGACTTCATTTTATTGTCAAATTAATCTCTTGAGGAGGTGTATCGATGAGGCTTTCATCTTAAGGAGCTTATCAGTGGAGGAACTGATTCAACATGTATTGTTTTTGGAAAGCAATAACTGTAATCTAAAAGTCTCTGTTTCTTTGGCCAGGACAAGTGTTCACTTCCTTGACTTGAAAACAATGACAGATGCTAATAATGCTGTGAGTACTGAGCTGTTCCACAAAATTACTGATATGAATTCATCCTTCCTTCCTCTACTCTAGCTATCATCCCTGACTCACTATACAAAACAAGCTCTCAAAATGAGTGAGACCTGTGCATTGCTTATGACCATCCAAATAAGATAATTGCACCATGGTTGTATACTCTGTTCACACACAAAGTTAATAACATTACTTGGTTTGATGTTAAATGCAGGAAAGATGGAAACTGCAACATCTACAGTACTTAGGAAAGTAAAGCAGACTAAACCTACAGAAATATTTCATCACTCACTAAAGCAAGGAAAAACTATAAAAGAAAGCATCAGAACAAGAAAAATTTATATATTTTCAAAAAATGCAAAGACCCAAATGAAACAATTGATAAGAATGATACAGAAGCATTTTGGTCTCTAGTGTCTAAAACATCATAATACGTCTTCTTGGGAATAACATTATGAGCAATTATGTTACCATGGGAATGAGAGGCAGATCAAAGGAGTTGAATCCAGTATAGAATATATACGTAATAAAACTTAATACTGTTAACCCTTTCCTTGGGTAATAGCTCTGGATAACATCATGAAGACAGCTCAGGATAAAAAATCTGGGAATGCTCCAGGTCCAGACAGAACAGTTGCAGTCAAAGCGGCAGCTGCTAAGTGGGACGGCAAAGTGAAGAGAGGAGTCTGACCGGAGTGTGGCAGGCTCTGTGACTGGCTATTTCCTCTTGTCTTTTGCTGATAACACTCTATCTGTCAGTGTTGCCATCTGTGAGTTACCAACGACTGCTGTGAATTACAATTTCACAGCCTGCAAGCCTGTGAGTGAAACCGAATTGCTGTGTTTGACCTGTTTTACCCTCCCCTTAACTCGTAGACTGATTTTAACTTTAATCACATTGAAGCTGCTACAGGACCTGAAGTGTGCTGCATAGACTGCTGTTTGAGTCTGCACATGAGTCATCTGTTGTTGAGAACTGTATATGCTAAAGTTCTGTGGAGCTGTGACTGATTTGGGTTGCTAGGTAATAGCACAGTACCTGACCTGCTTGCAGCATTATTGCCATCACCTGCTTTCATTGAATTTTGTACTGGTCTCCACATTTTTCCAGATGGTGGCAGCTCTGGGAAGTGGAGGGGGCGATTTCAATATAAAGGCTGCCTTCTACACAGCGGCAGCTAGAGCTGCAGCAGCTAAGTGGGACGCAAAGTGAAGAGAGGAGTCTCGACAGGAGTCAGACCGGGACGGACTGGGCTACTAGAGTTTGTAATATCTTGCTTAGAGTTAATCATTTCTTTTGGGTTTGTACCTATAGATTAGTTATGATTAACAGAGGATATTGTTGTGTGTAGCCTATACACTTTGTGTTTTGTGTACTGATGGGTTATTTTGTTCTATGTGTGTTAATAATGACTTTAGAACGTATGAAAATAATCAGATTCTGAGTTCCAGACTCAACTGTTTATTCCTAATTATAGTCATTTATTTGGTGTAAAGGTTAAATACATGTGTTATAATTTGGGTTACAGTGTTAGGAAATATAAGACACGGAAATGTGTTCTGCCTGTTTGCATAAGAACCTGGTTACATTGCTTTCTCTTGCTAATTGATCTGGCAATGTTGAAAGCAACCCTGGTCCTTTAGCAAACGATATGGCAGATAGTGATTTTTTTGTATTCATATGGCCTCAAAATTATGCATTTTAATGTATTAGCTTAACATCTAAATTTCATGAGGTGGAGTCATGGATTAGTTTATATAATCCAGATGTTCTGGCACTGACTGAAACCTGGTTAACCTTACCTGTTCTTGATACTGAACTTTGTATACCTGCTTATAAACTTTTTAGAAAGGATCGTGTCACTGGTAGAGTGGGGTGGGGTTTTGTTTTATGTTAAGGAATATTTAATGGTAAATGAGACCACTATATTTAACAGTAATTTGGAATATTGTGAACATATTACTATTCAGTTATTGTTGGATTTGTCAAAAATTAACTATTTGTTGTGTATATCTTCCACCTAATGGTAGCAAATCAGGCTTACAAGAACTTGTAAATGCTTTGAATACTGGGGTTCTACAGAGTTAATACTACTGGGGATTTTAATTTAAATTGGATGGGTTCAGATATAACAAAGTTAAATACGGTCTTGTCTCAGTCTGGTTTACAACAAATTATTACTTTGCCCACTTACACAATAATAGATCAGGAAATCACACATTGCTGGACTGGATATTAACAAATAGACCTATTAATATGATAAAATGTGGTTTGACCTCTGATTCGTTAAGTGATCATCATCCAGTCTTCTGTATTTGGAAACATGGGGACTGAAGAAGTCTAAGCCAATTATAAGGATTTCGAGATCTTTTCTAAATTTGATGTACATTCTTTTGTACAGAGTTGGGTAAAATAGATTAGTCTTTTTATATTCTATCCCTGATGTGGATTCTGCATTGCATTTTTCATTACTGAGTTTACACATGTTTTGGACCAGTTAGCTCCCTTGTTAAAAGAAGGGTCCGAGGGAAAACTTATGGGTGGTTAACACCTCTTGATTAAACTTATGAGACAACGAGACAAGGCCTGGAAAACGTGATAAAATGAACCATTCTGCTTCTGGTTATCATGCGATAGGACTTTAAGGAACCAATGTAAGGCTAAGATAAGGAAGGCTAAAACAGACTATATTCGTCATAAACAATGTGAAGGGTTATCTAACGCTACTACTTTTTGGAAAACAATTAACAATTTCATAAGGCCTAATGTTTATCAACCAGGTTCAATGAGGTTGAACGGTGACTTGTTGTCTTGTCCACTGAAGATAGCTAATGAGTTTAATTTGAAATTTACTGCATTGCCTGATTCCTTTAGTGACCAGTCCAAGGTGAACTACTTGGGATTGACTGAAGATTTTACAGTTAATCCTAAACTGTACTTAAGGACTACTACTCCGAAGGAGGTAGAGAAGTTGTTGAGTTGTATTAAGAGGGACAGCTCAGCTGGTTCTGATGGCTTATGTCCTAGTTTATTGGCGGATGCTGCCTCAGTTATAGCACTTCCAGTTAGTATTATTTTCAACTTGTCTTTTGTTACAGGTACTATACCTAATATATGGAAACATACTTTGTCACTCCTATATTTAAATCTGGTTCACAACATGAGTTTTGTAACTACAGACCTATTTCTATCTTGTCTGCTTTAGCTAAAGTTCAGGAAAGAATAGTTTATAATCAGTTGATTGGGTATGTGGATCGCTTTGGATTATTGTCTCAGAACCAACATGGTTTTAGAAAGGAAGGAGTACTGAGACTGCCTTGGTCGAGTTCACGAACACGGTACTTAATGGCATGGATAAAGGGTGTCTGACCAGTGCCGTGTTCTTGGACTTGACCAAGGCATTCGACTCAGTTGATCACCAATTGTTGATTTCTAGATTTGAGTCATTGGGAGTTGGTGAGTCTTTCTTGGACTGGATGAGGATTATTTAACAAATAGGTTTCAAAGGTTAAATATAGGGTGCTGTATCAGACTCTGTAATGGTTAAGTGTGGGGTTCCACAAGGTTCTATTTTGGGGCCACTTTTGTTTTCTTTGTTTTTGATCAACTAGTAAGTGTGATTAATAATGCTTCTCAACACTTTACGCTGACGATGCAGTAATTTATACGCAGGGTTTGTCAGTTGGAGATCTAGGTGTTTCTTTAACAGAGGAAATGTGCAATTTCAGTCTTCACTTATGGCCTGTAAATTACTCTTAAACAAATCTAAGACAAAGGTGATGGTTTTGGTACCCCACCTAGACTGAGATCTGAGGTTGGTACTTTGGAAGTTAAATCTCTTGATGGATTACTGTTTGACTATGTTGATACATTTCAATATCTTGGGGTATTACTAGATTCTCATCTAAGTTATGAATCTCATTTTTGAAGGTTACCTCAAGAATACATTGTAGATTAGGTTCTTTGTACAGAATCAGTTCATTTCTTATTCCTGAGTCTAGGCTGGTTATTTCAAATTGCTGCTTACTTCCTATTGTGAACTATGCAGCTATGATTACCTGACACTGCTTCTGCGACAGTGATTTCAGAAATCCACTTTACTTCACTTGATAGCTAAGTTTGCTTTAAATTGTTCTAAGTCATCTCATCATTGTGTGATTTTGAAAGAAATGGGCTGGTTACGGTTTCATTAAATTTCCAATACTGTGTGGCCAAGTTCATATATAAAGTTATGGACTCTGGAATTCCACATAGTATTTCAAAGTTTTGAGACCATATATTGATGGTCATTATTCTAGACATAGGTCAGACAGTAGGTTTCTCGAGATTCCTTTTATGAAATCTAAAAGTGGACAAAGATCTTTTGCTTATATTGCTCCATTTATTTGGAATGAAATTCCTCAAGATATTAGGTGGTTGTGTTCTGTCAAAAGTTTGCCGATGCATTAAGGATGTATTTCGAATCTCAATTTAATTGTAACTGTTTTTTATGAATTTTTTTTATGAATTTTACACGTAACAAAGACATTTTTGTCTGCAATTTGCTGCATTGTATATGTATGTTTGATTATGTATTGTCTGTATGCAATATATGTGGGTCGCACCTGTAAAAGGAACTTGTTTCCAGTGTGCTTACCTGTTAAGTGAATAAACAAACAAACAAACAAGATTTACATAAATTGACCTCTGACTGATGGTTACCAATATTTCTATTGCTTTTAATCAACATAGTACAGACCTGATACATCCCCTACATTTGGCTAGGGAATATTATTTACTCTAGCTATAACTACATTAACTATAAAAAAGGCTTACTAATAGAGCCAAGCACATATTATCCCATTAGTCTAAGAGACATAGCCCAGAAATATTTTTTAAGAGTAGTTCTCAAACACCTGCAGGCCTGAATATCTAACTTGCATCTCTTGCTGGAATCCTAAAATGGATTTGGGGGGGGGGGGGTATCCACCACTCAACATTGTTTTATATTATCACATATTATATTTAAACACATTCAGATTAAAAAAAAACACTTTACTACTATTTTGTAGACCTTTAGACTGCATTTGACAACATTAGTAGAACGTTATTACAGCAACATCTTTATGTAGTAGTTATTGATTCATATTTATTGGATATCTTAATCAAAGTATACAATGCAACCCTGTTGCAGATGCAACATGACCAGCATGGACACCTAACTAAAAAGACATTCAAAAATAGGGGACATAGGCAGCACTGTATATTTGGACACTATTCAACATATTCATTAACACAGCTCATGTTCAGTTGGCTGATGCTTTCATTTTCATTTCTGACACTGCCACATTCCGTATCCCTTTCACAAAGACCACTGCTGACCAAAGGTCTTTTTGTTTCCGGGCCCCACTCTGGATGAATACAATCCCTGACTGCATTTTATCAATCCCCAAGCTTGGTCCCTTCAAACCTGAGTTACGAAACCACATTATGTCTAACTACTACTGTGACTGCAGATGAGTCCCAATAAATCTCCATTGCACTAGTACTTCACAAACTGCTGTTGTTCCATGACTGTCCATTATATTTTTTCGCTCATCTCTGTATGTTACTGTCTTTCTTTGTTCACAAAGCTGATGTCTCAATTGTAAATCACATATTGTACTTTGTTCTAATCCATTTTTTGTATGACGTGGAGCCTTTGCAAATGAGTCCCTGACTCAAAGGGTTGTAATTCCTAGACCTTAAATAAATAAATATGCCAAAATTAGCAGGTACTGTGATTGGGCATTATTTGCATCCCATCTGGGTTCACAACTTCACCTTGGTAAATTTCAGGAATTGTGTAAGATAAACTCCCTAAAAGTCAATTTAACAAAAATGAAAATGGTGGTGTTTGGTTATAAAAGGAAAATATCCTGAAGCTATTCAGCGAAAAGAAACCAATAGAGACAGCAGATTACTATGATTGGGCCCTATGCACTAACGTGTGGGCACTACGATGCAAAATGGCATAGGCATGTTGCACAGTTATGCAGCGTGCAGGACCCCAGTGCTACGTGGCATTCATGAACAGCCTTGTGCACAGGAGGCATGCCAAGTGGTGGTGCACAGTGAACAGCACAGGCAAAGAGAGCAGAGCTGAAATATGTGGGACCGCCCCTTGACCCCACCATAAAAAGAGATGGCACACCCCCTGCACAGTGACATGGCTGTGAATGCTGCATGATAGAACGTGGAGGAAGCAATGGCAGACTAGAAAGGTGGTGTGGAAGGGGCACTACTGTGAGATGTGGCTGAGAAGCATGGAGCCACGGGTGGACACAGGTGCAGATGTGGTGGCAGATGAGGCAGTGGTCACTCGAGAGTGACCAACTTCAGTAGCAGACAGGTGGCTGCTATGGTCACAGACATAAGGCAAAACTACAGTCACCTGTATGATGCACAGGCACTGCACACACCCACCAAGGTCAAGGCATGGATCTAGCTAGTCATCCAGGCTTCCATGAACACTACAGGGTCTGAGGCATGGATGCTGACAGTAATCAAGCATAAGTGGTGGGACATGTGGGTGGTAGTGAAGAGGAAACTCGCAGCCAGCAACAAGGTGCAACTTGGCACATGCGGGGGCTTGCTGGCCACTGACAGCCAGCTAATGCTGCTGGAGTACCTCATCACTGAGACGTTGATGGATGTTGCCATCCATGGCATGGTGGAGGGAGTGGACACCACGGCAGGTAAGGGCAGTAGCCATGCACAGCACACTGCAGTGCTGAGATGCATGGTTCTCAACCACATGAACACACTTCACTGTACCCACAGGTGGTGCGGGACAGTTCCAGAGAGGCACTGTACCCAACAGGGACACACCAGACATAGCAGAGTCCCCCACCTCTCCCACTGCAGTGACCACCACCCAGGAGTGCACAGGTAGGTATGCACAGATCTTGAGGGGCCAACACCTGGAAATGCCTGTGGGGGGCACACAGCATGTTAACATGCCCACCATGTCTCAACAGGTGCTGATCCAAGGACTGAGACAGCAGTGCAGCCAGGGAATGAGGAGGACAGCCCAGCAGTGCCACAGGAGAATACCAACAAGACGAGCAGTGGCGCTGATGTGGGAATGGCTGGCCAGCACACATGGATCATGAATTCTGGGATACCAGCAACAGCAGCATGGTCCAAGGTCACTGTGACACACAGCAGAGGTGGGTACGGGACAGCACCAGAGGGTCATGCCCCCCGCAGTCCGGTACATACACTGAGTGATGACAGCGGTGATGAGGGGCTGTTGGACAGATGTGGGCCACTCCAACATGCTGTCAGTGCTCAGACATACCTAGAGGGGCAGCACTGCCAACTGCAGCAGCGGGAACATAACCACCTGGCAGAGCAATGCCACAGCACTGCCGCCATGAAGGCCCATATTGAGGTGGCATGCCACATACACAGTGCCATGCTACACTGTGCAGTGTCCCTGGAAGGCATTCAGGAGCACATGCGGTGTCCACCTGCAAGCATCGGTAAGGCACAGTAACACCCATCCACTGGCATGGACACAGGCACACAGTGGTCACTACCCACACCACACCTGGCCCAGCCACAACCCCCTTGCACACCCACCCTACCAGACACCAAGCATGCACTGCAGGGCCATAGCACCACGCCGGGTGCACTCACAACATCTCCCCCACTGGCACCTGAGGATAGTGCCAATGCTGACAACACTGTGTATGATGGTAACCCTTATGGTCCAAACCATGACGTGCCCACTGCTGTGGGACATGACCAGCCCCCGAGTGGCTGCAGGGGCAGACAGGGCCCCTGAACATGACCCCTTGCATGGTAGCCAGGTAGCAGAGTTTCAGCATGGCTATTGAGCAAACTGGACACTGACAGGACTGTCTAGCCATACGCCACAATGCACCATCACATGTCCATGTGCACAAGCACACACACACGTCATGCACTGATCATGCTAATGCCACAGCAGGATGGTACCCATACTGGCCCACATGTCCGACATGCACACAGATGGTGAACCCCACATCCCATCCACCCACCCATGCCGTGTTGCACACGGGGTCAATGTCATCCTCATGCACAGCCTCTCCATGCACTGTACCATAGCCCAAGAGGTCTGGCACATCCACATTGGATGGCAGTGACACAGGTTCATGCCAGGCATGGCATTAGTGGTGCAGTGTGCACATAACTAGCGACAGAACATGCCATCAACATGTGCCTGGTGGGCCACATGTCTGCTGGAGGTCTCTGGCACACAGGTGGGCATGTCGTTATCATACCCATTGCCCCGGGGGGTATCAGGTGGGGGCCCTGGCAGTGGCACATTAGCACACTTCACAATGTTGTACAATATGGCACACATAATGAACACACACCATGCCTTAGCCAGGGACAGCATGAAGCTGCCCCCGGTGTGGTCCAGGCACGGGAACTACATCTCAGCTGGCCGATGGTCCACTCCACAACTGCCCTTCTTTTTCTGTGCGCTGTGTTGTTAGCCTCCTCTGCTGGACTGGTTGGTGCATGGATTGGAGTCATCAGGTTGATTCTAAGTAGGTAGCCACTGTCACCTGCATGGGGGAGACACATGACAGTGGCACTGCAGACATTCATCGGGGGTATGCGTGCCCCTGCAGTGGTGTGGTACTCACTGAGCAGCCACCCAATCCAGCCATCCAGCATGCAGCAACACCCCCATCCCTGAGGTGTCTAGGATGTAGGAGTCATGTGTTGATCCTGGGTACTTGGTGCACACATCTGTGATGATGTCAGTTGTGTTACAGATGACCTGGCAAATTATACTGTGGTAACCCTTACGGTTCTGATATACCTCCTCATGTGCAGCTGGTGTGAGTATTGCAATGTGTGTACTGTCGATGGCACCACACACATTCAGCATGCCTTGCATGGCATAGAATGTCTCCTTGGTTACCCTGACCTCTGCCAGTATGGCTGGGAAGGCAATGTGCTCCCTGACATGGTAAAGGAGGGTGTCCATCACCTGTGCTATTGCCCTGGACACGGATGACTGGGACACATCCATGGTGTCACCTGTCACCCTCTGGAAGGATCCCATAGCATTGTAGCCCAGGGCACACTGCAGCTTTGTTTCCACGGACATGGCATATGACCACCGTGTCCAGGGTGCGATTGCACTGCTGATGCTGTCGCACAGGTGCATGATTGTGTGCCATGGAAGCCAGAACTTCTTGATGCAGTGCATGTCATGCCATGTCGCAGCATCGGTCCAGATGTGGAACACCCAGGGCTAAGGACCACGCCGTCATCACTATTCCGCCTGCTCAGTGATCAGGTGTACATGCATTAATACCCTGGGACACATTCCGATACACAGGCCATGCTTCATGTGGCCTGTGCACCATGCACACTGGTCACCTTTATACCACAACTGCGTAGCTTGTATGCCTTTAAGTGGGCATGGCCATGTGACATAGCGACCCGCCTCTGCCACACACACTGTACAGGACAGCAGTGGTGGGACAATGGTGGGAAGCATGCTAGATCATAAGGCCATGTTCCCTTGGCACCTGTTCCATGTGTCAGAAACTGACTACACAGACAACTGGGGGCCTGGTGACCTATGGGCCATCTGGTACTATGGCATGGTAAGTGTGCACTGCACAGACCAAAGGGCTATAGGTCATAGTCTGTGTTCTGGGAGGAGGGGGGCACCATGCTATGCTGGGTGATGTTGTATGGTTGTATTCCACAGGGCCACCAATGGATGCCATCTAGGATCGAACTCACCTTGCAGGCCCAGCCAGATAGGGCACAGGTCTAAGTGTTGCCTAGGGCAGCCCGAAGGATGCGTTTCAGGCAGTGTCTGCCAGATTATCTGTTCCTCAAGGGGGCATGACCAGACCTGTTCTAAGAGGACTGTGTCTACATGTTATGGGAGATCTATGTCCCATCACTGGTGAGTAATCTGTACCAGGGGGGCCTTTACTGGCCTTGTGTACTGATTATTCTTCCCTTGCCTTGCAGCGCTACAGAGGCTTGGTTCAGAGGATCATGTTCTGCTATGGAGGATGCCACATGCTGGTGGAGGGGCAGGTTGGGACTGATGATGAGGTGGAAGCCATGGACAATGATGTGGCCAATGGACATGCCTTAGGACCCTGCACTGTGCAACAGACATGACCCATGACAGGCTCATCGGGTCCAGAATAGACTGTGCATACAGTTGCGCTTGAACTGTGGGGGACTATGCCTGGTGTGTTGTGGGTGTGTGGGGCTGGGGGTGACTTATGGAGGTCCACTGTGAGTGCTGTGGGGATGTCTGATTGCTTCCTTGTGTGTTTTCACTTTTGCAGTGCTATTAAACAGTTTTCCTTACTGCACCCGTGTGTTCACTGTCTGCAGAGGTATGGATGTTGCAGGTCACTGGTATCAGGGGCATGGCATGGCCATAGTTTGTGGGGGGCCCTCTGGCATCATCCACTGGGCTGCTACATTGCACGGTGGCATGACTGGCCGTGACTGTGATGGTGGGCTATATGGTGCACACGCCTCCAGGACATGGTGACATCCTTATTCTGGCACGTGTGCAGCCGACAAGTGCGTTGTGCCATGGCACATGGAGAATCCCTGTGCACCTGCTACTGTGGTGCTGCCACCCAGTTCACGCCACTGTGGCAGTGCATTGTATGCTGGTGCCTTGCATGCATGCCTGCCACCTGCTGCCATTGTCCCATCATGGCTGTGTGGATGCACGGCCCTGTGCGGCATGTTGCCTGCCGCATACGCCATGCCATCATGTGGGTGGGTCAGGGCGCTAGCGTACTGCTACACCACCTTGGACATGGCGTATTTTATGCAGTTTTGCCTATGCGGCATTTCATCTTATTTTGTATTGTGCTTATGCATAGCTGCTGCTTACACTGCTTCCTATGCAGCCACATCCCCATGTTCTTGCGGTGTGGTGTGTCAGTGGTGCTTTTTGCTCGATGGCTGCATGTACGCTGTGTGGCCTTCATGCATGCTGCATATGTGTAGCATGCGTGACCGGGCGACGTGATGCCATCTGTGCTTCTGCTATGCATGCCTGCATGCACTATGTAGCATTCATGCATGGGGCCCATTATTTGCGAGTGAGATTTTACTTCTCTTCTTCCTGGAAATAGCATGTGGATACAATCAGATTGAAGGCTGATAAGGCAATAAATGCATCTAAACTATTTGATCATAGATAGGGGGCAACTCAACTATAGTAGTGTTCACCATAGAAGAAGGGCAAGAATCCAAGCTTCTATATCATATGTGGCTGAAATTTGGGAACATTACAAAATACAGTGACAGATCTCTTGTATAATTACATAAATACTGATTCAGAGTTCCATCCAATCTATCAATCAATCAAGCTTTATTTATAGAATGCTTTTCCAATGCCAAAGCACTTATACAGGATAAAACAAAAATCAACATAAAAACACTCAGTGTTAAAAATTGGCAGCATACTGACATACATTAACCAACATCCAAGAATGCAAAGTCAGACAAATAAGTTTTTAATGCGGGCTTAAAAATCTCAGTGAACAGGCACTCTCTAATCTGGTGAAGTAGAGAATTCCACAGGGTTGAGGCCACAGAAGAAAATCTCTGGCCCCCGAGGTCTTTAAATGGATCTTGGGAATCTCCAGCAATCCCTCATTGGGAGAGTGGAGTGGGTGGAGGTGGCAGTAGGGACAAAGAAGGCCTTGCAAATAACGCGGTCCAGTGTTGGTCTAGCATTCTTTACTATCTCTGAGTTGAGACAATTACCACTACACCACTGATTCATTCAAGATAAACATCCTTCCTGTTAGATTTATAGCTTGTTCAAGAATGTCACTATCCTCATATGTGTCTTGAGGAACAGGTTACTTATTCTTCTACAGGTTATGAATTTCCTATGATAAAGTTTATTAAAATGGTGTTGTATCCAACAGCATTAAGTTCAGAACTTTCTAAAACATTGCACACTGATAGAATTGCAGGATAGGACTTATAGAAGATTTTTGGATATAATGAGTAAGCTAGAATTAAGTCTATTAGCAAGGTCTCAGTTGCCTACTGTATATGGTACAAAACTCTAAAAATGATATTCTACAGAGAGCCATTTTTAGATCTGCTATTAGATCAATAGGATTGTTCTGTTATGACTTGTTTCATGCAAGAGATTTACAATGGCAATGGAATGCTATTTTATTAAAAATTAATACTACTGCACCAAATTGCTTATGTGGAATGACTACTTCTGATGAACTGAAACATGAGATATCAATCTGTCCATTGTTTAAAAAAAACCTTGTGATAAATGGTTGGGGCTAATACTGGAATCCTTGCATTTGGCCCCTGAAGAAGTAAGTAACTTTCCTTTAATTCCAGAGATAAAAATATCTCAACTTTGGTAACATTTCTTCTTAATAGGAACCTCTGAGAAAAAAATTCTGCTTTCTATGCTATGCCTGTAGCATCCTTTTATTATATATGACATTACTCCATGACATCAGGGCTGTGGGTAATCAAACTTGAACCCAGTGCCCTCTAGGGTTTCATACCCTTCGATATTTTCTAACATACTCCATTTCTCAGTGCCTCCTTCAATTGATATCTATCACTTTTGTCACCTTACCACTTATTGCCAATAAAAAAATTGAGACTGTGTATGAATATGAAATGTACTCACTCAATTAATTTAGCGTATTTTCCAGAAGTCCCTTTTTGTTGTTGGTTGTTGTGTTGATCCAGAGTTTGAAAGGCTATGAAATATATGTGTATCTTAAGAATCACACATCTAGTGTATTGTTTTAAGGTATTATATAACCAAATTTCAGGAAGCTATTTATAAATTATGTGAAATATATAGATATTGTTACAAAATCTACAGTATATCATTGATGAACTTTTTATAGTATGTTACTTGATATATGTTTTATATTGCAATAACTTATGTTAATCAATAAATGTTGACTGACTGACTATACAAAACATCCAAAAAAGTCAATTTTTATGTGTTAAGTATAATTGTAGTCTAGAAATGGACTATAATTTGCACTCTGCACTCAAACTCAGTGAAACAAATCTGGCAAGGGGTTATAATAGCAGTGTAGGAGGTATATAGGCTGGATCATACAAAACTGCTATTACCTACTGTTGGTTAAACACTGGAGCAGATATAGCTTTGAGTGGGTGTCCCCTCTTTCCCTCAGCTTCTACGATCCCTCCATTGCCATACTTGCTGAATTTTATTTTATTTTCAGCCCAATCTCAAAAAGTGAAATAAAAAATAAATAATCAACGAGAATTGGCATGTGCTATGGGCTGATGAACTGCTAAGGGATAACACAGTAAAGTAACATAGGATGGTGTTTGTATGGGGTACCAATATGTTGACTGTGTAGTCCATTGTCTACACCAGGTCCCACCACTGACCACAGATAGCCAACATTGTAGCAATTACAAATATCCCATGTTACACATCACGCATGGGACTGCAGGTATATATTTGACATTATGGCCTTGATTTTCAAAGGGCAATACAGGGCTTGCATCAAGTCCTGTATCAAATCCATTTTTTGATGCAGCTGAGCCAAACACCTTTGATGCAACTGCACCTGATTTTATTGCATTGGGTACAGTTGCAACAATTTCCTCATTTTACAGCAGCTTGTGGCAAAGATTCAGAGCAAGCCCTGTTAAAAGGGTCCCCCAAATGGCACAGGTTAGACCAGGGAAAAGCTGGTCTAACTTGCAGCATTTGGCACTTGAAATTGAAAATCCTGATTGCCAGCTGGGAGAATGCCACAAGCCCCATGCACCAAATAATCAGCACACCAGGAGGTTGCAGCATTCTCAGAGCTTTGAAAATTGAGCCCTATGTCTTTCAATGCTTATATGTATGCAAATCACCAAGGAAATTAAAGGTGATGGTGGGAGAACATATGTGGGACATCAAGAGAGGAGATCGAGATAACTCTTTAGCTGAGCATGTCATGAGGCTGCAAAATATATATCATTTCAGCTTTACAGATATTGAGAGGCCAATTGGGCCCATGGGGAAAGAATCTTGATAAAGTCTCCTTATGAGGGAGGCATACTAGACATATCAGCTTTGAGCACTGAAAACTACAGGGGCTCAATTTCCAAAGAACCCTTAGATCACCACAATTTTTGGTGATCTAGGGCTGTGGTAAATTCTGGTTGCATCAGTGACCCTGTATCCAATTTTTTTTAAATCAGGGTCTCTGCATTGAAGACCCAGGAGTTGCTGCAGCTGCAGGCTTGTGTCAAACATATGGTGCAGCTGCGGGTATTGCCACAGGGATCAGCTCCCCACCACCCATCGCAACACTAGAGGGGTTGGGATGGTTGGGGGGTAGTGAATCTGCTGGACAGGAGGGGGTCAGGGCAGAAGGGGCATGGGAAGTGCCAGAGGGAAGTCACTGTGACAGCTAGGCATGGGAGAGAGTGATTTTGCACCCAGTGTGGTGCCTTTGCTTTCTTTTTATGACTGTGGGCAGAGCCTACAGGAGTATTGCATGTACAAAAGGAGTGATGTCATGTTTCTGTCCGTGGAACTGACTGAAGGTGTAAATAGTCTCCTCCACCTTACCCTCCTCCAATAAATGTTTTCCACCCTCAAATAAATACGCTTTCATATTAGTCAATGGTTGCAGGGTACTATTTTGTTTCTTAAATGGGTGGTACAAGAACTGGAACCTGAGTAGTTGGAGGCAGCATTGTTTTTTGGGGGGAAGTAAGGTCCACCCCAACTCCACCCAAGAAGCTCCCAAAGGTCCATCCCACCTTTTTTTTTATTCATGTGGGAGGGCCATGAGGTGGATCTATCATGCTGAAAGAAGATTCATATGTTTGGGATGTGGACTAAGGAAAAGAAGAAGTCTGTGGAGTCCCTGCATTTTGTTAAGGACTAGAACAGAAGATACTTAAAATGCCTTCAAACTGACTTAAAAACCCTTGGAACAAATGATTATCAGAGTCACCTGCTATCTCAAAAGGAAAGACTAAGAAGTGTCTAAAAACTAAGGAAAATAGACAGCTTTCAGGTATTCCTTAAACATTTATATACTAAAAACAAAGTTCAGCTTTTGGGATTAACAATATTTGCTCACCATATTTTATCAATCTATAGTTTGTCTTTTTAGTAGTTTCAAAACCTTGAAAGCATTGGTCTTACTAATGCATTTAGAAATACATTTTTTTAATTGTCTTTACAGATAAATCATGCATGTTCATGTGAGGGCACATATTTGGGAGGATGGGGTTCAAATTATTTTAATCATGGGCACAGTACTTGGTAAACACAGTCTGTGATAAAGTGTATTTTTCTTTTTCTTTTTAAGTTTGAGAAGTGGAGTTGACTTGCACAAATGGATAGTACAGACATTATACAAAGCTATTAGAAGTAGAATGGGTTAAACACTTCCTGGAACTTTCTGCATAACAAGTTCCCCTAGGCACCTCACAGCATTTGACACCACCATCCTAAGATCAGTCAGTGTTTTACTTTGTAGGACATTGCATAGCATGATACTCATACTTCCCTTTTTCCAAATAATATACAAACTTCATTCTCAGGCTCTCTGGGCTACTGTTTATATTCTACTGAATCTTCTTAAAGGAAAATTGCATGTTAAAATCAGGTATACTGTATATGTATTGCTACAAGTTTTGAGTTCTCACTTCAATCCAGTGTTTTGTTTCTACCTAGGCTGTAAGAGGAGTTTTTCTAATTTTCCCTAGGTGTTTTATGACATCTGGGGGCTGTCATTCATGTTTGTTTTATTGCATCTTATCCAAGTAAGTTAGTCTTCACAGATTATCCTTTGGTTTGATGTCTAACAGCCCCTACAGCAGGCCAGTGTCTTGTTACAGTGTCTTGCTTAGCCACAGCAGAGAAACAAAAACTGCAGCCAGGATTCACAGTGCTATGCAATATACTATAGAAAGCTGCATGTTTAAACACACACACACACACACACACACACACACACACACCAAGCAGAATACAGCTGGATAAGGTACAAGTATTTAGGAAACTTGTAATACTTACCCAGAGTGTAGCAATGTGAATCCTGGCTGTGACTATAGGTGTTTACAACTGAATGATAATAACCACATTTGCTTCACTTGCAAATAGGTAGGCATTTGTGTCTAATTTCTGTTTGACTTACTGTAGGTTATACTTAGAATCTGAAAAATTCATAAGATGCTGTATTGTGATGCCATGAACTGATAAATAGAGATTTTGGTTTCTTTTACAAATTCATGTTTCCTGACCACGGATATACTAAAACAAAAATTTCTCAACAAAATGTTTTTAAATAAAGAGTTTAACTCACAGCAGCAGAAGAAGCATGTTGACATTAAAAGCTTAGTGGCATGGATGTAGAGGCACCAGTATTTAAGCATAACTTTGGTAGAGGATTAATTATGACTGGGGGTGGGGGGGAGTGAGTCTTGATATTTGTAGTATGATGGTTTTCTGAAACTTCAGTCTTCAATGGGTTAGACTCTGCAGCCATCTGTACAGTATATCACTAAGCCATATGCAGTGTGGTATGGGTAAAACCCAGATCATCAGACCTGGACCAGTGCTGTAAAATCTGCACTGGGCACAGATTGTGCAAATATTACTGATCCAGTGGATCAAATAAATATGTGCAAATAAGTAAATAAATAAATATTCGGCTTCACCTTGTGCTTCAACCCACCCCAGGTTACATAATAACACACACCCTGTCATGCCTTATTGCATAAATATGCCCTTTCTCTATGTACTATACTTTGATTCAGTTAGTGTATGCAACAGCCTTCATGTGAACACTCTGGGCTTCTCCTTGACTCCTGATGTCTATTTGCTTTAGCTATTGTATATTGTTTGAACTGCTTTGGTTTTCTTGATGTGGTGCCTGTGTGCCTAAACTATGTAATCTGTTTGTCTACTGCCAACCATGTATCTCCAGTGATTGATTCTTATAACTGTCTGCTCTCTGAGCCATTGTTTCTGGACTTGTTAACTATGCTATCTTTGCATTAGTTTCGATGAGGTGCCTTTGTAAATGAGTCTCTGACTCAGAGGTTTGTAAATCTGGTATTTTTTAAATAAATAAATAAATGTTTATGTCTAAGCCCATGAAACACCCTTATCTAGTTAATGCATTCACAGTTGTAGTGACTCTGCCAGAACTTGTTTATATTGTATATTGTCCAGCAATTCATAGTCATGTACTACAATGTACTGTACCAATGCATCATGCCCTAAATACAAGTCCAATACTTTTGAACAGGGGCAAGTGATATGTCCAAATAACAATGTCTTACATCCACAGAGTCACAGATCTGGACATATCATTTGATCCACCACAAAGAGAGATAGGCAGATTCAATGGAGTAGGAACAGTAATTAGCTGGGGAGGAGAGCTATATACATCTGAGACACAGCGACTGTAATTCAAGTTTTATAAACTCTTTCTTGCTTCCAGTTTACATGACAGCAGACCTCTGTGTTGCCCAGCCTCCCACACACTACCCTATGGACAAAACATTGGAGTGGGTTTATTATCACATACAGACCGTAACACTAATCTACTATATACCTATTATTAGGGATGCCATTTGCATATCCTCACAGCTTATGGGATGGGAAGGAAAGTGACATAGCATCAGGTAGGCACAGCCCTGGCAGCTGCTTAATAGGGGCCACCTGGTGCCATGCCACTGTTGGTTCCATCCCATCAGCTGTGAGGATAACCAAACAGCACCCCCAATAATGGGTATATAGTAGAGGAGTGTTAAGGTATGTGTGTGGAAATTACCACAGTCCAGTACTATGTTCATAGGGTAGTGGGTGGGAGGCATGGCAACACAGAGGGCTGCTATCATATAAACTGGGAGTGAGAAACAGTTTATCAAATTTAAATTACAGTCTCTGCATCTCTGCTGTATCCCCCCACCTGCTAAATACTGTTCCTGCTCTACTAAATCTGCCTCTCTCTCTCTTTGTAGTAGGTCAACTGATATGTCCAAAGCTGTGACCCTGTGGATGTAGGTCACTGTTATTCAGACATATCACTTGTCCCTTCTCAGATGCGTTGGACTTGTATTTAGGGTATAATGCATTGGTATAACATGTTGCAGTACACTACTATGAATTTGTGGACAATACAAAATAAATTAAAAACCAAAGGCACCCTGCTGGGTACAAAATCACTGCCTCCCATGCCCAGCTGTCACCCCAACTCCTCCTCTGCCACCTACCATGTCCCTTCTGCCCCTGGTAGCCTAGTTTTGGACTTTCTTTCCCTTTGACACAGTGTGTGACACTGGCGTATATCCCTTAAACCACCTCCTGGCTGGTCTAAGTGGTGCCTCTTGTGGCGTCCACAGTGGGGCTTGCAAAATCACAAAAAAGGGGATGTTGCAGCACCGCCATGGTGCAAGCCCTCTTGTGAACTGGTGCATTCCAGTTTATGGTACAAAGCTGGTGTAGTGCCACTTTGGCACAGCATATCCCCTTTTTGACACAGACTGCATTAGAAAATTAGGAATGCCGCACCTTTTAATGCAAGGTGCCACTTGCGTCATTTATGGTTGATGAAGACACCTTGTGCCATTGACTGGGCTTTGAAAATAGAGCCACAGGTATTAATGACTAGTTCAATTTGATCACAATTGTGTGAGCCTGGAACTGTGATGTGCTGCTTCATGGGAATCTGCAGAGGTATGAATCTTCATTGTTGTTTAACTAACGATAGTTTTTTTTTTTTGGTTTTGCTTAAATATAATGTCTGCGTATCCATTTAAGAATGTGGATTGTTCATCCAATTAATGGGCTATGACATAAAAATTTTTATAGCAAACGTTACCTTGTTTGATACAATTAGGGTATGTATGTCTGATGGCTTATTTAACACATAAATTGGAACTTATTCCTGTGTAATTGTATTTATCTATTTTCTTTTAACGTCTTATTTACAGGTCCTTTTAAGGTATTGAAGGCTTACTGCTGGTTTGCAATTGTCCTACTTGCTGTTGATGCAGTACAGTATGTATCCATTTTAATGGGATCCAACATTAACTCTTTTATAGCAGACGTTATCTTGTTTGATTCTGTTAGGGTATGTACGGCTGATGACTCATTTAACTTATATAAATTGGAAATTATTCCTGTGTAATTCTGTTTATATATTTTCTTTTAAAGTCTTATTTACAGGTCTTTTTAAAGTATGGAAGGCTTACTGCTGGTTTGTAATTGTCCGTACTTGCTGTTGATGCAGTACAGTATGTACGCCTTTAGGTCATACATCAGCCTTCTACACACTGTCATAGGTTGAACATCAGTCTTTTATGCACTGCCACTTTAAACTGAGTATTAAAAAGCTGCTGTCCTGGGGAGGGTAGATTACACTTGACAATGTGCATGCACTACATGTGAATCATTAGGTGGTTCTTCCTCGGACCTCACATTGTGTACCTGTTTTCAACCTTTATAAATAAAACATTTGTCTCCATAGCTGAGGACTAACTTGTAATCTTTTGAACAAGTGCTGATGACTGGGCCTGGCTTTCGCTGTTTCTGTAAATTTATGTTCTGTACATGCAGAGCCAGCATCATTTAAAATAAATATAACTTCACCATTTTTGATTACTTGATTTTCAAAACACCATGTCCATCAATTCTGGGACAGGATCTAACAACCCCAACAGTTTCACATTTCAAATGTCAGTCATTGTTAGTTATTGGTGAACAAGAAAATGTCTTAAAAACATAGTTTCAGGTTTTGTATTTATTTATTTCAAATGTTTTGCCAGTAAAATATAGCTAGGGTTCATTGCACCTGCCAGTGTTCTAAATGTATTGCATGTAGAAACTCCCCTTTATTTGGGAAATTATTAATTTTCCTTGTGTATAAAAGACTAAAAAGAAAATAAATTTCAGAATGAACATATAAGTAAAGAATGAACTTGCGGGCACAAATACTGCTTGTAACAGGGAGCCCCCAGTTATGTGTTTAAACCCCTGTCATAAATATGAATATGTGCAATCCCTCCCTCCTTTTTTCCTTTCACTCTTTCCTTTCCTTTCCTCTTATTTTTTCTGCCTTTTCTGTACATTCTTGTCAGGGTGGCCAACCTGGCAATCTCCAAAAACTCTTTGCTGTCCCTTGTTCTCTTTCCCATCTGTTTATACACACAGCATTATGCTCCCAATTGCAGAGATAAAAAAATAGCACAAGTTGCCCTTTATTGTTAATGTCTGTTGCCCCTTGTTTTAAGAAGAAGTGTAGCACCCATTTCTGGAGAGCCAAGCTTCTTTGACTTATGTGGCTCTGATGAGAGGGACAGTGCTGGTCTCTGAGTGCGACTGAGCAATTCTTTTTTTGGAGTGGGTTGCTCCATGTTGGTGTATCCGCATGTAGTGGCTGAATGTATGTTCCTTGTTTGGAGCAAATAGAAGAATGATTGCTTCAGAGGAAAGGCATGCTCTGAAGAAAAATCAGAGTGCCACACTAACAGCAAGATCAAAGTCACTTGAATACTTGACTACCGGTTAGTGAGACACTATGAGCAATGGTAACTCTACTCCCTGTAGTGTCTAGAATAAAGTGTACCCTCTACAGATGAAGCCCCAGAGATGTTGTGATTAAGGGCTACATATGAAATAGAATAATTTGTGAGCTAGTGGAGCAAATAAATAAAAGAAACTGGCCCTATTTGCATATTTTGAAGCCTGTGATGTCACGGCCTATGGCAACTCCCAAATTATGTAATGTCACAGCCTATGGAAACTCCTCAATTATGTGATGTAATCACAAGGAGCTATAAAAAGGGCTCACCACTAGGGTAACATTAGATAGCTAAGTCAGTCTAGTGCTGACAGTGAGTAGAGTTAAGACCTACAGTTGGTGTGTGTGTGTGTGTTTGTGTTTGTGTGTGTGCTTGTCTATATTTCACACAGGTTACTTGAGAAAAGTATTCATTGGACTATCTAGGCTGAAGCAAAGCCACAGACTTTGCTGAAGGAAGCAGAGGTCTGAATTTCATTGTGCAGGACTAATTATTTGACTATTTTTTCTGTAAATAAGTGTATTTTTTCTAAAAATACATTGATGAATGTATTAGTGCATTTTTTTGTGCACTCGACCCTTGCTTTATTGTATCAGTTATTATCCCACATATTCACACTGCTGTCATGAGTGGGATACCTAGCTTATCTAGACAGCCTGGGAGATGCTGCCACATGCACAGGGTAAAAATTGCAAAGTCGATGAAAGTCCAGTGGACTTGAGCAATGGCTGAAAAGCTTGAATTGAAGACAGTGCCCAGGTTGGATCCTAGTGCCCGGCAGAAGATTGTGAAGAAACAGCAAGAGAATGCCACAGACGAGGACCCATTGGAAGAAGAGGACGGGTAGCAGATGGAGGAAAGTGCACTGGAAGACTCCAATGACCTGCTGTGCTGGCTCTGTCTAAAACAGTTGAAGATAGAGTGTGAGCAAGCAGAGGACTGTTGACAGTGAGATGAGGACAGGAGACCACAAGAAGAGGAAAGGAAGAGACAGAATGAGAGACGGTGGGATGTCTTGCAAGCCATCCATGCCCTGACCCCTGGGCAAGGTGACCGAAATGTACCCCATGACATAAAGTTAACACAATTGGCAGAGTCTGATGATATAGAAGCCTACTTAACTATATTCAAGCATACAGCCCAGACATGTGTTTGGCCCCAAGACCAATGGATCATCAGACGTGTTCCTTACTTAGTCAGACGAGCCCAACTGGTGTATAGTCACCTTACTGCCCTTGACTCTAATGATTACAATTGGGTAGAACAGGAACTCCTCCATCAGTATGATATCAATAACAAGATCTATAGGCAACTATTCAGGTCCCAAAAGATGGGTCAAGATACCCCTCAACAGACTTTTACCAGGTTAAAAAGTTTCTGTCTGAAATGGTTACAACTAACAGTCAAAACCCTCGACCAAATCCTGGAATTGATAATTACAGAGAAATTTATTCAAGTATTGCCACAAGATGTCCAGGTATGGGTGAAGGATCACAAACCCAACATGGCAGAGGAGACCATCACTCTGGCAGAGGATTACCTGGTGGACAGACCATCAAAGTCCCGAAGATACCAAGGCTCTTCACCCCAACCTACAACACCAGTAAAACATTTTGAAACAATTTTCAAATTATTGAAGGCTTTCTTTTGATATATAAGGGACAAGAAGGAAGGTATTATTAGGCTTAAGAAAGGGGTGGAGTGGGTGGAGGATAATGGGGGAAAGTAGAGATACTAAATGAATACTTCTGTTCCATCTTTACCAGGAAGAAGGATGGACCTGTGCCTTCAGGAAGGAAAAGAGGAGTGGGGTGAGGGGAACACAGATGTAGTGATAGAGAAGGATATAGTGAGGGAGGGGCTGCTGGCATTGAAAGTGGACAAATCACCAGGCTCGGACAGAGTACATCCAAGTGTACTAAAGGAACTGGCTGAGGAGCTGGCAGGGCCACTGGCAGACCAATGTAATAGTTCACTAGAGTCAGGAGTGGTACCAAAGGATTGGAGAAGAGCACATGTAGTGCCTCTCTGCAGAAGCAGTCCCAAGGATGACCCAGGGAATCACAGACCAGTCAGTCTGACCTCCATTGTGGGCAAGCTCATGGAGTCCATACTAAAGGAATGGCTGATGGAATATCTAGAAGAGCATGGTATTCAGGATGTGAGGCAGCATGGGCTCATGGGGGGAGATCATGTCAAATAAATCTGATTGACGTCTTTGACTGTGTCACTAAGACAGTAGACAAGAACCCAGCTATAAACATCCTCTATCTTGATTTTAGCAAGGCCTTTGATTCTGTGCCCACAAAAGGTTGATCAGGAAGTTGGTGGACCTCGGGGTTGGGAAAAGGATGGCCAGATGGGTGGAAAACTGGCTGAGGGACAGAACCCAGAGGGTGGTTATGGGGGAGAGAGTTGTCTGGCACTAGAGAGGCAACTAGTAGGGTGCCACAGGGCTCAGTGCTAGGCCCAGTGTTGTTCAATGTCTTCATCAATGACATTGCAGATGGCATTAAGGGCAAAATGTGCCTATTCATGGATGACACCAAACTCTGTGGGAGAGTGGACACAGCTGAAGGGATACAGGACTTACAGAAAGGTCTGGAAAAGCTGGGGAAATGGTCCAAGATCTGGCAGCTTGGCTTCAATGCCAAGAAATGCAAAGTTATGCATATTGGAACCAAGAAACCCAGGACAAAGTACTACCTGGGTGGAGTCCGAGTATCCACATCAGAGGAGGACCTGGGAGTGATGATCACTAGTGACCTGAAGCACTCCACATAGTGCAAGAAAGCAGCAGCAGAGGCAAACAAAATGCTGGGATGCATATCTAGAGGGATCAGTAGTAGGGGAGAGAGGAAGTTATACTACCCTTGTACAAGTCACTGGTAAGACCATCTAGAGTATGGAGTTCAGTATTGCTGCCCACACCTCAAAAAGGACATTAACCTGCTGGAGAAGGTCCAGAGGAGGGTTCCAAAGATGACAGCAGGTCAGCAGGGTAAGGCATATGAGGAGAAATTGAGGGCACTGAACATGTACTCCCTAGAAGACAAGAGAGAGAGAGAGAGAGAGAGAGAGAGAGGGGACATGATTGGGACCTTCAAGTACTTGAAAGGAATAAAATAAGGTTGATAAGGAGAGTCTCTTTAAGCTGAGTGGTAACCATAACACAAGGGGGCACAGTCGTAAGCTGGAAGGTGGGAGGTTTAGGAGGGAGGTCAGGAAGCACTTCTTCACAGAGAGGGTGGTGGACACTTGGAATGCACTGCCAGAAGAGGTCCTCTCCTTGAAGACAGTGGGCAGCTTTAAGACAGGCTAGGATAGGCATAGGGGGAAGGTAAGGATCATGGGTAGAGAAGATGGGAGGAGTAGAGAGGGAGGGCAGGGACATTAGCTCAAGCTGTGGACCCTGCAATATAAGCAGACTTGAGAGACAAAATGGCTATCTTCTGCTGGCTTCCTCGTATGTTCTTATGTACTTATTCCAGACAGTTAAATGTTGGGGGAAATAACTGGTGAAGGGACCCAAGGTCAAAGCCCTATTACACAGATGTTTGTCACAGCTGTTTGGGAAAAGGACACATAGCCTGTAATTGTCCCAATAGATAAAACAAAGCTTCCCACATGGCAATGGCTAACTGGGGATATGCTACCACAGTGGGGACTGGCCTGGATGAAATAGTGGGATTGCTGGACTCAGGAAGCAAACAAACCTTGGTGAGAACAGACATTTTAAAGAAGTACTGCAGTAAAGGGTTGGAGGCAAAGATAACCTGCATCCATGGGGATGTCCACCAGTACTCTATCTCCATGGTGGAAATGACAGTAGGGCAGGATAAACAACTCATCTCTGTTGGTTTAGTACCTAGACTGCCAGTTCCCATTATTATCGGCCAAGATTTCCTTAACTTTGACTGGCTGATAACAAATAAACAGACCTGTGACCATCTTGTGGTAGTAACCACTCAGACCCAGGCTAAACAAGAACAGGCACAGAGCATTTTTCCATTTGATGAGGAGGTATATGAGGTACCAGGGAAAACAAGGAAATCAAGAAAGGAGAAGAGGGCCAAAAAAAAAATATGGAAGGATACCCATCAAGAAGGAATACCTGATGTTGGGTCCAATTTAGCTGGGACTAATATAAAAATGGAGCAAAAGTTGGATGAGACTTTGAATCCCTTTTTCTTACATGTGGACCAGGTGGTTGCAGAAGGGCAGCCACAGTATGTCATAACAAATGATGTTTTATATCGAATGTATACTAACCCCACTATGGGGGAATATATTAGACAGATGATGGTACCCCAGAAATATAGGAATAGACTGATATACCTAGCCCATGATATCCCTATGGCTGGCCATGAAAAACAAGATAGGACATTAGGCAGATTGACTAATCAGTTCTTCTGGCCTGGGATACATGAGAATGTGACTAAGTATTGTTGCACTTGTCCTGAGTACCAGTTGGTAGCCAAAGGTGGAAAAGGGGTTAAGGTGCCCCATAGCCAATACCTGCATTAATGCCATCATTTGAGAGAATAGCTATGGATGTGGTAGGTGCCTAACAAAAAGTTCAAAAAGTAACCAATATATTCTGGTGATTTGTGATTATGCGACCAGGTATCCTGAGGCGATACCCCCTTCGGACTGTGACAGCCCCTCGAATTCCTGAGGAAATCGCTAACATTTTTAGTCGATTGGTATCCCTCAGGTCATTCTCACCGACAGAGGTACCAAATTTACCTCAGTACTCCTCAATGAGTTGAACAGATTGTTAGGGGTAACTGCAGTGAAAACATCTCCCTACCACCCCCAGACTGATGGTTTGGTGGAACGTTTTAATAAGACTCTAAAACATATACTTCAGAAGTATGTGCAAGAAGAAGGAAGGGATTGGAACAAATATCTACCCTACCTTTTGTTTGCATACCGGGAGGTGCCCCAAGTCACTACAGGGTTGTCACCCTTTACCCTGTTATATGGAAGAAACCCCTGAGGTCCTTTAGATGTGGTGCGGGAACACTGGGAAGAAAGGAAGGATGTCTGCCATACAAATATTGTAGACTATATGGCCAATCTTAGGAAGAAATTGGTGAAATGTGTTACTCTAGCACACCATAATGTTGTCTATAGGCAAAACAGAAGGAATGGTATGATGAAGGACTGAAAAGTAAACTGTACCACCCAGGGGATAACGTACTGTTATTGTTGCCATCTACCAAAAACAAGTTATTAATGAAATGGCAAGGTCTATTTGTAGTTAATAGGCAAATTGGGAAGGTCAATTCTGAAATTGAAATGCCAGGAAAAAGGTCCCAAAAGAAAATTTACCATGCCAACCTTTTGATGAAATGGTTTGATACGCAAAACCAGTATCCAGTAATTTTATATACCCTGAACAAGAGAACACTGAGCTTGAAGTAGCCTATGAGAGATTGGATAAAGGCACAAGAGTGGTGGGGGTTCCAATCAATCCTGGGTTGGATGCAGCCCAGAGACAGGAGATTGAACAACTACTGGGATATTATGAGAAGACCTTTACTAACACCCCAGGGAGAGCAAAAGGGGTAGTGCACACCATAAAAGTAGTACAAATGAGACCCATACACCAGAAACCCTACCTGCTACCTGAGAGAGTTAGACAAGAAGTCATAGACGAGATAAGGAAAATTGAACTCCTAGGGGTTATAGTACCATCAAGAAGTGCTTGATCCTTACCTGTGGTAGTAGTGCTCAAAAAGGAGGGGGGTATCTGGCTTTGCTTGGATTTTAGGAAATAATGCTGTCTCCACCTTTGATGGGTACCCCATGCCCCGTGTAGATGACTTACTAGACAAAATAGGGAATGCCAAATACATAAGCACCCTTGACTTAACAAAAGGCTACTGGCAAATCCCATTCTGTTTACATACACAGTAATTGACTGCCTTCAGCACCCTGATAGGCCTTTACCAGTTCACAACCATGCCTTTTGGACTGCATGGTGCCCCCACAACCTTCCAATGCTATGTGGATCAAGTATTACGTATCCATACACAGTACAGTGCTGCCTACTTAGACAATGTTGTCATCTTCAGCCCTGAGTGGCTGACGCACCCAGTACATCTTAATGCAGTCATTCAGTCCATTCAAAACCCCAGACTAGCTGGCCCAGTGGCACAGAGGGTTGAGGCGCTAGCGCCTTACCTCAAACCACGCTGGAGACCCAGGTTCAGGAACAGACTCGGGTCACTGGGAGTCGGCAGAGATGGGAGAGGATTGAGCATGGGAAGGACTGCTCTCCTCCCCGGGGGTGGGTTAGGGTGATTCCTCACTCTGTAGCAGCCACCGGTGGAGACCAGGGGCACTACAAGAAGTGGCGCGATGTCAGGGGAACCAGAAAAATGGAAAAAAACATCCCGGATTGGCCAGGATGACAGCAGACAATCTGCCAACACCGCCAAAGGACTCTCATGGAGCCTGACCACCTCAGCAGCACCCTGGGGCTGAGAGAAAGAGTGTTCTGGCTGCCCCACTGTTGCCTTCCCCCTCGGAGGAGAGGGACCCACTCAACGAAGGATTATGCTGAGCTACCTCAGGATTGGCTGTGATCTGAGGTAGGAGGTTCCTAGGGAGGACAGTAGGCAGGTGTCGGAGATCATGGCTGCCTGAAGGAAGTGGCAAATACAGGGCACATAGGAGGATAAAGAAATAATGAAACAAATAAAAAACAACTCCGGACTGACCATAAATCCTACCAAATGTGCCATTGCCAGGACTGAGACCAAATACTTAGAGTTTAGCATTGGGGAAGGTACAATCAAACCAGATATCAAGAAAATCGAGGCAGTAGCTAACAGTCCCATCCCCCTGCAAAGAAACACATACCTTCCTTTTTGGGACTGGCTAGTTATTACTACCAATTCATTCCTGATTTTGCAACCATTGCAACCCCACTTACAGATCTGACCAAAAACAAATGTCCCAATAAGGTGCTATGGACCAAGGAATGTAATGAGGCCTTTCAGAACATTAAAGTGACCCTATGTTCATCCCCAGTCTTGATCAGTCCTGATTGTTCCCTCCTGTTTGAAGTGCACACTGATGCCTCTGATACTGGTATCGGTGCATTCCTTTCTCAGATAAGGAAAGGTGAGAAGCACCCAGTCATATACATCAGCCACAAACTTCATGAGAGGGAGAGGAAGTATTCAACAGTGGAGAAGGAATGCTTGGCATTAAAATGGATGATAAGGTTCTCACTAATCATAACCCTCTGTGCTGGCTCCAACAGATGAAAGACAAGAATGGCTAGATAATGCTGTGGTATTTGGCTGTACAGCCTTACCGCTTTACCATTCAGCACAGAGCAGGGTAGAAACACCAGAATGCTAATTTCTTGTCTCGATATGGGGTCCATGCTGATGAAACTTGAGGAAATGTGTTGATATGATGTGTTTTTCTTTCTGTGAAGATGTTGAAATGTTTTGCATATGAGACAAGAGTTTGTATTAAACCCTTGATATTATGCCTCAGGGAGCAGATCGGTATTGGAGATATGTTTAGGTATATCTGATTATAAATACTGATTCAGTGTATAAGGGTCCATAAGACTGAGCTTCTGGGGCAGGGGAGGGGATTGCTCTTTATTTATTTTGAAGATTAGGGTCCGGGTCATGGCTGGGGGGAGGGGGAAATAACTGGAGTTGACTGGGGGGGTTCTAATCTTTACTTTAATTCAGCCAGTCATTGGCAGGGAGGGTCCACTAGACACCAGGGACAAGGAGGGGATTGTTTTTTATTCAAAGATTGGGGGCCGGAGATAACTCGGGGTGACTGGGGCGTTCTTGAATTTGGCCAGGGATCGACTGGGGAGGGACCACTAGGCACCAGGGAGGGGGGAAAATAAAATATAAAGATTGTGCGTGAAATTTTACATTTCACCACAATTTCGCAGAATATTTTGTTAGCCGAAAATGCCAATTTTGCAGCAATTTTGCCGGCGAAACAAGATTTTGCAACATCTCTACTGCTGCATGAGCATAGAGGTTATATCTGCAGGGAACACAGAGTTGGGTTTTTACAACTATAAATGTTGTTTGGACTGTGTTCTATTTGCTGTAGTTAGCATGGAATTTTCTTTATCTGTAGCATATCTATTTTTCTCTCTGTAATTGTTTTTTCTATTTTAACTGAAAATACAGATATGCTGGACAGTATGCATATGTCTAATTTCCATTAGTGGTGTAGCTCCATTAAGTTTTTTTTCGTATATAGTAAGTAGGTCTGCTCAATAGACTCCATCCTTGCACCTTGGAAAAAGAGTTAGTGATTCAGCAGTCTAGGGAATTATGTGTCTGGCTGTGTACCTGGAATAAAGTGTTCTGTTTCTAATTGATTTTACAGTTATACCTGATTTATTCTGTGCTGTGGAGTTAGTGCGCACCATATTATGTGTTTCTTTTTTGTATGGGCTGTTGTACAGTAGCCTTATGTGGCAGAGCCAGAGCCAGACACCTGACTACAGCACACTCAATTCATGTTTCATTTTTAACAGCTAAGAAAATCCTATCATTAATGTACATGCCCTCTCTTGCTCACTCACTACTCCTTTGTCACATGAAGAAGTCAGTTTATTACGTGTCTTCTTGTTTTGTTACTGCCCCCTACCCAAGTCAGTGGATCTACAGTATAGCCATGATAGGGTTTTACTCTGTAGTCACCCTCCCAGCTAGAGGTGGGTAAAAGTTGCGAATTCTGCTTTCACAGAACTTCCACGAAAATTTGGAAATTTCACTGAATTTTCTGAACTTCTGCCATTGGCGGGATCGGACTCTTATGAATGTGTTGGCAGATTTTGGCCATGTTCCACAGAATTGTTTTGGCTGAACTATGGAAAAATACACATGAACTGAGGAATAACAGTTCTGAGGAGTTTTTCCTGCAGTTTGATGAATTATTTCACATTACATGTAATTATTCCACAGTTCAGTGATCCTTTCTTTACGGGCTTTTTTCTTCACAGTTTAATAGACTAATCCATAATTGACACATTTATTCTGCCGTTCTAAGTCAAAGTTTCTGTGAAAGTAGCTAATTTGATTTTTGCACTTTTGCGGAAGTGAAAATCCGACTTTCATGGAAATTCTGCTGGCAGAAGTTTTTTATTCTCACACCTCTACTCCCCACTGCACAACTATCACAGATACACACATCAAATACTAGTGATTGGCCTTCATTTGCCTCCATTTTATAGCAAATTACAGTAATAGTTCACAGTGGAACATGCTTTTCCTCCTTATAAATTACCTTTACAAAAGAGGGCTTTGCTTATCATGACTTAGATATATCCTACTTGCCAGGAAACACCTGCATTTCCTTTACTTCTGAAGTTAGTGGCTAATTTAAATCTTCTGCGTTAACTGCACATTATCTTACAAACTATTCAAGAGATAGGACCACTTTATTGCATATCTTGTTTTCCTTTCATGCTGTTCCAGAACACATTTTATACCTAGACAAGAAATTATTTTGTTAACATTCTACTAGCTATCACTGGATATTGAAAAGATAGAAAGTTATTAAGAATTTCCTTAATGTTTGAGTCACAAAAAAATTGTTGCACTTATTTATTTTCTGCTATTGATTATAAAATTGGGCAGGGACTGATAACTAGAGTTAAGACTCTCAATAAGTCCGTTTGCCAGTTTGTTACAAATACATAGATACATAGATACATAGACAGTGTCGGCAAATAAGGGCCTACGGCCCACCCAGTCTGTCCATTTGAGCTTGTAAGTTTACTTTATGTGTTCCTAGAAGTCTGTTGCCCCATAACTCTGACCTCCAGGATTCCTTTATGTCTATCCCATGAATTCTTAAATCCCGTGATTGTTTCATCCCCCACCACTTCCTCTGGCAGGGTGTTCCACTTGTCCACCACCCATTCTGTGAAGAAATTCTTCCTCACGTTTTCTCTGAATCGTCCCCCCCTGCAACTTCATCCCATGCCCTCTAGTCCTGGAACATATTTTTCACTTAAAAATAGTGTCTTCCTGCACCCTGTTCCTCCCTGTAAGATACTTGTATGTCTCTATCATATTCCCTCTCGCCCTCCTCTCCTCCAGGGAGTACATATTCAATTCCTTCAACCTGTCCTCATAGGACTTGTGATGCAATCCATGTACCATCTTTGTTGCCCTCCTCTGAACCTTCTCTACCCTGTCTATGTCCTTATGTAAGTAAGGTCTCCAGAACTGTATACCATACTCCAGGTAGGGATTCACTAGTGTCTTGTATAGTGCAATTATGACTTCCCTTTTCCTGCTGGTAATGCCCATGCCTATGCATCCCTGCATCCTATTTGCTTTACCTTCTGCCTTGTCACACTGTTTTCCTACCTTGAGGTCATCAGAGATGATAACCCCAAGATCCCTTTCCTGCTTGGTGCATGCTACATCCTCACCCCCCAACTGACATATTGTGCCAAGGTTTTTGTGCCCCATATGCATTATCTTGCACTTCTTTACATTGAATTTCAACTGCCAAACCTTTGACCATTCTTCAAGTTTCTGCAGGTCCCTTCTCATTCTGTGTACACCCCCTGGTGTGTCTACTCTGTTACAGAACTTGTGTCATCAGCAAACAGGGAAATTCTGCCTTCTAGGTCCTGTGCAATGTCACTGATGAAGATGTTGAATAGGACTGGTCCCATCACTGATCCCTGTGGTACCCCACTGGTCACTCTTCCCTCTGTGGAGTGACAGCCATTTACCACCACCCTCTTGTCCTGCTGCCCAGCCGCTCACCTACCCACTGCAATACTGTCCTGCCCACACACATATTCCCCAGTTTGTGTAATAGTCTTCTATGTGGCACAGTGTCAAAGACCTTCCTGAAGTCCAGATAGGCCAAGTCCACTGCCCTCCCCTGATCCACCTCCCTAGTCACTGAGTCAATGTTTTCCAGTAAGAACACATCAGTGTGTTTTATATGATAAAATTGATTGTTTGTCTATTAGGGATTATGTTAAATTTAAAAGGGCAACTTTTGTTCATTAGATAGTTTTGGGGAAAGCATTGGTTTGTATTGAACAACTTTTCTCTTTTAATAAAATAATAATCGGTACCAAGCGATCTCATAGTATTGGTTTCAGACCCCTTTCATGCATACTTTATTAGGCCAGAGATCTTTGGTTTATCATGCTTCTAATATATACAATAATCTCCCTTCTGAAGTTACTAATTGTAGAACAGTGTGATCATTCAAGAATACATGGTTTGCTTATTTTAAATTAAGGTTTGTTTGTGACTGTTTTTAATGTAAAGTTTTTTATTCTATTTGTTAAATATAAAGTTTGATACATGTAACTGGTTGCTTGTGAAAATGGGCAATTGTTTGCTCACAAGATTTATCAGTACAATAAATAAAATGAATGAATGAATGCATGAAAGAATGAATGAAGGAATAAATGAAGGAATGAATGAATGAACCTTCATTTCCAGATGTGATATCCTTGAGCCCATTACTTTTTCATTTTAACACACTACTAAACAGGAAAAGTTCAGCCATAGCAGAATTAAGAAAACTGTTCAATGTATTACATAGACTAAGACCACTGGAAATCAAAAAGAATATTTTAAATGCAAAATACTTTTTCCTCAGAATGATAATAACGCTCATATTGACTGAATTTTTTGTTGTTTTCTTTAAATCAGCATCTGTTAATGTGTTCTGCAGTAACTGAAAACACTGAAGATTTTTCTGTCCCTATCAATGAACGATTATAACATTTTTGTCTAGTCTGCTGCTTCAGTAGTTAAGTCCTTGATTGACTATAGAAGCAGTTGCAGTTCCCAATCAGAGCAGTCTGTAGAGCTAATCTTTTTCACTCAAAGTCTGTTACTAACCCATCTGGTTTGTGTTTAGATAGATTAGCCTAAAATCTATCATTCTGTTCTCATAAAAAGTTGATCATTTGAGTTTCTGTGCTGAACTGAAGTTCAATGTGTGGTTCATAGCTCAGTGCTTGTGTATACTTATGAGCTGAATGGTATATGTTTGATGTTTATAACCTGAGTGTTTTGGCATTTCTCTATATCCCACCCTATGTGGAATACTGGGTAGGTGTAAAGATTTAAGCACCAAAAAGAGAGTTAGCATAGTGATTATCTCCTCCAACTCCAGAGGGTGTGACCAGTAGCACACAGGACAGGAAAAAAAAAACCCTTTGGAGGAACCACCGAGGACCCATGGCTACTGACCTGCCTGTCCTCTAGGCATACTAAGAGAAGAATAATCCTAAATGTGGTCTGACTTTTAGTCATGGTTATGTCAAAGGATTCAGACTATTGTGCTGGTCAAAGAGTCCTATTTCCAACTTCAATGATGAGCACAAAGTCATCGCTGAAGATGCAGGTTCCGGCAGAAGAAGAGTTCAGGCTTGGCATGATGTCTGGATGAGAGATGATGGTTAATCTGTGACCAAGGTAGCTGTGAGTGAAGCAGATGTAAAGCATACATATACAGTCAGCATGGCTGAGAAATGAGTGCCAACGTTGCAAAGTTTGAGGGACGTAGAATTCATAAATCATGAAATGGTCGAGAATGTTGCCCAGCTGGGAACGATGATGAGATAGGAGTCTATGCAATTTGGAAGGCTTTCAAGAAGCTGTTGTAAATCCATTCAAATGGTATGGTATGACAGAGTACCTTGTTAGAAGGAGAATTATCCTAAAATGTCCAAGGAATTGAGGCATGCTCTATGAAGATGTCTGGCATAGAAACTGGAACAAAAGAGAGGTAGATTGCAGTAGAGAAGTGAATGAATTTATGAGATAGGGTAGGTCCAGATGTGCACGTTATCTGTCATGTTTAGGAAGTTTTCAGGTTGGTGCACCAGTGGGACCCCATGGAAATCCACTAGAAGACAACGTGTGAGTGGTCGAGTAGTGAGCTAGGCCCCCATGTGAGCTAGCTGGAGAGACAGGACCCCCACGTAGGTCTGCCTGAGGAGGAGTAGAAATGAGTGGGTTGAATCAGACCTCCATGTAGGTTGGCTGGACCAGCAGAACCCCCACATAGGTATGCCTGAGGAAGCAGTAGAGTGAGTGAGTCAAGCTAAGCCCACATATAGGCTGGCAAGACCCCCATGTAGGTCTGTCAGAGGAAGAGCTGAAGTGAATGAGTCAAGGTAGGCCTCCACCTTCCTGTTGATTATGTCATTGTGGAGATAACTGGGAACTTGATGAATAGGTGATATGGCAGGCATGGCTGTACTCTGAGATTGCATACCTGAACTGGAAGAAGGAACTGGTGGAGCCAGAGCAGCTGGGGAAGGAAGACCCTGGTTGTTGTTGATAGTTGGAGGAACTTGAGGTACAGTAAGTAGAACAGGCTGCTACATGGGGACAGCCAGAGGAGACAGTTGCTCATTGGGAAGGGCAGGCTGTCTGTTCTCCAGGACAGTAAGATGCAGTTGTCTGTCAAACACAGAAGTGGTGAGCAGGATGGTGAGATTATTTATTTCAGTGAGAGAACCAGGTTCTGGGTGTGAAGGTGGAGTCAGCGAAACAGGAACCCTTCGGGATCATGCCTCCCAAGTAAATCATATAGTTCATGCTTCTTGGTATTAGAAGGGTAGACAATGCCAAACTTCTGAAACTCTGCCATCAATCAGGGAACAGTCCAGTCCTTGAGAGTGTTTTGACTTGGAAGAGCATTTTCGAAGAGCGGTGGGAGCAGGTGCAGGCCCTTCTGTGGGATCAGGAGAGGCCATCATGCAAGGTGATAGGCGAGCATCCAGGTAACTGTTCGAGTAGAGGTTGAGGTGAACAACAGATCATGAGGCACAAGGACTATGCAGGATAGGGAGCAGGTTCACACCAGGAAGATGTTGCTGGCATCGGTAACTGATGTGCCAACTGTGAGTGGGGATGAGAGAGTGTTGGAAGATCCTGACCTCCATTTAGGTATAGCATGATGCTGAAGAGGAGGAAGATGGGTGGCCTGGCAACCTCCACATAGTTGTTGGATGATATGAGACCAGTCAGTCTGGTGGCCCCACATAGGCACCAGACAATTAGGATAGAGAGACGTGAGCAGATGGTCTGGTGGCCCCCACCTAGGCACCAGACAGCAGGTGAGCAAGGAACTAGAACCTCCAAGAAGATGCAGCTCAAGAGGCCCACATAGCAGTGGCTAGAAAAGAGCTGCAACCTCCACTTAGATGCAGTGCAGTTGGTTCAGTGCATAGCTGATTAGGTGGAGAATATCCTGAAGCTGTATTCTGAGCTGCGAGAGCTGATGGTGGAAGCTAATCTGGAAGAAGAAAGCAGCTGCTTTAGTACTATGCTGCTGAGGGTCCAGGAGGCAGTATGCTGCCCCATTGGTATGAGCTGTGTTGCCAGTACACTGACTAGGGGTACAGGCTGTGGAGGAACAGAAGGTGCAGGAAGAAGCAGAGGGACCAGAAGCACAGTCAGGTACCCGGAAGTAGCTGCAGGGAGCAAGACCAGCAAAGGAAACAGAAAGCAGCACTAGAGGAAGAGGATCAGATGCAGCAACAGGAAGACATGAGAGGAACCCCAAAGAAAAAGTAAGGCACCAGAGAGAGCAGGGGAACAACGGAGAGAGGGGGAAAAAGGGGGGACGCTGTGTGGCGAAGCCATGGGTGGACCGAAGAGGACTGCAGAGCACTGCCAATGAAGCCGGAGCAGGAGGAAGGAGAGGGAGAGAAGCAAGTAGGCAGACACTAGAGCAGCAAAAACAGCAAGAAGCATCCAGAGGGCTGAGCAAAGAGCAAGACAAGGCAAGTGCGAGCAGAAACCACACTCCTGGTTCAGCAGCGTAAGTAATGGCTAAGCATTTCGAAATGCTCAAAGCTGAGCGAGTGGAAACCTGAGGTTTAAGAAAGGAATGTGGGAGGATCTATCTCTCCCCACCCCATTGACTCTCAGGCTAAAGCTGCCTTCCAATTGTATGAATGAATTATGAATGTGAGAAATTACCTTGTCTGCATCACAGCTGTCAGTTCTTTCTCATCAAAACTCTGCATTGTTTTCTGGCTATAGAACACAGGATTGTTTAATGGATTATATAAATCAAAATTTTGTTAATTCATAGAAGCAGTGTGTCTTTGATGTAGCCTCTATAAATAGATTCATGTGGGAACAAGTTTGTTTTTATGTCAGATTGACAACCAAGTGTCTGCCACACTTAGCTATTTCAGAACATGTACTGTATGAACTCACAAAATTCAGTTCTTTGAGGGTTTCTGTGTGAGAATATATCATGTATGTGTATAACTAGAAATACTATATGGCATCCTGATGTCCCTGTCTCCTGCCCCTCAGTTTTCAGTTACTGCAGAGCACATTAACAGATGCTGATTTAAAGAAAAACACAAAACCAAACAGCATGACGTTTTCTGGAAACCCTAACCATAACACAGGGACTTGAATTCAAGCTTTTATTAAAATATGGAAAAAATGGTTCATTTGATCTTTAATAATTAACATGCTTGGGTTTAAAGTAAATGTGTAAGGTTCCCCAAATGCCTTTTACACATAGTATAACATTGCCAGACATGCTTCAGATGTTGAAGCTGCAATTTGTTTTATAAAGACATCTGTCATAGTCATTTTATATTATGTTTTATCAGTGTTTTGTCCTCCAGTTTCCAGTGTGTGGTCACCCCCCACCCCCAAAAAATGATGTCATACCAGGGAGCTGTCATTGTTTTACATATAGCAACAAGGGATTCTTGGGCAATTTATAATATTGCCTTAAATGTGTCTTACTCATACAGTCCCATATGTTGCTGGTGGTGAGCAGTAATATGTAAATAATTTTAGCAAGGCATTGTGGGTAAAATATGAATGTGTTTTACAATTTCCTTACTCTGAGATGCTGTCCCATATGTGTGTGGTGGTGTCAACAATATAAGCTATTGCTTGTTTATTTTCCCAGCAATACATTGTACATACTGTATCTAGCTACAAGACTTCTACACTGAGAGATGTTGGCTCCTATTTCTTCAGTGAGCTCAGAAATATAATACCCTGCATACTAATTTACATAGTGAGGCATTGTGGGCACAGTAACTCTGTTTTCCTGGTATGATGTTGCAGCACTGAGAACAAAAGGGGTGGGTTATGCAAATGAAGCAGAACAACAAAATAAAAGGATTTTTTTCATGGAAAACAGCACTGTTTGGCAGTTTGAATGGTAGGAGACTGATTCACAACACCTACAGGTTACTACTCCCATTTGCTATGGGAACCTTCAACATTTACTTTAAGTTTGTGTTGATATGCACTTTACTGCAATGCTGAAGAAAGCAAGACTTATGCTAAATCATCTACCTTTAACAATAATATGGGTGGTTTTCATTGGTTTCATGTACGTATGTCTACATATGTAGTAATTTGAACTTTTATTTGAAGTGGACATCACTTGACTTTTATATGAACTGAATTATGACTGCACTACTGTACCATAATATCAGAACTTTTTAAATTGGGATTTGCTGAATGAAACTTAAGCAGTTTCTAGTGGTGTAATTATTCAAAACTGTTTAAAGTAAATATTTTTGTTTCTGTAATTCTCAACTTGATTTTGCTGTACAATCCTGTTTATTTCCTATGGACCCCAGGTTGCAGCTGGAAACGAGCTTTGACTCAGTGTGCTTTTCCCATTTATCAGCTTTTAAATAAAGTGGTTCAGCCTATCTGCATAACTTGGTATTTAAGTATCAATTTTCTGGTGCTAAATCATCACTAAGCATTTGCAATCTTCTAGTGTCACAATTTGACTATCAAGGATGATAATTAGCTACAGTAGGATAAGCATATAGTGTAGGGTTACATCACTTAAAAATTGTAACTTTTTTGATTATTTCTCCAAGACAAAAAAAGAATATTGCTTTTTCATAATTTGTCAGTCTTTAATAATGTAAAGAATATGTATAGACAAGGTGTGGCTTATGGTCTCATAACCCCATGCCACAAGTATTTGTTAAGCATAATGCATAGGTACATGCCATTAAAGGGAAACAGTCATCCTATGAGCCCCACACCAAAATGTGGTGCTGGCCCCAATTTGTACTTTGTATGAAAACCTTTTTTTTTGTTTGTTTACTGTTTGCTACAGCAAAGTAGAGTCATCTGGCTGATTATGTTTACTTCCAGGCTGACATTTTCTGTAACCATAAATACCAGTATCTGCTGTAGCTGACATCAGAGCATGGCTGCAGCAATGGAAGAGTCAATAGCCTGCTGTGCATGTTAGAGATCTGGCAGGCTCACTATCAGATAGTTGCCGGTCCTGGAGTTCTCACAGTTGTAAGTACAGTCCTCTGTGTTTGTATTTAGCCACTGAGGAACAGTGGGACAAGCAAACAAAAGGCGAGAACTTACAAAAACTCCAGGATGCACTGCAGAATATAGAATCTCCCAGTGCTGCAGCCCTGCTTTAATGTCAACTGCAGGGAATTCTGGGATTTCTGGATACGGAAAATGTCAGCTTGGAAGTCAACATAATCAGCCTGATACAATGTACTATACTGCATTAAACAGTGGGCTTGATTTTCAAAAGGGGATACTTTTCACAAGGTGACTGCATCAGAAGGAATTGATGTAAGTGGCACCTTGCACCAAATGTAGCAATCCCAAATGTCTAATGCAGCCTGCGTTGAAATGGGGCTAACTTGCGCCAACCCCCTGTACCACGCTTGCACCGGCAGAGGTGGTGCACCAGGTTTCAAGGGAGCTTGCACCATAGTAGGGCTGCACCATCCCCTCATTTGGGATTTTAGAAGCCCTGTCATGGTCACATGAGGGGGCTGATCTTACACCAGCCATGAGATGGTCTAAGGGTCCTATGCCACTGGCTTGGAGGGAGATGAGTTGGGGGGAGCCTAGAGGGTTGGGATCTGGGGAAAAGGGACCAGTGGAGCACCATAGTGAGCAATGGGGGCATGGCAATAGTGGCAGGGTCCAAAAAGATCGCCCAGCAGAGGTGACATGGCCTGTGGGACAGAGCCACCAGGCCCGAGTACACCAAGGTATGCATGGACAGACCCTATCCTGGACCTCCAGATTGCAACAGCCCTGGCACCTTCCCCATAGGTGACACAGTCCCTAACATGAGGCAGGTCACATTGGCTGCAGGGTACGAGGTGCAGTTGGTGGACAGCAACATTCCCCTGCAAAACAGCCCACCACATGGAGCCAGACTGACATCCCACTACACTGTCAGGGACTGTGGGCCTGATTCCAAGAGGCTTACACCTGGTACAAGCTGAAGTACGCCAAGCCTCATGGCATAACTCACAATCTGCACCAGGTGTTACACCAGATGTGATTCCAAAAGGCGCCTTCTGCCATGGCGACTGTGGGTTGCACAAAAAGTGGCTTACAACAGCCACTGTGCTGCAACCTGCAACTCCATGGTGCAAGGGTGGGTTACAGCAGCACCTGCACCCTATTCCAAGAGGGCGGCTGCCATAACCCACATATGCAATTTCATGAGTTGCTTTGGCACAGTGGAATTACACCATCTAGGAGGTGGTGTAAGTGGCATCCGTCAGTGTTAAACGATGGATGCCCACTCCGCAGCCCCATGGTAATGGTCCTGCTGTGTTTCCCATGTCCCCCCATCATGGCCATACCCCAAACCTCCCCAAATATCAGGGCAACCGGGGTCCAGTTTTGTATGTGCACCCCAGACACCTGTGCCACCTGTCCAGCCCCCAATGCCCCCTTGTGACAACTGTGGTGTTCTGGGGTGGGGGGCTCTGGGGGGACAGTTTGTAGTGGGCTGTGACTTGTGGCAGGCTGGACTGTTATGCCGAGCCCGTGGCATTAGCCTATGCCTGCCGCAAGTTGCAGGTCGTAGATGCCAGGACCCTGCCACTCACAGAATACGGCGCAGGGTCCCCAGTGTAGCAGCAAATGTCGAAACTCGCAGATGCCTGTGAGTTGCTACATTCTTCTTGGAATCAGCCCACATGTCACCTATGGGACAGGTGCCAGGGCTGTTGCCACCTTGGGGTCTGGGACAGGGTCCGTCCATTCCCTCCTCAGTGTACCTGGGCCTAACAGCTCTATACCACAGGCCATGGCACCTCTGCAGTGTGCCTCTTTGAACCCTGCCACTGCCGCCGTGCCCCTGTTGCCCACTATGACACCCCCACTAGTCCCTCTTCCCCCGGTCATGACCTTGTAGGCATCTTATTTCCCCCCAACTTTGTGGCTGCATCAGGGATGCACCAGGCTGAAGGGGCATGATAGGACCCTCTGTCAAACTCCTCCAGTATGCCAAATGTTTGCTACAACATTGTCCCTGTGGCAGCTCTCAGAACTTTGGTACAGGAACCCTCTTATTTCTGGAATAGGGCACAGTGTCCCTGTAGCACATAGAGTTTGCTGTAGCTCTAAACTGGCATACTGTGTGCTGATCTGATGACTGATTGAAAATCGAGCCCAGTAAGTAAAAGTAGATGTGTTTGCATACAAGTGCAAATTGGAACCAGCACCATACTTGGATGTGTGGCTGTTAGTGCCTACTGTCTAATTTTAAACCTCCCAGGAAGTGCAGTTATGAGACTATAACCCACACCCTGTAGTGGTTTAAATGAAATGGACTGGTTTGTAAGTTTTGACATGAAAAGGTCAAACTTCTAGACTGGGAAAGGGGATTAAATACACAGTGAATGACATTCCAGAACTGTGCAGGGGCTTTAGATTGTTTTGTAGGAAATGGCAAATACTGTAATTAAATGTGATGCCCCTGAGACCTTAGTGCTGGAATTGCAGTTATTTTTACTTTTTTATATCCGCTGGGGAGTCAGGAGCCACGTGCAATTACCACACACAGAAACATGGAATCTGATGGCAGATAAGGACCGCCTGGCCCACCAAGTCTGCCAATTTTTCCACTACCTTCTGATACTACTTCAGACCTCATTTGTTCTGAAGCTTTTCATTACCCCCTTCCTTTATGTGTGTTCCATGCCCTCTTGAATTCCTCTACCATCTTTTCCTCCACCACTTCCTTGGGGAGACTTCCATTTGTCCATTACCCTTTCTGTAAAGAAGTATTTCCTCACATCACTCTTGAGCTTGCCTCCCTCCAACTTCATATCATGACCTCTTGTTCTTGAAACCCTTTCTATCTGGAAGAGGCTACTCCCTTGTACTTTCTTTATGCCCCGGAGGTATTTGTAAGTTTCTATCATATCACCCCTTTCTCTTCTCTTCTCTCCTCCAGTGAGTACATGTTGTGGTCCCTTAGTTTTTCCTCATATGACATCTGATGCAATCATTGCACCATTTTTGTAGCACTTCTCTGAACTATTTCTAGTCTGTCAATGTCTTTCTTGACATACAGCCCCTGGAATTGTACACAGTATTCCAGATGTGGTCTCACTAATTGTCTGTAAAGTGGCCTCACCACCTCTCTCTTTCTACTAGTGGTGCCCCTCCCAATGCAACCCAGAATCCTGCTGGCTCTCCCTACTACCTTCTCGCACTGCCTGGACCTCTTTAGATCATTGGTTATGACCACCTCAGGTCCCTTTCTTGGTTTGTGGCTACAACACCTGCCCTCCCATCATGTACTCCTCACCTGGATTTCTGTGTCCCAAATGCATGATTTGCATTTTTTTGTATTGAAACTCAGCTGCCACACCCATGACCATTCCTCAAGCCTGCCTATGTCCTTTTTAAATTTTTGCACCTCCTCAGGAGTATCCACTCTGTTGCAGCTTTTGGTGTCATCTGTGAAGAGGCACACTTCCCCCTCCAGCCCCTCTGCAATGTCAGTTATGAAAACATTAAAGAGAACTGGCCCTAGTACAGAATTCTGCACTACCCCACTAGAGACTTCTCTTTCATTGGATTGGGCCTCATTTACCACTACTTTTTGCATTTTTCAACTCAATCAGTTCATGACGCAGTTTACTACCTTGGATCTCACCTCTAGGCTGTCAAGTTTGTTATGAAGCTTCCTGAGTGGGATGGTGTCAAAGGCCTTGCTGAAGTCAAGGTAGGCCACATCCACTGTCACTCCCTGATCCAGCTCCTTTGTCACCCATTCAAAGAAATCTATTAGATTTATTTGACAAGACCTACCCATTGTGAATCCATGCTGACTCGGATCTTGTGCACCACTGTCCTCCAGATAAGCCAAAATCCTTTCTCTTAACAATGACTCCATTAATTTCCCTACCACTGAGGTCAGGCTAACCAGACTATAGTTGCTCGCCTGCTTCTTGCTCCCACTTTTGTGGATAGGGACGACAATTGCCTTTCTAAATTCTTCTGGAACATTTCCTGATTTCAGCGATTTGTTAAACATGGCTGCCAGTGGTACTGCTTGCTCTCTCCCAAGTTCTTTTAGTATTCTGGGATGTATCCCATCTGGTCCCGTAGCTTTGTCCCCCTTTAGCTTTGTTAATTCTTGTAGGACTTTCTCCACTGTGAACAGATTGCTGTCCACTCTTCCTCCCTTGTTGCCTCTAACACCTAACTGTGGACCTTCCCCTTCCCTCTCCTTTTTAAAAGGTGAGCAAAAATATGCATTCAGGATTTCAGTCTTTTTTTTGTGTTCTTCAGCATAACCCCCTTCTGCCCTTTATAGCCTCATGATTCCTCCTCTGGACTTTTTCCATTCACTAATGTACCTATAGAAAGTCTTATTCCCTCTTTTTACTTATTGTGATATTCTCTCCTCTGTTTGTGCCTTCACTCTCTTGACTATCTTCCCTGCCTCCCTTTGTTTTTCCTGGTACAGTTGCCTGTCCTCCCACTTTGAGTACTCTTGTACTTCCTAAATGATAATCTTTTTTCCCTTACTTTTCCAGATACTCCTCTTGTGAACCACAATGATCTCCTCCACTTTGCCTTACTGACTTGCCTAACACATAAGCTTGCTGCTGAAGATATGGCCCATTTGAGATATGCCCACTGCTCCTCTACTCTTCCCCCTGTTTCTCTTCCAGCCACTGCTTCCCATAGTTGTTCCCTCATTTTTGCATGTCACAAGTCTTCAAGGAAGCTGTTAGAAAGAACAAAATAGCTGCAGTCCACAAATGAGAATGCTGATCACTCATAAATTAACTAACTTCAAAACTTTATTGTAGAATATAACAAAGCTGAAAAACGGCCAGTCACCACAGTGAAACAGCACTCCAGTGCTTTGATCCAAAGGACTTTGTCAAGGGACAGGTAAAGGGAGACCAGGCCACACCTTTTATAGTCCCCAAGTAGTGATGTGCAATGAACAAGATAAAAAACAGTGTGCTAAATTAAAAAACATGTTATCACAAGGACCCCTTTGCAATTAAGGAGCACTCATACACAGTATTCGAAATGCAAGCAAAAGTTTTACTAAATAATTGCCCCAAGCCCCTGACAAAGCCTTTCTGGGCAAATTGGTGGGGTGTTTGTTTCACTGTTGTTATATTCTACAATAAAGTTTTGAAGTTAATTTATGACTGATCAGTGTTCTAATTTGTGGAGTGCAGCTATTTTATTCTTTCTGTATGAGTTTGAGGTTAGTCGCTCTCTAGCTGCACCCCTTTGGATTCACTGTAGCATGAGTACGTCTGTGCTGGTAACCCTCCAAGGAAGTCGTAAAGGCTTGTGGATAACTAGACAAAGTTGGGAGCTGCATAATCACAACCTTCTCAGAGGGGCATGTTTGCACATATGGTAGATAATTTGAAGCTGAAGAAAGGGCTGCACTTAAAGTATGTTTGTGGACATAAAGCTGGGGACAACTCAGTGACACTAAGCCATCAAGAAGGGCAAACAGAATGAATGACCTGAAAGACCTGCATCTAGTGCTGCGTGAAAATAAAATTCCACCAGCAGAATTACCATGACAGTTGGAATTTCGCTTCTGTGAAATTTCAGAATGCGCTTTGGCAACTTTCGTGAAATTCTGACTTAGAACAGTGGAATGAATTATGAATTAATGTAGTAAAATGCAGAAAGAAATTCTGCAGAACTGGTTATTGAACTGAATAATGCTTGCATGAATTGAGGATTGACGTATTAAACTGCAGAATGGAATTCCACAGAAGTATCATTCTGCAGTTACGCAGAATGGGGTGAAAATTTGCTAGGCACATTCTGAGGCTTGGGATTTTGCCAAAGTCAGAATTTCAGAAAATTTCATGCAGTTAGTGAATATTAATAACATTTCCACAAATTCAGAATTCACAGTGTCTGCCCAGCACCTGCTTCAGTTGTATTTGGGGATGACTTTAGAGTGACAGAGTTTTCAGACATAGTAGACTATAAGTGATCAGTAAGAGGGTCTGGAAGTATTCCAGATTTAGCCATGCAGTAAGTATGAGTGGCAAGGATTCAGTCTTTGAAAAAGTGATTACGGGAGTGAGTGTTCAGATGGGTGGGTTCAGTGATGATTTGTGTGAGGTTTGGTACTTAAATTTGGTGGGTATGGTATTTTAATTAAGGGGCAGTCAATTAGTGTTAAAATTACTGAGGACTAGAGCTATTCAGAATTTTGAAATTCCTCTTCCAATGCAATTTCAGAAATTCTGCCTAATTGCATAGAATTCTGTCAGATGTTGAATTCTGAAATTTCAAAATAAAAATGTTTACTGCAGAACTGTATTGTACAGTTTATGTAAACCACTGATTCATTTTCCACAAACTATGGAACAACATTATGTGGATTATGTAATCTACTGAATGTTATTATGTAATTTGCATAGAAATTATATGCAGAATTCCACAGATTTTTAAAAGAAATTCCAAAAAGCATTTCAGAAGTGGATTTGCCATTCTGTATAAATTCAACCAGTGGAATTACACATTCCTCACTGCTCTACCATTGACCATGAGTTTACTGGAGAAAGGAAGGCTGGAGAAATTAATAAGGGCAAATGAGATGGTAGGCTCAATGCCCTGTACTTACAGCCAGGAAGATAAAAATGAAGGGAAGCTGAATAAAGCTTGAGTGAAGAAGGGTTATAATATATTTACAGTAAGGAGGCATTACTTCATTAAGAGACACTGCTAGTACAAAATGTTATAAAAAGCAAAAGGTTCTGGCACGCGTTAACTCAACAGAGGGATACACAATAATTATCTGGCCTATGTGTCTTGGTGTAATAAAATTAATTTGAAATAATTATTTTGCATCCCTCTGTTGAGTTACCATGTGCCAGAACCTTTTCTTTTTATTCTTTGGTTGGCTCTAGAACACCACATCCCAGTGCTCACTCATTTTGGAATAGAATTAGGACTAAATGTTCTAGTGACACAGGTATAATCAAGAGAAATTATTTTTGATATATGTTGTATTGACACAGGCATAATCAAGTCAAATTATTTTGTGTGCATTCCTAGAAACATAGAAACATACAGTGTTTGGCAGAAAAAGACCACTTGGCCCATCCAGTCTGCCCATCCGTGCCCCGAGCGGCACCTCTGGACTTCGGTGGCACTAATAGCTGCTGCCTCCGACCCTTCGGACATTTCCAGCCTGCCTCCTGGTCCTGCTGCCCTGATCAAGTGAACAGATCCCACCCGTGCCCTGAGAGGTGCCTCTGGACCTCGATGGCATTACCAGCCGCCGCCTTCAACCCTCCGGACGTTTCCAGCCCGGCCTCCTGGTCCTGCTGCCTGGATTGAGTAAAAAGATCCCACCCATGCCCCGAGTGGCACCTCTGGACCTCAGCAGCACTACCTGCCACCACCTTTGACCCTCTGGACGTTTTCAGCCTGCCCTCCTGGTCCTGCTGCCCAGATTGAGTGAACAGGTACTGCCGCTAAAAATCTCCCAGAGCCGTCAGCTTGCGGTGGCTCTCTGTTTGCTGCGCCTCCAGACTCAGCGTCTCTGATTGGTCTGGCGGGTATTGCTAAGCTCCCGATTGGTGCTCCTCAAAGCCTGCTTTGAACCTCAGCATAGCAAGCTATTCTATGGCATTTTGGACTGTCCTGCTGCAGTGTTTTTTGAACTTAAACTATTATTGTAAGACTGTGCTACATGTGTTTACCAGCCCTGCTAATTGTTAATTTAGTTGCATTTAACAGGGCTTCCAAATTTTAGCTTGTCTATATATTAGTGCAGATCTGAATGTTAACAGCCCTGCTATAGATACTATAATAACTGATAAAAGTTAGGCTGCCGCATGCTTGAAACTTACAATAATTTTGTAGTGAACTTCAGTGATTAGCAGCCCTGTTCTTGACAATGTGAAGCATCTGTAGTTTCTCTAGTTAGCTGCTCACCTCTTATTTACCTTAGAAACTGTCTGTTCAAAGATTTAGTTCAGTAGCTAGCTCCTGTGTAGCCTTCTGTAATCTTTCCTAACCAGGGTCTCTTTCTGGCCCTGCCTTCACCCACTGCCTGTTTCTATCTCCCCTCTAATCCCCGCTACTCCAGCTCCACTTTCTGTCCCACCAGCACCAATTTCTAACTCCTGAATCTAGAAATCTCTGCTGAGCCTGTTCCCACTCCCTCCCCCCAGCTAAAAACAAAGTTTTTTTTCTCACTCTGTCTGCTCTTAATCTCCTTCCTTTGTTCCCCCTTAACCTCTACCCTTTCCAAACTTTCATTGCAAATTTTTCCTTTTGTTTCTTTCTATCACCCCTACCCCCTATGTCGATCTGCAGCCAGTAGCCTGCCCCCCACCTGTTCCCGTCTGAACTGCTTTATCTAATGCTCTGTCCTCCTTCTCTCTCAGATCCCACCCATGTCCCAAGTGGCATCTCTTGACCTCGGTGGCACTACCAGCCACCACCTCCAATGCTCCGGACATTTCCAGCCCGCCCTCCTGGTCCTGCTGCCTGGCTCGAGATAACAGGTACTGCCGCTAAAAATCTCCCAGAGCTGTCAGCTTGCAGCGGCTCTCTGATTGATGAGCCTGCTGACTTAGTGGCTCTGAATGGTCCTGCGGGTAGTACTAAGCTCCAGATTGGTGTGCCTCAAAGCCTGCTTTGAACCTTAGCATGGCAAGCTATTCTATGGCTTTTTGGACTGTTCTGCTGCAGTGTTTTTTTCCCACCCTCCCCCTGACCTCCTTTTAAATCTGCTACTTGCCCCACCTTTAAAACCTAGTTAGCCACTATTGGTGCCTACTCCTCACCCCCTTGCCCTCCCAGCCTATAGCTGCCTCCTAATTGGTCCGTGTTGCTTGTCTTCCACCGCACCTACCTACAAAGTGCAAATCCCAGTTTTCTGCCTCCTGTGAACAGTTAGTATGGCACTAACAGCCCAGAATCTACTCCTAATCTCCTCCATCTCATTCTGCCTACCCTCCCTTTAACCTCTGATTCCCTTATACCCTAACCCCCATATCTGGCTAATCTAATTCTTCCCATATCCCCTGCTATTCTATCTCTTCCAGTCCCTACCTAGTTCCCCTACCATTTTAGCCCCTCCTCTTCCCTCTACTTCTATGCCCACCTTTGGTCACACCTCCACCTAATTTCCTCCCGCTCAGCTCATGCTGGCCATCCAAAAGTGTCTTCTAGACAGAGCTCACCCACAACTTGGTGCTATCATATTTGTTCTCACTATCTAACACTAATTTTACTACTCCTTGCAGTGGATGACATTCACCCCAATCCTGGCCCTGCACTGGCCCTATGCCCTCTAAGCTCCATGATCAACTCCCCTAAATTAGCCACCACTGCTACACCTTCTGGCTCCCTTCCCCGAGGGCTGTGTGTCCTCCACTTAAACATTTGTAGCCTAGCCCCCAAGCTCGATCTGCTCCAGGTGCTAACTGTCCGGCATGCTCCTGACATTATCATCCTATTGGAATTCTGGTTCAACCCTAACTTTAAGGACACATCCTTCGCCATCCCAGGTTTCAATGTCACTCGACAAGACCGCTCCACCAGAGGCGGAGGAATTGCAATGCACACAGCCTCAGACTTACATTTTTCTGTTACACTTGCTAAATCAGAGCCCAAAGCCTTTGATCTGCTTATGCTCCAACTGACCCTCCCCTTCTCATGCCCTATTTATGTTCTGGGTGTATACTGCCACCCTGGAACCCCTGCTGCAACTGTCACCAACCTTCTAAGCCACCTAGCCTCCCTAGACCCATCTGACAAACTTTATATTTTGGGAGATTTTAATCACAACTGGTCATCTCCCTCCCTCAATAAAGCTTGCTCTGAGATCACAGCCCTCAATCTTACCCAAGTCATCTCAGAACCAACAGGCACAAACCACAAGACAGGCAACCACTCCCTGATTGACTGGGCCCTCACCTCCAACCCCCACCGAGTCTTCAAAGCTAGCTTACTTCCTGACTCTATAACCGACCACCATATCGCTTACATAGTCCGCAAAATCCATCGCCTTAAATCCCCTCCCAAATTTCTAGTTCAAAGGTCTTACAAATCTCTAAACATTGCCCCCATTCTGGATGAATAAGCCCATGCAAACTGGGGTAGTCACCGTAGTAATTATAACATAGATGATGCCCTGCTACATTTCTGGTATACCTTCCTTAGCATCTGGGATAATCATGCCCCCATGCATCAGATCAGTGTCCGAGGGACACACCTTTCTTGGATTTCCCCAGAAGTAATAGCATGCCAAAATGCTTTGGACAAAGTGTGGAAAACCTACAAGTCTACACTCCTCCCAAGTGATAACATCACCTACTGTATGCTCTGTAACAAGTGCACCAAGGTCACCCGGCTAGCCAAAGCCGAATACTTTAACTCCACCTTGAATGCCAACCTACATAAACCATCTAAATTTTGGAAAGTTATCCACTCCCTTTTTCCCCTCCATTGTCAAATCCCACCTCCCTTCTGTTCTCAAATGGTTCTTTTCTCTCTAAGCCACTCATGGTTACCTCCGAGTTTAATTCATACTTCACCACATGGGCTACTTCACTTCTTGCCTCCCTACCAGCTGTAGCTCCACCTACCCACTATGCTGAAGCTGCTAATCCCCCCAGATCACCTTCTACTTCAGAACCATCTGCCCGTTGGAAGCTCTTGATGCCCTACTCTCCTTAAACCCTTCCAAGGGAAAATCCACTGATGGGTTAGACCCCAAACTCCTCTACCTAACTGCCCCTACCATTGCAGCTCCATTAGCTGCCCTGCTAAATCTATCATTTGCCTCTGAATCAGTTCCTGTGGAGTGGAAACATGCCATAGTCCTTACACTTCCCAAAGGAGGAGACCCCACCTCTTCAGCCAACTACTGCCCTACTTCCCTCCTCCCCGCCTTAGCAAAACTCCAGGAGGACCTCATGCTCTCTCAACTCTCAACTCTCCAACTCCCTCTCAGAATCTAACTTCTTCACCCCCTCCCAGTCTGGATTTAGAATGAATCACTCTACCACCACCTCCCTCCTACGACTCTCTGACACAGTCCTCTCGGGGATGGACAAAGGTCTCATTACTGCAGCCATCTTCATCAACCTAGACAAAGCTTTCGACACTCTCCCACACCCTGCTGCTATCCTGTCTCTCTGAAGCTGGCCTATCCATGCCTGCTACCAGCTGGTTCAGAGCCTACCTGGAAGGGAGAACTCAATCCATAAATATTGCTGATTCCACCTCTCCCCCACTCTCTATAGTTACTGGTGTCCCCCAAGGCTCAGTACTCGGCCCTATACTCTTTTCCATCCTCCTAATCCATTCATTCTCAAACCTTGTCATAGTGATCCCCTAAGCAATGGAACAGATTGTGAGCCTCCCCCAAATACTGAAATAATATTGAGCCTCCCCATAGAAAAATAACATATTTTTCACAGTACACCAGGAATAAAGTGAAACTGCTTTGAGTAGTTGACTTTAATTTTATTCAGTTTATTGTAGCACCCCAACTCACTAGAAACAGCCCCTTCCCAGGCCAGCCTAGTTAGTATGGCACTGCTCTGCTATTTTGACTCTCAAACCATTGTTACCCCTTGTTGTAATACCTTCATTGGTCAGACTGCTTTCTCTGTCTGTTTTCCCTCTCTCTGGAATGGCCATCCTACCCACCTCTGCCTGTTCTGCTCTTACTCTGCTCTTAAGCAACTTCTCAGGTATCCTTGTGCTTCTTCTGCTCTTGCTCCTAGTACCTATCTGTTTCTCCCTTGTAGTTAGGTTGTTTTGCCACCAGTCTAATGTTACCTCTCATTATTTGTTCATTGTCACTTTTTGTTTATAGCATTGTTCATTTTGCATTGCTTGACAGTTTTGCACTTATATGTTGAGTTGTATTCACTCCCTACCCTTCCCTGGGTACACCTGAAATGAGCCTTGGCTCAGTGTCTCTTTCCTGGTCACCAATTTATAAATAAATGCATCAATTCATCTATTATCCTCCTTCATCTTGCATCATCCCATTACAAAAATATCTAAAACTCAAAATTTATATACAGTACTTTTTCAGACTTACTTGAGCCTCCCCTGGAAGAGGTTGGGGCCTCCCAAGGGAGGCTGACCTCACCATTTGATTAACCCTGTCCTAAACAATCTGCCTCTTACCTGCTCATCTACCTCAATCCACATGTGTGCAGATGACATCGTCCTCTTCCTCTGGCCGTACCTCTGAGGAGGTTACTACCAGTCTTCAGGCTGATTTCAACAAAGTTCAGCACTGGTTTAGCTCCCACCAACTCCCCCTTAATGCCAAGAAGACAGTCTCCATGACCTTCGGCACTAGGCAGAGACTATCCAGGCTTCCTACTCCCCTGAACTTCCACACACTTGACGGGACTGTCCTTGAGGACGTGTCAACTTTCAGGTACCTTGGCATCTGGCTTGACCGACATCTATCCTTCTCGGCTCATGTGGATGCTATCCTGAAAAAACTGTGCCCTAAGCTTGGCGCTTTTTACAGTAGCCACAATTGCCTTCCCCTTCCGGTGAGACGTGAAATTGTGCAGAAAATGATATTACCTATGTTCGACTACTGTGATGTAGTCTACAGTGCCACTCCAGAGTCTACTCTATCCAGGCTGGACCCCCTCTTCAATGCTTTTTGCTACTTTGCCCTTAATGCCCTCCCTCGCACCCACCACTGCAAGCTTTACCATGTGCTGGCCTTCCCCTCCCTTGACATCCGGCACCTACACCATTGTGCTAAATTTGCTTCCAACCTCTGGCTCGGGTCCCTTCCACCCTATTCACCTCCTCCCTATCTTCCACCATAACCCCCTTTCATGCCCATAGATCTACTGACTCTCAGCTGTTAGTAGTCCCTCACCACCGGACCACTGCTGGCCAATCAGCCTTCTCCTACTACCTCCCGAGGCTCTGGAACAACCTGCCGGCACAAATATGCCACTCCTCCTGTAGGTATTCCATCTCCTCTGCCCTGACAAACTACTATGCTATAAACTGCCAGTGCCGCTGACCTCCCCCTCCCCTCCTCTTTTGCCTTACCTTCTCCCTCCCCCCCACATCTTCTCCCTCTCCCTACTGTTCTATCCTAGATCTCATGCGGCCTGACCAGTGGCTTCAGCTACGGCTACAAATGCTGGCATATATCCACCAACCTCTGCAATTATCCCCTACTGCACTTCCAGCCTCGACTCTCTGTCTACCGTGTTACCGTAGATAGTAGCTGACATGTATGTAGATTTATTTTATACCCTTTTTCATTATAATTCCTTGTACAATTTTCTCTCACTCCATGTAACAATGTGGATAACTCCTTGTTGCAATGTTTTCTATGTTGCTCCTATTTCATGTTTCTGTGGTGTTATACGTATGTACCATTGTGTAATTCATTTGTGTAATTTCATTTTCCTTGTAAAAATGTATACGGTTGCTTTCCTCTGTAACCCCCCCTCCCCCAAGGTAGCACCGTGAGACAAGCATCCTTTTGCTCAGTGTGCCTTTCCTGGTGAAACATTTCAATAAATAAATAAATAAAAATTCCCTGCCTAATCTGTCTTTACAGACCCAACTGGTCTTTGGTGACCCTGCCTCCTCTCTGCCTGTTTTCTAATATACCTCTATGTTTATCACATGCATGCTTGAATTGTCTCACAGTTTTCACCTCCACAACTTCCATTGGAAGTCTGTCTGGGTGTATACCACCCTCTCAGTGAATAAGAATTTCTTCACATCTCTCTAAAACTCCTCACTCCAGTGTCATTGCATGCTCGCTGGTCCTGGTGCTCTTACTCATTGGAGGACTCTGCTCCTGCACCCAGTTCACCCATGTGAGTTTTTTGTAGGTCAGTATCATGTTACTTCATACTCCTGTCACTTTCAGGGTATACATGTTGAGATCCTTCAGTCTTTCCCTGAAGAGCTTTCTTATGCAACTTGTGCACCATTTTAGTTGCCCTCTTCTGAAACTCCACCCTGTCTATGTCCTTTTTGAGATGCAGCCTCCAAACTGTACACAGTACTCCAGGTGTGAGTCTCAATAGAGATCAATACAGTGCCAACCTCACCTCCCGCCTCCTGCTGGAAATACCCCTCCCTATGCAACCCAGCATCCCTGCAGTCCAACCCACTGCTTTGTTACATTGCCCTGATACTTTGAAGTCATCAGATATGATAACCCCAAGATCTCTTTCCTGTCTAGTGACTGTCAATATCTCCCCACCATCCTATATTCAGCTCCTGGGTCCTCATGCCCTAGGTGCATGAATTTTCACTTTTTGGTATTCAACTATCAGATGGATTAATACTGGCTATCTGGGAGAACCCAGTGAATGAGGGAAGGTGGCCATTTCTCTACTGTGGGGGAAGTAAGTAGTGGAGTTCCACAGTGTTCAGTCCCTGGATCCACACTGTTTAATGTGTTCATAAGTAATATTAACAAAAATACAAAAAACATAATAGCAAAATTTGCAGATGATGCAAAAATTGAGGGAGAAGTCAACACAATAACAAAACAAGTATCACGTATAAAAGATCTTGAGATGATAGAAGTGTTGACTAAAGAAAACTAAATGTTCTTCAACCTTAATAAATGTGTTGTACTGCACATAGGGATAAACAACTCCCAAATAAAGTATAAGATACAAAACTATATACTAAAAGTAGCATCAAAAGTGAGAGAGATCTTGGGATAATAATAATGATTCCTTCTCCCCATCCTGCCAATGCAAAAAGATTATGCAAACAGCTAATATGTTAATGAACTTATTAAATGTTCATTTGAAAACAAATGTGAACACTGTAGTCTTCCTTTATACAGAACTTACATCAGACCCCACCTAGATTTCTGCTCCTCTTTTTAGAACCCCCATTTAAAAAGAGACATAAATCTAATCGAACAAGCGCAACATAGCATCACAAAACTCACTCCTAACCTAAGGCACTTAACGTACACTGAAAGATTAGCAAAAAACAGATTAGTCACCCTTGAGGAAAGACATAGCAGGGGGACCTCTTACAGCTATATAGGATTCTACAGAATCCAACCCCAACCCAATGCAGATTCCAAATTATGGAGTGGAGTGTGAATTTAAAATTTGATTATAAATAATATCACCCCACCCTTGGGTGGCGAGCTCTTTAATAGGCTTCGGCCTCCTGAGCTTGTACCAAACTATGAAACTATGAACTCATAAAATCAGCTAGTTATTCCGAAAACTAATAAACATAAAAAGGATAGTTATTTTACTATCAGGGCCACAAAGTTATGAAACATACTGCCACACCATGTAGTAGAAGCAGAAAACTTCAATATGTTCAAAGACAGGTTAGACAGACACCTGAACTGGGCATTGGGACACATAAGAGTGACCCACAAAGCTGTGGGAGACACTCTTGATGGGCCTCAGCCTTCTTGTGTCTTACACACCTAGTAACCTAGTAACTCCAACTACCATGCTCTTGACCACTCGTCAGATTTCCCAAGATCACTGCACATTCCCTGAACCCCCACCTCAGTGTCGATCCTATTGCTGATATTAGTATTATCTGCAAAAAGGCACACCTTCCCTTCTGGTTCTTCTGCAATGTCACTTAAAAAGGCATTGAAGAAGACCATTCCCAGTACTGAACCCTTTGGCACCCCAGTAGCCATTCTCCCATCCTTAGAGGGAGTGCAGTTAACTGACACCCTCTGTCGCTTATCTGTTAACCAGTTTCTAACCCAAATCACCAGTATGAAACCCACCCCTAGACTGCTCAGTTTCTTTATCAGCTTTATGTGAGGCACAGGGTTGAAGACTTTGCTAAAGTCCAGATATATGATGTCCACTGCTCTCCTTTGATCTATTTCCATGATCACCTAGTCAAAGAAATCTATTAAATTTGTTTGGCATGACCCCCCCTCACACACACACACTTGAGAATCCATGCAGGCTGTAGTCTTACAGCCCATTGCATTCAAGATACTCTACCAGTCTCTCTTCTAGCAAGGTTTCCATTAATTTCACCACCACTGAAGTAAGACTGATTAGCCTATAGTTGCTAGCCTCCTCCCTGCTGCTGCTGTTATGTAGAGGGACAATGTCAACTCTTCTCCAGTCCTCTGGAACCACATTTTTTTTCCAGTGAGCTGCTGAACAAGGTTGTTAGTGTTGCAGTTAGCACCTCCATGAGTCATTTAAGTACCCTTGGGTGTATCCTGTCTGGTCCCATAGCCTTCTTCACCTTTGGAGCCACAAGTCCCTTCAGGACACTTTCCTCTCTTGCTCTGAAGATGGACTTGTGTTCAACCCCTATTCCTTCTACTCCTTGGTGGTCTGTCCCATCTTACTGCACTGTGAAAACTGAGAAGTATTTATTCAGGATGGCAGTTTTTTTCTTGGACCACTTCTGCCCAGTCTCCCCTTTACACCCTTGTAATCCACACTATCCCTCCCCTTGCTTGCCTCTGCTCATTGATATATTTGAAGAAAGTTGTATCCACTTTAGCGATCCCTTTGGCTATCCTTCCCTCTGTCTGCACCCTTGCTCCCATCACTACCTTTCCTGCTTCTGTCTGTTTACTTGGTATACCCTCCTATCCTCCTCCTCACTATGTATTTCTTTATATATCCTGAATACCAGCTTTTTCCCCTCACCACTGTAGATGCTTCCTTAGAGAACCATAACAGTCTATTTTTCATTCTGCTTTTATTCAGTTTCTTCATGTAGAAGGTGGTTGCTTTAATTATGCCCTCCATTATTTTCCCCACTGTACCTCTGCCCCTCCCTGGCAATACTCTTATGGAGCAGTTTCTGAGGCAGTCTCCCATTGTTTAAAATCTGCCCTCCTAATGTCTAGAGCCCGCATCCTTGTGTGGTGTGCCTTTGTTCCTGTCTTTATGTTAAAAGACATAGTATGGTGATTACCAATACCCAGGAGACTTCCCACGCCGATGTCTGCAGTACTGTCCCTGTTTGTAAGCACCAGGTTAAGCACTGCCCCATGTCTAGTAAGTTCTTTGACTAGCTGCCTGAGAAATGCCCCTTGTAGTGAGTCAAGGATGGTCCAGCTCCTTGCTGAAGCCACCGCTGGAAGGCGCCACTCTATGTCTGACAGACTGAAGTCAGAAACTAGCAGTACCTCCCCCTTACTTGCTATTCTGATGATGTCTTCCACAAGTGTCTTATTTAACTTGCCTCCCTATGCTGGAGGTCTATACACTACCCTGGTAAAGACAGTGGCCCCAGAACCTGTCTCCAGGATGACCCATTGCACCTCCAGACCTTCCTTTTCCTTCAGATGCCCATGTACTTCCATGGCCTTGATTCCCTCCCTAAAACAACTGCCTCCACTTCACCCTGTCCTGTCTCTCCTGAACAGAGAGCAGCTGGTATGGCCATGTCCCAGTCATGGTTCTCAGTGCACCATGATTCCATTATGGCCCCTAAATCCAGGTCAGCCTCCACCATGATGGCTTTCAAGTCATGGAATGCTATTTCCAAAATTCTGTGCATCAGAGCACATGGCCATCCACACCTTATTCCCCCCCACCTGTTTTCTTGCTTCCCTCCTTCCTGCCTGTGCTGCTCTATGAATTGCTCCCTGATCCAACTCTTCCTTTTTTACTGCCACCATCCCCATGATCTTCAGACCTTTAGCCTTGCATACCTGATTTATGCCCTCCATTTCCCCTGTCTTTTCTCAGTCCCTGTCTTTTTCTTCCCCTGCCTCGGGGACATGTACTCCCCTTGGGATTTCCTCCCTGATACACCATCATTTGGGAAGGCAATGTTTGCCTCCCTTGGTTTTTGTGAACCCCCAAGCTAGTTTAAATGCTCATCCAAGTAGCATTTAAACCTCCCATTAAGGACTGCAGCCCCCATTCTGGAAGGATGCAAGCTACCTTCCTTATAGAGGCCCATATTCACCCAGGCTGGTACCCAGATTCCAATGTAGCCAAGACCCTCCTCCATGCACCATACCTTCAAACAATTATTTAGTGCTTGGTGAGGAGTACTGTTGCCTCTCCTTGGCCATGCACAGGGAACACCTTGTCTAAAGCCACCATGCATACCACCTGCTTGAGGCCATTCACCAGCTCCCTGATATCATCAAATCAAATCAAACTCTGTTTTTAAAAAAGCACCTTTCCAAAACAAAGGTGCTTGTACATAATTAGTTAAAATAAATCAATAAATAAACAATTACTTAAAACCATAAATGAACAAATTAGAATCCATGACAGCGGCATTCAAAATCATTATATGCAAGGCTAAAAAGAAATGTCTTCAAGGCTACTTTAAAACTTTGGACAGATGGCCAATCTCTCACTTGATGGGGTAGAGAGTTCCACAGGGTCGGAGCCATAAAACTAAAAGACTTGGCCCCAGATGTCTTCAAACGAACCCTGGGAATCTCTAGCAATCCCTCATCAGTGGATCGGAGAGAGCGGGTGGGACAGTACAGGTGAAGGAGATCTTGCAGGTAGCCTGGTTCCTGGTCATGTAGGGCCTTATAGGTCAGCAAACTGACCTTGAAGGTGATCTGCCACCATACTAGGAGCCAGTGCAGTCCGTGGAGCACAGGCATCATATGACGAATCAGTCACTAGCCTGGCTGCCATATTTTGCACAAGCTGCAGGTGGCAGATATCAATGCCCTGTAACCCAAGGTGAAGGGCATTGCAGTAGTCAAGACGGGAGGTAATGTAGGCTTGGACCAAAGTTGGAAGATCATCGGAAGGGACCAGGTGCTTCACCAGGGTGATATTCCTCAGATAATAAAAAGAGGTTTTGACAATTGCCTTCTCCTGAGATTTAAGTGTCAAACAGTCATCAAACATAATGCCCAGGTTCCACACCCAGTCTAAGGTAGTTAGCTGAACACCCCCAAGTCACAGACCTGAAGGTGATCCCGCCAACAAACCCGCCTCCTGGAGACCTGGGTCCACAACCAACACCTCAGTTTTTTTCTGGGTTTAACCTCAGCCAACTCACATTCATCCAGTCCTGGATTTTGGCAAGACAGTTGTTAAGGACCAAAACAGCAGCATCCTGGCCGGGCAAAAAGGACATGTACAGCTGAGTGTCATCTGCATGGCAGGGAAAACTCAAGCCGTACCACCTAATAATCACTCCCAATGGCAGCATGTACACCGCAAACAACATGGGTGCTAAAATGGAACCCTGCAGCACCCCACAGGATAGGGTGAGTGATCCGAGGAAAAAATACCAGACACCACCCTCTGAGTCCTACCCTCAAGGAAAGATCAAAACCAACTGAGGACCATACGAGACAGTCCACAGATGAGCTGCAAGTGCTCCAATAGCACACCATGGTCTACGGTGTCAAATGCCGCAGAGAGGTCAAGAAGGCGAAGATGGAACAGGTCCTTCGATCTCTCACTATTAGGAGGTCATTTAGTACCCGGACAAGGGCTGTCTCAGTGCTATGTCTCTTCCTAAATCTGGACTGGAGAGAATCATAGACATTGTCATTGGTCAAATGATCATTCAGCTGCAATGCAACTATTTCTACATTGTTCCTTGTCAGGTCATTTGTCCTCAGATGGATAATAACATCTAGTTCCCTCACCTCCCAGGCTGCCTTAGTTATTCTCTGGATATTCTCTCCATTCTTCCAAACTGAAGCACTGCTAAGGCACACCACCTCCCTATCCCTTCCTCTCCCTGCTCTGAAATTATCCCCTGACAATAAAGTCCACCACCAGCAGATGCTTCCTCCTTAGCTGGAGGTCTTCCTCCCTCCTTGGAGTCTCCCCTTCTGAGGACTATCACTTTCTCCCTTCTCACTGCAATGGATCCCTCCTATAGGCTGCTCCTTCCTGCCAGTATGGAGAAAAAGTTCTGCAGCGGTATAGGCTGAGAAGCAAGCACCCTTCCCTCCACCCCCATCCTCCAAGAGCCCAACAAAGTCCTTCCACTCTGCCTCTGCCTTTGCATCTTCTGGGGGATTGGAAGCAGACTTGGTGATCCCTGAGTAGGGCACAAAGCTCTCTGTACACTGTACTTGGCAGTTTTGCCTAGATTTGAGCAACCTTTGCCTGCAACCCAGAGCTGCAAGAGTTGCTGCAAGAAAAACATTGTACTGCAGAAAACATCCGCTAAGACAGCTGGGGAAGAACATAACATATTTTTGGTCTTCTTCTATTCTACAACATATCTACATACTTTGCATATGATACTCTACAATCAAAGTAAAGAAACACAAGGAACATCATCCTATAATTTCCTGTTGTAAGTGCAATTTGTACTGTATTAATATTTACGAGTGAATTTTTTCAAATAAATCATTAATAAATTGCATTTATTATTATTGATAAAAAATAGCATTGCTGATACTATAATTTACGGAAACCTGTAGTACAACACCACAAAACATGAGTAAACAATGCCGTCAGTTTTTGCCTCTGACTATGTAGTACTCTAGCCATAGCACAGTACTTTTCTGAGACTGTAATATTCATTATTTTAATGTACTTTCAAAACATATTACATGCAATGTACTGTATAGAGGAAGAGCTGTAATGGTGCCACATACACTGTATATTGTAACTCCCTTGCACTCGATGTTAGGTGTTTACAATGTCTGACTGATGAGATAAATTAACAAACACAAATTAAAGCAGCATTAATGTGCCTACTCTCATGCAAACGCTAGAAGAAGGTACTAGGATTGATGCAGCTTCTCCTTTATATACCTTGTCACACCAGAAATAGATTGTGACATGTTTGTCTGGTGTAGATTCAAGCTAAACACCTGTCCTAGGAGCAAGAGATGATACTACCAAAGCACTTGGAGGTACTGTACCAACATACATTGCATAATTATGTACCTTTCCAAAGTGAGGGATATCTCTTTTTGAGTAACATTTCTTGCTGATGAATTTCTTGTTTGATCTTTATGAGCTAAAATTCTTGATACTATTGCTTGTCTGAAATGGTCTAAAATATAGCCAGACAAAAGAAGAATATAATCACAAAAGCAGTTGTGCAGTACCACATCTGTCAGTTATCATATTAGAAATACTCTGTTGAGTTTCATCAAAATGTATGTTGTGCTAGATGTAATTCTGAAGAATGGGTTCTCATGGGCAAGCAACTTAAAGAGAAAATCGTCTTACTTCAGTGTCTTTCACTTTCATAAAAACATTCAAAGGTGAAAAGGGAAATGCTAATAAATTATCTACTTCATTTAAAGGCTCATACCTCTGGGCATTTGATGAATATGCAACAGTTTTTGAATGATTTTATTTGTGTTAAAAACTGCATTCATGAGACATGTATCTAATTTTATCTCTGTAATCTGTTCCTTCCAATGTGATATTTTGCCCAGCGGCAGAAAAGGATCTCCAACAAAGCTTCTCACTGTATCAGCTATGATGTGTAATACTAATCAATAATCTCTTGTCACTCATGCTACACCACTGGTGCCAATGACTCATGAATCAATAGAACCTGTTTAGTTGGCCAACAGGAAGCTGGGCTGCATTTGCAGGGGCTTCACAGTAAGAGGCAGGAGGTGATCCTTTCTTTCTACTGATCCCTGGTAAGGCAACACCTAGAGTACTTAGTGCAGTTTTGTAGCACTCATCTTAAAAATATAGCAATAATCTGGAAACAGTACAGAGGAAGGACACCAAAATATCATGGTACAGTATGTCAGAAAGGCTTTACAGGGAAAAATCCAGCTTGCTGAATTTGTAACGCTTGCGACCAGAAGGGAAAAACACAATGTAGCATCCCCATTTGTTAAAATGCAGAGAAGGATCCTGCACTATGCAGTGTCAGTGGCTCAGTAGGTAGCACACTCGCCTCTGAGGCCGGGAGATCAGAGGGCTGTGGGTTCAGTTCCCACATCTGGCACTTGGGTTACTATCCCAGTACTGACACTGTAGTGCAGCATGAGAGGGGTGCTGCACTTCTGAGGTGCCGTCTTTCGGATGAGACGTTAAACCGAGGTCCCATCTGCCTGGATTGGTGGTAGTTCAGGTGGATGTTAAAGATCCCATGGCACTTATCGAAAAGAGTAGGGGAATTTCCCCAGTGTCCTGGCCAAATTTCCCTCATTCACTAAAAATACCACCAACAGCTTAATCTGGTTCAAGGTCAGTTGGCATTCATCTGTATCCCCTTCCCCAGGTCATGCCTGAAAATAGGCAGGATTTGTCTAGTGCACTTACCTGGTCAACAAAAACTAAACAAACAAACAAACTATGGGTCAGGGATACAAAATAGCTGGAAGATGTGAGGAAAAACTTCTTCATGGAGAAGGTACTAGACAAGTGGAATAGCTTGCCAAGGTAAATGGTTAAGGCAGAGATGGTGCAAGATTTGAGGAAAGGGTGGGACAGGTATAAGGGGTTGATGGCAGTTGGAGTAAAGAAGGAGGGAGTGGGTAAAACTTCTAAATGTACTGAGCTAATTCCACCCAGTAACAGACTGTAGTGGAAGTAGTTAGGACCAGAGCAGACTGGAAGGACCCTTGACCATTTTCTGCTTGAAATAGTTTCTATATTTCTATGTTTAAGCCTTCGGTAGTTCAGAACAATTGAAGGAAATTGTAAAATGACATGTCAAAGAGCCTCTGACACCACTTGGAACACTCTGAAAATGTCAGGTTTGACAAAAGTCATTTTACATTGTATATGCAATGTCAGTGAATAAAATCTACTAAGGCTTGTTAAATCTGTGATGCTGCATTCCTTGGGGTTTGAATATTTACAAGAAAAGTGTTGGTGTTGCCCTAACTTCAGCACCGTGGGCCTGATTTTCAAAAGGTGATGTGTGTGCAAGGTGCCTGCAACAAATGGGTATGGCAAAAGTGGCACCTTCGGTCAAACTTTGCAGTAGTCCCGATTTTCAAATGCAGGCTGCGTCAAAATCAGGATGTCTTGTACCCAAGCTGCCCTGCCCCACCCTTATGGCAAAAGCAGTCTTGTGCCGGGTCACAAGGGATCGCAAGGGGTTTTGCACCACTGTGAGGTTACACAATCCCCCCTTTACAGAATTTTGCAAGCCCCACCATGGACGCAGTAGGGGACTCTGCTTAGACCAGCCTGGAGGTGGTCTAAGACCCTGCACCACTGCAGGACAATGCAGCAATTGGGGTAAGAACCTGCCAAGATGGGCAGGGGCAGACAGAGCACAGGGTTCCCAAGGGGGCATGGGAAGACTGTGGATGAGCAGGGTGGTGAGGTGGCACCCAGTCAGGTACATTTTACAAGTCCAGGCAGCTGATCTGTTGGTGGTCTGTGGAGGGTTGACAGGGAGGAAAAGTGACTGGATCCAGGGGGCACAGCCCTGGCACCTGCCTCAGAGGTTCCATGATCCACAAGCTTGGACACAGGAAGCATTGGCTGCAGAGAGAGAGCTGCCAGTGGTAGAAGGGAACATTCTCCAGGTACCACAACAGTCCTCTGGCACCCAGCCCCCCATGTTGTGACAAGCTGCCTCCTGTGTACATGCTTGTGGATCATGACCTCTGGGTCAGGTGCCAGGGCTGTTCCCACTTGGGGCTAGGTCACTTTTCCTCCCTGCCAACCATCCCCAGGCTGACAGCCAATCTGCTACCTGGTATTGGAAATTGCACCCTGGCTTGGTACCTCATCATGATCTTGCTCTTCTGCTGTCTCCCCCACACCCCCTAAGGCACCTCCATGCTCTGTCTGCCCCAGCCCTTTCCTTGTATGCACACTCCCAGCTTTATGGCCCATCTTGTGTTGCACCATGGTGGGTGGTGGGGGCTGGATCCCTGCGTCAATTCCTGCAGGTGCACCACATGTTTGGTGCATGCCTGTGGATATGGCAGCTCCTGGGTCTTTGGTGCAGGGACCTCCCTTTTATCAAATTGAGTGCAAGGTCCCTAAGGAGCTCCGAGTTTGCCACAGCCATAGAGTGAAGCAGCTTGCGTCTCTCTAAGGGCTGTTTTAAAATCAGGCCCCATGTCTCTTAGCTTTGGTGTGTGATTGCTATGTCTTTGCAGACAGTGCCAAAATTAGGGCAATACTAATGCTTCTTTATGTGATTGTTTAAACCCCAATGAATGCACTGTCACAGATTCAAAATGGCTCAGCGAACTTTTCAACCTAATATTGTTGTACCCTACTTTTTAGATTAAAACAAGGAAACTCTCCAGGAACTCAACTGTCCTGTAGAGCGATATGAAAAATTATTCTAAGGAGTTGTTCTAGTCGTCAGTAATCTTTAACAGGAAAAAAGAGGGATCAATTCCCTTTTAGATTTAATTGATTTATTCATGTTCCCCCTAAATGGTTTCAAACACTTTGTGGTAACCTACTTCCTCATGGAACAGTGGTACTGCTTTAAAAAGAAAACAAAATATAACCACAGAAATGATAATTACTGACATACTGTAATATACCACAAAAAATATAATTACTAACATAAAGTATATATTTTGTATACGTGAATACTGACACCACACTCATATAGTGTATACTTACCCATTTTTCCATTTAAATGTGCACCATTGCTTTTCATCTATCCCATAAATGATAAAATGTTTAAGATGGCATTACACACTGTATTTTGTCTTTCCATACTGCATTACCACTCTCCTTTACTAATATTACGTTTGTACCTTCCATGATAGCTCAGAAAGCAAAAAAAATGCCTGAATATAACACTATTTCTTATACATTCACCCAGCATATGTATCCAAGTAAAACAATTTTTATTTCTGCTATTATACTTTATCATTTCTTACTATTCAACAATTACATACAATGTAGTCACCTTTTGCCTCATCTAAGACATTCTTATCTTGACATGTTTCTGTAAATGATTGTAGTAATCACTAAGATTCCCACTTGGGGAGGTCCAAAGACACTGCCGTTGTTGATTTTAACAAGTTGAGGCCCAATATTCAAAGCATTGTGCCAGCACAAATGGGCGTTCACATGTGCAAACCGGATTTTGAGCCTGGTATGTGGGCAGGGTCTATTTACAGACACCCCCACAATGTGGATAAAACCCATTTGTTCCTGAGCACTAAGATACTGCTGCACATATGCAAAGGAGCAGGGCCCTCCCCACATACAGGTGCAGCAGTATACTCAGAGGGTTGCACTGGCAGTAATTCCCACCCAAACAGGCACAAATTACTATTGGTAGAAACCCCCACTCAACTGGGTGCAAGGCCCTAGTGCCAAACAAAGACACTGCAGTTGACCACCATGGCCTGACCACCCAAACACATCCCTGGTTCACAGTGCCCCCCACCCTCCGATCGCTATACCCTGATAAAAAAAAAGAAGTATCCCTGGTGCCTAGTGTGCCTCCCACCCTTTTTATACCAAGCCCAGTACTCTGACACTGTGTCCCTGGTGTCCAGCAGCCCCACATACCTACCTACTGCCAGCCCGGTAAGCTGCATACAGTGCCCTGGTGGCTAGGGTCCCCACTGCGAATCACCATCTCTGTTATGACATACAAAGTCCCATGGCTGGAGATCCCTTCCCTGCTCTGATCCCCTGTCCCATCCAAATTATGGTGACAGCTGTTGGACCATGGCCCTTCTCCCCGTTGTTAGATCCCTGACCCCAGTACACAGACAAAAGGCCCACTGTAGCATGCCCTGCTGTCCATATCTGAGTCTGGTGTACTGTACTGGACAGAATGTACAAACTGCTCTAACATATCCCCCACCATCGATGACCTAGCCTATACCACTACAATACTCCCTGGTGTCTAGTGGCCCACCACCACACAGTTGGCACCATTCCCGCAATATGTGCAACCCCCTCTCCACCATGAAGCACCAGTGGTGCAGACAGATATGGCAACAAGCACAGTCATACTCACACCTCTTCAGCTGGCCACCGTATGACATGACAAGGTTCCTGCATCCTATGTCTAACACAGGGTGTGCATCCACTCTGCTGTATACTGTAGATGAGTTGTCTGAACTGATTTTGCATTTTGAGGAGGAGATGCTAATCCACCTGGCACAGAGTATGCTCTACAGGCTGAACTCTGACTTGACGCTTGATTTTATATATAGCTCTTAGGAATAATCTTTCCCCTCTTGATGGACCCACATTACAAAAATGCATTTTGCCAAATGGTGAAGCAGATAAACTCACTTTAGAAGTCACACAAGGACATTGAATATCTGCTATGTCCTCCAGCAAAAGCATCATCAGATTATGGCCTTTGTGCAGCTAGGACCAACATAACTGATCAGAGGACGATAGTGTTATCCACAATTGTGGAGATCTTCACCTTTATTAAGATGAATGAGCACATGCTGCCATCTGACAATACTTTTCAGGAAATGAATGTGGATGAGATGCTGTTAGATTGTGATGAGACTGATGATTCTAAGGAGGATGACACCAATGCATGGTTACTACACTAGATTCTTTGAAATTCTGCAAATGTGTCATTGCACTGAGCCAAGAGCCAGATGAACTCCATTCGTAACAATGACTACCGGTATATGTACAGCAATGTCTGATGCATTCAAGATCACCACTTTTTATCTGAGATGTCCTTTGGGCTTTGTCCTCTACAGTGCCTCTTGCTTTCATCACCTGTTGTCAAACTAACAGAGTAATCAATAATCATTAAACTTCACCAAAGTCAATGACTTGTTCTGAAAGTTAACACCCCCTGAAGCCTCAATGCTCAACCTGCTACTGGGGCCACTGGAACCCACTGTGGAAAATTACTTTTGAAGTTCTTTCTCTTGGCAATGCTTCCTCACAGTCTGTCCTCTCTCACAATATATGGATTTGTAGAGAAGCCATTTTGGTGAGCAGCTCTACTAAATTGTCCCCCAAAAGCCCCACTGACAAGGTCCACAGTTTGCAAGTGGTATGAGGCTTTCCTTCCTCCCTAATATCTCCTTGTTGCCTCTCCCGTGGTAGAGTCCCATGTAGTTTTTGTTATTTTTGGCAGACTTGCATGTATCAATCACTGATGCTATCAATGTATCTGAGTGCTTTTGGTGAAGGTCTTGTTGGTTGATTGATGATATGTTGTTTCACCACCAACTTGTGAATAAAACAAATAATATGCACGACATGTTTTAAAAGTTTTTCCACTTTTAATCAGTTGTCACACAAACATGTGTAGTTTTCTAAAAACATATGCATTTGTCAAGGAACTGTTAAAAAGCTAGAGGTGAACATTGTAATCAAGAGGTCAGTAACTCAAATAAAACACAACTGAAATGAACTAAAGCCTCACCAGCCTGCAGACCCCAAGAAAACACAGACACATAGAATTAGTCAGAAGTACAACTGTCTATTTCATAAAGCATTTAACTTGAAACAGAAAACACAAAAAATTAAATCCAGCAAAGCAGCCCCTGAAGAAAAGAAAAAAAAAGACCAAGAGTAGTTCAAAATAACATACCAATGTGTCAATCAGCAGAGATTAAACAGGACATCAGAAAGGAAGACCAAAGGCCCCCCAACCTAGGTTACTTGCCTGGAGATATACAGTAGCAGCCCTGGAAACCTCATTGTTCACACTACTGCTAAGACCTCTGGGACCCACTATGTAGAATTAATTTTGAGGTTCTCTTACCAGGCAGTGTTCCAACTTACTCAGCCTACCCTTTATTCTCCCCTTCATCCTAATCAACTTGGACTTCAGATGATACCATTCTGGCAAGCAATACCTCACCCAACTTCCTCTCAAATGTCCCCCGGCAGGGATCCCAGCCTATTGACGTCTATGTGACTACACCATCTCCATAATAACCATCGACTGCCTTTTCTGTCACTACAGAGGCATCTCAAGCCTCTTCTTTTGGTTGGCCTGCATTGTCTTCAGATGCTAATGCTGTCTATCTGACATGCTGCTGGTTGAGGCATTACTGTATACAACAGTCTCACTATTAGAAGCACCACTACTTGTGTCTGTATGTGTCTCACGATGAGTCTTTCCCTGCTTCACAGCAACATCCTGGGGTGAGTGGCCTATGAATGGAGAAAGTGATTTTATGACAAATACTAATGTGACATATGGTACCGGTGGTGCAATTTAAATTAGAAAGTTCACAACAGCCCCCATGCCAGTCAAACAACACAAACAACACTGTCTCCTCAACCTCCAACAACACATGTTGCAACATCTATCCCCAACCCCCACTACAGTGCAAAATTATTTGGAAAAAATCCAAATCATCACTTAAATATCAGGTGCAAAGAAGCTCAATCCCATTGTTCCAGTACTTTTTAAAACTAGCACCTCTTATCTTCAGGACTGAGCCTTGCTGGCTACAATCTCTTGAACCTGTAAGCCAACATGTCAAGGCAGTCATATCACAGTATTTATTCTACCATTGCTGGCATGAGAGCCACTGGGACTTTGGCTGGTTCTTAGTTTAATAGTACTGGTTTATTTTCAAATAATGTGATTGTGCTGATTCAGGAAGCTATATTAAACCACTGAATGTTTTGGCCACAAAAGCATAATGGATTACAGATATTCTCAGATATTCTTTTTATTCATACTTCCTTTTTCCACCTGGGTGGCCCATGTTCTTGCTTGCCCTCTCCCCAGTCCCATCCACCTGACCGTGCAGCATCACCTCCTTCTTCTCCCATGGCTCACTCCTTGTGGCGGGGTGGTGGGGAACCCCAAAACCTGCTGGAAAGGATCCAGTTCTGGAGGTGCCTGCTTTATTGGGGTGGGGCCTGCAGGGGTTGGCAATCATCTGGCACACCCAAGACCTGTGTTTCTCCTCTTATTAGAAACACAGAAACATAGACTTTGACAGCAGATAAGGACCGCTTGGCCCACCTAGTCTGCCCATTTCGCTACCTACAGGATAGGCCACAGATCCTAGTTAACCAACAGCCTATTTCTTCATACCCCCCACAAGAACTGCCTTATGTCTGTCCCTTGCATTCTTGAATTCTCCCACAGCTTTAGACCCCACAACCTCCTCAGGAAGGCTGTTCCATGCATCCACTACCCTCTCTGTGAAAAATACCTCCTCACATTGCCCCTGAACCACCCCCTCTCTATCTTTAAATTGTGTCCCTTTTTCTTGCACACTCTCTTTTCTGAAATATGCTACTTTGGACTTTGTTGATTCCACTGAGGTACTTATAAGTTTCTATCATGTCCCCCCTCTCCCTTCTTTCCTCAAGGGTATACATATTAAGCTCCTTTAGTCTCTCCTCGTACGGCTTCTCTTGCAGACCCTGCACTATTTTAGTTGCCCTCCTCTGGACTGCCTCTATCCTGTCTATGTCCTTGCAGAGATTGGGTATCCAGAACTGGACACAGTACTCCAGATGGGGTTTCACCAACTGTGTGTACAGAGGGATAACAACTTCCTGTTTTCTGCTGGTGATGCCTCTCCCTATGCATCCCAGTATACTCCCAGCCCTCCCTACTGCCTTCTCACATTGTTTGCTAACCTTAAGGTCATCTGATATGATTACTCCCAGGTCCGTTTCCTTTTTTGTTGTTGTTTCTACTTCCCCCCCATTGTGTAATCTTCCCCTAGGTTCTTGTTTCCCAGGTGCATTATTTTGCACTTCTTTGCATTGAATCCTAGCTGCCATACTTCTGACCATTCCTCCAACCTTACCAAGTCTCTTCTCATCCTTTCCATGCCTCCTTGTGTATCAACCCGGTTACAGATCTTTTTGTCATCTGCAAAGAGGCATACTTTTCCTTCCAGTCCCTCTGCAATGTCACTTATAAAGACATTAAAAAGGACTGGACCCAGTACTGAACCCTGCGGTACCCCACTAGTAACCCCTCTTTCTTCAGAGTGGACCCCATTTACAATTACCTTCTGTGTCCTGTTGTCTAGCCAATGTTTTACCCAAGCTACCACCCTGGGACTCACTCCCAGGTGGGTTAATTTGACTATTAATCTTTTGTGTGGGACTGTGTCAAATGCCTTGCTAAAGTCTAGGTAGGCCATGTCCACAGCCCCTCCATGGTCTACTACTTTGGTCACCCAGTCAAAGAAATCTATTAGATTCATCTGACATGACCTTCCTGCTGTGAACCCATGCTGCCTTCGGTCCTATGCCCCACTGGCCTCAAGGTACCCAACAATTCTTTCCTTCAGAAGTGACTCCATCACTTTCCCTACCACAGAGGTTAAACTGACAGGTCTGTAGTTTCCTGCCTCTGTCTTGGTCCCACTTTTGTGAAGGGGAATCACATCTGCCTTCCTCCAGTCCTCGGGTACCATACCATCCTCCCACGATTTATTAAAAAGAGTAGTCAGTGGTTTCACTAGTTTCCCCCTTAATTCTTTTAGGATTCTGGGGTGAATTCCATCAGACCCCATTGCTTTGTCCACCTTCAGTTTTAGGAGTTCTTGCAGAACCCTTTCTTCTGTGAAAGGGCTGGGATTGACCTCCCATCAAGAGTGCTTCTGTTAATTGGATTAGGCACTTCCCCCTCCTCTTTTGTGAATACTGAGCAGAAATATTCGTTCAGTATCCCTGCTTTTTCACTGTCCCCCTCTGTCCACCCATCATTCATTCTATTCAGCCTCACTATCCCTCCCTTTGTCTTTCTACGCTCTCTGATGTACCTATAAAAGGTTCTATCCCCCTTCTTACCCGAGTTGGCTATCTTTTCCTCAGTTTGGACTTTTGCTATTCTGACTTCCTTCCCTGCTTCCTTCTGCCTTAACTGGTACAGCTCTCTGTCCTGCTCCTTCTGTGTTTCCTTATACTTCCTGAATGCTATCTTTTTCTCCCTGACTTTCTCAGCCACCTCTTTTGAGAACCTTAGTGGCTTTTTCTTTTGTTTTGATTTGTTTATTTGCTTCACACAAAGGTTTGTTTCCTCTGTGATGGCAGTTTTGATGATTCCCCATTGTTGCTCCACCCCTCCTTCTAGCCTGTTTGCTAGTGCTTTTCTGATGCACTCTCCCATCTTGCCAAAGTCAGCACTTCAGAAGTCCAGTACCCTCACTTTTGTATGGCTTGACTCTGTAGCTGAGTTTAACATGAACCACACTGTTTGATGGTCACTTGTTCCCAGATGGCAACCCACTTCTAGATCCGAGATCCTCTCACTGCCCCTATTTGAGAGTACGAGGTCTAAGATTGCTCCCTCATGAGTGGGTTCTGAAACTAGCTGTCTGAGGCCTGCCACCTGTAGGGCATCGAGAATGGCCCTGCTCTTGGATGTGGCTGCAGCAAATGGGCTCCAGTTAACATCTGGCATATTCAGGTCTCCCATCAACAGTACCTCCCCTTTCTCAGCCATCCTAAGAATGTCTTCTATCATATCCTTGTCCACTCCCTCCCCCTGACATGGGGGTCTGTACACAACCCCTTTCCAGTCTCCAAGGTGACCCACAGTGCCTCCTCTCCTCTCTGTTTACCCCATAGGAGGAGGAGCATATAGTGTTGGCAATGGCCAAGCTGTGCATGCTTCTGCCCACTGCATGCTGGCCGACTACTCCACTTCCTTCCCACCCCATTGCTTGTGGGACCCAGATGCTCCGATGCCCAGCCACTGCTAGGTGTCAAACAAATACCAGCCTCCATTTCCCTCCCTCCCCAGGAGAGGAGAGCTGTCCTCCAGACGTTTGATCCTCTCCCACCCTGGCTAACTCCCAATGACCTGCTCACACTGTGCACACAGTTTGATGGTGCAGCAGAAGGTAAGGCATCGATGCCTTAGCCCTCCATGACACTGGGCCGGCATGATCACAGATATTCTTAAAGGAGAACTCTCCTTTACAGAGAAAACCAGCCACAAAGCTAAACCCCCATTTAGGCCTTTCAGCCTAAATAAAAAAAAAATCCCATGAGTAGTAAAATTGGCAGTTTGAAACATGTCCAAACTGTCAACACTGCTGAGTCTGGACAGCACTAGCTCATGTTAGAATGTGGCCCTGCACCTCTCACTGCATGCAACACCACAGTTTGGGAGCAACATTCTAACATAAAATGGCACTATCCAGAGCCAGCAGTGTTAACATTTTAGACATGTTTCAAATAGCTGATTGAACTACTCACAGGGTTTCAGGTATTTAAATAAATATTTAGGCTGAAAAGCCAGATTGGGGGTGAAGCTTGGGGGTACAGAAAAGCTACTGTTTAAATGAGAACATTCATGTCTGAAACCACAGTTATGTGTGGGATGAGGGATGTGGATTTAATTAATTGTTTTATTTACTGAAGTGCCAGTAACACAGCTGTTTATCTAGTTAATCCTATACAACAATGCCTCCATTTCCACTTAGCAAAACCCCTGTCACATCAGAGAATCCTGCATGGCTCACATAAGCCATGGGAGAATCAATACATTGGACTAAGTAAACAAGCTTTAGAAAGCTTTGAACAACTTTTGCCTGTCCTGTTGTATTCACTCCCAACTTGAGACAAAGTAAGTCACACAAAGAGTGTGAGAAGAAGAGATGGGGAAGAAGTTATTAAAGAAAAATTCCAGAGATAGTGAGTAGCATAGTTTGATAATCATATCATGATTTTTATGGACTGGGGAGACAGTATAATTTTTTTTGTGTTGATGCACAAAGAGAGACATATATTATTTACAGTAGGGATAGGCGGATATCCTACCCGATAAAACAATCTGGTCAGAGATCCATGATTTTTTTGAAGTTCCAATCTGGGCAGATAGTAGTCCTTTAAGAGGCCAGATCCCTTTATTTACTTTGATTAGATGAGCACCTGTTAATTATGCACCTGATCACTTTTAAGTTCCCTTTATAAGTGGTGCTTTACTGAGAGGAGAATTGTGCTGGGGGTGGGATGAGAGACCAACAGATTGTCTGACAGATCAAAGCATTCAGTGCATGCAGAGGTGAGTGGGGGCTTTCAACTATAATGGCAAAAAAGGTCTAGTATGGAATTTTTTTGTAGTTGACAAAGAGTCTGAGGCTAAAGCTAAGTGCTGTCTCTGTCTCACTCCGGCTTATATAAGTTGAGGCTCTTCTGTAAAAAGTTTTGGCACCTCTGGCTTGCTCAATCATTAACAAAACAAACATAGAAAAGAGTATTCCACATTGCAAACTGAAAAAGCTAAAGCAGAATTGGAGCGACAGGCTGAAACTTTATGTGAGCCACCAGCGAAGAAAATAAAGAGGGAGTTTCAAACAATTGAAAACTGCACTGCACATTCAAATCCATTCCCCAGAGAACACCCAAGGGCAGTTGAAATTACTTGTGCTGTTGTTGAGATGATTGACCTAGATGAGCAGCCATTCACAACAGTTGAAAATGCCGGTTTTAAAAGATTATTTACACTGCTTGAGCATAGATATTGTTTACCCTTGCGAAGTCATTTCTCCAAAGTTAAAATTCCTGAAATGTATAATAAATTGAGATGTAAGATGCAGGTCGAATTAGCTAATGTTACCTCTCTGGCTTTACAACTGACACCTGGACAACAGAGTGTTCTGTTATAGCCTACCTCCCTATCACAGCCCACTGGCTGGATGACAGCTTTAAAAGGCATTCTGCCCTGCTTCATCTTAAGCACCTTTCAAATAAGCACACAGGGGAAAATCTCTCTAAAGAGTTTCTACAAGTTCTTGACACCTGGGGAATAGTGCCCATGAAAGGCACCTTGTCATTAGAAATAATGGCCCGTACATTGCTAAGGCAATGAAACTCAGTGCTGTAGTGAGAGCTGGTTGTGTTGCCCATACCCTGCAGTTAATCATGCAAGATTCCATATTAAAGCAGCGTTCCATTGAAGAATTACTTGCAACAGGGTGGGCGATGGTATCACATTTTAAGCATTCTGCATCTGCCACGGATAAGATGACTGACCTACAAAAAACACTACAAGTGCCAGAACATCGTTTAATACAAGACGTTTCAACAAGGTGGAACAGTACTTTTTACATGCTAGAGAGGCTACTCGAACAACGTAGAGCACTGACTGTCTATGCTGCGTAGTGTGAGACCAGAACCTTCAACTTCTCGCAGTGGTCACTGGCTGAAAATGTTTGCACATTTCTCGACTATTTTTAAATGAAACATGCAGACTGAGCTCTGATAGCGTCAGCATTTCTGATGTAATCCCCACTGCTACCATCCTATATCACAGTATTGAAACTATTAAGGTCCCTGGCTTCTATCAATGGAAAAAGCCTTACTAGTGTCTATGGAAAAATGACTGATGCACTACGAGTCAACAAAAGAGGTTGTGGCTACAGTGCTGGATGCTCGATATAAAATTCATTTCTTTTGAAATGAATGTGGCAGAAGTTTTTCAAGGGCTGTTCTTAAGCAACTTGTGGATGAACTCTCAGATGATCAGCTGCCACCACCAAAAGCACAACTGGACACCCCTGCAATTGACCCTGAAGTAGAGGCTGATGATCCCAGGGAGGTGTACTCACAAAATAAAGCTCTACCCGAAGACTATAAGTTAGCCCACTTATTTTGTGATTACTAAATTTCACAATCGGCAAGAATAATATCATTTTTTTTCTTTTCAGCTTCAGCAATTTATGGGGTACCACATTGAAACATGGAGCTGGATGCATATGCTTCAGAGAACATTGTGTCAAAAAAAAGCACACCTGATGCATTGCTGTTTTAGAAATCAAATTCTTGCTGTTTCCCTACTCTGGTGAGGATAGCAAAATGCTATTTGGCTCCACCCCCAACCAGTGTTCCCAGTGAACAGATCTTAAGTGTGGTGAGTGATATTATAACAGACTGTAGGTCCCATCTGTCACCAAACACAGCCAACATGCTTCTGTTCATTAAGTAAAACTTGGACAATTTTTGATGAACTTAGTTTGATTTTAAAAATATAAATGATATAATTTTTCTACTGATAATAATAAAAAAACATTACGAGTCATGTATCAGTGAATCTAGTTCAATAATGATCCAAACTGATAAAATCCGATTCCGATTGGATATTGATAAAACAAAATCTGAATCCGATATATGGCCCAAATTTGGTATCTGCCCACCCCTAATTTACAGGTACAAATTTAGTGTCTCTTTCTAAACAAATTTTCTTGTTGGTAAGGCTGGGTTAATTACAAAAATTCTGTCACTGCTGAATTTTGGTAAAATTTCACGGATTTCTAGAAACAAAAAATTTTGGGGGCAAAGCTCAGCAACCTGTTGAGATAGAGGCCTGAAAATCAGCATGCTTTCTAATTGATAGGTGTCTTAAATGCATACTAGATATTGTGATATTTGGTTTAGTGATTTCAAACTTATAGGGGCTCAAGTTCTGACAGAGTATTTTTTTGTAAAATTTTGTAAACATATTTTTTGCCATTACCTGATCATCAATGTAGCTATAAATCTACAAATTAGAATACATAAACTTCTGGGAAGGGTGAGATAAACTATTAAATATAGAGAGACTGGTTAAGTAATTTTTAAGTTGTAGGGGTTGTAATTACATAGAAAATTATTTGTGAAAAATGTCAAAAAATGTAGGCATTCGTAACTTCCCTGTTATTGCAGGTATGGAACTGAAATCCTGACATCTAACAAAGCTGGAAAAGTTTGTTTATTAGTTTTAAATTTACAGTGAAAATACCATAAATTACTAATTGGCCAAATGTTCACAATAAATCTTGGCAGTGTATTAATAGTACCACCAGAATTTCACTTGTTGAATTCAACTACTGCAAAGCATTTATCGCAACTACGTATGATAATCATAGCTGTCTGCAGTCCTAAATTTACTTCTTCAGTGGCTGTTTTGTCTTCCCTTTTTTTTCTTAGCATGACCAGATGGACTCTATGGAACTGCTTTTTCCACTAATAGTCTTCTTGTTCTTCATGGTGACATGCTATCCTAAAAAGAGAGCCACCTAGTCTTTACCCGTCAGTCCTGTACCATTGAAATATATGGAATTCCTCCTTCTTGGTGCCCCAGCCATGTTATTCTCCCACTAGGTTTTTCTGAGTGCCTCTAAATCCTGGACGTTCAAGTACTTCATGTTTTAAGGCTAGTCAGTTTGCTGGGTATGGTTCTTTTATGACCTATTTTTCAGTCAGTATTGTTGTCTTCCTATGCTTTTTTACTCTAACTGTTCATTCAGTATTCTTGTGCTACAAAGTATAGCTGTCCATCTCATGGTGAACCCTTGCATCTAGCTCCTTACACTAGAGACCCCCTGCACTAACTGCCTCCCCAACTACTATCCTTTAGTTTAAATCCCTCTAACTGCCCAGTCTCTTGACATAACCAGATTTACCTTCTTCTTGGCACAACTGCAATCCATCCTGGTCATCCAGGCATTCCTAGCCACAGAATGCTTTATAGTTGGCCAGGAAATGAAAAGCCTGCCTCTTTTAACAGAATATTAGCAAAAATTAGCTTGTACATTTTTATTATGGTCATTCCTCACAGTTTCTAGGGACATGAGGCCCTTGGAGAAGATCCCTCAGGAGGGGTACCCCTTAGGAACATCCCAAATGCAATAAATGACCTCCTCATATCCTCAGAACTTGTACTCACAATCACCATGCAGACAACAAGAAATGGAACCAGCATTAGAACAGGAGTGATCTACAGACCTTTAGCACAGGGGAAGAGTCAAATGAAACACTAGTGGAAGCCATCCACAAAATGGCAATCACAGGTGAAATACTGCTACTAGGGGGACTTCAGTCTACTGGATGTAGATGGAGCACCCAGACAGTGAGCACAGCCAAAAGCAGGAACATTCTGACCACACTGCAGAGGGCATGCCTAAGACAGCTTGTGGCTGAACTCACCCACCAGGGGGCTATACTAGATCTGTTGCTCATAAATCAGGACAGGGTTAAGGATGTTAAGTTAGGCAGCCATATAGAAACCAGTGACCACAGGACAGTGTGGTTCAATGTAACCACAGTGGAGGAGGCTAACCACACAAAAGTCAATGTCCTGGATTTCAGGAGGGCCAACTTTGACAAAATGGTGAAATGTCTCAAGGAAGCCCTGGCAAAAGAGGACAAGGGTGAAGTGGAAAAGCAGTGGGCTATTCTCAAGGGGGTCATAGCAGAAGCAACAAACCTCTGTGTTAAACAACAGAGCCAGAGTAAGAGAAAGAAGTGACCACTTTGGTTCTCAAGAGAAGTGGCCAGGAAGGCAAGGGATAATAGAAGAGCCTTAGGAAATACAAAGAAACACAGATGGAAGAGGACAGGGAGCAGTATCTAGGAAAGCAGAGGGAGGCAGGGAAGGCAGTCAGAAGTGTAAATGTGCAAATGGAAGAAAATATAGCATAGGCATTAAAGAAGGGGGATAAGGCTGTCTTCAGATTTATCAGGGTGAGAAAGAAGGCAAGGAGTGGGATTGTCAGTTTAAAGGGGAAAGAAGGAGGGTGTGCAGAGGAGGACATAGAGAAGGCAGAAATACTGAACAAATATTTTTGTTTTGTTTTCATGAAGGAAGGGGAAGGTGAAGACCCACAACTCAACCAAAAAAGCAGACAGAGAGGGGAGGCTGACACCACTCCATTCACAGTAGAGAGTGTCCTGGACTTACTTGGGAACCTGACAACAGATAAGGCAATGAGGCCAGATGGAATTTACCCCAGAATATTGAAAGAGCTCAGAGAGGTGCTGGCGGCCCCACTGACCACCCTATTCAACAGATCAATGGAGACAGGGGAAGTCTCAGAAGACTGGAGGAGGGCAAATGTGGTCCCTCTTCACAAAGTTAGGGGCTGAAAAGAGGCAGGCAACTAAAGACCAGTCAGCCTGATCTCGGTGGTGGGGAAGTTAATGGAGGCACTGTTAAAGGAGAAGATTGTGTCATTCCTTGAAGCTAGTGGAGCGTAGGATGCAGGGCAGCATGAATTCACATTGGGAAGGCCATGCCAAACAAATCTAATAGATTTCTTTGACTGGGTGACAAGGGAGGTAGATCAGGGAAGAGCAGTGGATGTGGCCTACTTAGACCTCAGCAAGACCTTTTATACCGTCCCACATACAAGGTTGGCAAACAAGTTAGGCAGCATGGGGTTGGGTCCTAAGGTGATAGAATGGGTCAAACACTGGTTGAAGGACAGGACGCAGAGGGTGCTGATAAATGGTATTCACTCTGAGGAGAGGGAGGTGACCAGCTGGGTGCAACAGGGATCAGTTCTGGGACCTCTTCAATGTCTTTATAAATGGCATTGTGGAGAGGCTGGAGGGGAAAGTATGCATTTTTGCAGATGACACCAAGATCTGTAATAGGGCTGACACTCCTGACAGGATAGAAAAAATGAGAAATGACCTAAGCAGGTTGGAGGAGTGGTCAGAAGTGTGGCAGCATTGATTCAATGCCAAGAAGTACAAATTCATGCACTTGGGGAGCAGAAATTCAGGAGAGGTATACAAAAAGGTGGTGGGAAGTACTTGGACCTGGGGATACACATATCAGATAACATTTGTCAATTCTCTGGTAAACTGTTTAAAAAGTCCACCACTGATCACACCCACACCACTCACCTGACTTCCCACTGTGCACCCCCTCCCCACATCCTCCTTGACCCCAAAACACCCTCACTCACCTGAACTGCCAACACACTGAAAAGCCAATCTCTGATCAAAGACACATCTTGCTGCTGGAACCGGTGACTGCTGTCTAACAAGTAAGGAAACTGTGGTTGAATGTATTTTCCGAATGTAGTTACCTTACTTGTTAGACAGCAGTTGCTGGTTACAGCAGCAAGACATGTCTTTGTTTAGTGTCAATGTGATCATCAGTGAACATTTTTTTAACAGTTTATAAAGAAAAAACATAGAGGGATGGTTTTCTTATTTGCAGGTTGACTGGACATGGGAGGTTGGGGGTGCCACTAACCAGCAATAGGGTAATAAATTATAATAATATGGGGATCGGAGGGTGGGGGGTTCCATTAGACAGCAGAGCTATACAACAGGCGTATGAGAGTGTGGGGGTGCCACTAACCACCAAAGGGGATTAAAAATATTATAAATATGGGGATTGGAGGATGGGAGGGTGGCACTAGACACCAGTGATATATAATACTAACATCAGAGGGTGGGGGGTGCCACTGAACACCAATATGTCATAGTAATAAAGGAAGAGAAATCCTTTTTCAGGAGAGAAAATCCTTTTCTGTGAATGCTTTGAATGTTTGTGGAAAATAATCCATTTCCATGCAAAAATAATCCTTTACCGTGAATCCTTTGCCATGGTGTGGAAAATGATTCCATCTTGCGAAAAAGGGTTTGGGACTTAGTTGTTTTTTTTTTATCCTTTTTCATAAAATGATTTCTTTACCATGGATTCTTTTTCATGGTTGCAAAACAGGATTCCATCTTGTGAAGAAGGATTTTGTACTTAGTTTATTTTTATGTATCCTTTTTCATGAGACGATTCCCTTTTTGTGAATTCTATTTTCATTCTAGCGAAAAAAGAAATTGGCTCTCAAAATAGGAATTCGGACTTAGATTTTTTTAAAATTCTTTTTCTTGAGCCAATTTCCTGTTTCAAGAGAATGAAAAAGGACTCATGAGAAAGGAACTTAGCAAATCACAAAAAAGGATTTAAATATATTTAAAAAAAAAATGTTCCAGAACCATGGGAGCTATTAAAAAATACACAGTGCAAAGTTATGACAGTTTGTTGTGTGGAAAAATACAAAACAAGATAGCGGGTCATGAAAAAGGATTGAACACTAAAGAAATAGAATCCTTTTTCATGACACCATATTCCTTTTTCAGTCCAGGAAGCTGTCCTAAAGACAGTACTAATCATGCTCAGAACCCAAAATTTTAATTTAAATAACCATGGAACAGATTAATATATTTTTCACCTAACCAATGAAACACACTTCTGTGGGTCAAGACCTCTGCACCCTGAAATTTCAGACCAAAATTCCAAACCACCTAGGTGCAGCGCAATGACAAAAAAGAACCCAAAAAGGTGAATTTTAATGTTTTTGCACTATACACAGCTTGAACTTTACAAATATGACCAAAATGAAACTTGGCACATCCAGAGATGAACCACACAAGACTGCATATGCACAATTTCATGCAAATCCATTGAACGGTTGCAAAGTTACTAAAATGCACAATTTGAGGTTTAACATTATTTTTTTTTTAATTTTTTAATGCCTACTCAACCCTAACTATAGAGGCATCACTGTGCCCCTATAATATATATATAAAATAAATAATGTGGAAGGGTAGTATACAAGGATGTATACCCATTGAGAGGGCTAATTAGGGCTATAAGGCCACAAGCCTGAAAAGCAAGTGGCTTTATTGCCTTAATTATACCCCCAAATGGGTATAATTTTGAGTGTTCCACCCTGATCCATTGTTTGTTGAATCTAATACATATGGGTGGCTATTGTTATGGAAATTGCACAATTGACCTGAAGGTCTCTTGCAGCAAGGAAGGAATGATATGTAGTGTATGCAGGCAGGACATTGGGGGATTTCTGTTTTTGGGAGGGTTTTGTTTAAGTGCCTTTTTTTCCAGATTCTTTTACAGCTTGTTAATTGGTTTGGCTAGCTTCCTAATGATGTATTAACTGTGTTATTAGTGGTGTCTCATAGGGTTTAATATAGTACAGGTGTGTAATTTTTATTAGTGCATGTATATACTTTTAATTGCTTGATTAGTGTAGGTATAGAGTTTTAATTAGTGCAAGTATATACTTTTAATTGGTAGATTAGTCACAGGTATACAGGGAAATACATGATAGCCTTTTCTATGGGCAGTGCTCCCATCCATACAAACATACAAAAAAGGTATTTGCTAAATATGTTTTTGCACTACAAATAAGCTCCTTTGTTTTCTTCCAAGTGCCTAGTGCAGTTCATCAAACTTCCGATACAAGCCTAGTGCAGTTCATCAAACTTCCAATACAGGTTGCTGTCTTTATATTGTTTTGAAACTCAGTCATGTTTCAGTACCTGCTCTGACCAAGCCATTACATGTTGGTACAGCTTGCACTGGAAGTTTGATGAACTGTACTGCTCCAAGCACTTGGATGAAAATAAAAGAGCATATTCCTACTACAAAGTGGTGTTTGGTAAGGAGAACGGATGTTAATTTGCAATTTTTGGCTGTTTATAACCTGGACATTCATTAATCAAGAGATTAAAAGGTTGGCACACACAGTCTCCTTTTTATGTTTGTTTGCGCGCATGCACAAGAAACATGATGTGACAGCTTAGGAGAGAAGTGGGTTGTGGAGGCGTGGCACTGTTATGGCCAAGGGAGGCACTGCATTAGGGGGCTTGGTAATGGTGGACCAATGGAGGCACACAGTGGTGATGACACTGGTCTCCAAAAGTGCACCAAGTTGTAACGTTTTCGCTGCAGTAATCAGGGGCCACCTCATCATTGCAGCATCAGTCGTTGTGCTGCAATGAGGGAGTGACCCTTCATTGCAGGGTGGAATGTTAGCTAGCATAATACATGAACATGGCAGGCAGCTTGCCGCCATGTTTACAAACAATATTATGCTGCCTCCATGCCGAGGGGGTGCCCAATCCCCTTCAGCAGCAAGTGCCCACCCAGACGGTCTTTGTTTGCTGACGGGGCTTCAATCCCCGCCAGCTTCAGTGTGCCAATGTCCACCATTGTTCTTGTCTGCCGATGGGCAGCCCACTGCACATTGGCATGATGTAACCCCTCCCCACTCACTTTTGCTGCCTGAAGATGGGGGAGCCCATTCCCCGTTGGCATGACGAACCCCCCCCTGTTTTCTTGTGTGCCGATGGGGTGCCCAATCCCCGTTGGCATGATCTCCCTCCTTTCTTGTTGCGCCAGCGGAGGTGCCCAATCCCCTGCAGGCTACAGCTCCCCCCAAAACAGTTTGTTGGCATGCTGGGAGCCCACCCAGTGTGCCAAATGCCCCTGTGAAATAGAAAACCATCCCGCGTTGTCTTTTTTTTTCCTGTGAAGAAAAAATGGTCCCTCGCGGTCTCCCAGACCTCCCTAGCACAACCCGCACCCACCCGCTGTGCACTCTGCCTCCCCACACACCCCAGTCACCCCATACATACCTACAGAGTCCAGCGTGATGATCTTTGGTGGACTGGGAACATGTCTGCACTCTTCAAAGCCGACCGTGAACTGAGGAAATGTCGATAAGCTGTATGATGGGATAGATAGGGTTTTTTCAACTTTGCTGCATATCTCAGGCATTTTGTAGAATTTTGGCACCAAAATTTTCAACATGGGGTTTTTGAGACCCCTCCTCATGAATTATGTCACTGTCATGATGTGAATCGGGCCCAAAGGGTGATTTTGTGGTCACTGTGTGAAATCACCTTTTGGGACCGATTAATGAAATGACAGTGCCAGTTTTCACGAAGTGGGCTCTCAAAAAACCTATGTTGCAAATTTGGTGAAAACTTTCCTAGAAATGACTGTTTTACGAGTGTGCATTGCGCAGTTCCTATGCACGCTTGTAAGTTTGCGAATTTGTAACATTTGCACTCCAGATTTTCAACATTGCCATTTTATCACACCTACTTATGAGCAGTATAGCTGTCATTTTTCACATCTTGCCCAAAATGTGTTTCCGAGCATGTAGTGCACAATGGCGCAGTCGGTGTGCGAAATCAATGTTTGGAACAGATTAAGAAAATCACAGTGACACTGTTCATGAGCAGAGGTCTTAAAATGGCTATGTTGAAAATTTGGTGAAAACATTCCTAAAAATTACTGTTTTACGAGAGTGTGTTGCGCAGGTCTTACACACGCTTGTAAGTGAGCAAATTTTTAATATTTGCACTCCAGATTTTCAACAATGCCATTTTACCACACCTCGTTATGAGCAGTACAGCTTTAATTTTGCACATCTTGCCCGCAAAGTGTTTCTGCGCATGTAGCACACAATGGCGCAGTAGGTGTGCAAAATCAATGTCTGGGACACATTACAAAAATCACAGTGACACTGTTCATTAGCAGAGGTCCTAAAATGTCTATGTTGAAAATTTGGTGAGAAAAGTCCATAAAATGACTATGCTACGAACGTGCATTGTGCAGTTTCTACGCACACTCATACCTTCGCACATTTGCAATATTTTCACTCCAGATTGTCAACACTGCCATTTGTCCACACCTCCTTATGAGCAGTACAGCTGTCATTTTTCACATCCCGGCCCAAATGTGTTTTTGCACTTGCGGTGCAGACTACCACGGTCATTGTGGGAAATCCATGTTCGGGACACATTAGGAAAATCACACTGACACTGTTCATTAGCAGAGGTCCTAAAATGGGTATGTTGAAAATTTGGTGACAAAAGTCCATAAAATGACTGTGTTACAAGCGTGCATTGCTCAGTTTCCATGCACGCTATTAACTTCGCACATTTGCAATATTTTCATGCCATATTTTCAACATTGCTATTTTTCCACACCTCCGTATGAACAGTGCAGCTGTCATTTTGCACATCCTGGCTGAAATGTGTTTTCGCACTTCCAACACACAATAGAGCGGTTGCTGTGGGAAATCACTGTTTGGGACACATTACAAAAATCACAGTGACCCTGTTCATTAGCAGAGGTCCTAAAATGCGTATGTTGAAAATTTGGTGATGAAAGTCCATAAAGTGACTGTGTTATGAGCATGTATTGTGCAGTTTCCACACACGCTTATAAATTTGCACATTTGTAATATTTTTACTCCAGATTTTCAACATTGCCATTTTTCCACACCTCCTTATGAACAGTACAGCTGTCATTTTTCACATCCTGGTCGAAATGTGTTTTTGCAGTTCTGACATAGACTAACGTGGTTGCTGTGGAACATCAGTGTTCAGGACACAGTAACAAAATCACAGTGACGCTGTTCGTGAGCACAGGTCGTTAAAATGCCTATGGTGAAAATCTGGTGATGAAACTCCATAAAATGACTGTGTTACGCACATGCATTGTGCGGTTTCCATGTTTGCTTGGAACTGCAAGCATTGTTAATATTCCCACTACACATTTTCAATGTTACCATCTCTTCATACCTCCCTATGGATGGTACAGCTGTCATTCTTCACATCCTGCCTGATCTGTGTTTTCGTACATGTGGTGCAGAATGGCACTGTCACTGTTGGAAGTCACTTTTCGGGACACATTGACAAAATTACACTGCTACTGTTCATGAGAAGAGGTCCCAAATGCTTTCACGAGGTGGGCTCACAAAAAGGCCATGTTAAAAATGTGTACTGTGAATACCAACAAACGCCCGCGGCATTAGGGTTTCTAACCATGATGTCCTACCCTGTACAGACAGACAGGCATCGGGGTGTGTCTTTGGATTGCTGACTGTACTGCTCATGCCATCCCACCCCCACCCCCAGGACAGGCATTGAGGTGTACCTTGGACTCTTCGTTCCAAAACTTCACACCATTCTCCTATGCTGCACCCATTTCAATGTATGCCCTTTTGGAATGGGCTGACTGTAAAGCCAAACACCCTAAGGCACAGGTCAACATGTGTCACTGTCTGCAGAATAGGGTGAGGTGACATGGCTTGACCGTCATGGGTGATGACCCAAAAACTTACCCCACATCCTGTCTGTCTCTACAGCATGGAGGTGTGGTTCATGTCAAGTTCACTACTTCACTGCCATTCCTATTCTGCATCTGTCTAACTCCTGCATTTTCTAATGCTAATACCAGCAAGCAAACATTCGGCATTGACAAATGCTTGTTATAATATATAAACCTACCAAACTTGGTTACATTGGGCCTGATATTCAAAACCGGTGTTAGATCAACACAAGCTGTGGTAAACTGCAGCTTACATTGAGTATCAGTGTGCCAGAGACCCTGCAATTGATTTTAGTACAGGTGGGGTCCCAGCATCAAACCCCATGGACTTGTTGCAACCATCCCCAAGTGCCAAACATTTGGCACATGGGAGGGATTTGATGGAGGCAGCCGTCATGCCCAGGCCACAGAATAGCAGATCCATCCCTGCTGAAACATGTTATTACTAAAGGAGTTAGGCAAATGCTAGGTTTTAAAAATCATTGATAGATTTACAATTTCATCATGAGGAGAAGGTAAACATAATGCTAAGTGTAACTTCTCTGTAATTTACAATACTGGCACACAGTGCTTTGCTTTGTAATTTGGAATCAGTTTACAAGCAGAAAGACTTCTGTTACCCAACATGACAAGTCCCTTCTGCTGCCTGCTCCTTGTATATGGAACCTCAGGAGAGAAAGTCAAATTCCTTGGGTATCTGCCTTTAATCATGCTAAGTGAAACAGTAGCTGCCTACTGTTCCCTTTTTGAATAATATTGTGAAGCACTAAAAATAACAGATATCATTTCTTCTCTTTCTGTACACAAGACAGTTTTAGGTCAAAAGGGACACTTGTTTTGAAGTGATTTTAAGAAAGCTCACTGTGTTTTTTGTTCAGTTTATCACCTAAAGGACATTAGACCAGCTTTTGGCTCTTCTAACTCTCTGGTCCTGTGCATCCATTTGCGGTTTTGTAGAATCCTATTTAAGGGGATGCTGCAGTGCTGCCCTGATGCAAGCGACCCTTCTGCCTTTGGTGCATCAGTGCATCTGTTGCAAGGATGGCACAAGGCTGGCTACAACAGACAGTCTCCCAGCTAGCATACTCTGTCTTGTATATTCGGGATAGACACAATGTGCAGCTCAGTGAGCCCTTTGCATCATTTCTCTTTGACTCAAGCACCTTGCATCTTTCTTGACACTTTGAAGATCAGGCCTATTGTGTTTTCTCTTTTTGAAATTACAGGGACTTATAATTTGCAGTTATTATATGGAAATAACTGAAAATTACATTTTAGGAAGATTCTGCAATATTTTCATGGAAAATCCACACAATTTTGCCTGAATTTCACAGGCAGATGATTAAACTTCAGAAAGCCATATTTGTGGGAAAGAAAATTTGCTACAAAAAAGCTGGACCACATATGACCCATATTTAGCCTAAGGAGTAGTGCAGAACAAAACTGCAAAACAACCGATTGGGATCATTAACAAGCTCAGATAACAGGATGTTTTACAAGGATAGAAGTCATTAAACACATCTTTAAATCAGCTGTATTTGTTTGTCGGTAAAAAAATAACCATACTGTATTTTAGTAATAATACGTTTTGACATAATTAGATTCACCATTATATTTTTGTAATTAATGACTCAAGTCATTAATGATGGCTGCCACTAGCCACTTTTAAAAATCCTTTCCCTTGAGGGGCTATTTTTTTACTTTACAAACGGGATTCATACTTTGGATGTATCATGATTGTGTTAGCATACATTTCTGATGATAGAAACACAGCAAAGCACCACACCAAAATGTTTACTTTATTCATACTGGACATAGGGAGAGAGCAGTTACTTTTAAAAGTGTCAAAACCCCATGTCTCAGTCCAAAAATGAAATACAATGAAAATAAGAATGGATATATGTGTTTATTTGTTTTACCAAGAAAGAGCTCCATTGAGCCATCCTCATTTACAAGGAGGTCCTGATTAGGACAGTCAGCACTACAGAGAAACCAGGACATTGCAAGTTACCGAACAAGGAGTCAAAAATTTGCATAATATCCAGAGGGTGATATATAGCAAGGTACAGAGGATGACAAACAGCAAGACTAAAATTGCATATATAACATTATAAAATACAACACCATATCAGAGGTTTCCACTGACAAGCACGTTTATCCATACAATGACTTTCTATCAACATGTTCAATGAAGTGAGGCTAATCAATGTCTTTTTTGCAGTTAAATATACTTTGTTAGAATCAATATCCAAAACATCAAAACAAAAGGGAATATAATACAATGATGCCTTACATTTATGCAAAAATATCACAAAACACAATCCACATATATGGGAAACATAATAAATAAAAAGAATAAAAATACATCTGCAACTATGCTATACCCCCACCATGCATGAAGACAACTGCCTCTAAAGATGACCATATCACCATGTCCGTCCAGGAAATAAAGAATAAAATAATGTATAACCCTCTTATCTTGCAGCTTATCACAATCCTAAGTGGGGGTCAACAATACACAACAACTATTTACTGCTCATCCCTCTTAAGATAAAAAGAAAAAGGTAGCCAACAAGCCTGGAACACATGCCCCACATGATGTACAGAAGCAATAGCTCTTTCTGCATTAAGAGCATTAAAAAAATTCCTGGATCCACTCCAGATGTGAGGGTACCCAATTACCTTTCCAATGCCTTAAAATCAAAAATTATGTGACAGCCGATACCAATGACATATATTTTCTATTTGTATTAGATGTAATAAGCTCATAGTCTCCCAATATACAAATTTCCAACGTGAAATAATGAGAATGGCCAAAAAAGGGGGACAAAATTAACCAATGTATTTAGTTCGAAGAAGGCTTGTAACTTGTTCCAGAGAGTAGTGTAAGCCAACTGAAAGCCATCTTGCCATATTTGGGTACATGCCTGGGACCTCAAAGAGAATTACATTGTTATAGATCAGGTTGTATAGGCTAGAAAATCTTTGGGAAAAGGACAAGACATATGGCAGTAAAGCACTTCAAAGTGCCCTGTATGACCAGAAGTATAGCTTGTCTAGCCATTTAGTGGTCTGAGAAGGCCTGCCAGGTGTGGAATACAGGGTGCAGTGATGGATTCTAGCAGGAAAACTGGAGTGCTCTATTGTACAGCATTTCTAATCTGGTTAGTTAACTGTGACACAGTAGCACTTCTATAAATCAAATCCCCATAATCAAGAAGAGAGGTAAATGTGGCTTGTATTGATCTTTTCCTTGATTTGACGTAGAAGCAAAATTTATTTCTGTAGTAAAACTAAGCCTTGGGCATAGTTTCTTACATGGGTTTTCAGTGTGGGTATTGAAAGATAGCTTACAGTCTAACCTTAGACCCAGATATTTAAAATACTCTATCTGTTCCAATCTGTCACCCAAGAGGGTAGAGATATTAGTGACAGATATACTTAGTAATTGCTTGATTTTTGGGACAAATACCATGAACTTAATTTACATGTCACTGATGAGAAATATAGAGGCAGACTGATTTGTAGAGAATCAAAAGCTGACTGAAGTTCAGTTACTGCAGCAGACACAGTGGGTTTATTTACATACAGTGCTGTTATTAGCATAGCAGTGTAGGTTAACATCCCCTATGTTTGCCCCACATCATTAGTATAAATCATGAACAGGAGTGGTCCTAAGACAGACCCTTGTGGGACTCCCTCAAATAAGGGCAAGCAGGAGGATGAAAAACCATTAAATCTAAATTGTTTCTGTCTACTGGTAAGGATATTTCTGAACCAAGGCAAAGTATGGGGGTACGGTCCTCACCACTTATACCATCCTCGCTTTAAGCAAGCAGCCACTTTTATCAGGCAAATTACACTGTCCATTTGCTGTTTGTATTGACTACAATAAATTACCACCGTATATATCGTATTAGGGGTGCTGGCTATTTCAGGCAAAATTCAGCTGATCAGCAGCAATTACAGTGGCCACTTAAGGGCTGTCACTTAGGTTTGAAAGTGAAACTGACAATATCAGAGTGGTTGTTGTGCCACCAGAGTATGTACTTGATTAGTTTGAAAGAGTGTGACTATATAATGTAGGTCTCCCATTTTGCAGTTTTGCATTGCACTGCTCGCCTTCTCTACTCAGTCGCCACTCACCCGCTGTCATTATAATTCTCATGGAGATGCAGAGCCTGAAAGTGAAACTGAAGATTTCAGAGTGGTTGTCAGTTCCATGAGAGCAGAGGGCAATCGTGACAACTGTGATGCAATGCTCTCGACATCCAGACAGACTAGCCGGCCCGCTGGCCAGCTAAAAGGCATCTGCTTGCAGTGCTGAAGTCTCAGGTTTGGCAATGGACTCAGGAGTCAGACAGCAAGCCGGGGAGAGAAGGACTGAGCATTCCAGGAACTGCTCTCCTTCTCTGGGGGGAGGGGGACGAGTGTCCAATGCAATGTGGACCTCTTGCGGAGGCTGGAGGTACTGTTGCTGCTGGCAACACATGTTGGGGGGCATGGTGGGCATTTGTGTCATTGCATGTTTCAGCCCCTTCAGGGTAAAACCTTGCACAAAAATGCTGGCCCATAAATGATGGTCCCCATCTCTGCTGCTGCTCCTCCTGTTGCAGATTAAGGTCCACCAAGGGGGGTCCCACTCCCATGGCCCCACCCTGGGGGGCAAGCCAAGGCTTAGTGTCCAAGTTCCTTGGGAAGGGGGCACCCGCTCGGTGGCCATGTCCAGGGGTGTAAGCCTGGGGATGGGGGGAGTGGTGAGCAGAGTGGGAGTGTGGAGGAGGAGAAGAGCCAACACAAAAAATAATGACAGACTGGGAGAGAGTTCGGAAGTCATATGGTAAAAAAAAATGCTGTAGTGTTATGCTGACAAAATGCTGAGAGTTTTAAAGTCTTTTCTGCACTGCTGCTGGTTGTAGATTGTTGGTGATTAAGTGTTTTGAAGTTTACGGCTGAGTCGTGACAGTGTGGTTCTGGCTAGCTCAATGATATAGGTTCCTTACGTTTTACCATCCATCAATTATAATGGGCAAAACTGTACAACACCAATGATGCCGTTATAAGTGGTGGGGACTGTAATACATATTCCAGAGAGTTTATGCATCAGGGTCTGATAGCTACTTGTCAAAGGCTTTGCTGAGGTCTACTAAAAATAGCAACATTTGTGAGTTTCTGGTCCAGGTCAGAAAACCAATCACTTGTATCCTTGACCATGACAGTCAAAACGCTGTCCAAAAATTAGCTGATTCCCAGGGTTCCCTTTTTTTCTTATATGTTAATTCAAATTTGCACCAGGGAAGTGTTTCCCATAAACTGGTACTGAAGACAATTTTGCATAGATGGAAGGACTCAACCCAAAAAACATGTTTTTATTAATTAATTAGTTTAATTAAATGTCAGTTCTGTCCTGTCCCGATACGGGTGTCATGTACTTTTCCTGTTTCTCCTTTTCCTTGCCCTACATTTTCTGTTTCTTTTTCATTCTGACTTGATTTGGAGGTACTGGGTTGGTTTTGTCTATATAAAATGTCTCTGATGTCCCTTTATGGGCTTGTTCTCTATTCTGGTCTCTAGTAACTTTCATTATCATGGTAATCTATTAGTTGATACTTATTTCTGTATTGATATCTGTATAGACTGTATCTTCTGTAATTGGGTTTATAAAAATATGGGCATGTATCATATCTCAGATAACTGCCCCTCAGTCTCGCCTCTCTGACATTCCTGGTTCCAGGATTGTCAGAGTATGATTTGGGGAGAAACAGAAAAAGTACACAGCAAGGAAATGAGAAACAGGAAAAGAAGAAAACATCCGCTCCATGGCAGAAGAGAATTGACAGTAGTCAACCTTTCAGACAAACAACTGACTGGAATTTAGCTCTCTGTTAAATAAAGGATTGAGCTATGGAATAGCACAAAGACTGGACAAGTTTTAACTAAAGTTAGGCCATGAATATTTTTATAGAAAATGTAGACTTAAGTGCCACTTTGCAACAATCAATGCACAGCAGGGTGATCCCGCCAAAATATGGAGAGATATTTAGTTGAACAGGCACTGGGAACAAAATCAACTTTGATACACAAGGACCAACACCACACAACATAGAGGCTTACATTGAGAAGGTTGATAGGGACATTAATGCAATAGTGAGAAAAACCAAGAGAACAACTTCAAGCAAGAAAATAAGGTGCTAAACAGACTAGAACAGGACAAGAGTATATTAATAAAGCCAGTGGACAAGGGTGGAGATTATAAATGAGAATGCCTTAACCAACTTAATGACATATATACCTATATGCAAATTGAGAGTATACCAGTTAGATTGTTAAAGCAATGTATTACAGAAATAATGGAAGAAGCAGCAGACAAAAAAATTGGACTGAAGAACAACTAGTAACATAACTTATTAACACAAATTCACAAGTCCCTCTATTCTGTTGTCTGTGAAACATACATAATAATTACAACATAAACCTGTCGGACAATAATATCCAGTATTGATTCTATTACTGAACTGCCGTCAATAGCAAAAAATTAGTACCACTTATTCCATCATACTTAAGGACTCTAAACATTGCATACAAGTTCTTAATGACATTAATCAAGAAAATATCAATATGGAAGAATGCCTACTGGTTACAGTAGAGTATAGGAACATAGACAGAAGTATCCCACACACAAACAGCCTAAAAACTATGGAAACTATGCTTCTATAGAGAGAGACAAACATTAATCTGATATTACTGGTAACCTGTAATTATCAGAAGTGGTACTAAACAACAACTGTGTTATGTTTGAAGAAAACAGCTATCTACAACAATGAGGGACAGCTATGGGGCCAAAATGGAACCCATTTATGCAAATAGATTTATGTCAGAGTTTGAAAACACCAATAAATGTAATGTCAGTAATCAACATAAACAATTCTTGCTGTTCTATAATAGGTTTATAAATGATATACTCATTATTTGGGGTAACACAGAAACATAACTAAAGAATGCTTTTGATTATCTGAACTCATGCACCCCATATCAGAAGTTTACTCCGAGTTTTGTCAAAAAATAATTCCTTTCCTGAGTTTCTTAGTTTTAGTAGAAAACAATCAAATAATTAATGACCTTTACAGAAAACCTTCAGATAACACCATTTTGCATGCAAGTTAGTTATCACCTCCTACATTAAAAATAGCATACTGCACAGTCAACCCCTAAGCATTAAAAAAATAGAACAGTGGCACATTTGAGATATATAACAAAACAAAACAACAACAACAACAAAAAAAAACCTTAAAGGAACTGAATGAGAGATTCAGAAAAAGAGGTTGTAAACCTTCAAGAGGCAATGATTAAGGTAGACAATGATGAAAGACACCATTAGCAAAACATTTCAATGAAAATCAACACTAAGGGCTCAATTTTCAAAAAGCAAACTATGATGCAAGGTGCCTGTGCCAAACAGGGATGATGCAAGTGGCACCCTGCATCATAGTTTGCAACATTTCCAATTGTCAAATGCCGGCTGGTGTGAAATTGGGAAGCCATGCAGCAAAGACCCCCTGCACCACCCTTGTGGAAAAAAGGCCCAGGCACCTGGTCACAAGGGTGGTTGCACCATGGCAGGGCTGCACCATCCCCTTATTTGCTATTCTACAAGCCCCACCGTGGTTGCAACAGGGGGCTGCCATTAAACCAGCCAGAAGGTGGTCTAAGGGACATGCACTGCTGCCTGGCAGGGTGGAGATGGGAGGGCTGCCAAGAGGGGAACAAGGTGGAAGAAGAAGCATGGGAAATACCTTGAGGGAGAAGGGAGCACGGCAGCAATGAGAAGGGGGCTGAGGTGGCATCATGCATGGGTGCCCTGTGCTATAACAGACAGCTGACTGTCTTGGGTACAGAGGGCTGGCAGAAAGGGACCATGACCCCACCTCAGAAGGATTCAGCCCTGGCACCTGCCCCATAGGTGCCACTGACCCCAACACTGTCAATGGGCAGCAATGGCTGCAGGTTGTGGGTGCAAGTGGTGGCTGGAAAAAGTTACTGGGGACTGCATTATCCCCTGGTACTAGGCCCCTCATGTGGAGGCAGGCTGCTGCCCACCAATGGTGTTGGAGTCAGTGGCACCTATGGGACAAGTGCCAGGGCTATATCCTTCTGAGGCTGGGTCCCAGCCCTTTTCTGCCAGTCCCCTGTAACTGGGCCATTCAACTGTCTGTAATAGTGCAAATTGCCACCATGCCCCATCACCCCCAAGATCTCCCCCATGCTTATTCTGCCCATCCCATGATGTAGAGTCCCTGTTGCACCCGAGATTGCTGCAGCCCTAGATTGTCACAACTTGTGGCAATCTAAAGGTTGTTTTAAAATTCAGCCCAGATTTCATTTGTAAAATTCATGGGTATAGAAAAGGTAAAAACCCAGAAGTGGGGGAATTAGGAGACACTTTTGCTTAAACAGAAAGGATGGTGAATGTTTGCACCGATACAATAGAAACAGCTACGATCTCAATGAAAATTTGAAAAATGGACAGCTTTTCAATAACCTGGACACTGCTTTATGAACAACATATGAATGAACCACTATTTAAACAACAATAATTACATATTAAGAATAAGGGCTTCAGTGTTGACTAGAAATTGATTGGTTTTTCAGTTATCTAAATATGGCTTGTATTGATAAACATCATTTGTTATGTTTACTCTTGAAGAGTATCTCTTTGTATAGAGTTTGAACAAGCTAGCTTGGCTTAGATGCATTGTTAGCTGACATCTTTGGGAAAACTTTGGAAAACATAGTATTTATGGTTAATTTGTACCTTAGCTGGTGCGAGCACTTGGAACATTCCACCAAGTTCCAGAACTTCTTGCCTGTAATTTAAAAATGTTCTTCATCTCTGCTGGGTTTGATAGGAAAAATCAGGGTATATAAAGAATCTATTTGATTTATAAATTAATACCCCCTTCACTCATCATAGCTTAATCAGTAAATCTCTATCAGAATCAAAAGCAAAGCTAATAAGGATAGTTGTCTTAATTTCTGATTTGCCTGCTTCAGTAGCAAGTGAGTTTCTTTGATTTTTGTAAATTCTGTAGGCTTTTGTATTGAATGGCAGGTTCTCTGCATGCAGGTTAAAAACTTTAACAAAGATATCTTTAATAAGCCCTCTTAAATTCTCAAAGTCAGTGTCTAAACTGTTAGAAAGTCCAACAGCTCTCAAGATTTTATATCTTATCTGGTTTTCCAAAAGTTCAACTTTTATGTGCAAATTGTAAGCTTCTTTAACTTGTGCAGCGTTAGTGGCTTCCAGAGTGGTTAGTTTATTTTCTTGCTTGGCTATTTTCTCTGTATTTGCTTTAGTTTTCTTAACATTTTCAGTGACAATTTCTTTTGTATTTTTTACCTCCTTTTGTAAGAAATCTAGCTTTGCATCGAAGGTGTTGTGCTTTTATTCTTGTCACTCCAGAACCTCAAGGACCCTGTCAATGGATTTGTCTAATGATTACAGTGTACACCTTGTCAAGGACTCCTCAGAATGAATGCCTTGTTGAGCTGCCATTGAAGAAGATATATCCAAGGTATAAACTTCTGGCTTCAATTCCTGATCCATACAAGTCAACTCACAGTGGGCTACTCGGTAACCTTTTGCCTATGCTTGGAGATCAAACAACAACAAATGTTGACTGAATGTTTTAATAAGGGGTGTTCCTTTAGTTTTCCATAAGGGGATGTTAGCAAAGAAGTGGTCCTGCTGACAAGCTCACCACTTCTCAGGCTAATTGCTGGCCATAAAAAATGTTTTTCTGGTGGTCACATATTTGTGAGGCAAACTCCTTCCTGGATGAAGATGTAGCTCTATCTTTCCTTTTCTCAGTCATGAGTTATTTTTTGCAACTTGTTTCCAACAAGTTCGAGCGACAACAAGCAAAATTAAGTTAGCAAAGTACAGAGCTCCTCACAGTACGTCTGCTTACATGGCCACCACATTGCCCCCTATTTTTTTCCTCAGAAAGCATTCAGTTACAAAGAACTTGAGAGCATTAACTGTAACTATATGAATTTTTAGCCATGTTTATTCTTGAGAATATGTTGCTTATAAGTAGTTCAAGTTAGCCAGAACCAAGCCATGATTAATTAATATTATTCTACCAAACACAAATTTAATATTTTACAATCATGGATCAGTGTCCCACAAAATACTCTTCACCCCCCACCAATTCATCATGAATCCCTTTGAAATGATTATTAATTTACCTAGCATTAAAATACTTATAAAATGATTTTTTCACATAAATCAATGGCCAGAGAAGTTTATTTGATATCTAATGGCAAATGAATCTTCCTGTACACCCTTGATTGCAGCTTGCTCTGTTAACAGTATCAAAAATGTCTGAGCCATACTAACCCCCTAAATCCCCACCCAGAGGTCTGCAGATCTGTTTTGGATACAAAAATAAAAAAAATGATATTTTTTCCACATTCTGGTAGATTTCTAACTATGCTTAACATGCACCATAAGCCTGCTTGCTCATATTGTTAGTCTGCTCCCTGAAATTAATTGTTATGGCATGGGGACCACCCAGATAATCTATGAGTTCAACTCCTGACTGTGAGTCAGTTCATTTTCCATAGTGACTGACCCACAGAGCTACTTCATGGCATGATGCAATCATGCTAAATCATCACCTCAGCCCCTTCTGTTTTTGCATCAAGAAGCAAGCTACACACCGAGTTAGAATCTGGAAGTAATGGTGGCTGGGACTGCTTTGAAATACTGTGCGTGCTCAAAGTTGAATAATGCCTCAGACTTCATAAGGATAAGAAACAGGGGTCTAAATTATCTCCTCATGATATGGGGTAAGACAAACATTTTTCTATTTGACGCCTCTGACTTATCTGAGCACTTTATTTTAGGAAATACCACTCATAAATGATTACTAAGGCAAGTTTAAACCTTTTTGTTTGTTTCAGAATACAAAAGACTGCCAACAGTATTCCTGGTTAACTTCCCCTGAACTGTAAGAGTAAGAGTCACAAATAATTACACGAGTCACATATTACAGTATTAATAAAAATATGGACAATAACCACTTGAACCTATTATTTCTAATTTATTTTTAGCTTTTTGGAACCCATGAGACAAGACTTATTATTTTAAATATAAAAGAACTAAAAGAAGTAAAAGAGAATATAAAAAACATCTCTACCCCATAACATAAGGTGTAGTTCCCCCTGCAGGATTACTCTTTAAATATCATAATTAAAAAAAAAATTGTAGCATAATAACTATAATATTTGCATAATATTAAGTCAGTACAATAAAAGTGTTTCTTTTTATCATAGAAACATAGAAACATAGAACATAGACTTTGACGGCAGATAAGGACCGCTTGGCCCATCTAGTCTGCCCATTTCCCTACCTACAGGATAGGCCGCAGATCCTAGTTAGCCAAAAGCCTATTTCTTCCTACCCCCCACAAGAATTGCCTTATGTCTGTCCCATGCATTTTTGAATTCTCCCACAGTTTTAGACCCCACAACCTCCTCAGGAAGGCTGTTCCATGTATCCACTACCCTCTCTGTGAAATAATACTTCCTCACATTGCCCCTGAACCTCCCCCCTCTATCTTTAAATTGTGTCCCCTTGTTCTTGCATGTCCCTTTTTCTGAAAGATGCTACCCTCTTGGACTTTGCTGATTCCACTGAGGTACTTAAAAGTTTCTATCATGTCCCCCCTCTCCCTTCTTTCCTCAAGGGTATACATATTAAGCTCCTTTAGTCTGTCCTCGTACGGCTTCTCTTGCAGACCCTCACCTGTTCTGAAGAAGGGACACGTTGGTCGAGAAACATTAACATTAGAAATATTATTAATGAGGGAGTATTCACACATTTGTGAATTGTTTTTGGAATATGATGGATTTCACTGAATAAGCAACATTAAATGAATTCAACTAATTAATCAATAATTATTTTTTTGTGGGGGTTGACTCCTTCCATCTGTGCATAACAGTCAAAGTGCAATGCAAAATCTAAAACCTGATAGGAGTGGTGTGATGATATTGTTTTATCACCCAACTTGAAAAGGGTGATTGTATGTGTCATTTTCCAAAGTGCAGGTACTTCATTGCTATTTAATGAAATATTAAAGTGTTGGGTTATGGGTGTGGTCAGTACAAAGTGGCCAACCCTAAGAAAGAGGGGTTCAAGTTTGTCAGCTCCTGCAGCAAATGATTTGATACCTTTTAATGGACCAACATAGATGTAACAACAAGAACAAAGTGCTCTAGCTTTCGGACCAACCAGTCCTTCTTCAGAAGCTCATGGCAGTTGTTTAGAAAATACAATACTTATAACAGCTAGATAATGCAGAGAAAAACAGAAGAAAATCCCCATTGGTTTAAAATACTCATTAAAAAAAAAAAAACAGAAGATGATGTCAGAGAAGTTTAACAGTACCATACTGCCTTCAGCCAGAAAGAACCTTGGGTCAGACGTGCTTGGTGGAACACACATACAAAGAATCCTACTGCATATAAATTTAATTGACATAAGATAACACTGCTGAAGCAGATAATTCCTAAATCAAGCTATGAGTGTCACAGTTAGTATAAGGATGTGATTACTGAAAGGCAACCCCCACCCAGATTAAAGACAAACTAAGATTGTTATAGGGCTCATGAAGTTTCAATGTTTGCATTATAGACAATAATTTTCCAGTAAAGTTGTCTTAAAAACATCAGTGCACATTGTGTGATGTGTAAAACCTAGCTGGACCTGTCACCCAGCTGTATGCTCAAGCTAGATATAAGGCCCAAGAAATTTCAAAAACCTCAGGACTATATAAATGATAATTTAAATATAAATTGATAATATTAGTGTCAAACAAAAAACTCTAGTCAAGGAACCTCAAGGAATTAAGACCATGTAGCCTGATATGTACTGATGTCAATATATACTGAAAATGTAACAACTTGATGCACCACAAGTGTCTAAGGAATCTGAAAAAGAGATAAAAATGTAATTTCTCTCCTCCTCTTCATACAAACAATACAACCTAACCCACTCCACATCACCATAATGTGGGTGGGGGAGATACATAGCTTAAAGGAGATGTCTCTCTCACTCTCTCTCTCTCTCTGTCTCTCTCTCCCCCCCTTTTTCTCTGACTCTCTCTCCCACAGACACACACACACACACACTCTCTCTCTCTCTCTCTCTCTCTCTCTCTCTCTCTCTTAGAGAACCTATATTAACTTCAGTCACTGCAATTGTTCCCCAAAGGAATTCAACTTGTCATGAAATCCTGAGTAAAAGGGTTTATGTCTCCTAATACCTACAGAGCAAAAATGTAACACTATTTAACCGTACTACTATCTGCATAGTAACATTTCCAAGGATACTAGATAGAACTACCACGAAATAAACCTGCCACCCTCCCAGGATAAGGTAACTAGAAGTAAATATAAAGTATATGTAAGACCAGGGGTCTAACATACCTACATATCCACAAATTACTACAATATTAGCCTAATGTAAAAAGATCTGTGCAGGACCCCATGCAAATGAGATCACGCACCTAATATGTACAGAGTTACAAAAATTATATGTAACAGTATATGATAACACTCCTGTATGTACACTAGCAGGCTGGGTAATCTGAATATAGTGCAATGGAATCAACCCCCACCAGGCAAAGATAAAAAGTAAGGAGGAATTAATATTCATTATGTATGTGAAATAAGAATAGTAACACATTATAACTCCATATATCTAAATAGAGACTTACCTCAATGTGACAGCAAGCCCCACATCTGTTATATCACATACCTCACAACACATACCCACACACATACATACACACATGCACCCACATCCCACACATGCTGAAGTCCTAAAATATGTCAGTTTGAAGAAGAAAAGGTCTGTGGATGTTAGTTTCTCTAGTGTCCCATAAAGCCAAGATCAACGTTCATCCCATCTGCTACCATATTGATATGTAAAATAAGTTTAATCTCAAAAGCTCGTCTCTGTTGTAGGTTTTTGAGATTTCCTTTTAAGACCATTACTGACATATCTGAGACTGAGTGGTCAGGCTGGGAGAAGTGGTGCCCCACTGGTTTTTCAGTCTTCCTTGCTGCAATAGTATGTCTGTGTGAGTTCATCCTAGTGCGGAGCTGTTAGCGTGTCTCTCCAACATAACCTGTTTGTGGACATCTCTTGCACTGAATGAAATAAACAACATGTCGTGACATGCATGTATAACTCCCATGCACCTGGAATTGTCTGTTTTGTGATGTAACCACACAGTCTGAGGTAGAAATGAGCCCACAAGTCTTACAGGGGTGTTGATTGCAGGGTCGTGTGCCATTGTGTGACATGGTATTCTGTTCTGGTGAAAGTTTGCTCCTAATAATTAGGTTGAATAAATTTGGTGGTTGTTTAAAAGATAGTAGTGGGAGTTCCTTAAAAATACAATTAAGGGTTTCATCCTCACTAAATATTGGGTGGAGATCTTTAATAATCTTACGCAGACATTCAAGGTCTGGATGATATGTGACTACCAAGGGTATTATGTCTGTAGCTGTCCTTTCTTTATATTGAAGTAGTTGTTGTCTTGGTACTTGCGTTGCCCGTTCTGTTATCCTGTCAATTTCCCTGGAAGAGTGTCCCTGCTCAATAAAGGTGTTTTTCAACATAGCCAAATGTGTATCTGTCATTCTCATTTGAACAAATACGGTGACAATGGAGTGCTTGACTGTATATGACAGATTTTTTTGTATGGTTTGGGTGGTTACTTTTCTTGTGCAGGTATCTCTGTCTGTCTGTTGGCTTCCTGTAAATACATGTATGTAAGGTTCCATCCTTAATGATGACTGTGGTGTCCAGAAAGTTAACCTTGGTGGTAGAGTACTCCAGGGTAAGCTTTATGGTAGGGTGGAGATTATTAAGTTTGTGATGAAAATCTTTGAGTGCATCTGTGCCTTCCATCCAGATGATAAACAAATCATCAATGTAACGGAAATAAGCTAGCAGTTTGTGGGGATACTCCCTTAAAAAATCCTCCTCCAAGTCAGCCATAAAGAGGTTAGCATACTGTGGAGCCATTTTGGTGCTCATTGCTGTTCCCATAGTTTGGACATAATGTTTACCATTGAAGTTGAAGTTATTATGTGTCAAAATGAATTCCATAAGTTTCCCCACCACTCCAGGGTTGATGTTTTGTTCCGGTCCTTTCTCATGTATGTATTTAAGGCATGCTGCGATGCCATCTGTGTGTGGAGTATTAGTGTAGAGGGATGTTGCATCCATTGTCACTAAAATGGTATCACGTGGTAAATCCTTATAACCAGAAAGTGCAAGCAAAAAGTGCATAGCGTCCTGGATATAACTGTCTCTTTCCATAACCAGCGGTTTCAAAATGGTCTCTACAAACCCTGAGATCCCCTCAGTCAAGGTACCATTACCAGAGACTATGGGTCTCCCTGAATTGCCAGGTTTATGTATTTTAGGCAGCATGTAGAATGTCCCTGGCCTGGGTTCATCAGGGATGAGGTGAGTTAGTTTCTCTCGGACATGGTCAGGAAAAGTTTTAATTAAGTCACATAGTTCATCTTTATATCTTGTAGTGGGGTCACTCTCAGTTCTCTGTAGTATGTAAGATCTGTTAGCTGTCTATTAGCTTCAGTAATATAATCCTCTGTTTAAAATCACCACTGCAGAGCCTTTATCAGCTTTTTTGATGGCAATGTTGTGGTTTGATTTCAGTGTCCCTATAGCTCTCCATTCCAGTGGAGAAAGGTTATAATGGGTTTGTTTTTGCCTAGTAAGGATCTGCCCAATGACTTGTTGGCATAAATGAGTATTTTAAACCAATGGGGATTTTTTCTGTTTTTCTCTGCATTATCTAGCTGTTATAAGTATTGTATTTTCTAAACAACTGCCATGAGCTTCTGAAGAAGGACTGGTTGGTCCGAAAGCTAGAGCACTTTGTTCTTGTTGTTACATCTATGTTGGTCCATTAAAAGGTATCAAATCATTTGCTTCTGGATCTATTCTTGCAAGGACCAATACAGCAACTACTAAATCTAGATTTCAGCTCCTGCATTCATCTTAGGTTCATAGTATAAAGTTTTAGAGGAGACCTGCTCATAAGTAATGATCAGTAAGTGGGAGGAGACCATATTGCCTCTGTCCGTTAAGGATTGTATTGTGTTTGGTAGTGGAAAAGAGGCAGCAGATGAATTTGTCAAATGCCAGACCAGTGGATATAAAGTGGAAGTTTAGCTCTTCCACTGTAAGCTGTGTATCTGAAATGGTATTGCCATCCACTGTGAGATTTTGGGCAGTCATGAAGGCAATGATTTACCTTCCAGAGCATTTACAAAATTCCAGAATTTATTTGTTTCATTTTTTCTTTATTTCCAAGAGCTTCAAGTATCAATTGGCTTTGGCTGACCAAATTAGCTTAGTGCATTGGTTCCTCCCTTGTCTAAAACAAGCATTTGTCAATGCCGAATATTTGCTTGCTGGTATTTGCACTGGAAATGCAGGAGCCTTGGGGTGTTCGGCTTTACAGTCACCCCATTCCATAAGGACATACGCTGAAATGGGTGCAGCATAGGAGAATGGGGTGAACTGTGGGGCAGAAGAGTCCAAGGTACACCTCAATGCCTGTCACTGGGGGGGGATGGCACGAGCAGTACAGTCGGCAATCCAAAGGCATACCCCAATGCCTGTCAGTCTGTACAGGGTGGGACGTTATGGTTAGAAACCCTAATGCCCCGGGCGTTTGTTAGTATTTGCACTACAAATTTTCAGCTTGGCCTTTTTGTGACACCACCTGATGAAAGCATTTGGGACCTTTTCACATGAACAGTGGCAGTGAGATTTTGTCAATGTGTCTCAAACTTTGACTTCCAGCAGTGAGCGTGCCATTCTGCACCACATGTATGAAAACACAGATTGGGCAAGATATGAAGAATGACAGCTGTACCATCCATAGGGAGGTGCGAAGAGATGGCAATGTTGAAAATCTGTGGTGGGAATAGTAAAAATGCTCGCACGTCCGAGCATACGTGGAAACTGCACAATGCATGAGCATAACAGTCATTTTATGGACATTCATCACCAAATTTTCAACATAGGTATTTTAGGATCTCTGCTTATGAACAGTGTCACTATGATTTTCTTAATGTGTCCTGAACACTGATTTCCCACAGCGACCATGCTATTCTGTGCCGGAATTGCGAAAACACATTTCATCCATGATGTGAAAAATGACAGCTGTACTGTTCATAAGGGGGTGCAGAAAAATGGTAATGTTGAAAATCTGGAGTGAAAATATTGCAGATTGAAGAAGTTACGAGTGTGTATAGCAACTTCACAATGCACGCTCGTAAAACAGTAATTTTTGGGATTTTTCCCCACCAAATTTGCAACATAGACTTTTTGAGAGCCCACCTCATGAACACTGGCACTGTCGTTTCATTAATTGGTCCTAAAAGGTGATTCCGTACAGTGACTGTGAAATCACCTTTCAGGACTGATTAATGCCATGACAGTGGCTGAATTCATAAAGAGGGAGCCCAATAACCCCATGTTGAAAATTTGGTGTTAAAATTCCCAAAAATGCCCGCGATATGCACCAAAGTTGAAAAAATCCTATTTATGCCATTATACAGCTTACCGGCATTTCCTTAGTTCACGGTAAGCTTTGAAGAGTGCAGACGTGTTCCTGGTCCACCAAAGATCATCGCGCCGGGCTCCAGAAGTAAGATAGGGGTGAGGGGGTGGGGAGGTGGGGTGTGCAGATGGTGGGTGCGGGTTGGGGAGGGCCACCGGACTCGATGAGGGACCATTTTCTGCATTGCAGGTTAAAAAAAAACATTGCAGTACTGTTTTTCTTTTACAGGGTCATTTGGCACACTGGGGTGGGCTCCCAGCGTTCCACCTGAGTGATTTTTTTTGGGGGCACTGTAACTGATGGGGGATTGGGCACCCCTGTCAGCACATGGGGCAAGAGCCGAGGGGATTGGCACTCTCCGGCACAAACTGAATGTTTGGGAGGGGAAACCATTATGTCAATGGGGAGTGGGCCCCTCCATCATCAAATTACATGGGGGGTGAATGAAGCCAATGGGGATTGGGCCCCTCATCGGCAAAACACTTTTCTTTGGGGCACATGATGCCAAGGAGGATTGGGCACCCCCTTGGCACAGGGGGTGTAATATTGTTTGTCTGCAAATCAAACTGGGATGGGGACTGAAGCCAGTGAGGATTGGGGCCCCCGTCAGCAAACAAAGACTGTTTTGGGAGGGTGCAAGCTGCTGAGGGGGACTGGGCACCCACTCAGCAGTGGGGGCTGACAGTGAGGGCTGAATAATATTGTTTGTGAATGCAGCGGCAAGCTGCCGCCATGTTCACAAACAGTATTACAATAGGCAACATTCCACCCAGCAATGATGGGTCGTGCCATCATTGCAGTGGAATGGCTGACGCTGCAATGATGAGGTGGCCCCTGATTGCTTCAGCGAAAATGTTTCTACTTGGCACTGTTGGAGACCAGTGTCATCAGCACACTATGTCTCCATTGCTGTACCAGTGCCAAGCCCCCAAAGGTAATGCAACCATTGGCTGCTACAGTGCCGAGCCTCCACAACCCGCTTCTCTCCTAAGCTGCCACATAATGTTTCTTGCACATGTGCAGAAACAAACATAAACAGTCTTATCTTGTGAACGTTTGTAGAGCCTTGCTTTAGCCTGTGAGTGTCTCTGTCCCTCAGGGTTAGTTTTACGTCTTGGCTGAAATAGGGGCAGCCTCTCTTATTTGCCATTGTTCTCACATTCTGATTAAGGAATTCAGCAGCTACAGTATGTGCACCAGTGGAGCTAGATTCTGTTCATACTTTGCCATCTGTATCTCCCTTTGTAAATTAACTGGAAAGCTGCTTCTCAGATGCTTGAAGTTGTTTTTTGCAATGTACATTTTATGTTTTGTATTGTTTTGTAGTAATTGAAATGATTACTACAGAGGACTGTCTGGTAAACAGGGATATTTTTCCCTAATGACATGCTACCTGCATTAAAATAAAGTTTTACCTGCAGTATCTATCTATCTATCTATCTATCTATCTATCTATCTATCTATCTAACTATCTATCTGTCTGTCTGTCTAGGATGTCTACCAGTTAATGGTCACCAGATCACCTAGATAATTTAGCTCTCAGAAATGGGAAAAATATATTTTGTAAATGATTATAGGGTGATAATTTGGTTTCATCATACCAAACACAGACCACAGCATGATGATTGCTACATTCGTTATCAAACACAGCAATGAGGGAAGTTTTGTTGAGGCCTGTTGGTCAGGATAATGTCCAAAATAAAGAAGTTCATGGGATTTTAGGGTTGGGTCTTGTGGGTTCCATGAAAAGCTGACTGATGCCAACCTCATCACTGAGCAACTTGAGATTGTCTAATTTCATGGAGAACTAATCAAAATTCATGTCTCAGAGGCTTATGGCTTCATGGCTACAAGTGCTGACAAACTTAGTAAAATGATTCAATAATTCTGTGCCACCCAAAGGGGTCTATAGCACCTAACTATGTTAATGGATTTATTGCCAGTGAGAGCAACAGTTACCGCTAAACACTTGAACTCCAGGAGCATGGGAGAAGAAAGTAATAATCAAGGAAGACAATTTTTCTTTAAAATACAGGACAATACCTCCTCCTTTGGAAACATTACCAAGTGAGTAAAGCATATAATCTAGTAGAGTGTTTACACTGGAATCTGTGGTACTATTAAGCCAGATTTCAATGAACAAAAGTATAGTATTTCAGGGCTCAAGTGATTTGTCCAAATATTTATATTATCTAATTTATTCTCTAGATTGCACACATTGACAGTCATAATTTGTAATCCAGTTAGACTGGCGAAGTCTGAGGGAGTTAGATTATGGGTGTTTGGCCCTGGTTTGAGCTCTATATTACCAGAGCTTATAAGTAGCATAAAAATGACCTTGTTAATTAAATAGAATTTATGACTGAAAAGCCTTTTTTCCACACCATGTCATGTGATTAGAGGTGTGGAAAGTTAGGGAGGGTTGCAAAGTGCCCTTTGGCACTTTTAAAATATAACATCAAGAGGAAAGGCCTGCAATGCAAATGGGTAGGAGTGATTAGATGCACAGCTGGTAGTAAGTAGATATCCATAACTAGGCATGTACAACTGAGTAGAGTACATTAATACCAGCAGTTCCTTGAAGTATTGGCCTATAGGAAACACGCTGAGAGCTGGAATACATCCAATTGAGGAGGATGAGTAATAGGTCTGGAATCCACATGTTGGGGTAGCTGTTTCAAAGGTGGCGCATGCCGTAAATGGGATAAAATAAAAAAAAAAACATAACTGTGGATTGTGATTTAAGCTCCCACACCTGATGGGGAGTTGTTAGACTAGAATAAGTATTAACAATATCTTTCACTGGGAAAAATAACTTACAGGTCCAGCACAGTTCTCCTTTTATTTACTGATGTCATACTGTGGATGAATAAACATGGTGCTATCACACATTTCTCATGGTCACAGACCACATTAAGAAGTTTGCTTTATTCTCAGTGAGTGTGGTCAGAGATAAGATCAAAAAACCTAACAACTTTAAAACCCAGTCTTTCAGTTATTAGGAACTAAATATCATGAATGGAAAAATAAATGTATTTATGTTTTATCCATAAATATATTATTCAAAAAAATTCTTATGGAAACTTTTCCACTAACACATGGTGCTACCTTAACTTTAAATGCTTTACCAATATTTAAAGCTTCAGGGTGCTTTTTTTACAGTCCCTCAGACTCATTTTCTCCTTGGAGACATTTCACCAGTAGAAAACAGGAAATTGTTATCCCTCTGTACAGGCAGTTGGTGAGACCCGCTTTGGAGTACTGCATTCAGTTCTGGAGACCCCATGTCCATGAGGACATAAACAGGATGGAGGCAGTCCAGAGGAGGGCAACTAAAATGGTGCAGAGTCTGCAACAGCAGCCATATGAAGGGAGACTAAAGGAGCTTAATATGTATACCCTTGAGGTAAGGAGGGAAAGAGGGAACATGATACAAACTTTCAAGTACATCAAGGGAATCAACAAAATCCAAGAGGGTAGCATTTTTCAGAAAAAGAGATGTGCAAGAACAAGGGGACAGAATTTGAAGATAGAGGGGGGATGGCTCAAGGGCAATGTGAGGAAGTATTTTTTAGTAGAGAGGGTGGTGGACGCATGGAATGGCCTTCCTGAGGAGGTAGTGGGGTCAGAAACAGTGGGGGAATTCCATAATGCATGCAACAAACATTACATAATTTGGGTGGGTGGTAGGAAGAAGTAGGCTGTTGGTTAACTAGGATCTGCAGTTTGTCCAATAGGTAGGGAAATGGCAGACTAGGTGGGCTGAGCAGTCCTTATCTGCCATCAAAGTCTATGTTTCTATGTTTCACAGAATTCAGAATCACCTTGAAGTCCTATGATAGCTTGGCAGAAGACACCAGGAGAAAGGACTGCTGTGTGACTGAACTTCTCTCCTGGGACTACAGTAGAAGAACTTTTGTACTTGGACCTTTAATTTAGGGTAAAAAAAAACTAACATACAAAACAAAAAAAGTGTGTGTTTGTCTGGGTAAACTGAACTGAATGGGTATCTGAACAGTTATTTAGGTGTAAATCTCAGGTGATTGAAAGGACTTAACTGTTGTGAGGTTTTAATTACTTGTAGAAAGATCTAGTAAGTAGGGGGAGTGGCTTAGCTAGAAGGAAGCTACATTTAAAGACTGCCTTAGAAAGATTTTGCTAATAGCTTGGCAGAAGACACCAGGAGAAAGGACTGCTGTGTGACTGAACTTCTCTGCTGGGACTATATTGCCCTCCTTCCCTCCCCTCCCCCACACAAAGCTAGTTCTATTTTTATAGGCACAGGATTTGACTGACAACAGGAACTTCCTGTTTGGGAGCAGGAAGTGAGTGATCACAGAACCACCAAAGACCCACCATCCTAGAAGGGCAAGAGTAGCTCTCTGGCCCCCCTCTAGCTGCTGGAGGTCTGCCTCTGAGCAAGTAACTGATCTACTGAGAAATATAGGATATTCTTGTCTCAGAACAGGACAATCAGGAGCTTAAAGGGCACACAGGCAGAAAGTAAGGAGAGAGAGAAAGAAAAAAAAACAGAGGAAAGAGTAAGGATTGCAAACAGTTAAGGGGCCAGAAATAAGACATGATTGGAGTGGTGCAGTGCAGTGGCTGTGGAGCAGCAGTCTTCCGGGAGACATTCTGGAGGATGCGGTGTTGTCCCATCTGCAGACACCTCTCTGGGCTGAGGGAGGAGGTTGCTCATCTACAGGCTGAGTTGGCCAGGATTTGTGGGACCTCCTCTTCCATCCAGGGACCACCAGTGCCTCTGCCATTGCCTCAGAGGTTGCCAAGAAAGAGGAGCGGTTGGACCACAGTGGGCTCAGGGAGGGTGAGGGTGGTGGAACAGAGGTGCATCCCTCCAGTTGTACCTCTCCACAATTCCTATGCCATTCTGGCAAAGTGTGGTTCCTCTATGGAGGCACCCACAGTGGAGACCAAGGAGGATACTGGGAACCTCCACAAAGGAGACCCACAGGGGTGGCAGGAGACCCTGCAGGGGAAGAAAACAACTCCTGGTGGAGGACTCCATTGTTAGGAAGGTAGAACTGGGGGAGGAAGGGGAGAGGGAGGTGAGGTGCCTGCCTGGCGCCATGGCTTGTAGGGACAGGGAGCGAATCCTCAGGATTGCCGGAGCAGCTGCACAGGGGAGGGAGCTGGATGTCATTGTCCACCTAGGGACAAATGACCTGGCTAAGAGAGGGATTAGAGAAGTGCAGGAAGAGTTTATGGAATTGGGGAGGGGCCTTAGTCAAGTAGCATGCACGGTAACCTTCTCGGAGGTGCTGCCCATCTATGGCATAGGAGAGGCTAGGGTGTTCCGCACCATGGGATTCAATCAGTGGTTGAAAACCAGTGGAGCTCAGGATTTGGCTTCATTGGGGACTGGGGTCCACCTGGAGTGATGCAAGCCTATATTGGCATGATGGGATGCATCTGTCCGGGAGGGGACCCAGGATCCCAGGTGATAGGTTTAAATGCTTCAATGGCAAGCTTTTTAAACTAGCCAAGGGGGAGGCACTGAAAGGAGCAGGGAAATCCTAGCCCCCCCAAATAATCACGGTAGTAAGTTTGGCAAACACCAACACAGAGGTGTCGATAGGGAGAAGGGCAGGGGTAAATGGAGAAAGTGACAAAGGAACGAAGGACAGGGATGGGGCAAAAGGGAGTAAGGCCATCAGGAAGTGGAGGGTAATGAGTACCAATGCCCGTAGTCTGGGCAACAAGCTCCCTGAACTGGTGGCCTTGATGGAAGAGGGATACCTGGATATCGTAGTGGTCACAGAAACATGGTACACAGAGAACCACGACTGGGATGTTAACATACCAGGGTACATAACCTACAGGAGAGACAGGCAGGGGAGAAGAGGGGGAGGAGTAGCTCTCTATGTAAAGGAAGGGATAAAAGCAACTGAACAAAAGAGTAAACAGGGAGGAGAGGAGGCACTGTGGGTCACCTTGGAGACTGGAAAGGGCACCACAATCTGCACAGGGGTTGTGTACAGACCCCCATGTCAGGGGGAAGGAATGGACAAGGATATGATAGAAGGCATTCTTAGAATGGCAGAGAAAGGGGAGATACTGTTGATGGGAGACCTGAATATGCCAGATGTTAACTGGAGCACATTTGCTGCAGCCACATCCAAGAGCAGGGCCATTCTTGATGCCCTACAGGTGGCAGGCATTAGACAGCTAGTTTCAGAACCCACTCGTGAGGGAGCAATCTTAGACCTCATACTCTCTAAACGGGGCAGTGAGAGGATCTCTGATCTAGAAGTGGGTTGCCATCTGGGACAAGTGACCATCAAACAGTGTGGTTCACATTAAACTCAGCTACAGAGTCCATACAAAGAGGCAGAGGTACTGGACTTTGGGAGGGCTGACTTTGGCAAGATGGGAGAGTGCCTCAGAAAAGCACTAGCAAACAGGCTAGAAGGAGGTGTGAAGCAACAATGGGGAATCATCAAAACTGCCATCACAGAGGCAACAAGCCTTTGTGTGAAGCAAATAAACAAATCAAAATGAAGAAAAAGCCACTATGGTTCTCAAAAGTAGCTGTGAAAGTCAGGAAGAAAAGATAGCATTCCGGAAGTATAAGGAAACACAGAAGGAGCAGGACAGAGAGCTGTACCAGTTAAGGCAGAAGGAAGCAGGGAGGGTAGTCAGAATAGCAAAGGTCCAAACTGAGGAAAAGATAGCCAACTCAGTTAAGAAGGGGGATAAAACCTTTTATAGGTACATCAGTGAGCGTAGAAAGACAAAGGGAGGGATAGTGAGGCTGAATAGAATGAATGGTGGGTGGGCAGAGGGGGACAGTGAAAAAGCAGGGATACTGAATGAATATTTCTGCTCAGTATTCACAAAAGAGGAGGGGGAAGTGCCTAATCCAAATAACAGAAGCACTCTTGATAGGGGGGTCGATCCCAGTCCTTTCACAGAAGAAAAGGTTCTGCAAGAACTCCTAAAACTGAAGGTGGATAAAGCAATGGGTCCTGATGGAATTCACCCCAGAATTCTAAAAGAATTAAGGAGGAACTAGTGAAACCACTGGCTACTCTTTTTAATAAATCATGGGAAGATGGTGTGGTACCCGAGGACTGGAGGAAGGCGGATGTGATTCCCCTTCACAAAAGTGGGACCAAGACAGAGGCAGGAAACTACAGACCTGTCAGTCTGACCTCTGTGGTAGGGAAAGTGATGGAGTCACTTCTGAAGGAAAGAATAGTTGAGTACCTAGAGGCCAGTGGAGCACAGGACCCAAGGCAGCGTGGGTTCACAGTGGCAAGGTCATGTCAGACGAATCTAATAGATTTCTTTGACTGGGTGACCAAAGTAGTAGACCAGGGAGGGGCTGTGGACATGGCCTACCTAGACTTTAGCAAGGCATTTGACACAGTCCCACACAAAAGATTAATAGTCAAATTAACCAGCCTGGGAGTGGGTCCCAGGGTGCTAGCCTGGGTAAAACATTGGCTGCACAACAGGACACAGAAGGTAATTGTAAATGGAGTCCACTCTGAAGAAAGAGGGGTTACTAGTGGGGTACCGCAGGGTTCAGTATTGGGTCCAGTCCTTTTTAATGTCTTCATCAGTGACATTGCAGAGGGACTGGAAGGAAAAGTATGCCTTTTTGCAGATGACACAAAGATCTGCAACAGGGTTGATACACAAGGAGGCGTGGAAAGGATGAAAAGGGACTTGGCAAGGTTGGAGGAATGGTCAGAAGTATGGCAGCTAGGATTCAATGCAAAGAAGTGCAAAATAATGCACCTGGGAAACAAGAACCCAGGGAAGAATACACAATGGGTGGGGAGGTAGTAACAACAACAAAAAAGGAAAGGGACCTGGGGGTAATCATATCAGATGACCTTAAGGTTAGCAATCAATGTGAGAAGGCAGTAGGGAGGGCTGGGGGTATACTGGGATGTATACGGAGAGGCATCAGCAGCAGAAAACAGGAAGTTGTTATCCCTCTGTACAGACAGTTGGTGGGATCCCATCTGGAGTACTGTGTCCAGTTCTGGAGACCTCATCTCCTCAAGGACATAGACAGGATAGAGATAGTCCAGAGGAGGGCAACTAAAATGGTGCAGGGTCTGCAAGAGAAGCCTTATGAGGAGAGACTAAAGGAGCTTAATATGTATACCCTTGAGGAAAGAAGGGAGAGGGGGGACATGATAGAAACTTTAAGTACCTCAGTGGAATCAACAAAGTCCAAGAGGGTAGCATCTTTCAGAAAAAGAGACTTACAAGAACAAGGGACACAATTTAAAGATAGAAGGAGGGCAGTTCAGGGCAATGTGAGGAAGTATTATTTCAAGAGAGGGTAGTGGATGCATGGAACAGCCTTCCTGAGGAGGTTGTGGGGTCTAAAACTGTGGGGGATTTCAAGAATGCATGGGACAGACATAAGGCAATTCTTGTGGGGGGTAGGAAGAAATAGGCTGTTGGTTAACTAGGATCTGGGCCTATCCTGTAGGTAGGGAAATGGGCAGACTAGATGGGTCTAGCGGTCCTTATCTGCTGTCAAAGTCTATGTTTCTATGTTTCTGTCTGGAGATCTTTCTGATTATCCTATTGGCATTTGATTTGGGCTAATGACCTCTTGGTTTCACTGTTTATATCTGTCTTTCTGGAATTGTGTTTTCAAATGTGAGTGAATTTAGAATGTGGCAGCTATATGGAGCCTTTTAAAAGTGTTTTGCTTTTAGTACACCAAATAACCCCTTTTTACTGTATTTACCTTATTACAAACAGAGGCATGAGTAAGGAAAATTATAGCATATTCAGACTCTCTGTAACCTCTCTAGTTCTCACTCTCACACCCTAACTACTCCCAGCACTCCTCATGGGGAATATATTTCAGTAATATTTCTTGTGGGAAAATTCTCCCTGAGATATGGAATACTTTTACCTGCAATATAATGTTTCCTCACAAACTACTTTTTTCCATAAGCAGTGTAGGAAGCACCGCAACAATTTTTTTTTTCCTAGAGAGACAGTCTTTGTGCAATGTGAAGTTTCTGTGAATATTCACCCAAGCTTTAAAGTTCTGTGAATGCAGAAATGTAGTTACTTCGAGAAACAGAAAAAAAAAAAATTGCAAGCCTTAAGTTATGATCTTTTCATGTCGATTGGACATCACATCAAGCATTAACTTGAAGAAAAAAATTAAGTTTCAAAGCCTAGCAGTTCAAAAGCTACAGTTTTTAAAATATTATTAAAATATTAAGTCTAGCTTGGCTCCTATTGGCTTAGACCTCTGTTCTGAGCACTCTCCCTCTCCCTCTCCCTCTCCTTTTCCCTGACTTCAGCACACCCACCCACCCTCAATCCCTAGTCTGTATTGCCTCTGTCATCTTAGACTGCATCAACCCTACTCTCACTCTCCTTCCCCTTCTTTCCCTTCCCTTCACTCCAGCCCTTTCCTTTTCTTACACACCTCCCTCTCCTTTCCAATCCCATCCTACTCCCTCTTTCCCTGTCTCTCCTCCCCTTTCATCCCTGCCTTCCACCATAGCCCTGCTGCCCAATTCCCTTCTACTTATTGTGGTACCTCCCACATATCCTTGACTTTTGCCTTCTTTTCTTTTCTCTCACTCTCCTCTTCCCTCTTCTACTTGTACCGCATATGTATTTATGCATATTCTTATGTATTTATGCCTTTTATCTGTTTTTAAATACCCTGTACATATGTATTCCTAATTATGAACTATAAATAGTTGCTATAATTGTACTTTTAATGTTTTGTTTAACTCATGTTACCTTCTATGTTCATCTATATTACCTGTTTCTGTATTTTACTCCCAATCTCTGTTTGTACTTGACGCAGAGCCTTTGTAGAAGTACCTCTGTCTCAACGGTATTGTAATCCTAGTAATACATAAATAAATAAATAAAATTTCACACATTATAAAATATGATACATTTTATTTTGGGGAATGGTTGAAATATAATAGAGTTTGTTCTGTCTAGGAATTAACACATTCTTGTCTAGTTTTACATAAAAATTATAAAGCAGAATCAAAATGGAGTAAAAGGGCTTCTGCAGGAAAAAAGTAATCTAAAAAATTTAGAAAGGCATAGATTCAAAATTTGCACCATAACATGTATTGCTTCCATAATATCAATTGGTTCTTATCTGAGCACAGAAAAGGGTAATATTTTAAATAGAGTGCAGGAGAAGAATTGCTACAATGTTCCACCGTACGGGGACTACAGTTTAGTGGCTGTTTGGAGTTAAATTGTGTGTTGATTGTAAAGTGCATTGTGATGCTCCCAGGAAAACAATACATGCAAATGTAACTCATAATATAATATATAGAATAATACATAGCTAAGTAAGCATAATGAGAATCTTATACTCACCAGAAACTTGGGATACTCGATGGGTTTATTAAAGCATCCTATACAAAGGAAATGTTTAACATTTGAGTTTTGAACACCTGTCCATGTTTTATTTTATCTAATTGCTGGGCTCACTTTTCACCTTAAAGGTGCAGCTTCTATTCTGCAGCTCCAACCACACTTGCTCTGCTGCCCACCCCTCTTCTGATAAGCAACCAGGCCCCTGAGAGCATTTAAACATACCCACAGGAATGGCAGCCTGTGTCAGTGGAGGAAGGCTTTCTAGCCATAGTGTCTTCCACCACTCAACAATCAGATTCTGCCAACTGTCCCACCCACATGGAGCAGGCTGTAGCCTGAGTTCTGTGTGAGGTGGCAGTTGTAAGTGCCAGTGGCACTGTTACTTTCTCTGTGATCATACTGGGCTGCAGCAGCACAACTGATTATGGGGGCTTTGAGGGGAAGCCAGTGCATCAATACCATTATTACCAGCTGGTTATAACAGCAAAGTATAACTGTCTTTCCCTGTTGGCAAAAAATGTTCCTAGTTATTGTACAATTGTAATATTAAATACAGATAATAAGCAAACAAAAAATGTTTGCACTACTTCAGTAATCCAGAAGATATCTGGTAAGTATTACAGCATTTTCAGTACATAATTGTTTGCCCTTAGTGATCTTCTGTACATACAGGCCCAGATATTCAGACTGCGCCAGGCTGTGGCGCAAGCCTGGGTGCAGCGCAACTTGGCTGCGCAGGGGCATTGACAGGGTTCTATTCAACTAAGCTGTGCCATGGCACAGCAATGTTGAATATCACACCCTGGCTACCCACAGTGCACATAGTGCAGTGGCACTGTGCCAGTGCAAGTGGCCAGAGTGGAGCAGGGGGATGCACTAGCGTTCAAGTTCCGCTAAGGCCAGCGCAACAACCGCGGATATTCAGCATACAAATGGGGCCATAATGCATGCAAGGTGCAAATGGGGCCATTTGTATGTCATTATGGTCCCATTTGCATGCAGGTGCACTGATCCCTGGTGACTTGTGCCTGGCACCCTGCCAGGCTGCAGCAGTTGTGGACTGACGCCTCCTACACATCATGGCAAAGCGCCCCACTGCCCGATCACTGGCATATGTAGAAAATAATAATCGTCCAATATCCCTGGTGGTCCACTGGACTGCTTGCAGCCCAATCACAGGCATAAGTAGAATATAATAATCGTCCAATATCCCTGGTGGTCCAGTGGACCGCTCGCAGCCCTATCATGGGCATATGCAGTAATAGAAATGTCCTATATCCCTGGTGGTCTAGTGGACCGCTCACAGCCTGATCGCAGGCATATGTAGTAATGGAAATGTCCTATATCCCTAGTGGTTTAGTGGACCACTCACAGCCCGATCGTGAGTGTCAGGAAAATAATACAACACCAATCCAACCCTGGTGGTCTATCAGTACCCCCTCCCACCCACCCCACTGAGTCCACCACCCCCGCTCCCCGGTCAGTGGTGGCTGCAGCTCCCCACCCACTTGCCGCCCGCCATCCGCCCGACTGACACGTATGGTAGGGCTGTACACCCATTGGTCCTGGCGTGAGCCAATGGGCATGCAGCCCATACTGTGGCACACACAGTCCAGATATGTGAATGGATCCATTCATATCTGGAGCTAAATATCAGTACAGGCTGCATGCCCATTGGCTCACGCTGGGACCAATGGGCGACAGCCCTACCACAGGGTGTCAGTCAGTGGGCAGGGGGGCGACAAGTGAGTGTGGAGCTGCCACCCACTGCTGACCGGGGGGAGCGGGGTGGTGAGGTTCAGTGGGCAGGTGGGGAGGGGGGTACTGCTAGACCACCAGAGTTGGATTGGTGTTGTATTATTCTTTACTGACACCTGCAATTGGGTTGTAAGTGGTTCACTGGACCACCAGGAATAGTGTTAACAGTTAGAAACTGACTTATGCCTGCGATCAGGCTGCAAGCGGTCCACTGGACCACCAGGGATTTAGGACTATTATTTATAAACGTATACCCATGATCGGGCATGGGGGCACCACCAGAAGGTGCAGCTGGAGCTCGTGTGGCCACCCACAGGTGGCAGCTGCCATGTTGCACCCTGCAATATGGCAGCTCACCTGTGGGTGGCCAGCTGTTGCTCCTTTTTTTTTTTGGCCCACCTGTGTGCAGCGCAAGTAGGGGTTGTGCATGCATGAGCTCAGCACATCCCGGGCTGAATATCGGGATGTGCAGAGTATGCATGAGCACGCCCCCCCTACCTTCGCTGCATACATTACTGATGTGCTCTGATGCATCGGGATTTGTGCCAGACTCAATCCCTGTTTAAATTTCCCACCGGGGCACATCAGTGGGTTGAGCATGGCGCAACAGTGTTGTGCCATGCGCAACCCTTCTGAATATCTGGGCCACAGTGTATTTCTATTCCTGTATCATTGCTCTTTAAAATCTGCTCTGAATGTAAAATCTGTATTGTGCCATTGTAGGTGCTCCAACCAGTGCCATACTGATGCTGACACCACTCCTTGCTTAAGGTGCCACTTTGATGAAAACTGATCCTGTTAAGAAACTGTTAATGTTATCAATGTAGCAGACAATGAAAGAAAAGATATCTGCATCAGATGTCACTGGTGCATTGTAATTAATAGAACTGTAGATATATTGGTCCTTGTAGAAACAGATAAACAAAGTAGGTGAATTGATACCTTCATCTGGACCAACAAGAACATTATGTGAAGAAGGGCTCTGAATAACCTGAAAGCTTGTTTTCCCTACATGTCTTGCTGGTCTAATAAAGACATCAAATCACCTAGTTTGTTAATTGGATTGCAATCAACAAATGGAGATGCTTTTAGGAAGTGTGGTCAAGATGCTAGACTGGAGCATAGACTAGGGAATAAGGATACCTAAGTTCCAATATCATCACACCTATTTACAAGGTACATGCCTTTTGCTCAAGTCTCTTAAGTTCCAAATGCTTCAGTTCACCCAGCTGTATAAATGGGAACACCAGGGCCTTCTTAAACAAAAAATAACACATCTCATTAGAGTTATCCTAGGTAAATAGATAAAAAAACACTTTGGTGCTTTTCAGTACCCTTGGTATTTAGTTTACACTTTGTGATGCAACTCTAATGTATGCTTTGCCATAGATGTTAGTGATGAATTTTCTGTCTGTTTGGTATTACCTCTTGCCTGTAGCTAGTTTTGTATATGGTCCTATGGCCATATGCAAAGTAGGTAACCTGTGGAGCACTGCTGTGGACCTTTATCTTACTTTGCACATGATCCTGAAAGCCATATGTGAAGAAACTGCTCCTTCCTGCACAGCCTCAGAACTAGAGCTTTCTTCAAACAGAGATAGAACAAAAAAATCCACATGCAGTATTTGTATTTTCAGAGAAAGACACAAAAAAGCTTGAAAAAACAGCTGTGCATTTGCATAGTTTTGTATCTCAATTTTTTTTACTCATAACATTTATATTTTTTATATTTCTTACACCATTTCACAAATAAGCAAGTTACAACCTTTCCTCATAATTATTATAATTATATAAATACTGTAAAACTGTGAGACAGTTGAATCCTGGAGAAATGTCAAGATTAGACTAGCCATAACCCCACAAAAGAAACACCAAGAAGACCTAAAGCTTTTCTTCAGTTACTTCCAACAAATCAATCAAAACTGGGATCTTATTGTTACTGGTGACTTCACTGTCTAATGGACCTTCAAAACTAGTATCCGATACAGGGCTATGAGGTATCTTCTTAAATGGGTGAAGTTATAAGAGCAAAGTCAATTGGACGACTCCGGAAGGGCAAAAGCAATAACAGCGACTGTGCATTAACAGCAAATGGACAACATGAGCCACTGCACTGGTACAGCGATACACCACTACCAATTGTGGCATGGACTAAGAGTCTTTAAAATGGGGGGACATGGGGAACAGCCCCCTGGGAAGGGTGCAGGGTGGAGCCCCCCACATTAAACAATGAGACTGACTGAGATGGGACACACCTGTGGTACAGGTGTTACAGGTGTTGAAAAGGTGTGTCAGGGCAGTAGCAGTTGCTGTCAGTGTCGGAGACCCATCCCATCCATTGGTGCTATAGAGACCTCACCTAGCATCTGGACCAGGTTCTGTCAGAATTTTGTTTAAGGAGCCATAATAAGTATCTTAGGGGATTCATGTATAATTTTCAGGTTCAGGTTTAACACAGAGAATTAGTCCTTATGTTCGTTGCCCTTATGTGGACTCGCTGAATTGATGGTCGTCTTAATTGAGTCTCCCTTTTGACGTTCACCCATTTTGAATAGCTTATTTGACATGGAACCTTGATACAATAGCCAGCCATTTCCTCACCAAGACAGTAACTGAAAACACCAGGACCTACTATAACTCTGGCACCAACACCTTAATACACTGGATCCTGGCCAGACATCCAGACAAGATCAAAGATGTCAAGGTATTACCTGACACCATTAGTGACCACTCTACAAGGCAATGCTCATGGTCAACTAAACAGATCAAGCCACCTACCAGATATGCCACCAGCTGGGTCCTCCATGAAGACAAGGTGATGGTTTTTAAATCATACCCTGCCAACTTAGATTGGAGCAACCTGTATGTAATCCCTGACATAGACTCTGCCCTTGACTTTCTAATAGTAGAATTCTCCTCAGCTTGTAACAAGTTTGCCCCATCAAAAAGCATAAGGTGTGGGGTAGTTTAGCAGGATAGGTCACTCCAGAACTCCTGGACCTCATGGGATACAGGGGAAACAATGGTCTGTAGCTAAAGAATCCAGGTTTCCTGCGCATCTACATAAGTACAGAGAAGCTTGCAATAAATGCACTAGGCTGGCCAAATCTGAATATTAAGGCCCAGCAAATCATAAACTGGAATAACAGGAAACATTTGGGGACAACATTTCTGAGCTTCTGGGCAAGAATGAGAAGCAATCCTGTAAAATATTATTTGGTAATGGGTCTGAGATCATGGATCTGACAGAATTAGGAAACAAATTCAACACAGCTTTCACAGGTCTAAGCGCAGTGATCCCAGTCAGCCCACTTCATACGACTCATAAAGGAGAAGAATATGAAGCACCTACTGTAGCAGTCATAACTCAGAGACTGGACACCCTAAATTCTACTTCAAGAGTATCTCAATCAACGACATCCAAAAGTACATTAAAACAACACTGGGTAAAACCAGGGTCGGTGGTGACATAATTGATATGAAGTTGTCAGTACTGGCCAATGAAGAACTCACCTTCCTCTTCTCCAAGATCTTTAACTTTTCTCTGCAGCACTCACAGTCACCTAGGGTTTGGAAAACCACATTATTTATACTTGTCTTCAAAAATGGTGACCGCTCTAACCTAGCAATCTATAGACCAAGCACCATCCTGTGTCCTCTGTCTAAGGCTCTGGAAAGACTTGTCTTGTACTAACTGGTAACCCATCTGGAGAAATACAACATTTAATGCCCACAACAGCATGGTTTCAGAAAGCTGCACAGTACCAGCACTGCTCTTATTGAACTCACTAGCTACTTGCATGAAGTGCTCAGCAGTGGAGACATGGTTGGAGCCATTTAAATTGGCTGACCAAGGGCTTTGAGGTAGTCCATCACAAACTGCTGCTTGACAATTTCATCTCCCTTGGCATATAACTGGACACAGTAATGTGCTTTCAAAGCTACCTCTTTAACTGATCACAGGGAGCAAAAATAGAAAGCTCTCTCTCAGACATAAGGAATGTTTCAATTGGGGTGCCACAGGGCTCAATACTCAGCCCCCTATTCAGACTGTTTATTAGTAATCAATCTGAGGCATACTAGTCTACTAGGTACTGCTATGCGCCGATGATACAGTCATCTTCTCCTGAAATACCAGCCAATGTAAAATGACTGCAGAACTCCAGAACAATTTTGGGAAACTGGAAAAATTATTCACTGCCAACTCTTCTCGAGCCCACAACTGAAAAATAAAGATCCCTCCACTGGTCATCCTGAACAATGAGGGGCAAAGTATGGAGCAAGTATAAACATTTAAACACCTTGGCCTCTTTCTGGATGATACCCTCTCATTTGCCCTGCATGTAGACAGGATCATGGTCTCTGCTAACAGAAGACTGGGTGCCTTATATAGGAGCTGCCACAACCTCACACTGGGAGCCAGACTCCTTGTTACCTCTAGCACTATCATGTCCCTCATTGACTATGGCCTTCCTATGTATGGTGTTGCTTATGACACTTTACTAAATGGATCAAAGTGATTTGCAATAAAAATAGTCAATTTGTTCTAGTAGCTGATAAGCTCACCCACACCTGTATCCTATATTCACTGACCAACTGGCTACCCCTGCATGATAGAATAAAATACCAATCCTGTCTGCTTGCCAAAAAGACATTACTGAGTAGGGGTGTGCAAAAATTAATTTCCACCTGCTGAATTTTGGCAAAAGTGCGAATTTCGCTTCTGTGAAAGTTTGGAAATCATTTTCGGACGTTTTGCGGAGATTCCACCTTAAAACTGTGGAAAAAATTTAAAAAACTGTGCGATGATTTATTAAACTGCGGGAAAAAAATCCACAGAAAGGATCACTGCTAGTGGTCATTTCTGAGGCTTTTTTTAACTGCAGTTTAACTCATGAATCCACCACCCACTGATCAGGGGTCCCAGTAAATACCTCCAATCTCTTCCTTGGACCCTCATGGTTTCTAGTGACCCCCTCCACCCACCCATCATGGCTCCTAAAAAAATTTATTTCCCTGATGTCTAGCAGACCCCCTCTCTATCCTGGATTCCTTAGTCCACAAATAAACAACCGACAGTCCACCAACTCATCCTCCTCTATTCCCAGTTTTCCCTGGTGTCTAGTGGACCACCCCATCCCAGATCCCTTGTAAAAAAAATAATCTCAATTCCCTGGTGTCTCTTAGACCCCCACAACACCACCCTGACAGTTCATCTGCCACCACCGAACTCCCTTCCCCACCCTGCCCCTGAGCAGGCCACCAGCACAGCACTCCTTTCTCTACCACTACCAGTGGCCCACTGAATTGTCAGTGAATAACTGCTTGTACAAGCAGGCGCTCATTCACTGATGGTTCTTTAAACTGTGGAAAGAATAAATTCTGCAGTTTTAATGCATTTTCCCCTCAGTTCACAAAAAAAGTCTGCAGAACTCGGCGAAAATCCGTGGAAAATACTACTTTCGCCAATGGAGAAAATTCTGCAATTTCCGTGAAATTTCCAAAATTTCGCTGAAGTTCCACGAAAGTGGAATTCACAACTTTCGCCCACCCCTACTACTGAGTCTCATCCCTCTGGCCTTGTGAAGCTGCTTCAGACATGTTAACAATCAATATGGCACTAGAAGCATATCAAGAGCTGTCCTAGAACTTCCTCACCACAGAAACAATCTAGAGAATTGCTCCTTTGCTGTGCAGCTAGCAATCTGGATGAATGAACTACATGAATCCGTTCTTAGCCTACCAAACATTACCCAATTTAAAAAAGATTTACATGCAGCCCTCTCCCCCAACTCAAACTTCACTTGTCACCGGTAATCCAAAATCATGTATTGAAGGTCCTAAAACCCCACACAGTAGCGTATTTGTTGGCTTAATCATACCCTACTCACCCTATTACATAGAAACATAGAAGTTGACGGCAGATATCGACTGCAAGGTCCATCCAGTCTGCCCATTTCTTTTTCTACCTTATGAATGTGCCATTGGCCTTTGCTCTGTCAATGGCCTATCTATTCATACTCATATGTATTGCTCCCTTATGCCTATCCCATGCCTGTTTGAAGCTCTGCACTGTATTCATATCCATCACTTCCTACTCACCCTATTACACGCTATGTTTGTATTGACTACATTCCATTTGAATTGCTGTTGTTTTTTGTTGTGTTTGTAACTATGTTTTGACATGGAATCTTTGTAAACAAGCACCTGTGCTCAAAGGTACTCTCTAAATATATTAAAATAAAAAAAATATATATAAATATTCAGTGTAATCTCAGAATATCTAATCTTTAAAACTGAATTTCTTCACTTCATTCACAGCAAATCAGTGTCCCTTAACAGTTTGCTCCTGCTAAACAGGGCTTTGCATCTTTCTTATGAGGGCAAAACACTAGTAACATGGAGCCCCGATGTGCTCAGCAGGAAGTCAATGTTATGGTGACAGGCACTCTTCATTATTCCTGCAAACATCAAGACAATATCATAGTGTAACAGTTGGTGCAGTGTCTTTGGAACCTCAGTAGGTTGCAGCCAGATAACAAACTGGCCTAATCATCTCTCAGAATGTGCCCCACTCTGACTTTTACTTTGTGGCACCATCCAAATATACATCACAAGGATTATACTGAAAATATGCAAGTATCAATGTTCCAAGTGTCTTGCACTTGGCAACTTCCTCAGAAGAGTGTTCAATAATGTTTGTTAAGTTTGGAACTGGTTACCATATACAGCACTGTACTGTTCATTTACTTGTGCATACAGAATGCGCCGGTTTGTGTATATCTCAGTAGCAGTGGCAACCTCTCTATCTCTCTCTCTCTCTCTCTCCCTCTCTCCCTCTCTCTCTCTCTTTCTCTCTGTGCAGTATATGTGTGTATATATCTATATATATACCATAGTGGTGCAGTATCTCCATGATAGTTAGGGTTGAGTAGGCTGTTTAATGTTATACCCCCTATCTTTGAACTTTAATAGCAACACCCCGATTCAATGCATTTGCATAACAATTTGCAAGTGTGGCCTGGGGGGAAAATTACTTAATGTGCCAAGTTTCATTCTTGTTAGATGTGTGGATTCTGAAATCCATCAAGTGTGTTTTTAGGAAAACAATTGGGTTATTTTACTGTTTTTTTTTGTCATTGCCTAGTATCCAGATGGTTTGGAATTTTGGTGTGAAATTTTTAGGGTAGAAATGGCTTGCACCAGAATGGTGACTTTCATTGGTTTGGTAAAAAAATATTAAAGGGGACAGGAAATGTGTGCTAATTGGCAATAGTATGTAATGTTTCTCTTTACAACAATACTATTCATACTTCCAAATGATACATATTTAACTGTACCTGAATAAACACAGATGTGAAAACTGTGTTTTTAATTTTCTTTTTATGACCAACATGTGGCACAGTTCTTTTCATGGAACCAATAGTTTGGAGTTTTTACTTGCATGAACATGGTGCCATTACACATATTTAAATTTTCAGGCTGTGATTGGCTACAGGTTCCTATAAGATTGTCAATCTAACACTGGTGCTCCATCCCCTGAGGAAGGAACCAGATGGTTCCAAATGCACATGGGGCTTTGTAGGAGAGTTTGTTTGCACAAACTGCATTTTGTATTATGTACTTTTTTTCACATTGAATTAGTATTCAGCACTCTTGCGTGCAGTCCACTGTTTTTTTTTGTTCTTTGTTTGAGGACTACACCTTAAGACATACAATGCAGGTGAGTGTATCTTTTTGGTGACGTTTTTACTATGTTACGAATTGTGTACAGAATGCTAATTATGAAATGTTGACCTATCAGAACCTTACTCAGAGTTTTGTACACAAACTGTGACATAGCTAAAGTTCCAGATTACAGGTTCCATGAAGAAAACCGTAACAGAATGCTGCTCATAAAAACAAAACAATGCAAAACATAGTTCTTCATATTACTTTTTATTCTGGTAGAGTTAAATATAGATAATTTAGAGGAATGAATGTCATTTATGAAACTAAGAACTTTATAAACGTTTGACAATTAGAAATGTTTTCCTGTCCTCTTTAAACCATTTTTACAAATTATAAGGATTTGAAATTTTGGTTCTGAGCATGCTCATTATGGTCTTTGGGATAGATGTTTGATGCTCTAATGAGTATGCTCAGAATCAAAATTTCAAATCTTTATAAATAAATTTTTTTGCACCAAACCAAACAAAGGCACCATTCTGGGGCAAGTCTGTTCTAAACAGAAGATAGAAAGAAATAAGTGCCTTAGATGGGACTTGAACCCAGGTCACCTGGAATACCATTCCAATTGCACTACCAGCTGTACCATCAACGCAACTGGGAAGTGGGCCATCACGAGGCACCTTACTCTTTCTGTACTGCACAACCTGATGCTGCACAGCTAATCACATTTTCAATCACAAGTGTGTGGTTTGCATATTTATGGAACCCATACAAACAGAAGTGAGAAGGAAGTAAGTGCATTAGCTTGGACTTGGCTGCCCTGAATACCATTTCAGTTGTGCTACTACCTTTGCCATCCCAAAGCACCTTACTCTTTCTTTAATACAGAACCTGGTGCTGCACAGATAATCACATTTTCATTTACAAGAGTGTAGTGTGGATATTTATGGAACCCATACAAACTGGAATCTGGTTCAAGCCCAGCTCAGGCACTTATTTCTTTCTCTCTCTTCTGTTTGCAAGAGGTCCACAAATATGCACACTGCACTGTTGTGATTGAAAATGTGATTATCTGTACAGCACCAGGTTTTGTATTAAAGAAAGAGTAAGGTGCCTTGGGATGTTTCAGTTTCCAGTTACCTTGGTGGTACAGCTGATAGCACAATCAGAATTGTATTATGCGCAGCCTAGGTTCAAGTCCCAGCTTAGACACTTATTTCTTTCTCTCTTCTGTTTGTATGCAAGCCCTTTCTACTTTGAAAATTTCAGACCAAAGTTCAAACCCTCTGGACTATATACAGTATGTATTACAGTGGCATGGTAGCATCCTTATAGTTATGGTTGAGTAGGTTTTTTAATGTTAAACCCCTAACTTTTCACTTTAATTCACTCCTGTTTAAAGGATTTTCACTAAATGTTGCATGCATGGTCTGGGGGGAAGCCTCTTGACATGCCAAGCTTTGTTCCAGTTAGATGTGCAGATTCTGAGATCCATATAGTGCATTTTTAGGAAAAAATAAGGTTTTTTTTTTTTTGCAGTTATTTTTGTTATTGTCTAGCGCCCAGACAGTTTGGAATTTTGGTCTGAAATGTTCTGGGTAAAAAGGATATGCCTCAAATTGTGCCTTTTTTGGTGTGGTGAAAATATATTAATCCATTCCCAAGTTATACGAGTCTGACATTTTGGTTCTGAACATGTTCAGTGGAGTTTTTCAGATAGATGTTTGATACTCCGACAACCCCAAAGAAGACCACACCACTTGTTTTCCCTTCATTGTTTTTTTCTACATTATTTTGCAATTGTTACCCTCCAGAAGATCTTGCCCCCTTTGCCTTCCAAGTCACCAGTGCGTGTGACAGTGACTAAACTGATGCCTCAGAATCAGTGTTAATCTTGTCTCATTCCTCTAAGCAGGCAGTGAGAACTGGGAAACACAGCCCTTGTGGCTAAAAGTTGCTCACTCCTGGTTCTCAGAGGAGGCAGTAAGGACCAGGAAACATCAAGCAACAACAGCCAGAAGTTGCAATGAGGGAAACATTAAAAGAGTTTATTAAACAAAATGAAACTGCACTCACACTTTGTCCTGGTCCTTGCAACAGACAATGCGGACTGGGCAATGACAGAAAACTGACTGGAAGCTACACAGTTGACAAAGTGTTATGAAAAAAGGAAACAAAAAATAAAAATGAACAAACCAGATCAGTCACTTTGTCCTGGTCAACAGAGCAGGCAGCGAGGACTGAGACAAAGCAGAAAACACATAAATGAAAAGGTCTCAGCTCTCCCTAGTATGAGCTAGAGTAACAACAATTTTACCTTCAAAAGCAAACTTTTTTTCAAATTGTTATTTTTATTTATTAAATATATTACCACATCTCATTATGTAAGTACAATAAGACACTCCTGGGTGGTCCTTATGCTTAGATAACTACCATTCCAGGGAATGTAAGGCCCTCCAGCACTCACTATGACCCTGGGTGTTCGATTATCTTAGCATAAGGACCACCCTTTGGTGTCTTATTGCTTGCATAATACACATATATTTATAAAAACCCTTAACAAATCCACGTATGTGATTGGTCCAAAGCCAGTCACATGACATGGAAAGTTGCTGAACTATTGAACAGTTTCAAATTGAAACTGGTCAATAGTTCCATTTAAAAACTAGTCAATAGTTCACAATGCTGAGCAATAGTCTTTTGAACTATTACTCAAACTGTCAATCAAACTTTATGAACATATGAGCATAAGAACATATGAAGAAGCCAGCAGAATAAGGCTGTTTGGTTTATTTAGTCTGCTTGTATTGCAGGGTCCACAGCATTAAGCTACTGACCCTGCCCCTCTCCAATCCTCCCATCTTTCCATCTGCCCCTCCTATGACCCTTACGTCTGTCTGTCTCAGCCTTTCTTGAAGCTGCCCATCATCTACAACGAGACCTACTCTTCTAGCACATTCCTACTGGCCACCAACCTACCCAAGAAGAAAAGCTTCCTAACCTCCCACTAAACCATCCCCCCTCCACCTTAAGACTGTGTTGCCTTGTGCTTCTGCTGCCACTTAGCTTAAAGAAACCATCCTTACCCTTATTTATCCCTTAGATGTACTTAATGGTCTCAATCATGTCCCCTCTCTCCCTCCTCTCCTCCAATGAATACATGTTCAGGGCCCCCAGTGTCTTTTGTATGCTCTACCCTGCTGACCAGTGATCATCTTTCTTGCCCTCCTCTGGACCATCTCCAACAGGTTAATGTGCTTCTTAAGGTGTGGGCACCAGCACTGTACTCCATACTGTAGATGTGGCATCACCTCTACAAGGGATCACTTACTGCTGATCCCTCTGGCTATGCACCCCATCATCTTGCTTACCCTTGTTGCTTCATTTTTGCACTGCATGGAGTGCTTCATATTGCTAGCGATCATCACTCCCAGATCCTTCTCCTTATCTGTTGCAGATACCTGTACATCTCCCAAGTAGTACTCCTTGCTAGGATTCTTGGCTCCAATGTGCATACAGTAACTTTGCATTTCTTGGCATTGAAGCCAAGATGCCAAATCCAGGCTCACCTCTCAACTATTTTGTGATATTCCTGCAGGTCCTATATTCCTTTAGCTGTGTCCACCCTCCTGTAGAGCTGAATAGGAACATTTTACATTTAATGCCCTACCATGTGCCAACACTTAGCCAAATTTACATATGTTCCCAAACACTTTCCCCCTAAATTAGTCCCTCAAAATGTGTCACAAATATTGTGTTTTGGTGTTTTAACTGTTATTTAACAAAACAAATTTGCAGTCTGCAGCTATAGCAGTTGTGAAATAGTGGAGTGTGAGTAAATGTTGCCATAGCAACACTCCTATGTCATTGTTCATGTGGTACCTTTCTTCTGACTTTTTTAAAATGTAGACCCTTAAAAATGTGCTCTGCCCTGTGCGTTCCCCTCCCGCCTGTCATTGCTATCTCTCAGACTATCTCTCTGGCAGAACAGGGGAGAGAAAGCACAGAGCATCCTGCATAAAGTAATCTCAAGGAGCAGGGCTGAAAAATTAAAGTAAAGCCCTCTCACCCACTGCCACCAACACTATGTAACTGGTGAATTGAGAGAGAGAAAAAAGTGACATCAGAAAAAATGTAACCTTTTTTTTCATTTTTACTCCATCCTCACCTCCTCTCTAGGTCTGAGAAGGTTGGAGAGTGTGCACGCATGCAGCAGCTTCCTGGCCACAAAGCAGTAGCAGCCTGTGGCAGGACATCCTCTTGCAAACTTTCACTTTAGTATCCCAGTTCCTTTTCCAACTTCTTAGGGCTGAAGGAGTAGAGTACATATGTGGCTATAGCCATGAAGAACAGGAACTTGTCAGGGCAAGTCAAGGAAAAATAAAAATGTTCTGTGCATCATGACCTGTTTGCAAGTTCATGAGGGCTGCGTAATTGAAGGGAAGAGGGATGGTGGCCATGGCAGGGGAGCTTAGCAGAAGAGTCACCAACCAAAGAAAGCAAACCGCAGGGGATGCTGCAGGATAAGCATGGAAGAACATTTACAGAGGGACCAAACAGGGCTTTAAAACTGATGGAGCTTCAGAAAGACCTTTTAATATCTATAAACAAAAAGATAAGAGAGTGGTTTCTGTTGTTTATTTTTGTTTTATTAAAATAGAGGGATTATTTGGGGAAGAAAAGGGTACAGCATAAGTTCGGAGAGGTTTTATAAAACAGATATTGACTGGAATCATTTCAGGATATAGTGGGAAAATCCTGACCCTCAGAATGTTTTATTACTTTCCAATAATCATATTACCCTCAGCCTTCAACTTCAGGAACTATAACAATTGTCAGGCAATAGTTCATCCCTTGGGATCAATATTTTCCCACTATGGGCCTTGATTCCAGTCGAGATATATATATATATATATATATATATATATATATATATATACGTGTGTGTGTGTGTGTGTGTGTGTGTGTGTATATATATATATATATAGTCATGACAAAAACTCCATTTAATGCAGCAGTTAGGGTTGTTCCACAGTGACAAAAGTGGAAATCCAGTGTTAGTGTTGCCACCTCTTGCACCCCACACCCACCCTGCCCCCACCAACAGGCATTGGGGTGTGTGTTGGTGTCATCGGCCCTAACTCTCACCCCATTCCATGTGTAAATAAGCTGAGGTGGTGCAGTATAGGAGAATGGGATAAGAGTTAGGACCGACGACCCCAATGCACACCCCGATGTCTGTTGGTGATGGTGGGGCGGGGTGGGTGTGGGGTTCAAGGGGTGGCAACCCTAACACTGAATTAACTTGCTTTTGTCACTGTGGAACAACCCTAACTGATGCATTAAACAGAGTTTTTTGCCATGAATTTCCCTTCTTTTTGAGAATATGCACTACAAATAGTGAATGGAATGTGGTGGTGGGAGCACAGGGCCCCACCATGTGAATTTTTGTCACTTCTCTACGCAAAAACTGTATGACCAACTGAAATGAAAATTGGCAAATGAAGACATGTAACATACCACAACATGTATAACAAATGTTATCTGAATCTGTTCAACAGTTGCACAGCGTCACACTGGGAAAACTGTGCAGGAGTGCCGAAAAGAAAATTTTTGCCACTTTGCTACACAAGAACCATATATCCAATGGAACCAAAAATTGTTAAAAGAAGACATGTACTATAACACACCGTGTGTCCAAAATTCTCTGTACATCTGTTCAATGGTCGCAAAGTGCCATGAGCAAACAACCTAACATGCATAATTCAGCTACCATAAGTGCCAGCAATCTGAAAATGGTCACAGTCAAATGATGTATTATAAATCTTAATACATTCCAAATGTCAGGCAAATCAGACACATGGTTCAGAACTTATTGAAGCATAATGAACCAAATTTTCATTCATCAGAGTGGCATAATTCTGCACCTGTTAATGTTTTACACACCAAACCACTGCAAGGCACCTCTGTACCCCTAGGACTACCTGCGCTATAAATTTCAAGCCAGTAGCACCCTGCAGACTGCTATGCACAATACGTTAACTGCATCACACAGCATCTCCACAGTGAATTATTTTTCCAACATGTAAACAGAATTATTCACATCCCCAGGACATCCACTCACCCTCCAAATTGCATGTGAAAAGACCAAACCATTACAGAGATATTCAGTTTTTACATTTCTGCACCTTTAAGAAGTCTTCCACCACAAAATGGTGGAAATCACAGCCAAAAATGTGCTAAAATGGTGGACCTGGTGGCCAAAAAATCTGTAACTGTGAGGGGGGCCAACTTCAAATGGCAATAACTCTGGAATGGAACAATATTTTGTTTACCAAACAAAAACTGGCATATTCCTTGAATAAAGGTCTTTCTATGTGGCAAGTTTCAGATCAATCAACTACACACTTGCTGTACTATGCATCACAGAAGACAGTGCAGAAAAATAGCAAAAGCATAATGTTTTGCACCGCACTGTGCAAACGCAAAAACACAAATGGTATGGTTAATGCAAACGGTGATGGCAATAGTGAGGTAAAAGAAAATAGTAACGCTAACTGTAATGTAAACACAAACGCAAATGGTAACGCATATGGTGATGCAAATGGAAATGTTAACACAAACACAAACAGAAATGAAAACACAAAAAAATAAAATGAAAACACAAACGCTAACAGAATTCAAAGACAAACGTAACAAAAATAACAAACGGTAACAGAAACGAAAACAGAAATGCAAACAGTAATGGCAGTGGTGGGGCAGAAGGAAACAGTAATGCACTCAACAATGGAAATACTACCAAAAACTCAAATGCTAAGGCCAATGGAAACGCGAATGGTAACGAACATGCAAATGGTAATGGTACCGCAACTGGAAATGCAAACAGTTATGGTAACACCAGCGATGACGCCAAAGGAAACAGTAATGCAAATGGAAACGCAAATGCAAACACATACGCAAATGCAAATGGTAATGCACACGGTGACACAAAAGTAAATGCAAACAAAAATGGTAACAGAAATGCAAACAGTAACAATAATGCAAATGCAAGCACAAATGCAAACACAACGCGTAATGCACACGGTGACATAAATGGAAACGTTAATGCAAACGGTAATGAAAACACAAGCAGAAATGCTAACAGTAACACAAATGCATATCCTTTTTTCCCCAAAAAGGTGCATTCAGAAGCAGAGTGAATACAAAGAATGTATGCATAATAATGGCCCTCGGAGAAAAAAAATGAGCACTTGGAATATTAAATTCCTTATATCTCAGGAACCGTACAATATAGAAAAAAATGTAAAATCTCATATTATTTATGACTTTCCAAGCTAGTTTTATACTTAGCCCCTAGTGGGGGACTAAGCATTCTTCTGATGAAAAGTCTGTATCTTGAACCGTTTTGGAGATACGGGCCCCGAAAGGCACGGAGGATGCCATAATGTTAGCCTATGGGAAAAAGTGTCAACTTCAGAGTGCCATAATTTTGCAGCCTTCAAATATTGTGTCACCAAACCACCAAAAGGCACATCTGTGGGTTCTTGGCTTTCTTCCCGTCAAATTTCAGCCCAAAAGACCAAACTGTTCTTTTGCAGCAGGGTGGCAAAGATTCCCTATTGTTTTGGCCATAGAGATGCAAAGTACTTTTGCAAATCACGACACTTTCACAAATAAAATCACGAAAGTGTTGCTTATGCGAAAGCACTTTGTGACACTACTTTTCACAAAAATTTAAAAAACATATTTCTGGGATGTTTTACCCCCAAAAAAGACATGGCTAGCATCCTCAGGGCTCGACTAGGTGAACACAACAAGAATTGTGTCCCTAGAGGGCCCCAAATTTAAATGCCAAGCATTTCTGTGATCACCAACTGAAAACAAGATGGATGATTTGCCACACTACAAGGGTCATTTGCGAAAGTAAAAAGTGCATTTGCGACACTTTTACATATTTTGTTAACTTTTCCCATAGACTATAATGGGAGACTTGTTTTTTGAATAATTTTTGAACCGTTTAATATTTTTTCATGAAATCTTCGAAAAGCTGCATGTTCCCTGAAGGTTTCGGACCAGTCACACAAACCATGTGACCTGTAGGCACAAGCAAAGAATGCACAAAAATGTGTAATTTGTGTGTTTTTGGTGCTCTGTAGCTCCGCAACCATATAGCCAACCATAGCGAAACTTAGTAGGTCCAGAGATCTATGCTACCGGGCTGCGCACCCCAAATTTCAGGCAAATCCGTCATGCAGTGGCAAAGTTATTAAGCTGCCAAATTTCAGATTTAACCTTAAATGGGGTACTCAACCCTAACTATAGTGGCACTACCATGCCACTATGATTATATATATATATATATATATATATATATATATATATTCATATTCTTTTCAAAAACTTTGTTAATGCACTAGTTAGGGTTGAAGCAAGGAAAGTAGGGAAATGTAGGAGGCATGGGGTGTGCCTTGGTCGTCAGCCTTAATGCTCACCCCATTCAACCATGAAAGAAGCTGAGATGTGTAGAGCACATGAGAAGTGGTGAACACTAGGGCTGACAACCCCAAGGCACATCCCATGCCTGATTAGTGAAGATGCAGAACAGGTGAAAGAGAAATGGTTTTTCCTGTTGCTGTCTGGTGGGTGGGGGTGTGGTGTTAGTGTTGGAAACCCTAACGCCACATTTCCCTACTTTTGTTGCTTCAGCCCTAGCTAGCACATTAACAATGTTTTTGCAAAGAATTTCCTTACTTTTTGAGATAGTATAATTATATCTTCACTTGTCTGTGGGAGCTCAGGGCCCCTTATCCCTTGCTAGATGTGTACAGCTATGTTGCTGTAAAAGTGCAGGGCCCAGAGGGCCCTGCACTTGCATTTGTAGTAAAACAAGGATTAAATTGACGGAATAGCCTTCTTTTTAGCTCTCCTCATGAACCTAATATTGACAATTTTGAAATCCCTGCCAAAACGTGATTCTACTCCATCACAACACCATTGTTTGCCACAAGTGAAAAAACACAGTTTGTCCAATGTTTGAAAAATTACAGCTGTCACATGCATGAGGTGATGTAAAAAGATTTGTATGCTGACAATTTCAAGTCAAAATATTTAAAATTGCCAAAGTTATGAGGGATTGTAGCAAAATTTCAACGTCTGTGCACAACTTTGCCATTTTTACTTATTTTGACCTCCAAAATCTCAACATAGTATTCTCAGGACCCCACCTGGTGAACAAGGGCAGTGAAAATTTTCAAATCTCACTGAAAAAGTGATTTGGCCGGGCGACTGGAAAATCACTTTTCTGGCTGGATTTGTGTACTTCCACTGCCATTGTTCATAAAGTGGAGTCTCATAAAGGCCATGTTGAAAATTTGGTGTAAAAATATGAAAAGGTTCTGCACAAAAGTCAAAAACTCCATTGAAATGCATTGATTCTCCATACAAAAAAAGAACTTGTTTTGTTTTTCGTCATACGAAACAAAATCGTGTATCATATCGGCAATATGAAACAAGATTTATAATGTTAAAAAAACATATTTTAAAGGAATTTCTGTAAACGATAAGTGCAGAATCCATCTATGGGGGTCATGATCAGCAAGATACATGCATTTGTTCCTCCTCAGAATAACATTTTAGGGGGTTTCTCGATTAGAATTTTGATGAAAAGCTGAAAACAAAATGGCTGCCAAACAAAAACAGAATTCTTCAAACAAAAAAGGATAATGTCAATATAAAAAAATAATTCTTTTTTCACTTCATACAGCTATTTTGAGGTGCTTACGGACATGTTCAGAACTAATTTATCAAAATTTTAAATCAGAATAACTTTGGACTTAAATAATATTTTTTCACCAAACCAGCAAAAAGCACATCTCTGAGTCAGCCCTGTTCCACCCTGACAATTTCAGACCAAAATTCCAAACCGTTTGGGCTGTAGCCAAATTTAAAGAAAATCTCCATTCAAACCAATAAAATAAAAACTACGGAAAATTCACTTTTTCAATATCCAGATATCGCAAACTGCACATCCAACCAGAAAGAAACTTGGTACATTCGGAGATCTATCACACAAAACCATGCATGCAAACTGTCATGCAAATCCATTGAATGGTTGTGAAGATATTAAAGTGCAAAAGTTTGAGTTTAACATAGGAACACCAGTCAACCCTAACCATAATGGTGCTACTGCACCACTTTAATATATATATATATATATATATATATATATATATATATATATATATATATATATGCTTAGGGACAGGCATAAAGGGTTATGGGGTGGGGGTTCTCAATGGGGAAACAGATAGTCTAAAATGGGAGAAAAAGGAATGACTTGATGGACCATGGGGTCCTTTTCTACCATCAAGTTCTATGTTGAGATATATATATATATATATATATATATATATATATATATATATATATATATAATGAAGGAAATGTGCTGTTAGGGTTCAAAACCCTAACTCTGCATCCTCCATCATGCACACAGACATGCAAGCAGAGGAAGGGCCAAGGCAACACAACCAATCAGAGCCAACCAGCATCAGGTAACAGAAGTAACTACAACTCTCTAAATGTATTGCAAGACATACATGGCTCACCAACTGCATGAGTTCTGCCACCATCATAGTGCCTTGGGGGTAGACATGCATGCTGGGCAACCATGGGTAATGCCCCACTGTAAGCATTTTTGTGTTACAAATAGCAATAACAAGATTTAAGCAGATGCCTATATTTCAATAGTGAAGAAGTGATTTAACACACAGTATGTTATCCACAGATAGTTTCTTGGAAATGAGAGTTAGTATAAGCCTACCTACAGTCATTGTATGCTTGCATTTATTTTTCTGATACAGTGAGTCAGTCCTAATAACAAATGGTAGTAATAATAAAAGTAATTATTTGTAGTGTAGTTTATAAGTAACATGTGAAAGCAACAGTTGTAACATCCAAAGCTAACAATAACATGCTATTAAGTATTTATTTATTTATTTACGAGATTCACCAGGATGGCATACTGAGCAACAAAGCTCGATTCCAGATGTGACCTGGGGGCCAAGGCCCGATACATAACAAAAACATTTCGGCAAAACAGGCCCAGTACATAGCAATACATTTGTTCAATATAGTGCAGTACAATACAATAATTAGTTACAGGCAGAATTATACCTGGCAGCCATGGTCAGGAGTTACAGATAGAGACAAGTAAAACATTGGATAGTAGTTGTGCACCCATAAGAGTGGTGATAGAGTTAACTAGCAGGAGCAGTTGGAGGAGAAATGAGCCTTGAGTAATTGAGTATGAAGGTAGGGGTAGTTCTTGTGTCATATGGGGGCGGATAGGGCCTTCCATAGCTGTGGGATACAGTATTTAAAAGCTGCCTGTCCCTTGGTGGAGCGCATTAGTGGAACATGGAATAGTCTGGGGTTTGTGCCTCTTAAAGAGTACGCTGGAGGCGGTTGTTGGGAAAGGGTGGCTTCCAGGTAGGAAGGGGGGGAGAGGGACCAGTATTTGGCAGCGAACCTTGCACAGTTAATTAATCTGCGATCTTGGAGGGATGGCAGGTTGAGGGAGCTATATAACATGCAGTGGTGAGTGGTTTGCGGGCAGTCTAGGATGAAGAGGCAGAAGGAGTGGAATAGAGTGTCTAGGCTTGCCAGAGTGGTAGCTGGTGCAGTAGTGTATACTATGTCCCCATAGTTGAGGACGGGCAGCATCATTATTTGAACAATGGCTAGTCTCGTTTGCGTGGAGAGGTGGTTCTTGTTACGTTAAAGTGCACCCAGTTTAGGTAGCAGCCTCTTGTGTAGAGAGTCAATGTGAGACGCAAAGTCTAAGTAGTGGTCGAGCCAGATGCCTAAGTACCGATAACTAGAGCATTGCTCCAGTGGGGACCCTTCCAGTGTTATGAACGGGGAAGAGGGGGTTTGTTGGGAGAGTCTTTGTCGAGAGCCAAATGTGACTGACATGTTTTTTTTGGGATTTAGGAATAGCTGGCTAGTTCTGAACCATAGCTGTATGGCAGAGAAATCCTCCTGAAGGAGAGGTGCCACGCTGCAAGTGGAGGGTCCAGCTGTGTACAGGACTGTATCGTCCGCATACATTTGAATGGAAGAGTGGGAGCATACCGATGGGAGGTCATTTAAAAAGATGGAAAAGAGTATGGGTCCTAATACTGACCCTTGGGGGACACCAGATGTTACTGGGAGGGGGTTCGATGTGTAGGAGGCAATTTTGACTGCTTGTTTCCTCCCGGCTAGGTAATCTTGGAACCACTCTGTGGCACACGGTGCAAGCCCTGCGTTGGTAAGTTTAGAGATGAGTAGGGGGTGGGAGATGGTATCGAATGCCTTTGCAAGGTCTATAAAGATGGCTGTGGTGGTAAGTCCCTTATCAATGCTGGTGAGAATGTCTTCGGTGACGCGTAGTAGGGAGGTGACGGTTGAGTGGGTTTTGCGGAATCCGGATTGGTAAGGTGTGAAGAATGAGGAGGCGTCCTAATAATGAGTCAGTTGAGACAAGACTAGTCGTTCCTGTAATTTGGCCAGTATAGGGAGTAGGGAGATAGGTCGGTAATTGCCTGGTGAGGAGGGGTCACCTCCTTTGGGGAGGGGAATGATGGTAGCCAATTTCCAGGCCGTGGGCACCTTGCCCAGTGTGAAAGAGAGGTTGAGGAGGGTGGCCAGGGGGGAGACTATAGCTGGGGCTGACAAGAATAGCATCTTGGCGTCCAAGGATAGCGGGCATTTGCCTTTGTTGGGGTTCAGAGCATGCAGAGAGCAAAGGACTTCAGCTGGGGAAACTGGTTGGAATGTGAAGGGCAGGACTGGGGTGAATGGGGGCAGTGGGAATGTACTGGGGTGTGCTTATCCTGGAAGGAGGCTAGAAGGTTGTCTGCACAGCTGGAGAAGTGGGTGTTAAAGGCTTCAGTTACGCAGATGGGGTCTGAGATGAGGGTACCTTGTGTTAGTAGAGTTGGCGGAGGGGGTTGGGTGGGGGGGAAGAGCAGGGATTTGAGGGATTTCCAAAACTCTGTGGGGTGATTAGAGTTGTTACTGAATATCGATAGGAAGTAGCTTTTTTTGGCTTGGCAGATGATTTTTGTACAGGCATTACGACAGGAACGATAGATATTATGGGAGGCCTGGGTGCCCTGCTTCTTATGTGCTTTTCAGGCATGGTCTCTGGCATGGCATAATCTGATTATGTCCGCTGAGATCCAAGGTAGATGAGCCCCTCTGACTCTTTTAGTACGCAGGGGAGCGTGCTTGTCCCAAACTTTAAGGAATTTGGTTTTAAATGCCTTGAAGGCTTCGTCAGTGGAGGATATTTCTAGGTAATGCAGCCATATAATAACAGGTGATGGTGCTAGTTTCATACTTGAGCAATATCTTAAATGTAATATGTGTCATCTTTATCTGTCCTGCTACCACATGCCCATGTGATAGCCTGCAGCATCGCAATTGTTGAATAGTGACACATAAAAGTCAGTTTTCTGAAAATGTGTACAGACTAAGTCTCATTGTATAAAGAAGATATGCCTGCAATAATGTGTCATCATACTGTGCTGGCAGAATACAGTAGATGATGCTATATTTGTTTTTTCATTACATAGTGTTATGTGAAATAAGTACAATGTTGTGATTATTGTGGTTACAGATGTGTCGGAGTGGTATAGTGTCTTACAATCTTGCATGTGTCTTGCATGTGTGCATGTGTGTGTGTGGGGGGTGGGGGAATGCAGAGTTATGGTTTTGAACCCTAACAGCACATTTCCAAACTTTTCTCACTGTACTATTAACCCTAAGTGATGCATTAATGGAGTTTTTTGCAATGAATTTCCCTTCATTTTGAGAAAGTGTAATGTAAGTGGTGTGTGTTAGTGGGAGTGTAGGCCCTCTAAGCCCTGTGATCCCTTCACATTGTCCATTTTTTGGCATAATGGTATGTGCATGTGGGAGCACATGCCCTCTGGGCCCTGCTAATTTGTTAATATCTCAGCAACCATAGCAGCTAGGAAAAAAAAATTCCAGTGGTGGTGTAATCATGACAGTGAGTACTTCATGCAATATGAATTGACCAAATCCATATCTTGCATTGTTTCTGAGATACGGGCACCGAAATGCACTGAAAAGGCACCCTTGGAACCCTTGGAACATGTTTTTGCTAATATCTCTGTAACCGCAGCAGGTAGGAAAAAAATTCCATTGTAGGTGTCAACTATGATTTCCAAACTTTTTTCAAAGGTGAACTATGCTGGTAGTAGCAAAACTCGGCATCTCGCTTCATTTTTGAGATACAGGTACCAAAAGGCGTCACTGGCACCGCAATGTTATCCTATGGGAACTTTCTCAACTTTGGAACGCTGCAACATTTTTCCCCCTTAAATGTTTTGCCACCAAACCACCAAACCACCAAAAGGCACATCTGTGTAATCAGGGCTTGCCACCCTGCAAATTTCAGCCAAAAAGATGCAACCCTTTTGTTGTAGGATGATAGCAAATATTTGCAGTTTTTTTTTTAAATACTTTCACAAATTATGAATGTTTCGCAAAAAGTAGCACAAAACCTTCACATTTGCAAAAATATTTTGGCCACTTCTTTCATGATTTGTGAAAGTATTTTTTTCCTTGATGTTTACAATGGCATTTCTAGGGGGATTTACCTCCCCAAAAAGATAAGTCTGGCATCCTCAGGACCCGACTAGGCAAACCCAACAATCAGTGTTTACCTAAAGGGTCCCACATTTAAATGCCAGGCATGTGTCTCTCTCACTAACTGAAAACAAGATGGCTGAATCACAAAAGTAAAAGGGCCATCTGTGAAAGTAAAAGTACACCTGCGAAACTTTCGTGATGCACATATATTTTTCCCCCATTGACTATAATGGGAAATTTGTTTTTTTAATAACTTTTGAAGGGTTCAATATTTTTACACCAAATCTTTGAAAGGCACATTGGTGACCCAGACTGCATCTTCCTTAAAGATTTCATACCTAACAGATAATTTGTGCAAGCTGTTGGTGTGAGCAAAGAAATGTGCAAAAAGTCAGTTTTGTTGTGTTTTTTGGCATTCTGTAGCTTCACAATTGCACATACAACTGTAACACAACTTACCCAATCCAGAGATCTATTGTACCAGACCATACATGCAAAATGTCAGGCAAATCCATCATATGCTGACAAAGTTATTAAGGTGCACAATTTGAGGTTTAACATTAAAATGCTTAATCAACCCTAACTATACTGGTGCTGACTAGTGACACACCCAACTGCATTTTATGCTCTCTGCCTAGTATTATATATACCTTTGCACTGTGTGTGTTAGGTGAATCTTGAGTTTTGTACATTTGAGCCCTTGTTCCTGCAAGACAGGCACCAGCAAGAGAGTCAGTAGTTCACTTTGAATCCCAGTGAACTACAGACTAGTGTAAAACACATTTATTTCTCCTGGGGCTACTGAAATTGCTCATTGGAGCAGTACATGTTGCAAATCTGTCAATTTGCTTAATTTCTATTACTTTTAAACCACTTTTGGGAGCGAGGTGCTTTGTGACATCTCCCTTGCACTTCTGCTTCATCAGCTGCTTAAAACACTGGGTTCTCAGTGAGCAAGGTGCTAAAATATTGACCAGTGACACACCCAACTGCATTTAATGCTCTCTGCCTAGATTATATGTACCTTTGCACTGTGTGTTAGGTGTATCTTGAGTTTTGTATATTTGAGCCCTTGTTCCTGCAAGACAGGCACCAGGAAGAGAGTCAGTAGTTCACTTTGAATACCAGTGAACTACAGACTAGTGTAAAACACATTTACTTCTCCTGGGGCTACTGAAATCGCTCTTCGGGGTAGTACATGTTGCAAATCTATTGATTTGCTTAATTTTTATTACTTTTAAACCACTTTTGGGAGTGCGGTGCCTCGTGACCTCTCTCTTGTGCTTCTGGGTCATCAGCTGCTTAAAACGCTGGGTTCTCGGTGAGCAGGGTGCTAAAATATCGACTAGTGAGACACACCTGACTGCATTTTATGCTCTCTGCCTAGTATTATATGTACCTTTGCACTGTGTGTTAGGTGTATCTTGAGTTTTGTATATTTGAGCCCTTGTTCCTGCAAGACAGGCACCAGGAAGAGAGTCAGTAGTTCACTTTGAATACCAGTGAACTACAGACTAGTGTAAAACACATTTACTTCTCCTGGGGCTACTGAAATCGCTCTTCGGGGTGAGTACATGTTGCAAATCTATTGATTTTGCTTGGTATATATTACTTTTAAACCACTTTTGGGAGCGCGGTGCTTCGTGACCTCTCTCTTGTGCTTCTGGGTCATCAGCTGCTTAAAACGCTGGGTTCTCGGTGAGAAGGGTGCTAAAATATCGACTAGTGAGACACACCTGACTGCATTTTATGCTCTCTGCCTAGTATTATATGTATCTTTCCACTGTGTGTTAGGTGTATCTTGAGTTTTGTATGTTTGAGCCCTTGTTCCTGCAAGACAGGCACCAGGAAGAGAGTCAGTAGTTCACTTTGAATACCAGTGAACTACAGACTAGTGTAAAACACATTTATTTCTCCTGGGGCTACTGAAATTGCTCTTTGGGGCAGTGCATGTTGCAAATCTATTGATTTGCTTAATTTTTATTACTTTTAAACCACTTTTGGGAGGTAGGTGCTTCATGACCTCTCCCTTGCACTTCCGGGACATCAGCTGCTTAAAACGCTGGGTTCTCGGTGAGAAGGGTGCGTGCAGCACCGCACATGGAGACACATACATCTGCACATGTTCTGTGTGTTCAGCAGGAACAGTGGGTGTAAGTAGCAGCTAACATTTATTTTAAGCTGTGTATACTTGGGCACTACTGTCTGGCTTTAGTGTTTCAGTCCCTGTTTGTGGGTTAGGCTACATGCTGGCTTATTCCTGTTTTAAGATATCCAAATCTATTATTACCACATTCATCTCTGGTTGCTGTCAGTGTGTTGTTTGCCAAATGTATAGCCCCATTGAAAGTGTTGAGACAGTAAATGGTTTTACCTGCCTGAAATGTCTAGAAATTGAGTTTTTAAGGCAAGCTGTTGCCATGCTTAATGCTAGACTTTCAGAACTCAAAGCCAGTTAAAATCAAATGCAGGCTAGATTTCAGGCAGTTAATCAAGCCCCTTCCGGTGTCCCTGCTGACCCTTCTTGTCCAACTGGTAAGCCACTGCCCTTGTCTGATCTTATAAATTCCAGTGACGGTCATATTAGTACCTCATCTGTACCATCTGCTGGCAGCACTAGAAAGCGCCCCTGGGAAAATGATAGTGCTGATAATCCTAACGATCATTGGTATGAGGTACAAAGTAAACGAGCATATGAAAAAGTTCGCAAGACCTCCCAATTTTCTTTGATTACAAGCAACAGATTTCACTTGCTAAGTGAGTTTGAGGCCCCCTGTGGGGTTTTGTCTTCATTGGAAGTTACCTCCCATAACTTAATAGAACTGGACCACTCCAGTGACTCTACTGAAGCCCTGATTAGTCACCCAAGCCCTTCTGGTTTCTGTCCGCTCCTTCTAATGTTTCACTTGTTCCATTAGATGCCTCTCCCCCTGGCCTAATGCAGGAAACAGTGCCTTCTTTAGTCCCAATGGAAACCCTTCTGACCCCTAGTGTTGTCCATAGGCAAGTGTTTGCTATAGGTGACTCCATTGTTAAACATCTGGACAGGGCTATATGTGACCTCAACAAGGCTAACCATACATGCTCCAGTTTTTGGGGTGCCAGGATTGCAAATATCTCAAGCATGGTACACAATATATTAGCTAACGGTGGCTCTAATCCACTGGTGGTTTTACATGTAGGCACTAATGATTTCTGTATTCTAACCTAGTGGACATAAAGCAAGACCTTGTAGCCCTTTCCAATATATTGGTGGACATCGGGTGTGAGATTGCTTTCTCTGAAGTCTTACCAGTTCCTAGAGCCTCTATTGAATTTGATAATGCAATACATGAGTCCAATAACTGGCTTCGTATGAGATGTCTAAAGCAGAACCAAGCATGCCTCACAAATTGGGAACATTTTGTTGGTAGACTTGACCTGTACTGTAGAGATGGTCTTCACTTGATCCATAAGGATAACATATTATTAGGTGAACATGTATTGAAATACATCAATAAACATTTAAACTGCTTGATCTGGGGGATAGTGTAGTGCCTCCTCCAAAGAGGTTGTTGGTTAAAGCTCATAAATACACTCAGCAAAAACATTTGAAATGTTTAGATTTCAATGCTAGAAGCCTTAATAGTAAATTGAATGAGCTAAAGGTCATTCTTACAACTGACTGGATTGATACTGTGCTGATCACTGAAACCTGGGGTGATGAGAAATTTAAATGGGATTTCTCCTTGCCTGGGTATACTTTGTACAATTTTACCAGGCAAAACAAAAAGGGTGGTGGGGTTGCTATTTTTCTTACAGACTCTTTACAGGTAGTTGATATTTCCAATAAGGTCAAATGTCCTGCTAGTCCCTCTGAATTGGTATGGATCAAATTAATGTTAAATAATAACCAGCACATTATACTGGGTGTTTGCTATCATCCCCCAAGTGCATCTACTGAACATCTGGATATAATTATCAAGGAAATTAAAACAGTTTGCTCCTTAGGGGACATTATCCTAACAGGGGATTTTAATCAGAGTGACATTGGCTGAACAGAGTATAAGGCTATTTCCAGTTCAGGGAAAAAATTGGTTAACATGTGCCAGCAGTGTATCCTTATGCAAGGTGTTAAACTACCTACCTGGGGCAAAAATATCCTTGATCTTGTCCTTTACAGTAGAACTCTGACACTGAATAATCTTACTGTATCTGCACCTATTAGTAATAGTGACCACTGTTCTATTAATTCAGCTTGGAACATTTGATTGTTTTGGTGTCTAACAGATCCATAATTTACATGTATGAGAAAGCTGATATTCCCAACATTAAAGCTGGTTTAGATAGGGTGAACTGGTTGTCTATGTTAAACACTATGGGTATGAGGAGTACTTTAACATATTACACAGCAAAATCACTGATCTGAGGGATAGTCACATTCCTATCAGGTTAAAAAATGTGTCGGGACAACCTAAACCAAAATGGATGAATAAAGTGATAACCAAGCTTATTAAAAAAAGGTAAATGTTATTCATCTTACCTAAAATCTCCAACTCCTACTAATTGGTGCTCATATTTACAAATTCAAAAGAAGTGTAAACACAATATCAGAAGGGCGAAAAAACTTGGGAGTTGAGATTAGCTTCTAATGCATGTAAGAACAATAGTGAGTCTTTCTATGCATATATTAATTCTTTAAATAAATCCACATGACAGGTTGGCCCACTTCAGGTAAATGAAACCTTGATACATGATCCCGTAGATATGGCTAATTTATTTAATACTAATGTTTGCAATATATTTCAAAAAAATTAGAGAGCTAACATCTTTAAAGATTCTATAGATTGCCATATTACCATTTCTGAATCAAATGTCCATGCAAAACTAACCATGCTTAAAGTTAAAATCAGTGTATCTCTGGATGATGTGCCTGGCCATCTTTTGTATTTAATGGCTAATAGTTTGTCCTTGCCCCTCAAATTACTTTATGAACATTATATAAATCATAACTTTGTTCCCGAACTTTGGAAAACTGCATATGTTGTTCCCATTCACAAAAAAGGCCAAAGGAATAATTGGGAAAATTATAGACCAATAAGCTTAACTTCTCCTATGTGTAAAATACTGGAAAGTCTGATTAAGGATTCTATTACCCCAACCCTATCCAAATCTGACATTGAACAATGTGGTTTCAAAAAAAGTTGTAGTTGTTTGACCAATTTATTATGTTTTTATGAAGATGTCAGTTTACAGCTTGATAATAGACTCCCCTATGATGTGATCTGTATCGACTTCAGTAAGGCTTTTGACCTTCTCCCCCATTGGGCATTGTTGCATAAACTTTATTCATATGTCATTAATCCTAATTTTGTAAAATGGATAGCTAATTGGTTGACTGATAGAATACAGCAAGTACTGATTAATGGACAATGTTCTAACATGGAGTCTGTCACCAGCGGGGCACCACAGGGTTCTGTGCTGGGTCCCTGCTTATTTCAGCTATTTATTGCTGACATTACAAGATATTGCTGTTCCAACACTATTAAAAATGTGGATGATATCAAAGTTAGCGGACTATGTTCCAACTGGGATTAAATAAATTCCATCTAGAATAACCTGGACCAAATGTCTAAATGGATTATCACATGGGGGATGAAACTGAACCATAACAAGTGCAGGATTATGCACTTTGGGACTAATAATCCCTCTCATGCTTATACACTAGACAATAAAGTGTTAACCAGTACTGACATAGAGAAGGACTTAGGGGTCCTGGTATCTGAGGATTTCCTCCCTAACTCACAGATTAATGAGGTAATTCTTAAGGCAAACCGGATTATTTGGTCCATAAAGAGGAACATTAGATCTAGGGTCAGCAAACTACTTATGCACCTTTATGGAGCTTATGTCCACCCCCAATTGGATTTTTTCTCTCAGCTATGGTGCCCTTTTAAGAAGCAGGATATTATGTTACTGGAAAGGGTACAAAGAGGATGCATTGAAATGGTGAGTGGATTGAGAAATATCTTGTATGAAACCAGACTTAGCTCTCTGAACTTGATGTCCCTTTTTCCAGATGTTTGAGAAGGGATCTTCTTTTGTTGTATGACATTATGAATGATCCCTATTTATTGACTGTTTTAGGGTTTAGACTAAGGAATGACATTTATAATTTTAGAGGTCATCCACTCGAGTTACAACCAAAGAGATTTATTTGTATGCCTCATAAATTTTTCTATTCATTACGCATTATTAAGCCCTGGAACGTATTACCCTGGAGGTGAATATTAGTAGTTCCAAGGCAATGTTTAAGTCCCGGCAGGATAATTTTATTCTTTCAGGCTCTTTCCCTTGTTATTATTAGTAAATAGGAGCAACTATGGGCCTCACGACTCTCTAGCTTCTACCAGTTCTTAGTATGAATCATATATATATATATATATATCCCCGAAAAATGTACATTCTTGCAGTTTGGAAGAATAAATATAAAATATAAATATACTATGAAAGAGACCATAATCAGTAAGTAAGGAACATGACCTGGGGATCATAATAAACAGTTCCCTATCCTCAAATGACCATTGTTCTCAAATAGCCAGGAAAGCTAACCATTTAATCAAAACAATAAGACATTTATTGGTAACAAGACACTCACACAGTATTATTCAGGCCTACAAATCTTTTGTAATCCCGTACCTAGATTATGGCTCCTCCTTCTGGAGCCCTTACCTAACAAAAGACATAAATCTAGTTTAGAGACCCCAGAGGTGATTAACAAAAATTATTAAAGGTTTTGTGACATTGATTATGAAACTAGACTCACTAGATTGGGCATGTTTAGTTTGCAGGAAAGGAGACTTAGAGGAGACCTCCTGTTTCTTTACAATATTCTTAAGAACAAAAATCTAATGGAAGTGCTAAGTATCGAGTTAAACAAGAGAATCAGACAGTTGAGATCACACAACAAACAACTCTTAGTCAAAAGGTCTAACACTAACAAAAGGTCAAATTTCTTCATTGTAAGGGGAGCTCGACAGTGAAATGCTTTACCTAATTTTTCCTGTGAATACTCAGACTGTAGATTGTTTTAAATGTGAATTAGATAAATACATACTTCAGTCCAGGCTGAGCAAATTACCCACCTTGTGATGGGAGACAATCTCGATGTGCCTTGGCCTTCTTTTGTCTTACATATATATATATATATATATATATATATATATATATATATATATATATATATATATATATATATATGATACATGATGGGCATGAGTGGAATATGGAAAATATTTTCACTCCTGCAGAGTGAGCCTGGATATTTCATGAGTGCCGAAGGCATAAGTGAAATATACAGTGCTCATGAGGCAGAAGTGAAAATATTTGTCATATTCCACGATGTGTGCATCATGTGTCCTATTTACACAATGGGGCCCTCGTTGCAAAATGTACAGTTTGCATGGGTTTAGCGCAGGTTTAGCACTGCTTATGTGACTTGTGCAGGTTTAGTGCAGCTTGTGTGGGTTTGGCGCAGGTTTAGCGTAAGTGTAATAAATAAACGACATTTATTTTAACTCTGCTGATGTCATCAGGATTTATTTCACTGAGGTGGAAATAACTTGTTTTATTTCACTGGAATATGTCTCACCCCCATTGTGCGTATATATATATATATATATATATATATATATATATATATACACACACACACACACACACACACATATATATATATATATATATATACACATATCTATATCTATATACTATATATATATATATATATATATAGATGTTCATTGCAAAAAACTGTGTTAATGCACCAGTTAAAAGTTAACACCACAAAAGTATGGAAATGTGGCATTAGGATTTTCAACCCTAACTCCCCACTTCATCATCCAAACAGCACAAAGTAAAATCAATAGGGTTTTGGGTCTCCTGAGTCTTGGTGAATCAGTGGTGGGGACTTCCTTGGGATTGTCAACCCTAATGGTCACCCTCCACCCGTAACTTCCTGTCTAAAGCATGAAGTACAGCTCCAAGCCAGTCTTTCATGCTGATACAGTCTTCAGTGGTAGAGAAGTATGTCTCAGCACATGTTGCCAATACAATTTGTTGTAGCTTTCTTTACATCCAGTAGAACAGGAAAAAACACCCACTGCAAAGATAAGTCCACACACTGTTACCTATTACCAAGCTTGTACCATCAGTAAATGCCTGTAACACTGGTTGCTTTTTTAATCTAAGTGTTATGTACTGTACTGGTTTTTTTTTGTTGTGATGTATTGCTCTCTTGACGAGGTGCCTTTGTAAATGAGTCTTTGACTCAAAGGTCTGTACACCAATGATCTAATAAATAAATAACATAAACACTGGCTGAAAATCTTATCATTTATTTATAACATGAGTGCAGTTAACATCCCACAAAAAAAATGGCAGTAGAAACACCGCCATGACCACACAGACAACAGAACACAAAAAAGTGATGTTTCGCTTGGGTATGCCCCAAGCATCCTCAGAGTAACTTACTTGTTCCTAAATCGTTTCATTTATAATGGCAACAATTTAATGAATATTGTACGTGAATATGTTAAAACCAAACTTGTTGGCCAGATTAATAAATCTATTATCACACAGGTTAAAAAACTAGTCAACAGGCACAATGATTAACTAGAACAAGCTAATACAATCAATTGTGAATGCATAAATACAAACTAATAAATAATGGCTAACACCCTTTATCAATCCAAAATGAATGCAGATAAAATATTTTATAGAATTCATCTCATTAATCTGTTCAGACCAAACACTTTATAGCTTTATAATTTATTCAAAAAGGCAGAAAGGACAATAGTTGTGGGCCCTGTGAGAAGAAATGAGATCACATCGCACCTTCTTTGCTCAGGGAATGGGGTGGGCATTAGGGTTGACATTAGGGTTGGCAAACTCAAGAAAGACCACACCACTGATTTGCCAAGACTCCAGAGACCCAAAACCCTAATGTTTTTAACTTTTGCTGCTTGGGGGGGTGGAGGGGGTGGAAGTGGTGAGTTAGGGTTGGAAACTCTAAATTCACATCTCCATACTAACTTGTGCATTAACACAGTTTTTTTGCAATGATTTTCCTTTCTTTTTGAGATAGTGGAATCATCTCCTTATTCATGCAGGTCCCTTTGGGATCTATGTGAACACATGCAGATGTGCTGGGCCCAAAGAAAGAAAGGGAAGGCTCCCTCCATCCACAGAAGTGCAGCTCCCTTGTAGACCCTAAAGACAACCAAAAAGCACGCTCAAAAACTTTGCATTGCTCAAAATGCAATTCACATTTCTGGTGAAGGGTGCTACTGGTGTGAGGCATCCACTGCCTCTTCCCAAAAAAAAAACATGGTACATGTTCAAAATTAAACAATTTAACTGCCTATTGGCTTTTCTTACTTTAAACTCCATGAAAAAGGGGGTCCTCTTAGTTTTTAGATTGGAATTTCAAAGTGAGCAAGCTATACCACCACTCCATGGTGGAACTCTTTCAGTATAGTGCCTACATTAGCTTCTTAGCTCTGACATGCCTGAAGGCGGCTACTCATAAATACAGAGTGCTTGCTATTTACCACACCCCAGTAGCACTCCCTAGCAGAAATGTGAATTACTTTTGTGAGCAATGCAGAGTGGAGCATGCTGAGTGGGGAGGTGTGCCACCCTTTTCAGAATGCTCCCTTCCACCACCTGTGAATGTTCCTGGGTGGAAGTATCTTATTTAAAGGAGCCAACTAGGCAATGTGTTTTGGGCCAATCGAGGCAGTACTCTGTATTTATGAGTAGCCAATACAGGCACTTCAGAGATGAGAAGCTAGTGTAGGGACTATACTGAAAGGGTCCCACCATGAAGAGGTGGTATAGCTTGCTCACTTTGGAATTCCAATCTGAAAACTAATTGGACCCCCTTTTTTCATGGAGTTTAAAGTAAGTAAAGCTGACAGGCTATTAAATTGTTTAAATACTAATATGTGTCATGTCTTTGGGGGTGTGTGCACTGGTATTCTGTTTTTTCCCTTGTAGACCCTGCAGTTTTGTTTAGCGATAGATGCCAATAATTCATTGGACTATCTGGTGGGCTGAAGAAGTACATGGCTCTCTCTTAACTATCCTTCTGTGTGGCTGCAGACACAGATGCATAGGGCAAAGATTCCCTCTGTTGCCAATGCACAGGGACCTCTGCCACCCATGGATGCAGATGTGCAGAGCCCTATGCCAAGAGAAGAGTTGTCTTCACTATAAGTGCCTGGGCCCACAGGTACAACCCTTCAGCTTTCATCCCCTGATGGGGGGGGAGTGTTGCATAACAGTGCCATCCTCTCAACCCATCCAGCTGAGTCACTGAGCTCACCCTCAAACTCAGTTCACTGGCATGGGGTCATGAAGCATATTAACTACAGTCAAGACTGGCACTACACACAATGTTTCTTAACAATTATTTAATTTTGAGCTCATATTTTCAAGTCAGTGATTTTATGATTCCCCTTATAAACATGACATGTCACATTCGTAGTATATTGCCTGAAATGACATTTTGCACCATAAATGTGAAACATGTCTCTTCCAGGATTTAAAATAATGACATGTCATGTTTATGAGGTGGTGTAGAAAAATGGCTATGTTGAAGGTGTGGAGTCAAAATATTGAAAATTAGTGAAGTTATGAGTGAATGTTGAAATATTGCAATGTTCACTTATAACCTGAGCATTTCATTGAATTTGTACACAAAATTTTCAGCATAGCTTTCTTATTACCCCACGTCATAAACCCTGTAGGTGAAAACTTTCAGATCCTCAAAGAAATGTCATTCCATGCCACAAGTGTGAAAGCACATTTTGGCTAGGATTTGAAAAATGATAGCTGTCATATTCATGAGGTAGTGTAGCACTCAGCTGCACCTTGTGCCACATTACACCCCTAGGGGTGATTAACAGACTGCTAATCTAACCCCTAGTCATGTTTTATTGCTAAAATGGGATACAGCATGTAACAGAGCCTTCACCCAGCTAAAGGCCGCGCTGTGCAGTGCCCCTGTGTCTACATTGAAAATTTAGGAACACAATTTTTAGAATTACCAAAGTCATAAGTGAGTGTAGAAACATTTCAAGGTGCACTCATAACTGCAATTTTTACATATTGTGACCCCAAATTTTCAAAATAGGCTTCTTATGATACCACCTCATGAAGAAGCATGGTGAAATGTTCAACTCTTGCCCAAAAGGTGATTTTGCAAAGCAACCATGAAATCATATTTTGCTCCAGATTTGCATAATTCTACTGCCATCCATCATGAGGTGGGTCCCAAAAAGGCAATGTTTAAAATTTTTGGTCAAAATATATGAAAATATCAAAGTTATGAATCAAAGTTCAGACCCCATTGAAATACATTATAGGGCACATTATTTCATTCGAAAATGGATCTACACTGTAAGACATGTTCAAGTGAGTGAGGGTGTGTAAGGGGTGTGGAGAAGGTATGCGGTGGTTGGTGCAGAATGGAAGGGCGAGATGGGGTAAATGGGGAGTCAGATCAGTGAGGGACCATTTTCTTTTTTGCAGGTAAAAAAACCCCACCAACAACAACAAGGAATGGTGTTCTTCTTTTCAGGGGACTTTGCCAACACTGGAATTGGGCATCCCAGTGTTGGGCTATGGTTCACTGGCAGTGGGGTTGGGCACCCCAGTGCCACCACCTACATAGTGGGAAAGAGGGTGGGTGACCTGAAGGAGAGGGGCATCAAGAGACATGATGCCAGAGGTGGGCACCCCAGTCTGTTTATATAATATATTAAATAAATAATCATTGGAAAGGGTGGACAGGTGACAGACCCGGGGAAGGGGAACAGTACTGGGGGTAGCACCCTGGTTCACTAAGGAATAATTACATTTCATAGGTAGGCAGATAGACAGACAGACAGACAGATGGCTAGACAAAAAGAGACAGAGACAGATGGAGAGACATATGGAGCAGAGGATCACCAGCTGCTTGCTTGGACTGAAGTTGATAGTGCAACTCCAGCTGTAGCTTTAGTATTTAAGAAAGTTCCAATGTTCTTATACAGAGAACACAGGTGAACAGCTCCTCTCACTAAGCTGGGCACCAAAGATTTTGAGGTGCCCAGAAAAGGTATTTCCAGGGCAATGTTCAAATAACAAACACTCAAATCTAGCTAAACAGGACCTGTTTATGCAGGTCCAGGTATTAGTTTTTGAAAATATATCATTTTTATGTATTTTCAATATGAGTTAAAAGAAAATGTTGGTTGTCACGATCAGTATATTTTCAACATGATTGCTAGTTTTTTTCCACATTATTGGTATTTTTTCTCACATGACAAATAACAAAAAAAGGCACATGTGACTTTTTCTACCCTTTGCCTTTGTCAGTTAACTCAAAAATTCTTATAATTCTGAAACTGTATAATATTTTTCATCAAACCTTTGACCCTTGGCACAGGCCCCTTAAACTCTGAAAATTTCATAAAACATTTCCACTCTGTCTAGGCTGTAGGTGTATAGTTTTTTGTTCCCCCTCATTTTTTGGCACTTTGTATCTTCAAAATAAAGCAAGATGCCATCACAAACGTTTCATGTCTTGAGACTCTATGCCAAATTTTGTTCTATTTTGTCAAACAACACCAAAGTTTTAAGGTGCAAAAATTGGGTTTTAACATTAAACAGTCTACTCAACCCTAACTATAAGGGTGCTGCTACTGCAGTGTTCAAAGAAATTGTCCCATTTTTGAAATGTGTTATCTGGTAGGCAAGTTCTTAACATATGGTCAGTTTCATGGTGGTACCTTACGTGGTTTCTGAGAGCTGGATGCGTTCCCTTTACCAAATGTTTTTACATTTTCAGGCTTCTTTTACTTTTTTTTTGCTAGCACCTACAATCTAAATGGTACATATTTTTTACCAGGTCTTTCAGGCAGAAGTGGTCTGTGCCAAGGTAATACCTTTCGAAGGTTTTATGAAAAAATATTAATTGGTTCCAGTGTTATAAGTATGTAAGTTTTTTTGAGCATGCTCAGTAGGGTATTGGGATAACCCTCTGATATTAAACTAATATGTTGCTTTCATGTTACTTACTGCAGGTTACTGTGTTGAATCATGGCTGATTCTGCTGTAGGTAAACATGAACTGTTTAGCTAGATTCTGGTGCTTGATATTTCAAATTTGTCCAACAAAGATGTTTTATGAGAACCCCAAAAGCTTAGGTGCCCAACTTAGCTAGAGGAGCTGTTGTTTGGGTTGTGAGCCAAGACTCGCCATCACATAACTTTATTTCTCCTGTCATACACAAAGGTATGCAACAGGGGAATGTCTGACTCACACCCAAAACATTTCAAGTCATGTGCTGTATTGATACTCCACCTCTAAGCTCAGCCAGCCCTCCCTCATCCTTCCTGATGCCTCCTTTATTGATTTGTGTAAGTAAGCCAGGGTGCCTATATCCAGTATCACTCACAACTCCCCTCCCCAACACTATCCCCGTCCCACCCAAACACATAGGTGGCAACACTAGGGTGCCTCCCCTTGGTTCACCGAACACTATATGTGACACTGGGGTGCGCAACTCCCAGTGTTGGTCTGGTCCCCTAAAATAAAGAAAACTCTCCGTTGTAGATCTCTTTTTTTAATTCAAACCTGAAAATAAGGCAACAGCCCCTCTTCAATCTCTGCCCCCACTCCAACCCCCCCACTCAGGACCCACCACTCCACACAGCCCCTCAACATAACTCACCTAAAGAGGGTCCCATATCATAGATCCACTCTCTGATCTGAAAGACATCCTCCACTGGGAACAGCGACTGCATTATGAGGAAATAAGGTAAGTCCAGCTAATGTGTTTCTGTGCATTTTGAACTTTTACTCATACTGTATATCTGTCTTTTTTAAATATGTTTACACTGAATTTTCAACATGACCTTCTTGGGACCCCACCTCATGAACAAGATAGGCAACATTTTTTACATCCAGTCTGAAAGGTAATTACACAGTTGCTCCGTGAAACAACCTTTCATGCAAGACTTAAACATTTTTACCTACCGGGTTCATGAGGTAGGATCATAAGAAGACTATGTGGAAAATTTGGTGGAAAAATATTGTAAAATTACCAAGTTATGAGAGTATGTTGAAATATTCTAAAGTTCACTCATAACTTCACTAATTTTCAATATTTTTCCACCAAACCTTTAACATGGCATTTCTGGGACCACACCTCATGAACAAGGTAGGTGAAATTTCTTAAATCAGAGTTGAAAGGTGATTTCACATTCACTCTGTAAAATCATCTTTCTGCTTGGATTTGAAATTTTCATGACATGGGATCATAAGAATGACATGTTCAAAATTTGGGGTCAAAGCATTAAAAAAACAGCAAAGTTATAAAGATATATTGACATTTGTTTTATGCTCACTCATAACTTTGGTATTTTTCAGTATCTTGACTATAAACTTTCAATACAGCCATTTTTTCATACCAGCTCATGAATGTGACAGGTGTCATTTTTTAAATCCTTCCTGAAGCATGTTTTTGCACTTGCAGCATGAAATGACATTTCAACTCTTATTCTAGAAATGGCACATCATGATTATGAGGGGGTTATAAAATGACTATGCTGAAAATTTGGAGTCAAAATAAAAAAAAAAAAGAAATGTATACTGGGCCAGTGTTTGGCCCAGCGGTAGTGCTTTGTGATTCCATGCCAGTAAGCTGAGTTTGGGGGCAAGCTCAGTGAGCCAGCTTGAGTGGCTGAGGCTAGGGGGATGATGCTACGATGTGGCACCATCCCCAGCCTGGGAAGAGAAGGGGCAGGGTTGGCCACAGAAGCCAAAGTATCATATATTTGAGAACTTTTCTGTCCTCTTAGGATCCTGCACCTATAAACCTGTGTCTGTCAGAGGGTCCATCTCTTCATCTGACAGAGGGAATCTTTTCTCTGCACAGCTCTTTCTGTAGCCAAATGGAAGCTCTGGGCCCTGTGATTCTGCAGGGCACCCCACAGCCCCACAAATTCTTGATATCATTTGTCACACAGAGGTGCAGGGCCCAGAGGGCCCAACACTTCCACAGGCAGATGAACTCTTCCCTAGGTGCTGGGCTCAGAGGACCCTGTATGTCTGCATCTGTTGATGCAGGTCCTACGGGGGCCTGCATGAATGAGGATATGATTTCACTATCTCAAAAAGAAAGGAAATGCATTGCAAAAAAAGTATGTTAATTAAACATTTAGAGTTCAGCTTACCACCACAACAAGAGGGAACTGTGACATCAGGGTTTCCAACACTAACTCCCCCCAAGCATCAAAAGGACAGGACCACACAAGCAACCACAGACAGCCATCATCAGGTAAGACAAACAACATACAGTACAACTGTTTCCAGATTACACAAATGTAGTAGCACTGATTTGCTACCTTTGTGGATTTGTATCTGCAGATACAGAAGCACTTACCCCACAGGGGCCTGTGATTTTTTGGCCACAACTGTGTATGTGTAGTATGTCTTGCAGCATGCATGCGTACCTGTGGCTACAAAAGCACTAGATCCATGGGGTCTCCCTTCTGCAGCCAGACTTCACTGTGCATGTCTTTTACCTGCTGCTATAGAGGTGAAGGCCCCACAGGTGCCTGTGCTTCTGCACACAGTAGTGGTACAATTTGCATATCATGGATTTTGTGGGGCCTGCACTTCTGTAGCCAAATGTTGGTATGTATGTCTTACATCTGTGGCTGCAGAAGCACAGGCTGGGGCCTGTGGTTCTTCGTCTATAACTTTGTGTATGTCTTACAGTGTGCATGAGTACCTGTGTCTACAGAAGTGCTGGCCCCATAGAAGCCTGTGCTTCTGCAGACCAAAGAACTCTTGCAGTTTGTGTATTACACATTTGTATCTGTGGCTTCAGGGGCCTGAGTTCTGCACACAAAAGCAGTGTTGTGATTTGAGTATTGTGGACTTCTATCTGCAGCCAGAGGTGAGTATATATGTCTTGTGGTGTGTGTACCATGGATATAAACCCACAAAGGTAGCACTTTAATGTTACTGCATTTGTGTCATCTGGAAACATTTGCATGTTGGTTGTCTTACCTGATGATAGCTGTCTGTAGTTGCTTTTGTGGGCTTGTCCTTTTGTTGCTTCGGGGTGGGTGGGTAGAAGTGAGGAGTTGGCTGGATACCCTAATGCCACATTTCCCTATTTTCTGGTGGTATATTGAACCCTAACTGGTGCCTTAACACAGTATATCTATATATCTATATCTATATCTATCAATCTATCTATCTATATACATACATACAGTATATAGATAGACATATCTGTGTATTACAGTGGCACAATAGCGCCACTATAGTTCGGGTTCAGACTTCACTTCTATATTAAACTAATTTAGCACTTTAATAACTTTGTAACCATTCAACTGATTCACATGCAATTTTGTATGCTCCGTTGGGTACCACTGATCTCTGGATCTGGCAAGTTCTTTTTTTTTTTTTATATTTTCCCCTATTCCCTGCCCCGAGGAATCCACTGCTCGGGTCTCTTCAGCTGGATCCTGACATAGCGAGGACCAGGCATCATTCTATTTGGAGCCAGGAGATTTTTTCCTTTGGTTTTTTCCCGATCAAATTCCCCCTCAGGGTGGTGATAGAGAGGATTGACATCCAGACAGGTGGCGTTCCTCCGCACATCGCTGTCAAGAGTCCACAGTGCCTTCCCCACCCCAGCTCCCATATAGAGAGTCCTTTTATGTCCCACCACCCATGCCACCTATGCTTCCACCGGCAGCAGTGCTTGTGGGTACCCACAGCCCTGGAGGAGGAAAGCATCCATGAGGATGCTCAATCCTACCTCCCTCAACTGGCCCCCCTGTGGCCCTAGTCTGTTCCTGAACCTGGGTTGCTGGAGTAGCATGAGGTATGGGGTCCAGCACCTCAACCCTCAGCACCACTGGGCCAGCGGATTTGGCAAGTCCTGTTCCACTCTGATGTATGAGTGTGGAGATAAGGAATGTCAAAAAATTTGAAAATTACCACTTTTTTGCCAATTTCTTTGTTATGCTGTTTCTCTGAAATGGCTTGGGTGTTTGGTGTTAAATGTATAGGGTATATGGGGTTTGGTTCACAGATGTGCCTTTTGAAGGTTTGCTGAAAAAAATATTAATCAGTTCAACAGTTATTAAACTTTAAAATTTCCCGTTATATCATATGGGAAAAATTAGATTTATTTATTTTATTTATTTGAAAATGTTTCACCAGGAAAGACAACATGAGCTGAAACCAGCTAATTTCCAGAAGTGTCCTGGGAAATGTGCCATGCAAAAGCACTTTTTGCTGCCGTGAAAGCAATACTTGCTTTCACAAATGCGTATTGTAGTGCTGAGATTCCGCCATCTTGTTTTCAGTTAATGAGGTGGAAAAAGTGACATAGTTTAAAACATACTGCCCCCTAGGTAAACACACCTAGGTAAGCACCAACAGCTGTGTTTAGCTAATCGGGGCTTGAAGAATTGGAATCTGTGATTAATGTTTCATCAAAGTCCCCAGAAATGTGTTTATCTTAATTGTGCCATTATTAGTGCTGTAATTTGCAGCACTAGTGCCACAGTTTGCGCCACTACTTTTGTGAAAGTGCTGCAAATTGTGGCTCTGTTTCATGAAACACCAGGGGTTTTGCTGCAAATTATGGTGCTGTTTCTTGAAACAACGGGGTTGTGCCTCAATCTGCAGCACTAATAGCTGTGTGGCTACAAAATGTTTTTGAATCATTTCTGGGGCAAACTGATTCCAGACTTATATTCCCGGCCCCTGACTTGGTAAACACAAGTGTTTCTGTTTACCAAAATCATGTGATTCTTCCAATTTTACAGTTCCAATAAGTTTGTTTTTAATTCTTTCCTGGTGGTCTAGTGGTACTCCCTGTCCAGTCCCCACTATTAGTTTTCTTTCTTTCCTGGTGGTTAGTGATGGTCTAATGGCTTTCCTTCCCTGATCCCCTGCTGCCCATCTGGTAGAAAAAAAAATGGATTTTGGACCATCTGGTGCTGCAAAATAGAGGAATCTTGTCCTTTTTGCCCCATGAATAGCCCTGGTGTTTAGTGGACCCCCACCACCCTCAATCCTGATATTTTTTTTTATGTTTTGGCCCCTTTAATTTTATTTTCATATTTTTATTATTGTATTTTGTTGTGGCTTTCTGCCACTGTTTCTTTTTTTATATTTATAACCCCAGACCCCTTTTCTTTGGGGGGGTGGTGAGGTAGTAGGCTCCAGGTCTATCCCTGGTGTCTAATGGTATCCCTTCACCCTCCAATGCCCATTTGTATGTTTGCTTGAGCGCACACGCAAGAAACATTATGTGGCAGCTTAGGAGAGAAGTGGGTTGTGGAGGTGCGGCACTCTGGCAGCCAATGGCAGCACTGCATTTGGAGGCTTGGCAATGGTGGACCAATGCAGGCACACTGTGCTGATGATATTGGTTTCCAAAAGTGCCACCAAGTTGAAACGATTTCACCACTGCAATGAGGGGCCACCTCTTCATTGCAGCATCAGCCATTCCGTCGCAATGAGGGAGCGACCTGTCATTGCAGGGTGGTACCTTGCCTAGTGTAACATTTTTTGTAAACATGGTGGCAACTTGCCACCACCTCATAGCCCAATGAAAGCCAATGGGGGTGCCAATTCCTCCCATCAGCATGCCCCCAACCTGATTCATTTGTCACGGGGAGCCCACTCCCTACGGCTATAATGTAACCCTCCCCATTTGTTGTGTGCCAAGGGGTGCCCAATCCTCCTTGGCATCATGACCTCACAAGCAGTCTTTCTTTGCTGACAGGGGCCCAATCACCATTGGCATAAGTCCCCCCACCCCAAAAAGGCAGGTGGTACACTGGCAGCCACCCCAATATGCTGTAAGCAAGCTGAAAAAAAAAAAAAAAACCTTTCTTGTGATGTCTATTTGTTTTGTTTTTCCTCCCCAAAGAAAGGAAATGGAACCACACCGGTCGCCATCCCTCCCAACCCACACCCACCCACCCACTGCACACCCTACCTCCCCACACCCCTCACCTCATACTTACCTCCGGAGCCTGGCGCAATCATCTTCAGTGGACCGGGAACAAGTCTGCACTCTTCAAAGCCGACCGCTAACTGAAGAAATGCCAGTAAGCTGTATAATGGCATAAATATGTTTTTTTAAACATTGGTGCATATCTCAGGCATTTTGGGGAATTTTGGCACCTAATTTTCAACTAGGGGTTATTAGGACCCCTCCTCATGAATTCAGCCACTGTCATGGCATTATTCGGTCCCGAAAGGTGATTTTGCAGTCACTGCACAGAATCACCTTTCAGTACTGATTAATGAAACGACAGTGCCAGTGTTCATGAGGTGGGCTCTCAAAAAGCCTATGTTGGAAATTTGGTGAAAAAATTAAAAAAAATGACTGTTTTATGAGCGTGCGTTGAGCAGTTTTCATGCATGCTTGTAACTTCACGAATTTGTAATATTTTCACCCAAGATTTTCAACATTGGCATTTTCCACACTTTCTTATGAACAGTACAGCTGTCATTTTTCACAACCTGACTGAAATGTGTTTTCACACTTCCGGCTCAGAATAATGTGGTCTTTGTAGGAAATCAGTGTTCAGCACTCATTATGAAAATGACAGTGACACTATTCATGTGAGCAGAGGTCCTAAAATGCCTATGTTGACAATTTGGTGACAAACGTCCATAAAATGACTGTGTTACAAACGTGCAATGCGCAGTTTCCATGTACGCTCATAACTTCACAAATTTGTAATACTTTCACTCCAGATTTTCAATAGTGGCATTTTTCCACACTTTCTTATGAACAGTACAGCTGTAATTTTTCACATCCTGGCCAAAATGTGTTTTTGCACTTCCGGTGCAGAATAGCACGGTCGCAGTGGGAAGTCAGTGTTCGGGACAGATTAAAAAAAACTCATAGTGACACTGTTCATGAGCAGAGGTACTAAAATGCCTATGCTGAAAATTTAGTGACAAAAGTCCATGAAATGACTGTGTTACGAGCATATGTTGTGCAGTTTCCACGCACCCTCGTAATTTCACTCATTTGTAATATTTTCACTCCAGATTTTCAACACTGGCATTTTTCACTGTACTAGCTGTCATTTTTCATATCCTGCCCAAAATATGCATTTACACATCTGGCACAGAATAGCATGGTCACTGTGGGAAATCAATGTTCAGAACAGATTAGGAAAATCATAATGACACTGTTCATGAGCAGAAGTCACAAAATGCCTATTTTGAAAATTTGTTGAAAATGTTCCATTAAATGACTATATTACACGCATACATTGCGCAGTTTCCACATAAGCCCAGAAGTTCAAGTATTTTTAATATTTTCACTACAGATTTTCAACATTGCCATCTCGTCACACCTCTCTATGAATGGTACAGCTGTCATTCTTCACATCCTGCCCAATCTGTGTTTTCGTACATCTGGCACAGAATGGCACAGTTGTTGTGGGAACTCAAAGTCTGGGACACATTAACAAAATCACAATACCACTGTTCATGAGAAGAGGTCCCAAATGCTTTCATGAGGTGGGGGTCACAAAAAGGCCATGTTGAAAATGTGTAGTGCAAATACCAACAAACACCTGGGATGTTAGGGTTTCTAACCATAATGTCCCACCCTGTACAGACTGACAGGCATCAGGGGTGTGCCTTTGGATTGCCAACTGTAATGCTCATGCCATTCCACCCCCCCACCACCCTGCAGCCAGTGACAGGCATCGAGGTGTGCCTTGGACTCTTCAGCCCCAGAGTTCACCCCATTCTCCTATACTGCACCCATTTCAGTGTATGTCCTTATGGAATGGGGTGACTGTAAAGCTGAATACACCACGGCACACCTCAGCATGTGTCGGTGTCTGCTGGATAGGGTGAAGTGAAATAGAATGAACAATATGGGCGACAACCCAAACGCATACTCCAATGCCTGTCTATCTCTGCAGGGTGGAGGTGGGGTTGGCGTAAAATTCAATACTTCACTGCCATTCCTATTCTGCATCTCTCTAACTCCTGCATTTCCAATGTTAATACCAGCAAGCAAACATTCAGCATTGACAAATGTTTGTTTTTATTAGTGGTGAGTGGTATCCCTCCAACATCCCTTTTCTCATGATTTCTGACTGAAAATAAGAAAGCCATCCCTCTATGTCTTTTTATATTTTTTTTAAGAACCTGTAAAAGAAAACTATCCCTCACTGATCACACCCACCCCCTCACCCAACCACCCACTGTGCAGCCACCCCCTTCACTCCCCTTCTCATTACTCTGCATCATGTATGTCACAACTGCCATATTTCAAATCTTGCACAAAATGTGTTTTCGCACTTGCAGCACAGAATGGTGGTGCAGTTGCACAGATTACATTTTGGCAGGGATTTTAAAATTCTCTGTACTGGGTACATGCAATTAAGTCATAAGAAGGCTATGTTGAAAATGTGGGGTCAAAATTATATAAGATGGCAGTCTTGCAACTATTTGTTGCAATTTCACTATACATGTTAGTAACATTGTGAATTTAAAATATTTTAAGCCTAAATTTTCGACATAGCATTCTTATTACACCACCTCATATATGTTACATTTGTCATTTTTCAAATCTTGTCTCAAATGTGTTTTTGCACCTGCAATGTGTGGATTGGTGTTGCACTTGCATGGAGTTACGTTTTGATGGAGATTGAAAAATTGTCCTCACTGGGTACATGAGGTGGGGTAAAACATGACTATGGTGACAATTTGGTGACTGTTGTCCTATAACTGGAAGCACAGGGGATGGAGGTCCCTGTGCTTTCACAGCTTGATACATAAACACTTCTATGGAAGGATGGGAAAATAAGAATACTATTATACTAGCTCAAAATGTAAGGAAAATTAGAGTTAACGGCCCCAAGACAGCCCCCTTCCCCCACCTGTGGATCTGTGCAGGGTGAGGAATGGGGAGTCAGGGTTGCAAACCCTAATGCCACATTTCTCTACTTTTGTTGGTTTAACCATAACCAATGCATTAACAACATTATATATACATACATACATATATGTAGACAGAGATCCTGTCACACTGATATTGATGATAATACTGCCTCAAGTCAGAAGATGATCCCACATCCATGAAAAGTCCCCTAAATTTGAACCTTAAACCCAAGAATCTTTAAGTTTAACCTGAGAGATGACAAATGTAAAGAGAAGTCTGCATTAAATACCATCCGTTTACCCTGTATACACAAAAATTCTCAAAACCTAGCAGATTAGTAAAACTGAAAGCTGTCCATGAATATAAAAAATGCACAGCGCACAGATGAATTAATGAATGTCCCTTTATTTTAAATTGCACCTTTCCAAAGCTCATATCAATTTATTTTAAGAGGACATTTCAATATGCCATTTAAAAATATATGTTAAACATATTACACTGAAAAAGTACAGATCTAATGGAAACTGATGTTCTTGATCACCAAGCTAATGTGTTGTAAAATAACTATGCTTCAATCATTTCATAACTGATGCTTCAGGAGGTGCCATAATGGTAGGGAATTCCGATAAATGGGATCAGCCACCACAAAAGTTTAGTCACAAATTAATTTCAAGGCAACCTCTACTAGAACTAGCAAAGTCAACCTACAAGAATGTAGGGGACATAGAGAGATGAGGCTGCTTAGACTGAAGGTACCAATCCCATTTTGAGCTTTATGAACCAAACCCAGAACCTCAAAGTCAATCTTGCACCATAGAGATGGGGAGTGCAGTCTGCATGAGTAACATCTGATGACTAAGAGGATATCAAGGGCATTGATGTTGCATGCTGAACCAACTTGAGGAAGTCAGTTATCAGGTAATCGTTTATACTGTACTACAGTAGAGAGCATTAAAGTAGTCTAGCAGCAAAGTCATGTGGGATTGTACTTAAGTTTACAGGTCATCTGGGGTCAATCTAGCAATATTTTTTTGTTTAGAATTTTATTTTCATTTTTTCTTTTCAACACATAACTCCTGCATCAAGCAACATATTACACAAATGTACAGAAATACAACACCAATCAATTAACCCTCCAGATAATACCTTTTACAGCAGACTCATCCACAGACACTCAGCAGTGAAAACTGCATGTCAATGAATTAGGTCTTATAAGTTCAGTATTCATCTTGTTCCTAGTGAGCTCAGTGTCTTCCTGAGCATATCATACCACACAGGAACTTGTAAAATGCATAGGCAAGCTCAGGTCTGATTTGTTCACACATGAAACATTGGGTTTGAAAGATCATGTGCAAAGGTTTTTGCATATTGTTAATAAAGCTTGAATTCAAGTCCCTGTGTCATGATTATTGTTTCCTGAAAATGTCATGCTGTTTGGTTTTGTGGTTTTCTTTTAATCAGCATTTGTTAACTTGCTTTACAGTGGCTGAAAACAGTGAAGTTATTTCGGCATCTCTCAATCAGGCTTGGAGAGTGATGACATCATTTTGGAGTACTGTAGCTTGCTGCTTTAGATTCCCAATCACAGCAGGCTGTAGAGGTAATGGTTTGCTTATCAGGTTTCTTACAAACTCAGTCTGTGGTTTGTGTTTAGATAGATTAGCTTAAAATCTATCATTCTCTTCTAATAAAAAGTTGATTGAGTCTCAATGCTGAACTGAAGTAGTGGAAATCTTTGAGAGAGAACAGCTTGTGTGCAGCACAGCTCTCAGATCTTCCTTATCCAAACTCTGTTTTTGCTAACTACATAACGCAAGGTTGTTTAATGAATATAAACTAAATCTAAATTTTGGGCATTCATAGAAATAGTTTGTCCTTGATGTAGCCTTCATAAATATATTCATGTAAGAACTTTTTTTTTAATGTCAGATTGGCAAACAGGTGCCTGTCACACTCTACTGTTTCAAGCACATATACTGTCTTAACTCACACATTTCAGTTCTTTGGTGGTTTCTGTGTGAAAATACATCACCTATGTATATAAATAGAAACACTATATGGCATCCCAATGAACCATGTCTCTTTCCCACAGTCAAGGCAGCTAAACTCTGCTGCCGCCTGTCCTCTACCCCACAAACTGCCTGCCTTATGCTTCACATTCAAAGCTGCTGCACCCTGCTGCCCACTGTCTTCTCCCACATATTAGGGGATTATGCACCCTGCTGCATCCATCCCATGCCTAAAGAATCAGGGTTGCTGCACCCTGTTGACCCCTGCCCAAACAGTTGCAGTTGCTGCACCATGCTGCTCTCTCCACCCCCACCCTCACAGTTAGGAATGCTGCACCTGTTGCACCCTGTTCCTGTCTCCACAGTCAGGCCTGCCGTGTTCTGCTATGCCCTATAGTTCCAGGTCCCCCTGTCTTCACAGTGTGGGCTGCTGCACCTGAGGTGGGGCTTTTGATGCACCCTGCTACCCACTTCCTTTGCACCAAATGATCAGGGCTGTTGCACCATGCACACGCCATCACACAGTCAGGGCTGCTGTACCATGATGCACCCTGTGTCCATCCCCAGAGTTAAGCCTTCTGCACCATGCTGTCCTCTGTCCCCTGTCACCACAGTTAGGGCTGCTGCACCCTGTTGCTTTCTACACAGTTGGGATTGAAGTGGCCTGCTGTGCCCTAGAGCCCCACGCCTGCAGTTTGGTCTGCTGCACAATGCTGCCACTTGCCACAAGAGTCAGAGCATTTGCTGCATCCATAGAAACATTGAAACATAGACTTTGACGGCAGATAAGGATCACTTGGCCCACCCAGTCTGCCAATTTCCCTTCCTATTTGATAAGCTGCAGATTCTGTTTAACCAACAGCCTACTTCCTGCAACCCCCCCCACTACACTTGCCTTATGTCTGTCCCATGCATGTTTGAATTCCCCCTCTATTTTAGACCAACAACCTCCCCAGGAAGGCGGTTCCATGCATCCACCACTCTCTCTCTGTGAAAAAAAAATTCCTCACATTACCCCTGAGCCATCCCCCCTCCATTTTTAAATTGTGGCCCCTTGTTCTTACACATCTCTTTTTCTGAAAGATGCTACCCTCCTGGACTTTGTTGATTCCCTTGAGGTACTTAAAAGTTTCTATCATGTCCCCCCGTCCCTCCTTTCATCAAGGGTATACATATTAATCTGTCTCAGTCTCTCTTCATATGGTTTCTGATGCAGACCCTGCACCAGTTTAGTTGCCCTCCTCTGGACTGCTTCCATCCTGTCTATGTCCTTGCGTAGATGGGGTCTCCAAAACTGCACACAGTATTCCAGATGGGGTCTCACCAACTGTCTGTACAGAGGGATAACCACTTCCCTTTTTCTACTTGTGATGCCCCTTCCTATGCATCCCAGTATCCCCCTGGATCTCCTTACTGACTTCTCACATTGCTTACCCACCTTTAGGTCATCTGATATGATACCCCCAAGTCCCTTTCCATTTTTGTTGTTAGTACCTCCCCTGCTATTGTGTACTCTTCTCCTGGGTTTTTGTTTCCCAGGTGCATTACTTTGCACTTCTTTGCATTGAATCTAAGTTGCCATGTCTTACCATTCCTCCAACCTTGCCAAGTCCCTTCTCATCCTTTCTACCCCCCCCTTGTGTATCAATTCTGTTACAGATCTTTGTGTCATCTGCAAAGAGGCATACCTTTCCCTGCAGACCCTCTGCAATGTCACCTATAAAGATGTTAAAGAGGACTGGACCCAGTACTGAGCCTTGAGGTACTCCACTAGTAACCCCCCTTTCTTCGGAATGTGTTCCATTCACTATTACATTCTGTGTCATGTTGTACAGCCAGTTTGCTACCCAGGCTACCACCCTGGAACCCACTCCCAGGCTGGCTAACTTGATTATTAGTCTTTTGTGTGGGACTATGTCAAATGCCTTGCTAAAGTCTAGGTAGACCATATCCACAGCCCTTCCCTGGTCTATTACTTTGGTCACCCAGTCAAAGAAATCAATTAGATTCGTCTGACACGACCTTCCTGCTATAAATCCATGCTGCTTTGGGTCCTGTACCCCGCTGGCCTCTAAGTACTCAACAATTCTTTCTTTCAGAAATGATTCCATCATTTTCCCTACCACTGAGGTCAAACTTACAGGTCTGTACTTTCTTGTTTCTGCCTTGCTCCCACTTTTGTGAAGGGGAATCACATCTGCCCTCCTCCAGTCCTCAGGTACCACCCCATCCTCCCATGATTTGTTAAAAAGTGTGGCCAGTGGTGTCACTAGGTCCTCTCTTAGTTCTTTTAGGATTCTGGGGTGAATCCCATCAGGCCCCATTGCTTTGTCCACCTTGAGTTTTAGGAGATCTTTCAGGACTCTTTCTTCTGTAAATGGACTGGTGTCAACCCCCCTACCCAGAGTGCTTTTATTGTCTGGCTTAGGTAACTCCTCCTCATCTTCTTTTGTAAATACTGAGCAAAAGTATTCATTCAGTATCTCTGCCTTTTCACTGTCTCCCTCTTCCCACCTCCCCGCTCCTTTATTAATCTTCACTATTCCTTCCTTAACCTTTCTATGCTCCCTAATGTACCTATAAAAGGTTTTATCCCCCTTCTTAACTGAGTTGGCTATTTTTTCCTCGGTTTGGGCCTTTGCTATTCTGACTGCCTTCCCCACTTCTTTCTGCTGTAATTGATACAGTTCCCTGTCGTGCTCCTTCTGTGATTCCTTATACTTTTTGAATGCAGCCTTTTTCTCCTTAACCTTCCCTGCCACCTCTTTTAGTGTTTTTTTTACTCCGCTTTGTTTTCTTTATTTGTTTCACACAAAGGCTTGTTGCCTCTATGATAGCAGTTTTGATTTTTCTCCATTGTTCTTCCACCCCTTCTTTTTGGCCATTTGCTAGTGCATTCCTCAGGTATTCACCCATTTTGCCAAAGTCGGCCCTTCTAAAGTCCAATATCCTTGTTTTGTATGGCTTGTCTCCATGATTGTGCTTATTGTGAAGCACACTGTGCAGTGGTCACTTGTTCCCAGATGTCTACTGACTTCTAAATTTGTGATCCTTTCTCCATTTGAGAGTACCAGGTCTAGTATTGCTCCCTCCTGAGTGGGTTCTAACACTAGCTGTCTAAGTCCTGCCCCCTGCAGGGCATCGAGAACGACCCTGATCTTGGATGTGGCTGCAGTACATGCCATCCAGTTAACATCTGGCATATTCAGGTCCCTCATCAACAGTATCTCCCTTTTTCAGCCATTTTGAGAATGTCCTCTATCATTTTCTTGTCTGTTTCCTCCCCTTGAGATGGGGGTCTGTATACAACCCCTGTGCAGATTGTGATGCCATTCCCTGTCTCCAAGGTGACCCTGTTGCATGACTCCACAATTGAGGCAGTTGTACCCTGCTGCCCCTTGCCACCAGAGTCAGATCCATTGCTACACCTTGCTGTCCATGCCCCTCATCACAAACAGGCATGGCTGCTGCACCCTGTCCCACAGTTTGGGCTGCTGTACCATGATGACACCCATATCTCCTGTCCTAACAGTTGAGGCTGCTGCACCCAGCTGCCCTCTTTTCCCACCCCACAGTCAAGGCCATGGTACCCTGTTGCCCCCTGTTCCTGTAGAATGAAACAGCATAGTGCAATAACACTAACTGTGGAGGGAAGGGGCACCGTGGTGCAGCAGTGCACAGTGGTGGCAGGGGACGGAGGACAGCATAGTGCAGAAGCCTTGAAAGCTTTACAACAATTTCCCACTGGAGATTCTCACTTGTAGCACCATCTATTCATTCAATGCTTCTGTCAGAAACTACCTCCTTATATCAGTTGCATGTTAATGCCCAGTTCAGCTGCCTCCCTAAAGTAAGATGTTAAATTGATTGCTCTTACCCCCCCCCGTCCTCCACGTTCCCATTTCCCCACTGCCCCCTCCTTATTCCTCTCCTGCTCCACTGGTAGGCCCTTCCTTCTCTCCATATTTAATGACCTATATTAAAGATGCATGTCCCTGCATCCCCCCACCACTGTGTTCCTGACACAGATCCTTGCTCTAGGATTAGCTGATTCTGACTGTGTCAAAACTGATGTGTTGTCTCTATTATCCTTGACTAATAACCATTACCTCTGACATTTTATTCTTAGTCAGTCATTGTTCTTCCTCCTCAGTAAATGTTTTCACTTATGTTTTTCTTGGACATATGTTGAACTGGATTATTTATTCTCACTTTGCTTGATTATGTCTCTAGCTTTATCTGATCTCTTGTATAGTTGTATGATATGTACTTACGTTTGTTAAATCTGGATGTTTGTGAAAACAAGCATTTTTGCTCACATATTCTCCAGTATAAAATAAATTGATTGACTGAATGTGGAGCAGTACTCAGGTAGGCATCAGTGTACAGTAGCCCTGACAGTGGCACAGGGCCCACATGGTGCAGCTGCCAAGCCCACTTGGGGGAATGGAACTACTTAGCAGGGTTCAGCAGCCCCAACTTTGGAGGCAGGGAGGATGGGACTCAGTACCCAGTCAGATTAGTGCTACATTAATAGTGCCAGTGAGGACAGTGCTACTGCCTATAGCTCTATCATGGAGAGCAAGCAGGGATTTACAGCACTTGCTATATGCGCTCCCCTGGTCGCTGTCCATGGTGCTGCCTCAGGACAAGGGCGGCAGAATACAGGAGGCTGGCTGAGCTGCTCCCATGATGTGGAGGGATGGGGCATAGAGCAGCTTGGCCAGGCAGCAGTGGAGATCAAGGTTCTAATTCTGGTCTCCTGCCCCCCACAAAAATAAAAGAGACAGCATTATTGCCACACTGTCCTTCTTGATGGCATTGTTGTCAGCTATGTTCTGACCCAGTGCTATGGGATTCTATGGTGTAACACAGCATAGCAGACCTGAATGGGGAGACAGGAACAAGGGGCAACAGGGTTCCATGGCCATGACTGTGTGGACAGAGGGCACCAGGGTGCAGCAGCCCCATCTGTTCAGGTAGGAGACAGGGGTGGTATCAGGGTATAAAAGTCCAAAATCAGGGACAGGGTGCAGCAGCCATGCCTGTTTGGGATGAGAGATGTGGGCAGCAGGGTGTAGCAAAGGATCTAACTCTGGGAACATGGGGGCAGGAGAGTGCAATTGCCTCAACTGTGGAGGCATGCAACAAGGTGCAGCAAATGCCATGACTCTTGTGGCAATGTATTTTCACACAGAAACCACCAAAGAATCGAAATTTGTGAGATCAGACAGTACATGTGCTTAAAACAGTAGAGTGTGACAGGCACCTGTTTGTCAATCTAACATGAAAAACTAGTTCTTATATGAATGTATTTCTGAAGGCTTCATCAAGGACAAACTATTTCTATGAATGAACAAAATTTAGATTTATTTTATATTCATTAAACAACCTTGTGTTATATAGTTAGAAGAAATCAGAGTTTTGATGAGAAAAAAACTAAAAGCTATGATACAGACAAGCTGATTTCTCACAGAGAAAGATTTCCACTATTTCAATTCAGCACTGAAACTCAAATGATCAACTTTTTATAAGAAGAGAATGATAGATGTTAAGCTAATCTATCTAAACACAAACCACAGACTGAGTTTGTAAGAAACCTGTTGAGCAAGCCATTAACTCTATAGTCTGCTGTGATTGGGAATCTGAAGTAGCAAGTTACAGTACTCCAAGATGATGTCTTCCCTCTCCATGCCTGACTGAGAGAGGCAGAAATAACTCCCTTTTTACAGCCACTGTGGAGCAAGTAAACAAATGCTGATTTAAAGAAAACCACAAAACCAAACAGCATGAAATTTTCAGGAAACACTAATCACGACACAGGGACTTCAAGCTTTATTAACAATGTGCAAAAACCTTTGCACATGATCTTTAACATTTTTTCATACTACCACACTCCTAACCAGGACTACATATTTATTGATATATTTATTTATTTTTTGACTGGGTGGGAGTCAATTGAAACAGAGTCCGTCTTACATTAGTGACCTGTCAGATGCCATAAGAATGTTTTTTTTTTTTTTTCATTCTCTTTATACTCCTTCCACTGGCAGGACTATACCACACATCCACCCCTTGTGTAGGTGACTGCAGGCTCCTATATCAGACATGCCCTCCAGGTAACTCAGCAGGGTTGTTGGTCTATGGCATTTCCCCTCCAATGCAGGGATACCCCCAGGAGTCTGGAGGAGTATACTAAGATTCCCCAGACACTGCCCCTGGGATAATTTTCTCTTTTTGTTGTTCCCCTGATGAAGCTATCATGCAATGGCACCTGGCATGTCAAGCACAAGCCCACACTTTATGCTGATGTGTACCACTCTGCCCATCCCACGTTATCATTGGCCTCCCATACTCTCCTATTCCCAGCAATTGTTAGGGGGTTTTATATGGCTGGATGTTGAAACCCTCGCACCCTAGAGGAAGAGGGCAGTCCCTCAGATGCTCATCCTCTGCCCTTCAATTGACCCTCTGACACTCAAGGCTCATTTCCAAACCTGGGTTGTCAGTACCACAAGGACTAGCACTGCCACTGTGCCAGCTGGCCAGCTCACAAAAACACTAAGAAACATACTGTAGAATAAATCAAAGTACCAATGGTACTTCAAGACATTAAACTGTCCTGAACAGAAACAGGAACCCACTTAAAATGAGATGTGGTATGTTGGTTATACTATAAATACTTTTATTGTAAAGCACTTCGGAGTGCAGTGTGCAAACAGTACAACATAAATGTAAATGTTATATTTGTGGTCCATACACTTCAGGTATCAAAGTAGCAATGGTACTGAGATATATCAAATACCATGTCACAATGCAGATTGCATTATAGCCAGGATTTTGACACTACATGAAATCACATGTTCAGCTTCAAAATAGGGGTAGAATCTGGCAATGGTAAGAATAATCCTTAACTATAGCCACCACCTGGGAATCCAGGGTCAGACCATTATGATGAGTACAACCCAATTGCTCTCAATACCCTTTCAAAAGAGGAGTCTCATATGGATGGACATATATTGTTTCTTCACTTGCCTGAGAGCAGATACACTTGAACACCTCTCTTTTTATTGTTGTATTGAGTAGAATAGGGTGAAATAATTTTCATGCTGAAAAGATAATAGAACAGTATACAGTATATGAGTCATAAATGATCCAAGAAGGTAGATACTCTCTAATCCATGTGGTTTCTGTAAACACACATAAGATAAAAAGCTTCAAACCCAACTAAAAGCATCATTGGTATCAAAATTCTTGTTTATTTGTGAGGTCGGGGATTCGCTGACTAGGACATGATTCAACAGGTACCACATTATGCTTGACATGCCACTGTTTTGACCTCACCACAGGCAATTCAAACACATGAAACATAACTGTGACAGGAATGTGACCAGGTTAATTTAATCTCTTTTATTAGTGTAACTATTTTATGTTTATACTAATTTCATGTACGGTCTTGCTGTTTGGAGTTGCAGGGCATACAAAATGGATTACAGGTCACATTTCCCAGTAACTCTCATGGGCAAGCTCTAAGGGGTAAACAACTACCAGCTGGGAGAGTGCGAATTTTCCCAGAAAGGCATCCTGAGCCAGCATGATGCAATAAAGTTATTAACACAATGTGAGGAAGTACACACACACACACACACACACACACACACACACACTCACACTCATGTGGGTGGCGAATACTGGAGGGACTGTCACTCCAAGGAGAGGTCCCACCCTATAGCCCTAAGCATATAAATTGAGGAGTTGGACCCCAGATCACTCTGTTTGATTTTCCACAGCCTTTGAAGAAAACTGGACTCTCTTGGTGAGTGTCCAAGAGAAGAGAGAGCCTTGCTCAATAGTTAGCTTATCTGTGTGAGGGAAGGGCAGTCTAGGTGAATATCCTTTCAAGTTAGGTGGTAGGTAAATATAGACTCTTGTGTGATACTAGATTTTGAGTTCTTCTAACAGTCATGTGTCTGTTTAATTGCATTATTTTTCCATTCCTGCAAATGTGTAAATATTTTTGTTTGCTGTATACAGATATCTATCTTTATGTCTATCTATATCTATATCTAAAGCTATCTATCTATCTATCTATCTATCTATCTATCTATCTATCTATCTATCTAGATAGCTATATAGATATACATACATATTCATTGCAAAAAACTTCATTAATGCATCAGTTAGGGTTGTTTCTAAAGTGACAGAAGTAGGGAAAAGACCTCACTCCCACTCTGCACACACTGACAGGTATTGGGGGTGTGCTTTGGAGTTGTCAGCTCTAACACTCACCCCATTCCATAAGTAAATAAGATGAGATGGGCACAGTATCAGAGAATGGGGTGAGCGTTAGAGCTGACAACCCCAAGGAATACCCCCAATGCCTGACAGGGTGTGCAGAGTGGGAGTGAATTGTTAGGGTTGGAAACCCTAACATCACATTTTCCAGTAGCCTGTGACATGGGCATCAGCGATTGGGTATCTACAATAATGGTGACCCAATCCCTGGCACATGTCATCAGGGCTAGGGGTAGGGTATGGTGAGCAGATGGAGGGGTCAGCAAATATATAGACAGGATATCGCTATACATATGTGCATGGAGCAGGGAGCTAGCACACTTTGAAAGGGGCAGGAAGGATTGTGAGGGGTGGTGCCACTGTGGGTTGCTGAGCTGACTCCATGGTGTGGTGGGTGGGTTGGCGGTGTTGGTGGGTAGGGTACTGGGTTTGGGTCCAGGTGCTGGTGCATTTTTGCTGCGCCTGGCTGAACTTTTTTTTTTTTAAATGTTTTTTCATCCCCCCGGCATGTACCCCGCTGGAGTTGAGAATCCTTAAGTGTGGGGGGGGTGCGGGGGGCACAGCCCCCCACATAAAACATTAAAAAAACAAGTCCCTGGTGCTGTTTTCCTGTGCCCTGTGGAGTCAGAGTGCTGAAACTGATTTTCGGCACTCTAACTTTGTGATAACGGTGATCGCCTTTAGGCTTTTTGACATTATCACATAGAACCCATTTCCCTACTTTTGTCACTTTAGTAACAACACTAACTGATGCATTAACAAAGTTTTTTTTTGCAATGAAGATATATATAGATATATATATATATATATACATATATATATATATATAGTGCGTTACATGGAACAGACTGCTAAGTGCTGTAATAGTTTCAAGGGCACTGTGTTTGTAGGCAATCAAGCAAATCAAGTACAGTACATGACAGACATAAATCTCAAATGTTATATCTAATGAGAATGTGGGGATAGGTCTGATGGGTTAATTGTTCCACTTCTGTCTCAGATTATTATGTTCATGTGTTAGGGAGATAAACCTGGGCTTAGTGTATATTTCTGACCAAACTAAATGATAATGAATTTCAGAGATGTAGAGTGGAGTCAGCTGGCATGCAACACTCTGATAAGCATGCCATACTTTCCTGCACGACTAGTGTGAGTACTTGTGTTTCCACAGTGTTCTTCAGCATGTTACTGGCAGAGAATGAGATAAGAGCATTGCATCCTGGCTGACTCCACTGTAGCATGCATATTTGGAGTTTGTCTGCATTTTCATAACAATTTCTATTTCTGTACATAGTAAAAAAAATAAAGAAAACGTGGGTGCTCCACTTGAAGGTCATTCATGATTGGTGCTACACAATTTAACATAATACCAATCCACAAAAATGATTCAGAGCACCCACCAATGACCCCAGTTTTTTTAAAAGGATGCCTAATAAAGTAAATGCCAAAACACATGGTATTTCAAGTTTTTAAAAACCATGTTTATATAATTCAGGCAAACAAACTACAAATATACATAATTCACATCCAAGAAAATAGCAAGACTTACAAACATCACCATCATACCCTAGAGGGGTAGAAGCAGAGCAGACCACAATGGTAGCTTCAGCATGCCCTAAGGTGTAAAAACCTTACATTTCGCTCTGACTAGGCGGGGCTTCTTCAGAAGTTAAAAAAAAAAACTGGGGTCATTGGTGGGTGCTCCAAGTCATTTTTGTGGTTCTGTACATAGTAACATGAACTATAGTTACTTTATTTCAGTATTTATGTTCATCGTAAATACATTGTAGAATGTCTTTTTGTATTGTGTACACTTGCATAGGCAACTCCCAACTCACAGTATCCTGCTACACAGTTTATATACTGAAAAAGGAGCTTTTTATATCAGAATTCAGACAAATTGAATGGCTTTATTGGCTCTTTTTGTGGTGTATAAGGCTGTTATGCCATGCTTCTATGAGCATCTTCTTTATCAACAGTAAGTAATGTATAGTAACTTTATCTATGAATGTAGCTTTTTCCTCTTTGTTATCCTGTCTCCTAACTTGATGATTGTGGATAACCAAGGCTGCACCTTACATTGGCAGACACAGCTGGTGACTATCTGACTTCAAAAATGAAGTTAATGCTGCTCCAGTGCTGGCCAGCAGGGAGTGCACCAACACCAGGTGGCCTGCTGCTTACTTCCCTATAAGTTAAGCACCTTGCTTCCATGACATGCTGGTTCAAACAGAAACCCCCAACTTCCTGGTGGCAGTACACCTTACTGCTGCTCCACCATCAGGCTTGTCCCATATCACGTGCACCTTAAACAGTTCCCTATTTGGTATGACAAGCTCTAGAATGCTTCAGGTTTCATTCATGGACCTGAATAGCTCCTTAAGAATCAAGCTTGTCCATTAGCAAGTTCAGGCTACTGAGAAAGCTTGCATATGGAGTTATGTTGTGGGGGAGATGTTGGTACCTATGTTCCAAGCTGCTCAGGGTACACACAAGAGGTGCATAACCTTGCCACACAGATCCGCACCCATGGACAGGCATGTGGAATGTGGCATGCACTAACATGCATCTCCACAGGGCACCTGTCTGCAACTCCACCCCCCCAGAATGCTGGTGCACAATGTTTGGTTGGGTGACACAGGCAGGAATTCAACTGGATGCCCGATCAGGGTCCTATAGTAGATCTAATGCTGCATGCGAGCACAGGATTGTGGGATGGTGGGAGCCCTTAATCAGGAAAGGAATGGGTGAATGCCAAACAGGCTGCCCCTTGCCCTCTTTTGCTGACCAAAGTGCAGAGGCAGCACAACACTGACAGTACACTTCCTGCCATGTCTGACAGGTGACTTCCATAGGTATCATGTAAAGGATACAGCAGGGCCCCTGCTGCCACATCCTGTGCCTCCTTTGCTCAGCACTCCATGCTATTGTGAATGAAGTGGAGTGTTGACACCCCTCCACACATGTCACCCAACTGGCCATGTGTGTACCTGCAGGACCGGCCAGAAGATCCAGTGCAGAATGGATGTGTGTCCCTTCTGTGAAGCATGCAGGGATCCAGGGGACGCCTGGTTTGATGGCATTTTGTCTTATGCTTGCCTACTTTCTTCAGATCTGCAGCCCATAGGCAACCAGTGCATTCATGCATAGGCCACAAAATTAGGAAAAACACAGTGTTTAAATATTTTCAAAATCACATATTTTACCAACACACATACACTACATCAGCACTCCCTCATTGTGCCATGCAGTAGAGAAGAGACAAATGGTGCATGCAATCTCTTTACAATGTCCTGTAGTAGATATTGTGAGTCTCAGAGGACCAAAGGCCACAAAGGATCTTGAGAATGGTGTAAGTTTTACTTCTGCTGGTACAGGTACAATAGTATTAAAACATATCAAAGTTACAAGTGTATGCCTCTCACAGGCGTAGCCTATTATAAATAGTGAAATTATGTTTTAAGTTTCTAGTAATTATGAATATGATTAATACAAAGATAAAGTGAAAGTTGGTTATACATTTACATTTCATAAATCAAACTTTGTAATACGGTATACATATGTCTACAGACCCCTTTCAATAATACATGATTCTGAGGGGAACCCATGATAAATGTAGGGAAGGTTAAACTGTGGTAGACAAGCTGGTACAGCCTTTGCCAAGCTGAGCAAAACAAATACCTACTAAAAATGTTATCTGCCTATGAACAGAAAATCATGCCACATGGTTTAATTAGTTACATCTACAGTAGTTAGAAATATACAATTCTTCCCCCGTTCTGTATGCTAATCAGCACATTGAGCTGAAATATATATTAAAATCACTCACAAGCCTGAAGCTATGTCTGTTGGATTGATGAATACTTTAAAACTAAACTGCCAAATATAGCACAGTAAAAACTGAGAGCCCACATACAAAGAGATTACAGTTGGAAGGGAGATCTACAGGGCTCAAATGACATATCACTAAAATGGTATGGACATACTACTATTTCATATTTCTTTTCTGGGATCTTTACACACCAATCGCTATGGTTTAAAAACATTTTATGCAGCAATATACTATAACACAACTCCCATATTCCCATCTATATAGTTCCAGAACTTCCAATGCACTCACATTAGAAACTGTAGCAGCTGTTTCAAAAAACACATTAGAATGCATTGCAATACCCACACAGTAAAAAGTGTTTTCAGAGCATAACTATATATTGTATATTTTCTTTTAAATATTGCTTTCATGGGAATATTGTAGTCTACCTGCAACACCCTATTATCCAACTCAGTTCATTAATTCTTCTAACACTGTTTTTAGAAGTACAAATATTATGGCTTAAGCATGGTACAAAATGACCTCCTCAAAGGAATAGAAAAAAGCCACAAAAGGGATCATGTGTACACTGACCCATGCTGTAGGATTCACATTACAGGATGCCAGGGCTTAACATACCTAATAACCTAGTAAGACAATACAGTAGAAGACCACTCCTCCTGCTACATGGTCATGATAGTACACAATAAAGTTTCAATTAAAAGTTTAATGCACATTCTGTTAATTCCGTGCCCTCCCTCTCAATGTCCTTGACCTTGTGTCTTTCCAAAGCCTTGTGGACATGCTTCCACCATATAGATTTTACAATGTGGGGACTCATGGCCAAGACTTTTGATTAGTACTACACTGGGAATTCAGGAGTGCCCATTTTCATAAATTCAATGCTTACTAAAAAGAAGCATATTTCAATAAAACAAAACATAATCAAGTTGAAGTGAAACAAAAAAGTTAATATTTTCAGTACTAATTTTACAGAATGCAAAGATTCATGGAGCACAAAAATAGAATGCTTGGAAACAATAAAAATTTGTCAAGTTATTCAACAGGACTGATCCAAACCATTGCATTCTCTATAGGCTCTGTCTAAGAAAGGTAGAGGTTATTTTTTTCTAACATGAGAAATTTGCAAAATGAAGAAGCTATTTATAAGCACAGAGATTATGAGAAACTGTAACTAAAGGAATTAGTTAAACCATAGCTGGATTGCAGCCCACACATCTCTTAATGCAGGAAAGAAGACAGAATAAAAAGCAAGCTAGAGCAGACAGCCCATTAATGTGTCTACTCAGTCTTTACTTAAGTTTAAAAAAAAACTAAGGGCAGTCTGTCAGTATTTAGAGACAGATCTGTTACATCATGATGGGAGAAGGTTCACTTGTGTACGTATGGCAGGCTTCTTTTTTATTAAAACATCATGAGTGAAAGCTTATTTGTGTAATAACAGTGTAGCCATCCCATTTGCACTTTAATCTTGGGAGGTGCTCAGCTAAAAGCACACTACATTAATCTTTTCTCTTTTAATGTCTTTTTCAGTGAATTCCTCATATCACTATGGTGGCTAACAGCTACAACTTAGCTTTAATGGAACTCCTAGGACGACTAACCAAATTAATTAATCTGTCACTCTGCCACTCCTAATTCCCCCAATGCTGGAAATCTGTGACAGTCACCCTCACCCTCAAAAGTGGGGATCGGGCACTGCAAAACAATTGTAGACCAATTTCCATCCTCCCACCACTCTCCAAGGCTCTCAAGCAGATTGTGGCTGACCAGACATTGGCGCACCTCAACCTTCACAAACTTATATGCCCTCAGCAACATGGATTTCAGGGTGGCCATAGCACCATTACAGCCTTGCTCGAGTTTGTTGGTTTCATTCATAATTCCCTAGACCTGGGTCACCTCATTGGTGCAGCATTTATTGACCTATCAAAGGCATTTGACACGGTGCATCATGGGCTCCTCCTTGAACAGCTAACTGGCATTGGGCTGGCTCCTGAAACTGTTAACTGGTTCTTCAGCTACTTAAGCCACCACTTCCAGCAATTTAAGTTTAGAGATGTCCTCTCCTGACAGCTGGCCTGTCAAACCTGGAGTACCACAAGGGTCAATCTTGGGTCCTTTCTTGTTCAGCATGTTCTTAAATAAGCTCCCGGACTCCTGTCACTGTCGTATGCTCCTCTATACTGATGATGCAGTCATTTTTACCAGCAACCTGTGTTCTGAACTTCAGGAGGCAGATCTACAATGTGGCTTCACATCCGTGGAAGAGTGGTTCAAACAACAAAGGCTGGTCTTGTACTATAAAAAAACCAAGACCATGCTCTTCTCAACAGCACAAAACAAGATCAGAAACTACCCACTGGCAATAAAGAATGACACCACCACCACTCTGGAACTAGCCCCCAGTTTAAATACCTGGGGATCACAATAGACTCTACTCTGTCCTTCTCCCATCAGCTTGATATCACTGCAAGAGCCATAAACACAAGAATAGGTCTACTTTACTGGCATAAACACTTCCTAACTCACGAAGCACTAGATCTGGCAATCAACAGCTCCATTATCCATTATACATTATGGGCTGTCTGTATATGGAACTACAACAGACACGGCCTTTCATCGCATTGCAGTTGCCCTAAACAAAGCTTGCCGACTACTCACAGGTGCTCAGAGGCTCACCCACACCTGTGACCTTTACACCCAGACAATCTAGTTACAATTGAAGGACAGGATCCAGTACCAAACCTGCATATTAGCCAAAAAGTCTCACTAAGTCTACTACCATCTGGGGTTCAGGACCTCTTGCCCCGCTCTCTAAGACCCAGAGTTATCAGAACATCTGCCTCCCAAGTTTTTCATGTACCCAGATGCCGCACTTCTATGTTGCTATGTTCCTTCCCACATTGGGCAGCCCTCTGGTTAAATGCACTGCCTCCTGACATCTCAGGTGCTCCTACAATTGGATCCTTTAAAACTAGACTGCATCACCACCTCCTTGAATCGAGTACCTGTATGTGCCCAGCTAATCTGCTACTCACAGCAACTCCTCTGCTAGCACTTTCCCTACTAATTAGTCCTGATCATCCTCCCAAGCACTTACTCCCCCTTCCTATCCCTCCTCCCACCCTGTCCTCCATGCCTGCTTACTCAGCCCCATACCCCTCTGAACCCACTCCACTCCTATTGTCTCCCTTTCTTGACATAGACATACATTGTACAATGCCTTAGCTTTGTCCTTCCCATTACCTTATTCAAATATGTTGTTTTCCAGTGTTTATTGTCCTTAGTTTTTGTATCTGTAGTCTCATGTAACTGACGTGGAACCTTAAAAGAGCATCCACTCACAGATGTTTTCTATGATTTCAATAAATAAAAAATATTGGAAATGTAGCATGGACAACTGCATTCAGAACATAACTGTGAAACAACTTAGATCTTATATATGAGTTCCACCACTGCACCAAGGTCATTATTTAGTCATTAACAAATCAATTGACCTCCTGATGTTTCAGATCTCACTGCAGCAACATTTGACAGAAGCAAGGTTGCACAAAAAATAAGTGATCCCGTTTGCAGTAACAGTGGGTGATGACACAAAAATGGGGTGCAAACAGGCTCCCTGTTTCACCAACATCCATTTTTTTTGTATAAAAAATGTTTTATGGATCAGGTCCTTTCACAGGTTAAGGAGGGAGGCCACTCTACCACTAAGTTGCAAATGTAAATCAGTTGGCCATTTCTACACATGTAGTGTGTTGCAAAAGATGGGATTAATGAGGGTCACCATGCATGGCATGGGGACTCCCATACACTCCAAATGCAAACATTCACACACCACCACAAGACTTCAAATTATGATTATGTTCCTATAATTTTTATTTGGAGACAGCTCTCCATCTATGGCCACTTCAGAAATCGTCCAGTGTTTCTCTGAAGAAAATCAGCTTTTTCAAGGGCAGTGATCCAAGACCTAAGCAGATAGAAATGTTTTTCAATTCATTATAACCTGTTATTATAGATATTTACAACATCAAGTACTGTAAAATAACATATAAGTTGCTGTATGAATTAGCCTCTGAGCTTAAATCCATTCTGGAGTTCAATCTTGCTAGCACAATATACCTTGCACATCCCAAGCACATCCCACTGTGCTGTAAAAAGTGGTAAGTGGTCAACATGTACTAGCCCATCTCACAGCAGTAGCACTGGCACTGGATAACTATATCTGGACAAATGGTCAAATATGGGGATAGTCAGCTGACCATTAAAAAATGTTCCATGGCTGGCCCGGTGGTGCTGAGGGATGAGGCACTGGATGCACACCACGCTGGCAACCTGGGTTCTGGAATGGACTCAGGATGCAGGGGGTTGGCAGGGGAAGTAGAGGATTGAGCATCCAGAGGACTGCTCTCCTCTTCTGGGGTGGGTTGGGGAACATGCCTTTCTCTGTAGCGGCCCCCAGTGAAGACCAGGAGAACTACGGAGTGGCATTGCAGATGGGACCAAGAAAACTAGGGAATATGGCATCTCGACTGACTGGATGATGGACACCTGGACCCTCACTGCCATGGATCCCCTGGATAGCCAGGACCATCCTCTGCAGCACCAAGAGCCAAGTAAGGTAAGCCACAAGGCACATTCTTTCTGGAAGGAGAGGACCCATCTGACAAAGGGATACATCTGGTTACTCCGAAATTAACTGCAATATGAGGTGGGAGATGGCAACGGGGGTTCCCGGGGGAGGTAAGAGTAGTCCCTGGTGGCCCAAAGGAGAGGCTGGTCAAGATGTAGGAGGCACACATAGACAAATAATGCAAAAAGAATGCTCCACAGCAAAGCTGTTAAAACTGGCATCTGCCCAGCAACAGTCGCAGAACCTCTCTGTTTTCCCAAAACATATAATTACACAGTGTATCAGAAAGTGAAAATATCGACAATCCTGTGATAATAACATTAAACACTTAAAACATAATTTCAATGTACCGCTGGGGTCACAGGAGGGCACTGCATGCAGAATTAGTATATGTGAGTTGGCCCAGTGGCTTGGAGTGCTAAGGCATTGCATGCCTTACCTCCTGCCATACTGGAGACCTGTGTTTGGCAACAAGCACAGGTTGTCAGGGGTCATGAGAGTGGGAGAGGATTAAGCATCCCAGAGATAGCCCTCCTCTTCTGGAGAGGGGTGCCCAGCCATTTTGGCCCATGACTGCCACCAGGTACAGGCTCAGTGGCAGTGTGTGCTCAAGCGTCCTGAAGGGAGGGGCTGTGGCTGTAAAGGACTTGTGCCCCTCCATGCACACATATTGCTGCTGTAGCAGGGGAAAGGGCATAGAAAATGGAAAATGGGAGTATGGGCTATATGAAGCCCTTTTCATCTCCCGGGGCCCACTACACCATCCAAACTGGGGGACAATGGATATGTTTGCCTAGAGTGATGGCCTCTATGGCCTTCCCATGGGGGGGTCACTGTGGATGTATATCCCCAGAACTGGAGTAGCTAGAGACTGGTCTCAGGAAGTGGGGACAGGACAGAGGAAATGCCTATTCAATCAAAGTTAGAAAAACCTTTATTGATGGAATGGTATCTGTGTGTAGTTGAATACAGTGAGGGACGTATATTTAAGCAATAATGCATGACAAGGTGTGTGCTGTGCTGGGATAACGTCACACCTGGGGTGATTAGGCATAAGGCCACAGGCCGCGTGCAATTAATCACCCCAGAAGTGATGTTATTCCAGCACAACACACATCCTGGAGTGCATTTTTGCTGTTATACAATGGCTCATTGTGTTTTAAGAAAATGAAAATGTGAAAAATATGTTTAAAATACTTTTTTTCTTAGTTTTTTTGCTAGTGGAGGTATACCTATTGGAAAAAAAATCCTTAGTATCTGTGTTGCCCAGCAGGTGTCTCTGCACTTATATAGTTGTGCATATTCCCTGTTTGGTGTGTGCTTGTGCTGTGATTCTCTGCATTTGTTTATTGAGAACCCCCTTCCCCCACAAAATAAACCCAAGGGAAGTACTTAGTTGTGTTTCTTTGAGCTGGTCCTGCTGTAGTTCATGGATTGGCTTAATATTTTTTTAAATTATTTATGTGAAAACCACAAAGTTTTGAAAGTGGATCGGGAACCACAGATGAGTTTAGTAACCACAATCCTACTGCCTGTATTGTGTGCTATTTCAAATCAGATTACAGGTACTGTAGAGAGGCATTGTGTTCATGGCTTTGTTTGAATTTTCCTCCATTTGGTTACAGTGGGTGAAATCAGTGTGACTGTTTCTTTGAGGAACTGGGAGGTCTGCGCACTGAGTGACGAGCGGCTGTTTGAAAGTGCTCGCGTGACCTCCCAATGTGATGAAAATGCCGTTTGAGATAATGGCTTTTTTTTCATTAAAACATGTTTCTGTGGGGAATATGGGGGTTGGGGGTGTAGCGTTGTGCCAGTGTGGTTGTAACTGCTGATGGTTACTGAGACGCGAATGGAGAAAAAGAGAAGTGGGCTGTCGATAGGGGATAGCTGAAGCAGACCACGGCATGTGTGCAGTGATTTTCTTAACATTTGATTTGGTCATCAGGAGGCTGGGACTAGAGCCGTGATGTTGTGCTGGGATAACATCATGGCTCCAGCCCCAGAGGGACCAATCAGAGTCCAAGATTATTTTATGCCATTGTATAATAAACAATTGATCAGGTATAAATCAGATTTATACCCTCTAAATAAAAATTAAGACAGAGGGAATGATTTTCAAATGTAAAACTATGATGTAAGGTGCCTGTGCCAAATGGGTATGATGCAAGTGGCACCTTATATCATAGTTTGTGGAAATCCTGATTTTCAAACACTGGCTATGGCGAAATTGTGATTCCGTGCAGCAAAACCCCCATGCACCACCCTTGTGGCAAAAGTGCCCATGCACCAGGTTGTAAGGGGGCTGATCCATTCACTTGTTTGGCATTCTGTAAACCCCACCGTAGTTGCAACCGGGAGTATACATTAGACCAGCCAGAAGTTGATCTGATGGCCCTGTGCCACTGCTTGGGAGGGTCATGAGTGAGCTTTAGGACCTGAAAGATGGGGAACGGGGGCTGCCAGGTCACTGAGGGTGACATAGAACATGAGCTGGGCATGGCAACAGCTATAAGGAGCCGAGGAGGCACCTGGAGAGGTGCCATAGGGCATAGACAGTCAGGGATTGGGTAGGGGCTGGCATTTGTGGTACTAGAATGACACAGCACCAGTAAAGCAGCCCAGCACCTTCCCCACTGGACTGTGGGTTCTGTGGGGCAGGTGCCAGGGCTGCTTCCATCTGGGGTCATGTCATAATAATGTTGCAATGCCAACCCCCCTACCAAGTCCACTTCGCTGTCTGATATGCCCTATGGCACCTCTGCCAGGTGCCTCCTCCACTCCCTATACCTGCTTCTGCACCCCCCTCATGCCCTCTGGCACCCTTAGTGCCCCAGCAGCCCCTGTTCCCCACCTTCCAGCCAGAGTCCCCCCCACCTCCATGGGTCATGTAGGCTTGCATGAGGGGTGTCCACAGATCCCGCCATCAAATTCGGCATCTGCACCCAATGTTTGGTGCAGCCCTGCAGCTGCAGGAACTTCCAGGTCTTTGGTACAGGGACCCCCATATTTACAATATTGAGTGTAGGGTGACTGATACACCCGGAATTCACTGAAGTTATAGATCACTGCAATAGGGGTTCTTTGAAAATCAAGCCCAGAAGCTTGCTTTTTAAATTAAAGTGTCTGACCTGAAACTTAACATCATAAAGTCATTCAGTATTTGACTACATTATAGGACTGTGCAAGATCATTATTGACCCTCCCAAAAAATTCATGATTTAAAAATAAGTTGTAAATGTGAACAATATATTTTAAGCAACTGTAAAAAAATCAGCTATTTTCATGGTTAATACTAGTACACTTTCAATAGGCTGCCTGTTTCTTTTCTGTTTTTATATTTGTGGCACTCTAAAGTAAAATAGAAAGACCTGACATTTACTTATATAGTAAGTGGTTTAAAAAACAAGGCTGCTAAGTAATAGTCGCACAGAATTCAATTTAAATGTGCATGGGAAAGAACCCCAGATTAAATCAGTAGTGAGAAATCATGGAGTAAGGCAGCTGAAGGGGAATGTAATTTCTCCCCCACCGTTTTCAATGACAGCACAGCCTGAATGAAAAGCTTAAACAAATAAGTGTATGTCAGTGTGTAAATTAAAACCTGGTACTTAGTTTATAAAAATTGGTTTAGAGAGTGTATCCGGTGATTTCAGTGTGGACAAAACAATGGGGCACAACACCATGCAGTCAAAACAATGTAGGTGAGTACAGCTACAGTGGAATATAGCACAGACAACATAGTGCTATACCTGTAACTGCTTTCACTTTCCATTGCTTGCTATGTCCTCAAGGATGTTTATAAATGTTTTTGAGGGTGCGGGGGGGGGGGACTCCCCACAATGCTCCCTACTGTGTGCCCATTCTTCCCTGTGTTGTTTGTGGGGCTTGTGGTTTTGCCCGCATGTGACATTGTCACATGCTGTTTTGACTGCACAGTTTTGTGCCACGCTCTTGTCTTGGCACTTAATCCACAGTAGACCTTTAGAGAGCAGGATCATACAAAAAAGGACTTATAAACTAGTTTCAATGTACGTGTGAAATCACCTCAGTTTGTCAGTTGTGAATTATCAAAGAGTAAGTCAGCTGAAGGGAAATGTACATTCTCTCCCTCTGTTTTCAATGTAAGAACAATCTAAATGAAAAGTCCAAATTAATTGTATTCATATCATTATAGGACCTAAGATATGCAAAAAAACTCATTCTCACACTGCGGTAAGTATTACCAGTAACTGCACTTAAACTACTTTTTGTTTTAACAGCAACCATGATCTCAAAATATAGTTCTTTTCAGGAGCACACAGACATTTGGCTAGAATGCCATGGGGACCATGTGTGTTCTCTTCCTCCTAGTTAACACATGAGCACATGATGATGTCTCATTGAACCATTAAGGACTTTTAACTATGGAGTAAAAAAAATAACTATTTCTCTTCTGTGCCTTAGTACCATTATGTGCCATCTGGTTACATTTGCAAATGAGGTCCATAACAGCTGTACCATAATGCCTAGGGTTCCTTTGCATAAGATTTCTACTGGATCACATGTGGATACTGTCATTCGTAGTGTTAGTTAAACTTGTCCCTGGAGGATGCCTTTATAAGGAACTGTAATGGTGATCTTAAAACCCAAAACATGATTTTTTAAGTGAAAATCTCAAAACTGGAATTAATAAAAGATGGTGTGGTGGTACCATATACTGAAAAAAAAGTCTAAACATTATTTTTAGACTTCTCCCAAAATATACATCATTACAATATGCAGCAACATATATGCAAACTCAAAACAGAATCACTAAAAATAAATATAAACCATAAATAACAGTTATTGCATACATGTTATAAATTACTGCCAAAATGATAAATCATGAATCATCTCTTTTGGGGGACATCAAGTATTTCAGATCACAGGGAGGGGAAAAAGGATGATGATTCGGGAAGGGTGTATAGGTAGGGAAGTTTGTAGAGTCTAATTTATTTAAGATGATTTAGCTACATAAACATATGCCAATCATTTCATTAAATCAATTATTGGATTGAGAGTGCCAAATGCAATCTTTCAATCCAAAAAGCCTCTCTCTGTAACAGGAGACAAGCAATGTTGCCACCTCTTCTAGGTATATTCACTTTCTTGATTCTAAAAATCTCAGTGATGCAACTGACCGTTTTGGGGTATGAAAATGCCTTGAAACAGCTGACTTTTCATTGCATCTGTGAATGTAAGATTTGTGCTCAGATATCATCTTTTTCAACTCCCTCATGGTTTTACCACTGTAAGACAGAGCACATGGAAACTTGAGAATGTAAACTACAATCTCAGTTACAAATGTGATATGTCTAATTTTATTTTTTTCTGTCTTGAATTTTGTTATTGAGTTCAGTCAGTCTGCTTGTGTTACAGCAATGTGCACAATTCCCACAAGGCAAACTGTAAGGTGCTGTGCTGAAAGAGAAATCAGTAAATGGCTGTTTAAGGAGAAGCAAATCTGAATGCACTGGCTTGTTCTGCAATGTGTGTGCTCTTTTAGCTGCTGCTAGATGAGGCTTACAAACAACTCTGTCACCCTATTCTTTTGACTATAAGATTTTTCAGTTACACCTCATGACCAAGGCCACTGATTCACAGTGATTAAAATAATGAAATTGCATTTTCAAGTCTTAAAATTCAAGAAATTCTACCAGCGATTGTTACTCTAATTTCTGGATTTTACTGGGATTCTACTGTCCTTCTTTTAGTATCTGTATAAATAATCAGAATAAAAGAAGATTCAATATACAGAGCGTTAAATTAAGCAAATTAAAAATAGTACAGGAATACACGTTCTGTAGAAAAACTGATTTGGTATAAAATGCCAAATTCTGTGAAACTCTTTGTTTTTACCAGTGTGCAGATAGTCCAAATTCCAGATTTTACTGAGTTTTCAGGTAAAAAAAAGAAAGCCAGTGGTTTTGCTAAAGATATTTTTAATTTACCAAATACAGTGATGTATTTAGTAGTAATAGCCTATAACTTGGCTCCTATCTCTGACTCTCAGTAAAAATGATGGATTGTCTTTCTCAGTTGCTGGCATTAAAAACAATTTTTTTCAGTGTTTGTCTAGGGTATTGGAACACAAACATTTCCACGCTTGCATCTTCCCTGACTAGAGATGGTGCAAAGTAAAACTTCACCTGTGAACTTCACGTGGAGTGCAAAAAAATTGGTGCTTCTCAAAATTCACACATGTTTGAATGGCCGGTCAGAATTCTCATTGCAGGAATTTTTGCAGCAAAATTCACAAACTTTTCCCATGAAGCATGAAAATCACATGTGAAGTGTGAAATCTGCAGGTGAAATTTCACACTCGGTGACATTCTGCAATTAACAGGCTGTAAATTTAGTGAACTGCCTGAAATTCACTCTCTGAATTCCATAAAATCATTGAATTAACTCGTGGAGTTTATTTCGCTCACTTCACATATCTCTATTCCTGACAAAGTATCCCATTTTTGACATGAAGCACGGAGGTATTTGTGCTGGCTATGGCTCTAATAAACTACCTGATGGTTAATTCACTTGATTTGTAAGTGTTTTTTACATTACATTTTAAAATTCAGCCAAATGAGTGCAGCTCTTGTGTACTGTGCTGTTTGTCTGGGGTATACTCTCTCAGCAAATCTTTATTTCATAAGTCCAGTCTCTGTTTCAAAATCCTCTAATCTTGAACAGCTTCTTTTGGCCGTAAGAAACTAAGCTGGATATTTTAAACAGTTTGTTACGAAAACTGTTGTACCACAGGATCATGTTACATTCTATGGATTTACATTACAGTCTCATATGGAACTTTGCATCCTTTCAAAGAATTTCTAATCTAAGAATGGTACAGCAGAAGTTGCTTAATTGGGACACCCTGGTGGCAGGCTTTTTGTCCCGATTAAGTGGCTGTCCCTTTTAAAAGAAGTGCCCTTTTTTTGTAATGTAATACAAGTTCAGTTCAGCTGACTGATGAACAAGAGTTAGCTTGAAGATGTAAATGCAGCTCTAGTACTGTACTGCCAGCAGAAACACAACTCACTGTAACTTAAATCCATCTTTTGTAATTAATAAAGCTGCTGAATGGAACTTAAATGCACAAAGCTGCTTTAGAACTTGCTACCGTATCAGATACACACTGATTTACAGCCACTGCCTTACCCTTGTGTGTCTTATGCCACCTGCTCACTCTTGCTGAGCTCTGCCAATATGCAAAGATTCTCCTCACAAACTCTCCTTGAAGCATCGGAAAGACTGAAAGTTCAGTGAAGTGGGAGTGTGTTAGAGCCTGCGAGAGCGAGTGTGCTCACAGGAAGTGGAAGTTGTTTAAAGAATGCAGCAGTTTGTGTTTCTGCTTCAGGAACTTGCTACCCTGGTAGGTGCCGTCTGATTTACAGCCACTGTCCTGCCCCTGTGTGTCTTGTGGCTCTAGCTCTAGCACAGTAAGGTTCCGGCATGAGAGAGTGTGTTCACAGGAAGCGGCAGTTTAGGAATGCAGTTTACACTTATTCAGGTCTTGTACAATGTTTGAAACATGATTAGTAGGGTAGCACACCTAAGGAATCAGCCATCAGTAATCTCTTTAAAGCGGCTCTTGCAATCAGGACAGTGCCAGCTAAGTGACATTTGATTCATACAAATGCATACAAAAAAAATGGTAACTGAGCAGGCGTCTCGCTTATGCAGCTGTCCTGCTTAAGCATGTCATGCTTAAATGGCTTGTACTGTACTGCTTCCTGACTTCATATCATTGTAAATTTCAAATTATCACACCATGAATTCAAACAGAGGAAAATAGATCAAAGTTTTTCTTGTTACCCTTCTATACCAGAAAAAGATCATCTATATATTTCCTGAGTAATAAGATGTTGGTAAATCAAGGGTTGTCACAACCCTCCATAATGAATGTCCTCTCAAAGCCATACATGTACAAACTTGCATATGATGTGGCCATTATCAATCCCATCACCGTTCCTCAGTAATGTGGCCCTTGTTGACCCAATTGCCATCCCTCTTTGCTGTTTGTTATAGGTGTTTTCAAAGTGAACATAATTTCTTTCAAGTACCCACCTTGTCAGGTTGATTACAAATTATATAGGTGACGAATCATCCTTATTCCTAAGATTGAGAACAGACTCCAACAATAACAACCCCTCTGAATGAAGTATTGAAGTGTATAAATCTGCTACATCTAATGTAACTAACTAGAAATCTTCTGCTGGAAAATAATTAGAACCAAGATTCTCAACAATTTGTAACATGTCCCTTGAAACTTTTAAAAAAAGGAATATTTGGGATGAAATCCACAATAAAAAAGTCAATGTAACTAAACAGGAGCTTAAAGACTGAATTTAACCCCAAATAATTAGGGCATGCTGGAGGTGGTGTCAGTTCCTTATGTACCTTTGGTAAGCAATAGAATACTGACATTTCAAAATTCTTTCAAAGAAGTGCTTCTGCCACCCTGTCAGCAACCCACAATTGTATCACATGCAAAATTGAATTTTCAATTTCTTTCTGGATGGAATCTAATGGATTCCTGTTCACTTTTAAATACTTTGTTGTATTCAGCTGTCTGAGATACTATTTTAGGTAGTTATTATGATTTATAACAACTACCCCTACCCCCTTGCCTTCCTTTTTGATTACACATCAATCATCAGCTTGTAGAGCATGTAGGACTGGTATTTCCACTGAAGCCATATTTCTCTTAACATTTTTACAGTTTTTTTTATGACACTTTACATTTCTTTAAGTAGACAGCCCACAAAATGTTAAATGCCAGCTGGCGTTAGCCTTGGTGGGGATGAATCTTGATTTGACCTTTCATTTCTGTTACAGTTCTATATCCAGATCCCTAGAGTTTTGGTCTAAATTTGCAAAGAAAATAATATATATATGTGTATATGTATATATATATATATATATATATATATATATATATATACATACACAATCCTTCTGGTAAATCTTTGAATGCCAAGTTCAACTTGAAATTGAGCACCAGGTAAACTTTTTGAAAACACCATCTGTTCTTCAATTGTTAGTTCCCTGTCCAAGAGGCTGAAGATATCTTTACCCCTAGCTGGTCACTATTCCTGTTTGCTCTCTCCCCTGTGTCCCGTGTCCTGCTGGTCCTTTCATTTTTCCTTTTCTGTTTTGTCCATGGTCCTTCTTGGGCTTGTGCCTTCTCCTGAATTGTCTGAACTTGTGAATGTTTGTTCTTGCTATCACTGTTGTCCCACTGGAGGATGTAGGAAAGTCTTCCTTCCCCTCTTCCAAACCTAAAAAAGCTTGCCCTTGCCTTCTGCTCCTCTACTGTCGTAGTCTTCAGAACTATTGCTGCTGTATGATAGAGCTGTAGAGCTGGTATTCATTTACCTTTCTCCCTTTGTAATAGACCAACAGTGTACCTTTTGAGCTCGATAATCAGTTGTATCTCTTCTACATTTGTTTGGAATTTTCTTGCTTTGGGGTTTTCCTCAAATCTATAAATAGTTTTCTTTATTCTCTAAAATACAAAGAAATGTATCTCACTCTAATATTGGACTAGAATGATCCTCAACTGCTTTTAATTCAAGGTTCAGTCTCTTTTATTCTTCACCATTTGATTTGATTATGGCCAACATAAAATTGTTGGAGTATTTGCACCATATTGCATCCCATCTTTCAGTTAGATTTTTCAGTGATATTCAACATTGAGATCAATAGATACATAGTCCCTTTGGAATTCTATGGTTTTTGACATATTCAGAAGGCTTAAAACTCCTCTGTGCATAGCACAATGGGGCATAAGACAAAGTTGCATCACTAAGTAGTCACTGTAAGCAAACATCAATAATCCCTTGCTATTGTGTATGGGATCAAAAGTACTACAACTTATTTAGACTATGTAGGGGAAATACATTGTAAAGTGAAGACATCAATTACTCTTGTAGATTATTACTATTATAGTCTTAAATAGTAGTATTATAATCCTTTATTGCAAAAATGGTTACATATATGAAACATAGAAACACAGAGGCCAGGATATTCAAAGCCAGTTGTGCATGGCACAACTGAGTAGTGCTGGCACAAGTGCGGACTTGTGCCAAGGAGCGATATTCAGTGGAGTCATTGCGTGGTGCAAGTCCCATTGTGCCAATGTGCAACTATAATGAATGCATGCGCAAGAGCAGGGGGCATGCCCACGAATATGCAGCGTAGTGTGATATTCAACCTTGGAACCATGGCACAAGTGGGGAGCAAACCCTGGATGCACCGAGCAGACTTGAGCCTATAAATACAGGGTGCAAGCACACAGACAGCACTTGCACCAGGGGAGATGGAGAGAGAGAGAGAGAGAGAGGCAAGAGAAAGAGGAGAGACAGAATAAGAGACAGAGCCAGTGAGGAACAGAGTGCCTGGCACAGGCAGCCACAGGGGTGTGGGACAGAGATGGCAGTAGAGAGTGAGCCTGGGGCTGAGATCGTGAGAGGGAGAGGTAGGCAAAGTGCCATGCAGTGCACCAGGGTGGCATACGGCCTGCAGTAGCTGACCACCCAGGGGGAGACAGGACATCAAGGGCCATGGCTAGTGCACCCTTCCTAATGGAGGCTGTAATGAAGTGTGTGAGGAGGCAGGAGGAACAGTGATGTGGCCGTGGAAGGGCCTGTCAGTGGTATGCCTGGAACAGGTGGCAACGTGCCCTCATCACCTTTGAGAATTACACCGATACGGAGATTGTGGGTCAGTATCACCTGAGCAGGGCCATTCAGAGGCAGTTCTGTGAGCTGTGCAGTGAGGAGATGCAGGCACCCACAAGAAGGAGCCACGCAATGTCCATGGAGACAAATGTGACAGCAGTCTTGTGCCTGATTGCAACGGGCACCTTCCAGAGACCAACAGGGGACACTACAGGCATAACCCAGTTGGCCACATCCTGCCTCCTCACACAGTTCCTCAGTGCCCTGCTGCCACATGCTTTGGAATACATCCAGTTCCCCAGCACACAGGCAGAGCATACAGCAACCATGCAGGACTTCCACAGGGTAGCACGCATGCCTGGTATGCTTGGGGCCATTGACTGCACCCTCATGGGCATCCACATGCCACCTGTCCCTGGGGGTGTGGCCTATGTGAACTGGAAGGGGTTTCCAAGTGTGAACTGCCAGGTGGTGTGCAATGCCAAGGGATGCATCACCAATGTCTGTGTCACACACCCTGGGAGTGCATATGATGCATTCATTTGGCACAGCTCTGCGTTGTGTCACAGGTTTAGGCATGGGGACATCCCCATGGGCCACCTAGTGGGTAAGAATGGGATGGGAAAGGGGTGACAGGCAGAGCAGGGCAAGGGATGGGGGAGGCAGGGTGGGTGTGCTGGTGAGGGTGCCAGGGATAGGCAAGGGGCACAGTAACAGAGGACACAGGGCTAACCATGTCATGATCCACACAGATGACTGTGGCTATCCACTCAGGCCCTGGCTGCTCATTCCCTATCGGTGCCTGTCATCCCGAGCAGAGGAACGGTACAATGAGGCACATGCCAGCATGTGGAACATCATTGAGCGTGTATTTGGGATGCTGAAGGCACAGTTCCATTGCCTAGACAGGTCTGGTGGTACCCTGCAGTACAGCCCCTCGAATGCCTGTGGCCTATTCCTCACCTGCTGCATACTGCACAACATGGCCATTGACCATGGGATAGCTGTTGAGGCTGATGAGGGTGACAGTAGTGCGGATGATGATGGCAATGGGCCAGAGGGTAGTGCACAGCCCCTCGGGTGGAGGGATCCCTGGCTGCAGAGGATGGCACTCTAGCACAGGGACACCATCTCACAGGAGCACTATGATGCACGCAGGTAGGTGGCACCGCACCCACGCACTGGCCACACACACAGGTAAAGCACACAGGCAGGGGCATGCATGGTAATGGGCATGCATACACAGAGGCATGATGCAGGGGTGGGGTGTCAGCACCACACAGCCACACACAACTGCACACAGCAGTGAAAGCAAAACACACACACACACACACACACACACACATACACGTACCCAGGCGCTGGCATGTGTTGGGGATCAGATGCAGTGCACCGGTGATCAGGCGCAACCAGTGCAGATCTGCTCTCATCACAGCCAAGCTACATGGGCCAGTGGCCAGGCAGGCATGCACACAGGCAGTGTGCGGTGTGACACACAGGTGCCACGCCTGTGGTATACACACACACACACACACACACACACACACACTGCCCATGTGCACACAGGGCAGCAGCAGCAGATTGCAGCCAGGGCGGCATGCACATCAGGTCCGCTGCACATAACCATGCCCACCGTGGCCACGAGGGCGACTGCACCAAGGCTGATTGGCAGCCACAGGCTGCACATTGGCCACAGGGGTTGTTTGCAACAGCCCTCCAGGGGTTGTACTGAAGGACTGCAACCGGGTCCACGCAGGGTTGTGTAGGAACCCAAACAGGCTCACCCCCGGCGTGCCTGGGATGTCAACAGCAGAGACCTGCATCGACAGGAAGGGTGTCACTCGACGCTGGCATTGTGGGGTGGACAGTGCACTACATGGTGTCTGAGGTGGCTGACCACATCCTGTGGGAGCCAGCAGTGCAAGGCCATCCATGATCGCATTGGCTATGCAATCTTGGGATGCAGTCATGTCCTCCTGCAAGTGCTGTATAGCTGCCAGGAGCTGTGCAGTACCTCTCTCATGGTGCTCGGCCACCTGGTGCACCTCCACATTCAGTGCATGCACCCCAGCTACCAGCAGCACCTGTTGTTCCATGGAGGCCCATAGCAAATGGGTGTGCTCTGCCAATGGGTCGGCGCACTGGGGATCCTGGGTGGGGTGCCAACCCTCATGTGGTGAACGACAACACTGCACAGCCCCCCACTCAGTTGGATGTTGCACAGTGGGGTCCCCATGGGGTATGTCCCTATCAGATGCCCCGGCAGTGGACCCCACGTCCGGCTGCCCTATGGCCCTTGCTGTCTGCCACTGCTGCCCTTCAAGCTGCTGCATGCTGCCCAGCACCTGCGTGGCCACACCACTACCACCACATGGCACTGCCATGGCAGTGCACACAGCAGCACCTGCAGTGGTGGTGGGCAGCTGTCCTACTGCTGTCAGGCCACTGGGCATGCTGTTTCTGATGGTACCTGGTATGGGCGTCTCCCCTACAACACCACCCATGCTATCTAGGATCATGGTCAAGTCATCATCAGTGTCGGACCCCACCCGATCTGTGTCTCCATGCAGAGGACACCGTGGCTGGCACTATGCAGAAACACAGCCAGGGCTTCATCTGACCCCATGCCCAGGACATCCAGCTGGACAGTGGTGGTGTGCTGCAGCTGTTCAAGACCCTGGATGGCCATGGAGGTGGATGGCTTGTCCTCTGGGCTGGGCCTGCCTCCATGGCTGCTGCTGGTGCCTCATCCGTCGCATGCAAGCATGCTGGTGCTGGAAGAGAAAACAGATGTGTCAGTGATGCAAGGCCCCCATCCCCCCAAACCCCCTCGCCCCCGGCCACTGCTTGCTGTGCATGCCCAACATACATATTATGCAGTGATGAGCTTCCACCCATCTGAAAACCTCCACCCAGTGCACCATCCACAGTGCTGTGGCGCATGGTGGCTGCCACCAACTCCTCCTGCGCCCTGAGCTGTGGCACATTAGCAGGCCCCCCTCCAGTGGCTGTCCAGGCTGCATGAATGGTTGCCACCTTCTCCTTGATGTGGCACTTATCGGTGCCCACCTTCTTCCAGCACACTTGCACCAACCACTGGTGGCTGCCCTGCTGGTTGACACTTGCCTCCACCTCCTCCCAGGCCACAGCCCTGGCCTGTGGTGTGCCTGTGGCATTGGCTGCTGAGCTCATTTGCATGTGGCTGCTGCATATCGTGTACTTGCTCCGTGCACAATGGAATTGCTTCAGAACAAGTTGCGGTGCAATGTTCAGGCCCAATGCGCAATAGGGACCGAGGTGCATTGTACACCATGGCTGCTATTACGCACCAGTGCACAGTGCGTCGGTTGGCTCCTGACCCCTACTGTGACCTTCTGACCCCTTGGAACTCCACCACCATGTGCCTGTCAGGCCACACCCATGTCGCACATCTCCGGCATTGTGGGATTGGAGGACACAGCGCATGCCTCCACAAGGCACACTTCCTGTGCATGTTGTGCTCACGTGCTCCTCTGGCCACTATTGTTTTCCACACATCGCTGTCGGTACAATGGTGCAGCAGGGAGTTCGTTGTGCCCATAACTGGTCAGATATAGAACTGGTCAATCTGGTGGTCTGTGTGCAGTCACATGCACAAGGGCTGTTTGGACAAGTGCCCCTGCAACAGCTACAGACCGATGTCTGGCATGGCATCGCAGCCAGCCTGGTGCAGAACACTGGGGTAGCCAGAACAGGGAGCAATGCCACCACTGGTATGGTAACCTCATGCAGCTGGACCCAGAGTGCCTGAGACAGCTGCAGGCACGCGTCCACCAAGGGGCCATGCCACGGCCAGGTAAGTCAGCCCATGCTGCATTTGTGCCCTAGTGCTGTACTGTGGTGATGGCTTGGCTGCCTGGCATGCCCTGCAGAGGGGTACACTGTTGTCATGTGCATTGTGGTGTGGCATTGCCAGCCACAGCTTATGTTGCAATACAGCCTTGTGGGACATGTTGGGCAGGGGCACACACTGTGCACAGGAGTGGGGGTGGTGGGCACATGCTGTGGGTGTTCTCTGATGTGTACCTATCTTTATTCCATTCCCAGGACCGGAAGACCACCACAGGGCAAGAGTGACAGAAGCACCAGGGCCAGCCCAGCAGGCCACAGCAGGACCCAGCAGAGGTGCAGCAGGAGGACAGGCCCCAGCAGGGTCACAGTGGGCAGGTAGGCACTGTTTTGGTCCTGTGCACAGTACAGGGTGTTCTCTGGGGAGTGGGTGCAGCCATGGCCACCTGTGCCATGTGCCATGGCAGCTGTGTGTCACACTGTGCATGGTGCATGCCACTGTGAGGTGGCCATTGCTCATGTGTACCAGCTGTTAGTGGGGTGGGTGTGTGCCTGGCTTCCACTGGTGTTGCTGTGGTGCTGCTGGTGCCCTGTGCCATGTGATTGTCACTGTGCAGTTGGGTGGCCATTGGGCAGCAGTGCCCACCTCTGTGCATTGTCATGGCATGCTGGGTTGCTGGCAGGTGTTGGCCCACCCCCCTGTGGGTGGCTGGGGTGCCACTCAAGGGGTGTGTGTTCCCACTGCCCATTGCACACGGTAGGTGGGCATGGTACCTTGGGACCTTGCACTGATCACCTGTCCTGTCTTTTGTCATAGGTATCTGGTGGAGGGCGAGGCTGCCAGTGTACTGTAGGCTGCTGTGTCAGATTATTCTCATTATTTCCACCACCATGGAGGCAGTCCAGAAGGTGCACTGGCTCTTGCTGGCCAAACAGCAGCAAAGGAGGCACCAGGCAGTGGCAGGGCATGGCTGCCCTTAGTTCCAGTCCCAGCTTTTCCATTTCCCCTACTGTCCCTCCCCCATCTGTCCCCATTCCCACTGTATAGTCCCTGTTCCCTGTCCCCTTCCTTTGCTTTCCTACCCTTTCCCACCCCTTGCTGTTGTATATAGTTTTCTACAATACAATTATTTTGACTTACCTGCCTGTGTTGGTGCCTGCTTTGCAGCTGGTGTGAGGAGCCATGCTGCAGTGGCATGGTGTCTGTCTGTGTGGTGTGCAGGTCATGCATTTGCAGTGCACTGCTGTGTGCTGTGTACTGTGGTGTCTCCCACAGTGGTGGTGTCCTGCCCCTTGGTCAGTGACTGTGCCTTAGGGTACCCATGGGGCATCAGTCAAGGGTGTGTGACATGTGTGTGCTTGGCAGCATGGTTCTGGGTGTGGCCGGCTGGGGTCTCAGTGGGTGGGGGCACAGAATGCAGCCAGGGGGAGAGTCTCCATTGGTGGCCCTCCATTGGCCATTGGTGCCACCTGTTGCCTGCTTTCTTTGCCACTGTTGTGTTCTGGGGTGGGGGTGTCTGGGTGCCTCTGTGTGCCCTGCTGGTGGTGGCCACCTGTGGCCTGCCACTGTGCTTCCCTGGCACTGTCCCTTGGTCTATTCCTGTGCCGGCCCCCCTCTTTTACTCTGCTGCTGTGCTCATACCATTGCCTGTGGCTGCTCTTTGTGTGCCATGGTGCATGTCTGGTTGCACCATGGCATATGTCTGGTTGCACCATGGTGAAGATCTGGTTGCACCATGGTGCAAGTCTGGTTGCACCATGGTGCATCTCTGCCATATTCAGCTGTGTTGCACTGGCACATTTCAGCATGCGTAACCTCTGAATATGGCACTCATTGTGCCATGGTACACTGGATTTGTGCTGTGCCAGACTTCTGCCAGCCATTGGCACATTTCTGAATATCTGGCCCAGATTGTTTTGGCAGAGAAAGATCTAGAGATACATCCAGTCTGCAGATTTCCCTGCTTAGATCCGAGTGTGGCCTAATGCCAAGCTGCATTTGAGGATCCAATAGCCCTAGTGGCTGTTCATCAGCCCCTTTCCCAAGTATTTCTTCTTATCTTCTACCTGAGGGTTCCAGTATTGTCTTGTATCTATCCAACCCAAGTTTAAACCCCATCTGTCTTTGCTTCAACCACTTCTTTGGGCAGTATATTCTATTTGTCCATCATCTGCTGTGTGAAGAAAAGTTTCTTCACATCCTTCTGAACCTCTCCTACCAGCCTCTACCTGTGTACTCAGTCACTGTGCATTTGTTCTTAGTGAACAAGTCCTTTCAATCCACCCTGTTGAAGAACTTATTCATCTTCATCGCAGCCCCTCCCTTCCCTCCTGGCCTTCAGTGAATAAATGTTAAGCTCTTCCAATCTCTCCATATATGCTCTCCCCTGCTGCCTCTGGATTATCTTTTTGACATTCTATTGTATGGTCTCTATGCAATCCCTGTCTTTACCGAGGTGTGAATTCCAGAACTGTTCTCAGAATTCCAGGTGCAACCCCACCATAGAACTGAACAGGGGCAGTGTCACCTCTTTTCTCCTATACATAAAATCTCCTTCCTATAAATCCCAGTATTTTGTTTGCATTCCTGTGTCCTTTGTGACACTCAGTAGTGGACCTGAAGTTGTCACCAAAGATAATCCCAGGGTTTCTCTCCTCAGGTGTATGCACCCCCTTACTCCCCATTCAGTAGTCCATTTTAGGGTTACTTCTACCGATGTGCAGAACCTCACACTTTTTTGCATTGAACTTTAGCTGCCAAAATCTGGACCACTTTTCCAGTTTTACCAGGCCTCTTTTCATTTTTAATACTCCTTCCTCAGTTTCTACTCTGCCACATATCTTAATGTCATCAGCAACCAGACACACCTCACTTTGGATTATTTTTCCTATAGTATATCACAGATATAGAAATGCAGAGCTTTTGATTCCTGGAACGACAATTTTTATAGTCCTTTTTCTTTGCAATACATTATTTAAGCAATAAGGCACGACAGGGTGTGTGATATTGTGTAATAATGTCACTCCTGGGGTGGGTCGACGCACGGTGAAGCAGTGCTTCCTACCAGGAGCCAGCGTTGTGACACAATAACACACATCCTGAGTGCCTTATTACATATACAATGGCTTGTTGGGTATGGTAGGTGTGTTTTAAAAATTGACAGACACAGTTTGGTTTTAAAAATAAGTTTACTTTGTAAAATTTTATTAATTAGCAATCTGACAGAAAATAGTCCCTGAACAGTGAATAGGACTTGTAATGCAATTGTGTTGTGCATGGGTTAAATACAATACTTTAACATTAAATATGTTTTTAAAATCAATGTCATTTACTGTAAAACTATCATTTTTTTAAAATATTATTTAAAACTATCTTTTTTTTTAACAAGCAAAAACTGTCTTTTTCTTTAACAAGCAACTGAACAGTGTGATTTTTAAACTGATTTGCAGGCTTATTTGTAGAAGTTGAAGACACAATTGGTGTTACCCTGTATATTGAAGTAGTCCTTGTTTTGGGTTGATGAGGAGGAACTGTTACTGCTGGTGCTTAGTTGTGGCGTGGTTGCAGAGGTTCCGGGTTCATTTCCTGCGTCGGGTTGAAGGTGGTTTCCTGGTTCGGTTACTTTTGCGTTGGATTGCCTGCAGGTGCTTTGTGCCATGGCGTGGGACAGAATTTCACTCCAGGTTTGTCTCTGCTGCAATTTTGCACTCCAGTATGACTTTAGGGACATTTCATTTTTATGCCCAGTGACAGACATAATCTCTCTGGTCTGCAGCCTGACATCGGAAAGAAAATGAACTGTTGTTGCTCGCAGGCTATAGTTCGTATATTTTGTTGTTAAGCCTGCAAGCTTGCACATTCTTGGCAGCATGCTGCTTAAGTAGTTGACTCCCATCGGTTCTAGGGTAAACCAGATGTCCTCATTTTGTAGTTGAATTTGTGGCTTTCTTCGGGGGTGAAGGAACAGGCAGGGCAGGTTGGGCAGTAGTTTTGAGACATATTGTTTGAAGCATTTTACTGGGCACAGCAGGCTCCCAAGAATTTCAAACATGGCCCCGCGAAGGTTCTATCTGTCACACTTTTGTACTTTTGAGTGATTTGTAGTTTTTTCATTGAATCCCATAGTGACATAGGTCAGTCCATCTTCAGTGTGATTTATATTAAATGATTCTGGCTTTAGCTGTCTCTGGCCCTCGCATCCACGACGAGCGAAGTGGATTTGCAACTCAAACCAGATGCGGCGGACTAAACCTGTGGTGGTTTCAGGATTCAAGGCTTCAGAGTTTCTTATTTTCTCATGGTCTGTTCGAGTTATCGGAGGATGGTGGGTAGCTAGATCTTTTCCCTGTCACCTGATGTTTTTTAGATGACAGACAAAAACGTTGTTTGCTGCCTGGAAATCAGTGGCTGTGATGATATTCATTGCCCTACTGTTAGGGGGTTCATTCATGTAGCGGTTTATCCCCGCTCTGAGACCAACATAACTTGAAATGCTGTATTCATCTCCATTTGTATTTCTAACGGTGGCATAGAACTCTCGGAGGATGTTGTTCAAATTTTGTGCTGTTATGGTTTTAAAGTTGCACTCTATGTTTTTTTCTGTCAGCCAATCTTGTAGTACTCATACTGAACAGGCTATTTGCCATTGGGTGTTCACTTCATTGCGGTCAGTTTCTATTTTATCTTGTATGCCTTCTTCTAGGTTTACATGCCTTGTTTTTCCTTTTTTTTTTCCAGTACTCACGGCTGTGGCTGTTTCTGGCTCATTTTTTTCATCTGGAATGTTGAACATTTCATCAAAATTCCTGTCAGACAGCATGTTGAACGTCACCTTGAAGCTCATGACAGATGTCAGGTAAGTGATGTGGTCAGTGATCTAGATGTTTACTTTGAGAGGTGATGAAGTCATCAGCATGCCAGACCTAGATACAGTGATGTTATTGCTCAATATCATCACTGTCTCTAGCTGGTAGTAGCCAATCAGATTAAAGGAAATTTCCTTGCCATTGTATAATTTTTAATAATAGCCCTGCTCATACTAAAACAAACAGCATATTTATCTATCTATGTCTGTCTATCTATCTATCTATCTATCTATCTATCTACACACAAACACATATGTGGGATATTCAATGGACTGACTCAGAATATGCAGGTTAACTTCAAGTGTGAAGGGGCAGAACCATAACTCACGAGTGCTAAGCCATGAGTGAGTTATGAAAGTCCTGCCCACTCACAGGTGATAATAAATTTACCTATGCTGAGTCAGGTGATTGAATATTTGATATAGACAACAGTAGTTCACAAGTTATAGCCTTAAAGAACCTCTGATGTCAAAAGTGCAACATTGAAGAATCCGAATAAGCATACCCCCAGTAAATCTCATACCAAAAAGTAGATTTCTGTGTTACTTAATTTTCAAAGTTTTGAGCTATTTTGTAACCCTGATTGCACTACCTGACCAAAACAGCCTGTGTCAGTGAAGAGCTGCTGCTGATGTCATAACAGGACCTCACAGTCTAGTATTCCCTGTCAGCAAGCTTATAGGACCTGTTTCTCCAAAGTTTTAAAGATCATGTGAGAGGGTTCTATGATAAAAACATATTACTCAAATTTGAAAGTGCCAACTTGGGAAAGACAACCCATTACATCTACTGATTTTATGTCCTCTTTATATTCAAGAAAGAAAACTGTACTTGTGCAGTGTATTATCAATTTTAGACATGGAACTTAAATATCAAGTGAATGTATTATTGAAATCAAAAAATACTGAGCTATTAGAAAGTGTTGCATTGTTCTGTAAAAAAAGATAGAACATAAGAAACTGCATATTATAAGTAAGGAAAAGGTTACTGTAAGGGTGACACTTATATATGTTACTAAATTTTAGCTATAGAGACATGTGCAATAGTTTAATTATAAACATCTGAATGAGTTTACTGGTAGATATACCAATTTAATTGTACTATTAAATTCCCCTGTGTATTTGTTGGTAATTTTACCTCTATGGATTTTAACAATGTAGAATGTTATAAGTATATTTATGTATGCTAAAATGTATTTTGCAATATTTTGTAGTGACAATTCTGTCTTGTCAGTCAATAAACTGAACTGAAGATTATGTGCAATAGTTGTCTGAAGTAAAACAGGCAGCACCATTCAAAATACATTGCTATAAAAACTATACATGTTTCAAGTTTTGAAACAAGGGTGACAAAATTGTATTTTACAATGCCTTTGGTGTGGTCCATTTCTCAAGGGTTGCTTGATGCTGAGTCAGCATGCCTCCAGGCTGCTGAAGCCATTTGGAGTGCTACCCTACTGTGCCTGTTAGGAAGTTGTACAGTAGCCCCTCGCTAAAGCAAAAACCCCGCTATAGTGAAAACTCAGCTATAATGAATGCCTCATGTGGCTCCCGATGTTTCAGTATTTCTGTTCTTCAGAATTCCTATCCATGCTGGCTATCAGCCAGCGCACATGTCACCCGCACACATCAAACACTGTCCATATGCCTTATACACTGTACTGTCAGGAAAACAAAGTTAAAAACTAAAGTCAAAAAATATCCACATCTTAACTGCTAGCTGAGACTCAGAGTTAAAGACAGCACCTGTAACATGGATGGTGGCTCAGATATTCCATGCACTTTACAAATATGCTCCCCTCCACCACCCACCCGACTCTCATCTTTACTTAGTAAATTTATGCTGTCCAGTACTGAATTTATTTTATGCACAGTAGGTTCTGAATCATACTGAGGAAGTCAGATGTGGTGGAGCTAGAGCTGTGATCTGTAAGTCAGATGGGGGTGATTATGAAAGCAGGAAGAGCATCAAAAAAGATCTGGAATTTGGAGAGAGGTGTTGTTGTTGTCTGTTTTTCCTTTTTGTCAGTCTGTTTCTTTGCTTTTGCCTAGTGTACTAGTCTGTGTACAGATATCTGGAGTGATGAGTCTGTGAATTGGGGCGGAAGTGTTTGTAAAGAGTGTGGAAGCTCTGAACCACCGTTCCTGTTACAGGTGCTGTCTTTAACTTGGACTCTCAGCTAGCAGTTAAGATGTGGGTATTTTTTATTTTAGCTTTATTTTACTGACAGTGCAGCATATAAGACATATGGGAAGTGTTTGATGTCTGCGGGTGACATATGCTCCATCAGACAGTAGTGCATAGTAGTGTCCCTCATCGTAACGGATAGGGAGCTATAACAAATACAGATTATGGCTCCCTTTTAGTTCATTATAGTGAGGGGTTACTGTACTGCTAGTATTGTAATGCTGGTAACCTCACTGTTTGTCAGTGTCTACTTTACAATATGTTTTAATAGGAGCCTTATATGTGTTAATTCCTACTAGGGGTGGAAGTGTTGGCTCTGGTAAACTGATCTTTTCAATTTAGAGTAGAACATAGATGAGTCTGAATGTACATCAAAGCAGCCTAACAGGGAAAACACATTGTGTTGGCTAAATTAGAAATTCCTAGTAAGTTTTAAAAACAGTATTACCTGCCCAACCCCCATTGACAAGGAGTTGGAATAATTGTATTAAAGTGCCTTTCTTAAAAATCACTTCAACTGAATGATAGGTGTGAATGATCTCAGCCTTTCACCACATCATCAACTTATTCAGTGTGCAAACCTCACACAGTATGCTATGACCCAGCATCCAGCAACCCTGGAAAAAAGGACCACAACAAAAAGGCACATAAACAAAATATTGTCATCTTTGTTACAAAACCTGAAACACACAGAGTTTTTAAAGCAATGTTTACTGACTGGTGCTGCCTGTTTTACTTGTGAAAACCATTGCACGTGATCATTACAGCTTTGGAGAAACAGGTCCTATAAGCTTGCTGACAGGGAATACTAGACTGTGAGGTCCTGCGATGACATCAGCAGCAGCTCTTCACTGATACAGGCTGTTTTGAACAAGTAGTGAAATCAGGGTTACAAAATAGCTCATAACTTTAAAATCAAGAAATCTAGTTTTTGGCATGAGATTTACTGGGGGTGTGCTTATTCTAACTCTGCAATGTAGCTCTTTTGGCCAGATACTTTGGTACTTTGGTATTATTGGACAAAAGAAGGCGGAAAGCCCATCACGATTGTCCTCCACATTTGTGGATCATTCAATGGGTCCCTGATCGATCAACCATTTGTCTAGTTTGTTTTTAAATGACAGAATGTTTGGAGAATCGACTATTTCCTGTGGTAGTTTGTTCCAGATTCTGGGTGTCCTTATAGTAAAGTAGTTCATTCTTTTATTAGTTTTTGCCCTCATGATTTCCAATTGTCTATTATGCAATCTTGCTACTGTTTTTCTGGTAGAGTATTTGAGATCACAAATTTGCATCTGTTCTCTATTTGCTGTTATTTTAAATAGTAGTAACAAGTCTCCCCTAAGTCTTCTTTGCGCTAATGTATGTAGGCCTGTGCTTTCTAATCTGGTGGTGTAATTGAGTTTAGAAAGGTGGGATATGAGCTTTGTTGCTTTATGTTGAATGTTTTTAATTCTATTGATGTCAGAGATTAAATAGGGGCTCCAGAAAGGGGAGCAATAATCTAGGAGTGGTCTAACGAGAGATCTGTAAAGTGGCAGGAGACATTGTTCTGTTCTGTTTATAAATGTTTTGCTTATCCTACGGAGAATGGCGTTTGCTTGATTAGCTATTTTAGTGCAGTGGGAGGTAGAAGACAATTTATTGTTGACCAAGATTGCTAGATCTTTTTCTACAGTTGAGGTTTTAATGGCCATATTGTTTAAGTAATATGTTTGTAACGGATTATTTCTTCCCAAGTGTAATGTTGCACATTTAGTGACATTAAAGTGCATCTCATTCGTGCATGCCCATTGTTCTATTAGTAGTAGATCAGATTGTAATCCAGAATTTACGTTTTGATTAATAGCTTTTCCCCCGAGTTTTGTGTCATCAGCGAATTTAACCATTTTGTTGTTAGTTGATATATGCATGTCACCGATGAACAGGTTAAAAAGAACTGGTCCGAGCACAGAGCCCTGGGGGACCCCACTGTTCACTCTCCTCTCTTTGGACATTGCGTTATTGACCCTGACTCTCTGTGTTCTCTTATCCAGCCACTGATTAATCCATGAGGTTAGTGTAGATGACAATCCTATATTGATAAGTTTTTTAATTAGTAAAAAATGAGAAACTTTGTCAAACGCCTTACTATAGTCAAGTAGTATGACGTCCATAGGAATGTTATCATCTAGATGATAGCTGATATACTCATAAAAAGAGATAAGATTTGTGACACATGAATAGCCCTGTTTAAAGCCATGTTGGTATGTGTCGATTATATTTAATGTTGATAATTCATCTTCAATTTTAAGTTTGATAATCTTTTCCATAAGCTTACATGGAATGGATGTGAGGCTTATGGGTCAATAATTTTCAGTTTTAGAGTGAGAACCTTTTTTAAAGATGGGTGTAACTGTTGCGGTATGCCAGTCATTTGGCACTGATGATTCATTCAAGGATTTGTTAAATAATATTTTTAATGGTTGGATAATGGCGCTTTTTGTTTCTATTAAAAATCTGGAGCTAATCCCATCTGGTCCTGGACTTGTATATTTTTTTAGGGTATTTAGTGCATTTTCGACATCCTTTTCTGAAATTATGTCTACATTTAGGTCGACATTAGAGGGTACAGTGATAGGAGTAAAGTTTGGTTTGTGTGTGTAAACAGATGAGAAATAGTTATTTAGTTCAGCGGCAGTTTCACTATCTGAAGTGATAGTTTGTGCATTTATAACTAATGGTCCAATTTGGTTGTTACAGTTCTTCTTTTGTCAGTTGTTCTTTAAATCTGAAGCTTGTTTGGAGATTCTGCTGTTTTTCTTTGATTTCAGCAGTTAACGTCAGTGCTTCATAGAAACATAGAATTTGATGGCAGATAAGGACTGCTTAGCCTATCCAGTCTGCTCAGCTCTCCCTACCTACACTATTAGCGCAGACCATGCCTGATCCACAGCTCTTTCTCCCCTCTTCCTTTTCACTATTGTTCCCTTGTGCTTATCCCATGCATTCCTGAATTCCACCACTGTTTTTGCCCCCACCATCTCCACTAGAAGGCTGTTGCAGGACTCCACCACTCTTTCTGTGAATAAGTACTTCCTCACATCATTCCTGAATCTACCCCTCCAGCTTCATAGTATGTCTTCTTGTTCCTGAGCACATTTTCTTCTGAAAAATGCTTCCCTCCTGTACCTTATTTACCCCCATGAGGTATTTAAAGGTCTCTATCATATCCCTCTTCCTCCTCTGTTCCAGAGTATACATATCGAGGTTCTTTAGTCTCCCATCATAGGGCTTCTGATGCAGATCCTGCACCATTTTAGTTGCCCTCCTCTGGACCACCTCTACTCTGCCTCTGTTCTTCCAGAGATGCTGTCTTCAAAACTGGACACAGTACTCTAGGTGGGGTCTTACTAGTGATCTATACAGAGGCAACATCACCTTCCTCTATCTGCTGGTGATACCCCTCCCAATGCATCCCAGCAGCCCACTAGCCTCCCCAACTGCCTTGTCACACTGCTTGGCCACCTTTAGGTCATCTCATATGATTACCCCTAGGTCTCTTTCCTGCTTGGTTGTCATCAATATCACTCCACCATTTTTCACTCCATCCCTGGGATGCCATGCCCCAAGTGCATTATTTTGTACTTTTTCACATTGAAACACAGCTGCCATACCCTTAAACACTCCTTTCGTTTTCTCAAGTCTCTGCTCATCCTTTCCACCCCCCTAGAGTGTCTGCCCTACTGCAGATGTTGGTGTCATCTGTAAAGAGGCAGACATTGCCTTCCAACTCCTCTGTAAAGTCACTTATAATGACATTAAAGAGGACTGGTTCCAGCACTGATCCCGATGTATCCTGCTGGTCAACCTTGGAATGAATTATTTTTTCCACCACCCTCTATCACCTAACCAATTTCTTATCCAGTTTACCATCTTTGGACCCACTCCTAAGCTATGCTGCTTGCTTACTAGTCTCATATGTGGGACATTGTTGAAAGCCTTACTGAAATCTAGGTAGACCACATCCACCGCTCCACTCTGATCTAAATCTTTTGTCACCCAGTCAAAGAAATCTATCAGATTCATTTGACATGGCCTCCCACCTGTGAAACCATGCTGCACTAGGCATTGTGATATCATCAGAATTGTGAAAGTTGCTCTATGATTCACTCATATCCATTGTGACAACAGTAACAACATGATTTTGATATGTTGCTGTTACTGATGTCACTAGCCAAGATATCTTTTTTATCTTGTGAAGTTTACACCAGTCCTGTTGTGTATGTCTGTCTGCTATCTAGCTCTATTTATTTATTTATTGAAATGTTTCACCAGGAGGGCACGCTGAACAACAAGTTGCTCATCTCATGGTGCGACCTGGGGGGAGGGGTTACATAGGGTTGTGAAGAACGATCAGTTACAATAGCATGTGGGTAGTACAAACAATACAACATTGCAAGATTGTGCAACAGTTGGAACACAAGGTATTGTACAATAAACAGTAGTGAAACATTGGGTAAATTACAATACATGTCCAAAATCATACAAAAGAACGTATAAATGTACATAACCTATAGAACCATTTATAGTGCATGAATGTACCAGGAGCAGGCTTGAGGTAATATGCAAGTGCTGTTGGAGTAAAAAGGATGGGGGTAGGTTGTTCACACTAGTGACCCAGAAGGGCAGGTGGAGACGAGGTGGGGGAGAGGCAAGAACTGAATACAAGGAGAAGGGGTAGCCATTTCCTGATTTCCCCCTTCAGAATGTTGAGAACCCTGCTGGGGGGGGTCATGGTAGGAAGGCAGAAACTGGGGACATGTATTAAGGTGGGTTAAAGCAGGAACAGCTGAGGGATAGGTAATTGTGTAGGGCAGAGGTAAGTGAGTAGTTGGAGGAGGAGGAGGAGGAGTGTCATATTTCAGGGGGAAGGGAATTCCAGATTTTAGGGAAACGATGGGCGAAACCAGTCTTACTGATGAGAGTGGAGCGGCTAGGGACCATCAAGGTGCAGGCATCATTTGATCTGAGAGAGTGGGTGGGGGAGGTGGAGTGGACACAGAGGATGAGATATAGGAGGGGAGCCCCCTGAACCAGAATTTGGAAGTTAGTTTGGCACAGTGAGAGATGCGTCTATGAGATAGTGGAAGGAAGGTTAGAGAGCGATAGAGTTCACAGTGGTGGGAGCGGGAAAGGGAGTCAATAGCAAAGGGGAAGAAGGAGTTAATGAGAGTGTCCAACTTGGTCAGGGAAGATTTAGGGGCAGCACCTTAGACTACGCCGCAGTAGTCAAAGATAGGGAGTATCATCTTCTGGACAATTTCATGCCTCGCAGTCAGTGGGATGCAACTATAATTCCTGTACAGAGCACCAAGCTTGGGGCACAGTTTCTTCAGGATAGCACTGATATGCACAGAGAAGTTAAGGTGCTGCTCCAGCCAAACTCCCAGATATCGAAATGAGGAGGTGTCCTTCAAGATGGTCCCATCAAGGGTGTGGAAGTTGGGTAGGGCCGGGAGCCTAGAGAGTCTCTGCCTGGTGCCAAAGGTCATTGAGACTGTCTTCTTGGCATTTAGAAAAAGCAGGTGAGAATCAAACCAGAGCTGACCTTGGTTGAAGTCATGCTGCAAGCTGGTTTGCACAGCAGCAGAGTTTTTGCTGGAACTGTACAAAACAGTATCATCAGTGTACATGTGGATAGAAGAGGATGAGCAGGCTGTGGGAAGATCATTAAGGAAAATTGAGAAGAGTAGGGGACCAAGCACTGAGTCCTCATGGACACCACTGTTGATGGGGACTAGAGGGAGGCGGAATCAAGGATTCTCACTGACTGGGTTCTGCCAATGAGGTAGGATTTAAACCAGTTGGTGGCTGATGGAGCAAGGCCAGCTGAGAAGAGTGAATCAAGAAGCAGGGGATGGGAAACAATGTTGAAAGCTTTGGCTAGGTCGACAAAGATGGCCGAGGTAATCAGGCTATCATCCATCCTTGAAAGGATGGAGTCAGTAAGCCTGAGGAGGGAGGTGGTTGTTGAGTGTTTTTTTTCCAAAAACCAGATTGGAAGGGGGTGAAGAAGGAGGAATCAGAGGGGAATGGTGATAGTTGAGAGAGAACTAAATGTTCTTGAAGTTTGACAAGGGTAGGAAGGAGGAAAATGGGGTGATAGTTGTCAGGAGTGGATGTGTCACCACCCTTGGGGAGAGGAAGGACTACCGCATGTTTCCAGGATGAGGGTATTTGGGCAGAAATAAAGGACAGGTTAAGGATTAAGGAGATAGGATAAGCAATTACAGGAGCAGAAAGGTAGATAAGTTTAGGATCAAGCTCATCTGGTGAGGAGCCTTTAGAGGGATTGAGGGACAGGAGAACATTAAGAGCTTCATCAGGGGAGATAGTAGAAAAGGAAAATGGGGAAGGGGTGGGCACTGGCTGAGGTGAAGGGCTGAAGTTAATAGGTGGCAATGGGGACAGGGAATTTAGAAGAGACGTGGCTCACGAGGTGTAGTAGGCATTAAATTCACTGGCCACAGAGCCAGGGTCAGAAACTAGAGAGTTATTTATTTTGAGAACTGGAGGGGGAGGGGAAGGGGGAGAGAACAGAGCATGAACTACCCTCCAGAATTTAGATGAAGAGTTTGTGTTAGTCAGGAATGAAGAGTTGAAATAATCAGACTTAGCCAGTCTAGTAGCATTAGTACATGAATTGCATAGCATTCTGTACTTGGCGTAGTCATTTGGATGTTTAGTAGATTTGTGTTTTCTCCAGGCCCGATCATGCACCCTGAAGCAGGCCAGTAGTTCAGGGGGTGATCCAGGGGAGGTGAAGCCCATGGACTCTGGTCCGTCTGAAAGGAGCAAAGATATTCCAGGTGGCAATGAATTTATCCTTAAGATTGTCAAGTGCTTGGTCAACAGAAATGGCAGTGGAGGGGGGGGGGCCCAGTCAGTGGAAATGAGTGCAGAGATGATTGGGGTATGGTCTAAGGATTTAAAGGACTAGAGCTGTATGATTTTAGAAGGAGGATTGAGGTAATGAACCTTATGTACAAAGAAAATGGGATTGTGGTCACTAAGGGCATCGGGGAGGAGACCAGATTTAATGATACGGGATGGGTGGGTTGTGAGTGCCCAGTCAAGCAGGGTGTGATTTTGTGTTTTGGGATTAGGGCACGTGGGCTCAAGTATAAGTTGAGTGAGGTTTAGATCAGTGACATCATTGTGTAGCTTGTTTAACTTGGGAGACAACCAATTTAGATTCACATCAACCATTATGAAAAGTTCACCAGATTGTGAGAGGGAGGAGGTATTTGCAAAGAGTTCAGTCATGACCGAGGGTTGAATGCTTGGGTGGCAATAGATGCCAGTAACAAAGATTGGGATTGAGAAAGGAAGAGTAATGCAGGTGACAAGGGCTTCATAGGTAGCTGGGATGGATGTAGATAGGGTGGTAGTAAACTGCAGTGAGGATAGGCTATACATGGCCACTCCTCCCCCTCCACGACTCAATCACTCTTGTCTGGAGATGGAAAACACAGGGATAGCAATGGTACTGTGAGGGGTGCTTTTTTGAGCCATGTCTTGGTAATAATTAGGATGTCAGGAGTGTGTGAAATCATAAGAGTTTGTAGGAGGTCGATTTTAGGTAGCATGCTGCAGATGTTCAGGTGGAGGAGCTTCAACCTATTAGGGAGGGTTGTAGTGGGAGTGGGGTTTAGAGACATGTTATTCGAGTAAGGAGCCAGGGTAGGAGAAAAAAAATAGGGCCAGGGTTTGGATGGATGTTCCCTGATGAAAGAAGGAGGAGGGCAAGGATGAAATAGTGAAGTTTAGGACTTTTGTAATTGGAGTAGGAAATACGTGAGGGAGGGGAAGAGGGAGGGGTGGAGAAAAGGAGATAAGGAAACGAAGAAAGGCAAAGTGACTAGGAAGGAAAAACAGAGATGCTGGAGGGTAGTAGGGAAAGTGGGGTCTGCGTACAAGAGGAGCTGTAGGGGTGATTGACAGAATGAAGGAGGTATCTGGAAGAGAAGGGGAGAGAGAAGTGGCAATAGGTGTAGAGGGGGAGACTGGGATAAGGGTAAGAACCAGGAAGGGTGTGACTAGGAGGGAGATGAAAACCATTCTGGGTTCAAGTTCAAGTTTATTGCAGGAAAGACTCCATTGAGCAAGCTCATTCACAAGAAGGTCCTGAGTCATAAGCATATACGATACATAATTACATAGTTAGGAGATATACAGTGAAGGACAAAAGGTGGATAATTATATACATTTAGGAGGTATATACAATGGGCATTTTTGTACTACAACGCTGTACATTTCAGAGTTAGCCTAGTCTTATATTATGTAACACTTTTGATTTATACCGTGGAGGGCCAGTGAATACTTGTGGAGCTGTTTAGGCATTGAGGTCTAGTTGCATCTACATATGTCTTTTATTTTTAAGAATGCTAATGTTTTGAAGGAGTTAGTTGATATAATACTGGTTAGCTTCAGCATGGGTTGGAGTTGATTCCAAATCTTTGGTAGAGTGTATGAGACAGCCCTTTGTCCGGCTGCAGTTCGTGTCATGGGCACATCTAGTAAGACAAGGTTGGATTTCCTTAAGGAGTAGGTGCTGTGTGAGATATTTATAAGTGACGTCAAATATGCTGGCAGTTTGTGAAGTAGCAGTTTGAGGGTCCACATGCCAGCGTGGAGGAGACATCTGGTGGTCAGGGATGACCAACCAACTGCTGTATAAAGATCACAGTGGTGGGTCCTATATGCCGAGTTGGTAATAAAGCGGATAGCACGGTGGTATAGTATGTCTAGTTTTGATAGGTCCAGGGTTGGGGAGGACATGTAGATAATGTCTCCGTAATCTAGCAGGGGAAGGAAAGTTGCTTGGAACAGTCTTTTACGGATTGCTAGAGAAAAGAGGGCCCTATTTCTGTAGAAGAAACCCAGACGTGTTTTAAGTCTCCTTAAAAGATCCCCAATGTGGTCCTGGAAGTAGAGCTTATTGTCTATCCACATACCTAGGTATTTGAATTTATCTCGACTTCAAGGGTTCACCTAGAGGTTTCCATAAGTTTTTAGTTGTGAACGATGGGTCAGCAGATGCAAGTCTCGAGAAAATCATAGTTTTAGTTTTTTGGCATTTAGGAGCAACTTTGCATTGGTGAGGTTGCTTTAGCCTACAGAAGTCAGCTTGGAGCTGCTTCCTGACTTAGATAAGGACGAGTCTGATGTGTATAGTACCGTATTGTCCGCAAAGAAGTGTATGCTGGATGTCTTTATGTGGGAGTCAAGGTTGTTAATGTAGAGGAAGAAAATGATTGGTCCCAGTATGGAGCCTTGAGGGACTCCTCTGGTGATTGAAAGTGGGTCAGAAAGTAGGCCGTTGGCTTTGACTTTTTGAATCCTTTCCGTAAGGTAACTGGTAAACCACTGTAAGGTGGTTGGGGTGGCACCTATGTGTGCAAGACCAGCGATTAGGAGGTGATGGTCTACAGTGTCGAAGGCCTTGCTAAGATCTAGAAAGACCGCACCCGTGACTTTCTTGGAGTCCATTGCATGGATCCAGTCATTAAAGACCTTAGCCAGGGCTGCGATTGTACTATGCTTCGACCCGAAACCAGATTGTGCCAGGTTTAGTAGAGAGTGTGTTTCAAGGTGTTTATTTAGTTGGTTATATATGAGTTTTTCAAACACTTTGGATAGTACAGGCAAGATGGAGATAGGTCGGTAATTGTTCAGGTCACAGGGGTCTCCTGATTTAAAGAGTGGGAGAACATGGGCAGATTTCCAGCATGAAGGAACAGTGGCTGTGGTAATAGAGAGGTTGAATATATGAAGGATTGGAGCTGTGAGCTGGGCATAGCCTAGCTGTATGAAGAATGACTCTAGGCCATCGGCCCCTGCACTTTTCTTGGTGTCTAGGCTAAGGATTAAGTCTTCAACTTCTTTATAGCTAGTCTGACACAACTGGAAGGGTTGAGTTGGAGTAGCATGTATAGAATCTGGTCTGATGTGGTCATTTGCTCGGCTAGCGTAAGGGGAGGAGTCAAATGCCAATCCGGCTGTGGCAAAGTGGAGGTTAAGTTCTTCTAGGATTTGTAGTTTATTTTCAACTATCCCATCCTTGGCCAGAATCTTGGTGGGAAGGGAAGGAGCAGCCACATGGCCTTCAATAGATTTTAATGTCTTCCAGATTTTTTGGGAGTTCCCTTTAGCCTGCTCCAGGGTGGAGATATAGAAATTTGCTTTAGTAGTCCATACACTTTTAACACAAGCATTTCTGGCAGCTCTAAATGCCTGCCAGTCTGCTGGGTTCTTTGTGTGCCGGGCCCTAGCCCATAGCTTGTCTCTGATGGTAAGTGCATATTTGAGCTCTTGGGTAAACCACGGGTGCATGTTTTTCCGCACCCTCATTTTAACGAGGGGAGCATGGGTAGGATAGTAGAGGCTTTGTACAGGCTTACAGATTCAGGTCACACCACTGAATATTAGGACATTGATAATTTGCTTTAGGTATGAATGACCCAGGACTAGGAGTAATAGGGGAGAGTAGTGGGTAGAGGATTGCAACCTACTTGTGTTGTTGCCCTCTAGTGACTTTGCATTATAATTTGCAAATGGAAAAGTAGACAAAAAAAATCTAATACACAATGTAACCACTGTACAACTTAAAATTAGTTCTGAAAATCAACTCTACAGTCCATTTGAGGAAACCCTAGTGGCAGGATTGTTATAAATAATACAAAAAAAAATCAACAAATCACTGACACTGACACTGACTCTATCTATCTTTCTAGGTAAATATTACAAGCATGAGACTTTTCCCCATAGAAAACCCCATATTTATTTCTCTGTATACTATACCTAGCACTGATGAAACATTAAAAGTATATACTGTGCCTGCATTAATTAAAAGTACGTGCCCACCATACATAAAACCCTATGGTACCATACTAATTACAACTAATTACAAAATCTATTAAGAAAACAACTCATCAGTTAAAATACCTGCCAAGTTAATTACAGAAACTAAAACACTAACCATAGTACACTGAAAAACTCCCATACCTACAATATGAAGCCATTAATTAGGCAAACAAACTAGCATTAAATAAAGCCTAACAGTTCAATAAAAGTTCCATCCCCCAATTCTAATCAAACAGCTATGACCCTTGATGCTGCCGCTCTCTTCTCAGATGCTATGTCCCCATGCTGCTGCCACTGACTTTGACCTCTTCTAGCTGCCATCATGTACTTCATGCTGCTGCTACAAAGCTCCATGATCTGCCACTCCTGAATGCAGAACTATGCCAGTACTGACTGCAGACACATACTGTTCCCAACCATATACTGTAGTAGGAATCCTCTCTTTTAACTGTTTGCCATAAAGCAGTAGCAATCCTAATGAAAAAAGACCTTTAAATTTTATGAATGAGCAAGGGCTGAGCTGCTAATTTTGTGTTCAAATAATAGGATTGTTTGTAATTTTAACTTTTCATGTGAAATTGCCACAAAGTCACAAACTTGCCACTACAGGGAGTGGGGCAACGTTAATGACTTTGCCACACCTTCACATGGCGAAGTTCTTGATTCTTTAAAAAAGCAGCTTTTTCAAATTTTAAAACACACACCTTACACACGTTCAGCATATCCCATCATCTGCCACCCCACCTGATGATGAAAACCCCATTCCCTCAGCCCCACTGTCATAGCACTCACTTTTCTCCTCCACCAGCATCCCAGTGAAGTTTCTAAAATGTATTAAAGTGGTAGGGATTTTCTTGTGTCCTGATTGGTCAAGAAGAGTATGATGCCACATAGCTTAGGAAAAGAAACTCGTGGCTTTGGACTTCTTAAGGCAAGCAGGATGCAGCCCATTCAAATAATAATGTTTCTGATAATGTTTTCAAAAGCTGTCTCCAGCAGTCATTCTTGTAAAGTAAAACCAATATCAACTTTTCTGCACAAAACAAAATACTATCTTGGTAAAAAAATAGTTTTTCCCCCACCCCACACTCCCACATTTTACTTAATCAACAATTTCAGCTGTTATTTTAATCTTTTCCATAGAAGTTTTTTTTAACGTATTTACCTTTCTCACAGGGGCAGTCACACATTTCAGTAGATTTTCACCAGGTCCCTGCTTCAACTCTCAGTTCTGGATGTAGTCATGTCCTTCCTCCTCCAGGTCTGCTGAATTGAGACTGCACTATCACTCCTGAGTAACCACCAATCACAGAGACTGCCCAGTAATTTCTAGTGTTCCCGCTCCCCCACAGCACTTTCACAAAGTCTGAAGAAAACTAATTTTAAAGTGTAGCACTCCTATTTCGGAGTCCCCCTCATGATCTACTGTCTGCTGCTGCCATCTGGCTCATGCTCAGTATATGTATAATCCTCATGCAATCTAGACTCAGCTTAAACAAGTCAAATAAAACCATACTGAAAATAAACCCTCCGGGATTGATTCGACTTCTACAGTCCCTGGCTGCACACAGTGAGAGAGAGGGAGATACAGAGACAGAAAGAGAGAAAGAGAGAGAGATAGAGGGAGATGGATGGGGAAGGAGTCACAAACATCGCCTATGTATTAAATGCACAGGCTTCCTTCAGTGATTCCTTTTTCAGAACCCAACTGCTCCTAATGTCTCCCGAAGCACACAGCTACACTCTTGAAATGGACTCCCACCCAGGAACCACACTTGTCTCAGGCAAGCATTTTAAAGTAATTTATTTGTTTTAGAAGTATATGTATATGAAATTTACTCTTAAGGGACAAACACCCCTTTTTCATGTTCTACTCCATTGTCCTGCAGACACAAAAGGTCGGGGGGCAGTAAATATTGATTGATTGATCGAATCACATTTTTTGACTAGCAAAGGCACACTAAGCTATGATAGCTTGTTTTCTGGTGCATCCTGGGGGTATGGTTACATGAACCTCTTTTTCAGATTGTAAAGTTTTTATTATTTTCCTTATTATAGCATCATACAAACAATATGGGATGATACAGCACATAATTTATCACAAAACTTTGGGGGAAGGAAAGGCAAGGAAGGATGGGAGGGTAGGGGGAACTCAGGAAAGGGAACAAGGGGAGAGCAATTAGAACAGCAAGCACATATTGGCAACTGCATAAAATGGCTATCTTATTATTGCAGTAATGGTAACTATGTATACAAACTTAACTACCCTGTCATGTAATGTGGATACCATCAGTTAACAGTGACCTTGCTTTAGTCCTCGTTATGGGGCCCCAGTTCCTCAAATAAAGTAAAAGGTGAGGTCACATAAGTAAGACAGATGGGATCTGACCTGGAGCTACCTTGGAGTACACAAAGAAGGTTACTCACCCTTCAGAGGTCATATGGAGACACTGGCAAGGGGTCAGAAGTCAGGAAATTACTTTATCTCTATCGTGGTTCAAGATCTGTGTCTTGTCCCAGGAGTCCAACCATGTGAGTTCATTCTGTTATCCCTGAACTTCAAACTCTAATAACAGAAAGAGTAGCACACAAAGAGTCCACGGGCCAATATGCTTTGCGGGCCTAATGAGCTTAGTTACAAAGTTGGGTAAGGGTCCTAGACATAACACTCAAGTGGACTAAGTGTGTTCTTAATAAATGAGCTATGAGTTATGGACCGAAACCTTCCTGGGTGGGACATTCTGGGTATATCTGAGGCTCTGTTTCCTGACACCTTGGGTAAATGCTCTGAGAGACCATAAGTGTGTTCAACAACTGTAGGCCAAACTTATTCCTGAGCACAGAGGGAGACAACACAGCTGAATCCAGCCAATCGGGGAGTACTCAACCCACCCCTTCTGGTGGGTTTGCATATCTCAAGTAAGGAGCCCAGCACATCTGGAATTTAATCATCTGGTTGGTGCAAAGGTGAGACAACCTGTCAAGTTTTGCCAGGGTGGACAATGAGGTCTCAACCTCATGGAGAGTGGGGGTGGTAATCATACGAACATACGAACATACGAAATTTGCCAGCAGATAAAGGCCTAGAGGTCTATCAAGTCTGCTCGAATGTGCAGCTAGCACCCCTTATTCTGCAGCTGCCCCTCCCTTCCACCCTTCCCCTTTATTAACCCTCCCCCTTGTCCTGTCCCATCCTCGTTTGAAGCAGTCCACTGTTCTACTGCATACCACTTCTGCAGGTAATGCATTCCACCCAGCCACCACCATCTCTGTAAAAAAGTGTCTCCTCATCTCCCTCCTGAACCTTACTCGCTCCAGTCTCATATCATGACCCCTGGTGGCCCTCCCCTCCCTTACTTTGAACAGCCCTCTGTACCTGTCTTGTTTATTCCTTTCATGTATTTAAAGGTTTCAATCATGTCCCCCCTGTCTCTCCTCTCCTCCAGTGAGTACATGTTCAACTCCTTCAACCTCCTCTCATGATAAGTCCCCCAGACCCTTGATTATCTTTGTCGCCCTGCGCTGCACTCCCTCCAGTAACTTAATGTCCCTCTTCAGATATGGGCGCCAGAACTGCACGCAGTACTCCAGGTGTGGTCTAACTAATGACCTATACAGTGGCAGAATCACCTCCTCCCTCCTCTAGGATATACCCCTTGCAATACAACCCAGCATTTTGTTGGCCTTTGCAGCTGCCTTCCTACATTGTGCCGAGTTGTTCATTGACCCTGTAGTGAGCACACCCAGATCCTTCTCCTCCTCTGTCTGGGCTAGCTGCACTCCCCTAGCTGGTAAGTCCTCCTTGGGTTCTTCATCCCAAAATGCATCACCTTACTTTTTTGGCATTAAAGCCCAGTTGCCAGGTGTCTGACCAGGTTTCAAGCTTTGCCAGATCATCCTGCAACCCCTGCCATCCCCTAGGTCATCACCACCGCGCCAACCTTGGTATCATCAGCAAACAGACTGATCTTGCTCTTGATGTCCCATGATATGTCTGCAATGAATATCCCAAACAACACTGGTCCCAACACCAAGCCCTGTGGGACACCTCGTCACTGCCCTTGGGTGTGAAGCTCCCACCCACCACCACCCTCTGTTGCCTTCCCTGCAGCCAGTTTCCTACCCATCTCACCAGCATTGCACCTGCCCCTGTGCCTACTAACTTCCTTCCAGCCTTCCATGTGGCACTGAGTCGAATGCCTTACTGAAGTCCAGATACAGGACATCCACTGCATGTCCCTGTCCAGTTGCCTAGTTACCCAGTCATAGAACTCGACCAGGTTGGTTTGGCAGGATCGGTCACGATGAAGCCATGCTGTCTGCTGTCCTGTAGTCCTTTGGCCTCTAAGAGGGCCACCAGCCTCTCCTTCAGGATAGTCTCCATTAGCTTACCCACGATGGATGTGAGGCTCACTGGTCTGTAGTTTCCTGGTTCATCCTTGGGGCCACTCTTGTGGAGGTGCACCACATGAGCCACCCTCCAGTCCTGAGGTACACACCCCGAATGTAGTGAGGCATGAAATAGGTCTGCCAAAGGTCCTGCAAGGACCTCTGCCAGCTCCTTCAGTACCCTGGGGTGGATGCCATCTGGGCCTAGCGCCTTGTCCACCCTCAGTGCCTTCAAACCCTCTCGAACTCTGCCCTCCATGATTTCCCCATCTGTCACCACTTCCCCCCCTGCGTCTGCCATTTCTCCCATCTTGGGTGTCACCCCCCTCTTCTCTTTAGTAAATACTGAGCAGAAGTACTCATTTAGTGCTTCCGCCTTATCGTACCCTGCTTCCACCCAACTCCCCTCCTTCCTAATCCTTACTATGTGGTCCTTACAGCTCCTTTTCTCCCTGATGTACTTAAAGAAGTCCTTCTCCCCCTTCTTAATGCCTTGTGCCAGCCTGAGTTCCGTAGATGCTTTGGCTCCCCTTACTGCCCTTGTCACCTCCTTCGATTCTGTCAAGTACTCCTCTCTGTCCTCCCCCTCCCTGTTTTCTTGTATTTCCTAAAGGCAGCTCTTTTCCTCCTTACCTTTCCATGACCTCCTTGCTCAACCAGCTCGGTTTCTTAGCCCTAGCCTTCTTGCTCTGGGCTTTGCAGCAGGTTTTGGTTGCCTCCACTATCCCCAACTTTATGAGCTCCCATCTCTGGTTAGTATCCATACTAGATTGAATTCTGGCCAGGTACCCTTTTACCACTTCCCCCATCCTCCCAAAGTCGGCCCTCCTGAAGTCCAGCACTCTTGTGCCAGATTCCACTCCTTCCTTGCCCATATCCAATGTGAGCCATACTAAGTGGTGGTCACTCCCTGACAGCGGTTCCTCCACTGTAAGTTCTCTTACAAAGTCCCCATTTGCCAGCACAAGTCAAGGGTATTCCCTAACCTGGTTGGTTCACTGACCATTGCAGCAGGAAGCTGTCCTGGAAGGCATCCAGCAGTACCTGCTCCTTCTGTTCTAGTTGTTGGGGTGCTCCAGTCCACTCCTGGCATGTTGAAGTCCCCACAATCACCACACTACCCTTCTCTGAGTCCTCTTGATCTGTCCGCTGGTTCCTGTCTAACTCCTCCATCTGAGATGGTGGCCTGTACACCACTCCCATTCTAAGACTCCTATTCTTGGAATCCTGGATTTGCACCAAACTGACTCTGTACTACCCTCCTCCCTTCCTCCTTACACACTTCAGTCCTTCCTTCACATATAGTGCCACCCCCTCCTTTCCCAGTCACCCTGTCCCTCTGAAATAACCTGTACCCTGGTACAGACAGGTCCCAGTCATTATATTGGGTGGCCCATGTTTCCGTGATGGCTGCAATGTCCACCTCTCCCTCTGCCATGAGAACCTGCAACTCTGCAGTTTTCCTCCCAAGGCTCCTAGCATTAAGGGTAACCACCTTCCACCCTTTCCCCCTCCACCCATCCTGCCCTCCTTTCCTAGCATCACCAATAGTACTCCATTAGAATACCAGGGCTCTCTTGGTTTAGAGGGCCAGCAGGGCTAACCATCTATATTCCTGCTGGGTCATTTGTGAGATATCTGTACAGATCCCTGGGAGGAAAAACAGTGGCCTCTGGGGAATGGATTTGTGTAGAACTTGTGCAGCCAGGGTACAGATCCCCCTCCAGAGTTTTTGTATCTTAGGACAGGACCAAAGTATGAGAGCTACATGAACCTCTTTTTACTGATGGGGAATGCTGGCCATAACCCTGAGTTTTCTGTAGCACATTTAGCAATTCTTTGGATAGGGTTTCTTGCGATCTTATTTCAGTAACAGTGTTGTAAGATTTATGTCCTAGGATTATTTTCTATCCTTTCCCATATCTGAACATGTATCATTCTCCCTGCTTTTGACTTTATTTGGTATTATATTACATGATGGATCAGTTTAGGATTTAATGATATAACAGGAATTTGTTAAATGCTCATAAATTCCTTTTGATTGCTGTATCTGTGTATGACATCATGATTTTGTTGTACTTTCCTTTCTTTTTTGACAAATAAAAACATTCCCCTTCTCTTCCTGCAGGGAGCCACATTGACTTCTGTTTTGGAGGATGAAGGAGCCTAAAGAGGAGGGTACAATAGCATCCCAGGATCCCAGATGGAGGAGACTGCCTCCCTCCCCCGCTGGAAGTATTCAGGAAGCTTCTGGACTAATTGTCCCTACTACAATGCAATCTGTGGAACCTCTGGTTGAACCTGCTGAGTATATAGACTTTGACAGTACAGAAGTGAGTAACTTCCTATCTGAAGCCTCTTCACCTGTTGTTACTGCAAATGTGGAAATTGCCTATACTGAACTTAATCATCAAGATAGAAAATCTAAAGATGTGGTCCCTATTCAGGGACAGCTTGTGGTGTGGTTTCCTATGGTGCATGGCTACCCTAGCTGAATGCTGCCTGGATGAGGAACTCAGCAAGAAATGCACTGCACTCCTCAAGTTGATATTAGAGGAGGAGTAGAGGTGCCAAATGGAGAAACAGAAATTAAAACAAACCCAATGCACAGATCCCAAATAAAAAGCCAGTTCCCAAAGATATACTACAAATTGTTAATCTTAGAGTGTCAGGTGAGGCAGTACCCACGTCCATGTTGACCAGACCCACTGCATCCTCGGATCACTCTGATGACAAGCCATCAGACAGCTGTCAGTGGCAAAAGCTGAGTGAAGGCTGCCTCTTTGATTTCTGCAGGCAGCAGGAAGAGAACAACCACTCCTGCAGAATTATAATGGTGCTGAAGCCCTAACTAAGTCAGGGTGGGCAAGAAAGTCAGATGGTTCTAGTTGGGATCCAGTACTGTATGTACCTCCCAGAAAACTATTGACGCAAAAACTGAGTTACACAGAAATATAAAAACACAGAAAATTATGGCAGAAAAAGACCAATTGGTCCATCCAATCTGTCCGTGTTCCCTATTTAGCCCTGTAACGTATTGCCCCTACAGGGTCTTAGCACTCCCTATCCTTCTCCCCTTTCTCCTCCCAGTTTCTGCCACCCTGAGTCCCCACTACATCCTTCATTCTGTCCCAACTGTGCTTGAAACATCCAACAGTTTACACCATTTCTGTAAAGCAATACTTCCTCATGTCCTTCCTGAACCTCCCTCTTGTCACTTTCCACTCATGTCCATGTGACCATGAACCAGTATTCAAGCTAAAAAGTTCCCCGCAATTCACCTTGTTAGTTCCCTTCAGGAACTTGAAGGTCCTCTATCATATCTCCCCTCTCCATTCTTGTCCCTAATGAGTACATGTTCTGTATCTTAAGGCACTCCTCATAGAACCTGCTCCGCTGGCCTGGAATCATTTTTGATACCTTGTGTTGCACCATCTCAGATATCCCCATCCTTCCAGAGGTAAGGGCTCCAGAACTGGGCACAGTGCTCCAGGTGTGGCCTCACCAACAGTCTATATAGGGAAAGTATTACGTCTTCCCTTCTACTATAAATACCTCTCCCGATACCTCCCAGCATCCTTCTTGCTTTTCTATATGCCTTGTTGCACTGACTCGATTTGTGAGAGAGTTACTGATGATAACTCCAAGGTCCCATTCCTCAGTCATAGTGCTAAGTATCACCTCACCCATCCAGTACTCTGTTCTGGGATTCTTGTTCCCTAGGTGAATTACCTTGCACTTTTAAGCATTGAATTTCAACTGCCAAATCTTGGACCAGCTCTCTCTATTGTATAAGTTACTCTGCATGTCCCTAATTCCTTCATCTACCTACCCAGTTTTCTATGGCCTTAGCAGCACCCAGATCCTCTATCTTCTTTAACAAACACCAGTGAGGCACTGATTCAAAAGCCTTGCTGAAGTTGAAGCAGAGCAAATCCACAGCATGGCCCTATTCAATTCCCTCATCACCCAATCAAAGAAAACTATCAGGTTAGTCTGACAGGAACTGTAACAGGAAAAAGCGACACACTCAAGGGAATAACAAGTGGCAGTGCTAGGTGGCTAGCCTACACAACAGCTGAAGAGACAAATAACTTGGCACTTGCAGAGTGCTTTGACTACTGCAACGCCCTTTACCTTGGGCTACCGGGGGTTGATATCCACCGCCTGCAACTTGGGCAGAATGCAGCAGCCAGGTTGTTGACTGGTACATTTAGGACCAGTCATATAATGCCTGTGATCCGCAGACTGCACTGGCTGCCAGTATGGTGGTGGATCACCTTCAAAGTCGGTTTGCTAACCTATAAGGCTCTTCACGACCAGGGACCTGGCTACCTGCAAGATCTCCTTCATCCCTACTGTCCCTCCCACCCTGTCCGATCCACTGGCGAGGGATTGCTAGAGATTCTCAGGGTTCATTTAAAGACATCTGGGGCCAGGTCTTTTAGTTTTATGGCCCCAACCCTGTGGAATTCTCTACCTCGTCAGGTGCAAGATTGCCCTACCATCCAAAGCTTTAAAGTAGCTTTGAAGACATTTTTGTTCAGCCTAGCATATACTGATTTTTAATGGCTGCTATTATGTGTTTCAATTCATTGTATTTATGGTTTTAATTTATTGTTTTATTTATTGATTTATGTTAAATAATTATGTAGAAGTGCCTTGGTTTTGGAAAGGCATTTTTTATAAATAAAGTTTGATTTGATTTGATTTGATAATCCATGCAAATAAAAAACACATTTCAAAGTATTTATTCCAACACCACTGAGGTCCGGGCCTCCATGGTGTTGGAATTAATACTGTTCAATGTGATAACGGTGCTTGAGGAAAGACGATCACCGTTAGGGCGAGTGTACATCTCCAAAAATCAATTTCAGTGATTTACACTCACAGCGCACAGCAAAAGGGCACTGAAGACTTTTTTTTTTTATGCATGGGCTGTGCCTCCCGCACCACCCCAGCACTGGGGGCTTGGCCCCCCCCCACCCTTCTAGTAAAGGATTCTCAACTCCAAGGGAAGCATGTGGGGGGGTACAACAGAGGGAAATAAAAATTAAGCCAGGCACAACAAAATGAACACATGCCCAGAACCGAAACTGGCACCCTCGCAACCCTAGCCTTCCACCCACCCACTCAACACACCACAGGGCCAGCTCGGCAGCACACCACAGCACTATGCCTCACAAACCCTCCATCCCCTTCCACCCATCGCACAGCGTGCTCACTCTCTCCACACATGTACATATAGCGACATCCTGTTACTATATTTGCAGACCCCCCCATCCGACCGCCCTCCCTGCCTGGTAGACCTGTGGACAGGTACCGTGATTGAGTCACCCTTTTTGAAAGTCCTCAGTCATGGTTGCCATTGTCACTGGCTGCCATAAATACTTTCAAATGTATTTTTGCCTGGATTATTTGACTCCACAAGTGCAGAGCTATTTGTCTCTCTAGTCTGACAGGAACTCCCTGACATGAATCTGTGCAGCTTACTGTTCTGGAGACCACTGCTCTCCAAGTAGTCCACGAGGTCATTTTTGACAAGTGACTACACCAGTTTTCACCACAATAGAGGTAAGACTGACAGGTCTGTAGTTCTCTGCTTGTTTCTTGTCCCCAAATGGAGTGGAACTATGTCTACTACCCTCCAGTCCTTAAGAACTACCCCACATCAAATTTAAAATCAAATTTATTGGAAGGTAATAGAGAGAAAACTCTCACTTTGCTGGTCCAGCCAATATGTGAGCCCCATCCTTAGTGAACTGTTGAACAGACCTATCAGAGGTTCAGCCAGTACCAGTGCCAGATTCCTGAGTAACCTCCCACAAAAATGAGTTCTCCTGCAAAAATTGATTGGAACATGATATCATACAATCTGCTCTTCAGCCCTTGCTTATGAAGTTATTTCCAGTGTTTTACACTAACAACAGTCACTGATACCTGATCCCTATCTTCTGCCACTGAAACTAGAGGAAATCAGGTCATTCCTCAGGTATCTCTTCTGTTTGGAAACAGCTTCCCTGTCCAGCCATAGCCATTGGATACAGTAAAAATGCACTTAGAGTCTGTCGCTCCACAGTAGCAGCAGAAGTCTTTAGCTCCAGAAAACAGCTCTGTGCCTGACTCAGCAACTGCTGGTAAGACTTTTTTTATTAGCAATACCCTCCAGTTTGACTTTTCTACTGACTCTATCTTGTTTAAACAATGGGAAGGGCACTGTCCTCAAAGTTTCTCCACCTCCCACCCCCCCAACCATGATACCCCTGTTAGGAGGGGTTTGTATCACCAGGACCTGTCTTCCAAGCACCTCCAACAAGGAGCACTGCATGGAATGCTATGGATACACCTTCCCCAATTATGCCCCATGTACTGTCTCAAGCTGAAGGAAGACAACAAAAAATGGAACTGAGCTTGGGACATGGTGGGTCCAGGATGACTTTTCACTCAGCAGCCCCAACTTTTCTTTGCCTCAACAGAATCCTGAATACAGAAGGGGAGGATGTAGGGCCAAGATAAGTGGGTTTTCCAAAGATGATCACAGCCACCCTTGAGTAGGACAAACAAAATGCCAATTTCTTCAAACCCACAGCTGAGCTAGCAAAACGATGCAATGCTGTGAGATTATGCTACAAGTGGATATGGATGAGATCCACAGCAGGATTTTCATATCCTGACAGCTTCTAAAAAACAGCATAGGGTTCCAGGCTACAGAATTGTATGCCTTGATCCATACACCAAGGAACACAATTTTTGATATTAGTTTAAAATGAAAACAAGCAGGTAAATAATGTTTTTGGTCCTGTTGTCATGAATTTAAATCCACCCTCATTTGGTCACCCTTCATTGCTATCCCCCTAATAAGTCCTGCTTTTAAAACCATAACACTGTTGTTTAAGAATGAAGGGGCTAGTGTCATAGATTTCCTCTACTGGCTGAGGCAGCAGGGTGAATTTCTAGGCAGTCCAGAGCCAATTTTGGACTTAGAGAACATCAGGCTGGGGTGGAGGATGTGGGTTCATTTACCTCAGTCAGAGTCAGGTCTGCAACACCTTCCCGAATGTCTTTACCTTGGTAGTGATTGGGGAATTATTTTCTACCAGGGATAACCCATGGTTTGCTATCACTGTGGCTCCTGAACTCACCTAAGCAGTGCCTGTGATACTGTCCATTGTGGACTCTGCATAGCTTGGCTATCTGAATGTAAATTGTTGGAAACACATGAAATTCAACCTGTGCATGGAGTATGGCCACTCATATAGATTCTGTCCATGGGCCTTTCCTAACGAGGAGGATCCATGGACCAAGCTGAACAGAAATTTTACATGAACAGAGCACAGCGCTTGGGTCCTAAGCATGACTCCAGTAGATCTCCAGGACCCCCACCCTAGGTCACTGTGGTTCTGAAGTCTGATGATGCCATTGCTGTCCCAGTATCAGATCCTTTGGTTCCAGTCCCAGAACTCCTCTATGGAATGGATGACTGAAACACCAAGGATTAACTCTCCTGAGGTAGCTACCCTAGCAACTGCAGCCTGGTCACCATCTCTCAGAAGAAGGAACTTCTCTCTAATTCTGCTGGTCCAACCGATATGTGAGACTGTATCAGAAACCTCTATGATGTCATACTCCCCAGCTAAGAGCCCTGAGATCCCTAATCCTTTGAATCATTTTACTGTAACCCTCCAAAGAGTAACCGGCAAGTATCACCTCAGAGGTCAGCTGAAATCTGAGCTTCAGAAACAAGAATCTATAGACCCTAAACATCCAATTTAAAGTTCTGGTGGAGTCTAAGGAATGGGAAGACACTGGATAGGAATCCAACACCTCTTCAGTGTTCTCAAACAACCTGATCTCTCATTTAGTACCTAAGGGGCACCTCTGGACACACAATCTACAAAAGTAAGAAAAAGTATATCATATGCCGGGAGGAGACAGAACAAAAAATAATGATAGGATTGTGGTGTGTTTTCTTTTTTCTGTCTCTGTTTAGAATGGGTAGCAGGTCAGGCCACAAGTTCTCATTTTCTATCCTGAATGTTAATAGCATCCTGAATCAGACACAGAGGCTTACCACATTTGGCATTTTACATTGCTTGGGCCATGGTATTCTATAAGATACCAGATTAAAATCTCATGTGGACATAGAAAAAGCATGACATACCTGGCCTGAAGACCCTTCTTTTTGGTTCACTGGGGAGGACACTAGCTCAAGGTGGGCATCCTGTTCTCCTCTTATGACTGTCAAGTTGACAGTCTACTTTGCCAGCCCATCAGTGCAGTGGTAGTGCTACCACTCCTGACACTCATGACCAGGGTTTGGGAGAGATCCCAGATTGTTGGGTGCTGGCCAGGGGGGTGGAGGATAGAACTTCCCAGAGGATGCTCTCTTCTGGGGAGGGACACTCTGGGCTGCTCATATGCCCTACGATTCCTGCCATTGGTGGAAGCACAGGTGGTGGGCTTAGGCTCTCAGACTCAGGGAGGGGAGGACACCATTAGGGGCTTGGCTGCAGTGTGCATTTGCATGCTAACAGTCTGGACATACGCCCTTTGTGCCAGCACCCTCTAGGGGTTGGGACAACAAAAAATGGGTGCAAAATGAAAATGTTCCTCAGTGTCATGTAGTGTGATGCCAGGATCCTGGTATGCTAGGACCCAGCTGAATAACCAGGGGGAAGGTAGGTGGTAACTACCCCCCCCGGGCCGACAATCATCGAAAAGTAAAAACAAAAATTTAAAAAGTTGACATGCTACTGGATTTATTCCCAGGGAGAGTACTATTATTAGATCTTTGTTTCAGTAATGTTCATCTCCATTTAATAAATACTTACAGTCCCCAAACCAAGGCTGCTAGGTTTGACACATTTAGGGACATGGAGCCTTTTCTGTTCACTGCCAAGGGGAATCCTTGGAATGGGGATTTTATATGTGGCTCACCCATGAAGATAGGTGGGCTCATTCTGACAAGATACTCTGTGACATGACTTGCCTAAAACAAGTTGTGACCTAGGAAAAACTTGTGGATGTGGTTCTTGCCAAAAAATCTGGTGGGCAAACATACTTTTTATAACAGTCCACTTTCCACTCAAATTGACTTCTGGTTGCTTTCACTTGGTTTCCAATTTCTTCTCCTTAAATTACCCCTATTGAGACATTTGGCCACAGAATGGTCTCAATCACAGTGGTAACACTATTGGCTCCCTCAGGATGATGTCTGTGGCAGCTTAACACCACAATTCTGCAAAACATGGAAGTACAAAATTGAAAGACTTAGTTGAGGCACAAAAATCCTTCATAATCTTCTTTGATTCACCATTAGAGTGGTGGGAAAATTTCAAATTGGAAGAGCATTTTTTCTTCAAGTCTTAGTCCAAAAAGTTAAAAAAATCTTCAGCATCTTCAATATCTGGATTTAAGTTATCAGTTCCAGAACATGGTGTGCCTCATCCATAGGGATGGCAACAATGTATCTTCTGGCAGTAGAATTCTGGTGAAATGCTGATATTGCTTCCATGAAATTGCTGTGAAAATTGTGTGAATGTTTGCCAAAATTATGATTTATTTAATTTTAAAAGTATTTGACCAACATGCAACAAATGTGTTATGCTGGCTGTACTAGAAGTATACAGAGTTTCTGGTCTCTATCTTTAAAAATGACTGAGTTTTAAGCCTCCAAACGTTTGAAAATTTTAAAATTAAAGTTAAATACTACACAAACTAAAAAGTGTTGGAGCAAATTACACCACATTTGGCATGGTGAGAGTACCCTTGCCCATACACATGTGTGTCAAGTTACCAATGTCTAGCTTTACAGGGGACTGAGTTATAAGCCTCCAAACTTTCAGAAATTTTAAATTTACATTTCCCAATCACGTACACTGCTGAATTTTAAGCCCCCTATAAGTTTAAAGCTAGAGAACAGAATATCACCAATGTTGTTAGGTTCACTGACCCTAAATATTAGACTTTAAGGCAACCACCATGGTCCAGCAACAGAATGTCATGCTGCCATTCTGATGACCCAGGTTCAGAAGCGAGCCCCTGGAAGTCATGTTGGGAGGCCTTCTCCCATCACTAGACCACAGAAAGGCCTTCAATACTGTCTCATATGACTTCTTCTTTGCAGTAATTAGAAGGTATGGGCTTCAGGATTCTTTTCTTTCCTGGGCAGCCTATTTGTAACAGTCTGTTTTTGTTAGACCATTAATAAATGGTGTACTTAGCACTATATGGCAGGACCTTGGGGGAGTAAGACAGGGATGTTGCTTTATCCCTGTTTTGCACCTCTTTTTCTTGGATCTGGTTCTTCTCAAACTAAACTCTAATGCCAGAATGCTTCCAATTTTCACAAAGGAGGGACCAGCCCCCACTATGATCCTGTCATAAGTAAATGATGTTTGCCTCTTAAGTCAAGGATACAACAGCTGAGGAAGCTGATATGTCAATTGTAAGAACTTGTATGCAGCATCAGGGTCTAGTCTGCATGTTCTGAAAAGTAGTGGTCTCTTACTGGGGAACCTGATGCACCTGTTTCCAATAATACTGTGCGTATCCCTCTGTCCACTGAACCACTCCAGATCTAGGGGTGAAATTTGATAACAAACACATGGCATCTCATAATTGGACAGAGAAGTTGGAAAGTGCTGATAGAATGATCATAATCTGGAACAGATGGCCAACGTCAAAAAGAATCAAAGTACTAAAGGTACATAGATACATAGATACATAGACAGTGTCGGCAGATAAGGGCCTATGGCCCACCTAGTCTGCCCATTTGAGCTTGTAAGTTCAGTTTGTTTTCCTAGAAGTCTATTTCCCCTTACCCCTGACCTCTAGAATTCCTTTATGTCTATCCCATGCATTCTTAAATCCCATGATTGTTTCAGCCCCACCACTTCCTCTGTGGGGTGTTCCACTTGTCCACCACCTCGTTCTGTGAAGAAATTCTTTCTCATGTTTCCTCTGAAACGTCCTCCCTCCAACTTCATCCCATGCCCTCTAGTCCTGAAACATCTTTTTCACTTAAAAATAGTGTTTTCCTGCACCCTGTTCCTCCCTGTAAGATACTTGTATGTCTCTATCATATCCCCTCTCTCCCTCCTCTCCTCCAGGGAGTACATGTTCAGTTCCTTCAACCTGTCTTCATAGGACTTGTGATGCAATCCATGCACCATCTTGACAAATAAGGTCTGTAAAGTGTGAAATAATGATGTATTAAAATGCAATATACTGAACATGCATAAAGCGGAGGTACTGTCTGTGTATTTCCTGATCTTTATATGAAGGTATGCATCCTTCATGTCTAGAGACCAGAGCCAGTCCACCTTTTGCAGTACTTACTTTTACTTTGTGCAGTTTGCAATGAACAACACAGCTTCAGAAAGCTGCACAACATAGCAACCAACAACCAAGTCATCGCCCACCTTATCCAAAACTGCACAGCTTGTGTACCTAAACTGAATCTGCTAGTTGCATTAGCCTGCACCCCTTGTTGATCTCTCCTGAAATTGTGGATGTCTTATTAACTCACTGCTCCCTATAATATGATAATTATTTTTATACCTGTTGTGTATTGTATTATAACTGGGGAGCGTTTTCTTCTATTGGGAAAAATGGTTATAATTAGCCATTATAACCCATGGGTTATAATTGTGAACATGCGCTGGGTTTCCCTCACTCCACACATGCTCCTGCCTCTGCTCTCTCCTTGTACAGTGCCGTAAACTTGGCCACTACACACTATTACTCCGTGTCAGCGGTAAGTGAATTTAAGAAAACAAACTTGCCTCACATCAGATTTGCTCCTGGTAACAAGTAATCTTTGGTTAAATTAAGAAAGAGAAAAAAAGAAAATGAGCAGCTGCTCAGCTGCTGACTTCAAGCAGCACTTCATCCCGATCAGACCGTGGCTGTTTTATTTTATATAATTGCTGTGGCATGAAAATGCTCCCCAGCAATTATATAAAATTAAACATGGGTGATGTGATTAACTTGAGATTTTACACACACCCTCAGTGTTGGATGCTGAAATAAACCCCTCGAGCTTCAGTCTCGGGATTTATGTAGCATCCAACACCTCGGGGTGGTGTAAAATCTTGTTAAACACACCACCCCATGTATTATTCTGTATATAATTAATGGTTTGTGTTTTTCCCATAGAAAAAGCTGTGTACTAAATGCCGTAATACACATGTGTATTATGGCATTTTTTTAATACACGGCTCTTTCTGTCAGACTGATCTCAGTACCTCAGAAGAGTGAGTGGTCCAGATCCCTGCTGTGCGCTAACATTGCCTTTTTTATTTTAAACATAGCTTGCGTCCCTCATCGGCAGTGCCCACAACAGAAGCCACATACTCAATCACACACTTTCTGTCGTACCGCATGAGACAGGAGTGTTGAGAGCAGCAAGGTCCCCAAGTCATCCCTCAAACTGCCTGTCTCCAGCACCTCTCATGAGCCAGCATCTCTTGTTTTCTCCTCTAGCTTCATCATGGGCCAGGGTGGTGAGTAAGCAGTAGCACCACTGAACAGGTGCTGACCGCCTGAACCAAAATAAATAAATAAAAATATTTTATTTCCTCACAGCACAGCGTATGGAAGTTGGTGAAAAAACGCAACCCCCTGAATTATATAAAACAAAGTATAGAGTGCAGTGTGTTTAACTCAAATTTAACACACAGCGTCATTGTTGGATGGCTACCATAAACCCCTCGGGCTTTGCCCTCAGGGTTTATGTGCCATCCAACAACTCAGGAGCATATTAAATTCTCATATCACACTGCACCCCCATACTTTATCCTATATGTATTTGTCTGCTGTTAAATGTAACTTGTTCTTCTGTTGTGCATATCTTGATAGACTTGGACACATTTGAAAGGGCTCTTGAGTGCAAAGGTCCTCCAAACACAATAAATAAATAAATAATTAAATACATACATACATACATACATACATACAAACATACCTACATACATACATACAAACATACCTACATACATACATACATACATACATACATACGTAAGTAAATAGGGGAATCAGAGCATGCAGAATACCATTCAAAACTTTTTCCATTTGATCTCTAGGTTGAAGTCCCTGAGATCTAACATAGGATGCATATCCCCTGTCCATTTCAGGACTAGACAGTATCTAGACTAGAACCCTTTGTTTCTCTAATGAGAAGGAACCAGTTCTTTGTCACATTTTTGAAACAAAGTATGAAACTCTTTTTTCAGAAGGGAGAAGTGATCCAGAGGATAAAAGGATTAAGGTTGGAGGATTATCTGGAAGGATTTGTAACAGGTCTAGAGCATGCCACCTTTCAATTATCTCCAGAACCCACTTGTCTGTAGTAATCATTCACCATTGTGTCAGATATAAGATCCTACCCCCACACTCCCCCATGGAGATAACAGCTGAAGAGGGGGAAGATACAGAAGAGAATCAGGTGGAACCAGGGGCAGCAGGGCCACTGGAACTGATTCCTTTGGGTGCTTTCACATGGGCACTTGGGGAAGGGGATGTGGAAGGGGACCACCACTTCTACCAAAGCTTTGCTGACAGTAGACATGACTTCCTCAGGCAGCAGGCTGGTGAAAGGAGACCCAACCATGACCTTCAGCAGGAGTGGGATAGAAGGACTTCACAGACCTTTGAGTCATTTTAGAAGTCTGAAGGCCACAGGACTTCTTCAACATCATAACCAAACAATTTTGACCCTTTAAATTGAGCATTCAAAACTGCCTGCTGTACATCAGTGGTGAAACCAGCAGCTCTGAGACAAAACTATCTTCTCAAGAAAATGCCAGAAGCCATAGCCCTGGTAGAAGCATTAGAGATATCATAAGCTGAGTGCAGCAAATGTTTGCCAATCTCGGCACCAGCAGACAATATTTTAAGCAAATCAGCCTCTGAGACATCATGCAAGCCTGAGTGGCAGTACAAGCATCTTTCTACAAGCTGTTCTGAAATCTGATCATGTGGACCTGGTAGTTTGTAATCCTAAGGCCTAGTAATGCAGAGGCATAAGTATGCTTGCCCATCATGTCCAGACTCCTAGATTGCTTATCAGGAGGCAGAGTACTCATATGTCTAGGAGCACTAGACCTATCATGAGCAGCCATGATGACTACAGGGTTATTTTCTGGGTGGTTAGCATATTATGGCTTAGCAGATGGTGCAGGACACTGCTTATCAGCCTTTCTAGGGACTGCAGTCAGTGAGTTTGATCAGTACAATGCAGTAAAAGTAGCATCCTCTAATGCAGGATGTATAGGTGGAATGATACTGGAGGAGAAGGAGGCCACCTCCAAAAATTCCATGAGATTCCATTTAGTGGAATCGTCATCTTCCACATCAAAGTTCATGGCAGACTGCATCTGCTGCATCATGGCATGGAAAGATGGGTCCTCAGGAGGAGATCTCAGGGTATAAACCACTGAATCCTCACTACAGGATTCGAGGGTAGAACAAGAGCTAGGGGGACCCTCCACAAAATGTTCTACCTCTTTTTTCTCCTCTAAACCTGCCTATAAGTTCATGAGGTCAGAAGCATATTGCATGTCATCGTCATCAACACAAGTGACAATGGGAGTCACACAGTGAATCAACAATGCCTGCAGTGGCTGAGAGGCAGAAATATGTGGTGTGCTAGTGGAATCCATTGATGGGGGCCAAGCACCAGAAGACCCTATTGGTGGAATTACTGCCTGTAATGGCAACCCAGCAGAATGCATTGAATCATTTCAGAGAATGACACCAGCATAGCCTGAGAGTCAATAGCACCTGAAAAGGACTTGAGACTACCAGCATCAATGTGCCTTTTCTCAACAGCAATGGCATCATACTGTCCATAGTAGATAAGGCAGTGCCTAATCCAAGCTCCTGCCTTGGTGTCTCAACAATGGTTGGGGGGAACTGTTGTCGATGTTGCCTGAGTGGGCATTGTAGAGGACCTACCTTTCTGTAATGGTGACCAGGACCTCACTGGAGAAGCAGACTTGTCCTTGTCTCTGTGCTTACTGCTGGATGCTGAGGAGGCCCAAGATGACAACCATTCATTGGCCTTATCTTTAGATTTTGATAACTGCTTCTTGGCTGATGGTGAGGGAGAAGCAGATTTTATGCCCTTTTCCTTCTCCATGGCTGTCAATGCCTTTAACACAAGAACATTTTCTAGATCTTTTTTATGGCATCAGCTTGTAGCCTGGTTGAAACCTTGTGAGACAGGCCCAGACAGCAAACATGAACTGAATGTATGTTTTCCTTGTAAATTTTATATCCGGACTTACAATATCAAAACAAAGGCTCTTTCTACTTCAGGAGTACATAGAGACAAAGATAGTAAACTAAATAAAATAACAAATGGCAATGATTTAGTATCTGGCATTTCCTTCAGCAGGTCTGAGAAGGATGATCGTCGGTGAGAGAAATAACTGAGGAGGGATGGGGCTTCCCACATTATATACACATAGACACTACACATCATTTTGGGTGGCCCTCAGCTAGCAAAATGTTTCTGAGTGGTCCTGACACTGAAGTCTTATATTTCAAAAGGTGTGCCCTAATGGAGGAGATATCCTCAATGAAGATCTGCAGTTTACATTAGTGTTAGTAAAAAGTTTGCAATTCACTATGATATTTATATTTTTGTGTGAGAAAAAACTGCAGACAAAAAATCTTGTTAACATTAGTGTTTGCAAAACTTCTGCATTTTAAATAAAATGTATTCTTATAGGCAGGGTTTTCTGCAATTTTTTGAAAAAGTCATCAGAATATTTTGGAAACAGAACGGTAATACTCCAAGAATTACACCAAGGGAATTTATCATCCTGCACTCCTCTATTAATAATAATAAACATACTTAACATTGCAAACATTTAATTCTATTATTTGCATATATAATAAAATTTTACTGATAAACTGGATAAAAAGGCAGGAGTTAAACTGCCAAAAAAAAATTCATTTTAATATTTCACTTTGAGACTGAAAAGCATTAGGAACTGCAGCTAAGAACATTGCAACTTTCTACTTTAAGATGTAGTATTTTGCAAAACACAGAGCCGATTGCATTTCTGCTTTCAAATTAATACTTTGCTAAGAACTATAGCACATATATTTTCAGGGTTCCCCAAGCAAATGTTTTCTCAATCTCACCAAAAGGGAAAATGTGGTACACAATAGAGCTCTTGAAATAAAAGGTAAAGGTTTACTTTTTATCACCCTGCTTGCCAAGATCCCTGCTCCTTTAAGACATTCACCCATTATGTGTTCAGTGACAGCTCACACTCCGATGTAAAGAAACCTGCAAATTTTACTTCAACTTGATATCTCTCTACCTCTGTACCATAACTTCAACTTACAAATAGCTGGCCACCTATTGCATCCAAAAGTCTGTGATCAAGTGTCCATTCTGACAGTCAAACATGTATTAAATAGGGTATTCATTCCCTTTTGCATGTTTCAGTCTCAATTCCAAGTCTTGGATAAGTTTATCTTTAAATTTTTACAAACTGTACACTGCGACCTGTTCCACTTAGGGTCTCTTCCATGGGATAAAAGTGGAGGCAAGAAAATAACTCAACTCATGACTGTGGCACAATCTCTATATCCCATTTCAGGTTTGTACACATTATTTCATAGATTAGATCCACTGTAGCTGAAGGGTAAGAGCTGCTATTGCATTATTGAATTATACAGTATCTAGCACTTACAGATGAGCAATGAGAGAAAACCTTGGTGGACCTATATTAAACAGGATATATTTCACCTACAACAATTAAACACTTTACATAGTCTTTACCTCACACCTAAACAGCTTTTCCAAATGGGCAAACAAAGTACAGATGATTGCACAAGAATGCAATAAGGAACTGGGCACATTGCACCATATTTTGTGGTTATATGATACAGCAAAACCTTTTTGAGTAGTGATCAGGGACAATCTTGACCCTTTATTACGCTTGCATGACCTGGTTGTACCTGAAATCTGTTTGGTGGGATGGTACCGTAATAAAGTAATTGATCCAAGGAAAGCACATACAGGTTTAATTGCAGCAGTGGCTAAACTAATCATCCTAAGATACTGGTTTGATCAAGACATTCCCACCTATACCAAATGGCATAAAGTAATACTACATTCAGTAAATATAGAAAAACAATACCAAATATGCATCATATACCTCATGCTTTTGGAAAAAAGATGGGAGTCCCTGTGCACAGTGTTACAGTTAGCTTAGATTCTGGGAGTGTGGGTCTTTTGCCTGTTCTCAGTTCTGTATTCTTTTCAGACAGATTATGTGATGCTTATGAATTGTCAGGAACAGCATAAAGGAATGTTTAGGTTCCCATTCAGGGCAATATAACTCATTCACCTTTTGATTTCTGTCCACTTTTTCCCATGGGGCATTTTGTAGGCAATCTGATGGTCTTTACTGAAGAAGGGAGGAGGAGGAGTCATTTTTGGTGAGCAGGTCGGGTGAAGTCAATAAATTCATTATTACACAACCAGTTCATGTCACTGGCAGCAAATGTTGCTTGGAGTGGGATTTCAATGCAGAGGTTGGCAGTGCGGGGTAAATACAGTTAAATAGTCTGTGTGGTGAAGGGGGGAGTTGAGTTACGCCACAATGGTGAAGGCTGCCAAATTGTTTAAACAGCAATGTTCCTAAATGTTCACCAACTTCATTAGCAAAGTAAAACTTCACAACATCTCTACATAGACAAAGTAATCATCTATTGCTATTGGCATAGAAAAAATGTGGTTTTGTTCACTTTATTTCTATTATTACTACCATTATAGTATGAGACTATAGCACTACAAGCTGTGGATTACATGTAGAATTTGCAGTCCAAGGGATTAAAAGTACACTTCTGACTGTGAAGGCATTTGCTATGCCATGTGCTGTCTTAGCATCCATCAACCAGCAGTGTTCAGTAAATCCCTGGATCATGTATTATCTCCCTTTATAGAATGGGGTCTGACCATATGTGCCTCCCATCTGGTCAGAAGCTAGTTATGAGGGATTTACTGTATATCTGTATCTGCAGAAGGCTTCAGCTGTCTTTTGTACCCATGCAATAAATATGCCCATCCTAGATCAGGAGTGCACAACTGAAATAAATAATCTCTTCTGTTGAAAATATTGTCCCTACCCCAAGAATTCCCATTTCCTTACCCAAGCCTGCCATTCTTTCTAAACTCCATTTAAATATGTCTTGCCACAAATGCTACTGTTCATAGCTTTAACCTGCAGGTAACCTGCAATAGCAGTATAATGCCCTGCTAGCCCACTATAATGAGGTATGTTATTTCTGATACATCATTTTCAAGTTGAAAGCCTAATATGCAACTAATGCAACTAACACAACCACATGACAACTCCCCCTCCGCCTCAATACTACAAACAACATAAAAAAAACAGCTAAAGATTTATAGTGCGTGTAATGTTAAACTGATGCAAAAATACAACTTCAAACTTCCCCCATTCATCATAAAAAAGAAAATTAGCTAAAACTTTCCATTGCATGCAATGCCCAAAGTGAAGCAAAAGTACAACTTTAAAGTAAGTCACACAGAAGAAAACCCAACATTTCATCACTGCAAAACAACAAAATCCAAAGATACAACATAACACATACTGTACCTCACGGCAGTGTCTAGCCATCAAATGGTTTCAGACTGGAATAAACATTGCACTGCTGTGTCCAAAATGCTGATTCAAACTGAATATGTCATCTGTGATGTAATCAGCTCTTGTTAATACATATGGTAGCTCATGTCATATCTGATGTCATCAGCTTTGATGAAACATGTCTTAAAAGATGCAGAAGCACGTCTATTCAAATCCTGTAAATGATCAAAAGTATAGCTTTAAAAATATTTTCTATGTGAAATAATAACAAGTGATACTCTACCCATATGGAAACATGGAACCAGTGGAGTACTCCAAAACTCTGTGCTGGGACCAAAGTTGTTCAATAAATTAACAAGTAATCTGGAAATGGGCACCAGTAGCTGGGATGCCAAATTATCTGACTACACCAAAATATGTAGGGTTGAAACATTTTCAGCAGGAACTTTATGAAATGCATATGGATATGGACATGTACAAAAACTGAATGAAATATGGAAGATGAACTTCAAGGTTTAAAATGCAACATGATGCATCCAGGTAAGAATAACATAAAAGCAAAATACTTTACTTAAGTATAATTTACTGTAAATGTCACAGATGTTGTTAAAGGTCTGCAGGCAAAATACCTTGGGTAATTATGAACAAACAACTTTACATGTTTGCAACAATGTAGGCTCAGAAGCTAGCAATGCAAATAAAATCATAGCATGCATCATAAACAGATCAACAGATAGTGTAAGTCACATGTTCAGACCACTGATCAGACACCATATTAAGCATAGTATGTAGTTCTGGTCACCATGTCTGAGGAAATGTGTTAGTAGGATTTAAATGGTACAGAGGAGAGTAACCAAGGTGGTTGAAGGCTTGAAAAACATGGGCTATGGGGATGGACTGACAAACTTGGTACAGTTTTCCATGGAAAAGAGGAGAATTGGGGCCATATAATTATAGCATTCAAGTATCTGAAGGGAATAACACCATCAGATCATGTGTAAAAAAATATCTATGTGTAGCTCTTCCAGATGTAAAAATAGGAGAGAAATTAAGGGGCACTCAATGTCTTTGAAATGAGGAAGAGTAAAAGGAAATATCAGAAAGAACCACTGTATTGAACAAGTTGTATGCATTTGAGAACACACTCTTTCAAGACAAGTCATGTCAGTCAACACTTTTTTTTACTGTCAAACATATACTGTATTAGATAAGAATTGTAGCTTGAAAAAAAGGGGATGGAGGGGTATTCCCTCTGAGATAAGTGGGAGAAGGAACTCAATGTACTAGTGGTCTTCTTTCTTTCCTAAACTTGTGTGCTCATGATCATGAATCCGGCATTATCATTTGGATGGTAGAAATTCTATTTTAATAAAATAGCAATCTAAGTATTTCATAGATCTGAATAAGCATTCCACCAGTAGAACCATTCTTTTTTTGCTTGTATTGTTCTCAGACACATTATAAACAATCAACCTTTAGGAATCAGAGAGTTGTGTTAAATAGTCACTCTGCATGAGACGTCAGTGGATGTTCTGAAAGAAGTACCCCAGGGTCAGTGCTGGATCAATTGCTGGTCAGCATATTAATACTGGCCTGAAGGGAAAAGTCAGAAGCAGGCTGCTGAAACTTGCTGGCAGCATTAAGCTCATTACTTCCAATAACTCTGTATGAAATCTGAACCATCTTTGGCTCAACCTGGCACAAAATGGCTACCCAGGTGATAAGGAATTAACAAGGAGAGTTTACACAGTAGGGTTGGGGAAAACATTATAGTCAGGGCCAGCACACATTAAGCATGCAGGTCAGGAAATGGGGCTTAGATTTAAATTGGAGAAGTTCAAGGTACCATACCTAGAGGTGAATAATCTGTTTTGCACAGACATTACAGTCCACCAGGACGCAACGCAATGTAATAGTTTATTGCATGACAAGGGACTAACTACCATTGAAATAGCCTTGTTTCTTGCAGTAACTCTAATGCAGAATGCTGCAAAATTGGGTTGCATCCTTGAGGGCTTTAATGTACACCCCTTGTGATGCAACAGTGAAACCCCAATCAAGGAAAAAGATCTAGTGCTACTGTACCTATCAACAGTGGGCTGCAACCAGACAAGTAATATGCTGCTACACTTAAGAAAGTAAAGGTAATGTTGGAATACATTATCAGTGACAAGCAGTATGTTAAGGGAGGTGAATCTCCCCCTGTTCTGGTCACCATGGTTCAGAAAGACATTGGTAAAGAGATCAAGAGGGTCCAGCACAGGGCCACGACGCTGATTAGTAGACACAAGTCATGAGATCAAATCAGAAATACTCAAATTAGTTGACAAAAAAAGGCTGAGTGAGGACAACATCACTATTTTCCAAATACTTGAGTTGATAGACCAAGTGGAGAATATACAGATGGCAGAGCTGTTGGGTGAATTATAACTAATGGACATACAGTACACTTAATCCAAGGGATAAGGGTTAGGGAAACGTTATAAAGTATGTGTTTACATCGAGGGTGATTAGAAACGTAGAAACATAGACTTTGATGGCAGATAAGCACCACTTGGCCGACCTAGTCTGCCCATTTCCCTACCTACCTACTGGGTAAGTAGAGATGCATCAAATTTAAATTCCGCTGGTGAAGTGAACGTGGAGTGGGCACTTTGTGTAGCCACTCCACTACATGGAGTGGGCAATGCAAAGTGCTCACTCCGCCTTGTCATTACCACTTCGTGTTAAGGCGGAATGGCAACGTGAAGTAAGGCGGAGTTGTTGTTTTCAATGGACTTTGCGCTCCTTATTATGATTCTAAGTGATCCACTTTGTGTTTCAGATTTGGCAGCCCCATACACATCACATGGCTTACAGTACTGTAAGTCACATGCTGTTTAGCCAGGCAGGAAGGAAGTGAGTCATACAAGCAGGCACTTTCACTTTCTCCCGTGCAGACGGAAAGAGAGAGAGAGAGAGAAGTGTGTTGTTTTGTCACTGCTGAGACTTGGAGATCAGAGTGAGGAGGAGATTTAAACTTTGATTTAGACCCAACAGCTTTTTTAAAAAGCTACATTTTTTTGTCTTTTCTGTACTCTTTTTTACTTAATTTGTTCTTGCTGTAAATTTATTTTTCTTACCTTTATAAGTAGTTAGTTGTTTGTCTGTGTCTGTGTGACTTTGTGTTTGTTGTGTGATTGTGTGAGTAGTCATTGCTAGGACTGAGGGAGCGCAGTAGGAGAGATGGACCAGAATGATGGAATGTCTGGGGCGGGGGCAGCTCTGGGAGAGCATGGTACTGGTAGACATTGTACTGTGCACATGTGTGGGGGGCATGGCCACCAGTTCCTGTGGATCAATTGAAAATTCTAACTGCCCCCCCAGAAGCAGGACCAGCACCACCTCCTGACTCTGAGGCAGTTGAACCACCACCACCACCACACAACCACCACATCCAGCACCAGCTCCAGCACCAGGTCCTCTGGAGCAGGATGTTCCTGTGCCCCCGGGCCCAGGTGTGGATCCCCTCCCAGCTGAGCACTGTGACCAGCCAGTTGCCAGTTCATCTGGCCCTCCTCTGCCTATGCCTGGTCCTCCCTGCACCTCCACTGTTTGGCAGTTTTTTGACTGTGTTGGGGGGGACAGCAGCATGGTCAGGTGCCACCTATGTGAGGTGGAGGTGCACCGTGGCCCCTAGGGGTCTCACCTGGGGACTGGGGGCCAGTGCAACCATATGTTCAATCACCACTGGTTGGAGTGGCAGGCTGCCACAGAATGGGCCATGCCTGCACCTGCTGGCCCTTCTGTGGCAGAAGGTGTAGCTGTTTGTGGTGGCAGTCCTAAGAAGAGGATGGCCAGAGCTCCACCAGCACCCCCACCACCACCACCACCAGCAGGTCAACCTGTAGAATGTGTGGACCCCAGAGAACTGTGTGTAATGCAGGCTGACTTGGCAGTTCTCTGGAGTGCTGTCAAGGAGAACAACAAGAGGGTGAGTGCTGTCGAGCAGTGGCTGGATCGCATAGAGTAACATCAGTTGCAAATTATGTCCATGCTGGAACTGCTGCTGGAGCACCATGGGATCCCACATTAGTTTCTTTCCTCACACCATGTGCCCCCCACACCTTCCTTGCTGTGTTATAAAATGTATTCCTCCACCATCCCCGACCCTCGTATGTAATTATGCCCTTTTTTTGTTGTCTTTCGTATGCGTGACACTTTGTATTCTGGCACCCCTACCTTCTGTTAAGTGTATATGTGTGTGTGTGTGTGTGTGTGTGTGTGTGCTGTTTTGGTGCCTCATTAATGTTTACTTTCTGTCGCGGAGTATTTGTGGAAAAGCAGACTGAGCAGTGCAAGTATACTGTGCTAAACTGCATGTACGCAGTCAGTCTTCTTTCCTGTGTATGTATGTACTGCAGACACTTCCCAAGTTCTTGCAAACATATATATGCTGACTGCTGTCTGACTTGTTGCTGTGTTTATGGTATAAAGAATAAAGATAAGAATATAGAACGCATATTTTGTTACGAGATCGTAGCAACCATAAATCCTGCTTTTCAACAAACCGTATCTAACAGACATGAAGTATTGCTGATGCACCTAAAATATTTCATGGTGTACAGACATTATAAAGTCAGAAAATATATAAGGTCCAGTTCACTGCCACCACACTGTACTACCACATTCCTTCTTTTCATTATTTGTTCTGTAATATGTCTTTCTAGTTTACACTGGCAGTGTCAGTTTTTCAGCAAGTTGATGTACCCCATAACATGACACAGTGCCAGTGGTAGCACAGTGTGGTGGCAGTGGACTGTAGGACCTGTTACATATTCTGACTTGAACATGTCTGTACACCATAAAATATTTTGGGTGCCTCAGCAATACAGTATTTTATGTCTGTTGGGTATGGTTTGTTTAAAAGCATGATTTTTTGTGCTATTATCTCTGCAAAGTTATGTGTGCACTGTATCTGTGTGACAAATGATTGAGGTGCACACTGGTCCAAGACCTCTGAAAACATATCACATGACTTTGTCAGCTGCCGTTGATGGTACAAATAAAACATGCGATATATATTCTTATCTTTATTCTTTATACCATCACCATGAACAGTGCAACAAGTCAGCATCAGCATATATATATATATATATAGATATATATTTATGTTTGCAACCTGATGCTGGACAGTGTCTGCACACACAGGAAAGTAGACGGACTGCACACATGTGGTTTAGTACAGTATAATTGCAGTGCTCAGTCCTGCTTTTTGACAAATACTTCACAATAGCATGACAGAAAGTAAACATTACTGAGGCTCCAAAAATATGTACCAGACTCACCAGAATTCCCAATCCCAAAATGCAACTGTCTTGTGTCCAGAAAATTCCCCAGTGCTGACGAAGTGAAATGAGAGCGTAACATGAAATGCAAAGTCCCCCAGAATTAATGGCGCACTTAGTCGTGCAAGCAGTACTCACACACAGTCCCCAGAATTATTGTGCATCCCTACAGTGCAACTGTCTTGTGTCCAGAAAATTCACACATGCTGACAAAGTGAAATGAAAGCATAACATGAAATGCAAAGTGTCCCAGAATTAATGGTGCACTCAGTCATGCACACAGTACTCACACAGAGTCCCCAGATTTTTTCTGAATCCCAAAAATGCATCTGTCTTGTGTCCAGAAAATTGACAAGTGGTAACAAAGTAAAATGAGAGCATAACATGAAATGCAAAGTGTCCAGGAATTAATGGCACACCGAGTCATGTGCTCAGTACTCACGCAGAGACCCCAGATTTCTTCTGCATCCCCAAAATGCATCTGACTTGTGTCCAGAAAATTGACAACTGGTAATGAAATGAAATGGGAGCATTATACCACATGCAAAGTCCCATCAGAAATGATGACCGTGAGTGAGCTGTTGCTGGTCCAATGTGTGCTGCAATTCCCACAAATGCGATACGATCATCTCAACCGGATGGAAGGGTGCCCTTTGTCTGTACACTAATAGTAGCCTTGGTGAGTTGATCTCTCTCTCTCTCTCTCTCTCTCCTCTCTCTCTCTCTCTCTCTCTCTCTCTCTCTATATATATATAGTTGTATTTTGTAGGTGGGGGGGTTGACATATATAGACATGTACTCATTGTATTGTTTTGTATCACAGGTCACAGATGCTATTGGTGTGCATAATCCAGTGTTTGATGAGAACTTTTTGCATTGAAATTGGAAATGGATAACTCTCAAGTCAATGAAGGTAACTATTTTTTGTGGGGGGAAGCACATTTGCAGGTAGGTCTCATTAATGGTTTTTTATTTAGTTACTTCTTCACAGATTTCATCTAGTTGGTAATGATGGTCCTGGTCATCGACTGAAACAACCTCTGCGTGTTGCATGTCTGCCCAGCCCGGGGTGACTGATGTTGAAGAACTTCTTTGGACAAGGCAACTATGCCACAACAAAGCATCTGGAAGTTTCTTAAAAAAAGAAATGAAGGACTTCTTACAACTTGATTGCAGCAGTAACACATTATTTTAAGCCTTGGCTGTTCCACGGGTATCTGGATTATTAACACACATGGTAAGCTGTCACACTGCAATCAGCAGATCAATCACAACTCAATTTAGTACCAGGCTGTATAACAAATATACTGTGCCAGTGTCCCTGGTTCTCAATCTCTCAACTCAAGTTACATTTCAAAACCACATCTTGTCAAGTAACACAACCTGTGTGCAACTTTTTCAACACTGTCAAGGCTGCACAGCTGCAAGTTCAGAATACAGTGTATGATATCTTGCAAAAATAGTTTTGGCGACGTACACATCACCTAGTTTATGAATCCTCCTCAGCCATATTTGCTGTACTCTTTTAAAAACAAATTGAACAGATGAAATAAAATATATATACTTACCAGTATGGATTTGAAATGGATGTTCCATAGGTTCCTGGGTACAGTACTGCTGCAGTACCATTGATACCGACTTTTGGCGAAGAAGAGTTGTTTTTTGTTAACCTGTAAAAAAACAAAATAAGCTTACCATATGTGTTTGACCATTGCAGCTCAGAAAAGCAACAGAAAACAAAACATACAACTAAAGGAAGTTGAATAGCATAAAAAACATTAGTACACATACTCACTTTATAGTTTTAACATTAAGAAGCCTTGTGCCTGTGGCTGAAGGATGTGGTCTTCTGTTTGACTCCCTCTGCCTTAGCATGGTCAATGTAATGGGAAAACATTGTCAGAATGACACTGGTGGTGGGTGTTGGTGGTGATAGCTGCAGCACATGATGACATTCCCTGTGACATCTTCCTGCATCTTGTGGTGGTGGTAGCAGTGGCTAACAGCGGTGGCAGTGGTGGTCCAGGGGGGCACCCAAAGTCATTCTCTGTGGTGACAGTGGCTAACATCAGTCCTGGGGGTGGTGGTGGTGGTCCAGGGGGGCACACAAAGTCATTCTCTGTAGTGGCAGTGGCTAACAGCGGTCCTGGTGGTGGTGGTCCAGGGGGGCACACACAGTCCTCCTCTGTGGTGGCAGTGGCTAACAGCGGTCCTGATGGTGGTTTGGGGGGGGCACACAAAGTCATGAAAAAGAAAACATGTATCATACAGCAAATGTCACTGCGTTTTAACAACTTCAGTTAAAACCTGACAAAATTAACCTCATCATCATCCTCATAAAGAAATCTGCCCTCACAGCCATCTATGTCTGAAATCTGACCACTGGGAAATTCTTTCTCCATTGTGTCATCATCTATATCAGTGGTAGGTCATTTCATGCTGTCACTGCCAGTGCCACCAGGATGTTCCATTTCTATTTCACCAAAACCACCATGACTAGGCCGGGGCATGAATACTGAGGTTGCAGTCTGTTGTGGTATGTGCCTGTCATTCATTTTTATGAATGTTAGCAAACTAACATTTGCAGGAGAGAGGTTTGTCCAATGATCCCTAACTATTGCACCTGCTGAGCTGAATACCAGCTCAACACTTACACTGGATGGTGGGCATGTGAGGTACTTCAGTGCCACTGCAGTCAGCTCTGACCATTCACTGACTTTCCACTCCACTCCAGTACAAAAAAGGATCATCAGTTATTGACAGATGCCTGTTTTCAGAAAAATATGACTCAACCATTCTCTGTGCCTCACTAAGTCCAGTGGTTGATGCATCATCCTGTTCTCCAGAATCATTTATGTCACAAATCCCCACTTGGGACAAAGCATCCCAAAGTGGGTTGATGCCAACCACTTTGGATGACAGACCACCTGAAACTGCAGTCCCCTTCCCCTTACAGGATATGCTTGATACTCCTCCAGTTGCACCTTCAGCCTGATTATGCTACTGAGGTTTGCTGACCTTGGCACGTGACTTCTGCACCCCATGAACCAAGCGCACCAGTTGCCCACCAACATTTTTTACCTGTTCAGGCCCTCCCTCCAGTACTGAGGCAAGTCCACGTTTGTATCATGGGTCCAACATTGTTGTTATGGCAAAGTTGTCACTATGCTGAATGCTCAAAATGTGACGATTCTGGTCGAATACCGTCAGCATGTGTTTCAGCAACATACTGCTAGCACTGTCTCCGGCAACATCAAGGCCATGCTGTACATTCACCAATGTCTGCCTCAGCACCTGCAACAGCGAAATTGATTGGCTAATGGAGGCAGACTCGCCACTCACTGCCTGTGTGGCATGTTCAAAAGGCCGCAAAACTGTTATTACAGAGTCCATGAGGTGCCACTGTTCAGTCGTCATACACATGGAGGACCCGGAACTGTCACGGCTAGTGTGCATCACAAGATATTCTGAGATGGCATTGTATTGTTCATACAACCTCTCTGCCATGTATAAAGTGGAGTTCCACTGGGTGACCACTTCCAGCTTCAAGCAGTGCTGAGGGAGGCTGTTTTGCATCTGCAACTGCCGAAGTTGGTCATGGGCCTTTGCAGATCGTCAAAAGTGAGAACAGATATGTCGTGCAACTGTTAGCATTTCCTTTACATCAGGTGCTGCAGAAACTCTTGCACCACATGATTTAAACAATGGGCCATGCATGGAAGATGAAAAAAAACACCATTCGTGATGCATTTCACCACATTTGACCCATTGTTACTTGCTATGAACCCAGCTCTCAGGGACACGAGGTTCAGCCACTTGTCAAATTCAGTCAGTACCACGTCCAACATGTTTTCACTAGTGTGTGAACAGGTCACATTGTGTATAGTAAGCATTGCATGCTGTCGAATTCCTGGAATATTGCTACCATGACACTCCACCTTACTGCAATGATTATTCACACTACCAACATCACAAACAACCCACGGCACCTACGTCCAGTATGCAGTTATACACAAATATGAACTTGTCCACATATCCATACTTAAATGGATGGATGGAGAGGAGGAATGTTTTTTTTTTTTTCTTCTTTATCCTGCAGTTTCGCTGTCGCTTTATCAGCCCTGGTCACGACCCCTGGGACATTCACTGCCATCTACTGCCACCATCCCCAGTTATCCCCGGCTTACCCCTCAGAAAGCAGGGCCACGGCATCAGCCCCCTTCATCCGTGCCATGGAACTAGTATCTGGTCAGGATGTGGTGATGGCAGCTAATTGAAGCCCCAGGGAGGGCTTCACATAGACAGCGGACCCACCTGTCATCTTTTTCCTGGTTTTCTCAGAGGCAGGGATCTGCAATGATGCCAGTGTCCGCCCCGCCTCCCTGATACCGAGCGCCAGTAGCGTAACTGACTCCCAGCCTCTGCCAGGGGTCCTCATTGTGCCTGACACTGCCCCACCCTCTCCCCGGAGAAGGAGAGCCGCCCATGGGGTGCTCAATCCTTCTCCCCCCGACCGGCCCTCCGACACCCCAGGTCTGTTCCTGAACCCAGGTCACTGGCGCCGCAAGCAGAAATCCAACTGCTGCACCAGTGGGCCGGTTGCAGAGAGGAGGAATGTTGAAGGGCCTGTCTTACTGAGTCAGACACAGTACAGCACAAGTCGGGGACAGCATGGGTCGAAAAGTATGTCCTGGATGGGACTTTCCATTTTGTACAGGCATGTGCAGCAAACTGCTGGAACCCAGAATTCTCCACAAAGGAGACAGGCAAAAGATCAATTGCCAGCATTTCTGCTACAGCAGCATTAAGTTCATGTGACACTGTATGACTGGGTGGGTACTTCAGCTTATGCACAAAAACACTATGTAACGTGAGCTGACTTAAACATTTTACATGGGGTATGATGACAAATGGTTCTGCTCTGCGAATGGCAGGGCGTGGATTGTGGACATGTGATGAAGACAGTTGCACAGGTGATGATGACAAACCCACAAATGCAGTTATTTTGCCACATTTACCAACTGGGGTTGATGTACCACTTGCACTAGACATACTGCATTCAGCAACACCACTATCAAAACTGCTACTCTCACCACCATTGGACAACATTTCAAAATCATTATGCTCCTCCACCTCATACATGCTTGTAGCAATCCTCTGCTCTTATTTCATCACTACTGCACACATTTCATTTCCTACTGGATTTAACAGTCATGGAAGGGGATAACATTCTCATTATGGTTGATGACGAGGGTGAACGCCCCACTGCGCTATTAGCTGCCATCTCGTGTGGGGTCCACAGTGCCATATGCCTATTCTTAAGATGCGTCTGCTGTCCTCCAGTGCCCAGATGGCTCCCCTTTTTACCTCGACTCACATGCACATGGCAAACCTGGCAGATTGCACTGACTCATCATTTGCATCTTGCACAAAAATATCCCAAACAAGGGATTGTGATGCTCTACTTTTAACATGTCCCTGATGCTGCACATTGGACTCCGTTCTTTTAAGCCATGAAGTTGGGGGTGTGCTATGTGATTTTTTCAGGCAGAACACACTTGGACTGCAACTGACCACCATGACTACCTATCATTATTACTGGGTCATCATCATCATCATCATCACCATCTACTGAAATTGGTAAATCACAAGTTTTTACAGGGAAGGGGGGATTACTGCAAACAGACCCAGACACAGCCACCTTGAATTTCTTTTTCTTCTGTTCCCAACTGGGTCAATTACATCATCATCATATTCATCAACATTACCCACATCCACATATTCTGCTCGGATGCTGGCATGTGGACTGCATGTTGCAACCACAGCAACTTCATCATCATCAGATTCATCATCATCATAACACCACCATGTCCATCACCAGATATTTTTTCAACACACTGTGAATCACTGCATGGAAAATGCATGACCTGAACCACAGAGGAAGAAATTTCACATGGTATGCTATCATTGACATGATTATCAGAATCCTCATGTTCAGTTACAGGGATGTTACTGGGAAGTATGACATCATCTACACTGCCATTCACTCTCACTGCTTCACACTCCACTATATTTTTGGACACGGTACACTGGTCAGAAGTGGAACTTGAGGCAGCAATACTCATACCACCACCAGCAACTGCACTAACACCACCAGCTGGGACAACATCATCTCCTCCAACTATGAATGAAGCTACTGATTGGGCTATAAAAAACATTGCAACAGAAATACCTTTCCTCACATCAGCAATGCACTTCTGCGTCTGTGTACTACCATGCCCACAGACAATCTTACCACTGGCAGAAGTGCCATGACAAGAATCAGTTTTCCTTGCATGTCTCTTTGCGGGCATTTTGGAGGATCAACAACAATATTCTAAATAAATTTAGATTTTGGAACTTTCACTCTGGGTGGAGGGGACGTTGGATGTGAAGCCAAAAAACAACTGTGGCTTCAGCAACAGATACAGACGCAAATTCACAAGTGAAAACAACACATTAACTAACCAGTGGTGCTGAAGTCACAAACAATCCAATCTGGATAACAATACCTTTTGCCGTTGGGGGGGGGGCAGCAAAACAAAGAAAAGATACCATAATGGCAGTACAAAATCACGCAGCTGCAGGGATAGCAGGTTCACACAGCTGCACCTGCAATTACACTGTGGCACAATAAAAGGTGTATTATTTAATGTCATGCACCACACACACACACACACACACACACTTTGTCTACAAGTAATGCATAGCAAATTGAAAATTTCAGTAATATACCACATATTGTAAACAACCTGAAATTATGAACTGCTGCACCAGATCCACACAACACACAATCAGCAAAAAAACTTCAATAATTACTGACAATATTACTGCGTGTACATTAACACAGTCAGTTATATAACAAAAAAAATGCCGGCCTGGTGGTGCTGAGGGTTGAGGCGCTGGACACCACACCTCGCTCCACGCTGGTGACCCGGGTTCAGGAATGGACTCGGGTTGCTGGGGGTCAGCAGGGTTGGGGAGGGATTAAGCGTCCATAGGACTGCTCTTCCTCTCTGGGAAGGGGGGCTTCCAGGCGTCGGCGCTCTCATGACCCCTAGTGGAGGCTGAGGGATGGTGCATGGATGCCTCACTGAGGGCTGGTGAGTTGGAGCATGGCACTGGGAGGGAGCACGTGTGGATGCATGCGTGCTCCCCACCTTGGCGTCACTGCATGCCCCCTCATGTACAAGGGGAGAAAACAGGAAATAGGGCGCACGGTCATGGCGGCTTGATGGCCGTTTAAGGGACGCATGGCTAGGAACTCCACCGTGGCTACTGGATCCTGGCTCAGTGGAGAGTATGGGGGACTCTCCACCACCCCGCCACAGGGGGAAAGCCACAGTTGTAATTAGCGGTGGGATTCTCCGGGCCATGGCAGACTGGATGGCGGCTGGATGAGACGGATGCCGGAACGTTAGAAGCAGACTGGTGCCAGGTAAAAAGGATTAACAAAAAAAAAAGTATAACCAAAAAACAAAGAACTCCCTATTTCTCCAACTTAAATCTACCTACACCACAGATACGCCCCTCCCCCAAAGCACACTTTCACTGTCTCTTACTACACAGACTCAATGTTGTACATTAAAATTCAAAATCCACACACAAACAAAAAAGATCGATGATATGAGCACAGGAGGGTTTCCTACAATTGATGAACTAAAGTTTGAGCAAAAAAATTACTCAAAAAGGCTTTTGTAACAGCTTTTAGAAAGTTTGAATCACAGACAGCTCTCAGAGCACACTGTCTCCTACAGTTTCCTACACACACTACCCCAAACTGAGACTGTGCAGATCAATATAGAGCCCATGTGACCTGAAATCCCATGAATCACTGCAAAATTCACCTTCAGAGCTTAAAAACAAGGCGAAATGAGGTGAAGTACATTACTCGCAATGCACTTTGCCTTTACGATGGGTGGAGTAGTGGTCTGGGAAGGCGGAGTAACTCAAAGTCATTGTTCTCAATGGACTTCACGTTACTCATTATAACACAAATTACTCCGCTTCATACTGCGGAGTACTCTGCAAATTTGCCTTGGCTTTGCGAATCACTTTGCAGCACGAATTGAGATCACTTCGCCCACCACTATGGGTAAGCTGCAGATCCTAGTTAACTAACAGCCTATTTCTTCCTACCCCCCACAAGAAATGCCTTATGTCTGTCCCATGCATTCTTGAATTTCCCCACTGTTTTTGACCCCATGACCTTCTCAGGAAGGTCGTTCCATGCATCCACCACCCTCTCTGTGAAAAAATAATTCCTCACATTGTCCCTGAGCCGTCCCCCCTCTAACTTCAAATCATGTCCCCTTGTTCTTGCACATCTCTTAACATGTGAAATGACCTATCCATCAAGATTGTGGAAGCTAGTACTGTTAGACTTTCTAAGCAGAACTAGACAGATTCAAGAGGGAGAACTGCACTGAGGGTTACAAAGTATGAGTGGGGTAGCACTCCAGCTGATGATCCTGGATGTTTGGGCATAGTCATTCTTGTGTGGCATGAGGGATGAATAACACAAATTCCTACCATCACCACAGCATTATGCTGCTATGTTAAGTACTGTATCCACTGAAATCACTGTTGCATCTAGGCTAGGCAGTCATGAGGACCAAATAACACAACAAGTAGTAAGACTGATACATACCTTATGCTGATGCTAAATTGTTATAATAACTGGTGATCCCTGATATCAACCCATTTTCGAGAACTGTAAAAAGTCGTATCAACCCGCAGGTTGATATGAAAAAGGGTTGATACGACTTTTAAAGTCTCGCGCCAAGTAGCCTGCACCACTCGCATTCCAAGTAAACAGTTTCAAAACCAACACGGAGACCATGCCAGCAGCTCCTACTTCCTTACTAGTAGGCAAGCCCCATGCTATTACGTTATGTGATGTCGGTCTTGAAAAGGCGTGAAATTGCTCATTAATAAGGAAGTATGAGCGTTTTGTCTCGCTCTCTTCGTAGTGGTAATACTTATATTGAATTTGTTTTGGTGCCAGTTATTATAAAAAATAAAACATATGTAGGGGGTAGAAATGAAGTTTTTCCACACACCCTCATTGTGTGATAATACTAAAACCTCTCGAGCTTCGCTCTCGAGGTTTACATATTATCACACAACTTGGGTGTGTGAAAAAACTCCATATCAACTCCCTACATATGTATTATTCTTTATGTATTGACTGTGGGATGTAGTAGTCCTTCCTAATGATAATTAAGAGCTTTATGTTTTCAGGTAATACATACATTGTATTTTAAAGTTTCTTAAAAGCACAATACTTAATGTATGTATATGTTTTAGCTACAGCATTATAAATCAAATAGAAAGTCTGTGGATATGGAATAGCCATTACTAAGAAATAACATTTAGAAATCCTATTACTTTAAATCTGAACAAATCTGGTTGGTCTTGCTGCAGTAAGGCCAATGTGCATCTATTTTGTTATCCTCTTAATTGTTAAGGTCAACATTTATGAATGCCCTGTTTAATAACCAAAGAATCAAATTTAATTTGCTTCAAAATGTAATAATATTAATGTGTACAGAAACTGGCTGTATGTCAATAATCTAGAGGATGCTCTAATTTAGGTAGTATAATGTTATCCTTGCTGCAGTCATTGGGTAAAATGTGCTGATCTGTAAAGTGATGTTTCAGTTTTCAAGAATATAATCCATAAAACACTCTTTCTGAAACTACTGGGTCAGATTTTCAAAGGGTGGCACAGGGCTTGTGTCAAACCCGGTGCCACAGTACTTTGTTTTTCCCCCACTATGCCAGTCTGTTTTGTCACAACTTCACCAGATTCCCAAATGTAAGATGCAGCTGCAACAGTGTTCCTAATTTACAGCAGATTGCACCAAATTTCCGGTGCAAGCACTAGAAACATGGGGCAAGATTTTTGAAAGGTGGCGCAGGGTGTGCGTCCAGACCTGTACCACAGAACTTTGTAATCAGCAGTGTGCAATCCTCTTTGGTGCAACTGCACCAGAATTTCCATTACTGGGTGCAGTTGCGACAGTTTCCGTGGTTTACGCCCGCTTGCGCCAATGCTCTGGCATACGCACTGTGACTTTGGCCTTGGGGAACAGAGCAAGCTAGACCACCTTTCTATGGTCTAAGGATCTTTGCTGGCCACAGGGGATGGAAAGTCCCGCATGGCACCAGGTGAATGCTGCAAACCCCTTGTGCCATATGTTCGACACACCAATGGCTTGCAGCATTCATTTGCGATGGAAAATCCTGCCCATGGTCCCCAAGACTGATACAAGCTAGACCACAAAAAATGGCCTAACTTGTGTCCATTGCCACATGGGATGGAAAATCCTATTAGGTTGGCACAAGCCTAGTGCACCATATTTTTGGCACACCTTTTTAGCAATCTTGGGGCTATGAAAATACAGCCCAATGTATCAATTATATATTTTTAAGTTTTACACCTCAATTCTTCATTAAGCTAAATACTTTCATGTGTATATTTCATGAAATTACATTTTAATAACAGGTTTATATTGATGTTTCTATTGTTACATCAAAAGCTACAGCTGATATTATTTAAACTTTTTAATTTTCCCTGGCAGTGTAATATCACAGAAACATAGATGCCAATGTAGCTAAAGGTCCAATGGCCCATCAAGTTTTCCCAGTACTTGCCTGCACCCAAACCAAATCTAATGCTGGACTGAAGCTAGTCTACCATTGGCCCTGACTGTATTTTGACACCCCTCCCAAGTCTTCTCATCCCCATTCCTCAACTTCCCACCCTCCTTTAGTTTACATTATTCCCCTGTGCCTATCCCACTTGAGTTTGAAGCCAGAGACAGACCCTGTGTTGATTACTTATTCTGGTAATGCATGTCATTTCTCAACAGCCCTTTCTGAAAAGAAGATCTTCCTTACATCCCTTTTATAGAGTACCCACACCAGTTTTCATCCTTTGTCTCCTGTTACCTTGCCCTCACTTCATGTAAACAGGGCAATGCAGTCGACTTTATTAATACCCAGTAGGTACATAAAGAGCTCTTTGTGTCCCCACTCTCCATGTTGGCCTCCACTGTGTACATATTGAATTTCTTCACCCTCTCATCATACAACTTCCACTGCTGCCCTTGAATCATCTTTGTAGCCCTCCTCTGATCAGCTTCCAAGAGATTCCTGCCCTTCGTCAGATGTAGGCCCCAAAACTACACACAGTACTCCAGGTGAGGTATGACCAAGACACAGTAGAGGGCAGATTTACCTCCTTCTTTTTGCTAGCAACCCCCCTTCATTTGTACCCACACATTGTATTTACATTCCCTACAGCTCTTTGGCATTGGAAAGGGATTGTCAATAATAATGATCCCAAGGCTCCTTTCCTCCAACGTGTGCTCCACCCTCACTCCTCACCAACCACTACTCTGTCTTAAGGATTTCTTTTGCCAATATGCTTGACTACTCATTTTGGTATTAAATTTGAGATTCCATATCTTGGACCACTTTTCCAGTCTATTCAGGTACATTTGTATTCCCTGTAGACCCTCAACTGTATTAACCTTGCTTCTAATTTTTGTAGCATATGCATAAAGGCTATTTTTTCCCCCAGGATACCTTCTCCATTACCATAAATGAATATGCTGAAAAGGACTGGCCTTAGGACTGACCTCTGTGGTACCCTATTGGTGACCTGTCTAACCCCAAGTACAGTTATCTCCCATTATAATGAATCTCGTTATAACAAACCCCGCATGTAATGAAAGGAAGACTTGGATCCCATAAAAAGCAAAATTTTCAACTTTGCGGTTATCATTTTGTGTCTTGTGGTTTGCGGTGCCCGACTTAATCAGATCATTGCATGTGTGTGTCTGAAGTCATGAGGAGCAATGTCGAAGTCCCCCTTCTATTCTGAAGCATGTACCTTGTCTCTTTTTCAGAGGAGTCAAATGTCAGGTATCTCAGCTTTGCTGTGTGGTTGAAGCATTATCCATGTTCCATGCTTGGGATTTACATTTTCCACCAGTTTTCCATTGCAGGAGTGGACTGCTTGGCAGAGGAAGATTCTTCTTTTTTTTTTTAAATCACCTTTATTCATTTTCAGTAGACCAGACAGACAAACAAACATTACACATACCTGGCCAAGCCAGGGACACAACCCAAAACTGGCTGTGCAAACTATGTACATCCCCTATGTACAAGCACACTGGAGAGCTGCCCCACATTGTGGTCAAGTTCCAGAATCAATAGTGCCTTAATATAGTACGCTGACCAGTGTTAAAGTACACCCTTCCCCTCATTGACTCAATCTTCCCTTATATATCCACTTGCAAGGGTATTATATCCTACGGCCCCCAAGGAGCCTGACTCCTGCAGGACAGCTTCCCAATGTGTCCCTTGGAAAGAGAGAGAGAGTCCTCAACCCCTTAAGCCCCTGCAGACCAAAACCAGTCCCCTTTTATCTTGGTAGTGGACCCAGTATGACCCCAATTTTGACCATCTAGGAAACTTTTAAGTCCAGACATTACCCAGAATATTGGGGATAACAGAGGAAAAAACATAGTACAAGAAGGCACAAAGCAATATAGGCATTAAGCACTCCAGCATATTTTAATTTGCTAATCATTATCTGACAGACAGACCTGAGCTCCAGTGTTTGTAACTTGCTGGGAGTAGATCGCATCTAATATTGCCCATCTTTTAACGTATAGCTCCTGTCTCCCCTCAGAGAATAGGTGTCTCTTTATCTTGGCCAATACCCCCAACAGTTCTCTCACCCATTGTTCATATACACAAGCCTAATCATCCTTCCAATGCTTTACTAAGAACGCCTTGACTACCGACACCATTAAAGAAAGGTGGAATTTGGGTGCAATCCCTATAATCTGAGAAAAGTCACCCAGAACACATATTTCTGGAGTTATAAAAGCTGTATAATCCAGCATTGGATCCATGTCCCGTTTAATCTCCTTCCATAAGGGTGAGATTTTGCTGCATCCCCACATTACATGTAGCAGGTCACCCACTTCCTTCTCGCACCTGAAACACAGGTCTGTCTGTCTCAACCCTCTGCCATATAGCTTTACAGGGGTATAGTATATGTTGTGAACCACAAAATTCTGCATGTTTCTATATTTGGGAATCACATTGTATTTGGTGGTCTTCCAAATAGTTTCCCACCTAAGATGTCTAGGAGCCATCACCTTGTCCCAGTAAGGGATTTGTGTAGGAGTATTTGGGCCCAGAAAGTCCAAGAGAAGTTTATAAATTTGTGAAAGTGGGTTAGCTTTCCGGAAGGCTTCCCTTAAACTCCCCCACGAGAAAAAGTTATCTATGGGTTCCCCCATCTCCTTCTGGAACCCTGCTATCATTTGTTTAAGCTGTAACCTTTGGAAGAAGGACAATCCCTCGCATTGTAATGGTAGAACTATTTTATCTCCTGCATCACGTCCTTCAATCTTGAACCACACAGATAGTTGGACCACCGATGTCCAAGTACCCAACCCCCTATAACCAAATTAGGGTTACCCAATATGGGCTGGTCTCTGGACCTCGTTTGATAGCACCTTTGTACCAGAGTGAGAAAGGACCACCAGGCCTCCATGGTTTTCCTGATTGGGTTCCCATACCCCTCCCTAAATAAACCTTTTTTGGGCTTAGCATATAGCATCGATTCGGGGGTAAAGGCAGAGCTCAATAACAATTGCTTCTCAATTTGCAACCACGCAGGTATATAATTTTCCCCCTCATCGCTTTCCGCCCATTGAGCCATCAGGCCCAACTGACCTGCCACATAATAAGCATGGAGGTCAGGTAACCTAATGCCCCCCTCCTCATACGGCAGTCGCAAGACATTATACTTTATCCTGGCTGGTTTGTCATTCCATAGAAATCCTGAAATTAGCCTTCTGATTGTGCTAAACCAATTTGTAGAGATACTATATGGGGCTAAATAAACCGGGTATAGCAGTCTCGGTAAAACATTCATCTTTATGAGGCCCAGACGCGCTGTAAGGTTCAAAGGTAGCTTGTTCCATCTTATAATATCCCCCTTAACCGCAGATATGATCCCCCCCAAATTGGCATCAGCCCCAGACTCCTGGTTTGCTGTAATCCAAATGCCCAGATACTTCAATTTATCTGTATTCCATTGTACTCCCAGGGATGAAAAATCTGCCTTAAATACATGTGGTGTCAAGGGTAAGATTTGTGTTTTAGTAAGATTCAACTTGTAGTTAGAGACCTTAGAAAAGCGGTCTATTAAATCTCTTACTCTCTCAAAGCTGGATACTGGATCTTGTAAATGAAGGAGTATGTCATCTGCGAAAACTAGAGTTTAACTCCATTCCCCAATCCTGATCCCCTGGACCTTAACATCCCTATTTATAGATCTCAGAAGGGGTTCTAGATAGATGTTAAACAGTATCGGCGAGAGAGGACACCCTTGACGAGTCCCATTATTTAGTTGAAATTCCCTCGAGATATAACCATTACATAATATTCTAGCCGTTGGAGCAGCTTATAAATTCTTAATACCTCTAAGGAGACCCCCAGGGAACCCCATTTTCTCCATTGTAGCAAAGAGAAATGGATGTGAGACCCGATCAAATGCTTTTTCAGCATCTAGGGAAATCAGGGCCAAGGGTAGCTGAGAGTCTGGGGCAAAATTCAGGATATGATGGATTTTCCTGAGAGCGTCTTTCGCCCCTCTCCCCGACATAAAACCTACTTGTTCCTGACTGATTAAACTAGGAGTAATAGTCAAGATCCTATTTGCCAAGATTTTGGTGAGAATCTTAATATCTTGGTTTATTAACGCTATAGGCCTGTAGCTACCTAGTGCGTCCCTGGACTTGTCTGGCTTGGGTATTAAAGTAACATACGCCTGGTAGAGTGGTGAATGGTAAATTCCCTCCCTCATTATAGTGAGGAAAAACTCATGGAGTACAGGGAGTATGGTCTGAATATGGGTCTGGTAAAATTTAGCAGTGAGACCGTCAGGCCCTGGTGATTTACCTAGAGGAAGAGACCGCACCACTTCAACAATCTCGGATGCTCTTATTGGAGCTTCTAGCTCCTTAGCTTGGGCAGGGTCCAGAATTGGTAACTGGATTCCTTCTAGATAACGGTTGGCCTCCTTCTCCCCCACCAAGTCTTTAGCTTGGTAGATTTCTGTGAAGAATGATGCAAAGGCCTCAGCAATTTCTTGCGGATCTGTAACCAGCTTCCCTTCATACTGAACTGATATGATTGTCCTGCTTGCCTCCCACTCTTTAATTTTGGCCGCTAAGAGGCGCCCAGGGACGTCACCCTGCAATAGGAATTTGGCATTAATCTTATTTAGCCAGAACTCTATTTTCCCATAAACAATTTCTGACAGTTCCCTTCTCAGACCTTTAAGTTCCGCATCTATTTCCCCCCGAGGACCCTTCTAGCTGTGACAATGAGTTTATCGCCCTGATCAAGAATTCCTCTTTGGCCTTTCTGAGCGACTTGTCCCTTGCCGCTAGGGCCCTAGCTACCTCGGCATATAAGAACTTACAGGTAGGCCAAGCTAATCTTTTATCCTTCAGTGTGGGGAGCTGGGACCTAATGATCTCCTGTAAGGCCCCCTCTAATTCATTCCTTCTCATGTCCTCTTTCAAAAGCGAGTCATGAAGCCTCCATCTGTAAGGTCTAGGCAGTGTGGGTCTTGGTTCCCACTGCATCTGAATAAGAGAGTGGTCTGAGAGGGTCCGACCCTCAGTCAGCACTTCTCTAATCTCTGCAAAAGCCTCTCTATTGACCAAAAAAAAGTCAATTCTAGTATGACTCTTGTGTGCTGCCGAATAAAATGTCATGTCGCTGCCCCTATTTGAAAGATACTTGATTGGATCAGCCAATGCTGCTGTCTCCAAAAACTTTGCCAGGGCTAACTGGGCCTTGGTCTTTGGCCCGCTATGTGGAGGTATCCTGTCCTCCTGGTTATCAAAATAGATATTCCAATCACCAGCTAGAATAAGTGAGTGTGGGGGAAGGGTAGCTATATCCCCTTCTATTGAGGTGAAAAATTTATGATCAGGGGGAGTTGGCCCATATATGGATGCAACTGAGACTGGCCTACCAAGCAAAGTGCCCGACAAATAGATCCCCCGACTATCTTGCCTAGTTAGCACTTGCGCCACTTCATATGGGCAGGATTTCTTTATTAAAATCCCCACCCCCCTGGAGGCCCTGTCCTTTCCCACTCCATATACCTGTCCCACTCATTGCTTCCTGAGACCATCCAACTCATCAGTCAATAAATGTGTCTCTTGTAGCGCTGCAATGTGTGCCCCTCATTGTTCAATATATCGCAGAATGATCATTCTTTTACGTCGACCCCTGAGCCCTTTTACATTCCAAGAGATTATTTTAAAACATGCCATCATTAAACATCAGAATTTTTCAAGTAAGCCCGAATATTGTGCCTCTCTAAGGTCTGCATTCTTATTGTTCCCATACTTGGACTCTCTCTCTTTCCACCCCTGTCCCCCTTCCCCCCTTTGTCCCCCGATCCTTATATCGACCAGTCATCTGATGTTGAGTCATGGATGAACCCGTTTCCATGCTCCCCCAGCCCCATCCTCTGACATCGAGCCCCGGAATCTGGCCCCTAGGTCCCCCAAAATCCTGAATGTGAAGGCCCCATCTTCTCTGCAGCCCATCACCCCCTTATGTTTTCCATGAGTGAAAGAAAAAATAAACAAAAAGGAAATTGAGGGAATCCATCTCAAAGCCCTCCTTGATAAATTATATCTCGAGCCAGCATTGCTCCACTTTAAATTCCCTTGCATCCCGGGGTGATATCCCTCCAGTTACTAGTGCTGCTTGGATCCAGATCCCTTTGGCCACTCCCCCTCTCCTCCTTCCCCAAAGCTGGCAAAAGCCCGCTTTATACCTAACAATGCCCACTAGCAGGTATAGCACTGGCTATTTGACCCTTTTTGTGATAAAAATTCCCTCATCACCCCCTTCTAGCCACTCCCTCCAATGTTCCCGGGTCAAGAGGGTATTCTTGGGTCTAGTAACACAAATAGTAAGCTTAGTGATCCCCCTTCCCCCATGACCACTAGTTAATGCGCCAAAGTCTTGTGGTTTGACACGTCGTGACCCATCGCGGGTCCTATAGACTCAGTCCTGGCTAGTCCCTTAAACGTCCAAATTTTAACCAAAAACAATAGAGCCAACCGGCCTTAAAAAGTTTAAACTCCCTTGCTCTTCTTCCATCACAGCCCTCAGATAGGCCCGACCTTCTTTTGTCAGCAAACAGTCATGTTGGGGGTTTAAATAAATCTGGGAGCTCAGCCCGTAGCCCCTCCAACGCGTCCTTCGCTGTGAGGAACCTCTTCTCTCCAGCCTGGAGATGCACCACCAAGGTAGCGGGAAATTGAAGTCGGAATTTTATTCCTGCAAGATAAAGCTTCTTCTTAATGTCAGCATACTCCTTTTGCTTTTCTCGAATCGCTAGCGTTTGATCTTGAAAAAACCATAATGAAGCACCATTCCATTGCAGAGACTTCTTTTGTCTGGCAGCAAGCAGCACATGGGATTTTTCTTTGTAATCAAGGAATCACATAATTATGACTCGGGGCCTCGCCCCCGGCGGTGGCATCTCCCGCAGTGCCTGGTGAGCTCTTTCCAGATTATAGCCCTCCCTGAATGGTGTAGGGCCTAGCAACTTTAACAGGAGCTCCTGCATAAAGAAAACACAATCGGGGCTTTCAGCCCTCTCTGGTAGCCCTGCCAGGATCAAGTTATTTCTGCGGTTTCTTGAGTCCTGATCCTCCACCCTCTCCTCCAGTTTCTTCAGCTTTTTCCGAATCGTCCCCACCTCCTGATCAAGCACAGAAACCTTCCTCTCCTGCGAGGAGCTCCGGGCTTCAGCATCGCCCATTCTTTGTGCCAGAGAATGTAACGCCAGTTTTACCTCGGCAAAATCGATCACCAGCCCTTGCAATAGTGCCTTGATTTCCTGAATGTCCTCTGAATTTGAGCCCAAGCCCCGTTCCTTCCCCGGTTCCTCGTCCTGCTCAGGTATAGTAGGCGACTGGGACTTAGGCCTCTTAGTGGCTGGAGCTCGCCCCACCAGGGGTTCTGCGAGTTTGGCTTCCATCTTCCGGCAAAGGCGTGGCCTGAGCTTGCCAATGCACCCCTAGTATTTGTTCACTCGCCGGTCTTCAAACTTCGTGGCCCTATGATAGCTTGCAAGGAAATGCACCCACGCCACCTCTGGAGCTCTTGACGGCTATTATAAAATGTTTATTGCCAGTCCCGGAGTAAATAAACTTAAATTTTATGCTGCGGGGCCTCGGAGACGCCCGGGACACGTCTCTCCGAATCAGCTCATCACGTGACTCTCATCCAGAGGAAGATTCCTCTGAGCTGCTGCTAATTGTTCCAACAGCTGTGGTGAAGCAGCAGTATCTTGTTTTGTCTGACCTCTTTGGTGAGACCCACGGACTGGATGCCAGCGATGAAGGTCTAGCTCTTTCACTGTCTCAGGGTCCAGTAGAGCTTCCACTGAAATGTCCCTTTGTAATAAAAAATCTTTAGCCTCTGATATCATGGGGAAGGTACAGTATGTGTTTCAGAATCCACTATGATTTAAGAACGGCTGAGTAATCAATATGGGCTTTACCTCCTTTATCCCATAAAAGCTTTAACATGAGGAATATTTTTCTGACTACAGAGCTGATACTTGTTTAGTCTCATAACATTTGATAAATTAATTAAAATCATCTCGGTGGCATTCTGTGCTCACAATGGCAGCTTACAATACTGTAACAGCCTTTGAATTGCCATTGTCCCTATATAGCAAATCCTCGTTATAACGGACTTTCACTGTGGCTCCTGGGGAGTTTGTTAAAATGAGGGACAACTGTAATTCCTGTTGATAACTACCCTATGAGTTCTTCCCCCAGCTAGTTATTCATCTGCCTAGTTAGTTTGTCTCCCATCTCCAAGTCTCTCAGATTTTTCACAAGTCTCCAATGGGGCACAGAGTTGAAGGCCTTGCTAAAATTCAGATATAGTATGTCTACTGCTTGAACCTTATTAACTGCCTTCATGACCCAATCAAAGAAGTCTCAGATTTGTCTGGCATGATCATCCTAATACAAGCCCATGCTTCTTCTTGTCCTTGAACTAGCTGGCCTTCAGCCATTTTACTCTATTCTATTTTATAATGGTTTCTAGTGGTTTTCCCAGGACAGAAGTCAGCTTGACTGGCTTGCTTTTCCCTGCATCCTCTCTATTCTCACTCCTCTGGACTGGGAGCACACTTGCCTCCCTCTAATCTGCTGGACCTACCCCTGTTTCTATGGAGCAGTGAAAGAGGTCTTAGTTCCACTGGAAACTAATCAACCTCCCTTAATATGCCCGGCTGCAGACAATCTGATCTTGTTCACTTGTTCACCTTCAAGGTTCTGTTCTTCCTGAGTATTCTCTCTGCTGATAATCCTACCACCTTTGCTCCATGTCCCCTCCACCCCTGGCTAGAATGCCCCACTCTGGGAGCAGTTCCACCTCCTCCTTCATGAAGACTGAGCAGATGTATATTTTTAGAAAGGGGTCCACAGTCCTTGATGGCAAGTTTAAATGCTAAATGGACAAGCATTTATACTAGATTTGGGAGGAAGCAAAACCAAAGAATGCAATAATTACCTACCCACAGATGGCAAAGTGGATAGGAAAGAGTTAGGCAGGGAAGACCATAGTGGATAAAACTCCCTTAGAGCAGTGCCTAAATAGAAATGGACAGGGACAGTAAAGAAGAGGATTGGAGTATAAAGTAGGTAGCGGGGACATAAGATTATATGGGTGAAGATGTGCTGAAAGAAAAAAAGGGAAGGGGTGAGTTAAGGGGTAAGCCAAGGAACAAAACTGGTAGGAGTGGGATGGAGAAGCAGGGTAGTAGACAGTGGGGGAAAAGATTTGGAAACCAATGTGCACTAATGCATAGAGCCTTGGAAATCAAACTCCAGACCTGGAAGTCATCATGGCAGAGGCTAATCTGGATTTAGAGGCAATAACAGAGTCATGGTGTACTGAGCATCAATACTGGGAAATTAACATACCAGGCTACACTCTGTTCAGGAGAGACAGAGCAAGGAGGAAAGGAGGAGGGGTTAATATTATATGTGAGGGAAGGTACCAAGGCCATGGAGGTACAGGGGCACAAGTAGCAAAATGAGGGGCTGTAATTATCATGGGTCAACCTGGAGGCAGACCCTGGGTATACTATCCATACTGTAGTAGTGTAAAAAAAACCTTCACAGGGTGAGGAAATGGATAAGGCACTCAGGGAAGCCATAATCAAAATGGCAAGTAAGCAGGAGGTGCAGCTAGTTAATGACTTCAGTCTGCCAGATGTGGAGTGGAGCCTTTCAACTGTGGCTTTGGCAAGGCGAAAGGCTATCTTTGACTCCCTGCAGGGGTACTTTCTCAGACAGTTTGTCAAGGAACCCACTAGGGATGGATCAGTGCTAGACCTGGTGCTTACAAAAAGAGAGAGCATTAAAGAAGCCATATGGGCTGTTACTTGCTACCAGTGATCACCCTATATTGTGATTCAACATAAAGACAGGAGCACCAGTGAACCATATGAGGATTAGGGTTCTGGACATTTAGAGGGTAGATTTTAAATAAATTTGTGACTGCCTCAAGAACTGCCAAACAGAGATGGAGGGTGCCAGGAAGGGGTAGAGTCACCATGAGGGAGAATAAGGGAGGGCACAATTAATGCAACTAACCTATACATGAAGGAAGTAAGCAAAAGCTGAAGAAAAGGTGGAATATTATGGTCTCCAGTGAAGTGGCAAGGGTGTTCAAGGAAACAATTGTTGCATTCAAGAGGTATAAGGAAATTCAGAGAGAGGACAGAGAGGTGTACCTAGAAAAGTAGAAGGAAGCAGGCAAGGCAGTGAGGGGAGCAATAGTACAGACAGACAAAAGGATTGTCAAAGTGGTTGCTACAGGGGATAAGACTTTCTTTAGGTACATAAATGAAATGAGGAAAACAAGGGTGAGTAATAAGGTAAATTAAAAAGGTGGAAGGGGACTGTGCAGATGGAGACCAAAAAAAAAGTTGACATTTTATACAGATACTTCTGCACAATCTTCACAGTGGACGGAAGAGGAGAAGGGCCAGCAGTGAAAAACATAGATAGGGTGGGGAAGGGGGTAGACACAGTGCATTTTCAGAGGAAAGAGTGATGAAAGGACTTGCAGCCCTGAAGGTGGAAACATCTGTAGAACATGATGCAATTCACCCAGGGTACTAAGAGCTTAGAAAGAGACATGGTGCCAAATAGAAGGCTGCTTAGGAAGTTGACCAAGGTAGAAGTGGGATCCTTAGTGGTAAACTGGGTTAGAAACTGGTTAAAGGATAGAAGACAGAGGAAGGTGGTTAATGGCACTCTTTCTAAATAAGGGAATGTGACAAGTGGGGTACCAAAGGGCTCAGTACTGGGACCAGTCCTCATCAATATCTTTACAGAGGACATAGCAGAAGAGCTAGAAGGCAAGGGATGCCGTTTTACAGATGATATCAAAATCTGAAATAGAGTGGACACTTAGGAAAGGGTAGGACAAATGTGCAGTGATCTTAGGAAATTTGAGGAATGGTCAAGCATGGAATTTGGTGTTCAATGCCAAAAAGTGCAAAATAATGAATCCAGGACACACCAACCCTAGTGCTGAGTAGATGATGAGGAGAGTACCAACAGACACTATGCAGCAGAGGGATCTTGGGGTTATGAGGACCTCAAGGTGGTAGGGCAGTGTGGCAAGGCAGTGGATAAGGCTTGTGGAATGCTGGGTTACATAGGAAGGGGTATCTCCAGCAGGAGGAGGGAGGTGATGTTGCCATTATATCCCTCACTGGTGTGGCCACAATTAGAGAATCATGTTCAGTTTTGGAGTCTGTACCTCAGAAAGGGCATAGACAGAGTAAGGGGGGGGGTCGATACCAGTCTATTCACTGAAGTAAGGGTTCTGAAAGAACTCCTAAAACTGAAGGTGGACAAAGCAATGAGCCCTGACGAGATTCACCCAGAATTCTAAAAGAACTAAGGAGAGAACTAGTGACACCACAGGCTACCATTTTTAACAAATCATGGTGGGATGGTGTGGTACCTAAGGACTGGAGGAGGGCAGATGTGATTCACCTTCACAAAAGTGGGAGCAAAGCAGAGGCAGGAAACTTCAGACCTATTAGTTTGACCTCAGTGGTAGAGGAAATGATGGAATCACTTCTGAAAGAAAGAATTGTTGAGTACATAGAGGTCAGCGGGGCACAGGACCCAAGGTAGCATGGATTTATTTATTTATTTATTGAAATGTTTCACCAGGAAGGCACGCTGAGCAACAAGTTGCTTGTCTCCCGGTGCAACCTGAGGGGTAGGGAACAATGGAATAGAATACAGAGAAATGTTACAATGTTGGAATACAATTTGCTTACTTGCATACAATGAGAGCAGGAGGGATTACAGGTGGATAACACTGGCTAACAATGCAGCAGTTAAGTATAGTAGATATGAAGACACACATAGCAAATTGACAACAGTTGGTGACAGTTGATAACACTGGAACACATATAATAACTTGGCAACAGTATGTAGCACTAGATGGTAAGGTGAACCAATAGTAATTGGTAGCCATTAGTGTAACATAGCTATTCAAGACTTACAGTGATTGCAGTAAAAAGAGGAAGAATGGAAGGAGGGAATGAAAGAATTGCGGAGGGCAGAATGGAAGAAGGAAAAGGAAAATTATGGGGAGACACAAAAAGAACACGATTTTTGAGGCAAACAGAGATGACAGGGTGGACTAAAGTGCATTTAAGAGGGGTATGGGGTAGGTTATAAGTGATTAATTGAGTGTAGGGGTAGGCCAGTGTTAGGCTATGTTAACCAGAGGAGGATAGAAGCGGTAGTGTGTGGCAGTGTGATGAGAGAGAGGTATTGTAGGTGGGGATTATCAATGAGGAGGGGGGAGTTGAAATTTAACAGTGTCCTGTTATCCATGTCTGAGCAGGGCGGTGGACAGCCCCACTGGTAGGGCACAGTGAGGAGTGGTGGGGAGTAGGCATATGCTAATATGGTAATATGGGCTATGGGGAGATAGCGGGGGGATTCACAGCGGGAAGGTCTTGTCAGATGAATCTAATAGATTTCTTTGACTGGGACCAAAGTAGTAGACCAGGGAGGGGCTGTGGACATGGCCTACCTAGATTTTAGCAAGGCATTTGACACAGTCGCACACAAAAGATTAATAAACAAATTAGTCAGCCTAGGAGTGGGTTCCTGGGTGGTAGCCTGGCAAAAATTGGCTGGACAACAAGACACAGAGGAAATAGTAAACAGAGTCCACTCCGAAGAAACGGGAGTTACTAGCGGGGTACCGCAGGGTTCAGTACTGGATCCAATCCTTTTTAATGTCTTTATAAGTGACATTGCGGAGGGGCTGGAAGGAAAAGTATGCCTCTTTGCAGACAACACAAAGATCTGCAACAGGATTGTTACACAAGGTGGGGGGGTGGAAAGGATGAGAAGAGACCTGGCAAGGTTGGGGGAATGGTCAAAAGTATGGCAGCTTAGATTAAATGCAAAGAAGTGCAAAGTAATGCACCTAAGAAACAAAAACCCAGGGGAAGAGTACACGATGGGGAGGGGGGAGGTACTAACAGCAACAAAAATGGAAAGGGACCTGAGGTAGTCATATCAGATGACATAGTTAAGCAAGCAATGTGAGAAGGAAGTAAGGAGGGTTGGGCGGAATACTGGGATGTATAGGAAGAGGCATCGCCAGTAGAAAACAGGAAGTTATTATCCCTCTGTACAGACAGTTGGTAAGACCCCATCTGGAGTACTGCATGCAGTTCTGGAGACCCCATCTCCACAAGGACATAGACAGGATGGAGGCAGTCCAGAGGAGGGCAACTAAAATGGAGCAAGGTCTGTACCAGAAACCATACGAAGAGAGACTAATAGAGCTTAATATGTATACCCTCAATCGGGGGGGGGCATGATAGAAACGTTCAGGTACCTCAAGGGAATCAGCAAAGTCCTGGAGGGTAGCATCTTTCAGAAAAAGTGATGTGCAAGAACAAGGGGGCACAATTTGAAGATAGAGGGGGTAATGGCTCAAGGGCAACATTACAGGGAGGAAGGGGAAAGGGAGGTAAGGTGCCTGCCTGGCGCCATGGCTTGGAGGGACAGGGAGTGAATCCTCAGGATTGCCGGAGCAGCTGCACAGGGGAGGGAGCTGGATGTCATTGTCCACCTAGGGACAAATGACCTGGCTAAGAAAGGGATTAGAGAGTGCAGGAAGAGTTTGTGGAATTGGGGAGGGGCCTTAGACAAGTAGCACACAAGGTAACCTTCTCGGAGGTGCTGCCCATCTATGGCATAGGAGAGGCTAGGGTGTTCCGCACTCATGGGATTCAATCAGTGGTTGAAAACTGGTGTGGAGCCGAGATTGGCTTCATTGGGATGGGGTCCACCTGAGTGATGCAAGCCCATACTGGCATGATGGGTTGCATCTGTCCAGGAGGGAACAGAACCCTATGTGATAGATTTAAATGCTTCATTGGCAAGCATTTAAACTAACCAAAGGGGAGAGCACTGGAAAGGAGCAGGGAAATCCTCCCCCAAAAAAATAATGGTAGTAAGTGCGGTAAACACCAACATAGAGGTGTCGATAGGGAGAAGGGCAGGGGTAAATGGAGAAAGTGACAAAGGCAAGAAGGACAGGGATGGGGCAAAAAGGAGTAAGGCCATCAGGAAATGGAGGATAATGAGTACCAATGCCCGTAGTCTGGGGAACAAGCTCCCTGAGCTGGTGGCCTTGATGGAAGAGGAATGCATGGATATCGTAGCAGTCACAGAAACATGGTACACAGAGAACCATGACTGGGATGTTAACATACCAGGGTACATAACCTACAGGAGAGACAGGCAGGGGAGAAGAGGGGGAGGAGTAGCTCTCATGTAAAGGAAGTGATAAAAGCAACTGAACAAAAGAGTAAACAGGGAGGAGAGGAGGCACTGTGGGTCACCTTGAGACTGGAAAGGGCACCACTATCCGCACAGGGTTAGGTACAGACCCCATGTCAGGGGAGGGAATGGACAAGGATATGATAGGAGGCATTCTTAGAATGGCAGAGAAAGGGAGATACTGTTGACGGAGACCTGAATATGCCAGATGTTAACTGGAGCACATTTGCTGCAGCCACATCCAAGAGCAGGGCTATTCTTGATGCCCTACAGGTGGCAGGCCTCAGACAGCTAGTTTCGGAACCCACTCATGAGGGAGCAATCTTAGACCTCATACTCTCAAACGGGGGCAGTGAGAGGATCTCAGATCTAGAAGTGGGTTGCCATCTGGGAACAAGTGACCATCAAACAGTGTGGTTTACGTTAAACTCAGCTACAGAGTCAAGCCATACTAAAGTGAGGGCACTGGACTTCAGGAGGGCTGACTTTGGCAAGATGGGAGAGTGCCTCAGAAAAGCACTAGCAAACAGGCTAGAAGGAGGTGTGGAGCAACAATGGGGAATCATCAAAACTGCCATCACTGAGGCAACTAGCCTTTGTGTGAAGCAAATAAACAAATCAAAATGAAAGAAAAAGCCACTATGGTTCTCAAAAGAGGTGGCTGTGAAAGTCAGGAAGAAAAAGATAGCATTCCGGAAGTAGAAGGAAACACAGAAGGAGCAGGACAGAGAGCTGTACCAGTTAAGGCAGAAGGAAGCAGGGAAGGAAGTCAGAATAGCAAAGGCCCAAACTGAGGAAAAGATAGCCAACTCGGTTAAGAAGGGGGATAAAACCTTTTCTAGGTACATCAGCGAGCGTAGAAAGACAAAGGGAGGGATAGTGAGGCTGAATAGAATGAATGGTGGGTGGGCAGAGGGGGACAGTGAAAAAGCAGGGATACTGAACGAATATTTCTGCTCAGTATTCACAAAAGAGGAGGGGGAAGTGCCTAATCCAATTAACAGAAGCACTCTTGATAGGGGGGTCAATCCCAGTCCTTTCACAGAAGAAAGGGTTCTGCAAGAACTCCTAAAACTGAAGGTGGACAAAGCAATGGGGCCTGATGGAATTCACCCCAGAATTCTAAAAGAATTAAGGGGAACTAGTGAAACCACTGGCTACTCTTTTTAATAAATCATGGGAGGATGGTGTGGTACCGAGGACTGGAGGAAGGCGGATGTGATTCCCCTTCACAAAAGTGGGACCAAGACAGAGGCAGGAAACTACAGACCTGTCAGTCTGACCTCTGTGGTAGGGAAAGTGATGGAGTCACTTCTGAAGGAAAGAATAGTTGAGTACCTAGAGGCCAGTGGGGCACAGGACCCAAGGCAGCATGGGTTCACAGCGGGAAGATCATGTCAGACGAATCTAATAGATTTCTTTGACTGGGTGACCAAAGTAGTAGACCAGGAATGTGGACATGGCCTACCTAGACTTTTGCAAGGCATTTGACACAGTCCCACACAAAAGATTAATAGTCAAATTAACCAGCCTGGGAGTGGGTCCCAGGGTGGTAGCCTGGGTAAAACATTGGCTGGACAACAGGACACAGAAGGTAATTGTAAATGGAGTCCACTCTGAAGAAAAGGGTTACTAGTGGGGTACACCGAGGGTTCAGTATTGGTCCAGTCCTTTTAATGTCTTCATAAGTGACATTGCAGAGGGACTGAAGGAAAAGTATGCCCTTTGCAGATTACACAAAGATCTGCAACAGGGTTGATACACAAGGAGGCGTGGAAAGGATGAGAAGGGACTTGGCAAGGTTGGAGGAATGGTCAGAAGTCACGGCAGCTAGGATTCAATGCAAAGAAGTGCAAAATAATGCACCTGGGAAACAAGAACCCAGGGAAGAATACACAATGGGGGAGGTAGTAACAACAACAAAAAGGAAAGGGACCTGGGGGTAATCATATCAGATGACCTTAAGGTTAGCAAGCAATGTGAGAAGGCAGTAGGGAGGGCTGGGGGTATACTGGGATGCATAGGGAGAGGCATCAGCAGCAGAAAACAGGAAGTTGTTATCCCTCTGTACAGACAGTTGGTGAGACCCCATCTGGAGTACTGTGTCCGGTTCTGGAGACCCCATCTCTGCAAGGACATAGACATGATAGAGGCAGTCCAGAGGAGGGCAACTAAAATGATGCAAGGTCTGCAAGAGAAGCCATATGAGGAAAGAGTAAAGGAGCTTAATATGTATACCCTTGAGGAAAGAAGGGAGAGGGGGGACATGATAGAAACTTTTAAGTACCTCAGTGGAATTAACAAAGTCCAAGAGGGTAGCATCTTTCAGAAAAAGAGACGTGCAAGAACAAGGGGACACAATTTAAAGATCGAGGGAGGGCGGTTCAAGGGCAATGTGAGGAAGTATTATTTCACAGAGAGGGTAGTGAATGCATGGAACAGCCTTCCTGAGGAGGTTGTGGGGTCTAAAACTGTGGGAAAATTCAAGAATGCATGGGACAGACATAAGGCAATTCTTGTGGGGGGTAGGAAGAAATAGGCTGTTGGTTAACTAGGATCTGCGGCCTATCATGTAGGTAGGGAAATGGGCCGACTAGATGGGCCAAGCGGTCCTTATCTGCCATCAAAGTCTATGTTTCTATGTTTCTATGAGGAAGAATTTTTTCATGGAGAGGGTGGTGGACACCTGGAACGGCCTTCCTGAGGAGATTGTGGGGTCAAAAAAGTGGGGGAATTCCAGAATGCAAGGGACAGACATAAGGCAAGTCTGGTGGGGGGGGGGGTAGGAATAAGTAGGCTGTTAGTTAACTAGGATCTGCAGCTTATCCAATAGGCAGGGAAATGGGCAGACTGGCTGGGCCAAGCAGTCCTCATCTGCCATCAAAGTCTATGTTTCTATGTTTAAGGTGGTCCAGAGGAGGGACACCAAAATAGTACATGGTTTATATGAAAATCCTGATGGAGAGATGTTGTAGAATCTTAGCTTGTACAGTCTGAAAGAAAGGAAATCAAGAGGAGATGTGATAGAGACCTACAGGTGGGGAGTATCTTTCAAACGACAACTAGCTCTAGGATCAAGCATTATACAATGAAGCTGGAAGGGGATTCAAGAACAATGTGAGGAAATATTTCTTCACTGAAAGGGTAGTGGATGCTTCGAATAGATTGCCTGAGGGAGTGGTGAAGGAAAGAACAGTGGGGGGCTTCAAGTATGCATGGAATAGACACACAAGAATATAAAATAGGATGCAGGGATGTGGGAGTGTCGATGGAAACCAGATAGTGTCTGTGGAAACAAAATAAAAAAGGAACATCTGGGCAGACTAGGTGGACTAAGCAGTCTTTTTCTGCCATCATATTCTATGTTTCTAAGTATCCATTTAGAATATACTGCAAACCTTTTTTATCATCTTGCTCAGTTTTCCCTTCCTTGCTCCATCAGATGATTCCCTACTTTGTCCTCTACTATTCCTTGATATAGCAGAAGAAAGTTGTGTTCTCTTCCTTTTTACCTGCTATTGTTTTCAGTTTCACTTTCATTTTTGGTTTTCTTATCCCCTTTGTCAATCTTCCTTGCCTTCTCCACAGAGTTCTCTATTTTCCATGTGTGGGTTTCCCTTGCATTTAAAGAAAGCTGTTTTTTATCCTTATTGCTTCTGTCTCTTCCCTTGAAAACCAAAGCTGTGTTTTGTATTTTATCTGTCTTATTGGGGCACCTTCTGTCTTCAGCCAAATGCAATTGCTTAAATCCTTCCTCTGGTTTTAGATACTGGTCTCTGAACTGACCAAGCTTATCTAATAAATCCATGCTGTAAAGTGTCCTTACCTACTGTAGCCTAACTACATGTCTGGTATCAAACTATTTACTACTTTTGATTTGTTGAAATAGTACTCTTGTAACAATTTGCACAAATTGTTTTTGAACAACATCCCTTGGCACAAAGTCCCTTGATATATCGAGCAAACATGTATCTGTCTCCATAACTAATTTTTGTACAGTGATCATTTATTTATTTATCTGAAAATTGGTAACTGGGAGAGGCACACTGAGCCGAGGCTCATTTCCATGTGTGACCTGGGGGAAAGGGTACAGGAGATTATAAAAATGCAGCACAGAATCAATGAAACATGGTACAATTAAAGTGCATTCAGTGCACAAGTAATAATTACATTGCAAGTGCAAAATAAGCAGCAAGGCAAGTGAGAAGTATTAAAATATCAATGGAGATACTTGCGCAGGGTAGTGCGGAGGTACGCTAGAGGGTACTGCAGCCTGGAGGCAGTAGAGAAACCAGCAGGAGGCCCAACACACAGAAAGTAGGGGTTCCAGGCAAGGGAAACTTCAGGAAGTAGGGCAACAGGTGCAGAAGGGGGGTGGGGAGGAGTTTCAGCTGGTGCCTGAGGAAACCAGAGGAGGTGGAGAGACGGATAGAGGAGGGAAACAGGTTCCAAACTGAGGGAAGACAATAGGAGAAGACTGTTTGCCCAGCAGTGGAGCAAGGATGGGATATGGAGAAAGTGTGATGATCCCTGGAGTGGAGGGAGCATGAAGAAGAGGGATGCGGGAGGAAATTAAGGAAAGGTATGAGGGAAGGGACCAAAACCAGTATTTGGAAATGAAAGAAGCACAGTGCAACAGGCAATGTGAGGGTAAGGAAGGGATGGAGAGGGAGGATTAGAAGGCGCAGTGGTGAGTGCAAGAGGGTGAGTTGGTAGTAAAGCAGCAGAAGGTATTACAAAGGGTGTTCAGTCTAGTAAGGGAAGTGGGGGAGTGTGATGGTGTGCTATACACTATATCTTCATAGTCGAAGACTGAAAGCATAATTTTGGTTACAAGCTCCCAGCAGACATGCAGATGATGCATGATGTTTGAATCCTGTATTACTACTATTTGAAAGTAATCTGAGTCCCCCGTGACCATACATTGCTAATCAATCAATTAATCAATCCTTACCCTTCATAGGGAGTACCATAATCATGGCTTCTCTTATTGTGGGAGGTAGGATCCCTTTAGCAAGGGAGTCCTGGAATTCCTGCACCAGGTGGTCTGAGACGTTTACCACTGATGCTTGATAAATATAGATTGGAAGGTCATCACTTCCCGGAGTCATATGTGGATTCATGGTCTTGATGACCTGTGCAATTTCAGTCTCCGTCAGTTGATCCTACAGAGAAGCTGCCATGGGGGGGGGGATTTGGGAGATGGGGAGTGCAGATTGCAAGCCCTCTGTTATGGGCATACTGGGGGGTGGAGAGACTTATAACTTTACATAAAATTGGACCATGATTTTATTAATACCCTCCTGAGAGCTGTTCAGTAAGCTGGAATTTTTCTTCAAGGCTTTAAATGTTCTGGCTGCCTCTTTGCTCTTGAGCCAGTAGGCCAGGAACTTATTGACTTTTTCTCTTTCTTCCCAGTATGAGTGGCGTAGCCTTCTTAGAGCCAGTTCAGCCTTCCTGGTGAGGTGGGCATTGAGCTGGACTCGGGTGCTGCTTAACTGGGCAAGCAAGGCTTGTGGGGGAGCACCAGTACAATAGGATCTACATTGGGACTCCAGCACAACTAATTGCTGCTCCAAGGTAGCCTATTCAGCTTCCCTATTCTTGTGCCTGACTGAGGCATAGGCAATAATCCTACTCAAATAGTGACTTTAAATGGCTCCCAAAGTGTAGAATCTGACACTTTTCCATTGTCATAGATTTGCCAGTATTCTAGGATCTCTATTTCCAACCAAAGAAAACATTGCTGATCCTCAAGCAGCAGAGAATCCAGCTGCCAGGAAGACAGCCAGTGTAGTTCAGGGCCCCAGCATAGTCTCAACTCCAGTGGCAGGTAATCCAAAATGACAATCGAGTGGGATTGGACTTGGGATACTAACTCATAGATGGAGTGTGAGAGTAACCACAAGTATATCTTGCTCGAAGAACCATGCATAGCAGAAATGCACGTGTAATTTCTCACTCCCAGATGTCGAGTGTGCCAGGCATCCAGTAGTGAGTGCTCTGAGATGAGTCTGTGGTCTGCCTTTACCACCTGCATATGTGGTTCTACATTCTCTTTGCTTCTGTCAAGAAAGGGGTCCAGAGTGAGGTTAGGGTCACACCTTATTAGGACAGGAGTACCACCTGAGTTAAATTCCATCAATAGTTGACTGAGATCATGGAAGAACTGGGGATTGTCCTGATCAGGAGTGTATACGTTGAGCAGGAATAAGGGCCCCTCTAGAGTTACCATTTTGGCCATTATCCATCTGCCACCCTTATCTCCCTTAAATCAAGCTACAGGCCACCCCAGACCTTTGTTAAACAACATGGAATTCCCTTTTATGAGAGGAAGCCTCACTATCGAGCTCCTCACCCACCCACCCTTGCTTAAGCTTTTTGGCCTCCGAAGATGACAGCTTTATTTCCTGAAGAAATGTAATCTGGGTTCTCAATCTTTTTAAATGTAGTAAAACTTTCTTCTGCTTAATGGGTGAGTTGAGATCACAGACTTTCCAAAAAACAAGGCTAGCATCCATTAGAAAGTCGTGTACATACAAGGCAGTTGGATACTGGCCAGTTACACAGATCAGCATAACCCTCAATGAGAATTAAGTGTGTTTCCCCAGCGTACAGAACCTCCCTCCCCACCACTACCAACATCCACCCCAAACCTCTGGATGCCATTAGGGAAAAAACCTATACTAAGACAATAACAGTAACAATAACAATAACAAGCAACTCTTAGAACCATGTTGAACAAATGGAAGAAAAAAAACCAATCACCCTCCCCACCCCACCCCCTATAAAGTGACCAACTATCGTTCTTTGAATCATCCAGAAACTAGTCCAGATGCCTGCAATTGTCACTGGGGGGCACAAGAAACAAGATAGGGTCAGTATGGCTCTACTTTTCCTAGCTTTCATCTACCCATGCAGAGACAATGCCTCCATGCCACTTATCTTGGGGATCAGAGAAGTTGGAAAATAAGGGATTAATCGATTGAGTGACAGCATTACTTTTGACAGCCGGCCCCTAGTGCCCTGTTGCAAGGGAGTTCTTCCTCATGTGAGCCCACTGCCCTAAACTTATGCTTCCTTAGTATAGGCATTCAAGGGTGAGCACCCCATTGATTTTTAAACAGCAAGGGAGCACTGGATTCTATAGTGCATCAGACTGCATGCCCCACTGAAAACTATGGGCTGTCAGCAGAGTGTGCCTATTAGAGAAGGAGGGGAAGTTAGAAATAGGGGATAAGGCTCTCACCTCAACTGTGTCAGAATATTTTGACAAATCTCGGAGCTTCCCCCTATGAGCCACTCATCAGCTCAGCCCAAAGACAGTCAGGCACTACTAACCACTGAGCACCCTTATCCATACCCCAGAGTAATGCTGCATAGCGTGATGCATTATATTGGAGTTGCAGAGATACAATAGTAGTGCCAGGAGCATTTGTCATCCCTGTGACCCCCTCATGAGGCACAACTTTACTATAAACTATTTCAAACTGTGAGTCTACAGTCAAATTATAGGCCATTAGATGAAGCAAAGGAAGCACAGCCTATAGAAGAATAGGTCAAACACACATAACGAATATTCTGGCAAGAGAAAAACAAAATTATGCTGCAGAGCCATATACTCAGCTCTTTTCAGGGGTCATGTGCCATTAAGCGAGCATGGTTTAATGACCCCCCCCCACTGTCAGATAGGACAGACCAGGATTTAGCCCTGCCACCCCCCGGACCTAACGATACAAATCCTGGCAAGAGGTCAGTCACAGGAGCAGGGGTGCATCTGGACATGCAACAACCACCTCCAAGGATTTAGCCATGTTAAGATCAACCCACACTACTCTAGAGGTCACCAGGAGGAGAGGCAGGCCCTGAGAAGGCTAGAAGCTCAGCTGCTATGGCAGAGTCATTATACTGTGCTGCCAATTGGGCCACTCGCTCAGCCCAGGAGTAAAATCCCCTTGCGAGGATCTAGCAGCTGGAAAGGACAAGGCCAAGACAGCCACGATCTGGGACAGAGGCTAAAACTCTTCAGGTATGTCCCAGAGCACAATCAAAGGGATTTTCTCCCCAGCGGAGGCTGGCCAACCCAGAGGAGGACTGAGAGTTTCTGCTGCAGCTGCGGCTCAGGGGATGGAGCCTGGGTGATTTGTCCAAGTGTTTCCCTTCTTCTGGACATTTCTTCCAGTTCTATTGCTGGCTTTTCATGCCTGGTATCCAGGGATCAGGCTCCATGGGAGGGAGCGACTGGGCCGAGGCCTGCAAATTCGAGAAGGCCTGTGCCACGTCACTGGGTGAAGAGATCTCCATGTCTGATGGTCGGCGCCTTAGTTTGCCTGACCGGGTTGGGGCATCAAATTTCTCCCAATTGAGTTGTGGGGTATGGGAGGCTAAGAAACTTTTAGCTGCCTCCAGAGTATCAAAGGAGCAGGGGGACTCATTGACAGAGATCCATAAAGTGGCAGGTTAATGGAGGGCATACCCCAGTCCAAGCTCTGCTCAAACCCACCTAGCCAGGGTGAAGGCCCGCAGCTGCTTAGACAACTCTTGAGAGTAGTCTGCAATATCTTTGTATACAGTGTCCTTTCTAACTCAAATGTCTCTTTTCCCCAGCAACCAGGATAATTTCCTCCTGATCCCTGAAGTGAAGAAAATGGGCCAGAATGGGACATGTACGGGCCCCAGGTGCTGGCTTAAATGCTAATGAATGATGGTCCCAGTCGATCTTGATGGAGCCTTCCCAGGAAAGGGCCAGGAGCCCGGAGAGCACAGTTTGAGAAAGGCAATCGTGTTGGGGACCTCAAACCCTTCCGGAAACCGCACAACCCTAAGATTATTTCTGCAACTGCGGTTTTTGAGATCTTCCACCCACTGCCACAGAAGTCTAATAGTGTGATCTTGTTCACGGACATAGGCATTCAGTTTCCGGATACTGTCTTCATTGTCAGCAATCCATTGCTCTGTAACACTGGTGCAGTGAGATAATATTATGTATGCCACGGTATCCTGTGCAGCTATTTCTAACTATCCTATTTGTGCCAACAACTGTAAGAATATATTTCTGATCTGCTATAAGTTTGTGTCAGCCACCGAGGGATCCGAGGGTGCCATCTTAAGGATGTGCCAGCAGGATAGGCCCAGAGCTTGTGACAGCAACTCTGAAGACTCAAATTTCTTTGATCTCTGTCAGCTATCAGCTCCCAAATGTAGTCACTAGCCTTGGTGAGTACCCAGCAATCCAGTAATGTCCAGCAGGTTGTAGCAATGGCATGGATGGCATGGATATTAAAGGATAAAGTACAGAGTAGATAGAGCTAGAAAATTAAGCAGCTATTCCTACTGAAGGCAAGCCACGCACCCCTCCCCCACTTGCCCTAACATACGAAAAACAGTTTTTTTTTACTGTTTTTTAATAACTCCCCAACCTCCACAGAACAACTAACAAATACAAAGTTCCCATTAAAGATAAAAAAATGCATCTGACCTTTACTTTGTTTTCTTATTGGGTAAGTTTGTTGTAAGCCTATAATCCTTACTGCTACATTGAATTGTCTCCCACACTGATCTTTCTCACTTCAGGTATGCATTGTACTCCCTGCCTCTGCAAGCATGGCTGCTTAATCACCTTAGCAGAAACGCATGCCCAACACTGCTATCTGTTCCCTCAGTTACCTTAAAAAATACTTATTTTAATAAAGAAAAGGACAGCTGCAAAAAATCTTCATGTCACTGGATCTGGCTTCAGTCTATTTGGACACCAAAACCACAGTCCAGAAAGCAGCTCGGTTGTGCACCGTAATGGTTCTGCATCCTGATGATTCAGCGATGCTAATATCCTACAAGGACATTGCTGGTGAGTAAGCGGAGAAGAGAGAGGGTGTGACTGGTTGGTCTCATGCTTAGTAGCCAGAATATGTGCCTAGAGTCCCATAAGTTCAAGGACCCTGCTGTCTATCCTACACGGTGTCCCTCCAAAATGTGAAAGCAAAATGGTGTGGTCAAAAACAACACCATAACAGTGTGTGCGGTTTTAGAGTTAGTTCATCTAATCTAGCGTGGTTGTGGACCATGTCCTTTTCTGGTGTCTGTGAGGCACCCGTTTTTACTTGCATCATTTTGCTTTCTCTGTTTTGATGTGGAACCATCCCACACTGACTCAGTAATGGCCCTGTGTTACAGTGCTACATATCTGCCTTAGTATCAGTGGCTTTGTGCCTAGACGATGGTTTGGAAGGAGGGAAAATTTCATTGTGGTGGCTACAAGGCTTACAAATGTATCAATCTTTATGCCCTGGGGGCATAAACAGAGCATATAAGAAAGCAAAGCAGTAGGGCAGCATGGGTACTGTAGGGTATAAACCTTCACCCACCATGAGCTGAGAGGTCCTGGCCTGCTTGACTGCTAATATATCTGTTAGAACTGATTTGTTAAAATACTTTAAACATTTAGTTGAGATATTTTTTTTCCTCTCTCATTCTTCACCTTTGGACTACAAAGCCATATTAGTAGTGGGGTGCCCTAGGAGGCTGTCTTGCCCTTGGCTGACAGCAGCACCTCCATTCAAGGGACTCACACAGGCTTGTTTGTTTGAACTGTTTGAAATCCAGAATCTGTGTTGAATGCTGTGCCCCACCAAACTAATGCTAAAATAACCTAGACTTCTTATTATAATATGTTAACATACTATTAAGAATTCATAGACTGGCTGAGCAATTTGGAACAAAATTGTTTGTTGCATATGGTACAGGGAAGGGTGCGGAGGGGGGTGACTCATAAGCAGGCCCTATGGATCAGTGACCCGGAGGGGTCCTCTGCCTTTCTGCCCCAGTCCGGGGATGTAAATAATAACTGGAGCAAATCTTGTCTGTTGACTTCCCCCACCTTGGGGGGAGGGGTATCCAATCGCTTCCATAGTGCTCAATTGCAGGGTTAGTGGAACAGTTCTATGTAGTCCAACTGTCTCTTCCCTAGCAGGATGATATTTTTTCTCATGTACAGTGTTCTATTAAATTTAAAGTTCAGGGTCGTACTACCACTCCATGATTTAATGAGGGATTTGATCCCTTCTGGGATCAAGCGGAGGGGGGGTTCTTTCGCAAGCTGTGGACTGTTGGTTGTATCTGCAGGGGGGCTGGAGCCTGTTGCTTCAGGGGCCTTTTTAGACTGGGAGGATGGGTGGGTGGGTCTGGAGATGAATGGGGTACCAGAGTTGGGTATGTTGGTGTTCTTGCCTTTGTTTCTAATATCTATACTGAGGTTGGGGGAGGGGTCATTTTTTAAGGCTTTTTCTCTGGTTGGTCTTGTTCTAGTTTTTAAAGGGGAAGTTGGATGCCTCACTAGTGCATCATACCATGGCATCACCACCCCATGCCTTTTGCTAGTGATATCTCTGCCTATGCATCCCAGCATGGCACTGGCCATCTTGCAACATGCGTGCTCTGCTCTGACCCCTTTTGTTCATCAGAATTGATAACTCTTAGGTCTCTTTCTTCCTTAGTGATCATTAGCACGTCCACCCAATCCTGTAACTCTCCACAGGTTTCCCTCTTCTCAGGTGCATTATTTAGGCTTCTTTGCATTGAACCTCAGTTGCCGCACCTCAAGTCATTTTTTAAGCTTCTCCATGTCCCTGCTCATTTTCTCCACCCCTCCTGGAGTATTTACTCTGTTACAGATGTTGGTGTCATTAGCTGAATTGGATGACCTCTAGTGGTAATAGCTACTTGTTTAAAATCAAGCCCAGATTCTGATGTTAGAAAGGGGCCATTAATAATGTCCCATGTAAATAGGAGGGTACCCCTTAGCCAGCTTTGTTCCAAGGACATTAGACCCTGGATCAAAAATCACCATCACCCCGGGAGTACTCCTGAAATTACTGAGCTGGGCTATAGAGGAGGACTGTGCAGCTGCACGCTGACTTTGCTGAGGAGGAGCACGAGCTAGCAGGAGCACTGAAATGCTTACCTTTCTTTTATAACAGGTGTGCTACCATTGCCTGAATTTCCTTGCTGAAACAATTTTAGAAGAAAGAGGATTTTGCGGTAGCGATTCTACATTCAGTGCCTTTCCAGACTTTCTGGTGCTGCAGACTACTTACAAAATCCTTCCTTGGGGTTCTGCGCTCCCCACTTCTGGCAGTTTTGTTCTGGTTTCGGCTCTGCGGTTGCGAACTTGTCACCCCAAGTGGAGAGGTGCAGGGCAGCTCTGCGAAGGGATGGTCATCTCAAGGAACATTTATTTCTGTGTATAATCGTGGTAAAGTTTGAATGTGGGAAATTTGGCCTGAGGCCGTCCCAACCCACAATTAATTTTTAACGGCCCTCACTTCTGGGTGAAATCAAGATATAAAATATTTTTTGATATATTGATTTTTGTATTTTTTATTGTGGTCATGTTTCTATTTTATTTTTCTTCTGTATTTTGATTAATGGGAGCTCTTCTTTAGGCATACCTAGCCTGTAAGCATGTTTAACTTAATTTTAATTTAGTTTTGCAATTTTATGAAATGTAATTCAATTTACTGAATAATACCTGTATAGTGAGTTGTTATAGTTGAATCTAATGTGATTATTATTGTGTTCAATCAATTGGTTTTAGTTTTTTATTTTAAACTTGCTGACCTAATTTAGGATCAGGTGTGCTATTTAACATTGAGGAGGACAATATTTAAATTTTCTATCTGAGCAAGTGATGTTTATTGATTTCCTGATTAAGAGCTAATAGGAATCCAATTGTGAACTAACGGACTGTCAGATATGACCTGCCAGTAATACAGCACTCTAATTGACTTGGTCTGATTGTACCTGCCCCTCACCTGTTCTCCATTTATTTAAACATAAACTCTAAACCACGAGGTAGCATATTAGTGTTTGAGCAGGAACTGGACACATTCACACAGGTTAACCACTCTGCTTGTGCTGAAGTTGGTAGAAATAACATTGTCTGCTTGAATTATAACTTTAAGCCACTAACTTAGCCAACATTATTGATGGCTTCCTGCTCTCTACACCTTTTTTAAAGTTTTCTTGCGTGGCCATGTTTACTCATGCCTGTTTTTGGAATTTTATCACAGCTTTATTATGCCTAAAGTTGCAGCAGAGGTAAATCAGCATTGACGCTGCTGCATTTGCTTTCTTGGTATTTCATCTCTAATTGTTCCTCAGCAAAATCTGTGTATACTTTGTGAACTACACAAGTAAGTACAAAGCTTAAATATATTTTTCTTTGTTGTTTTTTAATTTTTGTGGGTTTGCCCGATAAAAAGTTTATGTAGGGTTCCCTTTTTTTCTATTTTCTATTGGCCTCTGTTTTTCTTTTGTTTTTATCATTATAGTGGCTTCTCTGGACATTGTCCCTTGGGAGTTTGTATTCAGTTGGCCAATAAGACTTTAGGCATATAGAACATCCTGCCTCCCCGTTTGTTGGTTTTTTATTGTCCGGACTTTGGTGGAAAAACTGGGAGTTGAGAACCATTGGGACTTTACTGGAAAATTTGGGAACTGAGAACTGAGAATAGCAAGCTTAACCTGTTTGGATCTGAGTGGATACGAGCAGATATGAGTGGAAAAGAAGTGGAATTGAGTGAGCGGTTGTACTTTTTGCAATTATAATATATTGACTCTTGCACTTAAGTACTCATTTCTGTGAATATTCAGGATACTTCTGGGACTTTCTTGGCTGGACTTTTGTTATTTACTTGTCTGGATTTTTGTTTTTGGTTTTGGTATAATTTTTCTCACTGTATAGATTTGACAGTTTATTTGTAAAAGAAATAAATGAAAACAAGGAGTAGTAAAAGTGGTCAGGGAGCTAACACAAAGGTCAAATTGCAGGGAGACTGAAACATTCTAACAATAACAATCAGATACTAAAACAAAAAAAAAGGACAAAGACAGGGGAAAAAGACAAGGAAACAAAAAAGACAAGGAAACAAAACATGGATGAGACTGAAACAAGGGAAAAACTTCAGGCACAAAGTAAGAAAAATAAAAAAAGTGAGGTGACAGACAAAAACGTAATTGGTCAAACATTGGTTACATCTCATATAGGGAAGGAAGTCAGGGACAAGTTACTTAAAGATACCTCTACCCCTATTTTGCTTAATGAACATTATAGTGAAAGTGATAATAACAAAGATTATAAACAGAAGGGAAAAATGAAGAAAGGCAGTGTGACTTTAGTAGGAAAGGATCCCTTGAGAGAATCCCTAGGTTAGATTTGTCAGATTCTAATCAGACAGAAGACATGTTGGATTTATGAGGATTCAGCACATGGACTTTCTGTGATAGAAAATTATGCTGTGGATTTATTACAACCTGATGCTAGTCAGCAAAATCAACATGTGGAAATATTACAACATGGCAACAGCTACCAGTTACTCCCTGAACCCAGCCTGAAAATAAATGCCAGTTCTAATCCAATCAAAGAGAATTTAGGGAGAGAGCAAGAATTGAAGCAAATTAGACAGGATTGTCAAGGTATTATTCTGGGGATGAAAAAAATGTTAAAACCAGAGAAGGGTAATCTCTTCCAAAAAGATAAAACTGGTAGAGAATACCAGTCTGAGTGTCTCCAACAACACTCTTATTGCCCCTTTCTTGAATTTGACCTTATACAAGTTTTAAAGGATCCTCACATTACTATTATTGCAATTATGGAACAAATTATTTTAATGAAAAATAAGCTCTTACAACTTAGGGGAGAAATAGTGCTAATAAAATTATACTCGAATCCCAAACAGTATTGATTAATGAATTAAAAGAAGTACATAATCAAACCGAGAAAGAACAGGAAATACAGAAAGAAAGAAATACTACTGTAAATAAATCACCTCAAGAACTTAACTGTAAGGCTCTATTGGGTAAAAAGATTAAGGGGTAAAAAAGAGGGAATCCCCAGGCCACTAAAGAAAGTAGTAAAAAGACTAAAATGGCAGAAAAAAACAAAGTAGTTTCACACTTAGCAGAGAAACAACTAATGGATGGTATTAATAAACAGACCAAACAAGTAAAGATTTGTGAAGTAGGTCCAAATAAAGGACAAAGTAATGCTGATGTTAAGAGGGACAAATAAATGATTACCCTAAGAAAAGAAAAGAAAATAAGTGAGACTCTGAAATCTGGAATTTTGGGGAGAAAATCAGAACAGCTGGATGGGAAGCAGGTTGTTGTGTTATTAAGGGGGATCAATAAAGAAGAGGATGAGAATGAACAAATCCTAAACATTTTGATCCATCTTCTCTTAAAAGAATGGTTACATCTTGATATTCATGATGAAGATATCACTAAAGTTATTAGAACGTATGATTGCTCAGGAAACAAACTGCTACTGTTGTTCTTTGAACATGAAAGGGTGGCTAGCTATGTATGGTGGTACTCTAATCAGTTAAGCAATTATAACTTGACTTTGGATTATCCAATGTCAGTATCCAAATTAATGGATAATGGAGTTTGGAGCATACAGGAATTGCAGGACAAACTGGCTACTGCCTACTCACTGCAAAACATTCTTATGAATGATTGCTTCCAGAATGACTCATCAGATATAACTTTGTCCATATTTGGGATAAAAAGGCAGTGATATAAATCACAACCATGGCTAAAGCAACTTGTTTTCCACCTGTTTGCCAATATTATGGGTACAGAGTTTTATAGTGATGATATAATTGATGTAAATAGAGTATATAAGAATTGGGAAGCAGGGGACCAGCTGGATTTGGTCCTTAACAATGTTATACTGGCAAGGAAAATTCTGGAGAAGAGTTAATTTTTTGATACTGTGGGGATACATATTGTGGATCTCCTTGCTGCTCATTATGACAGCATTAGCAGTGAAAGTGAGGTGTGTTATAATGTTGAGGTTGAGAATAGGTACAATTTACTGACTGACATCAATGACTGACAAACTGTTGAAATGGTAGCAACATTAGCAGTGACCAAGCTTCTGACCAAGATGTAGACCATCAGTTTAACATTTCTACTATTGAAATATACAAAAAGTTTAGGGAATATATATCTATAATCTCATGGAATATTGTTGGGATTAATTCCAAATATATGGATCCTGAATATGTAGAATTTCTTGTACAAAATGATATTCTGATGTTACAAGAAACATGGCATAGCCATGGCATAGTCCAGAAACACTGGAAAAAAATAAATTAAATGGCTATGCACTAATTCAATGCTCTGGAATAAAAGTTAAGAAAAATAGCCACTTTATGGGTGGCTTAATAACTTTTATTAAGATAGTTGACTACATACAAATAGTAGAAACAGTTTTAAAGCCCAATTATTTGCTTATTATTGTTAAGGTTTGGGACCAACTACTACTTCTGGGCAATGCATACCTCCTTCCTAAGAACACAACTTTATTTGATAAAGAATTGAGTTCAAAAACAATAAAGGATATAAAAAAAAATGATAGCAAATAGACAGAATATAGAAATATTAGTTATGGGTGATTTTAACATTAGGTATGCTAATAATAATGGTTATTTTGATTTACAAGAAATTATGCTAAATCTTGGGATCCCACATAGACAAACTTTAGATAAAAAATATACAGATAAACATCATCAGATGACAAAATTAATTGATGCCTTACAACTAGTGATATTAAATGGATGTCTTTCATCTGACTTAGTAGGGAAATCAACATATACTAATTCTAGGGGTACTTCAACTATTGATTATGCACTTTGTTCATTATACAATTATGAAAGTTATCTGTACTTTAAGGTAATACAAAGAACAGAAAGTGACCATCTTCAAATTGTGCTTTTTAAAAAATAAGATTGTCCAATAATAAGAAAGTCTGATAAACATATTGAAATCAGAAATAAAAGACTGCACTGGGATACAATAGCAGAGCCTATAGCTAACAATATTGTTGAATTATATATCCAAGAAGTAGAACATCTGTTAGAAGTTGAATTTGAACCAGAGAAGATATATGAAATCATTATGCAAACCTATTATAAATATATAACAGTATTACTTGGTGAAAATAATGATACTAAACAGAATAACATTTATAGATATGAAAACTGGTTTTACAACCACTGAAGAAATGAGAAGAAGAAATTAAGTAAACAACTTAGGATTACTAAAAAAAATCCTACCAGAGAGAATTTACTTATCCTCAGACAAATAAGGCAAAAATAGAGAGAGTACGTTAAACAAAAAAAATTTCAACATAAAATATCACTGTGGGAATCAATGTATGCTGCCATTATAAACAAAGATGACAACAAATGTTGGTCCCTTGTAGCCTCTGGTACTGGTTCTTGCAGAAGCAGTTTGCAATCTTATATAACTCCGGACAAATGGGCAGACTATTTTTCAAAAATGTATTGGAATAGCAACATGAGAGATCATGAAGATGATTTTGAGGTTAACAAAGATTCCAGTTGGTTTGCAGCAAATGAGATTGGTAGGGTTATTGATAGTTTTAAAAGAAATAAGTCTCCAGGACATGACAAATTAACAATAGATTTTTATAAATTTAATATTGACTTGTGGGCTAATATATTAACAGATTTATTCAACAAGATTGATATGAATGCTTACTTGCCACCAACTTGGCATGGAAGTTATATTTTACCTATTTACAAGACAGGTTCGGTTTTTGATCCCAGCAATTACAGGCCAATCAGCTTAATAGACAATCTAGCCAAATTATTTGCCACGGTATTGTTGACTAGGATGACCATATGGCTGGAACAAACACAAGGGTTATTCCAGCTGCAGGCATGCTTTACTAAAAATAAAAGCACAGTAACCCAAATTTTTCTCTTAACTCATATTTTGGAAAAATACTGTAAGATAAGAAGACAACCAATATTTGCTGCATATGTGGATTTTTCTTCACTGTTCAATTCTTTGAATAGACAAATATTCTGGGATAGTATGCAAAATATAGGCATTGATACTAAATTAATATTATTAAAAGACTATATTCAGACACCTGGGTTCAAATTAAATATTTAAAACAAGGGGATTTAACAAATAAAATTAAGACAAACTTGGGAGTCCATCAGGACTGTATACAACTCCAACCCTCATTAATATTTATATTAAAGATCTTATCCTAACTTTGGGCAAGGAGAATCATCATGCAGCGAAGATCAGAACAATGAAAATTCCAATCTTAGCCTATGTGGAAGATCTGGTTATAATTTCCACTAATAGGTAAGGACTTCAAAATGCAATCAAGGATATGGAACAACTGTGTTATGAAAAAAATCTTAAACCTAATTTACAGAAAACACAAGTGATGGTATTTGGAAGTAATAGAGCTTACAGAAGTACTTTTCTAAATAATGAGAAACTAAAATATGTATGAGAATATCAATATTTGGGGGTCTGGCTTTCCAACAATTTAAAATGGAACAAGCACATATGCTATACCCATAAAACAATTAAAAACACACTTTTAGCTCTGAATAGGTTTGACCACTTATATGGTGGACATTCAATTGTCCTATGTTTAAAGACCCTGAATGTGAAGGTTGTTGCTCAAATTCTGTATGCAGCTGAAGTATGCGTAGTTTCTCTCTCTGTGAAATTAAATCAAGCCTTAATAATGCTTACAAAAAATATTTAAAACTATCCAAAGGTACATCAAGTGTTTTGGTCAGGTCTCAAATTGGACAGCCAAAATTGGAACATATGGTTCAGGCTCATCTGATAGGTTTCTGGATTAAATCTAAAGCAGAAGCCAAGGACGGTTTGATTCAGCTATGCATGAAAGAGAAGGAAAGATTACTACAGTACAATAAACAAGCGTGGTTGAGGAAAACTGCAGGTTTGTTGGAAACATATGGGCTAGTTCATTTAAACAACTGGGTTAGTCAAAATATTGCCTTAAATTCCAGACACACAGCTCTTGTTACTGGAAAAAGTAATGATTTCTCCAGACAACAAGATTTATAAGAAATTAAAATGCTCAAATCTGCTTCATGGTTGGTAAACAATATAAAAGAACATAATGTTAAACAGTGCCTTCTATCGGTTAAAAATAAACAACATAGGCAAATACTAACAAGATTGAGATTTGAGAATTTCTCTAGCAATGTATTGCTTGCTATATACAATAAAGCACAAAATATCTCTGTAAATTGTGGATGTGCCTTACACGAAAAAGAAGATCTAAGACGTGGTGTTGCGGTGTCCTTGGTATGATATTCCCAGGAAAAAACTTTGGGGAAAATATTTAACGTACTGTTACATCCCTGACAGATATTTGTTGGATCTCCTATTTAATTCTGAAAATGAAAACATCCTTACCGATCTTGCACTTTACTTAATTTCAATTGGTAAGATACGGGAGTGGAAGACTTTATCGGGGAAAAAACATCTTAGAGCTTGATCACTGCACAGTTGGCTATCAACTATTATAAATACATATTAGCTTTTTTTCTATTTGGATAATGTTTTTAAACATTGTATTTCTTCTTATTAGAAGACATATTCTTAATAAATAATGGTACTATTACAAGGGTCTCAGCTCTTGTTTTTAGGTTAATATGTTATTGTAGTGTATTTTGTGTTATGGACTGGTCTGTTTATATGAAATATCTGTATGAAATGGCTAAAGCTGATCAATACAATTATTCTATTCTATTCTATTCTATTCCAAGGACATTAAATTAAATTTAGAGTGTCTGTCATCATAGGACAAATTCTTTACAGGACAAACCGACTTCGTAATTCTTCTTTGAAGTCTGTCAAGCCTATGTATATCTTTTCCCTTATAGGGGCACCATAATTGAGATACATAATCAAAATGAGGTCTTACATATGTGTGATATAGGGGAAGCAGAATATTTGGATCTATGGATGTTATGTTGTGCTTAATTGCCCACCAAATTTTGTAAGCTTTATTAACAGTACCAGTAATATGAAGATCAAAATTAAGTTCAAAATCAATGGTAATACCAAAATCTCTTTCACTGACCTTGCTAGTTAATCTTTCATTATATGAGTAATATGAGTTTCTAGGATTATGTTTCCCAAAATGGAGGACACTACATTTGGAATTATTAAATCGTAGAGTCGAAGACACCAGGAGAAAGGACTGCTGTGTGACTGAACTTCTCTGCTGGGACTAAAGTAGAAGAACTTTTGTATTTGGACCTTTAATTTAGGGTAAAAAAACTAACATACAAAGCAAAACAAAAAAGTGTGTTTAGGGTTAACTGAACTGAATAGGTAACTGAAAAGTCATCTAGGCGTAAATCTCAGGTGATTGAAAGGACTTAACTGTTGTGAGGTTTAAATTACTTGTAGAAAGATCTGGTAAGTAGGGGGTAGGCTTAGCTAGAAGAAGCTACATTTAAAGACTGCCTTAGAAAGATTCTGCTAATAGCTTAGCAGAAGACACCAGGAGAAAGGACTGCTGTGTGACTGAACTTCTCAGCTGGGACTATATTGCCCTCCTTCCCTCCCCTCCACCCCCCCACCCAAAGCTAGTTCTATTTTTATAGGCACAGAATTTGACTGACAACAGGAACTTCCTGTTTAGGGGCAGGAAGTGAGTGATCACAGAACCACCAAGGACCCACCATCCTAGAAGGGCAAGAGTAGCTCTCTGGCCCCCTCTAGCTGCTGGAGGTCTGCCTCTGAACAAGTAAGTGGTCTACTGAGAAATATAGGATATTCTTGTCTCAGAACAGGACAATCAGGAGCTTAAAGGACACACAGGCAGAAAGTAAGGAGAGAGAGAGAGAAAAAACAGAGGAAAGAGTAAGGACTGCAAACAGTTAAGGGCCAGAAATAAGACATGATTGGAGTGGTGCAGTGCAGTGGCTGTGGAGCAGCAGTCTTCCGGAGATATTCTGGAGGATGCGGTGTGTCCCATCTGCAGGCACCTCTCTGGGCTGAGGGAGGAGGTTGCTCATCTCCAGGCTGAGTTGGCCAGGATTTGTGGGACCTCCTCTTCCATCCAGGGACCACCAGTGCCACTGCCGTTGCCTCAGAGGTTTGCCAAGAAAGAGGAGCAGTTGGACCACAGTGGGCTCAGGGAGGGTGAGGTGGTGGAACAGAGGCACATCCCTCCAGTTGTATGTCTCCACAATTCCTATGCCATTCTGGCAAAGTGTGGTTCCTCTATGGAGGCATCTACAGTGGAGACCAAGGAGGATGCTGGGAACCTCAACAAAGGAGACCCACAGGACGGTGGCAGGGGACCCTGCAGTGGAAGGAAACAACTCGTGGGGGGGACTCCATTGTTAGGAAGGTAGAACTTGGCAAGGAAGGGGAGAGGGAGGTAAGGTGCCTGCCCGGCGCCCATAGCTTGAGGGACAGGAGCCGAATCCCTCAGGATTGCCTGAGCAGCTGCACAGGGAGGGAGCTGGATGTTATTGTCCACTTAGGGAAAAATGACCTGGCTAAGAAATGGATTAGAAGTGCAGGAAGAGTTTGTGGAGGTGGGGAGGGGCCTTAGTCAAGTAGCACGCACGGTAACCTTCTCGGAGGTGCTACCCATCGATGGCATAGGAGAGGCTAGGGTGTTCCATACCATGAAATTCAATCAGTGATTGAAAAACTGGTGTGGAGCTCTGGGATTCAGCTTCATTGGGGACTGGGGTCCACCTGGGTGATACAAGCCCATACTGGCATGATGGGCTGCATCTGTCAGGAGGGAACCAGGATCCTAGGTGATAGGTTTAAATGCTTCATTGGCAAGCTTTTAAACTAGCCAAGGGAGAGCACTGGAAAGGAGCAGGAAAATCCTAGCCCCCAAACAATTATGGTAGTAAGTGTGGCAAACACCAACATGGAGGTGTCGATAGGGAGAAGGCAGGGTAAATGGAGAAAGTGACAAAGGCAAGAAGGACAGGGATGGGGCAAAAGGGGGTAAGGCCATCAGGAAATGGAGGGTAATGAGTACCAATGCCTGTAGTCTGGGCAACAAGCTCCTTGAGCTGGTGGCCTTAATGGAAGAGGGATGCCTGGATATCATAGCAGTCACAGAAACATGGTACACAGAGAACCATGACTGGAATTTAACATACCAGGGTACATAACCTACAGGAGAGACAGGCAGAAGAGAAGAGGGGAAGGAGTAGCTCTCTATGTAAAGGAAGGGATAAAAGCAACTGAACAAAAGAGTAAACAGGGAGGAGAGGAGGCACTGTGGGTCACCTTGGAGACTGGAAAGGGCACCACAATCCGCACAGGGGTTTTGTACAGACCCCCATGTCAGGGGGAAGGAATGGACAAGGATATGATGGAAGGCATTCTTAGAATGGCAGAGAAAGGGGAGATACTGTTGATGGAGACCTGAATATGCCAGATGTTAACTGGAGCACATTTGCTGCAGCCACATCCAAAGCAGGGCCATTCTTGACGCCCTACAGGTGGCAGGCATTAGACAGCTAGTTGGAACCCACTCTGAGGAGCAATCTTAGACCTCGTACTCTCAAATGGGGGCAGTGAGAGGATCTCAGATCTAGAAGTGGGTTGCCATCTGGGGACAAGTGACCATCAAACAGTGTGGTTCACGTTAAACTCAGCTACAGAGTCAAGCCATACAAAAGTGAGGGTACTGGACTTTAGGAGGGCTGACTTTGGCAAGATGGGAGAGTGCCTCAAAAAAGCACTAGCAAACAGGCTAGAAGGAGGTGTAGAGCAATAATGGTGAATTATCAAAACTGCCATCACAGAGGCAACAAGCCTTTGTGTGAAGCAAATAAACAAATCAAAATGAAAGAAAAAGCCACTATGGTTCTCAAGAGGGGTGGCTGTGAAAGTCAGGAAGAAAAAGATAGCATTCCAGAAGTATAAGGAAACACAGAAGGAGCAGGACACAGAGCTGTACCAGTTAAGGCAGAAAGAAGCAGGGAGGGAAGTCAGAATAGCAAAGGCCCAAACTGAGGAAAAGATAGCCAACTCAGTTAAGAAGAGGATAAAACCTTTTATAGGTACATCAGCGAGTGTAGAAAGACAAAGGGAGGATAGTGAGGCTGAACAGAATGAGCGGTGGGTGGGCAGAAGAGGGACAGTGAAAAGCAGGAATACTGAACAGATATTTCTGCTCAGTATTCACAAAGAGGAGGGAAGTGCCTAATCCAATTAACAGAAGCACTCTTGATGAGAGGTCGATCCCAGTCTTTTCACAGAAGAAAGGGTTCTGCAGAACTCCTAAAACTGAAGGTGGACAAAGCAATGGGTCCTGATGGAATTCACCCAGAATTCTAAAGAATAAAGGAAGGAACTAGTGAAACCACTGGCTACTCTTTTTAATAAATCATGGGAGGATGGTGTGGTACCCGAGGACTGAGAAGGCAGATGTGATTCCTTCACAAAAGTGGGACAAAGACAGAGGCAGGAAACTACAGACCTGTCAGTCTGACCTCTGTGGTAGGGAAAGTGATGGAGTCACTTCTGAAGGAAAGAATAGTTGAGTACCTAGAGGTCAGTGGAGCACAGGATCCAAGGCAGCATGGGTTCACAGCGGTAAGGTCATGTCAGACAAATCTAATAGATTTCTTTGACTGGGTGACCAAAGTAGTAGACCAGGGAGGGGCTGTGGACATGGCCTACCTAGAATTTAGCAAGGCATTTGACACAGTCCCACAAAGATTATTAGTCATATTAACCAGCCTGGAGTGGGTCCCAGGGTGGTAGCCTGGAAATAAAACATTGGCTGGACAACAAGGACACAGAAGGTAATTGTAAATGAGTCCTCTGAAGAAAGAGGCGGTTACTAGTAGGGTACCGGGAGTTCAGTATTGGGTCCAGTCCGTTTTAATATCTTCATCAGTGGCATTGCAGAGGGACTGGAAGGAAAAGTATGCCTTTTGCAGATGACACAAAGATCTGCAATAGGGTTGATACACAAGGAGGCATGGAAAGGATGAAAAGGACTTAGCAAGGTTGGAGGAATGGTCAGACGATATGGCAGCTAGGATTCAATGCAAAAAAGTGCAAAATAATGCACCTGGGAAACAAGAACCCAGGGAAAGAATACACAATGGGTGGTGAGGTAGTAACAACAACAAAAAAGGAAAGGGACTGAGGGGTAATCATATCAGATGACCTTAAGGCTAGCAAGCAATCTGAGAAGGCAGTAGGGAGGGCCGGGGGTATACTGGGATGTATAAGGAGAAGCATCAGCAGCAGAAAACAAGAAGTTGTTATCCCTCTGTACAGACAGTTGGTGAGACCCCTTCTGGAATACTGTGTCCAGTTCTGGAGACCCCATCTCCGCAAGGACATAGACAGGATAGAGGCAGTCCAGAGGAGGGCAACTAAAATGGTGCAGGGTCTGCAAGAGAAGCCTATGAGGAGAGACTAAGGAGCTTAATATGTATACCCTTGAGGAAAGAAGGAGAGGGGGACATGATAGAAACTTTCAAGTACCTCAAGGAATCAACAAAGTCCAAAAGGGAGCATCTTTCAGAAAAGAGACTTGCAAGAACAAGGGACACAATTTAAAGATAGAAGGAGGCGGTTCAGGGGCAATGTGAGAAGTATTATTTCACAGGAGGGTAGTGGATGCATGGAACAGCCTTCCTGAGGGAAGTTAATGGGGTCTAAAACTGTGGGAGAATTCAAGAATGCATGGGACAGACATAAGGCAATTCTTGTGGGGGGCAGGAAGATACAGGCTGTTGGTTAACTAGGATCTGCGGCCTATCCTGTAGGTAGGGAAATGGGCAGACTAGATGGGCCTAGCGGTCCTTATCTGCCGTCAAAGTCTATGTTTCTATGTAGATTCCACTTAATGGACCATGTCCTTAAGGAATCAGTATCCTTCTGTAGTGCCTCGATTTACTCAGGATTACTGCAAACATTAGTAATTTTACAATCATCTACATATTTAACAATTTTACAGTTTAGGTTATGGGATAGATCAGACATGAAGACTTGAAATATAACTGGGGCTTATACAGATCCTCGAGGGACACCGCTATTTACTGGTAGCCAGGATGATTTGTGGCCATCAATAACAACCCTCTGCAATCTGTCATTTAACCAGTTGTCGATCCAGCATATAATGAAAGGATTGATACCCTGTTTCTATAACTTATGTATTAAAGCCCAGTGTGGCACAGAATCAGCCTTTTTGAAATCGAGAACTATCACATCACTGGATATTTTATTGTCAAGATTATGACTAATATGATCATAAAAGCTTATTAAATTGATAGAACATGAGCACCTCTTAACAAACCCATGTTGGTTGGAATCAATGTTTACAAGAGATGGAGTTAACAAATCCTTAATTATTCTTTCTAATATTTTTCAAAAAATGGTTGCAATACTATGGGGCAGTAATTATCGGGGATACCTTTGTCCCCTTTTATAAATAGAGGCATTACATTCGCCCTTCTCCAGTCAGATGGTATGTGACCGGAATTCAGGCTCGTCTCATAAATACTCTTTAAGGGGGAACATAAGTGATCTTTCATTAATAATATAATATCTCCTGACATACCATCAGGGCCTGGTGAAGAACTATGTTTAATAGTGCTTAGTTTTTCCTTTATAACATGTAGAGAAACTGACACCTTGACATTTCCCATGCTTATTGCATTACTGTAAGCTTTACAGAAATGAGAGTTGAGTAAATGCACCATTTCGCTAGGGTCAGATACAATCGAATTATTAGTCATAAGTGGACCAACTTTACATTCTTGTTTCTTGATGGAATATAAATAACTAAACAAAATCTTATGATTTCCTTTTTGGGATTCTGATGTGATATATTTTTCTGTGTTGTATTTAGCTTTTCTGATTTCTTTTTTACATTTCTTTTTACTTTTTTTTTAAGTCTGACAAGGTTCTTGCACACTTGTCAGTGTTATATTTTTTAAACAATTTTGTCTTCTGTTTTATGATTCTGATTGAATTACCAGATAACCATCTGGGATTTGAGCTTAGTTTTCTTTTCTTTATTTTTGGAATGAACTTATGAGCCACCTCCAAGATAATATTCATGAAGGAGGCCCAGGTATCTTCAATATCTGGGCTGTTTAAAATTTCAGCCCAGTTGATGTTTGCCAGATAGTAATTTAGGGCAGTTTTATCAGTTTTATTATAAACAAAACCTTCTGTCAGATTTACTGATTGTGCCCATGAAGTACCTAAATCAAATGTAACTGTGCAATGATCGCTATTTCCTATTGGTGCAGTGACTTTGCAATTATTAATTTTCAAAGGGTCACTTCCTAGGGCAATATCAAGTATGTTATTCCTCACGTTGAGGAAGAAACATACTGAGTTAAATTTACTTCTTCACAGAAATGCAAAACTCTTTATAAGCCTGGTCACAGGGTTAATTGGCAACTCCTTTTCATTTTAGATAATGCATATCGAAAGCTACAGAGAGGTTCATTCAGGGGGGAGAAAAACAACTTACTGTGTCTGGAGAGTGGCTAAGAATAGAAAGCAAATGGCACCACTATAACTAAACAGCTACAGCACCATTTACTGATATAGACACAGCAGGGGACTATGTTGACAACACAAGCCAAAACAAAAACAACCATAAAGATGCTTTAAAACTCTTGTATTGTTTTCAGCATTTATTTATTCTTTTAACTTTTATTTCAATGGGAAACACATTTTGTAAATGCAATAAGCCACCCAGGGGTGTGTGTGTTTGTGTGTCTGATAAACACACTTTCTAGGTGCTGAAGGCAATCAGCTCAAGTGATTCATGCCACACTGCACATCTTGGGTTGTACGTTTATCAGACAACATCCTTTCAGTGCTTATTGCTTGCATAATTTATTAAGGTGGGAATGGCATTTTCAGTGGCCAGAACACTTGAAGCAGCAGCGAAATAAATATGTTACTCTGAAAATGACAGTTGTCAAAACATTTTTTATGCCTACATATTTGCTTTTCAAAGATCCCCTTGTCCTGTGCACAATATTTTCTTTTTTTCTTTTAATCATGTCCCTATTTATGCAATATTATAGCTTGCTACTGTGGTACACAGCTACAGGACATCACATAGCATTTCTTTAATGTGTGTACAATGTGAACTGTGAGAAAACAGATGTCACTGAGTTGAGAGAGCAGTGGGGAAATAGAACAAGCATTTGTCAATGCCAAAAGTTCATCATGTACACTGGTGTAATGGGGGAGAAAGTGGGCATCACCCATGTCTGCATATTGTTTTGGGTGGTTTACACAGTGCACAACAATGGACAGACAGATGAGGACACTGGGGATTGGACACTCCCAGTGTCTGTATACTGTTTAGGGGAGGAGGGGGTTACATAACAGACAATGATGAACTTTTTTTGGAAGGGAGGGATAAAAAACAAGCATTTGTCAATGCTTTGTGGCCTCCCAGATTTGCATATTGTACTGTAGATGAGGCCTCACTAGTGCATCATACCATGGCATCACCACCCCATGCTTTTTGCTAGTGATACCTCTGCCTATGCATCCCAGCATGGCACTGGCCATCTTGCAACATGCATGCTCTGCTTTGACCTCTTTTGTTCATCAGAATTGATAACTCTTAGGTCTCTTTCTTCCTTAGTGATCATTAGCACATCCACCCCATCCTGTAACTCTCCACAGGTTTCCCTCTTCTCAGGTGCATTATTTAGGCTTCTTTGCATTGAACCTCAGTTGCCACACCTCAAGCCATTTTTTAAGCTGCTCCATGTCCCTGCTCAATTTCTCCACCCCTCCTGGAGTATTTACTCTGTTACAGATGTTGGTGTCATCTGCAAGCAGGTAGACATACCTTTGCTTCTAGCCCTCCCGCAATGTCTGAAATGAGGACATTGAACAGGACTGGTCCCAGGACTTATCCCTGAGGTACCATACTGGCCACCCATCTCCCCAAATTGGATCCCATTACTACCCCCACCCTCTACCTCCTGTTGATCAGCCAGTTTCTAACCCAGTTTATCAGCTTCCGTATCATTGCCAGACTACTCATCTTGTTAATCAGCCTTCTATGTTGGACATTGCTGAAGGCTTTGCTGAAATCAAGGTACTGTAGGTGGCATCAAACGTCCCTCCCTGATTTACTTTCTTAATAAGGTATTAAGGTTTCCAACCCTAATGCTCCACCTCCACCCTGCAGAGACTGCCAGGAATTGCAGGTGTCCCTTTGGGTCATTGGCTGTAATGCTCATGCCATTCCACCCCCACCCTGCCAACACCAACAGGCATTGCGGTGTACCTTGAGATCTTCAGCTGTCACACTTACCCCATTCCATAAGGAAATAAACTGACGTGGGTACAGTATAGGAAAATGGGGTGAACATTTGGGCAAAAGACTCCAAGTCATACCCTAATGCTTGTCACTGGCTGCAGGGTGGGCATGGAATGGTGTGACATTATGGCTGACAACCCCAAGGCACACACCCAATGCCTGTCAGTCTCTACAGGGTGGGGGGGAGGTGTTACAGTTGGAAACCCTAATGGCCCACATGTTTGTTGGTATTTTCACTCCAAATTTTCAACATCACTGTTTTGGGACACCACCTCAGGAACAGTGACACTATCATTTCGTTACTCAATGCCAAAAGGTGATTTTGCACAGTGACTGTGTTATTCAATGCCACAGGTGCTAAAACACATTTTGGGTAGGATGTGAAAAATTACAGTTGTACTGTTCATGAGGAGGTATGGAAAAATGGCAATGCTGAAAATCTTGAGTGAAAATATGAGAAATTGGCAAAGTTACGAGCGTGCATCAAAACTGTGTCACACATGCCCATAACGTGGTCATTTTTTGTAATTTTTTTTCACCAAATTTTCAAAATGGTCTTTTTGGGATCTACCCTCATGAACGGTGGCCCTGTGAATTTGTTACTCTATCCTGAAAGTGGATTTCACACAGCAACCATGCCATTCTGCACAACTGGTGGGAAAACACATTTTAGGCAGGATGTGAAAAATGACAGCTGGACTGTTCATAAGGAGATGTGAAAAATGTCAATGTTGAAAATCTGAAGTGAAAATATCTAAAATTGGCGAAGTTACAAGCGTACGTAGAAACTGCTCAGTGCACGCTCGTAACGCAGTCATTTTTTAGAATGTTTTAACCAAATTTGCAACATGGGTTTTCTGGGACTGCACCTCCTGAACAGTGGCACTGTCATTTCATTACTCAGTCCCAAAAGATGATTCCGCACAGCAACCATGAAATCACCTTTCGGGACTGAGGAACAAAATGACACAAACATTTTCAGGAGGTGTGGTCCCAAGAACCCCATGTTGAAAATTTGGGCCCAAAATTCCTAAAAATGGCTGAGATATCAAGATAAGTTGAAACCCCCATTGAATCCCATTATACAGCCTACATTGAATTCTTTCAGTTTGCCGGTTGGCTTTGAAGAGTGCAGACATGTCCCGCTAAGCAGAAGATCATGTCCACTGACCTTGGAGGGTAAGTATGTGGTAAGGGGGGTGCGGGAGTTGGGTGTGCAGAGGGAGGGGTAGGATGGGGAAGGGGGATGGGGAGACAACAAGGGACTGTTTTCGTTTTTACAGGTGAAACTTTAAAAAAAAAAGACTGTGAGGGAAGGTTTTCTTCATTTACAGGTAAAACCCCCCAAAAAACCCCATAAATTTAGGCACACTGGGGTGGGCTCCTAGTGTGCCACAAATTACAATAGAGTGTGTGTGTGGGGGGATGCTGACAAGGGGATTGGGCACCTCGATGCCGGCTACAGATATAGACAGTGGGGGCAGTCTGACACTGAGATTGGGCATCCCAGTGCCGGAAAGGGAAAATGGAAATTGTTTAACCAGGCAAAAACACACTATGGGACTGCAGGAACCAGAGAATTTTTTAACCAGGAGAGACACACTGAGCTGCAGGGACTGGAGGATTGTTTAACCAGGAAAGACATGCAGAGCTGCAGGGACAGGGAAATTGTGTAAATAGGAAAGACTCACTGAGCTGCAGGGATGGGGAAACTGTAAACAGGAGAGACCCACTGAACTGCATGGACAGGGAAATTGTGTAAACAGGAGAGACCCGCTGAGCTGCAGGGACCAGAGGATTGTTTAACCAGGAGATACATGCTCAGCTGCAGGGACCGGAGGATTGTTTAACCAGGAGAGACATGCTCAGCTGCAGGGACCGGAGGATTTTTTAACCAGGAGAGACACACTGAGCTACAAGGATGGGGAAATTGTTTAAACAGGAGAGACACGCTGGCTGAGCTGCAGGGACCGGAGGATTGTTTAACCAGGAGAGACATGCTGAGCTGCAGGGATGGGGAAATTATTTAAACAGGAGAGATTTGCTGAGCTGCATGGATGGGGAAATTGTTTAACCAGGAGAGACATGCTGAGCTGCAGGGTCCGGGAAACTGTTTAACCAGGAGAGACACACACTGAGCTGCAGGGACAGAGAAATTGTTTAACCAGGAGAGACACACGCTGAGCTGCAGCTGAATGGATCACATTTCAAAGGAGAGAACTGCACGCAGTGTCTGCTCTGTCCTTTGAAACATTTGTCCAGACCAGCCCCCTCAGCAAAACAGTGTCATCAGGACACTGCCTGCTGATTTGCCAGCCATAGACTGGCCCCTGCAGCACCACTGGTCACTGGGCTAGCACCCCTCACATCCCTGTTTATCAACTCTCATATCAACATGTTTGTCTGCGCTTGTGCACACGACAAACTTAAAAATGAAGAATCTTTCGTGAAGCAAAATAAATATGAAAAATTTAAACAACTACTACAAAAGGGTATTTACCTGTGAACAAAACAGTTAAATTCAGCAGCATCCTGAGTACAATATTCTATATTAAAAAGCAACGCCCTCAGTCACAAGCTATTTCTTTTTTTTAAGTACTGTGTGTGGTTTTGCAATTAATAAAAAGTAATTATTTTCCTTTTTTTCTTTTTCCCAAAAGATGTCTGATAAAATCTCACAAACTATTAAAGATCAAATATTTCTGTCAAATCCTTTTAGCCAAATTGATGCTTATTTACCTCTATACTTTTGCAAAACAGTTTGCATTTTCCCATTGAAATACACTGTCTGTCTTGGCAGTAATGATTTTATGACATTACAATACAATTATTTGGGTTATTTTTGACTTGTAGTCGAAAAAAATGAAAATACCATAAAAATTAAATAATTGAGGAAGGAAAGAAACAAAAGCATATATGTTTTATTGTAACATTTAAAGGCACAGAAACCTCTATTATTTAAAATATATATCCTTACAAAGTGGCTGCCATTCACCCAGGGCTTCTTTCAAGGGTGCTGAAAGAGATGAGATAGGCTTTGGCAGTACCCTTGTTAGACCTACTCAATGAGTCACTGATGTCAGGTGAAGTACTGTTGAACTGGAGGGTGGCAAATGTTCTCCTGCTCAATGGTGGGGATAGGAAAGTTACAGGTCAGTAGAGAAGTTGTGAAATTAAATTTTGTAGGCTAAATTCCTGCAAAACCAGCAATTTTGGAGAGTGAAATATTTCGTGTAATTCGGCTGTTCCACAAAATATTTTGCATGGTGCGAAGATGTGAAATTTCGCCTGTGAAATGCAAAATTCTGCCTGAAAACGGTAACATTTTGCCCACAAGTGCCAAATTTCACCATTTCAAGGGTGAAATTTCATGCTCTGCAGGTGAAATGTTGCACTACATGGGGGAGTTTTTGCATTTCGCGAAACGGCTGAATTGCACAAGATATTTCACTTAACGAAATTCGGCAATTTCGCACATCTCTGGTCAGTGGTCACAGGTCAGTGAGCTTAATGTCAAAAGTGAGAAAGCTACTAGAGTCAATTATAAAGGAACAAACAGTTGACTTCCTGAAGAAAAACAGCCTTAGGAGCCAGACTCAACATTATTTCATGAGAAGAGATGCAGCAATGTTTTACTCTGATGACAAAGTTTTTGCAAAGTCAGGAACTTCATGCTACATGTAGCAGGGGTAGGTTATCCCAATGTTACCTAACATCATGTGGTGAAGTTCTTTTTCTTTTAAAAAAAATGTTTTTCCCACATGTAAACCACCCTCACTCACTGCACACATGACTCCTGCCCACCTCCAACCATCCAGATCTTTACAAATATTGTCCCCCACCCTGCTACTCTGTTGCACCTTCCCCTTCCTTGTCACATTAAAGTTTTTACTTTATTGTATGGCATTAGAAGGGTAATGAAATCTCTTCCCCAACCAGTGTCAAATCATGTAATTTAACCACCCACCTCTCCCACCCCGTCACTATAGTCCAAATGCATGAGTCATCCCGCCATTCACCTCCTAGTACTTAACTTATCTACAGCCCCCAAGCCCCCCAAAAATAAGGATACTCTTAAAAAGAATTACAGGTATAACAATAGAAAATGGTCCCATGGTGGAGCAATCATGCTCAGTCTTTAAAGGAAATAGGAAATGATTAACTGCCCTTCCATCTTCCTTTCCATGTCAGTTATGTATTTTGATATGCTCTGATGATTTTTTGCTAAATAAATAATCTAGCTTTGGGGTGCCCTGAGATCTACATAGAGTTCCACTCTCCTTTCCAGCTACTGCTCTTGATTTTCATATCTCTAAGTTATTCTATGACATCAGTAACTCCCATTCCATGCTATTCATTTGAACGGTCTGGAATGGGAGTTTGTGATGTCATAGGATGTTCAGATAATATGAAAAGAGACAGCAGCAGCAACTGCTGAGGAGAGAGGTATTCAGAGTAGTTAAAAAGGCAACACAATTAGATTCATTTAACAAAAAAGGTCAAAACATATCAGAATACTGGGTAGCCAATGAAAGAACAACTGGAGGGCATCTAGAGGTATAAAAACTGTTTCCTCTCACCTTTAATATCCTGCTTAGAATGCATGAATGATGATATCCTCTGATAGTGGTAACACCTGACTGGCTGACAAAAGCCAGTCTTATTTTACTCTTATCAGGGGACATCATCATTAATGGAGTCATATGTGCAGTGAGTGGGGGTGGCCTACATGAGTAAAGAAGGTTTTAGATGTAAAAAAGGAAAACACTTCTCATAGATTTCACTAACAAAGTGTTATTTCACCTAGAAAAATGGTCACATATAGGTACTTTGTACACTTTCTGTAGCAAAGAAGGGTGCACTTCACGAGGTAAAGTCTATGCAACATGTGTCCTCCAGCAAATCAAGGTCAGGAGGGTTTACTTTGTGAAGTACTGCACAAAGTTATTTCCAACAACTTTGTACATATTTATTCATGAGGGACAGGCTGTGCCAAACAAATCTTAAAGATATATTTAATTTGGTGACATAGATGGAGGATATGGGTCAGGCAGTCAATATTTTGTGTCTGGACTCCAGTGAGACCAATGATTCATTACTGCATACATAGGAGGTAATACAGAAAGTGATGAACTTAGAAGTAGGGGAAGAGCTACAGTATCTAGGCAGAATGGGAACTGTTTGACAGCTCACAGAGAGTAGTACTCAGTGAAAAGTTCTCTAATAACATGGGTTCACAAGTGGGGGCACTTAAGGGATCTGTCCTGGGGCCAATACTTTCAACATGGTTAGTAGTTTGTTTTTGGTGGTGTTACAGCAAAAACGATAGTCTGTTTGCAGATCACACACCAATCTGAGGTAGAACAGACAATGAGGAAGGAAACAGCAGCATGAAACAGGGATGTGGAAAGGCTGGAGCAGTGGTACACAAGTTAGCAAATATAAATCAATGCCATAAAATGAATAGTGATGCACAATGGGAACACATGCAGATTGAATATTACTTTATATCAATGGGGTTAAAGTAGAGTGCTCAGAAGAGGAAGGGACCTGGTGTGATAATTAAAATCAATCTGAAAGCCTCTTCCCAAAGCATACTGACCTATGGGAAGGCATACTGAATGGTGGGATGCATAAAGCGGGCTTTCAGTAGTTGTAGAATGGAGATGACACTGTCATTGTACAGGTCAAGGGTTGGGCCACACCTGAAATATTGCATTAAATTATGTAACCCATATCTGAGGATAGACAGGAGGAGGAGGTTAGAGACTATCCAGTTTAGGGCCTCAAAAATTATCCAGGGGCAGCAGGGCAAGACCTACAGTATGTGGAGAGACTTGACAGTTTCAAAATGTACTCTCTAGAAGACAGGAGGGAAAGGGGTACTAAAATACAGACATGTTGTATTAATACATGCAGGAATATAAAAGGGTGGACTGTGTAGTGCTACTTAAGTTGATGAACTGCATAGCCACTGGGAAGCATAACCTTTAACTGGAAAGGGAGAATCAAGAAAGGTATTAGAAAGTATTTCATCACAGAACAGGTGATGGACAAGCGCAGCCATTTCCCCAGTAAGTGGAATAATGCTGGGACTACAGAATATCTGGGTTCAAAACACAGTGGCATATCTTCAAAGGGATATTTGGCATACAAGGGAGGCAGGGGGCATGGAGAGCTTTGAAGCACAGCGTAATGAACGTGGGACATCAGTGAAGACTCAATGGGCTCATTGGACAAGATTTGCAAAAGGCCTTCAGGGGCCTTTTATCACAATTTCAATGCTAGTTAGACCACCTAAGTGGTAGTCAAACTTGTCTGGAGTCAAAGCCACTTACACCCCAAAAATGATGCATGCATCATTCTTTGTTTTCCATAAACTGCTGATAATGTTGTAACTCCATCCAAACCTTTGAAAATGGCATTCATATGTTTATACACAGTTTAGCATGATGCAGGCTGCAACAGAAATCAAACACTATACGTATTTCATGTCTTCTGATAATCCCACCCATAGATTTTTTAACCCTGATTCATCTACGTATTTTTGTAGCTATGTTTAGATATGGTGGATCCATGGAAACATTTTTAGCTTGTTAAGGACTGTAGGAATAGACAGCATATCCATACCCTGCACTTCAGGGACAGGTGACTGTATAAGGGAAACCGGACAATATTTTTAGAATGTATGATGCATGAGCAGTGTCCAGTTTCCAATGCAGTCTACATCATGTCAACTGTGTCCAAACCCTTGAATGTTATTTTCCATGGCAATTCTTGTGGGAGGTAGGAAGAAATAGGCTGTTGGTTAACTGGAATCTGCGGCCTATCCTGTAGGTAGGGAAATGGGCAGACTAGATGGGCCAAGTGGTCCTTATCTGCCATCAAAGTCTATGGTTCAGCTGGATTTGAAAACTTTTGCAAGGTTTATGGCAAAAACAATAATGCATGTGTCATTTTAGGGTACACGTTGAGTTGATTCTGGATGCAAGTTAGACCACAGTTTAGGTTGTCTAGCTTTAATCACAATCATGATGCAAGGCCACAGAAGGCCTTTTGGAAACTCTGCCCTATGTGAGGAAGCATTTCTTCACCCAAAAAGTGGTAAACCAATTGAACAAGTGCCCAGAGGATGTAATGTAAGTGGGGACTTCAGAATTTTTTAGACTCAAGTTGGATTAGTTCCTTGTGGATATTACTGTAAAATTGATAGATAAAGCATTTTGTTCATTGAAGAGTGAAGGGTCACAAAGAGCATACTGAATGCAAGCAATAATACCTGACAGGGTGGGCAGTATTGGGCACTACTAAACCACCCAGGGGTGTAATGAGGCCCGACACCACAGGCTTTATCACCATACCACCTACCCTGGGGGTTATTATTGCACTTAGAAAAGTGGGCCACTGTATTACATATGTTTAAAAAAATAATAATTTTAAGTTGAATTGATAAAACTCTAAGTTGATTCATGTTATTTTGTAATAAAATAGTTCCTTCGCCTGCATTACAATTAGAGCTGGTTGCTGTCCCCCCCCCCCCCACACACACACACACATAAATGGTTTTCAAGCTGTTTTGATTTATTTATTTGTTTTTTTATTTCATTATTCACTGTGCCTGTTAATGCACTTTGGAATGTAGCTGATGAGAGGTGGTAGTGGTCAGCGAGTTGAGTGGAAAACAAAAAACAAAAGTAAACCTGCTAAATACGGGCATATTCATGTGCTTTGCCATTCTTGGGGTATGCCATTTTCTGATTTAGTTTGAACTTTTTTTTTTGTAATGCTCAGTTGTAAGCGAGCGACCAAGTGAAGCAGGCAGCATGAGTGCTGAGTCAGGAGAGTACAGCTGCTGAGCACGAGCATGGTCAGGAGAAACGGTCATTTGTGTTTCTCCCAGACTGCATAATATAAAGTGGAGTATGTTATTAATTAAACATACCTGCCAGCTTTACATTGATTTGGGATTTGATACAGCAGAGGACCCTGGTAGCTGTTCTTGGATGGAGCATCACTGAATAGAGAGAGAGAGTCTGTAAGGCAGGCAGTGGGACGCTGCTACAGTGAGGCACATGCTGCCACCTTGAAAGCAGCACTGCCGACTGCTAGTGACGTGAAGCCGATCAGGTTGTTGGCTTCCTTTTTTGTTTCTTTTATTTATTTATTTACTTGTGTGGCTACTCTTTCAATCATTTAAAGATAAATTAAAACAGATGAGGGGTGGGGGTTGCCTGGCCATAAACTCGCTCCCCAAGTCTCTTGCTTAATGAGAGCTAAGAAATATCAGCTGCTGAAAATTTGGGGTGCCCATGGATACCCTCAGTAATGTAGCACCCCAAATTGGTGCTTGTTTTAAGTGGGCATCTATGGAAAATTAATGTGCCCCCCATAGTGCCCATTAGCCAATCAGAGAGCTCCAAGAATCTTGCCCATTTTCTAAGCCAGAATTAGTATACCTGGGAGAAAACAATAGCTCACTTGCGTTTTAGTCCAAGAGGTTTCTGCCACTGACAGTTTTTCTCCCCATAGCACCAATGTCCTTAACATTTACAGTATCACTAACATTTAACAATGACTACTGGTATCGCAAATGATATTGAATGCTCAGTTCCCAGAATGGCAGAAGATGTAAATAATTTATCTGTGATCTTCTTTTTCAGCTAGCTATTCCTATGTTCCTGTACAGTTGCAGCAATAGACATGGTCAGATATTTTCAGATACGAGATTTCATGATATTTCTAAAGAGATTCTCTCTGGTGGCCCTACTGTGATACTGTAGGCAGGTAAGGAATTTCTCTAGAGATATTGCAGACATTTCAAGGAAATATTTCACAATGTTGATTGCTATAGCATATGCAACAGACCACAGTTGTTATTTTGTTAACATAAGGGACTATGTTGAGTTAAACCACTCTTCTATTGACTGAAATTGACCCGGTGGTTGTCCCAGATGAGGGTTATCTTGGGGATGCTACAGTAGAGAACAGATTCATTAACATGCATGTAATCTGAGATATAGGTGCACTTCCTGGGATGGTAGTTTGCAAACATGGCGAGCAAGATGCCAAGGATCGATCCCTAAGGTAAGCCCTGTTGATGTGATCGCAGCTCACAGATGACTTTATTATATATAGGCTACTCTTTGTATTTAGAAAATACCTTTACATTTTGTTTTGTAAGTATAGTAGCATAGTAATAAATAACATAATAAATTAAGGTCAAGAGGGACACTAGGTCCATTAAGCACCCCCTCCACTTCATAGTCAAAGTTAAAACAAACATGATGTGCAAATATGTACCACTTTATACAAATTCTCATCCCACTCATACTCAGATTGCAGTACCCTGTGAGTCACTTAGCAAGTATAAATACCTTAAGAGTGCACAGTTTTAAAATCTATTATTTCCACTGGTAGGTCATTCCATAGATTCAACACACTCTGCTAGAATAAGAGAATTCTAATGTTATCCCTGAATTGATCACCTCTAAACAGCAGGGCATGTCCAAACATTTTGTTGTAGTACAGCAGATCAAACATCTGTGGTTTTTGCTAGTCTCATAGACAGGGGTCAATTTTGGCTTTCAGCAGAGGGCAACAACTGGTCAGAGAGGCTGTGGGGGTGGATCAAGGGGTTGAAAAACAAAAAACAACAATGGTCTTCAGTGCACGGGGTGACTGCCCCGCCCCAAATGGCACCCTGCTCATAGATAACTTTGAGTACTGCATGTGGAAGATTGAGATGATGGCCCCTCTCAGTTTTTGTTTCCCATGGTGAACATGGTAAGGGCCTAAAGTCTCTACTTATAGCTTTTGTTCTCCATAGAAACATAGACTTTGATGGCAGATAAGGACCGCTTGGCCCACCTAATCTGCCCATTTCCCTACCTACAGGATAGGCCGCAGATCCTAGTTAACCAACAGCCTATTTCTTCCTACCCCCACAAGAATTGCCTTATGTCTGTCCTATACATTCTTGAATTCTCCCACAGTTTTAGACCTCACAACCTCCTCAGGAAGGCTGTTCCATACATCCACTACCCTCTCTGTGAAAAAAATACTTCCTCACATTGCCCCTGAACTGCCCCCCATCGTTAAATTGTGTCCCCTTGTTTTTGCATGTCCCTTTTTCTGAAAGATGCTACCCTCTTGGACTTTGTTGATTCCACTGAGGTACTTAAAAGTTTCTATCATGTCCCCCCTCTCCCTTCTTTCCTCAAGGGTATACATATTAAGCTCCTTTAGTCTCTCTTCATACGGCTTCTCTTGCAGACCCTGCACCATTTTAGTTACCCTCCTCTGGACTGCCTCTATCCTGTCTATGTCCTTGTGGAGATGGGGTCTCCAGAACTGGACGCAGTACTCCAGATGGGGTCTCACCAACTGTCTGTACAGAGGGATAACAACTTCCTGATTTCTGCTGCTGATGCCTCTCCCTATGCGTCCCAGTATACCCCCAGCCCTCCCTACTACCTTCTCACATTGCTTGCTAACCTTAAGGTCATCTGATATGATTACCCCTCGGTCCCTTTCCTTTTTTGTTGTTGTTACTACCTCCCCCCCATTGTGTAATCTTCCACTGGGTTCTTGTTTCCCAGGTGCATTATTTTGAACTTCTTTGCATTGAATCCTAGCTGCCATACTTCTGACCATTCCTCCAACCTTGCCAAGTCCCTTCTCATCCTTTCCACGCCTCCTTGTGTATCAACCCTGTTGCAGATCTTTGTGTCATCTGCAAAGAGGCATACTTTTCCTTCCAGTCCCTCTGCAATGTCACTTATAAAGACATTAAAAAGGACTGGACCCAGTACTGAATCCTGCAGTACCCCACTAGTAACCCCTCTTTCTTCAGAGTGTACTCCATTTACAATTACCTTCTGTGTCCTATTGTCCAGCCAATGTTTTACCTAGGCTACCACCCTGGGACCCACTCCCAGGCTGGTTAATTTGACTATTAATCTTTTGTGTGGGACTGTGTCAAATGCCTTGCTAAAGTCTAGGTAGGCCATGACCACAGCCCCTGCCTGGTCTACTACTTTGGTCACCCAGTCAAAGAAATCTATTAGATTCATCTGACATGACCTTCCCACTGTGAAGCCATGCTGCCTTGGGTCCTCTGCCCTACTGGCCTCTAGGTACTCAACAGTTCTTTCCTTCAGAAGTGACTCCATCACTTTCCCTACCACAGAGGTCAAACTGACAGGTCTGTAGTTTCCTGCCTCTGTCTTGGTCCCACTTTTGTGAAGGGGAATCATATCCGCCTTCCTCCAATCCTCGGGTACCACACCATCCTCTCATGATCTGTTAAAAAGAGTAGTCAGTGGTTTCACTAGTTCCCCACTTAATTCTTTTAGAATTCTGGGGTGAATTCCATCAGGCCCCATTGCTTTGTCCACCTTCAGTTTTAGGAGTTCTTGCAGAACCCTTTCTTCTGTGAAAGGACTGGGATCGACCCCCCTATCAAAAGTGCTTCTGTTTATTGGATTAGGCACTTCCCCCTCCTCTTTTGTGAATACTGAGCAGCAGACATATTCGTTCAATATCCCTGCTTTTTCACTGTCCCCCTCTGCCCGCCCACCATTCATTCTATTCAGCCTCACTATCCCTCCCGTTGTCTTTCTACGCTCTCTGATGTACCTATAAAAGGTTTTATCCCCCTTCTTAACTGAGTTGGCTATCTTTTCCTCAGTTTGGGCCTTTGCTATTCTGACTTCCTTCCCTGCTTCCTTCTGCCTTAACTGGTACAACTCTCTGTCCTGCTCCTTCTGTGTTTCCTTATACTTCCAGAATGCTATCTTTTCTTCCTGACTTTCCAGCCACCTCTTTTGAGAACCATAGTGACTTTTCTTTCATTTTGATTTGTTTATTTGCTTCACAAAAGGCTTATTACCTCTGTGATGGCAGTTTTGATGGTTCCCCATTGTTGCTCCACCCTCCTTCTAGCCTGTTTGCTAGTGCTTTTCTGAGGCACTCTCCCATCTTGCCAAAGTCAGCCCTCCTGAAGTCCAGTACCCTCACTTTTGTATGGCTTGACTCTGTAGCTGAGTTTAACTTGAACCACACTGTTTGATGGTCACTTGTTCCCAAATGGCAACCCACTTCTAGATCTGAGATCCTTTCACTGCCCCCATTTGAGAGTACAAGGTCTAAGATTGCTCCCTCATGAGTGGATTCCGAAACTAGCTGTCTGAGGCCTGCCACCTGTAGGACATCAAGAATGGCCCTGCTCTTGGATGTGGATGCAGCAAATGTGCTCCAGTTAACATCTGGCATATTCAGGTCTTCCATCAACAGTATATCCCCTTTCTCTGCCATCCTAAGAATGTCTTCTATCATATCCTTGTCCATTCCCTCCCCCTGACATGGGGGTCTGTATACAACTCCTGTGCGAATTGTGGTGCTCTTTCCAGTCTCCAAGGTGACCCACAGTGCCCCTCTCCTCCCTGTTTACTTATTTGTTCAGTTGCCTTTATCCTTTCCTTTACATAGAGAGCTACTCCTCCTCCTCTTCTTCCCTGCCTGTCTCTCCTGTAGGTTATGTACCCTGGTAGGTTAACATTCCAGTCATGGTTCTCTGTGTACCATGTTTCTGGGACTGCTGCGATATCCAGGAATCCCTCTTCAATCAAGGCCACTAGTTCAGGGAGCTTGTTGCCCAGACTATGGGCACTGGTACTCATTACCCTCCATTTTCTGATGGCCTTACTCCTTTTTGCCCCATCCCTGTCCTTCTTGCCTTTGTCACTTTCCCCATTTACCCCTGCCCTTCTCCCTATCGACACCTCTATGTTGGTGTTTACCGCATTTACTACCATGATTTTTTGGGGGGGCTAGGATTTCCCTGCTCCTTTCCAGTGCCTCCCCCCTTGGCTAGTTTAAATGCTTGCCAAAGAAGCATTTAAACCTGTCATCTCGGATCCTGTTTCCCCTCCTGAACAGATGCAACCCATCATGCCAGTATAGGCTTGCATCACTCCAGGTGGACCCCCAGTCCCCAATGAAGCCAAATCCCTGAGCTCTGCACCAGTTTTTCAATCACTGATTGAATCCAATGATGTGGAACACCCTAGCCTCTCCTACGCCATAGATGGACAGCCCCTCCGAGAAGGTTACCGTGTGTGCTACTTGTCTAAGTCCCTTCCCCAATTCCATAAACTCCTCCTGCACTGCTCTAGTCCCTTTCTTAGCCAGGTAATTTGTCCCTAGGTGGACAATGACATCCAGCTCCCTCACCTGTGCAGCTGCTTTGGCAATCCTGAGGATTCGCTCCCTGTCCCTCCAAGCCATGGCGCCAGGCAGGCACCTTACCTCTCTCTCCCCTTCAGTTCTATCTTCCTAACAATGGAGTCTCCCACCAGGAGTTGTTTCCTTCCCCTGTGGGGTCCAATGCCACCCTCCTGTGGGTCTCCTTTGTGGAGGTTCCTAGCATCCTCCTTGGCCTCCACTGCAGGTGCCTCCATAGAGGAACCACACTTGCCAGAATGGCATAGGAATTGTGGAGAGGTACAACTGGAGGGATGCACCTCTGTTCCACCACCCTCACCCTCCCTGAGCCCACTGTGGTTCAACCACTCCTCTTTCTTGGCAACCTCTGAGGCAATAGCAGTGGCACTGGTGGTCCCTGGATGGAAGAGGAGGTCCCACAAATCCTGGCCACCTCAGCCTGGAGATGAGCAACCTTATCTCTCAGCCCAGAGAGGTGCCTGCAGATGGAACAACACTGCATCCTCCATAATGTCTCCCAGAAGACTGCTGCTCCACAGCCACTGCACTGCACTACTCCCATCATGTCTTATCTGTGGCCCCTTAACTGTTGTTTTGAATCCTTACTCTTTCCTCTGTTTTTTTCTTCTCTCTCTACTTACTTTCTGCCTCTGTGTCCTTTAAGCTCCTGATTGTCCTGTTCTGAGACAAGAATATCCTATATTTCTCAGTAGACCCCTTACTTGCTCAGAGGCAGACCTCCAGCAGCTAGAGGGAGCCATCTCCCTGATCATTTCAGTGGCTCTGTGTTGCACCCTCTGTACTCCCTCAATGTCCTTTTTGTATTCAGGAGACCAGAATGGAACACAGTACTCCAGGTGGGCCTGACCAGGGCCTTGTAAAGTGATGGTATCTTCTACGTTACTGTTCATTCCAATTTTGATTCACCCTAGCATTCTGATGGCCCTCTTGACAGTGATCATGCATTGCTTTTTATGCTACAGCCCCTAGACTATTGTTACACAGTAGTCATTTAACCCCTTCAAAGCAGCAAGAGGCTCCCCACACAATGTATAGGTCTACCTCATTTTTCTCTTCTAAAGCAGCACATTGCATTTGGCAACATTGAATTTCAGGACCCAGGAGTCTAACCAATCACTCAACTTTTTTAGATGCTCCTGAAGGCTGTCCCCATCCTCAAAGGATTCCATCATCCAAGATATCTTAGTTTCATCAGGGAATTTAAGCAGCCTGCTAGTGATTCAAGCTTCCAGATTGTTGTTGAAAATGTTAAACAGCAGTGGCCCCAGCACCATTTTCTGAAGGAAGCCACTGGATACCATTCTCTGCTCCGAGTAGTACACATACACCACCATCCTCTACTTCCTGCCCACAATCAATGAAGTAAAAAGCAGGAACACAAATTATGTTAACAGGGACAATAGAACATTGTGCCAGGTTTTAGAATTTTTGAACCAAAGTGTACTTATGATTGAGAGTATATGCAAATAAACACAAACACTTGTGAGACTTGTAAGATATCATCAGGATTTGCTATGAAAGCAGGTGTAATATAAAGCTGTATCTAGCCACAGTAAAGTTCAGTTGTACGCCTGCCCAGATTCACCTGACTATGAACTATGGGGATCAGTAAGATCAGGGTGATGAAAATAATTGTTCACTGGTATGACATTTGGAGTGTGCTTATGATGCCATTAAATGACTGTGCAACCTGCCACCTTAACTGCTCTTCTGTAATCATTTAGTAACATAGCTAAAATGTTTAGATTCCAGATCCATGTACTGACAGGCCAAACATTAGCAACATTAGAGTTTGGTCATGAAACAATTGGAATGATCAACTTGTTTGCATACTTTGAATGTGACAGAAGCACTGATGGAGATAGCTACAAGGGGAAACTGCTGGATACCAAGAAGATTTGCTGTTACAGTGGCATCCATCCTAACCTTCTACTTTACCACATTAAAGTACATTACAGTACTTCTCCCTTACTGCAATATCACTCAAGGTACCACATTAGCTGAAGTGTTACCTTATTGTGCTGACTAAATGTGGGATCTTGAATGATACTGCAGTAAGGGTGGAGTGCTGTAATACAGTAACTTAATAAGGTAAACTGTTCTGTGGTAAAGCAGAAGATTAAGGTGGCTACCACTGGTCATGAATGGGGCATTCATCTCCACACAAAACAAGATGCGCAGTAGAAGCAATAGCACTATGTGGAGAAACAAGATGGGCCATGACTAAGACATTAAAAGACATGTTTTGACAGTAGGTTTAAATGAGGATTATAAGATGGTAGGAGAGGGTCTGTAATGCGAAAGTACACACAAGGATAAGGCAGATGAAGTTAAGAAAAATTTAAGAATGGGGTATTCTGCTGGCCCGGTAGGTGCAGTGGTTGGATTTCTGCTTCTGATGCCGGTGACCCAGGTTTGGGAATAGACCTGGGGCACTGGAAGACTGGCCTGGGAGAGAAGGCTTGAGCATCAGAAGACTGCTCACCCTCTCTTGGGGGGATGGTGGAGTGATGACCCAGTGCTTGCTGACTCCTGGCGGAGGCAGGGGGTACTGCAATGCTCTGGGTCTCGATGACCAAGAAGGGGCATGGTGAATGTCAGGGTGTGCCTTGATGTTAGTGGCACACCACGCCCCCAGGGAGCAAATGGAAAAGTGCTCCATGGCCGACCAGATGATGGTCACTGGCTCCTGCTGCCGCCGAGTCCCTGATGTGTCCCAGAAACAGCTCAGCAGCACCCTGCCCAAGTAGAGTGTGCTGGCCAACCCCCACCAGTGCCTATCTCCCTCAGAGGAGGGGGACCCATCCAGTGAAGGGTTACACCAGATTACTTTGGCGGCTGCAATGTGAGGAGGTGGTGGTGGCTGACATCGGGGCAGGGTGCCAGCGGGGACCTAGGGGTCCTGATGAAGTGGCTGGCCAAGAGCTGGGAAGGTGCAAAAAAACCTAAAAAACAGGGAATTCTGAAATGGGTGGGACGTATGCTAAGGACGGATCAAAAGCAAGTTGACAGGAAAGATTAGAAGCATATATTTTATATAACAAGACACTGAAAATATTTTTCTAAAGTTGATGGGCTACACGAAACAGCAATGACAATGGAAAAACACTCAAAAATTATCTACAGGAAAAGGAAAAAAATAAAAAAAAAATAGAGAAGGTTTTTAGAATCCTGAAATGCATAGATGAAAAGACATGTCTTACTACACTTATGAAACTTTCCAAGATGACCACTCTGTGAAAGGTACATTTATAGGAAATTTCTATGCCAGAACATCTTAAGCATGGAAAAATAAGTAAAGGTCAACAGTTCCACTCCCCAAGGAAAGCAGAGATATGTAAACAAGAAAAGAAATATCTTCAATTGATAACAGGCAGTCTATGCTAAGAAAAGAGTTGTCTTCACTATATGGTACCTGGGCCCATGCAGGCAACCCTGCACCTTTCTTTCCCTGGTAGGAGGGGTGTTGTCACATAACAGTGCCATCCCCCCACCCTGGTCCCATTCAGCTGGCTCACCGAGCTAGCCCCTGAACTCAGCTCACCAGCATGGGATCACAAAGTACTACCCACTTCTTAATAATTTTTGTTTTAGTTTTATCTCCAAATTTTCAAGATAAGCATTTTATGACTCCCTTTATAAACATGACATGTGTCATTTATAGTATATTGGCTGAAATATAATTTGCACCACAACTGCAAAATCACCTTATAGATAGCTAGCTTGCTAGATAGATAGATAGATAGATAGATAGATAGATAGATAGATAGATATGTTTTCTTTATAGAGCACCCAATTCCTGGGACTCTAGGTGCTAAACAGTAAAAACACAGTTCAATATTTTAAAATCACTAAACATACATAATAATATCAATCTAAATACAAAATGTCATTCTATCAATAAAATCATATTATAAAAGCTAATTCAAATAGGAATGTTTTCGGTCCCCTTAGATAATCAGACAAGAAGTTCCACAGGGTTGGTGTGGCCGCTGCCAATGCTCTATCTCCTGAGTGCCACAGCCTCAACCTGGGAACCCCCAGGAGGCCCCCCTCAGTGGAACAGAGCATCCAGGCCAGACAATAAGGGTCAAGAAGATCTTGCAGATAGGTGGACCCCTATCATGCAGGGTCTTAAAGGTAAGGAGCCCTATCTTGAAGACAGACCTCCACCTGACCGGCAACCAGTGCAGTCTGCAGAGGACCAGGGTAATATGCTCACACCTTTTTATCCCAGTCAATAGTCTTGCCGCTGCATTCTGCACCAGCTGAAGTCTGCAGAGATTGACTCCAGATAACCCAAACTACAGGGCGTTACAGTAATCCAACCTGGAAGTTATGAAAGCATGCACCAGTGTGGGCAGGTCCTCAGGAGGGACAAGGGCTCGGATTCAGGCAATGTTCCTGAGATGATAAAAAACACTTTTGACCATGGCCAACACCTGTGCATCAAGTGTCAGACCATCATCCAGGATCACACCTAAATCCTTCACCTGTCTAGAAGAGACAAGAAGAATGTCCCCAAATACTATATATGGGGACACTCCTTGTCCCCCCTCCTCTATGATGACCCAGCTCCACCACTACTACCTCAGTCTTGTTTGGGTTGAGTCTAAGCCAGTTTTGAGTCATCCATGCCTGGATTTCCCTGAGGCAGTTGTTAAACATGGGATCCAACACCTGAGCATCAGGTGCACAGGACAAATACAGTTGGGTATCATCTGCATAGCAGTGAAAATCCAACCCATACTACCTGATAATGTAGAGCAACAAGACTGACCCCTGCGGCACTCCACAGCTCTGAGGCTTTGGGCTAGATGAGACAAGTCCCATTTTCACCATCTGCATTCCTGTCTCTCACCATCAGAAGATGATTAAACACCCTTACCAGAGCAGTCTCTGTACTATGTCCCACCTGGAACCCAGATTGGAAAGGCTAATAGGTAGATGAAGATGCGAGGTGTCTCTCAATCGGAATGGCCACCACTTTCTCTATAAACTTCCCTATAAATGGGAGGTTTGAGACCAGCCTGTAGTTGCTGAGGCAGTCTGGGTCCAAAGAGGGCTTCTTTAAAAGGGGTCTAATCAATGCCTCTTTTAAGGACACCAGAAAGATCCCACTCCTCAATGAACTCCAGACAACCTCAGCAATCACAGGCCCTATCAGGTCCAAAAATCCAACCATAAGGTGGGTCAGACCTGGGTCCAGATCACAATGTGTAGGTCACAGCTTTGAGATTATCCCCATCACCTTTTCCACCAGAACTAGCTCAAACCCATCCCAGATCCCAGGCTGGACACTGCATCCCTTTTGAGAGATACTCGAGGAGACCCCATCCCAGACAGAGGACACCTTGTTGGTGAAGAACAGAGCCAACTCCTCTCACCTAGTGCTAGAAACTGCTCCTCTCACATGGAGACAGACAGGATGTAAAAGTCAGTCTACTGTATGGAACAGCTGAGCTGCTCTGTTCTCCACTGCAGCAATCTTCCTAGACAAAAACTGCCTTCTTTCGGGAGATTGGCCCTGATAGTCAGCATAATGTGACCCCAGGTCCTCCATCTGGCCAGATCTCCTCCCGCATCTCTCTAACCTCTGCCCCTTAGTCTTTAAACTCTGGAGTTCTTCATCATACCGAGGGGATCTCCAGTGAGTAAGCAAGGGGCAGACATGAAAGAGTGCAATTGAGTGGAAGTCTGTAGTCACCGCCCCATAATAGGCTGCCACTGCTTCCTCCAGCCCCATCACACAATCTGCCCCCACTCTCGATAGGTCCAGTACCACCAACAGTCCCATAGAGGAAACTCCTCTTAATGGGCGGTACTGGACGTTCTCCACAGGGACATAAAAAATGAAACCTGTCACATTTATGAGGTGGTGTGAAAAAAATGGCTGTGTTCAAAGTCTGGAGTAAAATTATTGCAAATTGAAGATGTTACAAGAGAAAGCTGAAATACTTCAATGTTCACTCATGACTCGGTCATTTTACCAGATTGTTCACCAAATGTTTAACACAGTCTTCTTATTTTATTGCCCCAAATCATGAACCCGGTAGGTGAACATTTTCAAATCCCCACCAAAACATCACTTAGCACCACAGGTGTGAAAACACATTTAGGTCAGGATTTAAAAAATGACACCTATCTTGTTCATGAGGTAGTGTGAACAAATGGTTGTTTAAAATAATGAAAATGACTAAAGTTATGAGCAAGCATAGAACATTCTCAATGTAAACTCATGATTTTGTTGTTTTATTTTAATATTTTGACCCCACTTTTTCAACATAGCCTTTGTATGACCCCACCTCACGAACCCAGTAGGTGAAAATTTTCAAATCCTGGCCAAAACGTTATTTCACTCCACAAGTGCGAAAACACATTTCAGCCAGGATTTAAAAAAAAACCTGTGCATTATTTGAGCTTGCTCAGCAAAATTATCTACCATCATAACCTGTGAAATCCAAGAAACAGCTAATATGGCAAGCCATTCCCAAGTCCAAGAAAATGCAGATATGGCAAACCATTCCTAAACATGTTAGGCTCAAATAATTCACAATTATTTTATTATCAGGGGATACACAGAAAGCACAGTGGACAGAGCACTCTCTCAGGTCAGTATATGCTTCATAACCTGGACACTTTCAGGAAGGATACTCTTACACAACAACAACAACAACAACAACAACACATTCCACTGGTGCTTCCCTTGCATTCAAATTTTCTTTCTCGTCACAGTACTATGACTGGGAACTTCCCTATTGTGCAAACTGTCACTAATATCAAAGATTCCTTTACAGAGCCATCAGTCTTCTCCTACCACAGACCACCCAACCTGTGGAATCTCTTAGTACGAAGCAGCCTATGTACTTCTAACAGTTCCTCCCTACCAGGTACCAAAGCTTGTAGCAGAACTTACAGTTATACCTGCAAATGTATTTCCAGTGTCACTGAATGTCAATATCCAACAGGTGTTTTTCGCATCACACAAGGAATTCTCAAGTACTTCCAGTAATGTGATATAATATATTCTTTGCTGGAAGTGTGCAGCTGTTGGAGAAACTGGCAGACACCTGGCTGACCAATTAGGGAACATTACAGGGCAGTCAGGAATGGAGACGCTGATAAACCCATTGCATCCCACTTTACTTCCAGGGACCACAATATCAATGATCTTTCTGTCTGTGTCCTTGAGCAGGATTTCCAAGATGCTGATCATAGAAAAAAACACAGAAACCAAGCTGATCATCCACCTAGGTGTCCAGCAGCCCTCTGGTTTAAATGACAAACTTATTTTCTACTAACATCTTTCAGCCACCTTATGGTTTACCACTGTAGTATGCCTTTTTCACCTCCCCCCCAAACATATCTTTGAGTGCATGTGTACATTTACACATGTGGGCATGCTTGCGCACATTTCTATTCAGTGTGTGTGTGTGTGGGGGGCATGTTCACATGGGTATTCAAACTAGGTGCGTACATCTATTTTCATCTTCTACAGATGTCTCTGTCTCTGTCTCCTTTCTCCACATTTCTCACCTTTCAGCCTTCTTACAAGGCCCTGTTAAATGGTCCCCACCTGAGGACTCCTCAGCCCATTCACTCCTACAATTGTATGTGTTCCATACCCACCGTTACCTTTTTGTTTTCCAGTTTCCATTTTAACTTGCCTATTATCACTTTTTCTCCTACATCTTCCCCCTATTTTCTTTCCTATCATATATATCCCTTATTTCCTCCTGCCACTCAACTAACTTAGCTTTTTCTCTTTTAGACAATTCCAGAAGAAGACATATGGTCTAAACATCGAACAAGCAATATTTATTTTTATGTTGACAGTTTTATGACCAGACAGTGTCATAGTTAAGCATCTTTACTTTCAGTATTACTATTATTTTTATGAATAAACAAAATATTTTTACTAAAACATTTAAAAAAAATTTCAAACTCTCTCCAGAGAAGTAAGGATTAAAACACAGATGTCAGACCTCTTTGCCATCATGCTGGTATTCCCCCCCCCCCCAAACTTTCAGAATCGTGAGTCCAGCTTATTTCAGACAGGAAATAACGAGGTCATCTCACTCAGGTTTATTAGCTTAAAATACTCTGCTGGTTTGATAACTCCAATTATTGAGTAGGTACTTTTCTGATGGCTACAGACAATGTAGGTTAAAGCTCCCTGAAGAATCTACACTTTCCTCAAAGAATTTCCTCAAGGCACTAGTCCACTTTATCATCTCTTTTGGCTGGTAAGAGCGCAGTCAGCTTGTGACCATCATGGATCACACTTTTTTTTTTTATTTCTTTATACTCTCCAACTCTGACTTTTCCCTATCTAAACTATCTAAATCCCACAACCCCAACACCCAGGTTCCACTGGATTTGCCCCACTTCTCTCCTCCATTGCTTAATTCCCATGGTGGGGCCATCAGAGTTTGCCAATCACTTTCAGAGAACATAATCTGGTAAAGGGAGTGCCTAGGTCATTGGAGTGAGGCCTGTGGAAGGTGGGCTTCAACCTGCTTCAGTTATGGTGTTTTCTTGTTCTCCCATTCCCAAGGGACATCAGCAAAGAGGGTGCACATGCTTATGCATACTGCATTTTACTTTTTTAGCTTAAATGGTAATATGGATATGGTAGGACTGGTTGGTTAGTCTATAGTCAGATTACATTGCAGGAACAAAGCTGGTACTGGAACACAACAGCCTTCATGGATGGACTGCTTCTACATCCCAGAATAACCTTGTGCTACAGCACCACAGGCTGCCAGATATAATTGGCAACATCCCTTTTCAGCTCTGTTAGCCATCTTTGCTGTCATCCTCTTAAATCTTTTATTCTCCATCTCTAGTGCACAGCTTCTGGCCTGTAGACTGCACCTTTCTAAATGCAGCTTCATTGTCCAGCTAATTCTAGTTCATTTTACTAACCTTCCCTTTAATTTAGAGTCTGACTAAGCAGCTCTGAATGCAGCATGAGTCTCCCTATCTCTTTTTCTCTCATTATTCTGTCTCCTACAGTAAGTCAATATGGGTTTTGAAATCAAAATATTTTTTATCTCCTCTACCAACAGGACCATTTACACAAGCTTTGGTAAAGAAGTTCTGTCTCTAGGCAGATTTGTGTTCTTGTCCAACAGAATAACTTGTAAGTGTCTCTAAACCAGGAAGATGGGAACATATAACCTGGCTTGTTGTTATGGTAGCTAAGCTTCAGAATACACTTCTAAATTACTTTTATTTTCAGGCTGAAAACAGTTGATAGCAAAACCTTAGAATTATTATTTTTTTCTTTCTATTGAAGTCTATCTCTTACACAATGAGATTCACATTGCCACCTAAGTGCTGGTCCACTGTTCTTACAGGAGTTCTTACAGTATGGATTGACATCCTGCTATGCATGTTTAGGGAGGCAGTATAGCACAGTGGTTTAAGGCTCTGAGCTGCAAATCTGGTGACATCCAGAAGACCAGACCTGGGTTTGAATCCCACAGCTTCCACTTACATATTGTGTGACCCTGAGGAAGTCACTTAACTACCCTGTGCTCCCAGGTTGCACCTGTAAAAAAGCTTTCAGCTTAGTGTGCTACTGCTGGTTAAACAACTAAAAAAAAAAGGTGTATACATTATATAATGGCATCAATTATGTTGAACATAGCACTCACTAACCTGAGGGTGGACCAGGCAGGTGCATCCAAGGGTGCTGAGGGAGCTCAGGGAGTTATTGACTGCTCCTTTGACAGACCTATTTAACAGATCACTGGAGACCGGCATGGTGCCAGGGGACTGGAGAAAGGCAGAGGTAGTCCCACTTCACAAAAGTGATAGCAGGGAAGAGGTGGGCAATTATAGGCAGGTTGGCATGACATTAGTGGTGGGTAAGTTAATGGAAATACTACAAAAGGAAAAGGTTGTGGATTATCTTGCATCCAAAAGATTACAGGATCCAAGGCAGCATGGTTTCACAGGAGGACAGTCATGCTAAACAAATTTGATAGATCTCTTTGACAGGGTGACCAAGGAGTTGGATCAGGCAGGAGTGGTGGGGATATAGCCTAACTGGATTTTAGCAAGGCTTTCAACACCGTTCTGCATAGGAGATTGGTAAGCAAGTTGGGGAAGCTGGGCGTGGGTAATAAGGTGGTAACCTGAGTAAAAAAAATGGTTAGAGGATAGGACACAGAGGGTAGTGGTAAAAGGAGTTTCCTCCAAGGAAGGTAGGGTGACCAGCAGGGAACCAAGGGTTCAGTGCTGGGGCTGATCCTCTTCAATGCCTTTATAAGTGACATAGCAGAAGAACTGGTTCTCAAAAGAGGTGGCAGGAAAGGTTAGAGAGAAAAATATAACATTCAGGAAATATAAGGAATAACAGAAGGAGCAGGACAGAGAACTGTATCAGTTAAAGCAGAAGGAAGTGGGGAAGGCAGTCAGAATAGTGAAGGCCCAACTGAGGAAAACATAGCCAACTCAGTTAAGAAGGGGGATAACATATTTTATAGGCACATTAGGGAGTGAAGAAAGACCAGGGGAGGGATAGTGAGGCTTAATAAAGGGAAGGGAGAGGTGGGCAGAGGGTGACAGTGAAAAGGCAGAGATACTGAATGAATACTTTTTCTCAGTATTCAAAAAAGAAGAAGAAGGGGCAGTACCTAAACCAAACAATAGAAGCACTCTTGACAGGGGGTTGATGCCAGTCCATTCACAGAAGAAAGGGCCCTGAAATAACTCCTAAAATTCAAGGTGGACAAAGCAATGGGGCATGATGGGATCCCCCCAGAATTCTAAAAGAACTAAGGGGATACCTGGTGATACCATTGTCTACCCTTTTTAACAAATCAATGGAGGATGGTATGGTACTTGAGGACTGGAGGAGGGTGGATGTAATTCCTCTTCACAAAAGAGGAGCAAGGCAGAGGCAGGAGACTACAGACCTGTTAGTTTGACTCCAGTGGTAGGAAAAATGATGGAATCACTTCTGAAAGAAGGAATGGTTGAGTACCTAGAGAACAGCAGAGCACAGGACACAAGGCAGTGTGGATTCACAGTGGGATGGTCACGTCAGATGAATCTAAGATTTCTTTGACTGGGTGACCAAAGTAGTAGACCAGAGAGGCCCTGTGGATATGGCCAGCCTAGACTTTAGCAAGGCATTTGAGACAGTCCCACAAAAAGATTAATAAACAAGTTATCCAACCTGGGAGTGGGTCCCAGGGAGGTAGCCTGGGTAACAAATTAGCTGGACAACAGGACGCAGAGGGTAATAGTAAATGGAGTACACTCTGAAGAAAGGGGAGTTACTAGTGGGGTACTGCAGGGTTCAGTACTGGGACCGGTCCTCTTTAATATCTTTATAGGTGACATTGCAGAGGTGCTGAAGGAAACGTATGCCTCTTTGCAGATGACACAAAGATCTGCAACAGGATTGATACATGGGGGGGTGGAAAGGATGAGAAGGGACTTGGCAAAGTTGGAGGAATGGTCAAAAGTATGGCAGCTTAAATTCAATGCAAAGAAGTACAAAGTAATGCACCTGGGAAACAAAAACCCAGAGGAAGATTACACATCGTGTGGGGGGTGGTGGTACTAACAACTACAAAAATTGAAAGGGACCTGGGGGTAGTTATATCAGATGACTTGAAGAAAGGCAAGCAGTGTGTGAAGGCAGTAAGGAGGGCTGGGGATACTGGGATGCATAGGGAGAGGCATCACCAGTAGAAAACAGGAAGTTGTTATCCCTCTGTACAGACAGTTGGTGTGACCCCATCTGGAGTACTGCATGCAATTCTGGAGACCCCATCTCCGGAAGAACATAGAAACAATGGAGCCAGTTCTGAGTAGGCCAATTAAAATGGTGCAGGGTCTGCACCAGAAGCCATACGAAGAGAGACTAAAAAAGCTTAATGTGTATACCCTTGAAGAAAGGAGGGAGAGGGGGGACATGATAGAAACTTTCAAGTGCCTTAAGGGAATCAACAATGTCCAAGAGGGTAGCATCTTTCAGAAAAAGAGATGTGCAAGAACAAGGAGGCACAATTTGAAAATAGAGAGGGGATGGCTTAGTGGCAAAGTAAGGAAGTATTTTTTCATGGACAGGGTGGTGGATGCATGCAACGGCCTTCCTGAGGAGGCAGTGGTGTCAAAAAAAGTGGGGGAATTCAAGAATGCATAGGACAGGCATAAGGCAATTATAGTGGGGGATAGGAGAAAGGGATCTATGACAGTGGTTCAATAATTTTGTTGTTGACCAACATTACAGCGACTCCTTTATGTCAACCGCATTTGCAATCAGCATAAAGGGAGTCACATCAAATTTTGTTTTCTTCATGGGGCTTTGTCCTCTTCACCCTCGTGGGTGCTCTGCCTCCACACCCCCACTACTTAGATAATCAACTCAGAGTCGGAGTTGCTTCAGGAAGGGGGTGCAATACCCCCAGAAAGCAGTGCCAGAGTTCCACACCAACACTCGGTGACCTGGTGCTATTGTTGCTATAGTGTCGGTCTCAGTAAAGTTGTTGAATTAGTGTCAGTATACTGGAGAAGCAGACTGTTGGTTAACTATGATCTGCAGCTTATCCAGTGTTTCTAGGTTTATATGTAAAGGTCTGCCTCTTTGCAGATGACACCAAGATCTGACAACAGAGCGGACAGTCTGAATGGGTGGAATGGATGGGTACATCTGAAAAGACTGGAGGGGTGGTCAAGGGTATGGCAGCTGGGTTTTAAAGCAAAAAAGTGAAAAATAGTGCACTTGGGCCACAGAAACCTGGGACTACAAAATGGATGGAGTGATACTGACAAAGACCAAACATATAAGAGACCTCGGGGTAATCATATCAGATTACCTAAAGATGGCCAGGCAGTAAGACAATGAAGTCAGAAGGGCTAGTAGAATGATGGGGTGCATAGGAAGGGGTATCACCAGCAGAAAGAGGGAGGTGGTGATGCCCCTATGTAGATCACTGGTAAGACCTCACATTGAGTACTGTTTCTGGTTCTAGAGCCCACATCTCAAGAAGAACATAGAGTGGAAGTGGTTCAGAAGAGGACTACCAAAATGGAGCAGGGTCTGCAGCAAAGACCCTATGAGGAGAGGCTTAAGGAGCTAAATATGTACACCCTGGAGGAGAAGAGGGAGAGGGAGATAGGATATAGACCTTTAAATATCCCACAGAGGTAACTAATGTACTGGGGGTTATTTTTCAGAGAAAAAGGTCCTATAGGACAAGGAGGCATGCAATGAAGTTGGAGGGGAGTAAATTTAGGAGAGATATGAGAATGTACACCTTTAGAGAAAGGGAGGTGGATGCCAAGAACAGCCTTCCAGTCATGGTAGTGGATGCAAAAACATTGGTGGGGTTAAAAAATGCCTAGAACAGGCACAAGGGAATTGTCAGGGGAAGAAAGAGAGGGGAAGAAATGGCACTATAGATCAGCAGCAGATAAGCAGCAACAAATAAAGGATAATAAAAATGGGAAGATGGGGAAGGGGGCCAACAGCCCTTATCTGCCATAACATTCTATGTTTCTTTGTACAGTAACATTTCAGAACCAAATGCTGGAGTGACAACCCCTATGCCACCTTTATATATTTCTTATGTGGTTTTTATGCTGTGACTTATATGGATATGCTGTGGAGAATGGAGTTTTGCCCATTATGTAAGACTGACACACCTAGAGGCAGAAGTTATTATGCTGAGGATGGAGTTGGAGAAACAGAGCATGGAGGGAAGCATGGGAGGGGAAATGACAATGGGGCTACCAATAGGTAGAAGGTGGATGATTTAATAAATGGGAGATATGCGGGGACCACTTCCATGGTGGGAAATGGTCGAGGTTGTTGGAGAAACAGGGGATGACGGGTGGTGGATAGGACGGGGAAGAAGGGGGACACTATGCAGGAGGAAAGAAATGGGAATGGCAGTGAGACCATGGGAAACAGGCATTTCAATGGTGGCAGGGTTATCCTGTAGATCAGGTATACTCCCTTACAAAATTTGCTGGACACAGGCAATCAGGAGGGGGCAGGGGCCTTGGTGGATAGGAATGGTGAGGGGAGGAGGGAGGGGTAGTTGGTCGGGGGAAAAAATGGATCCACTGGTGGGAGGGGAGATGGATACGTAAGGCAGGGAGGGGGCTAAGACAAATAAATTGGGGATCCCTCGAGGGACAAGTATGGGGGTAGTCTGGGAGAGGAGGGCATGTGGGGAAGATGAGGGACAAGGGTGGAGAGGAAGAGGAGAGCCTTTGGGGGACTGACAGTAAAGGGGTGGGGAAGGGGAAATTGGAAGGGGAAAAGGAGGGTCACCTGAGGGTGATACTGAAGTTGGCAACAGGGGCAGTAAGGGTGAGATGGTACTGGCACCAAAACTGAGAGGGACACAGGATAATAAAGTACCATCAGCAAAACAGGGGAAAAGCGCACACACCAAAGGAACTAAACAAGGTCAGTGGGTAGTGTAGAAACAAGAAGCAAGAACACCCACTATGGATAAGGGGGGTAAGGTAGCACAGGGGAGCCATAGGAAGGAATCAAAGGGTGTTAAAGAAAGCATAGAGCAGCACACAAGTATAACTCAAGCAAATAGGTACTCACCATTGAAAACCCTGGAGGATAAGGGCAGAGTGGGGGGGGCAGAAGGAGTGGAAGGTACAGGGGAAAAGATATTGACAATGCCTTCATTGAGGATGAAGATGAGGTAGCTAAAACAAGGGAAGGGAGCCTCAAAGGGGGCAAGAAAACCAGAGAAGAGCCTGAGAAGAATTCACCCACAAAGGGCTCTGGTTCTTGGATGTGTGCAATAAGAGGAATGACATGTATGGCTAAGAACTGTACGCAGAGAGATGGGAGGGCTTGGGGCCTTGAAAAAAGTCACTGGAAACAGAGCCGCCAACTGAGAATCAGGTTCTCAGTGACAACAGTAGTGCTACACAACAGAAAGTCAAAGAAATCCTGCCAGCTTTCAAAAAAACTGATGTCCAAGGCAAGAAATATATGCAACAGACTATCACAGTTTGTTTACTGGGCAGCAAAATGCAGAACAGCAGCATCAGAAAAAGGTGCTAACATTTCACCTGTTAGACTTTTTCAAAGCATTGAAAAAAGTGCAGGTGACAGTGATCCAAAAAGGGAGGTGGAAGATACTGGCAAAGTGAAACCATATAGACAGAAAGGGGGTACAGGGGGTTATTAAGAGTGTCAAAGCAGCCAATGGACAAAAGACAAAGGGGAAGGGAGATGAGGAGATAGCAAAACTTCCAAAAGGTGGTTCTATAGTGGGGATTTCAGGGAAGAAAGTGGGAACTACAGTAGCTATCGTAGAGGGTGACAGTAAGACTTGCAGGAGAAAGGTGGTACATGTAGGGGGTTCAGAGGAAGCCAGTGACAGGGTAAAACTGGGGGAGCAGAAAGACAGAAGCTGGGACACAACTGCAGAGGGACAATTAAGGTTTGAGCAGCAAAGAGCGGATGTAAGAGTCATCATAATTGGTGACTCTAGCAGTAAGGGCATCAGTTGGGTTAAGAATCGGAGCAGTAAGAGCTCAGTCTGGGTGGAATGTTTGCCTGGGATGACGGTGCACAAAACAAAGCACAGCACATCATCCCCACATGTGACAGGAGACGGGGGCCTCATCTGGCAGTGCATCTTGGCACTAATGACTTAGAAGGGAATAGTATTCAGGAGGTTCAGGCAAGGTTTAGAGAATTGGCAAGGGTATATAGAAATGAAGAACAGACGATTACCTTCTCTGAGGTACTGCCTGTACCTAAATCCAACATGAACAGAAATCAAATAATTAAAGAATTTAATGAATGGTTGAGACGGTGGTGTGAGTCTATGGGGTTTGGTTTGGCAGGTAACTGAGTAAAAATTGGAAAACAACAACTTGTATGCCCAAGACAGGCTACACCTCAACAGGGAAGGCACAGCAGTCCTGAAGCAGAAACTCAAGGAGTTTCTGACATTTAACTTCGATTGAAACTAATGTGGGGGTAAGACATATCAAGCAGCTGAAGGCTCAGATTAATGGAGGACCTTTGCCTCCCTCCAGATGTCACTATTGGTCACTGGGAAGCTCCCAGAGAGTGAAAGGTATGGGGAAAAGGTTAGAGCAGGTGGTGATCAAGGGAAAGGATGGATAGTAGTCTCAATGAGTGCGAGGAGCCTGGGCAACAAGATGCCAGAGCTCCATGTACTGTTGGTGGAAGGGAGGGGGGAAGAGATTGCTGCCATCATGGAAACGTGGGCAAATCAAAACAGGGAATGGGACTTAGTAATACCCAACATTAAGTTGTATAGGCAGGACAGGAAAAATTGTAATGGAGGAGGGGTTGCTGTTTACATAAGGGAGGGGACAGAGTGCAATAGGGAGGAATGTAGTGAGGGGCATACGTATCCCTTGTGAATCAGTGTATGCAAGGCAAAAAATAAGAGAGTCAGGCTGGGGGTGGTGTATAGACCACCCTCCTAGATGGAGGAAAAGGACAGGGAACTGGTTGGGTTTATACAGCTGAACTTCTGTAGGGCAGCACAGAGGTGGTCAGTGACTTCAATCTACCAGGGGTGGATTGGGCCACTATGACCTCAGCTAGCATCAGGGAATAAGTCATCCTGGACTTGCTCCAGGATGCGTTCCTAACATAGCAGGTAAGAAAGTCAACAAGAGAAAGCAACATCTTAGACCTTGTTCTGTCAGATTGTGATCAGGTATGGGAGGTGAGGGTGGGTGACCCCATAGCGGGGAGTGATCATAGTACAGTATGGTTCTCCCTCATGCTGGGCAGAGAGGAGACATGTACCACCACCAAAGTCATAGACTTTAATAAGGCCAAATTCAGTAGGATGGCTGCAGTACTGGGGAGGCATGTGGCCACCAAAGGTACGGACATGGACACCACCCAGAAATGGGACATCATAAAACTGGGGCTGGTGGAGGCCACAAACTTCTGCACTGAGTGGAGAAGTAAGAAGGCTAGGTCCCAAATCCAAGTTGGTGGACCAAGGAAGTACAAGCAAAGGTGAGGGGAAAAAAGGGAAGCCTTTATAACCTATAGGAGGACCCACAAAGTAACAGATAAGGAGGATTACATCAGGAGCTCCAGGAAGGTGAACAGGGTGGTAAGGGTAGCCAAGGTTATGAAGGAGCAAAGGCTTGCTCAAGGGATTAAAAAGGGTGAAAAGAGGTTCTTCAGATATATCAGAGAGAAAAGGAACTGCAGAGAGCAAATCTCTAGAATTAAGATTGAAAGAGGATGGGTGAAAAAGGAGGCTGAACAGGCAGAGGTTCTAAATGAATACTTATGTTCAGTATTTACAAAAGAGCAGGATGGACCTATCCCACTAGGACAGGACAGGGTAGAGGAAGGCAGGGGAGATAGGATGGTAAATGAGGTGATCCCTGTGCAGAGGGTGCTAGATGGCCTAAGGTCTCTGCAGACAGATAAAGCACCAGGACCAGACAGGACACATCCAAAAGTACTGAAGGAACTCGTGGAGGTCCTGGCAGCACCTCTGACAGATGTATTCAACACATACTTTCTATCAGGATGTGTGCCCCTGGATTGGAGGATGGCACATGTGGTGCCCCTCCACAAAAGGGGCTTTTGGGATGAGCTAGGGAACTACAGGATGGTCAGCCTCACGTCAATTGTGGGGAAACTAATGCAGACTATCCTAAAGGAAAGGATAGTGGCATTCTTGGAGGAGAATGGTCTCCTTGATGATCAGCAGCATGGGTTCGCCCAAGGAAAGGAAGGTCTTGTCAGACCAACCTGGTGGACTTTTATGACTGGGTGACTAGGGCACTGGATGACAGCAAGATGGTTGATGTCCTGTATTTGGACTTCATCAAGGCCTTTGACTCAATGCCTCACAGGCGGCTGATAGGTAAGCTGAAGAACCTGGGGGTGGGGGAAAATGTGGTCAGATATATTGGAAGCTGTTGGGAAAACAGGCTGCAGAGAGTAGTGGTACAGAGGAGCTCTCATCACCCAATGCAGTGATCAGTGGGGTCCTTCAGGTCTCAGTGCTGGGACCGGTGCTATTTAACATCTATGTAGAGGATATGGCAGTCGGGATTCAGAGTCTGATAAGCCTGTTTGCTGATGACACCAAACTGGGAACAGTGGTGGATTGAGTGGAGGGTAGGGGAGTACTGCAGAATGACTTAGAAGCATTGGAGAGATGGTCAGACACTTGGCAGCTAGGTTTCAATGCCAAGAAGTACAGGATTATGCACTATGGAATCAAAAATCCTGGGTACAGTTACCAGTTGGGGGGAGAGCAGTTATCGGTATCCATCGAGGAGAAAGATCTGGGTTTTCTGGTCACAGGTCATATGAATCACTCTTCACAGTGTAAGAAAGCAGTGGCAAAGGCCAACAGGATGCTGGGTTGAATAGCAAGGGGAATCATCTTAAGGAATGAGGAGGTAATCCTGCCGCTGTACAGGTTACTGGTGAGGCCTCACTTGGAGTACTGTGTATAGTTCTCGTGACCCTTCTTAAAGAAGGACATCAAAGAGTTGGAGGGGATACAGAGGAGGGCGACTAAGATGTTGAGCAGGGTGAGGGAAAAGACCTATGAGAATAGGTTTAGGGCACTCAATAAGTACTCACTGGAGGACAGAAGGGACGGGGCGATATGATAGAGACCTTCAAATAATTGAAGGGCATGAATAGGGTTTGTTTGTTTGTTTATTTACTGTACCTTATTGCAGCCAAAACTCCCACTGAAGTGGGTCGGCTGAAGTTAAGTACACAAAACGTTTAACAAGAGTACAACATTTCCAAAGCTATATATCACAATCCAAAACACCTTAAAATTTACATCACAAATTCAATAAACATTTGATTACTCAAAAATGAATTACAGTAGTATTTTAGCAATCATTTAAAATTTTCATAAAAAAGGAGGACTTATATTTAGTTGTTCTAAACACTGTTTTTCTCCATCTCACTTCTTAATTTATAAACAGCAGTTTCTCTAACTGGTAACAGTGTATGCAACGTATGCTGGGGGTTACAAATTTCATAAAACAATTTCCTTGACATTTCTTTTCTTCTCTCATCTAACCTTTCTAACTTACACATTTTCAATGCTTCATTATATGACAGTTCCTGACAATAATCCTCAAAGCTCTCTTCCGAATTCTTTCAGTTTCTTCACTTTCTGCCAATGTTAACCCAGCATCCCATACAACAGCCCCATACTCCAAGACAGAGTGAACAACTGTGCAAAAAAAATATACTAGATCATCCTGACTCACACCTGCTCTTTTTAACATTGTCAGGAAATACACCCTTGAATTCTCTTTCTTTACCATCCCTGACACTTGTTCTTTCCATCCAAAATCATTTTAAAATTGTAACCCTAATAATTTAACACTCTTTACTACCCCAAACCTAACCTGTGGTGACTCAGCCTTACTAGTTTTCCCAAATCTTATTTCTTGTGTTTTGTCTGTATTTATCTGCATCCTATTACTCTGAGTCCATGCTTCAATTTTTTCTAAATCCCTGTGCATTACACTTTGACTTAGTTCTCCAAACCTATCAATAACAGTTGTATAACCCACATATTTAATACAAGGCCCCATTGTATGCAAGTCAGTTATCATAATAAGACACAAAATGGGCCCCAATTTGGTACTCTGCAGGACTCCCCCATAAAAATTATCTAATTCTGATCTCCACCCCTCCTTTCTATCCACTGTGACCTCCCTACAAGAAAGTCATGAATCCATCTTATTATACGAGCAGGAACTGCCAACAATTGTAATTTGTCAATTAGGATATCATGCACTATCAAATCAAATGCATTCCTGTAATCAACTAGCACCGCTCTTACCATTTCACCATTTTCCCACAACCTCATACATAACTCTTGAAATTTTAATAAAGCTAGGGTGGTAAAACACCCCTTCAAGGAGTCAAACTGATTGGGATCTATATACTGACTTATTACTTCCAAAAGTCAATTTGTAACAAATTCCTCACAAATTTTCAAAACAACGCAAGTCAAAGAAAGAGGTCTAAAATGCTTGCTAACACCACATGGACAACTTACTTTAGCCAAAGGTATAACTCGGGTCTGTTTCCATTGATTGGGCATTTTCCCCAACAACACTGATTTATTAAACACATTGCAAATCCAAGGTGCTATCAAATCAGCTCCCTTCTGCCAAATCCAGTTAGGTATATTATCTGGCCCCACTGCTTTATTTACTTTTACTTGTTTTAAAGCCTTAGTAACATCCTCAATTGACACTGAATACTTATCTTGAACTACTCACACCTCTTCCTCACATTCTTTAAAAGGCTCCAACTTTCTGCTAACTTCACACAATACTCTGTTTAGTTCCTGTACAAATTGCATCTCCTTATTTTCACCCTCAAACCCACAATTTATCACCCACTTTCCTGTCTGTTCTTTCTCATGATTACTTTGAATTATCACCTTTGTAGATTCCCACCATTTATTTGGGTCTGCATTTCATAACCCACAAATCTTTTCCTCATAGTATTTCCTTTTATTCCATTTTCCTAACCTATTTATTTTATTCCTCAAACTATGGAATTCATCCATCTGCCCTGCCGTCAGCAACCTCTGTCTTTTTGTTATCAACACTTTAAATTCTTCTGTAACTCAAGGTTTATCACCCCCCTCCAGTTTCAACCTCACACAAAGGTGCAATTGTATCCATTATCTCCTGAATTTTAGTAACTAACATAGACCATGTGGAATCAGCTGTTTCAAATTTAAACCATTCATTTTCAAATTCACCTGCTATCACATCTAACACCCTTTCCTTCGATAGCCCTGAGTGACTGTTTAAGTTTAGGGAGGAAGGGATCACAAGAAGGCACCTACTAAAATTGGAGGAGGGGAGGTTCAGAAGAGAAATGAAGAGGCACTTTTTCACAGAGAGGGTGGTGACGGTGTGAAATGCATTGCCTGAACAACTGATTTCACAGACATCTGGGGGGGAGTTAAGAGGAGGTGAGGCAGGTCAGGAGCAGAATCAGATTAGGTAAGGGTGTGGAAGATGGTAGGTAAGTCAGATAGTGTAATCAGCAAGGAAAGGGGAGAGGGAGTTGGGGGACAGCATCAGTACTCAACACTGAGAGCTGCATACTCGAGCAGACGTGATGGACCATAAAGCCTGTATCTGCTGGCTTCTTTGTATACTCATATGTGCGTTCATATGTAAAAAACATTTTCTGTATTGAGCAGCAGAATCTAATTTTCAGAGGAAATGTAAATATTCTTTTTCTCTAAAATGACATTTATATCTATACAGAAGATACTACTTCATGACTATAGCAGCAGAGATAATGTACATCTTCCATCAACCCCTGTTTTTTCTTCATGTTCCCTCTTTAAAAACACATTTACTCTTTTCTGCATGAGTTGTTGTGATGCTCTTGACTTTGCATTGTATGGACATTTGCAATTAAGTTTCTGGAAAAAGAAGGCAGTAGCTTGGGCCTTGAATTGGCATAAGGTGGGTAGAGCAGTCCCTGTCAAGGGAAGTGAATTCCATGCTTTGACAAAGATGGATGTAAATGAGCACTGGCCAAGTTTTGGTTTCCTGGAAGGCAAGAGCAATTTATTGCCCCCCATGGACAGAGTACTATAGATGTTACTAATCAATATGAAGTAGTCACAAACACCCTAGGGCATTTGGCCAAGTAGAACTCTTTTGCATAAGAGAGTTGCATTGAAGGTAGATTGGAGGCAGAAGAAGCCAATTGGAGGAGATATAGATGTTATAGTGGTGGGAGACTGATTTTAGGTCAAGCATGATTGAAGACATGCGAACATACAAACATAAGAAATTGTCGGCAGAAAAAGGCCCATGGGTCTAGTAAGTCTGCCAAATTGTGCAGCTCTTAGTTTCATATCAATACAGCTGCTCCACCACCACATAAACCCCTCCCTTCCTCCTCTTTCTCGGTCCTTCCCCCTTTTGTGTTCTTGTCTGTACTAATCCTGCCCTTGACTCTATCCCAATGCTGCTTAAAGCTATCCACTATCCCTTGAGCGAGTATCTCCTCTAGCAGTGCGTTCCAACCCATCACCACTCTCTCTGTGAAGTAGTGCCTCCTCATCTCCCTCCTAAACCTTACTTCTTCCAGCTTCAGACTGTGCCCCCTAGTAACCCTTCCCCCATTTAAGCGGAACAATCCTTCCTCCCTGACTTTGTTTATGCCTTTCAACTACTTAAAGGTCTCTATTATGTCTCCTCTTACCCTTCTGTGTTCCAGCGAGTACATGTTGAGCTCCTTCAATCGTTCCTCATATGGCAACTCCCCTAGTCCCATGAACATTTTTGTAGCCCTACGCTGCACCCCCTCCAGCAATCTCACATCCTTTTTGAGGTATGGGCATGAGTAATGTACACAGTACTCCAAGTGTGGCCTCACCAGTGATCAATACAGTGGCAGAATCACCTCCTCCTTTTGAGAGGTGATCCCTCTGGTAATGCACCCCAGCATCCTATTTGCCCTTGGTGCTGCCCTCATACACTGTACCAATATCTTCATAGGTGATGCACTCTCTTCCTCCCTCCCTATCCTCTCTGTGGTCTCTCAAGGCTCTATCCTTTGCCCTATCCTCTTCTCCCTGTTTATAAATGATCTTCCCTCAGTCTGTCACTCCTTTAACATGCACATGTATGCAGACGATACTGTTATCTATGTCTCTGGTCCATCCCACAACAGCATTGTCCACAAGCTCCAACATGATTTCAGCAGTCTCCAGTCCTGGTTCCAGTCTAACTAGATTAAACTCAATGTTAAAAAAACTGTTACCATGTTCTTTGGTTCAAGACAAAAAAACTTGCCACCCTTCACCCCCCCCCCCCAGCACTCACCACCCTGGACGTCTCTCCCTGGAAAAGGTCCTTGCTTTCAAATATCTGGGTGTGTGTGGCTGGACAGTCACTTCAATTTCTCAGCACATATTGATGCCATCTACTCCAAACTCCGGCCCAAACTTGCAGTCCTCTGCCACCACAAATCCAGCCTCCCTTTCCCCACTAGACAGGAATTAGTACTTAAAGCAATTCCGCCAGTGGTTGACTATGCTGATGTAATTTATGGCACTGCCCCAGCCTCCTCCCTTTCAAAATTAGACACTCTTATCAACTCTTTCTGCCACTTTGCCACCGCCTCCCCTCCTCTTACCCACCACTGTCTCCTCTATGCTCTACTCTCCCTTGCCCCACTATCTCACAGAAGTTCTATTCACAGTGCCTCTCTAATTGCTAAATATTGGTTTGGCTCAATTCCCCTACCTCTCATCCCTCCTCACACCAGCCAAATCCACAACCTACTCTCTTCACCACATAGATTCGCGTTCCTTTTCCATACCTCATCCCCACTCCGCTGCAGGCCAGTCCACCTTCTCATACAATCTCCCTGGTCTCTGAAATAGCCTACCCTCTGATCTTCATCTCACTTCCCTTCTCTCATCCCTCAAAAGACTCCTTAGACTCCTCCTCGCTCCCCAGTGCCCTCAGTGCTCATAACCTCCCACACCTCCCCCCTCTAAATCCAAGCACTCACCCCAGTGCTCTCTTCTAATACATCTCTCTCTCTCTTTCTCTATGCCTGCTCTCTGCTGGCCTGAGCTGGCTACCCTCCTGATCTCAAACTCAATCCCTGCCTGCTCCAGGGCCCTCTCAAGTAGCCTCAAAGTGTGTAATGCTATTCAATGCAAAGCTTATGTATATTTATCTTATAATTCTCTAGTGCCGTCCTTGTTTACATTGTGCCTAACCATATAATGGCTTTGTAGATTTTCTGTAAAATGTTTTGTATTTAACGTTCTACTGTAATGTTCTTTTTACCACTGTGTTAATTTTACCTGGGTCACATCTGGAAATGAGACTCGGCTTTGTGTGCCCTTTCCAGTCAACAATTTTAAATTAATAAATAAAAAATAATGTCCCTTGTGACTATTACCCCCAGATCCCTTTCCTACTTTGAAGCCGTTTCCTGCACTCCCCTCAGCCAGTAGCTGTTCCTGCGATTTCTGGCCCCAAGATGCATGACCTTGCACTTCTTAGTGTTAAACTCCAACTGCCATTCCCTAGACCAGTGTTCGAGTTTAGCTAGATCCTCTCTGAGTGTCTGCCTCTCTTCCTCATTGTCCACTTTTGCACAAATGTTAGTGTTGTTTGCGAACAGGCTGATATTACTCTTGACCCCCTCTGCAATGTCTCCAGTGAAGACATTGAACAAAACAGGCCCCAGCACTGAACCCTGCAGTTCCCCACTCATTACTGACCTTGGCTAGGATGTCTCCCCACTTACAACTATCCTCTGTTGTCTGCCCTGCAGCCAGCTCTCAACCCACCCCACCATTCCCCCCCCCCCATGTCCCTCAGCTTGTTCATTAACCTCCTGTGTAGCACTGAGTCAAAAGCCTTGCTGAAGTCCAGATACAGGACATCCACAGTGTGGCCTTTGTCAACCACCATAGTGACCCAGTGGAAGAAGTTGATCAGGTTAGTTTGGCAAGACCTTTCAATGACAAACCCATGCTGTCTCTTATCCTGCAGACCAATGCTATGGAGAAAGGTTATCAATCTCTCCTTCAGAATGGTCTCCATAAACTTCCCCACTATGGAAGTCAAGCTCACTGGTCTGTTGTTATTTCGTTGGTCTTTGGGTTAACTTTTGTGAAGAGGCACCACATGAGCCATCCTCCAGTCCTTGGGTAGAGTCCCTGTTTCCAAGGAGGTGTTGAACAGGTCAATCAGAGGGCCTGCCAACACCTCTGCCAGTAACTTGAGGATCCTTGGGTCATGAAGGACAACACATACTGTATTCTTTCAAAGGCAGTATTATTAACGGCAAAATAGATCACTGCACTGTAACAAATAACCAAAATAATGAGGACAGAGACTAGTAGTGTCTTGTCTTCAGAGTAAGGTTAAACCTATTTCTATGGAGTATGCCAAGCCATTGATAGATGCTTTTGACTAATGAGTCAGTATGAGTGGAGAAAGACAGGGTAGGATCCAAACATATACTCAGGTATTTAAAGACTTGTACTTATTCAAATGGGTTCCCAGTCAGAGTAGTGATGTGCAGCTCAGGGCTGCCCTTCAGAGTATTTATGTTCCCAAAAAGTTGAGTTGAGTTGATGACCACTTTGTATGTGATGAACCAGTCACAGACTCTGTTAATGTCAAATTGCAGGTTTTTTGAGAGTTTCTCCAGATCATGGCAAGAGTTGAAGATTACTGAGTCATCAGCACACAGTAAAGATGGCGTCCAGGCTGGGCGTGCTGCAACTACCTTTGTAGTTCGTTTGTGACTTTGTGCTATTTCGTCCTATTTTCTGCTTCTGTTTTTCTCATTTTCACTCTGTCATTTTGTATGTCAAATAGATTAGAAAGGGCTAAAAAGTGAGATAGTAAGAATGCATTTTAGAGCGATATCAGAATGCTTGTAAATTTTTCAGTGCACTCAGGCTATTCTGATGCAGTCTCACTACTGCCCGGAATCACTTAGTTTTATGTCGGGCTTTTGGTGCTCCATGGGTTTTAAGCATTTTACCCTTTATTTGGGCCTTATTTTATCCAGAGTTGACGGAGGCGTTTTGTTATTGTTTTTGCCTTGCTTTGTCTTGTATGAATCGTTAGCACTGAACTGTGAAGCCATGCTGAGGACAGAAAAGAGAAAATTCAAAGAAAGAAGGTGGACTGTTGGGGAAATTGATCAGCTGTGACTGGTGAGATATATGGGAAGACTGCCTGGATTTTGGTTTGTTTTTGATAACTCCTGGAAGTCCTGAATCTGCATTTTTGGTAGACACAGGAGGCTGATTTGACTTGTGCAGCTTAACGGGTGGTCCCAACCCTGCAGGTGTGTGGTCTGAGGATAGCAGCTGCGTGGGGGACTGGGTTTCAGTCTAGCTGGGTAGCCAGCAGGCCAGGCCATTGGTTCTTCAAGTTCACTGGGGAGCTAACCAGTGGGTTGGTACTGGCGGGGATCCGTAGTGGTGGCTGTGGGCAATTTCAGCTGGGATCCCCTGTATGGGATATCGTGGGTCCCACTCCTGCACTAAGTGGACCTGGTGAAGAGGACTCCTACAAATTCTATTTTGCCTACCTGCGGTGAGGTTTTCCATTTTTCTCTTGTTTGCTAGTATATGCTTTAGAAGGCAGAGTGCCTGCTGTTTGTATCAGACTCCCATGCTGTGAGAGGGCCTTGGGGCTGAAAATCATCTGTCACATTAACTTTCATATGTCGTTTTTGTTTGTTCAGGTTGAGAGAGTACTTGTACTGTGCTTGTCCTCCACAGACTGTGAGAGGGCACTGGGGCTGAAAATTATTTGTGACACAAATCTTTAACATTGTTTCTGTCTGCTCAGGTAGTGAGAGTACCTGTGCTGTGCTTGGCCTCCCTAGGCTGTGAGAGGGTCTTAAGGGGCTGAAGAGTTTTGTTACTTTTTGTTTATACACTTGGATTTAAGCTGCAGCTTCAAAAAACCTTATTATTATTATTTATTGATTATTATTGACCCAACTGCTGCTCTGCTTCTCAAGTTATTTGTATTTTAAATGTAGTGTTAGTATATGTATCATCTACCAATTTTGTTTTAATTTATTAGTTTGATTTTATAGTTTTTGATGTTTTAGTTTTTAGTGTAATAGTGTTTTGTTTATTCCCTGAGGCTGTGAGAGGGCGCTGGGATGTTAATTGCTTTATTTTTATTTTTTTCCATTCAAACTGTATTCATTTTGTAATGCCTTTACAGAGAGAGGATCTAGTTAGCATACATACAAATGACACAGGATTAAAGAACAGACGCTAGCTCAACTCTCCCCCCTCCCCTTCCCCATTCCCTCACACAGAAAGGAAAATCATTAGGAGAAATAAAAAGAGGATAAACCTCTGGGATGATTATAGGGATTAAAGTGCCAGCAAAGGGCCCCAAATCTTCTGAAATTTCTGGGATTGGATATGTAAATTAGCAATCATATTTTCCAATCACAAATTTGCCAGCAACTCCTGTAACCATTCACTGTAAGCAATGTCAGTCGTATCTTTCCAATGATGCAAAACCAGATTTTTAATGGGCATGACTATAAGAGTTATGTGATATTTCCTATTGTTAACTGTGACAGAGGACAAATCCCCCAAAATGCATATTTCGGGGTTAAAAAGGTCATGTAGTCCTAGTAAACGATCGGCCCTCTGTCGAATCGCATGCTAGAGGGGGGCTATTTTGGAACATTCTCTGAATATATGTAACAGGCTCCCCTCTTCCTGTTAGCAATGAATACATGTAGTGGATGATAGGAATCCCAGTTTAGCCAATTTTTGGGGTGAGTAATAGTAATTATGCAGGATTTTGAACTGCATTAGCTGGAGCTTATCATGTCTGATATGTTTGTGACAGTTCACCCACAAAGAAGGCCAGTTAATTTCCTGTTGGGAAAAAAGGGAGGCCCAAAATTGAGTATTAATTGCTTTATTTATTTTGTTTTTACTTTTAGAAAGTACATTATTAGAGGAGTTTGTGTGAGGAGTTTTTATTTATTTGGGATGGGTTTAGAGGGCATTTATTTGGTTTTGAAGGAATATTTTGTTTATTCTGTTGAGTCACGCAAATGTGTTGGAGGCCTGCTTCCATGGTTGTGCGCTGTTCATCCTTTGCTCTCCAAGCCATCTGCCCCTTTTTCCCTCCCCCTCTTCATTTAACAACCTACCAGTGCTGTAGGGTACTGGGTATTGTGTGTAGGGGAGGGAGGGGGCAGGGGGGCGCGAACAGCAGAGGATGAATGAGGGGAGCCATCGCATCGGTGTGGTAAGATCCAGAAGATGCCCTGGGGCAAAATGGAACCAAGAACATGGTCCGCCATGTCTGGTTTTCATACCCAAGGGCACTACCAATTGTCGTAGGCAAGTGGTCATGGCAGCCTGAGAGGTCCGTCCAGTTCGGGCGGTGTTATTCAATGCCAGGTCCATTAAAAACAAGACTGCAATTATTGCAGATCTTGTTGAAACGGTGGACCTGGCGTGCATCACTGAGACCTGGCTAGATGAGAATTCTGGAACCATTTTTCAGGCTTTAACTCTGGCTGGGTACTCGGTGATACACCGCCCTAGACTGGATATTGGGGGGGGGGTTGCAGTCAGTTTCAGACTGAACTTGACCTCATGCGTGTACCAGTTGAGGAGACTGAGTCATTTGAGTGTACTGTAGTAGCAGGTGTAGGTTATTGGATCGCCCTCATCTACCATCCACCCAGAGATGAGAAGCAATTCCTTCAGGAAGTTGCAGACTTCGTCATCGATATGGCGTTTGAGTCACCCAGACTGATGGTTCTGGGTGACTTTAATGCCTGGATCAATGACAAACTCTCGCAATTTGGACAGCACTTCCTCCAGTTGATGACATCTCTGGGCCTCACACTGGTAGTTACCACTGCTATTCATAAACACGGACACTCCTTTGACTTGGTCTTCCTCCTGGGGATTGAGGCCTCTAATGTGGAGGTGGAACCAGTTGGGTATTTGGATCACTGCACCTTGGGGTTTAGTTTTAGCACCCTTCTTTGTGGGCCTACACCTGTGGAGATGGTTAGATACCGTCCTTTACGAGATGTAAGTTCTCAAGGCCTAGCGGTGGTACTTGACCTTTCGTCCCTCCCAGTGGCAAATAATGATCCAGAGACCCTCGTGATGGCCTATAATTCGGCCATTTCAGTGCCTCTGGATTCCATTGCTCCAGTCTGAGTTTGTCCTCTCTCCCTTTGCCCTCAATCCCCATGGTTTGTTGGGACTTTGAGGGAGATGCGGTGACTAGGATGAAGGTTAGAGTGTTGCTGGTTGAAATCCACCATTGATGCCAACCACCTTAGATTGATGGCTTCCAGTACAGTGGCGGATTGCCTTCTAAGTTAGTCTTGTGACTTTTAAAGCCCTACACGAACTGGGCCCGGATTACCTGAAATAGCTTCTGGTCCCTTACTGCCCTGGGTGATCGCTCCGCTCAGCCGATGAGGGGTTGCTAAAGATTCCAAAGGTGTGTTTGAAATCTTCTGGGGCCAGAGCATTTATGCATGTGGCCCCTACCATTTGCAGTTCTGTACCCCATTGGTTACAGGAGTGCACAACTGTGGGGAGATTTAAGCAAGCTTTAAAAACTTTTTTATGGCACCAGGCATTCGGTGACTGATTGATTGATGGTATGATGATACTGTTGATTTTGTATGATTTATGTTTGTTGATGTTGGATTTCTGATTTTAAATCTGTTAGGTGCCTTGGTACTTGAAAGGCACCATCAAAATGAAAATAAAAAAAATAAAAACGATAAAATAAAAAGTAATAGTTCAGAGTCTCCTGGACTTTATTGCCAAAAAGGCTGAATGGTAGAGGCCCCAGGACTGAATCTTGTGGGAATCCTGTAGTACGAGAATGCAGTCCAGAGAACACATCACTACATTTAGCCTTTTGGGTTCTGTTAGAGAGGTAGTCAGAGAACCAAACAGTAGCCTTAATCGACAGGCCCAATTCCGCAGGTTGAATAACAGTCATAATTTACTAAGTCAAAAGCCATCAAAGGATCAAGGAAGACCATACCAACTTATTTTCGTCTGTCTAAAGCTATGTGGAGTGCGTCCATTAGCTCAGTTTGAGCAGTAGTTGTGCTGTGCAGCTTTCTAAAGCTGTGTTATCTGCTGGCTAGGCAATTAATTGCCATGATGTAGTCAACTAGTTGGCCCCTGACAATTCTTTCCAAGGCCTGAGACAGTAAGGAGAGGATCGAGATGGGCCTGTATTTAGAGACAACAAAATTGTTCCTTGATTTGAACACTGGTATCGCATTGACTTGCTTCCAGATTTCGGGAAGGGAGGCGAATTGAAGGGAGAAGTTGAACAGTTTTGGGATGGGTAGAGCCAATTCTGCAATGGCCATTTTAAACAGCTTCATATTCACCACATCAAGTGCAACTCTAATTTTGGAGGTGGACCTTAGAATGTATTTTTTACTGTTTTAATGTTAACCCTCATAAAGTAGAAATTATGCCTTGATGTGCTAGAGAGGATGGGGAGCCCTAGGGGTCAAGAGCAATGTGAAAAGTACATGTTGGCAGGTCTTTACCTACATTTACATTGAAGGAGTTGAAGGACTCTGTGATGAACTTTGGGTCAGTGGTGACCAAGCCACTAACTTTCAGTATGTTAGGGGAGAAATGGTTTTCCCTACCTAAGACATTGATGATGTTGTTCCATGATCTCCTGGAATCATTACAGGCTTCCTGCACTCTTGTTTTAAAGTACTCATTTCCGGTTTCCCTGATCTGGATATATAGCAGTTTCTCAACTCCTTGTTTTTTAACAGGTGCTGCTGGGAGCCTGTGTCTCTCTGTACAGGGCCACTGTTTGTCCCTCTCTTTTAATATGGCATGAGGGGGAAGCCAGTGACTGCAATCACCTCTGATATTTTTCTTTCTCAGGAAGGTGAAGAGGCCACTTGCTTTTTGGAAGATCTGTGAGCAGTAATCAAAGGCAGTGCTGATGTAAAGGGATAAAGTCCAGAAACTGCCAGTCAGTTTGACTGATGTAGCTTTTAAATTCAGTTAGTTCATCTTCCTTACTGCAATGGATATAGGCACATTTTGTCAAGAGCCTCTGCTTTCTAGCAGACAAGGAGCAGTAGATTTGGGAGTGATTGCTAATTAGGTCAGGGAGCACCTCCCCATGGTCGAACATATCTTGTTGCAACGTAAGGATCCAATCAGTAAGTGTTTCTGTGGAACTTTTATAGCTCATCTGGGTTGAGTCTGTATGTTGCATTTGAGCTGTAATTTGGCTTGGGGTTCTTCTAATTGCACTTGTTATGAGAAACAAATAAATCTATATTGTGTGTATTATGTTTGCTAAGAGAATAATACAGAGAGTTCCTTTTCTTTACAAGATTAAACATAGTCAAAAACAAATATTTATTCCACTTTCTTAAGTGAGTGAAATCAACTAGATTTATTCTTTGGAGCCGATCTGCAAAATTGTGAAGTTTGTTTTTGTATAGTCTAGTGTTACTCTAATTCTCTTCAATGTACTGTATGTTACTGCAGGGTAAACATTTTACTATGATTGTATTCAAAGCACACATTAAAGTCATGCACTGGAAACACTTGAAAGACTACTATTTCAGCTTCATTTCAGTTTTAAAACAAATAAGGCACTGCTGATAAAACACTATGATTTTTCAGCTGGACTTTCAACAAGCGTCATGCACTGGCACTAGAAAGACAGTCTGTACCCCCACTGGTTTTGATATCCTGCGGCTAGATTTTCCGAGCATTAAGCAATCTTTCAAGCTGCATTTTCTCCACTAAGAATGGGACAGTGACTGCAAATCCATTTTAAAATAAAATTTGCATGTTGCTGACAGGACCAGTTATGTAGTTGAACAACTTATTATAAATCTCCTGAAATGCTGAGTGAGAAATCTTGCTTTCTGACTGGTTCACTAGTGGTCCTTATTGCACTGATAATGGACAACTAGTGAAAACATAATGCTTTGACCATTCCATATGCTCAGCAGTTCAATAGTTTCTAAATTATGTTACTTTTTAAGCATTATTTTAATTTATGGGGCATGCATTATGCTGATATAACCATATGCCCTGGGGAATAGGCATCCATGACACCACAGATGGAGTACCCTCAACCCCTGAATGTGTGGTAGATCAGTATAATGCTTAGCCTTTAAGTGTCTTATGCGCATATAAAATTGGTCAAATGAGAAAAGTGTAGCAAAACAAATCCATAAAAATTTTATGCTGGCCTGGCAGCACAGCAGCAAGACATCCGCTTGCGTCGCTGACATCACGGGGTAGGGGATGGACTCAGGAGTCAGAGGGCCAGCCAGGAGGGGAAGGATTGAATGTCCCAGGGACTGCTCTCCTTCTCTGGGAGGGTTGAGTGTCTGGCACATTGCGGACCTCAGGCGGAGGCTGGGGGTATCACCATGGCCGGCACCACACGTCAGGGTTGGGGTGGACACTGGTCATCATTGCACATCTGTGCCCCCGAGGATCCTCATAGTAAGAAAAAATGCCAGCCCTGCACATGACACTAGCTGCACTGCTGTTCCCGCTGCCTACCTATGTCCGCCGGGGGGGCCCACTCTGATGGCCCTGACCCGGAGGGTAAGCCAGATCTCACCTTCTAAGTGCCCATTGGGAGGGGAAGGGGTGCTCTCCTGGTGGCCTCACCCATGGGGGGGTAAGTCTGGGCATAAAGAGACATGGGCGGAGCGGGGCTGAGCCTCTGGGGGGGCCAGGCACAAAAAACAAAACAAAAACATAAAAATGTATAGTTTTTTAATACAACCAGGTACATGCTTTTGTTAAAAGTAACTAATAAAAAGTACCTCCCGAGCTGTCAAGAATGTGTCTATCTATACATTCAATAGATGAATGTTTGTTTGTTTGTTTGTGATAGAATGCAGGAATTCAGTCTTCCACAGAATTTTACTGGCGGAATTTTCACTTCTTGCCGCACAAAAACACACAACAGAAGGCCTCAGTAATGCCAGGGATTCAGTCTTATCTGTGGCAGGGAACGCATCGCAAATTCCCTGGTAGGCAGGTAATGGTGAGGAGGGTATATTCTGAAAAGGGGCTCCAAAAATAATACTGTGCATAGTATTTCATTAAATTTACATATGTGAGTAAGGAGGCAAATACAATACAAAGGAAAAGAACAGTTAATCAATCATCGAGTGGCAGACGTAGCCACATACCAGTGCCAGCAGCAGGAGCCACAGAGCGGGGAAGCTACAACACAAAGGCTCCTTGTAGGAGCCAATCAAAGGAGAGGGCATGGCTTTTTGAACAACACGGCTGGGCTATAAAGGCAAGGGCCCAGCCACATCTGGATCAAGCTGTAATTCTGCCGTGGGGGACATTCCCTTGGTGTCTGTAGCCGCCCACTAAAACCAGTGGTGGGAGTCATGGATTTTTCTTCAGCAGCCATAGCTGCACAAGGAGAGGCCCCCATTGGAGCCAAGGGGGACAGATCATCGAGAAGCGGCTGCAGCTGCACACCAGAGCCAGTGGTAGGAGCCGTGTAGCAGGGAAGCTACAACACAAAGGCTCCCTCCCTGTAGAAGCCAATCAATGGAGAGGGCACGGCTTTTCAAACAATGTGGCTGGGCTATAAAGGCAAGGGCCCAGCGACACCTGGATCGAGCTGTAAATCCTCCACACACAGCCTCCAGTATTAAATGGTCATGCTGGGCACCTCCTAGTAGATGCTTATCAATCAGGAGACAGAATTACACAAGATGATGGACTAGAACCCCACCAACTGGAGGAAAAAGGGAAGGACAAAGGAACCAGAGGGGAAGACAACTCAAGACCTGGACTGTGGGACATTTAAGATTTAAACTAAGTGGCTGTATTTGCAGTATTTAAATTACAACTAAGCAACTAATTGTAGTTACTGTTTAGATTAAGGAGATATTGCATCTAAGTGTCGGTACTGTTTAGATTAGGAATACATTGCATTTAAAATACATTGCAGTTAAGCCAGATGAAATTGTAGGGACTGTTTAGACTAGGATGATAGTACATTTAACATACAGCTGCATTTAATGCAATAATTTGTATTGTTTAGATGAGGAAGATACTACATGTAAAGTAAAGTTGCATTTAAGCCAGACAAAATGGTGGGGACTGTTTTGGAAAAAATTGCTGGCAACATACAATTGCAGTTAATTCACTAAATTGTAATGCATAGTGTGGTTAAGGGATTGAGTAATTTCAGAACTAGAGGAGTATTTGTAGCCAAAGGAGCAGTGTGTAAAATGTTAAGGGTTAGAGGACACAACACTGCACAAGGCAACCAGGGAAAGATTGTAGGTTGTAACAATTGTGGGGTGTCAGTATTTATGGAGATGCTGTGAAAGACGGGGGGAAGGGGAGTGCCCAGTGTGCAGGAGCATAGGAAAACTAACAATGGAGCTAGGATGCCACACTGAGGCTTTACAAGAAATGGAAGGGGGGAAACATAGATGGGATGCGGGGGCAAACTGGACTTGGAGCAGATGTACAGAAACTAAAGAATATCAGCAATAGGGAGAGACAGGAAGAAGACAGGTGAGGGCAAGGGAAAAGTCAGCAGGAAAAGCAATATCTATATGAAGGGGACAGAGGGAAGAGGTGGAAGATGGCAGGTAAAGGGGGACATAGACAAGGAATTCAGGACAGGAGCTGGAGAGTTCAGGAAATCTCCATCTCGAGGGTGGCTACATACAATAGTTATGCAATACTGACAGAGGGGACCCAAGAGAACTAAGACACGGTAGAAATAAAGTTGCAGCAGGATACCAGAAAGGTAGTGGGTGAACATACAAACATATAAAAAAGCCAGTAGAAGTAGGCCAGAAAGTCAGTAGATAGTTCAAGAAGGCCATAAACCATATGTCTCAATGGAAGGAGACAGGGAAGACAAAAACAAAGGAGAGACAGGAAAGGGGAGGAAGAAAAAAGTAAACTGAGGGCGGACAATACAGGGAGCAGGAACCATGGGAGGAATGGTTCACACAGGCATAAGGTGGAGGAGGAAGATGAAGAAACAAAGGGAGAAATAGTGGCTCGAGACATGGAGCAGCCAGAGTTGAGGGGTAATCATGAGATGGGGGAAAGAAGGGTAGGGAGTACGGTCACTCTGGAAAGAATAGAATAATAGTCAATAGGGACTTGATAATAAAAGGTATACAGTGAAAAACAGGTGAGGACACACACATGAGGACAACAGTGGTATGCGCACCTGGGATGAAGCAAGTAAAGCAACTCAAAAAATAACGGAGCTAACAAGGGTGGCAGGGAAAGAAAACAGACTTGATACTGCACATTGGGACAAATGATTTAGCCAGGGAAAAGACCAAGGTGGTGTAGCACAGATTTGTGGATTTAGCTGCAGTATGTAGGCAGTCTGTCAAATCAATAATCTTTTCTAAGAGAATTCCAGTACCAAGGGCAAGCACAGCTAGGAAGAAGAGGATAGTGGAATTTAATGGGTGGCTAGGCAGGTGGTGTAAGGAAGAGGGATACAGTTTTATAGGCATGTGGGGAGACACGTGGTTGGACAAGAGACTCTATAGCAGTGACAGACTACACCTTACCTGGGAAGGGAGAAAAAGAAATCAAAGCTAAAATGGGTGAATACATGGCAAGGGAATTGGGTTTAAACTGCTAAGGGGGAAGGCAGAATAGGGGGAGCCAGAGCACTTCCCCCCCACATCAGCAGAGACAAGGAAAAGGGAGCATGGATGGATATCAAATCAGAAAATGGGAGAAGCAAGTCAAGTAGGACTAAGTCAGAAAAAGAGCAAGGGCATCACAGAGATAAAGTGGAGGGTGGTGGTGCTGAATGTGTGTTGTCTTGGGAGCAAGACGTCAGAACTGCAGGCACTCTTAGCAGAAAGCAGGGTAGACACTGCTGCCATTACAGAGACCTGGGCAACAGCACACCATGACAGGGATCTATCAATACCAGGTTACAGGCTATATAGAAAGGACAGGGAGACAGGAAAAGGGGTGGGGTGGAGGCATACGTAAGGGAAGGTAGTGTGTGTGCAAGGGAGGAGGAGTTTGAAAGAGGGAGCATGGAGATGCTGTGGCTCCAGTTTCAAATTAATAAAGGAAGGAAGATAAGGATAGGGGTCATATACAGACCTTCCAGTCAGGGAGAGGATAAGGGCAGAGAGTTATGCACTCAGTTTCAAATGTAGCAGATGGGGCGAGATAGTAGTGGTAGGCAACTTTAACCTGCCCAAAATTGAATGGGTTAGTCCAGCCACATCCTGCGACAGAAGCCAGGCAATCCTGGATGCAATCCAGGATGGCTTCATGATGCAGTATGTGACCAGTCCCACCAGGAGGAAAGCAATTCTGAACCTAGTGCTCGCCAATGGCGAACACGTGCAGGACATAGACATTGGGGATCCCATGGGTGGAAGTGACCACAACACAGTGTGGTTCAACCTGGACATGGGTAGGGAAGACATCCACACAAAGACAAGAGTGATAGACTTCAGAAAAGCTAACTTTAAGGGAATGAGGGAAATGAGTAGAGAAGACCTGGTAAACTTAGAGGAAGGCTTGGGTGTTTAGGAAATATGGGACACAATCAGGCAGGCCATACAGAATGCTACTAACAGCTTCATAAATACAAGGGGAAAGAAGGCAGGAACTCATCTGCCTAGCTTGTTTAACAGGGAAGTGGCTATGGTAGTGAAAGATAAAAAGGCTGCATACAGGAAAGGTAGAATGATGGCGAGGGTAGAGGATGAGGATGAGTACCAAAGGCTGGATAAACTAGCAAAAAGAGAGGTAACACAGGCACAATCAAAAAAGGAACTCCAGATATTGGAAGGGATAAAAAAGGGAGATGAGGCCTTCTTTCACTGCATTAAAGAAAAAAGAGACAAAAAGGATGGCATGGTCAGGCTGAAGAAGGTGGAAAGCATAATGGTGAAAGATAGGACAAAAGTGGAGGTATTAAATGGATACTACTGCTCCATCTTCAACAAGGAAAAAGGGGAACCAATACCACACAGTGGGAAGAGCAGGGAGGAGGCTGGTGAGGTCCCAGAAGGGGCCATAGGGATTGAATGGGTGAGGGAGCGGGCTCATGAATTTGAAGGTGTCAAAATCCCTGGGGCCTGAAGGATTATACCTCAGGATACTAAAAGAAAAGGCAGAGAAGCTAGCAGGCCCACTATTCAATAGAACTCTTAATAAGGGGATGATGCCAGGGGAATGGAGAACAGTGCATGTCGTGCCACTCCATAAGAGTGGCCCAATGGAGGACCCTGGAAACTTCAGGCTTGTCACAGACCTCAATTGTATGTAAACTAATGCAGACAATATTGAGGAAGGGGCTGGTCAAGTTCTTGGAGGAAAATAGCCTGCAGGACAGTAAACATCACTGGCTCGTGACAGGTAGAGCATGTCAAATGAACTTGATTGAGTTCTTTGACTGGGTCACCAGGACAGTGGACAAAGGCCAGGCAGAGGATGTAATGTATTGGGACTTTAACAAGGCCTTTGATTCTGTGCCACACAGAAGGCTGTTAATGAAGCTGAAGGACTTAGGGTTGGGGGAAAGGTTTGTTAGATGGGTTGATAACTGGTAGTAGTGTGGGGGGAGGAGTTCTCCAGTACAAGGGAGGTTACCAGTGGAGTGCCACAGAAGTCGGTGTTGGGGCTGGTGTTGTTTAACGTCTTTATTAGTGAAATAGGGGAAGGCATTCAAGGAAAAATGTGCATGTTCTCACATGACACCAAGCTTTGTGGGAGGGTGGACACCCAGGAGGGGATAAAGAAGATGAGGGAGGACCTAGCTAAGCTAGAGAGATGGTCAGGGATCTGGCAACTAGGGTTCAACGACAAAAAGTGCAAGGTGATGCACATAGGGGCACAGAACCCAAGAACAGAGTACTACATTGGAAAAATTCAGGTTATGCCATCAGGGGAAGAAAAGGATCTGGGAGTGATAATTTCTAGTGACCTGAAACACTGGACTCAATGCAAAAAGATAGTAGCAAAGACAAATAGGATGCTGGGATGTATTGCAACAGGATTCAGCAGTAGGAAGAGTGAGGTTATTCTGCCACTCTGCAGATCATTAGTGAGACCTCACTTTTAATACAGAGTAAAATATTGGTATTCAGACCTGAAGAAGGACATGAACATGCTGGAAAAGGTCCAGAGGAGAGCCACTAAAATGTTAGAAGGACAGCAGGATAGATCATATGCAGACAGGTTAGAGGACCTAGGGATGTACACTCTGGAGGAGAGGAGGTAGAGCATGGATATGATTGAGACTTCAAGTACTTGAGGGAAATTAACAGAGTGGACTGCAGGAGCGTATTCAATAAAAAGGCCAACACCACCAACTGAGGGCACAACATAAAACTAGTTGGGAGTAGCTTCAAGAGGGATGTAAGGAAACACTTTTTTTCATAGAGAGTGGTGTTGGCATGGAACAACCTACCACAGGAGGTAGTGGAAACAAAAACAGTGGGAGCTGGGTGGTTTAACCAGCAAGCATAATGGTAGCCTGAACTGTAAGCTGCAGCACGCAGATGAGTAAATCTGGCAATTCCTGAATTTTAAACAACTGCTGACCATAGATTACACTAAATTTAGAATCTCTAGGACTTTGGTTGTTTAAACATACCTTTCATTTGTGAATCAGCCAGTATTCTACCCAGTGAGCTCTCTCAATGACTCTGGCCTGCATCATGGCAGAAGCAACCTGCTCAATGCTCGACCTCATCTACTTTAACGGTATGTTTGAGAAGCTTTTGCAAAGAATGGATGAGGTGACCGAAGCGTCCCATCATACCACAACAGTTGTTCAAAGCCTGACCAGGCATCTAATGAAAATAGAGCAGGAGGCACTGATACATGAATTGACAATTGATGTGATTAGGGGAACCCAGAGGGACCAGCAATTTAAAATCAACCTACTCCTTGCTAAAGTTGACGATCTGGAGAACCACAGTAGAAGGAACAATTTGTGACTGCTAGGCTTCCCGGAAGGAGTGGAAAAATTAGACATGGTCCAGTTCCTCCGACAGGCCCTTCCTGAAATCCTGGGCCTACAGGCAGACTTTCAATGGAGATAGAGCGTGCACACTGGAGTCTTACTCCAATGCGGGTGAAAGGGGGAACCACAGGCAATTTTAATCAAATTGCTGGCATACAATACATGGCAGGTAATGCTACAGCGGGCCAGGGAAATGGGTCACTTGAATTGGTAGGGGCATCCGATTTCTATATGTCAGGATTTCTCAAAGGAAATTTCAAATAAGAGGACAGATTATACACTAGCTTGACGCAAGATGCAGAAGCTGGGCATCCAATATTCTCTCCGGTACCTGTCCACCATGCAAATAGTGCACAATGGGGTTCCACTTTCCTCTGAGACACCAGCTGCCCTAGAGGACTTTCTGTTGAGGCAGCATGGAGATCAGTCAGAGAACTCATATGAGCACTTCCCCAAGACTACTACTCATGCAGGCCCTCCACAGTCCAAAGAAATTCCAACGGACACTGAAAATCAACCCGAGATCCACGATGGGCTCCTTCAGTGCAGTAGGAAGAGAATGGCAAGAAACAGTTATAAGTGCAGAGATCATTCCCTTCTCAGAACAAATCCCCACTCAAAAACTGCAGACAGGGAAAAACAGCATGATGCAAGCACAGTCCTGGTGAGGTATATGTCCTGAAATCCATATCAAGCGCAGCGATCCCCCTCTCCTTCTTCCAGAGATCCACTACAGGAGGAAAGTATCCCAATAGAAGCATCCCTCCAGACCACCACAAATACATTGCCAGACAGTGTACCAAACCACAGAGATGACCCGGGCCTAATGATGGCTCAGTGCCCCGAGGAGCAGCACCTGAAGATCACGAAGAAAACCAGACTGCAAAGGAATCGCCAGCGAGATCCCAGAGCTCTGTGATCGCCGAAGCAGACCCCTGAGCTGTGTTTAGATAAGTAATATGTTTCTATTCTTATGCTGAAACAAAGAGGGTGTATATTTAACTGGCATTGTTAATTTCTTGGTTATTTTTCAATGTTTAGCTGATCCGGCTGAGAGATCCCGAGACATTGGGACTTCTGCCCCCTCAGGGCACACTGATCTCCATGCCATATTTCACACACCCTTGTATTTAATGTGTGAGAAATGTGTGTGTGGGGGGTGAGAGATATGGGTGAATGTAGTTAATAAAGGACATGTCCACATGTCGGACCACAGAGCAGGTCTTTTAATTTTCTCGAGAGGCAAACTCGAGTCAGGCTGTATAATTGCAGTGACTACAAAGTGCAGCCTTGTCTTCTTTGATTACATATAAGGCCCCTACCTCACTTAATCCTTTTTAATGGATGTCTCTGAGCGGAGGAGATATCCTGGATTTTGTCTCAATGCTCGTGGCAGCTATGGGCTTATCATTGTCGATCTGAGCTGGACATCCCTGGGGTACTATTTCCACAATAAATGGAACACATTGGTCACTGAGCCACTGGATTACGGGCCCCCTTTTACCCCCCCTTCTCATATCTTACATTCCTTAAGTCAAGGAGGATCTCCAGCCATACAGGGCCATGGTCTAGGTTCCCCCCCACCCCATTTAACCTTATATCCTAGAATAGAGTTCTTGCTCTATTAACGGGCCATTAAACATTCCAGAATATACCCGAGGTTGGGGCAGGTTGCTGCACACTATATCTGCAAGCTGCTAACCCCCTCCCCCCAGCTAATATAGTGTTTGGGAAACAAAATGAAGTTAGGCCGGATTCCACTCTGGCCACCACATCCACAGGAGCCACTCCGTAGATCTTGCCTTTCCAAGTATGGCAAGGGATCGTATATTTAGGATGGTTTCAACGGAGCACGGAAGTGCACTTTGTAAATATGTTTAAATGTTGGTTTTTGTTTTTGTATTGGATAAAAGGGATTCATACATCTAAAGACCAACCTGGTAAATTCCTGCTGCAAATATGAGGCAGGGGGAAGGTCTCAACCACAGGTAGGTAGCATATACATACTAAGGTAGTCCCAGAAGGCCCCTCATACTTATAGCAAGAAACCAGTACAGGCCATTTTCATCCAGTCTTCTCAGGATGATGCCTACTCTCCTACACCAGTGGTTTATATTTATTTTACTCCCCACTACTCCTCAACAACTATGAATATGGCTGAATTAATTTGCAATTCCTGGAATGTGAGATGGTTGAATACGCCGGTGAAGAGGAAGAAGGCACTGTCATATCTGAAGCAGGTTAAGGCCCAGATGGCCTTCTTGCAGGAGATGTAACTCAATAGAAAAGGCCATGAGCTCCTCAAGAGGGACTAGGTGGGAGTGGAGGTTCATGCCTTAGCCCCAACGAAAAAACGTGGGGTGGCTATTTTAATACATAAACAGTTACATTGGTCTCGCATCACATCCAGGACTGATCCACAGGGCAGGTGGGTGTTTCAGACCCCTATAGGGCCTATTTTTTTAGGAAATATTTCTGGGCCTAATGAGGATGATCCAGCTTTCTTCCACCAGACCTCTCAAATTCTTCTCAATATGAATAAAGGCAATAAGCACACCATTCTGGGCGAGGATTTAAACTTAGTGCTTGATCCCATGCTAGATAAAACCACAACTAAAAGTGGGAATATACATGGGAATGGAAGGAGAGCCTTGTTAAATTGGATGAGTGACCAAGGACTGACAGATGTCTGGCAGGTGCTGAACCCCAGGGGTGGGATTAATCCTTTTATTCTCTTGTACATGGCCGTTATAGCCGTATTGATTATATGTTAACGTCCCCTCAGATTACACAGGCAGCCATAGCATCCAGTATTCTCCCTATAATAATCTCTGATCATGCCTCAGTTCGACTGAATATTCTATGAGGCCCTCCTACCCCTACCTCTACCTGTTGGAGATTAGACCCCCTGTTAACAAAAGATGAGGAATTCCTTGTCTGGGCCAAAGCTGGGGCACAGCAGTTTTTTCAGGACAACCCAGCTCAGGACACCTCAGCAGGGATTAGATGGGAGGCATTCAAGGCTACCATGAGATGTAGGATCATAGCCTATGCAGGGACCAGGAGGAGATGCAGGGAGTAAAAACCGAAGGAACTAGATGATGAGCTTAAAGCAGCGGAGCAGAAATGCAAGTAACAGAGGGAAAGCCTTACGTGACTCCCTTTGTAGGATGATAATAGGTCTCCAGATGGAGATAAACTTTCTCCTATCGAAGCAAGCTGAACTCTCCATCTTGAGACTGAAACATAAATACTGGGGGGGAGGGGAAAAAGGGGGGAAGTATTAGCTTATAGGCTGAGGAAGCAGCAAATGGACCGCCATGTAACTAGGTTGAGAGATACTTCAGGGGTAATACATACTAAAAAATACGGAATTGAATGCAGTTATGGCAGAATACTATATATCCTTGTATGCCTCTTCCAGAGAGGCTGACCCCCAAGCGATCCATTCTTTCCTCCATTCACTACACCTTCCCACTATAACTCCACAGCAGGCTGACCAACTAGATACCCCACTAACTATAGACGAAGTGAAGAAGGCCCTACTCTCCCTTAAAATAGGGAAGGCCCCGGGTGGGGATGGTTACTCAGTGGAATTTTGGCAAGCCCTGATTGATATTATTGCCCCTGCTCTTCAACAAACTTATGTCGAAGCGGAAGTGCAGGGGACTTTGCCCTACACTCTGAGAGTGGCAGTAATTACAGTGCTGCCAAAGAAAGGAAGGAAAAGACCCTACTTCCCTGGGTAGCTACCACCCAATCTCTCTCCTCAACATGGACAGTAAAATATTTACTAAAGCCATGACTTTAAGATTAGGACCCTTACTGCTGCAGCTCATACATCCCTCCCAAGTAGGCTTTGTCCCAAGCAGATATAGTGCAGACCATATCAGGATCCTGATTAACTTGGCCCAAGTCACCTCTTAAGTGTCGACCCTAGCAGCTGCGGTATCCATAGATTTTGAAAAGGCGTTTGACTCCCTGGAGTGGGACTATCTCCATGCTGTCCTGGAGAAATTGGGAATTGGTCCTCGCTTCTGGTCATGGGTAGCAGCTATATATAGTTCTCCCTTGGCCCGATTACTGACTAACTCCACCTTATCCCCCTCTTTCGAATTAGCCCGTGGCACTAGGCAAGGTTGCCCCTTGTTTTCTTTGCTGTTTGTGGTGGCTGTGGAACCCTTAGCTGCTACCCTTAGAGCTAATGAGAATATCCAGGGGATCTCTGTTGGTAGCAAGGAGTATACCACCCTTCTCTATGCGGATGACCTTCTGGTCCTTGTAGCAGATGTACGTGAGGCGCTACCCTCATTAATCAATACCCTCCACTATTTCAGAGGACTGTCAGGCCTCCAGTTTAACCCCACCAAGACTGAAGTACTCCCCCTTAATTCCAGGTGTAAACCATCAGTACTGGGTAATACTGGTCTGAAATGGGCAGGGGAAGTATCACATATCATGGTATTCGTTTTTCCACCACAATCTCTAAACTATGGGTTTGCAATCTCCATCCACTCCTAATGGACATGAAAGAGGACATGTCCAGATGGACCAAACTCCATCTAACCTTAGCAGGCAAGATAGCTGCGATTAAAATGTTTCTGGTGCCCAAAATTTGTTATCTCCTGGCACATTTTCCCCTTTCCCTTCCACAGAGCTGGATGAAGAAGTTAGATAAGGCCATTGGTAGATTCTTATGGGAAGGAACACCCCCCAGGTATAGCAGGAACAAACTTAGGACACACTGGAGCATAGGAGGGTGGTGCCTTCCCTGGTTCAAAGGCTACAAATGGGCCTTTATTATGGCACAATCTCTGCATTGGCTGGTTATAGGTACTATTCTCCAACTTTAATGGGTGGACATACAGCTGGCTGTGAGTCAGAAGACCTCCCTATCACTTCTGGTATATAATACACCCCCGCAAACCTCAAAGCACATCCTACCATAGGAGCCTCCCTGCAATGCTGGGCCAAAATAAGGAGAAAGCCGAAAATGGCCCCTGCACCAGTCAAACTGACCCCACTGTGGGGAAATGAGAATCTGTGTATTGATAAAAGACCTGTGTATTGGAAGGGGTGGGCAGACAGGGGTATTACCACGTTAGGAGATATACTGGCCCCATCCTCTATGGCAATAGATGCTTTTGCTAAACTGCAAGCCCAATAGTCACTCCCTACTTCAGATTTCTGGAGATACCTGCAACTGCGCAATGCATCCCAGAAGTATATATTCCACATAGCAAAAGGAGACATCCAGATTATACCCTCCTGGTTAAAAAAAGAGAAGGGGCTGGCCAGTTCCATTTATGCTGCCCTCCGGGACACGTTGCCCAGTCAAACAGAAATCCAAGCAGAAATGGGAGGGGGCTTTGCACCTTGAGTTCACGGAGCTACAATGGAAAGATAGCTGGAAAGGGGCCCAAAAATACTTTACAGATACAAGGAGGAGATTAATACAAAATAAGATTCTCCACTCGTGGTACCATACACCAGTGGTACTACACAAGGCGGGGGTGCTGAGCTACAATTTATGCTGGACATGTAACTCCCAACCTGGAGACTTGCTCCATATCCTATGGTCCTGTTCCCTAATACAACAGAAATGGGATCATGTCTGTGAGATAGGGGCTAAAGTCCTACAGAAACATATTCCCTGGTCCCTCCCCCTCCTTTTCCTGGGTATGAAATCAGAAGCTCCCCACCTTCAAGAGCTAGAATATCGCTGGCTAGCCTTGTGGGCTATGCAGGTCAAGTGACTCCTAGTCTGTAGATGGAGAACCACAGAGATTCCTAGTGCTCAAGAACTCGTGACATCTGTGGCGCATATAGCTACTATGGACAAACTCTCCCATCTGGCCAATAATTCCCCAGAAACTTTTGAAAAATGCTGGACCCCCTATACAAGATATGCCACCCCCAAAACAGGAGTGGGTTAAGAAATGTTTAATAATTAAGTCTACTGCCTGGTACCAAAAATATAGTTATGGTTTTGTTAATACCCACTTATCTGTGACTATGCAAGTATGATGTGTCATACTGTTATCCCTAACTGTGTATAGTTGTACTGAATAGTATATAGAATAGTGGTTCTTTGTGCTTGCTCTTACCTAGGGTGTTAGAAGCCTAGACAATACACGAACCCACAAAAAGAACCACAATGTTATTGTATGGAGCATGGAAGCCTTGCCCCTCCGACACCTTAAAGTTAGTTACCTCATTTATCGGGGTAAGTACCTATTATTTGGTAACAGTTTTTTTTCTTCTGTTCTGATGTTGAGTTGTCTATGTAACCAACAACACTTTTCCAGCTTTTTGTTTTAAGTTGGTGTTCATTATTATAAAAGGAAAAAAAGGAAAATAATAATAAACAATTTAACAGCAAAAAAACAATGGGAGCCTTCAAAAAAGCCTGAGACAAGTATAAAGGAATGTCAGGTGGCCTCATACGGGGGAAAGACAGGTAAATCCAGGGATGGAGAGTGGAGTCGGGGTCACAGATGTAAACGTAAGGCCAGAATCAATCCTTATTATTTTAAGCAGATCCGATAGACTGAGAGGTCTCCTTCTGCTGGCTATTTTCTTATGTTCTTATATTCTAATTCATTTGTTCCTTTTTTAGTTATTTATTTATTTTATTTATTTATTTTATTTATTTATACATCAGTTTACAACCTTTGAGCCAGAGGCTCATTTCCAAAGGTACCTCGTCACAAAGAGGACAAACACAAACAACATTTCATTACAACATTGTAGATAACGGTGTTTTTTTTTTTTTTGTTACATCATAGCAGACAACAGTTTAGGCAGATATATGTTGTAGTTACTTTTTTACAATAACAGTGTAACAGTTTTGGTATTTACAGGTTTAAACAGTTATTCAGATAGGAATTGAGAGGTAAGCATACATTGGTTAGGCAGACAACAAGTCATGAGCCGGGCTGCTCGGAACGGTAAAGACAGGTGGCTAAGAGACGGGGTAGAAAATTAGAGGAGAGGGCAAGCCACTTAGTGAGTTTTGTCAGTTTTTGATTGTGAAGCTACTCAGAGAGTTTTGTCTGGTACAAGGCCTCAACACCTATGACCGGGGACAAGCACAACTACGCATGTTAAACATTTGACTTCGAAGAGCGGTTTTGAAGCTGGAGATTGAACAGGTATCAGTGATGGAGCTGGGTAAAGTATTGTACCAGGTTGGGGCTCTGTAATAGAAGGACTGTTGACCATGGGTGGTCCTGGTTCTAGGGATAGACAGGGTGGCCTTGGAGGAGCTACGAGTTTGGACTAAGGGTCGAGCTAGGTGGATGAAGGCTGTCAGACCGGGGGGGGATAGACCAAGGAGTGTTTTTTTAGTTAGGAGGCAGGTTTGGTATCTGAGCCGTTCGTCCAGGTTGAGCAGCTTAGCCAAGTCATATAGCTGGCAGGTATGGGTTAATCTGGTGGCTCCCGTGATTAATCTACAGTCCTTGTTCAAGGTGTGTTGAATTTTATTGAGGGCGGTCCTATCCGCGGCACCATAGACAGGCAGGCCATAGTCCACAAGGGACAAGATTGAGGAGGTGACAGTTGTCGGAGGGCCTCAGGGGGGGAGGCAGTGTTTGTGGCGATAAAGGATACCTAGCCGAGTATTTGTAGTTGAGGCTAGAGTATCAATGTGGTCATGGAAAGTGAGGGCAGAGTCAAAGGAGACCCCTAGGTACTTGTACAGGCGGACTTGCTCGAGAGGAAGTTTAGAGCCAGGGAGGATACTGAGTGGGAAATTACTGAGTTTGTTTTGAGGGTGGGCAAAGAGCATGGATTTGGTTTTTTTTAGATTGACCACAAGTCTGCTCTTTGAACCAGGCTTCAGCATCATTGAAGGCTAGTTGCAAGGATTCTTGAAGGGCGATGGGGCTTCGGTGGGAGGCAAAGAGGACGGCATCATCCGCGTACAGCAGGATTTTACCCTTGCATGCACTGGGAAAGGTATTGAAGTATAGAGAGAAGAGAAGAGGGCCTAGGATGGAACCCTGGGGCACTCCTGATCGGATGGGGCATGTATTGGAGAGGATCCCATGAATTCTAACATGCTGGGAGCGGTCCGACAGGTAGCTGGAGCACCAAGCGACTGGGCCGGCGGCAAAGCCGATGCGTTTGAGGGCATCCAACAATAGGGGGTGGGAGACAGTGTCGAACGCCTTTGAGAGGTCAATAAACACTGCCCCTGCTAGTGAGCCTGAGTCAAGTGAGGAATGAAGAAAATTTGAGAACTCAATAAGGGCAGTGCTGGTACTGTAACCTGCATGGAATCCGGTCTGTTCGAGACAGAGGATGTTGTATTTAGTCAGGTAATCTGTGATTTGGGTTGCCACTAGTTTTTCAAGGGCTTTGGAGAGGGGTGGAAGGATGGAGATAGGAAGGAGATTATGTTTAGGGAGTCCACTTTTTAGGGCCTGGAGGATTTTTAGGGAGTAAATGTGGCAGCCATGTTTGTATGGCAGTCAGGAATTTTCAAAAATGACATTGACATTGTTAGTGTGCTGTGTCCTGATTGACAGCCTTGTTTTACCTTTGCATTAAAACTATCTCAGGCGTTACCCAATCAAGATGCAGGATTTCCTTACCCATTTTACAAAAAAAAGCAATAAGGCCCCTTCCTATTGGGTTTAAGTGTGAAATATTGCCCATAGTTGGGTAAGTGCCCTCTGCTACACTATGAGCACTTCATACCTCCCCATAGGCAATATTTCACATATAACACCTACTATAATGGGACTTATGGCTTAATTATTAAAACCATGCTGCCTACAAAAAGGTTTTTAATATTTCTGGAATTGTTGTGGCCCTGTGTTTTGTTCAACCTCTACGTGGTGTGCCACATGCCAGAATAATGTCCAACAATCTGTAAGCTACCTTGTGCACCAGTGCTTGTTTCTACAGCATGCTGAAAACTACCCTGGCCTATGTCTGTGCACTGATAATATCCATTGCACACACACTTCAGTATAGGGTATTCTAGTATAAATCCACCAGCACACATGTTTAGATGCCCCAATGGGCCTTTAATAGACATATGGGATGCACTTCTGGGTAGACATGGAGATATCCTGTTTTCACTGTTATATAGGTTGCTGGGAGATGTGTTTCTGGTAGTCTTGAACTTAACAGATGTTATCATGCCCTTCATGAGCAAACTTGATGTCTTTTACTTAATTCAAATATTTCTAATACAAATTAAAACAGGTCACAAAAAGGGAAATGACAGCAAAGCTGTCAGAAATCATAATTTCTCTGCATGCTTTCCAAGAATCCACAGAGACTGGTGTTAGGTCTGGACATCAGAAGACCACCACCCAACAATGCTCTTGCTAGCTCACACCTTTTGCTCCTAAGATGCTCTGTAGCCATATTTGTGGTAGCAGACTTTTTCTAAATGTCAGAAACTCTGAAGTATTGACTAGGTGAAGACATGTTCTGATGATTCAGCACCAAGGACCCTTATGAAATGGCTCTGACTAAACATAACAACCTGCATTTTTGAAAGCTGAACTAACCTAGCCATCCAGCTGGTATTCTAGTGGTATTGCCAATTGTGATGGATCCTCCTGGCCTCCCTATTCCCCTGTTGACAGGCATCCCCTTAGGGCAACTACCACTTCCCTAATTCCCTCCCCTCTTCCCTCCCTGTGGCAACCTCCTTGGGGGGACTCTAACATAGCAGGGTTATCCCTCCTTCCCCTCATGTGTTTCTTTCCATCTTCCCACTGTACCCTATGTACCGCTGCCATCCGCTCATGTCTTGCTCCTTTGTTGACCCCAAACATCCAATGATGTAGTATCTGTGTATGTATATTGCCTTGCTACAAAGACTTATACCCGATATCTTATCCTGTAACATTAGTTATGTTTATACTGTTTTTTCCTGTATGATATGCCTCGACATGTTGTCGTAAACTGTAAATGAATATTGTTCTGTGTGTCCAGGACCATCTTGCAAATGAGCTCGCTCAATGATGTAACTGCCTGGTTAAATAAAGTTTGATTGATTGATTGATTGATGGTGGTGACTGAAGTTTTAGAACAAGCCTGAGGCATATGGCAAGGGTGAGCCGATTCTGAGTTTGCATTTGGTGTCCACACCAAAATTCGGCACTGGACTGAAGGGACTCAGTTTTCCTTCAGGACTTCTGTACGTCAATGTTATGACACAACATTATTTACATGGAGCACACACTATGCATCTGCGAGTTTTTGGCAAGTCACATGACACGCAGCAGCCAATCAGCAATCTTGGGAACTGAGCACTCTGAGTATTGTGTACATCTTAGTGTCATTTCTAGCTCACTCTCTCATTGAAGAAGGTCCTGGTTCCTGAGAGCAGTTAATTTCTTCTCAAAAAAAGAGTGATTTGTGATCAGAAAACATTTGAAATCATCTGGTAACGGTACAGTGTCACTCCAGTTAGCTAGTTAACAGCAAAAACGATTAACAGCCTTAAACTATAATTTCAGACAGGAAGGTCAGTGAGAATTGTGCTTCCACAGAGTAATTGGGGAAAGTGTGTATTACTGTATGTCATATTTGTTCAGCTTGCATTCAGCTAGTTACAAAGGCTTTGGAAAGTGACGTCCCTTGAACATAAAGGGAATGTGGGGACATTCTTGAAGTTTTATTGACTAAAAAAATGTATTGTACTGACTGTTGGTGCATTGCACAGAAATGTGCAACATGACAACAGCTACAACCACATGTGTGCCTACTGCACTATGGGTGGGGACAATTACTAGTCCACCTTGAGATGCTATATGATGCCCCCCATTCCCCACATCGGGAATCAACAGCAGTAGCAGCTCATGGCCTAGTGCTGCTTCTCAGTCATTGGGAGGAAGCTAACATTGAGTCTTCTAGGTTTTCTAGGCCTGGCACAGTACAGTAACTACTGTTATCTTGTCACCTGAGGAAAAAATAGAGTTGTTCATGGGAGAAGATATAGGACTTGCATGGTATAGTGATGTTGCATTTTTGCAACAGCAAGCCAGTAACACAGCACCAAAGCAGCTTGTAGTAGATGATTGTGCTGGTGAGGAGGATATGCAAGTGGAGCTGTCAGAACAGGGACATGAGAATGAGGAGGTAGAAGAGGAGTAAGCACACAAGGAGGAAGATAAAGAGGCAAAACGTAAAGGAAAAATACATGATTCAAGAAAAATGATGAAGGGGCAGGGGAAGAAGAAACATAAGAGGAGGAGAAACAGGAAGAAGAAGCAGGAGAAGAGGAAGCACATGCAAGAAAGGAGGATGTAGAATGAGAGGAGCTAGAGAGTGTGATGTCAGTTACACTAACATCTTTAGTGGTGAGGATGAGTGAGATACAGAGGACTGGAAGCCATTAGGGAGGAGATTGCAAAATTAATAACATTAATGAAAATATTTGTCAGGCAGGGAAATAAAAAGACCAGCCCGACACTCAGGCCAACAAGCTTGACAATCAGCCTCATAATAATACAGCACATGCTGCTGCTCTGCCCTGGCATCCTCAGCCGTGCCATTCCAGCATGGCAGAAAAAAGAATCATTTTGCAGTCACTGCCCAATCATTCTCAAATTATTCCTCAACAGTCTAGTCATGCAGATAAAAAAAGAGCTCTTCCATAATAGTGGAGTATTCCACAGATGACCCTATAAATCTACTGAAAGCATGTAGCTGTCAGTGTGCTGGAAAGATCAATTTGCAGCAGTCCACGCAATCATCGGGAACCAGTGTTCTGGCTGATTACATAATATGTGAACATGGTATCTTCCTGACAATCACATGGATTCCCAATCCGCACTCTGGTCACATAGACCAACAGTAACACTGACAGCTGAGCATGGGAAGTGATGCTACGTATGTAAATATGTAATGGTTTTAATTGTAATTTTTTAACTATTATGTTGCTAGCTATATTTGTACCCTTAATATTTGTGACACTTGTGTACTGTCTCTGCTGCTATGACTGACCCCAGGGACCCACAAGAAAAATAGCTATCTAACCTAAATGAGGCTAGCCTAGTAGGCACAAATCTGAATCAATAAATAAATGATGCAGCCATGAAAGAGGCTACAGCAGCCCACTAATGCTATATCCCCAGAACAAGCATTGCTAAACTAGAACCACTGCAGCCACAACCAGCCAGAGTTGCCTGGCCCAGTAGTGTATGCACCACCGGCACGATTCCTGAATTTGTTGCAACACAACGAACTACACTACCTGAGTCATTACATGACCGTACTAAACTGTCACCTACTCACCAAGGCTCTGTAAGATTCACACAACTCACTGGGGAGATGATACCCCATGATATTCAGCCATTCTTCATTGTAGAAGACACTGCATTTGATGACTCTTGCATGAACTAAAGCCCAACTACAACATTCAGTGATGATTCATGCTTTCCATGCACTCTTCTGAAGGAGGTGGGGAGCTACATGCAATTCACTAGTAATATCTAGAGCTGTAGTATCAACCAAAGTTTACTAAGTCTCAGTACCCAATGGGTTGTGTCAAAATAAAGTTCTGTCACCATTTCTGTCACACCTCAACCACACCAAATCTGCTGGAGCTGTTTTTTGCAATACTGCTACAGTTAATACTATGGTGTTTAGAACAGTAGAAGGACAAGACCCATAAGTGCTGTCCTCACTTCTCAGTGGTGTTAACCAGTGTTATCCTCCTGGATACATTTATCCAATTTCATTTTAAAGATGGCCAAGTTAGGACTGTTAACTAGGTCAGCAAGTAATTGGTCCCATATCCTTATAGCTCTTGGTATGAGTGCATGTTTTCTGAGCTCTGTTCTAGGCATGGTGTCTTTTAATTGCCATCTGTGTCTTCTCATGTCATATTTAAATTCCTTAAATGCCAGACCTAGTTCTGCCACTAATGTTGGGTCATCCAGTGTTTTATATAAGAACAGCATGCCCCCCTCTTGTTCTTCTTAGGGTTACTGGCCATAGGCCAGAATCCTCCGTTCTATCATTATATGGTTTATTTCTGCACCTAGGTATGAGCTTAGAATGTTTCCTTTGAGTTCTTTCAATAATGTGTATATTTTTTTAAGATAGGGGTTCCATAACTGAAAGCAGTAATCAGTATGTGCCTGATGTAAGATTTGCACAAGGGAAGGAGAACTGATGCTGACCTGAAGAAAAATGAACTGCGTACACAGTTTATTTATTTATTTATTTAACAGACTTTAGGATTACAACCTTTGAGTCAGGGACTCATTTACAAAGGAGATATCCAGCCTTATTTGCTACTGTTCTAAACTGTGTTCCATTTCTAAGGTCATCACTAACATATATACCCAGGTCCTTCTCGGTATTGGCAACTTTCAGTTTTGTCCCGTGGATGTAATATTCCTGTAAGTTGTTATTTCTGCCAAAGTGTAGAAGCACACATTTATCAAGGTTGAACTACATTCTGTTTGTATCTGACCATTGTACTATGTCCTCCAACTCCTTCTCCATTCTGTCCTTATGTATCTCATTATCCACGGTACTCCCTATCTTCGTATTGTCCACAGCCTTGCTCAGTTTATTGACTGGGCCGATCTGAAGGTCACTGATAAAAACATTCAACAGTAAAGGGCTGACCCCTGGGGCACCTCACTTGTGATGCTTCCCTCTCTTGACATGAATCCATTTATTCTTACTGATTCCCTTCTGTCAGTTATCTAGTTTTGAATCCAAGTGACCAAAGGGGGGGCTAATGCCTAGTTGTAGTAGCTTGGTTACCAGTATGCTATGTGATATTGTGTCACAGGCTTTTCTAAAATCAAGAAGTATCTCATCCACCGCCCTTCCCTGGTCCAGGTTTTGACTGACATAATCGTAAAAGCTAATCAGGTTTGTAGCACATAATCTGTTGTTAGAAAAACTATGCTGAGTTTGGTCCACCAATCCATTATTCCTCAGCATCCTATTTAATTGATCCTTAATTATACTTTCTATGATTTTTCCCACAATGGACGTCAGACTAACTGGCCTGTAATTAGCTGGATTAGCATTACTGCCCTTTTTGTAAAATGGTATCATAGTAACGGTATACCAGTCTTTGGGTACACAGGCTTTTGCAATTGATCGATTCCCAATGTCAGTAATGATTGGGGCTAGGACTGAGGCTAGTTCCTTTAAAAGCCTTGGGTAGAGACCATCTGTCCTAGCTGATTTATTTACACTTAGCCCTATTAATTTTTTGTGGACATTTTTTGTTTCAATAAAAATGCTGGTGGTCAAATCCTCAGGTACTGGGGCAGGGATGCTAGGTATGTCCTCCTCAGGATTGTACACTGAACAGAAGTAGATGTTAAATTCTTCAGCCATGTCTTCCAGTGTGCTATACAGTATATTGTTTGATCTCTGATAAGTGGTCAAATGACTCTATTGTTCCCTTTTTTGTTGTTTATATAGGAATAAATTCCCTTAAGGTCATGTTTGGTATTAGCCAGTCTGAATTCAGTATTGGACCTGGCCATTTTTATCTCTTTTTAAAGCTTTTTTAACAACCCTTTTGAAAATGTTTCATTCAACTACAAACAAGATATAACACATTCCATTAGTAACATGCTCATGAATATTTGATACGGTTCTACTACCACAGGAACAACAATACACATACTTAGATATTCATTATACAACAGTATAGGGCCTAAACCCCACAAAGTAGTACCACAGTTGGCTTAATCATGCCCTGCTGACCTTGTGTCATGTTGTGTTTGTATTGATTACATTCCATTGGAATTGCTTTAATTGTCATGTTGGCTTGCTCACACAGCACACAAGAAACATATTGAGGTAGCAGAGCATTGAAGAAGTGCGGCAGTGCTGTGGCCAGTCCAGCAGATGCTTTAATTGGCGTGTCTGTCGGCCACCAATTAATGCTGAAGCTGCCGATGACGGCAGTTTCAAAGCAAGCACCAAAATCTGCCACTGCAATCAGAGGCAGTTTCGTCATTGCAACGGCAGTCCCCCCTCCCTCCCAATCAGTCACACAGCAGGACAACAAATTAGCTCCCTCCCACTGCTGCTGCCAGCCCCGCACCCTCAGTGAAATCTGCTGCTGCAATCAGGGGCAGCTTCATCATTGCAGTGGCAGTTCCCCTTCCCTCCCAACCAGTCACACAGCAGGAAAACAAATTAGCTCCCTCCCACTGCTGCTGCTGCCCACCCCACACCCTCTGTTCTCCATCCCCTGCCGACATTATGGTGCTCAGTCCCCATGTCAGCATGTATCCCCCTTCCCCCCATTAATGTGGCACACTGAGAGTCTACCCCAGTGTGCCATAAAATACTTCTTTTATGTTTCCGACGCCGGGATGCCACTCCCGGTGTTGGATGCGCATCCCCTCCATGTCCCTATGTTCTCAGCTGACCACGGGGTGCTCAATCCCCTAGTCGGCATTGATCCCCCTAGTACTCTGGCACACTGGGAGCCAACCCCAGTGTGACAAAATCCATTTTGTAATATTTCACCTGTAAAAAGAAAACAGTTCCAAGATGTGTTTTTTTTAAACCTGAAAAAAAAAAAGAAAACGGTCCCTCGTTGTTCTTGCCGGCTCCCCTCCCCCAACCTGCACCCTTGTTCTGTGCACTCCACCTCCCCACACCCCTCCTTACCCATACTTACCTTCGAAGGTCAGGAGCAGTGATCTTCTCTTGACCGGGAACACGTCTGCACTCTTCAAAGACCAACCGAGAACTGAAGAAATGACGGTAAGCCCTATAATGGAAATCAATGGGGGTCAATTTAGGTTGATATCTCATCCAGTTGTTGGAGTTTTTGTCCCAAATTTTCAACATGGGGTTCTTGGGACCCCAACTCTTGAACACTGTCACTATCATTTCGTTTCTTGGTCCTGAAAGGTGATTTTGCGGTCACTGCACAGAATCACCTTTTGGGACCAATTAACGAAATGACAGTGCCACTGTTCATGAAGTGGAGTCCCAAAAAGCCTTAGTTGCAAATTTGATGAAAAAAAACTACAAAAAATGACTGCATTATGAGTGTCCATTGTGCAGTTTCTACGCACACTTGTAACTTCATCAATTCTTAATATTTTCACTCCAAATTTCCAACATTGACATTTGTTCACACCCCTTTGTGAATAGTACAGCTGTCATTTTTTGTATCCTTCCAAAAATGTGTTTTTGTACCTGTGGCACAGAATGGCGTGGTCAGGGGGCAAAATCAACTTTCTGGACAGATTAATGAAAACCCAGTGCCACTGTTCATGAGAGGAGGTCCCAAAAAGGCCATGTTGAAAATTTGGTGAAAACATTCAGAAAAATGACTGTGTTACAAGCTTGCATTGCACAGTTTCTATGCACACTTGTACCTTCACCAGTTTTTTCATATTTTCACTCCAGATTTTCAACATTGCCTTTTCTTCACACTTCCTCATGAACAGTACAGCTGTCATTTTTTACATCCTGCCCAAAATGTGTTTTTGCTCCTGTGGCACTGAATGGCACACTCACTGTGTGAAATCACCTTTTGGGATTGAGTAACAAAGTGATACTGCCACTGTTCATGAGGAGGGGTCCCCAAAAGCCTATGTTGAAACTTTGGAGCAAAAATACCAACAAATGCCTGGGGCATTAGCGTTTCCAACCATAATACCCACCCTGTAGAGACTGACAGGCTTCAGGGGTGTGACTTGGGGTCATCAGTCGTAATGCTCACCCTATTCCACACCCACCCCACCCCATCCCCACCCTGCAGCCACTGACAGGCATCAAGGTGTGCCTTGGGGTCTTTGGCCTTAATGTTCACCCCATTCTCCTATATTGCACCCATCTCAGCTTATTTCCTTATGAAATGGGGTGAGCACAAGGGCAGAAGACCTCAAGGCATACTGTGACACCTGTCGGTGTCTTCAGGGTGGGGTGAGGTGGAATGACATGAGTGTTATGGCCGATGACCCAAAGGCACACCCCAAACACCTGTCAGTCTCTGAAGGGTGGGGGTCGGCATTACATCAATACTTCACTGCCATTCTTATTATGCATCTCTAACTCCTGCACTACCAATGCCAATACCAGCAAGCAAACATTTGGCATTAACAAATGCTTGTTTTTTGTTCTGTTAATGCTTTGATTTGGAACCTTGTAAATGAGCACCTGTGCTCAATGGTGCTCTCCAAAAATATTAAAATAAATAAAAATAAAATAAAACAGGAAAAAGGAGTGATACACAACAGGCATGCAATAAATGAGAAAACATAAATAAAGATACAACAAAATAATCACAAAGTCCAAGCCACCCTTCTGTTAATCGATTCACTGATTATTTAACTAAATTAACTTCATATTCTTAGCAGACCTGGTCTACCCTATGGGTCTGTGACTTTCCAAGGGAGAGTAAGACCTGGACAAGTCTGGATCTATCTTCAGTTTCACCAGGGAGTGATGATAAATAGAAATCAGGGTGTCAAGGTGAGGACTACAGACCTGCCATTTCCTCCAGCACTAAATGGCCTGTGAGACTTTCCAAATAGTGTATAAAGGGCAGCCACCTCGTTGTATATTTTTCCTTCCAAGAATGTAAGTGTGCTGTGATAGACTCCATCACCTGAATTTGTTTACAGAGTGCCAACCATGTTCCAAGGTGTGGAGTTTCCTCCTGCAGCCACTTTTCTGTCACTGCTTTGACAGCACAGCTAATGAAAATCTTAAACAAATATTTTGAATTTTTTCCTCTAAGGTCGGGGGGGGGGGTGACTCCTGGGATGAGATATTTAAAGATCCTAGGTATTGATATGTCAGATAATTCATTAAGGGTACAGATAAGCACCTCCCAGAAACTGTTCAACCTGGGGCACTCCCAAAAATGTGGGTGTGGTGGGCCCATGTTGCACAGCCCCACCAACATCTGTCAGTAAAGGAAGTTCCAAAATGTTTCATAATCACTGGAGGTCTAAAACAATGTTACTTTTTTACATGTGTGTTCCCTCAGAAATAAGAAGCTGATAATCTGGCTGTACCTTCTCAACTTTCCTTCCACTCCTGCTCGTTGAAAGCAGACCTCATTTCCTCCTCACATTTAGCTTGTACCTTTTATTTGGGCATCTCATCCTGACCTCCAATTGCCTTAGGTGGGAAATCCAATACCCCAGATTAGGAGTGGCTTAATATACAGCCAGGAGCTTTTGTAGCCCATCCAGGGGTTTCTGCCACTGAGGCTTCCTATGAGGAGGGAGTGAAGGAAAGTCCTTAGCTGCAAAAAACAGTGAAAGTCTTTTTGTAGGACTTTATACTCACGTTTAAGTTGTAGAAAGTTTTAATTGTCCCACAGGTTATTACTTGACCTACTCTGTGTAACCCAATCTAGTCCCACCTTTGAAATGTTGGATCTGTCCTCCCCAGGGTAAAATCTGAACAAGCTCTGATACAGACTGTCCTGCTAACTACAGGCCAGTCTCTAACCTCCCCTTTGTGGGGAGGTTATTGAGAAGGCAGTCGTGCTGCAGCTGGAGAATCATCTTACCATCCATGAGATCTATGATCCTCTCCAGTCAGAATTTCAGAAGAGACATAGCATGGAAACTGCCCTTATTCAGGTGCTCAATAATCTCCTGATAGCGATGGATCAGAAGAGCCATTCCATCTTGGTTCTTCTAGATCTCTCCACAGCATTTGACACCGTGGACCATGAGGTGCTGCTAGAGCATTTGCGGATGATCTGTGGCCTGTCTGGTACAGTCCTCAGATGGTTCCATTGTTTCCTCACTGGCAGATCCCACAGGGTGGTGTCAGGGATTTATTCCTCTGACTCATTCTCTGTGCCATGCAGGGTACTGCAGGGCTCTGTGCTATCACCCATGTTGTTCGCGGTGTACATGCTGCCATAGGGAGACACTGCAAGGCAGTATGGGTTGGGTCTTCACTGCTATGCAGATGATACCCAATTTTACCTGGCCTTTGTGCCTGAGCAGGATAGTGCCATCTCTGTGTTTAACAACTGCCTCACCGAGATTCAAGACTGGATGAATGCCGACTGGTTGAGAGTGAATCTGGATAAGACAGAGGTTCTGGTGGTGGATCCAGGCCATCGGGTAAAGGGGTTGGCAGCTGGCTCTCCCTCTGGGCTTTGGCTTGGTGGTAGACAGCTGTTGACCTCTGAATGGGTGCAGAAACTGGGCATTATTTTTGACAATGGGCTGACGCTGCACTCTCAGGTGTCGGCCGTCATCAAGTCCTCTTTTTACCATCTGAGGAATATCGCTTGGATTAAGCACCTTGTTCTGCATGACGACCTACATACTTTGGTCCACACTTTTGTGACCTCCTGCCTTGACTACCGTAACTCCCTGTACCTAGGGCTACCTGGGGTTGATATCCACTGCCTGCAGCTGGTGCAGAATGCAGCAGCCAGGCTGTTGACGGGGCTGCCTCGATCTGGTCATGTCATGCCTGTGCTGTGTGGATTGCACTGGCTGCCAATTCAGCGGCAGATCACCTTTAAGGTCGGCTTGCTGACCTTTAAAGCCCTACATGGACAGGGTCTGAGTTACCTGCAAGAGCTCTTGCATTCATACTGCCCCCTCTGACCACTCCGCTCCACCTACGAGGGATTGCTAAAGGTTCCCAGTGTTCAGTTGAAGACATCTGTGGCCTGGGCTTTTGCATTTGTGGCCCCTACCCTGTGGAACTCTACCTCATCAGATACTAGAGTGCCTGATGGTGGAGAGATTTAAAACTGCTCTAAAAATTTACCTGTTTGACCTTGCCTTTTTTTCTTTTTAGTCTTTGGTAACTGGGTAAGGCCCACTAGGCACAAGTGCCTGTTTTCAGGGGTGACCTGGGAGCACTGGGTGGTTATGTGACTTGTTCAGAGTCACACAGTATGCAAGTGGAGGTTGTGAGAATCAAACCTTGGTCTGGTCTGCTGGATGTGCCAAGCTCATTCACAGCTTGTTGCTCTAACCTCTAGGCTATACTGCCAACCCATACAATTATATGTCCCGGGATGGAGAATCAAACCCCGGGACACTGACACTCCACTTCCCTCCCCAGCTGTGGCTCTAGCCTCTGAGCCACAGCAGCTGCTTTTCATATTATTGATTCTTGTAGCAGGATTATTAGATTAATTTTCTATTTTTAGTAAGATATTTACTGTGTTTTTATCAAATATGTGCTATGATCAGTGTGAATAGAGCTTTTTAAATAAAGTTGAATTGAACTGATGTAAGTCCACTAATTCATTTGTTCCATTTTATCAGGTCCATTACCTGGAGCCATGCTCTCATGGGAACTTTTGCCAAGGGATTATGTACAGTACATGGTAACCATGCCCCTATACATGGATGAAAACGGAAAGCCACCTACTCTCAGACCTCTCAACTGCTATGAATTTCACATAGTGCTATGATTTTCATCCTCAAATGTACCCTTGCTCATCATAGGTTTACTGATATTCCTAATAATGTTTGAGCTGTTTCTGGACACACAAATTATTAAATCATTGAAATAAGTTGACAGAAACATTCCTTATCAATAACTATTTATGGCTCACTATGTGTACACATATTATTGTTTAAAATAAGAGAGTGCTACACATTCAGGCCATTTGCTGTGATTTTTGAAGGCCAATGCTATGATCTTTAATGCTGAGAGGTTGAGAGGTATGCCCACCCTGTGAAATGCCCCACCTCCCTTTTTCAGTGCCACACAGTGTGGTTGATTCTCCTCCCAGGTGTGGGAATGCACTGCATGAGACTGACAGGTGAGATAGTACCACCAGAAATCTGGAAACCCCAATCCTCTCTTAACTCTATCTAGTTTTACAAGACTCCATCTCAGCCTTGGTTTGCGATTGGCCCACACAAATTATGAAGCAACCTTTGTCAACGTGTCCCACAGTATGTTAGGTGATTCTATCAGTAGAGTAGAAAAGAGGAAGAGCAATCGTGGCAGAAATTTCAGATAATAATCTTACCCTTCCCCACTAGAGATAGGGGCAATTCAGATCATCTATCTATATCATTCTGGATCACCTGGAGAGTGGGTGCATAACTGTAGCTATATAAATTGTCCACTTCTTTTGCAATTTGTACCCCAAGGTATCTGAAGCAGATACCCACCCATTCGAATGGACACACTCTGTAGAGCTTGGGTTTTTGTGCCACTGAGTAATAGAGAAACTGTGACAGATTTTTGAAGTGTGGTGCAGTGCCTGCTTCCAGCCCTGTGCCATGACACTTTGGTTTTGGCAGTGCACCAACCCCTTCACTGCAACTGCACTCAAATTTGCAATCTGGGCTGCAGTTGTGACAGTTTTCACAAGTTATGGCAGCTTTCGCCACATATTTGGCACAAGCTCCATAACACTGTCCCCCATAAGTGCCACAAATTAGACCAGAAAAAGTTGGTCTAACTTGCGGCAGTTGCCGCATGGAATGGAAAATCCCATTAGATCACCACAAGCCACAGACACTGTATCGTCGGTGAACTGGGGCTTGTGGCAATCTAAGAGTTTCGAAAATCATGCCCCCTGTTTTATCTTTATTAATTTTAAACCCTGAAGCTTCTCTAAACTTACTGTATATCTGAGATCCAGCAACCTGGGTTTATTAGTTTCAGTGTCATGGACATTTAATAAGGTATCGTCCGCATTAAATTAGACCTTCACTTCTTCTCCTTCCACCCTAATGCCCTGGATGTCCTGACTGGACCTCAGAGTCTCTACCAGAGGCTCTGTACTCAGCACAAGAGCAGAGGTGGTAGTAGGTTCCCCTGTTTCATGCCTCTCTGCATATGAAACTCTGGGAATATACATCATTCAACCTTAGCCTTGACCTTGGGTAACTATATAAGGTGAGAAACTATTGAAGAAATATGTCACCAGGCCCATTTTGGTCAGCACTGCCTCTAAGAACCCCCAGTCCAGGCAACTGAATGTCTTCTCTGTGTCTATTGCAATAAGCATATTAGTATCTATTCTCCCCTTAGTGTTCAAGATCACATTCAGTAATTTTCTAATATTGTCCTGGATGTGTCTTCCAGGGATGAACTTTGCTTAGTCCTGGTGTACCGACTCTCCTACTACCCGCTGAAGCCTTTTGCCATTGCCTTGGCAAATATTTTGGTGCCCTGGTTTAGTAGGGATATAGGCCTAACTGCCCCACATATGGAGTGGTCCTTTCCCTCCCTGGGGTAGAACTATAATCAAAGCTGAATGCCAAGAGGTAGGCATCTCCCCTGCCTCATGTATTTTGTTAAATAAATGCACCGGTATTGGTATCCCCTCCTCCCGACAGGTTTTATAAAATTCTGCCACAAAACCATCTGTTCCAAGAGACTTATTGTTATTTAATGTTTTAATAATGCTTGTTATCTCTTCTGACATAAATGGTTGCTTCAGCTGGGCCAGTTGTACTAGGTGTAGGCTGGGGAGGTTGAAATTCTCCATAAATGAGTCAATGATTGTTGATTCACTTATAACCCTCTCCCTCATATAGAACCCTTCATAAAACTTGCTGAACTCATCAGCCAGATCCGGGGTTGTGGAAATCCAAGTTTGCTGGTCTGCCCCAATCTGATTTTAGAAATAAAGCAGTTTATAGCCTTGATGCACAGCTGAAGCCCAGCAATCTACTTGCCTTGCTGCCGTGTTCATAGTACTTTTGATTATTAAAATGGAACTGGCTCTCCATCATCCTCATTGTTAAGTTTTCCAGGTCCTGCCAAATCTCCTTTATTTTGTTCATGGTCTCAGTTTCTCTGGTTCATTTATGTTCAATTTCCAGTGCTGCAAGCTTCTTCAAAAGTCTGTTCTTGTTAAGAAGGCATAGCTTTTTCTGATTCGAGACATAGGACATTAATTATCCCCTCAATACTGCCTGTAAACCATCTCAGATATATTTTAATGTCTTTTTCTTTGCTTTTTCTCAGATAATAACCTATCTCATCCTATAACCTGGCCACAAGTGCCTCATCCACTAACCAATTAGTGTTGCAATGCCACAATGATTCACAGTGTTTCTGTACTACATGTATTTTTTAAATGGATGGCGTCATAATCTGACATTGACAGAGGGAAAATTCCCATGTCTGATACCAAATGCATATATGGTTTAGAAATACAAAAGTGGTCTATTCTGAAGTAATTATTATTTGGGTGGGATATAGACTTTAGCCTGTGGGTTCACTTCCTTCCAAGGGTCCACTTATCCTCCTATCTACCTGAGATTTAGCATGATGCGCACTACTCTACACTTAGGGGCTAGGTATCTGGTAGTTTGATCTAATTGGGGGTCCCCTACCATATTCCTGTCCCCACCAACCAAGGTGATCCCTGGGTGCAGATCTATCAGCCATGATGCACCTCAGTGAAAAGTCTGCTTTGAATGGAGCAGGGGCATAAACATTTCCTAGATGAACCAGCATACCATTCAATTTAAAGGATATCAATACCATTCTGACCCCTCCCTTGAGAAAAAGTCCAGGATTCTCAGTTGCAGCCCCCATCATACCAATATCACCAGCCCTGTTTTCTTACTGGATGGGTGCAAGGATGCATACACCTGTCCCACCCATTCCTGTTTTAGCTCTTGGTGTTCTTAGTCTGATATGTGGATTGCTGCAGCAGGGCCAAATCACAGTTTCGTTGTGCCAGTTCCCAGAGAATCCCGGCCCTCTTCACCACACATGATGTCCCATTGACATTATTGAAATCACAGTAAGACTTACTATTGCAAAAGGAAAGACCATACGGTACCGAGGTCCCTCCTGATGGGTGAGGAGCCCAGGTCAACCCTTGGCCTTTGAAATCCCATATGAAGAATACTAAGCATAATGTAATCAAGTGTGGTAGCAACAGACAGACATACATAGACCCATACAAAAATAAAAATAAAATCGACACAGAAAAACTGATGGTAACAGGCCAAACATTCTTCCAAATGGATGCACCAGCATGTGAACGCACCTCCCAGAAGGAGACGGGGAGAGAACTGCTCTCCAACTTATCATTGACCAATCAGGGAAGTAGTGCTGTGGCAGAGGTTGAGCTGTACTGTACTGTCCACCTGCTGTCGGCAACCCATCCTCTGGAGTAAGCCCTCACTAATGTGCTAGCAGTAGGCAAAGACTTTCCTTGAGGCCACTGTCCCCAGTCCCCCCCAACTGCCCCAACCATCAACCAAGGTAAACAGCATAACCTTAATTAACCTTTTCAATTAATAATAGGGAAAAGTCCCTAAAAGATCACATAAAAAATTTCAACACAACCATGTCCCTTCTTGTCAAACAACTCTTAGGGGGAGCCAATACACTAGTCCCCTGGTCTTCCAGTAGCGAGAACACATTCCTGCAGTGAGGGAACTCAAAAAAACGTTCCCGCAACCTCCCCGGCTTAGACTTTTTTATTGCAAATCCAACCCATTGAATAAGTCAGTTCTGTTCATGGGCTTAAGCTTCACGAAGCCTTGGTCCATCAAGCAGAATCCATTCCCCACTCCAGCGCTCCACATCTGCATTTTGCCATTGGTCCACAGTTCACCTTGTAGCATTGAGAATGTGTAACCACTGAGAGGCAGACTAAAATAGCATGATTTCTCAGAGCTGGACCATACAACATGGTGGGCTCTGACAAACCAACATTCTTCTTGCCCTCAGTACATAAAATGCCTTGTGCTGGTGTAGCAATACGTAGGGAGCACAGGTCCCATTACCCTCAGTAACCAGCCAGGGAGATACCATCCAGAGAACCCAAAGGTATCTCACTACCATGAAGCTGATCAGTCATTCGAGCTGTTAAAATTTGATCCTGATGATCACTGGTAGACCCTCTCAGGCATTCATTCATTTCCCCCAAAATGCTCCCAAATACTGTTTTCAATGTCAGAGGGGAGTTTCCTTGACAGTGGAAGTATTTGAATGTGCTGCTTCCCTTTCTGGCTCCTAACCACCTGCCGCACCATATGCTGTAGTTCCTTCTTGTATTCCTACAGGGGCATCTCTGACAACATTGTGCCCAGTTTTAGGAGACTCTTTTGCACCTGCAGGACATTGTTGTAGACCTTTACCACAGACTCTAGGTGTAACACCAGCTTTGAAGGACAGCAGATCTGCAGTTTTGTCTGTTTCTGTTTTAATTGTTTAATTAATAACACCATAGACCATTTTCCCCTGGTTCAGAATGTCAGTGGGATAGTTCTGATCCAAGTAAACTCTCTTTCCATCATTATTAAAGCTTTTTTCCTCAGGCAGCTTTTAGAATATTTTCCTTCATGGGGAATTTTAGAAATTTCAGATCAATGGATCTGGGAGGTTTGTCTGCTAGAGGTTTCTACCAGAGGGCTCTTTGTGCCCTCTCTATCTTGACTGGCTCCTCTTTCCCTAAGCCAAGCTTCTCCTCAAACTAAGTTAGCAGGAAAGCATTTAGATCAGGCCCTTCTGCATTCTTGGGGATGCCAAAGATCAGGCTATTTCTTCTGCTCGCCCAGGCTTCTGAATCTTCAGGCTGGCACGTCAGTTACCTCTCTCTCTCTCTGGCAGACATACAAGAGTGGACCACCTATGGTTGCCATCTCATCCTGTAGCCCATTGACAACTTCTTCAACCTGAGCAGTCTGGTGCTCCAACTTTTTAATGTCCTTGCAAATCTCTGCTAAGCTTTTATTGATACGTTGGAGCATTTTGATAATGCTGCCCACATTCAGTCTTTCAGAGGCTCAGGAGCTTGAAAGACTGTCCTATTCCTCCTCCTCCTCCTGATCTCCCAAGCATAGGGTTCTGTCTGAGGCCCTAGAGGGAAAGAAACTCAGGCTGCAGTGTCTGGTACTTGCTTGAGTAGATTTGTGCCTTGCCAACTGCTGATCTGCCCTATCCTATGTCTGATCCATTTTCCTCACACCACAGCTATGCTGATTTGCTAATTTATTTATAGAATTGCAGCTGACTGAGGAGGATTTTACAATGATGGAACCAGCTCCAGCACAAGTCAGTCAATATGAAATCATCAGAAGAACCAGACCAGCAGGAGTTTTATTGAAGTAGACATATGAACATATGAAAACACCAGCAGAAACAGGCCTCGCTGTCTGTTGAGTCTGCTTGATTGTGTAGCTAGCCCCTCAACTTGCAGCTGCCCCACCCACTCCTCCCCTCCTCATAAAAAATCCTCATCTCAGTCTGTCCCTTCCCCTCTTAAAACCATCTATCAAGCTACAGGCTTCCACCTCCTCCCGCAGAGTATTCACTTATCCACCACCATCTCAGTGAAATAATGTCTCCTGACTTCCCTCCTGACTCTTCCCCTCCAATCTCATCTGGCACCCCTCATGACCCCCCTTCTAATCTGGAAAATACCTTCTTTACTAGTCCTGTTAATCCCCTTCAAATATTTAAAGGTTTTGATCATGTCCCCCCTGTCCCTCCTGTCTTCCAGGGAATACATGTTCGGCTCACCCAGCCTCTCCTCATAGGAGTATCCCTCTAACCCCTGGATCACCTTTATTGCCCTCCGCTGTACACCTTCCAACAATCTGATATCCTGCATCAAGAATGGGTGCTAGTACTGCATGCAGTATTTCAGGTGCAGCCTGACCAGCGACCTGTAGAGGGGCAGGATCACCTCCCTATTTCTGGAGGAGATTCCCCTCGCTACACCATAGCATCCTGTTGGCTTATGCTGCCACCCTCCCAAACTAAGCTGAGCTGTTCATCCTCCCCATTATAAATACCCCTAGATCTCTTTCTTCCTTCCTCAGTGCATTCTAGCAGCAGCCCACCCCCCCAAGCTGATAGCTCCTCTCCTGGGTGTTAACCCCAAAGTGCAAGAGCTTGCACTTTTTGGCATTAAACCACAACTGCCATACATCTGACCACTCCTGCAATTTGGTCAGGTCCTCCTGCAGCCCCCTCCACCCTTCAATGTCATCAGCCATGTCACCCATCTTTGTGTTGTCTGCAAAAAGACTGATCTTACTCTGAACCCCGTGGGAGATGTCAGCTATTAATATTGTGAAAAACACTGGTCCCAGTACTGATCCCTGCGGCACCTCACCCATCACATCCCTCAGTGATGAGAGCTCCCCCCCCCACCACCAACCTTTGCTGCCTTCCGTTCAACCAATTGGTGATCCAACTTACCATCTTTGATCTTAGCCCTATATACACCAGCTGCCCCCTTAGCCTCCCATGCAGCACAGAATCAAAGGCCTTGCTGAAGTACAAATACAGAACATTCACCGCATGGCCTTTACCCAGTTCCTTTGTCACCCAGTCATAATACTCAGTCAGATTTGTCTGGCAAGATCTTCCTGAGACAAACCAGTGCTGCTGACCATCCTGGAGACCATTGATCTCCAAAAAGGTCACCAGTCTCTCTTTTAAGATCATCTCCATGAGTTTCTCCACAATCAATGTGAGGCATACTGGTCTGTAGTTCCCTGGTTCATCTCTTGGTCTGCCTTTATAGATGGTTATCACATGGGCCATCCTCCAGTCATGTGGCACACATCCAGTGTCTAAGGACATATTGAACAGGTCTGCCAGTGGTCCTGCCAGGAGCACTGCCAGTTCCCAAAGTACTCTAGGGTGAATGCCATCTGGATCAGGTGCCTTGTCCCCCCTCAGAGCCCTCAATCCTTTCAGCACCCTGTCCTCTGTAATCCCTATATCAGTTACCTCCTGCCCCCTGCCCACTCCTCCTTTCCCAGGTGGTATCTACCCCCCTTTCTCCCTAGTGGACATGGAGCAGAAGTACTCATTCAGTGCCTCCGCCTGGTCCTCCCCCTTCTCCACCCAGTCTCCACCTTTCCTAATCCTCACAATCTGATCCTTGTTTTTCCATCTTTTACTGATGAATCTGAAGAAGTCCTTTTCTCTGTCTTTTATGTCCTGTTCCAGTCTCAGCTCCCTGGATGCCTTGGTCACTCTGACCAGCCTGGTAACCTCCCTGGACTTCTTCAGTCTTGCCCATCCCCCATCTCTTGAGTCTCCTAATGCCTTTTTTTGGCCTTGACCCCTTCCATGACCTCCTTTGTCAGTGAGCTGGGTTTTTTTGCCCGTCCCTTCTTATTCCTTGTTCTTGTACATGTCTCAGTCACCTTAACCAGGCCTTTCTTAAAGATATCCCATTTTTGGCTAGCATCCATGTGCGACTGAATGACTAAATTTCCACCAGATGCTTTCCCAAAATTTCTCCCATCCTATTAAAGTCTGCCCCCTTAAAGTCTATCACTTAGGTACCCGTACGTCCTGTTGCCCTGCCTATGTTGAGAATGAACCAAACAGAGTGGTGGTCACTCCCTGCCAGAGGGTCTTCCACCTCCAGATCCCTTACAGCCTCCCCATTTGGTAGAATCATGTCCAGAGTTCTATTCAGTCTAGTTGGCTCACTGACCAACTACACAAGGAAGCTGTCCTGAAATGCCTCTAGTAATACCTGTTCCCTTGTACTCTTCGTGGATGGAGTGCTCCATTCCACCCCCGGTAGGTTGAAGTCCCCCACCACCATAGTGTTCCCTTTTCTACAGACCCTTCTGATTTGTTCTACTAACTCCCTATCCAGATCCTCCCCTTGGGATGGTGGCCTGTACACCACCCACATCCTCAATGTCCTACATTATGAGTCTTTAAGCTGCATCCATAGGGCCTCTGTCTGCCTTCCTCCCCTTCTTCCCTTATGCATCATATCCCCTCCTGTACATATATTGCCACCCCCTCCTTTTCCGCTAGCCATATCCTTTCTGAATATCCTATACCCTGGGATCATCAAGTTCCATTCCTGGTACTGGGTGGCTCATGTTTCCGTGATGGCCGCAATGTCCACCCTTCAGATTACCAAGAGAGCCTGTAATTCTGCTGATTTGTTACCAAGGCTTCTTGCATTCAGTGAGACCACCCTCCAGCCCATCCATGGCCTCCCCTCTCCTTGAATTACCCCCATCCTAGTCTCCCCCTGTGCCACTGCTCCAGGTTCCTCTCTACTAGCCTGTTGGGTAAGCTTGTTTGGCTCCCCTCTCTGGGATCCCTGCATACCATCTGTCCACTCACCACCCCCCTACCTAGTTTAAATCCACCTTCACAGCTATGTATTCCCCTACTCTCTGCTTTAGTACCCTCTTCCCTTCCCCACTCAAATGTAGCCTATCCTCTGCATAAAGTTCATTGTTGTCCCAGATTCTGTCCTAACTCCCCACCAGCCTGTATCCTCTGGACTAACACCAATCCCTCAGCCAGGTTTTGAACTCCCCAATCCTTACCTTCCTCACCGTACTAGCACAGGGTACTTGGAGCACCTCCAAGAAGGCCACCAATTCCCCCAGTTCCCCACATAGCCTACCCCATTCCTCGAACCTCTTCCCTCACTGCTTATACTGTCTCCCCCACCAGATCATTTGTACCCATGTGCACTACAAGATACAGTTTCCACCTACCCCTCCTAGCACACTTTAGAATTAACTGCCCACCCTACCTGCAGTTAAGCCAGGTATGGACACAGGTGCGACTATGCTGTTCCCCCTTGCTGCCCCATCTAATCCCCTTAAGCATGGAGTTCCCCCGTACTAATACCCCCTCCATCTCCATCCCTCATCTCCCCCCAGCCCCCTACCTTGGTACCTTCTACATGAGTCCACCTCAGCTGAAACCCTCGCTTCCTCCTATGGATCCCCTCACCCCTGGACCATTCTCCTCTGCCCCTTACTGTTCCCTCACCTTCCCCCATCCTTCCCTGCTGTGCCCCCATTACCCCTACCAAAATCCACTTCCTGACCACTGACTCTTGTGCTGTCCTTTGGCTTCCCATTGCCTACCACCTCCTGGAGGTCTCTCACCTCCCCCTCCTCCAATATTGCCAGCACGGTGAACCTATTTCCTGCCATCTTAGCCATGCTGGGTGCAGGCTCCCTCTTCCTTCCCTTACTCCCCCTTCTGTGCTAGGCCTCCTATTTGTAGAGCTTCTGCCCCTTCCCCATCCCCCCAATCCACCGTTCCTCTCATGTGGTGTCCTCCTGCTGCCCTCTACCCCGGCCTCTTCCATGCTCCTCCCAACCTTCCCAATTCACTACTAAGCCACTGTACTTCTTCCTCTAGTCTCCTCAGCCTGACACAGATCGGACACCCCCCCTTAGTTTCCACAATACATTTATCCAGACTGCTGCCTCACAACCATTGCAACCCACTAATCTATTCCTGATGGCCCCCCTAGCAGCCTGCTGCCCCCTGTGCCTCCCTTCTGTGCTGTCCCCATCCTCCCCCATTAGTGCCACCCAACCCCCCCAGTGTGCCCTTCCCCAGCTCCCCTTATTTGCATGCCTCAGCTTCTCTTTTACTCCTGACTTCCCCCTGTAGATGGATCTTATCTAGCGTGTCCTCCCACACCCCCTGTTCTGCTTACTACCAGACCCCCAATTTAACAACCCTTCCCCCTGCAGTGACAGAAAATTGAAGCTCCTCCTATGGCTTCAGTAGAAGAGTGAGTACCCCACGAATGCAGTACATACAATTTACTTTCTCCCTTGAACAACCACTTATGTACTCCACATATCCAATATTAATCACGTTAAGTTCCCCTTATAATACAGAACCCAATCAGTTCCAGCACCCCACAAGTGTCACAGTCACAGTGCCCCTGCTCTGTAGAAGATCCTCCAGAAAAATTGTACAGTACCCTGTTCCTGTTCCTGCCCCAGTCACAGTGCTCCCGACCCAGTGTTAACACCCCCCCAAATTGAAACATACAGTATAATAGACAGCAACAGTGCCTTTCTCTCTGTATGTGTCTCTCCATCAAGCTCCTCTATCTGCCCTCCTCTGATTGATGCTCCTCCTCCTGCTATCCACCAGTGCCCAAACCCCCTCAGGTAGTGATCTGCTCCTTTTAAGAGATATTTGTAACCTCTGTGTTGATATTCACCATTTGCAGCTAGTGCAGAACGTGGCAGCCAGGCTGTTAACTGGAAATCCTAGATCCAGCCATATAACAACTGTGCTTCATGAACTGCACTGGCTGCCTACACAATGGTGTATCCCTTTCAAGGTCACATTACTGACATATAAAGCTCTACATGAACCAGGACCCCAGTACCTGAAAGATCTCCTTTCTCCCTATTACCCCTCCTGCTCACTCTGATCCTCTGGTGAGGGATTGCTAGAGGTTCCCAGGGTGAATTTGGAGATGTTTGGAGGAAGATCTTTTGCCTTCATGGCACCAACCCTGTGGAACTCTCTACCTCGTCAGATATGTGAAAGCCTGACCATGGAGGGATTTGAAAAATCATTTAAAACACATCTTTTTGTGACAGCTTTTATGGGGACATATGTGATTTTATAACTATGTACACAGAGGCACAGCAATGGAGGAAGTGCCTTACTAAAAGTGTCTATCATGAAGGGGAAGCACAGTGGGGGAAATATTCTGTGGTTCGTCCATCACTGCTGGACATCTGGCTATACTGTACCCCCATAATCTGAAGGTAGGAATCTTTAGTGAAGACAGTGGGAGTATCATGCTGAACACCATGAAATGATGGTTATTTCACAAACGCAACATGTTTTGCACATGCACTACTGTACATCTGGTGGTATATTATATGTAAGGCCACTGATTTTTGCTTTTTACTGGAAAAAATGGGAAAATACCAGAATGTTGACTGCCTGCACAGAGGTAAAAACAAAGAATTTCATGGAATTTGGCATTTTAGCACAGCAGAAAATCTACAGAAATTGTATTTTTCTTATAATTGTTTGCTCTACTATTTTTAATTTGCTTCATTTAAAGCTCTGTATTCTAAGCCTTCTATTATTCTGATCATTTATACACATATTAAAATAATGACAGAAGAATCCCATTAAAATCTCTAAATTAGACTTACAATCACCCATGCAATTCCCAGAATTTCAAGTCTTGAAAATGATGAGCAGCTGGAAGAAATACTTGAAACTGTACAGATCATCTGTAATTATTTCTGTTGTTACCCAAATGCACAGAATGCTTCTGCCAGTACCAGCAGAAGCATGATGTTCCTAAGAATTGCTTATTTAAAGATATTTCCACAAGATGGAACACCATCAATTGTGTGGTGGAGAGACTGCAAGTGCGGTTGCATGCAGAGACCACTGCTAACTGTTTATGTGCAGGAGCAATTTTAAAATGAGACTTCTGGGGCCCTGTGCTCCACAGCAGCAAAAGCTACTACCATCATGGTGCACCCTGACCACTACAATCACAGCACTAGGGTTCAGGGGTCACACCTTCACTCAATCAGGCTGTAGATCCTGAAAAATTATCCACAATGAGCTCCTGGGACACCAGAGAAATACAGGATTCCTGACACAAATTTCTGGTCAGTCATCTACTGAATGGACCTTTAGCCTGGCTCCAGAATGATTGACAGCCATGGACAAATGCTGAGTTGGCATTCCACAGTGAATAGCAGTGTCTGCGCCAGGACCCATTCAGTCTGTGTGTGTCTGTAGTGAGAAGCAGACTGATGGATGGAACTGCTGCAGAAGCAGACAGTATGTCTGTAAGAGGCAGAAAGAGAAGTAGTACTCCTGCTACAGAAAAGGCGATAACAGCATGCTAGCACAGCATGAAAACAAAATCTGCAGGCTGCAGCTAAGAGAAAGGCTTTGCTATGCTGTAGTCCAGCCTGAAGTTTAACTGGTACCCCAGTTCATCTGGGAAACCTCCTGATCTGTAACATAGTTAAGTGTTTGTTTACACCACCCCTCAGGACTGGATGCCAGGATGTGCTGTATGGGGCGGATAGGATGGAGGTTTCCATGCAGAACTGTCCTGTATGGGAAGAGGAGGAAGATCCCCTCCTAAATGCAGAGATCATGAGTGGCCTGCATAGTACTAGGAACTCCTTCAGCCAGTCAGGCTCCAGTCTGTTAGCTAAAACCAGAGGCAGGCACCAGGACTGGAGAGTGAGGGAAACTAGCCAGAGAAGGGACTCACTGCAAAATGCTCCATCACTCCAGTTCATCATGGGAGATCCCAGGTCTGGAAGAAGCAGGAATAAACTCAGATTGCCCTGAGACTTGTAACCTGTAAAAAAGTTGGAAAGCATTAACTGGACTTGGCCATCTGGCCAGGAGTTACAAATACCCAATCTGGGTTGAAGAACATTCAGGTGTGTGGTTTTTAATCTGCCAGCATTGCTTTATTTCTTTAAATGCACCACTGCTGATCAATTACATGTAATGTCATCAGGTCTCCACTGTTTCAAAGCTGGGTACCCAGTGAAGCACAGGGAGTTCCATATTAATAACTAATGTTTTTACACTGGCACCAGAGGTGAGAAGGTAGCACCCCTCATATAGGTGGGGAACAGCAACTGCTGAACTGTGCCATGTGTGGTATGGCAGCAGGAAATGTTAAAGAGGGCACAGCCTAGAAGGGCATTTGAAGCACAGCCCTTTGTTACCTACATTTGGCTGCACTTAAGAGGGCTTTGAAAAGCAGGCTGTGTGTATGCGGGCTGGGTCTAGAAGGGCAACAAAGAGCCATTATGTTTATATAGTGTACCTTATTTGATAATGATCCATTTTTCTCCCATTCAGGGGGTTAGAATCCTTAAATAAAGCTCCCTGTTCTTTTGTATGAATTAATTATTTGAGTGATTATTGTTTGAAGTGATAACTTGCATGCTTATTTGGATAACTATTATTTCACTGTATTGGTTTATGGGTGGGGTGTTTACTTGGGAAGGTGGGAGGTACTGGATCCCACGGGGTTGTGCTATACTGACACTAGGCCACTTTGAACCATTGTTTGGGTAGAGGCATTGCACAATTAATTTAAACCATAAATACAAATCCTCCCATTTAGGAGTTTATCAACCCAAATCCCTCACCATTGTTGAGCCCACATGGTAGGGGAAGTAACCCTAACATCCAAAGCAACCTGATTAAATTAATGAAACATATAGTAGATTATCCACATTTATAGTTCTTCAGTTTTCAGTTTTACTGCCCCGCTCTTCGCCATTCTCTGAGGACAAGTTCCATTTGTGCACAAGGAATTGTTTCAGAATATTTATAAAATAAATTGTTTCAGTGACACTTGGACAAACAAACGTTATTGGATATAACAGTAACTTTATCTGATAAGACTTACACCAGTAGAAAACTGAGAAACAGAATCAGGGTCATACAATAAATGTAGTCCAGTATAGACCAATGTAAAGTATGGTTTAAACAGACTATTTACCTTTCATCACACCCGTGTCTGATGAGGTCATAATGCTTGTTTACTGTCAAATATAGTTGCTGTCAGCTTTTGTGAATTATGTATATAGAATTTATCTGGTGTAGGCTACAAACCAAAATTCTGCTTAAACTAACGAAGAATTACATTTCAGTATTTATTATGCACAATACTTCTTGCATCAAGTATTATATAGGCAGTCAGTCATGACCCGAGAGACAACAATGAAAAGAACGGGTCAGGCTGAAAGATACTGCAGATATTATTGAAACATTCTAATTTTTAAAACTATTAACAGCTAAGGGGAAAGCATTTTCTAGAGTCCTCTTCAGTGGAAACTTGAAAGTCAGTCAACACATCATATTGACATAGTTTATTAATGCACTACAACATGCCATGCCAGTAAATACCCAAAGGCCCACTCTAAAGTAAATACTCAACTTAAGCACTTAAAATTAAAATGAGAAATCATATTGAACAATCCTTTATTGTTAACATCAGTCATTAGCATTCTAAGTACTGTAACTTATGTTTTCTGCTTCTTTCTAAATCATGTCCCTGACCGCACACTACAGTACCAGCAGCTCTGCTTCAGATCATGAAATAGGAACTACTTACTTACACATTCTTAATGTGGCTGCAGCAGTATTAAGATAAGAGGTTTCCATGTGTCAGGTTTCCTTCTCCTTAAAGGAGGTGGTTGGTTTCATCTTGTAGAAGTGTATAACTCTCAGCTACAGAAGCAAATGAAATATGCTGAACTCAGTAATACCAGAAAATCTATTTAGATGCCAGCTTCCACTGGGGTTTGAACATAAGCCTCTTGTGTGTAAGGGGAAAGCCAAATACTGATTGTGTACTTTAATCCTCTCACACTGTATCTTTATATAAAATGAGACAGGCCACATTCCTTAATATGCATATATATCCTGTGACAACAAATGTTAAGTAGTTGAGAATACAATGGGAATATCCCCAAGACTAAAAAATAACAAAACATTAAACTTAAAATAATGGCTGTAGTTTTGGAATTAATAAAGAAGGCCTAACGGAGCTTGTCTCCAATAATTCTGAAGTTGGTTACTGTACCTTCTGTATCTGTGTTAATTTTATGTAATGGGAGGAGGTTCAGTTTAAACACTGGGCCCTCATGAATTCTAAAGCTCATAACATTAGAAATTCAGCATGTATTTAATGTGTTAGTATGATGAAAATAAGAACATACAGAGAGTGTATACAATGACCTGACTCAGAATATGCTATTTAACTTCTTTAGTGAGAAGACAGGACAATACCATACGAGATGTAGATGTACTGTATACCTCCAATAAATGTGCTGTTGGAATGCTTATTGAAATCTGTGACATACTTAAATAATTCAATCAGTCTAGTTGTGCTTTAAAAACATGAAGAGTACTAAATTCCACAAGCTCCTTGAGTAGGCTATTCCACAACTATTAACCCTCTATGTGACATAATGCTGTCTTATATTTCCACTTATTCGGTGCTCCATTTGAGTGTATGCCCTCTAGTTCTGCAAACACTTACCAGCTTGAACATCTGTGCATTCTTCACCCTGTCCATCATCTTTAGTATTCAGAAAACTGATCATGTCTCCTCTCTGCCTTCTCCATTCTTGGCTGAATAATCTGAGTATGCCTAATCCATCCTCATACAGCAGTGACCAGAACTGAGCACAATACTCCAGGTATGGTCTAACCAAGTCATTGAACGGGGAGAGCAACACCTCCCTAGACCTGCCCCTTTTCCACTCCTGTTGCATTAGAACTGTGTGTTTTTGTTTTTGATTGTGGTAGCACATTACCAATCTGGCTTCCACATACTGTCCGCAATTATCCTGGGATCATTTTATTCAGTTGTGCTGTCCACTGTTACACCACAAACGATCATGGGTGACCTAAATATCTTAACCTTAGCTGTAGTACATTGCAGTTTCCCACACTAAACCTAAGTCCCTATTTCTTACACTGCACTCTTTTTGTAACTCCAACTATGGTGCATTCCACTTCTCTGCTGTATCCACTCTTCTTGCCAATTTAGTCATTACAGTAGTGAATCTCAGCAGCCTGCCACTCCCCCCATCTAGGTAATTAGTAAATATGTTCAAGAGAAATGAACCCAGCACTGGTTACTTCACTTATCACATCCCCAACTCTTAATAGTGATCATTCAACACTCTCTGTTTCCTATCTGTCATCTAATGTGCTACCACTCTTCTGTAAATTTTGTTGACTACATAATGTGCCACTTTCTCCAAAGCTTTCTATGTGGTATGGTGTAAAAAGGCCTTTCCAAAGTACAGATGGACTACATCCACCATATGGTCCCTATCCACCTCTCTAATTACCAAATTGATGAAAGTAATCAAGTTGGTTTTGCAAGATCTATCTTTTGTGAGTCATATTGTCTGCTAGAGAACAGCTCCATTGTCCTCTGCTGTATGTGCTGCACCACTAAATAGTATGTGACTGACTTAAATACCTTACTAAACATGTAGGTAAGGCTGAGAGATCTGTAGTTATCTGGGTCTCACCTTGCTCTCTTCTTGAACAGGGGATGACAGTGACTGTTTTCCAATTCTCTGGCACCATCCCTGTCTGTAAGAAGTCATGAAACATTTCAGCAAGAGGCATAGCCTGAACCCCTTTTAATGCCACTACATCCCTCAGATGGCTGCCAACCAGATCCTGGAATTTTCCTGGACTCACATCCTCTACTTAGCTTTTAATCCTAGCATAATCAGCACTGACTCTTGATCAGCCTGCAGCTTTCCCATAATGTCCACTCCCACCTGGTCATGCCCCCTTTTTTTCTGACTGAATACTAACATAAAGTAGCTACCATATGTCTTTTGAATAGGAACAGCAGCTTCTATTAAATCGGTGTATTTTGGCCTGCAGCATGTATTCAAGGGTAGCTTGTGTTAAAAACTCTAATATGTTAATAGATCCTGGATTTGATTAAGTACAGTATACTAAGGACTAGGTTAAGGGCTATTCCAGCAAGGCCCAGGCCTAGGGCCCTAGCCTGCTGGGAGTCCCAAGCTCTGAGAGGATCATGCTGCCTATAGAAAACAGACTCAGGCAGTCTAATTTCTAATCTTTCCTTTCTGAGGCAATTCAGTTTAATCACTGCAACAAAGCACTGCTGTTACAGCTCCTATTAACACCTCATTACCGATTAACACCTCTGAGCTACATACCTGGCCTCATCTGGAATGGAAATTTGCTTTATCTGCAGCTACTGTAGTGATAGGTTCAACATAATAAACTTTTGAATACTGTTAAAGCATGAGTCCCATTTCCTAGCTATACTAGCCAGTTTGAGGAAAACATTAGCACTGCTGGGGCTGTTTATTAATTCCTTTCTGCTTGCTGTGGCAGCCCAGAGCTGACCTTAGGCACTCTCAGTTCAGCAGCTACTGAGGCCCTTAACTCAAAAGGTTCTCAGCCTATTCTCATGCAAAGTACTGTATAGAAGGTTGAATTAGAGTCTGCTATATTTAACATGAGCCAACCTTATTATATATACACATATTCATGTCCAATAGAATTAGCATGGACAGCTTACTCTTCAATACAGTACTACTGACAATCAGCTGTCCATTATATTTCACTATCCATTTATCTTCACTGATTGTCAGCAATAGTGAATATAGCGAAAATAAACAGCTAGCGAAAATAACCTTCTATACAGTATTTGTCTTCAAGATTGTTTCTTTTTTAATTATTCAGATGTATTACTGTGAACTGTTGAAGTGACACACAAGAGGAGTCCACTGGCCAAAAACTTTCAAATGGTATCGCAGTGACAAGAAGATGCCTACCACAGTAAAGGCATAGTGGCTCCTATGACTAACATTGCTGGGGCCCCCAAAACATAAAGCCTCGTTTGTGGCAGCCCTAATGAATTTAGCCTACCCTATGACTGTGCCTGTGGTTATCTTATTGTTCCAGTTTCTTCTAAGGAATTTTTTTTATCTTTAATAAGTTGCAAGGTGTGATTTATTCCCATCTTATGGTTTATGTGGGTAATGTACCATAGGTATTACTTACACTCACTTGTGGAAGGAATAATTTTTCTAGTCATGATTTGGATCAAGAATGGTGAGAGGACTACCACAAGTTAAGTTGGATTTGGAGGAATAGGCAAGGACAATGCTTAAAGCAGTAGTGCACGTTAGTGTTGAAAATTCTGACCTGTACTGTTTTATTCTATTTTAAATTTCCCTTTATCACCTGTCTTGTATGATACCCTTTTTTGTATGAGAACACTTTATTGTTATTGTCTTTAAATAGAAATACAACAGTGGGCAAACACAAAAACATATCAAAGTCATAAGTACAGAGGTACATTTCTAAAACTGTACAATGAATCCCTGCATTGGGAGTAATCATTACCCATAATACAGTCAAACACAAATACCAGCACAGCTGGGAAGACTCTGGGCATATTCTTCCACCTAAAAGTTTGAAACAGAGAACATCACACAAAATCCACCACCCCAAAACATGACAAAATTGGTCACCAGGTGTCCCAAAATAAACAGACATCCTTATTCCGCCAAAAATAAATCTTAACATAAGAAGCCAATTTAACCAAAGCCTGCAACCATTGGGTTATTTTAGGGATGTTGATCTGGGCCCATTTTAACAGAATCTGCATCACAGACTCTAAGGCCACATATGTAGTGAATATTTATACTTCACAAGTTTCCAGGGTAAGACTTTGAGGTCCCCTAAAAGTCAAAACTGGGTTGACCATATAAGAGGAGTATTAAATGCCTTTTCCAGTTCACTAAAGACAGAAATAAAAAAAAAACAGAGATCAAGGGACACTCCCATAGAATATGAAACAAACTGCCAACCCCCTCATTACACCTCCAACATAAGCCAGATGTTTCCATACCTAGGTTTTGAAATCTAGCCAGGGTCTTATACCAGTTACTAAAAATGTTTTTCTGGCTCAACTGTAACTTTGGATCAATCACATTTTTCTGAGCATAAATCCAATAGGATTTCTAAGCCTCCTCAACTAATTTTTCTTTTTAGTTTCAATTTATTTATTATACTGGACTGGCATGTCAGCAAAATTGCCTGTTTTCACAAGTGTCCAGTTCTGATTAAGTACAACAGGAGGTTACAAAATTATGCCAAACAGTAAAAGGTATAGTGTTGGGGAAAAGGGACAAGAATTGGGACATAGAGTACAAAAATGTAACAAAACAGTTTAGAATAGACATTTACAATTCAAAACGTTGACACAGTGCTTGACAGGAATTAAGGACAATTGCCCACAGGAGTATATCAAAACAATACAATAAACATTAACAAGTGAGACTGGGAGTGCTTGGTAGTATCAGATTTGAATAACCTGCTTCCATTATGTTCAGGGCAAGATTAAGATGTTAGGAGAGGCAGAATAAAAGTATCCAGTGGGAATATTACTTAGTAGGGCACTTGCAGATTGAGCCCTGAGCAAGGTAGGATTTTAGGTTGTGTTTGAAGGAGGCCAGAGAGGAGCACCAGTGATCACAGGGGAAAACTGTTGTACAGGTTGGTGTCCTAGTAGACAAGGGTTTTCTGGCCTTATGTGGTCTGACAGAAGGGGATGGAGAAGGGGGGACTTCTGGTGGAATGGGGACTGACTTGGGGAAAAGGGACAGAATGCTGTCCGGTAAGAGGTCCAGTTAGAGTTTGTGAAAGAAGGTGACTATTTTGCTGTTGATCCTGTCTTCTAGGGAGGTCTACATGGAGATTTGGTTGAGGTCACAGTGGTGGGTCATTCTGGGGAGACCTGAGACAAAACAAATGATATTGTGACAGGTAGTATGGAGTTTTTGGTGGTTAATCTGAGAGAGGGGTGGAAAATAGACTAAGCCACCATAGTCTAGGAGTGGCATAAGGAAACTGTTAGTGAGCAAGGTCTTTGATTAATTGGTTAGGTAAGGCCTCTAAATGTCCTTGAAGTTCCTCTACCCATTTCACTCTGCAAATTTCCCAATTAGGAAGATATTTCTCTTGAAGTGTATGATAAATGACACTAGTATGCCCCCTTGAAAGCATGCACCACTTGTGTACCATGGAAATGGAATCTAAACATTTTAAAACATACTCTTTTGTAAACCACTTAGCAAGGGCATGTCTCAGTTGAAGGAATTGTAAGATACCCTTGTTTCTCAACTTTGAGTCAGTTTTCACCTTTTTTTAACTTTTGAAATAAAAAGAAGCACTCCTTTTAATATACCTTGGTACAGGTTTTCATCAATAGTCACTGTTGTATTTGAACACCCATTATTTAACGTCACTTTTCTTCTGACAAAAAATTAATATGCAGTAGCCTGTGCCCTCTCACCTTATGGAGCAACAGGGATACCAAACCTGTTCGATATACTGATGAAAACCTAGTCCAAGCCACAATAAAAGGGGTGCTTCTTTTAATATTCTTTTAGTATTTTAAATGTAAAAAAGTATTAAAGCATACTCGTCATCTGGAAAGAAGGGCATTGTACATGACGAGCTACGGGGTAGTCTAAAATAGAACACAAATGTATAGGTGAATATTTTCACCATAATATGCATTCCTGCTTCGATTCATTGCCATTTTTTTTGTTCAAAAATTGTGTTGGTTCTTGTTCTATTTGCTCCAGAATCTTACACCAGGATCTGTGCTGGATGGTGAGGTATGGCGGTAAGAACTAGGCGATGGGATGAAAGGTGCAGACTGGCAACTGGATAGGAGCTGAGAAAGGCAAAGGTCAGAAATTCATTGCGATATGTCTGACCTGCTGGTGCAGCAGCAGGGGGGTAGCTCATGATGCTGGTAACTCACATTTGGCTGCTGTGGGTATCCTTTGTGCTTGCCCAGCATACTATCCACCATAAATGATGCAACTACTTCAGTAACAATTGACTCCTACAGCAGAGATCACAGACCAGAGATTGTGCAGATTTAATAGATAGTTTGGTAACAGATGTGACAGTGGTTATACAAAAAGGGTCCATATTAGACCATTAAATTAGAGATTGCACTTCTGAATTCTAGTATTGATCCCTGGCTTCAGCTCCATATAATCAAGGCACTTGTTACAAGACTCCTGTTTGTTGAACACTGGCTTCGATTTGTACAAAAACCTGATTTAAAGTCAGGAAACAAGCATTACAAAAGACACACCATAGTACTGAGTCGAACACCCCCACACTCCCCCTATACAGACAATACAAAACATCTGAGCATGGGGGCAGAGCCAGAGATCAGAAAGTGGAATGGAATGAGTGGCCAGTTCCACAGTGGCAAATTATGATCCTGCCCCTTTCAAAAGGGATAACATTAAAAAAGTAATACAACAATGGAGGAGCTCTCATTCATGTTAGGGAGCTCCATGTTTTCCTTTTTTTTGTATGTAAGTTTTTATTGTCTTTTCTATTTTATGACAGTACAAAAAAACGTATATCCTGGCCAGAAGGGAGGTTCCTCATTGAAATTACAGTTCTAAGTTATGATGGGAACAAAAATGATGCTTTATGAAATAGGTATATCAATATTCCATATATAAATTTAGACAATGCAATTATCATACCTTATACTCTTATTGTCACATAAATCTCTAATTTCAAAGGTGACCTAATTCTGATGCTAGTCTATATATGTTCCTAACAAAGGGGGAGGAAGGGTGAGAACTGTGAGGGAGGTATAGGGTAGAGGGTTCTTTTTACATCCATTTTTTCTTGTGAACACAGAGAAAGGTGCCAGCCTTGGAACTGTTAGTTTTTGGTGACTGCCACTCCTAAGCTGCTGACTATGATTTTTTGCTGTGAAGTATTTGTTTAATCTTACATATCCTCTAATTTGTGTATATGGTTACAGCTCTATATTGTCTCTCCGATACAGCAACCATTGCACAGTCATGTAGCTGAAACCAAGCAATACATATGAGAATTAAATAAAATAGTCAACCTTAGAACTGTTTGGCTGTTTTCGGTGACTGCAGTTCCTATGTTGCTGTTCGTGGTGGTATCCAGTGATGATAGTGCTTATAAATGAGCATTGGTAAAATTAGCAACTTATTTATAGCACTATCAACATCCACTACCCTGCAAGGGTAGTGATTGTTTAGGCACAAAAGATACCAAAAGGGGAGGGATAGCGAGCTGTAAGGGACGGATTGGAGGGAAGGTTTTGGAAGAGAGGTGAGCCTGCTGCAACCAAGCAACCCTGTGGTGTTGTGTGGTGGTGAGGGTGGCTGGCTACAGTGCAGTAGGCACTGGGTTTGGGACTTGCCTAGGGGCAATTGTTTTTGCCACTGCTTGCAGCTGTCTATTTTATTTTTTCCACTGCTGTGTTTTTCCCCTTCCTCGACATGCACCCCCCTCCCGGAGTTAAGAATTCTTAGTAAGGGGGTAGCGGGGGGCACATCCCCCCTGCAAAAACACTTTAATCTGCCAGAAGTTGGGTCACTGACAATTGCATATCATCAAAATGCTTTTTAGAGATACATATTCATTAAGATAGTGATCGCTGTATTGCAATCGCTATCATCACATGAAACAGATTGTGGTTTATTAGTGTGATGTACTGTATTCATCTTATTTGGTGGTCCAAGTACTGCAGATGGTAAGTGAGATTTGTTTTCATACTGCCATTTGTGGGTTCTTTTTTATATCATAGATTATTAAGCTATAGTATGAGAAACATGGGGTAAGATTTTCAAAACTGTGCGGTTATCACATGGCCTGGGTGCACCAAAGATATGGCGCATCAGGATCGTGGCAATCTCAATGGATTTTCTATCCCATGAGGCAACTGACACAAGCTAGACAATCTTGTTGTTGTATAGCTTGTGCCAATCATGGGGACCATTTTCACAGAGCCTGAGCCTGAGACTCGGCATAAGCTGCTGTAAAGCACGCACACTGCCACAACCATGTCTGAACTTTGAAAATAAGGCACACTTGTTGCAAAGGGGTATGACACATGGAAAAGGTTTTTTTTTTTTCTATTTAAAGTTTATTAATAGTTTTACCATACATGACAGATCTTCCAGTACAGATACAATTCACATAGACAATGTACATTAGTCTAGATCTGTTCACTCCCCCCTTCCCACTCCTCCCCCCACCCACATCTCCATTCCCCGCCCCACTAGTACAGTCTTGAATTAAAACCTGTTCCCTACCATTCCCACAGCACAGACAATACAATGATAATAAAGTACCTCAGATAGTAAAGTCCTCACTCTGAGAAGCTCTAAATCGAGAGTAACGTGTATAAGGGGTCCCATATTTTCTTGAACCTATCCAACCTATTATTTAAACTTGCAATAGCCTTTTCCATTCTGAGATTTGCAAGGAGCTCAGATAGCCATTCCCCATACTTGATTTCAGATTGGTCTTTCCAGTGTCTTAGAACTACTTTCTTAAGTGAAAGGGATATCAAGGCCATGTAATATTTTTTATTAGGGAAACTAATACCTGAAAAGTCACCTAAGATGCATATTTCAGGATTAAATAAATCCTCTGTTCCCAAAATGAGATCAATCTTATTTCGAATGGTGGTCCAGAGAGGCATTATTTTGGGACAAGTCCAAAAAATATGAAGTAAGGAGCCCTCGTATTTAGAGCATCTCACACATTGAGAAGAGGATGTTAAACCGTACTTTAACATTTTCTCAGGGGAAAGATATACATTGTGTAAAATAAACATTTGCATCATCCTTAATCTGTCTTGCGTTATGAATTTATGACAATTAAACCAAAGATCTGCCCAATTAATGTCGTAGCCAGGGAAGTGAGAAGACCAGTAACGAGTTGGACCATAGCAGTCTGGATACGATCTATCAAACAAAATACCGTAAATCTTGGAGACCGCTGTCTGCTGGCCCGCCAATTGAGCCAAATAGGGCACTAAGGGAGGGTCTGTACATGGGCATAGCTTTTGCCCAAACACTTTAATTAACAGGTGTCTGAGTTGGATGACTCTAAAAATATGTTTAGTAGGGATCTTAAAGTTTTGCATTATACATTGGCTTGATAACCAGGCGTCATCATCCCCTATTAAGGAATTCAGTGGGTTATCCTTCAGTTGAGGTAACCAGTTAGAGGGGATACATTTATCACTGATCTTAAAATTGGGATTTCCGAACAGGGGTTGATTTGTGTCTCTTTTATTATCATATTTAAGAAAACAACACAGTTGAGAGTGAACTCTAAGTGATAATGCTATGGGGTATATTTTAACCTGCTGGGAAGAGATTCTCTTGATATGCAGTAGGGCCTCTGGTGCTAAGCCACACATCATGATCTGGGCCCGCCTCATTTTGAGCCATGGCGGGTGTAACTCGCTGATACCGTAGTGTCCATCTCAGGTATTTATTAATGTGGCTCACCCAGAAATAGAGCCCTAGGTGAGGCAAGCGCAAACCACCTCTCAACTTAGGTGCACTTAATTTATGGAACGCGATCCTAGTAGTCTTGTATGCCCAGACAAACTTTAAAAACAAACTATTTACCTTCTTGAACCACGATACTGGGAGCCAAATATTAAGCATTGACAGGGGATAGAAAAGCTGTGGAAATACGTTCATTTTGAGCAGGTTAACTCTTCCCCAAATAGAAATAGGGAGGGAGGCCCATCTGCTGAGATCCTGTTTGATCACATGTAGCAGAGAATCCAAATTCAATTTTATAGAGTTTCTGGTAAGTCTGGATAATTCGATACCTAAATATCGGAGGGAGTCCTGTTTCCAGGCTAGTCCCATTTCTAGGATATCCGCTTTGTGGAGCTTGTGATTACGGGGGAAAACAGTTGCTTTGTTTACATTTAGTTTGTAATTAGAGACTGAACTAAAGGATTTAATAATCTTTAACATTGGGGGGATGGAAGAAACGGGGTTGGCAACTTGGAGGAGAAGGTCATCTACGTAAGCGGAGACCTTGACCTCACATGGGCAAATCGGAATTCTTTGTACCTCTGGACAGGCCTTCAGTCTACAGATTAGTGGCTCTAAATATATGTTGAACAATAAAGGGGAGAGAAGGCAACCTTGCCTAGTTCCAGAATACAGGGTAAATGGATCCAAAATAACTCCGTTGCCCGATATTCTTGCAGTGGGAAAATGATAAAGGGATTTGATCCAGGTCTGAAAGGCATTAGGAAATTTAAAGGCTTCCAGCGTCTGGAATAAGTATTGCCAGTTAACTCTGTCAAATGCCTTCTCGGCATCCAGAGAGATTAGAGCCGCAGGATATGGGGCATCTTTGGACGCCAAGAAGACATGAGCCAGGGTGCGGAGGTGGTCCGAGGAAAATCTGCCTTTCATGAATCCCACTTGTTCGGGGCCAATAATGGAAGGGAGAATCAGGTTCAGATGGCAAGCTATTAGTTTGGCCAGTATCTTAACGTCCTGGTTCAGAAGGGAAATCGGTCGGTAATTTGTGACTAGTTCAGGTGCCTTGCCCGGCTTAGGAATAAGCACAATTAGTGCTTCAAAAAGAGAAGCATCTACTTTAGCTCCAGAAAGCATATGCTGGAATAAAGGAAGCAACAAAGGGATGACAGAGGTTTTAAACCTTTGATAAAAGTAAGCTGAGAAACCATCTATCCCTGGGGTTTTGTTTAAGGGTAAAGTACTTATTACTTTAAATATCTCATTGCTTGTAATAGGTGAAATTAATGCCCTCTGCTGGTCTTCAGTAAGACTCGGCAAGGGGGTCTCCCTAAGATAGCTTTCTAGCTGAATCTGGGTTGGGGAGTCTGGCATAGGGCCATATAGATCAGTGTAATAGTTAAGGAATTCCAATACTATGTCATTCGGGGCGGTCTTCAGAAGTCCGTCCGTTTGAGATAGGATAGAAGCAATATACCTAGAGGATTCTATTTGTTTAATTCTATGAGCCAGGAGGTGTCCTGCTTTCTCCCCCGGTCAGTAAATTATGCCTGTGTTTTTAAGATAGCGTATTCCACTTTTTCTTGGAGAATCTTGAGATAGGCCGCCCTTAATTTAATGAGCTTTTGAAATGTGGGTTCTGGTGTGGCAAGAGACAGGTCCTTTTCTATGGCCCTTATTTGAAGCAGCAGCTGGGACATCTCCTGCTCCTTTGTTTTCTTCCTATTAGAAGCTAACCCAATAAATACTACCCTTAGGTAAGCCTTAAAGGCACACCAGAGGATGTCCAGCCTTTGGGTTGTGCCCTGATTAAACTGAATAAACTGATCTATATGGTCCTGTACTGTGCGAGCCAAATTAAGGTCTTTAATGAGTTGATCGTTAAGTTTCCATCTTCCTCCACCTCTTCGCAGAGGTTCTATAGTCAGTTGACAGCTTATGAGGGAATGATCTGATGGGGGTCCCGGCTGTATCGAGGAATCAATAACTTGTGGGATGCAAGCCCTTGAGATAAGCAAGTAATCTATTCTGGACGAGGTTTTATGGACCGGGGAGATAAAGGTATATTCCCTATCACCGGGGTGTAAAACCCTCCAAATATCACACAGTCCTACCTGGTCTAGTAAATCTCTAAACGCACGCTGGGCCGGAGATAATCCCCTCCTTGAATGCCCGGTTTTATCTACCACCGGGTCATACACCAAGTTAAAGTCCACACCAAGTATCATCGGAATTGAGAGAAAAGGAAGTAAAGTGGTAATAATTTGTGTAAAAAAACTAGGGGAATCCTGGTTTGGTCCGTAAATACTCCCCAAGAGTATTTATTTTGCATATAGGTTACCTATAACGAAAATAAATCTACCCTTGGGGTCTTTTATTATTTGTGTCGAGGTAAAGGGGAGTTTCCTATGGACCAAGATCATGGTACTGCCACTATTTGTGGAGCACTCGGCTGAAAAGACCTGTCCCACCTGTAGCCTCCGCAACTTAATGGCCTCAACATCTAGCAGATGCGTTTCCTGCAGAAACATGATTTCTGCAGCAACCAAGTTTAAATGCTTTAAGATCAAATATTGTTTAGTTTTAAATCTAATCCCTTTAACGTTCCATGTTATAACATTCAATGGTTTAGTCATTGACCTTTAACTATACAATTCGATAGTAGTGTAAATGCAAAAAGGAATCCACCGGAAGTATTGCGGAGGAGTCTGTATGTGCTGTGCTGTGCCCTCCCCACCTCCCTTACACCCAGCCCCTTACCCATTCCCTTTATTTTCTCCCCTAAACCCATCCCCCCAGACCATATAGCGAATACTATCTTTGCCAAATCAATGACCCAAATTGCCCCCCCTTCTATTATTCCCACTTTGTGCAGAACCACTTTTCACTACTCTCCCAGTTGTTCTGCCCTGTCGCCTGACTCCAAGAAGAGTCACTATAAAACTATACAAAAACTTGTAGAAGGCTCAAAATATTTACTTCAGGGGAAACCCCCATACACATTTGATGGGATAATCCCCAACATGATAGCAACACCGACTAGTCCCTTCAACTAAAAGTGAACCACACTAATTATAAACTGCAAACTTGGTTATAGGTTTGTTAGTGTAACAGTACCTAATCAGGGGGGTGACTACAATATGGCCTAAAAATGAACAACTGCACTTAGTTGTGACTACTTGGCCAGTTTGTATGACCTTATTATGCCCCCTTGGGAAAGATAAAGCGCTCTAAAGATGGGGGGGGACTTTATCTTCATGCATAGGTTTGATTCCCATTAACTCAAAAGGAAGCCCACACATTTATCAAGAGACCCCCACAGGCGCTTGGGAGGTAATCCTCCTTAAAACAAAATCCTATGTGCCCAAATCAGCAAATAGTTATCCCTAATCAGCGGGTTAGCATGAAACAAAAACAAAGAGCACTTCTCTGGTTATTATTAAACCAACATACTGTCCCCTAATAACGCCTAGAGGCAGAGGGCACCATCTCAATCAGTGTCTTCAAAAAAAGAAACAACTGAAAACTACTGTGAAATAAACACAAGAATTAGGACCAGAGGTCTGATAGACCACACTGCCGAACTAGCCGAGCTATAAGAAGTCCAGATTTTGGCTCACTATGCATCCCCACATAATGTCCATTCATTCTTCTTCTTCTGTCTTCCGGGAACCTCTAGTGGTAGCAGAGCGCAACCGCAACTTCCATTCGCTCGGAGAAACTGGTAGCAATTCCCCATATGCCAACTAGACCTCTTGGAAAACAGTTCCTGTCCTTCAAATAATGTACACTGTCTGAAGTTTCAGGCCTCCTTTTCAAGGTAAAAGTCTTTATATAAAGGATTTAACCAAGGCTAGACTGGGGTTCTGAAGCTTGTAGCCCAGATGAGGTGTGTGTGGGGGGGGTGATCTTCCATACGACGATTATCGGGATTTCATGATCAACTACTTAAGTTTCAGCTTTCTTGTATTGGAGGACACAGCTACCAGAGTCCCATTTAATTACTTTCAGCAATTGCTAAACAGGTCAGGCAGGGACTTCTGAAGGGCCGCTTTAGCCACCTCCACCTCCACCTCCTCGAATGCAACCCAAGAGCTGTCCAGCAATACTTGCAGCCTGGCAGGGTATCCCATTTTGAACTTTATACCAGAAGCGATTAGTTTTGAGACAATTGGATGGAATTGTGTGCGACGTTGCCTAACAGAAGCAGGGAGGTCTTGGGTTATTCTGATTTTTACACCCTCCCATCTAATTTCTTGCAGCTCCTTTATCTTTCCCAGTAAATATTGCCTCTCTTGATAATTAAAGAACCTGCATATTATCAGACGGGGCAAGGCTCCAGGTGGTGGCATGGGTCGGAGAGCTCTGTGTGCACACTCTATCATGTAGACTTTACCAAATGGAGAAGGGCCAGCTAGTTTTTCCAACAGTTTTTGAATGAAGCTAATAGCATTTGGACCTTCTTCTTTTTCTGGGATACCAAGAAAGACCGTGTTGTTTCTGCGGCACCTTCCTTCCAAATCCTCCAGTTTGGCCTCCAGTTTTTTGATCCTGTAATGGCTTTCTACTACCACTTCCCTTATGCTGTCTGCTTTTTTCTCCAATGAGACAGTACGGGCTTCATTGTCGGTGATTCTTGTGGTTAGGTCCTCCAGTACCGCGGTCATCTGTTTAACCTCTGTTGTAAGGGATTTAACATCCTCCCTGAACGGGGTGAATTTGGCAAGAAACCATTCCAGTGTTAGAGGGATTTCCCCGGGTTCTCTCACTGGAGTGGTGCTGTTAGCTGCTACCTTGCTGGCATGACTTTGCTGGGCCTTAGGCTGTTTGCTCTGTTTCTCAGGGGATACCGCCGGGGTGTGTTTAGGGGGTGCCGAACGCATCTCCGCCTCCATTTTCGTTGACCCGACTCTTCTCCTGTCCTTGATCAAGTAGTTAGCCCCCAGATAACAGCCTTAAGAAGAAATGAATGTTTCAAAAAGGGCTTTTTAACGCGCCAGGCGATGGGAGCTAAACTAGTGAGCTGCTACTCGGCGTGCTGCATCACGTGGTCCCCCATGGAAAAGGTTTAATGCAGGGCTTGATGCAAGCCTGGCAACACCCTTTAAAAATCTGGCCTGTGGAGTCAACAGCAGTATGCAAGTATCTGAATAGATCCCACAATCATACATGTGTCAGGGATCAACAAGTAAACAAAAAAGAGAAATACATAGGAGTAGGTATTAAGGACAAGCTCAAACTCTTTGCGGATGACACAAAACTAGGTAGTAGAGTTTACAGCGTGGAGACAGTCAGGGACCCGCAAAAAGACTTACAAAGGCTCGAAAGATGGTCCAATATCTGGCAGCTTAGGTTCAATGCAAAGAAGTGCAAAATGCTGATTCTAGGTAAAGGAAATCCCAAAATGGAATACCGGCTCAATGGGATCCAACTCAATACCTTTCAGGAGGAGAGAGACCTTGGAGTCATCATAAACAACACCCTAAAGCAGCTGAGCCAATACAATAAAACTTAGAGCATGGCAAGCAAAATGCTAGGGGGTATATGGAGAAGGTTTGATAGTAGGAACAAGGAGGCGATCCTCCCACTCTATAGGTCCTTGATAAGGGAGGGGGATATGATTGAGATGTTCAAATTCTTGAGAAGCATCAATGAGATTCCCTACTCAGAATTATTCAATAGAGTAGCTGACTCATCCACTAGAGGGCACGAATTGAAACTATGGGGGGGGGGCTTCAGCTGAGGTAGTAGGTGCATGGATTGTGGTAGCATTTAAGAGGGGTTGGGAAAGGGCAAGGCCTGAGGTAGTAACAAAGAGGTCAGGAAGAGGCAAAAGATTGGTGAGAGGCTAGATCCTGAGACTTGTAGCTGGTCTTGGAAACTCTTGAGCAGACTAGATGAACCATTGGTCTCCTTCTGCCATCACTTTCTATTTTTCTGTTTCTACAGTGCTTCGTTGCTACAACAAACAAAAAGAAGTGCATCAGCTATGTTTGTTATAGTGCGTTGTTTGTTAAATCAAGTAATGCTGGCATAAAACATGCTAACGCATGTTAAATCATTTTTTAGTCTGGTAATTTTGGACACATACTTGTTAAAAACAAAGGATAAAAAAATACTGTAGTAGCAAATATATTGTATTTGCTTGTAAATACTGTACACTGTGTATTTCTCTCATTTCTCACCCCACTGGTGCTTTGTTTCCCAGCTCTGGCAATGTGGCGTGTGTTTGTAGCTCAAACTTTTCATCAGTGTTTGGCAGACTGTCAATGGGAACTTACTGACTGATGCTTTCAGATTACCTGATAAACAGAGAATTCAAATAACACTGGTGCAGTAAAACTTGTATGATGTCACCTGTCACAATAATAAGAGCAAGTAACCTGCATGTCATGGTGCTTCCCCAGCTAAGATGGATCACGCTGGATAAGGAAGTAAGAGGAAGCAAAATGTGTGGTAGGTAGACAGTCTACAACACAGAATTTCAAGATGCAGAAGATGCAGCTTTAGTTTAGTTTTACAATTTAAGCTCCACTTTGGGTTGAAAGAAACAGTGCTCCCTCACTGATAATGCTTACCCACTATACCACAATACCACCATACCACAAACAGCTGATATGAGCTGTTAGTATCTTTTTTCCTTGGAGCCATGCTTCAGATTCAGTATACCCATGTTTTTGCTATTGTGGGGTATGTTATAGTGAGGAGCACTGTACTAGGGAAAGGTCTGAGGTTGACAGATTTCTTTACAATTACAAACATAGTGGGTGTGTATTCATTAAAACAAAATTCAATTCACTGATTATGTCAAAGGAAAAAAAAGAGTGCTTTATTTTGTTTATTTTTGGCCAGGAGAGACAGACTAAGCAAATGCTTGTTTCCAGGTGCATCCTGGTAGTACAGGGAAGTTAAATGATTTGATCCAGGTCACACAGTATGCAGTGGTGGCCATGGAATTCAAACCCAGTTCTCAAGGTTTGCAGCTCAGTGCTCTTAACCACTACACTATATTGCATGATACTAACCTAATACTTTAGGTTAAGGAGCATTACTTAGTGTGTGGGAGGCACCAGGTTTTTCTTGGGCCTAGGGCCCCTGATAACCTTAATCTGCAAAAATGTACTTCATTGCAAAATAAACATAAATGTCAGATAATATCATGGGTTCGATTTTCAAAGCTCAGGGCAAGCTGCACCAATGGCAGCTTGCTCCAACTGCCGGTGTGCCAGGGACCATGCATTCAATTCTTTATTTGGTAGGATCCCAGTACCTATGTCCCACAGCTTATGGCAAAAGGATGGTGGGCAATTGGGCAGCATTCTTGGAGTGGATAGAAATACAGTAGTAACACCGAATTAGTCAAAGGATTTTTAAGGATTTTAAAAAATCCCTATTGAGAACTGTGAAGCCTTTAGTTAGGGATTTTGTTTTGTTTGTTATTGTGTTCACTGCTACCCAGAGAGGGTTGTCTCATCTGATAGTGTAGTTGAAAATCTACCAGATGGCACTTAAGTACTGTAATAGGAATTGGCCTCTTTCTGTAGGTATAACAAAAAGAATTTTAGAGGATTTTTTTTCCCTAAATTTTGTGAAGGATAAATAGGGAATCTCACAAAATTGCTTGACAAATTCGGCACTACTACTGTACTTGTGTAGATGAATGCACGTACACTGAAAGGTACCAGTGAGTAAAATATATTCCCTGGTGGCTAGCAGCCCCCCTACCCATCTCCGATCTGGTGTCAAATATAATAAAATAGTTCTCAGGTGGCTAGCTGTCCCCCTTCCCTGATCCCCGATGTCCCCTGTATATATATCAGTTGAAGGACTCCCTTGTGTTCAGTGGTCCACGAATCCCCATAAAATGTAAACAATACATTGCCTCCCTGGTTTTTCGCTATCCCACTCCCCATCTCTTATCCCATTTATAGGTAATAGTCAACACTGCCCTGATGTCCAGTGTCCCCCCCTTTCCCTATGCATCCAGTCCAACAATACCCATCCCTGGTGTCTAGAAACCCCCCCAACACAGCAAGGAGTGCCCAACCACACCGCTTCCCCTCATCCCATCCCAGACTAGATGACTGACACAGCCCTCTACTCACCACCACAGCCGCCGACTGAGTTGTCAAGGAGCACATATTGTATACAGTACAAGCTCATCAAGGAGCACATACCTTATAAAGTACACGCTCCTTGACAGCTCAGTCAGTGGCTGGCCATGTTGGAGAGTGGAGGGCTATGCTGGTCATTGACTTCTAAGTACCCTTATACCAGCCCTGACTGGTCTTACAGTACTTAGAATTTCACCCTCTGGGAGGGTTTAAAGAATCACGAATTAGGGAATATGGCAGATTGCATCTGCTGCAAGCCCCCTGGAACCCTGTTGCACCCAGTTTCTTGACACAGACCTGGTGCAGGGTTGGCCTGGTGCACTGGGTCCCAGGGGGTCTTTTGAGAATTGTGAAAGCCGCTTATTTTAATACAAGGTGCCCCTTGAGTCACTGCTGTGTGATGAAGGCATCTTGCATCAAAATCTGGCTTTTTGAGACTCGGTCCCCATAAGTTTAACATGATATTCAAAAATTATCTTTGCCAGTACAGTGAAGTAGTCCCATTTACAGTGCTTCATCTGACATGATTAAAAGCTATGGTTTCTAATCTGAGTGCAGCGCTTATCAAAATTGTTTATTGTTGCTTGAATCACATACCTCAAGGGAATCAACAAAGTCCAAGAGGGTAGCATCTTTCAAAAAAAGAGGTGTGCAAGAACAAGGGGGCACAATTTGAAGATAGAAGGGGGGCGGCTCAGAGGTAATTTAAGGAAGTATTTTTTCACAGAGTGGGTTGTGGATGGAACGGCTTTCTTCCGAGGAGGTTGTGAGTCAAAACAGTGGTGGAATTCAAGCATGCATGGGACAGTCATAAGGCAATTCTAGGGGTTGGGGGTAGGAAGAAGTAGGCTGCTGGTTAACTAGGATCTTCAGCTTATCCATTAGGTAGGGAAATGGGAAGACTGGGTAGGCCAAGCGGTCCTTATCTGCCGTCAAAATCTATGTTTCTATGTTTCTATGAATAGGATGGTAGCATGCATTCAAGCATTGTTTCTTATCAAAGGTAAATGGTATTCAGTGACTCTGCTTTTCCTCTGAACCTCACTTACTGTAGTTACTTGGTGCCTCCCTCCAAGGAACAGCAGGTGCCTCATAGAAACATAGAAAAATAGACTTTGATGGCAGATAAGGACTGCTTGGCCCACCTAGTCTGCCCATTTCCCTACCAATTGAATAAGGTAAGCAACAGCCCAAGTCTTCCTAACCTCCACCAGAATTGCCTTATGTCTGTCCCATTCATTCTTGAATTCTCCCACTGTTTTTTTACCCCAAGACCTCCTCAGTAAGGCCATTCCTTGTGTCCACTACCCTCTCCATGAAGAAACACTTCCTCACGTTGCCCCAGAGCCATCCCCCCTCTATCTTCAAATTGTGCCCACTTGTTCTAGCACATCTGTTTTTCTGAATGATGCTACCTCTTGGACTTTGTTGATTCCCTTGAGATACTTGAAAGTTTCTATCATGTCCCCCCCTCCTTTCTTTGAGGGTATACATATTAAGCTCCTTTATTCTCTCTTCGTATGGCTTCTGGTTCGGACCCTGCACCATTTTAGTTGCCTTCCTCTGGACTGCCTCCATCCTGTCTATGTTCTTGAGGAGATGGGATCTCCAGAATTGCATGAAATACTCCAGATGGGGTCTCACCAACTGTATCTACAGAGGGATAACAACTTCCTGTTTTCTACTGGTGACGCCTCTCCCTATACATCCCAGTATCTCCCCAGACCTCCTTGCTGCCTTCTCAGATTGCTTACTTACCATTAGATCATCTGATATGACTACACCCAGATCTCTTTTGATTTTTCTTGTTGTTAGTACCCCCCCCCCATTGAGCACTCTTCCCCTGGGTTTTTGTTTCCCAGGTGCATTACTTTGTACTTCTTTGCATTGAATTTAAACTGCCATACTTTTGACCATTCCTCTGACCTTGCCAAGTTCCTTCTCATCCTTTCCACCCCCCTTGTGTATCAACCCTGTTGCAGATCTTTGTGTCATCTGCAAAGAGGCATGCTTTTCTTTCCAGTCCCTCTGCAATGTCACTTATAAAGAAATTGAATAGAACCTGTTCCAGTACTCAACCCTGCGGTATCTCACTAGTAACCCCCCTTTTCTTTGGGGTAGACTTCATTTACAATTACCTTCTTTGTCCTGTTGTCTAGCCAAAGTTTTATCCAGGCTACCACCCTGGGATCCATTCCCAGGCTGTCAAACTTGTTTATTAATCTTTTGTGTGGGACTGTGTCAAATGCCTTGCTAAAGTCTAGGTTGGTCACATCCACAGCCCCTCCCTGGTCTACTACTTTGGTCACCCAGTGAAAGAGAACTATTAGATTCATCTGACATGACCTTCCCACTGTGAATCCATGCTGCCTTGGGTCCTGTGCCCCAGTGGCCTCTAGGTACTCAACAATTCTTTCTTTCAGAAGTCATCCCTTATTATCATTTTGTTCCCTACATTCTGAAAAAAATGATGAACTGTATTATTTCTCTTGACTGTCTGATAAGTCCTATCTTGAACACTTGCCTTAGCCAGGGCAATCATGGCCCTGCATTCATTCTATAATACAGTACTTTATAATCTACTTGTCAACTTCACTCACGCTGTGACCAGAATCCTTCCTCATATTGTACATATGATATTTAAAAGTCCTACTTAATTACAGAAATCAGGAGAGAAGGTATTTGGAGGAGACAATTTTGCTGCCTGTGACAAAGTTGTGTTTACTTTCTTTTAATCTTTTTATTGAGTTTCCAAAAACATGGAGACATATAAAACAGTACAGGTTAGCTTTTCAGTCATAGCAAAACCCATACGCTTTCAAACAGTACTAATACACTTTCACTGATACACACATCTCTAAACATAGGAAATCCATAAGCTTGCAACCACAAGTCATATCAGCATATGATGAACAAACAATAAACTTTAAAAACAGGTTATCAAGTAGAATCTTTGCTGGGTATTGGCAAGGCAAAGCAATTTTATTTATACAGCACCCAATCCCAGAGGCTCTGGGTGCCTAACAACAAATAAAATAAGTGAAATTAAGAATACAATGGATAACAAAGCTATAAATCATTTAAAATCATGAATCAAGGTCAAAACATAAAGTAAAAAATTTAGTTTTCAAAGATCTGTTAAAAAGTGCCAGTGAAGGAGCCCCTGTCACCTGTCACCTCTTGGGGAAGGCATTCCAAAGAATTGGAGCTGCAACACCAAATGCCCTGTCATCTGAGGATCTTAGTTGAGATCTAGGGATGGACAAGAAGTCTACCTCCATTGACCAGAGGGCGTGACCAGAAGCGTATAGAACCAGGTGATCTTTTAGGTAGTCTGGACCCAGATTGTGAAGGGCCTTGTATGTCAACAAGCACACCCTGAAGCTAATCTGCCACTGAACTGGCAGCTAGTGGAGTGCACAGAGAACCAGCGTGATGTGCTCAAACCAGGATGTCTCCACAACCAGCCAGGCTACTGCACTGTGAAATAGCTGCAAGTAATGCATCAGACTCATGGATAACCCAAGGTAAAGAGTGTTACAGTATTCCAACCTAGACATGACTAAGGCATGTACCAGTGTTGCCAAATAAGTCAGTTCAAGATAAGGCTTGATACTGGCAATATTACACTGATGAAAAAATCCACTGCAGGCAACAACTGACATCTGGTATTCCAAAGTCAGCTTGGAGTCCACAATTACCCCAAGATTCTTCACCCTATCTGCATCATGAAGAGCCACATGGTCCAGCAAAGGAAGGGCAGTGCTACCACTTGTTGTCTCTGAACCTGACTGACCCAGTTCCACCAGTAACATCTCCTTCTTCAAGGGATTAAGCCTAAGCCAAGTGGCCGCCATTCAGTATACTACACTATGTCCTCACAATAGATTTCATACAACCATAACCTGAGATAGGATGATTCAGCAGATTGATTCCAAAATATACATTTGAAAATTCATTAAAGGAATGTGACAGTTCCACCTGATAGTGCTAAATAGTAGTGCTCAGTTAGAGCATGCTGGCCTCTGTTGGTGGAAAAGAATCCATAAATGTCCCCCAGACCCTCTCAAATTTACATTTTTAACAAGTCAGATTACCTGTGATGTGGTATCAGTTGGATAGCTTTAAGTATGTATAGAGTTTATATACATATTTATTTTATATATATAATTCTTGCAAAAATCTACATCAATCCATGATTTAGGATTTTTAATGTAATAAAAGTAAGGAAAGGCAGGATTCAAGGAAGTAGTGATTGCCAAAAGAAAAAGGCCTTCTCCAGATACAAAGAAAAGCAGTGGGAGGACAAATGAGAAGAATATTAACTGAGAAACAAGGTGGAAAATAGGCCGGTTAGGGAGGCAAAAGCTGACACACAGCTGCATATTGCAGAGGTCATCAAGCATGAAGAAAAACAATTCTTCTGGTATAATAGGGAAAAAAGGAAGACGGGGTCTATTAGTTATGTGAGCAGGTAGGGTGATAGAGGAGGTCATGCAAAAGGCTGCCATCCATAATAAGTAGTTTTACTCTGTCTTCACTAGGGAGGATGGTGAGCCCTTGATAGATAGAGGCATCAAAGTGGCCACAAAGGGGGTCCTGGAGATAAGGCAGCAAGTACTAACTAGTGAAAGGGTCCAGAAGGAGCTTGTGGCCCTAAATATAGATAAGACCCCAGGACCAGATAGAATGCATCTCCGGGTTCTCAGGAAACTGGCAACAGACCTTGCTAGGACAATTCAATAGCTCATTACAGATAGGGGCAGTACTGAAGGCCTGGAGGGTGGTGAGCATAGTTTCACTCCACAAGGGGGGAGACAAGGAGCATCTGGGGAAATACAGACCTGTTAGGATAACCTCTGTTGTAGGAAAGCTGATGGAGTCACTGGTCAAAGAAGACCTCGTGGACTTCCCGGTGAGCAGTGGTCTCAAGGATAGTAAACAGCACAGGTTCACAGCAGGGAGCTCTTGTAGACTAACCTGATAGCTTTCTTTGACTGGATGATAAAGGCAGTGGATAGGGGCCATGCTGTGGACCTCCGCTTTGACTTTAGCAAGACTTTTGACTCAGTGTCTCACAGACAATTGTTGAAAAAGATAGAGGGTCTGGGTGCAGCCAAGGGCATAGTAAGGTGGATGGGTAATTGGATAAAGGGGAGGCAATGGAGGCATGTTGTTAACAGGGTTAAATCAGAATTGAGGGAGGTCAGAAGTGGGGTAGCAGGGGTTTATCTTGGGCTTGGTTCTCTTCCAGATGTTCATCTGCAACATTGTAGAGGGAATTCAGTGCAACAGTAAGCTCTGTGGGAAAGTGAAATGCAAAGTGATCTCCAAAAGCTAGAGAGGTGGTGTAAGGTTTGGCAGTTGAAATTCAATACAAAAATTGCAAGGCGATGTGCCGGGGCAACAAGAACTCTAGAACAGAGTACTGGATGAGTGGGGTAAGACTTAACACTACAGCTTGGGAACGGGACCTAGGAGTTATCATCATAGACACTCTCAAACAGTTTAGCCAGTGCGCCAAGGCCTATGATAAGGCAAATAGGATGCTGGGATATATTATAGGATGCTGGGATATATCAGGAGGGATATTGACATCAGGAGAAAAGAGGTAATACTGCCACTTTATAGATTTTGGTGAAGCCTCACCTGGAGTACTGTGACCAGTTCTGAGTCTTCACCCAAGAAAAGATAAGGACAGACCAGAGACCGTGCAGTGAAGGGTGACATAGAAACACAGAAACATCGAATCTGACAGCAGATAAGGGCCGCTTGACCCACCCAGTCTTCCAATTTGTTTACTTAGTTTTTCCTTTTCTTTGTTTCTTTCTTCCTTTTATGCTGTATTGGTGACAAAGATGATTCCGGGTCAGTACAGCATGTCTTACATGGAGCACCTTAAGCCACTAAACACGCACTTACTGGAGACCAGATGGAAGAGGAGGGACATGATGAGACATGATAGAGACCTTCATGTTCCTGAAGGGAATAAACAAGGTGAATTTCACAGAATTATTTAGTGTGAGTAACAGTTCAAGGTCAAGAGGACATGAGTGGAAATTAACATGAGGGAGGTTCAGGAGGGATGTGAGTATTATTTTACTGAAAGGGTGGTGGTACAGTACCGTGGTACATCTGCCAGCTAAAGTGGTGGGTGCTAAAACCATTAATGATTTCAAGTACGGTTTGGACACAGTGAAGAGAATAGTGGTTAGTCAGGGCAATAGTTACAGGGAGGGGACGAATGGGTTGCATGGTAAGTGCTAGAACCCTGGAGGGACTATAGGTCCTGGGGTTAGACAGAGAACCATGGGCAGGCTGGATTGATCATCAGTCTTTTCTTGCCATCATTGCCTATGTTTCATTGAAATGTAACATTAGGTTTTTTGAAACCTGACTGCACCCACCCCATACATCAACCTCATGAACTCCACTAAATTGAATGCCAAAGCACAATCCAGATTTCCGACATATGTCATAATATATAACATAGAATGAGGAATACAGTTACACCCCATTATGATCACTGCACTCATATGTTGTGAGACACAGAGCTGCAGGATATAATGCCAAGAATGTGTGTGTGTGCATGTGTGTGCTTGCATGTGTGCACGTGTGTGTATTCGGTTCTAGTAAGAAAGCCCTTCATCATCATATAAAGTGCACCATACTTATTGTCAACTTTGTAAGTGGCCCTGCGGGTAGCACACAAAACAGCAGCATGGTTAAATTAAATACACTAGAAAAATAGCAGACTTTGAAAGTGACCTTTTGGGTCATTCACAATGCATCTATATCGTCACACAAAGTACACAAGACCTAAAATGGTGTTTATACTCATGAAACAGTTGCATGGTTACACAAAGTGTGCTAGACATATTGCAAATTTTGTGAGTGGCCCTGCAGGTTACTCATCAAGAAAAAGTACTGTAGCTGCATGGCCCCACAAACTGCATATGATCTATTATAGCATACTTGGTCAGTGGCCTGCACCAACAGCTAGTGCAGTGTTCATCATGGGCATAACCATATTTCTTGTACTGTGTTATTTTATTTGTGATGTTAAAATATGTACAGTATGAAACCAGGACTGTGTTCCATCATTCAAACTGATGGAGTTCACTGGGTGGTGCATGTGGGTAGGGGAGTTTTTGTACAAGAAACCCTAACCCTTACTTTTATTGCTTTAAAAAACCCTAACTTGTGCATTAATGTAGCTTTTTTTTTTCAATTGCTATGAGTTTCCTGTCTTTTTAAGATAGCTAGACATAGTACCTTAGTACTTGAGTCAGTCATGATGGCCTCTTATGGAGCAGCTGCAGGATGATTCACACTATGCCAGACCTGTAGCTTGCTTCACAAGTGGCCTTTTGGGCAACTGACAAAGCAGCTGCATAGTGATGCACACTGCATCAGATCATAAGTTGCCTGAAGCTGCCTGACCCATTTTGGTTGCCCAACACATGTGCCTGAACTAGTACTGCACTGTGAATTAACACTTTGCCAGCAAAGTTGTGATGAAGTTGGTAACTTGAAGGCGAGGTTCACCTCTTTGCTGCAACTTCATGTGACTAAGTTATCTTTTTTTTAAAAAAAAAGCTTTTGTGATAAAAAAAACACTGTCCACCCACATTTCAAAAATTCCACCACCTTCCACCCCACCTAATAAAAAAAAACTGTTCAGCTATTCTCCATCCTAAATAGCAGCTACCTTCCTCTCTCCCCCCAGTGTCCCAGTGAAGATTAAACTTCCTCCCACCCCATTTGAAGTACGTTCATAACAATTAATACATCCCACACCAATCCCAGAACCCTGCCCCAGTTCTGGTATTTATTAGATCAAATCAGCACCTCCACCCCACATGCACACTGACACCAACCAACCTCCTCCCTGTCACTCAAAGGATACACAGTCTTTAGAACCTCTAAAAAAAAATCCTGTCCACTGTAGTAATAACCAGACTCTTGTAATAGTAGTCTTCACAGTCACACCCACTCACTCATTACAATGAATGATTTGCTAATGACATGCAGGTAATAACAGCTGATTGGTCAGTGCTCAACTAACCAGCTGTTACTATTAGCACATCATCACTAAGTAATTCATCCTTTTTTCAGTATAATTGTTATTGATTTTCCAATTAAATACCACTTTTGCATACAATTAATTATAAACATATTACCACAGTACATGGCATCGTCTCCCCCCCCAGTTAAATATGATGTAACAGTATATGAAGATTTCAAAGACAAGAAAACAAAAAATGTCATATTCTTATACACTTTCTCTAATAATAGATATCTTTAGTACCTTTATATTACATCCATTTAAGACAGCAATCCATAGAGAATAACTCATATTTCTACTTAAAACTTTTTTTGAAGTATAGCTGTATACTGTACATGGGTCCTCAGATATTTTCATATTTTCCAAATGTATTTTTGCATGAATAATGTAGTTTTTTATATCTCAGTTTCTAACATTAGGTTTTTTCAGACACCAATTTCTAGAATTTGTTAATTCTTCCATAAACATGTAACACATCTTTTTAGCATTCATAAAGGTGATACGTATGAATGCGTAAAGACAATTTTTGATATTTGCTGTGTAGATGAAGTGGTTAGTATACACAATTCAGGTTCAAACCTTAATTTGGATCCAATAATTGTATTTACTGATGTTATTGGTTCCAAAATGGTTTAATATTGGGACATAATAACAAAAACATGTAACGAGCTAGCAACATTGTCACATCCTCTATTACAACAAGGAGATAATAAATTAGATAGATAGATAGATAGATAGATAGATAGATAGATAGATAGATAGATAGATACTTTATTTATATAGCACCCCTTTCCAGGGACTCGGAGCCCTTCACAATCAAAATAAAATACAATAATTTTAAAATATACACAAAATACAATATTTTAATTCTCCATCACTTTTCCATCTACCATACTATATAAAACTAGCTATCCAATTCATTAAAATAAATTATACATCTACAAATTAAAAGCCTGGTTAAATAAATAGGTTTTGAGTCCTTTCTTGAAGGTATCTACTGAGGGTGCCTCCCGTAGCTGTTTCGGTAATGTATTCCATAAGGTAAGTGCAGTCACTGAAAAAGCTTGATCACCAGAGTGACGCAACCTAACCCTAGAAACATCTAGGTGACAACCCTCGGCAGAACAGAGAGCCTGGGATGGACAGTGAGGCACAAGGAGATCTTGCAGGTAGACTAATCCCCCTTCATGTAGGGCTTAATAGGTCAGTAACCCGACCTTGAAGGCAATCCTCCATCTGACCGGCAGCCAGTGCAGTTCGCAGACGATGGGTGTGATATGATCAGACCTACTCATACCCATCACTAATCTTGCCACAGCATTCTGCACCAGCTGCAGCTGGCTGAGGTTACCTCCAGGTAGCCCTAGGTACAGGGCATTGCAGTATTCCAGTCTGGATGTTACAAAAGCATGTACTATTGAGGATAGATCCTATAGAGGTAACAGGTTCCAAATCTGGGCAATGTTCCTTAGATGGTAAAATCCACTCTTAACAACGGTTGACACCTGAGCATCCAGTGTCAGGCTGCTGTCAAGGATCGCACCAGGATTTTTCACCCGCTTGGATGGGGACAGTGGCACCCCCCCAGTGTAAGACTAGGGGGTCTCCACAGACCCCCCATCCCCCCACAATGGCCCGGATCCACCACCAGCACCTCTGTCTTGTCTGGATTGTGTGTCAACCAGTTATGGGACATCCAAGTCTGGATCGCAGACAGGCAGTTGTTAAATGCAGAGTCCATCTCCTGGTTACTTGATTCACAGGACAAGTATAGTTGAGTATCATCTGCATAGCAGTGAAAACCCAGCCCATACCACCTGATAATTTCTTCCAATGGCAGCATGTACACTGTGAACAGTAAGGGTGACAAGACTGACTCCTGCTGAACACCAAAGGTTAGAGGCTTTGGGCTAGATGAGGCCTACCCCATCACTATCCTCTGCACTCTACCTTCTATATATGACCTGAACCATCTGATGACCTTACCGGACAGGCCACACCAGAACTGCAGTCGGTCAAGTAGCACCTCATGGTCTACAGTGTCACATGCTGCTTAGAGATCCAGGAGGACCAAGATGGAACAATCTCTCCTGTCTCCCCGCCATTAGGAGATCATTAAGCACCTTCATCAGGGTGGTCTCCATACTATGCCCCGCCCAAAACTCAGACTGAAACATCTCATAGGTGGAGGAGGAGATGAGACATTCCTCAAGCTGACTTGCCACCATTTTTTATATAACCTTCCCTAAGAATGGGAGGTTAGAGACCAGGCTGTAGTTGGTGAGACAGTCCGGGTCCAATGAGGATTTCTTTAATAAGGGTCTAACCAAAGCCTCTTTCGAGACCAATCAGAAGACCCCACTCCTCAGAGAACTCCAGATGATCTCAGCAATGACAGGTGCAATCAAGTCCATACATCCAACCAAAAGTTGTGTTGGACCTGGGTCCAGATCACAATGTGTTGGCTCCAGTCTTGAGACAACCCTCACCACCTCCTTCACTCAAATTGGGTCAAACTCAGTCCAGACAGGAGGAGTGCTCTGAAACACCATAGAGTGGACCCCACAGTCCCTTTGGGAGATGCTGGAGTAGATCTCAGCTCTGATAGTGGACACTTTGTTGGCAAAAAACAGAGCAAAGTCCTCACACTTAGTGCTAAAACCCACTCCCCCGACACGGAGGCAGGCAAGATGTAATAGCCCATCCACCATGCAGAAGAGCTGAGCAGATCTGTTCCTTGCTGCAGCAATCTCCCTTGACAAAAAATCTGCCTTCTTACAGGAGATTTTCCCCTGATAATCCTTATAATGGACACCAGGGCCAATTTGTCCTCCATCAGGCCAGAGCCCCTCCATCATCTCTCTATCTTCTGACCCTTTTAACTCCCGGAGTTCCCCATCAAACCAGGGAGGTCTCTGATGGGTAGATAAGGGTTGGACACGAACAGGTACAATTGAGTCAAAAACGGTGGTGACAGCCCCATTATAGGCTGCCACCACCTCCTCCGTTCCAATCACGCAAACAGTCCCCACACTCGATAGGTTCAGCACTGCTAATATCCCTAGTTGGGACAAACTCCACAAAGGGTGGTAATGGACCATTTCTACAGAGGCAAGGGCTTCAGTGGGGGCCCTAAACCTGAACCTCACAGTGCTATGATCTGACTAAACTACTGGATCAACTCTAAGGTCATTGGTCTGCATGAGTGGGTCACTGAGGTAATATTTTGCATCAGGCTCAGCCTCTCCATACTTCTAAGGAGATCACTACCAAATCTGGAGAGCCCGTCCTCTACCCAGGCATTGAAGTCCCACAAGAATTAACCATCTCAGGGACTTCAACATCAAACCAGTGGTGAGCTCCCCCATCTCCCTTAAAAATCCACCCTCCCTACCTGGAGGGTGATAGAGCTGGAGTCCCCCCCCAAGCAATTCCTAAAGCCCAGCATCTCCCATAAATTTTTAAAGCGAGTGCTGGAAGTTCAAAAGGACAGAGCCTCTGAAGGAGGGCCACCAAGTAGCTGCATCTTCCCAGACTCTTTCCCAGGCAGATCTCTAAAAATAAAACCCCTCCCAACCTCCAAACGATTTACAATAAAACAATGATAAATTCAAGAACAAATAAAAATGCAAACAAATACAAAATAAACAAAATCGTACCAAAAATCAAATATTAAATAAATGTAAATATAAATCTCTGTAAGTCTCTGAGGAGCTCTCACCTAACCAGAACTAAACTGTCCCCCAAACACTATCTCTCACTTAGATTTGGGAGCAGCATAAATATAACAGCAAAAAATAAAATAATAAAAAATAAAATGTGCAAAAGTTTTATCAGTCAGTCTCGCTGCCAGCTAAATACAAATGGAGAAGTAAATTCTGACTGTCTCTTTGATAAAATGAAAGTTCTACACTCAGTTAATATCCCGGCATTGACTTTGTGCCAAAAAAGATCTCCATTTACTGCAGCACTTTCACTGCCACAGCTTTGCTGTTTTTAAATGTTAAAGGCCCTCTCACAGCCTACCAAATCAGAATGTGCATGTACTCAGAACAGTATCAGCCCAAGATTACTAAGTCTGCATATGATATCGGATGGAAAAATGACCACTAGAATTCCTATACTGAATCAAATCCCAATCCACTGCAAAATGGAGGACTCTACACTCATTCTGGATGGGAAATCCTGGCAGGACCTTCAGCCATAAGAAGTAATGGCAACTCCAAGAAAATAAGGATCCAATAAGAATGTCAAAGTCCACTTAAGCCACGGCCGACCTGACCCAAAAAGCAGACACCAAGCCCAAGCATCCCCCAAGTTGGAGCTGCCTACAAGCACTTGACCTCTGCAGAATGCCCTTCAGCGGTCCAGAGGAAACCAGGGAAAATGCCAACCCTCTGGATGACACCATTCGATTCCCCCAGGGACAATAACCTGGGCCAAGCACCCACCTTGAGGCAGGTGGATCAGGCCCACCTTCTTCGCACAACAAGCAGAACAAATCCCTCTTAGACCATATAGAGCACACAGAGTCCCCCGCTCAACATCCAGGTCCGATAACACCTCGCCAGTCAGTCTACCACAGAACAGTATCTTCCAACAGGGAAAATCCCACAAGGAGATTCCTCCACTTCTCCAGTGACAGAAAAAGGCCACAACTTCTCCCTTAGGACATGCAGAGAGGCTGATAGAAAATTCAGAGAGTCTCAGAGGTAAAGTCAGGTGTAACTAGCATTGTTGTAACTAGCTTTGTTACAATGCCAAATGGTAAACTCCACTGACACAAAATTGTAAAAATGCTGGCATATAAAAGTACTCTCATTAGCGTCTGACAGTGAAAACTATCTAAAAAAAAATACTCTTTGAATAACTTAAGATAACTTTAAAAAAAAACATTTCAAAATTAAGCTGCAACAGACGTCTGGCCCAGTGTGGCCGCCATCTTAGATGGTGAATAGTAAATTCTATGAGGTATATAGAACTGAATCCGAGTCATACGATTATTGATAGCACTGTTCTTTTTTTTTTGTTTTTTTTTTAATTCCCATTTAGATTCTGAGATAGTCATTTGAAGATCTTGTTCAAACTTACTTCTAATATCTTGGAAAATATTTTCTTTTGAATCTAGCATTACTTTATATATGTCAGACATCAGTTTCATCTTCCCATTGATTTTGACAATGGTGTTAAATAAAGAGTTAGCTTCAAAATTGTATGTATTATTATCAATTAGAATATTAATAACCAAACAGATTTTCAAATAACTAAAAAAATACATTCTGGGATACCCAATATTGTGTCTTTAATTGTTGAAATTATTTAATAGTCTGATTTTCAAAAAGGTCTCCTATAGTACTTAGCCCAAATTGTGTCCATCTTTTAGTATATGCTGAATTAAACACATGATGGTAATTATTGTTAAATAATGGCGATAGCTTACCTAATTTATTGTTGTATTTAAAGTCCTGTAAATTTGTTTCCAGCATTTAAGGGTGTTTTTTTTTAATACATTATTTATGTTTCTTACAGCTTCCTTGTTCAAATTGCGAAAAAGATTATGTTGTATCTCATGTGGGCAGTTATTATTTAATTCCAAATATGACCAAGGTGGTTGATATGCATTAAAAATTATTTTAAGCGCTTCCAAAATAGCAGCCCAATGGTAATATTTTATAGTGGGTAATTTCAAATCTAATTGTTCATATCTTACATATCATTTTTGTTTTTTCAATTTGAGACATTGATTTTTCCATATACAGTAAATGTATTTATGATTTTATCTATTTTGTTCCATATATCCTTTGAGATATTAATAGATAATCCCTGAAATATATAAAAAGTGGCAATATATTTATTTTAATAACTTGGATTTGACCTAACAACAACATTTGTAATCCTTTCCATGTTTCCAAATATTTTTTACAATTGTTTATTAAGGGATATAAGTTTAAGTTTATTAACTGATTGATATCATTTGTTAGGTTGATTACTATATATAGAATACTTTACTTCTGTACTGTGACAGGAAAATTATCCACATTTTTGTTTAAAATTTACAGGATCTATTAACAGAGCTTAGTATTTTTTCCAATTTATTGTGTAACCAGATTGTACTACATATGCTCTAATTATTTGAAGAATTTTTATATTTTCTGTTTCTGGATTTTTTAAATAAAGTATAACATCATTTGCAAAAAGTGACAGCTTCAATATTCCTTTATCTCAGAATCTAAACCCCCTCAATCTCTTTTTCTTTTCTGATTACATTAGACAATGATTCAATAACCATTGTAAATAACAAAGGGGATAGGGGTTTCCCGTTCTAATGAAAACTCTGAAGAGATATTATTATTAGTCAAAACTTTGGCTTTAGATTGTGTATAGATTGCCTTTATCCATGATATAAATTTCTATCCTATATTTTCTGTTTTTAAAACATCTACCAGATAAGGCCATTCCACCCTGTTGAAGGCCTTTTCAGCATTCAATGATACCAGCATGCTGCCTCTGTTCTTGGAATACAAGAAGTTCAAAGTCTTTCTTATATTATTATGACCACTTCTTCCCTTGATGAAGCCTGTCTGGTCAACCCCAATAATATTTTGCAATATGTTTTCTAATCGTAGAACTAGAATTTTTGTAAAGATGTTATAATCTGTATTTAACAGGGATATTGGATGGTATAAAGTGCATAATGTTTTATCTTTACCTTTCTTATGGATGACAAGAATTAGTGCTTCTTCAAAGGAGGAAGGGAGTTTATCTGAGAAAGAACTGAATAATATCTGAAGTTTTGGGATCAATAACTCTTTAAATGTTTTTTAGAAATTGATACTAATACCATCTACGCCTGGGGCTTTCCCAGATTTTAAAAAGTTAATAGCTCTTTCAAGTTCACTTATATGAATTGGTTTATCTAATTTATTTTGCTGTTTCTCCATTATTTTAGGTACATGTAGGAATTTAGTGTATCTTCCTTTGAAATTCTATGATTTATACAAATTTATATAGTAATTTCTAAATTCTTTATTAATGTTTTCATCAGTTGCTCCTGTTTGTGATGGATTACTCTTGGTCATAATTTCTGGTATGCATCTTTCTGCTTTTTCCTTTTGCAACTGATAAACTAGTAGTTTTCCACTATGATCAACTTGTGAGTAATATTTAGCTTTAGCACATAACATTAATCTTTCAGTATTTTCATTAATTATCTCTTAATATTCATGCTTAAGTTTAAGCAAGGATTGTAAATAGAATATATTATTATTAGCAATAGCATGTTTCTGTTGCATATTTAATATGCCTTTTTCAAGATCTCTTAATTTTTCTTTTTTTTAGCTCTTATGACAGAGCTAGCAATAGCTACAACTCTTATTACTGCTTTGTATGCATCCCATATTGTATTAAACGACAGTTCTTGATCTGAATTAATTAAAAATAATCTTGGGTTTCTTGTTTATTTTTTCCAGGAAAGTTAGATCTTTCCACAATATTGATTCTAATTTTCAGGAGATACTTTTGTCGCTATCCCTGGATACCATGACCATACAAAGTAGTGCATGGTCCGATAGAATAATTGGCTCATAATACATCTCTGTAATGTCATAATATAATGATCTAGAGCTTAATATCATGCCTATCATTGACTATGATTTAAATCTTGGAGCATAATATGAAAATTCCTTTGCAGCTAGATTTACTGTTCTCTAGAAATCCATCATTGCCATGTCATTCATTCTATTTAGCAACAAGGCAGCTTCCGTTTTGTTATAAATCCTTTGCTGTGAAGTTGTATCTAATTCTGAATTTATAATCAAATTGAAATTCCCCATCCCCAATATAAGGTTGTGGAAATGCAGATAATTCTATAAACATTCAGGTAAAATAATTAGAGCATTTCCATTTGGAAATAAATGAACGCAACAGTAACATGTTTTCCTTGTTATTTTATTGTAATAATAGTAAATCTACTTTGTTGATCAATGTGTTTATTTACTACTCCTACCCTTAAATATTTTCACAGTAAAATTGTTGTACCCCTAGATTTAGATGTATATTGTGCATGTACAGCTATTTCTCCCCATATTTTATTTTCTCTGCTTCATTAGTTAAGTGTGTTTTCTGCAGATATACTACATCTGCTTTCTGCTGTTTAATATATCTTAATATCTTTTTTCCTTGTATTAGGATTGCTAAATCCATTTACATAGCATGATTTAATTGTCCATATATTCTGCATTCTGAGTCATTACAATAGGAAACATATTGTAAAAACTTCCTAACTCTATTTTTTTAAATCTTCCCGTTACATCCTTCTGAGAAGTGAACATTTGTGTAAACCTTTCTCCCTCCGTATGCTCTACCCCTTCACTATTTTGATATTTCAGAAATTTGTAAAACATAGATCTTAACCCAATCATTCCACTTAGAATGCTCTGCTAGAGCCAATAGAGATTCCAAAGGCCCTAACACCATCTATTACTCTTTCCAAGCAGTCACTGACTCCTCTTACCAGACATCCAGCCAGAGACAGCACCAAAACATTGCCCCCCAAAAAAGTTTAAAATACACAAGCTCTTCACAAAAAACACAGTTTTTCATTAATTTATTTTCTTTTCTAACTCTAATAAGTGTAAACTTTCTAGGAGTTCCACATCTCCTTGATGCCCACTAGTGTACTCTTGATTTTCATTCTTAATATTTAAGTCACTTTTAGGTTGTTGAGCCTTCTCTTGGTCTTGTTCTTGTACTTCTGATACTGTACATTCTGCAAATTTCCTTCAGTATTTGAAGCTTTTTCGGTCTCTGCTCTGGTTGTTGAAGGATCTATAGTTTTTGAATGCTGTTGTTTTTTGTAGTTATCAAATACAAAAACTTCCTTTACAAAGGACCCTGCATTTGCAAGATTGTCAATTATCTTGCATTTCCCTTGGTGGAAGATCTTTAAATTACTGGACATCAAGTGTTGAAATTTCACATTATTTTCCTATAGAAAGGTATTAAGTGAATTAAATATCTTTCTTTTTTTATAAATGTGTGGGCCCAAGTCAGGAAAAAATAGGATTTGTTGATTATTCAAATATAGCCCTTTATTCCTTCCAAAGAATAGAAAATCTTCTCTGTCCTGATATCATAAAAACCTTATATATATCACTATGTGCTATCTCCATGCTGTATTAAAGGTTCTAGTAGGTGTCCCATGTGATCTGTCTGTTTCAATTCTTTCTCCACCTACTGTACTTTTTCAGTCAAACATTTTTCTATAAAAATCCTTTCCTTCAGAATTTTCTGGTATATTTAGTAACTTAAGTTTGTTCCTGCATGACCTTCATTCAAGATCTTCACTTTACCTTTCATCTCTTGTAGTTCTTTAATTTGCCCAGATATTTTAGTATATATTTGTGGCAAAAAAACCTCCACATCTGAAATTCTGGATTCCATTTCAGAAATCATTTTACTCACAGCTTTAATCTCACTTTGTGAGTCTTTTATTTCCTTGTTTATTTGTTCCATTTTGTCTTCCTTTCCCAGAAATCCTTTTCTAATTTTTATAAATAACTGATTTAAACTTTCTTCTACACTGCCTTGAGCCCCCGTGTTATGTTTCTCAGAGTTGGTATCATTTGTCCCCCTTTCTTCCTGATTAGTTTCTTTTATACATTTATGTTAATTTATGAACAAAAGAGAATGCAACATCTTCTGGGGCTAATGCTTTTTCTGCTTCTTCCATGTTATTAGAGGATACTGGTTGTTCTATAAAGCTTGCTGGCAACTGAACTGTGGAAGCTTCATTTTCTCTCTGTTTAGGGCTCATTTCAGAGTTATAAGTATCTATATGTCATTTAGTCTGTATTGTGTTGTCTTCTTCTTCCAGACTCCTTTTTTATTTTGTATTTCTTTCTCTTGGTTTTGAATTTCTTCTTTTAATTCTGTAGTAACCTTTTTATGTTTGTATACAGTCTTAGAATCAGCTTTTTGTGTTTTAGATTTACCTGCTTCAAGTGCAAAGTCCATTTTTTCTGTTTTATTTTTGTCTTTCTCAGGAACTTTTTTAAAGAAATCCTGCAGATCTTTAGTTTCCTTCTTACTCATGGTTCCAAAGCTGTATACATTAGGTTGTTTAGACTTTATTGTTTGTCGACTTACAGTGCTGCCCTGTAACAAGAAGCATATTGCTCAATAGAGATGTAGCAAAATTAAATTTTGCTGGTGAAATTCCTACAAAATCGGCACTCTCACCACATGAAGCATTTTGTGGAATTCGGCTGGTCGATGAAATATTTTGCAGGTGTGAAATTGCAAAATTCCACCAACAAAATGCAAAATTTCACCTGCAGGTGGTGAAATTTCACATTCCGCAGGTAAAATTCCACATCTCACACATGTAAAAAATTTCACAAAATGTGCAAATTTTGCAAAAATATTTCACGGAATGAATTTTGCCAATTTTTCCCATCTTTATTGCTCATGTGATAATTTAAATTTTACCTGGCAGTCAAATCCAATTTTTATGTGCTGTGGTCAGCCTAAACACATTCCTGCACAAAACTCGTTTATTGTTCTTTGACTTACAGAGCTGCCCCTTTTCCAAGAGCACATTGTTCAGGTGAAGTATCAAAAGTAATTCTTTATTTGCATATCCTTAATTCATCCAACTCATTTGGTCCAAAGTTCAGTCTCTTATTCAAAATTTTGAAAGCTTTTAAATCTTATTTCAAAACATTTTACACCTACAGCTGTTTTTAGAATTGTGTTTTAAACAACAAAATATATTCATCCACAGCTCAGAGTCAATTGTAGTCAAGGCTGGATATCCAGCTTACTCAGATTCCTTTACCGCTGTCCTCCTTTTCCTTTAACTCAGTTCATCCTTGGCAAGTCATTACAATCATGAATACCAGTCTATATTATAGAAGTTCTACTAAGTGAGAACAATTTTCTTATGGGGATTTTTATTTCAGTCAGCTTTAAATTCAATACTTATGTCCATTTCACTTTTGTTCCCCTTTGTTGCTGTCAAAACAATTTAGTTCACCACACACATAAGCAGTTTGAAAACTCTCAGTAACATTTCTAAGGCTTTTAAGTTATGCAGTTATTCTCAACACTGTGTTTTTAAGGACATAATCAAGATGCATGCTTACCCGCACCTGCGCCTTGACACTGTTCTTTTCAAAGTTGGGCACAGCATTTCTATCTTTTTCTTTTGGCTCCACTTCAGCTCCACTACATCTTCTTTTGACTCCTTCAGGCTCCTCAGCCACTTGAATTGAAAAAGTAGACATAGAAACATAGAACATAGAAGCTGATGGCAGATAAGGACTGAAAGGCCCATCCAGTCTGCCCATTTTTTCTACTTTATGAATGTGCCACAGGCCTTTACTCTGTCAATGGCCTATCTATTCATACTCATCTGTATTGCTCCCATATGCCTATCCCATGACTGTTTGAACCTCTGCACTGTATTCATATCCACCACTTCCTGAGGTAGGCCATCTCATGCATCCACCAACCTTTCTGTGAAAAAGAACTTATTCACAATACCCCTTAATTGGCCTTCCTCTAATCTCATACTGTGTCCTCTTGTCCTGCTATTTTTCTTATGTTGAAACATGCTAGACTCTTTCACCTTGTTAATGCCCTTAAGGTGTTTGAATGTTTCAATCATATCACCTCTCTCCCTCCTTTGCTCTAGGGTATACATATTGAACTCTATTAATCTTCCCTCATATGTTTTCTGATGCAGTCCCTGCACCATTTTGGTTGCCCTTCTCTGGACTGCCTCCATTTTGTTAATGTCTTTGTGCAGGTGCGGTCTCTAGTTCTACATGCAGTACTCCTGATGGGGCCTAACCAGTGTCTTGTAAAGAGGGATTATTACCTCCCTCTTACAACTTGTGAAATCCCTACTAATACACCACAACATCTCTCTACACTTGCCTACTGCTTTAGTGGTCTGCTTGGATGATTTCAGGTCATCTGTGATGATGATACCCAAATCTCTTTCTTCCCTTGTGATTGCCAGCAACTCCCCTCCCAACTTAAAGGTGGCTTCAGGGTTTCTCTTCCCTATGTGCATGATCTTGCACTTCTTTGCATTAAACCCCAGTTGTCACTCTTCTGACCATCTTGCCAGTTTATCCAGAACTCTTCTCATTCTGCCACCCCATCAGGATCATCTACTCTGTTGCAGATCTTGGTGTCATCTGCAAACAGACAAACCTTATCCTCTAGTCCATCTGCAATGTCACTGATGAAGATATTGAAGTGGACTGGCCCCAGGACTGATCCCTGAGCTACCCCACTTGTGACTTGCATTTCTTCTGACTGCATACCGTTTACCATCACTCTTTGTTTTCTGCCCACCAACCTGTTTGTCACGCAGCTGACCAACTTCTGACCCACCCTGAGCCTACCCAGCTTATTAATCAATCTTCTATGTGGAACAGAATCAAAAGATTTGCTGAAGTCAAGGTAGGTGACATCAACTGCATCCCCTTGGTTCACCACTCTGGTTACCCAGTCAAAGAAATCTATGAGATTAGTTTGACAGGATCTTTCTGTTGTAAACCCATGCTGTCTTGGATCCTGTGCTCCTATGGATTCCAGGTGTTGTACTATCCTTTCCTTAAGGAGTGCCTCCATAATCTTGCCCACTACTGAGGTAAGACAGATTCCTCTGTAGTCCCTGCCTCCTGCCTGTTACCACTTTTGTGGAGTGGGATCACATGAGCCCTTCTCCAGTCTTCTGGGACCTCTCCTGTGCTCAGAGACTCACTAAACATTCTGCTTATGGCTCTGCTAGTTCCACCCTTAGATCATTTAGTGCTCTGGGATGCATGCCATCAGGTCCCATTGCTTCTCCACCCTGAGTTTAGTGAACTCTTGTAGGACCCTTTCTTTTGTGAAGGGACTAGTGTACACCTCCCTCTCCCCTGTGTCCATGGTGCTGAGCTGTGGGCCCTGCCCTACCTTCTCCTCAGTAAGTACTGAGCAGAAGTATCTATTTAGGAGGTTGCCAAAGGTTGTAAGGGGTGGTCCAATGAGTTAGATCAACATATTGAACCAAGCAGATGGCTTGAATTTTGTGGTAATATGCTGTTAGATCCAAATATGGCATCTGCTTGGGATTCAATGGATATGAATGTTATCAAAGAACAGTTTGTTCCATTTTCAAAAATAAAGGTGATTGAGGCAATTCGGAATACCAAATTTAACAAGGCATCGGGCCCAGATAGGATACCGGGGGAAGTTTTACTGTGTTTACCTGAAGTCTGGGCAAATTATTTGACTCATTTTTTAAGCAATGTGTTTATACTAATTTTGTCCCTGAGTCATGGGTAGGGGCCATTATTTTTCCAGTTTACACAAAGGGACCAAAGGATGACCATGTGATGTATCATCCCATAAGTTCGTTGGATGTATTGGGTAACATTTTTGCCAAATTATTTTCAGTTAGACTCAAGGATGAGATAGAATTATTAGGGGGAATTGCCCCAGCTGTAGCAGGATTTCAGGAAGGTTATTCAACTCTTGATAACTGCTTTATATTCTCCCATTTGATTAAAAAATATGTTAGCATCATTCAGAAAAAGAGATGTGCAAGAACAAGGGGACACAATTTGAAGAAAGGGGGCAGTTCAGGGGCAATGTAAGGATGTATTTTTTCACAGAGAGGGTGGTGGATGCATGGAACAGCCTTCTTGAGGAGGTTGTAGGGTCTAAAAATGTGGGAGAATTCAAGAATGCATGGGACAGACATAAGGCAATTTTTGTGGGGGGTAGGAAGAAATAGGCTGTTGGTAAACTAGGATCTGCAGTTTATCCTGTAGGTAGGGAAATGGGCAGACTAGGTGGACCAAGTGGTCCTTATTTACCGCCAAAGTCTATGTTTCTATGTTTCTATGTAATATAAGGAAACAAAAATTGTACATAGTTTTTGTAGATTATCGCTCAGCGTTTGATACAATTAATAGATCAACATTATGGGAAATAATGTTATCACATGGTATTTCTCCTGTTTTGGTTAATTGCATTAGAAATCTGTATTCTCACACCTGGGCTCAGATTTGTACCGGAAGTATATTATTGGGTAGAATAAAAACAAATAAAGGTGTTAGGCAGGGATCAATCTAGCACACATGCTTTTTTTCAATTTATTTGGATGATTTACTGATCCAACTACAATCCTTAAATTCTGATTCTCCTAAAATTGGTGCACATGTATGCTCAGCACCTGCTTATGCTGCCAATCTTGTTTTATGTTATCTTTCAGTTTCAGACCTTCAGAAAAAGTTAAATCTTGTCAACTGTATCTGAGTCTCTATCATTGAAATTCAATCTTGGTAAAATAAAAGTAATGGTATTTGGTGCAAGAACCAATAAGTATAGGTGGAAATTAGCAGATGAGTATTTGGAAACAGTGTCATCATACATATATTTGGGCTTATTATATTCTAATAATGGATCTTGGCAAAGACACCAGGATTATACACTCTCCAAAACTAATAAAATAATAGGGGCTTTGGCAAAATTCAATCATGCCTATGGTGGTTATTCACTTAGACCCCTTCTGTCCACCTTACAGGCAAAGTATAATGCACAAACCCTGTATGGGGCAGAAATATGGGGATTAAAACCCTTGGATCACTTAGAAATTCCAGCCATTAAACTTTTGAGGAAAGTCACTGGCTGCCAAAGACCTACACCGGCTTATTTTTGTAAGAATGGAACTGGGAATTACAAATTTATAGGCACTGGCCAATCCCAGATTAATTAATTTCTGGATTAGGATTCTGTGATAACCAAATGATAGATGGGCTAAAATGTGTCTAATGGAGAAAGATGTCTGGCTGCAAAGTGAACATAAACAGTCAATTTGGCTTTCTCCCTTATATAACTCACTTGAGAAATACCTGATGTCCTTTTTGTTGAAATATAGACATCAGTGTGTGAATATTAGTGAGAAATATAAAGCTTATGTAAAAATTAAAATGGCACAGTTCCATAGAGAGTTGGATTCAGCACATATTGCTAATTCCAAATATTCTAAATGGTACTCCCATAGTGTTGATAATCATGAGTACAGATTTTATCTTGATGTTTTGGAGATCCCAGATATTCGTAAAACATATACAAGATTCAGGTTTGAATTGTTTGAATCTAATGTTAGAAATGCTTTATATAAGAACTCTAGTAATCCTGAGGATAAGCTTTGTGCATGTGAACAGGGAGAAAGGGAGGGCTTGGCCCATGTTTTTTGAGGTGTCATTGGTACACTAGTATCAGGTGCAAATGGTTATCTCCAATAATCAGTGGAATAGCAACATCCAGTGATACTGAACTTATTAAGGTTTTTCTTTTCTCTGAGGATCATACTATTATACATTCTGTGGGGAAATTTGCATTCCTAATAAGGAATATTAGGAGAAGGAATCTAAATGCCCCTAAGGTATGATACTGGTGGCTTAGTGGTATTTTCCCTGTCAGTGGTACCCCCTGGATTCATCCACCTGATTATTTATTGCCATTTTGCACATAAACTGTATTTTTGTGGTTCTTTGTATTACTGGTCATTGTGTACTAAAGGTAATGTCAGATTGTATATGTCTTGTAATACTTTATTTGTATGTACGTTTATGTTGTTATAATTCTCTATTTTGTGATAATCATTTTAAGATTGAACAAATAAAATATCTACCTGATCTATTTAGGATAGATGCTTTTCCTTGGTCTTCCTGGACACACTCCCCCTTATCCCCTTTAATCTTAGCAATAATCCCTCAGGACTTTCTCCTTTCACTAATGTATCTATAGACAGTCTTGTCCCCTTCTTTTACTGTTCATGCTAGTGTTTCCTCAGTTTGGGACTTTGCCTGCCATACTGCCTTCCCTGCTTCCCTAAGTGAAATTTGGCATGCCTCCCTGTCTTTGTCCCACTGCATTCCCTTAAATTTCCAGAAGGCCAGCCTTTTGGCACTGACCTTTTCTGCTACTGTTTTTGAGAACCAAAGTGGTTTCTTCCTTCCTTTGCTTGTGCTTTTCTCTGTAACACAATGGGATGTTGCTTCAAGAATTGCATCCCTAATGCTAGCCCACTTTGCCTGTACCCCCTCAACTGTATTTCTTCTTGCCAGGGCTAGCTTAACTCTCTTGGTCATCTTATCAAAGTCAGCTCCTCTGAAGTCCCATATTTTTGCCTTGGAATTGAATGATTTAGTTCTAGTGCCCAAACTGAACCATACCATGTGATGGCCACTGGCTCCCAGGTGACCTTTTACCTGGAGATCTGTGATCCTTTCCACGTTAGTCAGTACTAGATCTAGGATAGCCCTGTCTCTTGTGGGCTGCTGTACCAGTTGTTTGAGGCCCTCCCCCTGAAGGGAATCCACCATGTATCTAGTTCTGGTGGATGTTCCTGCTGGTATTGACCAATCTGTATCTGGCATGTTGAAGTCTCCCATTATCAGAACCTCCCCTTTAGCTGTCATGTTTTGTTTATCTTCTAACAGTAATGTATCTATGTCCTTCCCCTGGTCTGGAGGCCTGTAGATAATCCCAGTTTGTATGGCTGTCCCATTTGTTGTTTCCAGGGTGACCCACAGTTCTTCTGGCTCCTTATGTGTATTCTGAATTTATGTAGCTTTGATATTTTCATTGATATAAAGGGCCACTCCACCCCCCCCCCATTTTTGCATGTCGGTCTCTTCTGAACAGTACATAGCCAGGTACTGAAGTCTCCAAAGTGTGGTTACTGGAGAACCATGTCTCGCTAATGGCTACTATGTCCAGTTTAGCCTCTGTCATTGTTGCCTGCAGGTCTGGGATCTTGTTTCCCAGACTGCAGGCATTTGGGTACATGATTTTCCATTGGCCATATTTCGGTGTGTTAGTTGTTGGGTGAGGTACAGCATTTCCCCTGCGTGTCATATGGGGAGCTAAACCTTTTACCTTACCGGGTGATGCAAATGAACTATAAACATGCTGAACTCCTGTTTGATCACTAGCTAAGGGGGGAGGTGTGTTCATTCTGTTCGATGTATCAGGTGCTGCTCCCCCTCCTCATTTGCTAGTTTAAATATTCTGCAAAGACATCAAACCTCTGCCCCAATGCACTGACTCCCTCCTTAGTCAGATGCAGTCCATTGAATTTAAAGAACTTTCACTTCCAAAACTGTTGCCGGTTACCTACAAATTTGTATCCTTTTTCCTGGCACCAGCCCTTGAGCCACATGTTTAGCTCCCCTATTTCCCCTTCTCTGACCTTCCGTCCATCTGCCCTCCCTCTTCCAGACTGGCAGGATCTCAGAGAAGGAGATGCCGGACAAAATGGATGACAGTGTTTTTCCCAGCCTGGTCAGGTGTTCCTTGGTCCCCACAACTGACCGTCTGGCGAGATTGTTAATTCCTATGTGTACCAAGATGGCAATGTTTGTTTCTGCTCCCTGCACAATTTTAGCAATGCTGTCAGTGTCTCTCAATGCTGATGTACCTGGGAGACATCTGACCATTACCCCCGGCTAGAGGTAGATATCAACTCCCTGAATCATGGACTCTCCTATAATCAGAAATGTTTTGGATTTTGTTTTTGCTATTTTTGGTTTTGGTCCCTGTTTTGGGTGAGTTTTGTTGAGCTAGCACCTGTACTGCAGTGTCCTGATCTGCAGTGTCCTCTGCCCCTTTGTCTGATTTCAGAGATAGAGGCAGATACCTGTTTGTAGTTTTTATATGGTTTGTGGAGGTGAAATGTTGGAGAGCACTGAGTGATGGGGCAACCAATTGGCCCCTCCTAACCACCTTCCAACCTCCCGGACCAACTACCCTGTGTGGTCAAGGTGCTTCAGTTGGATATTGGGGAAATGACGGGCAGTTCTTATAATATATTTCCTCCTGAATTTGCAATTTGAGGTGCACAATCTCTGCCCATGCTGCTTGGAGCTGAGCCATTAGAACTCCAATGGTCCAGCATGTAGGATAGCGTCCTAGATGCAAGGAAATTCAACACCAAGACACAGCTCTCAATGCGGCTATCCCCACTGCAGTGTATTTCTTGTTCACAACTGGATAGCACACTATTCCACCATTACCCAAATTTGAAAATACAGACTCTTCATCACCACCAATGGACCAACAGAAGAATGAATCACTTATACTTTTTGGCCATTTGCAAACTGTAGATTTAAGACAGAAAACAAAAACAAACAAGAAAGCAAAAATGGAGATAGCTACTGTTACTAAAGAAAAATGTTTCCCCTTTTTTTAAGTGATGGAAGATCTGCATGAAGGAGCATGTTTCTGATCACTGCTCTCTAGCTCAGTGTCCACTCACTCCTCTAGTGCTGTCTTGCTCAGCCCCCCTGCCTTCACCAAGTAATTCATTCATTGTAATGAATAAGCACAAATGACTATGAATGCTGCTGTTACATAAGGCTGGTTTCTGCTGCAGGGGGCAGTTTAAAAAAAAAAAACATGTGCTAAAGATTGCATATCATGGAGGCTTGGAGATCAGACTGGGCAGGGATGAGATCAAAAGGGAGCCTGGTCAGAAAGACAAGGAGAATGAAGAGATCAATAGAAAATAATTTCAGGATGCCAAGTTGCCATACCACTTCAAGACCACATACAGTGGAGCCAGCCAGGATACAATGCAATGCTTTGCAGTAAATGACACGTCACAAAATACTGCATGACAAAAGGGCTTAATGACAATGTCCATTGAATTACACTTTTTCCTGCAGGATATGGTAATATTTTGTAGTAATGCTGCACGGTACTGTGCTGCATCTTGGCTGGCACCATTATAAGTTGTCGCCTACAAATATGAACCAGAATGTATTTTTCAGGGTCAACACCTCAATACACATTTTGGGTCAGCTTCACAAGGTACCACTTATGTGGTTGTGAGGCGGGGTGGCAGTTTGCCTACTCTAAAAATCTGGGGCTAAAATGTGAAAAAAAAATGGAAAAGTTATGAGAAAAGGAAAAAAAAACTGGAAATACTGTAAGTCTAAACATGATCATTGTGGGCATATGTTGTCATAATTTGGCCACTTTTGGCCATTTTAGGCCCGGATGTTCAGAGTAGACAACTTATCATCACACCTAATGGCCACACAAGTGGAACCTTGTAAACTGAACCCGAAATTTGTTTCTGGGGTTGTGACCCCCCCTTCCAAACATAGTTTCAGTCAGATTGACAAGGTGCCACTTAAGTTGTGATGAATTGGGGTGGTGAATTGGCCACCCGGAAAATTTTGGATCCAAAATAGCTTAAAATTCCAAAGTTCTGAGTAAAAGAAAAGAGCCTTAAAATTAAATAAAGTCCACATGCAGGTGCAGTACATTCACCTGCATGTGGTCGCTCTGGACTAGCCCCTGGTTTTGTGTTCTGTTGCTCAGTTTTATTTAGTTTATATTTGCTCTAATATGTATACTTTATATAATTTTTTAAATCGTATAGTTGTTTTAACATTTGGCTCTTTTTTTTGTGGCGTCCTGGTCTCCGATCCCTAGCAGCGCTTTCTCTGCGCCTCCTCTGTGTTTTTTGCTGGTCCAGGATATGGCCTTACTATAGCCGAGAAGCGGAGAAGAGGAGCTCTCTTTGTCTTTTTTGTTTATTAGAGCCTATTATTGTTCATTAGAACTTAGTTATTTGCTCACTCGAGTCATTTTTTTGCTCGAGTTGCGGCGCCCTTCTGTCGGCATTCGACCAGGGGATCAGCTGTTTCTTTGGAGCAGCGGCAGTACCAATGAGGTGGTGCACCTCTCGCTACTTCGGCAGTCAGCCTACAGCCTGGGAAGTGGAGGGTGGACTTGTCTCCTCAAGGTTATTGATCCCCCATTCTGAGGGATCAATTTTTTATGGTGACTGCCTTTCTTTTTTGGTGAACTTGGCCTTGACGCAAAGACATTTCAGCTTCTGAGCTACTGAATTTAAAGCGCTATGTTTAGTGCTTATGGCTGCGACTTTTGGATTTATTAGTCTCTGCATTGATCTAATCAATATATCTTCCCATGATTGATAAAGAAGGATTGGACTGTGATTGCTGTACGCTGAATTAATGCTGAATTTGGCCGAAGGGATTGCCTGTGGTGACTTGAAGTATTGTGAGAGGGGGCCTGGTTCACTGATCAGAGCCCCTCTTTTGTTCGCAATTTTTTACTTTTGTCCAGAAACAGGGCTCAAATAGTGGCTTGTTTGTGTGGTGGCTCAGTCTCCCCCCCTTAGTTCTGCCTGGGTAATCTTGGGTGCCAACTGGGACAGAGCAGGAACTGTCTTACTTCTTCCCAGGGAGCTGGGATTTAGTGGCGGTTCCTAATTTATCCCCGGGCCGGTCCTCTCGGTGTGGCCTAGGGGTATTTGTAGCTGCAAGTCTATGGGGGGCATAATTGGACCTGATAAGGTGGATCGGGGGGTGAGGGGAGCAGAGTCCCCACTCTCCACTGGCTGAGGTTGCACCTATTTTTGGCTTTCCCCGAAGACTTTTTCGCTCACTTTGGAGACTTATTGTGACTGTGGATCCTGTATACTGGAAAAGTACCTATTTGAAGTTGGCAGAATTATTGCTGCCCTGGGTCGTTAACTAAATATTCAGTTTCACCTACGATAGATTATGTTGGATTATCTTGTTTCCTCCTACCATTTGATGACTTTTTTCCCTGATTTTATATTTTTTGATTTCCTGGTTGTGAGAGAACCAGGGTGCCTGTATTTTATTTAATTTTTTGATTTTTGTTTATCCTGTGAGAGGGGATTGTTTTATTATTTGTTTGCTATTTTCCCTTCCTGGACTGTGAGAGGGCTGTGGGAGAGGGAGAATTTTCTTTGTGTATTCTTTTCTTCCCGTGAGAGGGGATTGTTTGACTGTACTATTTTATTGTTAATTTTTTTGGGTTAAAGTCATCTTATAGTGGGAGGGGGTAGTTTATATGTTTTATCGGGGTAAGGATTGTTGTTTAAATTATTTTGTTTTGGGGGCATTTGTTCTGCAATATTGCCTTGTGATTTTGGTCATTCAGAGTTTTATGTGCTTTCCCCATTGTTTTAATATTATTAGTGGAATGTGCTTGCCTGCCCCTTCCATCCTGTGCTACTCAGCCTCCACTCTCCTTGCTCTTCACCCTTACTTCTCTCCCCTCCCCCGCTGGCTTTTATCTACCAGCTCTGTCGAGCTCTGGGGATTGCTCATGGGGGGTCATGGATGGGTGAGGGGTTGTGGACAGCGGAGTCCGAATGAGTGGAATTCTTCCATAGGGATGGTTAAGACCAGAAGACACCCTGGGGTGAAACGGTATCTAGAATGTGGTAACCCCATTCTAGTTCCCCTACCCAAGGGCACCTCCATCTTAGGAGGGCAAGTAGCTGGGACAGCTCACCAACCTTGTCAAACTCGGGGCACTGTTATGCAATGCCAGATCTAGCTGCAACAAGACTGGTCTTATCACAGACATTGTTGCTAAGGAAGATCTGGCTTGCATTACCGAGACCTGGTTGGATGGAAATGCTGCCCCTTTTTTAGAGGCTGCTGTTCCCACCAGGTACTAGGTTGTACATCGCCCGAGGTTGGACCACGGGAGGGGTTGCGGCCTGTTTCAAGACCGAATTGGGCCTAACTGGTGTACCTGTTGAGGCCAGTTCATTTGAGTGTACCATGGTAGCTGGTGTAAGATGCAGGATAGCTCTCATTTATCATCCACTGGGGGGATGAGAAGCTGTTCCTGCAGGAAATAGCAGACTTCACCATTGACATGACTTTGGAGTTGCCCAGACTGATGGTTCTGGGTGACTTCAATGCCTGGGTCAATGATGAATCCTTGCTTTTTGGTCAACATTTCCTCCAGATGATGATATCTCTGGGCTTCACACAGGTTGTTGCCTCAACTACCCATAACGGTGGTCACTCTCTTGATTTGGTTTTCCTCCTGGAGCTCGAGGCCACCGACTTGGTGGTGGAACCAATCAGTTGGTCTGAACACTACACAGTTAGAGTCAATTTTTCAGCCCCGCTGGGTAGTTCTGCCCCTGTGGAGTTGTCCAGGTACCTCCCTTTGTGGGATGTTTTCCCAGAAGACCTGATGGTGGTAATTGACCTCTCGTCGTTGGATGAGACTAGCACAGATTCTGAGCAGTTGGTTAAGTAGGGAAATGGGCAGACTAGGTGGGCCATGCGGACCTTATCTGCCATCAAATTCTGTGTTTCTATGTTTCTTTATAATGTAAAAAATAAATTTTTTTTGGTAAACCACTTGTTAAAGCCAAGTCCTTGGGTTAACCGTACAGGTCTTGACAATTTTAGGTTTCAACTATAAGTCATTTTCCAGCTACACAACGGCATATTGAGTATTAAAAAAAGACACTTTTATGTATTTTCAGCCTTCTAGAATTTTTAAACCTCTAAAGAGATCTTTGTCAAATTTTCAGGATCCAGGGATCCTGAACTCCAGAATGTGCATGCCAAATTACCAGAGATGGCTGTGTTATTAAAAACATAAAACAGCATTTATAGCCCTAACTATGGGGTACTGCCACCCCCCTGTAATAACAATTTCTAGAAAAATGTTAATATCTTTAATGTAGAAAAGATGGTTGCAGAAAACATGCTAACTTAATGTGATTAAAAATAATGTTGTGCTAATTTTAAGGTTTAAATACAGCACTACAATTTCCATAATTTATTTACCCAACAAGGATAGCCTATCTGAGAGGTAAGATCTCATTTTCAGGGGGATCTTGCATCTTACCTGAGAGGGTAAGTGACTTACCCAAGATTACACGGCAAATATTTTACATTAATGGATTTGGAACAAGCAATCTGCTGGCTTCAAAGCCAGTGATCTAATCATTAGATCACACTGTTTTTCTATCTATCTACCCATCTCCCTGTCTATAATCCTGGCCCCTCCTAAAAGTAAGTCAGGAAATTCAAAGCTAATGTTTACCCTACTATTTGGTAGTTTATAGATAATTTGGTGATGAGGATATACACACTGAGCCAGAGCTCATTTCCAGATATGACCCTAGATACAGGATCCAGCAGGGAATGATTTAGCAATAACAAATAGTGACAGCAATGCCTGCATTTACCTGAACATTAAAAGCAACGTATACAGTAAATAATTAATTCCAGAAAAAAAAACATTCATCAGGTGCGTAAAGTGCATAGGCTATGGGAGCTGTAAGGATGAGAGCTGGGGGAATGTGTCGTTTACATATGCAAAGATATTTATCAAAGAATCATGGTAGTACAAAAATTAGTCTGTGTTTTGAACTATACAGTTTGGTAACTGGCAAAATGAAAAATCAGAGATCAGTGAAAACAGCATTAGTAGGTACTGTGCAGAGGGAAGAAGACTATGGCTCACTGCAATTGCATGCTTTTAAGACATATGGTAGTAAGACTAACTTAAGAGAGTGCAGGGAGGAAGAGAGAATGATGGGGAGAGGGAGGAATTTCCACAGTATTGTAGCATGACTAAAGAAAAAAAGACTGGCCTGCTGCAGTGGTAGCCATTGCCACAGTGAATGATACTGGACATTATACTGCACAGGGGTGCACTATCAGGCCACGAATGGGACGTCTGATGGCAGAGCAACAACTGCTGAATTTGATAAATCTTTCATCTGCTGCTAGGTGGCTTGTGATCCATTATTTAGATTGGCGTGTTTTTTGAGTCAGTGGCAACATGGAATACATGTATGCAAGCAACACCCAATATACATTTGTGTCTGACAGCAGGGAATTTTTCATTATGTAAGATCACTCTTGTGAACACCCCTCTCCCACATCTAACAAGCAAGCCAAACACAAACCAGATCACCAGCTACCTAACATTTAATTAATGTATTTATTTATGTATTTGCTTTTGATAACTGGGCAAGTGCACTAGACAGAAATCTGCCTGTTTTCAGACATGACCCAGGAGAGTGCATTACATGCAACAACAGCATTACAGTAAACTTGATGTTGTACAATGCAGGTAGTTACAGTGGTAAGTGATTAAATGCAGTAGAACAGCAACAGCAATCGCAATAGACAGGTTAACAGAGGTATACGTTTGATACATACATACAGGTTGGGTGTATAAAATCAGTGAAAGCAGAGATTAAGACAATAGTACAACAACAATACAACAGATAATCAGGAATACAGAAATTAGGACTATGGTACAGTACAGGCAATTACAATAATTACAGAGCAGTGGAGGCTAAGATCAGGACAATAGTGCATAAAGTGTATTGGATTACAACCGCCAACATAGGCAGGGTTAAGAAAACAGGCTGGTTAAGTAGTTCAGAAGTGGCTTGGGACTAGCTGAAAGAAAAGTGAAAGTCTAGGAAACCTATGAAGAAGTACAGTAAGATAGAATAAGGAGGGGGAGTAGGTAGTGGGTGCCACAAGTACCAGCATTATGTTAGAGCAGAAAAGTTGGAGGGAAACAGTGTTTAACAGCAGGAGGGAATGAAGCAGGGTAAGAAGGATAGGGTAAAGATCATGAGCAACAGCAAATGTCTAAGACTTTCAGACATGAAAATAGCTCTTTTGTGAATAAATTGTGAGATTTAGAGACCCTAAGATGATAATGTAGGGAGTTCTGAGTCATTGGGGCAAAGTGGTCAAATGCTTGTTCTCCCATCTTGGTTGAGCAACTGGGAACTACAAGGAGGGACTGGATAGAGGACCAAAGTTGGTGAGAATGTTCAACAGGGGCAAACATCGAGACCAGGGAGGCTGGTTGAGAGGACCTAATAACATTATTAGTTAGGCATCCAAGGATATAAATTCACTGGGAGGAGGGAGATAGCCAATGTATGGCTGAGTAAAGCTTCAGTGACGTGTGAGATGAGGGGTGGACAAAGCAAACCTATAGGCATTATTGTATGCAATGTCCCATTTGTGAAAGAAACTGGCATTGGCCTGGAAAAGATAGTGAGTGCATAACATAGCCTCAGAAGTAATTTACCCTGGGCAATTATAACCCTGGCTGTTGGGGTGAGGGCATGGTGAATACGATAAGCAATCCCAATTTTGGAGTTGATGGATTTGCAGATATAATTTATGTGGAGTGAGAAATCCAGGGCTTGGTAGAGCATGACACCAAGGTATCTGAAAGACAGGGTTACAAAGACCTGAGAATCATTAAGGCATTGGATGTGAAATTACTGAGATGAGATGCAAGACTTTTTGAGGGACCCAAAAAACATAGCTTGGGTCATGCTGACATATAGGACCAGTTGATTTGAAGTGAGCCAGGTTTGGATGCTATGAAGGTGAGAGGTAAGTTGAGAGTTAATAACATCCATAGACGTAGAGGCAGTATAGAGTACAAGGTCATTGGTGTACAGAAGGGTCCAGAAGTGGGAAGCAGAGGTTAGTATGTTGTTAATAGGGATAAAAAAATAAGGGTCTAAGTCTGGAGCCTTGGGGAACTTCTAGTGCTATTGAGGCAGGGCTGAAGAGGAAGTTATTGAAAATGACTGACTGAGAGTGGCTGTGGAGGTAACTCGAGAACCATGATAGAGTTGGTTGGGACACCCCAAGGGTTGCTAGCTTATGTAAGAGGAGGGAGTGATTAACCAAATTAAATGCTTTAATAAGGTCAATAAAGACTGCCCCTGTAAGCAGATGTTTATCCATGTTAGTTTTAACCTCACTTGTGAACTGTTTGAAGGCTGTAGTAGTAGTACTGTGTGTTGTCCTGAACCTGTGATGAGCTGGGGATTGAAGATTAAATTTGAGCAAAAAGTCAGAGACCTGGTGTTGAACAAGTTTTTCAACACGTTTACTGAGGGTAGGTAATAAAGATGTCAGATGGCCATTAGTAATCCATTTGGGATCCCCTTTCTTAAAAACTAGAATTATCCTCACATTCTTCCATAGCTGGGGTATGGTAGAGGTGTTTATGGATAAGTTAAAAAATTGCATAACCGGGGTGGTGAGGAAAGAGGTGGCCAGTTTGAATATTTTGGGTTCAGTCTCATCTGGACCTGTGCAACTGTAGGGGGAAATGGTGTTGAGAAGTTGTAAGATCTCACAGCATGAGACAGAGGCAAGGACCAGAGAAGAATAAGCCACAGGAGAAGCAGTTCAGGGAGAGAAATAAACGAGGGGGCTACCGGGTGGTGTGGGCAGTCAGATGACCAAAGGGGGCAGAAGACACCAGGAGAAAGGACTGTTGTGTGACTGAACTTCTCTGCTGGGACTTAAGTAGAAGAACTTTTGTATTTGACCTTTAATTAAGGGTAACAAAACTAACATACAAAAATAAAAGTGTGTGTTTGGGTTAACTGAACTGAATGGGTATCTGAAGAGTTATCTAGGTGTAAATCTCAGGTGACTGAAATGACTTAACTGCTGTGAGGTTTAAATTACTTGTAGAAAGATCTGGTAAGTAGGGGGAGTGACTTAGCTAGAAGGAAGCAACATTTAAAGACTGCTTTAGAAAGTTTCTGCTAATAACTTGGAGGAGACACCAGAAGAAAGGACTGCTGTGTGACTGAACTTCTCTACTGGGACTATATTGCCCTCCTTCCTTCCCCTCCCAAAGCTAGTTCTATTTTTATAGGCACAGGATTTGACTGACAACAGGAACTTCCTGTTTAGGGGCAGGAAGTGAGTGATCACAGAACCACCAAGGACCCACCATCCTAGAAGGGCAAGAGTAGCTCTCCAGCCCCTCTAGCTGCTGGAGGTCTGCCTCTGAGCAAGTAAGTGGTCTACTGCTAAATATAGGATATTCTTGTCTCAGAACAGGACAATCAGGAGCTTAAAGGGCACACAGGCAGAAAGTAAGGAGAGAAAAAAAACAGAGGAAAGAGTAAGGATTGCAAACAGTTAAGGGGCCAGAAATAAGACATGATTGGAGTGGTGCAGTGGCTGTGGAGCAGCAGTCTTCCAGGAGATGTTCTGGAGGATGTGGTGTTATCCCATCTGCAGGCACCTCTCTGGGCTGAGGGAGGAGGTTGCTCATCTCCAGGCTGAGTTGGACAGGATTTGTGGGACCTCCTCTTCCATCCAGGGACCACCAGTGCCACTGCCGTTGCCTCAGAGGTTGCAAATAAAGAGGAGCGGTTGGACCACAGTGGGCTCAGGGAGGGTGAGGGCGGTTGAACAGAGGCACATCCCTCCCATTGTACCTCTCCACAATTTCTATGCCATTCTGGCAAAGTGTGGTTCCTCTATGGAGGCACCCACAGTGGAGACCAAGGAGGATGCTGGGAACCTCCACAAAGGTGACCCACAGGAGGGTGGCAGGGGAAGGAAACAACTCCTGGTGGGGGAATCCATTGTTAGGAAGGTAGAACTGGGGGAGGAAGTGGAGAGGGAGGTAAGGTGCCTGCCTGGCGCCATGGCTTGAAGGGACAGGGAGCGAATCCTCAGGATTGCCAGAGCAGCTGTGCAGGAGAGGGAGCTGGATGTCATTGTCCACCTAGGGACAAATGACCTGGCTAAGAAAGGGATTAGAGAAGTGCAGGAAGAGTTTGTGGAATTGGGGAGGGGCCTTAGTCAAGTAACACGCACAGTAACCTTCTTGGAGGTGCTACCCATCTATGGCATAGGAGAGGCTAGGGTGTTCCGTACCATGGGATTCAATCAGTGGTTGAAAAACTGGTGTGGAGCTCAGGGATTTGGCTTCATTGGGGACTGGGGGTCCACCTGGAGTGATGCAAGCCTATACTGGCATGATGGGCTGCATCTGTCCCGGAGGGGAACCAGGACACTAGGTGATAGGTTTAAATGCTTCATTGGCAAGCTTTTAAACTAGCCAAGGGGGGAGGCACTGGAAAGGAGTAGGAAAATCCTAGCTCCCCCAAATAATCATGGTAGTAAGTGTGGCAAACACCAACACAGAGGTGTCGATAGGGAGAAGGGCAGGGGTAAATGGAGAAAGTGACAAAGGCAAGAAGGACAGGGATGGGGCAAAAGGGAGTAAGGCCATCAGGAAATGGAGGGTAATGAGTACCAATGCCCATAGTCTGGGCAACAAGCTCCCTGAGCTGATGACCTTAATGGAAGAGGAATGCCTGGATATCGTAGCAGTCACAGAAACATGGTACACAGAGAACCATGACTGGGATGTTAACATACCAGGGTACATAACCTACAGGAGAGACAGGCAGGGGAGAAGAGGGGAGTAGTAGCTCTCATGTAAAGGAAGGATAAAGCAACTGAACAAAAGAGTAAACAGGGAGGAGAGGAGGCACTGTGGGTCACCTTGAGACTGGAAAGGGCACCACAATCTGCACAGGGGTTGTGAACAGACCCCCATGTCAGGGGAAGGAATGGACAAGGATATGATAGAAGGCATTCTTAGAATGGCAGAGAAAGGGGAGATACTGTTGATGGGAGACCTGAATATGCCAGATGTTAACTGGAGCACATTTGCTGCAGCCACATCCAAGAGCAGGGCCATTCTTGATGCCCTACAGGTGGCAGGCATTAGACAGCTAGTTTCGGAACCCACTCATGAGGGAGCAATCTTAGACCTCGTACTCTCAAACGGGGGCAGTGAGAGGATCTCAGATCTAGAAGTGGGTTGCCATCTGGGGACAAGTGACCATCAAACAGTGCGGTTCACGTTAAACTCAGCTACAGAGTCAAGCCATACAAAAGTGAGGGTACTGGACTTTAGGAGGGCTGACTTTGGCAAGATGGAAGAGTGCCTCAGAAAAGAACTAGCAAACAGGCTAGAAGGAGGTGTGGAGCAACAATGGGGAATTATCAAAACTGCCATCACAGAGGCAACAAGCCTTTGTGTGAAGCAAATAAGCAAATCAAAATGAAAGAAAAAGCCACTATGGTTCTCAAAAGAGGTGGCTGTGAAAGTCAGGAAGAAAAAGATAGCATTCCGGAAGTATTAGGAAACACGGAAGGAGCAGGACAGAGAGCTGTACCAGTTAAGGCAGAAGGAAGCAGGGAGGGAAGTCAGAATAGCAAAGGCACAAACTGAGGGAAAAGATAGCCAACTCAGTTAAGAAGGGGATAAAACCTTTATAGGTACATCAGCAAGAGTGTAGAAAGACAAAGGAGGGATAGTGAGGCTGAATAGAATGAACGGTGGGTGGGCAGAGGGGGACAGTGAAAAAGCAGGAATACTGAACGAATATTTCTGCTCAGTATTCACAAAAGAGGAGGGGGAAGTGCCTAATCCAATTAACAGAAGCACTCTTGATAGGGGGGTCGATCCCAGTCCTTTCACAGAAGAAAGGGTTCTGCAAGAACTCCTGAAACTGAAGGTGGACAAAGCAATGGGTCCTGATGGAATTCACCCCAGAATTCTAAAAGAATTAAGGGAGGAACTAGTGAAACCACTGGCTACTCTTTTAATAAATCATGGGAGGATGTGGTACCCGAGGACTGGAGGAAGGCAGATGTGATTCCCCTTCACAAAGTGGGTCCAAGACAGAGGCAGGAAACTACAGACCTGTCAGTCTGACCTCTGTGGTAGGGAAAGTGATGGAGTCACTTCTGAAGGAAAGAATAGTCGAGTACCTAGAGGCCAGTGGAGCACAAGACCCAAGGCAGCATGGGTTCACAGCGGGAAGGTCATGTCAGATGAATCTAACAGATTTCTTTGTCTGGGTGACCAAAGTAGTAGACCAGGGAGGGGCTGTGGACGTGGCCTACTTAGACTTTAGCAAGGCATTTGACACAGTCCCACACAAAAGATTAATAATCAAATTAACCAGCCTGGGAGTGGGACCCAGGATGGTAGCCTAGATAAAACATTGGCTGGACAACAGGACACAGAAGGTAATTGTAAATGGAGTCCACTCTGAAGAAGAAGTTGCTAATGGGGTACCGTAGGGTTCAGTATTGGGTCCAGTCCTTTTAATGTCTTCATCAGTGACATTGCAGAGGGACTCGAATTAAAAGTATGCCTTTTGCAGATGACACAAAGATCTGCAACAGGGTTGATACACAAGGAGGCGTGGAAAGGATGAAAAGGGACTTGGCAAGGTTGGAGGAATGGTCAGAACTATGGCAGCTAGGATTCAATGCAAAGAAGTGCAAAATAATGCACCTGGAAACAAGAACCAGGGAAGAATACACAATGGGTGGGGAGGTAGTAACAACAACAAAAAGGAAAGGGACCTGAGGGTAATCATATCAGATGATCTTAAGGTTAGCAAGCAATGTGAGAAGGCAGTAGGGAGGGCTGGGGTATACTGGGATGTATAGGGAGAGGCATCATCAGCAGAAAACAGGAAGTTGTTATCCCTCTGTACAGACAGTTGGTGAGACCCCATCTGGAGTATTGTGTCCAGTTCTGGAGACCCCATCTCCGCAAGGACATAGACAGGATAGAGGCAGTCCAAAGGAGGGCAACTAAAATGGTGCAGGGTCTGCAAGAGAAGCCGTATGAGGAGAGACTAAAGGAGCTTAATATGTATACCCTTGAGGAAAGAAGGGAGAGGGGGGACATGATAGAAACTTTTAAGTACCTCAGTGGAATCAACAAAGTCCAAGAGGGTAGCATCTTTCAGAAAAGAGACTTGCAAGAACAAGGGGACACAATTTAAAGATAGAAGGAGGGCGGTTCAGGGCAATGTGAGAAAGTATTATTTCACAGAGAGGGTAGTGGATGCATGGAACAGCCTTCCTGAGGAGGTTGTGGGTCTAAAACTGTGGAGAATTCAAGAATGCATGGGACAGACATAAGGCAATTCTTGTGGGGGGTAGGAAGAAATAGGCTGTTGGTTAACTAGGATCTTCGGCCTATCCTGTAGGTAGGGAAATGGGCAGACTAGATGGGCCTAGCAGTCCTTATCTGCCATCAAAGTCTATGTTTCTATGTTTCTATGAGTGCAACTGGATAAAAGGAGTGCCACACAAGAGTTTTACAGATCACTGCTGTAAATGGGACATTAACCTCACTCTCTTGCCTGGACTCTGTTGTGACTGCTGCTTTCTTTCTCCATACAACGTTTTCTGCTTTAGCTGCTCACTCCATTGGTTCACCCGACTATTGCTTTCACCTGTGCTATTGGTCTGGCAAGCAAGGGGGCTACTGGGTGGTGCAGGCAGTCAAGTGACCAAAGGGGGCAGAGTACAACAGGATAAAAGGAGTGCCATACTAGCGGCTGCCAACGGAGCAGCTGCATGCATGGTTGACTCACGCAGGAGTGCCGTGAGTCACCAGTGTGAGTCTACGGTGGGAGGCAGTGCAGAGGCAGAGCAGTGTTGAGACCTGTGAAACATTATTAGTAGTTATATAATGAGGAGTTCATATTTATTGGTGATAGGGTTGGTGTATGTCTGGGGGATTACACATCCTCCAGATATGCCCTGGGATGGAACAGAAAGTGGCAGGGGAGCTTATAAGTGTGCTATTGCTGCAGGCCCAGAGTATGCACAGAGTAGGGTTCATTATTTTAATGTAATAACCTGGATATTGATGAAAGATAGGTCAACATATCCCCTACAGTACATGTCACTTTTTGGTAGGTCTTGGCAGACTAGTAAGTAAAACCAAAACACTTAGACATAAATTGGTTAAGGTGTATAGGAATATGCTTTGGAAATTGGTTCCTTGCATATTAATTCTATTAGCGGGTGACTTTGAAGTAAACCCAGGTCCCCAAGCAATTAATAATTCAACTAATAGGAGAACTGGAATGAATATCCATAAAGCGCTGAAAGTCGCACATTTGAATACAAGAAGCTTACGGTGCCATTTTAGCGAAGTTGAAGCATGGATTCAAACTGAAGGTCTAGATGTAATAGGTTTGCATGAGACTTGGCTTAAAGCATGAGTCCCTGATGAATTTATACAATCAAAGGGATATAATGTATTCAGACAAGATAGGATGGACAAAAGAAAGGGGGTAGTGTGTTACTTTATTTGATAAGCTCACTTATGGTACAGGAGGTTGAGAAAGGGGAATTTTAGTGATACAATTGATTTTTTAACAGTTAAATTAATGTTTGCGGGGATTGGGGATAAACATCTTTACATAACGTGTTTATATCATTATGCTATAGTAGATGTACAAATAATGAGCTAACATTTTTTCAACATCTAACAGCTAACCATAAGAATTTGAGAGAACATATTATGATAGGAGATCAGAACCTGGACTGGTTAAGCAATAAGAAACAGAGGTTCACTGAGAGGTTAGCTTCGCTTGGCCTCTTATCAGTTAATTGATCAACCCACGCATTTTAATTATAAAACAAAACATACTACAACATTAGACTGGTTTGTACCTAATAGACCACAAAACATAATTGTGTTGGGATGTACAGGCTGACACTATTTCTGACCATTGTCCAGTAGTTGGCATAAGATCATTCCCTAAAGTAAAAACTTATTTTAAAAGAATTGAAACCAGAAATATTGCAAGGACGGATGTTAAAGGTCTCAAAAAGGAATTGCTCTTAACTGACATGAGACAAATTGAACAAATGACAGAACCTGAAGAGGAAACAAACTGGTTAATGCAGAAGCTCTTGGAAGCCTGTGAGGCCCATACTCCTGTCACCAAACAAAGAGTTAAAGGCCAATATTCCCCTTGGTTATTGGCCTATAGTTATTAACCTTTGTTCTATCCCCTGCTTTAAATATGGGGACGACTACCGACTCCTTCCAGATTTGGGGGACAACCCCCTTATCTAAGGATAAATTGAATAGATATATCAGTTTAAATTCTGGATCTTTCCTCACAGTTAAAGAAAGACTTGAGGAAACAAATGAAACAATGGGATAGAGTAAGAAAGAAATACTTGGAAACTAGGAATTTGACTGACTTGATTGAATATAAGCACGTAAGAAATAAAGTTAAGAAGGAAATTATTCAGGACAAATCAAATTATTTTAAGCATCAACAGCTGAAAAGCTTAAAGACCCCAAAAACGTTTAGGGCTTTTTTTCGCAATGTATGTGCTCTTAAAAACAGCACTCCAATTATTTGTTTGTCAACTGAGGGGGGGGGGACTACAACACAGGAAAAGGAACCTGCAGATTACGTGGGGGGGACTATAGCACACACAGAAAAAGGAACGTGCAGATTATGTAAACAAATTCCTAATAAGTCAGGCAATTGAGAGTACAGATGAGTTAATAAAGGAACAATTAGTGGAGCAGTTGTGCTCCATGAGGAAAGATCCAGAGATTAAATTTGAGGCTATCCCTGAGCAGGAAGTTCTGAGATTATTGCAGCAACTGGGCATTGGAAAGGGTTGTGAACCTGACAAAATATGCCCTGGATTGCTACGATTGGTGGCAGATGACATTGTGTGGCCACTGACATATCTATTCAATTTATCCTTAGATAAGGGGGTTGTGCCCCAAATCTGGAAGGAGTCAGTAGTGGTCCCCACATTTAAAGCAGGGGATAGAACAAAAGTTAACAACTATAGACCAATATATCTGCTACCAATTATGGGTAAATTGTTGGAAAGATGTGTTTTTCAACAGCTGATGACTTACTTGGAGAGATGTGGTATACTGGCTGAACAACAACATGGCTTTCGAAAAAGTCTTCTGCACTTCAACAGCCCTGGTTGGGTTGACAAGCACCGTGCTGGACGCCAACGATAGGGGGTTGGTGACGGGTGCAGTGTTCATTGACCTAACCAGGGCATTTGATTTAGTTAGCCATAAAATATTAGTATCGAGACTGAAGTCCTGTGGCATATCTGAGACTAGCTTGAGGTGGTTTAGTAGTTATTTGGATTCTCATAAACAAATGGTTAAAATAAGGAGCACCACATCAGGATTAAGGCAGGTAAAGACTGGAGTTCCTCAGGGGTCAGTGCTTGGGCCACTGTTGTTTTCCATCTTTGGTAATGACATACCCACTGTGTTAAATAACACAAATTGTATTTTATACACAGGGATGACATAATTCTCTTCACTTCTGGCACTTCTTTGGATGAAATACAAACAATTCTACAAGAAGACTATACCAAACTAACAAATTGTCTCTCTATAAGTAAACTAAAACTGAATGAGTCTAAAACTAAAGTAATGGTGTTTGGAACATCACAGAGTTTGGCCAGAACTGGAGTAGAACTGTGCATTAGAGGTGGAAACAATGTATTGTTATCCCATGTAGACTCATTTAAATATTTGGGTGTCTACTTGGACCCCACACTAAACTTATTGGGAGATTTGAACACTATAGGCAGAAAAAATAATCAAAAGCTAGGTTTCCTGTACAGGAATGTAAATGCCTTGACAGATGAGGTTAGGTTACTTATCGCAAGGCAAATATTTTTCCCAGTGTTAGATTATGGGGCCCCTATGTTTTTTGGACATGGCAGTTCTTTTTTAATGAAGTATAGACTTATATTACATAACAATGTAGATTTGCTTTAAGGGCTTCAGTTAGAACACACCATTGTTCACTATACCAAAGGATGAATGTTTACTCTCCAGAGCACAGAACTGAGTATAACACAATAACTTTTGCCTTCTCATTGTATCATAAGGGTCTCCATGTATCCTTAATGATATGCTCTTAAAACGTACAATAGCCTACTCAATTTGGCATACTGAGGCTTCTTTATTCTACCCTAGCCCACATAGACTGTCTCAGACCGAACGATCATTTTCATGCTACGGTCCTCAACTGCTAAATTAGTTTTCACAAATCTTTAAAAAAGCAAAAGGCAGAATGCACTTGAAAAAGAATGCTTGCATCTTACTTTAGTCAAATAATTCACTGCTCTTGTGATAGCATTTGAACTGTGCACTTTTTAGTGCTTCTTTTTTATATTATTTATTATGTATAAGTGTGTATTGTTACGTATTCAGTGTTACTGTTTTGTACTTTTATGTCAGGCATGACTGAGAAAGGGCTGTGCTCAGTCATTTTTCCTGGTGAAAAAAAATGAATGAAAATGAAATGAAATGAGAAGTGGAGCTGGACATGAAAGACTCAAAGCTAGGAAGATTTGAAAAGATAGAATCGAAGGCATTTGCAATGGTGGTAGAATGTTCACAATTGGTATTACTGATTTCCATTTCCTTGGGGTTTTGGCCCCTGTTTTTACCCAAGGTACCATTTATTTGTGACCAGAAGTTTTTTGGATCCCTGGATGTGGCAGTGAGTAGGTCCTTACATTATATACTTTTAGTTGCTCGAATATCCCTCTTACAAGTGTTTCACATGGAATGATAAGCGATAAGGTTCAAGTGCAGAAAGGAAGATTTGAACTTGGCCCATAAATTGTCACACATTTTAAGCATTTTAAGAAGGGGTTATTTTAACCATTTAGTGATTGACCCTCTAATCCTATGCCTCATAGTAGGGATGTGTTTCTTTTTCAAGGAGACAATGGTATGAGTGAAGTACTAAGTGCCATAGTTTACATCATTTGTGCAGAAGAGGGGAGACAAATCAACATGCCTAACAGCATAAAGAAAAGCATCAGGATTGAAGGCAGAGAAGGCAGAGAAGTCAGATATAGTGATCACTTTCAGAGGGCAAGGAAGGAGACTAGCATCCCAGGCACAGTGAACAAATGAATGGCCACTGATCGAGTCAGGAAATATCCCAGCAGCAGAGATCCTATCCTTCCTATTTGAAAGGATCCAGTCTAGGAGTGTGTGTGTGTCGAACTCATTACTAGAACACCTGGTGGGATCAGATATTAGTTGATATAGATGAGCCTTGCTAATAATAGTAGCTAGATTAATCAAGTTAGGCCCAAGTCAGTCGAGGTTGAAATCCCCAGACAGATTACCTTGTTTTTTGTTTGTCATTTTTGGAAGGTATGTAGGCACAAGATATATGGAGCTTTTTTCACTTAGAATTAATAGGGAGTGCAGTATTTCACATGATTTGAGTGACAAGTTGAGCAGTAAAGTGAGATTTAGGTGAGTCTTGAAGAATAAGACCATGTGCCACCCCTTTTTGATGAAGGATGGTCCACATGTAGCATACTATAGCCAGAGAGGGAGCACATGACATCTGGGATGGAAGGTTTTAACCATGATTCAGAGATGCCCAAAATATCTGGATCATAAATTTTGGTCCAGGCTTCTAGCTCTGAGTGATTGGCCATTAAGCTTCTAATATTTAAGTGAGCAACTTATAGGCCTTGTTCTGTGTCCAAGTGTGGAAGCGAGCTAGAATGGGTATATTCTGAGTTGCCATTCATCCTCATTATCTTGTTCTGTCCCAACCTCCCCACCACACATTCAATAGCATACCTCTGTACCACAGAATTCCATTCTATTATTTGCCATTGATTTATTTTTACTTCCCCCATTTTAACTCATGATACTAATGGCATTCTTGTAACAATCCATATTATATTCTGAACTACTGAATGTTGAAAAAAATAACAGCAACTTTTATTTTCCAACAACTTAACAATATGCTGCAATATAATAACTGGTGATCCCCTATAATGCATGGATACACATTCCTGATAAAACACCATAATAACCCACTGAATTCCATAATAACTGGATAGCAGGTTGTTACGGCATTTTCTTCCTTGCTCTCTCATTTCACTGTATTTGTGCGAGTACAGCAGCTGCTCAGAGACATGCTCGCTCACACAAATATAGCTAGTTTTTTTGTTGAAACCTTTCTCCAGTTATAAAAAATAATGCCTATTCAGGTGTGTGTTAAGAGGATTTTTCTCACACCCTCATTGTGTTATAATCTCATAAATCCCTCGAGCTTCACTCTTGGGGTTTATGGATTATCACACACCTCGGGTGTGTGAAAAATCTTTATAACACACACCTACACAGGCATTATTCTCTATGTATTGCATAGGGCTGTGCAAACACAAATACTACAGTATAGGGAACAAAAACACAAACACACATAAATACTGCACTTTTTTTCAGAAACAAGATTGAAAAGCAAAATAAAATATTTCACGGACACTAATATGTCAGATAATACAAATACAGTACATATACAAACACTGTGCACACAAATACAAATCTCAAAAATTAGCCCTAGTATTACTTACTTGATTCACTTACCTTAAAACATACTGTATGCATTTTTATAGGTTTTTGCAATTCTCCTTTCCACACCGTTCATAGCTGTTCATTTATCTTGCCACTTTTTTGTTAGCACAGGTGGTGTTAAATCAAAGTGCCACCTGGCATGGGTTAGGATTACTTATATCAGGTTCCTTGGCAACTGTTTTTGCCCCTTGTTCCATCATAGTTCACATTATTGGACCATTGTACTGTACATATAGATTGAATGACACAAGGGAGTGAAAAAACAGAGCTGCAAAGTATTCTGGTTTGTTACAGCACCAGTAGCTCAGATCCCATTCTTTTTCACTCATCAGATGCACAATGCCCATGTCTGGGATAATGTTCATGTGACCTATGGTGCGTCTGTTGCCTGTTTGTACTGCCACATGCACTGCGGCCAAGGTATATGTGTCTGAAATATATAGGTACCCCTTCTGCTGCCATTACTTCCGACACTGTGTCTCTGACTTGCACTGGGTCAGTGCCAGGTGCATTAGCTGGTTCTGGCATTTCCTCTGCCTCTATCACACTGTCCTCAAAAAGAATTGCTGGTGTTTGTCTCTCAATAGGTGTGGATGTCCATGGCATTGACAGCCAATGCCATATCTCCCTCAATTTTCTTCTCAACTCTTGCATCATGGACCACAGCTAGAGTGACCCTTACTTGAACCATTTTGTCTCTCATCTGTTGGCATTCCAACTGTGCTTGTTGATGCTAATACTCACAAAATGCTCATATTTCACGTGCTATTGCCTTTTCTTTGATATCTGTGCTGGTTTTGCAATCAACCCATCCCTTGCTGCTCTGAATCTGTCCTTTCCTCTGGATTTTCCTCCACTTGCTGCCTTCCCACAGGAAGTCCATCTGCCAGCTGCTCAGGTGCTGCCCATTCCTCAGGATGTGCCTGCTGTTCAGTTGCTTGCTATTCTCCATGATCTGTTTGCTGTGCTGGTGCTGCCCATTCCTCATGATCTGTCTGCTGTCCTGGTATTGCTGATTCCTCAGGATGTGTCTGCAGTTTAGGTGCCTTCCTGCCCTCTGCAGGAGCCTCTGTTTGCTTCTTGGGCAATGACAGGAGTTGTTCTTTTCACTCTTTATAAAAGGTTTCATTGTCCCTGGCAGTGGTATCACAGTGTTTGAAAGTAATTAATTGTTGAGAATACAGTAGAAGGTGATGTAGAGAACGCAGTCACAACCAATATTATTTACAAATGATTATTTATGTAATTAGTTAGATAGTTAGTTAGTTTTTGTTTACCAGGCAGGAGTGCTACACAGTTCAATACCTATTTTTCAGACATGACCCGGAGGAGTAAAAACAAAACAACGACAAAAAAAAGTAGTACAGAGGCACACTGGAACAAAGAACGATCTTATACACATCAACAAAGGTCAGATAATGCTGAAGTGCAGAGTTTTATGTACAAAAGTGAAATATCCTGAGTTCAACTGAAAAAGGGATACAAAAGGCACAATATAAGTAGCAGCACAAGGTATCAGTTACAGGAGCACTTATCCAGTGTTAGGAGAAAGTTATGAAGCTCATTCTTGAAAACTAAGTGAGTTTGAGAGTTCCTGAGATTAGGTGTAAATGAGCTCCAGAGCTTTGTGGCAAAGAGAGAAAAAGACTGCTCTCCCATATTTGTAGTGCATTTAGGTACTGACAGAAATGACGTATCATTGGATCATAGAGGGTAGGCCTGATCAAAGTTTTTGTACATGCAAGCAAGGTCAGCAGGTGTACTTGATCTGATAATTTTGGCAGTTGTGCAGTCTAAGGTAAAAAGTCAACACGAGGCTGGAGAAAGCCATCCTAGGGTCTCCTCATTAATGCCACCTGCTGACTTTGCTTCTGCTAAAGGTCTAAAAATAATGCTGATAAATATCTGTAGTCTCCAGAAGAAATTGACTGAACTACAAGCATGGGTTTCCCATACTATTCCAGATATTTTGGTCATGATGGAAACCTGGCTAAAGGATATCATATCAGATCAAGCTGTAACCCTACCATCCTACTTCTTATACCGTGTAGATAAAGCCACAGAGGAGGGAGGAGTGGTCATCTATGTTAATGATAGGTTAACTGCCACTGTCCTTCATGCCATCTCCAAGCCTAAGGAACTTGAATGCCTGGAATTACAACTGTCATCTCATTTGCTGAACCAATTAACATAACAGGCTATTACAGACCACCCTCTGGGGGTTGGATCTCTTGTCCCATCTGCATAGTTCTATAGACACTAACACAAACTAATCATTATTTCTTGGCGACTTGAACTTGGATGGGCTTAGCTCAAAATCAAACCCTCTAAAGAATCTCTGTGATGACCTGGGTCTGTGTCAGGTAATTACAGGAATCACTAGGCCAAATCATAACAATCCTATCACTAGTTTACTTACAGACCTAGTCATTATGAATAGACCACATGAAATATTACAAGAAGCTGTTTTCCATAATGATCTCAGTGACCATAATATAGTAGTGTGTGTTCAGAACCTATTAAAACCTATCCCCATTGGCAAATTTGTTACCAAGAGAAGTTTTAGGAAGTTCAACTCAGCCAACTTTTTAGCGGACCTGAGGGACATCAACTGGCAAAGTTTTTACCAAGCATCTTCTACCAATAAGGCCATGCACGTTCTTAACTCCACCCTTAGTTGTGTCATAAATAAACACGCTGTGATGATTAGCTGCAGAGTAATAAAAACCTCTTGTCCATTGTTTAATGGGGACATTAAACATGCTTTGCTATAGAGGAATCAGCTCTGGGCAGCTGTGAGACGTACTAAATCTCCTGATGACTGGACAGTCTTCAGAGCTTGCCACAACACCTGTACTAAACTGATAAGCACCAAAGAAATTTATTATCTGAACATTCTCAAATCTGCAAGAGGGAACCCTGCTAAAATTTGGCATGCTTTTATATCAGTGGAAGGTTGTAAAGAACCTTCAACCCTGCCCAATAAGATTACTTATCAAGGCACCTCTAATACCAACAAATCCACAATACTTCACAAACTCAATGAATATTTCACAGCAGGCCTGGCTTTTGATTCTTCTCAAACAGCTACCCTTTGCCCCTCTATCATACAAACTGCAATGGTAACCAGTCCCCCTTCCCATGCCACTTTCACCTTTTCCACCATCACATGCAGACCAGTCGAAGATTTATTATTCACACTGGACACCAAAAACAGCACTGGAGCAGACAACATAGCTCCTTTCTTCTTGAAGCTAGGCTGCCACTACCTGACAGCCTCCATTACCTACCTATTTAATTTGTCACTAACAGAGGGCATTGTACATCATGAATGGAAAGTAGCCCACATATTACCCCTATTCAAGTCTGGAGATCCTAGCAATGTGAACAACTCTAGGCCTATCTCAATTTTGCCAGTCTAAACTCTTAGAAAAATTAGTTAGTTTACAGGTCAGGGAATTTCTCAATAAACACCAACTGGTCAACTCTCTACAATCTGTGTTTAGATGTCATCATAGCACTATATCTGCCTTGTTCAAAGTTACAAATGATTGGTTGGAGGCCATAGATAAACAGATTACAGGGGCTGTATTTCTGGACCTCAGTTAGGCCTTTGATAGAGTCGATCACAGCCTTCTCCTGGACAACCTTAAGGAACAGGGGTTTGGAAGCTACTTGGCAGATAGACAGCAACAAATTAAGGTTAACAGGAAATTTTCCCCCCTACTTCCACTGGCAAGAGGGATTTCCCATGGCTTCATTCTGAGCCCTCTGCTTTTCTTGTTGTACATCAATAACCTGCACAATAACAATATATATTCAAACGTCCACCCTCTCTGCTGATGACTCTGTGCTGTATATCTCCAAACCTTTGCTTGCACAAGTCTGTTCTATGAATCAGTCTGACTTTAACCATCTTCAGAACAACTTAATCCATCAAAACTTTTACTAAATGCCAAGAAAACCAAAGAAATTGTTCTTTCACCCAGCCAGTTCATCAAATTCAAGCCCCAACTGCAGCCCCTTCACCGATTACTACCCTTCTTGGTGATACGCTTGAAGTAGTGGACATATTCAAATACCTGGATTTTTTACTTCGCTCTCATCTATCCTTTATCTCTCACCTCAAGGCCTTATTTTTAGAAAATTGAAACCGAGGCTCGGCTTCTTCTTCAGAAATAAAACTCTCTCTTCTCCCTGACATCTAGACTGAGATTAGTCCAGGCCACCTTTCTGCCTTTCCTGTCTTATGCAGATATCTTATACAATAATTGTGCAAACACTTACCTTCACAAATTAGACACTTTATTCCATTGTGCTATCCACTTCATCACCAATGCTCAAGCCAGAACCCGTCAATGCACCCTGTACAAAGAGGTGAGCTGGACCTCCCTGGCTACTAGGAGACTTGTACATATCTACATCTGGGTACATAAAGCCCTCTTAAATAAACTGCCTTCTTATATTACCACTCTCCTCCATCGCTCTCATAGCTTATATGCACTAAGGAAAAATGCATTCACCCACCTGGCAGCAAAACATCGACGTCGACTGACACTACAGCTACTACAGCTCCAGGTCACTGTAGTGTTGGTGCTGGAACCTGACACTGTCTTTCAGGGGTCTGGAACCCCCCCAATCAGCTCCAACTCAGAGTTGATTATATTTAGTGGGGGAGGCACAGCCTCCCACATGGGGGGTTCAGGGAGCAAAGCCCCCTGAAGAAAACATGTTGTGCTGTAGGAAACCATCAGCCGACCGCAAAAAGCAGTTGACATGGCGGTTTTGCTGTCTGGTCATTCAGCACAAATTCTGTCAACTACCAGTCATAGATCTGGAACAAAGCACATAGTTCCCTAGACATTCTGAAAATGTGCACACATTATGGCAATGCAATCATTAGTTAAACACTCTCTACAGTCTAGAATAAACTTCAAGCAATGCTACAGCTACAAACCTTAATCCCTTTAAATGCATTTAAAACCCTCTACAACAAAGTTACTACTGATACCTGTCACTGCCACTAATCTTGTATCATACTCCCTATTCCCTCCCTTTGTCTTACTTCTCATTTCCTTTATTATATCCACATAATGTTTGTGCTATTGTTTTGGACTGAACTCCATGTTGAATGTAATTTTGTACATAATGTATATATCGTTTAGAAACTGCTATTCCTATTTTTACTATGCTTCTCTATTTCCATTTGTATTATGTTATCTGTAATTTTATATTGTTCCATGTATTGTCTTTATGATTGCTTGTACAAGGGATCTCCTTGCAAATGAACTTGCTCAGTGGATCTTATCCCTTCACAATAAACTTGAACTTGAACTGAATTTGAACTTTAACTTGAGTAAAAAGAGCTGTGATGAGTCAGCCTGGGCACAGATAAGGCAAAGCGGCAGATGTAGCTGGTAATCCATTCATTTATGTTACATTTGTTCACCTTAGAGTAAGGTAACAGACCATAAGTAATGCTTGGTAACAAAACACCCTGAGCCATAGCCAGCCTGGAAGTAGGAGCCAGAGCATGCCTGACTTTATAAACAAGCCCTAGATTTGGATGAACAGACTTGCAGACTGTTGATACAGGCAGACTAAAATCAAGGGCGAGATCCAAGGTCATGCGAAGGTATTTGAAAGAATCAACTGCAGTAAGGGGAGAGCTATCAGAGCAGTTAATAGGTCAGGGGAACAAGCCCACAGCTTGGGTGCTGAATAAAAATGCATGGAGAAGGTTTTGCTAGAGTTCAGGAGAAGCCCATTTTGAGTTTGCCAAGACTGAACACTCCCAAAGTCAGCATTAATCCACAAGTTTATTTTGGTTGTTTTCTTAGAGCGTATGTATACTACCATATCATCTAAATAAAGCAGGGTGGAGCAGTAGGTAGTTGGTCTGGGGAGGTTATTGATAAATAGGATAAAAAGCAGCAGATCAAATATGGAACCTTGTGGAACACCAATGTTAATGGTGGAGAGGTCAAATCTGACTTGGTCAAAATTAACAAATTTCTGTCAAGCACTATGGTAGCTCAAAAACCAGGAAATAGCAGAAGGCGAAAAACCAATAGTAAAAAGTTTAGATGAGAGTAGGGAGTTGTTCACAATGACAAAGACCTTGGTTAGGTCAATGAAGACAGCCTGTGTGAGCATTCTTCTATCCATGGCAACTCCAACATCATTGGTAAACGGCATGAAGGTGGTTGACATGTTGTGGCCCTTTTATGAAACCATGCTGAGCAGGGGATAACATTGTATTTTTGATGGTGCTCAGTAACCTGAGGGACCACAAGTTTCTCTAGCAACTTATTCAGCACTGACAAGATTGTGATGAGATGGTAGTTTTCTGTGTGCTTTGGGTCATCTTTTTTGTAAGCCAGCACCACTTTGGCAACCTTTCATAGTTTGGACACCACCCCAGAGGAGAGGAGAGGAACAGGTTACATTGTTGGGTTGCTGGAGCAGCTAGCTCTGAAGCTGCAATCCTAAGAAACCTAGGTTCAAAACCATCATAACCAACACTACTGCAGGAAGATCTAGACTTCATAAGCCATAGAACCTCACCATGAGTGACAACTCTGTCAGCCCAAAGTAATAAGGCATGACAGAGTGTGATAAGGACACACATCTGATAGACTGAAGGATGGGAAGAAAAGTCAAGTGCTTCCACCATGTGAGAAATGCCATTATCCCAGCACAATGCACACCCTGGTATGTCTTATTGTGATAATGAAATGGTTCATGGGTCACTTTTTTAAGAATTTTTTTTTTATTTAGATTTGCTAAAAAAAATAAAACAAATTTAACAAAAAAGAAAAAAAATCTAAGTGTCTGAAGAACAAAGTTCTATGGCCGGATGTCAGTGTTGGCAGTAGGCAGCACCTACACTGCATGGTTTTCTCTACATTTTAGCATGGGCAGAGTTGATTCTGGATTACAGGCCTCAATCTATGTTTTACCAGTGGTTCTGCTTCTGGTATAATGGAGAGCATTAATTAGCATGGCTGGTGGGAGCTGGCAGTTTCATTGCCATAGGGTATCATTTTTATGTTCATTGTGTGTGCATGAGCAGCAAGCAATTTGATAGGAGAGTGGCTTTTGAGGGGTGTGACAGTGTTAGTCCAATGCAGAGTGGTCTGCAAGGGGCTTGTCAGTGTTACACCAATCATCAGCCAGACTGACCATGGCACTGTTCTGGCTTGCTGGGCTGAAACTTTGAGTAGTTCAAAGGAGAGAGCTGACCCAATCATAGGTCAAGCTTTTTCATTTGATCTGCGCTGTCCAGCAAGCACAGCTGATCTGTCATGATCAGCTTGCTGAGGTTAAATTACACACTGTAACAAAGAAAAGCATCCTTTGATGTCTGCTGCTGCCTCTACCATTACTGTTCCTGCACCTGACCCTCCCACTCAGCATCCACCACCCCACCCCACCACCCACAATAACAGCACTAACACTGGGGATGCCCAGTCCTCAGTGTCACCACCTGAAATAAAGAAAACTGTCCCTCATAGTTTTTTTAAACTGTAAATACCCTGTAACAAAGAAAACCATCCATTGATGTCTGTGGCATGTGCTGCTGTAACTGTGCGCCCACCCAACTCTCCCTCTCAGCACCCACCACCCCACCCCACCACACCCACAAACATAACACCAACAATGGGGGTGCCCAATCCCTCAGTGTCGCCACCTGAAATAAAGAAAACCATCCCTATTACTTTTTTAAAATACTTTTATTCTGTAAAAAAGAAAAACATCCATCAATGTTTGTTGCTGGTGATGCTGTTAGTCTCCCCACCTGACCCTCCCACTCAGTACTCAACACCCCCACCCCCCCACACAAACATAACACTGACACAGGGGTGTCCAATCCCCCAGTGTCACCACCTGAAATAAAAAGAAAATCCATATTAGTTTTAAAAAAAAAATACCCTGTAAAAAGAAAAACATTTATCAATATCTGTCGCTACTGTGGCTGTTAGTCTCACCACTGGACCCTCCCATTCAGCATCCACCACCCCACACCCCCAAGCCCTTACCTATTCACCGGGGCTCCAATGCCATAATACTTTCTGGATCACATACACATTTTCACTCTTCAACACCAGACTGCAAGCTGAGGAAATCAGGTATATGGTTCAATGTATTTCAATGAGGTTGTGAACTTAGTTGCACAACTTGATCATTTTTGAATATTTTTGTCCCAAAATTTCAACATGCCTTTTTTGGGACATTACCTCATGAACAGTGGCAATGAAATTATGCAAATCTGACTGGAAATATGATTTTGCAGTTGCTGCATGAAATCACCTTTCAGGCAGGAGTTAAAATTTTTCTGCACCCTTGTTCATGAGGTGGGGTCATAAAAAGGCCATGGGGAAAATTTGGGTAAAAATATTAAAAGAAACAACAAAGTTATGAGCCTATGTTGAAATTTGCAAATGCAGGTTCATAACTTCGGTAATTTTTAATATTTTGACCCCAAAATTTTCAACATAGCCATTTCTTCACATCTCCTCATGAATGTGATAGCTGTCATTTTTTCAAATCCTGGCCAAAATGTGTTTTCACACTTGTGGCATGAAATCACCTTTTAGGCAGGGATTTGAAAATGTTCTCCACCTTAGTTCTTGAGGTGGGCTCATATGAAGGCTATATGGGGTCATAAGAAGGTTATGTTGAAAATCTGGGATAAAAATATGAGAAAACAACATTATTGGTCTACATTGCAGTTTTTCAATGCACGCTCGTAACTGTGGTAATTTTCAATATTTTGACCCCAACTTTTCAACATAGCCATTTTTTCACACCACCTCATGAATAGGACAGCTGTCATTTGTCAGATCCAACCCAGAATGCATTTTAACACTTGTGGTACAAAATGACGTTCAGCCATTGTTTTATAAATTTTGATGTTTTGGCTAAATTTACCCTTTCGAACCCATTGCTGTGATCTGCACAATCAGTCATCTTCCTTATCTTTTGAAAATTGAGTACTTTATAAGATGGGCATTTTCTTATTTAAAGTTAAATGTAATTTTTTTCCTTATTCTATTTCTTTAATGTTTCCTAGATTAGTTAATGTGTTGTTTACTAGGTCCCAGCAAAATTATAAATTTAAAATATCTCTTTTTAAGACTACTTTCGGGCAAAGATCATTATTATTTAGAGCACCTAGTCTTTTTAATAGAATTCTGTTAGAAATTGTTCAGAATAGTTCTTTTCAGGTTCACATGAAATCTTCAGAAGTTGTTAATAATAACTCCTGTCTGGGTTTTAAGACACGGTTAAAACAGTGGCTATCTTTGGAAACATGACATATTTTTATGTATTGTATTTTATTGATTGAATGTTTTGTTTGTATTATGTTTGTTTGTTAATTTTTTTTGTGTTTTTTAGTTTTAAACTTGTCTCCAATGAAAACGGGCAGTTTGCTCATTTGGACTTACAAGTATAAAAATAAAAATGAAATGAAAAATGAAAATAAATGATACCTATTATGCTTAAAAGGAGTGGTCATAAAAATATTATCCTGAATATGTGGGGTAAAAATATAAAAATACAACTAGGTTGTGAGGAAACAAACTGTTCCAACATTTATTTATAACTTTATTTTTTACAGATTTTGGCCCCTGATGTTCATCATATCACTAGTGTTATCCCATCCCCTGAACATGGCAGATGTCATTCTTTTCAAATCACCTTTGAAACATTTTTCCACAGTCCCATAGCAAAATCACCTTTTGGTTGGGATTTTAAAAATTCTACCAAGTTTTCAAGTTTCAAGTTTATTGTTTGCCCATAGTGATATTTCATACCATGGACTTCACAAGAGAATATAAAAATGAAAAAACAGATCATTGTAATTGTTAAAATGCACATGCTCATAATATTTCAAATAATATGCTTATTTTCCACTTCTTGTTCTCTAATAATATCATGATATAACAATGTTCTTCCTGTGTGACAAACATTGATGCAATCAGTCATCAACACAAGTGTTTACTGTATCATTTCTAGGAAAATACCACAATGTATTGAAATATCTCAAACAAGGCCTATGGTGGCCGAGATGGAGCTTGCTAAACTGAATTCACAAGTAAACTTTAGCCATCTTAAATCTCTTCTTTTTTATTTTTACTATTGAGGCAAGGACATTTATAATAACAACAGCATCTTCTAGAAACTTACGGGGTAACAAAATAAACATTACACCATAAGAATAATCCATGTATCTTAGAAGAAACTCTTTCAAAAATTGATCTCTAGGTTTAATTATGGGCAGATTTTAATAATGTGAGACATTGTTTCCTCCATCTCCCTATTACATGGACATATGTTGTTATCGGAATGACTTTCTGAAGTTGCTGTTTTGTTGAAATATGTGTATTTTGAGTTGATTAAACCAAATCTGCCCCACATCAATATTTTCCTTTGTTCAAGGAGTAGGAGCATTATAAGGTAGTCCTCAATATAACATATCATTTTAATAACTTTAAACCAGGGGTTACACTTTTGAGCCCTAATTGTTTGCATATCAGTATTTTTGTATAATTCATACAAGTGTTTTTTGATAGATACAATTCTACCTGTCTTGATCATAACATGAGGTCATCAAAAGGCTGTTGGACATTTGGGTTAAAATGTGGGAGTCCACTTAAAAGTAGATATTGCCTCTCAACTTCCCTATCCTGGATAATTACAATTTAACAATGTGTCAAAGCAGAACACCATTGAAAATGAGATACTGTATTGCATCTGCTCTATTCTTGGTAAATTAATTGTTTAATTGTTTAATTAGTATTTTGGAAAGACCTTTTACAAAGGTTCCATGCCAGGGTTGACAATAAGACAATACACATATTCAGTGGTTAAAGAGGCCTAATCATTAAGCATTAAAGAGCGATTACATGACAATTAGACTAATAGGAGAAAAAAAAACTGAGCAGTTGTAATTGAATACTAAGCTATTAATAATCAGTTGCCCTAGGTAGCACACTCCTGGAAACCTCCAAATCCATTGATAGACTATGGCAGAGTAACTGCATAGGGTTTAACGCTATCCCAGATGGCGAGAGGCTGAGTGACAGTGAAACAAGGGGGACTGGGTTTGAAACCAACCGCAGAGAGCGAGAGGTGGGGAACAGTGAAACGGGGGCTGTGATGGGGAGCAGCTCCAGGGGCTTTGTCGAGTATGGTGTGTGTGGGGGAGGTTTGGGGAGGCAGTACCAAGTGCATTTAAAGAGGACTGATAGCTTGCTTAAGCCCTTGGCGAAGGATGGAGGCAGGGTTTCTAGGTAGCCCTGCTGGGTGTTACCTTGGGGGTAGACCTGTCTATCAAGTGGGGCCTGAGAAGCAGGTGCATTTTGAGTTAGACATTAGGTGCTGTTTGAGGCCTACTTTGAATTGAGACAGGCTGTTGTTTGTTTGTAATTTCATCGGGAGTTCATTTATCCAGAGGGGGGCCCGATAGGAGGAAGCACGCTGCCCTAGTGAGGCTGGGTGGAATGGTATGGACAGTGCTCCATTCTTCCTCCGTCTGGTGATGTGTGTTGAGAGAGAAGCCGTGAGCAAATACTGTATATAGTAAAAATGTGTACAAGCAAGACCCAGTACAACAGCAATACCAGCAGCAAACATTTTACATTGACAAATGCTTGTTAATTATTTAGCATTACTGGTGGGACAAGAGTGGCAATAGAGTATACCAACACTGTGGCATCTGGAGTTGGAAAGAGAAACTCATATGGCATTTAAATGAAATCCACGATAGACAGTAGCAGAAGTTCTGGGGTTTAGTTGATGCCCAATATGGATATAAGAAAAAAGTAGCAGTCTTTGTGTGAGGGGGTGGGATGCAAAAACACTGTGTGCAGTGGGGTGCATGGCAAGGGAGGGGGTATTGCACAGCACTGACAGCACAGTTAGGAGACTAAAAAAATCAGAAGACTGGTCAAGAGTTTGGCAACTGGGCTTCAATGACAAAAAATTTAAAATTATGCACATAGGACACAGAAACCCAAGGACAACATATCAGTTGGGGGAGATGTTATCAATCACACAACAGAAAAGAGATCTGGGGGTCATCATATCTGAGGACCTGAAGGTAGCAAAACAGTGTGATGAGGCAGTGGGAAAGGCTAGTAGGATGCTGGAGTGCATAGGGAGTAGTATAATCAGCAGAAAAAGAGAGATAGTGTTATCCCTGTATAGCTCAATGGTGAAGCCACACCTGGAGTACTTTATCCAGTTCTGGAGGCACTACCTCAGGAAGGACATACTGTAGATTGGGTAGAGGTGGAACAGGGAAGGGCAGCCAAAATGGTGCATGGCCTGCATCAGAAGCCCTACATGGAAAGACTCAGGGAGTTAAATATGTACTCACTGGAGGAGAGGAGAGAAAGGGGAGAGATGATAGATACACTCAGATACCTCAAGGATATCAATAAAGTACAAGAGGGTGACGTATTGCACAGAACGAGATGCTTAAGGACAAGGGGGAATGATATGAAGCTGCAAGGGGGGAGGCTTATAGTGGATGACTGGGATCTAAACGTATGGGGGTACACTATGCTCAGGAAGGATAGAAAGGAGGGCAGAGGGTGTAGAGTGACTATGTTCATTAGAGATTACATAGAAATTGCTAGGGTAGAAGAGGCAGAGGGAAACGTGGAGGCCTTATGGGTCACCTTACGATCCTCAGCAGGAGATAAGGTCAAGCTGGGTGTAGCATATAGGCCACCCGGGATGAGTGATGTTCTAGAGGATGGTTTGCTGGACAACATCATTGCCCAGTGTGGACCAAAAGGGGAAGGAGTGGTGTTGATGGGGGACCTTAATATGCCAGGTACAAACTGGGGAACCATGTCCTCTAAGGTGGCCAAGGAACAGAGGCTGCTGGATGGCTCCCAGGATGTGTTCTTAACACAGCATGTGATGGAGCCCACAAGGGAGGGGCATGTCCTGGATGTGGTTCTGGCAGATGGGGATCTGGTAAGGGACATGGTTGTACAAGACCCCCTGACTGGGAGCGACCACAATACTGTCTGGTTTCAAATAAGCATGGGGGGAGGGGTGGTGAGATCTAGGACACTGGCAGTGGACTTCAGGGGCAGGCTTTATGGGCATGGGAAATATTCTCAAGGATCACTTGATGGGGATTACCTCAATGACAAGTGTGGAAAGGAGATGGGAGGTCATAAAGCAGGGGACTTCATGAGGCAGTCAGGATCTGCGCTAAGTTGAAGCGTAAGGGAGCAAGGTCACATAAACCATGCTGGTGGTCCAGTGAGGTACAGGTAGCAGTCAGAGAAAGAAGGCGGCCTCACAAAAATATAAAACAACAAGAGGGATAGGGATAAGGAAATGTACCAGCTTGCATCTAGAAAAGTCCACCCAGTATGGTGAGGAGCAAAGTCCAGTAAAGTGCAGCGGGCTGGCAGACAGGGATGGAGGGAAAAGGGTTCTTCGGTACATTGGGGAGTGGAGAAAACTAAGGGCCATCTCAGCAGATTGAGATCAGAAGGAGGGTGGGTGGAAGAGGTGAGGGACCAGGCAGAGGTATTTAATGAGTACTTTGCCTCTGTGTTCACTAGGGAGGGGGATGGGATATCTACAAAGCAAGGCACGAAGGGGATAGAAAAGTCAGTAAGTGGGATCAGGGGAGCAACAGAAATGGAGCAAGAGGGAGAGAGAGGTACCCCAGAGGTGTCACATCTGGGTAAAGATAAAAAGGCCAGTAAGGTGGAGGGGACAGATGATGCTATCTCCGCCAAAAGGGTGTGGTTAGCCCTCAAGGCCCTAAAGAAAGACAAATCTCCTGGGCCGGATGGCATTCATCCAAGAGTACTATGGAATTGGCGGACATACTGGCTGCAACCTGGCAGACTTTCAGCAGGTCACTTGAGACAGGGAGGGTACCTAGGGTTGGCGAGGGAGGCACGTGGTACCAATCCATAAAGGGGGTCAAGGGAAGTACCAGGTAACTATAGACCCATCAGTTTGACCTCGGTGGTGGGAAAATTAATAGAGATTATACTAAAGGAATGATTGGGGGTGTACTTGGAGGAGGTGGGAGGTCTGGATAGTCGGCAACATGGGTTTGTGCTAGGTAGATCATGTCAAACCAACCTTGTGGAGTTCTATGAATGGGTAACATCAGAACTGGACAGGGGTAAGCCTGTGGATGTATTATTCTTGGACTTCAGCAAGGCGTTTGACTCTGCCCCCTACAATGGTCTGGTGGAGAAGCTGATGGGGTTAGGAGTAGGCCCTTTGATGGTCAGAAGGATTGAAAACTGGCTAGCTGTATGCACTCAGAGAGTAGTGGTCTGTGGGGAGCTCTCAAACCCTAGAGAGGTTGGTAGGGGTACCGCAGGAGGGTCCTGGGTCGATCCTGTTTAATGCATACATATCTGGACATCAGGGAGGGTATAGAGTGTGAAATGAGTCTCTTAGTGGATGACTCCAAGATGGGAGCAGTAGTTGAGGGAGAAGAGGGAGGTTGGCCCTGCAGAGACCTGGACACCCGCAGGCTGGGCTCACACATGAAATTAATTTCCAATCACCAAGTGCAAGGTGCTGCATCTTGGTCGGGAAACCCTAAACACAGGTACACCCTGGGAAGGGAGGCGCTGGAGGCCTCAATAGGGGAAAAGACCTGGGGTCATGGTGGATGCATGTATGAATAACTCTGGCAGTGCAGGAGAGCGGCTAGAAGGCAAACAGGATGTTGGGATGCATCGTGAGGGGATCACCTCTAGGAGCAAGGAAGTGATTCTGCCGCTGTACAATGGACTGATTAGACCACACCTTAAGTACTGTGTACAGTACTGGAGACCACACTTGAAAAGGACATACAGCTCCTGGAGAGGGTACAGAGGAGGGCAACAAAGATGATACGAGGGCTAGGGGATTTGACGGAGGGACAGACTTAAGGAGCTCTGCCTGTTTTAATTGGAGGAGAGGAGAGACAGGGGACATGATTGAGGTCTTCAAGTACCTCAGGGAATAAATAGGGTAAACATGGAGGATCTTTAGACTAAGAAGGGAGGTATCACCAGAGGGCATGGTTTGAAGCTGGAAGGTGGAAGGGTGAGGGGGGAAAAGAGGAGGAGGTTTTTCACTGAGAGGGTGGTGGACCCTTGGAATGCACTGCCTGGTGAGCTAGTTCAGAGATCCACAGTGGAGTGCTTCAAGAGAGGATGGGACAGACACAGAAAGTGGATGTATCAGATGATGGCCTGTCTCAGTGGGGTGGGGATGGATGATACGGGTTTCTGGAGCACAAGGGATGGGAGGGTCTCGGCACCCAACTAAGGATCTAAAGTTCGAGCAGACTCGATAGACCGTAAGGCCTAATCTGCTGGCAAATAGTATGTTAGTATGATGTGAGGAAATATTTCTTCATGGAAAGGGTGGTGAATGCCTAGAACTGCTTCTCAGCAGAGGTGGTGAGAACCAAAATGGTGACAGGTTTCAAATATGCATGGGATACACCCAGAGGGACCTTAGTAACAGGGCTCAGGGTGGGAGTAAGACCAGCGATCAATTATGATCTATGGTAGAACAGTAGGTAGAGAGTTTAGGGCAGACTAGGTGGGCTAGGCGGTACTTTTCTGCTAGCAGCTTATGTTTCTATGTAACTGCCTGCAACATGAACAGAATAGAGTGTAGGGGGTTTCATTGTTTTGTCTGAAGCGATCATCACAAACATAGGAGATTGTCAAGAAAAGTTTTATTTTACACAGTACAGTACCTCCTGATGTGATTCTAAAGTATCCATGCTTTACATGGGTATTTCTAGCCCAGTTAACAGTGTATTGGTTCTGTGGGTGTATGTGAAGGTGTAGAAGTCTTGGGACTTTTACAGCTCAGTTGTGCTGGGATATCAGCATGTGGTTTCAAGTTCCTCAGCCAATCAGGTTTCTGGATTTTGTGTACTCATTTCATAATTATAAATCATATTTATATTTAGAAATAACCTACACATGTGAGAACTAGATGAGGGGAAACTAAAGGTAAATTTGGAAATTATTGAATGGCCATATTTATACAGCAGCTATACAGTATTTATATACATAAATTATTATTTAAATTTTGCCATTGAATTTTTTTCTTACTGTATATTATTTTGTGTCTATTTTGAATTTGAGCACGATTGTCTTTCTCTCCTTTGCTTACTGGTGTGCTGTTTTGCACCTGCGGCACCATTGCTTTATTCCTACTGAGTCTTGTTGCCTTTGGTGTCCCATAAAAGTTTGCTGACTGAAATATGGAGGTCACCTTCAATCCAATATACAGTACCGTGGTGCAGTATCCTGTCTTGCAGTCTAATGTCTGCTAACAATCTTCAGTCCCCACACAGGCCTCCATAAATAGGCAAGACAAGGCAAATTTTATCTTTATGGTGCCCACTTCCAGAAGCTCTGGGCACCTGACAAAATATTACAAGATAAACAACTATTAAAATCCAGAAATAACAAAAATAAATAAAAGTCAGAATTCAGTTATTAAAATTCACTATAGTAGTAACACAGATGGATGCAGGTTACTCTTTAAATGCCAGGCTGAAAAGGTGGGCCTTTAGCCTCCGCTTGAAAACACCAATTGAAGGGGCCTCCCGGACTACAGATGGAAGCGCATTCCACAGGGTCGGCCCAGAGACACTGATAGCTTGATCACCAGATATCTTGAGCTGAATGCTGGGAATGTCCAGGAGGCCCCTCGAAGAGGAGTGGAAGGAGTGAGCAGAGGAATAGTGCTTCTTGAGTTCAAGACATCCAACACACAGCTGCTGATTGTGTCAGACATTTTTCATGTCATAGCCATGGCATGCCTACATGCTCCCCAACATCAAACTGACTTGCTCCTGAACCCCAACTTGTAATTGGTCTCATTTCATGGACATGCCTATGTGTCCCTCTGTACATACTGTACAGTTCAGTGGTATTTAATTCAAACTTTTGGATGTCATTTGAAGAACAAGAAACCGCCACCTTCAGACTATTATCACCAAAAGCTGAATTCTTGAATGAGCAATAGCTTAGCCTGGGTGCTAGGGGGTGCTTGCCCATGTTAACCAGGGTTTCCCCCAATTTGTGGGTGGACTCTGTATTCAGACACCCCCACAGTGCAGGCAAACCTTTTTAATGCCAAGTGCTAAGTTACCTCTGCACCCATGTAAATGAGGGGGTCCAACTCTGCATAAGGGCACAGTGGAATATTGAGAGGTTTGCACAGCTGGTATTTGCCTCCTGAACAGATACAAGTTATAGCCTTTGCAAACCCAGACTTAAAGCTCTGGTGGTGGGAAAATGGCATACCCTGGCATATTGAAGCATTGACTTTTTTGATGTCCCATGATGCACTCGGATCACCCACCGTTGTGATAAAAGTGAGTTTGCTGGTGTCTACTGGCACACCCTGCTCTCTGTCACCTGTTGCTGTAATACAAAATAATTCCCTGGTGTCTAGTGAACTCCCTGCCCTCCAATCCTAATTCCCTTAATTCAGTAGTTATTCCCTTGTGTCTACTGGCACCCCCGCTCCAATACCCATCTCCATAATTCAGTAGTTATTCCCTGATGTCCAGTGGCACCCCTGCCCTTTAATCCCTATCCCCATAAATGGGTGTTTACTCAACTGGTAAAGGTGATTGTGTTGGTTGGCATCCATGGCACTCCAGACATTACCTCATGGGAGATAAGAAGCAGTTAGCACTCCGGGTGGGATACGAGTGAGTCAGAGTGGCCGGGCGTAGAGGCTGCTGCCAGAACCTGGGTTGCGAAGGAGGGCCGGATGGCCTGGAGCTGTTCCAGTCTGTAGTGTCTAGCGAATGTGTGTAAGGAGCTCCAGGTGGCCGCTCTACAAATGTCTTCCGAGGGTACAGAGGCTCTCTCCACCCATGAGGTGGCAACCCCTCTGGTGGAGTGGGCCTTGATCCCCTGCGGTGGTGTCATCAGGTTTGCCGTGTAAGCATTCTGGATGACACTTCTTAGCCATCCGGCGATTGTGGTTTTGGAGGCTGCAAAACCCTGCCTCTGCCCTTTCGAGATGACGAATAGCCTTTCCGTCTTGCGGATGGGGCAGGTTCTGGCTAAGTAGACCGAGAGAACTGACCCAACGTCCAGGTGATGGGGAGCCCCGCCCTGGCCCTGTGTGGGGTCGCGTGGAAAAGTGGGCAGCTCGATGGGCTGCTCTCTGTGGAAATTGGTCGAGACCTTCGGTTGGAAGGCTGGCACTGTTCTCTAGGCTGACCCCCTGCGGGCTGAAGACCGTATATGGCTCAGCGCAAGATAGGGCGCCCAGCTCTCCGATTCTTCTGGCGAACAGATGGCCACCAGGAAGGCGGTCTTGAGGCCAACCCAAGAGGTCTGCCTCTAGGAGAGGTTCGTATGGGGGCTGATTTGAGGGATCCCAGTACCAGGGGAGGTCCCGCGGGACGATGTCTGGTCTTGACCTCGGTTGGAGGAGCTCCCGCCCTCAAAGAAGCATTATGGCGTCGGTGCGCCTGGCAGATACCCCTCTGAGGCCTATAGCCGCCTCAATGGCCGACAGCTGTACCCTGAGGGATGAGGGGGCCAGACCTTTGTCCACTCCTTGTTGGAGGAATAGTAGTATGGTGGCCAGATCGGACTGTTCGGGCACCGACCTCTTCCTTGACACCACTGCGAGAAGATGGCCCACTGTCTCTCGTATGTGGACGTGGTGGAAGCCCGTCTGGAGTGAAGTAGGGTACCGATGACTGACTCGTGATACCCTGTTGCCCTCAGTCTCCTCCTCTCAGGAGCCAAGCCGTGAGCTTTAGGGTCCACGGAGATGGGTGGAGGACCGGCCCCTGGGTCAGCATGTCCGGGCGATAGGGTATCCGGAAGCTGGCTAGCGACATCTCTCTGACTGTCGTGAACCAGGACCTGCGTGGCCAATAGGCGGCCACCAGGATGATCCTGATGCCTGACTCCCGGACCTTGGTCAGGACTTGTGGAATTAGTGGTAGTGGTGGAAAAACATAAGCGTATTCCCGCCTCCAGGTTTGCGACAGAGCGTCCGTTCCCTGGGAAAAGGCGTCCCTGAACCGTGAGTAGTACCTGTCGACTTGGGCGTTGTCCCGTGATGCCATGAGGTCCATGGACACTGGCCCCTACGTCGCCTGGATCGTTTGGAATAGAGTCGGGTGCAACTTCCATTCTCCCGGGTGAACTTGTTGTCTGCTGAGCCAATCTGCTCAGACATTCAGTTTTCCTGCAAGGTGAACTGCGGCCAGGTGTGAGAGGTGTGTCTGTGCCCAGTTGAGCACCGTTGCCGTTTCCCTCATCATGGCTCTGCTTCTGGTTCCCCCTTGCTTTGCGATGTAAGCCACCGTCACCCGGTTGTCGGACCGTATCAGGACCGAGTGACCCAGTATTAGACGCCTGAACGCCCTCAGGGCATGGGACACGGCTCTCATCTCCAGGATGTTGATGGAGAGTTGCGTCTCCGCTGGAGACCATACTCCCTGTGCCATTGCGTCCCCCAGGCAGGTGCCCCAGCCTGAAAGACTTGCGTCTGTCTCTATGGGAACTGGGCGAGGGAATTCCAGTGGGACTCCCCTGGATAGGTTCCCTTCTGTTGTCCACCATGCCAGGGAAGATCTCACTGCTGGAGGCAGTGGCACCACTCACTGGAGGTTGTGTTCGCTCGGTGCCCCCCGAGACAGGGCGTAGTTTTGGAGTGGACACATGCGCCACCTGGCCCAGGGCACGAGGTCGATGCAGGAGGCCATGCAACCCAGCAGTTGGGCTATTTTTCCCATCATGGTGTGGCTGCGTGCCTTCATCTCACGCGCCAGCTCCCTTAGGTTGTGGACTCGGCTCGAGGACGGCTTTGCCCAGCCTTCGGCCGAGTTGATGAGGGCCCCCAGATGTTCAATCTGTTGGGTGGGGCTGAGGTGGCTCTTTTCTCGATTGACCACCCAGCCGTGGTCCTCGAGGGCCTGTAAGGCGATTTCCGTGTGTGCTCGCGCTTGATCCTCGGAGCGGGTGCGGATGAGCCAGTAGTCCAGGTACGGGATAATGTCCAGTCCCTGCTGCCTGAGTCTGGCCACCAGGGTTATTGAAACCTTGGTGAAGACTCTCAGGGCTGATGACAGTCTGATGGGACGTGCCTTGTACTGGAAGTGGTGGCCTAGGATGTGAAAGTGAAGGAACTGCCTGTGTTTTCTGATAATGGGGATGTGGAGGTAGGCGTCCTTCAAGTCGATGGACGTCATGAAGTCGCCTACCCTGATGCATTGAAGGGTGGACCGAATGGTCTCCATTTTGAACCGGAGTGGGACCACGTGTCGGTTCAGCTGCTTCAGGTCTAGGATTGGTCTGAGCTCCCCCGATTTCTTGGGTACCAGGAAGAAAATGGAGTACATTCCCATTCCCTGTTCTGGTACCGGGACGGGCTGAATGGCCCTGTTCCGGATCAGCTCTGACAGAATCTGCTGGACCTGATGAGGAGAGGCCCTCCTCCTGGACACGGGAGATGACACAAATCTGTGGGGAATATGAGTGTGGGATAGCTCGATGGCGTATCCCTTGGACACTACGTCTTGTACCCACCTGTCCGAAGTGGTGGACGTCCAGCGGTGGGCAAACAGGGCTAGTCTTTGTCCCACCAGTGGGTACGGGGTCTGACTGCGAGTTTCTGGTGGTGGGCAGTCACTGTTTTCCCCTGAAGCCTCTACTTCGACTTCCGGATCTTTGTCCCTGGGATCTGAAGGCGGTGGACTGGTAGTTATGAAAGAATGGGCCGCGGGAGCTGGAGGAAGAGCCTCTACCTCGAAAGGAGTGGCCCTGAAGAATGGTGTCCCTGCGGGGTTGGCCAAGCTTGTTCCTACCCCAAAACCTCCGTCTAGAAGAAGGCAGGTAAGAGGCTTGGGCCTGTTCCTGAGGAGGTCCCTACCCTCTTCCTTTTGCTTTAGGTATTCCTGCAGCCCTTCCCCAAAGACATGCTTTCCCCTGAGAGGTAAATTTTGTAATAAAATCTTAGATTCCATATCAGTGTCCCAGAGTTTCAACCACAGCGCTCTATGGGCCCGATTGATGATGGCGGTGGCCCTCGCCTGAAGACGCAGCGAGTCTACCGCCATATCAGCCAGATATTTGGCTGCATCCAGGGTGCACTCCAGTAGCTCTGCCTCCCTAGACTTAGGGGTGGCCTGCTCCTGGAGCTCCTCGAGCCAGCGGATCTGTGCCCGAGTTGTGTAGATGGCGGTGGTCATTGCCTTGGCGGTGGTTCCCTTGATCTCAAAGGCCTTCTTGAGCATATCCTCGATCTTCTTATCTGTTGGGTCCTTGAGGGCTATGGTGCCACACGGAAGCACAGTTTTCCTGCTCAGGGCCGCCACTTGAGGGTCAATGGTGGGTGCCTTGCACCAAACGTCTGATTTCTCACCCTGTACAGGGTACATTCTGTCCAGATTTCTCCGGTTCGGCATCCTGCCTGGTTTGGGGGACTGCCATTCCGTGCTAAAGATGTCCTCAATAGCTGGACATACTGGGAAAGTCTCTGTGGTTGTGGGTCTAAGCTGGATCATTGGATCGAGCTTCGACTCAGGTTTACTTTCTTCGGGTTCCTCGGTGCCTAACCCCATGGTGGCCTTGATCATCCTCATGAGGCCCGGGATAGTGTCGAATGAACATAGTTTAGAGGTCAGGAAGGGTGCTGCCTGTAGTTCCATCTCCTCCGTGTCCGATTCCGAGCCATCTTCCTCCTCTTCTCCTCCTGCGTCATCTCTCTCCCCCCGTCCTCGCATGTGCCGTCCTGTGGGGCGACCGGGCGGGTGTCCTCAGGTATGGGTGGTTCCTCTGGTAGGCCCCTTGTCTTGCCAGATTCCGGGCTGGGAGGCCTTGCCCTGTTCTGGGTAAGGGCTTCCAGTTTCTCCATGATCTTAAGCATGAAGTTCTGCTGGCTCTCCATCATGACCACCGCCGCTTGTTGGTTCTGGATCAAGAGGGAACCCGGGTCCATCCACGTCGAGTTGCTGGGTCTGGGATTGTTGGGGGCCAGAGGTGGTGTCCTCTCCAGTGAAGAGAGGTCATCGTCCAGGAGGCAGGCGGCGCATAGGGGCCCTGGGGTTTGGGGGAGGAGATTGGCACTGCACGTGGAACACTTCTTGGCCTTTACCATCTGAAATTAGAGAGAGGTACACTTAAAAGACAACCACACCTTGACCCCCTCTCTCTCTCTCTCCCTCATTCTTCTTTTTTTTTTTTTTTTATATGCGTCCCCGTCTGAGTCCTTGACGAACCCTGCCCCACCGGGGGGGGGGTGGGACGAAGAGGGGACTGGGGGAGCGCCTGGGTGGAGGGGTGCTGTGGGAGGACCCCTACAACAACAGGCAGAGAAATGGTGCCAGAGGCCCTCTATGGGAGGGGGCCGAGGCAGCCATGGTGAGAGACCAGAAGGAGCCACCTACTGGGGTTGCTGTGGGAGGGACCCGAGTGGCGTTTTTTTTTTTTTCTTTTAGGCGAGACCAGGCCTGATCCCCCCCATGTTCTGTGGCTGGTTTCTTGCTCTATAGCCATGATTTTGTGGGGGGGGAGGGGGACCCTTAGCTGCAAACATCCAGGGGAAAAAACGCGCCCATGAAAAGAGCCCAAGGCCCCACGAGGTTAAACAGTCTGGAGACCGGGAACAGAACCCTGGTCCCCCATTCTATCACCCTGGCTTGTCGTGACTTCAGCCCACTACAGGAGCAGCTCAGAAGAGCACCACACAGTGCTGCTGTCTTCTTCCTCTGGGGAGATCAGGAGGCGATGCCTTGGTAGGCGAGACGGCTCTCCCCCTTCTCCCCACCTCGAGAGACGTTGCTCTCAGCTACATGGGCTCCGTTCTCGACACGCAGCTGCCCACCTCTCGAGACTTTCGCTTAACGGGCGCACGTGATAGCCCTCCCAAGGGCCCGCAAGTGGGAGGGGGGAGAACCAGCTGGCAGGGAGGTCGGGAGGTGAACGGGATGTCCGCGCCAGAGGCGCACGCCGAGGCGGCATGGAGACAAGGCCCCAAACGAGGCCTGCTGAGCGCCGAGCGTGGGCTGCATTCCCTGCCTAGCCCGCGGCAGAGACCCTTAGTCGGCGCAGGAGGTGGAGGCTGCCTGCAAGGGAGACAGCACGGCTGAGGTGGAAGTGGGGAGCCTCTGCGGCCCCTTGAGTGCCTCTCGACTCCCCTGAATTCAGGCCGCGGGCTGGGCGGTCGGAGGGCCTGCAAGCACTAGGAAGCGCCAACGATATACAGCGCCGCCACAAAGGCGTGGGGCGAGGCGAGGAGCCAGGGCGAGCGAGGGGTTAGTACCAGGGCCAGCAGACTATTTTGCCCTGAGCACAGACTCGAAGGGAAAACCATGCTGAAGCCATGTGGCCGCCATAAGGCCACCATCAGCCCTGTTAATCCTCCAAGAAGGGAGCAAAGTCAGAACAGGGATCAGTCTCCAGCCACACAATAAAAAGAAAGCATACAAGGCATTTAAGAAATTTTGTTTCAAGCCAAACAGAGCAGGCAGGATAATTTAAAAACAACAGAAAGACTAGTTCCTACCTTGCTAGAGCAGACAGGGATTCCTGGTGTGCTTCTTGCCTATTCAGATGCACTATTCAAAACTGGAGAGCAGGGGTTTCTGGGACCTGAATATACTGGAAATCTGATCTGGGTCATGTGCATCACTAGCCTATCAGGTGGGCTATAACCCATGAGGTAATGTCTGGAGTGCCATGGATGCCAACCAATCACAATCAAGAATTCTTCCCTGGCTTCTAGTGGCACTCCCACACTGCCTGCACAGAATTAACCACCCTGCCAGCCCTCCTTGCCTCAGTCAGTAGTGCCACACAGATCCAATATACCCACTGGCATAACCCCCCCACCCCACCACTACCACCTCCACCTCAGCTAGCCGCTTCATGGAATCACAGGGAGCATGCATCTTGTGTACTGTGAATGGAGTGTGTGTACAAGTTGTGCTATTTTGGAGAAGGTTGTGTTGGCCCATTTTAGTTCCTTCTCCATTTATGGGTCCCCTATGGTGAGAGAGTGCAATGGAAGAATCTGTTTTATCTTGGTTCACTCTCAGTCCAGAAATGCTCCTGAAGCTGTTTAGGAGTTCAAAAATAGGATCCAAGGTGGCCTGTCCATTCTTCTGGTGGATGAGTAAGTAACCTGCATATAGAAGAGGCTGTCACTCCTCCCGCCCCCCACTGGTGATCCCTTTGAGAGAGGCATGTTGGCAGATTGCAATGGCTAGGGGTACTACAGCTAGGACAAACAGAAGCAAGGAGAGGCTCTGGATGTATATGTTTTCATTGGATGCATTCTCTGTAACAATACTGTTAATAAAATCTTAATGGAAAAAAAAAAAGAAGCAAGGAAAGGGGACAGCCCTGCCTTGTCCCCTTCTCTAGTGGGAAACAGGTGAACCACAAGCCATTAGTGAGGACACTGGTTTTAGGATTTATATAGGAGCTTAACCCATTGGAGAAACAAGGTCCTATACCCATTAATTCTAGTGTCCTCCATAGCTACCCCCACTCCACAGAATCAAAGGTCTTTCCAAAGTCAGCCATGATCACTATCGCAGGGGCAGGCTCTGCTTGACAGATTGCATGATGTTCAGAAAGGGAGAGCAGGAGATCCAAGCTATTCTACCCTTTTATAAATCCAACCCAAGTCAGAAGGATTAGTCCCCTCCACCCAGTTCCCAGCCTGGTGGCTAGGATTTTGATGAGAATCTTGGCATCCATGTTGATTTTGGAGATGGGCCTGTATTTGTCATGCATAGTGAAGTCTTTTCCTTTTTTGGATGCACAATTATGACCATGCCATTCAAGGATGGAGGTAGGGATTGAGACTGCAATGCTCCCCTAAAGACCTCTAGAAGTGGTGGGCAGAGCTCTTCGCTTAACAGCAGATAATAGTTGATGAGGAAGCCATCTCCCCCTGGAGCCTTCCCTTTGGTCAGTGCCTTGACAGCTTATTGTACCTCTTGTAACGAGATGGGGTTGTCAAGAGCCTTAGACTCATTGTGAGCCTTGTGATTGGGAGCACCTCCAGGAAGCTGCAAATGTCCTCCAGTGTGTGTGTGTGTGTGTGTGTGTGTGTGTGTGTGTTGGGGGAGGCACTGATCTATAGGTCTTCCAGTAAAAGGACTGCATAATCTGATTAAGGGCACTAGCATCTGTTTGCACTCTGACTCTGTCATCCTTCAGTCATGAAATATGCCTTTCAGTTTTTTTTTTCCTTGATCCTGTATACAAGGAGTTTGCCAGGCTTTACACCACCTTCCAGGTATGTATGCTTCAGTCAGAACGTGAACAATTTGGCATTCCTTGTGAGCAGGTTGCTGGGGCACATTCTGGTGTTAGTGAGGCATGCCAAAGTTTTGCGAGTGGGAGGATTCAATTGTTTGTATTTGGCCTCTACCGCCATTAACTCAGTTTCCCATTCCTTGCACCTGTGCACAGCATAGCTGATGATTTTGCCTCTCATAGAGACATTCTATACCTCCCAGACCATCTGTTGGGATGGTTCTCCATTCTGATTAATTTACTGAAAGGCTGAAGTCTCTGTCTTGGCCCATGTTATAAATTGAGGGTCGAGTATTAGCAGGGGATTATGCCTCCAATTCATTGACTTAGTGGGTAGATACATCCACATCATAATAAGGTCTACTGAAGCATACTCAGGGATGACTATGGGGAATATCTTGGTGTTACTTCAGAGGAGGTGAACCACATGTCAATGTGGCTTGAGGAGAAGTTTGCTGTAGTGAAACATTTGAAGTCCCCCCAATGGATTTGGCAACCTCCATTCATCTGCCATGCAATGCTCCTTCAAAAGTCCCCCAAAGAGCCTTTCTTGCTCAGGTGTGTGGTTCAGGTTGACCTGTATTATGATCCATACAAGTTCTCATCACTAAGTTAAAGTTTCCACCTTATAAGATGTGGGTAGGTGCTGCATGAAGTGGGATAGGGCCTGATTATGATAATGGAAAATGTGTGGATTTTCAACATTTGGTCCATAGACACTGGCCAAGATTAGGACACCTTGATCATAATCTAGTGGCACTCTTTATCTAAAGCAAAGCATCCTATTGACCACTGCAGACTTTCATGCAGTAGGACGGAGACTCTTCTCTTCTTAACTTTGGTTGAGCTGTGGGCCTCTGCCCCATTCATTTTCTTTTCAGTTTTGGTGCTTCGGCATTGCTAAGGTACATCTTTTGCAGGAATGCAATTTGCACCTGTAAACATCTCAGGTGGGACAGGACCTTTTTCACTTTTTATAGGCAAATGGAGGCCCCTAACATTCCAGGACACATTATGTATATCACACACAACTGAGGATTAAGCACAGTGGTTCAGATGGATGATGGGCAATCAGATACACTCCCATGCACTGGGGAGCATAAAGATTTGAGATAAGGTGAGAACATTGACTGATACCTGTGCATAGCAAATTCAAACAGGTAGTAAAAAGTACACTTTTATCCTCACCCATCAATTTAAACAAAAGCAGCCCAACAGGGGCAGACTGAACCCTATGTGAAACCCCCCACTAACCACCTCAGCTCCTCCTATCATAACCCATCTTCCCTGAATTCTTTAACTTTCAGGCCATCACTCACACAAGCTATGCAGAGGGAAACCTAAGTGCCAACTGCTAGAAGAGAGAGGTGAAACAACAGAAACACAAAATACTCCCAGCTCTCATTATGATTGTTCCCCTGCATGTCCCTTGTTGGGTTGGAGGCATAGGCACACAGGCTGGTAATATAAGGTAGATGTATGTGCATAACCCCCTTGTCATTCATCAGTAGAAAAGACAATAGGACCTCAAGCTGTACCAGTGGAAAACTGCTTAGATAGAAGGTGATATGTGTGCACATGCTGAAGGGGAGGGGGTGGAAAGAGAAAGAGGGACATGCTGCAGAACAGAGTCCTCCCACAATGAGTAGCCAGAAAGTCAAAAGGTGGGAAGTCATGAATTGGAGGGGAGTGTCCAACACCATTCCTGATATGGGAAGATGGGGCACCCAACACCTATGACACAATCAAATAACCAGCAATATTAAAGGTCCAAGGTGTGAGATGCAGGAGCGCAACACTGGATTCATTTAGGCATAGAGGTAATCACAGATCTGTGTCACCCATAAGCACTGTACACAAAAGGGGGTAATGGTAGCCCTTCTCCAAACTGGGCTAAGGTTCCCTGTCAGTTGTGGGAGCAATTTTGGCACCAGGCCCGGGGGACACCCCCTCTAGTCAGAAAATGGGGATGTACCATAATGCTGCGATCAGCTGCTGACTTGATGCAGACTGGGGGTTACTCAGCATTCTATGACCACACCTCCTTCTGCAATCATAATCATCAAACTGTAAACTGATGCACACCACCCTCCATCCAACCACCTAGGGGGGACTTAGGGGAGACTAAGGGAGTGCCATTTTTATACACAATAGTATACGGGAGTGCATTGATGAGGCCCCCACTGACAAATCCTCCCATTCTTCTGATAAAACCTGGACAGCTTATGAAGCCATCCTTAGTACTGCTAATATGCCTGAATCATCAGTCTGATGAATGAGTGGGCTTATAGCAGAGCTTGGTAAGGACTGTACCAGTTGTAAATCATTGGCATCTGTTTTTCTCATTCTGCGATGCTGACCAGTGCCAATATTGAAAATATTTAGGTGGTATGTAAATTCTTGGAAATGAGTTGTACAATAACACCTAATTTTGACAGACTTTAAATTCTGCACCTCAGAACATGCCTGCTCATTCATGAAGCTAACAAAAATTAAGCAGCTGGAGCAGGCAAAAGTGTGGATGGAAGCGAACAAAAACTTGGACATAATTCTTATAGATGAGAGTACTATAGTAATGCAGTCCTTTTGGCCCATAGCTTTTAGGAAAAAATGATTACTGGTAATAAAATTGTGACCCATTCTCATAACATAAACAATCTCATTCATTGACAGCTCAATGGGCAGGCTGACTGTGGTGGAGAGAGGAGGGCTGTGCTGGTCCACCCACTGGGGTTCGGGATGGGGGTGGGAGCTGGATGGTGGGACACCTGCTGGGGTGGAGGGGGTGTGAGGAGGCACTAGCCCACCAGGGAAATAATGTTACTGGGGATTGGGGATGGGGAGGGTGTGGGAAACCACTAGATCACCAGGGAATTCTTAAAAAAATACGGGTCAGATGAAGATGGGGATGGGGGGGGTTGACTTGTTACTAAAATGCCAGTGGACAATTTTAGTTTTGCCAGTGAGGTGGACTGGCAGGACCATTAACCACCAGGGCATTTGTCATCAGGCAGGAATAGGGTGGGGGAGGATCGCAACTCTATGGGACTGGGCTTTTCAGGGGCAAGATGGTCAACTGGGTTGAGCAGCGACCGTGGGCGTAATATCCACAGAAGTTTGAAATCAACTTCCGAACTTCTGCTGAAACAAAAGTCAGACTTTCACTTGAATTCCACAAGTGGAATTTTTTTTTCCGCACATCTCTAGACGCATGTGAAAATGGGCAATGTTTGCTCACATGCCTTTCCAGCATAATAAATAAACTGAAACTGACACTGATGTGCCAAATAAATGCACTTATAGGGCTGCTCATCTGTTGCAGTTTGTTTTTATTTAAAGTGCAGAAATACAGTGTGAAACAGAGCAGCTTGCCCTCAGGTCAAACACATCAACTGTACTGCATGCATATGGAGGAATACATGTGCCATGGATCTATGGCCCATCCCTGTGAGCTGTCTGCACCTACACTACCACCAGGTCTCCACCTGGTGGCAGTCAGATGTGGAGATAGCTGTTCAACCCTATCTTAGGGAGGAGAGCTGTGCCTTTGATACTCTATCTCCCCCCCCCCCTCGGCTGATCCCCACTGACTGAATTCATTCCCGAAAGTGAGTCACTGGCATGGTGACAGGTGAGGTGCAAGTGTCTCAGCCCTCCATGCCCCTGGGCCAGATCACTTACAGACCTTCCTTAACTCAAATCATGGGATGGAACTGTGAATTCGGGGGGGGGGGCATGACAGATGGTTCTGCTCACATCCCACTGAGAGATACACTAAGCATCTTAGTCTGACTGCAGCAACTGAGCCTACACTAAGTTCATTCAGACATAGAAAAAAGTAAAAGTTTAAAAAGATGAATTTTCAGTCCTACCTGCATTTCAGCATTTTCCACCATCATAGTCAGTAAAAAAATACTTGTCAAAAAAAGCTTTCAGATCCTCCACCCAACACTTTTCCTGTCTGTGCAGATTACTACCCAAAGCACCAGTGAAGGACTGCCCTTCTGCAGGCAGGCCTGGCAGATGTAAACATACATATGCCTCCCTACCAATACTCTGCAGCAGCACAGTTAACCTGCTGCCCATCTAAAAGAGATGTAAAATGTTGCTTATAAGTAACATGGAATGATACTGCACAACTCTCTGATTATTGAGGACTATTTTTAACTTTTTCTGTCACAAATCACTGTTTTTGAAAAACGTTAACTGCTCTTAGGGCAAATCCTTCCTTTCGAAAACCTGAACTGCTCTCAAGAGCAGGTCCTTCTCCACAGGGAGGCAGAGAGAGAGAGAAAAAAAAGAAACAGAGAGAGAGAGAGAGAGAGAGAGAGAGAGATGGAAATGGCACTGAGATACCTGCAGCAACTGGAGTTTTCAATCTCCAGTGGCTCTGATTGACTGTTGGAGGTCACGTGGCTTGCAAATAGCTTGCATGTTCTCAGAATGTGCCTCTTGTAAGTCATTACATAAAAGTACCAATATGTCAAAGGGAAACCAAGTCTTTTTTTACCAGCTATGGCAGTGTCACAAATTATGGATTTCCATGAGTTTACTAAATACCAATTAAGCAAAAGCTAAACTTTATTGGGGACTAATGAACCATGCTTTCTTTGGGTGCATTATTATGTGCACAGCCCTAGTATTCCCCTTATTTCCACCACTAGGAGTCCCAGTCTGTCGCACAACCTGTACCATCTGTGAGTCCTTTGCCACCACTGCTAGGAGAACTGGTACTTGGTAGAACTGTCATGGTGGAATCTTTCTCCTGCTGCTTTCTGCCCCCTGCATCCTGCTTTCAAATTTTTCTCCTCATGGTTTCTACAGGATGGCAGATGCCCACACAGATCCTTCACCCACTGACACATCCTCCTCCCCATCTCTCTCATTTGGATACCTAATTTCTCAAGGCAGCAATTTACTTCACTTAGACTTCATTCACAGGGAAAACAATGAAGCAAAAACTAAAGATGCATTTCTGTGCTCTTCCTGCAACTCCAGCAGTCAGAAAAAAAAATACTTCAGAATTTGCCCTGCACCTGTCCCAGTCTGCTTAATTCATTGTGCCCTGCTCCTGCTGTAGGGGGCAAACACAAATTAAAAATAAAAATGGATGTCTGTACCCTCTATATCACCAGCACTCAACACAATTATTTGTTAAATCCTTCACAAATTCCCTTCTTCACCTTTCCCTGTCTGCTAAATCCACTTCACCCTGCTTCCACTGCAGGGGCTGCAGCTGTCCATGCAGGCTCACACTTTGTGCACTCTCTTCTCCTCTGAAGCACAATATCAATGGCCTGCTTGTCTGAAACTAAAGTTAAATGTAGTGAATCAGCTAACTGGAATGATAATGTATGATTATCTGATGCTTTTCTGTGTTTTTCTGACCACTATTTGAAACAAAATTGAAGCCCTTTCCTTTGAGAGAGATTTGAAACTGGCACTGAGTGCAAAGCACAAGGACTTGTCAATATCCAGCATCCCTGATTGACTGCTGCAGGTCATGTGATTTGCCAATACCCTGGACATAATCTGTGTGTTCCCTGAAAAAAGTGCAGTAAGTGCCAAAGGGAAACTGAGCTCCTTTGGATTGGATGTACTGGCGACCAAAAGGCCAGATTTTGGCACATTTACCAAATGCTAATTTATCATTGGCTTGTTCTAAATGTGGAGTCGGGGACATAGTATGATGGCCCAGCTAATGAGAATTTTTTTAGCTAAATTGTTAAGAGCTGCTGCCATTTCAACTCAGGGTCCATGGTTTGGATACCAGCAGGGGTCTTAGTGCAGTCAGCAAAACAGTTAGGACAAACATACAATAACATACGCTATGGCATAAACTGTGTTAATTACCAGGTGTACTCTAATGTTGAGAAATTCCAACAGGAGTCTAAACATTTTTTTTTCTTTATTCTTTTTATTTTTCTTGGCTGCATAACAATTTATTATTCTCCATACAATATACAAACTATACACATACATCTGTAGATCACATATCTCCTTTATCAAAGGTTGAATGTGCATCTATTATATTGTGATACATCCTATAATGTAAACACATTATGCAATACCTTTAAAGTTTTTTTTCAGTTTTGCTGAATGATGGGCCCATGAGGACCATGACTTTGTCAAATATTGCAAATTAAATTGTTTTCCAAGTAACTCTTGTTTTCAATGGGAATGTATGGTGCCATGCACTATCCACAACATCCATACCTAAAAGAAAAAAAATATAGGCCCTCAGTTTACAACATACACTACCTATAATAGTCAACATTGAGCAAGGTTCTTCCATAACCATAGGGAAAAGCTAGTTCAAATGAAGAATAAAACCAGTATCCCAAATAGAGATGTTGTGAAATTAGATTTCACCGGTGAAATTGCTGCGAAACCGGCAATTTCACCACATGGAACATTTCACAAAATTCCACCATTTCATTAAATTTTTTGCCAGGTGCAGAGTTGCAAAATTTCACCGGCAGAACATGGAATTTCACCGTGAAATGCACAATTTTGCCCTAAATGACAAAATTTCACCTGAATTTTGCCATTCCATGGGTGAAATTTTGCAGGTGGAATTTTGCATTTCGCCACCACAAAATATTTTGTGAAATGTGCACATTTTGTGAAATATTTCATGTAATGAAATTTCTTAATTTCACACATCTCTAATCCTAAAACAGCTTGGATGTAACAGTAGTAGTACAGAAAAATACCTAAGCAATTTTAATGAGCTCAGTACCTTTTCATCAAGCACTGATATGGGCACCCTCTATAAGCGTAACAATGGAGCAGGTCTAGGACTCGCTAATAACACAAAGCCAAGCAAGTTTAGCACTCAGGGAGGAGGGATAATTTTTTAATCAGTCCAAAAGTCCATGATAGTATCCCAGAGGTACAAAACTAAAAGAGCCTGACCTGACCCAGTGTTTCAGATTGCATTGTTTAATTAGTGATCGAGCAACTCAGCAGATTGGAGGAACATCTGTAAAGTCCCACCCAAGAAAGATTCAGTTCGGGTCTCCTCTTCACTTACCTCCCTCTGCTGACACTTTTTAGCTGGAGTCTTGTCAATCTATTTATAGTGGTTGCCATCCTAAACATCCCTCTTACCTCATTAGGATAGTGCAAAACAGTATTTACCTCATTAACACTCCTATCAAAGTCAACTAGAAAACCTGTAGCTGTTTCCTTAAACACAATAAGGTAGTGCTGAAAGGGACACTGTCAGCTTTTGCCTGACCTTTTTTGTCCCTATTCAAAAGAGTACCTGCAGCAGTCTACATGAGTTTTTAAGGCATGTAAGCTGAAAGGATGCCATAAAAAAAACACTTTTTTTAATTATCTAGATGAAATTCAGAAACCCTGATATCCACCCTTATTGCTGGCTGCTCGATGCTGAAGCATGTTCAGAAGCACCTTCACCTCAACATGCCACTGAAGCACCTGTAAGCTTATCCATGGGTGAGTTTTGGAAATGTTAAGCAACATTGACTGAATACAGTTTTAGATACTAGATAGGCAGCTGAACTTACTTAAGTCTCTCATTTCTAGAAACGAGTGCTGAATCATAATTAAAACTATGTTTGAAATATGAAGCTGTGACACTGAGCCATGTGCATTAGCGTGGAACTAAAGTAAATTTTTTTGAATGCACCTATCTCCAAACACTCCATCTGGTAGCAGTTTCTCTGATAACCTATTCTAAATAAACATCACTGGAAAGTCCCCCTCAATACTCTCAGGGAGACTGAGTAACCTGATGATGTCCCTCCTAGCCTGGTTTTCTAGCACTTCAAGATGGGCATGTAAGTGCTTACTCTCCATGGCCTTCATGGCAATCACACTCATTGTGGCCATTGGGTTGCCTTTTGCAGCTCCCCATGTCGTTGTTTAGTACATCCATGGTATCTTCATAATGGGCACTCTTGCATTGAAGCCATCCACTTACTGTGAAAAAATTGGCTGCAGAGAACAGTCTTTGCATTTTGAGCCCTAAAGACTGAAACATTTCTTCCCATGCTGTGCTATGGTTGAGGCCTCCACTCCTTGCTGCAAGAGCTAACCTGTCAGTACATTTTTAACTTTCCCAAATTCTGCTGAAGCTTTATCTCTCTGTGGTTACCCATTATAGCAAGTCAATTTTGCTATTTTCAATAATACAGCTTCATCCAGCTGGGATAAGTCAAATTTAATTTTTTATGCTTTTCTGATCATACTGTAGCTGCAGGAGCTGAGAAGAACTGCTACTTCCACTTGGTTTCCACAATGTACACCCCCCCCCCCCGACTAATTGTTTTTAGTATTCACTTGGATGGAGAAATATAAACTAGAGTCTTTTTAACTTGGAAACCAATATTAGCTCAGTCATTCATAATGTCTTGAAACATAATTTTATTGATGGCACAAAGGGGACCCCATAATTTCATCTAAATCCTTGGCTGTTGCTCCCTTTAAAACATTTTTTTCATTCTTTCTGATTAAAATAGCTGATGTCTTCAAGGAGATGAATTCACTTAATCCTAATTATAGCTGTGGCCCAGATAACATTTCATGGGGGGGGGGGCTCTGTAAGAGCTGGGGAGTTAAATCAGATTTGTAATTGTTCACAAGCTGTAGGCTCTTACCCTGTACCTGGAAGCAAGCAATGATCATCCTCTTCCACAAAGTGGAGCAGTGGATGACCTTGACAATTATCACCACCTGCAATGCTAGTGACCTGAGCTTTGGGGTGAGATCAAGGTGTTTGGTACCAGAGGTGGGAAGATGAATAGAGTGTCCAATGGACTGCTCTCTTCCTATGAGTGTGGAGGGGGGGCTAGCAGGACCTGCCATTTGACTGCCACCCAGTGACTACTGGGTGGCAGTGTGACTAGGTCGGCTGATACAGGGAGAGTTGGGACTTGGTTAGCATTGGCTTGACCTTCATATGCATGGGTGCATACCTTGGGCATTACTCCATGGTTGCATCACAGGGGAGGAAGCAAAATGAACAGCTGGCAAGGAAGATGAAGCGCTGCCTGCCCTCCCCCCGTGTCTACCATGGGGCTTCCTTCCCTTTGATCTTGGTATACTCCTGGCTTCACCTTTACCTTGGATGGCTAGATATAGGATGAAGCTGATGATAGCAAAATGGCAGACCCTGTCTTTGGAGGGCATAAGCCATGGGACAATGCAAAGGTGAGTCATGGGTGGCCTGTGGAGTCCACTGGAGCTCAGGCAAGAGAGGTCTTAGTGGACAGGAGGAGGAGGTGTTGACAAGTGGTGGAAGGACTTCATAGCCAGATGATGGGGAAAAAATACTAGAATTGAAAAAGAAAGTCTGGGCCTCACAACTATTATAGCTTGTTTTCAATACAAAACATTTCACTAACACCTCCCTCCTTTAGTTCACTGGTTTCATTTATACCAATACAAACTCTGTTCATGGCACTGGTGCAATTGTTCTTAATACAGCAAATGCAATTATTACAGCGAGACAATTTCTCTTTGTCAGAAAATCCAAGGCCTTGGATATTTCTGGTATCCATGTTCACTGGTTCAAGTCTTACCCTTTATTTTTATGTTTTCTTCCCACTCTTTTGAGGAGTCACATGTTTTGTAACTTATTGTACTGGGTAACTTATTGGCTGTTTAGGTTGTTGCTTGTGGTGGGCGAAGTGAGCAAAATTTGCTTTGCATAGTCATCAATGAAATTCCACCCATTTCGCGGAGCAAAATGTAAAATTTAGCTTGACAGAGTGGTGAAATTTCACCCTGTGGAATGGCGAAATTTCACCTTCCTCGGTGAAATTTCACCTTCCACATTAAAATTCCACCTTCAGTGGTGACATTTCACCCATGGAAAGTGGAATTTCATCCACAGAATGCAAAATTTCACTGCAGAAGGTGAAATTTTGCCTACGAGAAATTCCGCCTCATGCGGGAAAATTTCCTGAATTACTCTGCCAGGCAAATTTAGCCACTTAGCTGGTGAAATTTAAATTCACTGCATCCCTAGTTGTTGCCCTATTACTATCAGTAGTTGGCTTTAGTTATTACTTTGGCTGGCTACAGTGCCACTTTGCTTCCATGTGAATTACTGTATTTCTGTTCTCCCTTGTTTCCCTTCCTCGAGGTCATGCTTGGAAACAAGTCCTTACTCAGTGCACCTTTCCCAGTCACCATTTTTCAAATAAATAAATGAATGAATAGTTGTGTGCTATAAGTGTTAAGCAGTCTTCTTCAGCCACCACCCTACCTACAAATTAAATGTCTCAAAAGGCTTTGTTCTTGTTAATCTTTTATTTACTATCTTCATAAATGATCTCCCCTCTGCAGTCAAGATCTGCAACATCCACATGTACAGTTAGCAGCAGTGGTTGAGGAAGTAGACTTATGCTGCAGAGGTTTTAGCATATGTTTTGCACTTCATGGACTTTTTGTTTGACGATGCGTTCAATTCATAGAAATAAGCAGAAAATTGCCCCAGTCTCAAAAAAGGTGCAAAGTGTGGATTTTAGCAAAAATCACAAGAAAATACTGCAAAGTCTGTACTTTACAGAGTTTGTGCATGATTTTTGTAATATCGGTACTTCATGAAAACTCTGTAAAGTGTGAAGGGCCCACGCTGCATGCACTTCACAACATCACTAGTATGCAAATTATAACATAATCTATGTATCCAGAACAAACACAGCAGTCAAATGCAACAACTGCATTGTGCAACTATATGATGTTGGCACTCAAGTAGAACTATCGCAAACCAGCTGGTCACTATACTGTATAGATCAAAACATTTCATAGAAACATAGAAACATAGAATTTGACGGCAGATAAGGACCGCTTGGCCCACCCAGTCTGCCCATTTCCCTACCTACTGGATAAGCTGCAGATCCTAGTTTACCAGCAGCCTTACTTCTTCCTACCCCCACCCCCCAGAATTGCCTTATGACTATCCCATGCATGCTTGAATTCCACCACTGATTTTGACTCCACAACCTCCTCCGGAAGGCCATTCCATGCATCCACAACCCTCTCTGTGAAAAAATACTTCCTTAAATTACCTCTGAGCCGCCCCACCTCTATCTTCAAATTGTGCCCTCTTGTTCTTGCACACCTCTTTTTTTGAAAGATGCTACCCTCTTGGACTTTGTTGATTCCCTTGAGGTACTTGAAAGTTTCTATCATGTCCCCCTCTCCTCCTTTCCCGGAGGCTATACATATTAAGCTCCTTAAGTCTCTCTTCATATGTCCTCCGGTGCAGATCCTGCACCATTTTAGTTGCCCTCCTCTGGACAGCTTCCATCCTGTCTATGTCTTTGGAGATTGGGTCTCCAGAACTGCACACAGTACTCCAGATGGGGCCTCACCAGCTGTCTGTACAGAGGGATAATAACTTCCTGTTTTCTACTGGTGATGCCTCTCCCTATGCATCCCAGTATCCTCTCAGCCCTCCTTGCTGCCTTCTCACATTGCTTGCCCACCTTTAGGTCATCTGATATGACTACCCCCAGGTCCCTTTCCATTTTTGTTGTTGTTAGTATCTCATCCCCCATTGTGTACTCTTCCCCTGGATTTTTGTTTCCCAGGTGCATTACCTTGCACTTCTTAGCATTGAATCTAAGCTGCCATACATTTGACCATTCCTCTAACCTTGCCAAGTCCCTTCTCATCCTTTCCACCCCACCCTGGGCATCAACTCTGTTGCAGATCTTAGTGTCATCTGCAAAGAGACATGCTTTTTCCTTCAGTCCTTCTGCAATGTCACTTATAAAGACATTGAAGGGACTGGTCCTATCTTGAACCCTACGGTACCCGCTAGTAACCCTCCTTTCTTCTGAGTGGACTCCATTTACTATTACTCTCTGTGTCCTATTCTCCATCCAATTCTTTACCCAGGCTGTCATCTTGGGACCCACTCCCAGGCAGGCTAACTTATATATTAATCTTTTGTGTGAGACTGTGTCAAAAGCCTTGCTAAAGTCTAGGTAGGCCATGTCCACAGCCCCTCCCTGATCTACTACTTTGGTCACCCAGTCAAAGAAATCTATCAGATTCGTCTGGCATGACCTTCCACTGTGAATCCATGCTGCCTGGGTCCTGTGCCCTCTGGCAGCTAGATACTCGACAATTCTTTCCTTTGAAGTGATTCCATCATTTTACCTATCACTGAGGTTAAACTAACAGGTCTATAGTTTCCTGCTTCTGCCTTGCTCCCACTTTTGTGAAGAATCACATCTGCCCTCCTCCAGTCCTCGGTACCACCCATCCTCCCATGATTTGTTAAAGAGGGTAGTCAGTGGTGTCACTAGTTCTACCCTTAATTCTTTTAGAATTCTGGGATGAATCCCATCAGGCCCCATTGCTTTGTCCACCTTCAGTTTTAAGAGTTATTTCAGAACCCTTTCTTCTGTAAATGGGCTGGTATCAACTTCTGTATCCAGAGTGTTACTACTGTTTGTTTACGTACCTCCCTCTTCCTTTGTAAATACTGAGCAAAAATATGTGTTTAGTATCTCTGCCTTTTCACAGTCTCCTCTGCCCACCCTCCCTCCCTCCCTTTATTAAGCCTCACTATCCCTCCCTTTGTCTTCTTTTGCTCCCTGATGTACCTATAAAAGGTTTAATCCCCCTTCTTAACTGAGTTGGCTATCTTTTCCTCGGTTTCATGAACAAATCTTTGAAATGCAGATGTACAAGTTGGGCTGCACACTGACTGCATTTGTAAAAGGATCAGCAACAGGCATGTGCACTGATAAATTTGTTTTCATAAACAAAACTAAAAGACAAAGTTAAAAAGATCACAGCAGTATACACACATCCCTGCCTAATGCCCGTGTGTGTATACTGTTGTTATGTTTTTAACCTTGCCTTTTGGTTTTATTAAAACAAGTTTATCAATGCATAACCAATGTTGCTGTTACAAGTAAAATGGTTAAAATTAGCATACTAGGCTTTGAACTGTGAGCACATGACCTTCTATGAATTATAACCTATTTATTGCTCTGTAAATTGTGCCTCATGTCACGTTAAGTAATACGTGGACTAATAATGCCGTACACCCCTGTATGATGAATTTTTTGTTGCTACCTAACTGTATAATGGATGTGTTACTGCTCCATGTTTCTCTGTAATTAAACCTGGGTCACTCCTGAAAAGGGACCACCTGGTCTTAGTGGGCCAACCCGGTTACCAATAAATAAATAAGTTTATGCTGATTTGTTTACAAATACAGTCAGTGTGCAGCCAGACTTGTATTTCTGCATTTCATTTCTTTGACTCCACTACAGTTTCTGAAGCCACTTCTACCTGTTTTTACTGGAAAAAATCTTTACATTAAACATTTGTTTTTGTAATGGTGCTGCCCTAGAAAATGTGTCCCAATTCAGGTATCTTGGTTTTCTGCTAGGCAGCAATTTGAATATCAGTTCATGTAAATAATCTTGTTACCAAGTGCTATGCTCAACTGGAAGAGGTTACAGGGTAAACAGTTGCCTTTCCTTAAGTACCAGAATGTCTTTTACTAAAGTGATGAGCTTTGCTAACTTGGGTAATGACAATGTAGTCTTTGCTGCCAGCACTAAATCAGTCATCTCCAAACTTGCCAACTCCACAATACTTTGTGCAGATTTACTTTAATGCGTACCCCTCCTGTATTCATCACTGTACAATGTGAAACCAGCTACTGGTAGTGGAGCATCAACACATTCATTCTTCAGAATAACACACTGTCCACACATAGAATTCTAGTCAGGCAGCTATGGGTTTATTTGGGCAGGTGGTACAGCATTACTGCTTCCTCCAAGGATCGAAACAGACACATCACTCAGTTCATTCTCCTAAGACTGAACTTGGGGAGTGCTGAAGCAAATTGATTCTACTTACTTTGTGTTCTGAAAACTAAAACAGCCCCTTGGTTGTACTCAACTGGAATCAGTTTTCCTGGCCATCAACATTGGTCTCCACCATCAACTCTGCAGTACAGAGCATCTGCGCTGGGACAAGAGGAACCTGAACTCAGGAAAAACACACAGTGGTCTAACTCTTAATTAAGGGGTGCTCAATGGACTTCTCTCCAATTAAATCACCTGTTGCAGTATCTTTCTTCCTCCTTTCCCTAAGGACCTGGACAGAACCCATAACACAATTCAGTGCCTTAGTTTCCCTGGTGTCTCACAGTTTGATGCCAAAGCAGTATCTGGAACATCTGGTTCACCAACACCTTTTGGGTTGATACAGTGGGACTCCAAGCACAGTTACCCTTAGAGGGGTAGCCTTTGTTTGGCTGCCTCTGCCACTTAAGCTCTGGAATGCTTTAATCTGAGCTTGCAGGAAAATGGATAGGCATGGGTTCCCTGATACCTGCAGCAGTACTGCACACAGTCTACAACTACCTGTAGCTAGCAGACTCCTCCCACCATCCCCACATTCTGTTGGGGCCTCCATTGTTATGCCCACAGGCAGATCCATCTGTCATGGGCATGGGTGTCTGACCATACCAAGTGACCATCTTTTGGGTCAGAGGTTACAAATGCAGTTGGGTGCAGCCTCACCCACTGGGACATGCACTCTGCACACTGTTGTCTTAGGAGCCAAATTCTGGTTGTGATTACTCCCTGATTACCTTAATGCTTTACTTACCCTTGCCTCCAACTCATCTTACAGTATGTACAGTAGACTGGAGTCACATAATAGGTTTGGATCTTGCAGTGTAGGACAAACTCTTACCAAACCTTAGTACATTTTTGTACAGAATATCTTCAACAAAACTCAAGACTGGATGTGTTCAGTCTACTACTGCATGGCCCCAACACCAAATCAATGCTTTTCACCTGAAAGCCATTACTAGACTGTTGATTATGTATCACGCTAGCAAGTGGCCCCCTGGAAAATGTCCCTAACTTCAAGTATCTTCTTAGATCAAAACCTATCTATCAGGGGCCAGCCCAGTGTTGCTGAGGGTTGAGGTGCTGGACGCCACACCTCACGCCATGCAGGTGACCCTGGTTTGGAAACAAGCCTGGAGCACTGGGGGTCAGCAGGCGAGAGAGAGAGAGAGAATTGAGCATCCAGAGGACTGCTCTCCTCTCTTGGGGAGGGATCCAGGGGTAGCCTGGCACAGCAGTGGCCCCCGGTTGAGACCAGTGGCACTGTGACACACAGGGGATTGGAAAATGAGGAAGATGTGGGCGGCTGTCTTCCGGACATGAGTGGGAGCACCCATTATGCAGGCTGAACAGCATTGCATGTCCCACATCTGGGGTGTAACTAGGGGAAGAAAACACCCCTCCCGCCGGAGAGACGATGGCTCCTCCAGTGCCAATACCACCACACAACCAGCGCTGGTTCCTCACCACTGCCCCCTCTACCTCCCTGGAGGTTGTAACTCCTCCTGAGCCTCTGGGGGGTTCATAACTAACTTGAAGATGGTGGGGAACACAGTGGTCTGTAGAGCGGTCACGGCAAGAGAGGCAGCCCGAGAGAGTTCCGGCTGGGAAGGCAAGGAAAAAAGAGTTGGGGAAAAAAAAACTATCTATCAGTGGCCATACTGTAATAGCTGTTACAAATGAACACCAGAAAGTTGAACTGATATATCACCATCATAGCTGCCTTGAATGCAACACTAGTAAGCAGGTACTCCACCTATGACACCTGCCAGTACTGGAGTATGGTACTAAAGTTAACAGGAATGCAAGCCCCATTGTGCTACACAAGATTGGTATAGAATGCAATAACTTCTGTAGATTTGTTTTAGGGTGTGATAGAATAATTTACCACTGCTTGCTAATGCTGTACACCAACCTATGCATTCTACCATTACCACCCACCTTATAAAAGAAGGAAGCTCAAGTAGTTCTTGCTAATCTACAAATACAATAATGATCCCTTTCCTGGCTACCTTAGTAACTTGCTATCCATGAAGAATACAACACACCAGCTCAGATCCCTTTCTCCAGGCACATACTCAATTCCCCGAAGGATACATAGTGCCAATAGAGATTTGCTTTCACTGGTGCTGCCCCAGTCAGTTGAAACTTGCTCCAGGAAAACAGCAATGCTTTTAGAACCATTGAAACCTTCAAGAGGGTCATGAATAATTACCTTCAGAGCCCCTTGAACTTGTCACTCATGTCGCTTACAGGATGGCATTACCAACTTTCCCTGACTTCCTTCTTCTTGGTATACAATGTTCCACTCCCCAGTCATCTCTTATGCAACACTGCACCTAATGTGCCTAGTGTTTGTACACACTGTGATGCCCAGTTTATTCTACATGCAGTATTTGCATTTATTCAGATTCTTTATTTCTTCTGTGCACTGTAACTTAATCCCAATGTGAAATTTACAGTAACATGCTGCTGTAATGTTCTCCCCTGACCCTCTGGGAAAACAGGTATTGCACCTAAACAAGGCTATCCTTGTGTGTAAAAATCTAAATAAATATCAATAAAAAATGAATGAATCAATCAATCAATCAACAAATAAATAACCCTCAAACAGACTCACACCTATGGAATAGCTCATTTAAATAATCAGGAAGCTGAAACCGACTCACATAGATATTTTAAACTCTATACAAATTAACCCTTTGTAACCAAACTAAACTTGAAGACACTGATATTTACTAGCACTCAAAAATAGAAGTAAATGAAGTGCCAACATCAACTTCATATTATCTTTGTATGTTCGTATTTATTTAATTTACCAGGACAAAAGCTCCATTGAGCAATGCTCATTTACAGGAGGTCCTGGTTAGGACAGGCAAAGGTACAATAGAAAAGAAAGGAAACATCATAATACAGGGATTGATATTACCAAGTACAGCAAATTGAAAACTATATAATATGAAAAATCTGACTCTAGACATAAAATATGTTGTGACAAAAAGGGGATGAAAGCTTACAGAGAGTTAGGAAAAGTACACTTTTCAACAGATTAGCAATAATAACATTTACAAGGTAATTTATCAGCAGTCGCATTTTTCTACACAGTGTTAACCAAGTAAAACCTTAAAGGATTTAAGGATGACTAAAGAACTCAGTTTAAGCAATTCTTGCACTCTGTTCCAAACTGGCAAGAAAACTAAAAGCCATTTTTCCTAATCTTGTGGAGTGCCTGGGACCATTAAGAAGAATAATGCTTTTCTTAGACTATACCACCCAATCGCAGTCTTGAGGAGATTTGAAATATAAGGTGGCAATAAGTTTTGGAGGGCCTTGTAGGACCACATATGTAAGTTTCTTAGCCTTCCAATAGCAAGCAAAGTCCAACCAATACAATACAAACAAGAAACATTAAATACTAAATAAGGAGCACATAGCTCATGCAACATGTAGCTACCACAGCCTATGTCCATAATAGCACAAGGACTCCAACAATGAGTGCTGCAAAAGATGAAAATAACTTTATTGAAAGAATCTACATAGAAAATAAAGCAAGTACAGGGACAGCACTGAATATCCCATTATTTTGAATCCTAAATGATCCCTCATTAGTGGATCTAACTCATGTACATTGGAACATTAAGGGCAGGATTCACAAATGTGGGGGAAGGTCTGGCAGCTCTGGGAAAACCTTGGCGCTAGTGGGTTTCCACTTGCGATGCCACAGGTTGCCCGCAGCTGCGGGTATTCACAAAGGTGGAGCTGGAGTACAACCAGCTCCATGGAATACGGCAGCTTGTGGGTGCTGTTGCCAGGGACAGCACCACAGCTGCGGGAGGCTGCTAGGGGCAGTGGGACCAACCATAGCACTCTCCGCAACTGCTGGGGCTGAGGATCGGTCGCTCCGCAGCTGCGCCAATTTTGACGCACAACTGGGGTTGTGGAGTGGGACTTAGTCCCATTTGCTTCATGAATCCTGCCCTAAGTCTCTATGTTATTACAGCCATAGGCTGTGGCAGCTTGATGTTGCTCTGGCTAAATGCCCCCTATTTAGAGTTTGGTGCCTCTCCTTGGAATCTGTGGGTAAACTCTGAAATTTGGAAATGTTACAGGACCTGGGGATCCTGGAATTTATGAGAAACTATAGAAAATAAGTCCATTAGGTTGCGGGTATGAGAGGTCCAAAGGTACTGGGTGCCTTGGGGGAGGGGTTCTGAAGGAGAAGAGAAAAACTGTAAAAAGACTTTTCCCTTCCCAAATGACCAGGTCTAGTCTCATGCTTACTGCAGCCCCTCAGTCATCTCCCACTCCACCCCATCTTTTTGGCCCCCCCCCAAACCTATGTAAATATCTGACATCTTTCCAGTCCCTCAATCCACCCCACACCATCCTTAACACAACACAACTCACAAGTGCTCTAATACATAGGATAACTAAATCCCCTTTAAGATCCTCAAACCATAATGAGGTGTTGCCAAATGTGGTCTCAGCTTGGCTGCCAAAAGGAATTGCCTACTGGGCATATATGGCATTCGTCCAGCTCCTACCTCTACCTGACATGGTCCCAACTTCTCTAAGTCAACTTCCCTACAAAACTTTCAGCTTTTTGTGGCCAAGGTTCAGTGTCATTGGTCTGTCCAAAGAAAACCCCAGTCCACAATGGTAATAATAACACCTGAAATCAAATCTTAGCAGCTCACTCACAGAGCCAGTTCTGACACAGCATCTAAGGTGCATGAGGTAGGGTTGTCTACTGGGATGAATGGCAGATGGAAATGGAGGGTAAATAGGATCTTATTGATGCAATGCATCAGTGTAAGCCTATCCATTGCTGTACAATAATTTACCTAAGCAGACTACTCCCCGAGTCCCCCCACTTTACACCTTAAAGAGTACCAATCATGCTCATTTTCAAATCTTTTTCCATCGCCCCAGCAGCAGCCCATCTCTACAGGACTTCAAAAGTCCACTGCTCAGAATCTTTTATGGCCTCTATAATTAAGGGGAAGGGATCGTAAATCCTCAGTCAGAGGAGCTGGCCACATGATCCCTTCTCCTTCCTGGTTCCTGATTTACTAGGCACTGCCCCTTTGCACTCATGTTTTGTAATGTATTTGTTCTGAGATCAGGGACACCCTGTATTGATAGAAATGGGAGATATATTTTAAATACTACTTTTTATATTTTAAAGGGTCACAGAAGTCAAATCAAAGCCACAGCTCAACTAAAAAAAAAACGTGCTAGTAGATCTGTGACTTTGATCTGACTCCTATGGCCTTCTAAAATATAAAAAAAAAATATTTAAAAAAACATCTCCCATTACTATCAGTATAGAACGTCACTGCACTTTCCAAACTAATACATTACAAAAATGTGAAACCACAAGTGCGGCACCTGTAAAATCAGGGACCAGGAAGGGGAAGGGATCAGGCTCACCCAATCAAGGATTTATGATTCCTTCCTCTTAGTTATACAGGCCTTAAAAAATTCACAGAAGTGGACTTTTGAAGTTCTTTAGAGGTAAGTTGCTGCTGGGGCTCTTAAGGAAAGCACTGAAACTGGTGCTGTTTAGATGATGTGTGAGAGTTGGCATTGCAGAAAAGGAGGACTGCCCGAGTTTCCAGGAATCAATGTCAGATGCTATCCCACCATTATAAATTTGGGTCAGGGGAATGTCTCTCTAACTGGTCCATGGCCCATAAAATGGTGCAAGACTGGAAAGTTTGGGAAGTTGAGAGTAAAAGAGGTGTTGGGTGGGGGATAGGAGGACAGGACACCCTGTAGGATACACTATATGACCACTGGGCTTTTGTCATTTGGCAGCTGGCATGTTACCCCCTTTTGGTGTCCCCAATCATGGATTGGGGATTGAAGGGCAACAAAGACCATAAAGGGGTCTTAGTTACACCCTATCTATTATTGGCTATGGAGACTTGACATCTGGGAGAATGATTTTTAAAAGTTGGTGACAAGTTAGGAGGGCTTGAGTTGATTTGACACCAGATATTTAAGATATTGGTTGCACCAGGGAGGGGCTAGGGTAAGAGAGAGGGGTGGAAAGTGACCATAGGTTTAGTTCTGGGAGGTGAACGGCTTTATAAAGTAATTTTTACAAAGTTGTGGTCAAATATTTATTAACAAATAATGAATATTGCAGAAGTACAAATAAATGCTGGGTAATTACTAAAAGGAACACACACACTCCTTGTTGTTAAATCTAGGCTGATGTGATGTGCAGATTTGGAGGCATAGTTGTTTGGGCTGCCTTTAGATTACATTTTGATGGGACTTTGTTGATAGAGTGGGATGTTGGTTATGAGTAGGGCCAGTGTTTTCCAGATATTGAATTGTTCCAATTTTGATGATGAAAAATAGCCAACTTCAGACAATTCTGGATGCCATTAATCGTGCTGGAGGTCTACATGAGGGATAGCAGAACAATAACACATGTGGTCTTTGAACTGTCCCCCTCAAACACAATACTGTAGCTTGCTCCATCTGTGTTGTTAGTGAGCTGAGACATTCGGTATCCCCTTTGTTTATGTGAAAAAAAGAAGTCTAGTTGAGTGAATCAGTGAGCCAACTGTGTGCATGGAAATCAGTACATGAGGCCAGAAAGGGCTGCTGGAGGCTGGCTTTCATTCTTTCTGCATCTCCCCTCCTGCCCCAGTAAGTTCTTGTAAGTGCTTGGAAGGTCAATAGAAAACCATAGAGTCAGGAACATACAGATATGCCTGGAGACAGGCAGAGCAGGTGACTACATGTGAGCTGGTGAGTAGAAGGGTTTCACAATGTTGGGATGAGGCAGCAGCTCCTTTGGGAAGAGGGGAAGAAACTTTGAAGATGGGATAAACTGTCAGCACAGTAATGTAAAGACAACTATTAACTGATCAATTTGATTGTGCATATTCTGCCTCAAGCTGAAGCAGTTACTTTTTTTTAACAAAAAAAAAACCCAAAGAAAACAACAACAATAACTTGGGAGTATCTCCTTTAGTACTTTAGGTCTCAGAAACATGAACAATTGGATAGGTGTGCCATACCCCAGGCTAATCATACCTGTTTACATTGGTGGTTGGCATTTTCTTGCTGTATCTTTACAGTGAACTTGCTGATGATCAGATTGAAGTAGGGAGAATGTGATTGCAGCTCTCTGCTCTATGCTAATCACTGTAATCAGGTGCTAATCTGGTACTAATCTGGTTCCCTTTGCTTTCCCTCTCTGTCTTGCTCTCTCACCCAACAAAACTACAGACCGAGAGTGAGAAAAAAATAGAACACACATGCAAATGCAAAATACACGCCTGCAGAGCAGATTCAAAATTGGGCTATTCCAGTCCACTACTGGCAATATTGGATCCAGGGTTCATTTAAAAAAAAAAAAACACAGTCATTTTGGTGAGTACCAGAGTTTGCTGGCTTTGTTATGAGGCATATGGGGCAACAGAGAAGAGGCTGTCATACAACTTACAAAAGCCTAAACAGGAGAGGGAGAACTGGCGGTTAGGCTGGAATGATCCAAAATGACCAGATTCAGGAATAGACAACCACTGTCATGGAAATGGATAACGCCAACTGATTTCTCATTTTTTGTCAGTAGACCCTGTGAAGGAGCAGACAGTTTGGGTCTGTAGGCATTCATTCATACTGTGGCCAGAAAAGTATGAAGCAATCTATCACGGACATGCAGCTGGGGTATCACTCCAATGAGGCAATGGTATCTTGGTTTGAATCCCAGGGCGTACTGTGTCTGTGATTATTACCTTATAAAATGGGCACTGAAATCCTAAAAACCTGATTGGCTAGAACCAGTCTCCTGAACCATGCAATTATGCAGTACTTCCCACAGTCATCCTGGTATTTAGCCTAATCACAAATCATTATGCCAGCAAAGAATTTTGAAAACCAGTTTGTCTTCCATTTTTACTCTTGCTGAACTGTCAGATCTCACTCCCCTTACAGTAAGACATACTGCCTACTGTCTCTCCCTCTTGACAACAGTCAAACTCCCATTCACTGTCACTTGCTCAAACATACAAATTACAATATGCAAACTTTTCATTACCATCAAAGACATATATTCTCCACTGATCCAAAGCTCAACTTGCTATCCTGCCCCCCACTTATCTCACCCGATCTGAACACCAGATCCTTAACAGCCAAGGTAGCATACAATACACATACTGGGCTCAATTTTCAAAGAGCCCTTAGAGCGACACAAGTTGTGTTGTTCTAGGGCTGCAATGAACGCTGGGTGTGTTAGGGACCCTGCACCCAGTTTTATAAAAGGGAGGGTCTCTGTGTCAAAACCCAGGAGTTGCCACAGCCACAGGCTAGTAACAACCATTTGGTGCACCTGCAGGAATTTCCACAGGGATCTGGCCCTGCACACCCGGTGCAACAATAGAGGGGCCGGGATGGTTGGAGGGTGGTGAATCTGCTTGAATGGAGGGGGCTGGGGAAAGAACAAGCATGGAGGGATGCCATGGGGGAGTCAGGGAGAGATATGGAACTCAGCAGGGGTGCTGTTTGCATAGTCATACAGCCAATGGGATGGGACCGCCAGGGAGGAGTTCCAGGTATAGAAAGTGACATTGCCCCAGGTGGGTGCAGCCCTGGCTGCTGGCATATACTATGTTTTAGTTCAAGAAAAATTACCAATGAGATCCATAAACACCCTATATGTGATGAGTGTAAATGAAGATGTAAAGGTCAAGATCATTTATGAAGGGGGAGTCACATGATGTGAAGAGCCGGCTAGCTGCAACTTGCTGGAGCTCCAGCTTCCCCACACCAAGAGTCCCATTTCTTTCCAATATTCTTCCTGGAAACTGCAATTATTCTACAGACTAACCAATTCTGATCCTGTTCTCAGCACTGGTTCAATTTTTGAAGCTGTGACGAATGCAAAAATGCGACATGCGCCACCTCAGTACACACTGTTGACCACACCAGACAAAAGCAACAAGCAGCCTAAGGCCTACACTTCCTCACCTGGGCGCTCATCTACTGCTACTCTGGTGTTGGCACCACTATTGGAAGACCATTTTCTTGCAGTATTTCTCCCCTTTAAAGAGGAGCTACAAGGTCTTACTAAAGAGCTGTGGGCTATGTGGGTTTCGGTGGAAGCCTTGACCTGTAAGCTCGGCGATAATGAAGCCTGCCTAGTATCGGTGGAAAGATGGAAAGATAAAATGGAGCAGGAGGTGGCCGTCTTCTGTCAGAAATGTGCAAAACTGGGGGCCAAGCTGGAGGACATAGAGGGTCAGAGCTGTAGGAACAATGTAGTTATCATCAGTCAGCCAGAGAAAGCAGAAGGCTATGACCAAGGCCCTTAGAATTCTGCGCCCACAGAATTTTTCACAGAACTTGCAGTGTACCGCAGAATTCACTCTTCTTGGTGACTTTTTATTACTATTTCTGTTTATACATAGAATCTGGTTCCCTTCCCTTCTTTTTATATCCAAACCCCCCCTATATGTTCAGAATGTGATGTTATCATTGCTATAACATCATACATTAGCTAATGAAATGGCTGCATTCTGCAACAGAAATGAACAGTCAGTTATCTACCACAGCTCCCACTGCCAGAGACGGTGGCACAGCACATCATGCATGGTGATATTTGCTCAACATGCACTACAGCCTAATACAATTTTCAGTCTTACATTGTTGCACTAGGGCCAACTTAAACAAAACCTTGTCAATAGCACAGACCTGTTAAGTCCATACCTCACTTTGTACAAACCTATTTGTGCCTTTAAGGTATAGAGACGCTATCTGAAATGAATAACTGGTAAAATGAATTTAACTGTCTAAATTTTTAAGAAAAACAAAGTAATTATGTCCAGAAAAGTGAAATATAATAATGTGTAGACCTGTTGAAAGAATAGAACTGTTAAATAAATAATTGCACTGTACACATTTTTGCCAGGGTTATTGATTACATATTGTCATTGGTTGATAGAATCACCTAAAAGTTATTGAGAAATGTTGTGTGCAGGGACAGCTGTTGGGCCAGAGAGTAGCATGCTGTGTTTCCATGCCGTCAACTCAGGTTCAGAAATTAGCTCTGGGAGCTGGCTGGGCAGCACAAGGATCGGTGGAACACATCACTGCTTGGAGCCTGGGAATGTATGGTGCAGTGTTCTGTCACATGGTGAACACATTGTGATGGTCCGGAGAGCTCTATCTCACAATTGGTTCACATGTATGTCATGGCCTGATGTTGTTAAGCAGTGTGTCAGGGAAAGCAGGTTGACATGAAAAATGAGTTTTGCAATAACTCCTTTATTCCATTTCCAATGGGACCTGTATGACTGAGGATGCAAGTTCATGGAAATTAAAAAAAATATATATATATATATATATATATATATACACATACACACATATACAGTATCTCTGTCTCTCTCTCCACACACACACACACATATTTGTATGTATGTTACAGATTGCAGATAAATATATAAGTGATACACAGTGGGAACCTCATGAGTGGTGTAGAAAGCACATACAAATATATAAGTGATAGACAGTGGAAACCTCATTAGTGGGATAGATAGCATGCATATAGAAATACCTTATTTATCACATAAGATCTCCTCTGCATACGTCATTTGGCTAGGACCTTAAGGGAGAGACACTTGTTTTGCTTTTTTAGGCATAAAATTATTTTTATAAGTCTGTTGTTTTTTGAACTAGTGTTACTGTGCTTTCCACCATCCTGATTGGCATAACTACTGCCATGAAAGTAAAGTCAGGATGACAAGCTGACACTGTGATGTGGTAGTTTGTTAGTGCCGCAGAACTTCTGCAGAAATTACAAACCACCGCCATAGAATTTCTGCGGCAAATGGTAGTCTTGCCGCAGAACTTGGTCCCACTGTGCCGCAGAAAAGTAGGGGCCCTGGCTATGACCCTCTACTTTTTGCCCAGAAATTAGTTACAAAAATTGTCGGTCCTCCACAGCACAGAGCTTCCAATCTGATCGAGTAAGCCCATCGATCATTACGCCCCATGCCATCTGAGGGGGCGCCTCCTAGATCCTTGATGTTCTGCTTTCTAAACTTACTTGACCAGCAACACTTGTTGAATAGTCTGGGAGCTTGAAGTATCCTGGGAGGGCTCCCGGCTATGGATTGCACAAGATCTGCCTAGCACTGTTAGCCAGTGAAGGGCTAGTTTCCACCCCATACTAATTAAACTTGTCACGGTGGTGATTAAATTCAAAATTATCTACCCTGCCTGTCTCCATGTCTTACTCTATAGCTCCTTGAAACATTTAGAAAATGTGGAGAAAGCATCAGAGGACCTTACATTTCTCCTACCTGATCTTTTTAAGGACCACTGATCTGGCAGAACTGCACTAATGGGGGTCCCTTTTTTGGCCAGTCCTAAGTGGCATGGACACAGTTCCTTATTTTATTTGATTGGCAATCCTGCATTGTAATGCCTTATTGCAGCATCCTATTCTGGGTTCATGCAGAGTCATGACTTCTCTTTGACCGCTACTCTTGGACTGATGGATTTATATTAACTGTTCTACTTTAATCAATATAATTTTAGCCTGCTCTTTCCAACACCTGTGCAGATGTCTGTTCTCCACTTTGCTTTCATTCCATGGACTGAACTGGGCTCCCTACTAGTGGCAGTGATTGGATTTAAATCATTCCCTGGAACAGATTTCAGATTCAAACCATGATCTTGATTTGAAGCACCTTGCAATCCTGCAGTGTCTTTACTCATCTGGTGTGCTCTCCTATATACAAAATCCTAAAGACTTTAGTGATGGTGGACTTGGAGTACGGTTTTCTTATGGATGTTCTTATTCAATCTGTGGATTTATTGGCTTCTTCCTGAAGGTTATGGGAGCGCTCTTGTTTCTCAGCACTTTATCTCCTATCTTAGGCCCTCATTTCATAGAAACATAGAAACATAGACTTTGATGGCAGATAAGGACTGCTTGGCCAACCTAGTCTGCCCATTTCCCTACCCAGAGGATAAGCTGCAGATCCTATTTAACCAACAGCCTATTTCTTCCTACCCCCCACAAAAATTGCCTTATGTGTGTCGCATGCATTCTTGAATTCTCCCACAGTTTTAGACCCCACAACCTCCTCAGGAAGGCTGTTCCATAAGTCATACCCTCTCTGTGAAAAAATACTTTCTCACATTGCCCCTGAGCCGTCCACCCTCTATCTTCAAATTGTGTCCCCTTGTTCTTGCACATCTCTTTTGCTGAAAGATGCTACCCTCTTGGACTTTGTTGATTCCACTGAGGTACTTAAACATTTCTATCATGTTCCCCGCTCCCTCCTTTCCTCAAGGGTATACATATTAAGCTCCTTTAGTCTCTCCTCATATGGCTTCTCTTGCAGACCCTGCACCATTTTAGCTGCCCTCCTCTGAACTGCCTCCATCCTGTCTATGTCCTTGTGGAGATGGGGTCTCCAGAACTGGACGCAGTACTCCAGATGGGGTCTCACCAACTGTCTGTACAGGGGGATAACAACTTCCTTTTTTCTGCTGGTGATACCTCTCCCTATACATCCCAGTATCCCCCCAGCCCTCCCTACTGCCTTCTCGCATTGCTTGCCAACCTTAAGGTCATCTGATATGATTACCCCATGGCCTCTTTCCATTTCTGTTGTTGTTACTACCCCCCATTGTGTAATCTTCCTCTGGGTTTTTGTTTCCCAGGTGCATTACTTTGCACTTCTTTGCATTGAATCCAAGCTGCCATACTTCTGACCATTTCTCCAACCTTGTCAAGTCCCTTCTCATCCTTTCCATGCCTCCTTGTGTATTAACCCTGTTGCAGATCTTTGTGTCATCTGCAAAGAGGCATACTTTTCCTTCCAGTCCCTCTGCAATGTCACTGCAATGTCACTTATAAAGACATTAAAAAGGACTAGCCCCAGTACTGAACCCTGCGGTACCCCACTAGTAACCCCTCTTTCTTCAGAGTGGACTCCATTTACAATTACCTTCTGTGTCCTGTTGTTTAGCCAATGTTTTACCCAGGCTACCACCTTGGTACCCACTCCCAGGCTGGTTAATTTGACTACTAATCTTTTGTGTGGGACTGTGTCAAATGCCTTGCTAAAGTCTAGGTAGACCATGTCCACAGCCCCTCCCTGGTCTACTACTTTGGTCACCCAGTCAAAGAAATCAATTAGATTTGGCTGACATGACCTTCCCGCTGTGAACCCATGCTGCCTTGGGTCCTGTGCCCCACTGGCCTCTAGGTACTCAACAATTCTTTCCTTCATAAGTGATTCCATCACTTTCCCTACCACAGAGGTCAAACCTGACAGGTCTGTAGTTTCCTGCCTCTGTCTTGGTCCCACTTTTGTGAAGGGGAATCACATCCACCTTCTTCCAGTCCTCAGGTACCACACATTCCCCCATGATTTGTTAAAAAGCATAGTCAGTGGTGTCACTAGTTCTCTGCTTAATTCTTTTAGAATTCTGGGGTGAATTCCATCTGGCCCCATTACTTTGTCCACCTTCATTTTAGGAGTTCTTCTCAGAACCCTTTCTTCTGTGAAAGAACTGGGATCAACCCCCCTCTCCAGAGTGCTTCTGTTAATTGGATTAGGCACCTCCCCCACTTCCTCTTTTGTGAATACTGAGCAGAAGTATTCATTCAGTATCCCTGCTTTATCACTGCCACTCTCTGCCCACCCACCATCCATTCTATTCAGCCTCACTATCCCTCCCTTTGTCTTTCTACGCTCCCTGATATACCTATAAAAGATTTTATCACCCTTCTTAACCGAGTTAGCTATCTTTTCCTCAGTGTGTGCCTTTGCTATTCTGACTACCATCCCTGCTTCCTTCTGCCTTAACTGGTACATTTTTCTGTCCTGCTCCTTCTGTGTTTCCTTATACTTCCTAAATGCTATCTTTTTCTCCCTAACCTTCACCCCCACCTCTTTTGAGAACCATAGTGGCTTTTTCTTTCATTTTGATTTGTTTATTTGCTTCACACAAAGGCTTGTTGCCTCTGTGATGGCAGTTTTGATATTTCCTCATTGTTGCTTCACCCCTCCTTCTAGCCTGTTTGCTAGTGCTTTTCTAAGGCACTCTCCCATCTTGCCAAAGTCAGCCCTCCTGAATTCCAGAACTCTCACTTTTGAATGGCTTGACTCTGTAGCAGAGTTTATCGTGAACCACACTGTTTGGTGGTCACTTGTCCCCAAATGGCTACCCACTTCTAGATCTGAGATCCTCTCACTGTCCTCATTTGAGAGTATGAGGTCTAAGATTACTCCCTCATGAGTGGGTTCCAAAACTAGCTGTTTGAGGCATGCCACCTGAAGGGCATCAAGAATGGCCCTGCTTTTGGATGTGGCTGCTGTAAAGGTGCTCCAGTTCACATCTGGCATGTTAAGGTCCCCCATCAACAGTATCTCCCCTTTCTCTGCCATCCTAAGTATGCCTTCTATCATATCCTTGTCCATTCCCTCCCCCTGACATGGGTGTCTATATACAACCCCTGTCCAGATTGTGGTGCCATTTCCAGTCCCTAAGGTGACCCACAGTGCTTCCTCTCCTCCCTGTTTACTCTTTTGTTCAGTTGCTTTTATCCCTTCCCTTACATAGGGAGCTACTACCCCCCCCTTCTGCCCTCCCTGTCTCTCCTGTAGGTTGTGTACCCTGGTATGTTAACATCCTAGTCATGGTTCTCTGTGTACCATGTTTCTGTGACTGCTACAATATCCAGGCATCCCTCTTCCATCAAGGCCACCAGTTCAGGGAGCTTGTTGCCCAGACTATGGGCGTTGGTACTCATTACCCTCCATTTCTTGATGGCCTTACCCCTTTTTGCCCCATCCCTGTCCTTATTGCATTTGTCACTTTCTCCATTTACCCATGCGCTTCTCCCTATTGACATCTCTATGTTGGTGTCTACCTCACTTAGTACTCTGATATTTTGGGGGGCTAGGATTTCCCTGCTCCTTTCCAGTGCCTCCCCCCTTGGCTAGTTTAAATACTTGTCAATGAAGTATTTAAACCTATCACCTAGGATCCTGGTTCCCCTCCTCGACAGATGCAGACCATCATGCCAGTATAGGCCTGCATCCCTCCAGGTGGACCCCCAGTCTCAAATGAAGCCAAATCCCTGAGCTCTGCACCAGTTTTTCAACCACTGATTGAATCCCATGGTGTGGAGCACCCTAGCCTCACCCGTGCCATAGACAGACAGCACCTCCGAGAAGGTTACCACGTGTGCTATTTGTCCAAGGCCCCTCCACATCTCCATAAATGCTTCTTGTACTGCTCTGATCCCTTTCTTAGCCAGGTCATTTGTCCCTAGGTGGCCAATGACATCCTGCTCCTTCCCCTGTGCAGCTGCTCCTGTGATCCTGAGAATTCGCTCCCTGTCTCTCCAAGCCATGGCACCAGGCAGGCACCTTACCTCCCTCTCCCCTTCCTCCCCCAGTTCTACCTTCCTAACAATGGAGTCCCCCACCAGGAGTTGTTTCCTTCCCCTCTGGGGTACCATGTCACCCTCCTTTGGGTCTCCTTTGTGGAGGTTCCCAGCATCCTCCTTGGTCTCCACTGTGGGTGCCTCCATAGAGGAACCACACTTTTCCAGAATGGCCTAGAAATTGTGGATAGGTACAACTGGACAGATGAGCCTCTGTTCCACCACCATCACCCTCCCTGAGCCCACTGTTTTCCAACCACTCCTCTTTCTTGGCAACCTCTGAGGCAACAGCAGTGAACCTGGTGGTCCCTGGGTGGGAGAGGAAGTCCCACAAATCCTGGCCAACTCAGCCTGGAGATGAGCAACCTCCTCCCTCAGCCCAGAGAGGTGTCTGCAGATGGGACAACACTGCATCCTCCAAAACATCTCCAGGAAGACTGCTGCTCCACAGCCACTGCACTGCACTACTCCCATCATGTTTTTTTTCTGGCCCCCTAACTGTTATTTGGATTACTTACTCTTTCCTCTGTTTGTTTATTTCTTTTTTTTTCTCCTCTCCCCTCTTACTTACTGCCTCTGCACCCTTTTATCTCTTGATCTTCCTGTTCTGAGACAAGAAGTTCCTATATTTCTCAGTAGTCTCCTTACTTGCTCAGAGTCAGGCCTCCAGCAGCTGGGGGGGGGGGTGGTGGAGAGCTACTCGTGCCCTTCTTGGATGGTGAGTCTTTGGTGGCTCTGTGATCACTCACTTCCTGCTCCAAAACAGGAAGTTCCTGTTGTCAGTTAAATCCTGTGCCTATAAAAGTAGAACTGGTTTAGGGTGGGGGGTGGAGGGGAGGGAAGGAGAGCAATATAGTCCCAGTAGAGAAGTTTTAGTTATACCAGGAGCTTCTTCCTCCTGGAGTTCTGTCTGTCCTCTGGCAGAAGCTATCTGGGGCAGTATTCATATCTGGTCTTAACCTGGCTCCTTCTAGCTAAGCCACTCTCCCTACTTTGCAAATCTTTCTACACTTAGTTAATTTCACAGATAACAATTCCCCTTCTGACACCTGTGACAAGCACCTAGATAAGTACACAGATAACACAGATAACAGATAACAATTTACTTCAACTATCTCTGACAAACACACCAACTCCTTTTTTTTTTACCCTTAATTGAAGGTCCCAGTACAAGATATCTAGTTCTTAGTCCCAGTAGAGAAGTTTTAGTTATACCAGGAGCTCCTTCCCTCCTGGAGTTCTGTCTGTCATCCCAGAGAAGCTTTATTAATCGAACCGCAATTCTGGTTCAAAGTGCATCGCAAACCTATATCATGCCTACTTTTGGTAGGCTGTCTTCTGTGAGAAACTCCAGAGCCTTGGTCTAAGATGGATGTGGAGACAGGCCTATTACTGGAGGCCTTACCTTCAGTTGTGTGGTTTTCTTTTTTCTTTAGGTTTCTTCCTGAGCGGTATGAGAGCACTATTACTTCTCCTCACTCTTTCTCTCAGCATGGACCCTCGTTGCAGGGTGACTAGTGTTATCACAGCCCATAATACTATTAAGGAGTACTGGCAAGCATGGATATTACTGCTGTTGAGAGTCTGGCCACAAAGACCTCTGGTGGATCTAGTTTGGTTTCTACTGTGTGGCCCCTATTCCTTTTCAGTTATGACTACATATGCTAATTTTTATTTTTTGGCCATTTATTTTGATCAGTTTATCACAAACTGGTTTGACACCATTACTCATGGATAATAACAAACTATTTCTGACTGGTTAGGTCAACTTCATTGCAGTGATGGAAGTCCTGGGACTCTTGGCACAGCAGTTGTGGATCTTAACTTTGGCAGTTATGCTGATGTCTGCACTCCTGATTTTTGTTTTTTAGGTTAAGATCACATATGTGCTTCTGTGTCCCACTTTACTGAACTGACTTGATCACTACTTTTAGTTTAGTGTTAATATTTCTAGCATGCCCTATGTATTTAGTGCTTTATTTTTTAGTCTTACCTGGGGGTTAATTAACTTGCTGTCACTCCTTCTCATGTTTTGCTTTCATATTGGATATTCTAGGGTAAGAGGGAGTTGTGTACTAAGGGGAGACAGCATATTTTAATAGATATCAGTGTCAGTGGCTCAGCAGGTAGCACAGTTGCCTCTGAGGCTGGGAGATCAGAGGGCTGTGGGTTCAGTTCCCACATCTGGCACTTGGGTTAATATCCCAGTACTGACACTGTAGTGCAACATGAGAGGGGTGCTGCACTTCTGAGGTGCCGTCTTTTGGATGAGATGTTAAACCGAGGTCCCATCTACCTGGATTAGTGGTAGTTCATGTGGATGTTAAAGATCCCATGGCACTTATCGAAAAGAGCAGGGGAATTTCCCCGATGTCCTGGCCAAATTTCCCTCATTCACTAAAAATACCACCAACAGCTTAATCTGGTACAAGGTTAGTTGGCATTCATCTGTATCCCCTTCCCCCAGGTCGTGCCTGAAAATAGGCAGGATTTGTCTATTGCACTTACCCAGTCAACAAAAACTAAATAAATAAATAAAAATAGATAAATAAATATAATATTAGGGTGTTCAAATAGCTATTTGTTGAGTTGCCATCTTATTGATACCTGTTAATAGATAGAGCATTATGACAAAAATGTTAACTGCTATAATTCCGATTTTAGGAGCAAGTTATCTCCCTTATGGTAATATAAGACCCTTTGGTAAGGGATTCTTTGGTTGGGGAGGTAGGAGGGACTATTTGGGAAGTGGTGGATGGTTTGGGTTCACCATGGGCTTGATGGTGTACTCACGTTTGTTTATAGGGAGGGCTGTTTGTTGGGAATGTATGGGTCTGTTTATTGGGGGTTAGTGTGGGTTGTTATTTACTTGTTTTATCTATTTTTTTTTAACCTAAGGAGGGGGGAGGTGAGTGGAAGAGTGGCTTTTCTGGTTTTCTGGTTGCTTCTTACAGTTGAGAGGCGATGTGTCATTTTTTGTACATTTAAGTGTTGGGTACATGGCTACTATGATTAAGTATGCCTCATGGAATATTAAGGGAGCCCAGTCTAGGTTAAAGAGATATCAAAATCTCAAACATATGAAACAACTTAAATTCTTTTCCTAGAGGAGACGCATCTCCTTATGAGTGAAGCTAATCTATTTCAGAGATAATTTATCAGTCAATGTTTCATTGCTGGAGACAGTACAAATAGTAGGGATGTTGCTATTCTCTTCTCCAGGAATGTTCAGTTTTCATGTGAACAATGTCTAGGGGACCCAAGTGGTACATTTATATTTCTTAAAGGTATCCTTCAATGCATTGTAGTTTTACAGGATGTGTATATGGTCTGAATGCTGATACCCCTTCTTTATGTACTGAATTGTCATCTTTGTTGACTCCTTTTCTCTCTTTTCCTATGATAATAGGGGAAGATTGGAATCTTGCATTCACCCAGGACTTAGACAGAATGGATAGACTGAGAGCCAGTTTGTCTCCTGCCCAGCGCTCCATCTGAGAGATGACAGATGATCTGGGACTTTGTGACCCTTGGCAGGCCTTGAATCTCTATCTTAAGGAATTCACTTTTTCTCCTCGGTCCATGGATCCTCTTCTTGAATTGATTACTTCTTAATCAGTCGGGCTCTGTTGGGAGGAGTGCTGATCTGTGGGATAGCCCCCAGAGTCATATCTGATCATTCCTTTGTGTGGTGCAATCTATCTCTGCTCCCCTCTCTCTGGAAAGAGACCTCATGGAAGTTTAATAGCCAGCTTTTGAAGGTGTAGTATGTTGTAAACAGAATCAAACAACAAATAGAGTTCTTAACTTCCAACAATACAGGCTCTATGGGGAACGCTGATCTAGAATGGAGTGCTCTAAAATGTTTTCTCAGTGGTAAATTTATCCATCTTGCTACCGCTCATAAACAGCAGAGGAAAAAAGAGACAATGGCTTTACTTTCTCGTAGTAGAGATTTTGAAAAACTTCTATCCCCTACTACCCCTGACTGTCTTCGTACTGAACTTTATTCTCATAGGGACCAATATGCAGAATTATTGTATGAGAAGGCAGAGTATACCATTTTTAAAACTCATGCTAAGTATATTGACCAGGGTGAAAAGGTGGGTCTCCTTTTGGCTTTGTGACTTAAGAAGCAAGAGGTATCCTGGTTGATAGCTGCTATTCAATCAGATGAGACTGGTGCTCTGAAAACTTTCCCTAGGGATATTGTATCAGAGCTTGAAAAGTATTATAAAGAACTTTATTGTCCTATGCTTACCCCACCCCCAATCAATGCAGTTATGGATTATTTAACTTCCGTTCTGCTCCCCACTTTGATGGAGATCCAACAGTCTTTTTTACTGACTCCGTTAACTGAGGCAGATATTCTCTCAGCTATTCAGACTCTGCCGCTGGATAAAGCCCCATGTTCTGATGGATTTTCCCTGAATTTTTATAAACCTTTTGCTGTAGAGCTTGCCCCTTGGTTACACTGTCTTTATCACTATATGTATACATCCTGCACATTGGATAAAACCCTCCTGGAAGCCCTGATTATTTTATTTCTGAAACCGGGCAAAGCAATCGAGAAAGTCACCAGTTATTGGCAAATTTCTCTGTTAAACTATGATATTAAAATCTTAACAAAAATTCTAGCTTCCAGGATTGGCCAAGTCTGGGCAGATCTTATCGGCCCTGAACAAGTGGGTTTCATGGCTGCTCGCTCATCAACAGATCACCTTCACAAACTTGCCCACATCTTTTCCACATCCAGGGACTTGGCTACTCCAGCTGCCCTGATATCCCTGGACTTAGAAAAGGCCTTTGACAGAGTTAATTGGCAATTCTTGTTCACTACCCTGGAATGCTTTGGTTTCCCTCCTCCATTCCTTAGATGGGTTAGAGTTTTATACTCCTCCCCTAGTGCCCGAATATACAGTGGCAATCATACAAACATTTATCAGTACTGAGGTATACCTTGAGGTACCACTGAGGCACTCAAGTTCAATTTGCATTGACTGTAATGATCCTGCCTCAATACCACCGAGATATACCTCAATGTATACCTCAATACTGATAAACATTTGTACGATCACCACTGTATTATAATGGAGTGTTTTCTTCCACCTTCCCTCTATCTTCGGGTACTAGGCAGGGATGCCTCCTGTCTCCCATACTATTTAATCATTATTTGGAGCCCCTTCTCCTTAGACTTATAGCCAATACATGTCTTTCTGGGGTGCGGGTGGGTTCCTGGGAATTGAAATTTTCTGCTTATGCAGATGACATTTTATTACATGTTTTGAACCCCAAATCTGCCATCCCCACAGCCCTAGCCACTATTCGTGAGTTTAGCTCCCTGTCCAAAAACAGACAATTTGGATAAAACCATGGTCATGCCATTAAATTCCAGGATGCTTAAATCAGATATTTTGACTCTAGAAATGGCCTGGTCCCCTGATCAAATTAAGCATTTGGGTATTTAACTTTCAAGAGTGAAGCGCTAATGAAGAAACTCAATCTCACCGACTTAGTCTCCATGCTTCAACAGGATTTGCAAATATGGAAAGTTTTACCCCGGACTCTCTGGGGCAGGATTAATCTTGTTAAGAAGAATGTTCTGCCTTGACTTTTTTATCCCCTTAATATGCTTAATGTTTGGCTCCCACTTTCCTGGTTCAAGAAACTGCATTGTTTAATTTTAAACTTCCAGACCTTTCTATAACAAACTAGTTTCCCCTAAAGATTTTGGTGGACTCTGGCTTCCCTAATTTGGTCTCTATTACTGGGCTAGTCATGCCAGCAAATATCTTAAATGGAGCTTCCTGTCATCGGCAGCAGGTCTCTCTACTTACTCTCCCATCTGGTTGGCTCTGGAGAAAGACTTGCTAGCCCAGACGGGCCTGTCACCTTGGGATTTATTGTATAATTCCCCTAAAGACTTACCCAATGGACTCTGTCAATCACTAATTGGTATCTTCATCTGAGTTCATTCTCAATTATGTATGTTTATGAAACATTGCCATGGCAAGGATCTTTCCCAGCTGGATTTCTGGAACCTTAATTTTAAAATTGGTGGGACAATCCTAACTGATACCTGGTTAACTCAACTTTTGGATGTTAAAGTGTGTGATTTACTCCAAAATGGTAGGTGTCTCTCTTCTTGAAAAATGTTGAGTGTATTTCAATTGAATGAGTTTTTAATTTTTAAAGTATGTCAACTCTGTCATGTTATAGTACAAAGGTTCAGGGTCAGTTTTGGGTCTACAATTTTAATGGAGTTCTTGTAAGCATTACAAGATGTGATTTTCTTAACTCATCCTGTTTCTAAACTATATGTTCTGTTATTTTCAAAAAAAAATTCAGAGACAGGGCCTCTCAGTAACGGAATACTCAATTTCCACATCATACCTTCAATTGACGTGCAATTTGGAAAGATACCTACACTTACATAACTCAAGATAAGTTACAGCTTACCCAGTTCCATATTTTGAATAATTAATACTTCACTCTGGCTAAAGTAGTGAAAATAGGAAGAACTCATTCTTCCCTATGTACGAGGTGTGAGCAAGCTGAGGGGATGTCCATTCATGTTTTTTGGAACTGCCCTAAAGTAGCTTCCTTATGGTCATCCATCAGGAATAAAGTCAATCCCTTCCTTTGGATTGATGGCTATTTTTCTCTGGACATATGTATTGTTGGGGATTTTACTAAAGTCGAGATGAAAGACTGCAGATATTTTATGTCTTTCATTGCTCTCTCAGTTAAAAGGTTGGTGTTTTATCATTGACTTGACACTACAGTCTTGTCTTGCCATGAATGGCTGTAGGAACTTTTATTTAACATTAGGGTAGAACAGATGATTGCTAGTTTACGTAATCACTTGTCTTTCTTTAATAAGACTTGGAGTAAATTGCACACTTTATATACAATGTAAATTATTCAGTTTGGCTCCCTTTTATTCATGGATCTGTTATGTAGAGAACATTTTGATTAAGGATCGGTGAGTTCCCATGTGCCTTCAGCAGACTTAGGTTCTGCCACTCTGCCAGATGGGGGTCGGGGGTGGGAGTGCTATTTGATGTTGATTGTTTTTCTTGTTTTGTTTCATTGTCTGGATTCTTGTCAAGGTTATGTCTCTATTTTCTCTTAATAAAATATATTAGATAGAAAAAAGAGCAATTATAAATGATGTAAATACTCATGTAATGTTTCAGTGATTGTCTGATTTCCAGCAAAAAACAAATCACAGTTTACATTAGCAGAACTCACTTATGTACACAATCTTCCCCAAAGACAGTTTCATTAAAACAGGATTTTTCTCCTTACGCATTATCTATTCATACATCTTAGTCATGTTGGCCCCTTGCACAAATGGGTAGCATGCTTGTGTGCTGTAGATCTGCAGTGCCTATGCAACCCAAAGACACTGAGCTGCACATTGGGGATCCCATAGACCTCCAGTGGTGTACTCAGAAGGGATGCATGTCCCTTCCACACTGGATCACCCGATCATTCATGCAGCTATGCATGTTGACATTCTGGGGGTGTGTCAGCGGGCATGCCCACATTCTGCACCATTCAAAAAGGTGCGGAGTTCTGGGCAAGGGGAGTGCAAGATATGGCAACAGGGACCTTACAGTATCCATTGCATGCCCCCCCTAGAAAAATGCCACAGGCTGTGGGACATCAAACCCCCCTACAGTGCTGCTCCAGCCCTCTGGTTAGAAAGAGAGGACTGGGGTAACTAGCGGGTGGTCACCCATCTTCATATGTTTACCCTCCTGCCCCTTCCCAGAATTCCCTGATCTTGTGGAAGAGGGGATCCTCTTGGAGACCAAGGATGGGCCTCCATTTGGATGCCAGCCTGTCCTCCTATCTGCCCAAGTGCAGCAGTGTGCCAGGGACTGAGGTCGTGGACAGGTACCATGCAGTGTCACATATACATGCATGGTGGCCACCATGCACCTGTCCATTGGTGCAGAATTGCATAGATAGGGTATGCATTGCTTGCCCATAACCTGCACTGCTTGGTGCATAGGCACCTTGGTGCAGTAATAAGGTAAATATTGTGAAGGTTTCATAATTTGCAATAAAGGGTGATGTTGCAGCTGTACAGGTTATTGGTTAGGCTACAACTGGAGTACTGCTTGCAGTTTTAGAACCCTCAAATAAAAAAGGTGGAGAGGATAGAAACTATGATTCATGCGCAACAAGTTAGACTCTACAGTACCAGGAATGACTAAACAGCCTCAGCATGTGCGCACTAGAAGACCAGAGGGAGAAGTAGATGTGAAACAAACCTAAAAATACATGCAGGGACACAGCAGGGTTATATAATGGTATAGCGTTTAATACATGTGTGGGATAGACGTAGGGGAACATAATAAATAGACAGGAAGGGGGAAGGGTCAGCAGATACTATTTAGGGTCTCTGGAGACAGAGTAGGCAGAGACCATCTGGGCAGACTGGGTGGGTCAAGCAGTCATTTTGTGCTGAAAAATTCTATATTTCTAGAGTTGACACCATTGATTTGTTTAAACTCAAAATATAATACAACCACCAGGTTGCACATCCTGAAATTAGTGTGAGGGAGGGGAGACTACTAGAAGACGACACATCTTGAAACTAGTGTGGGGAAGGGGAGACTACTAGAAGGACATCAGGTAATAATTTTTTACAGAATGGTTAGTAGCTGGGTAAAACTTCTACTCAGTAATGCAATTAATGCTAATAGCATCTTGGAGTTCAAAACCAAATTGGATGATTACAGGGGGGGAAACAGAAACCGAAGAAAGGTCGGTGGACTTGGAGCACTGTAAGGATTAAGTAATGGAACAACAGGCAAACTGGCTGGACGTTTTGGGTTGGATTTTAAAAAGGCTATCTGAGATTTGTAGCACCATTTTGGCTTAATTGCCCAATATGGTCTAACTTTTCGTCACAATTGCCCAAATGTTCCTAAATAAAATTTACATGAGTAAAATACATAATATATGTGTCGTTTTTTGCACAAGCTGCTTAAAGCAGTGAAACTATTGTAAATGCATCAAACCATTTGAAAACAGCTTTCACACATTTTGCTACAATTTGGATAATGCAAGCACAGTCAAAATTTTGTAATTGTGCCTGCATCATCACCTAGTGTGAATGTCCAGTATCATCTGTGTATCTATATATCAATAATTCTCTGCTTATGTCAATATATTCTGTTACTGTGGAAATGATTCTGATGTCACAAGTGGAGAATTATGACTCTAGGGCAGGAAAGGTAGCAGGGACAGATAAATTCTTAAGGAGCAAAGAAACTGGTTTCATGCAAATATCTTCAGTAATAAAGAACAGCATGGTCTGAAATTCAGTGTTTTAGAATGCTGTGGGATTTGAATCCTGCTGATGCTGACTGTAATTATTTAGCTGTAAACTGAACATCACTTTAATTGGTGTGATGTATGTCAAAATAAAGTTAAAAATGTCAGCAATTTTACTGCTGCTTCTTTGAGCTGCACCAAATTGATATTCTGGATGACACTATAGAGACAGATAAACATGCCCAATTAATAAAGATGCATTATCTAGATGGCATGAAAAAGTACATTCACATCCTTCTACTACTGCAAAGACCATTGAATTCTTATACAATATATAAGCCAAATAGGGTCTTCCACAGCATTCAGATTGAGCTACATAAAAATACAGAAACAAAGACAACGATGGCAGAAACATACCAAAGGTCCATCTAGGCTGCCTGGACTTCCCTATCTACCCCATGACCTATTTTCCATATGGGTTTCTATCCCTCTTCGTCAACCCCCCCTGCTCACCTCCCTACTGCAACTAATCTGAGCAACCTCCAAACCTTTCACTCTGTCCCTGCCATGCTTGAAACCATTTACGGTATCCACACCCACCACCTCTGCTGGCAGACTGTTCCATGGCTCCTCCACCCTTTTCGTAAAATAGAACTTACTGACATCCATTTTGAACTTCCACCCACCAGTTTCCACTGTTAACCTTAGATTCTTGACTATGTACTCCTGCTAAATAGTTGCTCCACAGTTACTCTTGTATATTCCCTTCAGGAATTTGAAGGTCACTATCATATTCCCCCTCTCTCACATGGTCACCAGCAAATACATGTTAAGTGCCTCGAGACAATCTTCATAAGATCTACAGTTTTGGCTCTGAATTATCCTGGACACCCTGCACTGCACCATCTCCAGTTGGTCCCTGTTCTTCCTTAGTTGAAGATTCCAAAAATGAGCACTGTATTTTAGGTGCGGCCTTACCAGTGTCTTCTGTTCTTATCCTGCAATTGTTAGGCATTCTTAAAGCTTAACAAGTCAGACATGCTTAGTCTGTATTGTACCCTTTAAATGGTGCTACTTAAAGGCTGGTGCAGAGTTTTAAAGGACACTGGGTAATAAACTAGTTAAACAACAAAGCTATACAAAACTGTGTTATAAAGTTTCTGTTTTTACATTGAATACATTACTAACACACTCAAAAATCTGCTGAGTTGATTCTCAACATGTAGTCTGAAACAACATTGTGAGCTGTCCTGGATAGGCTGGTGCTGCTGACAAATTCAAAATCAAACATCCAACAAACACAATGACCAGTACACAAATGGATGGTAGAGCAGGTATTGGTGCAGAAGTACAAATTTATTGCAAAAGCCAACATCAAATACAAGTGCATGCTCTATGCTTCAAAAGGGTGTTTTGCTCATCAACAGGCAAATGTGAACTTAATTATTGCTTTTGAAATACATGATTTACTGAAGCTCGATAGCACATTGTACATGTTGGAGTTATATAGAACACCATGTACTGTATAACAGATGGATGCAAAATGGCATTTATTAACTTATAAAATGGCGGTGAAGAAAGGAAGAATGTGATTGGTTGAACCACATCATGTTATTTGTTGTACAGCATAGATGACTTTCAATCAAATTGACAATGTCTCTTTCAGACATTTTTCAGCCTAAACAATCCATTTTATAAAAAATTAGAAAAAGTGCTCCAGGGTATGCAGTAAGACTGATTTTACTGCACTTCATAGTTCACAACCCACCTAGCGAGTGCAGTGAGTTCTCTCTTGCCTCACCCCATTGTGTTATTGCTTATTTAGGGCGTGTAATCCATGACTTACTGTTGCAACTTTCTGTACACTGATATGTAAGGCCATAAGATGTCAAAAAGATATACTGAAATACAGAACTCAGTGACTCATAGAGGGCAGGAGGAAGTGTGCTGCTGCTTTGACAACTGCAGCCAATAAAGGGCTTTTAAAAACAACACCATTTTTAGACATGTTTTTCATGGGCTACAACAATGGGTTTATTTAAAACAGAATTTCTATAGAGAATCACCCTAGTAGTGCAAAAAAAGAGATATAGTTCAGTTAAAATGTAGGCTTTCAGTTTGAACTCTGGAGTCCGGTAGACATTCACAATCTGGTGGTGCAGTGGTTGTAATGGCTCCTTTGTATCTTTTTTCTAACTTTCACCCCTTTGTGCTATACACACAGGGATCACTAGTTTTTCCTTGCACAGGCACAATGATCATTGCACCAACACAGGGAAAAGGGTGGGAGTTAGCATACTAATGAAGTGCTGCAATACGTACAGATGCTTTTTGCCCATGAATAGCCACCTGCATGTCATACCACCTCTGACCCCTGTGGAACTGTGAGAAGCAATTCCAGTGGCTGGGTAGAGTTGTGTGGCAGCTTGTGCCAAGACTTGTCAAGAGACCAGGATCATTGAGGGTCCGTTAGGACACAACAGGCACCTGGGAAAAGTGTAAGGGTATGATGTCAACTGGACACTGCAGATTAAATCAATGTGAAGCAGTTGGAGAGTCACTAGATCACCAAGTATGGTCAACAGTGGACTAGAACATTTAAAAAAGACTACCCACAAGTGGTCCATGAGGTACTGTGCTGAGGATGACTGAGACAGTAGCCTAGCACCTCATGGGGTGATGCATTTCCATGCGCTTAAGTCTGTGGTGGTCATACTTAGTATGTTTATGGTTACAAAAACAAATTGTGACCACAGCAACCTCTTACAACCATAATTTTCTTTGCAGCTTAACTACCAGCAGAGTCTTGCTTTGTGCATGGCAGTTTTTCAGGGTAGTGGAATGGGGAGCCTCTTTGCACCCAAATTTTCCTCCACCCCTGACAGCAACTATGTATCAAGCTCCAGATGTCTAGGACTACTTTCTCCTCAAAACTATCTCTACAGCTTCTTGGCATCCATAACCATACTTAGGCATTAACGGCACTTTTAAATAGTGTTAGGAGAGGACGCATAGAAGCGGTGAACATAACTGGGGGCCATTTTGGAATTTGTTACACTCATATTTAAGAAATTGGGCCCTTACTGATATTTTTGTTTTAAATTTCCTAGAATAAAGGTGAGTCTAATATAGTAGACATTGTTTTTTTTTTTTTACATCAATCGGTGTTCTAGTTAGAAATTGCAAGAGAAGCGAGTGGAAAATGAAAAGAAAATATACTGAGAAAAATGATGGAGCAGTCTCCATTTTTGTTACAGAAAATGATACAATATATATTTCTATTTTCACCTGTCACCCAGATGGCCTTCCTGGGGGTGGGCACCCCAGCCCCATCACCTCAACCTACATTGGGACTTACTGCCAGCTGTCTTCCCCTCAGGACCTGCCCCCCAATGGGGTTGGCAGGGGTCCCCAGTCCCCACCAAGGACTGGATCCAGTTCAGGCTGGTGAGCCCAGCTGGGTGGGTACAGGACCTGCAGGCTCCTGCCAGCATCCTGTCACTGGCCATTTCCTTGTTCTGGTACCCCTGGGAGGTGTGGCATGCAAGGACATATAGATGCATGCCATGCACTCCCATATGACTTGCGCTGACGTCTGCCGCACCTCCCAATCTTCTGGCCAGGGCTGCCTTTCCCCTCAGCTTCTGCCCGGTGCCAAGCAAGCAGCAGGCTCTGCCCATACTTTTCCCCCAAAGGAGGACTGCATTCCTACAGATGCTCAATTCTCCAGCCCCCGGCCAGCCCTCTGGCACATGGATTTGATTCTGATCCCAGGTCATTGGCGTTGCAAGCGGTAGCGCTACTGCTGTGCTGGCAGGCCAGCACTACAATGATATATTAACATGTAGACTAACTTCTAACTTCAATTTACAAGCAAGAGAAGCTTGTCATTTGTAGAATAATGAGACTGGCAATAAACATACTTTTCCTTAGTGTGAAGGAGTTTCATCACATTGTTGAAAATAGTGTTAATTAAATAGTGCTCTGAATTCTAATGATTAATCATTATTTCATTTCATAAAAAAAAAATAATGCACTAAGACATATCAAGATGATGTCTAATAGCATAAATAAAATATTTTAAAAATTGACAAAATGTTAACAATTTAAGTTATATACATTAGAATAGTATTGAGGTACTTGCTTTTTTCAGTTTTATTACCAGGATAGTTCACTTGAAATGTAGCATCTCATTTCCAGTGGGCTCCTGTTTCTGTTCATTTCAGCAGCTGAGAGAATGTAAACACTAAGAAGTTAAGTGACTTGTCCAAGGTCAAACAGTGAACATGTGGCTCTAGTGGAGAATGAACCTCCAATCCCCCAATTCCCAAGCAGATGCTCTAACCACTGCACCACACTGACTCTATAAGCTCTAATTTATCAAGTGTTCTTTGCAGATAAAAATATCTTCATCATGGCATTGAAGAAGTCATTTGTTTGGGATAGCCCATTTGATTTGGGTTGGGGGGGGGGATTCCAGGACCTGAGGCCATAAATACTGAAGACCCTGTCAGCCTTTGTCTTAAGTAAAGCTACACAGACAGATAAACAGATGAGGGCTGTAGACATCAAGCAGATTGAGATTGAACTGCATGCCAGAACTATTCAGTGAGGTAGTCCATGGTTTTTAAATTTAATGAAAGCAGGGGACTGAAGTGCATCAAATGAGACTGGCCAAAAAAGAATAATCTTGAGCTTATCTGAATTAAATAATTAAACAACTATTTTGCATCAGTCATTTAATATTTCTAAGCATGGCATTAGTGTATATTTCTCTCAAGGTACTTTGCAGCAAACTGCTGTACAGTAGATCTATGTATCATCTACAGTAATAGAAAATGTTATCCCATAATCATGGATCAGATCTCCTAATGGTAGCATATAGTTATTAAAAAAAAAACAGCTGTCAGCATGTTCTGTGTTGCTGAGTGGTAAGGGACTGCTGTGCCATGTTAGTGACACAGGTTCACACACCAAGCCCAAAACATCAGGAGCAGAGGCCCACAGGGAGTATAAAAGAGTGCATTCAAGGATGCTTTCCTCTCAAGATCATATGTTCAGTTCTCAGAGAATGGCACCTGGAGGTATAGTGGCATGGGGTCAATGCTGGCATGAGTGACCAAGTGTTGGCAGGCCCCATCCACAGGGCGCTGACATGGACATGATCTGAATGGTGAGGAGGAATCACCAGAGACAGCAAGGGGAAACTGCCCAGCCAGGTAGTCTGGGTGACTCTTATTGGTCGCATGTCTGCTACCAAGCCACAAGTGATGGAACAGTAGCTTTTGTGGCATGCTTCTCTCATCATCCTACTAGCCCTTTGGTGAGGAAGGGGGTGCCCAGGGAGATACATAACTGACCCTGGCATCAGAGAACTATACAAGGTAACAGATGGTGGATGACCTTCATGAGAATGAGTCCAGTGAGCTGAAGATTGGCATGACAGATTCTCTGAAAGAGTGATACTCCTGAGGGTATGGTAGATGGCAAGAAAAGCAATAGTCTCAACAAGGGGCAAAAAAATAAAGAATTACTTCCAACTGAAAATATTGTCTATCAGGAAGACATGACATAAACAATTCCAAAGTTAAACCCTAAAACTCAATGTCAGATTCAAGGCAATGTAATCATAAATTATATTGAGAAATAAATAATGTGACCTACTGGGAATTGAACCCAGGTCCCTGGAATACTGCCCCAGTGCTCTAACCATCCATATGCAATACCGGGATATGCAATACAAGAGAAAGGAAATGCATCTGGGAACCCCTGGTCTGACCATGTGAGTCTGTAACTTAGTTGTTAGAGCACTGGGATGGCATCTGTGGGTGTGGGTTCAATTCCCAGTGTGTACTATTGTTTCTTTCTCTCTACAGTTTATTTAAAATGCTTAACAATGGCTAATGCTGCACCAAAAAAAAATCTATTTATCATCAAGGCAATATAACACAATAGTTGGAGTAATTGTATCAAACATATATAGCGATCAAATCCTTTATAAATCCAACTGCATAATCAGCATTTAGATTCAGCAGTAAGCCAGTTATCACCATTAAAAACTGTTCCTGTGCTACTTTATGATGATCAAGGACACCTGATTGGAATCTTTCATGCAAAACACATCTCTGCATCTGTACAGGTGTTCAATTACACAATAATGCATGACAGGAGGTGCATTGTTGTGGAATAATGGCATATCTCTGATGAGTTATAAGGCATGAGGTAGCAACCACACAATGCACCCTGTAGTGCCTTACTGGGATTATGAATGGATCCTTCTTTCATCATTAAAAAAAACAATTTTGTTTTAAATTAATGCTATGAGAAAGGTTGGATAAGTGCCTAGAAGTATTGCAGATAAAAGTAAATCAGTAAACATAGTGGTGTATTGAAATGGCTTGATATAGACTGGAGACAGACATCACTAATGGCAATGGATGTATTTGAAGTGAGTTTGGTTTGTAGCTGTTGCTTTGACCCCATTGATGTCTGTGGTAGATGCCACTCAGTGGCAGATTGTGCTGTCTACGATGGCACCTTCTATATGCCATGCAGCTAGCAGCAGTTTTCATAGCCTGTCAGTGCCTTTTAAATAATCTGCCTGGATGCCAGCAGTTTTACGTGTCCCTGTCAGGATCTTTGAATGATGCCACATAGTAGGTGGTAGCTGCAGCATCCAGTAGTGGTTTACGTTGCTTTATAAGGGCTGACCATGTGGTTGGCAGCAACTGCGGCATCCTGGAGCTTCTGTATCTTTGTGGGGAGCTGATCTGTGTGGCTGTGTATGTGAGGATATTTCTTAATATGTGTGTGTGTGTGTGTGTGTGTGTGTGTGTGTGTGTGTGTGCAGGAGATTCTAGTAATGTATGTGTGTGGTGGGGGAGTAAGAAATCTGCAGCTCCAGCTGATGGAGAGTGAACAGGCTTTTGCAATTACAGAAGGTTGGATGCCAGGGTTGCAATTTTACATCTGAGCATTTGGGTCAAGACCAATGGTGGACTGGCTCTTAGGTGAGTACTGAGGCTGTTGCCTAGAGGTAGTTTTAGGCATCCTGTTCTGCTGAGACAATAGCACAGCTAAAACTACAATACCTCGCAGCCAATAAGCATTGTTTTTTTTTCTATCCATTTCATAACTGACTGCAATAACAGACCAGTCCTGTACAAAGGCAAGAATATGAATATTTGAGATATCTCAAATGTTTGAAAGAAATTCCATATTCAATAAATTGCTCAATTTATAGTTTGAGTTGCTTTTATGCATTGCTAAAAGGAACATGCTTATAAGTCTTCGCAAACTAAAAAATCACAGCTGGATTTGTTACTAGTATTTCCAAAGCAAAGGATCCAGGTAACAATATGTTTGTTTCACCCGAGAAATTATCATCAGTGCTTACACAGGCAAAGCCTGTGAATACAGAGAAGTTTCAAGGTTACTTGTGGGTGAGATGAAATGCCTGTAACATGATTACAAATATAAAATGAAAGTGAATGTGGATGAAAATGTACTAGATATTAATAAAATGTATGAAATAGAAGCAATATTTACAAAAAATGTTTTAAAAAATAAAATTAAAAAAAAATGTTAATGCTTGTTTTGGACATGTCAGTGTTCTTAAACAGAGCATGGCAATTTACCTTAGCACTTTTGAAAGTACATTGTGACACCTGCACACTCCATGTTCTTTCCTCTACAGTACTACACCTCATTACCATATGTTTGGTCACACATCATGTACTATTTTTTTTGTAGAAACTTGTATCCTCCTAGAAGCAAACCCCATATTAACCAACCCATCCAGCCTCATCACCCACAATCTCCTAGATTTACAAGTAGTTCTCTGATTTCAAAGTGTGTCCACTGCCCACCCCAAGCAAGGACTTGTAGGGGCTATTTACCCCTCCAAGGTCTGTATCCTGGAGGAGAGGCAGGGGCCATGGTCAGTGGCTTGGTGCAAGTGGCAGGTTCATTGGTCATCCTTCTGTGGCTGGCTTTGGTTTTCCATCTGCTTTTTTCTCCCCAACGGCACACACAGCATGCTGAGGGGCATGCCTTGGACACAGGAAGCATGCACTCTGCTGGGAGAGCAAGCTCCCTCACCTACCAGCAGAGGCTTCTGTGATGCCAGAGTGTGCTACCATTCTTCTGCTGGCAGGAATGTTCTACCAGTGGCAGTGTATTCCCCAGCCTAGATACCAGAGTGATATCAACTCCCAAGTATGCTCACAAACTTTGATCATCAGTGTGGAAGTAAAACATGCTGTCACTGAACCACTGGACCATGGCTGTCATACTCTTAATCACTAGTGACTGTATTTTCTATTGGGGGTACTAACTTGCAAAAATATGGAAATTATGAATTTGGGGATGCTATGCTAATGGCATGAAAATTAAGCAGTGAGAGAGAACTACAGTAATTAGGTACTTCCACTTTTGGCAAAACAACTTCCACTGGAACGTGACACAGTAAATGGCTGTTCAGAGATACATCACATTAATGGCTTGGACTTGATATTTACCACCACTGAGGCCCTGTTCTGTATCTCACTACCACATCCCATAATTTCAGTTCCAGGCCCTTCGTAGTCCACTTTGGGAACCTTTATCAACCAGACTCTATATGATGGACCCATCCATCTTACATTTTATTTTTAAATTGCCCATTTCCTGCAACATATTACATTTGTGGAAAAATACAATATTTGGTGAGTAAAGAGGGTCCTGGCATCCATTGTGGCAAATATTAACATTTTTTAACCTGATTTATTTTGAATGCAGTGCCCTGTGTCCCTTGGGTGATTCCAGTCTTTGCTTAAAGTGACTTCTACTAGAAATAAGTCATTTTCAGGTGTATACCAGATTGGTCTGTTGGACATGGCATTTATCACCATCAAGGTCACTTACATTGCCACTGCAGCTCATTATATTCATTTCAGGACCTTTCCTAGACCCCTTTCAGTCCCCATATAACCTAAAGCCTAAATGATGGACCCCTTCAAAACCTACATATTTTTAAAGAGAATCATTTGACATTTTTATCAATGTATTGCATTCATGAAAACTGTGTTAGTTTGTGTTATGTGTACAGGATGCCAAATGCTATTGCCACAAATGTATAAATAACATTTTAACAATTTCAATTTTTAGATTAAGGGTCTTTTGTCCCTAGATGATTTTGACCTACTATAATTTAAAGTGCCTTATTCTGGAAGTATTACTGTTGGATAGGTTTTCAGCCAGTGATTGCATTGGTGCATGAGACTTGTTTAGTGTCATAAATACCCCATTTCTCACCACTGCATCTCATTATTTCTGTTCAAAACCCCCTTCAAGTCCCCTTTGTGCCCTACATATTTCTCAGACACTGAATGATGAACCCTTAACCACTACATTAAAAAAATGAATATGTTGCCCTTTCTAACATTATATTACATTATGGTGAAAATATTTTATTTAGCAGGCATTAGGGGGAGTCCCAGAAGCACTTTTTGGTGAATACTTATTTCAACTGTTCTACTTCTCCAGGAGACAATTCACAGTGATATACTTCAGAGTTTATATTCTTTCCCCTAAGGTTGTTTTAAACTTCAAGAACGATACTGGGTGGCTGCCCCATTGCCCAGTGGAAGTGCTACGAGCTTCCATACTGGCAACACAGTTTCAGGAGCAGACTCATGGAGGCAGAATCATGGTAGCCAGGGCAGGGGACTGCTACTGCCAGGAGTGCAAACTAGCTCAGTGTGGGGATGGTGAGTGTCCAGTGATGTAGCAGCCTCTTGCAGCAGGAAACTGAGCCTGCTCCCATGCAAGGTGTACTGCATGCATCTGCAGTATGCTGCATCATCTGATGCAAGGGATAGCTGTGCCACATCACAGGATGGAGGGGAGCAAGGAAAAAGATTAAAAAAAAAATGTAATCTGAATGGCATTGAGGGTTGAATGTGGTATATCTGACTGCAGCTGGCTGGAGACATAACAATCTATGTAGAAAAAAAAGATGGGCCCAATTTGTACTGTAATTTCAAGGGACAGAAGCAAAGGTGCTTGCCCTGTACCTTAGCGCTGATCTCCAACTTGTGCTTCCTCCCGTCTGAGCTATTAAAAAAAGAAGGCTGCAGACTTCTTTCACACATTCTCAAATTTCTTTTTGAATTTGCATTGGAGGGAGCAGGGAATGCCATGCAAATAGCTGAAGAGCCATTTTGAAAGCATGGCGACTCTCACGAATGTGGTTGTAAATTTAGCAAAACCCCAGATGGTAGAAATATTACAGGCAGGCAATAGGGGTGTCACTATTTGGGGAAAGCACAAACAGGAACTGCTGAGCCAGTGGTGGCTGGTGACTGGTGAGGTACTGAAGCAATGAAATAGATTGCAGAGGAACAGGGCAATTGAGAGGGGCACCACTGGATACCACAGACAGTATTGTGACTGTGGTTTGGGAGTGGGGGCCACATTATCACCAGGAGGATCAGGAGAGGCCTGGGGAGAATATGAATACCACAGCCAAAAGGCATGGGTTGGTTCAGTGGCGGGGATGACAAAGGTGGTAGCTCTTATACCTTTGGCCTCTGTACATGGCACAGAGTCACGCAACTGATGCAGTGTCATGCACAAAAGTTATGGATGTTACACTTCAGGTATTGGCATATGCCAAGTCTGTCACCCTCTTCTTAATTCCACCTTTGTTTCAGGGGTGCTTAACCCCCCAGTGACTAAGACAGACTTCTGTGTATAGCCAGAGAGTGTGATCACACAGCATGGATGCTGTTTGCTGCCTCTCAGTTTTACACCTCCATGCTTAGTGACTGTGAATTTTGCACACTGTACTTTTCAATTTAAATTCCTATTGTGTTGTATGCATTGCTTTTTACAATTTAACACAAGGTATTATACTGTACAAGAAAAATGAGAAAAGAAGTTCTCAAACGTAAATATAATTTTAAGACTGTTTGTGTATAATTTGTTTCAAACACCTGTCTGAACTGCAAACAAAAGAAAACAAGCATTTGTCAATGCCGAATGTTCGCCACTGGTATTGATGTTGTACTAGGTCTTGTCTTGCTTGCTCACTTTTGTAATATATATTTACCCAGGATAGAGCAAGTGAGAGGCAATAGTTCATTTTCAGTGGTGTCCTGCTTTGACACATTGTTAGATTGTAATTGCCCAGGACAGGGTAGCCAAGAAGCAAAATGTACTTTTAAGTGGGCTCCCACATTTTGACCAAAATGTCTAACAGTCTTTTTATGACCTGATGATATGATCATGAGAGGTGGAATTTTTAAAATCCCATCTGAAAGGTGTTTTCACTGTGCAACTGTGGAAACATGTTTTGGACGGGCTTTGAAAAATTACACCTACCATGTTCAGGAGGTGGGATAACACAAGGGACATACTGAACATTGGGAGCCAAAATCTGCAAAAAATAAAATTATGAGTAAATGTTGGAATAATTCATCTTCTCATAATGTAGTTAGGTTTTCACATTTTTACCCCAACTTTTCTGCATAATCTTTTGATGGCCACTCCTTTTGAGCATGACAGGCGTCATAAAACAATGGCTGAAATGTCATTTTGCACCACAAGTGATAACACACATTTTGGGTAGGATTTGAGAAATGACAGCTGTCAGTTCTATATTAAGTCCATTTCATCTGAGACATCTAAAATGGAACTTTGAACAGTGATTCTACCTGGATTTATAAAAAAAGTTATAAAGTTCAAAGTAGAATTTGTTTCAGGAAAATCTTCCTTAACAAATTCTGTTGAAAACATTAGAAAATTCATCCCCATGGAGTTTTATTCATTAATTTATGTGAAGTAACTCAGAGGACTCAGCGTATGCTTTCCACGCAAAACCTTGGACTCCACATAAATTAACTATTACAACTTTACTGGGATGAAATTCCAAAGGCTTTCAACAGACTTCATCAGGGAAAGTCTTCCCAAAAGGAATTCTGCATTGAACTTTAGAACTTTTTTAAAAAAAACGAGGTAGAATTGTCATCCAAAGTTCCATTTTAGCTACCTCAGACAGGGCATACTTCACATAATACTCAACTGTCACATTCATGAGGTGGTATGAAAAAATGGCTATGTTGCAAAGCTGAAGTCAAAATATTGAAAATTACCACCGTTATGAGTGTGCATCGAAAAAATGCAATGTAGACTCATAACTTTATTATTTTCCCATATTTCTACCACAAATTTTCAACAAAGCCTTCTTATGACCCCACATAGCCTTCTTATGAGCCCACCCCATGAACACGGATAAAGAATATTTTCAAATCCTGACCAAAAGGTGATCTCACACCACAAGTGCAAAAGCACATTTTGGCCAGGATTTGAAAAATGTCAGCTGTCACATCCATGAGGTGCTGTGAAGAAATTGCTATGTTGAAAATTTTGATTCAAAATATTAAAAATTACCAAAGTTATAAGCCGGCATTCGTAAATTTCAATGTAGGCACATAACATTGTTGGTTTTTAATATTTTTACTCCAGCTTTTCAACATAGCCTTCTTATAACCCCACCTCATGAACAAAGGCAGAGAACATTTTTAAATCTTGCACAAATGGTGATTTCATGCAGTAACCGCAAAATCAACTTTCGGGACACAAAAACACACTTTGGCAAGGATTTGAAAAATTGCAGCTATCACATTCATGAGGTGCTGTGAAGAAATGGATATGTTGAAAATGTGGGGTCAAAATATTGAGAACTACCAAAGGTATGAACCTGCATTCGCAAGTTTCAACATAGGCTCATAACTTTGTTGTTTTTTAATATTTTTGCCCCAAATTTTCAACATGGCCTACTGATGACTCCACCTCATGAAGAAGGTGGAGAATATTTTCAACTCTTGCCTGAAAAGTGATTTAATGCAGAGAGCATGAAATCACTGTTTGGGATGTGAAAACTCATTTTGGTCAGGATTTGTAAAATGACAACTATCACATCCATGAGATGCTGTGAAGAAATGGCTATGTTAAAAAGTTGAGGTCAAAACATTGAAAAATTCCTAAAGGTACAAGCCTGCATTTGCAAATTTCAATGTAGGCTCATACTATATCTATCATCTATCTATATATATATATATATATATATATATATATATATATATATATATATATATTACATTTTTATCACACATTTTCAACATAGGCTTCTTATGACTCCACCTCATGAACAAATGTGGAGAACATTTTCAACTCCTCCCTGAAAGGTGATTTTACACAGTGACTGTGAAATCACCTTTGAGGCAGATTTGCCTAATTCCATTGTCATTGTTCATGAGGTGGGGTTCCAAAAAAAAGCATGTTGAAACTTTGTGACAAAAATATTCAAAAACAACCAAGTTATGCCACTAAGTTCAAAACCCCATTGAAATACATTGAACTACATGCCTGATTTCTTCAGTTTGCAGCCCATCATTGAAGAGTGAAGACATGCCTGATGCCCAGAAAAAGTTGTAGCGTTGGACCCTCAGAGGGTAAGTAAAGACTTGGGGGCTGCAGGGTGATGGGTGCTGAGTGGGAGGGTCTAGTGGGGGAGGGGCTAACGGCAGTGGCAGCAACAGACGTCAATGAACATTTTCCTTTTTTACAGGGTATGTGGAAAAAGCCTGTTAGGAAGAGGTTTTATTTATTTAAGGTGGCAACACTGAGGGACTGGGCACCCCTCAGTGTCAGTGTTAAGTTTGTGGGGGGTCTAACTAAACACTTAAGGGGGAGGTGGTATAACAGAGCACACTTCCAAAACTACTGTATTTTGATGGATATTTAAATTGAGCTACCTTTATAAACACTTAAGGGGGAGGCGGTATAACAGAGCACACTTCCAAAACTACTGTATTTTGATGGATATTTAAATTGAGCTACCTTTATCAATGACCACAAAGCAAGCCTGCACTGATCGGATTTCATTGTCTCCATTATAATGAATTTCCCCACTTCGTATATAGGTTACAGTAACATCAGTGTATTTACAGCCCAGTGGACTGAATAATCCAGTTACAGCATGTAAACAATACTAAAAGACTATTATATAAAGGTCTATTCACTACGTGACTTTCTTTTTAAGATTTGGGTTTGCACTTCAAGACCAGTAGATGGCCAGTTCCTCTGTCAGTCAAGTTCTCGCTGCGATTATCATCGGTGACGAAGACACCATAAACTTTTATTTATAATTTTCCCCATGCAGACTTTGTTCATGTTGCATTTATCACTTTGTAGGTATTAAGTCAAGACAGAGCTGAGTGGAATATATCAAAGCCTGTTTAGATGAACCTGTACTATAAGCAGAAGTGAGGCACTCATGTATGAACAACTGAAAAAGAAAGTTGCCACTGCACAGAATAAAATAACTTACTTTCCCTTAAAGATGCCAGTTTAGGGTCTTCAACCCTTTTTTCACAGATTTATGTATTGCTGAACACATTTCAGAATCTTCCTCACCCAAACAGAAGTATTTGTTTAGCTAGGATAAAAGAGAGATACTCCCAATTTAAATTTATTCCTCTATTTCTGTCTGTGCCTCTGTTTCCCTCATTACTTTCTTACTCATTTCCTGGATGTCTTTGCTATGAGAAACATTTTACTCCATATAAGAACAAACAACAGGGTCAGATTTCTACGTCCAGGGTCAGCAGGCTGATCATGACAGATCAGCTGTACTTGCTGGGTGAAGTAGATCAAAGGAAAGAGCTGACCTACAATTGGGTCAGTGCTTTCCTTTGAAATACACAAAGTTTCCACCAGCAAGCCAGAACACTGTCATGACTAGCTAGCTGATGACTGATGCGACACTGACAAGCCCCTTGCAGACCACTCTGCATAGGACTGACAGTATCACATCCCTCAAAAGCCACTCTCTCTAAACAAAATGTTCACTGCTCATGTGCACGGTGAACATAAAAAGAAAAGACACACCCACATCACACTGCCACAATGGCAGCTTAGCTTAGACACCTTTTACTACACTGTAAATGAATTTAAGTAACTTGCTTTATATATTTACTGCATTAAAGAGTCATGAATTCAAGAAACTAACCATGAAGGAACAGCAACTGTGAGCATTTTTCCATATTACACCTACTGGCAGTTGGAGGTGGTTCCTATATTCAAGGAACTCCATTTTTAATCTTAACAGTCTTTTTTTTACTAGCAAACTGTTAAGACTTGCCACACAGTTCAGCAGTGGACTCTTCTAACTTGAAGTTTTTATTTGAATATAAGAAATATATCACCATAACTAGCTAAGACTGTTTAAATGATCAAATACAATCTAAAAATAAATGACTTTGCAATCTTTAAAACTGCTGCATACTGTACAATTACAATTTTAAGTTCCTTTCCCCAGTCAAGTGATGGCTGGAGAGCTGGGATGTCTTATATTTTCTCTCTAGCTTTCACCAAATAGTTCCCATATATTTATTAACTTTGGTGTAACAAGGAATTCATTTTATGAGTGAAGATATCTTGGGTGTGCAAAGGAAATATTACATCCTTTAACAAAAATATCACATTACACAGCTGTCCCTTCATGAGAATATGTGTAAGGCCCAGTTGAAAGTGGTAAATCTTGATTATAAAATGGATGGAAAAAATCCTTGCAGATGACCGGTTAGACTGGTGATTTAGCCATGTGTACTCTAAATCTCACAACAAACACACGGCTAAAGCCTTAGCTACTCTATTCTGACCTGATCACATTTCAAGACATATAGATCAAGTGCCAGAATGTTCACAGTTTGAAAACTGCCATTTTTGAAATCTCTGATGGAACAGTTCCGAGATTGTGGCTGTATCATAAAAAACTATCACAGAATCATACCTTTTATATACTGCTGCAAAATTCATTTAAGGGTGTCTCACGCATTCTTCAATCTCTGGAGTGGTTCCTTGGAAGTGCTCCTGCACAGCAGCTGTGGCAGTCTTTCTGATTGCAAATTTACTCCAGCAGGATCGAGTGACCATTGTAACTCCCATCCAGACTGACGCTATGGGACAGCAGCAAAATATTTCTAGCACAGAAATCCTGATACCATGTTCTGGACAAATTAGCAGCCCAGCGGTGAGTGAAGCTACAGTTCCTGAATCTTCTTTGTGAGCTGACATCACTGGCCGTGCTAGTGATGATGCACGGATGACTTCAACCTCAGGCACAGCCTTAGAAGGGCACACTGACAATGGGTTGGGGATTTAGATTTACATGCAAGCTCCTCCTGTAGTGATGCCATCTCTTTCTTCAGGTACACTGTCACTGGATCATATGGGGAATGGGGTGGAATCAGGAGGAAGAATAACAACATTGTATTTCTTCAAAACTATTCAAAATATTGATTTGTTCTGCAGTGCAAAACAGATATTTACTTTATTCCATTTCATAATTGCAATAGTCCCACTCCAGAGGGTGTGTTGTTGTGAGATTTACAGGTGGTTTACAGCTCGCAGCCTGCAGCCTCATGCCACACCACACCCAAGGTGTGTGGAAATCTCAAAACAATATGTCCCCTGAAGTGCATTATTGCTTAAATAGAAACTGCTATCAGTAGATTACATATTTTACTGAATGGTTTCATACCCAGCAAGGGCTGAAATTGCATCAGGCCAAGTCAAGACGGAACAGGCATTACAGCAGGTAATGAGCTGACTGCAACCTAGTGAAAGAGAGATCAAGTTTGAGTGACACCAGAAATGATAAGAATGAAGAATTAGCAACTTAAAAAATCATGTACTGTGCCAGACTGTTGGCGCAGAGGTAGCACTACTGCCCACAACACTGGCGACCCAGGTTCAGGAATAAGCCTATGTAATCAGGGGACAGCTGATGGGAAGAGATCTGAGCATCCCATAGGATGCTCCCCTCCTCTGAGGGGGGGGTAGATCTGTCACATTATTCCATTTCTACCACCTGTGGATGCATGGGCAGCAGGATGGGACTCACAATGTGTGTAGGGGAGACACCATTAGTTTCTTGGCAGAGACATGTGCCAGCATGTCTACAGCCTTGACTTATATCATTGTGCCCCCCTCCTCAGGGGTGGAGTTTTGGGGAAGCAACAACAGAGAAAACAAGGTAAAAACCAAGCCCCCATGTCCTTGCAGCCTAATCTCCGACAGTTGGAGGGGGGAATTGTATGGACATTGTAGCCATCACTGATCACCACTGGCAGTGGGTGATAAAATATGTTACAAAAAATCATGTACTGTAACATGTCTAATTGCTGCTGAGTCAAGTATAGGTCTACCTAATTTTGGGGGTCCTGAGCTTCTATTTTCTCTCTTCAGTTGTCACACAAAACATCAGTTCTCCACTGGCTCCAAGACATGCAATTAGAGTCTCCCACTGAACAGTTTGGGAAGTCCTAAACTGAAGTTAGATCCCAAAGTCACTGCAGCAGACCTCACCCTCTTCAGCTGCTGCTGCCAGTTATGGACAGCCAGCTAGCCAATCAGCTGCAGTAGCACCCATAAGAAGACAAAACTTTTGAGAATAGAATCCAACAACTGTCTTTCATTCTAGCAGAACAGTTGAGCCTCTCTATTTGATGTGGCTTGAGCTGCTGACCAACTAGCTTAAGGGGTATGAGAAGTGATACATCAAATCGCTTCCATAAGTATGTTCGGTGAAAACTTGTGGCAGGATATTAGCCCCAGTGTCACATGGCTCCCTGCACAATTTGTTCCTGATTTGCTCCCCTTGGAGTTTGTTTTATTAAATTTATATGGGGCAAATTGTAGGGGAGCAATTTGTATAGGGGGCTCATTGATACCAGAGCTAATAATAGAGTAGGAGTTGTCACAGAGCACATTGACTGAAGCAAATTGTCATGTAGCTGTTATGAGAGATTATTGGCTCCCCCCAACTGAAGCAGACCAAAGCCTACTTGAGTCATGAATGACAGGCTAATTAGTTACAGTAGTGCCTCCAGGAAGGTGGCACTTCCTTGTTCTTTTAAAGACTCCTGCCTCAAGCAGACCAACCATCCAACATGAGTGACACAGCAGGAGTGGGACTCAAATGAGGCAGCCATCCTAGGGAGATACCAGCATGGCAGGTAACTCCATTCTTGTCTCCCATGGGGAGAAAATATTACTCACATTCCAGACATTATGGGCTCAATCTTAAAAGAAAAGTTACAGCAACACAAGTTGTGTTGCTCTAAGGATTGTGACAAACTCCAGGTGCACTAGGGATCAAGCACCCGATCTTACAAAAAAACAAGGTCTCTGCACCAGACTCCGTGGGTTTGCTGCAAGTGTCAAGCTGTGCCAAACAGTTGGTGCATCTGTGGACATTGCCACAGGGATCCATCCATCCCAACCCAGTGCAACACTAGAGGGACCGTGATAGTGGGGAGGGGGGCTATTGCAATGAAGGGGGCCAAGTGCACTAGGGGCACAAGTGGTGACAGAGGGGATGTCAGGAAGACAGCTGGGCTACAGCTACATTGATGTGGCACCAGCACATTAAAATTTAAATTTAAATTTAGATTTAAATGTACATTATACTGTGAGCATCTCTGGTGGTCCAGTGGCCCCCCTCTCAATCCCCAATATCACCTATGCACATTGACAGATATGTTCCTTGGTGGTATAGTGGACTCCCACTCCCAATTCCCAGTGTCCCCAAATATATTAATAGATCTTCCTTGATGGTCTAGTGGCCCCTCTGATCCTTGATGTTACCCATATATATTGACAGATATGTTCCCTGGTGTTGTAGTAGACCCCCATCCCAATCCCAGATGTCACCAAATATTTTGATAGATCTTCCTTGGCAGTCTAGCACTCACCCCCCCCATCTCTGATCTCCCCTGATACCATGTAGAGAACAGTCCCTGGTGGTCTAGTGGACCCCCCACCTTCCCCACCCCAACAGGCAGTGTTCCCACCTCCATATTAAATAGAGCTAGTGACCACAGCCCTCCTCAATCCTCCACTTATGGCTGCTGACTGAGCTCTCAGTGAGAGCATACTATATACAGTATGCACTCATTGATTGATAGCAGCTGTCATTCAATGAGCGCTTACTGTATTCAGTACATGCTCATTGAGAGTTTAATTGGCAGCCAGCCATGGAGGTGAGAGGAGGTCTGTGCTGGTCACCAGCTCTGATTCAGGATGCGGGAGCAGGGTGGTGGGACACTGCCTGTCAGGGTGGGAGGGTGGGGTCCACTAGACCACCAGAGACCACTCTCTACATGGTGTCAGGGGATAGTGGGGATTGGGGGGGCCACTAGACCACCAGAGTAGGTCTATCAATATATTTGGGGACATTAGGGATCAGTGGTGGGGGTCCGCTATACCACTAGGGGACATAATTGTCAATATGTACAGGTGACATCATGGATCAGGGGGGTGCTACATTGCCAGGAAAGGTCTATCAATAAATATGGGGACATTGGAAATCAGGGAAGGGGGTCCATTATATCACCAGGGAACACATTTGTTAACTTGTATGGGTGACATCGGCGATCAGGGTCATAGGACCATCAGAGATGCTCACAGTATAATGTAAATTTAAATCTACATTATGGTGCACTGCAAATGCACCCTACCAGTGCCACATCACAGTAGCATTTGCCCAGCTGTCCCCCCAAACCCCCCCTATCATCTCCCATGTCTCTAGTATGCCCCTTCTGCCCACTGTAGCACTCCATCTCACTGACGCAAACCACTTAGACTGTCTCCTGACTGGTCTAAGTGGTGCCTCATGCTACGTTCATGGCAGGGCTTGTAAAATCCCCAAAAAAGGGATGTTACAACCCCACTGTGGTGCAAGCTCCCTTTTGACATGGTGCACTGGGTTGTTTGATGCAACCCTGGTGCAAGGGGAGCTGTGGCTCAACAATGTTTGGGTCAGACACAGGTTTCTTTAGAAAATCATGTGTGACACAAGTTGTGATGCAAGTCACTGCTTGCATCAAACTCTTTTGATGCAAGACTCTTGCTTCATTCTAAATTGTTTAAAAATCAGGCCCTATGTCTCCTCTATTCTTGTGTACTCAGTATGTCTCCTATACCAACCTATTGGTATTCTGTTACTAGATAACCAATATAAACAGCATATACAAATGCTTGAAAGGAGATTACAATCTTTCTGAACACCAAGTCACCATCCTATCATTATGAGTTGCTGAATCCCTTTTCTCCACCATCAAAAAGTGATGATTTTTTTACAGTAGTTCCTTCAAAGTATACTCAGATCTTCCATCTCCCTTCACTGGGACTGCCCTACAAGCCATGAATCCTGCAAAACAGAGAAGCCCTAGTTCATTGATCAGGTTTTTCTTTTTCTGGCCATGCTAGCTATTGCTACTCCAGTTATACCCTCCTGAACCTCTGCTCTAATGATCTCCAGGCATATCAGATTGTTAGAGATATCCCTTACACAAAGGGGATGACTCCTCTGGGCTCTACCATGCTGGTGCGACAAAAAAGATCGTGACTGGCATTACAGAGACAGGTTCCATGTTGACTGCAAGTTGCAGTTAGCATGGAGCCGCACCGTTTGGCTCTATTTTTTACATCGAACCCCCCAGGCAGGGGGGAGAGGCTTCACCCACCGCACCCCCAAACTAAAGGATTCCAATTCCAGGTAGGAGTTAGTTTGAGGAGGGGGTGCAGCTTGGGGGAGGTGGTTGCCCCCTTCCAGTGGCACTTCTATGGCAGCATGGTGTTGTTGTCGAGATCAACGCATGCCACCATAGAAATGTCGCTGTTAGGGTGCTATACCCTCCCGGCTTACCACTTTCCTTTCCTCAGCCTGTTTCAGTCATGCTTAAGGCCTAACCATTTAATGAGTCACTTCATTGCTAAGAACCTCTGCCTCCATCTTCTCTGATAAGGATCATCGCCTCCTTACATCTGCGTGCTCTTTATCTCCCTTTCCAAGTCTTTAATGCAGTCTCACACTTTATCCTGCTGAACAAGTTGACTAATATAGGTTTGTCTGAGCAGGTTACTATTTGGTTCAACTCCTACTTGTTCAATAGAGTCCAGTGTGTTCTCGCTGAGAGGTTCATCCCCCATAGACTTGGACTGTCCCCAAAGGCTCAGTTCCGGGTCCTATTCTTTTCACTGTACTCCTAAATGACTCGCCCACAATTGGTACCTCTTCCTATATATACATGAATGCAGAGTATACAATTCTATGTGCCTGTGGCCCCAATATGAACTCTCTTGAATCCAGACTTCAGCCCCACCTGGATGCCATTCAAAGCTGGTTTTGCACAAGTCAGCTGACTCTGAGTCCTTAGAAAACTTAAGCCATCTCCTTTGGTTCCAAATCAAAGTAGGCACTTCTGTTCTCTTTTTTAAGACCTGTGATGACTCTCCTCTGAATTATATCTAATCTTTTAAGTACATTGAAGTCTGGCAAGACCCATCTCTTGACTTCACAGCCCACATTGACTCCATTTTCTCTAAACTCCTTCCCAAGCTTGGTGCCCTCCACTGCATCAAGGTTTGCCTTTCTGTTGCTGTCCAGTGTGGGATGGCCCAGAAACTGATTCTTCTTGTCTTGGACTGTGATGACATTATTTACAGGGCAGCCTCAAAATTCACTTTAGCTCAGATAGATCCTCTTTATCATGCTTTCTCCTTCATTGTCCTGATCTGTCCACACTATCCAGCCATTCTCTTCATGCCTGCTTTGCCCTTGCTTGTTTATTCTGACACTCAAACTGTGGCTCATCCCTTGATTCTAAATATTGCCGGAGAGCCAGCCAGCCCATGCTTTCTAAGTGAGTCCTTGCTCTTTGTAACTCCCTCCTTTCCCCTTTTTGTCTCCACAAGTTATCCCCCAATGAGGCAGGCCAAGGAGTTGCTCCCTATTTGTCTTCTCAACCACCCCTGAAAGAGGCAGATGACCAACCACTTCATTGGATCTGGCACAGCTCTTTAACTTATGCCTACCTGTGAGCTCATGTTGTCCCCTTCCTCATCTCACTTGTCACTGGATTGTGATGTTCCAGACTCTGCCAGAAGGTTAGCATTTTATTAAACATGGTATTCCTTATGGTAACTGTATTATTAAATATCGTCTTCTGTACAGAGCTTTCAATCTTTTTCTGTGGACTAATTTGATTTTGTATAATGGATTTGTTTTTTGCAAAAGAGTTTTTATTGTTGCTTTTTTTTTATATTTCTCATGCACCCCCTCTCCCACCCCAACCCCCAGAGGCACCTAGAACTTGTTATGTGTGCCCTACTGGCCAAACCTTTTATATAAATACAGAAAATAATAATAAAAAATGGCCCTATAAATTGTTTTCAGTAGAAATGGGTTGGCTAAGTGAGAATGTAAAATGGCAGTGATGTCAAAAAGTGTTGTGTATGTAATCCAGTGTTCTGAATGATTCAGTGGTGATCCTGTACATGCAAAACAAGGAAAAGAATGTGAAACCTTATACCCAATTTCCTTAACTTCACAGCTTTAAAAATGATGATAACACATCATGAAACACCCTCAGAGGCTGGAGTTGTAATCTACAAGTGTTGCTGTCATTGTGGCTGTAGTTAAATGATTTCAGATATCCATAGGATAAGTTTTATATTGACACTATCATGTTAAAAGTGCCAGATATTCAGTTGATCAAAATCATATTTAGGAGTTTTGCAGCAAACAGAGTGTCCTCATTAATGCTGAGTGTTCTAATATTTCAATTTAATTGATCGTTGAGGTGATTTTTACAATTTGGAAGGATGTAGTCAATGTCAGAATGCAGACAGAGAAATATTGCTGTAAATATGATTACTTTTTATGCCATATCATCCGCCTAATAAAATGTTCCCGTTAGAAGATTTGTGCCTGAGAAAAATTAGCCTCAACCCTAAATACAGAACATCAGTCAATCACTTTATTCAATTATACTGTCTGGCAAATTAGTCTAAATTGCAAGGTTTGTGTTTCAGTTGGTGTAATTCACATTTCCATCAACTGTGTCTGTTAGGGGCTTCCAAAGGGTACACAGAAATCCTTGGTTCTGTATATGCTGTCCCAATTTAGTGAGCCTTGTGATTTGTTTTTATTTTATTTGTTTATTTAAATTTTTTTTAACCAGGTAAGTACAATGAGCCAATACACTTTTTCATGCATCACCCGGGGCCATATTACAACAGCCTAGATATTACAACATGAATACATAAGAAAACAGTACAGACTTGTCACAATATACTCAACATTCACAAGCAACATTTACACTGGAGTTGACTACAATAATATTTCTTTAATTGCAGTTTAAAAGCATCATGGCCAAAGCCACTATGTAAAAACCAGGTAGCATAGTCCAGCTTTTTGGTACTTACTTTTCAAGGAATACAGCAGAGTATGCAAGTTTTTGATTCTACAGTACAACTAAACTTTTTCAACACAGTATTATTACTTTCACTATTTCTTATTGTTTTAGCCTTTATATACCACAATGCAACAAATAGCTTTAGACTTGTTACTTCAGAGTTAAATGCTAATAGTGCTATCAATGGTCCATAGTTTGTGGCAGTTTAGATGTTAGCATTTCAAACTAAAGAGGAGAAGAAGAAAAATTAGTAGCATAATGTTAAATTGAAAAATAAAAAAAAATGAATTTAGTTGGTATCATAAAGTATTAATATTTCTGTGAAGTAAATGTTATGTTTTTCTAGCTTTCATGTTTTGAAATAGTTGCAGCACAACTTGGGCTTTAAATAAAACTGCATAGAACTAAAGAACATTTTGATAATGACAGATCTGCTATGCCCACTATGTAGTTCTTGCAAAAGTAAAGTAGGAAGGATACAGCAGGTTGACAATATTAGGTCAGTCAAAGAACAGTTACTTGCCCAAAGCATCATCAGTATTTTCATAATTCCTAACCTTATTCTGCACAGTGTGTCACGTATGTTCTTATAGGTTGGAATCATGTACCAGGAGCAGCAATTACTTTTATATCATACAGTACCTCCCTTCATGTTTTTATTAGTGACATTGCAGAAGGGCTAGAAGAGAAAGTATGCCTGTTTAAGGATGACACAAAAATCTGCAACTGAGTAGACACAGTGGTAGGAGGAGGTAGAAAAATGAGGGATGTTCTGGAAAAGTTGGAAGAATGGTCAAGAATTTGGTAGCTGGATTTCAATCCAGAAAAGTGCAAAATTATGCAGTTGGGGCACAGAAACCCCGAGGCTATGTACCAATTTGGAGGAGAAGTACTGGCAACTACCAAACAGGAAAAGGACCTCAGGGTAATAATTTCTGATGACCTGAATGTAGCCAAGCAGGGTGATAAGGCAATGAGGAAGGCTAGCAGGTTGCTAAGGTGCATAAGGAGGGGTAACACAGTAGGAAGAAGGAGGTAATATTGCCCCTGTACAGATCACTGGTAAGACCCCACCTGTAGTACTTTCTTCAGTCTGGAGGCCCTACCTCTGGAAGGACATTGATAAGGTGGAGGCAATACGAAAGAGGGCTACAAAAATAGTGCAGGGCATGCATCAAAAGCCCTATGAGGAGACACTCAAGGAGCTAAATATGTATCCTCTGGAGGAGAGGAGGGAAATGGAGGATATGATAGAACCATTCAAATACCTAACAGGTATTAATACTCTAAAGTACAGGAAGGTAGCAGTTTCTATACAAAAAGGAAGTTTGAGAACAATGGGTCATGCTACGAAGTTGGAGGGGTAGATGCTCAGAGGAAATGTGAAGAAATACTTCTTCATGGAGAAGGTGGAGGACACCTGGAACAGCTTTCCAGGGGATGTGGTCAGTGCCAAAATTGTGATGGGATTCAAGCATGCATGGGACAGATACAAGGGGTCCATGGTAGTAAGGCAAGGGAAGGGGACAACCGGAAATTGAATAAGGTCTGAGGTGGCACAGTAGACAGGAAAAACTGGACAGGCTAGGTGGGCCAAGAGGTCATCTGCCAGCAACTTCAACGTTTTTGTGTTTCTATGTATTCTAACTTCATATCCCTTAATCCTGAAGTTTTTATTTTATTTATTTATTTATTAAAATGTTTCACCAGGAAAGGTTTACTAAGCAACAAATTGCTCATCTCCTGGTGCATCGTGGGGGAGGAGGGTAATAGGGAGAAATAAAATACATTTTACAATACATACATCATGAAAATACAATGTACTTGGTACAATAACAGAGAGTCATGACAGATTAACAGTGCAAAAATAAGCCAAGGAATATACCTTGAAGTGCTATAGTAGAAAACATTTGTAATCAACACCATGGAACAGTGATGTGCAACCATCATGCAAAACAGAGGTTGGAGCAGTGGCAAGCAGCAGGGGAAGGATTAGAGACATATAGCCACAGATGCAATTCACAGTGAGAAAGTTTTGAAGGGCTAAGAAGATGGAGTGGGGAGAGGATAAGTGGTGAATCTGGGGAGGCCGGGCATTCCATAGCTTAGGGAAGTGATGAATGAAGGCCATTTGTCCTATGACAGGAATTACTAGTAGCCAAGAGTGTATGACCTAAGGGAATTGTCCAGCGGGGGGAGAATAGACAGAGATGAGGTAAGATAGGTGGGGAGTATTCCAAACCAAAATTTTGATGTGAATTTGGCACAGTGGAGGAGGCCAGGAAGTGGTAGAGAGTACATTGATGGGTTGAGTGGTGCTTCAAGAGCGACGCGACAGAAGGAGTTAAAAAGGGTATCCAATCTGGTTAAGGAGGACTCAGTAGCAGAATGACTTGGCCCTCACCTCGCTTTCACATAGGATTGTGCAGTCCGGCCTCCTTCCAGACACCCTAAACAATCACCACATGATCTACCTTGTGTGCAAGATCTGCAGACCCAAAGCTCCCCCAAAAATCCTGCTCACTCATGCTTATAGATCACTTGACCTGACCCCCCTGTTCCATGACCTCTTGCACATAGACTGGATGCTGGTTACCACAGCCATCAATATAGACAAAGCCCGCGATCTTTCAATGCCAGTTTTCTTACCACTCGGAATTGTCATGACCCGAAGAGGAAAACCAGGGTAGGGGATCATCACCTGCCATGGGTTACCCCAGAACTCCTGGCTTGTCAAAAAGCACGTGACCAAGCCTGGTGGAGGCACAACTCCTCTAAACTCCCACGCGACTACCAACATTACCGTAAGCTTCACAATTTTTGTACTAAGGCAATCCAGCTTCCCAAGTTTGGACACTTTCGTTCCAACTTCCAGACCAGTTTAAATAATCCTTCTAAATTCTGGAAGGTGGGTAATGCCCTCTTCTCTCCCATAGCTCAGTCACCTACCCCTATGAGCAAGCACATTTACATGCTCAACTCTGACCATATATTTGTAGCTGAGAGCTTTAACTCTCACTTTACTACTTTTGTCTCTGGCCTCCAAGCCTCCTTCCCCTCAACAGCACCATGCTCCCCTTCCCCCCAGTGGTGGCCCCCACCTCAGCCAACTCTCTTCCCCCTCTCCCTCCTTTTCATTCTGTTCAATTACTTCTACAAACACCTTAAATGCTCTGCTTGCAATAAATTCCTCTAAGGGCCATTCCCCAGATGGCCTTGATCCTAAGCTGCTCTATCTGTCTGCTCCAGCCATCTCCTACCCTTTGTCTGTCCTCCTAAACCTGTCATTTGAGACTGCTACTGTCCATTCAGCCTGGAAGTACACAACAGTCATCTCCCTCCCTAAGGGTGGTGACCCCACCTCTACAGGCAACTATCATCCTCTTTTGTCACTTCCTACCCTAGCCAAGCTGCAGTAACACCTTGTCCTGTGTCAACTCTCCTCCTTTCTTGACCACTCCTCCTTCTTCACTTCTTATTAGTCTGGTTTTAGGAAAAAAACATTCCACCACTACCTCGCTACTGAGGCTTACTGATTCCATCTCCTCTGTAATGGATAGTGGCCAGGTTACATCTGCTATCTTTGTCGACTTAGCCAAAGATTTTGACACTGTCTCCCACACTCTCCTACTGAATAGCTTCTCTTCAGCTGGTCTTACCCCCTCAGCCACTAAATGGTTCAAGGCCTACCTACAGAAATTGGTAGGTTGCAATCAGTTCGCATTGCCGACTCCATCTCCCCTCCTCTTTCCATCAACACTGGAGTCCCACAGGGCTCAGTGCTTGGCTCCCACATATTCTCTATCTTTCTGAATGACCTCCCAAAGGTTTTCACATCTGCATCCATATGTATGTGGATGACACTGTTATTTATACATCTGGCAAATCCATCACTGATGTGACAACCAGACTCCAGCAGGCCTTCAATAACATCCATCTCTGGCTTAGTTTGCATCAGCTATTTCTCAATGCCAAAAAGACAGTCTCCATGACCTTTGGCAAAAGGCAGAGACTTGCAAGGCTTACCAGTATGCCTACCTTCCACACCCTTGATGGGACTTCACTAGAGGACACCTCCTCGTTTCATTACCTTGGGGTATGGCTTGACCAACACCTCAGCTTCTCTGTAGATATTGACATCATTCTGAATAAACTGCACCCCAAGCTAGGTGCCTTGTACAGAAACTGGAGCTGCATCCCACTTCTGGCAAGGAATGAGATTGTGCAGAATATGATCCTCCCTATATTTGACTATTGCGACATAGTCTACAGTGCTGCTCCATTGTCCTCCCAAGTCAGACTGGACACCCTCTTTAATGCCTTCTGTCACTTTGCACTTGATTCCTCTCCCCTAACCCATCACTGTGATCTCTACCATTCCCAGTCCTTTCCCTCGCTTACTAACAAGCGTGCCCTGCACTCTGCAAAATGTATCTCTAAACACTGGCTTGGATCTTTCCCCACATACCAATCTGCCTCTTTAGCCACCCCTTCCCATTCCCTCTGCTCACTAAGATCTGGCGACATGAGGATCCTTGCAACCCCTTGCTGCAGTACTAATGCAGGGTAAAATGGATTCTTCCACCACCTCCCTAGATTGTGGAACTCACTCCCCCCAAGACTCGACACTCATCATCTACTGCCTCTCTAGCTGCTGCCCTACGCAACTATCTATCCATCAACTGCTCTTGCAATTGACACCCTAAATATTGACCAGTTTACTGTCCTCCTCCTTCCACATCCCTATCTACTCCTCCTTAAAACAGTTGGAGAGGCCTAGCCTGCAACTGCTTGGGCACTCCGTTGCTTTAATACCTATTCTTAAATTCTTTTTACTATTGTTTTATTTTATTTATTCAATCTAGGATTACAATTACCTTTGAGCACCAGGCAGCTCATTTACAAAGGTTCCACGTCAATAGGGAGGGGTTACATACAGATATGGGGAGACAGACAAGTTTCACATAGCATTTAGGCAATAGGAATGAAAAATACAGAATATGAATACAGAATACAAAAACACAATTAAATCATTACAAGTTTGACATGTGATTTGAGGCAGGGAGTAAGAGGAGGAGGAATCACGGGGGGACTAAATACAAAGAAGTGGGCACCAGACAGGTGGCATTGTCAGGTTAGCAGCTAGGATAGTAGGGGATGGAAGAATAATGAGGAAAAAAGGGGGGGTGAAAGGGGGAAAGTGGGGGGTTAGGAAGGGAGAGGAGTGTGAGGGGTGTGAGGGGTGCAAGACATGGGCATGTGATGGTGGAAGAACAGAGGGGGAGGAGGTCCCGAAATAATGGACAAGGATGTTAGGTGGTGCAATCACAAGAGTTTACAGTTTGGAGGTGCTGTCTATAAATAGTTCTTGTTACTGTCAACTTGCACTTACTGTTTATTGCTAATACCTGTAACTGTCTGTACAAATTCATTACTGTATCTGTCATGGTGTCTATGCTGTTTTGTACTATGTCCCCCAATTGTTACCCCCGGACATTCCGTGAGATGAGCAACTTGTCGTTCAGTGTACTTTTCCTGGTGAAACATTTCAATAAATAAATAAACTGTATACTACATCACAGTAGTCAAAGATAGGCAATATCATCTTCTGGACTAGTTCATGTCTGGCCAGTAGCGGAAGGCAGCTACAGTTCCTGTATAATGCACCAAGTTTGGGGCACAGCTTCTTCAAGATGGCATAAACATGACCAAAGAAGTTGAGATGTTTGTCTAGTCAAACCCCGAAATACCTGAAGGAGGTTGAATCCTCACGGATTCTCCTATCTAGGGTATGGAAGGTGGGCAGGGAGGGGAGCTGAGAGAGTCTCTGCCTAGTGCAAAGGACTGAAATTGTCTTCTTGGCATTGAGGGAGAGCTGATGGAAGCTGAACCAGAGCTGAAGTGGCAGTATCTTGTAATGAGCCCTCCTCCTGATCTCTGATCCAAGATTTGTGAGGGGGGCAATAGTAGTTCAAAAACCAGGCTACCTCAGCTGTTCTTTGTTAAGCCTCTGCACAGTGATCACTGACCCTATTTATTACTACAGTCTCCTCTCATGAGTTATGGGTCTATCACTGGTGGTTGTGGTGATGTTATAGCACCACTATTATTTAAGTTGATTAAACACTTCTATGTTAAGCCATGGTCACCCCTTGATGGAATAACCTGAAGTTTGGCATGGATGTAGTTGGTACCTCTGAATCCTATAAACTGGTACTAGTTGGTTCAGTGGTTTAAAAGTTCCAGAAAGTTGAAAATATATAAAGTATGTTTTTAAAACTTTTTTGCTTACCAATAGAACAAAAATGGCTGTGAGCTTAAACCTGAAACTTTCAGGCATGTTAGTGTTTTGCCCAAGAATGATTCTTTAATACGTGGCTTTATTAAATAAACATGTAGCTTTTAAATTAGTAAGAAATAAAATGTTGTTTTTGTCCATGCGCAGTTCATTTTTTTACAAATTTTTCATAACTACAGTTTTGCAAAACAGGGGCATTGTGAGTCAGAACCTACTTTTGTAAGATAAGACTCATGGTTTTGTGTGCCTGATCAGTTATGAAAGTGGGAAAAACATGAAGAAAACATTGTGGATAAAAAAACAAGATGTGCTGAAGTCAAGTTGGAAACTTATGTGGTTGACTGTGTAGGGCGCAGGGTTGATTCTTCAAGTGGTTTTTGTAAACAAATATGTTTTTTAACACATAAAGGAAATTAGGATGTTGCATTTAGTTAAAATCATGCCCTGCTTTCAGCAGTGAATAGGTGGTTGTGAAATATTTGAACTTTGCTATGTGCAGAACTTTGCAAAGTGTCCTGACTTCATGTTGTGGAAAGTGACAATTCATATAATTTTTCACCTCGTGAGGGGCTCACTTCACCAGGCAAAGACTAAATGTGGTGACACATTGCCAGCAAAGGAATCACTTCATGTAGTTCATGACAGGCTGAGCTACAAATAGTGGCACCTTTGCCACTGAAATACCACTACCCATTATTTTTTATAAACCACTACTTTGTTTAAAAAAAACACCCCATCTGCGCCACCTAATGAAAACACCCTTTCCCCCAATCCCTCACCTACATAACACCCACAACCCTCCTCCCCCCGTGTTCTAGCTAGGTTTCTATTTACTTTGAGTTAAAACCCTTCTTCCACCCCATTCAGCTTTGCAACAAATAATTCACATGATCCAGTGTCCATTTCCACTCACATACAACCCAGTTGGATAAATAATTAGCACTCCCACCCCAAACACTCACTAGTACCCAATCACAGTCCTCCCCCCTTATCACCCAAAGGATATGCTCAGTAGTGTACCTGTAAAAAAGAAAATCATCAACGCGGAAGTGATCACCCTCTCATTAACATCGTCATTCACTGGCTTATTCATTACAATGGATGAGCTGGTGATGATGCTCTAGTAGCAACAATTCATTCATAGTAATGGGTGAGCCAGTGAATGATGATATTACAGAGAAACTGGTCATCACAGCAGGAAACAATTTTCTTTTTTACAGGTGCACTACTGAGTATATCCTTAGTGTGATGAGATGGGAAGGATGGTGGCTGGTTGCCAATGGGATGTGTATGGTGGGGTTGCTAATTCTTTGTTCAAAAGGTAGTGGGTGGGTGGGTTTGGGATCATGTAAATTAATTGTTGCAAGATGCTGCGAGTGAGATTGAGGTGAGGGAAGAATTTTAACTTACAGTAAATCAAAACTTCACTGGGACATTAGGGAATGGATGTGGGTCAAAAGAGGGTGGGTGGCTGGGAAACTAGGATATTTCATCAAATGAGGTAGGAGGGCATGGTCGACCTGTTGCATGTGTGTGGGGTGTTTGTTTTGAAACAAATTAGCAAGTTTAAAAAAAAAAGTCACCGTTCGAAGGTGCAGTGAAGTCAGGAACTTTGCCCTACTATGTTAAGCGCAAAGTTTTTGACTTTACCACAACTTTGCTGGCAAAGTTTTAGTTCACAACAGCTTGAGTTGTGAACCTGCTTCCATGACTCAGAAACCCTCTTTTGTGCACCTTAGTAGCCACATAACTGGAAAAAATAATAGAAAACTGTGCACATCAAAAACAATTAAATCTGTTAGAAGTTAAGTTTGAAACTTGTATTGTTGACAGTGTAAGGTTCAAGACTGATTGCTCAAGTGCTTTTTTTGAAAGAAAAAACAAATTCTTTTTTCAAATATTAATGAAACTACACTGAGTCATGTTACAAAAACAAGCCCTGCTTTTGTCACTCATAAACATGATTTTGTGACTGGAAAAATCACTTTCAGGATACGCAGCCTTACTTTTGTGACAGTCTTAAAATGAACACAATCTAGATGGCTTTGTACAGACAGCAGGAGATTTCTCTAGAAATATCACAGAAATTTCAGGAAATAGCTGCCAATGTCAGTGGCTACTAATGGGCCATGACAGTCAACATGCATATGAAGTCCACTACATATGCAGCTGCTTCATGCAAATGACCTACAGAGTCATTTGAGCAGCAAGTTATAGGTCTGTTGCAGTGAGCATTATTATTTATCTTCTTCATGTGTGGCCTTCAGGGCTACTGGCAAAGCAAGCTACCGGTCCAGTGCAGATAGTGTCACTATGGAATATGTATTATGGGGTGCAAGAAAGTTGAAAGCTAAAGGTATCAGTTGTTATACAGTACCGTATATTTTTTTAACATGTAAGAATTTAAATTGCAATAAACTACACTAATGCATCTATTTTGGTCAAAACACTGAGGCCCAGATATTCAAAAGGGCAGTGTTGTGCCATGCTCAACCCATTGATGTGCCCCGGTGCGATATTCAAAAGGGAAAAGTGCGCGGCACAAATCCCGATGCAGCAGCACATCAGTAATGTATGCAGGCACAGGTGGGGGAGTGCGCGATGCATAACCTGCACAGCCCGATATTCAGCGCGGGGATGTGCAGAGCCATCATCGCGCCAACCCCTCCTGCGCCAGCACAAAGTTCGCCAAAAAAAAGGAGCAACTGATGGTCACCCACGGGTGAGCTGCCACATTACGGGGCGCAACACGGCGGCTGCCGCATGTGGGTCAAGCCACCAGTCGGCGGCACCTGGCGGGCGCCCCCATGCCCGATCGCAGGCATTTGTAATAAACAACTCTTCCTATATCCCTGGTGGTCCAGTGGACTGCTATCTGCCCAATCGTGGGCATTCATTAAAAACAACTCATCCAGTATCCCGGGTGGTCCAGTGGACCACTGACTGCCCGATCGCGGGCTTCTGTTAACAGGAAAGGAATAGGTCCAATATCCCTGGTGGTCCAGTGGATCACTGACTGCCCGATTGTGGGCATGTGTAAAAAAGAAAAATTCCAATATTCCTGGTGGTCTAGTGGTATCCCCCCACACCCACCCACTGTGCCCCACCACCCCACTCCCCCCCGGTCAACCGGCGGGCGGCAGCACCCCACCCACCTGCCACCCCGCTGCCTGCCAACTGACACCTCGGTAGGGCTGCACACCCATTGGTTCACAGCATGAGCCAATGGGCATGCAGCCCCTACCATACTACACATTCCAGGGATATTGGAATTTTCCTTTTTTACACATGCCCGCGATCGGGCAGTCAGCAGTCCACTGGACCACCAGGGATATTGGACCTGTTCCTTTCTTTTTAACAGAAGCCCATGATCGGGCAGTCAGCAGTCCACTGGACCACCAGGGATATTGGACAAGTTGTTTTTTATGAATGCCCACAACCGGGCAGATAGCGGTCCACTGGACCACCAGGGATATAGGACAGGGTTCTCATTTTGTACAGATGCCCGCGATCAGGCACATAGCGGTCCACTGGACCACCAGGGTTATAGGACAGGGTTCTCATTTTTACAGATGCCTGTGATCGGGCACATAGCAGTCCACTGGACCTCCAGGGATATAGGACAGAGTTTTCTTTTTGTACAAATGCCTGTGATCGGGCTGCAGGGGGCGTCGGTCCCCGTCGGCTGCTGCCTGGCAGGGCGCCAGGCACAAGTCATGGGGATTTGGCGCAGCTGCATGCAAATAGGGCCATAATGACATGCAAATGGCCCCATGTGCACCTTGCATACATTATGGCCCCATTTGCATGTCAACTTTTGAATATCACTGGTGCTGTGCATTGCACAATGGAACTTGCACTAGCGCATCTCCATGCTCCACTCTGGCCACTTCCGTTGGTGCAGTGCCACTGTGCCATGCACACTGGGGGTGGCCAGGGTGTGATATTCAAAGCTGCTGAGCCATGGCACAGCTCCATTGAATATCGCCCAGGCCACACCCCTGCACAGCCAAGTTGAGCTGCGCCCAAGCTTGCGCCACAGCCTGGCGCAATTTGACTATCCGGGCCTAAGTGTACAAAGCAGGAAAAAGAAAAACTAGGGTAAAAAGTCCCTGGAACCATGGCAAATCAGTGGTGTGATGTTCCTTAGGGCTTGAATGATCATGCAACACTGTGCTGGTGTTACCTTGATATAGGGACGGTCTTGTATAATGCTGATATGGAATTGCTAGCTTTGAGGGTGCTGATATTAGGGTAACACCAATGCTATATTGCATAATTATTCAGACCCTGAAGAACACTACATAATGGATTTGCAAAGGATCCAGGGACTTTTTACCCTCTTTTCTTAATTCCCTACTTTGTGTGCTTTATGCTTCAACCTAATAGATGCATTAACATCTTTTTTAAGTTTTTGTCTTAGTGAATCTGAGGAGTGGTCCTCTGTGTTTGAACAATCTTATGGTACAGTCTTGGAGTTTTGTTTCAACCCCAATGAAGATCATGTCTCAGATTCACCAGAACTCAAGGAATGTTTGGTTTTATGTGATAAAGGTGAGTACTAAATCTCATCGACCCACAACAGCACCTCAATAAGCCCCCGACATCAAAACCACGATGGACATCAGAGTGACCACTGCAAACAGCAATGGTCACTACATTTTCCTACAACAACAAAAGAAATTAACATTTTATGTGGGGACTATGCCACCTATTCTCCCCTTTACAGGGGTTAAGCCCCTCACGCCCCACAACTTTAAGATTACTAACTCGGGAGGGGGGGGATAGAAAAAAAAAAAAGAAAAGCCAGGACAAAAAAAAATCTGTCTCCCACCAAGATCCAAACTCAGGTTCTTGACTTCCACTGGCAGGGGCTCTAGCCATTACGCTAAATGGCTAGCTTGGCAGGGCTCAGCCAAACTACTCCACTAATCTTCTTCCTGCAGGTGTAGCAAGTACATCGTACTGCTACACTCACTCTAACTTACTCCTCACTATTGTGCAGCAGTCACTCTTCCTACGAGCAGATTTATTGAGTTGCTTTTATTGAGCCACTCAAGAAAACATGCTCATATCACAGTACATCAGAACATTTTACTAGACCATTACATATTCTTAATTTTTACACTTTGTGCTTGAACCCTAACTGATGTCTTACTTAAGCAATAGTGCACGACAGGGTGTGTGTTGTGCTGGGATAATGTCACACCTGGAGTAGTTGGGCATGAGGCTGCAGGCCGAGTGTGGCTAACCATCCCAGGTGTGACATTATCCCAGCACAGCACACACCCTGGAGTGCATTATTGCTATTATACAATGGCTCATTTGTGAAAATTAAAAAAAAAAAATACAAATATATGTTTGTTTAAGTGTTTAATTGTTTTTTTTTAATGTGGATGTATACTTTTTAATAAAAAAAGTCCACAGTTCCTATTATGTGCAGCAGGTGGCGCTACAGATACTTAGATGCTTTTTTTGCTGTTGTGGGTTTGCTCTGCCTGCCCATTAATTATAGAGAAGTCTGTCCCCCCGTCCCCACTGCATCTCTGGTGTAATTGTGTTGTTCCCGCTGGCTGTAGTGTGGTATGTGAGTTGGTGAAGATGTACGTGTTGTTTTTTTTTTCATAAGAAACTGTGACGTTAAGAAAGCACAGGTTGTGGACCCTTCCATATTTCTGTGGGTGGTAAGCTGTTCCTATGAAGTACTGCTCTTGGTATTGCTGCACGGAGTTGTGGTTTGTTGTTATAAATGGAAAACAACCGTATTGTAAAAAGAGAAATCATAGGGAGAGTGACAGGATTCTTGAGCGAGCAGTACAAGCTTTTGAGAACTGCTCTCTCAGTTGCTCAGTTGCTCTTGCCAAGCCGATCAAAGGATAGCAGAGCAGATTTTGAGTACTGGGAGAAAACTGATTAGACATACAGGGCAGGGATAGAGAGTGTTTGTCATTTAAAATATGTTGAATTTTCATGAGAGTTTTTTACCCTCGAAGCAAGCAGCTTCAGTGCACCACGTGACCAGCAGTTACGGTCTCCATGGTTCTCTGAAGCTGCTTGATTGTGTGGAAAAAAGCTTAAATGAAAATTATTTTTTTTGTCTGTGCTGTAAACATTGCTTTTAAAAATATTATGAATCACTCTAGCATTAGTGGAAAGAAGCTGAAGGGGAACTGCATGAAGTGATTCACTTTACAGTACATGCAGTGATGTGTACTGGGACTAGACCTGTGATGTTGTACTGGGATAACATCACAGGTCCAGTCCCATGGTGACCAGTGAGAATCAAGGAAATTTTCTTGCCATTGTATACTGTAGGTTTTTTCTTGCAATTAATTTCCTTTTTTTTTCAGAAAATGATGTATAAAGTACCTCACCCTCACAGTACCCTGGGCCCAGAGGGTGCTTAAAGCACCTGACCCATTACACACTGGACTGGGCCTATAGCATGTTTTATGAATGGCCCTAGCATGTAGATCTCAAAGTACAAAAAGCCTATTTTTCCTGGTAGTCTAGTGCCCCCCTCCTGATCACTGTGCCGTATGTATCAAATGCACTTAATTTCCTTGGTAGTCTGGTGGTCCCCCCCCCCCACACACACACACTCCATCCCAGTGCTGATTATGTTAAAATAATGTCCCTGGTAGTCTAGTCTAGTTCTAAAATTAATTTCCCTGGTGCCCAGTTGGACCACACATGATAGGAGGCCTAGTGTGCATGTTATGAAACAAAAGTGATATAGTTATGCAGGTCTCATTGAACTGTGGTTTGGCTGAGAGATGGACTCTTTGTCTTGTATATGTGTATCTGAGGGCACATGGAAGACCACAGCACACCATACAGCTCCATGAATTATTGACATATGTTGCTGCATGGAAGTAAAGGGCCTGCATGGCCTTGCTCTTCAATAGATGGACAGAGTCTTCCCTTGAAGCAGAGCCCAGGGGGTCCCTGGGCATCTGCATCTGTTCACACAGATCCCAAGGGGACCTGTGTGAATGAGAATATGATTCCACTATCAGAAAAAGAAAGGACATTTTTTGTAAGAAAAAACTGCACTATGTACCAGTTAGGGTTCAGCTTAGTTCCACAAAAGTTGGGAAATGTGCCGTTAGGGTTTCCAAACCTAACTCACCATGCCCTCCCAAGCAGCAAAAGAAAAAAAAAACACAAGCAACCACAGACAACAAACATCACACAAGACAAACAACATACAACTGTTTCCAGATAACACGGATGCAGTATCACTGATGTGCTACCTTTGGGGATGTGTATCTGCACCTGCATAAGCACAAGTCACACGGGGCCAGTGCTTATGCTGGTGCACCTGTGCATGTATGTCATACAATGTACATGAGTACCAGTGGTTGCAGACAGAAGGCCCTTTGGGGCTTATAGCTCTACAGCCAGAGGTACTCGTGCATCGTGATGTTGCAAAATCAAATTTTGCTGCAAAATTGCCTAGAAATCGGCAATATTGCTGCATGAAACATTTTGCAAAATTCCATCATTCAACAAAATTTTTCACATGGTGTGAAGTTGCAAAATTTCACCCATGGAACATGGAATTTCACCACGAAATGCACAATTTTGCCAGAAATGGCAAAATTTCACCCAAATTTTGCTGTTCCGAGGGCACAGTTTCACATTTCATGGGCAAAATTTTGCACTCCACGTGCGAAATTTCACATTTCGCACCCACAAAATATTTTTGCGGAATGATGGAATTTTGCAAATTGTTTTGCGTAATGAAATTTTGTAATTTCGCACATCTCTACTCATGCACACTGTATGAAGTACCTTGCTAGATATCATGATCTGCTAGTGCATGATTTGGTATATTCAGCTGCATAAGAAAAAAACTGCTACTCCCTTGAACAATTTCCTGATCCACTGTTGAAACCATGATACCCACATTGCAACAGTACTTCCAGATTCATAACTGCAGGCCCCACGGGGCCTGCCTTTCTGGAGCCAGAAGTTGTGTATGTCTAACACCTGTAGCTGAAGAGATGCAGGTCCTTAGGGACCTGCACTTCTCCAGACTGAAGTACCATTGCAATTTTGGTATTATAAATTTTTAGTGACCGTCTGCAGCCAGAGTTTGGTGTGTATGTCTTTGTATGTGTCTGCAGAAGCACAGTCCTGTCAAAATGTTATATGTTTTACAGTGTGCATGACTACCTAAGGCTACAGAAGTGCAGGCCCCATAGCAGCCCATACTTCTGTAGACAATAGAACTCTTGGAATTTGAAGATCATGGATTTGTATCTGTGGATGCAGGAGCCTGTGCTTCTGCACACAGACGCAGTGTTATGATTTCAGTACTGTGCTCTTCTATCTGCGGCCACATGAGTATATGTCTTGTAGTGTGCATACTACATGTACAGATCCACAAAAGTAGCACATCAGTGCTCCTGCATTTGTGTTATCTGGAAACAGTTGTATGTTGTTTGTCTTACCTGATAATATCTGTCTGTGGTTGCTTGTATGGTCTTGTCCTTTTTCTGCTTGGGGTGAAGAGTTAGGGTTAGAAACCAAAATGCCATATTTCCCTAATTTTCTGGCATTAGGTTAAACCCTAACTGGTGCATTAATGCAGTTCTTTGCAAAGAATTTGTGTGTGTGTGTGTTCACAGCATAAAAGATTACTGAATAGAGTTGGATGAAAGTTGCGAATTCCACTATTGTGGAACTTTCACGAAAATCCAGAAATTTCGTGGAATTTTGCAAACTTCCATCATTGGCAAGATCAGAATCTTCTGAATGTGTAGAATTTTTTGGCTGAACTGCAGAATAATACACATGAACGGCGGAATAACAGTTCTGAGGAATTTTTTTCTGCAGTTTTTTATTCCGCAATACATGTAATTATTCTGCAGTTCAGTTATCAATTCTGCTGACTTTTTTCTCTGCAGTTTAATAGAATAATCTACAATTTATACATCTATTCTGACGTTCTAAGTCAGAATTTCTGTGAAAGTTGCTAATTTAATTTCCGCACTTTCGCAGAAGCAAAAGTCCGACGTTCGCAGAAATTCTGCCAGCAGAAGTTTTTTTTCACACACCCCAACTGCTGGAGTCTGCCAGAGACAACACTGGCTACTTCTACGTTACTTAGATATGTAATGCTGAACTGTATTACAGTTAAGAACAAATACAATTAACCTTACACCTTAAAGAGCTAGTGAACTAAGCTTTAGCTGCAAAAAGTATTGTTAAGAGCTGAGTAAAATGACTGTTTTTACCAGATTTGTTAAAATCTATGTTGGTTCAGTAGTTGGTAATCTAAATTCCTCCTTGGTTTGTCTTTTCTACACAGTGCAGACAGTGGGCAGCGGGAGGATGTTTCTGTGTGAGCCAGAAGTGACAGTGTGAGAGGGAAGTGCAGTGATTTTGAATTAGCAGTGGGCTCTAACAGGGATTTTTGTCTGCTTTGAACTATGCACCACATGTTCAGTTCTGCAGGAACAGTAGCCAGTTGCAATAAATGAAATGCTTGCATGCAAAGCAAAAGATTACCAGAATGAATCCCAAATTTCAGTTTGTCTACAATCAAAAGTAGTAACACACAACTGTTTGGGGTATTTATATCACTGAATCTGTAAATATGCAGCAGAAAGGAAAGCTGTGGGAAAGCCACTAAAGAATTGGGTTACATTGCATGTACCATAGAATCGCAGCATTTTATAACTGCATTAGTAATTTTGCATCCCATTCCATTCCAAAAACAAAAGGATACATGATGAGGGGCACCAAACAGGAAAAGTAACAATTATTAAGTGCAACTAATATTCTACTAACATGTTGATGAGAACGTGCATGAATGGCACCGGCTTACTTGAAAGTGAAGAGGAAGTAGGCCCTAAGAGACTTTGAATGTCCCCCCCCCCTTCTGTGCTGCTGCTCATGATTTTGCTCATCGCCTCCATTCCTTGATGACTCTGTACACACAGCACTCACTCGCTGCTTGCTGTTTGACTGGTCTTAATGAGCAATTAGTCAAACATAGCAAGACGACATATGTGATCTTTGCTGAGCAGAGGTAAAGCCTAACCCACTTGGGACTTAGGGGACTCTGAATTTTGAAAGGGACAAAAATATTCTTTTAAGGCTACTACAAGGAGTGATGGGGGTACAAGCACCCCCACCCCAGAATGGTACATGCAATGTAACACATTTCTTTGGTGGCTTTCCTGCAGCTTTCCTTTCTCTTACAGATTTACAGATTCAGTGACATATATGCTGTAAACAGTTGTGAGTAATTTTTTGGGGTTGTAGACAAACTGCAGGCTAGGATGCTTTGTGGTTATCTTTTTTTTGCATGCAAGAATTGTATTTCTCACATCTGGCTTCCGTTCCTGCAGTAGTACATCCACAACCAGCAACTGTTGTATAGGAAAACCTTTCTAATCTGTGGATTTAATTAAAAAGATGATTACATGAGTGGGGTGGTCATCAGGGAGTGAAGCAGTGGGGTGTGTGGACAGGTCTGATTCTGAGAGCGAGGACACGTAGGCACAGCATTGGATGGAGCAAGAGCAGAATATGACCACAACTTTGTGATCCTTTCACTTGCAGCCTCAATCATAAAAAGCAGGCAGCTAGTGAGGAGATACAAATATGAATCCTGGGTATTAAAAAAAATACAAAGCAGCACTGGTTGGAAGAGTAAACATCAGTATTTACATTTGCAGCCACTCTGCACTGCTTAGCTGCACATTCAGCTAATGTGCACTTAACCTGCTTTCCCCCCTTATGTCACTTCTGGTCTGGCTAGCATGGGATGGTGCCATACATTTCTAGAGGCAACGGTAAAACTGTGTAAAAAAAAATTACCCTACTAAGAAACTGAGTTGGCAACATTAGAATCAACAGCTATGGCAAGCTGGTGCATGTTTGTAAATAAACAAATGGAAAGAGAAATCCACTAGTTCTTTAAACTAATGTCAAGTGACAGCAACCATTGTTAATTATAGCCAATTCTTGTTTAGAACGTTTTAAGTGTGCAGTATATTTAGTAATTTTTTCTTGTCTCCAATCGACACTTTTTTATTGGCACTTTATTTTTTTTTGACATGCCGCAGAAAAAACAAACATCACTGTGTAAATGTTAAACTGAGTCAGCATCTCACTGGTTTACATATGAAAGAAGAGATACAGCTAGATGCAACTTCTGATGTTTAAGTTGTGTCTGTGTGATCTCTGGACCACTTCAGTGGGGTTGAGATAGTATTAAGCAACATACAGTATAGTGAACTCTTTATCAAGGGGTGCATGAAATACCTGCTGAAAAATTAAGTTCAGAAAATTATGCAACAAAAAGCGGGTCAGTAACTAACATATATGATACCTGTCTGGCCCATCAGTTAGTTCCCAGTTCTGCTGTTGTCAGAAGGAAAAAGTACACAGCTCCATCCTATAATTACCTGTTACCACTGCTTTCCAGTCCTCAAGGGTTAACCATTTCTTAATGATACATTTTTGAGCTGCTACTAATAATATTGCTAACAAATGTTTCCTAAGCTTGTGTTTTTCCTTCAGTAGAGAGTAGGAGAAAAGGATAAGACGTTCAGTTAAGTGTATCTGTGCTGTAAATACTCTTGAAGGGCCTTTTCCAGCTCACTGAAGAATAGCTGCAGTCATGGACATGCCCACATATCATGATAATTAGATGTCCTATCTTCTCTGCACTGTCTCCAGTAGGCAGGAGTTTGTGCCATACCCTGGTAGACCTGTTGAACTGGGGTAAGGAAGAACCAGATATGACATTTCCAATTATATTCCCTCCAATGCATTGAAGTAATTGATCTGTGTGCTCTGGTACATATTTATTTGCTTTGGTCCATGGCAAGCAGGATACAAAACTCCACATTCCGTGCCTCAAAGGCTTTGGTGAGTGCTGGAGGGCATTCCACTTCAAACATAGTGTAAAGTTTTGAAACAAAGTGTGTGCCCAAGTGTCCTGATATGAAGTCAGAGGTCAATTTGAGGAGCAGGAGTTTGGTAGGGGGAGAAGAGGTAGCCTGTAACCTAGTCAGGTTAGCTCTCATGTGAAAATAGTGGAAGAGATCCATATTCTGTATGTTGATTCATTCCCTGCAGCTTGGCAAGTGATTATCCCATCTGTTTGGAGTAACTGAAAGGGGCACTGCAAACCCTGTCTATACAAGTTCCTGTACCCAACATTTAGTTGGGCGAGCACAAATTTGGAGGGAAGGTACAGTGTCAAAAGCCACATAAGTTTACTGTTTAGATCATAGTTAACCAATACTCTGTGCCAAACCCATGGCACAGTAAGCATATATGGGTATGTGCAGCATGTTAAGGTGGATACCACCACTGGGGAGAAGAAAATCCTCCCTGGGTTTGGGTCTGGCAAGGTTGTCTATTCAAGAGTGATCCATTGCTGGACCAGTGAATTCTGCAACAAGTACAAAATGATTTGCATTGAGATACTACTTAATATTTCTGCAAGTGGGGAAAACCTAACCCCCAAAACTGTTTCAGTAAGCAAAGTGTGGAGATAGCGGGATAACATTCTGTTCCTGGTTGCCCAGGTAGAAGATGGGATGGAGCGAGAGATGGACTGGAAAAAAAATAAGAATTTTGGAAGTATCATCATTTTGACTGAAGACACTCTGTGCTCTAATGATGGAGGTAAGAGTTTCGACTTTTTCAAGTCCAACTGAGTCTGGACCTGCAGCGGTGCAAAATTGGTTTCAAACAAGAGGGAGGATTGTCCTGTGAGTGTGACACTCACATATTTCATGAACTTTAAGTCCCATCAGAAAGGGGAAAGATATTTGCAGACCGTGGAAGTGGTGAAGTTAACCAACATGACTTCTGTTTTTACTTCATTTAGTTTGTAGTTGGATAGATGGCCAAATTCAGATAGCAGTGCCCAAGCTGCTGGCAAGCCAGTCTCAGGAGACAAGAGGTACAGAAAAATATCATCAGAATATAAAGTGATGCAGTGTTCTCTGCCATCCTACATCACATATCCTGTTATGACAGTATCCTGCTAAATGACCTGAGCTAAAGGCTGAATATAAACTGCAAAAAGCAGAGGGGAAAGTGGGCATCCCTGGTGAGTGCCTCTTGTCAGGTTAAAAAAAGAAGAGAGGTGGCCATTTGCTCCAATCTGTACCTGCAGCTTCAAATATGTGGAAAAAATAAAATCAATAGATGGGAGAGGGCAGTCCAGTGTAAGTAGCGTAGTGAGGAGGAAGGTTCAAGAGACTCTATCAAATGCTTTCTCCATGTCAGGACTAAGAGAGAAAAGGGAAGAACCTGTTCAAGAAGCATGATGTAAGAGGGAGAGAGACTGATGGATACTATGCATCACCTGACAAGACTGAATAAACTGAGGTGGCCGGCTGGCACAGCAGTAGTGCTGCCAATTGCAATGCCAATGAACTGGATTCAGAAGTGAGCCCAAGGTGTTGAAGGGCCATCTGAGGAGGAGGACTGAGCAGCTGAAGAACTGCTCTCCTCCTCTAGGGGAAGGGAAGGGTAGAGCTCAGTGTTTGACTGGCCTCTGGTGGAAGCTAGAGGAAAGGCAGCCCTAGCCTAGAAAGTGAGGGACATGTGGCAAACGTTGATGTGTGTGCCTTGACATCAAGCACACATCACATCTTCTGGGGCGAAAATGGAAAAAGATCTCCCTGCATGCAGGATGACTGTCAACCTCCTCAGGTCCCACACCAGTTGGCTCAGGCACCTCCCAGAATCTGGATCCAGTCCTGACAGGCTGAGGGATTTCCCACTACCCTGCCATTGAAGGCAAGCTGTGGGGGACTACAAGAGAGGTAAGTCCTGGAGGATGCCAGGGTGATGGTGCTGGGAGGGATGGCAGAAAAGAGGGCTGACTGGGGAATGGGGGAACAAAAATAAAAAGAATAAATCCCGTCTGATCCATGTGGACCAGGGAAGGCAGTAGAACATCAAGCCTGTGGGACAGTATGGTTATAAACAATTTATAATCCATTTTTAATACTGATATTGGCCTGTAAGATTCACAACACTGAGGAGAGTTCCCTGGTTTAGGTATCACAGAGATAACAATATATCCTCTAAGAGGGAGTGGTGAGGTGCCTTCCAGGAGTGTGTTGGAGATTTTCAGGAATGATGGGGAAAGCACTGGGGAGAATTGTTTGAGAAATTCAGATTGGTTGCCATCTGGGCCATGGCATTTTTCTGGTTTAAGGCACTGCAAGGCTCCTGATATTTCCTCTGATGTGATGGGGGAAAGAAGTTTCGCAGCCTTCTCAGGGTCTAACATAGGTTGATTGAAAGTGTCTGAAAAGATGATATTTGGGATGGTTCCACTGGAGTACCTGTGGAGTATAATTTGGAGTGGTAGTCCACAAAGACATCAGTAATTACCCATATATTGTGGGTGTGAAGGCCAGTAGCTGATTGGCATAGCTTCAAAATGGAAGCCTGCTGCTGGTACCCACATACACTGCAGGCCAAGAGGTGGCTGCCCTAGGGCCACCATTATATTTTGACAAAGGTAGGAGAGGGCCTTTTCAGTCTGTGCCAGGTCAATCAACTATTCAACATTATTATGCATTATCATATATAATTTGGAAATATACCAGAGTGAACAAGGCAACAGTGTACTGTTGTTTTGTTGATTTAAGTGGAGCATTTGATAGTATAAGTTGAACGTTGTTATGGAAAAAATAGAAAAATTTAGGAATAGATCCAGTATTATTGAACACCTTGATATGGCTGCATTCTGAAACTTGGATTAGGCTGTAATATAATCAATATGGAGGAATTACCACCCCGCCCAATTAATACTAATCATGTGGTGCAACAAGGATGTCTTCTGGCTCAGACACTTTTTAATATTTGTATAAATACTATATTGTTGAATTTTGAAAATCAAGCTTTTCATTATCCAGGGGTTAAGAATAAAAAATATCATGCCTCACTTATGCTGACAATATAGTTCTGCTTTCAACATCCTTTCTTGGCTTGCAGAGGAAGGTCAATTATTATTCAGAATTATGTAAAGAAAACAGACTTACAATCAACAGGGATAAAACAAAAATGGCCATTTTGGGGACTAGAAGTAAGAAATCTCCTTCATTATTGATTGATAATAGTAAATTGGGAATTAAAAAGTTTTATGACTATTTCAGGGTTAGATTTTCAGAAAATTATACTTGGAAAGCACATTTATTATATGCACAAATCAAGTTAAAAATAGCAGTTAATGTGTTTAAGAATTTTAATAAGAGAGCAGGAAAGAGATCAGTGGTGGGTGTGTTAAAGGTAATAAATGCCAGACTTCAGTCCAATATTCTTTATGCAGCAAAAATACGAGGATTCATAGAGAATAAGCCTTTAGAAACAATAATCAATAAATCATATTGTTCTCTTCTGATGATTCTACAATTGGTCCCTTCAAAGTTAACAAGACTTGAGCTTGGTTAATTTTTCCCTGCAAACTTTGATTACAGAAAAGCAATCTTTTTGTTGCAACTTTTTGTGTTACCAGAATTTTGATTACCTAGATATTGTTTGGAAGACAAAATTCAGTATTCCTCAATGGGCTTCCACTCCCATTTCATTCAACAAATTAAGATGAAGACATTTCCTCTGGGACTTGGTTATTTACTCTATGAAATATATCCAAGACCTAGAGAAGAAGCAGTTTCACTAACTAAAGGAAGGGTTAGTGACATAGAGATATCAAACAGTTTTCAGCAACTTTTGTCCCTAAGAAACTTTAGATGGTATAAATTGCTTAAAATCAGCCATCAATTAGAGCCCTGTCTTAGGAAAATAGTTAATCCAGATAAAAGACGTATTTTTACAAGATTCAGATTGGAGATATATAATGCAAGCTACATATTTTTTAAACAATAGTGGTTGAGTATTTTGTTCCATTTTTGTAATTGCAATTTGAAATGTGAGGATAATTTGAAACACATATTACTACCTCTGCCCCCATATACCAAAGGGAGGCAGGAATAGTAGAGCAGTATCCTGGGCGATCGTGACTTCCCCATGACCAAATAGTTCTCTTTTTTAATTCATGTGAATTGGAAGTAATGAATAAAATCTGTGTTTTTTTTTTAAACTGTTGACTTGTAAAGACTGTATTAGGATTGGAATAAATAATGTAGAATACTGGAACAAAATATTTCTTTAACATTTGAGGTAGACATAATGTATATATTCTGATCAATGGGAAAATAGTTTTTAACCTTGAGTAGAAACTACTCTGTTTATCTTATTAGGAAGTATAATGGTGATACTTATATTTTGACATATTGATACACAAGATAGTTATTGTTCTGTCTTAACTGAATCATTTGACAATTGAATTGGCAATTTATGTATTTATTTATTTATTTAAGCGTTTTACCAGGAAGGCATACTGAGCAGAGTACTGCTCGTTTACAGATGCGTCCTGGGAAGGGGAGAACATAGGAAAACAGTTTACACAGTATAGACAAGAAAATACATAGTGGGAGAAATATTAACATTAGGATCTGGTTACATGACAGCAGTAGCTTGAGAGAGACAAATTGGTAACCACAGTACATACAGTATGAGAAAACACTTGTATGGATGTGAATTTTTAAGTACTGTATCTTAAAATATGTTTTGTAAAGGCTTATAACCAATTAATAAACTTGAACTAATTTATCTGTTATCTCTATGCCAGGGCTAAGTCATCAATCTGTTTATTTTTTTTTACTTCGAGTAGGTGGATAACATCCACTAAGGTGCTCTGAACTTTTAGCTTCCCTTTCCCGCTTACAGACACAGCCCAAACAGGGCACCTTGGTGGATTTTACCCTTCTTTCCTTCTCTTTAAACACTGTGTAATCTATCAGGTATTCCTGAAGACAACCCTAATGGTGTCCCAATGTATGGAGGAAGCCTAATCATTTTGATACAGACCTGACTGAGTTCCAGGAATTTGAGATCCTTCAAATAAAAATAATCCAGCCTTTAACTTGTCATTTTCAGGAAAGAACCCAGAGAAAGGTTAACTTCGATCAGGGCATGATCTCAGAAAGTGATGGGATAAATACTACAGAAGTAAATCTTCTGTGAATCTTCCCCCTTGGTAAAGATATAATCTACATGCCCATACTTCTGTTGAGGGTGACAGTAATGTGTATAGTCAGTTTATATCAGGTAAAGTTCCTGCCAGAGGTCTACCCATCCCAGCATTGAGACTAATTTATGGAAATATTTATGGGATGCCTACATAGAGGAGTGAGGGGGGATCCGGGGAGTTCATATGCAGATCCATAGATAAACTATGGTCTCCTGCTAGACACAAAGACCCATTCTGGTTGTCCAATACCATCTGTATCTGTTTACTGATAAAAGAGATATTGGAGTACTGGGTGAGAAAGGCTGATGCTGTAGTCACAGGCTTACCCTCCACCTCACCCCACAGGACTACACAACAACCCTTAGTATCTTTAATATTTTTTGTCTTGTGGAAGGTTAGAGTGCAAGAGATGAAAAGTGCTACCCTTTGCATCTCTCCTCCTTATAAGAGAAGTAACACACCTTCTCATAACCAAATTTAACTAGTCTCTGGTGTTCCCACTAGGACAAATGTGTGTCCCCTGATGCTCCCATTTTCATGGCCTTAAAAATTCCAACTCTTTCAATATAGTGAGCCCATTCAAATTAACAGAGTAAGTTCTTAATGTAGTAGGTGTCACGTGAGTACAACTGAAGTGTAGCTATGACAGCAGCTGTATGGAGCAGAGAGCCAGAGAAAAGGATAGACAACAATAGAGCCTGTCACTGTTCCCTTCATATAATAATATAGCAGGATGTTCTATGATTGCTCACACTACACCCCGTTACAATAAAACATCTCTTGATGTACCCTATTATTTCAAATTCTGCTAACTAGACAAATAAAACAAAATAATAACAATCACTTTACAGTGGAACAATGAGGTAGTTTTGAGGTCCAGGAGGGGCCTCACAAAGAACTATGACAAAGGACGATGCTGTCCAGGAGCTTCCAAGGTTGGGGCTGTCTGTATTGATAAGCCCTGCATCCCTCCACACTTAGGTGGCACTACGGTGATGGGTCTAAAGGAAGGTAAAGTCCCAGCAGACATTAGCCTCTGGAGGAGTTCTACTCCCAGGATAGCTGGGTAAGGGCAATGGGAAAGGACTGCTGTCAGGCGGTTCCATGTGATGATAGCAATCAAAAAACAGCAGTCACTATCATCATGAATGTATGTCACCGAAGAGCATTTTAGTGACATACAAGTAGCAGCGACCCGACTTCCAGAAAACACAGAAGTGTTAATGCTGGGGGAGGCTGCACCCCCACTGCACCCCCTTACCCCCAACTAAAGATTGTCAACTCCAGGGGGGGTGCATGTGGAGGAGGGGGCAAAACACAGAAAAAAGAAGAAAAAACAGAGCCCCAAGCAGTGGCAAAACAACAGTCCCCTACAGGTCCCGAACCAGTTCCTGCTGCACCATAGCCAGCCACCTTCACCATCACAACACAGGGCTAGCTCAGCTGCAGCAGGATCCCACCACCAATACAAACCCTGCCTCCTATTCCTTCCCTCCACCTCCCCATCCTTCCCCTTCCAGTCACTCCGTTCGCTATAGAGTTGCTACCCTAGCAGGGTAGCCGCTCATGATAGCTATATAAATAAGTTGCTATTTCTACAGTTGCTCATTTATTATCACTATCATCATGGACTACCCTGTCAGGCTACTATGGCAAGAGGGCCTGATAGAAGTAACTACTCCTGAGCTCCTTCTATCTATAGCTAGTGTAGGAGGTAAGGAAGAAACCTGAACTCAGAGAATTATTTGGGAAGGGGAAAAAGACCCCCTCTTAGACGTGCACCAGGGAGAGTAGCATCAAAAAACAGTCATTTTTGGTGGGCCACAAATAGCAAATATGAAGGGCAAATCCCACTTCAAAATGAAACAACAAAGGAAGAAAATGGTTACAATTTAGAAATACCTCTATGACATGTTAGCATATTAAAAAAAAACAATGTTCGCAGCATTTCAAAGTACTGTCAGTCCACAATGTGAGCCACCAGTTGTCAGCGTATCTGCCCTCGAGTGATCTGATGATGCTGAGGTGGCTCTGCATGTTCAGCTGGGAAATAAAGCTCACTGTAGAGCTAATATCTAACACTTTTAAACGGATTTCAGATTCTCAGCATCATGCTGCCATGGCCATCTCAGACCATTTTTTAACATAAATTCCAAACTATGGCCTGAAATGCTAACTCATCTTAAAGATGGTTTAGTCTTTCATAGCAGACACAGATTCAAGTCTACATTTGATAGGTAACCCTAAGACAAAGGGCATTGAAAATCCTTCTCAAGATGTAACATCATAGCATTTAAAAAGTAAATTCCTCTATCCCAGCATTTTCCCTAGAAAGCTTGAGCAAAGATGCTTCCTAAGAAGCTAAGAAAAGAAAAAAACATGCAGTCAATGACCTGAAAAGAGAGGAGGATTTATTGACCAGCTAAACTCCATAGGGTATGATTGCTGTTGTCATTCACGTGGTCACATCATTCTTCTAGTGGAACAGAGTAACATTTGGATGTGTGCTAGCTTAAACTATGAGAGAATACTGTACATTTATGAAAAAAAAAACAGACAATGGTAGACTTTTTTATACATATACTTCTTGCTCCCCAAATCACTTACCCTAGTCTGCTTGTGACTGTCCTTTCATTAACTACCTCCTGCCGTCAGCTGTCCATGATTTCCCCAGTTGTGACAGGTACACTAACCTGCAATATTGCTGGAGTATTTACATGTAAGAAATCAATAATACTCTTTTGGGATGAATCTGGGCCTTAATGAACAGCAACATATCAGCATATTGGAACTCAGCAAACACATGTGTCCTACTGACATGCTCTTTCAATTGTTCAGTGGTTCCGCTGCTCAGCTGGGCAACCATGTTGCAGTCAGGCAGTGATACATATCATCCAGCCACTCTTTTCAGAACTTGCACCATCCCTTTACCAGCCTGCCGCAGACATTTGAGATCTGTGACAGAAATTCTGATCACCTGCTGAGTAGCTCAATGGCTACTGACAGCATTACAGACTACCCAATATGTCACACTTGATATACTTCAAATAGTATTCTCCAAGGAGATGAAAGAACATCCTGTCACATTTGTCTATTTAACTAGAGATGTGCGAGATTGCCAAATTTTGTTACGCATAATATTTCACATAATTCGGCCGTTTCACAAAATTTTTCACGGAAATTAAATGCGGAACTTCACCTGCGGAGTGCAAAATTTTGCCTGCGGAATATGAAATTTCACCTGCTAAATGGTGAAATTCACCACTTGCTAGGGAAATTTTGGCATTTTCAGGTGAAGTTTTGTATTTCGCGGGCAAAATTTCTCAACTTCACATCCTGTGAAATATTTTGTGGTATGGCCAAATTACACAAAATATTCCACACAGAGAAATTGACAGTTTTGCTGGCATTTCACCCACAAAATGTAATTTTGCAATATCTCTGTATTTAACTGAGGACTAAGTAACAGTATTTACCACCTACTGGCATAGTAACAAATGAAACTGCCAGCAGATACAGGCCTTATGGTCTATCTAGTCTGCTCGAGTGTGTAGCACCTCAGCCTTTAGACTGTAGCTGCTCTCCCCTCCCATTTCCACTTCCCCCTCTGTATTTCCTCCTGCTTCCTTCACCAAACCTCCCGTCCCTCCTCAGTTTGGATCCTCCCTTTGTTCCTGTCCCAACTCCTCTTGAAGCTGCTTACCGACCTCTAGAATATCACCTCCTCTGGCAACATATTTCACCCTGTAACCACCCTTTCCATGAAATAATACCTCCTCATTTCCCTCCTAAATTTTCCTCTGTCCAGTTTCAGACTGTAACCTCTGGTTTCCATCCCACCTTTAATTTGAACATACTGTTGGTATTTACTTTGTTTATGCCTTTCAGGTATTTGAAGGTCTCAATCATATCCCCTCTCTCCCTCCTATCCTCCAGGGAATACATATTGAGCTCCCTCAGTCTCTACTCATATGGCTTGTCCCCCAATCCAAGGATCAGTTTTGTTGTCCTAAAAAGCACCCCCTCGAGTAGTTTGATGTCCTTTTTATGTTTGCTTGCGTGCATGTGCAAGAAACATTATGTGACAGCTTAGGAGAGAAGTGGGTTGTGGAGGTGGAACACTGTGGCAGCCAACAGGGGCACTGCATTTGGGGGCTTGGCACTGGTTGACCAATGCAGACCCAGTGTCCTGATGACACTGGTTCTGCAGAAGTGCCACCAAGTGGAAATGTTTTCGCCGCTGCAATCAGGGGCCACCTCGTCATTGCAGCATCAGCCATTTCGCTGCAATGAGGGAGCGACCCATCATTGCAGGGTGGTACCTTGCCGTCCACATGCCCCCCAACTCAGTACATTTGCCAATGAGGGAGCCCACTCCCCGTTAGCATACTGTAACCCCTCCCCCATTTGTCGTGTGCCGAGGGGTTGCTCAATCCCCCCCTCGGCATCATGCACCCCCCAACAGTCCTTTTTTGTCAATGGGGGGCCCAATCCCTGTCAGCTTTAGTCCCCACCCTTCCCAGTAAATTTGCTGATGGGGGAGCCCACTCCCTGTTGGCATAATGTTTCCCCTCAAATTTGTTGTGTGCCGACGGGGGTGCCCAATCCCCCATCGGCTACAGTCCCCCCAAAACACTTAAGTGGAATGCTGGGAGCACACCCCAGTGTGCCAAATGTCCCTGTTAAAAAAAAAACGTGATTTTTTTTTTCTTTAAACCTGTAAAACAGAAAACAGTCCCTCGTTGAGTCTGGAGGACTGTCCCCCAACCCAAGCCCACCCTCTGCAGACCCTGTCTCCCCACACCCCCCTCACCCCATACTTACCTCCAGAGCCCAGTGCGACGATATTCAGTGGACCGGGAACACATCTGCACTCTTCAAAGCCAACTGCAAACTGAAGAAATGCTGGTAAGCTGTATAATGGCATAAATAGGGTTTTTTCAACTTTGGTGCATATCTCAGCCATTTTTGGGAATTTTGGCACCAAATTTTCAACATGGGGTTTTTGGTACCCCTCATCATGAATTCAGCCACTGTCATGGCATTATTCAGTCCCGGAAGGTGATTTCAGAGTCACTGCGTGGAATCACCTTTTGGGACTAATTAATGAAACAACAGTGCCACTGTTCATGAGGTGGGCTCTCAAAAAGCCTACGTTGCAAATTTGGTGAAAAAAATCAAAAAAATGACTGTTTTACAAGCGTCCATTGCGCAGTTTCCACGCAAACTCATAACTTCACAAATCTGTAATATTTTCACTCCAGATTTTCAACATTGGCATTTTTCTACACCTCCTTATGAACAGTGCAGTTGTCATTTTACACATCCTGGCCAAAATGTGTTTTCACACTTCCAGCTCACAATAGCACGGTCGCTGTGGGAAATCAGTTTTCGGGATAGATTGAGATAATGGCAGTGACACTGTTCATGAGCAGAGGACCTAAAATAACTAGGTGGAAAATTTGGTGATGAAAGTCCATAAAATGATTGTGTTACAAATGTGCATTCCGCAGTTTCCACACACACTTGTAACTTCGCAAATTTGTAATATTTTCATGCCAGATTTTCAACACTGGCATTTTTTCACACCTCTTTATGAGCAGTACAGCTGTCATTTTTCACATCTTGGCTGAAATGTGTTTTTGCAATTCTGGCGCAAAATAGCGTGGTCGCTGTGGGAAATCAGTGTTTGGGACAGATTAAGATCGAGCGAGTGAGAAAGGGGAAGTGACTGAGCTCTGTTGGGACTGCTGCAGATTTCTTTGTGGGCAGAAAAAGGCACCAATGTAGGCAGTACCCCAGTACAAAAGGGCAGTCTGCAGCGCCAGGAGAAATGGAATAAGCGAGTGAGAGAGGGGGAGTGAGCAAGTTCAGTGGAGCTCTGTCAGGACTGCTGCAGATTTCTTTGTGGGCAGAAAAAGGCGTCAATGCAGGCAAGGGTCCAGTACAAAAGGGTAGCCTGCAGCACCGGGAGGAACAGAATGAGCGAGTGAGAGAGGGGGAGTGAGCAAGCTCAATGGAGCTCTGTCAGGACAACTGGATTTCTTTGTGGCAGGAAAAAGGCGCCAATGCAAGCAGGAGCCCAGTACAAAAGGGCAGTCTGCAGCGCCAGGAGAAATGGAACAAGCGAGTGAGAGAGGGGGAGTGAAGGAGCTCAATGGAGCTCTTTCAGGACTGCTGCAAATTTCTTTGTGGGCAGAAAAAGGCACCAGCGAAGGCAGGAGCCCAGTACAAAAGGGCAGCCTGCAGCACTGGGAGAAACAGAATGAGCAAGTGAGAGAGGGGGAGTGAGCGATCTCAACGGAGCTCTGCCAGGACATTAGAGTTGCCTGCCCTCCCGCCCAGTGTCCTCTGTGGTCCTATATAACAGCAGGGTCTCTGGGGTGCAGACAAGGCAATGATTGGATACTTTGAGGAGTGCTGTAATAATACAGATTTAGTTGTTCTGTTTATTTCTCTAACTGAGCTGAGTAATACTTGGAGTGCAGTAGGATTTCTAACCGGGCTAAGTGAAACTATATGGTAGCTGAGGGGTGAAAAACAGACAAGGAGGCTTTAGGATTGCTACTGTAATGCAATATCTAATGGATGAGATTTGAGACTGAATTACCCAGGTCAGCAAGGGGCCAGTAGGGGGACTAGTGTGGGGGAAACAGGAATTTGAGTAAATAGGGGCCTAACAGTTTTAGTAGGGTACAGAACCTGGGAGTAAGAGCCTGTAACATAAGATGAGGGCCAAAATGGGGCAAGTGCCACATGTCAACAGGGCTGGCATCTTTGGAAGGAGGTGGGGTGTACAGGTACTGGGTCCGCCATGATCCTGGACTGCACTTGGTGGATGGTGGGGTGTATAGTCTGTAGCGACTGGCTAGTTTGAGGGAGGAACTGTGGAGGTTAGGAAGGAGTCTAAGTGGCAGGGCAGATGAGTATGGTAGGCATCCTGGCTGGGGGGGGGGATAGGGGATGGCAAGGGGGGATGGAGGAAGAATAACTAGGGACTGAAACCAACCCCAGTATCAGAGACACTAGCAGAAAAGAAAGAAGAAGGGAGAGAGTGCCCTAGGTGAGGGCAGGGGGCCTCCTGATCGGGGAGGAAGAGACCACGAGAAGTACCAGGGGAGAGAGCAGATGGCTGTGGGTAGGGAGGGACAAGGGGTGCCATGGAGGGGAACAAGTAGGAGGGGGGAACTGATAGGAGGAAGAGATGTAGGACAGGTATCAACTATGAATAAACTCAAACCTCCACTATGGGACAGAAAGGGGGAGAAGGAACATACTGAAGGGGGGAGGACAAGCGCTGCATGAGAGGGATGGCAACAGATAGGGGAAGAGACAGTGAGGACAAAAGGGTAGAAGGGGGCTAGTAAGGAAGGTGGATGCAGTGACTGAAGGAGAGAGGGCTACGGGAAGGGAGGAGGATGGGAGGGGCATCACTATCGGGGTAGAAGGGAATGGAGACTCTAAACTGACAATAGCAGGGATAGGAGAGGGGTTGGAAATCAGCAGGGGAGGTCGACATGGGAAGCCCAGTAGGAAGTATTCAGGCTGGGAAGGGATTCAAGGGGGATGGGAGGAATAAAGCAGAGAAAAGGGATGAGGCAGAAGTAGGGGGTACAGATACAGAAGTCACAGAGGGTGCAGTTGGCAGGGGTAAGGGACATGGAAGAACGAATACTGGGGTGATGGAAGGGGCATTAGAAGGGAAAGGGGGTAAGGGGTATGGGGTACTCATTCTGTGGGATTCTATGCTGAAATGGATGTGATGGGGTGGAAAGGGGGAAAGGCACAGCCATATTTGGGTTGACAGTGTCCCCAGATTGACTGCAGAAGGGACAGGGCAGGCACTGCTCAAGCGTGCAGCGAGGGTGAGGAAGAAACCTCATTTACTGTTGCATGTGGGTACAAACAACTTGGCGGGAGACACTGTGGAAATAGTGAGGGAGAGGTTTGAGTACTTGGGCAGGCAGTATGAGGGGTTGGGGAAGTTGGTGGCATTCTTGGAGGTACTGCCGGTACCATGTACAAGAATGGCGAGGAAGGGTAGGCTTGAGGAGTTCGAGTGGCTGAGGGATTGATGCCACATGAAACATTATGGGTTAGTGACTAACTGGAGTAGGGTCTGGAAGGGAATAGTGACTTGTATGAGGGGGACAGGGTACACTGGAGCAGGAAGGGAAGGGCAGTATTAAAGGCAACATTGCTGCCAGGCCACTGGCGCTGAGGGTTGAGGCGCTGGACGCCACACCTTGCGCCACGCTGACAACCCGGGTTCGAACGCAAGCTCGGGCCATCAGGGGTTGGCAAGGGAGGGATAGGATTGAGTGTCCGGAGGACTGCTCTCCTAGCCTGGGGAAGGATCCAGGGACCCACTGCTCTGTAGTGGCCCCTGGTGACGACCCCAGGCACTACTGCTGTGGTGCAGTAAAGATTGGCGCAGTGTGGTGACATTGGCACACTGTGCCTAAGCATCATTGCACGCGCCCGCACTCCACAAGGGAGAAAAGTGGAAAATGGGCTACGGTCAGGCAGCATGAGCATCCGACCCCCGCCTCCCCAAATGGCGCCTCAACCAAATCCTGTTCCGTGGGTTGACCTGGGAAGCTCCTCACCACCCTACCATGGGGGTAATACGTCGAGGTGAACAAGTCAGCCTGATGTTGGGAGCAGGGCTAGGGAGATCGGTTGGGATGACCAAGCGGACCGGAGCCCAGTGGAGAAAATATGTAAAAAAAAAGGCCAGGATTAGAGGGTTTTATCTCTACTAAGGTGGATTTAAACAAATTGGGGGCGAGGGTGGCCAAAGACTGAGGTTGGTAGAAAGGTCCAGGCAGGGGAGCCTGATGAGATCATCGCCCTAGATATAGGTAAAGGCGGAGGCATAGTAACCTTGGAAGGGGGCAGGCAGAGTGGTCTGAGTGTAATACAGAAGGTACCACCACCCGGTAAGAATAAAGAGGAGAAAGGGTGCAGACTACTAGGAGGAGGGACACAGGCCAAGGAGCAGAAGAGTGAGGAGAAGGAGGGGTATGGGTGGAAGGTGGTCTGACTAAATGGATGGAGAGCTGGTTACAGGGGATGGTGCATAGGGTGGAGGTGGTGGGGTAGCTCTCAGCATCCAGAGCAGTGACAAGCAGGGTGCTGCAAGGCTTAATGCTTGGCCTAGTGCTATTTGGGCTCTTTATCTTCGATATTGCACATGGAGTGGGGAGCAGGGTTAGTCTGTTCGCACATTATACCAAATCAAAAGCAAATACTTCCAGAAGCAGAGCCCCCCACACACACACACACACACCCACACACACTCCCCGAAAAGCTGCTTAAAAGCCTGCAATTCATTCAAATCAATTTCATTTTCTTAATTACTTGAGGTTCATAGGAACCCCAATGCTGGGTATAGGATGGGGATAGGTACTGATACGCACTAGACATGAAAGGGTCCTTAAGGTTATTATATTAGAGGACCTCAAGATGGCAGTAGAATGTGACAAGGCTATGGGCAGGGCAAATTGGATTCTGCAGTGCATAAGGAGTGGCATCTCCAGTAGGAGGAGAAGGGATGTTGTGCTGCTATTGTATCACTCCCTGCTATACCCCCAGCTGGAGTACTGTGTCCAGTTTTAGAGTCCACACTTCAGAAAGGACATAAGGTGGAGGTTTTCCAGAGGGGGGCAACTAAAATGGTTCAGAATTTTCACAGGAATCCCTACAAGGAAACACTCTGGAAGAGAGCAGGGTGAGTGGTGACATGATCAAAACCTATACAGTACCTCAAAGGGATAAAAAGGATACAGTTTGGGAGTTTCCTTCAAATGAGGATGAGCATCCAAACTAAGGGAAATACAATGAAGCTGGGGGCGGGGGCATTCAGGATAGATGTGAAGAAATATTTCTTTACTGAAAGGGTAGTAGACGCTTTGAACAGACTGCCAGGAGAAGTGGTGGAAGCTAAAATGGTAGGGGGCATGAAGCATGCATGGGATAAATATAGGGGTATATTAGAAAAAGGGGAAGGAGGGGGTCAACAGAGATCAATAGGGCTATGGAAGTGGAGTAGGTTCAAGTTCAATGCAGGAAAAATCCATTAAGCAAGCTCATTCACAAGGAGGTCCTGATGGACACAGGCAGAATAAGACATGCAGTAACATATACAGGCAGGAGTTACAAGTAGGTAGAGTACACTTGAGCAGACTGGGTGGGCTGAGCAGTCCTTTTCTGCTGACACATTATATGTTTCTATGGCACCATGTGTTAATTCAGGTGCAGTATTTATGTGAAGTTGGGCCTACCATACATCCAGATGTAAGGTACAGTAAATTACTGAATTAGATGCAGCCCACTTACAGTACAATAAACAGAACCCCAGTGCTCCGAGAAACCTTTACTCTTCATAAGACTGCTTAAAAAGCTGGGGTTCTATTTGCAGTGTCCACACCAGTATGCTGATCTTAAAATCGACGCCGCATCTGAATGAGTACTTGATTCTTGCTCACTCCATTTCTTCCCCACTTTGAAACCTGCTTGTCCTGAATTACTTTTGGGCTGGCAGCACCTCGCCTGTGTTGGAAGATGACCAACAAGCGGTACTGAAAGATGTCAGACTTCACAGACTGTGACGGAAGCTGCTCATGGACAGACATAAGGCAATTCTACTGGGTGGTAGGAGGAAGTAAGCTGTTGATTAGCTAGAATCTGCAGCTTATCCATCAGGTAGGGAAATGGGCAGACTAGGTGGGCCAAGCAGTCCTTATCTGCCATTAAATTCTATGTTTCTATGATTCTCACCCACCATCTTGGCAAGAAGAAGGCTGCAGCTGTGACCACTGATGACTGTTGGGATGTGGGGATGGGGGGACCAAAGGGCACAGACAAAAGAAGATAAAATTATAATAAAAATTGTGAGACCTTTACCAGCTTTCCAAAACGCTTACCAGTAAAAGAACACTCTATGAAGTTTTTCAAATGACAACACAATCTGGTGAGCCCTCTGTCTGCAATCTGACACCAGGCATCAACCAGTATAAAACTGCCTAAGAAGGCAGTGTGGTCCTGTGGTTACTGAAATACTGGAGATTACGGATTTATAAGAACAAAATAATATCACACAGAAGCTGGCACATATGCCTATAGCAGCTGTCCCCTGTTCTCAGCAGTTATATTTATACCCTTGAGGTACTTGAATGTTTCTATCATAACCCCTCTTTCCCTCCTCTCTTCCAGTGAATACATATTGAGGTCCCTTAATTTCTCCTCATAAATCTTGTGTTGCAAGCTCTGTACCATCTCATTCGCCCTTCTCTGGACCATCTCCAGCCTGTTAATATCCTTACAAAGGTGCGACCTCCAGAACTGCACACAGTACTCTGTGTGAAGCCTGACCATGGTTTTATATAATGGCATCACTACCTCCCTCCCTCCTTATGCTGGTGATACCCCTGCCTATGCACCCCAGCATGTCACTGGCCTTCCCAGCTGCCTTACCACTTTGACATTTTCAGGTCATCTGACATAAGAACCCCTGGGTCCCTTTTCTTCTTTGTGACTGTCAGCAACCTTCCCCCCCATCCTGTACCTTTCTGCAGGGTTTCTGTGTCCCAGGTGCATAATTTTGCACTTTTTTGAATTAAACTTCAGTTGCCAGTCCTCAGACTATTTCTCAAGCTTCCCCAGGTCCCTCCTAATTTTATCCATATTTTATTTACTCAGCTCATTTATCAGCCTCCTATGAGGGACAGTGTCAAAGGTTTTGCTTACATCAAGGTAAGCGTTGTCCACTGCCCCACCCTGATTATTTCCTTTGTCACCCAGTCAAAGAGATCAACCAGATTTGTCTGACATGACCTCCCCACTGTGAATCCATGTTGCCTATGGTCCTGGGCTGAAGTGAGGCTGAATGGCCTATACTTCCCTGCCTCCTCCCTACTGCTGAATTTGTACAGAGGGACCACATTTGCCCTCTTCCAATTCTCTGGTACCACCCCTGTGTTGAATGACTCAGTGAACATGGTTGCCAGAGGTACTGCTATTCCCTTCACAGATCTTTTAATATCCTTGGGTGTATGACATCTGGTCCCATTGTTTTGTCCACCTTCAATTTACTCATCTTCTGCAGGATTCTTCTGCCTGTGAATGGACTATTGTCCACCTCTTCATGCCTTTGCAACTTCTGTACTGCTGTGGCCCTTGCCCCTGCCCATCTTCTGTGAATACTGAACAAAAAGACATAGTGGATGTCTTTGGGGGGACACATGACAGTTCTTGGGCATGGTACTTTCACTTCCAAATACCTAAACAGCACATATATGCAATCAACATTCGGCATTGACAAATGCTTGTTTCCATTTAAGTTTTCCTCAATTCGGGGCACCAGGCAGCTACCGCTGAGGTCCTATCCTCGAGAGGACTTGATCTGCCACCCAGCTCAGGGGCATCATCCTGCCTGCCCCAGTTCACCCTTTTTACATTTTTTCCCTATTATCCTGAGGCCCTGGTACACGGGCATGCATATGCTCTGAGGCTCCGGTGATGGCCTCGTCCTCCCATGCTGCCTAGTGCCAGGTCCCTCCTGGGCTTGGTGCTGCCCCCAAGCCTTCACCTGGTGGCAACCAAAAGCTGGGGAACTCCACATCCCTCCCCAGATGAGGAAAGCTGCCTGGAGGCAGCTGAATCAAACTCCTTGCCCCCCCCCAATGGCCGTCCCGAGGCGACCCATGCTCATTCCCGAACATGGGTCACTGGTGTAGGAAGAGGAAAGGTGAGAGTGCCTCAGCCTTCTTCATCACTAGGCCAGCTTACTCTTCCCTTTTTATGGAAGGTTATTGAGAAGGCGGTGGTGGAATAGCTGTTAGAAAATAGGCTTAAAAATCTGACAAACCTGATTGATTGGCAGGGGTACATTAACTTACAGGTAGAGCCCTCTGAATAACAAATACCACCCTATAATACCCTTTAACCCACTAAAGTATCCTAGTGCCCACCCTGCTTTCTAATTGGCCAAAACCACCCCAAAGAATTTGAAATTGTCACCATTTTTTTCCCTAGCTTAGCCAGAGATCCTGGCCCCCTCCTCCCTAACACTGCCCAGTTCATGTCCCACGACTCAGTCTCACTTTTGTTTAATACATTAAAAAAATAACTTTAAAAAGTGCTCATGTCCAAAAACAAAATATTCATCTGTCATTTTTCTTCAAATGTTTGACACTGCAACTCTTGATCAGACACATCCCTGAAGCCGATATACCTCGTCGCAGACACTGAAGCACTACACAACACACTGCAAATGGGCTGTCTTATTTCATATGATTCCGGCACCAGAAATTCAAAATGTAACAGCCGTTCAGTGTTAAACTTCAAAAATAAATATTTACTCCACTCCTGTGCCTCGTTATATCTCTCCGTGTGAACTTCCTGATTTTAGATAGCAGACTCCCGTAAGGTCACGAGCCTAAGAACAGCAACTTCCCAGGAGTAAAAAAAAAAAAAAGACTTGTGCAAGTAGGGCAAACAACTCTTTTTTTTTTTTTTTTAGTAGAACAATGATGCCAAGAAACTGCTGGGAAAAAACTGTACAAAAACACTCCATGACTTGTTCCTGAGGTGTGTGTGAGGTGGGAGTGTACAAGAGAATGGATCTCTGGGGGCTGGCAAAAAGAAGATGGAATAAGACAGAAACAGAGGGACTACTTTCCAAGAGAAACAGTAAAGCTTCAGTCTTACTCTATTTTTTTAAATTGTTTCTTTAATTTTTTTAAATCCCACATAAAAGTGCCACAGGGAGCCCATTTTCTAACAGCAATAATACCCTCCAGGTTGGGTGGTATGGGCAATACTGAACCTTCCAGGGGCTATAAGGCCCTCCGTCTGCAGTGTTGGGCCTCATTACCTCCCTGGGCAGTCTGGTATTGCCCAATACTGTCCATCCTGTAGGATATTATTGTATTTTTAGACTGCTTAGAGAGTCTTTCTATCTTTGAACCTCTCCATCTGGGTTTCCGACCTCATCACAGCACTGAGACAGCTTTGGTCAGGGTGACACATGATCTCCTCAAGGCAAGGGACTGAGGGCAATACACTATCTTGATGCTCTTGGAACTTTCTTCAGCATTTGACACAGTAGATCATGGGGTGCTGATTGATCAACTGAGGAACTATGTGGGCATTACTGGTGCAGTATTGCACTGGTTTAGCTCATATTTGACTGGGAGGATGCAACGTGTAGTCCTGGAGAATTCTGCCTCGGGACTGTCCATGTTGCCTTCCAGTGTTCCTCAGGGATCGATCCTTGCTCCCATTCTATTCTCTGTTTACATGCTGCTACTTGTCGAGATCATAAGGAGGTACAGTGTAGGGTTTCACTGCTAAGCAGATGATATCCAGTTGTACCTGTCTTGTGCCCTTGATGACATCTTGTTGTCTTTGATGCTGGACCATTGCTTGGCTGAGATGAATGACTGGATGGCTGCCAACTGGTTATATCTCAAACCAGGTAAGACAGAACTCATGGTTATCAAACCTGGGCACTGGGGCTTACCTGCTGGTGGAGATGTTGCCCTCCCTTTATTGGGTGGTCAGCAACTTTCTGTAGTGACAGCGGTCAGAGATCTCGGGGTCATATTGGATGACAGACTGACCTTTGAACAACAGGTGTCATCTATTGTCTATTCTGGCTTGTTCCACCTCTGGAACATTGCTAGGATCCAACCATTTTTAACCCAGGATGACCTGGTGATGATTATCTATACCTTTGTCACCACGTGGTTGGACTACTGTAATGCTTTATATCTAGGGCTATCTGTAGATCTCATGCATTGACTGCAGCTGGTGCAAAACGCTGTGGCCCTTATGTTGGTGGGCTCCTCGTTGAGGGGTCACATCATTCTTGTCCTACGCGCTTTGTACTGGCTGCCTGTACGTTTTGCACATCACCTTCAAGATTGGCTTGTTAACATACAAGGCCCAGTGTGGATTGGGACCCCATCATATCCATGCAGCCAACTCGGGGGAGGCCTTCAAAGCCTCTTAAAACATTTTTATTTGAGTCATTTTAATTTTAATCTCTGGGTATATTTTATTGTTTACATTTTGAATAGGTATGTAAAGCACTCAAAGCCATCGATAGATTGAGTGCTATATAAATAAAATTTGCCTTTCCTTATTTACTTTATGTGCCTGATTTTAAAAGGAAATCTTGGATGCAAACTGCCTGGGTCAAAGGAATATGAAGAAAGTGGCACCTTGCATAAAAGTGTGTGGCAATCCATTTTTTGAATGCAGGCTACATCAGAATTGGGATGCCTTGTGCATAAGCCACCATTTGCCACCCTTGCAGCAGAAGTGCCCTTGTGCCAGGTTGCAAGGGGGCTTGTGCCAAAGCAGGGCTGCGCCATCCTTTTTTTTGCCATTTTAGAAGCCCCACTGTGGTGATGACAGGGGGCCAACCTTGGACCAGCCAGAAGGTGGTCTAAGGGCTATGTACCACTGCTGGGCTGGGCAGCGATTGGGGGGCTGCAAGGATGGGACTGGGAGCAGAGGAAGCACAGGCAGTGGCCTAATGAGTGATAGGGGCATGGTGGCAGTGTTAGGGTGATAGCTGTTTCACAACACCTTGTCTGCCAATATTGTCTGTTTTATTCCATGATGTGGAACCTATGTAAAGAGCTTGAAGCTCAAAGGTACTAATTCCAAGAATCTAATAAAGATAAAGATAAAGGTGGCACCCTGCAGGAGTGCCCTCTTCTAGTACAGACTGCCAATTGACCCAGGTACAGAGGGTTTGGCAGGAGGGACTGGGACATAGCTGTGGCACCCACCCCATAGGTTCCAATGACCCCAACACCGTCGGCATGCAGCAGTGGCTGCAGCCTGTGGGGTGCAAGTGATGGATAGGAACTGTCCCTGAGCACTGTGACAGTCCCCTGGTACACAGCCGCCCCATGTGGAAGTAGGCTGCTGCCCTCTGACAGTGTTGAGGTCATTGGCACTTATAGAGCAGGTGGCATGGCTGCGTCCCCTGACACCAGATCCTGGTCCCTCCCTGCCAAACCCCCTGTACCTGGGTCAATCAGCTGTCTGTAACAGCAGCACAGGGCACCTCTTGCAGGGTGCCACTTCATCACCCATACATTGCCTTCAGTGCCATTGCTCCCTAGGCCGCCACCCCCCCCCCCAGTTTAGCCATTTCTGGCTCAGTCAGCCATTGGACTGGACTTGAAGGGGTTGTGAGAATGCACTGCTCCTGGATTTCTGGGGGCACCTTCCCCCCACGGATCACCTGCGCAACTTTGAATCTCTGCCAGACTCCCTCAAAGGCACGTCCACCTTCCCCTGCTACTGCAGCCAACTGAACTCAGGAATCAGGATTCTGGGTGGTGATAACAAGTCTGACAAAATTTGGAATTCATCTGTTTGTTTCCCTGTTGAGCAATTCCCAGCTCAAGTCAGTCACTGGACTGGACTTGAGAGGGTTGTGAGAGTGCACTGCTGCTGGATTTCTGCACCGTCCTCCAACTGATTGCCTGCACAAGTTTGAATCTCTGCCAGACATCCTCCAAGGCAGGTCTGCCTTCACCTGCTACTGCAGTCAATCAGTCGTCCGTGTCTATTATTTCACTAATGGCCCTTCTAGCTGCTTCTCTGTGCAAAGGACCATACCTGCTAAGGACAGTTGTCTGCCTTGAGTCTGCTGGAGTCAGCTGGTCTGCCAGCCACTCTACTCCTTGCCTTACTGGTCATATTGTTGATGTGTCCAGTATTGTAATGGACAATATCTGCATGCCTGGTCATTGGTTTTATGCCTCACTATTTGCTTAAATATTGTTTCTGCAATTGATCTTGTTGTCTCCCCTAGCTGATTTATTCATGATTGCATCTTCCTGCTGCTGCCACAGCCTGTTCCCATTCTAACTTTGACACTTTATCTTGCTATTGCCTAATATGCTACAATTCCTATTCAGATACTTATATCAAGCTATTGCCTAATGGTTTACTATTTCTTGCTGTTATTCAGCTCTAGTCCTTCCCATCCTTCCTCACTGACCAATTATCACCACTGCCTCATTTTATTGTGTATTCTGATCTCTTAACATTGTGTTTTATTGGTGTATCTGAATATATTTCATTATTGCCTGTTAAGGGTTTGCATATATCGCACTTACATCCTTATTGCCCTGCTCTAAGTGTTACTGCAGCCCTGCTATATTTTATTATTGCCTGCCGAAGCTTGCATATACAGTACTGCATTTACATCCTATTGCCCTGCTCCAAATGTTTCTGCAACCCTGCTTGCTTTCTCCTCCCTAAGTGTTACTACAACTTTGCTTGCTTTCTCCCTCCCCATCCCTCCCTTTACTTGTGCTGTATCTCTTGAGCTACTCTCTCTCTTCCTCCTTCCCTTGTATATTGGCCATAGCTCTAACTCTCAATTCTGGGTCTCCCTACCTTCCCCCCATCCTCTCTATCTGCGCTGCTCCTACCTGAGCCAGCTGATCCCTCCTCCTCCCCTCCCTTGCTGCCTTCACTCTCCCTCCTTTCCTATTACTGAGCTGCTCCTGTCCTACTCATTCTTCCTTCCTTTTTTTGTCAATTGCACAAACTCTCTACATAGGTTCCCCTTATTTTCTTATTTACTGTGCTGCTCTCCTGCTCTGCCCACCCCACTCCTTCCTCACCTGTCCTACCTGTTCTACCTTCCTTTTCCTGTCAATTGCAAGATTTCCCTATATAGGGTCCCCTAATCTTTGTATCACTGTGCTGCTCTGGCTCTACCTGCCCCTCTCCTTTTTCAACTCACCTAATCTACACTCCTCCTTTCGTCCCCCCCATCTCAATCTCTGCATCCCCCTACCCTATCAGTCAATTTTTCACTGTCACTCTGCCACTCTCTCCATTAGCTCTCCCCCCTTCCCCCCCTTCACTCCTCCATTATTCAAGTTCTGATACCACAATATTCCCTGGCTTTCTAATATGTTGCTTATCTCCCTCTCCCTCTCCCTCCTTCCCCTCCTGTTGTCCCTCACTTCCCTCCTTCCCTCCCTATGGCTTTGGTTTCCCTCACCCCTCCCCTTATCCTCCCCTCCCCAGCCTTCCCTCTATCTGTCAGACCCCCTGGTTCCCTGGATGCTCCCTCCTCCCCTCCTCTTAGCTCCACCTTGAAACTCTTAAATCTTTTCTTCTCTCCAGCCCTTCACAGCCTCCGCACCCCTGTCTTCCCCTCAACTACCATGCAGATGTATCTCTGACTCTGTCAAGCTCCTCATCTTGCTGCTGCTCTTAGTGCCAGGTGATGTTGAGCCCCATCCCGTCCCTGTACTCCCTCCCCCCCACTTGTCTAACCAGAGGGTTGAGACTGAAACACATCAATGCCTGAAGCCTCCCTACCCAAGATTGACCAGCTTCAACCACTCATGGTTAATCTTCAACCAGATGTGCTAATAATCTCGAAGTCTTGGCTATCCCCCAAGATCCCTGACTCTGCAATTGCCATCCCTGGGTACACTCTTACCAGGCTTGATCGTGTTTCAAGGAGTGGTGGTGTTGCCATCTACCTCTTCTCTACCATCCAGTTTAGCCCATTACTCTGTCATCTCCCTTGCTGTATGAACTACTTTTCCTCAAACTCTCTCTTCCTTTCTCTGTCCCTGTGTTTGTAGCTGGCATTTATTGCTGCCCTGAGCTAGCTACCTCATCTGTCACTGAACTCCTGACCACTATTGCCACTCATGCCTCATCTGGGGAATTGTTCATTCTTGGGGACTTTAATATTAATTGACTTTCCCCCTCACAATCCAGATTCTGCCAAAATATTAAGCCTGAACCTAACTCAATTGATCACCATCCCAACCTGTCACAATCTTAAATCTCTAAATCAATTCTTGCTGGAATGGGGTCTTACCTTTCACCCCCACCTCATTATAGATTCCAACACCCTCCCTGATGCCATTAGTGACCACCATGTGATCTACTGCATGCACAAAATTCACCATCCTAAAGCCCTCCAAAACTTCTCCAGATCTAGTCCTTCCAGTCGCTGGACTTGTTCTCCCTTCATGCAGACTTGGCAGCTACCGACTGGTCACCCATCTCATCTGCCAGCTTCATTAACTCTGCCTTTAACTACTTCAATTCAAATTTCCTCACAGTTTGGGATTGGCATGTCCCCTTTAGGAATACCAGGGTCTGAGGTTCCCAACTCCCTTGTATTTCTGCAGTTGCTGGCCTGTCTGCATGCATGCGATATTGCTTGGAAGATGCATAAATTCTCTGGGTTCCTTGCCAACTTACTTAAGTACCGAGTGCTTTGCAATGCCTGCACTAGAGCAACTAGGCTTGCTAAGGCTGAAAACTTTGCCTCCGCATTCCAGAACAACCTTAACCACCCCTCCAAGTTCTGGAAGGTAGTCAACTCACTCTTCTCTCCCCCATCCCAGTTCTCCTCACTGGTTCTCAAGGTGGGTAATACCCCAATTTCTGACCCCCTCTCTGTTGTCTCCAAGTTCAACTCTTTCTTCACTTCCTGTGCCTCCTCCCTTCCCCTACCCCTTCCTTCCCTCCCTCCCCTGTTCTGCTGCCCCATCTCCCCCTTCTCCTTCACTCCTATCACCACTGCTGACACCAATAAGGCTCTTCTATCTCCTAATCCTCTCAAGGATAAGAGTCCTGATGGCCTTGACCACAAACTCCTTCTCCTCTCTGCCTCTGCCATTGCCCTACCTGTCACCTCCCTTCTTAACCTGTCTTTGTCCCTTGCCTCTGTCTCTGACACCTGGAAAAAGGTCACTGTTATACCCCTTCCCAAAGAAGGAGACCCCAAACAACCTGGCAACTACTACCCTATCTCCCTGCTCCCCACCTTAGCTAAACTGCAAGAATGCCTTGTGTTGGCTCAACTGTCCCCCTTCCTTGACTCCACCACCTTCTTCACACCCTTCCACTTTTGCTTCTGTAAATTCCACTCCATCACTTCCTCCCTTCTTTGGCTCATTTACTCCATTCTCTCATGGCATGGATCAGGGGCTAAGCACCTAAGCCATCTTTGTCAAGTTGGCCAAGGTCTTTGACATTGTAGCCCACTCCATTTTCCTTGGCAAGCTTGTCAAGCTCAAGGGAGAGGGTCTCTCTGATTCCTGTACTAATCTGTTTTGATACTACCTCGAGTGTAGGACTCAGTCTGTTAGAATTGGAGATTCTCTATCCACCCCTACTCCCTACCAGAACAGGTGTCCCCCAAGGGTCTGTCTTTGGTCTGATACTATTTTTGGTTTTCGTAAATGACCTTCCCACTTCCTGCTCCTCTGCATCCAGTCACATGTTCACAGATGATATTGTACTATTTATCTGTGATTCCTCCCCCTCTGATCGGATGGCCAGGCTCTAGGTGGACTTCAACAGCATCCAGCAATGGTTTCAGTCCAATCAGTTATCACTCATTGCTAAGAAGACAGTCTCCGTGACCTTTGGCACCAGACAGAAGTTCACTAAGCTTACTGCCCTCCCTTCCTTCCACACCTTGGACAGTGCCACAATTGATGATTTTCCCTCATTCAAGTACCTAGGAGTCTAGTTCAACCATTACCTCAACTTTCCTGGCTCATGTGGATACCATTCACAAGAAACTTCACCCTAAACTTGGTGCCTTATACAGGAATAGAGGCTGCATCGAGCTTCCTGCTCACCGAGCTATTGTCCAGAAAAGGATTCTTCCCAATTTTTGACTTCGGTGACATCGTCTTGCTGCTCTTAAGTGTACCCCAGCCAGACTGGACCCCCTCTTTCACTCCTTCTGCTGCTTTGCCTTGGACAGTCTGCCCTGCACCCACCACTTCTTCCTCTATTCCTCCCTCACCCTCCCCTCCCCTCCCTTGAAGCCAGACATCTCACTCACTGTTCCTCCCTGTTTCTTTAAATACTGGACTGGCTCCCTCCCTTCCTACCATACCTCTCTCCTCCCCACCCCTCACCCTCTTCTTACTCACTTCACAACCGTGGCTATCGCTCCCTTACCCTCCCTCCTAGGAAATCATTAGCTTGCCAGGCTGCTTTCTCTTTCCATTTCCCCAAACTTTGGAATTCTCTCCCCTAAACATCCACTCCACCTCTTCCCAGTGCTCACTCTCCTCTCTACTCCATGGCTTCACAACTCGCACTTACAATTGCACCTGATAACTGTCCCTGTTCCTCTACTCTCTTCCTGCTTCCATTGTTAACATCTCCTCACGATCTTCTCCTAGCCCCGCTTCTGCTTTCTTTAGCCACCCCTGTTGTTCTCAAAACCTATGTTTAGCTTTCTCGGCCTCTTCCTTCTTTTAGCATTTTGAACTTTATTTGTACCTCTTTGATACTCACAGAGTCGCAATCTCCTCCCCATCCTCGTAATATTACACTAATATTGTATTGAATGGTTTATTTGGTTGCAGCTTAATTGATCATTATTTAAGCCTTCTACCTGTCTTGTACTTTTTGCTTATGGTTGTTGTACATTACCCTCCTCTTCGTCCTTCCCCTCATGATGCAATGGGAAACGAGCTGTTATCAGCTCATTTTATCCTCACCATCAAGGAGCCACTGCACATACCAAGCACAATCTGTTTAACAGATGTAGATTCCTTTCCATGGATGATTATTTTAGTGCATTCTCATTTACCTGTAGAATATGTTGGTCATCAGTTTGCACAATGGAAATAATATTTGCTATTCATAGTACCACTTGTAGTAACATAGCAATTTAATGTAGGATGTGACCCCACCCAAGCTTTGTAAGTTGGGATCAGTATGCATGCTGTGCAAATGTACTAATTTATGGGGATTCCATATACACTCTACTTTTTAGTGTACACTGTGATTTCCTCAGTAAGCAGACATTTATGCTGGTTTACCTTGAAGGATTGTTCAGTTTTTATAACCCCTGCCTTCACTAGTAATCTGTTTTATCCACCATCCTCTTAGAAAAGAAGTAATACCTGAGATTTTGCGGTAGACTTTGAACTTTACGATATGTATCTGCATACTGCTGGAGTACACCAGATCAAATATCTCTATAAATTCAATCTTGTCCATTCACTTGAATATGCAGAAAGCTGAGATTTTATCCCCAATGCATCCCAGTCTCCAGGGTGGGCATGTTAAGGATCAGAAGCCACTTTACACAGCTAATTCCTCCATAACCCTAATTATTTTAGTGACACTGTATGCACTCGCTCTCTGTATTGTACCCTCTCTTTAACTTCAATGCCCTTTTTGCATTGTGTAGCCCAGTTTTGAACACAGCTTCCCAGGGTAGGCCTTACCAGTGCCTTGCAAAGTGGCAGGATTTCTTGTCCTGCTCTGCTGACTCAGACTCCTTTGATACACTCTGGCATCTGTGACTATTAGATAAGTTTTGTGATCAGGTTTCATATAAGTAAGTAATAAGTCATGACAGGGTGTACATTATAGGATTTTAATCCATGCACCAGGGGTGTAGTAAAGCATGAGGCCAAAGATCAAGTGGCCTTACACCTATAGGAAGTACTTTAAAATGTTATGATGCACACCTGGAGGGAGTTATTACACTTATAAAATGGCTGTATCAGGTGATGTCTCTCAGCCAAATGAAATGTCTAGATGTTTTTTCATGCCATTTTATGATAAAATGTTAATTGTTGTATGATTCTAATAGTATTTTTCTTATGTTACAACTTTTTGGGTCACCCAATCTGAACCTACGCTGTTGCTATAAGTGTTCACCCAGATCTATCTTATAAAGTACAGTAGGTACAAAAGCTATATGAAATTACCCTGGTGTGTGAGAAAACAAAAATAAATGCTAAATAAATTGTGTAAAAGGTATCAAAATGTTATGATTTACAATCCTTCCACAAGTTTTATGTTACTATTTAAAATCCTTTACTAGTTTTATGTTACTATTTACAAGCCTTATACTAGTTTTAGGATTTTTTTTAACAGTGCATTATCAGGTTTTAACAAGTGAGCCTGACTATTTCTGCCTACCGGCTAATCAACACCTGGTTACATGAGACTATGCTAATGGGGAATAATGCATGGTAGAAGAAATGCTTCAGATCAAAAGTTCAGTATGAGAGCTGGCCTGGTGGCGTGGAGGGATGAGGCATCCTGCCTTACCTCTTTCCATGCCGGCAACCCGTATTCACAGTGTGAGCAGGTCATCGAGGGTTGGCTGGGGTGGAGAAGGATTGAGCATCCCAGGGACAGCTCTCCTTCTCCGGAGAGGGAGGTGCTCAGCTGTCGGTACTTGCCTGGCCCCTAGTGGAGGCTGGGGGCTGACACACCAATGCTGTCCATGGTGGGCAGAGGCCAGGCAGGCTCCCACTGGGACACATACAGGAGTGTGCATGGTACCATCATTGGCATCATTGCACACCCTGCCTCTGAGGGAGAAAATGGAGGAAATACAGATCTCCTGGCTAGATGGAGGAGGGACTCACAGGTCCCACTCCCCGAACAGCTGTGGTGCCAATCAGAACTGGATCCAGTCTTTGGTGGGGGCATGGGGTACCCCTGGCCAACCCCACTGGGGGGGGTAAGCCCTGGGGAAGGTGGTCAGCGTCAGCTGGTGGATGTCGGGGGATGGGTCTGGGGCTTCCTCCTGAACATGGACCGAGGAGAAGGGGAAAAAAGGGGAGTATAAAAAAAAGTTCATTATGAAAAACAAACACAACCATATAACTAATCACCACTCACTGCTCCTGAATGACAATAGATCAAATCCCTGATCTTTCCTAATATGCAAAATGACTAAACTGTGTCCTTACAAGTTTCATGCCTGGGGGGTGAAAACATGGAATATGTAAACAAAAATTCTTAGAAGAAATACTTGACTAAAGTCTCTAAATGGGTTATAACATCGACAAACTGATAAAAACAGTTAAAGTGAAACTTGTCCTATTGTACATATTATAACAAAAGCCTGGAATCTGAGGCTGCAAAAGCAGTAGCACTTCAAACTCTAATGGCCATCCTTGAGACTGGCAACATTCTATTCAATGACACTCATATAACTGATTCTTATAAGCTTCAGGGATATCACAGCATCTGTCACTTTCCCTTAAATGCATCGAGACTCACATCATTGCCATCTCATGTTTGTTCCATGAATAACTCCCTAACTGCAAAAGTTGACAGGGGACCATTAAGCATTTTTTTTAAAAACAGCACTGCACAAATCAATATTGTGAAGAAATCTTATTTATTTACTTCCAATGTTCAATTGCCGCAGGAAGAGAAGATGACCTCCTTTTCTGCCCATGAGAAGACCAGGAGATTGACACTGAAGTACCTGAAAATGCTGATACGCTCATGTAGCTTGTTGCCTGGCCATGATCTCCTTCAAAGAACTTGGATAAAAAATCTGTAAAAAAGAAGCTTGTGTAGCTGCAGAATTAACATTAAAAACACTGTGCCTGATGGCTCTGATGGAAGAGGAGGAAGCCTAGTTCTACATAAGGGTGGCCAACTAGAAGCTGAGAGGCACCATTCACAGGAGTCAAAAAAGTAAGCTGTAGAGAAGCTGACTATATTGCACAGAGTCAGAGTTATTTGAAGTGAACTCCCCTCAGCCCAGTTGCCCACATTTCAAAATGTAGAAGGCAGGTTGGCAGCTGGGACTGTGTTGTGGGAGAGGTGCTACTGAAAAAATCTGTCCCTCAAGCACCAACACACATGTGTTTGACCTCCCAAGAAAACCTTGCTGACAGTATTATTGGAGCGATTCCCAAGCTGGGATCAATGGCTGCCAGCTACTTTCAGGGTTAATGTGACAACATTAGTGGAAACTGAGCAAAAAAAGGGGAGTGACCAGTGGATCTGCTGTTCGATTGTCAATGGAAAAAATGTCAGACATCCAAGAGGCACATGTGTCAGCAGTTCTGCCTTGGCAAACACACGTGGCAGAGCTTCTAGACATAGACAAAAAACTTTTGGTTAAGGGTATCTGTGGAGTATATTTTGCGGAAAGCAACAAGAGGGACCACATCAGGGCAATGCCATGGTGCAAAAAGTTAAATATGAATGTAGAAAGAACAGGCGGTTCCATGTGATAACTGCGATCGCAGAATAGCAATCACCGTTATGGTGTGTGTACATCACTGAAAATGAATTGCAGTGCTGTATATTCACAACAACCAGAAAACCAGCAACTGGCTTTCTATGTTATGGGGGGGGGGGCTGTGTCCCTGACCCCCCATCCACCTACCTGTACCCCCCTACTAAAGGATTCTCAACTCAAGGGGGAGTGCATGTTGGGTGCATGTGTGTGTAAAACTTAAAAAATTAAAAAACAACAGACCCAATGCAAAAACATGATTATGCCCAGTATCGAACCCAGCAAACTTCCAACCCACTACCTACCCACCACGCCATATGGCCAGCTTAGCAGCTGACTGCCGCACTACACCCTATATACTCTCCCTCCCCTGCCACCGTGGCATGATGTGGTCCCCCATACATATATATATATATATATATATATATATATGCAAACATCCCATCCCCATAGTTGTCTACCTCTTATCCGGTCGCTACCCTGCAAGGGTAGCCCTGTACACAAGCTCCGTGATTGAGTCACCCTTTTTGAAAGTGCTCCATTGTGGTTGTTTTCTACATGGTATACTGAACAGGCAACATACCAAATGACAAAAAGAGACAACAGGAGCAAAAGAAAAATAAAATATTTTACCATTCATTGGTGCCCCTAACTATGAAAAAAAGTGACAAATCTGTAGGCAAAATGTGAACAAGGTGTGAAAGCCGTACATGCAAAAGCAAGGAGTCTTGGAAATAAAATTCCAGATCTACAGGCCATCCTAGCAAATGCTGACCTGGACATAGTGGCCATTACTGAGTCGTGGTGCACAGGTAACCATGAGTGGGACATGGCCAAACCAAGCTACAGTATATTCCGGTCAAGATGGATAGAGTGGGGAGGAAGGGGTGGTTTTGAATGTAAGAGAGGGTATCAAAGTAATGGAAATGCAGGGAATCTGGGGGGATGCAGAGGTTGTAGATACTGTGGGTCACCATGATGACAGGAACCAGAGCCACTATTCACACTGGAGTGATCTACAGACCACGAACATGAGGAAGAACTGAATAAGGCACTGGGGAAAGCCATTAGCAGAATGGCAGAAAAAGGGGAGGTGCTATTGTGGGGGACTTCAATCTGTCAGATGAAGACTGGAGCCTCTCAACCATGGCTTCGGCTAGAAGCAGAGACATCCTAGACTCCATGCAGGTGGTGTTTCTCATGCAACTAGTCAGGGAGCCCACTCGGCGATAGTGGACAACACCAGACCACATTCATAAATGTTTTTGTTAATATGGTAATTGCATAGAGGCATAGACACTGGGTGATTGGGTTATGGCAATTAGTTTATTTGAGTTGGGGGGCTCCCTTCCCACAAACCCCTTTATGAAAACAAACAAACAAGGGGGTTGTGAGGACAAAACCAATAATAATGGAACGGAAACACAAATGGCAGAAACGTTTTTATTTATTTAAAATTAGTTATATCTGTTAAGGCATTCTACAAGTGTAGGGGTGGTAGTACTTGCTTCATGATTGTGTTACAGCAATTAGTTTATTTGAGTTGTGGGGCTTTACTCCACTTGCTAAAAAGAAAAACAGGGGGGTGAAGCCCCCAAGTGAAACGGTGGTCTGGTGTGATTTCAAAGTGTGTTCCCAGTATCGCTTGAACTTGCGCTTGCTCTGAATTGCCAAGTGTTACATCAATCATATGTAACTTGTACTTACGCTAATCTTTGCATAAACAATGGTGGTCTGGTGTTCTCCACTATTGCCACCCTCTCTTGATGGGGCAATAATCAATCTGGTGCTCACTACCAGGGACAGTATTGCAGACATCAAAGTGGAAGGCCAACCATTGACCAGTGATCACCATACAGTGTGGTTCAGCATATGGATGGCAGTGGAAGAAAAGCAGGGGGGCAGATTTCAAAAAAATGGGTAAATGCCTCTAAGATAGTAGGGGATATAGTCATGATGGGGTGGAGGAACAGTAGGCCAAATTAAGGGATGGTATAGTGAAGGCAACAAACCTCAGTGAAAAAGAAGTGAGTACAAACAGAAGAAGAAATAGACCACTATGCTTTTCAGGGAATGAGGCTGAATGTGTTCAGGCTAAAAAGGTAGAATTTAGAAGGTACAAACAGATGCAGATGGAAGAGGATAGGGTAGCATACCAGGAGAGGCAGAGGGAGGCAGTGAAAGCAGTGAGCAGAATAAAAATGCAAACTGTGGAAAGAATAGCCGAAGACAAAATTATAGGGGACAAGACTTTTTTTTAGATATGTAAGTGATGAAAGGAATACAAAATGATGAATTTGTGAGGTTAAAAAGGGCTGGGGGGACTGTGCAGAGGAGGATAAGGAAAAGGCACATACTGTATTCTGAACAGATATTCCTGTTCAGTCTTGGCAGTGGCAGGGGAAGAGGATGGACCAAATAAAAGCTGAAAGAACACAGTGGGAGGGACAGAGATAGCAACAAGTCCATTCACAGAGTTTGAGTACTGAAAGGATATGCAAATCTGAAAGTGGACAAAGCTATGGGGACAGATTGGGAAACACCAGGGTGCTAAGAGAACTCAGAGTCGTACTGGCAGCACTTCTGACATCCTATTTAACAACTCACTGGAAACAGGAGTAGTTCCATAGGACTGGAGGAGAGCAGATGTGGTCCTCCTGCTTCATAAAAGTGATAGCATGGAGGAGGCTGTCAGGTGTTAACTATAGGCTAGTCAATCTGACATCAGTAGTAGTGAAGCTAATGGAGTCATTTTTGAAGGAAATGATTATGTAGTATCTTGAATGCAGTAGGTTACAAGACCCGAGGCAGCACAAATTCATGGGGAAGGGGTGGAGATCATGTTAGAAAAACCTGATAGATTTCTTCGATTGCGTGACCAGGGAAATAGATTAGGGTGGGCTGGTGGATGTGGTCTACTTAGATGTTAGCAAGTCCTTTGACACCGTCCCACATAGTAGGCTCATTAGGAAACTGAGCAGTTTGGGGGTGGGTCTTAAGGTGGTAAAATGGGTTAAAAACTGGTTGATGGTTAGGAGACAAAGGGTTGTGGTAAATGAAATTCACTTGGGGAGGGAAGATTGCCCAGCAGGGTACCTCAGGGCTCAGTACTGGGTCCAGTTCTCATAAATGTCTTTATAAGAGACATTGCAGAAGAGCTGGAATTGGGGGGGGGGGTATGCTGTTTTGCAGATGACATCAGAATCTTCAATAGTGTGGGCACCCTAGAAGGGGTGGAAAAAAATGTACAGAGACCTGAGAAAACTTGAGACGTGGTTAAGGGTATGACAGCAGGTTTCAAAGTGAAAAAGTTCAAAGTCATGTACCTAGGGCACCAAAACCAAAAGGCAGAGTATAATATAGGGGAGAGGTATTGATGGTAACAAGACAGAAAAGAGACCTGAGAGTACTGCAGTCATATCTGGAAACCTCAAGGTAGTGAGGCAATGTGACAAGGCAATTGAAAAGACCAGTGGCATGCTGGAGTGTATAGGGAGGGTTATCTCTAGGATAAGGAGGGCGTTGTTGTTGCTGCTGTATAGATCATTGTTGAGACCCCAACTGGAGTACCATGTCCAGTTCTGGAGACCACATCAGAAAAATGACATAGACAAAGTGGAGGATGTCCCAAGTAGGGCAAACAAAATGATGCACAGGTTGAATTAGAAGCCCTATGAGATGAGCCTAAGGGATCTTAATATATACACCCTGAAAGAAAGGAGGGAGAGGAGGGATACGATAGAGACCTATACATACCTCACATGGCTGAACAAGGTAGAGGAAGGAAGTATTTTTCAGAGAAGAAGCTGCAAGGGAACAAAGGGACATGCAATGAAGGCAGGAGGAGAACAGTGTGCATGGCAGTGCAAGGACCCAGATGCTCAGGTGGAGCTGTCACCTTTAAGGCAGCCAATTGTTTCCTCTACCTTGTTCAACCACGTGAGGTATTTATAGGTCTCTATCATATCCATCCTCTCCTTCCTTTCTATGTCTTTTTTCTGATGTGGTCTCCAGAACTGGACATGGTACTCCAGGTGGGGTCTCGACAATGATCTATACAGCAGCAACAACACCACCCTCCTTCTGGATTGTCATGAGCTTCCATGTAACAGTCCTAGTTTGCTCACATAACAAATTCCATTTTGACATCAAAAATACAGTTTCCGTATGCTTCTTAGACTGCTTCACTACTGAGTGCTCTAGCATTCCTGTTTTCTCTGACATGTAATGAAGTTGGAACGGGAAAACTTGGGAGAGATGTGAGGAGGTACTTCTTCACCGAAAGAGTGGTGGTGAAAGCCAGGAATGGTCTTTCAGCAGTGGTCGTGAGGGCAAAAACAGTGGTGGGGCTTCAAGTATGCCTTGGATAGTCACAAGGGAATCTTAGTTGGGAACGGGGGGTAGCAGGAGATTAGGTGGAAGCTGCAGAAAAAGTATAGGTAGGGGAAAATAAATTGGTAGACTGGGTGGGTCAAGTGGTCCTTATCTGCTGACAAGTTGTATGTTTCTATGTTTCTAAACCAATCAGATTCTCAGGCATCAAAAAAGGGATGTCTATCTCAAAAACTAGGGGTGGGAGGAAATGATGAGAAGTAATGGGTTCCTTATTTCTCTTTTGTTTCTTTTGATGTCTGCTGGAATTAATAGGTAGCCCTGAATGGCACCCCTAAATGTAAATAGAATAAAAAATTTTAAAAGGAGATTGACAAGCTGGCCCGCTGGGATGGAGGGCTAAGGCACTGGACACCTTACCTCCTGCCACACCAGCAACCCAGGTTCTGAATGGACTAGAGTTGCTCAGGGCTGGCCGAGGGAAAGAAGATGAAGTGTCCATAGACAGCTCTCCTCCTTTGGGTAGGGGGACAGCACATTCTGCTTCTGGCCAGGCATTAATGCTGGATGTTACAGCACTTGGGCTGAAGCATTGTTTAAGGTGTATTAAGAGTGTGCCCCACAAACTATGGTCTTAAGGATAGATGTACTCAAGTTAATGAGACTTTATTTATGTATGGCCAGGCAAGTAATTCTCAGAGTGGATTTTAACTATGGGCTAAGAAAAGAAGACAGGGACTACCAAACTGCAAAACAGTACTTCATTACAAACATTCTGTCACAAATGGTGAATACAGCTGGGTTTTAAGATGCTTATTGAATCCTGCAGAAGCAAGGAGGCACAATTATCTTAGGGGTATCCTGACTTCTTAAATAGATGTTTTTCATTTCCCGATCCCATTTAGTTAGTCTAGCATCTCCCTCTGTTGCCAAAACATTAGAACATTTAATTTTGAATTGTCAGATTGAGGCATCGGCGGCACAGATAATAGGTAAGGCTCTATGGAGACTCAATAGTTCTCTATCTACAGATATCTCTGTCCTATTGGCTTTGGTAGATCTCTACATCACCACAAGATTACTCCTCTGCCTATACAATACAGGTTTGCAATGAGAAAGAAATCTGGGTATTTTTCAGTCATTGGCAAAAATCACCCAGAGAATGAATTATCACATATACAGGACCTGGATTTGCATGTCCAGCTCTTTAAATTAGGTACAACAAAGGGAAGGGGAGTTTTAGACCCTAAATTAAGGCAGTAGAGGCAGAAATTAAAACATTTCAGTAAAATCAGGCATCACCCTTATAAGTCAAATAAAGATTTGGGACACATGGAAAACCACAGACCTTTGATGTTTTCTTTTTTTTTTTGTAACTCTCTTTCCCTCCGGTTCATGGACCGAGCAGCCTCTCTCAGGCATCCAACCGGATCCTGCCTGGCCCGAAGTCTGCCTGTCTAAGCCTCCTTTTTCCTCCCCCTCACCTCATAGCTGGTCCCCCTAGCTTAACCCATCCGGGGTGGGGCTGCGCCTCCTCTTTGGGTGCATGTACAGACAACGTTCCCAGCTGTTTGGCAAGGGCCTGGGTGGAGGAACTGAAAGGCCAGCCAGGATGGACCTGGTGGTAGGCATGGGGGCTGGTGCCATCACCTATTCCAAGGTCTGGGTTTTTTCTTGTTCTGGAATCCCCTCATCCCATGCTTGGCGCACACCCAACGCTCTGGCACATGGCAACCCTGCCTGTGCTGGCCACACTGAGCCCATGCTGCCCAGCATGCTGCAGTGCCCCCGGTCTCCACCGGGGGTCTCTGGCACACCGGGCCATCCCTCCCTCCCTCCTGGGGAGGAGAGCACCACAAGGGCACTCACTCCTTAACCCTCACCTGCTGACCCCCGGCACCCGAGCTCACTCCCAAACTCAGGTTGCCGGTGTGGTGCAAGGTGTGGCGTCCAGCGCCTCAACCCTCAGCACCACCGGGCCCTCCTTTGATGTCTTCTTGAGGTGCCAAGACCATGCTGAACATAGATTTAATGGATGTACACAACTTAGTGAGGAGTTATGCCTGTGCCACCTTGTTGATGGTCTGAAGGTATTTGAATGAATGTGCTGTTGACTGCCCTACTGTATGTGGATACTTTGGCTGTTCGCATGCTTTGTCCCATGGGGAACTACCACCCTGTTGGGGTACCATGAAGGCAAAGGAACCCTTTTGAGAAGGATTCTCTTACAGAAATTTAGGTGTGCTGTGTACATGCAGAATACATGCCACATGCTTAATTGTGCAATGTTTGCATGCGGTTCACATACACAAAGAGAACATATGCGAACCAGGTCTAAAAAGAAAATCAGGTTTGCATGATGCAAGTTTGATATGTGCGCAACAGGTAAGCTGGTGTGAATATATTCTAAAAATTACATCAGGTTCACATGCCGCATGCTTGCCATGTGTGCAGCAGCTAATCTAGTGCAAATCTCATCTAAAAAACACATTAGTTTCTGTTTCTTATGCTACTATACTGCTAGCAGTTACAGTCATTAAAATACATTTTTTATTTGGATTCCCATAAAAATTAGGTAAATTCATTAGCTATACAGGTGTAGACAGTATGGCCTAGTGGTTAAAGGCTGTGAGTTGAAAGACTTGGATGCATGAAGGCCAGGGTTTGAATCTTATTACCCCCATCTTGTGCATGGTGTGATCATGAACAAGTCACTTAATTTTAACCTGTGCAGTTATCAGTGACCACTTGCTTTTTTGCACGCATGCCACATGCATGCCATCTTTCCCAAGTTAACATAAAAATCAAGGTTTCCACACTTGCTTGCTGCACGCATGACATGTGCATGCAATCAGTTCCAATTTAACATTTAAATTATACTTGTGGCATGCATATCACTTGGGTAGTTTTATGTGTGCAGCATGAAAACATTTCATATAATTATTTCAGTAAGGATTCCACCCCTTGTGATGCTGGGGGAGCATAATTTCTTGAGGCTAAAGGTACCTTAGAAAGGAATCCCAAGGAAAGAAGCATATTGCTGGAGGAGGAGGAGGAGGAGGAGGAGGAGGAGGAGGAGGAAGAGAGGATGGTGGGGCAAAGAAACAACGCTTCTATGTGAAGCTGTAGGAAGTTGGCTTAAATAGCTCAGAATAGGGGGGGTGGCTGGTTGTCCTGCCCATTGAACTGCAGGAATAGCTTTTGAATTCAATGGGCATATGCAGCTTAGTGAGGAGTTACACTTGTGCAATGTTTTTGACAGTCTGAAGGTATTTGAATGTGTTGTTGACTGTCACAGGTGGATAATTTTGCATTCATACTCTCTGTCCAATGGGGAACTAACACCCTGTTTACCATGAAGGCAAAGGAACTGTCTTGAGGAGGGTACCACCACTATTATTTATATTTAATTTATTTATTTATTTATCTGAATTTTAGTAATCGAGTAGGCCCACTGAGACCATGCAGTCCCTTTTTCGGTGACAACCCAGGAGACAATTACAGTACAATACAGCTTGATAAATGCATGGACTTACTGTGTACAATGAAATGCTAGTGGGTTCAAGGGCTACATAAAGACTTCAATATAGGTACATAAGCAGCCTTAAAATTTACATTCCATGGGGTTAAATAAGGTTAAACAATAGATACAATTAAATACATTGGAATGTATATATTTACAGAACACTTGGGCAACACAGTGTTTTAGCATTGAATGAAATGTATGCCAAGTGGCAGAAGATGCAGAGAAGATAGTGAATTAGCCAAAGCAGTTGCGGGGGGGGGGGATTAGTAAATGAGAGGTAAGTTCATTTTTGAAAAGTGATAGGGAGGTGCAGTTGAGAATAGTAGGTGGGAGGGAATTCCAGGCAGTGGTGGCTGAGAAGGTGAAAGATCACTTACCCAATAAATGGCGTGGCTTAAGGATAGCCAATAAGGGAAGAGAAGTAGACCTAAGTGGGAAGGCGTAAGGTTTGTGATTCACAATACCCCTAAGAGATGGAGGGCTAAAGAGGTTGACTAGTTTGAAAACAAAGCACAGTGTATGGAATTGTAGCCTAGCATCATAATTGGGCCAATGGAGAGAATGCACTAGAGGTGCAATGGGAGCATATCTCCTTTAGGCTAAATGTACCATAGAAAGGAGCCCAAAAGTACTGCTCAGTAGGTGGTGAACACAAAGACTGAGTGAGGACAGACTGACAGCAAGTAGTAATGTCTCCTAACAGACAGACACTGATCTGAGCAATGACTGACAGTAATCGGCAACTGATAGCAGACAGAGGCATGACTTCAGTAAGGAGAGAGGGAACAGCAGGACAGAAAAGACAGTTGCCATCAACCCCAACTAACAGCAGAAACCTACGAGGGTAGACACTATACTAATACAGATGTACTGTGTTATGGACCACCTCCTGCGGGGATGACCTAATTTTATGACCTTAAGCATGAGAAAAGGAAAAAACCCTATTAAGGAGGAAACTTCTAGGAATCCAAGGCCTTTCTTGCCTTCCCTCCAGGTTAGGGATAACAATAGTGATAGCTCAGCTACTGCAATTTAGAGACCCAATTCAAGGGGAAATTTTGAAAGGAAGGGCTCTCACTCTATCCCTGTAATAGAAATGCCATGAGCATGCCGTGAACCGATCTATGCAGCTAAAGGAGGTTCCCTGTGCAGAAGGCTCACCACCCAAGGTTGGAGGAGGAGAGCAATGACCACTAAAAGGCACTCACTTGTTCTCCACTGAGGGAGGCCTAGAGAAGAAACAATACCCTTGAAAAGTAAGGAATAGAAGTTGGGCCAGTGAGGGGCTGAGGCATGAAGTACTGTATGATGTTCACCCTTGAGAGGCAGAGGAAGGGAAGCAGGTGGAGACCAGGAGAACCTTAGGTGGCTGTAAGGGGGAATAGCTTTCAAAGGTGCTGGCAGGGTGGTTTGCACAGCTAAATGGGCCCTTGTGTATTTAGAGGCCCCAGCCTCCAGCAGATGAAGTCTTAAATGCTACATCAAGAGGTTCTGCTGACTCAATCTGCACAGCCAAATCTTCCCCTGGAGCGTAGGACATTCTCACCCAAAGGGCAGAAAGAGAAAGACTCACCTAAGTAGAAGAACCCACCCTCAACATTAAGACTTCAAGGGAGCAGAGGGAGCAGAGCAAGACTATCAGCATAGAGGGCTGGGAAATCTAGCAGCCATGCTATGGTGGTGGCTGACATGCAGCTGAGTGCAGGAATAGTGGAAGGCCAATGGAAAAGCCTGACAGCCATGAGCTTAAGGTAGAAACAAAATGTAGGTAAGGCTGAATGGCTGATTAAAACATCAAATGAAACTAAAACATGGTATGAGACTGAATAATATGTGCCTGGTCTGAATGGCAAATACATGGCAACCAATTCCATAAGGGAGATCAGTGTTAGTTGATGATGCACTACAGGCTAGGCAGGCTGAGGCAGTAGAGAAGTACAATTAAAACTGGTAGGGAAAAACAAGAACATATGAGATCTGAAAACTAGGAAGCAGCCTGTTGCTGAACTGAGCAAACTAAACCACTACAACACACATGGGAGTTGCAGCCTGCTTGGAGCCAGGTGAAAACATTTAAGGATTGTAGCTGAACTGGGAGATTGCAAATAGTATGGAAGAAAGAGCAAAATGGGAGCCTGAAATAGCGCAAGTCAAAACAAGAACAGCAAAGGCAGGCCACTGTGAAAACTAGAAGCACACAGGAACCAAAATAGAAATAAACAGAAGAGGTAGTTGAGAACAGGAGTGCAGTAGGAATAGTTGACTGAAAAAAAGCACAAACTGCAGCCAATAAGATGGGAAGCAAAATACTTACCTAGAAAGTCAGTGGAGATAAAACCAAACAGAAAGCCCCAAAGCACAAAGGGAAAGTGGGAGACAAACATGGGGGGGGGGGGTAGAGCCTCTGGATGTAGCAAAGACACAGTGCTTCTGAGTGAAGTTGGAGGAAGTGGGCTTAAATAACTCAGGGTGTGTGGTTGCTTGCTCCCACCAACTGAACTGCAGGCATAGCCTTTGAAGTATTTTTGGGCCTTAAATCAGATACAAGGGTTCTTCACTCTGACACCCCAGGAATGCTGTACATTGTGAAAGACTACCTCCAAGTCTCCGTTAGTACAAAGGGTGTCCCGTAATATGGGAGACTCAAATTGAGCGACTAAATTTGAGCGACTCAATTTGAGTGCCTCTGTGAATACTAAAAAAATAGCCAGTGCTACTGAATAATGAAAGAGAATAGTGTGGCAGAGTAAATAGCAAGGCACCAGAGTCAGCTACAGTACATTATGTTATAGGGTTTCTCTGGCAAGTCACTTTGCAGTTGCTTGTCTGTTGTGGTGGCTACAGTCACTGTCTCTGAAGCTGGCAGACCTGGGTTCAGGACTGGCTTTTGTTTTTTTTGTGGGGTTTTTTTTTTTGGGTTGTTTAACTTTTTTTTATTTATGAACTCCCATTCCCCCGACTTTGTTCCTCCCCCACCTACAGGTTGCCTTCCCCAATGTTCTCCCCCTCCCGACTGGTGTCCCCTTCCCAGAGTTGCATCCCCTCCTTGAGTTTTCCTCCTCCCTGAAATCCACCCTCCCAGAGTTGGTTATTTTAATTTAGGGGGTATGGGCCGGGAAGCCCCCCACAAACTGGAGTGGGTGGGGGGCATAGCTCCCCTGCATAAAACAATAAATTTAAATCAGCTCCCTCAAAGAAGGTGAGCACCTTTGCTGTTCTTTACTAGTGCTGAAGTGCTCACTGCCATTTTTATTTTCTCCGATGAGCATTCGCTATTTTTGGTCTGTGCCATTTTGTAGGCACTATTATCACATAGAACTTCAAAACAAAGCAAAAAGCTACACCAAGATGTGATTGGTGTTGTACTAAAAATACAACCAAAGAACAAAAAAAAGCATCACCCAGTCCAGACATTTTAATTATTTCTTCATCAAATAAAGTGCTGGTGCATAGTGCAAGAAAAAACAGCTGTCATAAAACTCTTACGTTTCGCCTGGCCTTTGCTAGGCTTCATCAAAGATACCTAGTTATGGCCGGGTGAAATGTAAGAGTTTTATGCCATTTGTATAAACAGCCAGTTTTTATGGCAATATGCACCAGCACTTGATTTGATGAATACATAATTAAAATGTCCTGACTGGGTGCTGCTCTTTTTTGTTCTTCAATCTCATAGAACTTGTACAAAGATGCCCTTTTTGCCTCTGGAAGAATTTTTGAATGATTCAGCTTTCCCTCCCTTCCATCAGAGGTATGGGTGTCACTTGGTTCTCCAATTACCCTCAAAGAATTGGGGCATGTCATTAACTCTTTGAAGAATGCTATGGTCCCAGGGCAGATGGTCTACCAGTTGTGTTTTATAAAACATTGTTAGAATACTTAGGCCCAGATTTGGTAAATGTATATAATCATATATTGTTTACCTCTTCCCTATCAGACACTGTGCCTAGGCAATTCAGATTTTTTTGCACAAAAAGGAATGCATTGTATCTACTGAACTGTTGTCTGATAAGGTAATTGAATCTGGACCAAGAGATCATACCTATAATTCACTGGAAGTGGCCTGTGAAGCTGACAAGGTATCTCATAGCTCAAGCCCAATCTTGCTTGATCCTGTGGTGGTTAGCCAAGAAATCATTGAAAGGGGTTAACAGGGTAGTTTGGATGGGTATAGCGTGTTCTTAGATTAAGAAAAGGCATATGACTGTGTGTCACATGAATTTCTCTTTTCTGCATTACAGAAATATGGGATACCACAGGCATTTGTGAATTAGATAAATAGTTCATCTAGCACTGACAAAGTGTTGCCAATTGTAAATGGGGGACTAGGGGTGCCACTAGCAGTATACAGAGGTGTCAGGCAGTGCTGCTGGTTGTACATAGTTTTATATGTTCTCTGTTTAGACCCATTATTGCAGAAATTGCAGGACTCTGGATATTAGTGGTCTGTTGATCGATACAGGTCCCCCTCCCCACTGAAGGCACAGCCCTATGCTGTTGCTGTTTGTTCATTAAAGATGTGGAATCAAATGAGCAAACAGTTCATCTCCTGGACCAATTTTCTTTGGTATTGGGTAGGAGAGTTGCGAATTTAAAATCTGTGGGTGAATTGTGGAAAATGTGCTCACTATGCAGTACTGTACACGTAGGGTTTGTGTAAACATAGAACACATAAACATCAAACATAAAAACATAGCCAATGATGGCCGAAAAAGACCACAAGCCCATCTAGTCTGCCTGGAGTTCATTATTTGCCCCCCAGACCTATTGTCCATGCAAGATTTTATCCCTCCTGGTTCACCTCCATACTCTTCTCTCTACTGCTGCCAACCTAAGTAACCACCAAACCCTTCACTCTGTCACAGCCTGCTTGAAACCATTTATGGTGTTGACATCCACCACCTACTCTGGCAGAGTGTTCCACGGCTCCACCACCTTTTCTGTAAAACATAACTTACGCACATCCCTCTTAAAACTTCTCCTCACCAGTTTATACTCATGCTAAATAGCTCCTCATAATTCACCTTGTTTATTCCCTTCAGGAACATGAAGGTCTCTAACATATCCCCCCCCCCCGCCTGGTCTCCACTGGGTAGATGTTCAGTGCTTTCAGACAGTCTTTGTAATATCTGCTCTGCTGACATTTAATCATCTTGGTCACCCTGCATTGCACTAGTTCTAACCTGTCCCTGTCTTTTCTTATGTGAGGACTCCAGAACTGAGCACAGTATTCCACATGTGGCCTCACTTACTTCCTTTTTCGTGCTATCAGTATGCATTTCAGTGCATCCCAGTATCCTATTAGCCTTAGTATAGGCACTGTTATACTGGCTTTATTGTTTGAGGGAGTCATTAATGATGACTCCCAAGTCCCAGGTCCCATTCCATTGATTTAGTGCTCAGTACCTTCTATCCTGTCCTGCATCCTTTTTTTCTCCCTAGGTGCATAACCTTGCATTTTTTCACATTGAATTTCAACTGTCAAACCTTAGACCACTTCTCTAGCCTTAGTAGATCCCTGTGCATCTTCTTGATTGCTTCATTTCTATGTACCCAACTACAGAGCATTGTGTTATCTTTGCCTGGATGCCCTCTCCCATGTTGCTGCTGAAAAATTGAAGAGGACAGGACCCAGGACAGATACTTGCAGCACCCCACTCATGACCATCCTCTCTTCTGATTTGGCCCTGTTTACCACCACTCTCTGCTCTGTCCTTCATCCAGTTTCCTATCTATCAGACTATGTCCCTACCTGCACCCAGGTCCTCCAGTTTCTTCAGAAATCTTCTGTGTGGCACTGAGTCGAAAGCCTTGTTGAAATCAAAGTACAGCAAATCCCCAGCATGACCCTTATCTACTACCTGTGCTACCCAGTCAAAGAAAACTATCAGGTTTGTCTGAGAAGACCTTCCAACCACAAACACATGCTGTTTGCCATCTGGTGTCCTGTTAATAGAGCACTGTAACAAAAGCGCAGTGAAAAAGTGCTAGGCAGAAACACTAATTTGAGAACAGCTACAGGGTAAGCGTAGTGAAAGGGAGTTACCGCTAACCCTGCAGCTGTTCTCACATTAGAAGAGAGAAGGAAGGAGCAGTGTGAGGGGTGTGCTGCCAAGTTGCTCCCATGGAGTAGGTGACTAAGAACAGGAGCAGCTACAGGGGTGGAGCATCTGCACACAAGGGTTCTGTTCCGGGTCTCCTGAGTGTGGTATTTTTTTGGTTCACCCCCCCACACATACCTTTGTCATTTTTTCTCTCTCTCCCCAACTTCTTCCTACTCCCTGAGTGTTACACCGCCCCCCCCCGAGTTGATTATAATTAAGTTGATTTGGGGCACAGCACTAACCAAACTTTTAAGTGCTTTTCTGCTTCGCCAAGGTAGCGCTCACTGTGTTTTCTGAGAAGGAGCCTTGGTTTCATTGTGTTGCTGTGCAGTCTTGGACCATGCTGTAATTTTTTAGCTGTCTCAGCCGGGAACCTTGCTATTCTGTAGACCAGTCCACAAGGTCCTCTTTGGTCAGTGACTCCATGGTTTACCCTCTACAGAGATAAGGTTGACAGATCTGTGACTCCCACCTTATGTAGAGGGCCAAAATCCACTACAGTCTTTTGGAACTACCCATGCCTGAATGGAGCTATTGAACAGTATTACTATGGCTTTAGTCAGTTCTGTGGCTGATTCCTAGAGCACCCTTGGGTACATCCCATCTGATCCTGAAGTTTTATCTACCCTTAGGGCTTCAAGCCCCTTCTGGGCCCTTTCTCTGGTAAATGCTGGCTGTCTCATTTCAAGAGTGCCCCTGACAGCCACCTTGATGCCAGTTTCAGGCAGGGGCCCACTGTCTTTCCTTGTGAAGACAAAGCAGAAGTAATCATTAAGGATGGCTGATTTTTGTTCATCTTCCTCTAGTCTCCCCTTCATGTATAATACCATTCTTCTTCCTTTTTTCCTTAACATGCTTGAAGATTTTTTCCCTTCCCTTGACCCTATTCACAATACACAGCTCTGTGTCTGCCTTTGCTTCCTTGACTATTCTCTTAGTTTTCATATTTTATTTGGTACACTCCACATTCCGTCTCCCACTGCTTTCCCTTGTAGCTCGTGAAAGCCTTTTTCTTGGCCCTCACTACTTCTCTGACCCTTTCAGAGAACCATATTGGTCTTTTGTACCTGTTTCATTTTGTAACACTTCTGGTGAATGGTGAATGGTGTTTTCATTGTTTTGAGCCATTTTAAAATCTGTCCTTGTGTCTGCTGTGGTGATGATTGGCTTTTACTGTACATGATGGTTATAGTAAAAGCTGTCTCATGAGCAGCTGTGGAGAGTGTGCATGTGGTGTGAGAGAAGCAGGATTCTCATGTCAGTGTCACCCAGCTCTGCTGGATGTATCAAGCTTATTCGCAGCTTGTTACGCTAACCTCTAGGCTATGCTACAAGTATTAGGGTGGCCCACTCTGCGTGCAGCTTGAGCAGAACTCTCTGAATTAGAGGGATTCAAGAGAACGCATAAAGGAACACCCAGGTCCCAAAACAATTTTTTTGTTTTGTTCAATTTGTACTGAACTACTTCCCTGGATGGACCCTTTAGTAGCCAGTAGTCTAAATATGGGAAGCTATAAAGACCTTCCCTGTGAAGGATGGCTGCCACAACCACAGAGCATTTGGTAAATACTCAGAGTGCAGAGGATAAGGCAAAGAGCAAGACTCAGAAATGGTAAGGTTTACCCTCCATTGTAAAGCACAGGTTCTGTCTATGTCACTGTCATACTTTGACATGAAGTTAAGCATCTTTCATGTTCAGGGTGCAGAGCCAGTCCCCCCCCCCTTTTTTTAACAGCAGGGAGATTAGAGACTGAAATGTCACCATTTGAATTTTTTTGTATTTCATGAATTTGTTCAGGTATCCGAGGTCCAGTACAGGAGTACAGGATGCAGATCTCCTGTCCACTTAGGAAGCTGAAGTATCTGGAACAGAACACTTTATTCCTTCTCTTGGGAGGGATATGTTTGATAGCACTCTTTAGAATTAGTGATTGTACTTCTTCTCTCAGAAGGAAGAAGTGGCATGTAGGATAATAAGAGTGATACATTTGGATGCCTTGGAAGGGGCAATGGGGTGGGAGGACCTGGAATGGGGTCACTTCCAGGACCATGGGGTTGCTGATTGTAGCCATAGCCACCACAGCCTTCTGGTCATTGAAAGGAGCCTCTACCACATGCCCTGGCAGGTTGACAGTTCAGGGATTTAACAGACCTTAAAGTCATTTTGGATGACTCCTTAAGGGCATTGTCAAGATCTGGTCCAAACAGTGTGGGCCCCAAAGCATTCAGTGCAGCTTGTTGCACATCAGTAGCAACTCCAGCTACTCTAAACCAGTAGCAGTTCTGAAAACAGATGTCATCAGCCCTGGCAGAAGCATCTGATGCATCATATGCCAAGCATACTGTAACAAAGGTTTTTCAGTATCAATATCAGCTGAAACAGCCTTAAGCAATTAAAACTTTTCAGGACTATCAGGATAAGCCTGAATAGTAGCAGTGTCAGTGGCTCAGTAGGTAGCACACTAGCCTCTGAGGCTGGTAGATCAAAGGGCTGTGGGTTCAGTTCCCCCATCTGGTACTTGGGTTAATATCCCAGTACTGACACTGTAGTGCAGCATGAGAGTGGTGCTGCACTTCTGAGGTGCCGTCTTTCAGATGAGATGTTAAACTGAGGTTCCCATCTGCTTGGATTGGTGGTAGTTCAGGTGGATGTTAAAGATCCCATGGCACTTATTGAAAAGAGTAAGGGAGTTTTTATTGTAATAAGAAACATAGATAACAACACAGCAATACAAAGTATCCCTGAAATTGAACTCATTTTAACAAAAAAGTAAACGCATTATAATTCCACAATTCCTATATTACATACAGAAAGCTACTTAAACTTTATAAAATGTGTAAAGCCTTTCCACCATTTCTTAACTTTAAGTGAGGTATATATCTGTGTTTCCTGTAAATGTAGTTTTGAAAGTTCATTTGATACTGAACAGCCATAACACTCATAAGACATTTTTCTCTGATAAAGTACCCATTGGCATGTTGTCTGCCATAAGTAAAACCTCACACAACTAAAAAGTAAATGCAAAATACTGGTATGCTAGGGAGCCAAACTAGGGGGATAAATCCCCAACACTAGTATTTCATACGTAATCATAGGAAATCATTTCAAGTTCCATATATTTGCTAAATAAACCCACAGTCCTTTTGCGTAGGAACACTGTAAGAAAAAATGTTCCATAGTCTCTTCAAAAGTTATACAATCAATATAAGGACAGTTCCTCTCTTCTTTAACTTTATATTTTGTGTCCCCCCTAACATTGAGGTAGCCATACATAATAAGCCATTGTGTTTCCCATTGATTTAGAGGCAATCTGGGATTATTGAGTTGAGCCATCACCATGGGATTCATAGCAGAGGGACAGTTCTTAAAACAAGGGGTTTGTGGATGAATTGATGCCATAATTAATCTATACATGGACTGCATATTATTATTCTGAATCATGGTTTTAGTGATTTGCCATCTAAACAATTTTTGCACTGCTGGTTTGAAATACAAGGGAACGTGTAAATGAGGGTTCATCCTGGGAGCTAAATTATGCCAAACTTTAAAATAATTGCTCAATGCCTTAACCACCCACTTCTTTTGAACACTCTCTACCTGTTCCAATACACATTTAATGGTATTCATAAAAAAAAAGAGAAAACATAATTACAATTGGGTCTATCATCCCCAAACCGCCAGATTTTTTTCTCCAAATAAGTGTAGTGTCTTTTAACTGGGTTCATGCAGTTTCCCCACAACATTTAAAAAAATACACTGTAAAGTTTAGTCTCCAGCTGTGATGGTAAAGGGAAAATCATGGCAATATACTATAAGCAGGGTATAATAAATTGTTTTAAAATATGTATCCGTTTAAGTTTAGAGTATTTCCACTGTTTCCATCTATTCACTTTTTTTTTCCACCATTCCCAATACTAGCTCCCAATTTTCCACTGGCAGATTTTGGGGTCCAAAAAGAATGCCTAAAATTTTCAATGGTATTCGAGAAATACAAATACTATCCTGAACAACTTCTACTGGACCTAGTGCTCCAATGAATAAACCTCTAGTCTTCTGTAAATTTAACTTCGCATTCGAGACTGCTGAGAATAGCTTAAAAACCTTCAAAAATTCATGGATTTGTGCCTGATTTGAAAAATATAAGTTTAAATCATCAGCATAAGCTTGCAAGCGGAGCTGATGAGTAGGTGTATCCCCAATAATACCTATCCATCTCGAATTAACTAAAAACTGTAACGGGGGTCTAATGAGAAAATACACAAAAGATGGCTCAGGGGACATCCTTGACGGACTCCAGTTTTTAATTGAAAGCTTTGAGCTGTACCCCCCTGCAAAAAGGGATAAACTGTATTATGCTGATAAAGTAATATAATGATCTTAATCAGTTGTATTGGAATCCCATAGCTTTCTAATGCTGAAAAAAGGTAAGGTAGATAAACTCTATCAAAAGCTTTCTCGAAATCCGCAACTACTATACATCCAGTTTTACCAGTAAGAGATAAATGTTCAATCAAATCTCATATTATCATTAAGGCAGATTGAATTCTTCTCTCAGGGATTCCGCAAAATTGGCATGGAGATATTACCAGTTTTGCATACCTTTTAAGTCTATTATTTAAAATGTTGGAAAGTATTTTATAATCCGAGTTTAAGAGAGTAATAGGCCTCCAATTCTTAATATTATTCATATCCCCTGCTTTGAATAAATGTATCAGCAATCCTTCAGTAAAGGATGGGAACATGGAATTAGTGTCCAAAAAATATTTAAATAGAATTACTAAACATTTGCAAAATTCTTGCAAAAAACATTTATATAGTTGATTAGGGAGCCCGTCTAACCCAGGTGAAACATTCAGCTTCATTTTTTGAATAACCTCATTTATCTATGTACTGGTAACAGGTCCTAGTAAATTTAAAGCCTCTATTGGTGCAGAGGGTAGGCTAAAGGAATTCAAAAAATTAATAATTGCATCCTCTAAAATAGGGGACTCAGGTTCTAATAACTGATAATGCTGTCTAATGGAATCCCTTATTTGATCTGTTGTTACTGCTTTGGAACCACCTGCATTGATTAGAAAGTCAATAGTGGAAGATTCTTTTAATAATTTGCAAGCCTCAAATGGGTCTCCTATAGGGGATTTCCTTGTACCATTAGAAAAAATGGCTTGCAACGTCTTGCCCTATCATATTGATATGCCTTCATAGTGGTTTTGAGCACATTAATTTGCTCTGAATAATCCTGTTTAGAAGTGTATGAAATTGACATAAGCTTCTGAAGCTGCTGTCTTAAGGATAAGTATTTTAAAAAATTACGATCTTTAGCTACTACTCCTTGTTTTTTAAACCAACTCCGGAGAACTAAGTTAGTGTCTGTCCACCATGCCCCCATATCTGTGTACAAAAAAGCCACTGATAAATGGGCCTGTAAAATAAATTTTACACCTGATTTTATTTGGGGGGAATATAAAATGGAAGTATTTAGTTTCTACCGAACCTGCCTTTTAGAGGTCGGCCTTCAGTTTGAAAGGAGCATATTAAAAATAGATGGTCAGAGAACTCTATAGGACTCATTTGAAAACCTTTAACCAGCACTGATGGGGAAACTAACATGTAATCAATGAGAAAGTGTAATTTCCCCTTTAGAAATGAAAACCTGGGTTCCTGAGAAAGGTAGAACATGCAATTAAGTAAACCGGCAGTCTTGATTATTGAGACTAGTGTATTGGAATCACAATAAGTTTTTTTATTCTGCTGGGGTGTATTGATTAAGCTGCAATTGAAATCCCCACCCCATAATATTTTGACAGAAGTGACCAAATATGGTTACACTGCTTTCATGTAATCTACTCTATCAGCTTTGGATTGAGGGTTGTAGTTATTAATAAATCTATAACAATTATTTTGCCATTTGCCATCTAAGATTAGGACCCTTCTGGGAATGAGATCTAATAAGTTGTGGAGTGAGAAATCAAAGGAGTTGAATAAAATGCCTATCCCATCTGCACTATCTGTTCCAAATGACCAGTAGGAGGGACCCCAGGGCCATTGTCTCTTGAAGGTGGATAATTGCTCTATTTAATACATCCAGGTTTCTTGCAAAAAAACTGACTGAAATGTTATTATCATGAATGTATTGGAATAAAGCCTGCCTTTTGATAGTATGCAATTAGCTACAGTATGAGTATTCAATGAACCGCATGTTGTCAGCATTGAATATATAGTTGAGTACCACTATCCATTATTTTTTCCGTTTTTCCTTTTTTTCTCTTTGTAATTATCCACAGACTGTGAAATAGTGGAGAAAGAAGATTTTTGAGAATTGGAATCTCCTACCTCCATTTCAGTCTCCCCCCATGGGGTAAATAAGGTCGCATAGGAATTGCTGGATTCTGTAGAAATAGAAGAAGGGGGTTGGTTGCAAGTTCCTAGAGGATCTTCTTCTGGGTAACGGGGATAAAGGGGCTGTGACCTTAATCTCTTTCTCAGAGGCCACCGGATCTGTATAACACACTGGAACCAGCTCTGGATTTACCAGAGGGGTCGCACAGGTCTTATCTCCCTCATGGGGTTGTGGAGCTAAAACTTTCAACTTAACTAAAGGCCTTAGGGTAGAGGACCTAGTAGAGGAAGCAGCCTGAATAATGTGTTTACTTATCACGTGGGGGAGAAGGAGGGAGAGGGGGCCCACAGCATCCTGAGCGTGCTGAATCAAAAGCTCAGGACTGATACATGATGCTTTATTCTTTGCAGCCCAAGGACAATCCCTAAAGACATGCCCATATTCCTCACACAGATCACATTTGGTGTGGTTTGCACATTGCATAGTGACATGTCCAATTTCCCCACAATTATCTCACCGGGGTTGATCATATACACTGGACAGGTGAGTCCTTGAGCTGCATTTATAACATGCTCTAGGCTGCCCCCATAAAAGCATACCCTCTATCCTGCCCAGTAAAAAGAATTAGGTATATTTCAATACCATAGTCTGATTGCTTTAGCTTAATTTTGTATTTCCAACCCCGTCCAAATTGTTCAGAATCCAAAATAGGTTCTGGAGAACTTAAAACTTCACATTTCGTGATAACCAAAATGTAATATCTTCATGGAACCCTCATTCCAGAACATTACAGTTACAAACTTTATCAAAGGTTTAGTAAGGGGAATGATGAGAAAAGGGGTCCATGTGGGAGAAGCTTGACATGCCCATACCTTTCCCCAAAAAGATCCAATGCATAAGAAGTCCTAAAACTAACATCAAAGTTATCCTTTCCAGATATGTTTATAAAAGCAAATACGTCTTTTGGAGAGAAGTGAAGGGAGTCTTTAAGAAGAGTTTTTCCAACGTAATATCTGTCCGTTCTGTCCTCCAACCCCACTTTGTAAATATAAAAGCAGGTGACTCAAATTACAACTTCCTGTTGCTAGCCTTTTTTCTTACTAATTGCCCTCCATCCCACCAACCCTAAACCAGTTCTACTTTTATAGCCACTGGATTTGGCTGTCAACAGGAACTTCCTGTTTGGCAGTAGGAAGGGAAGGATCATAGAGAAACATTGGTTTGTCAACCATAAAGGAAAAAGTAGCTCACTCCCCAGCTGCTGGTGGTCTGACATTGAGCAGGAAGAAGGAGGCTACTGAAGAAGATGGAAGTTGCTGTCCCAAAACAGGAAGGGTGAGAGTTGTAAGAGAGAGGAGAGAGTAAGCATACAGAGAAACAGTAGAGGACACAAAATAAGACATGATAGGAGTGGTGCAGTGCAATGGCTGTGGGACAGCAGTGTTCGGGAGACATTCTGGAGGCTGCAATGCTGCCATAATTGAAGGCACCTCTCTGTTCTGAGAGAGGAGGTTGCCCATCTCCAGGCTGACCTGGCTAGGATTCGTGAAACCTCCTCCCCCACCCAGGGATCACCAGGGCCAATGCCACTACCTCAGAGGTTGCCAAGAAAGAGGAGAGGCTGGACCAGGGTGGGCTCAGGGAGGGAGAGGGTGGTGGAACAGAGTTGCATCCCGCCATCTGTACCTCTCCACAATTCATTCACTCTTCTGGTGGATAGTGGTTCCTCTATGGAGGCACCCGCAGTGGAGACCAAGGAGGATGCTGGGAACCTTACAAAGGAGACCCACAGGAGAGTGGCATGGGACCCCACAGGGGAAGAAAACAACTCCTGGTGAGAGACTCAATCATTGGGGGGTAGAAATGGGGAGGAAGGGGAGAGGGAGGTAAGGTGCCTTCCTGGCACCACGGCTTGGAGGGACAACAAGCGAATCCTCAGGATTGTGGGAGGAGCTGCATAAGGAAGGGAGCTGGATGTCATTGTCCACCTAGGGACAAATGACCTGGCTAGGAATGGGATCAGAGCAGTGCAAGAGGAGTTTGTAGAGTTGGGGAGGGGTCTTTGACTAGTAGCACATACGGTAGCCTTCTCAGAGGTGCTGCCTGTCTATGGCAAGGGTGATTTTAGGGCACTCCTCAGCAGGGAATTCAATGAGTGGTTGAAAAATGGGTGTGGAGCTCAGGGTTTTGGCTTCGCTGGGGACTTGGGAGCCACCTGGAGGGATGCAGACCTATACTGGTGCAATGGTCTGCATCTGTCAAGGGGGGAACCAGGATCCTAGGTGAGAGGTTTAAATGCTTCATTGGCAAGCATTTAAACTAGCCAAGGGGGGAGGCACTGAAAAGGAGCAGGGAAATCACAGCCTGCCCCCACAAAACATGGTAATTAGTGAGGTAAACACCAAGGTAGAGAAGTTATTATGGAGCAGAACAGAGGTAAATGTAAAAAAAGACAAAGGCAGAAAGGACAGGAATGGGACTAAAAGGGGTAAGGCTATCAAAAAGTGGAGGGTGATGAGTACCAATGCCCATAGTCTGTGTAACAAGCTCCCTGAACTAGTGGCCTTGATGGAAGAGGGTTGCCTGGATATTGTGGCAGTCACAGAAACATGATATACAGAGAACCATAACTGGGATGTCAACATACCAGGATACACAATCTACAGGAGGGACAGGGAGGATAAAAGAGGAGGAGGAGGAGTAGCTCTCTATGTAAAGGAAGGGATCAAAGCAACAGAACTAAAGAGTAAGCAGGGAGCAGATGAGGCACTCTGGGTCACCCTGGAGACAGGAAATGGCACCACAATCCGCATGGGGGTTGTATACAGACCCCCATCTCAGGGGAAGGGAATGGACAAGGAAATGATAGAAGGCTTCCTTAGAATGGCAGAAAAAGGGGAGATATTGTTGATGGGGGACCTGAATATGTCAGATGTTAACTGGAGCACCTTTGCTGCAGGCACATCTAGAGCAGGGTCATTCTTGATGCCCTACAGGGCATGCCTCAGACAGCTAGTATTGGAACCCACTCGGGAGGAGCAATCTTAGACCTGGTACTCTCAAATGGGAATGGAAAAGAATCTCAGATTTAGAAGTGGGTAGCCATCTGGGAACAAGTGACCACCAAACAGTGTGGTTCACTATAAACACAGCCATACAATCAAGCCATACAAAAGCAAGAGTATTGGACTTTAGGAGGGCTGACTTTGGGAAAATGAGAGAATGCCTCAGAAAAGCACTAGCAAACAGGCAAGAAGGAGGGGTGGAGGAGCAATGGGGAGTAATCAAAACAGCCATCACAGAGGCAACAAGCCTTTGTGTAAAGCAAATCAATAAAACACAAAGAAGGAAAAAATTGCTATGGTTCTCAAAAGAGGTGGCAGGGAAGGTTAAGGAGAAAAGGATAGCATTCAGGAAATATAAGGAAACACAGAAGGAGCAGGAGAGAACTTTATCAGTTAAAGCAGAAAAGAGGCTGGGAAGGCAGTCAGAATAAAAGGCCCAAACTGAGGAAAGGATAGCCAATTCTGTTAAGAAGGGGATAAGACCTTTTATAGGTACATTAGGGAGTGAAGAAAGACCAAAGGAGGGATACTGAGGCATAATGAAGGGAAGGGAATGTGGGTAGAGGGTGACAGTGAAAAAGCAGGGATACTGAACGTATATTTCTGCTCAGTATTCACAAAGGAAGAGGAGGGGAAGGTACCTAAACCAAACAAGAGAAACACTCTGAAGATGGGGGTCGATACCAGTCCATTTACAGAAGAAAGGGTTCTGAAAGAACTAATAAAATTGAGGGTGGACAGAGCAATGGGGCCTGATGAGATTCACCCAAGAATTCTAAAAGAACTAAGGGTAGAACTAGTGACACCACTGACTACTCTCTTTATCAAATCATGGGAAGATGGGGTGGTACCCGAGGACTGGAGGAGGGCAGATATGATTCGTCTTCACAAAAATGGGAGCAGGACAGAGGCAGGAAACTACAGACCAGTTAGTTTGACCTCAGTGGTAGGGAAAATGATGGAATCACTTCTGAAGGAAAGAATTGTTGAGTATCTAGAGGTCAGTGGGGCACAGGACCCAAGGCAGCATGGATTCACAATGGGAAGGTCATGTCAGATGACTCTAATAGACTTCTTTGACTGGATGACCAAAGTAGTAGACCAGGGAGGGGCTGTGGACATGGCCTACCTAGATTTTAGCAAAGCATTTGATACAGTCCCACACAAAAGATTAATACACAAGTTAGCCAGCCTTGGAGTGGGTTCCAAGGTGGTAGCCTGGATAAAAAATTGGCTAGACAACAGGACGCAAAGGGTAGTAGTAAATGGAGTACACAGTGAAGAAAGGAGGGTTACTAGTGGGGTACCGCAGGGTTCAGTATTAGGACCGGTCCTTTTTAATGTCTTTATAAGTGCGTTGCAGAGGAACTGGAAGGAAAAGTATGTCTCTTTGCAGACGACACAAAGATCTGCTGCAGAGCTGATACACAAGATGGAGTGGAAAGGATGAGAAGGGACTTGGTAAGGTTGGAGGAATGGTCAAATGTATGGCAGCTCAGATTCAATGCAAAGAAGTGCAAGGTATTGCACATGGGAAACAAAAACCCAGGGGAAACGTACACAATGGGGGGTGAGATACTGACAACAGTAAAAATGGAAAGGGACCTGGGGGTAATTATATCAGATGACCTAAAGGTGGGCAAGCAATGTGAGAAGGCAGTAAGGAAGGCTGGGGGGATACTGGGATGCATAGGAAGAGGCATCAATAGTGGAAAACAGGAAGTTGTTATCCCTCTGTACAGACAGTTCGTGAGACCCCATCTGGAGTACTGTGTGCAGTTCTGGAGACCCCATCTCCACAAAGACATAGACAGAGTGGAGGCTGTCCAGAGGAGGGCAACCAAAATGGTGCAGGCTCTGCACCAGAAGACATATGAAGAAAGACTAAAGGAGCGTAATATGTATACCCTTGAGGAAAGAAGGGAGAGAGGGGACATGATAGAAACTTTCAAGTACCTCAAGGAAATCAACAAAGTCCAAGAGGGTAGCATCTTTCAGAAAAGAGATGTGCAAGAACAAGGGGCACAATTTGAAGATAGAGGGATGGCTCAGAGGTAATGTGAGGAAGTATTTTTCACAGAGAGGTTGTGGATGCATGGAACAGCCTCCCTGAGGAGGTCATGGAGTCAAGAACAGTGGGGGAATTCAAGAATGCATGGGACAGACATAAGGCAGTCCTAGTGGGGGATAGGAGGAAGTAAGCTGTTGGTTAACTAGGATCTGCAGCTTCTCTGTTAGGTAGGAAAATGGGCAGACTAGGCGGGCCAAGCGGTCCTTATCTGCCATCAAATTCTATGTTTCTATGTATCCGCACAGCATTTCTTCTTGGAGCAGCCTCCCTTTTAGCATTAGAGAACAGTTCTGACATTAGGAATTTTTGTTGAGGTGGATCAGAATCCTCCAAACGTGATTGGATAACTGGAGCATGTAGGCTGGAATCTCCTTTAGGAACATTGTCCTGCAAAATCAGTGGTTTTAGAGGCATAGAAGAGGCATGAGGACTAGGTTCACTAAGCTTGTTCCCCTTCAACACAGCTTCTGCACAAAAGTTAACATGTAAGCCTGGTTTCCAAGCAGGGGAATCTTGTGAGAAGCTTGGATTAGAATCCCACTCAGGGTCAGGTAACCAAATACCAGAGGGAGACTGTTTCCATCCAGCCCCAACTATGGCCTTCCCTGGCATCCAGGGCTCCCCAAGTGGATTAGAAGAAATTAACTCTGTTTCAGGCTTTTGAACAGAAGGATTAACAAGTGTAGGAGCAGAGTCCTTATTACCCAGCTGTTTAAGGTGAAAGTCTGAAAAAAGAAACTCTGTGACACCCGTTTGAGACTCCGCTTTGGATTGATGAACAATTGCTGGAAAAAACACAGTCTCTCCCCCTACCGGCTTTTTGAACACAAAACCTGCTCCTTTACTCAGCGGAGCAGTTGCTTTCAAACTGAAATCAGAAGAAACGGGAGCCACAAAAATCCCTTGTTGCTTAGCTGAACACACAGAGTCAGTAACACCATGTCCCTTGTGTTGTAAATCTTCAGGCTTTAGGCACTCATTATTTTCATCGATTCTACTGCCAGCCTGCTTTTTCACACTGTCAGAATCAATAGTTTTATGTTTGACAGGGAAGGAACTGGTTGACTCACCGTGCCCCACGGGGCCTTCAGAAGACTTCTCCACAGCTGATACGCTGACAGATTTCACTGAGCTGATGACAGGGAGTGCCTCAGAATTCTGCAGCTGCTTTGCCAACTCTGCAGCTCCCGATTGTTTTAATTCATGCTTCTCATCTGAACCTCCGTATTCTTTACACACAGCAACCTTTTGCAAGATTACCTCTTCCATGGATATAACAGTAGGTGCCTCCATTTCCTCCATGGAAATAGAAGCTTCGTAATATTCATCATCCGATTCAAAGTCAGCGATAGCCACTTGATTAGCCTCTAGCTCAACAACAGTGGGAGATGAGGCAAGCATTCCCACTGTGCAGACGTCCTCTTCCTCCAACGTCCCGCTCCGAGCGGCCATCATGCATACGGTCTGTCCCCCTACTGGCCAAAAGTAGGGGAATTTCCCTGGTGTCCTGGCCAAATTTCCCTCATTCACTAACAATACCACCAACAGCTTAATCTGGTTCAAGGTCAGTTGCCATTCATCTGTATCCCCCTCCCTCAGGTCGTGCCTGAAAATAGGCAGGATTTGTCTAGTGCACTTACCCGGTCAACAAAAACTAAATAAATAGTAGTCATGGCAGACTTCAATAGGCTATTCTGATAAGTTTCTGGCTGAGAAGCATAACGAGGCATACAAGGTGGAGCACAGTACTGTCTATCAGCCTTTCTGGAAACTGAAGGTGAGTTGTTAGGCTTATACCAGGCAGCAAAGGAAACCTCTTCCAACACAAGTTATACAGGAGACATCACGCTAGAATGTGCTGCTACAACTTCAAAAAATTCCATTAAATTTCTTTTACTGAAGTCTTCTTTTTCACCCTCAAAACCTATGACATCCTGGATTTCTCTGAGCAAGGCCTGGAATGAGGGATCCTCAGGATGAGACATGGGGTTATATAACACAGAATCCTCACTGCAAGAGGAGAGGGTAGAGCTTGAGGCAGCCCCTTCATAGGGATCTTCATCTCTTCCCTCATCCTTAACATCCTCCAAGATATTTGTGAGATCGGGATTATGTTCTACCTTGTTGTCATCTGGAATGACAGTGGAGCCATTGATGGAACCAGAGACAGAGGTGAAGGCTGCAATGGAGGAATAGTAAGTATGGTTCTATGTCCCATATATGACAGTGGTATCAACAGGGGAGGTCTTGTCAATGAGACTGCAGTAACCATTGTTGGCATCAATGGAAATAGGCAAGGTATCAATTCTGAAAATCATGCAGCACTGCCTGGGTGTTGATGATGACCTTTAGTGAGTTCATGACTATTGATGTCAATGGGTCAGAACTTGATGATTAGAGATGCAGCAAAATAAAATTTCTCCAATGAAATTGCAGCAAAATCAACAATTTCAGCATGTGAAATGTTTCATGAAATCATGGCGAACTTTCGACCGCAATTTCACCTGCCACAGATCTCATAAATGTATCCCTCCCTGCTCCCTGGTGTCTAGTGGGCTGCCCTCCGATCCAAAAATAAAATCTTCCCTGGTGTCTAGTGCCACTCCACCAATCATCAGCCCAAATTAGTACAGTAGTAACCCCCCCAACACATTTCTCCCCCACCACCCAACCCCTCGGATCCCCAATTCTTACTTAAAAAAAACAACAACTTCCTGGTGTCTAGTGGACCCTCCCCACTCTGTTACCAGCAACCATCCCTGCTCCCTCCCAGTACTCCAATCAGGCCACTGGCACAGCCCTCCATTCACCTCCATAACCAGTGGCTCGACTGAGCGCCAGAATGAATGAACGCATGCTTGTACAAGCACACGCAGACTCATAGAAGTGCGCAAGCACATTAGCACTTCAATGAATGAGTGTGTGCTTGTACAAGCACGCACTCATTCATTGAAGCTAAGTCAGACTGCTGGCAGTGGAGGTGAGTGGAGTGCTGTGCTGTGCTGGTGGCCCAATCAGGGTATGGGGAAGTGGGGTGGATGCTGATAACAGGGTGGGGGATTCACTAGACACCAGGGAGTGTTTTTTATTAAGTAAGGATTGGGGGATCTGAGAGAATGGGGGCAGGGGAGAAATGTGTTGGAGGGGTGGGTTACTGCTTATTTGGGCCAGTGATCAGCCGGGGGGGACCACTAGACACCAGGAAAGATTTTATTTTTGGGCTGGTGAGTGGCCAGGGGGGGACGACAGTCACCGTCAGAGGCAGCCAGCCCACCACCTCCATTTTCTTCAACCTACAGCTTTTGAGCTCATCGGAGCTCTTTGAGGACGTTGGGGGACATCCACTGCTCACAGGAGCTGAAAATACTGTTTATTTCTGCTGCTGCTACAAAGGAGCTCCATGGAGCTCATTTCTTGCAAAGGACTGTGCCAGTCGGGTCTGAAAGCTCAGCGGAGCTTCTTGACTAGTGACTCTGTGCTGGACTTGTAACGTCTAAAGCGATATTTCACCCACGTGTGGTAAAATTTCACCTGTGAGCAAAATTTTGCTGGCTTGGTGGTGAAATTTCACTCGTCGCCATGGGTGAAATTTTGCCTTTCACTCAGCTAAATATTTTGTGAAATGCACGAATTACACAAAATATTCCAATTTCACACAACTCTATTGATGATGGAGGTGGCATACTGTCCATAGTAGGTACAACAGTGCCAGAACCAGGCCCTAATCTTGGAGCCTCAACCATGGTCAGGAGTCAGTAATTGATGCCGACAGAGCAGTCGATGATGAGGACATACCCTCCTTTAATGGAAACCTTGACCTCAATGGTGAAGCAGTTTTCTGTCTGTGCTTGTATTGATGGCTAGAGGAGCAGGGCTTTGAAGATGACTTTTCTTTTTCCTGACTTTTTTCTGAAGCCCTCGCTGTCCTTGGCAGTGGCAGTGTTGCTGACTGCCTGGAAGTATCCTTCCTGGTGGTGGCTGGATGTGATGGGTTTAGAGTCTGTGGCCCTGGCTTGAGCTTCCATGGCCTTGATGATGATGAAGGTTTCTAATGCTTTCTTTCAGCATCTCCCTGTGGCCTGGTTGAATCCCTGGCAGATATTGCAGGCCATGATCTTATGGGATAGGCCAAAACAGCAAACACAAACCATGTGGTGTGTTCCTTATAGATCTTATAACTGTATGCACAAAACCTAAACAAAGGTTCTTGAGCATGCAGGGGCAATGTCGATAAATATTTTGTAAGGAAGAAAAATGTAATAAAGAAACAATGATGATGTTTCACTTTGTGGTGTGACAAGTGATTGACAGAGGAAGAAAGAACTGAGGAGTGATGGGGCCACCAACATTTTATAGGCACTGACATTGCATGTCATTGTGGGTGGCCACCAGCTAGCAGATAGTTTCTGAGTGGTCCTGATGCCAGTGGCTTACAGTTCCAAAGGTACAGCCCAATGATGGATATGTCCTCAATGAAAATTAGGGAATTTACACCTGATGCTGTTTGACTTGACTTGTCAAGGGAGGTGGAGCATTCTGAACTCCCAGAATGCTCAGTTGAAATCGTAGTGCACGAGGAGAACCGCTGAGTGTTCGTTAGAGTCAGATCCCTCCCCGCTCACGTGCAGATGGTGCGTGTGGATCTGATGTCTTTTTGGTTTAAGTTTATTTCTTTTTGTTTTTTCCTCCCTTTCCTGACAAAGCAAAGAAAAGTGCTTAGAATTGGATGGACCAGATTCTCTCTGTCTCTCTTCTCGCTGATTTGAGAGGGGGGGGGAGAAAAATATATGTAGTGCCTCTTCTTGATTGCTGGCAAACCTCTGGTAAACTGCGAGGAGAATGGCGTAGTTTTACAGTTGAACCTCCTTAACTAGCACCAGTTGTGACAGCGCTGTGAAAGAAAAAAATATTTGGCTTTTTTTCCCTAAATAATGAGTAACCATGGGGGGAAGTTAAAGCCTGGTCAACAGGTGTTTTTTTTTCGGAGAGTGGCATGTGTTGCATAAAAATAATTGACATTTCTTCTAGATAGCAAGTAGTCGCAAGGGGAATGTCTAAACTTTACCGTCGAGTCTCTGAATTAGTGCAAGCAGCAGCAGCTGAATCGGGTCACTCCACACAAAAACCAGAACAGAAAGAAAGCACAGAAAGTGGGGAGAGAGAGAGACAAGAAAATTGAAAGAGTAAGAGAAGAAGCAAAATCTGATATCTTGTTAGAAGGCTTGCTGAAAGAGTCAAAACAATCCTCGGGTAACCGCTTCATCTGGACTTCCCAGTCAGAGGGTTTTTTTTTCTTTCAAGCAAATAAAATCTTAACAGTGGGGGAAAGTGTATCTAAACTGCATAAAGAAGATGTGGTTATGGCTAAAATGCCTGCGTGGTGTCAAGAATCAGTCCATCAAGACCCAGGTTTAAAATATTTGAAAGAGGCTCCTTTAGGAGCAGGAGAGAAAGATAAAAAGAGAAAGAAGTCATATAGCCCTTCGGCATCATTGGAGCACGAGAAAGTTTCCCGGGGCATAACAGCTTCTTGTCTGAAGAAGAAAAGGAGGAATACAAAAACAAAAGAGAGTCTTAATAATTTTGTGGATAAAGGGGCATCAAAAGTATTTTTGCCCCAACTGTGCTTTCCTCACCTACTTGCACATATGACATTTTTTCAAAGATTAAAAAAATGAAGGGTGATTTACAATACAAGAAGAAGATTTAGAAAAAGAAATAGAAATGAATGTACAATTGAAAAATAAAGGGGGGGTACTCAGGGGGAAGTTTTGGGGGAGGAAAGACAGGACGGAGGATATAAGGAACCTCATGAACAAGAAAATAGTGAAATTAATATGGTAGAATCACAAGAATTGATTTTAAAGGAAATGAGGGAGGGTTTCAAAAAAATGAATGAAGCAGTAAGCACCTTGTCTAGTAAATTTTCAGAAGTAACTGACAAAATAGAATCCCTTTCTTTGAGAACTACAGAATGTGAAAAACGAGTGGGAGATTTAGAAGATCCCCTTCCCAGAATATCCACTTCAGTTACAAAATGTTGTAAAGAGCTGGAAGAACTTTAAAGGTGGAAGATCTTGAGTTACGATCAAGGAGGGCAAATTTAAAAATTGGAAATCTACCTGAAGGTACAGAGGGGTCAGACCCACAGAACTTTTGTGAAAGTATGTTATCTGATATTATGGGCCTACACTATCCCTCACAAAAAATTTAACTTGACAGAGCCCACAGAGCATTTGCTTCAAGAGGTAATCAGAATAGATCACACTTCATGTATGTCAAGACATTGAAATTTCAAGATAGGGAAAAGATCCTGGCTAAAGCTAGAAATGAAAAAGACTTGATGTTCAAAGGACATAGGTTACATTCCTGGATCTCCCACTATCTGTATTAGTGAAAAGGAAGAATTTTGATTCAGTTAGGGATAAATTATGTAGGGAAGGTATTTCGTATGCTATGTTGTACCCTGCAAGGTTAAAGGTCTTTTCAGAAGGGAGAATTTTATTTTTTCTAGATCCTAAAGAAGTAGAGACTTTTTTGCAGAATAAGAACAAAGATCATAGGGAAGAATCAGCACAAGAGGGGGGTGATGTAACTTGAATAGATGGGCTCCAATAGAAAGGTTCAGATTGAGAAGAAATAAATGTCATTGGAAGCGTGAATTAGTGGTGGATTTAGGTTATGTGTCTGTGCTCGAGTGGGGGGGGTCGACCATTGCTCAGCAGACTATCTCCAGAGCTGCTTTTTATGCACCAGAGTCCTGAACAACCTCAAATGGAGGGTCCAGGTGTTTATTTGGTTTTAGGATATGGGGTGGGGTTACTATTAAATTGTTTGTCTCCTCTTGTGAATATATTGTTGAGTGGCAATAAAAAAGGAGACGAGTTTAAGGAATATGTGGTGGGTTAAGATTTGGGGAGAAGCTGGAAAAAAGAGAAAAATAAAAGTTTGGAAACAAAGACTTAAGAAGCATGGGTGCTCAATGGTTTTTCTATTTCAAGATGAAGATGGGGAAAAAGGAATGTGGGGTTAAAGTCAGAATAGAAAGTACTACATGTTGAAGCAGAACTCGGAGAAGCTGCATCAAAATGGATATCTGGATTTAGGGGTAATATTAAAACATGATTGCCCTTAAGTTTATGACCTGGAACCTCAATGGAAGTAGAGAAGGATCAAAAATAAGGAAAGTTATTGGTATAGTGAAAAAAAGTATATAGATTGCTTGCTCTTACAAGAGAGTCTTTTCAAGCTAGAAGATGCAGTGTATTTTGGAAAACTTTAGGAGCCAGGGGCTACTGTTCATTCTATCCAGAAAATGCTAGGGGAGTTGCAATTTATATTAGGAATTATATTCCATATATGGTGGTAAAGACGGTCAGGGATACGGAAGGATGTCATGTTATTTTGCATGCAGTACTGAGAGAACAAAATCTGCTGATAGCCTTGATATATGGTCCTAATCATGATGACCCACCTTTTTTTTTCCAAATCTTTTTTTGGAAATTTCTCAGTTCACTATGGAAATAATAGTAGGGGGACTTTAACCTAACATTTGGGATTTTAGATGGGAAGCCACCTATGCTGGAAAAAAAGAGAGGCGCTATCACAATAGTAAAAAATATGGTTAAAGAGCTCAGCTTAATTGAGCCATTTACAGAATTATACCCGGATGGGGAGAGGTTCTCGTATTATTCAAAGACATATACAAATTTCTCTAGATTAGATTATTTTATCCTGTCTCTGGGAATAAAGCAGCTGATTAAGATGGTCGAATATGAATCTATTAGGATATCAGATTACTCGTCAGTTGTTTTGACTACGGAACTGGGAAAAGTAGGGGAGGATAGAGCACAAATTTCATGGAGATTTGATCATTCACTCTGGACTTTTTTGGGATTTAAGGAGAAAATACAAGAGGAAATCTGTTGGTTCTGGGTTTTAAGTGCTAGTCAGGGTATTAAAATTAACATTCTTTGGGATGCTTTGAAGTCTTGTATTAGGGGGTGGTGTATGACTCAACAAGGGATCAGGAATAGAAAATATAAGTATTTAGAGGATTTAGAAAAGGAACTGATTAGCATGGAGGGAAAGCATATTCAAGAGGGGGCAGAACAGTCAGAAAAAGAGTTCCTTTTGGCAAAGAACAGGGTGGAAAAACATATGCAGGAAAAAGCGGATAGAGAGCTATATAAAAGTAGAGCCAAATATTATTATTATGGAGACTGTCCTAGTAAGATCCTGGCCTATCAATTAAAATGTGAAAGAAATAGCAACAGGATTCCTTAAATAAGAAGGGGAGATGGCTCAGTAGTCACTGAAGAGAGCGAGATTAATAAGGTATTTGAGTCCTATTATGAAAAATGATATACTCCGGAAGAGCATGTAGAGGTTATTCATATTAGGGAATATATTCAGAAAATACCTTTATTGAAGGTTTCTGGACATGATCTAGAACTGCTGAATAATTATATAACTCAGGGGGAAATTGAAAAGGTCATAAAAGAGCAACCAAATGGGAAAAGCCCTGGACTGGACGGATTAATGTTTGAATTATATAAAAATATGTCAGAGGTTTTTGTTCCGATATTAGTGGAATTATTTAATTATTTTTTGAAAGAAGCAGAAATTTCAGGGTCCTTTAATGAAGCAATTTTTACACTTATTCTTACAAAAAGATAAATACTCTGAGTGTTGTGGGTCATATAGACCAATATCTTTATTGAATACTTATTATAAGATCTTTATGAAAATTTTGACAAATAGGCTTTCAAGAGTAATTCCAGACTTGATTCATTATGATCAGGCCAGATTTAGAAAGGATAGGAAATTACAACATAATACTTGAAGGGTGTTTGCCATTATACAAGCTAAGGTAGGAATGGACACTGCACTCATATCTCTTGATGCTGAAAAAGCCTTCGATAGGGTGCAGTGGCCCTTCCTATTTGAAGTAATGAGGGCTTGTGGGCTTAAGGGGCAAATTGTAGACTGGATTAAGTTGGTGTATAGATCCCCTCAGGCTAGGGTTAAAACAAATGTCTCTCTCTCTGGCCCTATAAAGTTATTAAGGGGAACAAGGCAATGATGTCTGCTTTCCCCCTGCTATTGGCCATCTTTTTGGAGCCCCTGGGAATCAAGATTAGGGACTTAAGGGATCAGACAGGGGTAACTCTTGATATGAGTGCCTCTGTAAAATCACCTACACTACTTTATGCAGATGATATCTTATTAATGATGCAAAACCCAAATTGCTCTTATCCCATAATAGGAGATATATTAGAAAATGTTAGTAAATGGTCAGGTTATAAAGTTAATTGATTGAAAAGTGAAATGCTATACCTTGGAGAGGAAAATAAAATAACAAATCCTGTGTTCAAAAATATAGTAAGGGAAAAAATTAAATATTTAGTTATAACTCTGACAACTAATATGAATAGAGTGAGGCAATTGAATTATGACCCATTGATGGACAGAATATAGAGAGATTTAGATAAATGGCAACATTTGCCATTGGCTTTGATTGGCAGAATAAATATTTGTAAGATGAATATCCTACCGAGCCTTCTGTTTCTCTTTGAATCAATTCCAATTGTTCTAGGTAAAATATTTTTTCAGACACTGGATAGAATGAGCAGGGGCTTTCTATGGCAGGGAAGGAGAGATAGAATATCACTGGAGAAACTTCAGTTTAATAGGGAAAATGGGGGATTAGGTTGTCCTAATTTTTTGAATTATTGCTTGGCTGCACAAATGGAAATTATATATATTACTGGTTTCACCCAGAACAGGGGGGAAGGGGGGCAGGTTTAGAAATAGAAGAAGAAGTAGTAGGGTTGCATCTTATTAATGTATTGGGTGTTAATAGTAAAAGACAGGGAATAGATCTCATAGACCCCTTGATGTAACTAATTCCACTCTTCAAGCCTGGAATCAGGCAATAAACAAAAGTGTTTTGAAAGGATCCATTTCTGGATGGACTCCTATTTTTAGGAATGGAAGTTTCCCTCCATCGGTAGATAAGGTGTTTGAGGAATGGTATTATCAAAAGCAAATCTGTTCTATAAGGAATTTTTATGAAGGATATCCATTTTTTAGTTTTTTTGTTGACCGGGTAAGTGCACTAGACAAATCCTGCCTATTTTCAGGCACGACCTGGGGAAGGGGGATACAGATGAATGTCAACTGACCTTGAACCAGATTAAGCTGTTGGTGGCATTTCTAGTGAATGAGGGAAATTTGGCCAGGACACCGGGGGAATTCCCCTACTCTTCGGCTGGGGTGCTGTAGAGAGTCAGTGCGTGTTTGGAAATCAGATGGCTGCTGAGAGCAGCGGAGGATGGACGGCTGCGTGTCCATTCCTCACTCCTTCTTGCAGGGACAGTGGTACGGCTGGGCTGTACCCAAGTGGTGGCCAGCAAATTGTACCGGAATCCCCAAGGCAGGCAATCCCATCACACGATGCAGAAGACATCGGGAGTTATGCATTGGGGGAAAGCCCTGTACTTCGGGCAGATCATGCAATATCGGTCAAGATAGCGAGCGATGGTGATGTGGAAAAGTATGTAGACCAGACCTCGTTGCAGGGGTCTGATGCAATGGATGCTTTGTTAGAACGGAAATGTTGGATTTTAGAGGAAGCGATGGAGGAGTTCAAAAAAGTGCAATTACAGGCTGAAGACCGAAAGAGAAAGTGACCCACTTTGGATTCTCCCTCAGGCCTACTAAGTACTGCTTCAAAAGTGTTGAGAGGTCCGGTAATTTCTGATCTGGGGAATGAAGGAACCCCACCCCAGGATTCTAACCCCACATTTGTTGAGTCCTGGTCCCCACAACAAGATCTTTGGGGGCGGGCTGGATAAAAACCAAGAAGGGAGACTCGATAGCCGACCCAGTAATTCCTCTTCCTGGAGTAATTGAGGAGGCCGGGGGTAAGGCTGAAACAAGTATTGTGGATGTGGTATCTAACTCTATGCCTAACTGTGCTGGAATTTTCCCTGTTGATGCTTTAAACAATCCATTAGAGCAGGCCCCTCCATTTTCCACTTGTTGTTATCTCCACAAAAAACCTACAGGCTGATATTTCCTTGTTTCCTAAACTTATGATATCACAGCATGAGGTTCCTGAGATGTCTGGTAATATGAGCAATGTGTGCTCTGATTTAAATACAGTACAGGACCAGCCTGTCCTTACTGAACCTCCTGCTACATTTGCTAGCTTGTTTAAAAAACCTGTCACCCTGGCTAAACACAGGAGTGCAGTACATTTAAGATTTCTGAGTCCTATGGATGCTATGCCTGATCGTTTTTATATAGGAAAAGTTTTGACTAAACAACTGCTGTGTTTTACGCCTAGTGAGGTGTATGCCCTTATACGCACCCCGGGTGACAATACATATGACATCAGCTTCTGCACTCCAGATTTGCTTATTAAATTCTGGACGAGATTTGAAGTTTTGAAAACAAATCCAGCCTGGTCCCATTTTCAAGCCATCCCTCTCACAAAACAGTCATTTAAAGTAATAACTGTGCTTTTTCGAAATGAGGGAGTACATGCTGAATATATCACATATTGGTTGGAAAGAAAATGTACTATTCAGGGGAATCCAAAACCTATATTGGACGATGATGGATTTTGGAATAGGGAGTGGAGATATAAGGTTAACTTATTACAGACGGATGAGGGATTACAGCACTTACCCAGTTGTTTTTATTTGGGACATGATAAAGGGTTTATTTTTTATCTGGGACAATCCAGACATTGTCATAAGTGTGGTTCTCCTAGACATCTTAGTAGAATGTGCGAGATAATTAAATGTGCTCAGTGTGGTGAATTGGGTCACATTTTTTCTGATTGTCATCATCCTATTAAATGTTCCCTTTGTGAGGAAGCACATTCATTTGTTGATTGCCCTTGGGCTGCTCTAAACAAATCTGGAGATTATGATATTCAAGATTCTTATATTAATACAGCAGTTAAAGCAGCATTGAGACAACGGCCTCCCCCTAGAAATGTGCAAATACCCATTATGGTCGCTCGAGAAACTACTTTACTTCAAAAAGACCCTATGACCCAGTTGGGTTCTGATACTTCTGCACCTATTCCAGTGACAGTGGAACCTATTCCCCAGGTGGTTGTTTCTGGTACCGTACCGGTCTCAATACCTCTACCCCTTCCGCCTGAAGAGGCTTTTACACTGGTGTCTACCAGAAGATGTAGCCTTAGATCTGGAAACACAAGAACGGTTGTTCTTGACCCTCCTACGACATCTATTCCCAATCCCTTTCATGTGCTACAGGATGATGCAGGTACAGAATCTGATTCAGCCTCAGTACATTCCTCGCAACATAATGGTACATCTGATGTGCAGCAAAACTTGCCACACTCAGATTCTGTTAAAAAGAAAAAGAATAAATTAGGAATGAGGAAAGGGAGTAGGAAGAAATAATATTATTTTTTTTGCTGATGGTATGAGATGCAACTTAGATTTTGGCATGGTTTATATTTATTTCAGATGTTAGAGATCTATAAAATTTCATTTGCTTCTTTGAATGTGAATAGTATACATTCTGATAGAAAACGTTTGTTGATCCTTTCCCTTTTTGAAAAGATGGACTATGATGTTGTATTTTTGCAAGATACCAGACTACATTCTAAAGTTGATGTTGAGTTAGCAACTGCTGGCTGGAGATGGGGTGTCACTCACTGGTTGTTTGGTGATGATCTCTGTAGTGGTGTGGGCATTGCCCTTAATAATCCCACAGTATGAGTTTTGCAATTAGTTGATATTTTTCCTGGTCAAGTTTTATCATTGGATGTAGTGATTAGTGGCCTACAGTGTCGCCTTATAAATGTATATGCACCTCAGACAAAATTTGCAAGAGTTGAAATTTTACGACTAATTCAACCATATTTATTTACATCTAAGTATTTATTCTTGGGAGGCAATTTTAATTATAGTAGGTATAAGATGGCTAGAAGTCTTCGTACTAATAAGATGTTCTGTGATGCTACTTGCCTTAACAATTTAATATTTCAAACAGGTCTTAGTGATGTTATGGCCCTTAATGGGAACCCTGCAAAAACATATTTTCAAGGTAGTAAAGCTACACGCATAGATTTTTGGTTTCTTTCTAACTCTTTGCAGATTGTAGAGACCAAAACTCTGCCAGTTGCTTCCTCTGACCATGTAATTATAGAAGCCACGGTTGCAAGCTATACACCTATGCATCGGTGACCAGGGTATTGGAGATTGAATTTGGCTTTTACTTCTCCCTACAATATAAGAAGGCTTTCTAGCTCTATTACAGGCCATAAAATCTGTTGTGTGTCTTTATGATACATACCGAGAATGGTGGTTAGATACTAAAACTGATATCAAACATTTTTTTCAAAGTATTGGCAGACTCCATGGTAAATATAAAACTGATGCTTGTTTAAGTTGTAGAAAGCAATTCTTGGACTTGCATTTTCAGTCGGCTAATGGTGATGTTTCTGTTCTTCCCATGTTACACAAAATTAGAGAGCAAATGAATAAATTACAATATGATCGTTCCAAATCTTTAGACAATGAATGCCGTTTTGGGACTCAGGGTACTAAAGCCTTTATGAATTCATTTCAATTTAGCGCTGCTCAAAGACAAAAGAAACACATGATGGGACTTTCTGACCAGACAGAGAATTGGTGTACAGACCCCAGAGATATTATGCACAATGTCCAATCCCTTTTTGGTATCACTGAACCTTCACTTCAAACACATAGGACATGATTGGGACAGTGTAATTTGCCCCAACTGTCAGAATCTGGGACATCCATGTCGGTAGCAAACATTACATCACTAGAGGTCTCTGCTGCGCTTACACAAACTAAGACAGGTACGGTCCCACGAAATGATGGTATCCCTTATGAAATATATAAAATAATTTTTCAGTACCTATTAAAAGAATTTACCAGAGTTCTGAATGAAATATTAAGGACGGGAGTATTACCTGAAAGTATGAATGAGGGTTTAGTAATTTTCATGTACAAGAAAGGGGACAGAGGGGATTTGTAAAACAGGAGACCCATAACTTTACTAAACACTGATTTCAAGTTGTTGACCAAAATATTAAATAATAGATTGTTAAATCAAGCGCATTCCCATCTACACCCTGCTCAGACCTGTTCTATTCCTAATAGGAATATAACAGATAGTCTAATACTCTTACATGAAATTTTTCACAGGGGAGCTATGGAAGAACTTACAGGCCTGATCATAAGCTTGGACCAGGCCAAAGTCTTTGACAATGTGACACACGAGTATTTGTGGGATTGTTTGGCCAGGTATGGAATACCTCATACTTTATTGTATGGATTCAGATCTGTTACGCCAAAGCTTCTGCACAAGCATACTGTAATGGCTGGTTAGATACCACATGTCCCATATTATGAGGAGTTTGTCAGGGATGTCCACTCAGTGCACTTTTATATCTATTTACATTAGATCCATTGATTAGATGAGTTTACGGTCATAATACCATTCTGGGACTCTCCTTTTCAAGTAATGACCCTGAGGTGAAATGTATAGCATATGCAGATGATTTGTGTTTTCTGATTGGAGATTTATCTTCTGCACTGTGTCTTAAAAAGATTTTGCAAGGTTTTTTGTTATTTACTGGAGCAAAGATTAACTACGATAAATGTAACTGTATACCACTTAGGGTAGAGGACATTCAATTTACACAGGTAGTAGGCATACCAGTGATTAAGGATACATGCAAAATTTTGGGTCTCTTGTTCGGGGCAGGAGACTTAGCATATTTAAATTGGAAATATAAATTGCAAGAAGCACAAAATAAAGTAAATCTATGGAATACATGGAGGCTGTCTAAATTGAAACGGATTCAAATGGTTTAAACCTTTTTTATTGCCCATATTTTTATATTTGAGTGCAGTTTTTAGTCTCCCTTCAACCCTGGAAACGCAAATATATAGTTGTTTCTTTTCTTGTATCTGGGGTAGTAGATTGAACCCCATAAAGAGATGTTTGTTATTTCACGAGAAAAAGTATGGTGGTTTAAAAATGTTACATCCTATAGTTTTCTTTTTCACTTTTTGAAACCATTATTTACAGATAGAGACACTCAATGGAAACCGTGGCTTCTGGATACTATGGGTGATTTCTTTTTATTATGGCCCGAACATGATATAATCCCAAGGCAACGGTCTATAACCCATCTCCCACGATCACTTAGATCATGTTTTGGAAAGATTAAAATGTGGGGGATTTCGAAGCACACTGTTCTACATCTTAGTAGGAAGGAACTGTATGCCTATATTTTACAAAAGTATTTTCAAGACACTACACCATTTGATTCCTACTCATCACAAAATAAACTTTTGATAGACACTATGTTAACCTCTTCCTGGACACCACCCCACATGTGGGATGTACTATGGTTATCCTTATATGGTAAATTATTTTTGGTTTTTTACTCCCTTCTCCTCGCAGCTCTCCCCTCTTTGGGAGACACCTACGGCCTTTTCAGCCATCGTTCACCTACTGGGTGACAGGTGCAGTCTATCCCCCATGGAGCCGTGATTAGACCCCCCGGGCGGGTACGGGGTGGGGGCCCTTACACCTCGATGCATCTATATTTCGTCGGGACACTGTCTCTGGGCCGGTAGGGGGCATTGAAGGTCGGGGCCTGGTGCTCCATCTACTGGGAGGCTGCGTGTTTTTTTTCCCCATGTTCTCTCAGCATGCCATGTCCCCAGACATCAAGGTGCTGAAGCGCCGATGTCTGGCATGTCGCCCCTCTGTTAAGCGTCGGGCTTGCTGTACCTCGGGTCTCCACCCGGTGCCAGACAAGAGCCAAGTTCTGGTTCCCCCCCTTCCCCCCGGAGAGGATGAGCAGTCCCTAGGATGCTCGAGTCCTCTCCTCCCAGCCAGCCCTCCAGCTCCCAGGCGTGTTTCCGAATCTGGGTCGCTGGCGTCCCAAGCAGAAATCCAACTGCTGCGCCGGTGGGCTGGCTTATATGGTAAATTAAATGTTCGGACTAATTTAAAACATAAGCCAATTGCTGACCATTATTGCCCTAGGTATACTTGTCCTGAAATAGTTGAAACCATGGAACATTTGTTTTTGGAATGTCCCTTTATATCAGATTTTTGGGAACTTGTTAAACACAAATGGCCTGCATTTCCATTATTTCCCTTATCTTTGAAAATAATATGTATAGGTATACTGCCATCCTTACCAATTAAATATGATAAGGTGATGCTGTGGTTAATTCTGCTCTGTTTTAAGTTTTATATATGGCATATGAGGTGTCGATTTACCATTCAACAGCAATATTTTACACAGGATGAACTGTTTTGTATGGTTGTTAATTCCATTTTTAGGCTGAAAATACAAGACTATGACAACTTTTCTATTTCCATCTGTAAATCTAGATGGGACTCCATAGATTGGATATAACATCTCTTGTTTGCCTTGGTCTGACCCACTGGAATATGGTATTTCATATTTCTTGTTCGTTATACTTTAAACAAATTTGTGATTCCGGAATTTACTGACTGTTATGTAATAAGGGAAAGTGTGTATTCTCTTTGTATTTATTATATGATTTAGTTCTGTATATAATACATTTCTAATGATGGACTGATGTGATTTTCCATATAATTTGTCACATTTAAATGTTGATTTCTATTATGCTTATTTTCAGATTCCCTTAAGTATATTTAATTTTTTTTTATTTCAGAATTTTCTAATTTTTTTTCCCTGAGGTGATATACTGTTTTCTTTATGTTTTATTCCATTTTCTTGTATGTGCTGTGACTCTGTATGACATATAACTGTTTGTTTTCTATGTTCTTCTGTTGATAGGAATAAAAATTCCCCTACTCTTTTTCGATAAGTACCATGGGATCCTTAACATCCACCTGAACTACCACTAATCCAAGCAAATGAGACCTCAGTTTAACATCTCATCTGAAAGACAGCACCTCAGAAGTACAGCACCCCTCTCATGCTGCACTACAGTGTCAGTACTGGGATATTAACCCAAGTGCCAGATGTGGGAACTGAACCCACAGCCCTCTGATCTTCCAATCTCAGAGGCAAGTGTGCTACCTACTGAGCCACTGACACTGCACGTTACTGACATTTGAACAGTTTCAAGTAAAATATGGGGTGACATCTGAGCAGAGATGACAGTACCTTCAAGTAAAACATGTTATTTAAAAAATAATAACTCATTTAAAATACAAAAGATTCCTCCAAACATATTGTTCCAAAATTTGGATTCTAATAAACATCTAATTTCAAAAATGTATACGTTTTTGACAGAACAGTCCCCCCCCCCCCCAATGGAAACTGTCAGACAGGCTTGGAATAGGGATTTAGAGGTTCTAGTGATTGTGGAACAGTGGAGTAAATATATTAATCTGGATGTTATTCAGGTAAAAAATAATAAGCTAATACAAATATATTTCAATACAATTCATAAAACATACTTAACTCCTTCCAGATTGCATAAATTCAATGCTGTTATCTCTGAACTTTCTCAGAGATGTAATAAAGTAAAAGGGACACTTACACAGGTGTTAGCAACTTGTGAAAAATTAAATAAGTATTGGGGAGATATATGGACCACTTTGGGAAAAGTTTTGTGACTGGATATCCCATTTGATCTAGGCATTGCCATATGTGGATTTACAGCTGCCTACCCAGATTTGCAGGATGAGCAATTGGTGCTACTGAACACCAGGGTTTTGGTGGCTAAAAAAATCCTCCTGCAACACTGGAAGGAAGTAGAAGCACCTTCATTCCTGGAATGGATGGAAAAAATGTTGGATCATTGCAGGATAGATCAGTCCATATACATTCTGGAAGAGAATATTAACAAATATATACTAATTTGGACTGATTTTTTGCAAAATTTGGAATAAAATTGGTGGAAGATTTGGCCCAGATGAAATTACAATGATGTATGGAAGCTCATGAGAGATCTGGCTGAGGTGGAGTACTGGGTTGATATAATACCTAGGAAAAGCACCACTGCAGGGTAAAATCTCTTGAAGATTGAAGCACCCATGCGCTAAGTTATTTAATCTAAAATAAATTAAAAAAGAAAAAAAAAAAGAAATAAAAAAAAAACAGCAAAAAAAAAAAGGAATTTACACCTGATCAGTTGTGTAACAAATCTAAGAAACAAAGCTACCAAAGGATTATTAAGAAAGCCACCTCAGAAAAGGTGGATTTTGCCCCCCCCCGGACCATGCAAAGACAGTAGCAATATAACTGGTAGACACCTGTGTCTCTGTCTGCATGTGGGATGTGACATGGTTACGTTTCAATGGAAGTTTAAAATTCAGAGATTCTGACAAACATAAAAGCCAAGATGATTGACTTTGCACAAGACACCAGTGTGTAGAGCAGCCAGAAAAACAAGCACATTTATTCTTGCATTGTTCTTACGTTATCGGATTTTGGGATCTCATAGAAAATGAATGGGGGGAGTCTTTCTTTCTTTCGCCTACTCCTAGTGGTGGAGGAGATATAATTCTAGCTTCCACCTAGTAATATTTTCAGTACTCATATTTTATATTTGGCGAATTAGGTGTCATTTAGTATTACAATAGAAATATATTTCACAGGCTGCCTTACTTAGAATTGTAACCAGTTCTTCAAGGTCTATTTACCAAGCTGAATAACAGTTTCTGTAATGGATCACTCACTGAGTTTTGGGGATGGCACAAGAGAGGGTTTCTGGACATTCTCTTTGTTTTGTTTCTTGTTGACTTGAGTTTAATGCATGTTTCTCTTTTCACTTTCTGTTTTGCTTTAGGTACCCTTCATTTTGGTTATGAGTTATATGATCCTTTTTATTAGCTTTTTTTTTAAAAGTTATCCTTGCCTTGTAAAATATTACATGGGTTCTTTGACTTCCACTTGGACACCCACCCACAAGGAAAGCACCAGAAATGGACAGAGGGTTCCTCTCTTTTACATCTCCTCTCAAGTACAGTATGGCACACCACGAGAGTATAGAACCATCTTTTATTGCACTGAGATGGCAGCATTTTGGATATGAGTTCATAGCCTGATGTGGGACTAGAATGCATGACCTTATGGTCAAGAGGTGGATGCACTACCAGCTGAGATATGATGACATCTAATATCCTGTGGTGAGTCACAGGAGGACACATCACACTACAACTGTCGTAGTGAAACCCTATCTCCAAACTTGTGAATCTTAAACACTAAATCGTAGACCACATTCTATCTACATATTTACTAATCCCACTTCTTATATGTTACCTTTCATCAGGATCCTGTGTCTCTTCTATAGCCCAGTCCTTCCCTTTACCCAGGGGTGGCAATAATTTTCATATAGCCTAAGGTGAAATTCTAAGTCAATGATAGGAATACAGAGGACTGATGTAAGATCATTTAATTATTGGACTCAGCAGTCTAACCTCTAATTAACCCACATGAAACACTTCAGCTTATGTAGAACATAAGAAGCTCATTATTTTAACTCATGTAATCACAAAAAAAGGAATGGTTTGGACTGAGGTGACTGTAAAGGGGACTAAAGCATCTGAAAAAGTTTGTAGTACTATGTAGGATGACCAAATGTGTGTTGGGGTTTGAGTTCTTGATTAAGCTGGGATGGGTTTAGATGAACCAATAGGTGGGGGTTCCAGCCTTTGATTTGGTGAAGGGGCTTCAAAATTTGTTTGGGGATCCTGCAGCACAAGGAACAAAGATCAGGACTAGTCAACATTGAACCTCATCACCACTGGTTATTGAGTTATGTAAACTATCAGGTAAAGGAAGGGAAGATCCACAATTTACTTTTTGGGAGGGAGTGGTGGGAGATTCCTATAGCTGGGGGGGTTGTTAAAAGAATACTTACTGTAGCAGATCAGACAGGTACCATCTGATCTGAATTACCTGAATAAATAGTTAGCCACAGAGAGCAAAACAAGCAAGCAAATGCTTCACATGTAATACTCAGACTTAACTGCAAGCATTAAGTGATCACAGGGACAACTTAGTGCCAGTGAGGCCTTTGCAACCTCATTAAAACTTGTTCAGTGGGATGCAACACAATGCCATCTGTCCAAAAAGATTTTTGCAGATGCTTGGAGGTGGCAAGATGGCCATGCAAATACAAATGAAAAAAGGTCTACCTTTTCCCAAAAATTTAATAATTTTTCAAGACGTTGTTCACAAGACATTGTTTGCAGAAAACAGTTTTGTATTCAGTTCGCATACTGTTGTTTTGCAATTTACAAAGATTCCACTGCTGGAAGACAAATCCTTTTTTTGAAGTTGATAAAGTTTATTTATTTACTTACTTATTTCAAAAAAACAATACAAGAACATTTGTCTGTTTCAACTGGTTACATTGGATATAGCCATACATTGTAGATTTGGATGTTTAAGATATAGCATTATATAATCAGATATGGCATTATACATTATACAGTGTATATGGAAAGAGAGGAAAATTAAAGCCGAAGACAGTTTATATTTCTGGTGATATGTTATTGACTACTCTATACTGAACATTTGTATATACTGACATTCTGGAGCATGGGATGGTAATATGGGGGTAATAAATTCTAATACCGAATATTCATCTGTCACAAGATGCCATGTTCTGAACTTTAGCATAATTTGGGTTATATCATTCTGATTTGCCTCGAGCGGTAGAAATATCCTAAGAGTAGTCTGATACTTACAATTCAGTATGAAATCACAACTATTTACATAAATAAAACAGTGCATTTACTGAGGTACTTAGTTACAGATTATTATGTGCAACCTGTCCATCTTGCATTAGTCAACACAGAGGACCACTTCCTTCCATATCCAGATAGAGCACAAACAGGGGCTTGTGGGGGGAGGGGGTTCTTTTACCATTTAGATCTAGGGAGAGACAAATTTATTTTAACCTCTTCCTGTTTTGGGATGGGGAAGTGTGTTTTTAGTTGTGTGAGTCCCCTTGTTTGATGTGTGCATCAGAAAACCGTGGAAACTAGTCCATGTCTTCTCATATGAATCAACAGAGTTATTGGCCAGGTATGAAAGTCTGTGATATTGGGCCAATTGTGTCATCCCATTCAGAAACTCTTGTAGAGAGGATAGCTCTGTAATACACCATCTATGAAGTAACAGGCACTTCACTTCTATACTGGCTAGGATTATTAAATTGTATCACCCAAACAGTGTGACAAAGCAGTGGGGAGAACCAGTAGGATGCTAGGGTGCATAAGGAGGGGTATCACCAGCAGAGAGAAAGTTGTGATGTTATTGCTGTACAAATTATTGGTGAGACCTCATCTAGAGTACTGTATCCTGTTCTGTAGACCATGTCTCTGGAAGGACATAGATAGAGTAGAGATGGTCCAGAGGAAGGCAACTAAAATGGTGCAGGGTCTGCACCAAAAGCCCTATGAACCTCAGTATGTACACTCTGGAGGAAAGAAGAGAGTGGGAGATATGATAGAGACTGTCAAATACATCACAGGTAGAAATAAGGTATACAAGGATAGCATTTTTCAGAGAAAAAGATGTTTGAGAACAAGGGGTCATGCTATGAAGCTGGAGGGGGGTAAACTCATGGGAAATGTGAGAAAATATTTTTTTCACAGAAGGGGTGGTGAATGCATGGAACAGCCTCCAAGAGGTGGTGGTGGGGGACAAAACTGTGACGGAATTCAAGAATGCATGGGATAGGCACAAGGGAACCTTGATGGCTAGGAATGGGAGGGTAAAATATGGAGAACAGTAGGGTCTGTGGTATAGATGCAGCAAAATTGAATTTTGCCTGTGAAATTCCAGTGAAATCACCAATTTCACTATGTGAAACATTTTGCAAAATTGGGCCCTTATCCTGAAATTTCTCCAGTAAATTTCTGGTGAAATTTTGGTGTCAATTTTGCCTTTTGACAGCACATTTTGCTGTACGTTAGTATCAGGCGAAATTGGGAAATAAAATGCTTGTCACATGACTTGCTCTCTCTCTAGGGTACCCTGTTATTTGAGTGCAACCAGAATAGCACCGCACTATATGGCGCTAGTCTAGTAAGCACTCACACGGACAGCAACTAGGGATTTACAGAGCATGCTGTAAGCACTTCCCTGGTCGCTGTCCATGGTCCTGTAGAAATGACAAATACACCAGGGGACAGGAGGTAGGCCAACCTGCTCCTGTGGTGTGGAGGGCTGGGGCATTGGCCAGCAATGATGGAGACTAGGGTTTTAATTCTTGTCTCTGACCATTTTAGCACACTGCCGGACTTTAAGTTTATGTTACATGGGGCTGTAATGGCCACGAAATATTTAACTTTCCCTGAGATCCACTCCCCCCTGGAGTGAGAATCATACTGACGAGGGGTGTGGGGGCAGAGCCCCATGCAAAAAAAGACTCGCCACCTAAATTGCAGCACTATTGTTGGTGGCGTTATTATTGTATACGTTCACCTGACCCAGTGCCCCATCTAGCAGACTGCTGGTCACATAGGTGACTGTACTTTTTATTTATTTTTTATTTATTTAAGAATCAGTTTACAACCTTTGAGCCAGAGGCTTGTTTCCAAAGGTACTTCATCACATAAAGACATACATTGCATTTCGGTTACATAGCAAAGATTTGCAAAAAATCAATAGGCATTCACCAGAGGTGCCACGTCACATAGTGGTCAGACAAATACAATTGGGTACAAGGTACATGTAATTGATAACAGGTATTACACAAGTCGGTATCAAGTGAGCATTCTGGTAGATAAACATTGAAAACAGCTGGCACTGGCCAGGTTAAACCTAGGCATGGTGTACAGGGAAGTGGTGGAGGGGATGGTAGGGTGGAGAGCTGCCCGGGGGGCATTGTCAAGAGAAAGAGGTGGAGGCTATGTTCAGAGACAGGAGCAGTTACGAGTGCTGAAGATGTGGTTCAGAAGTGCGGTTTTGAATGTGGAGATGGTGATGGCATTGGTGATGGTGGCAGGGAGAGAGTTAAACCAGGGTGGGGCTCTATAGCTGAAGGACCTCTGGCCACGGCTGGTTCTCGTTCTGGGGACCTTTAGAGTGGTCTTGTAGGAAGACCGTGGTGCAATGGTGGGAAGGTTCTGGTGGATGGATGCCGTTACCCCAGGGGAGAGCCCGAGTAGGGTTTTTTTGGTGAGGAGACAGGTCTGGTATCGGAGCCGTTCATCCAGGGTAAGCAGGTTAGCATCGACATATAGCTGACAGGTGTGTGTGAGCCTGGGGGCACCAGTAATCAATCTGCATGCTTTATTCAGGGTTAGATGAATTTTGTTGAGTGCAGTGGTGTCGGCAGCACCGTATACTGTGAACCATAGTCTACAAGGGACAGAAACAGACGGTGTAACAGCTAGCCGGAGAGCATTTGGTGGAAGGCAGGTTTATGGCGGAATAGGATGCTGCCGTGTGTTGGTGGCGGATGTTAGGGCGCCGATGTGGTTGTGAAATGTGAGGGCTGAATCAAGGTAACCCCAAGGTATTTGTAGGAGCAGACTTGTTCCAGTGGTTGGTTGGTGCTTGGAAGGATATAGAGTGGGTGGTTGCTAGCTTTGTTTTGGGGGTGTGAAAAGAGCATAGTTTTGGTTTCTTAAGATTGATGACGAGTCTGCGATCCTTAAACCAAGCCTCGCACTGTTGAAAGACTGCTGTAGGGAGTCCTGAGGGAGATGGGATTACGTGGGTGGCAAAAGGACAGCGTCGTCTGCATACAGCAGAATTTTGCCAGAGCATGCACTGGGCAGGGTGTTCAGATACAGCGAGAAGAGAAGGGGCCCAGGATGGAGCCTTGGGGACCCCAGAGAGAATGGGATGGTGTCGGAGGTGTGCTATTAATCTTGACACACTGGGATCGAGAGTCAAGATAGCTAGCACACCATGCCAGGAGGCCAGCCGAGAGACCAGTGAGGCAGAGTGCATTCAGCAGCAGTGGATGGGAGACAGTGTCGAAAGCCTTTGAGAGGTCAATGAACACTGCACCAGCTAGGGAGCTGGTATCCAAGGAGGAGTGTAGGAAGTTGGAGAATTCAATAAGGGCAGTGCTGGTACTGTGACCCACACGGAAGCCATGTTGCTCTGGGCATAAGATGTTATGCTTAGCCAGATAATCAGTGATTTGAATGGCCACCACTTTCTCCAGGGCTTTAGAGAGGGGAGGGAGGATGGAGATTGGCCGGTAGTTGTTGGCCGATGACCTGTCGCCTCCTTTATGAATAGGTGTGATAATGGCTGTTTTCCAAGCTGTGGGGAATTGTCCCAGGCAGAGTGACTGGTTAATTAGGCTTGGAGAAGTGCAAGGACTTCATCTAGCACCAGCCTGAGGATGCTGGGGTCCAGTGAGTCACTGCCGGGATTGTTGCCATTGAGAGTTTTGATTAGGATGGGTCTGGCTTCCCGGGTGGAAATCTTTTGCAGGAGGAAGCTGGGGTGCTGGAGGACAGGGGGAGTTTGGCTGGGGGGGGTCAAAGAAATTACTAGGGAGGACTGAGCTAAGGTCAGTGAAAGTGGTGTTGAACCAGTTAGCTATGGTGGCAGGCTCGGTGGAGGTTGTGCCATTTCTAGTGAGCTGGGATGGGGCAGGGAGCAAGCTTACCATTGAGTTGCTAATATTATTCCAGAAGGTCCGGGCTGAGCCCAGGAGGAGGTAAGGGAGGCCTGGTAATGGTCTGCCTAGCTTTCCTGATGGCCCATGAGCATTTATTTTGGGCTGCATTGTATGCTTGCCTATCAGACAGACGACCTGTTTCAGTGGCAAGGTGCCAGAGGTTATCCTGGTTTCTAAGTAATTGTAGGAGGGCCGGCCTAACCCAGGGTGCGTTCTGTTTTTTGGACCGGGTTTTGGTTAAGGGTGCAAAGAGATCACAGGCCATGTTGAAGGTGTGGATGAAAAAGGTTAAGGCAGTATCAATGTTGGTTGCCTGCTGAATGGGGGACCTGTCTATCTGGGTGAGGAGTGCCTTAAGTTTCTTCAGCCCACCAGGGCGGAGGCACCTGCGGAGGGTGGTCTGGGCTTTGGGCTTGGGATTGGGGGCTACCCAGTGGAATAGGATAGGGGAGTGGTCACTCAGGGAGTCCGGGAGGACCTGGATGTTTTGGATTTTATGGGGTCAGTTAGTTATAATAACATCCAGCAGGGTGCTGGTACCACTCTTAGGGTTAAGTCTCATGGGCTGGGTGACGAGTTGTGTCAGATCTTGGGTGGCAAATGAGTCTCTGATGGTGGATGAGGAGGTGCTGAGCCAATTTACATTAAGGTCCCCCACTAGGACTTGTTCTGCCTTATGGTGGAGGGTGGCTAGGTAGTCCGTTAAAGATATCAGGTCTGGGTGCTGGTTCTTTGGGGGAACGTAGGCTGTGGTGAGATAGAGAGGGCTCCTAGAGGGGTCTGGGGTGAGTCTGAGGGTAAGGGCCTGGGCCCCATTTATGAGGGTAGGGGTGGGGAGTGCATGTCCAGGTATTGTGTCCCTGGTGTAGATTGCATAGCCTCCCCCTCGTTTGCCTACTCGGTCCTCCCGGTATAAGGTATAGCCTGGGAGGGAGACAAATGAGTCAGGAGTTGATTTGGACAGCCAGGTTTCAACCAGGGCTATGATGTCTGGTTGGTGAGCCATGGCCCAGCACTGTAGGGTGTCAAATTTCTTCAGCAGGCTGCATATGTTCATGGAGGGTACTCGAAGACCAGTGGGCTGAGTGGGTGGATGGAAGGGGGCAGGGCCTGGGTTGGGGTGTATGTTGCCTGTTAGGAGCAGAAGGAGGAGAAGTGCTCTGGTCAGAGGAAGGCAAATGGAGAGTTTACGCCAGGAGCGATAGAATAAGGAATGGGGTTTGGTTGCACAAGGGGTGGGTAGGGTAGCACAGGCAGAGAAGGCCTGAGTGATCAGAAGTGCAAGGGGGCTGTAGGGGGAGGACAGGTGATGTCTGGAAGGGGGGTGAGGTGGAGAGGAGCATATGGGATGTGTGGAGGAGGAGGAAGGGGTAGGAGCAGTGGTAAAGGAGGAGGGGAGGACAGGAGGGTAGGTAGGAACACTGGAGTAGTGAGGCTGAGGGTTAATAGGGACACTAGGGTATGTGGAAGGCAAAGGGAGGAGGAGGAGAAGAGATAGACTGGCGAGCAGGGGATGCATGTGTATGTTGGGAAGGCTGGTGGAGCTGAAGTGAGGAAAGAATGGGGGACTAGGATGAAGAGGGAGATAGTAGTGAGATCACCTCTGAGTCTAGTTGCTGCTATGGTGGTGGTAGTGTATGTGCCTGAAGTGCATAGAATACCAGGTTCAAGTCTTGATCAGGATAATAGGAGAGAGCTAGACTGGTGGCTATAGCAGTAGGGAGTTGGGTTCAGGTTTGTAGAAGCACTTAGATAACACTTTAGTTGTGTCACAGGGTTAGTGCGTTCTTTATAGTTATGAAATCCTGCAATAAAAATATGCAGGTGTTCTAGGTGAGTGGTGGAACTGTGGACTTTGGAAACAAGGGTGCAGGGTTCAAATCCTGCAAGGCAGCAGAAAGAAGAGGTAAACTTATAATTTGGCAGATTGGGTAGGGAAGTGATTAAGAGGCTTAGAAAGTAGTAATAACATAGGTAGGCATTGTGGCACAGAGGTAGAGCAGCTGACTCTGACTGCAAGGGTACTGGGTTTGGACACAGCTCAGGGACAAAATGTAGACAGGGCCAATATTTTAAATCTGGGCAGGAGGGAGTGAGGTATGGTTAAGAGCATAAAAATAGAGGAAGTTGTTGGCCTGGTTCAGTGGTTTAGCGGCTAGTCAGTAGAATTTAGAGAAAAAGGTACCAGGTTTGATATTAGCAGTTGCTTAGAGATAGGCTAGAGGATGAGTGCAGAAAGTAGATAGTAGAAGAAATCCAAGGGAACTGCAGTGACTTCTAGGCAGGAAGCCAGACTAAATCTACTTCCTTTAGAGCTTGTACAGCCTAGTAGGAGAGAAAGACAGAGTGAGCAGGAGAGTTTGTTTTTTAAAAAAGTATAGTGTTTGTGTGTATTTGTTTGTAATCTCTTCCACACTTTATTTTGAAAAGTAAATATTTTCTCTTAGGGCTTTTTCTTTAGTGATATATTTTTTCTATTTTTATAGTGTGTGTGTGTTTGTGTTTGACTCCCCATCCCCCAGTCCCTTTCTGTATCTTTCTTTCTTTTTCATTTATTTTCTTTGGTTTTCTATTAAGAAAAGTTTTGTTTGTGATGGAGATGGAGATGGAGACTGGGAATGCACCACCAGCAGCAGGAGGATCTGCTGTCTGCCTTAACAGGTGGGCATTTTTCAAGTGCCCCCCCCAAGAGAAGCATGTACCCGTGGCCCCCCCAGTAGCAGCAGATCCCCACCCATTGCCAGCAGCAGCAGGGACACTATGCGGCCCCCCAGCATGTGCTCCCCACACAACAAGAGCAGCAGGAGCCCGTTACACCACCCCAGGAGCATATGCAGCCAGTGCCCACCCCCAAGCAAGAACAGCAGCAGAGGTTTCAGTCTTGGATGAGGTGGCTGCTGCAGAGAGATCAACAGATGAGGCCCCCCACAAGGTCTCTCCAGTCTGGAGGATTTTTTTCCACAAAGGTTGGAGATAGCAGTATTGTCATCTGCAACTTTTGTGGCAAAGATGTCAGGCATGGAAAACAAGGGTCCCACTTTGGGATAGGTGGACAGATGATCCTCCTGCGGCACCACCACGCTGCAGAGTAGCTCTCCAAGCAAGAAGCTGCAGCAGGAGGCAGCAATGGGGCTGAGATGAGAAGGGCATCTAGTGGCCTAGGGGGTGCCACAGTAGCAGCAGCAGGATGAGTGATACATCCCACAGTGGTGGGTGCAACCATGCGGCAAGTTTGATATCATAGCCTATAGCAGCTCACCCAGCAGGTCACATCAGGATGGAGGACCTTGAGTACGTGCGCTAAGATGTGGTAGCAGTGCTCACGGATGTGCAAGGACTCCAGCAGCAGGTGGACCAGTTCTGCCAGGAGGTCAGAGAGAACTCGATAAAATAAGGGAGGACCAAAAGATGGTCTTGGATCTCCTGGCAGAGCTGCGTCATGAGGGTGGTGGTGGGGGTGGTGTCAGCGGCAGTGCCATTGGTACAACTGATTAGTGTGTCTATGCACCAATTTTTTTCCTTTCCTTTGCCGTTTGCAAATCTTGCTCTTTTTTCCTCTGCACCCCTCTAAAAATAAGAAAAATGCAAAAAAAAAACAGTAAAAAACCAAAAAATCTTTTCTGTCCCCTTTCTTTTCTATTATACATCCTCTTTGTTCTTTTTCTTGTCCAGTGGTTTTCTATCTAATATGTTATGTTTTATGGAATGTTTTTGCTCCCTCCATTTCCTCTCTGTCTCATGTGATTGAATACCCCTACCCTGATTGAGTCTGACCCTGCATATCCCCCCAAGTACTATGCCCATAAACTGTGTACCTATTTGCTTGTTTTATGTTACTCCTTTATTTGTTTCCTCCTATCTACAAATGTCAAGTATTGTAATTTGTTCATATGAATAAACATTTTTTCCCAAAGCTATGTGATGTTGTTGTCTGTTGTGTGTGCTGTGGGTTGGTGGCAGTTGCTTTGGCTGTATGCAACATCAGTCCAAATATGTGCACAACAGTCATAGAAATAGTTACATAAGCACTTTTATTGTGAAGTTAAACATGAATATGTTTTGTTCTGCTGAACAACAGACATGTCTACCTGACCTTGCCACCTTCACAAATGTTAACTTTGTGCCCTTCCCCTCCTCCAGTCATGATAATGTTTTATTAGTGCCCCACCACCACCACATGGTCATGGCCTGGGTGACCTGATCCAAAATGTGCACTTTGGCCACAGTTTAACACAGCCTCTTGCTGCCATACTGTGCAGGCATGGCAAAAAGGAGAAATATGACAGGAGAAAAGTTTGATAAAACTGAGACATAAATCTGGTCTGAGTCACCCAGAGATGAAATAGCTGTTTTTGGCCCTGTTTGCCAAGTATTTCAGCCAGAATCTTGGTGCTGATCATGCCAAACAGGGTCTACAAGTCCAGAAATGTTTCCCAAAAATGTTACAGTAAATTCAGACAGAAATCAGATCTCAGCCATGTTGTTATATGGCACCCAAGCCACCACCGAAACCAAAACATGATCTTTGGCCCACTGTTTACAAGTCATCTCTGTTCTGCGAGTGCAGGACAGACTGTACATGTCCAGAAATGTGACAGGAAAAATTGTAGATAAAATTGAAACAGAAAGTGGTCTGAGTCAGGATGTGATGTGCCCCCCCCCCAACACCCAGACATTAAATTACTGTTTTGGGCCATGTTTTGCAATGATTTCAGCCTTAATCTCAGTGCTGCTTGTGCCAAACAGGGTCTACAAGTCCAGACATGTTTCCCAAAAAAATGTGACATTAAATTCAGATAGAAATCTGGTCTCAGCCATGTTGTTACATGGCGTCCAAGCCACCACCCGAACCAAAACATGGTCTTTGGTCCTCTGTTTACAAGACATCTCATGCTGAATCTCTGTTCTGCGTACGCAGGACAGGCAGTGAATGTCCAGAAATATGACAGCAAAAATGGTAGATAAAATTGAGACTGAAATCTGGTGTCAGTCCTGATGTTAAATGTTGCACCACCACCTCATGGACCTGAAAAGGGGTGCCATACAGTGAAAATGAATTTGTCCTACAAAATGCTGCTGCTACTCACAATTGTTTCCTCCTGCTGCTGCTTTTTCAAATGATTGAGATAGACATATAGTAGAATTATCATTTCCCTATGCCGCTGTCCTGATTGGCTGTGTTGGCTGACTCTGTGGTTGTAATCTGCCTGCCCGGCAGTGGGAAGGGAGGGAGTGAATGACATTTTGGGGCATTGAAGCTTGTTGCCCGTTGCTGTGTCTGACTAATACTTGCCAAGTTACCACAAGAAATACCATTTTAGATGGTTAATGGTGGATTATCTTCACAGAGTCCATACTGGTGCTGCTGCACATGTAAATATCTGTCTTTATTTTTTTTCCTGTGCAACATAAGGGTGTTGGTGAGTTGGTATTGTGGCGTTTTGAGTTCTAATGTGTTTGTATTGCTTTTATATTATTTTTCAGTGTGATGTGGATGACATCATCATGCCAGACCAGGATTAGGATCTAGGCATGTTGGAATGTACCACATTTCCAATCCCAAGGCAGACGATAAGTATTTAAAGGGTACCTAAACAACATTTTGACAACAAACTATTCAAAACTCTGACTCGGTAGGTGACTAAAGGAAAGGCTGCTGTATTCATTAAGGCTAACATTACATATATATATAGTTTACTTAAATGTGGTTCCAGGGCATTTGAATATTGTAAAATCAGCCTTCTAATTTCAAAAAAACTGTCTTGCCTGCTTCCTAAAATGGCTGCCAAATGTGTTCTGTGATGACATCATTTGAGCCAAAGTCAGAAAGATATATGGCTCTCTATAGTGCTAACTAGTTATTTTTTCACTTTGTATAGAATTGTTTCACCAAAAGGTCAAAATCATGTGCATTATTTTGTATAATACACATGTTAGGCTATGGTTCTGTTCATTTTGTTTATTTTAACATGCTGAAATTTTATTTTAATTCAACCGACTTTCTCTGTGACAAACCACAGGGCAGTACAAATCTTGAATAACCTGGTGGTCTAGTGGTTATGGTGGATCCAGGATGCTACAGTGGGGGTGCTGGGGTGGTGTGCATGCTTAATATGCACTTTTTAACATTTTTATTAAACCTTTATATTTTCTGCTATTCTTTTCTAGTACGTTTTTGACAGAACCTACAAATGTAATCCATAGTTTGAATGTAAACATTTGTACAATCAATAAATCAGACTTCTTCAACAAAATGAAATGCAGCAGCAGCATGCAAGTACATTACTATGTGTGTGGGGAAGGGTGCAGCCACACCCTTCACCACCCCCTAGAGCCACCACTTTTTTGTAGCAAAGTTCCTGTTCAGTCCAATGTTGCAGTTCATACTTTCTCGAAACTCAAATATATGCTTGTCTTGTCTTCTTTTTCCATGGTAAATAATAATAAGAAGAAGAATCAGCATTTATATAGTGGTTTTCATACACATTGTATCCCAAAGTGCTTTACAAGCATTACTAGACTGGTAGTGAAGTGACTGAACATGTAGTGGCAGCCATTTCACACATTAATATCCACACACAGCTTTGGACAATTGCATGAACTGGTTTTATGGGAAGGGGAATGTTGGCCAGGACAACGGGGTCAGGTAGTGATCAAGGTGCTGGCAGCCCACATCTTATTTCTCACAGTAGTCTGCTCATATTTCTCTCCTCTGTCTTCCCCCTTCCCTGATTAAAGCTGTACCTTGCAAGAGTGGCCTTCTCAGTCCCCCTCTGGTATTCATTCGTCACTATTCCTCCTCACACCGAAAACTGGTGAGCTCATCACCCTTCTGCATCATGAATGCAAGTAGTAGGGTCCCCAATTTATTTTGACATATCCAATATAAACATATCTTTCCAGTAAGTCAGGCTGACAGCAACACGGATCAAGGGAAATGACGGGCTTTCCTGTCCTTAAAAGATCTAGGCTACCTTTGATTAGGCACTGCTAAATGATGGGTGTGCACATCATTATGCACATCATTTAATAGTGCCTAATCATAGGTGGCTTAGATCTTACATGGGTAGGAATGCCTATTTTTCCACTTGTGCAATGTAGCCATCAGCCTGGCTTACCAGAAGATCATGTTTATTATTAATATGTAAAAATAACATGGGAGACTGTACTAACCACATTCATGATGCAGAAGGGTAGTGAACTCACCAGTTTTTGATGTGGGGTACAGGTGAGAAGAATGAATGCCAGAGAGGGACTGAAGCGGCCATTCCAGCAGGGTATAGCTATATTCAGGTTAGTTGAAGACATGAAGGAGGGCGTTGAGCAGATCACTGTGAGATCTGAAATGTGGGGCTGCCAGCATCGTGATCACTACCTGACTGTGGATGAGAGTAGCCAGTGATGACAAATACTCAGAGTGGCAGGGCTGCACCTAAACTATTACTTGAATTCAGTGTAGGGAGATTACTCTCAGGTGGGGGGGTGTTGATGCTTGTTAGGACAGCATTGAGGGAGTTATGTATAGCTCATTCAAGATTTGGAAGGGTGGTAGCCAGCCAACTCGAATTGTGGAGTACAGCACAGAAAAGTACAGGAGAAAAATTGCTGGGAACTGTCCTGCGGGATTCTGCAGATCACAGGTAAAGTAGACTGACAGTGGAAGTCGGGTGGATTTGCTTAAGGTATTAGTATGCCTCTCCTACTAATAATATCGTTACCCATTCTAAGTGCAGCCCTTATGAGGGCATGAACAGCAATTTTTCTGATGGGTCATGATGCTTATTGTTTGGCCCTCCAGGAAGACCTAGTTGTTGGTTACTGAGGTGGGAAAAAACACAACAGGGGAACTGTACATACTACCGTTAATGTGCAGAAGGGTGGTGATCCACTCAATGTTTACTGTGGGAGCAGAAGTCAGACACAGAGAATGTGGACTGGAGAGTGATGTGGGAGGCATTTTTTAACAGTGCCAGCTGATGATGCATATTGGCATAGGTGTGCACAACTCTCTGAGGTACAAGATTACAATCTGAGGTATGATAATTCTCTTCATGAGACCGTAAGCACATATGCAGCACCAGGCAATACTAAGGACAGGGTATGGATGGTGGGGTGTTCAACAGAAGGCAGGCTAGGTGCAGGGGGTTCACATGGAAAAATAAAGCCTTATTTGTGAATTAACAAGATAGCATGGGCTTTGGAACTGAACCAGGCCAGTACTTTGCTCTGTGACCCTGAGCAAGTCATTACATTTCTTTGTGCTCCCAGGCCACACCTGTAAACCAGCTTTCGGCTTAGTGTGTGTCTCCCGGCTAACCAAAAACAAAATTCAGTACATCACATAACCACTAGATCATCAGGTAATTGAAGTGTTGTACTGTAATGCAGTTTGCCAAGGAAAAAGTCAGCTGGATTGCAAAACATTTTCCACAAGTTAAAGTAAACTAAATGAACAAAATCATAGCCTAACATGTGTGCTGACCAAAATAATCCACCAGTTAATACATGGTATTGCTCATTCTGGTACAACAATTCAAAACAAAGAGGGAAAGAATAACTAGTAAGCACTATAGAAATATATGTGGGTTTCTGTCTTTGGCTCAGATGATGTCATCATGACTCATCACTTAACAAACTTAGCAGCCGTCTTAGGAAAGAAACCAAGGCTGTTTTTGGAAAGTGAAAGGCTGATGTTTACATTTTTCAAACGCTATGAAACTACATTTATATTATTTACATAAATGCAGTTTTAGCATAAATGTAAACAGCAGCCTCTACTTTACCTTGTTATGAAGCCAGATTTTGGAGTTTGCAGTTTTAAAAACTGCTTGTTTAGGTACCCTTTAATGTTTCATTACTAGTGGGGTACTTCTATTACTGCCATCTGGATGTCTGAGTTTGATAGTAATTATGTACTTTTTTGCTTTTGTCAGCATCAGGAATTCCGGCTAAGTTAAGTCTCGCTCCTGCTGCTGCTGCTCAACCAGATCTGGGGATTTATTTAATTGTGCAATGGTTCCACTTTCACAGTCCCGAGGTAAGTATTTTTTCATTTTTTATGGTCCTCTGTGGGGGGGGGGGGAGGCTGGGAGGATGTTGGTGCGAGGGCTGGAACTTTTTACAATGCTCAAAATGTTTTCTTTTTATCTTATTTCCAGGTACGCAGTACTGTTAGGGGAAGGAGAATGCCTGCTATGGTGCTTCATCATGGTCTGGAAGCATGTTCCTTCTGGGGGTGATTTCCACAGTTTAATGACATCACAGGATATGGTAAGTATACAATTTTTTTCTATGCTTGTTCTAATTTGCTTACTAAAACCAGGTATGCAGATTGATGAGTATTCATCATTTTCACTTATCTTTGGTCTTGCCCAGGTCATTTTCCTATGCTGAGGTTTCATTCTATCTCTGTGTGATGACTACATCCATCCAGGCCTTTCAGAAGCTGTATTGCAATTTGTGTGAAAGACAGAGGGTGTTGCTTGAACTGCGACGTTGGCCACTGGTGTCCATACCATTAACGAGTAAGCACCACCCACATCCAGAAAGGAACTATATGTGGAAATGGATGGTTGAGATGATGTTTAGTAAATAATTAGGTGGAGGGGGCTAATGTGTTGTCTAATCATTTGAAGTGGCAGAACTGCAGTAATCATTAAAATTTGGTATCCAAACTAAGGGCAGCATACACCTCCCCCTGCCCTCCCCTCCGGAACCATCACAGTTTCGGTACAAGAACTTTAACCAGGTAGTATAGCATAAGTAACCTTTCTGGGGTAATTGGATGTTGTAAGTTGTTAAGCCTTTTCATGATTACTTTTGTAATTAATGACTAGCATCATTAAAGATTAGGGCTGGCAGTATAGCCTAGAGGTTAGAGGAACAAGGTGTGAACGAGCTTAATACATCCAGCAGACCAGACCTGAGTTTGATTCTCACAACCTCCACTTGCATACTGTGTGACTCTGAGCAAGTCACTTAACCACCCAGTGCTCCCAGGTCGCCCCTGAAAACAGGCACTTGTGCCTAGTGGGCCTTACCCGGTTACCAAAGACTAAAAAAAAGATGGCTGCCATTCACCATTTCTCAAAATGTGTTCAACTTGTGTTAATGACTGAATGAGTGTTACATTCATATGCGACTTCTACAAGGAGCCAGGGTTCTTCAACATGTCACTAATAGTAAGTGGCAGAAAATATTTTTTGGAATGCATGGGTGTGTCAGGTGGTGGGAAGGAGGAGGGTGGTGGTGTGGCATGTGCCATCATGGGCACTTTTAAGGACATCAAGACATCATATCTTACTGTAAGATGTGCTTAACAGTCAAAATGAAAAGTAACATGTATCTTGATATTTTTGGCTATGAAACATTATAACTGTAATCATGCAAAATATTTACGGTTTATGGTTATGTATTGCTGCTGCTTTATATAGGCTGGGGGACTGGGTACCAAACAACATTTTACGGCAAAGGGTGAGTAAATGAAAGTGATTTTCACTGCAGCAAATAACACATAACCATAACCAATACAATAGTACATAGATAAAAATAAGTTATAACACTATACTGATCTGAAAGTGGTTGGGGAGGTGGCCTTTGAGTAAACTCAGCCTTTTTCCACTTCCACATCATCCAGGAAGCACCCCTCACAGTCTTCAAGACTCGAATTGTCACCAGGTGGGAATTCTTTCATCATTGCTGCTTCATCCACCTTATTGCTGGTGGATGCTTTAGTCAAGGGATTGTCATCATCCTCATCACTGAGACACAGTTCCCATGTCAACACCACTGACATCACTGTGTTGTGTGGAATGTGCCTTTCATCCATTTTGATGAATGTTAGTATGGACACATTCTTGGGTGACAAATTGGTCCTACAGTCACTCACAATGGCCCCAGCTGCACTAAACACTTATTCCACACTAGAGATGTTGTGAAATTAGATTTCACTTGTGAACTTGCACAAGAAATTGGCAATTTTGCCACATGACATTTTTCGCAAACTTGCAGTGAAATGGCAAAATTGTGCACCCTGCATGTCCCATTCCCATTATCTAAAACTCTCTCTGGTGTCTAGTGGTCCCCCTGCCCTTCCAGCCACTCACCAGCCCAAATTATTCTCCCTGGTGTCTAGTGGTCCCCCCCGGCCGATGACTGGCCTTAATTGAATAAAGCCCCCCCACCCACATTTACCCTGGCCCCCTCATGTCCTTTGTAAAAAAAAAAAATGAAACACACACTCCCTGGTGTCTAGTGGCTCCCACCTGCTGCTCCACTCATAGATTATTCTCCCTGGTGTCTAGTCTCCCCCAGCCGATACACTATTATAATTGAATAAAGTCCCCCATCTCAGTTACCCTGGCCCCCTTATTTCATTTTATTAAAAAAATCAAACCCGCACTCCCTGGTATCTAGTGGACCCCCCACCGTGTCCTCATGAGCTAGTGCCACTCCACTCCCCCCAGTACCCCAATTGGGCCACGGGCACAGCCCTCCACTCACCTCCTTGGCCAGCAGCCCAACTAAGCACGACTGAGTGCTTGAATGAATGAGCGCATGTTACAAGCACACGTTCATTCATTCATGTGCTCAGTTGGGCTGCTGGTCATGGAGGTGAGTGGAGGGCTGTGCCGCTGGCCTGATCGGGGTACTGGGGGAGAGCGGGGTGGGTGCTAGCTCATGATGACAGGGTGGGGGGATGGCAGGTCCACTAGACACCAGGGAGTGTAGGTTTGATTTTTTTTTAAATAAAACAAAATGAGGGGGCCAGGGTAACTGGGGGTGGGGGAGCTTTATTCAATTATGGTCAGTGATCAGCTGGGGGGGACCGCTAGACAACAGGAATAATAATTTGGGCCAGTGAGTGGCTGGGGGAAGGGGGGCGAACACTAGACACCAGGGAGTGCGGGTTTCATTTTTTTTTTTTAAAAGAACATGAGGGGGCCAGGGTAACTCTGGTAGGGACTTTATTCAATTAAAAGCCAGTGATTAGCCAGGGGAGACCACTAGTCATCAGGGAGAATAATTTGGTCTGGTGAGTGACCGAAGAGCGGGGAGGACCACTAGACACCAGGGAGTTCTTTGGAAACCTTTTATTTCACCCGTGGGTGGCAACATTTCACCCACTAGTGTGAAGTTTCGCTCAGGGGAGTGAAATTTCACCTGCAGGTGCAACATTTCACCCGTGAGAGGCAAATTTTGCTGGTTTACGGGCAAAATTTTGCTCATTTTGGGGGTGCAATTTCGCATTTCTTCCTGAGAAATATTTCTCAAAAGGCACAAATTATGTGAAGTTTTGCACAACTCTATTCCACACTGACACTTGATGGTGGACAGCTCAGGTATTTCACAGCAACTAATGTTAGTTCTGGCCAGTCAGTCATTTTGCTGCTCCAGTACAGCAGTGGTGCGTCAGTAATGGCAAGGTGCTTTGGGCCCCCATGTAGGCCTCCACTATTCGTTCTGCTGCCCTGAGTCCAGCTGCCTCATCTGTCTCCTCCTCCTCCTCCTTTTCCTCCATATCTTCCACTCACACCTGAAAGAGAACATCCTAAATGGGATTGCTTGCTATTTTCTACTCTGCCTTGCCCATTTCCTCTGATTGGGTTGCCTGTGAGCTGCTGGTGGTGGCAGCAACACCTGTTTTTGCCACAGTGCGGGCCTTTTTTATGTGTGCAGCATATACCATTCCAATGAGGTTCTCTGTCAACTTCTATACTCGCTGATGACCTCCTTCAATTATAGAAAGCAGGTCACATTTGTAGCATGGATCCAGAATGGTGGCGATTGCAAAGTCAGCTGACTGCAAAATGCTGGATACATGGGTATTTGTGTCCAGCACTTGGAGCATGTAATCCATTACATCACAACTGCCATGATCCCACTTGCCTCCATCTGGTGTTGCAAATTAACTAGTGTCTGCCTCAGCACATGTATGAGTGGTATGGATTGACTTATACAAGCAGTGTTCCCACTCACTGCCTGTGTAGCATGCTCAAATGGATGGAGAATGCGTATTAGCCCATCCATTTGGTGCCACTGCTCTGTTGTTAGAGCGATGGACACTCCGGCACCATCACGGGTGGTGTGCACCAGCAGGTATTCTGACACAGCCTTATACTGTTCATACAGCTGCTCAAGCATGCACAGTGTGGAGTTCCATCTGATCACAACATCAAGCTTCATCTGGTGCTGAGGCAGACGGTTATTGTGCTATAGCTCACATAAATGGTCATGGGCCTTTGCAGAATGGGTGAAGTGGACACAGATGTGACATGCAACAGTAACTGCTTCCTTAATGTCCGCATGGTTAAGAAACTGCTGTACAACAATACTAAGTTAGTGTGCCAGGCAAGGCACCCTGAAAAAAACACCATCGCTGTTGCACTTTACTACATTGGAGCCATTATCACTTGAGATGAATCCTGCTATGAGTGACTGTGTGTGAAGTCACCCATCAATCTCTGACAGCAAAACATTAAGCATTTTCTCAGTTGTGTGAGAATCAGTAACACTTGTCACAGTCAGGGTCACAAGCTGCCAAACACCAGGTGTGTTGCTACCACCACAATTTTGATTTCTGCAGGTTTTGCCAGGCCCCAAATCAAATACCACCTCAGGCAACTGTGCCCAGTGTGCTGTTATGCATAGATACGAGCTTGCTGCTGTCTGACCACTGGTCCACATATCTGTGCTAAGATGGCTATATTCTGATCCACTATGCTTCAATGCATGTCTAGTGGAATCGGCCACTCTACTGTTCAGCTCTGGCATGGCATGCTTAGAAAAATAGGTTTGTGATGGAACCTGCCATTTGGGACAGGCACGAGCCGTCAACATGTGGAAACCAGCATTCTCCATGAATGAGAATGGCAACAAATCAATGGCCAACATTTCAGCAGTGGCAGCATTAAACTCTCGTGTAGCAGCATGATTAGGGGGTACTTTGTGTGCAGCTCAAGGATGGTCTTCGAGTGGGCTGCATCTTTGGGGCTGCTCAACCAGAACATTGTACTTGTGGCAGCAATGATGTTCTTTTAGGGGTAACACTTGACTCTTGGTGCTGTGTAGACCACATGAAACCAGTTATTTTGGTTGCTTGTGGGTATAGTGGTGTACTTTTCAGACTCAAGGGACTGGGACTGGCACCTCCCCTGCTATGCCCACCACTACTCGAGAGATCAAAGGATTGCTCATGCTCCTCCTCCACCACCAACCCACTCTGCCCTCCCTCCTCCTCCTTCTGCTCTTGCTCTACTACATTTAACTTGCCAAGGGAGATGCCACCAACAGCTCTGGCATCCTTCTGGTGTTGCTGCCATCTCAGCAGGTGCTTGTTTTTCAGGTGGGTGCGTTGGCCACCGGTGCCTATGTAGCTTCCCTTTTCCCCCAACTAACACGTGCTTGACAAAGTTGGCACATTGCTATGGTCTCATCAGCAGGATGAAGCACATAAAAGTCCCAAACTAGGGACTTTTGACCTCTGGAATTCAGATGCTTCTGAGACTGGGATAATTCAGAAACAGGTGTGTAAGAGTGTGTTTTTTGGGCTGCTCTCATCACTTCCACAAGACCTCTTTTGGGAAGGGGGTTATTTGACTGCTTGAAGGTTTGTTTATAGGCTTGGTGACAGACTGACCCACAGGCTGTGCATGTAAATGGCCTACATCACCCTTGTCCTTTTTTAACTTAGGATCATCCCAGTCATCATTATCACCACCAACAGAGATGATGTACTTGTCCTCCTCCTCCCTATCACTATCTTCTTGCAGCACGGCACCTTTTTCTGTCCCTATCTCCAGGATTATCAGACTCTGGTTGAACACTGTCGCTACTAACTCCTGCAGGAACAGGGACAGTCTCACCGACAGACTTATCACCCTCCTCCTGGACCATTGTTCCTGCGCTGGTGGCAGTGCCTCCTAATCCCTTCTTCTCACTGTCATCATCCTCCACCAGCATGGGTGCAACAGTTTGAGCCTTAAGACATGAAGCACAGATATGCCAGTACTTCAAACAATTACTTTGCTGGTACCTGCTTCACCACCAGAGCCCACGTCAGAAGAAGCTGATGCAGACATACTGTACATGCACTTTCACTGCTATGGGGAGTGGGACCTGGCACTGAAGTTGTACTCTTTTCAGCAGACTGCTTAGCTCCCTCATCCCCCTGCCATGTTACCCCCTGTACTGGGCCATCTCTTAGCAGGCATTTATTGCCATTCTGTGGAAGTATATCAAGATGATGTATAACCAACTACAGGACTACCTGGAAAGGCACCTACTCCTAGTTGACTTTCAACACGGTTTTAGGAAAGGCCATGGCACTAACACTGCCCTAATCCGGCTCTCATCGGGCATCCTTGATGCCATGGACCAAGGTTCACCAAAGGGGGCTTTATTCATTGACCTGTTAAAGGCATTCAGCTTGGTCTAACATGAACTACTTCTCTCCAAACTTCACCTTCTAGGACTGGACAGGCTCTCTGTGTCTTGGTTCAAGAGCTACCTGCTCAGCCAAGCTCAATAAGTCTGGTGGAGAGGAACCCTGTCTAGTGCTGAGTCTGTCATCTTTGGGGTACCTCAGGGCTTGATCCTGGGCTCCCTGCTTTCCACCATCTTTGTCAATGATATTGAAGGGGTATGCTGTCTGAACAACCTCATCCTCTATGCAGATGGTGCCGTCGTCTACTGTAGTAATCCACTGCCAAGCGTTATCAGTGCCAACCTCCTGACCAGCCTTGCTGCACTCAAAGCCTGGTTCTCTGCTAACTCACTTGTGCTCAATGAAGAAAAAACTAAGGCTATCATGTTTGGGACAAGATGCCTTGGTGCTGACGGGCACAGCCTGCTCCAGCTCCACACAACCAATGGGAAGAGAGTTGAGGTCACCGACAAGATCAAGTATCTAGGGATCCTCCTTGACCAGGAGATGTCCTGTAGACCCCACATAGACTTCTTGGCAAAAACCTCCCATCAGAAAATAGGACTCCTATACAGGTTGGGTAACTCTCTTTCTGTAGAAGTCTGGCATGGCATAGCCAACTGCACCCTACTCCCCTCCCTTCTCTATGGGGTACCCCTGTTGAAGTACCTTAGGGAGGGAGAACTAAGAAAACTAACTGTACTCTGTCATAGGGTTGCCCACTTTTCCACCAACTCCCCTCCTAGGATACACCATTTTGAGGTCCTCGCTGACCTTCACTGGCCCTCTATATGGCATAAATTGGCCTACTCCTTACTCTGTCTGACCTACAGATTTACCACTGCAGTCACTCCCCCTCATCTGTGTGGTCTGCTCAACCCCAATGTTTCAAGCCGTGACCGGCGATCCTCAATTGGCCGTCCCCTCGACATCCCTCAAGTGTGCACTAACCAAGGTAAGCAATCATTTCACTATGCTGTTCTACACTCATGGACCCATCTCCCAGAGAACCTGACCAACTGCCCCACTCTCCATGGATTTAAGTTGGGTTTGAAAGTGTATCTCTTGGAGTTTAGTCTCTGTGGCTGTAATTGCTAGCTCCCCGCTTTGTTAACCTGATGGTGTGATTATAATATTCTGTTACCCTACCGCTGGCATTTCCCTGCCCTCCAAATTCTTTTATCAGTTTGTCGCATTGCATTATATCCTGTGCCAGCATATTGTATCTGCTCTGTCATACAATGTAATTTACTCTCTTCCTAAACCAATGAATGTAATTTGCTATTTACTCCTGCCTATGTATGTTACCTCACCTGTAACCAATCCTGGGTCACTCCTGAAAAAGGGACCTCTGGTCTCAGTGAGCTTACCCAGTTACCAAAATCTAAATAAATAAGAAAGGATGTATTACAAACTGTGTGAATAACACCTCACATGTCACACCAGTCCAAACACTATCAGGACAGGAAGCAGCACTTAGAGAACAAATAATACTGTATATGGTAGGTAGCCTATTCTAGTAAAAACAAAAAGGTAAGTTTTTTCTTTCCCCAAAATGGAATTAAAGCAACACAAGCAGGGAAAAAGGGCAAACGTGACCAACTTTAAATACAGATCACCTGTGTCTGGACAACTAAAGTACTGTAATGTGTTATTACTTAGTTAATACCACAATTTTTTTTTTATTATGTAAGGGCAGAGACAACCATAAAACATTGACAAAGGTGAGTACCACAATATGTTAGTAGTCTGGATGGGAGGGATCAGCAAGCAATCTCTTGAAAACTACTATATTAATATATAGCTTTTTATACTGAGCACGTCAGACGTTAAACAATGCTGTAACAGAGAAAGGATAAGGCAAGTCAACTAAGACAGGAACACCGTGCAATATGCAGAGGCAAGCTCCAGCAATAAAATACAGGGGAGCAATTCAACAAAGCAGTGAAACTGTACATGGACGCGTTCAAGTGATCAAGTAAAAGTACTTAAGTTTCCATACAAAAAATATGGAACTGTTGATTTTCACAGTTTAAATGATGCAAATTAACACTTCAGCAAACAGAACTAACCACAGACAAATAAAAATAAAATAACGGATCAGCTCTGTTTGTTTAAAACTTTCGAATTTAGAATTCACAATTGCAACTAAAAGTAAAAGATGATACATATATAACACAGGCTAACAGCGACAGGAACTCTCAGACAGGAAGGAGAGACTTTTCAGAGAAAAAAAATTGTCAAGCTATAACAAAATTAATAAGAAATAACAGTAAAAAATAACTCACAATTTGTGAGTAATCTGTTTGTAAAAGGCTAAAAAATAGCCTGCACTGGTTTGCACTCCTACCCTACCCCACTCAACAATTTCAAAGACACAGGCGAAAGTAAAACCTAATTAAATAAAGTATTATGCAAAAATCCACAAAATTAGAAAATGTTCTCTTGCAGCACTAGGAAAAACTTTACATTTAGGAGTAATTAGCTCTCAAAAACAAGTTTTAAAGAGGTTTTAAAATGCTTTATTGGCTTTGATGCACCACAATAGACTGCTCTCCAACTTAACACACAGCAGAATGAGCTGTAAACAAGCTGCATGTGATATTTGACCTATTTACCCTTAATACATAGCAAATTTTGCTTTTGGAGCAAAATTTCGCCAGCAAAATCAAAAGTTACACTGGCGAAATTGCACCACAAGGCAAAATTTTAAGTATTAATGGGTGAAATTGGCTGAACAAAGCATTTTACATGAAATTTCGCCATTATACGAAATCGGAAAACCAGGTGAAATTTTGTTTCACCTAGGCGAAAAATTTTGCGTTATTGAGGAATTACGTGATATATTTCGCCAGGCAAAATATTTCAATTTGGTACAACACTAGTCTGTGTTATTACAGTAGGTAGGGAAAATGCTCGGACTATGTGAACCAAGTGATCCTTATCTGCTATCAAATTCTATGTTTCAATATTGGCGCATGTTGAGATGTTGGACCTCATATTTGGTTCCTAAGAGGAAGAGGTTAGGTGACATGGGAACCAGGACTTGTAGGATATCTTGCCAGTGGTAACTATTTGTTGCCAGTGTGGAAGGATTTTAAGACAGTTCCACAGTATATGATAAAGGTCACATCCTTTTTGCGTGCACCTCCAGCACTCATTCGTTTGGAGGAGGTGGGCCTTATATAACACTGTAGGTGTTCAGTTAAAGCAGTGGATTACTTTATTCTGTATCAGTCTGCTACTAGTGTTTCTTTGCTGGGAGTCGGGCTGTTTTCCAGCATGTGGGCCATGCTGAGTCATCCAGTTTTGTTTTAATGGTGTTTTCCCCGCTTACCTAATTTGGTCCAGAATTGTGTCTCAAATACTGGCACAAATTTGACTTACTGCCCCCATTTTTAGAGTTCCATGTGGAGAATGGGTGCATCTGTATCGGAGGTTGGGTGGCCTCTATGTCTTTTATGATAGGTGCTAAGGCACTTCTAATCTGCAGATGCCTCCAAAATTCAGACTGATCGAGGCCATATCTGATTTCCAGGCCTTGAAATCAGTCTAATATGGTAGTGTTAGGAAGCAAAAGATCAGCTATTAAGTAGATGTATTTTTTCTGCCAGTCACTCACTGTATAGTCCTACCCCCTATGTGGAGTGACTGGTTGCCCCTGAGGGGAGCGATGGCCGGGTGAGATAGATCTGCTTTCAACCATTGACCTACTTGCACCCAGATGGCACAGGAGATTTGGATGGTGAGGGGAGATTGTATTGTAACTTTTATTTTTCAAATCGAGGGTAACTGGAGGGCTATTAACCAGGAAATGGGTTTTTATTTCCATCCATAATGGGTGGCTTTGATGAGGGTCCAGGAACCCCCTCAGAGTCTGGGCCACTCTAAACACCCAGTAATATCCTTTGATCCATGGAAGGCCCAGTCCCCCCTTCCTCCAGTGAATTCAAAGTTTGTTCTGGCTGTATCAGGGCTGGTTGCAATCCCTTAGAAATTTACCTGTTGCCCTATCGATGTGAGAGAACCAGTCATTCTTAATTGTTATAGGCATGTGTGAAATTATATGAAGTAGTTTAGGCATGGTAACCATTTTTATCACTTCTATTTTACCGATCAGAGATAACTGTATTGAATTCCATCGATCAAAAGTAATTTTGTGTCTTTGTTAAAATTGGTATTATACTAAGGTCTCCTAGCAATTAGATTTTAGGGTTACTCTTTATCCTCAGATAAGTGATAAATTCCGGGCCCAGTGCAGCTGTAGGGTGGAGAAATCTGGGGTTTGACATACAAGATTAAGGGAGAGGACCTCAGTTTGGTCTGATTGATTTTGAGGCCCGCTAATGTAGTAAACATGTGGAGAAGTTGTAATAGTGGGTGGATGGAAATGTTAGCATTATCCAGCAGTACTAAAAGATCTTCTGGGCATAGCAGTTTTTTTTACTGATTATCCTTGACCTGTGTTCCTGTTGTCTTACAGTGCTCGCATTTCACATTTGCTAAGGGCTCTATACCAGAATGAATAGTAAGGGGAGGAAATGGCACATCCTTGTCTTATGCCTCGGTTTAATGGGAAGGTTTGGGACATTGTGCTGTTAGTGAGAACCTGGGCTTGAGAGGCAGAATACGTAGTTTGTACAGTGACTATAAAAGTGGGTCCAAATCCTAATTGTGCTAAAGCTGCATAAATGTACTCCCACTCCACTGAGTCAAATGCTTTATCAAAATCTATTGCAACTGCTGAAATCTAGGTGGGAACACCATTAGCTAGGTGTATAAGGCCCAGTAGTGTGTGTATGTGATCAGTGCTTCGCTGTCCTTTAACAAACCTCACCTGTGATGAGTGTCTAAGGATGGGAAGGAGATTTTCTAATTGTTGGCCCATGACCTTAGCGTAAATGGTACTGTCAACTGTAATAAGTGCATGGGTGGTAGCTGGCTGGTAGTATAGGGTCTTTCCTGAGTTTATAGAGTACGGTGATTGTAGCGGTGGCTGTGGTAGGGGGAACCTATCCAGTATGTCTGATTTCAGCATACAATCATTTTAATATTGGAGACAGCTGGGTTGCTAAAACTTGGTTAATCTCTGTTGAAAGACCATCGTGCCCCGGGGCTTTCCAATGAGCTAGTACTTGTATGGCATTAGGGATCTCTATCTTGGTGACTGGGAGGTCCAGACTAGTGGACTGGTCCTGAGGGGTCTAGGTCAATATAGCACAAGCAAAAAGGTACAGTCAATAATCGCACCAACAAAATAACGAGAGTAAATACCTTGCATTGGCAATACAGCGCCGAGTGATGACCGCGCATCCAGGGGGGCAGAACTCAGGGTGGGGAGAAAGTTGTGGGTGGGTGATTTTCTATTACAATCTCCAGGAGGGTGAAACATTTGGGGGGGGGAGAATGTCGGTGGAGGGGGTGATTTACTAATAGTAACCTGGGGGGGGTGTGCGCTAACATTTGCTGTTTTTTTCGATGCTATTTTTACCGTGTGTTTTTTGTGATGCAGTTATTAACGCACTATGCTGACCAAATACTGATCCTGAGTTACTTTGGGGAGGGTGAGTGAGGTGAAATATGCTGAGAGATGCTCTGAGCTTGGGGAGTTCACCAAAAAGTACAGGTGAGTGTAGAATTCAATCATTGCTGTGTTAATATCGGCTGGTGTTGTACAAATGTTCCCCGCTGTTCTAAAGTGTGAGGCAATGGCCCTTTTTGACTGTTGCCACTTGAAACACTATGCTAATAGTTCGTTACATTTTTCTCCCCCTCCCAGAATCGATGTTTTAAGCAAAGTATGGCCAGTTCTGCTTTCCTGGCTGTTAGGGTGTTAATATTGCACCATAGATTTAGTATTTCTTTGAATAATGGGTTGTGGCAGGAGTCACACGATGCATTAATCCAAGTATCAGTACATTTGCTCTGCTCCTGCTTCTCTCCCTTTAAAATCAGTACTTATTTTTAAATATCTGTCATTTTCAATCCTCAGTAGACTTGCTACCGTCATTTATCCTTCTGGATATGGGTTTATCTTTGGAGACCGTCAAAATGGATGCTGAAATGCATCAAGCACCCATGAAGCACACCCACTGACAACTCCCGGCAAGGCTACTAAAAGGTCCAAGGCCGAGGGATTGGGTTTGGGTCATGCTTCCACTTCAACTCCACTGCCACCTACCACTGCAACCTCCATACTGCTGACTGAGAAGCACTTCATGACCAAATTTGCTGCATTTAAGGATTCATTGCAAGAACTGACCAAGGAACTTAAATCCCTCCGAACACACATTAATGATCTCGCCCATTGGGTGGGAGATTCAGAGGCAAGGACCTACCCTCAAGAACAATGACAGGACAGAGCTGACCCAGAGCTTAATGCCCTCAAGCAAACATCTGCATGCATGGAGGCCAAATTGGAAGATTTAGAGGGCTGTAGTCACAGAAATAATGTGTTAATATTTGGCCTACCATAAGTGGCAAAAAATTCGAATCTGGTCCTCTTCACCCAGAAGTTATACTCAAAAATTGCCTGGCCATCACCTAATGGGCCATCTTATATTATAGAAAGGGCCCATTGCTCATTCCACCCTCTACTCCCTGAAGTCTAGCCACCTAGACCTTTTATATTTACATTTTTGAATTATTTATCTAACCCCCTGTCACCCGGGGTTACAAGAATCCCACTTAGATCTAGTGGCAGGCAGGGAAGACAGCTTGTGAAACACCAGTTAAATGGGCTTCCCACTGTCTCACTCTGTCCTCAGTCTCAGCTGAGCCGGAGGGATGACATCATATAGAATTCTCGCAGCAGCATAAGCCACAGTGGAATGTTGCAGCTGGTAGTTAGGCCAGAAGGTTGGGGTTTTCAAAGTCAGTCTTGTGCAGTCTGTGGTGGAGAGAGGAGGTGATCTGCAGTTGGCAGTCCCTCAGAGCCCTCAGCTTTGTTCAGAGCTACCTCCAAAGTGGGTGTGTGTTCTTGCCCTAGAGAGGGATACAGAAGAAACCCTTTTTGAAGTAGTTGAGACTGTCTCCCAGTTGTTCCAGTGCCCCATCCCTGAGAGGAATGGGGGGAACATAACCAGCTCTTCAGGGGCGATTCCCCTGGCCCTGCTGGAAGAAGAGAAGCTGCCTATAGAAGATTTGTGCAGAGGCACCGAGAAGTACATTTTGTTGTTTTTCCTGAGAGGAGCCTATGGGCACCTGTGAAGGGTGAGTCTGCTCTGCCAGAGAGCCTATGTTTCACCGAGACTGGTGTGTTAAGTATCTGCTACTGTGGGTCAGGAAAGGACAGCCAAGTACAGTACTTAAGTTTGTGTATGGCTTGGAAAGCATCTAATCAGTGGGGGTCTACAGGGATGGACATACTCACTTAAAGAATGTTACAAGTCAGGACACCAGTTACCAGATACAGTAGATTGTTAAATGTGACATACATTTTGAGATAGCATTCTACAAACAGAGAGGTTCACAAGGAAAGGTGTTGACTCCAAATGAATGGCCAAGTATGAATTTGGGGACAAAAGGTGGGAGACCCCCATCTGGAGAATCCAGATTTACATCTACAGATTCACTTTGGTCAATCTATATCTTTCTTCCAGGCACTTGGCCAGTGTTCTCAGAAAGTACCCAGATGTGGGATTAGGATATATGTTTTTACCTTAGAGCTTGGAAGTGCTCATGGGTGGTAGAGGGAGCCACCAGCAGAAATGTCCATGCAATATGGAAAGTGTGTGCCAGTGCAGGCTGAGGGCCATGCCAGGGAATCCAGTATAGAGAGAGTACCAGTTCGGGCTGAGAGTCCAGTGTGTTTAGAACCTGAGGGAAAAAGTTATTGTGATGATGAAGACGATGTGTTCTGACCTCTATAGTTCTGTACCACTAGTGATTGTAGCTCTGTGGGGGTCCATTCTGCTTTATATTCCTGCGTGTAAGTGAATAAAAGCCCCATTTTAGTATCCCACTCCTGGTTTGGACATTCACGGTTCTTGCTTCCTGTGTCCAGAGTTACTTTGGTGCCCCTGTCCAGAAGTACAAACCTAGCCCTGATACCAAGTGAATGTTTTCTCCCAGAACCCAGGCTAGCTAGGTAATGGGTTACAAAATGGAGGCACTGGGCGCTAATAAATAAAATAACAGCAACCCAGAAACTGGGGATTTGGGTTTGGAATCTAGGGAGAGAATAAAAGATTTGCTCAGATTAGGGCTAGCGTTTTGGCTGTCTAGTAGTAGGTAGCCCAAAAAGTAGAAGCATTGCCACCTAAATGTGCTGCTGTGTGCTGCTGCTCATGTGCTGCTGTAATTGTGCCACCAGTTTACCGAGGAGCAGTAAAGCTCGAGAGTGTATACCCTTGTCCTGCATCAAAGTTATAACATTTGCCAGCTTTTTAAAGTGTTGTGTGACAAGAAAAGTGTAGAAAACTGTGAGAAACAACCAGAGATTTGTGCCCTAGATGTTTTCAGTGCTTGTTGTATGGCCAGAGAGAGTCACTAAGTGAAATGCCATGAAAAATGGTCGAAATGGTGCTCCCGCTGAGGAGCAACAGTTGAAAAATAAAAAGTGTGGTTTGCAGTTTAAATTTTGCCTGCTTGACGATCGCCATGTAGGAGAAGAGCACAAGAAGAAAGAGGCTCATTTGCATGGCATCTAGTGATTGGTGAGACTGCAATCAGTCCCACCCCGAGCCAGCTCTAGAGTGACTACACAGTGTTCAAGAGGGAGAGAGAGCTAGTGTGCGAACTGGCTTACCAGGAGGAGCATTGCAGTGACTGAAAACATTATAAAAGTAGTAAAATCGGACTTTTCCATTTAAATCAGGCTCAACCCGCATTCCGATTCATCTGAGAAGAGAGCGAGGTGTTCAGAGGAACAATCGGTAGGACTGCCAGCCCGCTTCATTCCAGAGGCCTCCAAAACCGGCTGTAGGTTGAATTTTTTCCATCGCAACAACCAGCTACTGATTAAGTGAGTACCAACCTAAAAGCAACTCAAACTGTGTGTGATTTCAACTAAAGCCAGCTGAATCTATGTGTAGCAGTGAGGTCATTTTGCAAAGAAGGACTGTGTCATAATTATGGGTTCTGCAACAGTATAATTTTCAAAGCCATGTGAGAGACTGTGGGTTGTATGAAAGATGCAATGAGAAATACAGGCAATCCTGTGCGATGAAATACTGTGGCTTTAAGGACTTTTAAGTAAGAACAGTGAGTTACAGCAAGTAAAAAGTCCAGCAGAAATCATATAAATGTACTAAGAGAACAGACAGCACAGTTAACCAGTTTGAGTGAACTTTATCAGTAGAGTGTGTGTAAATCAGATGTGCAGTGGCTTGAGTCAGAAACTGAACGTTGATGCGTAGGAGTGCTGCCACTGCCATTACAGGGTGGGGTAGTAAAGTAAACACAGCAGCAGAGGAGCCATTTTGTAAAAGATTCCCAAAAGAGTGGGACTTGAGATAACAGTGATCTTTTGTTTTTCTCTGCAGTCATGGCTTCGGAATCAGCCCGCTACCCGGATCATGCCCGGGCTATGATAGTAGAAGAAGTAAACAGATTGAAAGATATTGAGAGATGTTATTATGGGGGACAGTTGTCTCCACATGCGTTGATTCCTGGATATCCAGTAAGAGTGTGCATAATGTGCTTAAAGGCTGTAAGGGACGTCTTTATGGTTCCTCACTGTTCTGGGTGCCTAGAGAGACATGGCTTAATCAAAGAACCCAAGATCCATTTGGCTCCCACATGGACAAAGATTCAAGAACCTGCAGTTGGCAGCACACAGCACCAGGTAGAGCCTGTTGAAGGAGACTCAGTAGAGTGTGGCATGAAGCAGGAGGGTGCAGAGCTATAGACAGAACAAAGTACTGATGTATCCGAGTCTGGGTCACAGAGAGACATGGTGGAGGGAGCATCAGTAGATCCTTGGAGAGAAGGGCCTAGCCCAAGTCTCATAGGAGAAAAGGAGATGAGGGAGACCCTTGAATGGGAGGTGTCTACCTCCGTGCCCAGCGAGGAGTGGATAGTCTCAGGAGTGAGGATGACTGCTTACTCCTGGGCTCAAATCCTTAGCAAGGAAGAGGATGGGGGAAACCGATGTGGCCTTATGAAGAAGGTACGGATCCACAACTTCGTGCTTTTGACTAGGAGGAGCGAATAGAAGAAGAAGAGAGTGGTGGCTCCACAGTCCTGTCCCCACAAGGAGGAGTCAAAGATCCATTCTACATTGCATTGAGTATGAGTAGCTGGCAGAACCAGGACTGGCCACCCCCAAGCCAGGCCAGTGGTCTCAAGTTGACCAAGTGTAGTAAAGAGGAAAGACTGGTTCATAGGAAGGTGAATGAGATCTATGGGATATCCTTTCCTACCTTTCCTTGGAGAGTCTGGGAGGAGATTGAAAGAAACAGGAAAGCCTGGATAGTGGAAGAGGCCACAAGATTTGTCCACCCCTGTGCAAGTCGGTATGTCCGAGACAAAGTGCTCCAAGAAAAATTCAGACAATGAAAAGTGGGCAGAACACTGTTTATAGACACTGTTCGAATCGTGGATGCAGGGGAACAGGAAACCTTCTTCAATGTGAATTATGAGTGCCCAGACGGGGTAATAATTCTTGCACCTGACCTATTGTGCTATTTCCCACAGTGCAGACAATGTCCTGCGAATGTGCCCATGACTACCAAGTGGAAAGCAGAGCAGTGGTAGCCAGTTCTGCCATCCAGCTGTTGCCGTACCTATATTTTTCTGCCAGTTTGGCATTCCAGGAACCTGGTGCATCAGATTCATCAGCCTTGCAGGGTACTGGCTTTCCAGATTCCATCGACTGGCCTACCAGATGACTTCATATCCAGAGAGGACACCAGCCCAGCTGTATCCTGATTCATCACCTGGGATTTTGTATCACTTCAGACCAGCTGTTTCCTGTCCTGTTTCCAAGGTTCCATCTCCTAGATGACATCAGCTCAGCAGTTTCCAGATAAGCCATCCTGTTGTTTTCCGGAAGATGTCCGCCAAGCTGTATCAGAAGAATGCTGCCACGCAGAGTCTTCGGCTGGAAATCCAGGTTTTGTATTGATTTTGTTCTTCAAGGGACTGGTAAGTCCAGACTTTTCTATTTTAATGACACTGCAGTACACACCCTACACCCAGTAGTCTTCAGACTGTTTGAACTGTCCTCAAAGACTCTCCCCTTCAGGATTACAGTACTACCAGAACTGTGCTTCATCATGCTTTGGCCCAGGAGAGACTCTTTCTTGGACTTGCCTTCAGGTACTGTTGTCACTAGATGGGGCTTTTAGGGCGCTCCTTCCCCAATAATGTGTATTGTAAATAATGTCATTGTTTTTCTACTGTTTCTACTATTTCTGCTGTTTTTCTACTTTTCCAACAAAAATATTTTTTGGGATTCTTCAGTGTTTAGATGGTAGGGTTAGATAGTACTGTGTTTGCAGAATAGGAGTTGTTTTTTTTTTCTTGCAGGTGATCCTGAAGAAGACAAGTAAAGGAGGCAACAAGAGGAAGAGGGACTCAGCGGAGTCTTTATTGTGCTTTAAAAGTAGCATTGTTTAAAGTGCAGTGTTGTTTGCTGTGTTTAACTTTTCCTTCCACAGGTATGGTTGTGGGGGAGTGTGAGAGTAATACCTAGGATATAGTATTACCTCCTTGTGAGTTTGGTTGCAGGTGTCCCGGGTTGGGGGGAGATTCCCCTGTTTTGGGTAATTTGGGTTTTTTGGTCAGTTAGGTTTTCCATAGAGGGCTAGGGGGATAGACAGACTATGGTTCTGACCTGCAGTAGGGGCTGCAGTACTGATCTATTAGGGCTATGCTTGGGCAATTCTACCAGGGCCACTAGGTATCCATAGTAAGACCATAGAGTAGAGACTGATGCGTCAGCCAATGTCCTCTGGGCCCTTAGTGCTGCCTTCCTGTACCTGCACATGGTAGGGGAGAAGGTAGTGCTACCTCCCCGTAGTCAACACATAGGGTAAGATGGCCTGGGCCAGGTAAGTAATGACTGCGGACAGTCATTTTCCTGGTCGAGGGTGGGTGTAACCCCCCCTGTCACCCGGGGTTACAAGAATCCCACAAAGATCTAGTGGCAGGCAGGGAAGGCAGCTTGGGAAACACCACTTAAATGGGTTTCACACTGTCTCACTCTGTCCTTCGTCTCAGCTGAGCTGGAGGGATGGCATCATATAGAATTCTCGCAGCAGCATAAGCCACAATGGAATGTTGCAGCTGGGAGTTAGGTTAGAATGTTGGGATTTTCAAAGTCAGTCTTGTGCAATCTGTGGTGAAGGGAGGAAGTACACTGCAGTTGGCAGTCCCTCAGAGCCCTCAGCTCTGTTCAGAGCTACCTCCAAAGTGGGTGTGTGTTCTTGCCCTAGAGAAGAAAACAGAAGAAACCTTTTTTGAAATGGTTGAGAACATCCCCCAGTTGTTCCAGTGCCCCATCTCTGAAAGGGATGGGGGGGACAAGACCAGCTCTTCAGGGGTGATTTCCCTGGCCCTGCTGGATGAAGAGAAGCTGCCTAAAGAAGATTTGTGCAGAGGCACTGAGAAGTACATTTTGTTGCTTTTCCTAAGAGGAGCCTATGGGCACCTGCAAAGGGTGAGTCTGCTCTGCCAGAGAGCCTATGTTTCACCGAGACTGTTGTGTTAAGTATCTGCTACTGTGGGTCAGGAAAGGACAGCCAAGTACAGTACTTAAGTTTGTGTATGGCTTGGAAAGCATCTAATCAGTGGTGGTCTACAGGGATGGATATAGCCACTTAAAGAACATTATAAGTCAGGACACCAGTTACCAGAGACAGTAGATTGTTAAATATGACATACATTTTGAGATAGCATTCTACAAACAGCGAGGTTCACAAGAAAAAGTGTTGACTCCAAATGAATGGCCGGGTATGAATTTGGGGACAAAAGATGGGAGACCCCCCCATCTGGAGAATCCAGATTTACCTCTACGGATTCACTTTGGGCACCCATATCTTTCTTCCAGGCACTTGGCCAGTGTTCACAGAAAGTACCCAGATGTTGGATTAGGATATGTGTTTTCCCCTTAGAGCTTGGAAGTGCTCATGGGTAGTAGAGGGAGCCACCAGCAGAAATGTCCATGCCATAAGGAAAGTGTGTGCCAGTGCTGGCCGAGGGCCATGCCAGGGAATCCAGGATAGAGAGTACCAGTTCGGGCTGAGAGCCCAGTGTGTTCATAACCTGAGGGAAAAAGTTGTTGTGATGATGAAGATGATGTGTTCTGACCTCTATAGTTCTGTACCACCAGTGAGTGTAGCCCCATGGGGGTCCATCCTGCTTTGTATTCCTGTGTGTAAGTGAATAAAGGCCCCACTTTAGAATCCCACTCCTGGTTTGGACATTCACAGTTCTTGCTTCCTGTGTCTGGAGTTACTTGTGTGCCCCTGTCCAAAAGTACAAACATAGCCGTGATGCCAAGCGAATATTTTCTCCCAGAAACCAGGCTAGCCATGTAATGGGTTACAAAATGGAGGCACCAAGCACTAATAAATAAAATAACATCAACCCAGACCTTGGTTACATTTATATAAGCAGTGTCTACTTAGAAAGCTTCGAGAGCTCCATGAAGTATCGTGAGAAGGTGTGAAGCTAAGGGCGATTCAAAACCTTTCCTAGCAGGGTCCAACAAAAAAGAGTGGCATATCACCCAGCAGTTACAAAGCTGATTGCTGCAGGGATTAAATTTAAAGTAGTATGCCCTTCTAGGCTGCAAGTTTTAGTTCACAATTCATGGAAATCTTTTTAAGCAGCAGACCAGGCTAATTCCGAACTAAAAGATCTCTTCCCTGATCTGTTTAAGGACAGATGAACTGGATATTGTCTCTTTGTGACTGAGTATTTCTATTTGATCTACCTACATTATCAGAACTTTTCATAGGCTTGAACTTTCTTAAAGTGGCTTTATAAGGGTCGAATTCATCACACGGAGGAGGCTTTCCCAGAAGAGGGGTGTAATCTAAGCCCTTTCTTTTATTTTTTCCACCTCTGTGTTTTGTACTTATTTGAATTTCGCTACGTTAACAGTACTGGTATGAATGGTTCATTTATTTTCTGATGCGCAGTCAGTTTGATAAACAGTGGGCTTCCAGAATATTTACACCGAGTCTCAATTGCCTACATGATCACATCTGCTATATGGCAACTGGTTATTCTGATACTGCATGACGCTCCTGCCAAAACATCTATCTCCAGCTTCCAGAACACTGTCCAATGCTTTTCAGCTTATGGAGCTGCTCCGGCTGGATCTTGTACTTAGGCATTAGAGATCAGTACATGCTGATGAGTTGAGGATCAATGGATACTCTTTGGATGATGAAGGTCTTGATAATGTAAATACTTTATTGTTCTACTGTAAGTTACAGAGACTGCCCGATTGAGTTATATTATGGAACTGGGCAATGGGGGTCTTTTCCTTTTGCTCATTAGTTTTTTGAAGCCTACAAGAGGCTACCTTATCTTTAATTAATTTTAAGCTTAAGTTCTGACTCTCTGCTAAAGTGGATATATGCACAGCATGGACAAACAACATTTTTTCTTAGAGTTTTGTGTTCAATACAGTGTTATGTGTTTACTGGCAGAGATAATAAGAAATTTAAGATTTGGATTGCATAGTATGTTAATTTTATTCGTAATATAACCTTACTCAAGGGGATTTAAGTGTTTTATTTTTATGAATGGGCAAACTTATTCATGTTCATGGATACTATGAGGTTTTGCATAAAAGGGACATCCCGGTTGCTTTTCTGACAGTGTAACTTGTTAACATTTATAATGTATTAATTGTAAGTTTACTAGATAGGATATTATGGATATTGATACTCTGTTTTTTGATGTATGACTTCTTTCTTTTCTCTGGGATTTTAGAGGGGGAGGAGTTGGGGTTGGGTAGGTAGTTTCTGCAGGGTGCCAGGGTTCATCATGCACCAGGAGATTTGTGTTGGCTGTATTTGGGGGGGGGTACTGTTTGTTTTCTATGGTGATGTTTCTCTGTGATTATCTTTTTAATTATATTATGAACTGTTAGCCCATACAGTTTCTGGCTATGATGCAGTTTAGTGTACTGTTTTGGTATTTCTTCCCTGTTGGACTTATATGGTATGATTTATACTGGGCAGCAGCTATTATGGTAGGGGGGTGCAGGGGGGTATGGGGAGTCTAAGTGTTTGCAAATTACTATTATGTGGCCTTGGATTATATATTGTATTGTTTTTGCCTGGCCACATTTGTTAAATTTCAATATGGGTTGGGATGGGTTGGGGGTGGGGACCTCATTTGTGTATTTTTCTCACATCTGTGGAACTATATAGTAGAACGTGAAGGGGTGTTAGAGTACTTGTTGGGGGTTGGGGTTGCTCCGGAGAGGGTTCTTTTTATATTCAGTATATGGTGAGCCATTATATATATGGGAGGAAAAGTTCAGTCCACAGTTTGGTCTAGTTAAGGGTTATGTTTCAGGGCTACCATTTCGTTCACGGAATGTTAAAGGAACCCAGTCCCCAGTGAAAAGGTGTAAAATATTACTTCACTTAACTAGGTTACAGGTATACATAAGTATGCTTTGTGAAATCCATTTACCCCTTTCTCAAACACTTTTATTATGTAACTCTTGGGTGGGTCAAGTTTTTGGTGTGGGAATAGATACCCGAAGGGGAGTAGCTATTTTGGTAGCTTGGAGGGTCCCTGTCCACATGTTACAAGAGATCTTGGACCTCAGGGTAGATATCTGATCCTCAGAGCTTTGTTGGGACACAAAGAAGTGGTTCTAGGGACTATATATGGCCCCACAGTGGAAGACCCTAGCTTTTTTGTAAATCATTTAAATTTGTTGTTGCCTTGGTCGTCTCTCCCTATCCTGCTGGTGGGAGACTGGAATATGGTTCTTTGTAATGAATTAGATAGATCTGGGCTGAGACATCAGGGCTTGACACTGGGTAAGCAGGCACTAAGGGGGTTAATGGACTCTGTTGGGCTGGTTGACCCATGGAGAGCTCTGAATCCAACCCAACGGGAATATTCCTTCCACTCAATTCCACATAATTCTTTCTCTAGGATAGACCTTTTTTTGCTGGTGATTGAGCACCTTCCAGGCATCTGCCTGTGTTATTATGGGGCAAAAGTTATCTCGGGCCACCATCCTGCCCTTATTCACTTAAGCATTTCTACCCCCATGTATCCAAATAAATCCTGGAGGCTAAATAACCAGTTGTTGAAATCCCCAGAAATCTTAGAACAGATTAATAATTTTGTCACTCCTTTTTGGAGCTCACTTTTCCCTCTGTGCCTAAGACGGATCTTTTGTGGGGGCACTGTAATGTGCACTTCATGGAGAGTTGATTCAAATAGCCTCTAAGAGCAAAAACCAAAAATCACAAGAGACCCAAACTCTCCTGGAGCAGATCAGGCAGGTTGAATGCCAGCTCTGTCCCTCCTCTCCTAGGATGTTTGTGAACATCTAGAATCCTTAGAGCTAAATATAATGCATCCTTGAGTGAACGTACTGAGCATCATCTGCTCTGAGCCAGAGTTTGTTATTTTGATCTGGGAGAGAAAGCGGGCAAGCTCCTTGTTATGTGCTTGAGAACACAGGTAGCAGATAGAATTATACCCTCTATCAAGACAGATTGCAGACAATTGGTTACTTCCCCTCATGATATTGGGGCTGAATTTCAGACTTATTATCATGCTTTATATATGCCCATGTTGGATCCATCATAGCATTTACAGTTTGAGGTGTTTTTTTCAAGGCCTTAATTTGGCACGTCTGTTGGACACTCAGGCTGAATTTCTGCAGTCTCCCTTAACTTTGCAAGAACTGGAAGAAACCATTGACTCCCTGCCCTTAGATAAAGCACCAGGGCCAGATGGTTTTGCCCCCAGTTTCTATAAGAAGTCTACAAATCTTCTGACATGTACAGGTATTCTATTGAAGACTTTTTCTTATATTTTTCTACATGGTACCTCTGATGTCTTTTTAACTAAGGCCCTTATTGTAGTTCTATTAAAATCTAGGAAAGATCCTTTAAAAGTCTCTAGTTACAGGCCTATATCCCTTATTAATTTAGATTATAAAATTTTAGCTGAAGTACTGGCCAATCGACTTAATAAGGTGTGGGGTTCCTTAATAAGTAAAGAGCAAGTGTGTTTTGTTCCTGGTAGACTTTCAGCAGACCACTTATGAGTCATCTTCTCTCCACATCCATGGAGTCCCCCACCCCTGTGGTGCTGGCTTCTCCAGATGCGGAGAAAGCTTTCGATAGAGTCTCATGGGATTACTTGTTTAGATTACTTTCCATGTATCATATTCCACTTGAGTTTATCCAATATATCCATGTTTTATACTCCCATTCTTCAGCCTGTGTCTTATACAATGGGATCCACTTGGAGTGGATTTCTCTTCGGCAGGGCACCCACCAAAGATGTACCTTGTCACCACTCCTTTTTAATCTTTTTCTACAACCCTTAATTAGGAAGATTAATGCCGCTCCACAAATCCAAGGTATATCTATAGGGCCACATCAATATGAGCTATTGGTTTATGCTGATGGTGTTTTGTTACATCTATGTCACCCTGTTACCTCATTGTCTGCTGCCACACAGTCACAGATAGTCACACAATTTGGCCATTTTTGAATTGCAAATTAAACCTGGACAAAACTGAAATTGTACTACTTAATGTTTAGACTAATAAGGCGAGTTTGGAGCATCTTGGGTTGGTATGGATAAAAAACAAACTTTAATACATAGGAATATGTATTAGTGTTTCCCCTATTAAAATGAAGTATTATAATCTGGATTTGTTAGTGGACCAAATTAAGTAGGATTTAACCCGTTATGCCCTTCGTCCTATGTCTTTTTGGGGACGGTTAAATATTTTAAAAATAAATATACTACCCTGCATTTTGTATCCCCTTCTTATGCTTTCCCAAGTTATCTCACATACCTGGTTTAATGAACTACACAGAATCATGTCTAACTTCCTCTGGCAGGGTAAACCATCTAGGAGGGCACTTGCCAAGTTGATGGCACTTAAAAGCAGTGGGAGCCTTCATGTCCCCAATTTTTATATATATTATTTGACTATCCATCATACGCATTACCTGCAGTAGTACAGAAACCCCTTAGAGGATCCTTTAGGAATCCTTTAGGGATTACATCCCCCAATGACTAAAAATTGAATGCTTCCACTGTGCTCAGTATAAGCTAAACATTACTGCTTTGTTACACATTCCGTACAACAAATGCCCCTGTCCACAGCAAGGCATGCTGTTAGATGTATCAGTATGCATCCATAAATAATTGTGTTCTCTTCTGCCTCTAGACCCTATGAAAGATATATCACAACCGTTGCTAGAGATCTCAAATTTTTAAAGTGCGGGGTAACCTCTCACTCAGATTTTTTTTTTGCCTTATCCAGAGGCAAGAACAGTGGAACACCATTCACAAGATGGAACTCTGTTAAAATTTTTGGGCGCTCAAGAAGAAGTTAATATACACAATAAGTATTATTTTAAATACTTTCAAGTATCTCATTTATTGTTTCATCATTTTAGAGTAGGGCCCTAGTCTGACACATATGGTCAACAAATACTCAGTCTAGCCTCTCTGGCCCCCTTCTCTCATGCTATTTCTTTTTTCTATAAAAAAATTTATGATTTGCTTCCCAGTAAGGAGATGGGGGTCACCCTCTACTGGGATCATGCTATGCCCTCAACTAGAGTATCCTATGACTGGCCCTGTCTATGGAGATGTATTTATAAATATCTTAGATGGGATAAATATCAGTTCATGCAATTTCCAATATTCCATAATCTTTGCTACACCCCTGGTAAGCTATATAAAATGGGTAAAATCTCTTTTGACCTTTGTAGATGTTGTTGTTAAGAACAGGGCACCTTAATACGCATTTTATGGCAATGTGAAAAAGTGGTTGCTTTCTGGAAGGCCATACGTCAACATCTGGACCCCTTGCTAGGACTTGATTTGACATTTCTCCCTGAGGTATGTATTTTGAGGGCTTCTGACTGTATTTTGATTGATAATCAATGGCATCATATGGCTCAGATCTTTGCTTGTGCCAAGAAAATTATTTTAAGGCATTGGTGTGATCAGTCCATCACCACATATTTGGAATAGTATAAAGAAACTGTATTTGCTCTACAAGCAGAAAAAAAATGACAACAGGTCTCGCAGACCATCTCTCGGCTTATAAGGCTGTCTTGGAGCCATTATTTACATTAATAACTTTGCAAGACATCTAAATAATATCTTTCATATTCCTATTCAGGCCCAGTGGTAAGGTGGGGCTTCCTTTTTTTTTGTGATAAAAGGTATAGTTTGAAGGGCCACCCGGTTTTGTGTTAAAATATATTCCTCCCTAACTTGTACCTCATTTGCATACTTGCTTACTTTGTTTCTTTCATGTCACTATAGATCTTTCTCCAGAGCAGTGTGGAGGGGAAGGGGGATTGGAGGTCAAGGGGGGGTGCTTTGGTTTTGTTCTGCATGTATGTATTTTGTATTACTGTACATGTTTCGTTGATTGTTGGCTTTCTATATCTAAAATGTTTTAATAAAGTATATTCAGTTTAAAAAAAAATAATGGGGCCGTGGCTTTCACTTTTGGGTCTACTTTGTATAGTTGTTCTTTTTGGGTCAGAGTTTGTTCAAGATCCTCCAGATCCTTTTCATGTTGTTTCCATCAGCAGGAGGCATAAGCCATGATATGTCCATGAAGGAAAGCTTTAAAGGCTTCCCACATAGCTGAGACAGAGGTATCTCCTGTATCATTGATCCTGAAGAACTTCTCCACTAGGACTTGTAGCCATAGGTCAAACTGTGGGTCCATGAAGAGCAGGAGTCCATTCTCCTATTAGGCAATTTTTCGGCATTGTTCCGTATAATAGGTCTAACTGGAGAGGTGCATTTTCCAATATGACCAAGGGTGTAATCTGGCATTAGTTACCATAGACGGGAGGTTTTTAGAGGATAGCCACATGTCTAGTCTGCTGTCTGTGCCATGTACCAGAGAGTGGTAAGTGTAGTCCCTTTGTTGGGGACTGTGAACCTACCATACATCCATTAGGGTGTGATTAGCCATCCAGAGGTTAAGGGCCTGTAGGGCCTGTACATGGGGTTTGGGCTACTATGACTTCTATCTGTGGAAGAGTCAAGTGTTCAATTGAAATCACCTTTGAGTAGGAGGGGGAGCATCGACGGAGTTAAAAGTAGTGATTTGTGCTGCGAGATCATGTAAGTATTGAGGTGATTCCACATTAGGGGCATATAAATTGGCAACTATCAGTGAGCCCTGAGGTGTTTGGAATAGGACAAGGACCCAGCTCCCTTCTGTATCATGTGCCAACTTTTGTATTGTCCTACTGAGGTTTCTATTTACTAGGATAGACACACCCCTCTTTTTAGCCTGAGTTTCACTGTAAATTCCTTGTCCCACCCAACCTTTTGGTAGCTTATAAGATTCAGTATCAGTTAACTTAGTTTCTTACAGGAGGGCTAGCTATACACATAGCCAATGGAGATCAGTTCAGACCTGCTTGCATTTGATTGGGGAGCTGAGGCCCCTTACATTCCCTGTAATACATTGAGGATCTGTCATCATGCCGGTTGTGGCAAGATATGCAAGTGATGATGGGTTTTAGACAGATGGCAAGCTAGGGGTGGATTGCAGAAAAGAAGCTCACTGGTAGGTGGGAACAGCATCTTAAAAGGCCCCCACTTCATACTCTGTCTGGCCTGGAAGAACTGGCTGCGTGCTGACTTTGTCCAAAGTATAGATGCATGGCAAAATAATTGAAACATTACAACACACATAACTGTATACAGTAAAACGTATTCATTATTTTTCTGTAAATGACATAATGCCAAGGCATGATTTAAACAAGGAAGGTATTTAAATTGGGTGAATACATGGGTACCAAGATATAGACCTGGTGCTGAAAAGCACCTCATGGTCTCTTAGGTCCACCGAGCATGGTGATGAAAAAGAGGTGAATAAAGTTCTATCTAGCCAGATACTAACTTCAGAGGTACTAGACCTCTGCGAGTAGATAAATCCAGAAAATAGGGCTGTCCACCACCTCTCCTGATGTGGGAAACTTTGACCTGTACAAAGACCTATTTTGCATTCTGTACCGTAGGATTGTCTACCCTTAGCATAAGGGTTCAAAGTGCGTTTGAGAGGGAGAGGGGGAAAGACATTTGGTAGCTCTACCTGTGTATTGCCATTGTTTGTATTTCTGGTGACCATGAGATTATTAACTCCTCCACCTAATGATGCAATTGTAGTTTAGGCATGGTGGAATAATAATAGAGCATGAGCTATGATGCCGGTGGTGCACACAGGGGGTTCTGGTTGGGGTAGCAGAGGGGAGTGGTGAGGTGGGACAGAGAAGAGATGGTTGAGGGATAGGATGAAAAGAGGGGTCTTTGGAGAAGGGGTGTTGTCCTTTGTATATTAGGATCTAATGCCATATAGAGGGATCCAGCACTTCTGGAGGTAGCCAGTCAACCAGTCCTTTGTTAAGAATGTATCTGGTAGAGGTACCTTATACTTTTAAACCATAATACTCAGTATAACTATGCACTAGTATGGGAGAGCTGAAGTATATGATACCATGCCACTAATGGCTGTTCCAGGTGGGGGGGGGTCATGAACTCTGCACTGGTGTCAGATTAGGCATTATCTATGTACCATTGTCTCAATTACTGATTCAGGGTGTAGTCCTTGATAATTGTGGCTCAGGCCCTATATTTTTGAGTTCTGTAGGAATTTAAATATTTTGCTGAGGAGAATCTTCCTGAGAAGGGAGAGGCAATAAGTGAGAAGATTCGAGATGGGTAATATCTGCAAATTTCTCTCTGCAAAATATTTAGCAGATGCGAAATTCCACCAACAAAATGTGGAATTTTTCTAGCAAAATGCAGAATTTCACAACTCGCAGGTGAAATTTCACTGTTCACAGGCAAAATTTTGCATTTCGCACCTGCAAAATATTTCGTGAAATGCGTGAAATTTGCAAAATATTTTGTGAGGTGAAATTCATGACTTCAGTGGAATTTCACCAGTGAGATTAAATTTCACTACAGCTCTGCAGAACATATACAGCAGAAAGTGAGCAGAGGTAGTGTAGCAGTGGGCTTGTAAAGCAGAGCAGGAACATGGCATGGGAAGAGAAAAAGAGGTGGGCTAGAGAGGGGGAAAGTGGGGGGGTGGGTTTTGATGGGTGCATCGAAGTAAGCATAAGAGTCACTAGTTTAGGCTGATACTCTATAAATGGAGCTTGAGAATTAACTGTAAAATAACATGTTGGACTTGCAATTTTATTGCTTAATATTGACCTGTAATTGTTGCTTCCCAAATGTCTGTGTATAGCACGGCTGATAGTATGTCTGTATATACCAAGGCTGTCACTGTTGAATAGGACTGCATTGTTAAATGTAAATGTTTTTACTCTCCCGGGTCATGCCTGAAAAGAGGCAAATGTTTGTCTAGTGCACCTTACCCGGTAAACAGAAACTAAATAAATAAATAAATATTTTATGGTTACAAAATCCATCAAACTATGGTATCCCTCAGGAATGCACTCAATGTGGGAAACAGTTCTGTCCTGTGTAGTAATGTCAAATATCTGTGTAGCAACCAGCACTTCTTCCAATTTTGCTCTCCACCACTGAGTATATTAATAGAGGGCATATAGAGATCTAAAGAAATATATGGGGGAGAACCATAGCTTCAAAATAGTCACCTGGGTGAATATGTGGCTCCGATTCTTAAAAGTTGTTAGTTTGTGGCTTAAATTAATCTGCACCATTAGGCAAGGCTCTAAGGAGTCTCATTGTCTGAGTGTATGGATCTTGTGGATGTAAATATCCAGAATCACTGCATAAAAATTATGGAGATAAGGAGAGTAGCCTGGGCTAGTGTTCCTTTCTTAGTGCCCTTCGGCTGCTTAGGGGAGCTGATACAGTAGTCTGTGACAGCAGAAGTGGCTCTTCTTGGCATATCTTAGCCGAACTGCAGCATCAATGCGAGGCCCAGCAGGTTCTTTTAAAATCATTGGAGGCTAACTAGGGGACATGCAGTGATCACTAAATAAAAAGAGCTTAGAGGGAGGGACAGCTTGGTACTGGTAATTATTTCTCCTTTTAGGGCACCATGTCAGTTCAAGGGAGTGGCAGTTGTTCTTGCAGTGCTATTGGCTTGTCACCCCGGGCTATCCATACCTTACAAGTCAGCATGATCTTGCATACAAGGGCGAGGAATTATTTAAAGACTGTAATCAATAGCGAGCGCTCAGAACTCCGGCTAAACACCTCCGTGGTCACTAAAGATCATATGCTGCATGTGATTTCAAAATAATGTACAGATGTGTCAAGTCGGGATGAAGCACAGAAATGCTGCAGAATATCACAGAATACTGCAGTTTACTGCATGGGCCATTGTAAGTCAATGGCAATTAAGCCCTTTTGTCATGCAGGATTTTGTGACGTCATTTCTGCAAGTTATTGCGCTTCACTGTGGCTGACACATCTGTATATAGTATTGACTGCACAGTGATCTTTTCTTTTGCAATTAGGCTCATGTTCGACATGCGTCATAACTGCCAGACATATAGGGTCTATTTTCAAATTATTGGGAATTGATTAGTGGAGATGCAGGAGCTGCTATGTATAAAAAGCATTTAAAGTCAGAGACATGAGGCACCTGCATCTGACAAGTGTTTCTTTATTTGGATCACCTTGGCTGCTCATGGGACTAGCAGTAGTAGTTTGCAGTTTATAAAGGTAGGCCAGCTCACTACAATTGCATACTGTATGTCAATATCAAAATGGCCATGCCTGCCCAAGCAAGGGATTACAATATGGTTCCTCTTAGGAGCTAGCATTCATAAATTTGGAGAGTCAGTTCAATGGATACCAGGGAACACATATAGCGTGCTGATTAACCAGTAATACAATATATAAATATTTAATTTGCTGCATTGCAATCATCATAGTTCTCAGGTAGATCTGTCATAAAAATCTCCTTAAGCCACAGAATTGGGAAGAGGCAGGGCAGCATGCTCCCCTAGGTAAATTGTGCCCTGAAAGGTGGCTGCAGCTGTGACAAACAACAAATTACAGTACTTTACTTCTAAGTTGAGCTAATCAGTAGCCCAGGAAACAGTCTGCTACCTCTTGCTTTTTGCACCTTACAAGTCAGCATGGTCATGTATACAAGGGTGAGGAATTTTATAAATTCCCTAATTAATAGCAAGCACTTAGAGCTCTGGGAAAACACCTCCATAGGCATTAGGGATCATATCCTGTAAGTGATTCCCAAATTAAGTATATAGTATTGGCTGCATGGTGATCTCCTATTTTTTGCAATTACAGGTAGGTGTGTGTTCAAACTGCATTATAATTGCCAGACCCATAGGGTTCAATTTCAACTAATCAGAAATTGATTAGTGGAAATGCAGGAGCTACAATTTATAAAAAGCATTTAAACTGAGGGCTGCAAGGCACCTGCATCTGATAAGTGTTTGTTTGGATCACCTTGGCCTCTCATGGGGATAGCAGTAGTAGTTTATGGTTATAAAGGCAGGCCATCTAGTAAAATCGTGTACTGTGCTGTATGTTAATATCAATATGGCCATGCCAACCCAGGTGAGGGATTACAAAATGGTTTGCCTTAGAAGCTAGCATTCATATGAACATAGAGGAATCAATTCAATGGATACCAGGGATCACATACTGGGTGCTGATTAACAGTTAATACAATCTATAAATAAATCATTTGCTGCATAGTAATCAGCACATTTTGTATGTAGTTCTGACATAGAAATCACAATAAATCACAGAATTTGCTAGAGGCAAGGCAGATTACTTCCCTACACAAATTCTCTACTGATAGCTGGTTGCAGCTGTGTCAAGTAGCAAACTACAGTACCTTAGTTCTTAGGTGAGCTAATCAGAAGCTCAGGCAGTTAGATGATAGGAAGGAAACCAGGTTTTCTTCTAGTTACGCCAATGCTTCGCTGCCACTGCGACTCTGGGATTTGGTGGATTTGCTTTGTTGGCTGTGTTGAGCTGCTCGGAATTGAGTTCTGCTTTGTCTTTTTTATTTCAGGGGCAGTTGAAATTCCTGGCCCTCGGCATCTGGTACATAAGCTCCCATGTAGGCATTTGCAGTGGGGTGGGGTCTCATTTCCATTAGATCAGGAGAGAAGCTTGAGCTGCCTCTAAGTCTAACTCTGTCCCTAGGGTGCTTGGATCGGTATGCTTGTGGCCAGGTGTTTGCAATGAATTCCATGGCTAACTCCAGGGAGTTGAATGTTTTGTTTAGGCCATTATGCCAAAATTTCAGCTATGCAGGTATCTAAGGGAAAATTGAATACCCACACTGTGGAGGGCCTGACAGGCTTGAATGACAGCCCTTCTTTTAGCCAAGAGCTCTTTTAAGTAGTCAGGGAAAATCATGATTTTGTTTCGCTCTATTCTATAGTACCTAGCTCTCTCACTTTCCACAGTATATTCTCCTTTACAGGAAACTGAAGGACTTTTGTAATTATCAGCTGGGACCTTTCCCCTGATTTCAGTAACGGGGCTAGAGATCAGTGGACCCGCTCAATATCAAAGCGGGGATTCTGCTGGAGTATTAACACTTGTGGTAAAACGTTTTGTAGGAAGGAGATCACATCTCTACTTTCTACTTGCTCTGGAAAGCTGAAAAAAGGGAGATTTTTGCATTAGCTGCTATTTTCAAGATTGTCGACTTTATTTTGTAGATTTTGTAATGCTGTGCTTTGTTCTTAGAGCTGGGCCCTGAGCTTCTCACAGGAGCTCTCGATGGCTACAATCTTAGATTCAGCCACTGTAGTACGAGTGGTTAGCTGGCGGATACTAATGGAGTATGTTGCAGTGTTTATTCTGATCTCCTGAAGTTCAGATAGTAGCTGGACAAACAGTAACCATTCTCTAAAAATGCCACCAACAGCTTAATCTGGTTCAAGGTCAGTTGGCATTCATCTGTATCCCCCTCCTCTGGGTTGTGCCTGACAATAGGCAGAATCTGCCTAGTGCACTTACCCGGTCAACAAAAACTAACTAACTAAATAAATAAATAAAGATGTATATGTATGTGCATGAAAATGCTCTAGAATTTAAAGTACATAAAAGAGAAAGAAAAAAAATGCTTTTCTAAAACTGAAAATATATATTTTATATATATATATATATATATATATATATATATATATATATATATATTGTTTTGAAAGTTGCAGTGCATGTTAGGATAAACATTTTTACTTATATTTTTTTATTCCAGTTTAAATTGACCATTGCCTCCTGTCTTATATGATACCCTTCTTTCCAAATTTTGAGTCAGCTTAGCCCTTTGTTTTACAATTTAAGTAATAAAAGAAGTTCCTTCACACCGGATTTACAGCAGTATTTTCAGAAGTGCTGTGCCTGTTCTTCAGTATTCTAGTTCTGCATTTTACTTACAAGAAAACAGTGCTTGAGGAAAACATATGAACATATGAAGAAGCCAGCAGAAGAAAGCCATTTGGTCTACCAAGTCTTCTCGTATTGCAGGGTCCACAGCTTGAGCTATTGTCTCGACCCTTCCTCCCCACTCCTCCCATCCTCTCTACCCATGATTCTTACCTTCCCCCTGTGCCTATTTCAGCCTCTCTTAAAGCTGCCCACTGTCTTCAACCAGATGATATCTTCCAGCAGTGCATTCCAAGAGCCCACCACCCTCTCTGTGAAGAAGTGCTTCCAGTCCTCCCTCTGAAACCTCCCACCCTCCAGCTTAAGACTGTGCCTCCTTGTGTTATGGTTGCCACTCAGCTTAAAGAGACTCTCCTTATCAACTTTATTTATCCCTTTCAAGTACTTTAAGATCCCAGTCATGTCCCCTCTCACCCTCTCCTGTCTTCCAGGGAGTACATGTTCAGTGCCCTCCACCTCTCCTCATATGCCTTACCTGCTATCATCTTTGTAGCCCTCCTCTGGACCTTCTCCAGCAGGTAAATGTCCTTTTTGAGGTGTGGGCACCAGTACTAAACTCCATACTCTAGATGCAGCCTTACCAGTGACCTGTACAAGGGTAGTATAACCTCCCCTATTACTGATCCCTCTACATATGCATCCCAGCATCTTGTTTGCCTTTGCTGCTGCTTTCTTGTACTGTGTGGAGTGCTTCAGGTCACTAGGGAACATCACTCCCAGGTCCTTCTTCTCCTCCTCCTCTGATGCAGATACTTGGACTCAACCCAAGGAGTACTCTGTCCTGGGATTCTTGGCTCCAGTATGCATAACTTTGCATTTCTTGGCATTGAAGCCAAGCTACCAGACTCTGGACAATCTTCCCAGCTTTTCCAGATCTTCCTATAAGTCCTGTATCCTTTCAGCTGTGTCTACTTTCCCACAGAGCTTGGTGTCATCCATGAATAGGCACATTTGGCCCTTAATGCCATCCCCAGTGTCATTGATGAAGACATTGAACAACACCAGCCCCAACATCGAGCCCTACGGGACCACACTGGTTACCTCTCTGGTGCCAGATAATGCTCCCCACAACCACCCTCTGGGTTCTGTCCATCAATCAGTTTTCCACCCATCTGGCCATCTTTACCCCAACCCCAAGATCCACCAACTTCCTGATCAACCTTTTGTGAGGCATAAAGTCAAAGGCCTTGCTGAAATCAAGCTAGAGGATATCTACTGCTTAGCCCCATCTCCTGTCTTAGTGACACAGTCAAAGATGTCAATCAGATTCATTTGACATGATCTCTCCCCATGAACCATGCTGCCTTGCATCCTGGAGACCATTCTCCTCTAGATATTCCACCAACCTTTCCTTTAGTATGGTCTCCATGAGCTTGCCCACATTTGAGTTCAGACTGACTGGTCTATAACTCCCTGGGTCATCCTTGGGACCGCTTTTGAGGAGGGGCACTACATGTGCTGTTCTCCAGTCCTGTGGTACCATGCCTGACTCTAGTGAACTATTAAATAGGTCTGCCAGTGGCCCTGCCAGATCCTCAGCCAGTTCCTTTAGTACCCGTGGATGTACTCTGTCCAGGTCTGGTGCTTTGTCCACCTTCAATGCCAGCAGCCCCTCCCTCACTCTGTCCTCCCTTATCACTACATCTGTGTTCCTCTCCCCCCCGCTCCTCTTTTCCCTCCTGAAGACACTGGTCCATCCTTATCCATGGTGAAAATGAAACAGAAGTATTCATTTAGTATCTCTGCTTTTCCCCCATTATCCTTCACCCACTCCCCCCCTTACTTAAGCCTAACAATTCCCTTCCTTCTTGTCCCTTTTCTCACTAATATAGTGAAATAAATTTGGATTATACACACGCCCTTGTGTTGGATGCCTGGATAAACACATCAAGCTTCACTATTGTGGTTTATGTGGCACCCAGCACCTCAGGTCTGCATAATATTCTCATTACACACACCACCCCATGCTTTATTCTATTTTCAATGTACACCCCAAGGGTGTGCAGCACAAATCTGAAGGCCAAGTGTCCTTATCCCCCTGAAAAGTGCATTCAAACACTTGCAATTTTAAAATGGTTCACTACTCTTCTGTATATATGTGAAGTGAAACATTTTCAATATTTCTTTTTGCTTAATCCATTTATTTAAATTTGATTTTCTTGTGGAGATAATAGATAAAACTGCTGCAAACCTCCATTCTTGCAAGTATGACAATACCAGTGTTCACTCACCACAAATATCGCAGAACCTGCCTTAGTATTAAGTTCACTCCTCTGTTGCCAGCAACTGCGGACTGAGTGTTGGGCTCACGTGGCAGAGGGTTGAAATTATTAACATTTGTGTAACACTAGGTTGTATACTTGAGAAAGAATGGGTGTCTCTGAGAGTCACAGGTTTTCAGTTCTTGGGTGGCAGAGCTGGCTATGCAGTAGAATGGTATTCAGAGTAGCCTGGGTTCAAATTCCAGATAGGGCACTTCATTGGTTCTCATTTCTTTTATTAATTCATATATGCACATATCACACCTTAGCTGAAAAAATACCAAAGTTGCCTAAGGATGCAGGCCCTTGTGACCTCCATCAAGGTCTGATTCTTCGGGATCCTAGCCTCTGGAGTCCCCATTCTTGTCTGGAAGGGTATGGCCTCCCACTAAAGAATGAGAACATTGTGGGGATTATATCTTGATGTTGGTTAATTGATGAGCATATAGCTGTAAGGTAGTCCCCACACTCAAGTATGTACCCCACCACTGCCCCCATCCTAGTGGTTCCACATCAATACAACAACGTTGCCATTGTCAACACCCCCAACATCGATGGGAACAATGCTGACTGTCAGCAGTGTTCCCGTTGGGAAGAGGTGTTTTACTGTGGGGGGTATCACCCCACTACACTCCCCTCCATTTCTATGTAACCAACTCCTAGTCAGAGTTGGTTTGGGGTGGAGGTGCAACACCAGGTATCACTGCATCGGCAGACAGCGGACCACCACAGCGATCAATCTCAACCTGGCAAGATTTGTCACTGTGGTGGTGTTTGCTATCAGAATGTCACTGTGGTGAGGTGATACCCATCCCAGTATATGCCAAGAACCTCCACAGTCACCAGGGTATGCCAATGACCACTATCATGCTTCACTTTTTCGCTCTGCAAATTGCCTTACACTTTTTTTTGACTCACTGCTACTGCACTCCAGTACACAACCATAATCAGCTCACACCCCAGTAGCTGACTCAGTACTACTCTTCGGTGAAATGGAGATTAGTTCAGGAATTGATAACGGGTATTTGGTAACTGTGTAGTAACTACTAGGGTGCAGTGGTAGTGGTTGGGCAGATACTGGTATATGGGTAATTTACACAGATACTGTGGTGTGGTGTAATTGTGTAACAGATAGAAGGATGAAGGGTAGTTTCTGATCAGGTACCATGGTGTAGGGTTATTAAGGGGCAGAAACAATGGTGTGTAGGCTGTGGATAATACACTGATGGGTAGTTGCAGGGCAACTATTGGGGTATGGTGTAGTTGTAAGAATAATATTGAATAGTTGTGTCAGTGGCTCGATAGGTAGCACACTCACCTCTGAGGCTGGGAGATCAGAGGGCTGTGGATTCAGTTCCCACATCTGGCACTTGGGTTACTATCCCAATACTGACACTGTAGTGTAGCATGGGGGGCGGGGTGCTGCACTTCTGAGGTGCTGTCTTTCAGATGAGACGTTAAACTGAGGTCCCATCTGCCTGGATTGGTGGTAGTTCAGGTGGATGCTAAAGATCCCATGGTACTAATCAAAAAAGAGTAGGGGAATGTTGTATTAAAAGAAAATAAATGAACAGACAAGGTGAAAAAAAACAAGCAACATTCAGAAAATCATAATATAAATGGAACACTCAACATCCTCAGAGCAAACAATGTGCTGTGGAAGGAAAATTGTACAAATAAAAAAAAAAAAGAGGAAAAGAACAAAATGAAACAGAGAGGGGGAAAAATTGACATCTATTAAAGTTATCAACTTCAATCAGTCAAAGTTTCCATAAACAATGTTTCCAATACTTCTGGAATACAGTAGCAGTAAGATGAAGTTTTTCATGTTCATATACTGTATCTCCCTAATACCATGAACAATCTGCAAAATGATCTGTACAGAACTATACAATTTTTCTGCAAAAGAAAAGTACACCTGGCCTGCCATAGGTAGAACCTGCATAATGCAAAGATCAATCGCAGTGTACTTGGGTGATAAAATCTCAGTGAAGGAGGATAAATACCAAATATCAGAATTTCATACATTAATGCAGGGAGGGCCTTGTCTTTCCACTAATGAAGAAAAGCAGTCCACACTTGAACGCTAAAAGGGCAATCTATACAAAAATGCCACATTGTCTTAGGAATATGAGGACAAGTGTCCCGAGGACACAGCCTCTCATCCAAAGCCTTATGTTTAAAGTTGTTGCGGACTCCCAGCCTGCCATGGCAAGAGAGCCATGTGACGTCCCAAACTTTCTGCGGAATTCTAGGGTCATTCAATTGGGAGAAAACCGTAGTGGAATCAAGGACATTACCAAAAACATCAGTCAAAGATGGGAGATCAGAAAAGTGTGATACCAAAATACATTGATATAACTGTTTTTGAGAGCTAGACAAAATAGACCGTACATGCAGATTCCATTGTCTAGCTTTCAAAAACAGGGTATAAGGTAACATGGGGGACCATATCTCCTAAAATTCCAGGGAATCTCTAAGGGGGTGTCTGCCAAACCCGACACAGGAATCTAGTAAACCAGTGTGTCAGGGAATGCCAAAGGTCATCATGGTTATGAACAAGAAAAGGCAAAGTAGACTTAAGAAAAATACAGTAAAAAAAAAAAACACAGGGTTAATCATTCTGACTCCCCCATAGCAGTAATCTTGGTAGGTAACTGACTGTTTAACAGGGTTCAGGCGACTGCCCCAAAACCCTTGAAAAAAAACATTATAAGCCCTCACTTCTAAAGAGGAGGGTATAAAGAAAACTGCAGCTAGGTGTAAAAACAAAGGAAGGACCTGGGTTTTTAAAAGCAAAACCCTCTTTCATTTGGCTATAGTTCTCCCTTTTCAGGAGTTAAAAATGCAGGTGGCCTTATCAAAAGAAATCCCCCGATTATATGAGGTGTCATCAGACTTGCCAAAAGTAAGTCCTAGAATCTTAATGGGAGAAGAAGCAAGGGGGATATGAGTCATTCGGGGAGCAGTGGCAAAAGCATCCTTTAAATGAAGAAAAATAGCTGTACTTTTCCCATAATTTAATCCTAGAGCCAGATACAGCTTCAAAACTTTGTATAAGGGGAAGGAAATCAGTTTCCCTGAAAGCAGAAGTTGTGTGAATACACAGATCATCTGCATAAGCAGATACTGAGGGCAAAAATGACCCCGAAGGTGACAAAATCTTTGAGATGGAGGGACTCTTTAAAAGTTTCCAAAGTAGAGGATCAATCTGAAAAGCATACAAAAGGGAAATTAATGGGCACCCTTGTCGGACACCTGTTCTACTCAAAAAAGATGCACAAGGGGACCCATTTTTATGAGGCTGGATCCAAGCAGTAGCATACAGTATTTTAAGCCAGGCTATAAACTGAGATGGAATTCCATATTGCGATAGGGTCAGAAAAAGATATGCATGACATACACAGTCAAATGCTTTCTCCTAGTCCAATGAAATCAATAGAGAAGGAGAAGAAGCAGTACTAGAGTATACTATGTCTCTGAGAAGTGACAGATTAGAGGTGATGGATCGATTAGGGACTGCACATGTTTGAACATCAGAGATAAGGAATTCAGCAAAGAGGTGAGTCTTTTAAGGAGAATAGAAGCAAAAATCTTATAATCCAGATTAAGGAGACTTAAAGACCTCCAATTGTTAATATCAGGTCTGTTCCCATTCTTAAAAAGGAGAATCATAATTGCAACAGAAAAATGACGAGGAACAGAATTTGTGGAAAGAATGGTATTAAAGACTAAAGTCAAAACGGGAGAAAAAAAATCAAAAAAATGCTGATATAATTCAGCTGAAGGGCATCTATTCCAGGGGAAGTATGTTTTCTTTGTTTTCTAATAGCAGTCCTAACCTCCTTCAAGGTTATGTGGGTGACCAGGGAAGCAAGCTGTTTCTGCAATGCAGAAGGAACAGAAATATCTGTAAAATAACTAATGTGGGGAGTAGCTAGTGGGGGGTCCCACATGTTTGTTTCAAATGGGAGCCTACAATCCTTTTAATGGCCGGTGAGCTATCATATAGTGTGTGAGTCAAAGGATCAGTAAGGCATTCAGTTTGGGAGGCCGACACCCTAGTCACACAACATTTATGAATATCAAAAGATGCTCTAGTACATTGCTTACCAGATTGTGCCTCAAAAGTAAGTGAGAAAGCCCTATTATATTGAAAGCATTCCATATCAGACTTTAAAATCTTGATTTCTGCAGAGAGGTCCCTACTAGACTCATATGCCCTAGATACAGTGTCATACAGTTTCTGCCATAAAGCCAAATAATTAAGATATGTGTTTAATATTTTAAGTTTGGCCCAGTTTAGAAAAAAAATGCTTTAAATTCCTTTTCATGTCCTCCCACCAAGTCAGGGGAGAGTGGTAAGCATCCAGCATGGAAAGTCTAGCTTTCAAAAGCTTAAGACATGATGTGGAAATAAGTGTGTCCTGTAATAAAGTCGTGTTCAGTTTCCACCGGGAATAAGTTCTTTATGAAAAGGAACCATCAGAGGGAAAGCAATGAAGCAAAAGTGCAAAGTGGTCTGAAGTCTCGCAAGGCAAAACCTGTGCTTTCTGAACCATAACATTCTGTGAGACAAATAGAAAATCAATGCAGGTGGAAAGGGGTCCGTTATAAAAAGTTTTCGCTCCCAAGTGGTGTACTTCACAATACTCATCCTTAAGAGAAGCACCTCTAATAAGAGCACCCAAAGTGGCCATGTCACTAAAAACATTTTCAGTGGAACCACCCCTATCTGACAAGGTGAGCTCGAAGTTAAAATCCCCACCCATATACAGTTGCCATCTGGTATATAAATATGGCTGTAAAAAATTAAATAAATCTGTGTGAGCTGCAATGCACTGTGGTGCATATACATTAATAAGTCAGATGTGTGTTTGTTTATATGTACAGTCCAATAGTAGAGCCCTACCAAGGAAGATGTCAACAACCCTAGAGACCTGGAAATCAAACCCAGCAAATAAAATGCCAAGGCCATCACATCTGTCTTCCCCCATGGACCAAAAGGAAAATCCTTTAGTCCATCTGTGTCTGACTCAAGCAAACTCACACCTAGTTTTTCAAAATGTGTCCTCGATAAAATAAATATCCTAACTTAAATCCATCAAAAACTGTAGAGTGGTAAGCTGTTTTCTATAGGATTTCAGGCAACGCACAGTAAGAGCTAAACAGTGAAAAGAAGGCTCTGAAGTCATGTAAGGGACAGGCGAGAGAAAACAGGTTATCTAGTGCAGGTCAGGTCACTCCAGTGGACGTTTTAGATGGGGATGAATCAGGCTGGGACTCTGAAGAATAATCCATTTTGGATGATACCTGAGAAGAGTCAGAATCACCTTCTTCCCTTTCAGTGTCTCTCCGTTGTTTCCTCTTGTGTAGAGAATGGTATCTATTACTAGTCAATATGGGTTGCTGTGTAACAAGACTTTGGACTTTCCTTTTCCCTCTCCCTTGTTTTGCAGGAGGTACCACTTGAAAGGGCCTGTCCTCCAGAGATGGAATCGGGTGGGGGGCAGCATGGGATTCAACATAGGGTCCTGGGAGAGACCTGGCTGGGGGCCAGACAGATCCGGGACCACCACAATTGGCCCCATAGGCTCAGAAGGAAGGGTTTTAGCCAGTCCAGACCCAGTCTGGTTGTGGGTAGGAATGAGCTGGTCAGTTTCAGTATGTTTTAAAGCCTGTGTTTGGGAGTCAACTATCAAGGCCATCTGGTCCTGAGGTGGACGATCCTATCTGTTGTGATCTGCCAAGGGGCACTGATGATATGAGTGCCCCGTTTCATCACATAGATTGCATCATAATGGGTTGGGACATCCCAAACTGACATGCCCGTAGGCCAAACACAAGCTACACCTAGGTTTGTCACAAGTATTTCTTAAGTGTGTCCTAGCCCCACATTTATGGCAGGTACGAGGCTGACCAGGGTAGAAACACAGGCCACGGTCCCTACCTATGTAAAAACTACCAGGCAAATGCAAAATACCTCTTTCAGATTATCTCAGTTCCACCTTAACTTTCCAGCCCCCTATCCATACAAGGTCCTCATCCAAAATAGGTCATGGAGCCTTGAATAGGTTGCAGTGCTGCTTCAGCCAATACTGGACATCTGCTATGCTTACCCCTTAACTCCTAAAAAGCAATGTCCAAACTTTAACAGTCGGTTTAGTGAGATGAATAAGCATAAAAGAGGACCAGAGAGGCTGAGTTTTAACAAACTCATACTTAGTCCAGAATTTTTCTAAAACATAAACATTCTTGAAACTTAAATCATAAATGGGCTCACCATGAACGTGAATGAAAGCAGACAATTCCCGAGCCCTAATAGCCAGAGTCTTGCAGCATAGTATGAAGAACAGTCCTCCTGTTAGGAGCTTTTGAGAAGTCGTCTATAAACTTCATCCTAATGGAGTTCCTGCATTGTGCAGGTTCACCAATGTTCCTAAATAAATCACTAAGGTGAAAAGAATTAGATTCCGAAGTTCCATCCTCCAGTCAGGGTTTCGAGTGGTCAATATTATAGGGGAGAGGAATGTCTTCCTCAGAAGAGGAGTGTTCTGCAGTAGTAGGAGCATGCTTAACAACGGTGGGGCCCGTAGTAGGATCCAGGACTGGATTAGCCTGTACAGGAGTGGGACAGAGCAGCTTGGCAGTGTCAGCTGGCAAGGTAAGGGCCTCCATTGTACCAGAGGTCGTGTGAGCCACCGCTATGATTTCAGCGGCACTAACAGCACCCGGGGACTTCCAGCCCAGTGTAGCGGTTGAATCTGTCCAACCTGCCACATGGAGAGCAGCCTCCAGAGACCAAGCTGAGGTAGACTGAGAGCCGGTATGCCGGCTATCACACAAACACAAAGACGTATGGTGCATCACACTGGTCAACAACACCGGAGGTAGAGAAACAATGGTAGGTGCAATACTCGGGCTGTCCTGCGATGCAAAAGTAGGGAAATATTTACAGACCAATCAGATGATAGTGCAGGTTCCTCTCGCAGTATCTACTGTACAAGGAGTCTGTTTCGTGCAACCAGTACCCGTAACTGTCCTTCAGAAAGCAAAGAAGTAGCAGGGTCAGCCATAGCAGAGCGTTGCAACCCGTGGTCCAAGTGCTCAGGGACAGTAGAAATCAGGTCTGAAGAATCTAAATTCACACTTTAAGCAACAGGAGAAATAGAAATATTTGACGTCACAGCCTCGTCATCTCGAGCCATGGAGACAGTTGTAATAGAAGGAGAAGCTTGTAGGGGAGAGCCAAGAACACCTTGGCTTCCATCTCCAGCCTCTGGAACGGCAGCCATCTTGATGAAAGATTGCCAAGAGGTCCCCCTATAGCAGAGTAGGGGAATTTACCCAGTGTCCGGGCCAAATTTCTCCCATTCACTAAAAATACCACCAACAGCTTAATCTGGTTCAGTTTCAGTTACTTACCATCTGTATCCCCCCTTCCCCAGGTCACCCCTGAAAAAGGGACTTTTAGGCCCAGTGGGCTTACCGGGTCAACAAAATTCAATAAATAAATAAATAAATAGTTTTGAACCTAATATCAGAGTATGGGTGTTTATGGGGCAGATACTGTAATTTTGGATGGATTTTGTACTGGTATGTGGTGTACTAGTTTAGAGTAGATGCTGGGGTAGGGGGCAGTTGTTAAATATATATAGGTAAGGGGTAGTTGTTGGGCAGATGCCACGGTGTGGGGTAGTTATGGGGCAGATTCATTGGTAAGTAATAGTGACTAAGCATATACTAATGTTTGGGGTAGTTGTAGGGCAGAATGCTTAGTAAGTTTATGAGTGTTATGAGATTAGGATAGTTTTGGAGCAGATATTAGGTTATAGAGTTTTTGCAGGGCAGACAACTGGGTAGCTGCATGAGTGTTACTAAGGGGGTAACTGTGGGGCAGATATTGTGGTATGGAGTAGTTACAGGGAAGAATATTGGATTACGGTAAGTGTGGTACTTGACTGGGGTGGTTGTGGGCTTGATATAGTAATGTGGGGTAGTTGCAGGACAGAATATTGGGAAGCTGTGAGAGTATTACAACAGTGGGGTAGTTCTGGGACATATATTGTGGCGTGGGTAGTTGAAGATCAGAATATTGGATTACTGTGAGTATATTACTAGTGGTTGGGTAGTTGTTGGACACATATTGGGTAATGGGATACTGGGGTGGTGTAGCTGCAGGGCAGAATACTAGGCAGTTTCAAGAGTTTTACTAGAGTGGGAGTAGTTATGGGGTAGATACTGGGGTGAGGTTGTCACAAAGCATAATATTGGGTAGGTATGGGAGGCAAACTAGAGTGGGGGTTGCTGTGAACTAGAGATTGGGGTGGAGGTAGTTGTAGGGCAGAATACTGGGTAGTCAATATGAGAAGGATACTGGAGTGAGGGTAGATGTGTGCCTGATACTGAGGTGAGGCATTTGCAGGCCAGAATACTGAGTAGCTAGCCAGGAGACATTACTAAAGTGGGGGTACCTATGGGGAAGAGCTTGGGTTTTGAGGTAGTTCAAGTCAAATACTCTTACTTTTTTGTGGATAAGATTTCTTTATTCAATTACAGTTAACAAAAACTAAATAAAAGTAAAATAAATAAATATTAACTGCATACTGCAGACAAAACAATAATGTTACAAATGAACCCAAGGTAAAAGAAAGCAGATTCCTCTCAAACACGTAAACAGGCACACTGAATCAGATTACTAAGAGGGTCTGCACATAAACAGCACTACAGAAAACTCAATCAGATTTTCAGGGAGTCTGATTTCTACAGAAATCTGATTACTGCCTGATATGAAAACATGGTGATTTCCTTCACTTTATCTGTTGGAAGAGTGGTCACCATGCCGCCGGAGCTTCGGAGAGATAGCTGTACATCCAGTTGAAGTAGGATGTTACTTTTGTCTGAGAAAGGCATGCTTTGAATGTAAACGTTTTATATTGCTTGGTAGAGATCACCTTCCCCTGCACAGAATAGTGTCTTTTAAAATCAGAACATAGGTAGATGATCATGGATCTGGTTGGATTAAGGAGATGGCTGGAGGAGCTAGGGTGTTAAGTGTCCATCTTTGAGTGCCTCTGGCCTAAAATTCCAAAGGAAGACAAATCTTTGCAGAGATTATCTACCTCTTAGAGCTCTATACTTTGCTAAGAAAACATTATACTGTAGTTGTTCATTTCTGGATAGGTGATACAAATTGTTAAGAATCCATAAAAGAAAACTATACATTTTAGAGCCCTCCCCAAATGATAGCTATCCCACTAACAAGGTTTTTAAGAAAATAACACAAGGGGATGATTAGGTAGTACAACAGTAGTGCTTCCTCCTGCAACTCTGATGACCCATGTGTGGAATAGGACTCAGGTTGCTGGTGGCTGGCCAGTGAATAAGGGACAAGTTTCCCATCAGACAGATCTCCTCCTCCTTTGAGCAGGGGGATTTCCACCGCCTCCTTTTGCTTGTCACCTGCCAGAAGATAGGTGGTTTCACAGTGAAGGCAGATAGCTGGATGGGGACACCCCCAGATGCTGATGCATGTTTAATACCAGCACACACGCACACACACACACACACACACACACACACACACACACACACACACACACACACACACACACACACACACACACATATATCATTGCTGGGATGGCAGCACCATGGTGGAAATTGGTGGAAACCTCCCAGACAGTATGATGATTATGGCCCCTGCAGGCCCTGAACCACTAGCTAAGCAATTGATGCAGCCATCAAGAGTGCAGCCCTCCATGGTACCCCACCATGGGGGAGAGGCCATTGAGAAATCGGAGACTGGGGTAAGTACTTAGGGAAGGTGGTTGAAAGGACTTGGGGGGCAGTCAGATGGGGCTGGTCAGAGACAGGTGAGATAGCCACAGACTTGAAAAAAAGACAGTAACACAATTCTGAGTCAAAAAAATATCAAAGCTGTACTCTGTGTGTGATGTGGGCATGTCACTTTACTCCAGTCCACCCAACTGTAGAAAAGGGTAGAAGCAGGACCCACTAGAAATGAACTGTTCCATCTCAGCTGGACTATCCTGGTTAAATAAAGAGTATACATGTATTTCCATTACTGTACTTAAAATACGTTTTCCTGCTTTTTTTTTTTTACCACTGAATGCCTTCTGTGATAAATTGCTGTTTGCTACCATCTTGGGAGAAACCATGCATCCTCTGCTCACTTTATGCTTATTTACCCTGACAAAGGGTTTGCAGGGCACATTTGTATAGAGTGAGCAAAAGAAGTATGCCACTGTCTGTGAGATTATGATGGACAGCAGTTTACCACATAAATTATGGAACAGTAATAAAAACCTGAGCAATGTATTTTACTGTAGTGTAAAACGCTGTGTTAATTTTATTTAGTTTTTGGTGAAGGGTGAAGAAGGGCTAGGAAGTACTTTCTGTTTACAGCCTTGCAATGGGAAGAGGGGCTACCGATGAAAACTGACTAATATTGAACAAGGTTCAGCTGTCGGTAGACTTAGTGAATGGGGAAAATTTGGCCAGGACAATGAGAGCATTTCCTTACACTTTTTGAGATGTGACAAGGGATCATTAACATCCAAGTCAACAGCCAAAAGAACAAGAAAATGTGACTGTTGTTTAACATCTCATCTGAAAGATGGCACCTCTGACATTACAGTGTCACCCAAATACCATGCTGGGACATACATATGGTTACTTTTAACCAAGGGAAGAGTGGCCCCGCAGAGCTACTAGCACCATTTCCTGCAGCACCTGCTGTTCCTTAAAGGTCTCTAGTCCAACTACTGATCAGGTTTGACACTGTGTAGATTCTATGATCTTTAATGCCTTCAACAAAATCTAATTGGGGGTACAACTATCGGCTGGGGAGGGTTCTCTAATTTCTACAGTTTCACTTAACTGTAACTTGGGAATATACATATTTGCTTTCAGGGCATTGCTTTACATTTTATGAGACATTTTCTATAACAACATTTGCATTGTTTTCTAATTCATCTGTGAATATATAAGCTATAGTACTTATGATATTGGGTTTTCTTCTAGAATGCTTGCATACTAAGAACTTAACGTTAATCTGGTAACATTTTTGACCTATGCTTTTTTATTCTATTTTAAATTGCCCCTTATCTACTGACTTGTATGATACCCTTTGTCCCCATTTTAAGTCTGCTGTATTACTTTTTTTCACATTTGAAATAATAAAAGGATTATTCCTTTTAATACGGCTTTCATCAGTATTCTCAGCTGTTTTTGTACATCAGTTGTTTAAAATAATTTCTGTTGTGAGGAAAATGAATAATTAGGCAGGCAACTCTGCTCCCTGACCTTATGAGACAATAGGTATTCCAAAACAGCTGAGAATACTGATGAAAACCTTGTCTAGGTCATACTAAAAGGAACGCTCCTTTTATTATTTCAGACATGAAAAAAATACTAAAAGCTGACTCAAAATGGAGAAAGAAGTGTATCACTCAAGTCAGACAATGAGGGGCAATCTAAAATAGCATAAAAAAGTATAGGGCAAAATGTTCACTGTATTCTTGCACTGATGCTTTAAAATATAATCCACACATGTGTGGCATAGAAACGTAGAACTTGTTGGCAGAAATGGATGACTTGACCCATCCAGTCTGCCCAGATTGTCTCTGCCTAGTCTGTTTCCACAGATCCTAACATGCTTATAATGAACCTCCCTACTCCCTGCCTGTTTGTTACTATTCCCTAATGTTTATCCCATGCATGTTTGAAGACCCTTACTGTTTCTACCACCATCACTTCCACTGGCAGTCTATTCTAGACATCTACAACTCTTTCAATGAAGAGGTACATCCTTACATCCTCTTAAACCACCCAACAGCTTGATCACAAGCCCTCTGATCCTGGTTCTGGTGCTCTTTCTCATTTGAAAGAAACTATCCTCCTGCACCCAGTTTACCCCTGTGAGATACTGGTAGGTCTCTATTATGTCCCCTCTCACTCTTCTGTCTTCCACAGGTGCAGGTGTTGAGATCCCTCAATCCTTGTAGGGCTTTTGGTACAACACCTGAACCATTTAGTTGCCCTCCTCTGTACTATCTCTACCATGGGTATATCATTTCAAAGCTGTAACTTTCAGAACTGGACACAATACTCCAGGTGGAGTCTCACCAGCAAGTTATATAGTGGTGACATCACCTCCTGCTGGAGATACCTCTCCATATGCATTCCAATATCCCACTGGTGTTACCCACTACTTTGTCACACTGCCGTACCATGTCAAGGTCATTTGATATGATAACCCCGTGCTCTGTTTCTTGCTTAATGGCTGTTGGTACCTACCTACCCCCAACCCAATACTTAGCTACTGGGCTGCAATGCTCTAGGTGCATGGTTTTGTACTTTTTAGCATTGAAACCCAGCTGACATGCTCTTGACCACTCTTTAATTTTCCCAAGATACCCATGCATTTTCTCCACTACCTCCTGAGTGTCCATCTTACTACAGATGTTAGAGTCATTTATAAAATGTCATAGCTTCCCTTCCATTTCTTCTGCAATGGTGCTTATGAAGACATTGAAGAGGACCAGTCCCAGTACTGAGCCTGCAGCACCCTGCTGGTCACTCTCCCATCATTAGAATGAGTGCCTTTAAACACCACCTTCTGTCTCCTGCTCAGTAGCCAGTTTCTAAATCAGTTCACCACTTTGGATCCCACCACTAGGCTGCTCAATTTCTTTATCAGTCTCCTGTGTGATACAATTTTTAATGCCTTGCTGAAGTCCAGATAGGCCATGTCCACTGGCCTCCCTAATCTAGTTCCCTTGGCACCCAGCCTAAGAAGTCAATCAGATTAATCTGGCATGACTTCTTTCCCATGAATTCATGCTGCCTGTGATCTTGTGGGCCACTGGATTCAAGATACTCTGCCATCCTCTCCTTTAATGGGGTTTCCATTAATTTCCCTACCACTGAGGTGAGACTGACTGACCTATTGCAGCTAGCCTTCTCCTTGCTACTGGTCTTATGTAGATGAACCATGTCTTCTCTCCTCAGTCCTTTGCAACCATGCCTGTTTCCAGAGAGCTGTTGAATAAGGCTGTCAGTGTGGCAGCTAGCATCTTCTTGAGTTCCTTTAGTACTCATGGATGTATCTTGTCTGGTCCCATAGCCTTGTCCACTTTCAGAACTGCAAGTCCATTCAGGGCTCTTTCCTCTGAAAATGGACTTGTCTCCACCACCCCCTTGTTCCTGCAGCTCACTGGTTGCCTGCCCCCCCCCCCACTGTAGAGACTGAGATAGAGTATCTGTTCAGGATGTCTACTTTTTGATAGCCATCTTCTGCTCAGTCCCCCTGCCACCTTCCTTCTCCTCACTGCCCTTCCCCTTACCTTCCTCTTTTTACTTATGTACCTGAGGAAAGGTCGTATCCCCTTTAGCTACCCCCTTAGCTATCATTTCATCTGCCTGAGCCTTTGTTCCCCTCACTGCCTTCCCTGCTTCCCTCTGTTTTACTTGGTACATATCAATTCCTTCCTCCCTCTGCATTTCCTTATACCTCATGAATGCCACCTTTTTCTCCTTTACCACCATGGCCACTTCCTTAGAAAACCATAAGAAGAGAACCATAACAGTCTCTTTTTTCATCTGTTTTTACTTAATTTATGCCATGTTTGATTAAATTGTTTATGCTTTATAACACTTCTGATCCGTAAAGAAATTCTCCCCCACAGTCTACAGGGACACCACAAGAATTTATAACAAATAAATTTGTGTGATTTCCCTGCCAACTCCAGGGAAGCATTTCTATATAAATCTACAGTGCATTTAAAATAGCATGCTTAATTGAAAATGGCACATATCTACTTCTTAATCAAACCCTAAGGGTGGTAGATTAGCAGTAAACACTAGAAAGGATTTTTGTATTAAATGTGAACAAAGGAAAACTGATAACCATGACTATAGGTATTAAGAGGTAAAATGTATACTTGATTGTTTGTCAAAGTGCACATAAATCACTCTATGTAGACACTCTGTTTTTGCCCTGACCACAATAGTAACAGTCAAAATAATCTACCCTGAGGGTTACCATTATCAAACAGTTTATTATGTTTGTTAACAACTATAGTGTCATTTCTGTATTCCCTTCATGTTGCAATTTTGGCTGAGCTTGTATTTTTTTATCTGATTGCTAACAGCAGGATGCCACAGTTAGAATGTATTTGAACCATTTGGGTTCAATGAAATGCATTATTGATTGAAAGAAAGACATGAAAAGAAATTGCAATTCAAGTAGAGGCAATGCAACTTGATGTGCTATCCTGATTATGTTTTGTGCTCTGGTTCAATATGTCTTGACAGTCAATTTTGATTTACTGTACTGTTGACATGAAGCAAAAAAAGTTCAAATGAAGTATCTGTCTACAGACATTACTATGAAAAACTCATCACAAGCATTTTCCACATTAACTTTGTTGGTAACATCATAGAGTTCTAAAGGTCTTTCTTGTAAGAAAGGCAATTGCGTTTTTGTGTAGTTCTCTGTGCCCATACACAACATAGCTAAGATATAGCTCTAAAAATAAGAACAAAAGAGAAAATGGAAACAAGAAATGATTAATTAATGAAGGGTCACCATTTTTTGTTTACCAATTTACCATGTGTGTATCTAGTAATTCAATGACTGTCAAGTGTTTCTATGAACTGTATGGATACATTCTGTACTCTTTTTGGTCATCATTATATTAATACAGACATAATATAACAACAATGCTAACAATGAGACAAAATCATAAAAAAGCATCCTTTAGAATGTTATCACCTGTATGACATGAGTTGTGTTGTGAATGTCTTCACATAAGAATGATTCCACCACTTGACAATAAAAGTAATACATTTTTTAATGAGAAATTATCTAGTATGAAGACTACCTGTGATGTTAAATCAGCATAACTAAGTGATGATTATGTGAAAGAGACTATTATCTACTTGAAACTAACATTATCACCTGTTCCTATTTTCACAGGACAGTCCTGATTTGAGCAGCTGTGTCATGCAAAAACATGAAAAAATACTACATGTCCTGACAGTATAGCAGAAAAAAATAATTTCTGACTTTCCTTTAAATGCTGCAAAACATATAATACCTTAACCAAAATACCTTAAAATGATAAGAACCACTAGAAACAGCTGAAAAACTACAACACTAAGTTTTAAGTCAGATTATTTAGAGAAAACTAGTCTGTTGCTCTGGGCAAGATTACATATTGCCCTGTGAAAAATCATGTTTCAGTAAGAAATGACCCACTTTGGGTTTTTTAAAAGGTGGTAACCCTACTTGAAACTGGTTTGAGACTAACAAAATCATTTTGATCCTGGTCCAAGTAAAGATTTGAATCCAAGCCACTATCAGCAGATGACTCAATGCATTTAGACAATACCATGATCCCATAATACCCTCACTATTTTCTATTCCTTATTTTCAGGTTATGCTGATTTTGAACTCTATTCTGTAAAATGGTGTGTCAAGAGACAGAAAAGTGAACCAAGCTATGCAAACAGACTGAATGTTTTTTTTTCATGATGAATACTACAGTACCTCTGTGTTTCAGTCAATGGGACCTTCATTACTGGGAAATATGTACTAAATCCAAGCTTAGTATTCAAGAAATCCATGTTAAATACTGTATTCTTAAGAATCCAATCCAGCTGCATGTTGACTTCCACTATATCCTCATTGCATGCGCTGTGCATGTACTATAAATATACACAGCATATACAATGAGGACAAGGTAGTGCCAGGCATATTTGTTTTCTCACAGATGATCAACAGAACCAAAAGGTTGGGAACTGACAATGATTCAAAGACTTCTGACTGAGAACCCTACCTTAGAATGGAAAATCAAGCAGAATACTTTGAAAAAGTATGTGGCTTTATTGAGTAAATCTATTTTTTTAGAATTCCCCCAGGCTAATGGCTGTACATTGTTAAACCTGGTGTCCCATGAAGTGAATGTCTATAGAGAACATAAACAGTTACTATTACTGATTTCCTTAAACTTAATGTAGGCTAGCAAGATCAAAGGACTGTGGCTGTGAAGACTAAAAATATCTCCACTGCCAGCCAGACAACTATCTGGCAGTACATTTCCCTGCTATGCAGGGGAACAGAATTTTAAAATAGATAAGGAACTCCCACCACATTAACCAATGATCATTGGGCAGTTCATGGAACGGAAGTGTTCTGCATCTGATTAAAGGTACTGACCAGATCATTTTCTGGCATACAACAACTTACTAGGCAAAGAACAATGTTAAACATTTCTGCCATCTAAACAATATTTAATAAATGCAACAAGATATTTCTTTTAAATCACTGCATGTTTCAGATTGAAGAGCACTGTATCATGTAAATCAATGGTGAGCAAAATAAATGTTTTTTAAAGCAAATGTACAAGGTTGTTCTGCAGCCATCTTTACTTTTTGTGCCACCTCCTTTATGTCTATGGATGTCATTCAGGATATTTTAATAACTTTCCTTTTATTGTGTTTTTTGGAGAAAAGGGATCATAATTGGCCAAGTGGAGGTGACCAGCCAGTCTCTTCCACTTCCCTTTGTGCCGACACTGCCCCAGTGCTCAGATATGTAATGACATCTGACAAGGCACAGAGCTCTATGATTTCTTTACATCAAGTTTAAGTGTTATGCTGTCCTTTGGCTCAAATCAAAGCCACTGATCTAGAAACAGTACCATCCCTTCCTTGCCTTGCCAAACCACACCTAAAGGAAAATTATGAAAATACCCTGAATGGACTTCTTCAGAGGTAAGAGAGATTGGAGGAAAAAGCAATTTAGCTTTTATAATTATCTGCTAGATGTCCTTTTAAGTTTTAATGACAAACAAGGATAAGAGACATGTACATTTGTATTCAGCAATCTTTGGCCTAGCCACAAATTTTTTTTTTTTCATAAGCACATAATTGGAGAAACTGTTTTGTGGAGATGCCCCTATCAGCCAGTTAGTATTAGAACCCATGTTGATATACTAGCACCAAAACATTGCTTGGAATCTTTCATTTTTCTTGCCTTCTGTTAAGATATTGATTTTTATAAAAAAAAAATTTTTTTCTCCATTTTATAAAATGTTTTTAAATGGATTTCATTGTATACTCACAATCAGACATTCCAAGGTATACTTCAGTCTGGAATATCATCAGGTGTCAGGTGGCTTTGCCTGATACCACACACTCATAGCATAGCAATGACACACGCAATGCTGTGCCTCATTGCTTGCATTTTGTGGGTCAGCAACACTCATCTGTAAGGTTGCAGCAGCACCATTTTTCACTTGTCTCATTAGTCACCAACAAGGTCATTTTGACATTAGTTTGTCTTCACCTCCCCAATACAAAGAACGGGATGTTGAAATATCAAATGCCCACCTGTGAGAGAGGTTGGCTTCTTCCCAGAGGAGCTCTTTTCATATTAGTATGTTCTTGACTGGTAAGACATGCATTAGCACATACAATGCTGTCTTTCACTCTCCAATTTCATGACCTACTGTGCATACTAATCATCTGCTTACCGGAGTACTCTGGCCATACGGTATATTGAATTCCACCAGTATTTCCTCATGGAGGATCTTTAATGCTGTCTGTTCATCCAGGATGTTACTAGAGCATATTCCATGGCTCAGATGACTCATCCATTGTTTTCTATGGCTCACTATGTACTTTATAAAACACTTTTGTTCTACCTAAATGTACGGAATATAATAGTTATGTACTTTGACCAATTAATTGTTTGCTACTTTTCAAGTATCTATGTACTGTAGTACTGCACTTGGTATTTACTCATTTTGTAGAAAGTGGATGTACTTGGTTGAGAAAAGAAAATTTTTGATTAAGCACAATAATTAAAAAAAAAGTGCCATGATATGGTAAACTGTGTACTGATTTTTCTAGTATCCCTCTAGTGCTCAGCACAGCAACCATACAGAGTTATGTATGTCTCTCCAGTATACAGTTTACATGCTTCTTATAGATCCTACAGTGCACCATTCTTTTTGAGGTATATATGAAGTAGAAACAGTGAATCTGGACTAGGGTGCAACAATCTGTGATATGTTATATGTTATTATTTGATCTGATAAAGAAAATCTGAATATTTACTATATGTGTGTTAATGATCAAAGAGAGGAAAGTGGAAACTTTGTTTAACCAGGAAAAGACTCACTAAGCTAGAGCTTGTTTCTGGGTGAAACCTTGGAGCACAAGGAAGTTAAGTGACTTACTCAGGGTCACACAGTATTCAAGTGGGGGCTGATGGGATTCAAAACCCAGGTCTCTGGATTTGCAGCTCAGTGCCCTTATCACTATGCAATACTATGCAATACTGCCTCATAGACATAATGGTGAGACAGTAGCAGCCACATGACAGTATTTTTTATTAGGGCTGTGGGCAGAGCCTTCAGTTCATTTGCTGATGAGGGAGCCCAATCCTCTTTATCATATGTGCCCCTTTATTTTATTTGTCTGCCGAGGGGAGTTGCCCAATCCTCCTTGGCATCATCCCCCCAAAACACAGGCACACTTGTCTATGGGGGGCCCAGTCCTCATCGGCTTCAGTCCCCTGTCCCCAATCTACTAAGGGGGGTGCCTAATCCTCCCTCGGTATCATGCCCCCCAAACACATACAAGCTGTCTTTGTCAATGGGGGGCCCAATCCCCATCAGCTTCAATCCCCTTCCCAAAAAAAACACAGGTGGCACACTGGGAGCCTAGGACCCAGCACTTCTGAAGACAAAATAACTCTTGCAATTTGGGAGTTATGGATGTGGCTGCAGGGGTCTGTGCTTCTGCACACAAAAACAGTGTTGTGATTTTAGTATTGTGAATTTCTATCTGCATCCAAAAGTGACTGTGTGTACCTTGTGGTGTACATACCATAGGTACAAATCCATGAAGATAGCACATTAGTGATACTGCATTTGCGTCATCAGGAAGCAATTGTATGTTGCTTGTCTTACCTGATGATGGCTGTCTGGGGCTGCTTCTGTGGTCTTGTCCTTTTGCTGATTGAGGGTTAACACTGATGATACATTTCCTTACTTCTTTTGTGGTGTTAACTGCAAAGAATATATATATATATATATATATATATATATATATATATATATATATATATATATATATATTATATATATATATATATATATATATATATATATATATCAATACACACATATATACACACACACACACACACACACACACACACACACACACCCACACAATGTGTTCACTAAAAATACCACCAACAGCTTAATCTGGTTCAATTTCAGTTGCTTACCATCTGTAACCCCTCCCGGGTCACCCCTAAAAGAGACTTCTAGGCCCAGTGGGCTTACTGGTCAACAAAATTAATTAAAATATATATATATATATATATATATATATATAAAACAAATGAGCAAATGGATAACAAGTATGACCCCTGTAAAAGTGTCTGATTCCATACCACTTACAGTTAATGTTGCAGGTGCTGACATATCAGGACCCTCTGATACCAAAATGACTGCCATAAGTATTAGGCATACTTCACCTTTAAAGTTTTCCCCTGACCTTATGCTCACTCAGAATCCTACCTTGTTGTCTTTACTGACTACCAGCCAGGGGGCTCCTGGTACTCCCCAGAGAGAAGTGAGTTCTGTCTCTGTTCCAAGAATATCCTCTCAGGCTAACCAACTTGTTCCTCAGGACACCCACACTTTGCCAGCTGCAGCTGCTGATGTAAGCCCTAACACAGAACGTCCCCACCTGTATGCCTCTCTCTTCCATACACCTACTTTTCCAGCAAAACAACATAATGCAGTTAGACTGCATTATAAAGGGGGACTTGAAACATTTCCTGACCGAGTTTATGTGGCACGAACATTGTTGAAAGATTCCATGGGCTTTTAAGCAGTGGAAATATATGCTTTAATTCATGTATCCAGTGAGACAATGTTTGATGTCAGTTTCAAACTTGGTTCAGGCCTAGAAAAGATTTGACAAAAATGTCATGATTTGAAGTTGACCCCCTTATGGGCTCCACTTGAGGCTACACCACTATCTAGGCCTGCTTTTTGTATCATAGCTATTCTTTTCAGGAACCAGGGAGTGAGCGTCACCAACCTCCTTTTCTGGCTAAAGTAGCATTGTACTGTCCAGGGAGCTCCTGAGGCTATCTTTGATACTGAGAACATATGGACTGGTGGTTGGAGAATTTGGGTGATATTAAATTCCACAGACACAGGGTTACAGCACCTCCTCAGTAGGGGGTGCTTTATTATGTGGGTCAGCCTAAGGCCTGCTACAGGTGTGGCTCAGCCACTCACCTCAGCAGCATGTGTGACAGATTAAAATGTACCTCTTGCCTTGCTGTTGGTCATACCAAAGGTCATTGTCCAAACAGTCGGATATGTAGTTTATGTTCAGAGGTGGGTCATTCTTATGCTGCTTGCCCACAGGCTGCACACAGTCAAGAGGATGATGGTGATGGAGTAGAGCAGCATTTGATGATTGCTAGAGCACAAAGGGAAAAGGTTAGTAATAACTCTAGGGTTCCAAGTCAGGCCTGGCCTACAGCTAAAGTATTGTGAAAGGAGGACCCCCCCACACCTCAGAACTCCACTATAGAGATCAGTGTTGAGGCAGAGAGCTTCTACTCTGACCTGCTCCCTCCAAGGCATGACTTTGATCTCAATACCACCCTGAGTGTCATTCCTGAGGTTGTACCCATGAATGTCTCAGACACGCCCTGTAATTGCAGAAATGTCCCCCCCCCCCACCGGTCAGTCCAGTTGGGGAACAGAGGGTCCTTAGGAAAAGGGATGGGAGGAAACCTCACCCACAGAAACAAATAAAGGTTTCTAACTTACCTCTTACAGTATGACTAGATTTGAGGTTTTACACAAACATTCTGAACTCTCTGGCAATGACTCAGACAAGTCCTCTCTCAGCTCCTCTGTCGCAGATCCTGAAACAGATTTTGAGGAGACCCCTTCTGATAAAAAGGGCCCCTCTAAGCAAGATAAAGAGTATTCCTTTGTCACTAGGAAAAAAGTCAAAAATGTTGGAGGGGAAACAAAAATATCCCCCCTGAATTGGGAAAGGCTTTTTTTTATCACTCTTACCTTTAACACTGACCTTTCATCTTTTTTGTAATGTTAATGTTAACAAGTATTAAGTCCCAGAGGAAGAGGGCTGCAACTTTTTCTAAATCAATGTCCCTGCGTAAGGGTGTCTTTCTTCTTCAAGACACACATTTGAATACATTGGCAGATATTGCCAAAGGGGTGAGATAATGGTACGTGGGGTCATCTTACCAGTCTCTGGGTCAAGTTATATGTTCTGGGATAGGTTTTGTTTTAAACATGGTGGATTTCACTTTGATAAAATTGATTGACATATTTCCTGGCAGGGTTCTTATTTTGGATATTAAAATGGCTGGGCAATTATACTGACTTATAAATGTTTATTTATTTATTTATTTGGTTTTTGTTTACCGGGTAAGTACACTAGACAACAATGTTGCCTATATTCAGGCACAACCCGGGAGAGTACAGACAGGGGAGACCAGAGTCAAAATTAAAGAGTATTTCATGACGCAGCAAGAGGTGAGAACAAACATTTGAACAGTATACAGCCAGGTACAGTCATTATCAGTGATGACAAAGAGAAACAGATAACATTACATTAATTATTTTCATCTGATGATACATCAATGACTAAACTGAAATGACAAACAGCAAACAAAACTTAAATGAAGTAGCATTATAACAATGCTGCACAATCTAAAACAGATCACATAGCATTGTTTCAATTAATACAGCCTTATTTGTTTACCCCTTAAAATTTGATTTTGGGAGGTGATTTCAATAGTGGGTTACGCTTAGCAGATAGTGGCTGGGCTGCATGCACTCAAAAAGTATTTTGTGACATAATGTATCTTAAAAATTTAGTTTAACTTGCAGCATTAAAATATGCTTACTTCTCTGTTCATGCTAAGTCTGATCCAACCTTTTTTAAAGGGATTTTAGCTACATGGATATTTTTTTTCTTCATCTCCCAAAATATGGTTATCACTTCCATTGCAACAGAGCCAGTGGAATTTTCTGACCATAGTTTTCTTTCCCTAGCCATAAGTATCCATAATCCAAAAGCCTTTGGCCTGGGTCTCTGGAGATTTTTTCTGTCCCATTTGGATAATTCTATCTTAATACAGCATATTAAGCAATTTTTTGTTACAAGGAAATCTGTTTTGATTTTTTATGTTTCCTGTACTCAGTGATGGGATGATACTAAGCATGATTTAGCCACTCTTCTCAGACAGGAATGTAAACAGTTAAAATATTACCAATTTTGGCAGTACGTGCAAAACAGAAAACAGCTCCAAAAATTGATTTGTTTCAGTGCCATTACGGGTCTCAATTATACTGCAAAAATTCAATTGGTAAAAAAATGACATGATGGAATGTCATTCTCTTCCATCAGAACACATAAAAAAACAACAAGAATATGGTATTCAAGACAAGACCAGTGGTGTGTCCTTATGACCACTGCATGTCTAACCATGCACAGAAAACATTTGATGGTCTCATAGATTCTGCACAAGTTTTATAAACTTCCAGTAGGGATATTTTACATATTGTTTCTAAACATGCATTCAGACTTTTTTCACAAAAAGATGCAGATGCTTCTGAACAGGTCAGGATTTTTCAGACTCTTGATCTGCTGCACTGTCCAGTAGATGTCCTGCACAGTTTGAAAAAGAAAGTTTCCCCTTTGGAAGTTCAAGTAACAATTCAATCTCTATCTGTGGGAAAGGCTCAAGGGCCAGATGGTCAACCGAAGGCATTTATAGAATATTTATGTCTGATTTAGTGGAGGAATTGTCCTTAGTTTATACAGAATTATTGTTCTCTTTAAATATTCCATTAACAATGACTAAAGGTACATTAATTGTTCTCTTTAAGAAGGGTAACAAACATAATATTGAAAATTGGAGACCGATTAGCCTCCTTAATAGTGATTTTAAAATTCTGACCATGATTATGCATAATCGATTACCCACTGTAGCAACACATCTGATCTTTTCTGCACAATTTTGTTCAGTGAAGGACAGATCTGTCACTGATAATTTGATTTTAATTAGGGAACATTTTGATAGGGCCAGACATCTCTAGGTAGCTGGTCTAGTATTGGCTCTTGACCAAGAACAGGCATTTGATGTGGTTAACCAGAATTATCTTTGGTTTGTACTTAGTTCATATGGCATTCCAAATACTTTTATATGGTGGTTTTGTTGTCTGTATAGAGCAGCTATGGTAACCCCTCTAGTAAATGGTTGGATTGGGCCTATGATTCCTGTAAAGATGGGAGTCAGACAGGGGTGCCCATTGAGCTCCGTGCTGTATGTTTTCAGTATTGACCCACTGTTGCATCATTTAAATAATGCACCTGTCATTAGGCACTTGCGGTGTCTGGATGGGGATTTGCCCCTTCAAGGCCATGGTTTATGCAGATAATTTAAGTCTATTCATGCCTGATGTTTTTTTTTTTTTATTTAGTTGTTTAACCAGGTATAGCACATGTTGCCTCTACAGAGTCGGCAATTCAAGCGTGTCATGACTTTGGGTGCTTTTTGGGAGGTAAGAGCTTAGGTGGTCTGGTACCTGATACTGATTTAATGGCTGAAATCCAGGTGGTTTCAACGCCCATAAAAATTTTTGGGATTCTGTTTCATGAGGATCAAACGGCGACATTGAATTGGTCTTCCAAACTGGAACAGGTAAGAATGTTGGTTGCACACTGGAATATACATAAAATGAATATGAGAAAACAAATGTATTTAGTCAAAACCTTTTTAATTCCTTTATTTTTGTATCTTGTGTATGTCTTTCCACCCCTGAGATCTATGGATGATTCCCTATATGGCATTTTCTTTCAAGTTGTATGGGGTAATTGCCTAAATCCTATCATAAGGAATCTTTTGTATCTCTCAGTTCCAAAGGTGGTTTAAATATGACCAATCTATTGACTTTTTTTTTCTATTTATATCATGACTAATGTAAAACTTCTACATTTTCATACTGGGAAATGTTGGATCCCTCTTTTTTTTACTTCCTGTTGTCCATTGTTTGGTAGGTGGGATAGGGGGCAATTAAGGGGAATGGGTTCCATGGGTCAGATTGCCCCACATGTGTGGCATCTATTTTTAAAGTTAAAAGCATGGAATATTACTATTAGTATGGCTTTGATTGGACATAGGAAAACTTTATATAACCAGATTATTTCTTCACAATTTTCAGATACAAATAATTTCCACAATTGACCCCTGCTTTTTTGTCCTCTTTGGAATTACAATTGTCCAATAAATGCATTCCCCATCATGTGGGATATCAACTGGCATTGTTGTCATGAGAAACATAACTTAAAGGCCAATCAAAAACACAAGCAATTTGCAGATAGATTGTGCAGCAGACCTCAGTCTTCTCAAGTCTTGGAATCCATGAGGCATTTATTCTTTAGTTGCTCTTGCACTGTGCATTTCTGGGCCTGTTTTAAAACATTGACTTATGAAAATTTAATTAATGGGTCTTATGGACCAGCCTGGAGCAGATGGGAAGTCAGTACTTTGCAAGTACTTTTTTCAGATATTAAATGGCATATTTGGATTTCTAGGTGCCTTTATACCCTACAACAAAAACATGTAGACTATATATGGAATTAGTTGCTAAAGTTACATCAGATTTAAGATGCAATTATGAGGTTGAGCTTCGAAATAAACAAGTAAAAAATATGTAGGTTAAATGGAGAAATCTTCCTAGGTAACAGATTCAGATGTTCCCGTTACTTGAGTTCACATCAGATTCTTCTATAAATTCTGTTTTGTACTGTTGTTTTAATTTTATTTTCTGCTTATTTTGAAATGTTACATTTATTCCTAAATAGCTAACAATAGGAAAATTGGATAATATTAATTAGAGATCAATTTTTGGTAATTGTATTTTTTTTCCCTCATATATATTTTCTCTTCTCTCTCCTTTACTGACTGTAACCTCTAGTAAGGATACTATATGCTGGGACAGCTTTTCTTTTCTTTTTTTATTGGATTACCAGCATTAGTTTGTTTAAGGGAGTTCGGGATGGAGTTTTTTTTTGTCCTTCAAAGTTAGGCTTCTTACTTTTCCAACTGTTTGGTGATGTATTCATATGTATGATTTTCTTTTCTCTAATAAATGCCCCTACTCTTGTGGTAGGGGGTACTGTTGTTCCCAGGTCCCAGGATGGAGGAGGTCAGTAGTCAACTGGAGAAGGAGGTGGATGGTGGTGGCATGCAGGATCCTGCAAAGAGTGATGAGACAGCTGGATTGCATCTGCAAGATGGCCAGAAAATTGTCTTAGGTGCAGAAGTTGAAGTACTGTACAGACTATGGAAGAAAGTGATTACAACTCAGAAAATAAAGATACCACCAAGGCTGAAGAGTTATCACTGGAACAAAAACAGTTATGCCTCAAGGAAGAATTGAAAAAAGTTGGTGAGCAAATTGTTACAGCAAAAGCAAATGGACAAAGAAAGCAAGAGAAAATACTCTTTATAATTCTCCAACATGCCTTGATAACATGGGAGCTTCAAAACTGTGTACCATAGAACGTGCACCAGGGGTCCCAGATGATAGAAACATGGCCACTCAAATGGATCAGAACATTGATGCACAAGGAACCTGGTCTCCAGAGGTGGCTTTGCAAAAGGCAGGGTGGATGCAAGACACTAATGGTGAGTGGAACTCTGGCTATAAAAATACTGAAGCAGCTAATGTACAAAGGAGACTTTCAAATGACTTACCACAAGAGAATCATTTTGACATTAATCCCTTAACAGCAGAGCCTAGTGAACCACCAAATATAGGCACTAGTACAGCAGACCCTTCATGTTCTGATGATCATGTACCAAAAGAAAATCCTTCCTTTGACAGCCTTTTTCACAAACCAGTAGTGCTGGCAAAGCAGAGGAATGCAGTTAGACTCCAGTTTTTGGGCAATAAAGAAGATATCCCAGACAGACACTATGTTGGCAAAAATTTGCTAAATCAATCAATGGGGTTTACCCCCATCAGAGATGAATGTGTTACTACATGCCCTGTTGGAATTTACTTATAACATTAGCTTCAGTTCTCCTGAAGCTTTGGAGCACTTTTGGATAAAGTACTCTAATTTGAAGATGAACCCCCTTTGGTCAGACTTTGCAGTTATTCCTTTGACTAAGCAACCCTTCCGTGTAATAACTATCCTCTTTCTGAATGAGGGAGTAAATATAACAGACATTATGTACTAGTTGGAAAAAAGATGCACTGTTCAAGGAAACCCAGCCCCCATTTTGGACAATGAGGGATTTTGGAACAGCGGCTGGAAAATCAAAGTCAAGCTACAGTACGATGACACTGATATTATTCATCTACCTAACTGTTTTTTCATAGGTCCGGATAAGGGCTTTTTATTCTACCCTGGCCAGCCTAGGACTTGTTTTAAATGTGGCTCTAAAAGGCATATTAGTACCAATTGCAAAGTGCTGAAATGTATTTATTGTGGGGAAACAGGTCATTCAAGTGCACATTGTTTCAAGGAACCAAGATGTAATGTCTGTGAGGAAGTGGGCTGAATTACACATATGGCCCATGGGCCACTAGAAATAATGGCAATGCTGATTTTGTAATACAAGAATTTTATATAAAAACAGCTGGTAAGCAGAATAACCCTAGTACTAGCAAACAGAGGAGAGAAGGGGGTCAGACCCCCTCAAAGAAAAGTCGAACTGATGCAAGAATCCTTGCCAAAAGCTCAGGAGTCAAAGCAGAATAATCAAATGAATAACATGCCCCCCCTACAGATTGAAGGTGTAGCTGAGCCCAAATTTACCCCAGTTCACTATGCAGGTAAAAGGGGGAAGTCAAAAAACAAAGCGAACACCAAGATTGTGCAGGAGGAAGGCCTCTCAGACTCCAATAGATACACACCCTTGATACGGGCAGACTCTAAAATGGATGCAGAATCAGACTCTGCCTCTATTAGGACCTCACAGTAAGGTACCCTGTCACACTCAGAACATGTAGAAGATACATGCCCTAAATCCAAGAAAGTGGTCCATGTTATGAGGACCTCCAGTAAAATTAAGTAGGCTTTGAATCTAAATTTAGCTGGGCACACAAACTTATAGGTTAACTTTCACTTCTTTGATCGTGAATAGTTAGCACTCCAATAGGAAACATTTTACTACCTATGCAATTTTCCAGAAGCTTGACAGAGACATGTTATTTCAAGATGTTAGATTACATACCTTAGGTGATAGTGAGGCTGCAAAAAAAAGGTGGATATAGGGTGATAGTTGGTGGTCACAGGGTTCAAAATTTTGTTCAGGTCTAGGGATTTGCTTCGGTTCTAAAGTAAGATTGGAAAATATGCTCGAAATACGGCCAGTCCATTGCAATGTTACTTGACATTATTCTTCAAGGATTAGAACTCAGAATTTTAAACATTTATGCACCACAACTTTGATCTGATAAAGCTGTACTGTTTAACAAGCTTAAACCCTACTTAGTCACTTCCAAAAGCATTATAATGAGGTGAGATTTTAACCTTGCTGTTTCTACAAGACAGAGGACTGAAAACAATTTTTTTTGTAATGAAAAAAGTCTAAAAGAGTCAATAAGGGAAATGCAATTAGTTGATGTTTTTCAGGCCCAATATCCTAGTCCTCCCAAGATGTATTTCTGTGGAACTAGATCTACACTGATAGACTATTTTTGTATTTCAAAATTTCTACAAATTCAAAAAACTAAAATAATTCACACAGTCATTTCAAACCATAGACTTCTCCTAGTGCAAATAGGGGATCTCCCTGAATTAAGGAAGTGTAGAGGACTCTGGAAGCTAAATTTAAAACTTTTGGAAAATGAATTAATAGCACAAGGCTTAAAATAAACACTGGAAGCCCGAAAGTCAATAATGTGCCAGTATGATGACCTGAATATTTGCTGGGCAGACTTAAAAATGGAAATAATTACATACTTTCAACTAATGGAGAAATTAAATGGAAAGCACAGGATGGACAAATACAAATACCTTTGGGAACAACTGTAGAACATGAAAGCATAACTCAGTGAGGGATGTAATGACTTTGAATTGAGGATTAAGGTAATAAGAGAAGGACTGATGTTAATCCAACAGAATAAAATGAGAAGCTTAGAAAGAAACCAACAGTATTGCATAGCTGGTAAGAAACAAGCTAGTGTCCCATTTGAAAACTACAAAGCTAATTTAGAGAAAAAAATGATATCCTATCTACTTAATGAAAAACAAACAGAGTTAGAGGGTAAAACAGCAATTTTGGCTGAGATAAATAGCTTTTTTACACAAATGTTCAGAGCCAAAAATGATATACACGTAGAATGGAAGAATGTCTTATTAGCTGTAATCTCGCAAACATTTCTCATACTTTTCATAAAAACCTGATATCCCAAATCACACAGGTAAAATTATGCAATGTCATTTAGTCCTTAAAACGGGTACGATGCCAGGTGCAGATGGTTTCCTCAATGAGTTTTATAAAAATATTTTTGAAATACTAGGAGAGGAATTGGTGCAATTATATAATGAGGTGTTGAAGAAGGAAATGTCACCCAGCAGCATGTATGTGGGAGTTTAAGTCCTACTAGATAAATCAGGTGAGTAAGGAGATTTAAGGAATTAGAGGCTGCTTTCTCTGCTGAATGTGGACAGCAAGATTCTGATGAAAATTTTATGCAATAGGCTGTCAATGGTTATGGAGGAAATAATTCATCCTACGCAGTTAACTGGAGTACCCACATGCAAGATACATGATGCCCTAATATTATTTATGGAATTCTTCCAAAAAGGAGAATGTGAGAAACTAATGGGATAATGAGATCCCTCCTGTCCCTCACAGGAACCACCAGGTCCACTGCTGCTACCTCAGAGGTTGCCAAGAAAGTGGAGTGGTTGGACCAAGGTGGGGCTCAGGAAGGGAGAGGGTGGTGGAACAGAGATGCATCCCTCCAGCTGTACCTCTCCACAGTTCATACACTGTTCTGGTGGAGATTGATTCCTCTATGGAGGCACCTATAGTGGAGACCAAGGAGAATCCTGGGAACCTCCACAAAGGAGACCCTCAGGAGGGTGGCACAGGATCCCACAGGGGAAGGAAACAACTCCTGGTGAGGGACTCAATCATTAGGGGGGTAGAAGTGGGGGAGGAAGGGGAGAGGGAGGTAAGGTGCCTGCCTGGTACCATGGCTTGGAAGGACAGAAAGCAAATCCCCAGGACTGCAGGAGCAGCTGCATGAGGGAGGGAGGGGGCTGGATGTTATTGTCCACCTAGGGACAAATGACCTGGCTGGGAATGGGATCCGAGCAGTGCCAGAGATGTTTGTTGAGTTGGGAAGGGGCCTTAGACAAGTAGCACATATGGTAACCTTCTCAGAGGTGCTGCCTGTCTATGGCAAGGGTGATGCTAGGGTTCTCCACGCCATGAATTCAAAGCATGGTTGAAAAACTGGTGTGGAGCTCAGGGTTTGGGCTTTATTGGGGATTGTGGAGCCACCTGGAGGGATACAGGCCTATACTGGTGCTATGGTCTGCATCTGTCCGGGGGGAGCCAAGATCCTGGGTGATAGGTTTAAATGCTTCATTGGCATGAATTTAAACTAGCCAAGGGGGAAGGCACTGAAAAGGAGCAGTGAAATCCCAGCCTCACCCCACAAAACATGGTAATTACTGAGGTAAACACCAAGGTAGAGAAGTCATCAGGAAACAGGACAGGGGTAAATGCATAAAAAGGCAAAGGCAGTAAGGACAGAGATGGGGCTAAAAGGGGTAATGCCATCAGAAAATGGAGGGTGATGAGTACCAGTGCCCAAAGCCTGTGTAACAAGCTCCCTGAACTAGTGGCATTGATGGAAGAGGGATTCCTGGATATTGTGGCAGTCACAGAAACATGGTACACAGAGAACCATGACTGGGATGTCAACCTACCAGGATACACAATCTACAGGAGGAACAGGGAGGGTAAAAGAGAAGGAGAAGTAGCTATCTGTGTAAAGGAAGAGATCAAAGCAACAGAACTAAAGAGTAAACAGGGAGTAGATGAGGCACTGTGGGTCACCCTTGAGACAGGAAATGGCACAACAATCCACATGGGGGTTGTATACAGACCCCATCTCAGGGGGAGGGAATGGACAAGGAAATAATAGAAGGCATCCTTAGAATGGCAGAAAGGGGGAAGATATTGTTGATGGGGACCTGAATATGCCAGATGTTAACTGGAGCACCTTTGCTGCAGGCACATCCAAGAGCAGGATCATTCTTGATGCCCTACAGGGGGCATGCCTCAGACAACTAGTATTGGAACCCACTTTGGGTGGAGCAATCTTAGACCTGGTACTCTTAAATGGGGATGGAGAAAGGATCTTGGATTTAGAAGTGGGTAGCCATCTAGGAACAAGTGATCACCAAACAGTGTGGTTCATGATAAACACAGCCATAGAGTCAAGCCATACAAAAACAAGAGTATTGAACTTTAGGAGGGCTGACTTTGGGAAAATGAGAGTGCCTCAGAAAAGCACTAGCAAATGGGCAAGAAGGTGGGGTGTAGGAACAATAGGGAATAGTCAAAACAGCCATCACACAGGCAACAAACCTTTGTGTGAAGCAAATCAACAAAATAAAATGAAGGAAAACAGCACTATGGTTCTCAAAAGAGGTGGCAAGGAAGGTTAAGGAGAAAAGGATAGCATTCAGGAAATATAAGGAAACACAAAAGGTGCAGGACAGAGAACTTCATCAGTTAAAGCAGAAGAAGGCAGGAAAGGCAGTCAGAATAGCAAAGGTCCAAACTGAGGAAAAGATAACCAACTCTGTTTAGAAAGTGGATAAAACCTTTTATAGGTACATTAGGGAGTGAAGAAAGACCAAGGGAGGGATACTGAGGCTTAATAAAGGGGAGGGAATGTGGACAGAGGGTGACAGTGAAAAAGCAGAGATATTAAATAAATATTTCTGCTCAGTATTCACAGAGGAAAGTGGGGAAGGTACCTAAACCAAACAAGAGAAACACTCTGGATAGGGGGTCGATACCAGCCCATTCATTGAAGAAAGGGTTCTGAAAGAATTCTTAAAACTGAAGGTGGACAAAGCAATGAGACATGATGGGATTCACCACAGAATTTTAAAAGAACTAAGGGTAGAACTAGTGACACTGCTGACTACTCTCTTTAACAAATTATGGGAGGATGGGTTGGTACCTGAGGACTGGAGGAGGGCGGATGTGATTCCACTTCACAAAAGTGGAAGCAGGGCAGAGGCAGGAAGCTACAGACCAGTTAGTTTGACTTCAGTGGTAGAGAAAATGATGGAATCACTTCTGAGGGAAAGAATTGTTGAGTACCTAAAGGCCAGTTGGGCACAGGACCCAAGGCAGCATGGATTGACAGTGGGAAGGTTGTGTCAGATGAATCCAATAGATTTCTTTGACTGGGTGACCAAACTAGCAGATCATGGAGGGGCTGTAGACATGGCATACCTAGATTTTAGCAAGGCATTTGACACAGTCCCATACAAAAGATTAATATACAAGTTAACCAGTCTTGGAGTGGGTCCCAAGGTGGTATCCTGAGTAAAAAATTGGCTGGACAACAGGACGCAAAGGGTAATATTAAATGAAGTCCACAGTGAAGAAAGAAGGGTTACTAGTGGGGTACTACAGGGTTCAGTACTGGGACCAGTCCTCTTTAATGTCTTTATAAGTGACATTGCAGAGGAACTGGAAGGACAAGTATGTCTCTTTGGAGAAGGACACAAAGATCTGCAACAGGGTTGATACACAAGGTGGGGTGGAAAGGATGAGAAGGGACTTTGCAAGGTTGGAGGAATGTTCAAATGTATGGCAGCTCAGATTTAATGCAGAGAAGTGCAAGGTAATACACCTGGGAAACAAAAACCTAGAGGAAGAGTACACTATGGGGGGTGAGATACTAAGAACAACAAAAATGGAAAGGGACCTGGGGGTAATAATATCAGATGACCTAATGATGGGCAAGCAATGTGAGAAGTCAGTAAGGAGGGCTGGGGGGATACTGGGATGCACAGGGCGAGGCATCACCAGTAGAAAACAGGAAGTTGTTATCCCTCTGTACAGACAGTTGGTGAGACCCCATCTGGAGTACTGCATGCAGTTCTGGGTCCCATCTCCACAAAGACATAGACAGAGTGGAGGCTGTCCAGAGGAGGGTAACCAAAATGGTGCAGGGTCTGCACCAGAAGATATACGAAGAGAAACTAAAGGAGCTTAATATGTATACCCTTGAGGAAAGGAGGGAGAGGGGGGACATGATAGAAACTTACCAGTACCTCACAGGAATCAACAAAGTCCAACAGGGTAGCATCTTTCAGAAAAAGAGATGTGCAAGAACAAGGGGGCACAATTTGAAGATGGCGGGGGGACAGCTCAGACGTAATGTGAGAAAGTATTTTTTTCATGGAAAGGGTTGTGGATGCATGGAACAGCCTTCCTGAGAAGGTTGTGGCGTCAAGAACAATGGAGGAATTCAAGAATGCATGGGACAGACATAAGGCAATTTGTGTGGGGAGTAGGACGAAGCAGGCTGTTGGTTAACTAGATCTACAGCTTATCCATCAGTTAGGGAAATGGGCAGAGTAGGTGGGCCAAGCAGTCCCTATCTGCTGTCAAATTCTATATTTCTATGTTTCTATGTTACGTCATTAGCCTGGACCAGTCAAAAGTGTTTGACAGAGTGGAGTATGACTACTTATAGTTGGTGTTAAGGGAATACAGGCTGCCAACAAAAGTTCTTTAATGGGTAAAAACTTGTTATAATGGGATTTCTATTATTCCTACTGTCAATAAGTGGGTGAGTCAGAATATCAGTATCCATCAGGGGGTCAGACAGGGCTGCCCCCTTAGTCCCATTTTATACATATTAACATTGGATCCCCATTACATAAAATAAATCAAACAGATATATTAACATACTAAAATGCCAGTAGAATAGGCCTAACAGTCTTTCATGTCTGCTCATTTGGTCAGCCCCCACCCTGGGGGGCTCTCATTAGGGAATGACAACCCTCCAGTATGTTCAGTGGTGTATGCTGATGATCTTGCCTTAATTGTGGCAGATGAACAATCTGGAGAGATTGCAATGGATATAGTGTTAGAATATTCAAATGTTTCTGGTTCACTGACAAGTGTTGTGGTGTGTTTTGGGGTCTTTGGGCCTTATATATACCCCATTCCATAAGAAAATATGCTGAGATGCTTGAAGTATAGGAGAATGGGGTAAACTTTGGGGTCAAGCACTTCAAGGCACAACTCGATGCCTGTCACTGGCTGCAGGGTGGGGTGGAATGGCATGAGCATTACAGCCGATAATCCCAAGTCACACCCCTGATGCCTGTCAGTCTCTACAGGGTGGAGTGTTACAGTTGTAAACCCTAAAGCCATAGGCGTTTGTTGGTATTTTCACTCCAAATTATCAACATGGGCTTTTTGTGACCCCACCTCATGAAGAGCGGCACTATCAGTTTGTTAGCGGAAAGGTGGTTTTGCACAGCGACTGTCCCATTTGGCACCACAGGCATGAAAACACATTTTGGGCAGGATGTGAAAAATGACAGCTGTAGTGTTCATGAGGAGGTGTAAAAAATGGTAACATTGAAAATTTGGAGTGAAAATATGAAAAATTGGTGAAGTCATGAGCATGCATAGAAACTGCGCAACACACGTCCATAAGCCAATTATTTTTGTGATTTTTCACCACATTTTCAACACAGGCATTTTGGGACCTTCCCTCATGAACAGTGGCACTGATTTTGTTAATCTGTTCCAAAAGTTGATTTCCCTCAGTGACCAAGCCATTGTGCACCACAGGTCCTAAAACACATTTCGGGCAGGATGTGAAAAATTACAGCTGTACTGTTCATAAGGAGGTGTGAAAAAATGCCAGTGTTGAAAATATGTCATGAAAATTTTGCAGATTTGCAAAGTTATAAGGGTGCGTGGAAATTCCGCAATGCATGCTTGTAACACAGTCATTTTATGGACTTTTATCACCACATTTTCAACATAGGCATTTTAGCACCTCTGCTCATGAACAGTGTCACTGTCATTTTCTTAATCTGTCACTAAAACTGATTTCCCACAGTAACAGTGCTATTCTGCGCTGGAAGTGTGAAAACACATTTTGGCCAGGATATGTAAAATGACAGCTGTACTGTTCATAGGGAGGTGTGGAACTATCCCCAATAGCTTTCTATTGGCAACAGGTTGCAAACTTATCCTATGACGTGTCTATCTGGGAATCAATCTGGAAAAATAATTTTAAATTGGTAAAACAAGATAGATTACGTTTGGTTAGATTTAAGGTACTCCACAATTTATATTATACTCCGATAAGGAGACACTATGTGGATAGGACGCTAAATAAATTATGCCAAAGGTGTAAAAGAGAGCCGGGTTCTCTTATACATATGATTTGGACATGCCCCAGTATTCAGAACTTTTGGCAGCAAGTAAAGAGCTTTTTGCTGCCTTTGTTTGAAAAGGGAGACACTTTTAATATTGAGACATGTGTGATTGGTAATCTCTCAGCTATAGAGAATCGGACCTTGCAGCAATATATGGCCCTTACCTCTGCAGTCTCACTGCTTGTAATCATGAAGTATTGGATTAGGGAATCTATACCTTCCATCAGGGAATGTTACAGGAACTGAATATGGCCTATTATGCTGAACAGGCTATTGCAGCACAATTCCATACTCTAGATACTTTCAATAACAGATGGGAGAAGTTTTCACGATTTTTAGCTGAGAGATATAAGGATTTATAGAAGGAGAGAGCTCTACCATTTTAACAGATATGCATGAATCTCATGAAGATAAGAAGCTCAATATATGTGAAGTAGTAATATGAAATGATAGTAGTACTTATTTCTCAGGTTACCCCTAGACTTTTATGTCCCAGTTTTCCAGGGGAGTGTAGGTAGTGGGGTGGGCGAGGTTTTAATAGCTAAATAGGATATAGACAGAATGGTTGGGGGAAGGGAGGGTTGGGGTGGGTGATGAATGGAGTGACTAGTTTTGACATCTTTAATGCTATTTGGTATGCTATGTATGAAAGATGTGTTAAAATGTCAATAAAGCATACTAAATCACCCCCAGAAAAAGGAGGTGTGGAAAAATGCCAATGTTGAAAATCTGGAGTGAAAATATTACAAATTCACAAAGTTATGAGCGTGCGCGGAAACTGCACAATGCACACTCGTAAAACAGTAATTTTTTTGATTTTTCTCTCCAGATTTGCCACATAGGCTTTTGAGAGCTCACCTCATGAACAGTGGCACTGTCGTTTCATTAATTGGCCCCGAAAGGTGATTCTGTGCAATGACCGCAAAATCACCTTTGGGAACCAAATAACGCCATGACAGTGACTGAATTCATGAGGAGGGGTCCCAATAACACCATGCTGAAAATTTGGTGCCACAATTCCCAAAATTGCCCGAGATATGCACCAAAGTTGAAAAAAACTCTATTTATGCCATTATACAGCTTACCTGCATTTCTTCAGATTGCAATTGACTTTGAAGAGTGCAGATGTGTTCCTGGTCCACCGAACATTGTCGCGCTGGGCTCCAGAGGTAAGTATGGGGTGGGGGGGTGTAGCAGGGTATGGAAGGGTTGGGTGCAGGTTGGGGGGGGCAGGAGAGACCATGAGGAACTGTTATCTCCTTTTACAGGGGGAAAGAAAGACAATGAGGGTCATTTTTCTTTTTTTGCAGGTATTTGTTTGGTACACTGGGGTGGGCTCCCAGTGTACCACCTGCATTACGGGGAGGGAGACCGCAGCCAACGGGGATTGGGTCCCCCCATTGGCATAGAAATGGTTGGGGGTGTGCATGATGCTGAGGGGGATTGGGCACCCCCTCGGCACACAGCACAAATCAGGGGTTGGGGACATTATGCCAATGGGAAGTGGGCTCCCCCATCAGCAAATTGAACTGGGCAGGGGAGACTGAAGTCAACAGGGATTGGGCCCCCCCATTGGCAAAGAAAGACAGTTGAGGGGGTGCATGATGCTGAGGGTGGATTGGGCAACCCCTCAGCACACAATTGCAATGAGAGGGGGTCATTATGCTAATGGGGAGTGGGCTCCCCTGTCGGCAAATGAAGTGGGTCAGGGCATGCCGACAGGGGGATTGGGTACCCCTGAAGTCAGCATTGCACACAGCGGCAGTCAGTGCCACCATGTTTACTGGAAAACTTCTCCAGAAAAGATACGTCTGGAGGCATGTTATTGTGCAGCTGCATGACAAGCTTGCCTCTCATTGCTGTGGCACTTTTGTTAGATCTGGTGGCCAGTTTATGTATGCCTGGTGACAGCACCTGCATGCTGGCTTATTGGGGAATGAGGGATGCACCTACTGATGCATGCTCTGCATTTGCCCACAGTAACCGACCTCCAAATCTGCTACTACTGCAATATGTTGGCTGGCGCGCAAGCGTGAGCCAACATAAAAAGAGACCTTTGTGCCAAATAAAACTAAAATCTAAGATATCTAAATCAGCCATCTCTCTCACAGGTCTCTCCCTATGTAATAAATATGAAGTCCTTATCCCCAGGCCCAGAAAGTCAGATCTAGGAGGGGAGTCTGAATCATCCTCCACTATCTTCTCCCAACACATATTGTCCTCAGACTCAGATGATGAACCCCCCTCCCCTCCCTGAAGTAGGTAAAGGACGAAGGTATAGGCTAGGCTCCAGGCCTAGACATAGTGCAAGACTAGGAACAGCCTCATAACCCTCCTTTTCTAATATGACTTCCTATCCTACTTTGTCTGTAGCCACTATTAATGTAAACAGCATGAAAAATGCAAGATGACAACGGGTAGCATTGTCTGTGTTGAAAGATCACAACTTTGATATCTGTTTTATACAGGATACTAGGCTGAATACCACAACTATAGTACAAGCAGCACAAAAACTGAGCTGTTCGGGGCCTTCATATTTCTCCTTTGGAACAGATGTTTGTGATGGTCAAGGGGTACTGTTTAGGGGGAATGATTTTAAGTTTGTGATGGTCTAGAGGTACTCTTTAGGGGAATGATTTTAAGTTCTCTAGGGTTACAGACATTCTACCAGGTCGTGCTTTATTGCTTGACTTCCACAGCCATCAAACTGCATGGAGGGCCATAAATATCTGTACCCCACAAGCCAAGAAGGAGAGGGTTAATTTGTTTAATATGATAAAACCTTATTTACATACTACAAGACATATATTGTGGGCAGGGCATTTTAACTGTGTATTACCTAAAGATGACAGAGGGGCAAAAACGTCTAAAGAATATTGTGACACTAATTGTCTCAAGCAGCTTATTCAGACAGCAGGCCTACACGATTCATATAGACTGTTACATAAACAGGGAAGGTATACTTATTTCAAAGGGCATTTCTCCATGAGAACTGATTTTCTTTTTTCCTCTAAGCATGTTCATGTTCAGGCAGCCAAGACTTATCTGCTCAAAATTTCAGACCATGCTTTTTTATCAGTGCAAATTGGGCTGACAGAAAAATTCACAGTAGCTCATGAACACCAGAAATTGAACAAAATGTTACTGGAAAATACGAATGTTTGTTTCCAAAACAGGGAGGTTTTAAAAGCACGACTGTCCATAGCTTGTTTAATTGAGGATTTAAGTACAAAAGAATGCTGTTAAATCTAACATTTTACAGCACTCTACTTTATTAGCTTCCACACAACACCAAAGATATTTAACACTTAGAGGTCAATTGTCTCGATTGTATTTTTTTATAAACACTGAGCATACTAGTTTCACCTCTCAAATTACACACATTAATAAGGAGCTGGAGACTTTACAGTACACCAGGGCCTCATCTCTTTTAATGGAACACAGAATATGTACACCAGGGAAAACCACCTGTGAGGATGTTTTTTCTAGTTGTAAAACTAGAGTTCAGGCTAGGACAATGGATTCTCTGAAAACTAAAGAGGGTACAGAAGTAACTACTACACCAGATATACTAAAAGTAGTGCACACACATCTTAGGGAAGTGTATAAGGAACCACAATCTAGCATTCAGTGTTGTGTAAGTTACTTTTTCTATTACTTTCTATTACTTTTGGAAACTTGTTCCAGGAAGCTCTGTGCAGTCACTAGCAAGGATGCAGAAGTACTAGAAAATGTAATACACCTTACAATTACAGTTACTTATTTCTTTTTATACAAAAGTAATACATAACTGTAACAGAGTACATTTATTTGAAAGTAACTAGTAACTTACCTATTACTTTCAAATAAATGTAATCTCCAGAGGAGGGCAACTAAAATGGTGCAGGGGCCTGCAAGAGAAGCCATACGAGGAGAGACTAAAGGAGCTTAATATGTTTACCCTTGAGGAAAGGAGGGAGAGGGGGGAACATGATAGAAACTTTTAAGTACCTCAATGGAATCAACAAAGTCCAAGAGGGTAGCATCTTTCAGAAAAAAGATATGTGCAAGAACAAGGGGACACAATTTGAAGATAGAGAGGGACAGCTCAGGGGCAACGTGAGGAAGTATTTTTTCACAGACAGGGTGGTGGATGCATGAAACAGCCTTCCTGAGGAGGTTGTGCGGTCTAAAACTGTGGAAGAATTCAAGAATGCATGGGACAGACATAAGGCAGTTCGTGTGGGGGTTAGGAAGAAATAGGCTGTTGGTTAACTAGGATCTGCAGTTTATCCTGTAGGTAGGGGAAATGGGCAGACTAGGTGGGCCAAGTGGTCCTTATCTGCCATCAAAGTCTATGTTTCTATGTTTCTATAGTTACTGATTACTGTTGTATTGCTTTTGTATAAAAAGAAATATGTAACTGTACCTGTAAAGTGTATTACTTTTTCTAGTACTTCTCCATCCTTGCTAGTGACTGCACAGAGCTTCTTGGAATGAGTTTCCCAAAGTAATAGAAAGTAATAGAAAATGTAACTTACCCCGCACTGTCTAACATAGTTTCTATTCAAAAGTATTTAGACACCGTTTAGACACCTTAACCTCCACCAGATGTTACAGAGGCCATGATTAAACCTATATTTAAGCAAGAAATAGAACAAGCCATTAAAATTCTGAAAAAATGATACTGCACCTGGTTTAGATGGCCTTACTGCAGAATTTTATAAGACGTTCAATAGTGATTTACTACATTCTTGTAGTTGTGTTTAATTGGATTTCAATAGCAGAAAAAATAGATATTCACTTTTGAATTGCAGTGCAAATTTTCTTACATAAAAAGAAAGCCAAGACAGATTTAAATAATTGGAGGCCTTTAAGCCTCTTAAACACTGACCTGAAACTTTTTATGAACATTTTAACATTGTGGTTAGCCAAAGCTGCACCTTACCTGATCTCTAGTTCTCAAACATGTTCTGTATCAGGCCGACTTATCTCAGACAATTTTCTTTTGATTAGGGAGTTAGTAGAAGAAGGGAAAGAAGATGAGCTTCATGGTTACTTGATTTCCTTAGATCAGAAAAAGGCTTTCGATAAAGTCTCACATTTATTCATGAGGCAAGTTTTGCAGGCTTATGGAATACCCACTCAATTCTGCAACTGGATTTCTTCTATCTATGGGGTGGCAACAGCTTGTCCATAAGTGAATGGGTATTTGGGGTCCTATATTTCCATAAATAGAGGTGTTAGGCAGTGATGGGTAGCACCACATATGAGCGAGTATTATTGAGCTACACACTAATACTGATCCCATGTAGCACGAGTAGTGAAAAAGAGCTTTCAATAGAGAAAGCAAGTGTAGCATTCAGGAATGCATGTTACAATCACAAAGAAAGAGGATAAAATAATTATTTGGCCAAGCTCTGCCAAGCTGACTGTGCGGTGTAGTGGTTGAGCCACGGCACCTGGAGCATAAGGTGCCAGGTTTGCATCCCAGTGCAGGTAATATTTTTGCTTCAAGGGGAAGTTTCTATTATTTTCTAAATCCACTTCCCGTGGAGTTAAGAATCTTTATGTTGGGGTGTGTGGGTGGCTTTTCTCCTGGAAAGGGTGATGCAAGGGCATCGCCCCCTGCAAAAAAAAGATGCATTTAATATTTTTAGAGGACCGTCGCTGTTTACGGTGGTCTCTCTAATGTGAAGTCGCCATTTTGCAGTGGGAGATTTTTTCATCACTATATTGAACGGCATGATAAAGGACTCACCCTTATCACATAAAACCACAGGGATGTTCTATAAGTCCCTTGTTATATATATTCTACTTAGTTCCATTACTGAAAAGAAAATATAACATGATGAGAAATAAACGTTATAGAGGGTCTTTGGAGGTTAAAATAGCCACATATGTGGATGATGTCTGCTTATTTTTATCAGATATATCCTCAGAAACTCAGGTTATGTCTCAAATTCAACAGTATTCAAGGGCTGCAGGGGCATCCATCAATCTAGCTAAATGTAAAGGTTATATATAAAGTGACTTCACCGCACCTACGAATACCATTGAAGGAATTCCAATTTCAGTGGATCCACTTAAAATTCTGGGAATCCAATATGGACGGGGGGACAATAGTGTGTTGAACTGGAGAGAACAATTAGAGATAGGTAAAAAGAAAGTGAGTATGTGGACATCTTATCAACAAAGAAAGAAAGAAAGGTTCTTCTAATCAAAACAATTTTGCTACCACTCTTTACATACTTAAGTATAGTATATCCAGTTCCACAGTCACATGAAGTGACTTTGTTGAGTTTGGTATTTCAGGTAATTTGGGGTAGTCGACATAACCCCATTAAGAGGGAAATCCTTTATATACCAGTAAAGCAAGGTGGTTTGTATCTTATAAACCTCTTTGCTTTCTTTTATAGTATGTTCATGTCTCACAATTTATTAGATACACTTCCCCCATCATTTGCATAATATTTGCTGCATCTTGGCTTTCACCTTTCATTACATTATGGAAGTTGCAATGTGTTTTAAAAACAGTTTACAGACAAGCCACAGCATATTTTAAAACCCATGGTTTCCAAAATACTGAAATGGAAGCTAGAACCCTTTCAGGCTCTTCCTAAACCAAGACCTTCCCTTTATGGAACCATAGAGAGTAAGGTCTTTCCTGTTACACCCGTTTTTAAAGGCATAACAGAGACTCATAGTAGTAAGATACCTTTATTATTGCTAGATGTTAGAACCCCTCCAAGAATGTGGGATGTTTCCTGGCTCTGTTGTCATGGGAGACTAAAGCCCTGTTTACACTGCAGGAGTGCTTTACTAGCTCTCTGCCACCATCCCACTGTGCTCTTACTTAGTCCTGCAATTTTCCATTTACACCTCCCGATGCGCAAGTGTTGCAGATAGTGCCAAGAGGAGTGTCCGAGCTAAGTGGGCCAGGCATTAATCAGTGACATGTGTGCCGAGTCACTAATAACATGGAACCAACCCCCTCCCTCTGAGTCTCCATCTAAACATCCTGAACCCCAAAACATGTCCAGTAACATGTCAAGTCCACAAAATAAATACACTGACCTCCGGCTGCATAAGAAAATAATTTGTTCACAGGCTATGTGCCTGCTTGTGTGACCAGTATAACAATGGCTGTGTCCTAATGCTTCCTTGTTCTGGCAAAAAAAGGATGATAGGAAGGCTGGAGGATGTTGGGAGAAATGGGACTCCAGTGGATCAAGCGCTTCATCAGTTTACCCCACCAGTTGATTCCCTCAATGCAGTACACATCCCCACAGTTTCACCAGAGCAGAATCAGGAGCGGAACGACACTTAAACCAATGTGGTGAGTGTCCACAATGGAGACTTTGCAGCACATCAACTGGAATGCACAAGTTGATGCGCTGCAAACAGGGAAGTGTAAATAGGGCACAAGTGTAAAGGGAAATGCTAAACATAAGAGTCAGGATGAACGAATGTGTCCTAGACAAACATGTGGTTCTGAAGAAACTATGAAACATTTCTTAACACATTGTCCATTTGCCCAAACATTCTGGACATTACTAACCCGGACATGGCAAGTCAATGTATGGCAGATTATCACCTATGAGGAGGTGGTGGTGGAGGGGCATCTCATTGAGTTTCACAAATATTGAATCTGGAACACTAAGACTTATACTGACCTGTATCAAATTTATATTGTGGCAAACAAGGTGTAAGCTTATCTTTCAGCAGCTTGATCTTGACCCTAGGCAAGTTATACTTACTATTGAAAAGGAACTATAGTCGCAATGTTTATATGAAAACTTAGGTATACAGCCCTGACGTCAACATGTTGACAGCGGAGTCCCCTACAGCGACAACAGTGCCACATTGCTGTAGGGAACCCGCTGGCACCTGGCACTGTCTGTAGGGGGTCCTGCATCCCCCAACTCAGCTCTGACTCGGAGTTGAGAATCCTAACTGGGGGGTTTTGGGGGGCGCAGTCCACCACGTGAGGGGTTCAGGGGGCAAAGCCCCCTGAAGAAAACACTTGCTGCTTCTGAAAACTGTCAGCTAACTGCAATATTTAGTCCACCTGCCGGTTTCACTGTTGGATCGTTCGATAAATATTTTGTCGACGACCCGTTGTGGATCTAAAAATTGCATGCACCTTATTTAGTATGGCAGAAGAGATGGAATAATATATCCTTTTTGAAATATAAAATTGGGTAAACTTACAAGTCAGTATTTTTTTAGAATTCCCTAATCCAAAAAATTGTATGAAACCTGGAAATATCAACTTAGTATCACTTCTGTAATTTACATTTGTTAGAATATATGAATAGAGTAGGTTTTGACCCTTATAGTCAGTTGTGTATTTCTTTTATTTAGTATATTGTATAGATATGCATGATTATTTTCTTTAATGCTTATTGTTCTGTTTTATTGTGATTTCAACACTGTTTGTATTTTGCCTTTTGTACTTATTGCTTCAATGAAAAATTCCCCTACTCTTGGCAGGGGATACTCTTGGCCCCTAGACCAAGATGAAGGACATCCAGGTGGAGGAGGAAGAGGATGGATGTCTGTGGACTGAGGGCTTGCTCCCTGCCCCAGGTCCTGCTGTACAGCTTATGGAGAGCACAATTACACCACTGGCCACTGCTGAGCCAGGAGTTATGGAAGTTGATCTACCGTTGGGAGAAGAGGAAAGCTGAACATCAATTCCCAGTTATGGTTCGTTACCTTCCAGTTCGTCGGATAAATGGTCCGGAGACCCCATGATGGGGGAGGAAATCTTGTCTATTACAACAGCCCAAGATTCAATTTTGCCAGCAGGAAGATAGTTTCCAAGCACAAGCACTACCGTGGATGGTAGTAAAGACCATGTCCCACCTCGGCCATCATCTGCGGCAGACAGGATTCAGCAAGCATTTAATGTTCCACAAAATGTGCCAACAACAGATGTGGACTGGACTCTGGAGTCCGCTCTGCAGTGGCTGGTTGGATCCAATCCACTGCGGGTGCCTGGGTCCCTGACCCAACATGGACACCAGATTCTGCCCCCCACATTGCTTCATGGAAGCTGTCGGAGAAAACGGTCATGGCTTCAACCTTTTCTGTACCACTATCTGCACAAGAGAGACTTCCTTTAGATGATACTGCTGCAAACCACAAGGAGCTAAATGCTACAGTAATAGTGAGTACTGTGGGTATGGATAATGGGGAACAAGTTTTAACAAATGAGTCCTGAGTGTTGCCCCCTGTCTCCTCAGCCTGAGAGAGGGGGTGTTGCCACCAATGGAACAGGGTTTAGTGGTGGTAGTTCTTTCCGGTGCTACCCATTCTACCACCCCTCTGTTGGAAGGTGGTCATGATCCTAGGACCCCCCCCCCATCTTTGGGTCCAAATTTCGCAGACTTATGTAAAAAAAGGCAAGAAGAATTGTGCAGTAGGAATGCTGTGAGACTTTTCTACAGGAAAAACCTGACAGGTTTTATGTGGGCAAGGTCCTTTTGAAACAGTCCTTAAAAATCATTTAATCTGAGGTTTTTGCACTAATACAGATTTCAGGGGAGGACAATTTTGATGTGAGCTTTTCTGCCCCAGCTGGACTTGATCAGTTTTGGTGCCTGTATGACAAGCTTAAAAATACCACACCATGGTCTCATTTTGTGGCAATCCCCCTTATAAAGCCCATGATCAAAACTGTGACTGTAATGTCTCACAATGAAAACATGAGTGTGGGGGATATTCATTATTGGCTGAGTCACAAAAGTGACATATTAGAACCACCCGAAGTGATCATTAATTTTTAATGTTTCTGGACCACCAGCCAAGACACCCACACTTGTACCCAGGCTCACTTGGAGTACAGCACCAGCACCAGCCCTCTCCTCCCAGGGTGGAACTTGTATTGACAAACTGCGAGCCAGAATCTGACTTGTTGGAACCATCAATGCCAGTAACAGCACCTACCACTATAGTAGAACTGCCTGTGCCAGTAGTTGCAGTGATCTTAACAGAAGCAGAAGAGGTGCTGCTGGAGCCAGCTGAAAGTTCTACTGCTCTGACTGCCATGGATATTAGCATGCCCCCCTCTTGTTTCACAACCCCTGCCTCTGAGACGTAGCAAGAGGGTATCTAGATGGAAGAGAATGGAATCTTCCATGCCACTTTCAAATAAATTTGAGGTGCTACAATCAAACAAAACTGAGGAGTTTCAGACTTAGATGATATCGATTATGAGGCATCTGGTACCCTGGTGTCCTAGAAGGCCCAATTCCCCAGATTTAAAAAAAAAAAAAGAGGAAACAAACTCCTAAAGAGAAAGGTGGAGGGAAACAGGTGACCTGAATGGGTTGAGTAGTGGATATTGTCTGATTTAATGCCACCCTCATTTATATGGACCAGATTAAAATCACCTCCATAAATGTTTCTAGTATTAAAAATAACAAAAAAAGGGGCCGGCCTGTTGGTGCAGCGGTGGGCTTTCCGCTTGCGACGCCTGTGACCCGGGTTCGGAATGGACCCGGGTCATTGGAGGGCTGGCCGGGGGAGAAGGATGGAGCATCCTATGGATGGCTCTCCTTCTCTGGGGGAGGACGAGGGAAGCACTCGGAGCGCTGAGGACTCCTGGTGGAGGCCGGGAGATCTTGCGCTGCCGACGCTCAGTATCTGGGAGGCGGGGTGGATGCTGGCATCATTGCACGTTCCCGCCTCCGTGGGAAGGAAAAGTAAAGGAAAAATGGAGGCAGGCAGGACCACCGTGAGCATGAAGCCCTCCCCAGAGGACCTCACCTCATCACCGTTGCTGCAGGGGCCCCGACCAGACACTAGTTCCGTGGTCATGAAGGTGGCCACGGCCCCGTCCTCTGGGGGGGTAAGCCGGGGGGTGACTGAGGGTCCTCGGCAGCTATAGGTGGTGGTGGAGGTCTCTGGGGGCCGTGACCAGGGGTGATGACCAACGGGATCCTGCCAGATAAAGAGAAAATTAAAAAAAAAAAAATAACAAAAAAAGAATTGCACTATATGCCCTTCTACAGCAGGAGAGGTTCAACCATATCTTTCTGCAAGAAACTTTGGGCCGGATTCACAAAAAGCAAATCAGGATGCAAGGCAACTTGCGGCAGAAAAAATGGTGCAAGTAGCACTTGCATCCTGAGTTGTGTCCTGGTGGTATTCACAAAGGCAGCCTGCAACATGCTGTAGGCTGCCTGAGCCCAACTGCACCTATGTGCCATAAACCCCCTTGCAACATGGCGTAAGGGGGTTTAAGGCAGCATTTGCACCCTATTCAGGTAAGATGGCTGATATGTCCACAAATCAGGATTCAGAAACAACCACCAGTGAACATCTGTCAAAGACCATTTACGCCAACAAAAAGCTGGTCTAAGTGGTCTTTGCTGTTCACTGGAGGTTGCCACTGTGCCCCAGCTCCACATCACCTGTGGGTTACAGCCCCCCCATAGGCTCCAGGTCCCAGGCATGGCACGCACTGTGCCAGGATGGGTGTGTGGAACATCCCCAATGCAGAGACCCTACACACACACATGTTGAGAGCCCCCCATGCCCTGGTGCAAGATCCCCCCTTCAATCCCCATAACCCTCTGGGAGTCTAGTGGCCCCCCCCCCACCTGACAATCTGAGCCCCCCACACACCCCACACACACTCCCAATACCCCATGGTGACTGGCACTGCCCTCTGCTCAACACCATGGCGAGCCACCAACTGAACTGTGCCAAGTTTGTGTACTGTACTAATACGTGGTCTGTGTATGACAGCGGCTGTCATTCAGAGGTGTATCATTACATTATGATAGCTTGGCACAGTCTAACCGGCAACTGGCTGTGATGGTAAGTGGAGGGCAGTGCCAGTTGCCAGTGGGGTATTGAGGTGTGGGGGCTCGAACTGTTGGGTGGGGGGTGGGGGCCACTAGACTACCAGGGAGTTATGTTAGTGAGGGGGCTGTTCTAATATGGGGGTTGGGGCTGGAGTCCACACCCAATGAGGGTCAATCGGGGTGGGCATGGGGGTCACCACAACACTGTTCTGTGGGGGCATCTGCCGCCCGCCCCGTTCCGTGGCTTGCGGCGTACATGGGGGCTGTGCCTTACCATGCACTGCTACTGCAAGTCATGGGACACAGGCTCCTAGACCTTGCTCCTTTCTGAATCAGGCACAGGGTCCAGAATGCAGTGGCCATTGCCGCAAGCTGCCATTGTCACAGCTTGCGGCAAACGTCTGTGAATCTGGCCCTTGGACTTCTTCTCTTTTTGAATTAAATTCTGCCAAAAAGGACTGGTGGTGGAGACCCTTCTTTTGGTCATTTGGCCAGGATAAGGCAGATAGGTTAGGTATTCTTATCACAGGATCTCAACTTCGTGTTTTGAGGTTGGTAGACCTAGTCCTAGGCAGGGCTTTAATTTTGAATTTGGCCCTAGGAGACAAGAAATTCCATTGTATTAAAGTCTATGCCCCTCAAATTAAAACAGACCATATAGCTCTGCTTAACTTAATAAAACCGTATCTTGCAACTTCATTGCATATTTTGCTAGGAGGCCATTTTAATTGTTCACTGGATTTCTCAGTTAATCACAGTTGTGGAAAAAAAAAATATTGTGATTCTATTGCTCTCAAAAGTATAATTGAAACTGCAGGAATAACTGATGGGTTTCAGCATTTACATAAAGAAGGTGGAGCCACTTATTTTCATGATACTCTCAAGTCACCAATTCATAATTTTTTTTGTCTCTGCTGAGTTGAGGCTTACCACGGCTGTTACACTACCAACTGAATTTTCAGATTATGCCCCACTATACATCCAAATCAAGCTCACATTGCATACTACCTCTCCCCTTTGGAGACAGAGGTTAAATGTGGTTTCTTTACAGGTTCCTACTATTCAGGAGGGCCGCAAGTCCATCCCGGTGGCAAGAGAGTCTGTGTTTTGTCTCTATGATTCCCTGTTTAAATGGTAGAGTGACACAAAACATGAAATAAAATCCTTCTACACTTTTCAAGGGAAACAGGGTGTCTGACTATTTACAGTATTTGACACTTAGGTCTAAATTCCAGTGGCTTATGTCCTTAGCTAATTCTGGACACACAGGCCTAAATACCCAGATTCAAGATGTTAATGACTTGATGAAACAACATCAGTATGATACAGCCTCATCCCTTGAAGCTGAATGTAAGTATGGACACAAAAAGGACCTGGAGGGGATACTTGCTTCATGTGTAAAGACAGAGTAGATGCATCACAAATCTCTAATCTGGAAAATGAGCAAGGGAATATGATATCCAATCCAGTTGAACTTTCCTGTTTGTTAGACTCATATATTCAGACTCATTTTGGTAGCCCCCTGGATACAGTTGAGGTCCCTGATTCTTGGTTTCTGGACCTACTGTAATACCTGGCATATCCGATATTGAAAAAATAAACCTCCTTATGCACCAGTTTCTGAGTTAGAAGTCTTGGAGGCCATTATATCCTTAAAGTCAGGAGCCTCCCCAGGATGGGATGGACTCCAGCATGACTTCTATAAAGTGTTTACAGATAATATACTATAGCTACTTGGTTGACATTTATAATGAATTATTGTCATATCCTAACTTACCACCATCCTTTGCAAAATGTCTTTTACGTTTTGTTTATAAAACTGGCATAAAATCTAACTTGGACAACTGGAGACTGAGTCGTCTCTTAAACGCTGACTATAAAATTTTAACAACGATTTTGATTGCTAGACTTTTGCTGGTTGACCCATCACTTATTCACCCTGTCCAAACTTGTTCCATTCTGGATAGGAATATTAGTGATTATCTTGGGGTGATTAGAGATGTTTTGGATTTTTATCAGACTAGACATAATGCCGGTTTTGTGTTATCTTTAGATCAGGCCCGTGCCTTTGACACAGTGAACTATTCTTTTCTTTTGCACACCTTATCAAGGTACAGAGTCCTTAATGTTTTTGTTGCTTGGATAGGAAAACTGTATAATTCTGCTTTTGTTACCACTTACAGCAAAGGGGTACTTGGTTCAAAGATAGGTGAAAAAGGGGCTGCAACAGGGATGCCCCTTAGTCCCCTTCTTTACATTTTCTTTTTGGATCCTTTGATTAGAAAAATATTACAGTTCCCAGAGGTACAAGGCCTTGACTGGCCTCAAGGTGGTTTGGCCTTGAAGCTTATGGCATATGCTGATGATATCTGTGTTTTTCTATGAGATAACTTTGGTGGCTTTGTCTTGGTACAGCACTTTGCTGAATTTGTTACATTTGCTGGGACATCTTTGAACCTGACTAAAAGTGTAGCTATTTCATTACATAATGATTGTTAAGAAGGAACTCTGATAGGGAGTATTTGGATAGTTCCAGGCTCTATTAAAATGTTAGGCCTTAAATTTCAGAGGGAAGATTTAACTTTCTTGAACTGGACAGATAAAATTTCAATTTGTATCAGGAAAGTACATTTATGGAAAAATGGCCCTTTTTCAAAACATAAACGCATATGGATAATAAAGTGTTTCATTTTACCTATTCTTCTGTATGTTAGCATGACCTTTCCCCTTCCTGTGACTTTAGAAACTATGATATACGGTATTTTTTTTAGATGTTTTGGGGCAGTCGCCTTAACCCAATAAAATGGGATTATTTGTACTTACCGAGAACTAAGGGTGGGGTGGGTATACCACACCCCATAATATTTTTTCATACCTTGTTTTGGGCTTATCCATTTCATTTGGTGATACAGGATAGTACTACTCAATATAATGTATGGATGCAATTCTTTTTAGGCCATTATTTTTCTTGCTGGGTGGAAGCTCCCCCTTTACTGTCAAAGAAATTAGACATTCCATCCTTTTTAAAACCCATCATTCAAAAGTTGATACAGTGGAAGTTGGAGAAGGATCAAGTGTTAACCCTCCCAAGAAAACAGCTATACTCCTTGGTGTTAAACAAAATCTGTATACAAGAACCTGGTTTTAAGAACTTCCCTTCATATAGGACACTGCTGGTTATTGCATAGCTCATGGACCCTAGAATTCCTTTAAGAATGTGGGATATAGTGTGGCTTGGAGTTGATGGCAGGACTAATGTTCAAGAAAGACCATAAGCACAAGTCAATTTTGGAGAGTTCTTGCCCTTTTTCAGAATGTGCAGCTGAAGTAGAAACTATGGAGCATTTCTGTTTAGACTATGTATTTAGTAAAGGTTTTTTGTTGATATGTAGCATGCCGATGGAATCTCCTATGTGTAGAAAGATTGTCCTATGAGTATCAATCTTTAGCACCCTTTCCACCGCAGTTATGGAAGTATAATATTAGCAACTTACAAGTGTTTATTGCCTGCCCTAAGTTTTATCTATGGCAGGCATGATGTAAGTTAGTGCTACAACAATGTAAGATGTCTTATGTTTCTATAATTAATTTGATTAATGCAGCACTAACAGAGGTCTATAATAAGGAAAGTCATAGGGTAGACAAAGCAAGTCTTGCATCTTTAAGGGCCCATTTTGTCTGGGTTTTTCAGCTGCCTTTAAGGAATGGATCTTTGTTTGGACACATGGTTTAATGGGATGCAGTATTGATCTTTTTTCTTTTTCCTGTCAAAATATGTATTGATTATAAGATATGTGTTATGCTTATTTTTGTACCCTTTTTTCCCTTTTGTATCCCTTGCTTCTTTTATTTTTCCTTTTTTCTAATTTTTCTTTTTGATATCAATTTTTTGTTTTAAATAAAAAAGTCCCCTACTCTTCCTTCAAGAGGTGCTGTTAACTTCTTATGGGATAGTATAGAGGATCCCAGAGGGAATCCTGGTGGTGGTGGTGGTGGCAGAGTGTTCTCTTTCCCTGAACAAGTAGAGGTTAATATTAATTAAGAAAATATGGAAATGAGAATATGGAGACTACTGAGCTATCAGATTCAGCCTTACTGAATGTATTGGATGAGCAGGAAAAATACCTACATGAAGAATGCAGGAAAGGAAAAGACTTTTATTGAGAATGATGGAGGCGGATGAAGCTAAATATGTAAAAGAAGAAAACAAAGTTGGAAGAAGAGAAAAAGAAAAAGCATCTCTCAGTCAGCCTACAGGGTGCCTCGGGAAAGAAATTTCAAAAAGATAGTATGGTGTGCTCACTTGTTTTAAATACTGTGGATAGACAAAGTAACCCTTTTATCTCAGACTGTTCCCCAAATAAACATACGTCTTGGAAAGAACCAACTGGAAAGTAATCTCTTGACAGGGCACTGAGTGAAGCTGACCGGATGAAATGCTCGATGACCAGAAAATGAATCTAGGACCCTGTGGTTCCATTTTTTAAAAAGTCAGCGTGTTGGGAAAATTGCAAAGAAGCCTCAGCTGGAAAATCCTGGGTTTGACAATCAACTGGGGTTGACAGTTCATTTCCTCCCACTGACAGTATGGAGTCAAACATTGTCAGTGCAACCCTGATGGCAAATAATGACATGTTCAGAATTGCCTCTGGATGTGCATGGGATGAGGAAGCTGCATAGAAGGATAAGATGGTGGCAGCCACTGAAATACAGAGAACTGGGGATAAGGGAGAATCAAGAGAATCAACAATGGAGACATTGGCAGAGTCAGAAGGGGCCACTGGTGAAATGAACACCAATACACCAGAGGAAACTCCTCAACCAAGTGGTCAGGACAATGCCTCTTCAGGTAGGCTTCCAGGCAGCTTCCATGCTTCTGTTATCAAAGTCAGAAATTCACAGACTGAAACTGTTAACTCTGATCAGGCTGCTCCCCCTGATAGGAATATTCCATGGGCTGAAAGTTCAGGAACAAGGGAGGAGGAGGACAGCATAGGACAATCCTCATCTTGGGGAATGCTAGAAGAGTAAACTACTGTATACAGCAGACAAAGCTCCCTCAAACAGGGAGTCTTGCAGAACGCAACATGGAACTCATAATGAATAATAATGAACAAAGAGACAATCCAACAGGATCTAATGCAAGGTTTCACATTGCAGACTTGTTTGCTAGCAGGTCTGAACCTGCCAAGAGATAGAATGCAGTGTTGTTGTTGTAGTATGGCGGAGGGGGAGTCTACAGGTACATCCCGATCATTCGTAAGTGGCTTGTACCTTACTGAGAGATTCAATGACATTTTTACTTATGAAATCTATGCAGTGATAACACAATTCAGGTGAATGCACTTTTGATCTACGATCTAAAACAATGGTTGTTCAAGACAGATTTTGGAAAAAGTATGGTGAATTAAAAAATACACCATTACGGATACCATTTATTGCAATATCTCTGACAAAACATTTGTATAGAACTGTTACAATAATGTTTAGTGTTTAGGGCATAAGGTTAGCAGATATTCAGTATTGGCTGTAGTAAAATTGCGAGGCTCAGGGTAGACCTGAGCCTATTTTTGACAACTACGAAATCTGGATGGGGATGGAAATTTAAAGTAATGTTACACCAGGCAGACACAGGAATATGTCATTTAACAAATTTTTTTTGCATAGTGGGAGACAGAGGGATCCTGTTTTATCCAGGCCATCTAATGGCCTGATTTAAATGTGGGCCTCAGACTCGCTTGAGAAGTGCATGTGAAAAATTTAGGTGCAGCATATATTTTCAATATGGGCATCTCAGCAGGCAATGCCAAAATATACAAAAATGTAATTTATGTGATAAAAAGGGTACATTCCTTTCAGTTCTGTCCTTGGGCAGCACATAATTGAGAAGATATGGTTAATCATGATAACCATTTGGTCGGGCACAAAAAAAGGTTGCAAAAAAAGCAAATTTCTTCAGATTCCCTATACCATTTTGAAGATCAGTTGGCAACTGAATCAACCTTGGGGGATTTGCAGCCAAAAAATACTAATAATACTGAGTCAGGGGAATCTCATACTGCTATGGAAACAACTGCCCCCACCCCTACCCTACAGGTTCACAGGAAACTCATTTGAAGAAACATAGCCTAACATATAGGGCTCGATTCTCATAGGTTGATGCAGGGCTTGCACAAACCATGCATCAAACCCTGCACTGCACTGACCGCATTGGTGCATCTTGCACCCAATTCTAAAAGATTGCATTTGCGACACTTTACCCTTTTTATAGCCACTTGCACCAAATATTTGGCATAAACCCAGTGAAAAGATCTGTGAAGTTAGACCAGCGAAAGCTGGTCTAACTCATGGCATGTGATGCGCGGTGGGCTAGGAGACTATGAATCTTGATTACAGGCCATGGACTGCCACAGTCCCTATGCACAGTGTGTTCTGCATACATGGGGCTTGCAGCAGTCTAAAGCATTTGAGAATTAAGCCCATGGTCTTTGGCTTGTGAGAGCATAGCTCCTATCATGTCAACTGGGAATGAGACCTCTGAAATTATACCTCTTCCTCAAACCCCTGAACCATTTAGGGTACTCATACCTTCCATGATCAGCATAATATTTTGTGGTGATTTGCATTTACAGCCCATGATGCTTTGCATTATGGGGGTATGCATGATTTTGTATTTGTAGGACCAGGTTGGGTGGTGGCCATTTAAAGGGAAAAAAGACTGAGGCAGAACCTACTGAGGTTCAAAATCAGTTTTCACCTTTAAGTAAAGTTAGAAATTGGGGGAATTCCGATTAAGAGATTTCAGATGCACACTCTATTCCTTTTTCACAATTGTATTCTGATAATGAAGACAGTGTTTCAGGTCCTCTAGAAGAGAAGAAAAATAGGCCTCCTCAGATGTGCACAAGGGGTCAGAGACAAACTTAAGGGATAGGTTTTCTGGATGGTTAAGCTGAATAAGTTATTGGTTCTTTTCCTTATAAGTATCATAACTGACCAGGGTTTAGAACTCAATTGTGCTACTATTAATACAAATAGCATAACAAATTTAAAGAGACACTTAACTACTTTCTCTTTGGTACAGTCTGAGTGGTATATTGTATTTTTTTAAGACAGCAGGTTATGCACAACATATAACATTAAACAGATGCAGAAATTATTAGGATAATTTTGTCCATACTGGTCAATTGGGGAGGATTCTTGTTCAGCTGTAGGTATTGGTTTCTAAGGTATTTTATGTACCTTGCATAGACTTTTAGACATTGCTCCAGGTAGGCTATTAATTTTAGATATGAAAGAAAATAATACCTTTAGGCATAGTAATATTTATGTACCACAGGATAAGGTAAATAGAATAGAATCTTTTAAAAGAGTGCAATCATATTTACACACATCTAGAATAATAATCATGGGTAGGGATTTTAACTGTTCCTTGGATATAAAGAAAGTAGGATCAACTGAATAGAAAATATATTTTGATACAATTTTTTGAAAAATATTATTGATACAGCAGGTTTTAGAGACATGTATAGGTGTCATATTAAAAGAGGAGGAAACATATTTTTCAAGTGTCCTTTAGCCACATAGATTGTTTTTTTTTTTTTTTGAATACCCTGGAAATCAAATGAACTAAGATTCTAGTGGCAGAAATTTTAGTTCATACAATTTTAGGGGGACAGTTTAGATCTGTAGGAATGCGGAGTAGTGGGATAGAATTATGGAAATTAAATTCTACTCTTTTGGAATCTGAGTAAGTACGTGAAAAATTAGTGGATTTACTCTTAGTCATGAAGTCAGTTCAGTGTATTCATGAATCTTACATTGCATGGTGAGAAGATACAAAGTCAGACGTTAGGGATTTTTTTTCCAAAAGAAAGGGAAACTATTAGAAAGAGGGGAATATCATTACTACCTGTCTCTGAGGTCTCATTGACATAAATTATGAACAACAGTACATCAGAGACGAGGAGGACTGATGCAACAGATAAATAATATTAAAAATCAAATGAAAACTATACAGTATGATAGAGCAGTTTCATTATTAGCAGAACAATGACTAGTAACTCAAGGTGACTACCCATAGGAAATTTTTTTGAAAGTTGTGCTAAATTGGTAAATAAAGAATAATAACAGAATTAGTGGATGACAACGGCAAACATCTTTCTCAAAATGACAATATCCTTTGCGTAATTCATAATCAAGTTACTAAGGATTTACAAGATCCTAAATAAAAAGGGTAGTTCATGAAACATTTTGGGATGGTGAAGTCTATATTCAGGTCCCACAGGATTTAGGAGCTTCAGTGATTCAGTCTATTAGCTTGGAAGAAGTTCAAAGGGCAATTTCTGCTCTAAACACTTGTACTGCACTAGGCAATGATGGCCTAACTCCAGAATTTTATAAAGCTACTATTCATTTCTTAGGTCATGAATTAAAAATGCTGTATAATTAAGCAATAATGCCCGACAGGGCGTGTGTGTCGTGCTGGGATAACGTCACGCCTCAGGTGGTTGGGCACGAGGCCGCAGGCCGAGTGCGTCCAATGACTGAGGCATGACATTATCCCAAATGACACACACCCTGGAGGGCATTATTGCTATTATACAATGGCTCGCTGTTATACAGAATAAAAAAAATAATTTTAAAGATGTTTTTGTGTGGAAAAATATTTTGTTTTTTTAAGAGAAGATGAAACTATTAATCAAAAGCTCCATAAAACAGTCAATCAAAAGCTCCATAAAAAGCTTATCTGCAGGTTCACAGTGAGGATGAGACTAGACCGTTGATGTTGTACTAAGATAACAGCACGGGTCCAGCCCAAGACTGACCAATCAGAGTCCAGGATTTTTTCTTGCCATTGTAGAATGGATGTTTGCAAAACCAGGTACTTTCAGGAAATATGTCTGAAGCTGTTATGGTATTTTTATGTAAAAAGGGGGAACACTTCCATTTATGGAATTGGAGACAATTAGAATGGAGACTTCAAGATTGTATCTAAAATTCTGAGCATGAGACTTAGTACTATTCTTCCAGACACTATAGATGTGTAACAAGTCTGTGCAGTACCTGGCAGGAAAATCCAAAACCATTTAATATTGTTGAGAGAAGTATTTCAAAAAGCACACAACAGGAATTTTGAGGCCTGTTTCCTCTCTCTGGACCATGACAGGGCCTTTGATTCTATTACTCAGTCACATTTAGCCATGATAATGGAGAAATGGATTTCCAGACAAATTTATAAAATGGATTAAAGCGTGTTATGCTAATGCCAAGGTATGTTCATATGTTAATAGTTGGAGGGGGGAATCTGTTCTGTTCAAACATGGGTTGGGCAAGGCTGTCCTCTAATTCCTTGTTTGTATGTTTTATGTATTGACCTTATTATATGGAACTTGAATGCTGTAAGAAAACGTTCAGAAGAATTTAATTTTCATACTTGGATGTTAACTTATGCAGATATTCTTTGTTTGTCATTACATAAAGTGCAATAGGGAAGTCAAGCAGCCCAGATTTTACAGAATTTTTTTAAATCCGCTGGAACATTTATTAATCTTCATAAAAGCACTGGAATGACAGGAAAAAAACACAACATATAACTTAGCAGCTGGGATATCACTAGTCCCTGTCCCAATTTGGGTTTTGGGGATTTGGTTGGAAAACTGGATATGGCAAAGTATATTTGGGACCTAAAGGGACACTGTCAACCCCCTTAGATCTCAAATTGTCAATAGTTTAAAAAACACATTTTATGATTGTTCACATCCTATAAAGACTGTTGATGCAACTGGTCATTTGATTCGGATCCCCTTTTTCTTTTAAAAAGTTAAAAATGGACTGCCCACCACATTGGTGTTACCACACCAAAACATGTTTGTTTACATTTCTTGACCAGCTCCCATTGCATCTTTCCTGGACTCTGGAACACACCTAATACAATCTAGCCAATCATTATGCAGTGGGAGTAGAAAAGACTATTGTATCACGAGTGGCTGCGCTGTTTGAAGGTGTTTCTAATGTTCAGAAAGTGTGCACTATAAGTAGTTCAGTGATGTGAAGCAAATCAAAGCTGGGCATAGCTATACATTACCATGCATTTTGGTTTTAATAAGCAAGGAGGCAGAAAAAACAGCCAGCAACATCAATGACTTTTAGAGAAGGTAAGCAATCATAAAATGTGGGGTTTTACTTAAAAATAATATGATAGAAAAAAGATTAACAGTGTCCCTTTAAAAATAACAGGACAAGAAAAAGTAGATAGATGGGAAAAAATGGTAGACTTCAAAGAAAAAGAAAGTACGTTTGTGTAAAATATTTGTATTAGCTATATCTCTTTACCTTAGTTATGTTTTCCTTCCCCCAGTGACTTAGGAAACAAATTATATAGTATATTTTTTCAGTTATTATGGGGAAGTAACTTTAACGCTATAAAAAGGAATGTTACAATGTTTGGCAATGAAAGAAGGTGGTACTAATGTGATGACTGCTGTAGTGTTGTTTTATAGTATTTTTTTATCAGTAATGTATATCCCCTTTCAAAAAACAGTACACAGTTTTTGATATCTTTGACAAAGGTATGGTTTCAGCCTACTGAAGCTGTTTGGAAGAAAGCAAAACTAAAACAATTAAGGAGGGGAATGGTGGGATTTCCTGTAGCTCCCTACCTACAAGATACTGTAGAACTAGAATTAACCACTGACAAAAAATATTCACAATAATCACTCTGTTCCTTTAAGGCATGACTATTTTTTAAAACCGCATAATTGTATCTTTAATCTGTGCCACGTGGTCAGTAGCATCTTCAGCTTTGGTTATCGACACAACAGTATGGGGTGTGGTGATAGGAAACACACACAGAATTTGTCAATGCTTTTGAAAAATGTTATTACTTTACGTGTGATTTAAAAAAACTAAGAATCTGGAGTCTGTTTCATCTCGACACAATTTGGCTGGTTCAACTCATTTAACACAAGAGGTCATTGTCAGGCACAGAAGGTACATCTGTTAAAAAAACAACAACATTCTGTTTAATTTATGTACAGTACTTTAGAAGGGGAAAAACAATTTTGTTACAGTTTAATGCCATACTGTTGTTGCCTGTTCTGGTTTTGTTGAGGCATTTAGCATGGGCTAGCATTATTCTTGCTTGCTCAAAACCTCTGAGGCAGTTCTCGGTCCATGTTGACAGCTTGGCAAAGCATGTCACAAGCCACTATACATGCCTTCTTTAGTGAAGTTGTTCTCAGGTCCACGGACATTTTGGAACTGGTTCTTCTGCCTTTAAGCTGGTTTGCAATTTGGGTGACATACCAGTAAGTAAACTATTGTTTGAGCTTCTCTTTGAACACTTTATTTATGGATATGTCCATGGACTGAAGGAGATCTGTACATGATGCTGGTACGAATACCATGATTATGCTGTTTTTTTCAAAGTTCTTTATCATTCAGTCACTTCACTACCAGTCTAGCATTGCTTGTAAAGCACTTTTGGATACTGTGTATGAAAAGCACTATATAAATGCTGATTCTTCTTCTTCTTCATCATGTCCTTTGTGGTGTGGCCCCTAAACAACTCTAAGATCAACAGTGTTCTCTGGCAGTGAGGAAGATTTTTTTGTTGGTTTTATGCTGTTGCTGTATGGCATGATTACTGAGTCAGTATATTGCATTGTGGTTGCAGAGTTTGTCCAATGATGTTCAGTATGGTTGACATACCAGCCATCAGGAATATTGTAATTGTGGTGGCACTGTTTAGTTTTGACCTGATCGATGATCTGCAGGGAGAGGTACTGACCAGAAAGAATATGACAGAATGATCATGACCAGGTGCTTATCAACGAGTCCTGAAACTTCAACCTGTTTTATTCCAACAGTTTCCACTGTCCATTCTGAACAGGTTATGAGGTAAACCCATGTTTCATTCAGGTTAATTACAAGCTCAGGTGGGGATGAGCTCTTGACCAGCAGCTGTGGCGATACACTGCAAGACGTTTTCTCTCAGGGCAACGAAATCAGCAGGTGTTTTCTGAGCCATCTTTGTCCCCTTATACTTACTGAACCCCATGCAGTTCAGAAACAACCATGACCACTGCCTTGAAAATATTAGACTGCAACCACTCTCTGCCAGTATTTCGGGATGGGATGTTTGACAATTCCTGTAGCTATCACTGACAAAACCCTGCCATTTACAGCTTCCCCCTCAGCTATGAGTGGCTTCACTACAGATTTAAGCTCCATCTCAACATCTTCTAGTATGAGGGGTGGATGGCCATTGTGCTTGATTGGCAGAGATTTGGGCAATTATTCAGGGTCAGGGTTTTCTTTCAGTTTAGTCAGGTGGTCCCTTTTGAATGTTTGGACATTGCTCTCATTGATTTTACTTTTGTACTTCAATTCATAAAATTAGACTGCATTATAACACCCTGCTGACAGGCATACTGTCCGATTTCAAAACAGACCTCAGGAGCATAAACTGTGTACTGCACTCTTTATTTTTTGCTAGTGGTGAAGCAGCACTTGAAGCAAGTTCTGTAACAGCTTCTGCCATCATTCGAGAAATATTGGCAGTGACACTAACAATCTCTGCATCCATGTCACCAGTCTGAAATGCAATAAACTCTCCTTTTACTGCTTTCTTAGGAGAAGTGCTGAGCCAACAAACAAATGACATTATGCTGTGCTATTGAGCTGGACAAACAGAGTTACTGAAAGCAGTCATATTTGACAGGCATCAGAAACAGTTGATCCTCACTGACAGCCAGTGGAAAAGCACAATATCATTTTGGCATTGGCACAAAGACGGGGTCGATCAGCTGAGTGTGATAGAAAGTTTACACAATTATTTATAGTTCTACAGTACTCATGTAAAAATTCAAAAATAAGATGTTTTCCCAGACCAGACTAAGCTAGCAGCAAGAAAATATTTGTATTATTTTCTGCTAGGTAGGATCGGTCCTGTGGATCTTTTATTTGGATCCGATAGGGGAATTAGTCCTGACATTACTATAAGTTTGCTTAATGACAAGTGTATCCCTCCTAAAATGGGGGGATGTGCTATGACTTACCAGCCATGGGAAACTTAACATGAAAGACAATAATAAACATAAACCTACTGAAGAAAGATATTGTCCCAGGAAAGGATATGAAACTCAATATGAAATCCAGGCTAATCTTTTTTTAGTCTGTCATTTTATTGTTAAATTCTGGTTTAGTGTAGCTTAAGTTTCACAGGTAGTGACTTTTAAAACTGTATCAAATGAAACAATGGCATGTGGGAATTATGGTCTAGAATGGAAGAACTTTAATAAGCGTTACTTACATTTGTGGTTTGCGGTTTGCAAATTCTACATCTGGCAAGTGAAATGTCAAATAGTTTTACAACAAACAGAAGTGTCTGATTCTCAACTATTTAATATGGTGATACGTTCTATGTGCTATATCATTTGGTAGAAAGGAAGAACTTTTCAAGGGATAAAATGTACAATTTGTGGAAAAATATGTCTTTGATTTTCCCAAGGTAGGGTTCTTTTTTTCTTTCCTCCTTTAAAGTTCTATAAGGTATAGTTTTTGATGGTATTGTACACTGACAATTTGCATAAGTTCCTTTGTTTTTTTTTTCTGCATACCATTCAAGAGATATGTGATTGTTTGTTATTTTGGGGGATTTTGTGATTTAATCTCAATATAATTCCCCCACTCTTTTCGAGATGACCTAAAACCTTTTCTGTGATTAAATTTGTTCCCATTGTTTAAATCAAATTTGGAATATAAACTTGGATTCTGCCTGAAATGCAGTCTGTCTTTAATTGCACTGGGGACTTGGAGTTAGATATCCTAACACATGGGTTCTGTTAACTGGTTGTTTTACATTTACATTCTATAAACTGGAATTAATCTAGGAGATATCAGCCAGTATTATTTATAACAAATGCTCTTTTTATCTGCCATTGATCGTATCCCATGTTTATGATAAATGAATGATGATTAACATCTTATGTATTGAAAAATATGTATTTGAAAACCTTTGAATTAGAACATAGTTACAAGAATAAAGTGTATAGTTAGATTTACAGCTTTGTCTTACAAACATACGAAGAAGCCAGCAGAAGAAGAAGGCCATCAAGTCTACTCATGTTTCATGGTCCACAGCTTGATCTAATGTCCCTGCCCTCCCTCCCCACTCCTCCCATCCTCACTACCCATGATCCTTAACTTCTTGCAATCTGTTTCATGTTTTTAAATCAATGTTTGAAATAATGGTAGAGCACTTTATGTATTTGTTTATCTCCATCGAGGTTCCTGCTTTTAAAACTTAAAACTTCAAATAAGTAGCTTTTTTTCCTATAATAACTAAGTAGTGGGATGGTATGTACTGTTTCCTTAAGGAAGAAGTATGGTTGTACTGGGAATTTTCCCTTCTCCCTTTTCCCTCTCTTCTAGCTCTTTCAGAGAGGTAAAATAAATATAAGCCAGTTGCTTCAGAATCTGGGCTGGTTCACATAGCAATGATTTCTGTTGCTCTGGGAACTGCTAAGTATTGTTAAGTGGGAGGAGTGGCTGAAACCTCACTTAGTGGTTGCTTTCTGGTGAGTGACCTTTAAATTTAATGGTTTTTTTTGTGAACTTAAGCCAGTTGCTTCAGAATCTGGACTGGCTCACATAAAAGCTATTTCTGTTGTTCTGGGAGCTGCTAAGTATTAATGGTGGGTGAAGTTGCCAAAATTTGCTCCTCGAAGTGATTAGCAGAGTAACGCAGAATCCGCAAAGTATTTCACAACACGAAGCAGAGTACTTCATGTCAAGATGAGGAATGTGAAGTCCATTGAAATCAATGACTTTGCATTATTCCGCCTTCCCCAAATCACTTCTCCACCAGTTTTAAGGCAAAGTACATTGAAATCAATGTATTTCGCATCACTTTGCCTTGTTATTGAGCTCCAAGTCAAATTTTGCAGTGCTTCATGGGATTGCAGGTCACATGGGCTCTAGATTGTTCTGCACAGCCTCAGTTCTGTGTTGTGTGTGTGTGTAGTGGAAGATGGAGATAGTTTCTTCTCAGAGCTCTGCCATTCAAATCTTCTAAAAGCTGTCAAAAAAGCCTTTTTGAGCCATTTTTTTTGCTCAAAATTTAATACATGGTAGTCTAGTGGACCCCCCACCCACTGAGATATCCACACCCCACCCCCTCCCCCTGTCTCAGCATATCCATGAAGCTAGCAGACAGCACAGCCACCGCACACCTCCACGGCTGTCCACCAACTGAGCTGTCACTGAATGACAGCTTACTGTGTATACTACAATCCCATTAGTTGACACTGTTGACCAATTGGCTTGCAATGTGTACTGTAAGCTTTCATTCACAAAATTGTCAACTTTGTGAATGAAAGTTTACAGCACACAGTGCAAGCCCATTGGACGACAGTGTCGACCAATGCGATTGTCATGCATACAGTAAGCTGTCATTCAGTGACAGCTCAGTTGGCGGACAGCCATGGAGATGTGCGGTGGGCTGTGCTGTCTGCTAGCTTCATGGATATGCTGGGACAGGGGGAGGGGGTGGGGTGTGGATATCTCAGTGGGTGGGGGGTCCACTAGACTACCAGGAAAAATGGATGATGATTTTGAAGATATGATTGGGGTTCGGGGATGGGAGGGGGTGCCACTAGATTACCAGGGAGGGCTTCTGTTAAGTCTATGGTCTTCTTGCGGCAACTGGGGTTTTGGATTGGGAGGGGGGCCACTAGACTACCAGGGAATGTGGGGATTTAATTCCTACAGAACGATCAGGGTTTGAGGTTGGCAGGACACTAGACTACCAGGGAGGGATTTCCATATTATAGCTACATTTGCAAAGATCGGTGTTTGATGCTGTGTGGTGGGCACATAGCACGGGTCTGGCAGGGGTTGGGGGATTTGCAGGCCACTCAGCACATCCTACGGGGTGCATCCCTGCAGCACACATGAAAATGGTGCCATAATGACATGCAACTGGCCCCATTTGTGCATTTTATGCCTAATGGCCCCATTTGCATGCTTCAGGCTGAATATCTGGAATTTGGGCACAGCACATCCCCATTCCAGATATTCGGGTTGAACAGGGGGATGCATGTCGGTGGTCCCCATTTGCACCACTGACTTGATCTGCTATATTCAGATGAGATGCACGAGAGTGCATCTCATTTAAATATAGCATTGTATTGCGCCGGCCCATTTGTTTTGGGTGGCACAGACTTGGGCTTATAATATGGGGGCCATACTCTCTAGAACAAAGAAGAAATAGGGGGGACATGATAGAAACAGTTAAATACATAAAGAGAATCAACACAGCCCAGACAGGAAACCTATTCCAGGGAAACAAAACAACACATACAAGGGGGCACAATCCACACCTAGTAGAAGGCAGATTTAGAACCAATATAAGGAAATACTTTTTCACAGCGAGGGTGATAGAACCATGAAACAGCCTGCCCCCAGAGGTGGTAGCATAGAAGACAGTGCGGGAATTCAAACTAGCATGGGACAGGCAATGCGGTCACCTCAAGGGGTAATAAAACAGGAAGGGGGTAGAACTTTTTGGGCAGACTAGATGGATGATGTGGCCCCCATCTGCTGGCTACTTCTTATGTTCCTGTGTTCTAGGTTCCTAATTTATGCAAATTACTGCTGCTATTTAGTGGCTTGAACTTAAGAGGAGCTTCACCCACTGAGGAAGGATAGTCAGATCTGAATGAGCATGGGGTGTTAGTACCTTAGGTTTTGGGTCTGCACATGGAATGTACTTTATGGTTTAAATAAACTTAATTCATATGGCAGTTCTTGAGTGCTGGCCTTTTCCTTTTTCTGTTCTACTTCTTATCGTGAATTGACATGGGATCTTTAACGTCCACCTGAATAGCCATCAGAAAAGACAGATGAGACCTCAGTTTAATGTCTCATCCAAAAGACGGCACCTCAGGAATGCAGCACACCCCATGCTGCAAGACAGTGTCAGTACTGGGATATATCCCAAGTTCCTGGTGTGGGGATGGAACCCACAGCCTTCTGATATTCTGGTCATAGAGTGAGTGTGCAACCTGCTGATTCATTGACACTGCATATATATGTATATATATATATATATATATATAATATATATATATATATAGAGCAAAAAACTCTGTTTAATGCATCAGTTAGGGTTGTTCACAACAACAAAGTGAAATTCGATGTTAGGGTTGAACCCCCTTTGCACCCTCAGCCCACCCCTCAACTGGAATCAGGGTGTGCATTGGGGTCATCGGCCCCTAACTGTCATCCCATCACATGTGGAAGAAGCTGAGGAATAGAAGAATGGGGTAAACAGTTAGGACCGATGACCCCAATGTGCACCCGATTCCAGTTGAGGGGTGGGCTAGAGGGGTGCAAAGGGGGTTTCAACCCTAACATCGAATTTCCTCACTTTCGTCGCTGTGGAACAACCCTAACTGATGCATTAAACAGAGTTTTTTTCCTCTAGTTTCCCCTTCTTTTTGAGAATGATGAGAAATAGTGAATGTAATGCAGCAGCAGGAACGCGGGGCCCTGTGGGCCCCACACTCCCGCCACGTGATGTCTTGTCACATAGTAGCATTGCGCCCGCAAATGCAAATCGTAATGCGCATGGTGACGCAAAGCAAAACAGAAAGAGAAACAGTACTGTAGACAGAAATGTTAAAAACAACGCAAACGCAACCGCAAATGAAAACGCAAAGGGTAACTCACATGGTGGCGTAAACATGAACGGTAAGTGAAACGAGTATGGAACCGCAAGCAGAAATGGTAATGGTAACAGTAATGTAAGCGCACAGGCTGGTTTTCCCCAAAAGCTGTATATAGAAAGACAGTGAGTAGAAAGAATGTATGCAAAATAATGACTCTCGGAACACAGAAATGAGGACTTGGAATAGTAAATTGCTTATATCTCAGTAACCGTATGACATAGAAAAAAATTTAAAAGTAATATGTATTACCACTTTCCTGGCTAGTTTTGTACTTAGGGGCTATAATTTTTTTGACAAAAAGTCCATATCTCGCACCATTTTCGAGATCCGGGCCCTGAAAGGCGCGGCAAACGCCGTAATGTTATCCTATGGGAAAAAAACAGAAGTTCGGACTGCCATAACTTTGCCTCCCTGTAATATTTTTTCAACAAACCACTGAAAAGCACATCTGTGGGATATTGGCTGTGTTCCCTGCAAATTTCAGCTGAAAAGACCAAACCGTTATTTTGCAGCACGGTGCCAAACGATTGCTGCAATGCGTCGTATGCCGTAATGTTATCCTATGGGAAAAAGTGTCAACTTTGGAGTACTGTAACTTTGCCGCCATGTAATATTTTTTCAGAAAAACATTGAAAGGCACATCTGTGAGATGTTGGCTGTGTTCCCTCCAAATTTCAGCCCCAAACTCCAAACCGTTCTTTTGCAGCGGGCTGCCAAAAAATTACTGTTATTTTGAGCATAGTGTCGCAAAGTAGTGTTGTGATTTGCGAAAGCTTTCGCAAAACTTTGAAAACACTTTCGTGAGTGCGGCACTACTTTGCGAAAGTACTTTTTCCAGAAATCTGAAAAACATATTTCTGGGGTGTTTTACCCCAAAATAAAGACATGGCTAGCATCCTCAGGGCCCGACTAGGCGAATACAAAAATAATTAGGTTGCTAGAGGGTTTCAATTTTAAATGCCAAGCATTTTTCTGATCACTAACTGAAAACAAAATGACAGATTTGCTACAGTAAAAGGGCCATTTGAGACAGTAAAAATGCATTTGCGAAAGTGTTGAACTTTTTGTTAACTTTTCCCATTGACTTATAATGGGAACTTGTTTTTTGAATAACTTTTGAACCGTTTAATATTTTTTCATGAAATCTTTGAAAGGCACATCAGGGACCCCGGCTGCACATTCTCTGAAGATTTTGGACCAGTTGTGCAAACCGTGTGACCTGTAGGCACGACCGTAGAATTCCCAAAAAAGCATAGATGCACGCGCAGATCACACTTAATAACTCTGCAGCCGTATATCCAACCTGTATGAAACTCAGCAGATCTCAAGGCATATGGGTTTTGATTCTGTATTCCAAAACTCAGGCAAATCCAATGAATGGTTGCAAAGTTATTAAGGTGCAAAATTTGGGGTTTAACATGTAAATGGCTCCTCAACCCTAACTATGGTAGCACTACCATGCTACCATAATAAATATATATATATATATATATATTTATGAGCTGTGAAGTGGTGCAGTGTCTCACAATTGCATCTGATCAAGAGTATACAATGAAGACCTCAGAAGACCATGATGTACCATTGTAAGCAGTGGAGATCGTGATGATTGCACTGGCCATGTAGAACTGATAAAAACTCTGTGTGAATGCATGACAAGCTGTTTGGTGGCAAAATAATAGTATAATTAGGATTTATGTGATGTGTGTCAGAAGAGTCCTTGTGCTACTACTGTGATTGCTGTTACTGTTGGGAGTGCTGTGGAGGACTGCATATGTGGTGTCAGTACCAGTGAGAGTCTGAGATCAGACACCAAGTGTTGTGGGTGTGTGAAAATAGATTTCCATTGTTGATCTTGTGAATAATCAAATACAAAATTAAAGTAGATCAGTGATACAGGTAGATTGACTTTGAGTAATGCTAACAATTACATATTCTCTGGATCTTGCCTTAAGGAATATGATAAGGCAATATCCCACGTTACACTGAAAATTCTTTAAAAAGGAAGTGATGTCAGAGAGCAGCCAGAAAATACAAAGCCACATTTTCCAATGCAGGGCAAATTACTTGCCTGGCTTGCAAGACTTGACATTGATCAGTATTACTGGTAGACATTGTCTGTACACCATGCTCACCAGGATCAAGCCCAACTCTACAGAATTCTGCAGTAGAGTTACTGTAGGAAACAATGCAGTTTCAATGTGAGTTAATCCCTTTTGTCATGCAGGTAAACTGAGACACTGTGCTTGATCCTTGTGGGCTTCACTGTACTGTATGCTTGCATCATGTAATCAGTTGACATGCATCAGAGTCTTCCTCCAAAATAAACAAGCAGTTTCAGCATTCAGAACCAAGAGGCTCTCAAATGTTCTCAGGATTATAAATATCAAAGCATTAGTAGACATGTGAGGAGGAGCAGAGGTTATGTATGCACATTCCTGCTAGTTTCACACTAGCTCTGCTTCTTCTGCATAAGTGTAATATGCATTTTCTGCTTTTAATTCTTTCTGTCCGGAAAAAGCTCCTGTCTGATATAATGCTTATAAACCTTTACGTAAGATATCTAGAAAACCCTGGTGCCACTTACAGCATGTTTATAGCATCTAGCCACTGCTGCTTCTGATGAGACTCATGAAAAAACATTAGTCTAACCTCTACCACAATCATAACCGTGGTCACCATCATCAGCCCAGCTACCTCCAGCATTGATCTGTTGAGCTGATGTTGCTGCAGATCTACAAAAATAGTGCATGTGCCTTTCAAGTAGATCCAGCATGGGAATGATCACGCCGAGTGTTACCTAATCTACACTGAAATCCTTAGATGCCTGTTCAGAATTTTACAAAACTGAAACAAGTTTTTGCAGATTACCACAATGTACCCATGAAAGATATCAACCACAGTCCACATCCTCCAATCTCATGGCCTGGAATACACATTTCTGTTTCACAGGTCTCTTCATCATATAAAAGATGGTATTACCATTATCTACAGCTTTCAGCATTTTGCTATCACTGTCCATGACAAATATGCCCACTAGACAAGCATTAGGGTAAATCCTAATGTCTAGCAGTAATCATATGAACTGCAGAATGTTTTCCCCATTGTATTTTCTACTGTCCCCACCCTTTCTGCAATATGAAGTATGGAAATTCTTTGACTGCTGTACTTCTGTGAGGCTATCTGCTTTAATATAACCCCTGCAGCTGGTGGTAGTGGTGAGAGGGGCATTGTGATGGTGGCACTTGCTTTGGAAACATTCTGAGGGGCAGTGAGACTCAGGAAGTCATGGTTTGCACTATTGATCAAGATATCACTAGCACAATGAGCATAACCTCCCTCTGCCTCCTCCAGACATATCTCCATCTTGATACACACAGCATTGTACAGAATGAAGATGCAATGCAAGGAAAACACAAACTATGTTGGAATTTTGTATTTGGTTGGATTTCCTTTAAGATTCTTTTAAAGCCAATGTCTTCCACTATGTAAAATTACAAAGATTAAGGACCATTATCTCTTGTGTGTTATTTATACAGAATTTGGGTGATTATCTGTAAGGTTAGCTTGGCCATGAATGATTATGGCAGTGCAGTTTGTTTCATCAGAATAACACTACTGGGACAGACAAGTGTTGAACCTGAACAAGAATTGCCAGTAGCTGTGGATGCATCTGTTGGGTTCCAGTGCTGAAATTAAAATCTCCCAAATCTGGTTCCTTACTGTCTCTGACTTGAGTAGAGTATGGCTGGTGTCAGTACAATTCTAAATTCGCATTTTAAATGATCATCCAGAACAGTTGTCTTCAAAGTTCTTATCGACTGACCTCCCAGCTGATCCTTTTATGACCCCTACTGCAACACACTTTTAGTGGGATACAAAAATGGTAATGTCTTTAGACCTTTAGGTAAATGATGTCTGAATCTGGATGATATTGGGAACTACAGTACAAGTCGCATTAAACTGTTCCACCAATGAGTTGGTTTAGAATTTTTTTTTTTACAGTTGGCAATGAGCTGGCAACTCATATTGCATTGCTTTTCAGTGTGTAACCAGTTCAAGAGCAAAGTTTGTAAAATGTGTTTGCCAATCAATTGGAATGCATCGACAGTCCAGTCACAATGCAATGCAAAACTGAGTTCACAGAATCACAGAAGTTTGATGGTAGAAAAAGACCACACCGACCCACCCAGTCTGTCCTATTTTGTTCCTACACCCCCACTTCCCTGCCAGCTCCCACCTTCCCCCCGATATTCAATCCCATATGCCTGTCCCATGCCTTCTTGAATTCCTCCACTGATTTAGAGTTTTAAATCTGAAGAAACAGTTTGTGCAGGGCCTAGCACTGGATCCAGCAACACTTATGCAACTCAGTCAGACATGCTAAAACAACTCATTGGAGGAACAGTTTAATGTGACTTGTACTGTATGTGGTAGCACAGTGCCACCAACTATGTATTTCTTTGTAACACAGGTTGCAAGGGTGCTTCCCCACAGTAAATGAATGAGCCCACCTGTAGTGACACAGAACCTAAATTTTACACTCATTCTCTCACTTATCATTTTTAAGCATGCACTGTATAATTAACAGTAATGTACGGTGACACTTATATAGATATTAAATGTGTAAAAAAACAAATAAGGGACTCTCATTAGTAGGTCTAAGTAATTCTAAAATAGTGTAATAATATAACATTTACATTTTTCTTATCTAATGGGCGGGAGTGTCAGGACCAAAGTTCTGGGAGAAGAGGAATGCAATAGTTAACACAGAAATAAACAATACCCACTGTTCACTCCACACAATGGTATGCCATAACTGCAATTTGACAGTACAATATTTTTACAGTAAATACAGAAGCAGAGCCTTCCTCACTAGAGCACCAGTACATTAAAGGCCATATGGAGAGCACCCACAATATCTGAGGTATGTGCACTTGTGGCTGAAGTTGTAGTCCTGATTTGATGTTAAACGGGGGGTGGTACAGGTGGATAAAGCATGAGGGGTAACCCAGCTAATCTTAAACACAAAAAATGGTGCTGTAGAAAGTATTATTGCAATCTCGTCACTGGGCAGAATTCTGAAGCCATACAGGGATGGCCAGATATCTTTCTAACTATCGCTATGATATACTCCGAACACTGTAGAGTAGGACCTTGTTTGTGTAATCACAAGCTGAAGTTGTCAGCAACAGAAACAGTCACTCTGGACCCTCCTACTTGATAAGCTGGTTGGCTACGTAGCTAGAATATGAAACAGTGAACACATTGCATGTCTGGTATTATATTAGTGCAAGCTATGCAGAAATCCTTTTTGTAGGCAACATTTCTTAACAAACCTCTTCATCCCAAAGTGAAACTTTTCTTCACCTGCCTGAATGAAGGATATTCCACAAGACAATTGTAACTGAGCCCCATTACCAGGACAAGTCCTGGCAACAGATCTATGAGAAGGTAGCTAACCTCACTCACAGAAAAGAGCTATAGGCAAGGCAACCCCTGCTCCACAAGTATTGCAGCCCTGCAAAGGCACTTCGGGGAGCTCTGGAATTGTTTGGTAGGGATTTCAGGATCTTTTAAGGGAAATTATGAGCAGATAAAAAATTACTCTTCTGTCTGTCTCAAGCAAATCTGAATGGTAGGTTGAGCTGTTGGGCATCAGGAAGATTTCCTAATTTTCAAGCACAGTGTCTGAGCCTAGTCCCCCAGCCATAGTCCATTGATACTGGGTACTGGAAGCAGTGAAAATTCTGTAGAAATGATGCTTCAGAAGTAAAGAGATAGGCAGCTGCTCACTTCCTGGCTGTGAGCCAAGGTGAAGCACTACAATTAGGAAAGTGATTACAGACATATGAATAACCAAGTCATTATTATTATAATTATACCTGACCTACCTTCTCAATCTTCTGAATATCTTCTGGCTTTCCCTACTCCCTTAATCCTTAAGAACTTTTGACTGCGGTTTATACTTCTCTTCATTTGATGGATGGGAGTTTATTTTACAGTCCCCACACCTTACAGTATTCATAGCAATTACTATTGCCACACTGTTCTCCATACTGAAGAATAAAAGAAGCTGTACTAGGGTCAGGGGAAGGTTTATATAATTTTTTTTAAAAACATTTCAAAAGAAAACATTGCTGGGTAAAGTGACAGTGGGTCATAAAACTACGTGAAGTTTCACAAAGAACAAAGTTGCTCACATGACACCAACTGTACCAGTGAAGTTTTAGATCACTGCATCTCTAACCATAGCTATCTGGATTCCACCTTCTCTCCAAATTCATTCATGTTGGGTAGTTTAGGGGACATTATAACCCTACTGAGGAGGTGTTAGCCCTTAAAATTGAGGGTTTGATGGTGGTGCTTGGATGGCAAGCAATGTTCACTCTTAAGATATGGTTTAGCAATGACGGCTGAAGGAAGACATGAATATTCTGTGAGAACTGGTTGAACAGTAATTGAAAGGTCTGTGTACCTAGACTTTAGTTTGCAAGATCAAATACCATTAATAACACCAGCCATATACCAGGAACTGCATTATTATTAGCTTTCAGAAATGATTAGCACATTAATGTGTTGATTGAACTATGACTGGTGGCTGTCTGTTAACTAGATTTTAGTCCATTACAAAATTCCATTTAAATAGTTGTATATGCAAGATATTTTTAGTAACAATAATATTTTTGGCAAAATAAATTTCCAGGTGTCTTCAAAAATAATTATATGTCACGATCTTGACATCCATTGTTAATAGAAACATAACAAGATTAAAATAAGGCCTTGTGAGTTCAAATGTTAGGTTTGCTAGTTAAAGAGATTTGAAATTACCACAAAGTAATGAGTTTCAGAATCTTGATGTTTGAGGAATGAGGTTGACTCCTTGGAGTCACTGCCCTCTGAGATACAAAAAATAAAAAATAAAAGTCTAGTGGCATACACCGTATAAATGCCTGAGTATTGTTTAGCTGGACAGTGACTCTGAAACACAGAGCAGTGTAGTATTACAGCCCCTTCTACTGAGTGTTACTATATGTGTAGGTACAGGAGTTGAAGTGTGGTGATCACCAGATGAATTAAGTGGAGAACAATTTACACATGCTGAAAACTTTTTATAGTAATTTTACATTTATAGATTACCCATACTCTATAGTTTACTACAGACCGCAGACCATATAATAACATTCATAACTGCATAAGAAAACAGAGCAGTGATCCACCGTATGTGTGGGATGGGTGCCAGTGATGACAGAAATACATTAATTCTACAGTATAACACATGAAGTTTACAATTCTTCATTTGTAGGATTGGATATGATATTTTATTAAGCACAATTCGCAACCCGGAATGCTGTACAATACCAAAATACATTCAATAATATCAATATATTAATAAATATATATTCCCAAAATATGTTGTTTGTGCGGAAGCATCAATGATAAAAAGAATGATTTTAAGAAATTAGGCTAGAGTGGTCAGAGCTAAAGTGCAATTTCTAGACAGCTGCATTCAAGTGATCCAAACTCTGAAAAATTTGGATAGACAATGAAAATAAGTTTCACATGACTGAGGCTGCAACTGAGAATGGCCTGTCCTCCATCAATTTTATTTAATCTAGAGTGAAATATCAAACAAAGTTAATGATCCATAGATAAAGGATACTGCCTAGTGAGTGTGTTTGTATGGGGGGAGGTGAAGGAGGTCAGACACTGACAAAAATGGTATAGGTGTAGCAAAACCTGTTTAAGTCCTTGAAGGTCACAAATACCCTTTAGTCAATCTTTGCCAAACAGGCACTCAGGAAAAATTGTGCAGTACTAGGGTGATATGGTCTGACCGCCTGTGTGGTCTAATGCAGGTAATGAAATCTCTACTGCCAGACTACCAACAAGAGTCTTATGTAAGGATGACACTGAAAAGCAGGATATTTATCTTTAAAATAATCTTGGGAAGCATAGCAAATAAAAATGCTAACACATTTTAAACTTTTAAACCAGATACATTGGGCCTGATCCACTAAGGTGTATGAACTCTGCAGAAAAGTCATGGAACCAATGCAAGCGCAAATGCAGTACATAGCAACTGCACACCTGGCTGTATGAACATAGAAAGTGGATTAAATGATTTGCAAATCATCATGTGTTTTGGCACAAGCAGATAAGGGACCAGATCCAAGGATACTGTTCAGTGTCCACAGACCACCCCTTGATTCCATCATATAGTGAGCTGGAATGTCCCAAGTGGATCCAACAGGGAAATGTCAGCTGGATAGCAGCACAGGGACAGTACAGGCAGGTTCCACCATAGAGCCCATGTTTTCAAACCCAGAGCTGGTGTGTATGTCACTGTTCTAATGACCATTGGGCCTAAGGCCCAAAGCTGGTGGTTGTGGATGTTTGGTACATCAACACCCATGGATGCAAAAATCATGGGTGGATTCAGTCATCCTTACTACTGTGGTCACCCACCATTTATAGGCCGTGGTTGGCACCAGTGTCTTGAGTGGACAGCCCACTCATAAACCAGTGGTGTGGGAGACCATCCAGATCACTGTGAACACAGCTGTCAGTACTCAAAGAACAATCATGGCAATAGAGTACAAGTGTCACAGTCTCCATGGCAACATTAAGAAGAAGCTGTTCCTCCATTGGTAGGTCCATTGTGGCTAACATCTTTAACCAGTAATCAATTGTAAGAGAGGAGCTTGATGTAAACACCCTAAAGAGTTTTGTACTGCACTACATGATATATACGGTATTGTGATGACCACAGGAGTACACAGTAGTGGCATTCTTACACCAACAGATGAGGACTCATCTTCTAATTCAGATGACAAAGGGACTAATAACCAGTTGAATACAAAGCCAGATCCTAATGAATACCGTTGTCCTAGACCAGCAGTGAGCGTGGGACAAGTGGCACCACTAGAAATGTCACTGAAAGGGGGCAATCCTTGGATGTTAGTGCCCTGGCCTGGGGTCAAAGTTACAGTGGTCAGATGAGTCTCTAATAACATCCACTAAGACTGAGAAAACAAAATTAGAGATTGCTATGGTACAGTAAGTGAGTGTCAGATTTAATTCTTGATTTTTTTAAATGTTTATAGTTTTTGACACCACATAATTACATCAGTAACAAATGTTTCGTAAAGTATTGTACACATGGTCCACATTCAGTACTACTGCCAGAAAGTCACATTTCTTTTCTGTTTACATTATACACATTTTATGTGACTAGCATGGTTCCTCATTTATTATAAGGGGGAACACATGCTATACACATGAGGGGTATATAATGTAGATAGAAAAGCAGTGTTATTTGATTTATAAAAAGCAAAGGGAAATTATTTTGATATGTTTAGGGATGTAACAATTTCTGGCAGGGAAACTAAAGCAAAGAGGGTGAAAAATTGTATTGGTGTTGGGAGGGATGGTGCTGATACAGGGACTGCATTAGGAGAGTGGATGTTGGGTCAGCTGAGGGATATAGAGGGGTGGGACACAGTATGGGGGCAGGGGCACGGGAATAGGCTGGTGGGGCAGGAGGCATCGGGGATATGCAAGGTAGGGTAAAGGTTCAGAACCAAGGCCAGGATAATGGGAAGCATCTGGGGCTGAAACATAAAAAAGGGGGCTGGGTCATAGTTCTGGGAGACTCAATACTAAAAGGGATGAGATGGGGAGGGAAAAGTGAATGGTATAGCTGCATCAGGGTGGAGTGCATGCCAGGAATGACAGCAGGAAGGGTGAGAGAGGTTATTCTTAAGAATGCAAAAAGGGTGGGGGAGAAATCTCATATCTGGGTGCACTTGGGCATGAATGACTTGGAGGGTAACACAGTCAAGGAGGTACAGGAGAGATTCATGGAACTTGGGAAGCTGTGTGAGGAGGCAAGGAGTTCCATGGCTTTCTCAGACTTTCTCCCAGTACCCAGAACAAGTGCTGCAAAAAACTGAGAATAGAGGAGTTTAACACATGGCTGGGCGCCTGGTGTCAGACCAAAAGTTACAAGATGGTGGGGGAATGGGATAGAACTTGGGATAGCAACACCCTGTATGCCAAGAACAGGTTACACTTGAGCAGTGAGGGCTCTGGGGTCTTAAAACAGAGACTGGGGAAATACATAGCATCCAAGTGAGTGCGACTTAAACAAGGTCTCCGGATTGGGGAGCCAAACAGGCTTACCCCCATACCAAAAGAAAAGGAGCAGGGGAGGGTTCATACAGTGTTGCTAATAATGGTATTCAGAAGGAGAAGTATGGGAAGAACACATACTGGAGATTAGTCTACTTGAATCCGAGGAGCCTGGGGAACAAAGCAGCTGAGTTGCAGGCTCTGATGGAAGAGGGGGAGGTGGACATAGCTGCCATCACTGAAACATGGGCCACCCAATACCAGGACTGGGACCTGGTGATCTCGGGTACAGGCTATACTGAAGGGATAGGGAAAAAGGGAAAGAAGGTGGGGTATCTATTTATGTGAGGGAGGGGATAATGTGTGCCAGGGAGAAGGGGGAGGAGGGTAGAGCAGAGAAATTATTAATATAATTCCAGGAATTGAGGAACAAGATACCTAGGATGGGGGTGGTGTATAGGCCACTGTCTCAGGTGGAGGACTTGGACAGAGATCTAGCAGAGCAGATAAGAAAGGTCAGACGAAATGGTAACACCGTGATCGTGGGGGACTTCAATCTGTTAGGGGTAGATTGGAGTACCCCAGCCACCTTGAGCATAAAGGAGCAGGTCCTCCTGGATGCTTTCCAGGACAGCTTCTTGGTACAGATGGTAAATGAGCCAACCAGGTCAGGTAACATACTGGACCTCGTATTGACTAATGGGGAGTCTGTCAGAGAGCTGGTGGTGCAGGATCCACTGGCAGAGAGTGACCACCACTGTGTGGTTCTCACTTAACATGGGCAAGGAGGCTGCAGGAACAGGGACCAGGGTGTTGAACTTCAGGCGAGCTGACTTTGGTAGGATGGGGGAAATACTGGCCAGAATCCACCAACACATGGATGCTAATTGAAATGGGAAGTTATCAAGATAGGGCTCTCGGAGACCACTAGCTCTTGTACTGGGACACAAAGCAAAAAAACTAGGTCCAAAAAACCAAGTTGGTTAAGTGAGGAGGTGTTGGATAAGGTGATGGCAAAAAGGGCAGCCTTCAGAAGATTCAAGAGATCCAATTGGGGGGAGCATAGGGAGGAGTACCTGAAGAAATTAAGAGAGGTGACCAGAGTAGTCAGGGCAGCCACAGCTTTAAGACAGCTTAGGCTGGCACAGGGTATCAAAGAAGGGGGAAAAGGATGTCTTCAGGTACATAAGGGAGAAAAGGAATTGCCAAGATTAAATTGTAAGGATCGAGAAGGATAGGGGTGGGCAGAGAAAGGGGCAGATTAGGTGGAAGGGCTCAATGAATACTTCTGTTCTGTATTTACTAAGGAAAAGAATGGGTCGCTGCCTCAGGGGTTAAGAAAGGTAGGCACGGGGGGGCAGGGATGACAGATGGGGTAATCTTAGCAGGCAGGGTACTGGAAGGCCTAAGGGCACTGTGTGCAGATAAGGCACCTGGCCCAGATGGCATACATCCCAGGTACTGAAGGAGTTGGAGGAGATCCTTGCAGAGCCATTAGCAGACTTGTTCACTACCTCTCTGGGAATGGGGTGCATACCCCAGCACTGGAGGATGGCTTACATGGTGCCTCTCCACAAAAGCAGACCAAAGGATGAACCAGGCAACTATAGACCAGTAAGCCTTACATCCATTGTAGGGAAGTTAATGGAGATGATTCTTAAAGAGAGGTCGGTAACCTTTCTAGAAGGTAGTGGGATCCAAGACGGAAAGCAACATGGGTTTGTCTCTGACAGATCCTGCCAGACCAACCTGGTTGACTATTATGACTGGGTGACTAGGGCACTTGAAAAGGGCCATGAGGTGGATGTCCTCTGTCTGGATTTTAGCAAGGCCTTTGATTCAGTGCCACATGGGAGGCTGATTAGCAAGTTGGGATACCAGGGAGCAGGAACAAAGATGGTGAACTGGGTCAAGAACTGGCTGCAGGGGAAGCAGCAGAGGGTAGTGGTGGGAAGGGAACTCTCATCTCCAAGGGCCATGACTAGAGGAGTACCGCAGGGCTCAGTACTGGGCCCAGTGTTGTTCGGCATATTCATCTCTGACATCTCTCATGGTATTAAGAACAAGATTAGCCTTTTTCTGGATGACACGAAGATCAGTGCTGTGGTGGATGACACAGTAGGGTAACAGGGGCAGCAGGATGATCTGGCTTAACTTGAGTACTGGTCAGACACATGTCAGCTGGGGTTCAATGCAAAGAAGTGCAAAGTCATGCACTTGGGAGCAAGGAACCCAAGGAGGTGTTATCAGTTGGAAGGGGTACAGATAGCCACTACAGAGGAGTAGAAAGATCTTGGGGTGATAATAACAGAGCAAATGAATCACTCAGCACAGTGCAGGCAGGCAGCAGCTAAAGCCAATAAGATACTGTGGTGTATTGCTAAAGCTATCACCTCCAGGAGAGGGGGGAGGTAATCCTGCCACTGTACAGGTCATTGGTGAGGCCGCACCTAGAGTACTGTGTGCAGTACTGGAGCCCGTACTTATGGAAAGATGTTAAATTACTGTAGGGGGTCCAGCGCAGAGCAAAAACAGGATGATCCTGGGATTGGAAAACAAACCCTATGAGGAGAGGGTGAGGGAACTGAACATGTATTCGCTGGAGGAGAGGAGGGATAGGTGAGGTATGATAGAGACCTTTAAAATATGACGGGTATAAACAAGACTGGTACAGAGCGGATTTATAAGTTAAAGGGAGGGGGAGGGACACTGGGGATGGTCTGAGATAGGAGGTGGAAGAATTAGAGAGAAATGAGGAGGTATATTTTCATGGAAAGGGTGGTGTCTATGGAATGTGCTGCCCAAAGAGGTGGTTTCCATAAGTTGGTAAACAGTTTAAGAGGATGGGACAAAGTGAGGGAGGTCACCGTTATGTGGGTAGGGGAGGGTGGGGCAGCTGCAGACATGGCCTACCTAGACTTTAGCAAGGCATTTGACACAGTCACACACAAAGATTAATAGTCAAATTAACCAGCCTTGGAGTGGGTCCCAGGGTGGCAGCCTGGGTAAAACATTGGCTGGACAACAGGACACAGAAGGTAATTGTAAATGGAGTCCTCTCTGAAGAAAGAGGGGTTACTAGTGGGGTACAGCAGGGTTCAGTACTGGGTCCAGTCCTTTTTAATGTCTTTATAAGTGACACTGCAGAGGGTCTGGAAGGAAAAGTATGCCTCTTTGCAGATGACACAAAGATCTGCAACAGGGTTGATACACAAGGAGGCGTGGAAAGGATGAAAAGGGACTGGGCAAGGTTGGAGAAAAGGTCAGAGGTATGGCAGCATGGATTCAATGCAAAGAAGTGCAAAATAATCCACCTGCAAAATAAAAACCCAGGAGAAGATTACACAATGGGGGGGGGGAGGTAGTAACAACAAAAATGGAAAGAGACCTGGGGGTAATCATATCAGATGACCTTAAGGTTAGCAAGCAATGTGAGAAGGCAGTAGGGAGGGCTGGGGGGATACTGGGATGTATAGGGAGAGGCATCACCAGCAGAAAGCAGGAAGTTGTTATCCCCCTGTACAGACAGTTGGTGAGACCCCATCTGGAGTACTGCATCCAGTTCTGGAGACCTCGTCTCCACAAGGACATAGACAGGATGGAGGCAGTTCAGAGGAGGGCAAATAAAATGATGGAGGGTCTGCAAGAGAAGCCATATGAGGAGAGACTGAAGGAGCTTAATATGTATACCCTTGAGGAAAGGAGGGAGAGTGGGGACATGATAGAAACGTTTAAGTACCTCAGTGGAATCAACAAAGTCCAAGAGGGTAGCATCTTTCAGAAAAAGAGATGTGCAAGAACAAGGGGACACAATTTGAAGATAGAGAGGGATGGCTCAGGGGCAATGTGAGGAAGTATTTTTTCACAGAGAGGTTGGTGGATGCATGGAACAGCCTTTCTGAGGAGGTTGTGGGGTCTAAAACTGTGGGAGAATTCAAGAATGCATGGGACAGACATAGGGCAATTTTTGTGGGGGGTAGGAAGAAATAGGCTGTTGGTTAAATAGGATCTGCAGCTTATACTCTATCTGGGGAAATGGGCACACTTGGTGGGCCAAGTGGTCCTTATCTGCCATCAGTGTCTATGTTTCTATGTTTCCATGTTTCTAAAGGATGGCTAGCTGGACACTCGAGCAAACTTGATAGACCGTGTGGCCTGCATCTGCTGGCAGTTTCATATGTTCATATACAGATATATTGTGTCACTTCAAAATAGCCATTTCTTGCAGTGGGATTGTATGTGTACCTTGTGTGCAATATTGATCATATTCTTTTCTTTTTTTTTTTTTATTTTATTTATTTATTTATTTTGTTAACTGGGTAGGCCCACTGAGGCTCAAGAAACCCTTTCTCAGGGGTGACCCAGAGTTAATAACAGAGACCAAGCAGAAATTACGGAGTCAAAATCTAAAGAAAAATGATTAGCAAAATACATACAGTTGTTCAAAGAGTCCAGGAACAATACAATTATTAATAATAGACACTATATCCACAGGGGCACCAATAATTAGCAAAAGCAGTGCATTTACAAAAGAGCTAACAAACAGGTCAAGCTATAGCATGCCACAGGCTGAATAATCAGAAACAAACAAACAATAAACTGCCACAAATCAAAGGATGAGCAATATCTAGAATAAGTCAAGAAAAGACACAGTCCAGCAGATAGGTTCACTGATAGCAACTGCACTGCACTACAGCAGGACAACATTAAGACCAGTTTTGAATCATCCAAGTGATAAACAATTCTGCAGGGATGCTGGAAAGGAGTTCCAGATGGAGGAGGCTGAGGTGGCAAAGGATGTATTGCCCACTCTGGACCTCATCTTGAGCGCCTCTAGTAGAATCCTGCTAAAAGAATGCAGAGTTCTCCTTGAGGATCTTATTACCAGGATATCACAGAGGCTAGAGGGAGGGGAAATGCACTTGACTGCTTTGAAGGCCAGGCAGAGGAGGGGGTACTCCAGACAACCCTTCACAGAAGGCCAGATTAATGAGTGAAAGACATCACAGTGATGCTCCCTGGGTGGGGCTCCAGGGGCAACATTTTATCATAGATGATTTTGAGCTTGTTGATTTCAGAGCACCTCAGGGACCAGAGAATGGGAGCACAATATTGCAGGAGGGGAAGCAGAGTACAATAGGCAATGACTAGCCATGAGTCCTTGGTGAGGTAATTACCTAGGTGGCAAAGAATTGCAATATTTTGACTGAGGGACTTGGAAACATGATCAGTGTGGGTTCTAGAGGAGACTTTCTGGTTCAAGGACACCCTGAGGTATTTGATAGACTCAACCACCACAATATGAGGTCCAGAAATGTGGAGATGGTTAACAAGTGCTGCCTAGCTCCACTCAGGTTTCTAGGGCCAAACAGGATCACTTGGGTCTTCTTGGCATTTGGGACCAATTTGTTTGCAGAAAACCACTTTCCAAGTTCTAGGAGCTCACCCGTGAGCTGTGTATTGATAAGGTTGGGAACAGCAGAACATTAGTAAAGTACAGCATCGTCAGCATAAAGCTTTAGGTTAGACCCTCAACAGTTGCCAGGCATGTCATTGAAAAAAAGGAAGAACACTATAGGGCACAAAATGAAGCCCTGAGGGACACCATCAGTGATAGGTCTTTTCAAGGATTACGCACCCTTCAATCTCATCAGCTGAGACCTGTTAGTCATGTAGTGGGAGAACCATCAAAGGGATAGGTTATCAAGGCTGAACGGCTTTAGCTTTTCTAACAAAAGACCGTAGTCAAGACCACTGATTTTCGATGACTAAAATTATATAATTCCATTTTCAAGATTTGAGATTCGGGGATCGTACTGTCACTGTTTTAGTATGTGTAATAATAGACAGAATAAAAGAAGGATTAATATAGAGGAAACTTAATAAATACAAATTAAAATAGTACAGATGGCAAATTAAAGAAAAAAAGAACAAATTCTATAGCTTTATTGACCTGATATAAAATGTCAAATTCCATGAAATTCTGTTTTTACCTGTGTGCACACAGTACATATTCAAGAATTGTACTGGGTTTCTGGTAAAAGCCGAAACCAGTGGCCTTGATCATGGTTAAACAAATTGAAGGCTTTGGTGAGGTCTAAGAAGACAACACCAGTTAGAAGCCCCTTGCCCATGGCACCCAGAATGTGTGTTGTATGTTTTACAAGGGAAGTGTAAGTCCCATGGTACTTTCCAAAACCATACTGCCTGTTGGTCAGCAGGTGTCTCTGCTCAAAGTAGTACTGGAGCTGATTATAAACTAGTCTTTCCTATAAACTGGCAAGGTAGCTAAGGAGGAAGATGGGGCAGCAATTTTCTACAGGTTCTTTGTGACCACTCTTGTGCACTGGTACCACAAGTGCAATTTCCCAGCATTCAGGACTGTTTGATTACACAGATTACCACACACACATTGAAAACGTGTAAATTATGTCATGAAACATCAGTTACTGATGTAGAGATATAGTGGCAAAAAATATAAAAATAAAGAATTAAATCAGTCCCTCACTTAGGAGTAGTAGTCTCTAATTTTATTTTCTTTCCACTAGAAATGTGTCATACACCACAGGGTATCATGATACACCCATATGATTAATACTGTGCTGCCTACCAGTACGAAGCACTTAGTAATTTTATGTCACAGTTTGTTTTATGACAAACTAGAGTAGTTGCAATTGGATTATATTGGTTCCTGCTGTGTGCTGCAAGATAGCACTGTATCACTGGCTGATACTTTGATACTGCACTTCATTCTGAGGGGCAGTACTGTCCATGCTTTATTTATGCAGGTACAAATGCCAGTACACCTCATGTGGGGCCATATATGGACATCATTGATATCTTGGATACTGGCACCATACAAGACAATAATATGGGAATGATAATACCACTATCATGAACACCATCACAGGTGGACATCAGCAGCACACAGACCAATAGCATAATGCAAACTATCCACACAGTGTGCAACAAACACCCCCATAATATTAAAGGAGACAAGTCAGAGTGTTCCCCCTCCATACCTATGCTACCACCATCCACAGAAACACCACTGAACACTAGAGACACCATCATACTAGTTAACTCACCAAATACTGTTCTAGATACCACTCTCTGGACAACAGCACTGACACAGTCATACTTAGGCACTTCAAGGGCCTTGTCCACACTAACAATAACAAGAGACAGAGGCTGCTTTGGAAGTACCAAAAAATTAGGCCGACTGAACAGCAACAGCTGAGTGCAGCATGGACCATCCATGAGTAAATGCCAGCTGTGGACAGAAGTCTGGTGTAGGTGCACAGTGCTAGATGCAGCATACACACTGAGTTGGCCAATGTGCTTACTTACTGTAGTTACAGCAGTTGCCATCCAACAGGTGGTAGAAGCGCAGCTTCGATCGCCTAGTTTTTGATTTTCTTGCAGTAGTAAGATGGCAGCTACAGTTTCTCTCAGTTAAGCAGATGTCTTAATTCTGAAATACTTTTAGCTTTAAGTTAGAATTTTTCAGTTTTCCCAAAGGTTCAAAAGGTGTATTACTTGACTTATCATACTTTACAATAAAAGATCATATATAAATTCACGTAATACAAACATACTCTGTTACAGTCATTCATTATTGAATACACTTTATTATAGTATATACAGTTGTAGTCAGGAAAGTTTTCAGAAGAGATTTTCAGTAGTAGTGTTGTACAAATTTATGAACATACACGAATTCCAGTAGAAGTCCCAAATAATCTATCAAGTCTATTTTTGTTGAGCTCATGCATGGTTGCGACCTGTTGCTCCACCCCTTCCTCTGTCACTCTATTCTTCCCTGTGACCTAATCCCACCCCCTTTTAAAAACCCCAACTGATCTTTGATTTACTATCTCCTTTGGAAGTGCATTTCACCCAGCCAATGCTCCCCCTGTTATGAGGTGTCTCCAGGAATCCTTCCTGTATCTCACCCCCCCCACCACCAATTTGTAGCTGTGCCCATATATCTTCTAATTTTTACTTATGCTAGAGATAACCATGGTCAACCTTGTTTATGCCTTCAAAGCATGCTGTTTAAGTGTGCTGTTTTATCGTACTACCAGTCAGCCGCCTCTCTCATGTGTTTTATTAGCATGATTGTCCAGCTGTCACATAGAAACATAGAATTTGACAGCCGATAAGGACCGCTTGGCCCACCTAGTCTGTCCATTTCCCTAACTAACAGATAAGCTGCAGATCCAAGTTAACCAACATCCTACTTCCTTCTACCCCCCACTAGAATTGCCTTATGTCTGTCCCATGCATTCTTGAATTCCCCCACTGTTTTTGACTCTACAACCTCCACAGGAAGGCTGTTCCATGTATACATAACCCTCTCTTTGAAGAAATACTTCCTCATATTACCTCTGAGCCGTCCCCCTCTATCTTCAAATTGTGCCCCTTGTTTTCGCACATCTCTTTTTCTGAAAGATGCTACCCTCTTGGACTTTGTTGATTCCCTTGAGGTATTTGAAAGTTTCTATCATGTCCCCCCCTCCTTCCTTTCCTCAAGGCTATGCATCTTTAGTTCTTTCAGTCTTTCTTCATATGTCTTCTGATGCAGACCCTGCACCATTTTGGTTGTCCTCCTCTGGACAGCCTCCACCCTGTCTATGTCTTTGCGGAGATGGGGTCGCCAGAACTGTATACAGTACTCCAGATGTGGTCTTACCAACTGTCTGTACAGAGGGTGAACAACTTCCTGTTTTCTACTGGTGATGCCTCTCCCTATGCATCCCAGTGTCCCCCCAGCCCTCCTTACTGCCTTCTCACATTGCTGGCCCACCTTTAGGTCATCTGATATGACTACCCCCAGGTCCCTTTCCATTTTTGTTGTTGTCCGTATCTCATTCCCCATTGTGTACTCTTCCCCTGGGATTTTAATTTCCCAGGTGCATTACTTTGCACTTATTTGCATTGAATCTAAGCTGCCATACATTTGACCATTCCTCCAACCTTGCCAAGTCCCTTTTCATCATTTCACCCACACCTTGTGTATCAACCCTGTTGCAGATCTTTGTGTCATCTGAAAAGAGACATACTTTCCCTTCTAGTTCCTCTGCAATGTCACTTATAAAGACATTAAAAAAGGACCGGCCTCAGTACTGGACCCTGTGGTACCCACCAGTAAACCTCCTTTCTTCACTGTGGACTCCATTTATTATTACCTGCTGTGTCCTGTTGTCCAACCAGTGTTTTACCCAGGCTACCACCCTGGAACCCACTCCCAGGCTGGCTAATTTTTTTATTAATCTTTTGTGCGGGACTGTGTCAAATGCCTTGCTAAAATCTAGGTAGGCCATGTCCACAGCCCCTCCCTGGTCTACTGCTTTGGTCACCCAGTCAAAGAAATCCATTAGACTTGTCTGACATGACCTTCCTGCTGTGAATACATGCTGTCTTGGATCCTGTGCCCCACTGGCCTCTAGGTACTCAGCAACTCTTTCCTTCAGAAGTGATTCCATCATTTTCCCTACCACTGAGGTCAAACTGACAGGTCTGTAGTTTCCTGCCTCTGTCTTGCTCCCACTTTTGTGAAGGGGAATCACATCCACCTTCCTCCAGTCCTCAGGTACAACACCATCCTCCCGTGATTGATTAAAAAGTGTAGTTAGTGGTGTTACTAGTTCTTCCCTTAGTTCTTTTAGAATTCTGGGGTGAATCCCATCAGGCCCCATTGCTTTATCCACCTTCAGTTTTAAGAGTTCTTTCAGAACCCTTTCTTCTGTGAAAGGACTAATATCAAGCCCCCTATTCAGAGTGCTTCTATTGACCAGATTAGGTATTTCCCCCTGCTTTTCCATTGTGAATACTGAACAAAACTATTCATTCAGTATCTCTGCTCTCTGCCCAACCACCTTCCTCTTTGTTCAGCCTCAGTATCCCTGCCTTAGTCTTTCTTTCTTCCATAAGGTACCTATAAAAGGTTTTATCCCCCTTCTTAACCGAGTTGGCTATCTTTTTCTCAGTTTTGGCCTTTGCTATTCTGACTGTCTTACCGCTTCCTTTTGTTTTAACTGGTACAGTTCTCTGTCTTGCTCCTTCTGTGATTCCTTATACTTCCTGAATGCTATCTTTTTCTCCCTTACCTTCCTCACCACTTCTTTTGAGAACCATAGTGTTTTTTTCTTTCATTTTGATTTGTTTATTTGCTTCACACAAAGGCTTGTTGCCTCTGTGATGGCAGTTTTGATGTTTCCCCATTGTTGCTCCACTTCACCTTCTTGCCTGTTTGCTGGTACTTTTCTGAGGCACTCTCCAATTTTGACAAAATCAGCCTTCCTGAAGTACAGCACCTTTACTTTTGTGTGGCTTGACTCTACAGATAAGTTTATCATGAACCACACTGTTTGGTGGTCACTTGTTCCCAGATGGCTACCCACTTCAAGATCAGAGATCCTCTCTCCATCCCCATTGGAGAGTACCAGGTCTAAGATTGCAGTCTCCCAAGTGGGTTCCAAAACTAGCTGTCTGAGGCATGACCCCTGTAGGGCATCGAGAATGGCCCTGCTCTTGGATGTGCCTGCAGCAAAGGTGCTCCAGTCAACATCTGGCATATTCAGGTCCCCCATCAGCAATATCATCCCTTTCTCTGCCATCCCAAGGATGCATTCTATCATTTTCTTGTCCATTTCCTCCCCTGAGACGGGGGTCTGTATACAACCCCTGTGCGGATTGAGGAGCCATTTCCAGTCTCCAGGGCATCCCACAGTGCCTCCTCTCCTCCCTGTTTACCCTTTAGTTCTGTTGCTTTGATCCCTTCCCTTACATAGAGAGCTACTCCTCCTACTCTTCTTCCCTCCCTGTCCCTCCTATAGATTGTGTACTCTGGTATGTTGACATCCCAGTCATGCCTCTCTGTGTACCATGTTTCTGTGACTGCCACAATATCCAGGCATCCCTCTTCCATCAAGGCTACCATTTCAGGGAGCTTTTTACCTAGACTATGGGCATTGGTACGCATTACCCTCCATTTTTTTATGGCTTTATTTCTTTTTGCCCCATCCCTGTCCCTACTGCCTTTGTCTTTTTCCCCATTTACCCCTGCCCTTCTCCCTAGTGATTGCTCTATCTTGGTGTTTACCTCACTAATTACCCTGAGTTTTGGGGTGGCTAGTATTTCCCTTCTCCTCTTCAATGCCTCCCCCCTTGGCTAGTCTGGTCTGAGGGAGGAGGTTGTTCTGCACTAGCAGCTCAGCAGAAGTCCATAGGCAGCTACTGGTACCATAAAAGAAACACACACTAACACTGTATCTCTCCGTGTGACTGCACTAGCAAAATATGCCCCTTTCTTACTATCCTCCCATAAACTGGTTGGATTCCCTCAGACTTGAGATAAAATTTCACTGTGCTATATGCTAGTAGCCTAGAAGAGGAAATATTTGACAGCAGCTAAATGAAAATCTGCCTGTTTATAGAGAAGCAGACAGAAGTCGTGTGGAGTCACTGCATCTGCTCCCACCACCAAGGATTAAATCCTTGACATGGAACAATGCTGCAAAAATCCTCTTTGTTCTTATTAGAGTACAACTGAGGTCATACTCCTGATCCTGGTGGTTCTTGGATTGGAAAAGGAGAGAGACAGTATTCTTAAGATGACAAAACAAAAGGCTCCACTGATTTGGCAAGATTCTCTGGTGCATATTTTCCCAGACCCTATCTTTACCACTTGTCAGCAGAGATACAGCGAATTTGAATTTTGCCAGAGAAGTGAACGCGAAGTGGGTACTTCACATTGTCACTCCGCTTCACGGAGTGGCCAGCATGAAATGCCCACTTCACCTTGTTGTTATTACTTTGCGTTGTCATTCTGCCTTACGGCGAAGTACGGCAGAGTGACAACAATATTGGCAGCCCCCCACACACACAGTCACTAGAATTAATGTGCATCCCCAAAAGCTACTGTCATCTTGTCTCCAGAAAATTCCCCAGGGCTGACGAAGTGAAATGAGAGAGTAACAAGAAATGCAAAGTCTCCCAGAATTAATGGCACACTCAGTCATCAGGGCAGTTGTCAGACAAAGTCACCAGAATTAATGTGCATCCCCAAAATGCTACTGCTTTGTGTCCAGAAAATTCCGCACTGCTGACAAAGTGAAATGACAGTATAACAAGACATGCAAAGTCTCCCATCTTAGAGATGCAGCGAATTAAAATTCCACCGGTGAAGTACCTGTGAAGTGGACACTTTGTGTTTTCACTCCATTACGCAGAGTGGCCAGCATGAAATGCCCACTTCACCTTGTTATTATGATTGTGACTTCTTGTTGTCATTCCACCTTAACCTGAAGTAAGGAGGAGTGACAACAATACTGGCAGCCCCGGGCCACACACATCACATGGCTTACAGTACTGTAACTCACATGCTGTACAGGAATGCAAATGTTTATGGCTGTAGTTCTCTGATGGCAATGACCTGTATCACAAAACTCCCCAATCTGAAAACTCATATCAATGAGTACAGTGGTGAAGTCTGGAGAGACACTACAAAACAGGCTTACATGATGCAAGTAACTAGTAAAAAAATTAGTTTTGTGATTTGTGATGTTATCGGGAATCGTGACTGTATTCTTGACCGTGAAATATAAATTAATTTTTCTTGGACTTGGAGCTGATGGGCATATTGGGAACATGAATGCCTACGGCTGTACTTCCCTGATGACCTGGCTGTTCACAAAACTCACCAGCCTGAAAACTCATATCAATGGGTACAATGATGAACCCTGGAGAGATACTACAAAACATTAATTTTGTGATTCATGACGTGATCGTGAATTGTGTGCACCATACCAGTATTCTGAAGGGAAGCCAAAGAAACTGTGACTTAAGTAACAGATGGAGATTTGGCCCTAAAGAGATGCAAATGCACGGACAGATTAAGATTGCACTGCGCACTAAAGAGATGCAGACACCAAGGCACAACAACAACACCTAACCAGTGCTCACCATCAGAAATCCAAATTTGGAAAAGAATACCTTTTGCCATTGGGGGGGTTAGTGCACGGCAGTAACAGTCCTCTACTACCAGTAAAGATACCACTAGCAGTACAAAAAATTCATGCAAATGCAGTGGATAGCAGTTTCACACTCCTGCAATTACTCTGTGGCACAATAAATGGTATCTGATTTAATGTCACGCTTGCATCGCACACACACACACTACAAGTAATGCATAGCAAATTGAAAACCTTTAGTAATACAACCAAATGTTTTAAACATACCTCTCAACCTCTTGCCTCAAGAATCAGGGACAAGGCTTAAAAAAATCAGGGACAAAGACCCCAAATCAGGGACACATCTTAAAAACTGGTGCTATTCATTCAGAAAGCTGACAGAATAAAAGGATTTGTGTTAAGATGCATTTTATGAAGTAGAACAAGTATGCTACTTTAATGTTTGACATTAATTTGTGATTTTAATCATAACTGTTCTGTCACAAAAATACAAATTTTACGAGGGACAGAGGAAAATTTTGAGGCAAAATCAGGGACATCCCTGAAAATCAGGGACAGTTGAGAGGTATAGTTTTAAACAAACTGAAATTATACACTGCTGCACCACAACAATCAGCAAAAAAAAATGACAAGAATTACTGAAAATATTACTGTGTGTACATTAACAGTTATACAAGACAAATATAACCAAAACAGAAAGACTGCCTTTTTCTCCCAGTTAATCTACCTACACCACAGATATGCCCCTCCCACAAAGCACAATTCACAGTACACAGATTGACTGTTCTAAATTAACATTAAAAATCCACACACAAACAATAAACACTCGATGATATCAGCACATGTGGGTTTCCTAAAATCGATGTACTAAATTTTGAACAAAAACAAAATGGCTCAAAAAAGCTTTTTTGACAGCTTTTAGAGGATTTGAATGGCAGAGCTCTGAGAGAAAACTGTCTCTATCTTCCACTACACACACACTATACAGAACTGAGGCTGTGCAGAACAATGTAGAGCCCATGTGACCTGCAATCCCATGAAGCACTGCAAATTCACTTTGGAACTCAATAACGATGCGAAGTACATTGATTTCAGTGTTACTTCACCTTAAAATTGGTGGAGAAGTGGTTTGGGGAAGGCGGAGTAATGCAAAGTCATTGTTTTCAATGGACTTCGAGTTCCCCATTATAACACGGAGTACTCTACTTCGCATTGTGGAGCACTTTGCGGATTCCGCGTTACTCTGCTTATCACTTCGCGGAGCGAATTTAGCCCACTTCACCCACCACTACTTGTCAGAGGAGGAAAGGTTTCAATGGGGACAGTCCAATTTGTGGCAACTTATTTATTTATTTATTTATTAAATTTTGGTGACTGGGTAGGCCCACTGAGCCCCGAAGGTCCCTTTTTCAGGGGCAACCCAGGATAACAATACATTTAAGATACAGTGGATACAACATTTGGTTACAGGATTTTACAGGCTTACTTTAGCTGTTACATACTTGGTTATTATCATCATGACACAGTCTTAACTAGAATGCTGCTTGGCTTAGTATTAAGCATGGCAAATTGATATGAAGTTTTCAGAAGGAGAGCTGGAATACACCATTTCCTTTGAATGCCAGCCAGCCTAAAGATCCTATATGGAGGAAAGTTTTTACCAGTTCTACAACCCCACTGCAGCAGCAAAAATTGGTGGAGAAGGTTGAAAGGGACTACTGAGCCCAAGATGGAGGATTGGAGTCCATTGGAGGAGGAGGAGGAGGAGGAGGAAACCTCATGAGGTATGCCCTACTAAAAGACGTTTGGTGAAGGCAGGGAGAGAGCCAGCTATTTAAGTCACATTCCCCTCTGTTAGTGACTTTAAAATATGTAATGTGTAAAAGTTAATATGTTAAACAGCCTTCTATTTTATCCTTAGTCACAGGGCAGAGAGAGGGATCTTCAAAATGGTGTCTTGAATGATGCAGTACATTTTTGAGTTTCTTTTCCCTGGGCTCCCCCTCACAATGTTTCGAGTTTGTGAAGTATTTAGACGGCTGTGTTCCAACATGGAAGTTCATTAAGAGTGACATTAAAAGACCAAACTAAAACTCTGGTGTGCCTTAAAAGAAACGTGGGCTCTGACAAAAACATACCTATAAAACACAGGATACATGAGTTCCGCACTGGTTCTGGCACCTGCTGTACTTTTGGGTTAATCAATGGCAGACCGTAGGGTAGAAATGATTTAACACTCAGCCAAGTGGAATATACAACTTATGGCCCACAACAGTTTAAAAAGTGGGTAATATACTAAAGTTACTAAGTTTTGTTATGAATCTGAATTTATATGGCATCTTAGTTTTAAAGGATCTGCAGAAGTCTGCTCAAGTTTAAAAGTAATCTAGTATTGCAAGTTATTAGGATAGTTGAGCCTAATCAAAGGGTGCACTATGTCTTCCAAGTTTAATGTTGTATCTCCCCTGCTCTTGGCAATAAATAGCCTATCTTAGTAAATATGTTAGCTAAAATACAAAATGTTGACAACCCTTTCATGCTGTTACATGATCAGGAGTATGACCAACACTAACTGTAATAATGAAGTATACAATATGCCTATGTACTTGTCTGTTGAAATGACTTGTATCAATTGAAGTTATGATCAATAAATATATGCTAAAAAATATATAACTGGAGATCAGGGCTGGGTGGGCTGCTAGACTATTGGGGATATGAAATATTTTATTATGCACGTTATATATATAACAGGAGATATGGGGGATTGGGGCTGGGGGGGTGCGATAGCCTCCAGGGACTGCTGTCCATGGAGCTATTGCCACATGGCTGCCCTGCAGCTTGTGGCACACCTTCAGGATGCACTGTCTATTTGCTGCCATGCCAGGGTTGGCACAAGCTGCAGGACTTTGCTATCTGAACCCTACCTGATAGTAAATCGGGCACAGGGTCCCTGGCACACTGATGATCAGCACAAGCTGCATTCAGTGCAGCTTGCTTCAACCTTTGTGAATTAGGCCCCAAGTCTTCTTGTGTGGATTTATAAAAGAGTTTTTCTTTAATCCTTTTTTGAAAGGATTGTGAAATTAGTACTTTATTTAGATAATGGAGCCAGAGAGCCTCATAATGAATCTCAGATAGTGTTGTTTTAAAACATTGAAGACAACATGAAGTCCAGCCCATCTTACACCATTTTACTTTCTCTTCCATGGCCCACAGAGCTGCAAAATTAACCTTTCCATTAATTATTCTGAGCCAATAAGTTACTAATCTCAAAATGACTATTGTTTTAATAGACAACCTATCTTGTTCTGCATGTACTGCACAATTAGGGTGAGATCTTAGGATTTTCAGAAGAGTCTTTTAGTAACTATTATAGGGTTTGTCAATATTATCCATTGCTTGATATCCCAAGTCTTCAGCACCACATAAGCTGATTGAATTTAACTTCATTTCAGCTGCTCTTAGAGCAGGAATTATAGACCAGCCTTCAAATTTAAAATAACATTTCAATAGCCCCTTAGCATTAAGTCTGTTTTGTTGTGCTCCCACATTGTCAATGGGTATTCACAACAACTGGATATAGTGCACCCCTACCAGGGGAATGGCACAGCTCAAGCTTTAGAATGTTGGGCATATCAGCATACCAAGCAGCAGCAACTTCCCAGTTTAGCTGTGCCATTGAAAGGGGAAACAGCTACCTTCATCTTCTGTCAAGATTTTCAAGATTTCAAGATTTTCTGTTGGGGCTGCAATTCTGCATAGTAGGTTGGGGCTGCCATGTTCCAAGGAGCACCCTTAAATTAAAATCATAACTGTTAAGCTGCGGCTTTCAAATTGACTTTTGTTCCATTCCATTTGTGGACTGGGAGCCACTTCTGTTTTAATGGTCTCTGTTTAAAAAAAAAAGGTGCCTCAGGTAGATACTTTTTTGCTTATTCTGGTGTAGTGTACGGTTTCTGGGGTGTTTCCCTCTGCTATTGCGTCGGTTGTTGTTCCCACCCCCAGCTTCAGGTTTCTGTATGGCTAATTAAAAAAAAGGGGAATTTGAATCCTAAAGCTTCTGTCTTGGGGTTTTTGCCTGGTCTCTCGTGACAGTTTACAGACAACTGCCTTGGGCAGTGTTTTCGTTGCTGAGCTGCTGGGAGTTTAGGCACTTGATTTAGTGCTTGTGTTTTCTGTTTTATGGTAATTCTGACCTTTCATTGCCTCATAGGGTCATAGGAGATTTTTTTCCTACCTCAGCCCTCTGAATGCTTTTGCATGGCCGCCACTCAGCCATGGCGACAGTTGGGCACATGCTTCTCCCTCAGCTCCTTTTCCCATGCTGGATTTTTGCATGCCAAATGGTGTACACAGTTGCACATAGTGCATCACATTAGCACAAACAATTGCTTATCTTTTGCATTATGCTAACACACTTGTGCGCCTGCAGGTGTGGGCATGCCTGCACTTATGTCACATAGGATGTTGTGACATCATTCACACTTCTGCTAGTGAACGTGCATGCCTAGACAGCCCACACTAGCCACACTGATCCATGCGGGCAGCTTCACTGGAGAGCCATCAACCCAGGAAAGCTAATAGGGCTAATTATTTTTCTCCTTTTGGCATTATAATTATAAACATATTCTTGGCACCATGGCTTATCAGACACCATTAATTATGAAACAATATAGGCCTGCAAAAGGGTAATGAGGACCTCCCCCATGGTTTCCTATTGATTTCAATATGTTGCTCAGCAGAACATTTTTCTAACGGTTCCCCCAGCTGGTCCTCCCAGCTGGGGAGGGGGGCACCTGGTACTTCGGTTAGCAGTGCAAAGCAGAATTGCAAAAATCACTTTTGCTGCACCTGGGTGATTTTTTTGGCCTTGATGTTCAACAGGACTTTCTAACAGACACACCCGACCCCAAACCAGGCCTCTTCAGGTCGGGGGACCAACACAGGCAAGTCCAGAGGCATTGCAGTGAGAAAAGGCTGCAGAGACAGATGTGCAGGCAGACCCTGACCTTGACTACTTAAAAGATCAGGATGAGGATTTTGGGGATCTTGGGAAAGCTCCTGACCTTAAAAAAATTGCTCTCTGATGAAGAGGACATCCCCTCTGAGGAGAAGGAAGAGAAAGAGGAGCAGACAGAGCCCAGGTCAAATATTCCAATTCCTCCCCTGTTTGACAATAAGTCCTTGTCTTTTTTGCTAGCCAAGGCATGTAGATCCTTACAGCTCAAGGAGGAACAGTCTATAGAGACGGTGGATGTTAATCAAATTCTTTCTACATCCTCCTGTGCTCCAAAGTGTTTCTCAGGTTTTAGTCACTGTGACCAAATTATTGAGCAAGAATGGGCAGGTGTGGATCAGAGAAAGTATCTTCCAAAACCGAATACTATGCCTTTTCCATTTTTAGAGGAAAAATCTCACCGGTGGTATGCCCCTCTGCTGGCAGACAAGGCTGTCTATAATTCAGTCAAACACACCACTCTGCCTATCAAAGGTTCTCTGTCCTTAACAGATTTCCATGACAAATGAGCGGAGACTGCATGTAGGAGAGTCTCTGCCTCTAACAGCACAAACTTACATACCTCTTATGCCTCCTTTACTGTTGCCAGAGTCCTAAACCTGAGGGTCACTTATCTGGGCAGTTTAGTTTCTCCTGAGTCAGAAGGAGCGAGCATTTTGCAGTTGGTTGCCATGGCCTCCGCTTTTCTAGGTGACTGTACAGTGGAGAATTTGCACGTGTCAGCCCATTTGGCCTACCACATTGTATCAGCTATGCGGGGCATATGGCTTAAGCGTTGGCCCGCTGATCAAGCTTCAAAATCTAAGCTATTCAATCTCCCCTTTGAGGGAGGCTTGGTATTTGGTTCTGGCCTGGATACTATTTTAAAGTATACACAGGACAACAAGATCCATCTTCCAGTGTCAAAACAACAGCATAAGGCTACCTCAACCCAAAGGGGTCAAGGTGATGGTCGGCACAGGTAGTCTCGAGGGGAGTTTCATCCCTTTCAAAACTTTGGTTAGCACAGAAAAATTGAGGAGCCTACTCAGGTAACATGGGTTACAGTAACAGAGGGGCCCTGGACAGATGCCGTATTGGAAGCCCAGCCCAAAAGCCTGGTACTTCACAATGAGGGTATGTGGATCTATCCCTGACCTCTTTCATTGGTGGAAGACTACAGGAATTTTACTCAAGATAGGCCCAGATGCCTGTGTTTTGGAAAACTTAGACTCAGGGTATGCCATAACATTTTCTACAGTCCCCTCAAGAGAACAATTTCTGCTGCCCTCAGTCTCCAAGGATGCTGCAAAGAGACAGGCAGTGCCAGAGACCCTGAACCACCTCATTCAAATCAGGGATATTGTACCAGTCCCACCATGCAAGCAAGACCAGGGATTCTACTTGATCTAGTTTGTAGTTCCACAAAAATCAGAGGGTTTCAGGCCCATCCTGGATTGGAAGCATCCGAACAAGTTTGTGCACCACACAACCTTTAAGATCAAGTCCCTAAGGTCAATCACCCGAGCTGTGCAGTCAGAGAACTTTCTAGCTTCTACAGATCTGAGGGATGCCTACCTTTACATTCCAATCCATCAGTCTCACCAGAAGTATCTCAGGTTCTTGATACTGGGACAACATTTCCAGTACAGGGCACTTCCCTTCAGCATTGCAGCAGCCCCCAGGGTCTTCTTGAAGGTGCTTATAGTCCGGGTGGCTCATCTTCGACAGGAAGGGCATCATGTCTATCCTTATATGGATGACCTGCTTATTCATGCACTGATGTTGCGCTTGGCAAGGAGGTCAGTGCTCAGGACTCTGGAGATGCTCCAGTCCCCTACTGGGTCATAATGTCACACGCTTAATACCGTACGACATTATGGCTAAATGGCTACATCATAGTCCGTAACCACTACTGGTGCAAAACCGCATATACTGCTGTAAGTGGTATTGCACCAGTAGTACTCTCCCAGGCAGAGGATATGACCTCTGCTGGGAGTGGGTTCTGCCGAGCAGCTGCCATAAGGACTGAGCCACAGCAGCAAGAACCCAGGCACTGTGTCTGGGACCAGGTTTGATTCCCGGTCCCAGAATCTTTTATTTTGCACATTTCTGTGCACTCTCCAAGTTGAACCCTCCCCAGAGTTGAGAATCTTAGTGGGGAGTCCAAGGGTGCAGCACCCGGCAATGAGGTGTGGGGGTGAGGCCCCTACAGAAAAAAGGCGTATGCCTCATGGCAGAAATCGCGCGGGTATTGGCAGCGCAATTTTGCCATGAGACATATTTTCTTGCTACATTATGACCCCATGTCACTCCAGTCCCACAGCATGGTGGTGAACTGGAACAAAAGCTCTCTTGAGCCATCTGAGACCTAGGGGGCAGTCTTCAACATGGAATAAGGGAAAGTCTTCCTAACACCTTCACAGAAGGAGACTTTGTTGACGTAAGATACTGGCTCAAGATGCAGTCATCAGCCTCTGCCCTCAGCCTGCTATGTATCTTGGGCCTCAGGGCAGCAGCAATAGATCTAGTCCTGTGACTCACTTTTGTATGCAGCCCCTCTAAATGGGATTGCTGATGGCCTGGGATCTGACATCGGAAGATTATCAAGCCAGAATCTTCCTCACCCTTCAGCTATGTGTATGCCTGAGTTGGTGGGTGAATGTAAAGAATCTGAGCCAAGGGATTCCACTAACATAGACATAGAAACATAGAATTTGATGGCAGATACGGACTACATGGCCCACCTAGTCTGCCCATTTCCCTACCTAATGGATAAGCTGTAGACCCTAGTTAAGCAACAGCCTACTTCCTCCTACCCCACACTAGAACTGCCTTATGTCTGTCCCATGCATTTTTGAATTCCCCCATTGTTCTTGACTCTATGACCTCCTCAGGAAGGCTGTTCCATGCCTCTACAACCCTCTCTGTGAAGAAATGCTTCCTCACATTCCCTCTGAGCTGTCCCCCCTCTATCTTCAAATTGTGCCACCTTGTTCTTGCACATCTCTTTTTCTGAAAGATGCTACCCTCTTGGACTTTGTTGATTCCCTTGAGGTATTTGAAAGTTTCTATCATGTCCCCCCTCTCCCTCCTTTCCTCAAGGCTATACATCTTAAGCTCCTTTAGTCTTTCTTCATGTGTCTTCTGGTGCAGACCATGCACCATTTTGGTTGCCCTCCTCTGGACAGCCTCCACCCTGTCTATGCCTTTGCGGAGATGGGGACTCCAGAACTGTACACAGTACTCCAGATGTGGTCTTACCAACTGTCTGTACAGAGGGCGAACAACTTCTTGTTTTCTACTGGTAATGCCTCTCCTTATGCATCCCAGTATCCCCCCAGCCCTCCTTACTGCCTTCTCACATTGCTGGCCCACATTTAGGTCATCTGATATGACTATCCCCAGGTCCCTTTCCATTTTTGTTGCTGTCAGTATCTCAGCCCCCATTGTGTACTCTTCCCCTGGGTTTTTATTTCCCAGGTGCATTACCTTGTGCTTCTTTGCGTTGATTCTAAGCTGTCATACATTTGATCATTCCTCCAACCTTGTCAAGTCCCTTTTCATCCTTTCCACCCCACCACGTATCAACCCTGTTGCAGATCTTTGTGTCATCTGCAAAGAGACATACTTTCCCTTCTAGTCCCTCTGTAATGTCACTTATAAAGACATTAAAAAGGACCGGGCCCAGTACTGAACCCTGTGGTACCCCACTAGTAACCCTCCTTTCTTCACTGTGGACTCCATTTACTATTACCTGCTGTATCCTGTTGTCCAGCCAGTGTTTTACCCAGGCTAACACCCTGGGACCCACTCCCATGCTGGCTAATTTGTTTGCTAATCTTTTGTGTAGGACTGTGTCAAATGCCTTGCTAAAGTCTAGGTAGGCCATGTCCACAGCCCCTCCCTGGTCAACTACTTTGGTCACCCAGTCAAAGAAATCAATTAGATTTGTCTGACATGACCTTCCTGCTGTGAATCCATGCTGCCTTTGGTCCTGTGCCCCACTGGCCTCTAGGTACTCAGCAATTATTTCCTTCAGCAGTGATTCCATCATTTTCCCTACCACTGAGGTCAAACTGACAGGTCTGTAGTTTCCTGCCTCTGTCTTGCTCCCACTTTTGTGAAGGGGAATCACATCTGCCCTCTTCCAGTCCTCAGGTTCCACACCATCCTCCCATGATTTATTAAAAAGGGTAGTCAGTGGTGTTACTAGTTCTTCCCTTAGTTCTTTTAGAATTCTGGGGTGAATCCCATCAGGCCCCATTGCTTTATCCACCTTCAGGTTTAAGAGTTCTTTCAGAACACTTTATTCTGTGAAGGGACTAATATCAAGCACCCTATCCAGAGTGCTTCTTTTGACTGGATTAGGTATTTCCCCCTGCTTTTCCATTGTGTATAATGAACAGAAGTATTCATTCAGTATCCATGCTTTTTCACTGTCACTCTCTGCTCAACCATCTTCCTCTTTATTCAGTCTCAGTATCCCTGCCTTAGTTTTTCTTTGCTCCCTAAAGCACATATAAAAGGTTTTATCCCCCTTCTTAACTGAGTTGGCTATCTTTTCCTTGGGTTGGGACTTTGCTATTCTGACTGCCTTCCCCGCTTCCTTCTGCTTTAACTGGTACAGTTCTCTGTCCTGCTCCTTCTGTGTTTCCTTATACTTCCTGAATGCTATCTCTTTCTCCCTCACCTTCCCCGCTAATTCTTTTGCGAACCATAGAGGTTTTTTCCTTTCGTTTTGATTTGTTTATTTGCTTCACACAAAGGCTAGTTGCCTCTGTGATGGTGGTTTTAATGTTTCCCCATTGTTGCTCCACCCTACCTTCTTGCCTGTTTGCCAGTGCTTTTCAGAGGCACTCTCCCATTTTGACAAAATCAGCCCTCCTAGAGTACAGTACCTTCACTTTTTTGTGACTTAACTCTACAGCTAAGTTTATCATGAACCACACTGTTTGGTGGTTGCTTGTTCCTAGATGGCTACCCACTTCAAGATCAGAGATCCTCTCTCTGCCCCCATTTGAGAGTACCAGGTCTAAGATTGCTCCCTCCTGAGTAGGTTCCAGAACTAGCTGTCTGAGGCATGTCCCCTGTAGGGCATAGAGTGTGGCCCTACTCTTGGATGTGGCTGCAGCAAAGGTGTTCTAGTTAACATCTGGCATATTCAGGTCCCCAATCAGCAATACCTCCCCTTTCTCTGCCATCCCAAGGATGCCTTCTATCATTTCCTTGTCTATTTCCTCCCCTGAGATGGGGGTCTGTATACAACCCCAGTGCAGATTGTGGAGCCATTTCTAGTCTCCAGAGTGACCCACAGTGCCTCCTCTCCTCCCTGTTTACCCTTTAGTTCTGTTGCTTTGATCCCTTCCCTTACATAGAGAGCTTCTCCTCCTCTTCTTCCCTCCCTGTCCCTCCTGTAGATTGTGTACCATGGTATGTTGACATCCCAGTCATGGTTCTCTGTGTACCATGTTTCTGTGACTGCCACGATATCCAGGCATCCCTCTTCCATCAAGGCCAACATTTCGGGGAGCTTTTTAGCTAGACTATGGGCATTGGTACTCATTACCCTCCATTTTGTTATGGCTTTATTTCTTTTTGTCCCATCCCTGTCCTTACTGCCTTTGTCTTTTTCTCCATTTACCTGCCCTTCTCCAAATGGACTGCTCTATTTTGGTGTTTACCTCACTAACCACCCTGATTTGTTTGGGGGGGCTAGGATTTCCCTTCTCCATTTCAGTGCCTTCCCCCTTGGCTAGTTTAAATGCTTGCCAATGAAGTGTTTAAACCTATCACCTAGGATTCTGGCTCCTCTCCTGGATAGGTGCAGACCATCGCACATATATAGGCCTGCATCCCTCTACGTGGATAGCCCCAGTCCCCAATGAAGCCAAATCCCTGAGCTCTGCACCAGTTTTTCAACCAGTCATTGAATCCCACGGTGCAGAGTACCCTAGCCACATCCATGCCATAGATAGGTAGCATTTCTGAGAAGGTTACCATATGTGCAACTTGCCTAAGGCCCCTCCCCAACTCCAAAAACTCCTGTTGCACTGCTCTGATCCCATTCTCAGTGTCAGTGTCAGTGGCTCAGTAGGTAACACACTCGCCTCTGAGGCTGGGAGATCAGAGGGCTGTGGGTTCAGTTCCCACATCTGTCACTTGGGTTAATATCCCAGTACTGACACTGTAGTGCAGCATGAGAGGGGTCCTGCACTTCTGAGGTTCCGTCTTTTGGATGAGACATTAAACCGAGGTCCCATCTGCCTGGATTGGTGGTAGTTCAGGTGGATGTTAAAGATCCCACGGCACTTATCGAAAAGAGTAGGGGAATTTTTTATTAAGTAAAAGAAACATAACATCAGGCATAGAAAAAAACCGCAAATAAAGCAAAAGAAATATGGACAAATTGTATACAACAGTCATACACAGTATACAGTAATCAAAAAAATATCTAGAAAATGAAAATGCATTCAGTGCATCTCAAGAAACTAACATCAGCAACTAATGTAAAAAATCTATATGTTTCCAAAAGGAAGTAAAATGATGCAATGGAAGCTGTTTGTGCTCTAACTCCATAATAGTCAATAATGCATTTTCCATTTGTTGTATAATAGTAAGTGGACAGGTTGGAATTTGTTGTAATACATATTGACAGTGAGCCTGCAACATATAATATTTACAGATAGCAAAAATCACTCTGAAAGTACTAGGATGAAATTTTGTCCAAGGAGCTGAGAAATCACCTAATATCAAGATCTGATATGTGATTCTACTAAGAAACGGCCATTTCCACTTATTGGCTAGTGTTTTCCAAAACAAAACAGCATCTGTACAGTCAAAAAAGAAATGAGCCATTGTTTCCTCTATCTGAGTGCAGGAAGGTTTAGGGCAATACCTATTCTGAGAGGATTTGTGCTTTAAATTTCCCCGGACTGGCAACCTGCCATGGCAACACAGCCAGGTAACATCCCACATGTGCAGTGGGGTTCTTTTTTCTCGAAGAATATCTAGAGCACAGTTCATTTGGGATGAAGGACACTTAGGAAACTGCAGCACAGGTCTTGAAACATTTACAAAAGTAATATAGAGCTGTTTTCTGGTGAGCGTTAAGATAGATGCTTTACTAAATTTCCAAAACCTCAGCTTACGGAAACCATCTACAGCATAAGATGGAAAACCAGAAACATGGAAAGGTGTGGCGGGAGTGCATCCCAAGTAGTCATTATAGAACTCATAGCATTGTTGACCCAGGTATCACAAATATGAGACGAGTATCTAAAACTCTGAAAAAGGTGGAAAAGACAAAAAGAAAGAAAAAAGGCAATCGGGTGAATCATACCAAGCCTGCCCTGATGTACCAGTAAATAAGTTGCATCACGTTTAACTGGATTAAGGAAGCTGCCCCAAACCATTTGAAAAAATACACTAAATATTCTGGTTTCTAGGTGTTTGGGAGGGGCATATACATGGCTAAGAAATAAAAAAATAGGAAGTAAAAATGTTTTAACAACTAATACCCTCTTTCTCTTTCCCAATCTCCAAGCTTTCCAGAGTTGGACCTTATATTCCCCAATGCAAAGGCATTTTTCCCAGTTATAGGTAGCCACGTCCGTAACATTGAACCATATCCCTAAAATTCGCTGAGGAGAAGTACAAAGTCTGATACCACCCACTTCTGTCAGGACTGCAGACTCGGGATCTAAAGGAATGGAGTCACTCTTCTGGAGATTAAGATTGCCCTCTGAAATTGAAGAGAAAGTCTGAAATATCCGAACCGCTCTGTCTCCGGAGTCTTGATTTTGGGCAAATAATACTACATCATTAGCATATGCAGAAATCTTCACAGGGATTAAATCAGGACGGGGTGTTAAACCAATAATTCGGGAGTCCCATCTAATCTGTCGAATAATGGGATCCAGGGCAAAAGTATATAACAATGGACTAAACGGATAGCCTTGACGAAGCCCAACCATCTGGAGAAGAGTTTTACCCTCGAAACCATTAATCACAGGGACAAAATATGCTAGGGAAAATATACGGGTGAGCCAATGTAGAAAAATTGTTGGGATACCATAAATTTCCATGACCTGAAATAAATAAGAGTGTTGTACTGAGTCGAAGGCTTTTGCTTGGTCTAGCGAAAGGACACATCCCAAAATGTTATTATGTTGCTGAGCCTCAAAAATCTCACATAGGAGAAATAGATTAGTATGAATAGAGCATCCCGGTATAGCACATGATTGGGCTGGGTCTATGAGATCAGGAGCAACATGACGTAAGCGGGGGCTAAGTATCCGAGACAGAATTTTAAAGTCTGTGTTGAGAAGATGATGGCGTCTCCAATTATGTAAAGAGCAGGTATCTCCTTTTTTATAGAGAAATTTAAAAAAAGACATACCAAAATCAGGAATTGTATCTGAGGTGTGTAGAATGTACAGTAATTATAAACTTGAGTTAATACTTCTAAATTATCCCGAAACATTTTGTAGAACTCATGTTTAAGACCATCAGGACCCGGAGCCACCTTTAACCTAAGGTGGAAAATAGCACAAGCCACTTCATCTTGAGTTATCAGGGCAACAAGTTCCGGAACATGGTGTACAGAAAGCTGTGGGGTCGGGGCTGAAAAAACTGCGGATAAATCAGGTGGTGTGGGTGGCAATGTACAAAATTGTCTTTGTAAATGAGAATTAACAATGAAAAGCATACCAGGGATATTGTGAACAATATTACCTCGTTGATCCAAAAGACCATGCATAACAGTAGACTGAAGTCTGTCCTTGTAAGCCAAAAATGGATTTGCAGAAGGGGAAACCGAAGTACCCACCCACATAAAAAAATCTAAAGTATGGGCGCTATCATATTGGTGGGCAAACATACAACGTTTGATATTGGCAATTTGACAGGAATAATCTATAGCAGAAGAAACTGAAAGAGACATCAATTTATATAACTGATTTCTATAATTTAAATATGTAAGGTACTCATCTCAGACCACCTGCTTCCCCATAGTTCGAAAAAAATGACAGATGTCTTATTTTGTATCTTTCCACCAGGCCCAGATAGAATCATAACAGCAGAGAACTGAAATCCGGGCTTGAAAGAGAGTACTAACTTGTGCCTGGACAGAAAGGGGAGAAAACAAAGAATTGTTCAGCTTCCACTGAGGAAAAGTCGAGGTAAAAGATGTTGAAGCTGTATCTAGGAGAAAGACACCCATTAGTAAATAGTGGTCAGAAAGTTCAGTGGGACATAAGGAAACCCAATGGGGAATACAATAGCGAGAGACAAAAAAATAATCGATACGAGTATGATACAGTGATCTGTAATATGTGTATCCAGCAGCAAAGTGCAAGGAACGATAGGCATCCGTTAGACCTGCATCCTCAATCAGAGTGGACAAAGCAAGAGAATCACAATAAATCATTTTCCCCGCAGCCGTCCTGCAGGCAACATCAATAGAAAGTTAAAGTCCCTTCCCCAAATAACATGTTTCCGGGTACATAAATACGGTTTAATAAGATCAAATAAAGAAATATGGGCAGCTTTAGTCTGTGGGCCATAAATAACAATTATACAAAAAGGTAGGTTGTGAATAGAACAGTCAAGGATTAATGCCCTGCCAGGACAAACATCCACAATGTGTGAAACCGTATAGCCACGCCATCAGCTAAATCTTCCCCAAAAGTCCAATAGGAGGGGCCCTTAATCCACCACCACTTAAGCTGTTGAACCTCAAAAAGGTAGTTAAATGAGTTTCCTGTAGTAAGAGGACATCTAAGGGAAGGGAAGCAGCAAGATGGAAAAAAAAAATCCATCTCTTGTAGCTTTTCAAGCTACAAACATTAAAGGAGGCTATTCGGATAGTAGTCAGGACAGCAAATTATTCAACCACTCCCATCTGTAACAGTCATGTTTTTGCGCTTCTTACTTCCTTTTTTTGTTCTAGCGAGCTTTTTCTGGGAAACAACAAGAGGCTTAAAAACAGTGAGGTCCATGTCCGATGGTAGGATAGAGGCATCCGAATCACCATCAGATTCATCTCTGCCACCCTTCAAACAATCAGAAGGATTGGAGAGAGGAAGGTCAGGGGTTTTTAAGGTTTTGCGGGCAGTTGCCCTGGTGACTCGTCTGCCAAGTTGAAACCCCTCAGAATCCAGAAGGGGAGTGTCAGGAGTTGGAAGGGGAGTATGGTGTGGGATAGAAGCTACATTTATCTCAGCAAGGGCAGGAGTCTCCATCTCAGAAGATGGGTCTACTACCACCTGAGGTTCAATCAGTGCTGGTGAGGGGTGAATGGGGGGCAAGACTTCTGTGGGAGGGGATACAGTGGTTGAAATAGCAGAATGTTCTTGGGCCTTATCCTGAGCCTTCTGAACAAGAATTTCAGAATTCCACCCCTCAGTACGGTTCTTACTAGCCCAGGGACATTGGTGGTATGCATGACCTGTTTCATTGCATAAATTACACTGAAAAACATTATTACATGAAACGCTAGGGTGTCCGTACCCCCACAAAAACTACATTTTAACAAATCACAAGTACTGCTTAAATGTGTGTGAGCACCACATTTATAGCAGGCTCTAGGCTGTCCCCCGTAAAAACAGACACCCCTATCCTTACCTAAGAAAAAACTGTTAGGTAAGTGTACAGCTTCTGAGTTTACCTGGAAAAACTTCACTCAAAACTTCCAACCCCCCGTCCAGAGCCCCTTGTCATCTAAAATGGCTTCGGGGGGGATAAAACATTACACCGATTTTGTAACCAATGATATATGTCACCGATGCTAACACCCTCATTCCTAAACATAATAGTAACGGTGCGCACTGCCAGTTTAGTGAGGGGAATAACATAAAAAGGAGTCCATAGAGGGGTATTCTTCAGTGTAGCATATTTATGCCAAAACCTATCCAAACCAGCAGTAGTCTTAAAACTGACATCAAAGGTTTCCTCCCCAGATATATGAATCAAGGCATATATGTCAGAAGCCTGAAAATGCATGGCACCTTTTAAGGGGGGTCCGAGCCACATAATGACGATCAGGAAACTCAGAAAGGCCACCCTTATAGCGCAGACAAACTGCATTGCGTCTAGGTGCCTATTCAAGTTTATTTTTAAATAAATCCAAAAGGATAGACTCTCTGCCAGGAGCAGAAGGGGGATCTGAGGGGGTTGTAAGGTATTGGTCATGGTCGAAGTTCCTTCCCCAGGATTATCCAGGAGAGGTGGGGCTGGTGGAATAGACTCCAAAATGAGGGAGGCTTTGCTAGGAGCAATACCAGGGGTCTGACCAGAGGGGAATTAGGCTGGAGATGAGAGGGGCCCTCTGAGACCTGTGATAGGGTGATAAGGGGTACATCTGCATCTAAGGACTCCTTATTAGAGCCATGAGTACCAACAACAGTAGAACAATTATCCCTAAAATCCATAATATCCCCCCAAGTAGCCCCAGGAACATTAGACTGGAGAGAAACATCATTGTCCTTGGTATTACAATTGTCTTTCAAGTTAGGTACCTCGGTGGAGCTCGTGAGTGATGCAGGCCTGGTAGGGGAGAACAAAACCCCAAGTTTCTCAGTGTCCCAAGAGGGATCCAGAGTCCAGGATCCCGAGTCTCATTTCATCCATCCTGCATAGTGTAGAGCAGCAGAAGCAGTCCATGCAGGGTCAGAAACGTCCGCGAAAGTCCATAAACTGAAATGAGAATGAATCACATCAGCAGCAGAGGGAGTAGACCAAGCAGCCATAGAGAGTTCCGACAAGCATAGTGGATCCAAAAGAAGCAAGTCCGAGGCTCCCGAATGCGACTCTTCAGTCGTACCGACTCTCTGTACGTGGAACCCGGAAGTAACAGGGGGAGCAGACAACGGTACACTCTGTAGAGTCATGACATCGTGTTCCACAGTAGAAACCCACAAATTCAGTGATGAATCACTGTAAGACTCCAGAGATTCCATGGTAGCTGATTCAGAAAGCTTTGACAGATGGAAGGAAGAATCCAATGCTTCTCCAGGAGAGCGAGCCGATTCACTGGGTGATAGTGAAACAGGGGCTGCCTCAGCCAGCAGCAGAGCACCAGAGGAGAGATCCTCACTGTTGCAGGACTGAACATCAACTGGAAAATCCATCGTGGTGACCAGAGTTCCCCCTACTGACAAGAGTAGGGGAATTTTTTATTATCATAACAACAAAACAAAAATGAATACAAACAGTGATAAGTCACACAAAATAATAAATAAATCATATAGGAAACAAACTCAAAGAAGTATTGCAATCATACATCATCCGAGCAGTGTGAAAAGAAACAGGAATAAACATCCCCCCCCCCCACTAAAAGAGTGGGGGAATTTTTCATTCACAACACAGAAGCTTAACAAGACAAAATGGCATTACCACACATAAAAGTAAAATTCAAATCACAATAAAAAGCAAATAAGTAATCAAGATATACAGAAGCAAAAAAACTAAAAAATCCAAGACTGTCCATGTAAAGTTACATGGGACAGATATTTATACAGAAAAACAGTGAAGGCATACCAGTATCTGCAGAGAAGGGCTTCCTCTCAGCACAAGGGAAACCATCTTATCCCAATACAGGACATGGTCAGACACAAAGACCTCACCCAGTATCGAACCACGTCATCTTCCTCCACCATAATTTGAACAATTCAGGATGTACCTTTCCCTGCTCCTGCCCTCTCCAAGTAAACACAGCTTTGTGTATGTTGTGAACTATCTGAGATTCAGAAAGTAACTTCTGTCGAAGAGTAAGAGAGCATCTAGCTTGCCATAACTGAAAACTGATATGGCTCATCACAAGACATAATATAATTGCATCATACACAATCCAGGAGCTCGGTAGAACCCCGTCCACCCATACGCCAGGTGAGAGAACCCTAAAGGGATTCAAAGGCCATGTATCGTGAAAATAAGACCAAAATGAAACAGTAAAAGGACACTCTACAAAAAAATGTTCCATCATTTCAACAGCTCCCAAACAGGTCTCCTTCCTAGGGCAATATCGTTCAGACAATTCTTTATGCTTCCTATTTCCTTTCACTCCTAATTTCCTATGTAAACAGAGCCATAAAAAATCCCACATATGTCTAGGCACCCTCTTACTCACTAAGAACTGTAATTTAGCATGTTGTTCAGCAGGAGGCCTAATATGAAACCAGGGATCAGAAAAAAAGAAATCATGTGATACGGAAAAATAAAATTGTTGACGTGTCTGAGAAAGAAGCAAGCTGTGAACAACACGCCACGTCTTCAATTTCTGAAACATCGTGCAAAAATGACTCGACAAGGCACCCATCCTAACCTGACGAGCTAGAAAGGAGTCCATGCCCCACTGCGACAAGAGAAAGTCAACACCATCTGCCACCCATGGAGACCAGATCATAGTCTGCCCTTTAAGTAAGGGCACTAAGTTGTAAAAAAGAAAAATACTGTGAAAAAACACTACTGGATTAACCATCCCTAAACCACCTTCACTGAGAGGTAAATACGTAATAGCCCTTTTTAGAGGATTCAGCCTGCTACCCCATAAATACAGAAAAAAAGACTCCATAAAGAGAAGCCTCCATAGAGATGGGAGGGGGAAAAACTGCAGCAATAAATAAAAAATATGGCAACAAAAAAGTCTTAATCAAATAAATATGCTTAGCTTTGGACATACAGCCCTTATTCCAAAGCTGAACCCTGCTACAGGCTTCTAACAATTGTTGGTCCCAATTATGCCTGTGGTCATCTAGACCTCCAAAGTAAATACCCAGAATTTTCCTATAGTCAAATACAATAGGCAAACCCCAAATGAAGGACACATCAGCCGCATCATACCCCAAGGGCAGAATCCCACTTTTGAGCCAGTTAATTGAGGACCCAGTCAAATCAGAAAAGACACTTAACAACTCCCTTGCCGCCATAGCAGAAGCCTTATCTGCTAAAACTAAAATCAGATCATCAGCATACGCTAAAGTAACTATCTGAGGATCACTGCATTAAATCGATAGCCCAACAATGTCATTGGAACTGTGTAAGGCATGTAAGAGAGGATCTAAAGAAAGCACATAAAGCAAGGGACTCACCCTTGCCGTACCCCCCTATGTACCTCAATTTCCCTACCCACCCATCCATTCACACAGGGGATCAAAGTAATGCCCCATAGCACGTTTGTAGCCATCCTATGAATTGGGTAGGAATCCACTTTGACAGACATCCCAGAGATAGATATATTCTACCTGATCAAAGGCTTTGGACTGATCCAGGCAAACCAAATGCCCAAACAATTCTCCAGCCTTACCTTTAGAGACCAATTCCCTAAGTAAGATCAGTGCATCCTGAACCCTTCTGAGAGGTTCCCCATTAAACTGCGTCGGATGCAAAGGGTACCCATAACCTTCCTTAACCGTAGACATAATATCTTCCATCAGTATCTTGTAATCTGAGTTCAACAACGACAAAGGTCTCCAATTACCCAAATCCCCACGATCACCCTTTTCTTTACACAGAAGGAGTAGCACACTCTGCATCATGCTATGAGGAAGAACCCCAGACTGCAGCCCAGTATTCAGGACCAGACAGAAATCAACTCCCAAAACCTCCCATAAGATTTTATAAACCTCATGAGGCAACCCATCATACCCAGGTGTAACTCCCAATCATAAAGACCAAATTGCTGGCCTCAGTTCCTCCACTGTGATAGGTCGCACCAATTCAAGCTGGTCAACTAAGGACAAAGCCAGAACTGATCTACCAGCGAACCAATCACAGATAGCATCTTTGGAAAGCGTCCTGCTCTTAAATGACGTAGAAACATATGCATGAATTTCTTCCAAAATATCATCATTGGTAGAAACTTGCCCACCCCCTGGGGTGTTCAGATACGTTATACCTCTTGAACGTCTGAGAGATGTCAAGTACTCAAAAGGCAAAGTATCTTTTTTCCTGCCACGAATTCTAAATGTGTGTTTCATTTCCATATCATGTAAAACCTGAGACTGAGCCTTAGCCAATTCCATTTTCAAACTTGCAATCTGTTGCTGACAGTCGGGGCCAAGAATCCGTCTATGAGTGGACAAAAAATGAAGCCGTTCCCTAAGATGCCGTAACTCAGCATGTGATAATTGCCCATTTAAACGACCCATAGCCTTAAGATAAACCCGAACTTCCCATTTAGTGTCCTCCCACCAAATATTTAAATCATCATACAAAAAGGAAACCGACTTCCTGGCCAGCAAAAGAGATCTTAACCCACCCATTACACAGGGGATATGCAATAATTCAGAATTCAATTTCCAGATACCCAGCCCTCTCTGAGCTGTAGGAACATCAGCCAAGGTCAGTCTCAGTAATCTGTGATCAGAGGAAGCAACATCCTGCAGAGATCTAGATTGAACAGTAACCACAGAATTGAGAAAAAAGTAATCCATCCTGGAAGCCCTTGGTCCACAGAAATAAGTGTCCCCAGACCCTCCAGTAGAGGGCCCAAAAGCATCTACTAAACCAGCATCTGAGATGAGTTTCAACAAACTAGTCTCATCACAATACACCTCTTTCTTTGTCCCAGAAGCCACTGTTAAAGGCAAGGAACAGTTAAAGTCCCCCCCCCACAAAATAATGTAATAAGGAGAGCATAAAAAGAGATAAAGTGAATTAAACAAAGCCACCCGGTCAAACTTAGATTACAGGGCATACACAGAAATCAACCTCAAGTATAAGGAACCCCATTTAACATCTAGGACCAAGGCCCTGCCAGCCAGAACTTCTATCTGATGTAGCACAGTAACATGATAATGAAAAAACATATTCCAACCCCACTGCATAAGTCAGCACCCAAAGACCAAAACAGTCCCCTAAATCCAACCTGCAGAGGCAGTCTCCACCTCTTCAAGGGAATGAAAGTGGACATCCTGCAGAAAAACACAATCTAGATTTTCAAACAGAAAATGTGAATAAGTTCTGCGATGTTTTTCAGGAGTCTTAATACTATTCACATTCAAGGATGCCACCCGAAAGTGGAAGGGAACAAGGAGCCTAGCAAGGGAACATTCACTTCACCTTACTAGATGCCCTTGTGATCCTACCAATCTTACCATCAGGTGGTCTAGGGCCCACCTGGTCAACCACAGGTTCAGTAGATTCTAATCCAGGCAATGGTAGAGGAGGCCCAGACCCACTAGGATCATCCACTGGACACTCTTCCAAAACAGAGAACATATTCGGGTCGGCCATAGAAACAACAGGAGCAGGTGCAGCTAGTTTCTTCCCTAGTTTCCCCCTCCCTTTGGCAGATTTTCCTTTCTTCTCGCTAACCACCACAAACCCAGCATCCGGAGATTCTAAATCTGGCAACAAAGGTACGATACTCCCAACTTCCCCCTGATCCACCCTAGAGACCATTACAGCTCCCACTTCAGGTGGAACCATGGTAGTCATCTGGGAATCAGCTGAGTCTAACAAACCAGGGTCAGCCAAGGGGGGAACAACCCCTTCAACATCAGGGCCCCTCCCTCCCTTAGTAGGAATACCAGGTCTAACTGCTTCCCGAATGTAATGATCTTGTACCCCATAATCAGCATCAGCAGTATTTTTAGCTGCTAAGGGACAGGTTTCAAACATGTGACCCACCTCATCGCAAAGATTACATTTTGAGGTTTGAAAACAATGGGCACTTAGATGACCTGTCTCCCAACAGTAAGAGCATTTAAGTACGGTGCAGGAGGTACTAATGTGCGTTCGAGACCCACATTTAAAGCAAACCCTAGGCTGCCCAGGATAAAAAAGGAACCCCTTATCCCTCCCCAGAAAGAAGCAATTAGGCAGATGTATTAAGCCAGATTCTGTGGAATAAAGTTTTACCCTAAATTTCCAACCCCCATTCCAAAATCCCTCTTCATCCAGAATAGGGACCGGATTCCCCTGAATACCACAAGATTTAGACAGCCATTTAACAATATCAACAATATTCACCCCTTCATTCCTAAACATGATTGTGATGATCCTATAGGCCTGCTGGGATAAAGGTAATACAATAAAGTCAGACCATAGTGGGTTAGTCTTCAAATTCAGATAACAACTCCAAAACAACTCCATCAAGGCAGGGGTGTGAAAGCTGACGTCAAACGTAACTTCCCCCGGAACATGAATCAATGCATATACTTCTGAGGGAAAAAAACCCATGCTGCTTTTCAATAATGTCTTCCCAATGAAAAACCAATCAGGGGGAGTATCCCTAGGACCCACGTAATGTAATCTAACAGCATTACGTCACTTGGCCAATTTTAGCAGCTATCTGAAATGGCTAGCATAAGAAGGTTTAGAGATAGGATGAACAACTGGCTCAGGAAGGCTAGGGGAAGTATTCACATCTCCAGCCCCCTCCTGCTCCCCGAGATCCCAAAGTTAAACCAGCAGTAAGAGTGTTAGACAGGGGGGTAGGGGAAACAATAGCTTCAGTACTCAAGACAACCCCTATAGAGTCAGACATAGCACAAGGACTTATCTGTTCATCCACTGCATGAGCAGGAACAGCTTGCTCCGGTCTCCATGTGTCTCCTGAAAATTGAATCCATCCAGCCCCTCGCAATGCTCGCTCCGGCAACCAGGACTCCTCCACCAAAGTTCCCCAATCTCTGGAGGGCATATCCAAGTCCCCCGTAGGTCTCTCCACCAGTGGAAGAAGCTTGCTGGGCTCCTCAGACTCAGTAGCACTCTGCAAATTAGCTGATCGTTTCCGTTTCCGGTCCTCCTCTGAAATCGCGGTCCGGTGTTCCCTCTGCAACAAGTCACTAACACGCAAAAGTTCCTCCTTGAGACAACGTTGTTTCTCCACAAGACTCAAACAGGACGATTCCGAAAAATTCAGAGGCCCACTTGCACTGGCGTTTTGCTGGCCACCCCGTGGGTGCATCCCAGCCACCGGCACTACAGGTTCCACAAAATCAGGTACTGTAACAATCGACACACTCTGGGCTACTACAGCCCCAACCAGACCTCCTTCCTCCTTCATCGCAAGGAGCAGACTGACCTCCTGCAATTCTCAGTGACAGGGTCCCCCTACTGGCACAGAGTAGGGGAATTTCCTCGGTGTCCTCACCAAATTTCCCTCATTCACTTAAAATACCACTAACAGCTTAATCTGGTTCAATGTCAGTTGGCATGCATCTGTATTCCCCTTCCCCTGGGTCATGCCTGAAAATAGGCAGGATTTGTCTAGTGCACTTATGCAGTCAACAAAAACTAAAAAAAAAATAAATAAATTCTCAGCCAGGTCATTTGTCCATAGGTGGATAATGACATCCAGCTCCTCCCCCTTGCAGCTGCTCCCACAATCCTGAGGATTCATTTCCTGTCCTTCCAAGCCATGGTGCCAGGCAGGCAACTTACCTCCCTTTCCTCTCCCTCCCCCAGTTCTACCCCCTAACAATTGAGTCCCCCACCAGGAGTTGCTTCCTTCCCATGTGGGGTCCTGTGCCACCCTCCTGTGGGTCTCCATTGTGTAGGTTCCCAGCATCCTCTTTGGTCTCCTCTGTGGGTGCCTAAATAGAGGAACCATGCTCCATCAGAGTGGTGAATGAATTGTGGAGCTGCACAACTGGAGGGATGCACCTCTATTCTACCACCCTCCCTGAGCCCAATGTGGTCCAACCACTCCTGATTCTTGGCAACCTCTAGGATAGTGGCAGTGGCCTGGGTGGTCCCTGGGTGGGAAAGCAGGTTTCCTGAATCCTTGCCAGGTCAGCATGGAGATGAACAACCTCCTCCCTCAGACCACAGAGGTGCCTGCATATAGGGCAGCAACGCAGTCTCCAGAATGTCTCCTGGAAGACTGCTGCTCCACAGCCAGTGCATTGCACTACTCTCCACATGTCTGTGTCCCTTCCTGTTACAGATGCTTTTCTTTTGTTGTTTTATGTTCTTGTTTTATTGTGTGCAAGCTTGTGAGTGTCTCTACCCCCTATTCAGTGTGCTGTGCCTTTAAGGATATGAACAGGTGTATGTTGTTAGCAGTTTTGGGGAAGTGATGTCAGAACCCCTGCTATAAAGGAAGTTATGCACTTGGGGTGGTGGGGTGAGGGAGGGGTAGGAGGCAAACCTATGCTGTTCAGAAACAATCAACTACAACTCTGACCCTCCACCCTAGGGAGTGCTCCCCTTCCTTTCAGACACCTATTTCACAGAGGTTAAGTACCAGGGCTAGTCACAAATGGCTGCAAATATCTCCCAGCTACAGTTCCTGCCTGCCAAATTAAAGTTAAAACTAAAAAAAGTCAACCACAAAAACAAAATCAATACTAGTTACTTACACAGGTCCAAAAAGTAATAATTCAATTCAGTGTAGTCTAGAAAACAACCTCCTTAATTCAAGGAAGCTGTGGCTGCTTTCTCCTTCTCTGTGTCTTGGCAGACAGAGACCACAAACAACTCCTGTTTTAAGTCCACAGTTCAACTAGACCCCTTTCAGCTCCTCCCCTTAACAAACACCTATTTCACAGAGTTTAAGTACCAGGGCTAGTCACAAATGACTGCAAATATCTCCCAGCTACAGTTCCTCCCTGGCAAATTAAAGTTAAAACTAAGCAAAGTCAACCACAAAAACAAAATCAATACTAGTTTCTTACACCAGTCCAAAAAGTAATAATTTAATTCAGGGTAGTCTAGAGTTAATTCTAACAACAAATGCCAGTCTACATAGTTAGTGGAAGTTCTTAACTAACTACCCACTCAGGGAACTTGGTCAGTACAGGAACAGCATCTCCACATGAATGTCTTTGAAATGAGGGCAGTTCACCTAGCTCTTCTGAATTACAAAGCCTGCTGCAGACCAAAGCAGTGAAAATAAGGTCAGACAATGCTGCCACGGTGGTGTACATAAACAATCAAGTCAGCAAAAAAAACAGGGAGATGCTCCAAGAAGCCTCCGATCTTTTCAGGTGGACAGAGGAAAATCTTCTCTTTCTTTCAGACGTACACTTGGCAAGGGAGCCGAACATTCAGGCTATGTCATGAAAATGTTCAACCTGTGGAGGGGAAGTTGAACCTGGAGGTGTTTAACCTCCTGTGCAATAGGTTCAGTCAGCCTCAGAGCGACATGTTTGCCTCTAGCTACAATATGCAGACTCCAAGATTTTTCAACCACTATCGGTGTTTGCAGGCAGAAGCAGTGAATGGTCTGACTCAGGAGTGGACCTTCAGTAGATCATATGCCTTCCCACCACTGCCTCTTCTCCTCGGTGTTATACAAAAAACAAGACACTCAAGAGGAAGCTTTCTCCTCCTTCCAGGAGCTCCGTAGTGCCCAAGATGACTGTGGTTCTTGGACTTAGTGAATCTAGCTCAGCAAGCACCCCTTCGCCTTCCAGTGTGAGAGGAAGTTCTGTCTCAGAGTCTCATTCTGCACCCAAATCCAGGACCGATGCAGCTTGTGGCCTGGCTCCTAAATGGAGGAGACTCCTAAAATTAGGTTTCTCTAAGAAAGTAGTGGATACTTTAATGACTGCCAGGAAAACTTCTACTTCCTCAGCTTATACTTGTGTATGGACCACTTTTTCATCTTGGACCGGGGGGGGAGGATCTTAAGCCTTCCAAAGCCTCCATTCCAAATATTTTAGATTTCCTGCAGGAAGGCATGGAGAAGAGATTAGCACTGAGTACTCTGAGAGGTCAGATTTCCACTCTTGAAGCATCAATGGGCTTTTCTCTATAGACTTATAGAGAGGTTATTTGTCTTCTGCATGCAGTTAGCAGGAGTTGTCCTGTGTTTCGATTCCCATTTCCTCCATGAGATCTAAACCTAGTTCTGAATGCTCTTTGTACAGAGCCTTTTGAACTGCTGTCATCCATCTCTCTGGATGTGTTGTCTTACATGGTGTGTTTTTTTGGTTGCTATGTGATAAGTCAGGAGGATTGGTGAGCTTCAGGCCTTATCTCACAAGGAGCCATGCCTTGCCATGCATAAGGACAAGATGGTGCTCAGAATGGTCCTATCTTTCATCCCAAAAGTGCCCATGGCTTTTCATGTGAACCAGAATATATGCCTTCCATCCTTCTGTCTGCAACCATCTCACCCATGAGAGAATGAGTTGCACAAGCAGGATTTGTAACTGGCTGTTAGGATCTAATTTAAATGGATGTCTGAGTTCTGGAAATCAGATATCCTGGTTGTTCTCTTTGGAGTGGCCAAGCAGACACAAGGGCCCAATTTCAAGGCATATGTTGCAACTCACTGGTGTTAGTGAGTTGTGACAAGTAGCACTATGACAGGGACCCTGCACCAGATTCCAGAACAGGCAGGGTCCCTGGTGACTTCATCCTGTGACTTGTGGCACCTCCAGCATTGTGCCACTGCAAGGTACCACCTGAACTGGATGCCACAAGCTGCCGTCATTCCCAATGACAGGGCACAGCCACCACTCCCCCAGCCCCATGCCCCAAAACATGCCCGCATGCCTCAGTGGGCTATGGAGGGTTGGCAGAAGCACATTGGCACTGGAGGGTTGGCAGTACTGCATTGCAGTACTGGGCACCAGTGGGTGGAACCCCAATATTGATGGGGATTGGGGGGCTACTATGCAGTGGGGGGTCAGTGTACCATGGCAGAGTGTGGGGTCAGGTCTGTGCAGGGGTCATCAGGCTGTTGGCCACAGTGGAGTCCTGTTACACCAGCACATAGCTGGTCTAACCTGGCATTGCTGGAGAGCCTCCTGGAATGATGTTCGGGGTTAATGGCAGTTGCCATTTTGGAACAGGGGGCAGATGCTGCCATAACCTCCCCTTCTGTCATGCTGTAGGGGCCTTGGGTGGCATAGGTCCCCCTGGGCATAGGCTGCCTGCGCCATGGCACAGGCCACCTCTTGGAATCCCGTATAGTGGTACACATGGCACAAAGTGCGACTTACGCCATATGTGTTGGCGCAAGTCACACTGCGCTACTGCGTATGTGTCTTGGAATTGGGCCCAACTTGTTCTCCATCTCCTTATGAGTTATTGTGACACATTTTAGGGGTTTATACAAAGGAGCAGCAGGCTAACTTCTCAATTCCTTCCCTTTCTGTTCCTTAGTGTCTGCTGTTATGCTTTGGATCCTGACTTTAGTGTTAGTAGTGATCATTACTAATTGGGGTGTTTTAAATAGGAATATGAGCTAGGGCTAGAGAATTATGTATACCCTGTCTCTAACACCTTCTGTCCATCACTAATACATATTGTTTTGTATAATTTGGGAAATTATTAGTTTCTCTAGTAATGACTTAACACATTTGGCTAGAGATAACACAATTGGTTCTTGGTTCACCCCCCCCACCCCATCTTCCCATCCCTTTCTATCTTCATATGTTAATTAGATGTGCTAGTTCTGTACAGACTACGATCTCCACTGAACAGCACTGAATGAAACTCTTCTGCACCCGCAGATCCTTAACTCAGAGTACTTTTTCTCCAAGCTGCACAGCAGTGGGGAAAGCCAGATTTTTCAACTTTAAGTATCTCCAAAATGATTATAATCGAAAGTGCTAAACAAAAATAGTGTAAGCAATAATAACATGGAAAGAATAGTGTGTGTGATAATAATGTCCCACAAAAATATCTACAATATGGAACAGCTAAAAAAACATAGAGGACATTACAGTACAAGTCACATTAAACTGTTCCTGTAACTCATTAGTTTAGCATTTTTCAATGAGTTTTATAATGGCTTAACTATGTTTTTCAGTGAACTGAAAAAAAGTTTCATTTTAGTTTGCTAAGAGTTTCTATTTAGCTGCAACGTATAGTGAAATGCATTGATTAAAGTCTGCTAAAGTATTTCATAACATTTGAACTGTACAGTACTCTGCTTTGCAGTCCAAAGAAGTAAATACTGTATAGTACTGTACTTTAAAGAATCACTGGTGCCACAGTCTGATATACTGCAGAAATCCTGGGTCAACAAAAAAAGCCTGACACCAAATTCTGGCACCTTCTTAAAACTACTAAAAGATATTTGTACAGTATTCTTTGCAAAACATCCCTGTACAGTAGGCATATAGAAAACAGAGATTCATACCTGTGGGTCAACAGGTTAAAAATAAATGACTAATGTGTGACTTAAAAATTAACTGAAAATCCCACCACCCTAAAGATAAACCCCGATTAAAGGTTTAACACAGAAAAAATATTTTTAATGAGCGCTCACCTTTTAGATGCTCCTAAATGTAAGGAATTGCTGCTATACATTGTGTCATTATGAGCTGCAGTAATGTACCAAACTGAATGGCTCTGAAAAGTATACAGCACCCTAATGGGGCTGTATGGCCATTCTGTACATATAGTACTAGCACATTTTAAAATGATACTGATCCTAATTAAAAAAAAACTATGTGGGATGTAAATTCTTATTTCACTTTTACTTCCAGTCCCGTTTACATACTCGCGCTTTCACTGGCCACACGAAGGAAAGTTGGGTGTAATTGCCACTGGCCCAAGGCAATGGCCACTACTGTACAGTATGCCTAGGTCAGCAAAACAATATGCATACCTGTACTAAACAGTACTCTAGAATGATGTTAAAATAACCGGGATCCCGGAACAAGCCACAACTGTGACAGTGCTGTGCTGTTTTTCCTTTTTCTGTCTCTCAAAACACTTTACACATCAGCTTTTAAATACATGTCGTTTATTTACATAAAACTTATTATTACTTTCATTACCAGTTCAGTACAGTATAGTACTGTAGAAACCAGCAATGAAAATAACAATCTTTAACTCTCCATTACAGTAGTATGCAGTACTGTACTATACAAATGCACTCAGTGAAAAATCGATACATTGGATAAATTTTGTTCGGGAGCTGAAGGAGTTAATCAAAAGTTTGCATGTGCACTGCTTGAGAGTTCCTTACTGGTTGCAAAGCAGTTGGGAGTTAAAACTGTTAACACTGACACTGTATTTGCAGCACTTTAAAAAAAATGTAAAAGCAGTGATCTGAAGGAGCAGTTTCATGTGACTTTTACTGTATATGTCACAGCATACATTTATTCATAGAACACAAATCACCATATCAGTCAACAATGAAAGTTACCGAGCTTCACTTCTGGCATAACACAGAGAAGGATACAACATAACAACAGTACATCACATCTATACAGCATGCGTACAGACATTGTGCCTGCAACTGAAAATTATATGCAGTTCCCTTTGAATAATCATAGGGACTACGACTAGAATACTCATTCACAATGTCCAAAATCTTCTTAGCAGTATCCTTGTATTTTTTCCATATACAGGGACCAGATTTCCTTGCCACAGACTACTTGATACCAATCTCATTTAAACTCTGCTCCAACTCCAGGCACTCCAAAAACTTCCAAATTGTGGGATGACTGGTACCCACTAAGTAATTAAAGTGCTGGTGCCAGCCCTCCACAGTATTGATGGTCCATGGCAAGTCAATCTTCACAGCTTCAAAACAATTCCACTGCTCGACTGCAAACAACACGTGATGTCTCCCTACATCACCAAGGGGACACCCAAGCCAAGTATTTTCAAAACAGTCAGGCAGTGGCTCCAGAATTGACTCATTACATGTAAAAAACTGCCAGGATTTCATAACCTTAAATACTACCACTACATCCTCAGGAGGCACATACGTGAGAGCAGGCAACAAATCCACCATCCACATACCTACAACCCACCACCCACACAATGATTTCTCGTTTGTCATGGTACACTATCCTCGGATGATATGTGGGGGGATTTCCCACCCGCACCCCGCAGAATTTAATCATTCCAACTCGGAGTCACACTTATCACATCAGGTGCACTATACCGGACTGGCAATCTATTGTCTGCCGTGCTGTTATTGTTGCGCAGTTCTTGCTGTGCAGTTTTGACCGACTCCCCTCTAGAATTGCACAGATTTCAATCTTCCTTCTACCCTAGGAAATCTTTTCTAACCAAGCCACAGACACAGAACAAGTTTAATAATTTAAATCTTACAGCTTTTTTCCCCCTCAAAGAGCAATGCTACATGGTACAAAATATGATCTCCACTGAACAGCACTGAAAGAAACTCTTCTGCACATGCTGCACATTAACTCAGAGCACTTTTCTCTGAGCTGTACAGCAAAGACAAACCCCCAGTTTTTCAAATGTAAATATCTCTAAAAGTACAAACTTCTCAAATGCCAAACCCCTCTAGAAAATCCTTCCACACCAGCCTACACAATCATACAAGATTTCAATAATTTAATTATTTATATTTTTTTTATATATAGAGGAGAGCGAAAATTCAGAAAAAAACACCATTAAAGTCAATAAGAAACAAAACACAGTTTTTCCACACTTTAATATCTCTTAAAAATACTAAACAAATTTACATGAGACTTTCAGGGAATATGGATTCTGCCATCTACAACAAATTCGGGAAGTTCCATGTATATGTAAAACTGTCTTTCTATAAGAAGCAAACAAAAAACTGAGTTTAACATAGAACTCACCAACTACCCTAACTATAGGGGCGCTACCATGCCCCATACTATTAGTAGAACAACAGCAGGGGAAAGTAATGAAAATAACAAATAACTAGAACACAACAAAGTTAAAATATAATTGGTGTAAATTTAGGTTTTAAGCTTTTCGTCACAATAAAGAGTTGCTCTTTAAAGGAAGCCAGCAGTATGCAACAAACTATTTGAGACATTTTTACAAGAAATAAACTTCTGTACCAGATTATGAACCCTGTTCTTAAGTGCTTGAAGTTGGCATCACTTTTCAGTTAAAAAAAATTAATTTTTTATTTTATGTATTTAAAATTTGATAACTGGGAAAGGCACACTGAGCCGAGGCTCACTTCCAGGTGCGACCTGGCTACAGTTTGTATAGAGAGTAACAATAGCTTGAAGAATACAGACAGTTTTCAGAATATTTTACATTTGTACAGAGAGTAACAATAGATTGAAGAACACAGACAGTACTGCAGAACATTTTACAGCAATAAAATTACACTGGTTCAGTGTTAAGTCAGCAAAGCAACTGCGTGTGGAGAGGGAGAAGGAAGATGATGTCAGCTAGGACTAGGTGGCCGGGGTAGGTGGGTGGGTGGGGACTGGGTAGTGCATCAGCTATGTGCTGGGACCATTAGAACATTTAGAGCAGTGCACGGCGGGTTGGAGCTTGATGAGTCAAGTAAAGGTAGAATGAGAAGGGGCCAGGCGAAGGTTGGGGGGAGGTTGTTCCAGAAAAGGGGGAGATGGTATGAGAAGGCAGCTTGACTGGTAAGAGAGCAAGGGCGAGGGAGGTGGAAAGTCCGGGGGTCCCTGTGATGAAGAGGGTAGCTTAGTGAGGAGATTGGGGTGAAGAGTGAGGTGAGGTGGGGGAGGGACCCATACCAGTATTTAGCTAAAAAGGATGTGCCATGAATGGTACGCCTATGGGAGAGCGGAGCTAGGGAGAGGGGAGCACAGAGCCAGCAGTGGTGAGTGAGAGGGGGCGAGGCAGTTGCAAAGTGGCAGAAGGAATTGAGAAGGATGTCAAGTCTGGAGAGAGAGAGAGAGAGAGGAGAATGGGGCCGTACCATAGACTATGTCGGCATAGTCAATGACTGGTAAGATTGATTTTCGAATCAGCTCACATCGGGTAGGGATAGGTAGGCTCGCTTTGTGATGATAGAGGATGGCAAGTTTGGGCCAGAGTTTGGTGCAGATCACCTCGATGTGAATGGGGAAATCTAGGTGGCTGTCCAATCAAACTCCCAGGTATTTGAAGGCTGAGACTTGCTCCAGGGGAGAGTCATCTCTGGTGGTGATAACTGGGGGGCTGGGAGGGAGGCCAGCTTCTGTCTAGAGCAAAAGACCATTGTGACTGTTTTTTTTTTGCATTTAGAGTGAGCAGGTTTTCAGGGAACCAGGATTGGACTCTGTTGAAATTGTTTTGTAGAGTGGGGAGGACACTGTCGTAGGAGGGGCCCGAGGCAAAGATGATAGTGTCATCTACGTAAAGATGCATGTTAGAGGCTAGGCAGGAAGAGGAGACGTCATTTATGAAAAGAGAGAAGAGGAGAGGTCCAAGAATGGAGCCTTGGGGAACACCAGCTAAAATGTAAAGGGGAGAGGAGAGAGTGTCACCCACTTGGACTGATTGCTGCCTTTTATGGAGGTATGAGTGGAACCATGCGATGGCAGGCTGGGTGATGCCAAAAGAACTAAGTTTGCCAAGTAGTAGCTGGTGAGAGACAGAGTCAAATGCTTTAGCTAGGTCAATGAAAATGGCTGTGGTGACTTGGCTTCTGTCCATGACTGTGAGGATGGAGTCAGTTACACTTTAGGAGGGTGGTGATGGTGGAATGGTGTTTATGGAAGCCGGACTGGATTGGTGATAGGTAGTTGTTGGAAGAGAGAAAGTCAGACAGTTTGGTCAGTATGAGGGACTCCTGGACTTTGGCAAGGGAGGGGAGGAGCGAGATAGGCCTATAGCTTCCCGACTGGGAGGGGTCACCGCCTTTGTGAAGAGGGATGATTTTTGTTTATTTCCATGTGTTAGGGACTGTAGCTGTCATTATGGATAGGTTCAGTATGTGAGTCAAGGGAGCAACAATGGCTGCAGCAGAGATACAGATCATTTTGGGGTGGATTCCATCAGAGCTAGATTTGGATGTGTCAAGGGAGTAGAGTGTTTTGTGAACATCCTGAGGTGTGATGGGGGGAATTTGAAGCCGAGGTCAGGGGAGGATAGATAACCCAGGATGGGGGAGAGAGGGGTGGAGTTGGGTAAGGCACTGGAGATAAAAAACTTGTTGAGTAGCTTGGCCATGGAGGCAGGATCTGAGATGGTTTTGCCATCTATGATAAGGGTTGGGTAAGCCTGTTTTGTGGGGGGGGGGTCAAGGAGGAAGTTGATCAGCTTCCAGAAGGATACATCGGTGTTGTGGGCTTCAGAGAACTATGCTTTAAAATAGGAAGATTTTGATTGCCGAGTGGCCTAAGTGCATTTATTTCTGAGGGTCTTATAGGATTGAAGGTTGCTAACTGAGTGGGAGGCGTTATAGAGTCACCACGCTTTGTTCCGGGAGAGACACAAGGCAATAAGATAAGCTGTGACCCAGGGGTGGCGGAGGAGTTTCATCCATGCTTTCCTTAGAGGAGCATGCATGTCCCAGATTCTCTGGAAAATGCTGCAGAAATGGGATAGGGCAACAACCACATTGGACACAGACAGGATAGATAGTCAGTCTGCATGGGTTAGGTCTTGGAATAAGACAGGGACATGGAGGTTGTGAAGGGAGCGGGACTAGATGAATTTTGAAGGGGAGAGTGGTGAGTGGATTTTAAAGATGCAATAAGTGATACAGTGGTCACTAAGGGCATCGGAGAAAACAACTGACATGGAGATACGGTGGGGATGGGAAGATAGAATCCAATCCAGGAGGTTGTGGTTTTGGGACCAGTGGTTTAGGTGAGTGGGTTCTTGGATTAGCTGTGAAAGGTTTAGGGATTTGATCCTTAGGATGGAGGGTTTAGCAGAGGGGGAGAGCCAGTCGAGATTGAAATCGCCAAGTAACAGGAGCTTGCCATTGGATGTTTTGGTGGAGATTGAAGAGATGGCCTTGATGACAGAGTTGGGCGAGGACTTTGGCGGGGCATATAGGGCCCAATGTAGAGGGGGGGTGGAGGAGGGAAAGGAGAGGTGCACCACAATTGATTCATGGGAAGCTGGGCAGGATTCATTTAGGATTATGAAGCATGAGAAGGAATGCCTAACATATAGTGCCACTCCCCCACCTCATTTTCCTCGGTCCTGACAGAATAAGTTGTAGTCAGGAATGGTGAGGGAGGCATTAGGGATCTCAGAGGATAGCCAGGATTCCATAATTCAGAGTATATCAGGGTTGTACAGGGTGACCCAGACTAATAGTAAATCCATTTTCAGGAGAAGACTCCTGGCATTGAGATGGCAAATGCGGAGGCCCTTGGGGGGTGAGTTATTGGCTGGGGAAGGGGGTGGTCCAGTAAAGGAAGAGGAAAGCCTAGGCATAGAAGGGCCAGGGTTGGGATGTATGTCACCAGCTAGAAGTAAGAGGATAGAGGAGTATATGCAAAATGGGGAGTGTTTGGATGCACCTGAGCTGTGTTTAGAGGGTGGCTCATGGAAGTTAAGGCATCAGTTTAGAGCCTCCAGGTTGAGGAGGTAGGCATGGAGCAGAGAAGTGTGGGTGGAGGGAAGGGGAAGAAGGGGTGGTCTGGGGGGAGGAGAAGAGCGGGGGAGAAAGGGAGGGGAGAGAGTTGCAGGTTAAGCATTGGGGTGTATGGGGATAGGAGTGAGTGGGTCCTGCAGGATGTGGTGGGCGGACGGTTGTTTGGGGGGATGCACCCTAAAGTGATGGTTGAGGTGAGAGTTAAAAAAAGACAGCCAGAAGGAGAAAAAAGCATTGCAGAAGCTTCTGTATTTTTTGAGTGGGGTAGCTATTGAGGGACTGAGTTAGCAAAAAGCAGTTATGCGGGTATTTGGCCACTAGGGGAGAGACCTAGTTTGTAGCTGGATTGGAGCTCAGCTGTTGTAGCAAGGATTAGGAAGACAGGCAGCCACTAGAGGCAAGAGCAGGTAACCTGCAGATGGGAAAGTAGCCTGATAGGTTTTTAGCCATCATGTGATAGACAATATAAAGGTCTGAGTCGACCACGGGTGGTGGTGGGGGCGGCGGGGCAGTCGACACAGTGCATCGGCGTGGTAACTCGTATGCTGACACAAAGTCCATTCTTTTAAAAAAGGTGCCAAAGTCTTCTCGCCGACTGTGCTGTGTGTGTTTAAACCACAGAGAATTCGTACCTTTTGCTGTGGGGAAGGGCCGTGCATTCACCAGCCCTCATGACCCTTGGGGCTCTCAGGGAGTCAGATGGATGCTCTGGAGGAAGGAGGCAATCTGTGGGAGATAGGGACAAAGAGACAATTTTAAGAGCAGGTAAGGGCTAAAGGTGTGCCACTGCAACACAAAAGGAGGGGGATGGGGGGTCACGATAGCAACAATTGGCCTGTAAATCCCTGCTTGAGTACATCTCTGCCTGCTTCTGGTGTAGGATGGGAGCTTCTAGAATTTAATCTAAGGCAGGCTTAGGTATACCATTTTAAGAAGATAAGCTGCTGTGCAAGAAAAGACTAATTTGTTCTTTTTCTCTCTCTCTCTCTCTCTCAAAAGCTGGAACTCTGCCTGACTGTGGCTAGATGCAGGTCAGCAGGAGACAAATTAAAATTAAAACTGCACCCTGAGATATCGCTTAGGCTTATCGGGTAGTCCAAGGTAAAAACAATTCATATAGGCTACAAAGAACCTTAACAATATAGTCGGCATTCCACTTAAGTGCACGGTAAAAATAACACTTGTGGCTCCAACAACTTTGTTTAGACCATATGGAGGTTACAAATTAAGGTGCACAGCTAAAAACTATCACAAGGCAGTACTACAGCTTAAGGTTTAGTGGCAAAAGAACACTTATGGCATTTAAACAGCTTTAAAAGCAATTGAAGTTAACAACTTAAGGTGCACAGCTAAAATGAATCATAAGGCAGTACTTTTCAGCTAGGATTTAGTGGCAAAAAAACAATCAGCACTTGTAAGCCGACACAAAGTCCTTTCTTTTAAAAAAGGCGCCAAAGTCTTCTCGACGACTGTGCTATGTGCATTTAAACCACAGTACCTTTTACTGTGGGGGAGGGTCATGCATTCACCAGCCCTCACAACCCTCAGGGCTCTCGGGGACCTGGACGGACCCTCTAGAGGAAGGAGGTGATCTTTTGCTGTGGGGGAGGGCCATGCATTCACCAGCCCTCATGACCCTTGAGGCTCTCACGGAGCTGGACGGACCCTCTGGAGGAAGGAGGCGATCAAGAAGTTAGTCATTTCTGAGGTATAAATGACTGGGTTTGAGGCTGTTTTTTATCAGTCTAATCAGAATATCAACTTTAATTTTTACAGTTTTTTAGACCTAATTTTGCCATTTGGGTGACGTTGTGTGAGCAGTGTGGCAAAAGTATGACTTACATTCAAGACATTGCATGCATCACTTCATCATTTGGCAGCTGGATCGATAATTTCTAAGCCATTAATTACCAATCCAGTAACTAATCAGGATCCTCCCTAGGCTCTTAACACGTAATTATAATTGTTGAACCTGCTAAATGATGAGCCCAAGTGTAGTCTAAATTCTAAATTTTCATTGAAATAAACCATTTAGCCAAATTTTTTTAATCAGCAGACAATGCAATCTGGTAACATAGAAACATAGAATTTGACGGCAGATAAGGACTGCTTGGCCCACCCAGTCTGCCCATTTACCTACCTGATAGATAAGCTGCAGATTCTAGTTAATCAACAGCTTACTTCCTCCTGTCTCCCACTAGAATTGCCTTATGCCTGTCCCATGCATTCTTGAATTCTCCTACTGTTCCTGACTCCACAACCTCCTCAGGAAGGCTGTTCCATGCATCCACCAATCTGTGAAAAAATGCTTTCTAATATTACCTCTGAGCCATCCCCCTCTATCTTCAAATTCTGCCCCTTTGTTCTTGCACATCTCTTCTTCTGAAAGATACTACCCTCTTGTACCTTGTTAATTCCCTTGAGATACTTGAAAGTTTCTATCATGGCAAGGTTCAGATTTGAATCCTTCTTGACCAACTGGAAAAGGGGGCAGTAAGAAGGGAAAACGGACATGGAAATTATCTGTAGATGTAAACTAGGACAGGGTAGCCTGCTATATTTGGTTTTATTGTGCCATCTATATGAGAAGTATCACTGACTTTTCCTAGGAAGAATTTTGGAACAACAGCAATATCAGCCTCAACATTTATTGATTTGTCTGCTGAACTCTCAAGATTCAGAGGTGTTGATCCTTGTGGTCTCCCTTCTTAAAATAATCAAACAAAGAGGGTTTCGCCTAAACTCTTACATAGATAGAGGTGCAAGAGTGGGCAATTGGATTTTACTAGAAATATAGTGTAGAATAGCCCATCCTGAGCACCTCATCCTTTTTAAATTTATTTTTTAACTTCTTTTTTTCTCCTAACATGCTTGTCTGAATAATTATTTGATGATGGCTCTTTTTATTATAAGAAGTCAAGTCTGCACAGATGTCTGTATACAATATTTTTAATCTGAAGTTCATAATTTATGTCATAATAGTTTTTTTTATGTAAGAAATTGTTGTACAATAATGTAATGGTCATATGACCGACCAATAAACTTTGATGATGATGATGATGGTCTTTATTTATTAGGGTTTCCATTAATTTCCCATGACTGAAGTAAGACTACCCAGCCTATATTTGTTAGTCTCCTCTCCACTGCTGCTCTTATGTATAGAAACCACACCAGCTCTTCTCTAGTCATTTGGAACCATGCCAGTTTCCAGTGAGGTGTTGAATAAGGCCAGTTAGCTCCTCCCAGAGTTCATTCAGTACCCTTAGGTGTATTCTGTGTTGTCCCATAGTCTTGTCCACCTAAAGAGCTTCAAGTCCCTTCAGGACTCTTTACCCTGAAAATAGACTTGCCACCCCCCCCCCTTTGTTGCTGCTACTCCCTGGTGGTCCATCTCCCCTCCCTCCACTATGAAGACTGAGTTGAAGTACCTGTTTAGGATGGCAGATTTTTTTTTATCTTCTTCTGCAGAGTCTCACTCTTGCATCCTTCTAATCTTCACTATCCCTTCTCTTACTTTCCTCTTCTCACTTATGTATTTGATAAAAATGTTACCCCCATTAGAAACCCCTTGGCTATCCTTTCCTCTCCCTGTACCTTCTATCCTCATCTTCTTTCCTACTTCCCTTTGTTTTACTTGATATACCCCGCTGTCCTCCTCCCTCTGTGTTTCCATGTACCTCCTGAATGCCACAGGTTTTTTCTTCATCATCTTGGCCACTTCCTTAGAGAACCCCAATGTCTCTTCTTCCTACTCACTTCCTTCAAGAAGTGGTTGGTTGCATTAATTATGCCCTCCATTATTTTTCACCACTGTGACTCTACCCCTCCTTGGCAATCCCTCCTCCCCCATGAGGCAGTTTCTGAGGCAGTTGTGCATTTCTTAAAAATCTACCCACCCAGAGTCCACGACAAAGGTCCCGATGTGGTTTGCCTTGGTTCCTGTCTTTACATAAAACCACACTGTACAGTGATCCCTGATACCCAGGGGACTGCCCACTGTGATGTCTGCAATGCAGTCCATGTTTGTAAGCTCCAGGTCAAGATTTGCCCTGTCCCTAGTGGGTTGTTCACCTAGATGTCAAAGAAAAGTCCCTTGAATAGAGTCAATAATAGGCCTGCTCCTTGCTGATGCCACCTTTAGAAATCTCCATTCTATGTCTGGTGGATTAAATTCACCAACCAGCAGCACTTTACCCTCACATGATGTTGTGATGATGGCTTCCCCAAGTGCCATGTACAATTCACCTCCCTGTGATGGTGGTGCGTGTACTACTCTGTTATGGATAGTGGCCCCAGATCCTGTTTCCAGGATGACCCACAGCACCTGCAACCCTTCCTTTTCCTTCTAGTGCCCCTTTACCTCTGTAGCCTTAATTGCACACTTCAAATATATTACAACCCTCCTCCCTTCCCTGCCCTGTCTGTCCTAAACAGACAGTAGCCTGGTATGGCTATGTTCTAAGCATGGTGCTCACTGCACCATGACTCCATTATGGACACTAAATCCAGATCAGTCTCTGCCATTATGGCTTTTAGGTTTTTGATTCTGTTTCCAAGACTCCGTACATTAGTCCAAATAGCCATCCATACCTTACTTCTCCCTGCCTGATTCTCTGCCACTGTCTTCCTGCCTCTTCTGTTCCCTGAAATTCCCCCTAACCCACTTCTTACCTTCACCATTCCCTGTCTCCTTCAATCCTTTACCATCACTAACTTAATTTATATTCCCTTTTCCTCTGCCTTGTCTAACCATTCTTTGGCCCCTGCCCTAGGGTAGTTTACTCCTCTCAGGCCCTCACTCCCTTATGCTCCATCATTTAAGGTGGGGGGATGTTTGCCTGCCTTGGTTTTACTGCCTCCTCCCTGGCTAGTTTAAATGCTCATTCAAGTAGCATTTAATCTCCTACCAATGGCTGCGGTACACTTTCTGGAATGATGCAGGTTGCCTCCCTTATGGAGGCCCATACTTTCCAAGCCTAGCTCCCAGTCATCAACATAGCTGAAGCCCTCCTATATGCACCATGCCTTCAACAAGCTGATAAATGTCCTGGTGTGGAGTACCCTTGCCTATCCTCAGCCATTCCCATAGAACACCTCAGCAAATGTCACCATGCCTGCCACCTGCATGAAGCCCTTCCCCAGATCCCTGAAATTATATCCTGTACTAAAGGTGTTCTAAAACAAGAAACTCTTTGATGAAGAAACTATGAAATTCCTTACACCTTGTCACAGGCAGGCAGGATGTAAAAGTTTGTTTATATTGTGATCCCAACAGAAAGGGTGAATTGTCCCCCAAGCCCCATTTCTTCTAGCAGTTTAAGGGCTTGGTTGAGATCATTAAGTTTCTGGGAGATGCATAAACTGTTTAAAGCATCCCTTAAGGGGAGTGCTACTTGAAAAACAGCTGAGTGAGAGTTTGAAAAGCTAAAGGAAACACCTTATAAAGGCCAGACCCCAAAAAATTGCCACTATATAGTAGTGACCCTTTTGAGAGAAATTCTATAAAGGGTCTAAAGAAAAGTAATTCCTGGGAAAGTCCATTTTTGACATTTGGTAAAACATAGCTTATTACAGGAGGGAATAAGTATGACTTATTTAATCTGCTGTACAGTCATTATAGAAATTGTTTTAGAATCCCATTACAATTCTTAAAAGCAGAGGAACCAGAGTGCAAAATCTCTATAAGAGCTTCATGATACTCATATGTTGTGAATAAGCAGTTTACCTCCCAGTACCTCACACTATTGTACTGCATATAGTATTCTACAAGCACTTCAACTACTTGAAGAACTTTGAAGCACTTTTGAACATTAGGCTGTCTCTGAAGCATGTTAGAAAATATATTTGATTCTATCTGGATTTTTACTGGACCTGTATGGACCTCATGGGATTCAACTGAATTTTTTCACTGATGTTTTTTTTTTTAATTGATTTTAATGATGCTCCTTTGAGGACTATTCATTACAAGTTATGGGCTGTTTTTAAATTTAAGGAAAGGGTGTATTCGAAATAAAATATAAGATCCTATCTGAACATTCCTGACTTTACTTGAACCTTTCACTGTTGCATTTTTAACACTAAGTATTTATGAGAATTGGTTGCAGTTAAGGTGATTTAGAACCTAATTTCCCAGAACTTTGTATCTCCATATTGCACATAACACACTACAAGCACTCTAAGTTATTTTGAATTTTGGGCTGTTTCTCAATTTAAGGAAAGAATATACAAGATATAAGAACGTATCTGGAGTTTTCAGGACTTACTTGGTTTTTATACTGCTGTTCTTTTTTAAATTGTGTTTGAGAATGATTTTTATGAAGACTATTTATTATAAGGTATGATAAGTTATAGGCACCAGAGGATCTGTTTGTTGTAATAGAGTTGTCACTTCGACTTGGCACTTTAGTATTCTCGATTCAGTATTTTTTTGTGTGTTTTGATATTCAGAAAGCATGTTATAAGATTTTAGGCTGCTAGTATGGAAGGACTACTTTAAAGCTGTTCTTAATCCACATCCTTGCCTTTTGCTAATTTTTCATTCACTACAATTTATTAACAAGCTTAGCATTTGAAACAGTATGTATAATATTCCTTTACTTGCACAGCTGGAATTAGTGGATTTGTATGCTGAAGGTTTTTTGGGGTAGTTACTCAGCAAACCTAAATGTCTGAGTACCTGTTTACTTTGTGGAAGAGCAGGAGTGGTTTACATTTCTCCACTGCTATCAACCCAAACAGAATATCTGTCTTCTTCTTCAGGGTGAGGATCCTCTGATAAACCCAATAGTGGGTCTTCAAAGCCAGTCTATTGAGCAAAATCTATGCTACAGCACTGGAGCACTCAGGATGTGATGAGATTAGAAAAAATCCAATACTTGGAAATAACTCCACACAAAGCTGAATGTTTAGTTTGGTGTAATGTACCATTTATTCAATCTCACTATACCAAGGTTGCCTCCTTATAAAGCTCAAAGGAACAAAGCACTGGGGTGTTTTGGCTGCAGAGACTCAGCATGAGGAGGTTAAATCCTGAGTGATCCAGTGCTGTAGCATGTATCTTTGACATTTGTGGGCCGGTCGCCTGACATAGAGCACCACACTGACAATTCAAGTGAGCACAATAAGGACCAAGGGGTTTGGGCTGCACATGACCTCAGCCAGATACACAACATTACATTCTCAGTCCTTGTGTCTTTAACTGTCACAGTTCATCATTATACCATAGAGAGCAGTGATGGGAAAAAGCAGACAGACATGAAGAGGCAAAATGAAATCAACAATGATAAAGAGAGCCTTGTTATAATTCTCCACTGATCCAGTCACATCATCTCTGCAAGTGGCCAACATACCCAAAATGTCCAATACTTAAAGGGACCTGTCTGAAATCAGGTTCTGTTGAGAGGGATTGAAAGTAGGGAGGCCCTCACCTAAAATTTAATTGTGAAATGATCAGACCAAGCTAATGAATTAGTTTCAACATTAGTAATGTTAAGTCCTATGCTAAAAACAGCATCCGATGTGTGGCTACAGGGACTATGGCACAGCCCAGAGATGGTGTGTTCTTGATGCTGTAAGTATGCAGTTTGTTTGCAAGGACTTCCTGGAAGGCTATGCAGCATCATGACAGCATTCTTCCTCTGAGGTAAACAGTTTGGCATTTTGTTACATGCTGCAGCACAGGTTGCAGGTGACATGACATTAATGTCACCAACACATATTAAAACTACCTTATGCACATTTTTTTTCCCTTGGGGCCTCATTTGTATGTCATGTCCCTCTGTGTATGTCTGCATGCTGTATGCCATAAAATGTGTTGCATAAAACATAGAAACATAGAATTTGATGGCAGATAAGGACTGCTTGGCCGACCCAGTCTGCCCATTTTCCTACCTAACAGATAAGCTGCAGATCCTAGTTAACCAACAGCTTACTTCCTCCTACCCACCACTAGGACTGCCTTATGTCTGTCCCATGCATTCTTGAATTCCCCTACTGTTCTTGACTCCACAACCTCCTCAGGGAGGCTGTTCCATGCATCTACAACTGTCTCCATGAAAAAATACTTCCTCACATTACGTCTGAGCCGTCCCCCCTCTATCTTCAAATTGTGCCCCCTTGTTCTTGCACATCTCTTTTTCTGAAACATGCTACCCTCTTGGACTTTGCTGTTTCCCATGAGGTACTTGAAAGTTTCTATCATGTCCCCTCTCTCCCTTCTTTTCTCAAGGGTATACATATTAAGCTCCTTTTGTCTTTCTTCGTATGTCTTCTGGTGCAGACCCTGCACCATTTTGGTTGCCTTCCTCTGGACAGCCTCCACTCTGTCTATGTCTTTGCGGAGATGGGGTCTCCAGAACATCACACAGTACTCCAGATGGGGTCTCACCAACTATCTGTACAGAGGGACAACAACTTCCTGTTTTCTACTATTGATGCCTCTCCTTATGCATCCCAGTATCCCCCCAGCCTTCCTTACTGCCTTCTCACATTGCTTGCCCACATTTAGGTCATCTGATATAATTACCCCCAGGTCCCGTTCCAATTTTACTGCTGTCAGTATCTCATCCCCCATTGTGTACTTTTCCTCTGGGTTTTTGTTTCCCAGGTGCATTACCTTGCACTTCTTTGCATTGAATCTGCGCTGCCATACATTTGACCATTCCTCCAACCTTGCCAAGTCCCTTCTCATCCTTTCCACTCCATCTTGTGTATCAACCCTGTTGCAGATCTTTGTGTCATCTGCAAAGTGACATACTTTTCCTTCCAGTTCCTCTGCAATATCACTTATAAAGACATTAAAAAGGACCGGTCCCAGTACTGAACCCTGTGATACCCAGCTAGTAACCCTCCTTTCTTCACCGTGGACTCTGTTTACAACTACCCTTTGCCTCCTGTTGTCTAACCAATTTTTTATCCAAACTCCCACCTTGGGACCCACTACAAGGCTAGCTAACTTCTGTATTAATCTTTTGTGTGGGACTGTATCAAATGCCTTGCTAAAATCTAGGTAGGCCATGTCCACATCCCCTCCTTGATCTACTACTTTGGTTACCCAGTCAAAGAATTCTACTAGATTCATCTGACATGACCTTCCCATTATGAATCAATGCTGCTTTGGGTCCTATGCCCCACTGGCCTCTAGGTATTCAACAATTCTTTCCTTCAGAAGTGATTCCATCATTTTCCCTACCACTGAGGTCAAACTAACTGGTCTGTAGTTTCCTGCCTCTGTCCTTCTCCCACTTTTGTGAAGAGGAATCACATCCACTCTCCTCCAGTCCTCAGGTACCACCCCATCCTCCCATGATTTGTTAAAGAGACTAGTTAGTGGTGTCACTAGTTCTACCCTTAGTTCTTTTAGAATTCTTGGGTGAATCCCATCAGGCCCCATTGCTTTGTCCACCATCAATTTTATTAGTTCTTTCAGAACCCTTTCTTCTGTAAATGGACTGTTATTGACCCCTATCTTCAGAGTGTTTCTCTTGTTTGGTTTAGGTACCTCCCCTCCTCTTCCTTTGTGAATACTGAGCAGAAATATTCATTCAGTATCCCTGCTTTTTCACTGTCACCCTCTGCCCACATTCCCTCCCCTTTATTAAGCCTCAGTATCCCTCCTTTGGTCATTCTTCACTCCTTAATGTACATGTAAAAGGTCTTATTACCTTTCTTAACAGACTTGGCTATCCTTTCCTTGGTTTGGGCCTTTGCTATTCTGACTGCCTTCCCTGCCTCTTTCTGCTTTGACTGATAAAGTTCTCTCTCCTGCTCCTTCAGTGTTTCCTTATATTTTCTGAATGCTGTCCTTTTCTCCTTAACCTTCCCTGCCACTTCTTTTGAGAACCATAGCATTGTTTTCCTTCTTTGTGTTTTGTTGATTTGCTTTACACAAAGGCTTGGTGCTTCTTTGATGGCTGTTTTGATTACTCCCCATTGTTTCTCCACCCCACCTTCTTGCCTGTTTGCTAGTGCTTTTCTGAGGCACTCTCTCATTTTCCCAAAGTCAGCCCTCCTAAAGTCCAATACTCTTGCCTTTGTATGGCTTGATTACATGGCTGTGTTTATTATGAATCACACTGTTTGGTGGTCTCTTGTTCCCAGATGTTTACCCACTTCTATATATGAGATTCTTTCTCCATCCCCATTTGAGAGTACCAGGTCTAAGACTGCTCCCTCCCGAGTGGGTTCCAATACTAGCTGTCTGAGGCATGCCCCTTGTAGGGCATCAGGAATGACCCTGCTCTTGGATGTGCCTTCAGCAAAGGTGCTCCATGTAACATCTGGCATATTCAGGTCCCCATCAACAATAGCTCACCTTTTTCTGCCATTCTAAGGATGCCTTCTATCATTTCCTTATCCATTTCCTCCCCCTGAGATTGGGGTCTGTATACAACCCCCACACATATTTTGGTGCCATTTTCTGTGTCCAGGGTGACCCAGAGTGCCTCATCTGCTCCCTGTTTACTCTTTAGTTCCGTTGCTTTGATCCCTTCCTTTACATAGAAAGTTACTCCTCCTCTTCCTCTTTTACCCTCCGTGTCCCTCCTGTAGATTGTGTATCCTAGTAGCCTGACATCCCAGTCATGGTTCTCTGTGTACTGTGTTTCTGTGACTTCCACAATATCCAGGCAACCCTCTTCCACCAAGGCCACTAGTTCAGGGAGCTTGTTACACAGACTTCGGGCATTGGTGCTCATCACCCTCCACTTTTTGATGGCCTTACCCCTTTTAGCTCCATCCCTATCCTTACTGCCTTTGCCTTTTTTTACATTTACCTCTGTCCTGCTCCCTAATGACTTCTCTACCTTGGTGTTTACCTCACTAATTACCGTGTTTTTTGGGAGGCTGGATTTCTGCTCTTTTAGTGCCTTCCCTTGATTAGTTTAAATGCTTGCCAATGAAGCATTTAAACCTCTCACCTAGGATCCTGGATCCCCCCGGACAGATGCAGACCATCTCACCTGTATAGGTCTGCATCCCTCCAGGTGGCTCCCCAATCCCCAATGAAGCCAAAACCCTGAGCTCCACTCCAGTTTTTTAACCATTCATTGAATTCCATGGTGAGGATTACCTTAGCATCACCCTTTCCATAGACAGGCAACACCTCCGAGAAGGTTACTGTATGTGCTACTTGTCTATGGCCCCTCCCCAACTTTACAAACTCCTCTTGCACTGCTATGATGGCATTCCAAGCCAGGTCATTTGTCCCTAGGTGGACAATGACATCCAGCTCCCTCCCTTGTGCAGCTGTTCCCACGATCCTGATGACTCACTTCCTGTCCCTCCAAGCCATGGTGCCAGGCAGGCACCTTACCTCCCTCTCCCCTTTCTCACCCACTTCTACCCCCTAATGATTGAGTCCCCCACCAGAAGTTGTTTCCTTCCCCTGTGGGGTCTCATGCCACCCTCCTGTGGGTCTCCTTTTTGAAGGTTCCCAGCATTGTCCTTGGTCTCCACTGCAGGTGCCTCCATAGAGGAACCACTATCCACCAGAAGAGTGTATGAATTGTGGAGAGGTACAGCTGGAGGGATGCAACTCTGTTCCTCCACTCTCTCCATCCCTGAACCCACTCTGGTCCAGCCTCCCCTCTTTCTTGGCAACCTCTGAGGTAGTGACATTGGCCTGGGGGTCCTTGGGTGAGGGAGGAGGTTTCACGACTCTTAGCCAGGTCAGCGTGGAGACAGGAAACCTCCTCGCTCAGACCAGAGAGGTGTCTGCAAATAGGGCAGCATGCCAGCCTCCAGAATGTCTCCTGGAACACTGCTGCCCCACAGCCATTGCACTGCACCACTCTTATCATGTCTTATTTTGTGTCCCCTCTCCTGTTTCTCTGTATGCTTACTCTCTCCTCTCCTTACAACTCTCACCCATCCTGTTCTGGGACAGCAACTTCCTATATTCCTCAGTAGTCTTCTCTTTCTTCCTTGCTCAGTGTCAGACAACCAGCAGCTGGGGGGGAGGAGAACAAGTTACTTTTTTCTTTTAGAGTTGACAACACTAATGTTTCTCTATGATCCCTCCCTCCTTCCTACTGCCAAACAGGAAGTTCCCTGTTGTCAGTCAAATCCTGTTGCTATAAAGTAAAACTTGCTTAGGTGGGTGGGTGGGTGGAGGGTGGGATGGAGGGCAATTAGTAAGAAAAAGGCTAACAACAGGAAGTTGTAATTGGAGTCACCTGCTTTTATATTGTCTAAGCCACACCCCCAATTAAGTCTCTCTCCTCCTACTGATTTAGCAAAGTAAGTTGATACAGTACCCTTCCCAGCACAGAACACACACTGACTTTCTTTCTTTCTTTTCCTTTTTTAACCCTAAATAAGACCCCTTCTACTTCTAATAAAGTATCTGTCTGCTTAATCTCAAAAGACACTGATTCCTGCTGAAATGGAAGTGTTAAATTAGTTAGAAAATGGTAGCTTCTTTTAGTTAGCTGCCTTCTGCTCTACAGGCTAGCAACAGGAAGTTGTAATTGGAGTCACTTGCTTTTATATTGTCTTAGCCACACCCCCAATTAAGCTCTCTCTCCTCCTACTGATTTAGCAAAGTATGTTGATACAGTATCCTTCCAGCACAGAGCACACACTGACTTTCTTTCTTTTCTTTTTTAACCCTAAATAAGACCCCTTCTACTTCTTATAAAGTATCTTTCTGCTTAATCTCAACAGACACTGACTCCTGCTGAGATAGAAGTGTTAAATTAGTTAGTAAATGGTAGCTTCTTTTAGTTAGCTACTTTCTGCTCTACAGTCTAGCAACAGGAAGTTGTAATTGGAGTCACCTGCTTTTATATTGTCTAAGCCACACCCCCAATTAAGCTCCCTCTCCTCCTACTGATTTAGCAAAGTAAGTTGACACAGTACCCTTCCAAGCACAGAACACACACTGACTTTCTTTCTTTTCTTTTTTTAACCCTAAATAAGACTCCTTCTACTTCTAATAAAGTATCTGTCTGCTTAATCTCAACAGACACTGATTCTGCTGAGATAGAAGAGTTACATTAGTTAGAAAATGGTAGCTTCTTTTAGCTGCTTTCTGCTCTACAGTCTAGCAACAGGAAGTTGTAATTGGAGTCACCTGCTTTTATATTGTCTAAACCACTCCAACAATTAAGCTCTCTCTCCTCCTACTGATTTAGCAAAGTAAGTTGATACAGTACCTTTCCCAGCACAGAACACACACTGACTTTCTTTCTTTTCTTTTTTTAACCCTAAATAAGACCCCTTCACTTCTAATAAATTATCCGTCTGGTTAATCTCAACAGACACTGATTCCTGCTGAGATTGAAGTGTTAACTTAGTTAGAAAATGGTAGCTTCTTTTAGTTAGCTGCTTTCTGCTCTTCAGGCTAGCAACAGGAAGTTGTAATTGGAGTCACCTGCTTTTATATTTTCTAAGCCACACCCCCAATTAAGCTCTCTCTCCTCCTACTGATTTAGAAAAGTAAGTTGATACAGTACCCCTCCCAGCACAGAACACTAACTGACTTTCTTTCTTTTCTTTTTATTCTGCTCTACAGGCTAGCAACAGAACTGTGTTTGGAGGGTGCTCAGGGTTTTGTGGATGTGACAGTATTGGTGAACTGGTGCACGAGTGTTAGTTGTGGTATTTGCATTCCTGTGTTTCCCAACACTGGATTTATTGTTTCTAGAATCATTGCATTTGGTGACAGCTGAGTAATCCTTAGTTACTGTATTTTGCATGCAAGCAAGCAAGCACATTTTATTTATGAAACAACATTCCAAAAGACCATGTCGTTGTACATAAACATAACTAAAAAATACAATTAAAATCAGATATACAATCAGCAGGAATTAAACCTCAGGGAAGGCAAAATTAAAAAGATAGGTCTTCAAGGCAGGATTTAAAAGCCTCATTGGATGGGCACTCTCTAATCCGATGAGGTAGAGAATTTGGGACCTGTGTTTGGTTTCATACAGCTCTTGTTTGGGGTATGTGCCAAGTCCCAATACTACTGCAGCCCCCAGTGTGGCAAAGTGTATGGTCTTGTAACTGGCATGTGCTGATGCACATATCATGCTGTACTTTTGGCATTTGCATGGGTGAACAATGCAGATATCCAACCATACCTCAAATTTTCCTGGGTACCATGGTACTGTTTTCAGCATTTCTTTTCTAACTGGGCTGGGCTCACTATCATGACTCTCAATACAGGGATGGTCACATTTCACATAGGGAAAGAATGGCTTAAAAATCCCATGATACCATTGATGTGACATTAGAAATTGATAACATCAATGTTCTGACATCAGATCTATGCTATTATGGGATGGCATTTTGTTCTCGTTTTGTAGCAACTGTCTTTTTTTGTTACAGTTTAGTTACCCTGCATATTCCAAATGAGGTGCAGTATCTCATTCTCAGGTGCATCTTGCCATTGCCCAGTTTCACAGCTGGGCAGACTGGAGCACTAGGAGGTTAAATGAATTGCCCATGGTCACACAGTGGGATTTTTGTCTGTAGGTGAATTTGAACCTGTGATCGCCTTATTCCAATACTCAGGTTCTAACTGCTAAACTACATTGCTCATCCACTAATACATGTTCAAAGAGTTCTCAATATGAAATATGTTTGCTAAGAAACCATCTATAACAAGGGTTGTAATTCCATTTTGGAATTCTGGTGACATCAGAAGCCACCCAAGCTTTTCCCTCATCAGTTATATTTTAACTAGAATGTCTTGATGAAATATTAACCTTATTAGGGATCATTTTTTTTATGTACTGTGTAATAAAATGGGTAGGAATAGCGATGCATTTTATGTATTATGAAATTGGTAGATAACACAAGACGTGTGATGGCTTAAATGTGATCACATGATCATGAGTTACTGCGGCACTACAATGCATGTCAAAAATGTCTTAAGTTTTACTATAGGCAGAGAAGGGGGTAGTTTTTGGTATGTTACTGGGGAAGAGGTTTACTAATTATACAATCAGGATCAGCTGACTTGTACAGCTGCAATCTTCGCCAGTTGAGGAGGGCAGTTTCAGAGCACAGTGTAGTGGGGTGAAGGGAAATGGAATGTACAATAAATGACCTGAGTAGTGGGGGGTGGGAACCAAGTTGATGGCTGGGGGTGGGATTGTTTAAAAAAAAAGGTTAAAAAACATGGAATACATCGTTACCAGCTCCCCCTACTGGAGGGAATATGCGTAGAAGTTCCATAGTAGGTACTTCAAGATGCCAATGAAAATAGTGAAATACACAGAAAATTGTGAGGGAGAATGTTGGAGAGGCTGTGGTAGCTTAAAAGCAGACCAAAAGCATGTCCTATGGGATTGTCCTGCAGTGGTTTCTTATTGGGATGGTATCATTAGAGAAATGGGGAGTATGATGGAATGTTCAGAGTTACTGTCACCCCTATATGTCCTGCCATCAACTCCACCACAGGGAATGAAAGTCACAAAGACAATTTATGTCTAGACCACAATTTTGATACTGGTGGCCCATAAGGTTATAACTAGGCACTGTGGTACTAAAATCAGCCCCTCTGTAGAAGAATGGGTTAGTCTAACCAGAGAAATTTACTCACTTGAAAGACTGACAGCAAATATTAAAGATAAAGTAAATAAATTCCAAGACAAATTGTCTGGTTGGGTAAGATATTAGTTAGACAAGTATCCAGACTGTGTTCCCTGAGCTGGACGAAACTGTGTTGTGGGGAGGGTGAACTTGGGCAGAAGTAGGGGAATGAACAGATACTGCTGAATAGAAAGATGAAAGAAAGTACTCTAAAAGATGTAAAAAGCTACAAAGAAATAATGATTTACATATTCCCAACTCAAGAGTAAAAGTATTGTAAAGGAAAATAGTGAATATGTGTACTCAAGTGGAAAAGATAAGTTGTTAGACTTTGAATTTGAATGGTCTATAATGTACTGAAATTAACTACTGTACGGAAACACATAATAAAAACATTTTTATAAAAAAAAAAACATGGAAGACATCACGTAGTTAGTCTTCAAGGGCAAAGTGTCACTTCAGCTGGTTGAAAAGTACCCAAAGTGCCCCTTCACATACTGTGGTTTCACCAGGCAACATTTGACATTTTAGTAGGGAAAGAACCTCCCAAAGTGACATTTTGCATTTTGCAAAGTCAGGGGTCACTTTATAAAGTGGGATATGAAGCAGCCAGACTGTGTACATCTCTACAGCAGAACCCAGTCTATATGGGAGAGATCAGCTATAAAGTTTTCAGGGTTTAGCTTAGAGAAATTTTGTACTGTAGCTAAACTTCCCTTGGGAGATGCATGGGGAGCAGGCTCTCCAAACACCGAAGACAGGAGAATGGTCACTAAAAGAATCAGGGAAACCCCACTATAGTGGATTCTATCCTTCCTTCTTGACCATTATCAATCAATCAGGGTATGATGGCCCTCTTTATTAGAAAATCAAGTAGGATCAGAGGTATGTTACTGTAGGTTTAGGTCAACCTAAGTACCTCCTAGTGCTGTTTACACCCCCATTTTGTCCCTCCCTAAACTGTACCACCCTCCTCCTCTTCGCTTCTACCCCTACATCGCTGGGCACCTCTCCATCCATTACTACTTCCTTCCCTAACTGACCCAACCTCCTTTCCTCACCTTCTACCCTACCTCCCATCATCCCTTCTTCACCAGTCCCCTTCTGCTCCCATTCCCTCTTCCCCTTCTTATACTGACATTCTGCTCTGATCCTGCACCTCCCCCTCACCCTCTCACCCAACACCCTCTGTTAACACTTCCCACTACTGGCACTGCCAGTATGCTTAGTATAAGCCTCCCTCACCAGTGATGATGCCGACCTTCTGGGCTGATTTTCAGTATTTATTCTCTCTCTTCAGTTTGTCTTCTCACTATTACCCCTCTCTGCCTGAGCCACCCCTGCCCCTTGTTTCACTTTCTCTCCCTCTCCATTTTTTTCTATTTCTGTTGGCAAGTACCATTGTATATAGTATTTGCTTATTTCAGTCACACGTAACCTCTTGCCTAATTTGCCTTAATTGTTGTTATCCTCTTATGGCCTCCCGTAAACTGTAGTTTTGCTTGTTACTGTAATGATCCTGATGTGGAACCTATGTAATGACCCTGTACTCAAAGGTTAATCTGAGATTTTAATAAATAAACAAATAAAACAATAATAGATTTAGTTTTGGGCCCAAGCCAATTGAGATTCATGTCTCCCATCATTAACAATTTATTATTCTTAATACCCAAGCCAGTATGGTCAATTAAGTCAGACATGCCAGAAGGAGATAATGTTTTTTATGTTACCTAGTAAGAGTAGAGTGAAATGATTCACAGGAAGTCATTAAGAACGAGTTGTGAGCAAGGACAGGTAGGCTAAATGGCTTTAAAATCAGATTAAAATTCCATCCCCTTTTTAAGTGAGAGACAATCAAGTCTAATAAATTTAGATTTGGGAATGGAACAAATTAAGTCAGGGATATGAGACTTCAGCCAGGTTTCACTAATCCCAGGAATATCAGGATTGTATTAGACAACGCACGACTTTGTATCAGATTTATTAGCTAAAAGGTTTTGGATGTGGAGATAAGCTATGTTTAAACCTTTCATTTTAAGCCAATGGGATGTGGCAGAGTAAGTGCAGTAAGAGGGGAGAGGTACAGGACTGGACTCAATATCATCAGAAAGATTAAGGCATAACAAAAGGAATCAATCCCTACAACTGGTAATTTAACAGCTGGAATATGCATAGACACCTTTTGTCATACAGTGACATAGCCAAAAATGCCTTAGAGTCCAATAATTGTGTGCTACCAAAAAGTAACATTAGATTTGATCAGTAGCAAGTTAGAGTTGATGTAATCCAACCAGAATTCATTTAAGGAGAGGACCAGGAATGGAGAGCTACATGGTAAAGTTTCACACATGATAGTACAAACCAGGAACTAATAATGCAGGATGCACTCATATTGTTGGAGCAGATACTTAGTCCAGGTAGCGAGCCCATCACAAATGTACAAGTCATAAGGACCACACACACAGAACAAGCCAACAACATTTGCATGTTGCAATTTTAATCTTAAAGTAATTAAACGTACACACAGGTAAAACTAAAGTGTATCAGTATAAAATCCCGTCAGCCTAGAAAAACGTACAGAGTGACCCAGCACTTAGCTCATTAGAGATTTGCCATGTGGTACACTTAGCTAAATGCCTTATTTCCATGTACATCTAGAGGGTAGAAGGTAGGATAATTAGAGCCAGTAAGTCTTAGCAGTGTCTCATTTTCCAAAGGGAAATACATTGCAAGTTATCTGTGTCACAATGGCCATTCATAAGAGCACATTTCCACACACAATCATAAACTTTTTTGTATTTTTCAAATACCCTGTTTCACTATTTTGTTAAATATTTGTCTGGAGGTCAGTGGGGAGGGGGAGCTGTAAATGTGGGTAATATACAGTGTGCACTAGACACCTGTCTCCACCTTGTGACCTTGGTACTGCATTTAATGTGACTTACTTGAGTAAAACATGAGGTGCCTGTTCCCTTATGCACAGTCCTGACATAACATAAGCATGGCAAAGCAAATTCTACGCTCATCTTAGGTTACTCACACAAGCTCAGTTTCTATGTGCAAAACTATCTATGTGCAAAATTATCATTTTAGTTGAGCAAAGTTAGGTGACGCTCCCTGAATATTGGACCCATGTTATGCAAAATAAAAAATTAAAATAGTTAAAACAAAAAGGTCAAGGGAGCAGACAGTAAGCAAAAAAAGTGTTAGGACTTGCTATTCTCCCAGTATACTGCAGACATCTGCTAATGTTTTGTAAATGATCAGTGTGTGCCATCATCATCACTATCTTAAGGATATTTATTTAGTCGGCCTCCATTAATAGGACTATCATTCTTTCCTGAAGTTACTTACCTTTTTGATTTTATAGATGTTCAGACCTTTCAAGACCTCTGAAACATAACTCTGTAGAACAAACACTTCTGCTAAATGCCTTCACGTAGTTCCTTTTCTAACATCATTTATTATTTTTGTTTGGTTAATTGAAGTTGTAACTAAATACACGTATCACAGGGCTTAAACATTTTATTTATAGAAAATGGCTCTAAAACAGTAGAACAGACAATCTTTCCCAATGCTCTTTTAAAACATTACTCTTTCTAGCATTCAACAATGTTTTTTAGGACGTTTTATGTTGGCTCGCACTTGTGTAGACAACATCTTGCACTGGTAGCAGATTTGGAGGCACGGTCACTGTTGGGTGAACGCAGGGCACGCATCAGTTGATGCCTCCCTCATTCCCCAATAAGCCAGCATGCAGGTGCCACACCAGGAATATATAATGTGGTAAGCACATCTAAGGAAAGGTCCGCTGCAATGAGAGCAAAGCTTGTCACGCAGCAGCACCTCCCGACATGCCTTCCCTGGTGAAGCATTACAGTGAACACGGTGGGAGTGACTGCCACCACTGCCTGCCACAATGCCAACTTTGGGGGTGCCCAGTACCCCTGTTGGCATTACCTGGCCCAGTTTATGTGCCAATGGGGAGCTCACTCCCCATCGGCATATCACCCATTTGTTATGTGCAAGGGGGTGCCCAATCCCCTCGGCTCTTGCCCCCTTTGTATAAAGCAATGGGGGTGCCCAATGCCCTGTCCATTAGTCCCCCTCCCAAACACTCAGGTGGCACACTGGGAGCCCACCCCAGTGTGCCAAATGCCCCAGTGAAAAAAAAAGTCCTGCAATGTTTTTTTTTACCTGTAAAAGAAAACAACAGTCACTTGTGGTCTGTCCTGCTCCCACCTCCAACCCGCGCCAACCCTCTGCTCATCCTGCCTCCCCACACCCCCCCTCAACCCATACTTACCTACGGAGTCTGGCACGATGATCTTCGGTGGACCGGGAACACGTCTGCACTCTTCAAAGCTGACCGCAAACTGAAGAAATGCCGGTAAACTGTATAATGGCATAAATAAGGTTTTTTCAACTTTGGTGCATATCTCAGGCATTTTGGGGAATTTTTGCACCAAATTTTCAAAAAGGAGTTATTAGGCTCTTCCTAAATGCAGTTACTGTCATGAGGTTATCAGTCCCGAAAGGTGATTTCGTGGTCACTGTGTGGAATCACCTTCAGACTGATTAATGAAATGACAGTGCCACTGTTCATGAGGGAGCCTCAAAAGCCTATGTTGCAAATTTGGTGAAAAAATCCAAAAAATGGCTGTTTTACGAGTGTGCATTGCGCAGTTTCCATGCACACTTGTAACTTTGTGAATCTGTAATATTTTCACTCCAGATTTTCAAAATTGGCATTTTTCCACACCTCCTTATGAACAATGCAGCTGTCATTTTACATATCCTGGCTGAAATATGTTTTCACAAGTCCAGCGCAGAATAGCGCAGTTGCTGTGCGAAATCAGTTTTTGGGACAGTTTGAGAAAATGACAGTGACACTGTTCATGAACAGAGGTCCTAAAATGCCTATGTTGAAAATTTAGTGATGAAAGTCCATAAAATGACTGTGTTACAAGCGTGTGTTGCGCAGTTTCCACGCACCTTTATAACTTTGCAAATTTGCAATATTTGCATGCCAGATTTTCAACACTGGCATTTTTTCACACCTCCTTATGAACGGTATAGCTGTCTTTTTCACAGTCTGCCCAAAATGTGTTCTCACACCTGTGGGGCACAATGGCGTGGTCGCTGTAGGAAATCAACTTTTGGGACAGATTAACAAAATCACAGCACCACTGTTCATAAGGAGAGGTCCCATAATGCCTATGTTGAAAATGTGGCAAAAAGATTCCCAAAAATAATTGGGCTATGGACGTGTGTTGAGCAGTTTCTATGCATGCTCATAACTTCTCCAATTTTTCATATTTTCACTCCAGATTTTCAATGTTGCCATTTTTTCACACCTCCTCATGAACAATACAGTTGTCATTTTTCACATCCTGACCAAAATGTGTTTTCATCCCTGTGTCATCAAATGGTATAGCCGCTGTGCAAAACCAGCTTTCAGTTAACAAACTGATTGTGCCGCTCTTCATGAGGTGGGGTCACAAAAAGCCTATGTTGAAAATTGAGAGTGAAAATACCAACAAACACCTACTATGTTAGGGTTTCCAACTGTAACACCCCACCCTGTAGAGACTGCCAGGCATCAGGGGTGTGACTTGCGATCATTGGCTGTAAAGCTCGAGCCATTCCACCCCCACCCCAACCCTGCAGCCAGTGACAGGCATCGAGGTGTGCTTTGGGTGTTTGGCCCTAAAGTTCACCCCATTCTCCTATATTGCACCTGTCTCAGTGTATTTCCTTATGCAATGGGGTAAGTATAAGGCCCAAAGACCCCAAAGCACACCACAACACTTGTCAGTGTCTACAGGGTAAGGTGAGATAAAATGGCATGAGCATTATAGCTGATGACCCAAAGGCACACCCCAACGCCTGCCAGTCTCTGCAGGGTGAGGGTGGGATTGGCATCAGTTCAATACTTCACTGCCATTCCTATTATGCCTCTCTAACTCCTGCACTACCAATGCCAATGCCAGCAAGACAACATTCGGCATTGACAAATGCTTGTTTAAAGTAGAGATTGTGTCATACTTTTCAGGACTACTGCCATTTGTGCGGCTTCAAGACACTCAGTAAAATGCTGGTAGCACCTTACCAGCTTTTATTTCTGCAGCTTTAGCAGCCATCATATGAAGCATCACTATGCCTTTATAACTGTTGTGCTATTTCTTCAAAACTTACATTAGTACCCATTAATGTCACACATGATACTGAAGTACTTCTTTTGACTTGCAAAAGCCTTCATTGCCTTGCCCCACAATACCTGTAAGATCTAATTTCTGATTATTGTCCTTCTAGACTGTTCAGATCATTGAACTCAACTTTTCTAAATATAAACTGAAAACCACAGGGTGGCATCCTTATTTCTCTAGGGATCCAGCTCTAGAAAGCACATTTCTTGCATCATTTTGACAGACTGACTTTACTGAGACATTTAAATCAATTTTGAAAATTTACTTTTTCTCACTGGTTTTTAAGTTTCGGTAATTTGCTGCAATTTACATTTGTGTTATATTTTAAATGTTACATAGAAACATACATTATGCCAGCAGATAAAGACCCAGAGTTCCATCCAGTCTGCCTGTTTCCCTTTCTAACTCCATGCACAGCCTAATGCCAGACTGAATTTAGAGATCTAATTCCCCTAGTGGCTAATCATCAACCCCTTCCCCTCTTCTGCCCGAGTAGCCCATTATTCCTTATATCTGCCCCACCCAAGATTAAATCCCCACAAAGTCTTCACTTCAAACTCCACTCTGGGCAGTCTAGTTCATTCATCCACCTCCCACTCTGTGAAGAAGAAGAATGTCCTCATATCCCTCCTGAATCTACCCCTCCACCAACCTGCACCTTTGTCCTCCAGTTACTGTGCCCTCATGCCTTGTGAACAAGCCCTTAGAATCCATACAGTTGATTCCTCAAAGTAACGTGTTCAATCACATCCTCCATTCCCGCCTGGCCACCAGTGTATACATGTTAAGGTCTGCCAACCTTTCCTCATATAACCTCCCTTGATGCCCCTGGATCATCTTTGTGGCCCTCCTTTGCATGATTTGTAATTGTGAATCATTTTTATGTAACCTCTATTATTGTTATTTATATTGTTCTTTGTTGTACAGCACATCAATCCTCATGGGAGATGCACTTTATTAATAATCTGGATTGGACTGGCTATAATGGGGGAAACTGTGTGATGAAGAAATGATAACAAAAAGAAAATAATGCTGTGAAGCTTCAGTTTGAAGCCTATTGTATTGTTTAAAAAAATCTAACCCAAACTGTCCCCAAAGATGATTGAGGAGTTTGGGCAGATCAAACTCACATATTGAATTCTTTATTTTGAAGGAACTCATCCCCTATAAAGGCTTGCAAATAGAGTATACAGTGCAAGCATTTAAATGGTTTGCTTGGAATGCACAGCAATTACCCATTACAACCATTTTAGATCACACTTCTTTTGCTTTTTCTGACCATAGGGTAGTGACAGGATTCACAATATAGTTGTTCATATACTTTGCTTAGTGGTGTACGATCCCTGTTTGAACAAGACAGAGATACCATTGATACATCAGTTTTGAGATCTTCACTGTGCTGTATCAAAGCTGGTTTCCTAAGAGTATGGGCATTTCTGATGCATAAAAAAGGGTATGCTTCACCACTTCAAAACCTACCTAACAAGCTCTGACTGGTCCCCCATGTATAGCACACAATCAACTGATGCCACCCTCTCCCACTTTATAAACACCTTCAACGCCTCTTGTGACATCTTTGCCCCTTTCTCAAAATAAACCACTAAAAACCATAACACCCCCTGGATATCTCAACAGTTGCTTAACCAAATGCAACACCATGATAATCTCAGGCATAAGGCCTTAGACTCACAACTCCCACTGGATAGACAATGATATTTTGAGGCCAGAAACAAATGTACTGGGGCCATATGCCAAGGCGATACATTATCAACGGGCACTCTCCTCCACCTGGGGCTCAGGAAGACATTTCTGGAAAAACATAAAGGAACTAAAGAGGAAATCTGCCACCCCCCCGCCTGCCAACTCTTGGTTAATGGTAACCTAACACAGGACACCCAGTCCATTGCAGACACCCTAAATATCACATTCTTTGATCTCAGTTGTGTCCTTCCCCCCAACTTCTTCACTCCACTAGATCCCATCCCCAGTTGTAGCCCACCTTCAAACATCTCTCTTTTTCCCCTCCAAATCATTTCAATGCAGAAGGCTAGGAGATACCTCTCCCAAGCCCTTGCCAAGTCCAATGTCAGTGGTAACTCCTTTGACCTGAAGCTTTTCCTTCCAGCCCTCAAGGAGGTCCTACAACCCCTCATGAAGCTATTGAACCTGTCCCTTAGCCTAGGACAATTTCCAGCCCTCTGGAAATGAGCCATCATCACCCATATTTTCAAATGTGGCAATCACCTGTCCCCCAATAACTATCATCCCATCTCCCTTCTACCTCTCCTCTCCAAGGCCCTTAAAAAAATTAGTTTATGATCAGCTGATGGACCATCTGTCTAAACATAACCTACTGTGCCCTGAACAACATGGTTTCCACCAGGGACACAGCACCACCACTGCCCTCCTAGAATACTCCTCCTACATCCATGGTGCCCTTGAATGTGGTCACCTTGTGAGGCAGTGTACATTGACCTAAAAAAGTCATTCAGTACCGTTAATCATGCTATGCTTCTAGCCTCCCTGCCTCCATGGAAATCTCAGTCAAAACCATAACCTGGTTCAAAGGTTACCTCTCAGACAAATCCCAGCAGGTGAAAATCAGCTCCACTCTGTCTAACAGCTTTCAGGTCCATTTAGGAGTACCCCAAGGCTCCATTTTGGGACCCCTCATCTTTAGCCTCTTCCTAAACTCCATTCCCAGCATGTGCCTTGGAAAAATTCTGCTCTGCACAGATGACACAGTAATCTTCTGGAGCCACCCCAGCCCTGATTCTCTCCAGTGTGCCCTGCAGGATTTTTTAACTGAAGCTGAGACATGGTTCAGTTCCAACTGCTTATTTCTAAATGATAAGAAAACAAAATCATTGATCTTTGCCCACCATCAGAGTCCTCATCGTGACTTCCCGTGACCATCATCAACTCACTAGGATCCCCCACTTGAACTGGTTGAGTCATTCAAATATCTAGGTGTCAGCCTTGACACATTCCTCATCTACCATGCACATATCCAACAACTGTCCTCCACTATCAACTCCAGACTTGGGCTTCTGAACCATCACAAACACTGCCTTCCCCCAATGGCTATCCATCTGGCCATTACCTCTTCTGTCCTCTCCCTGGTAGATTATGACATAGTCATCTATGGCACTGCTGACCCCACTGCATTGTGATGCATCAAAGTCACCCTCAACAAATCATGCAGACTGGTCACAGGTTGCAACAGATGGACACACTCCTGTGATCGCTACAAGTCTGCCAAATGGTTGTCATTTGATGCCTGTCTTAGGTACCAAACTTGCCTCCTGGCCAAAAAAATCCACCTTGGTCAAGCCCCACCTGGTCTGCATAGCCTCATCATCCCATGGCCAGAACCTCCCACAGTTCTATTGGGACCTCTCTGCTAGTCTGCCACTGTCAAACTTCCCTTGGTCAAAGAGCCTTTTTATATAGAGCCACACCATTAGCTCAATGGCCTCCCCTCCTTTGTTTCCCTGGAGCCCAGACTAGTCTTAAGCTCTTCTCCTAGAATCTTCAGCCTGTGACTGTCCCTAACCCTCTCTTCCTTCTGCTCCCCCCACTCATTGGGGCTCTGTAGTATAACTCTACTTCATAAATGGAATGCTATATACAGAGAAAAATGTGTATTCATGTATGATATAAATATTATTGATATTATGGATAATGCTGGTCCTTCTGCCCCAAAGTCTATTGTTCTGCATCCCTGGTCTGTATAGTTTTGTGTATTGCCTTTCTTCCCTGATCACTGTATTTATAATATTGTATAATATTGCATGCATAATTCCATTCCTTGTTTTCTCTCTTGTTTTTCTTACCTGAACACTGTACTGCTTAATACTATATGTAAGTCCTTATTGTTGTTTGATGTGGAGCCTTTGTAAAGGAGTCTGTGACTCAAAGGGTTGTAATTCTGAATGTTATTAAATAAACATATAGTGCACCTTTAAATTAAAAGCAGTTATAATCAGACCCCAAAGCCTTTCCCCATTAGGCATTTTACATTGAAAGCACCTTTTTCAGGGTGTTTTAACTTACTTTTTTTTATTGTTGAAAAGTCTGGGATACTGCAAAATGGCGGACACTGCATGGTTCCAGTTCAAGTGAAAGTGTAGCACTGCACCACTCACTTCAATACAAAAGTATTGAAGTGAGCAGTGTGGCACTACGCTTTCTCATGAAATGGAACTGCACAGCATCTGCCATTTGACAGAATCCCGTACTTTTCAACAATAAAACAAAGTAAGTTAAAACACCTGAAAAAGGTGTTTTCATTGTGGAATGTCTAATCGTGGGTTAAATATTTGGGGGGTGGGGAGAGTCTGATTATGACTGCTTTCCTTTAAGTTCAGTTACTACCTATCCAATTCTGCTCCAATATCCTGAACCAGGCCTTACCTAGCACTCCTAGTTTCTGGTTGCTAGAATTAGCAACAGGGGATAGTCAGGTCAGGAGTAGCTGCCAGCTGTGGCTCACCCATGCCTCCGTAGAATTAATAAGGGCGATCCTTAAAAAAATGGAGAACCATGAACTTTCCAGTGTTCCAGGAGTGGCTTCAGGCAATGGAATCCTTAATATCTCAGATGAGGCTAGCTTATCTTGCAAGGAACATCAGCCTAGCCTTTCAAGAGATATGGGTCCCCTATCTGAGTGCTCTCAATTTGAATGGATCCCTTATAAATAAGAGGCACACAAAAGATCTTCTGAAACCTCCATAAACATTACGTTAGCCAGATGGATTACACAGAACTGTTTTGATCAATTAAAGTGAATAGTGCTTATGACATGTTGTCAGATGTACACCTTGTAAGTCTGTACTTAAAGGTTCCTTCTTGTGTATAAACAAGATGTTTGAGCTGTTGGCAATCTGTGATGTATGTAGTGTTTAACGCAACAATAACAAAAAAGATTAACTGCAAAAAAAAGTTCAGTTACTACCGCAGTTTCACTATTTCAATACATTTGAAGTACTTCTAATAAATCAAACAGGTACACCACATGTGATTACAATGTTCTACAGGTATGATTTATAATTTGGCCCCAACTAAAGTCAATTCATTCATAGAGATCTTGCATGCCTGCTAGATGCATGTGGTGAAGAGAAATTAAATTTAATGCACCCACCAATAAATTACATTTCAAAAGTCATGGTTTTATTATGTCTTCTAAAATCTACATCCATAGTAGCATATCTTGCAGACGCAATTTCAAAATTATGATAGACCACATACTGACAATTAGTATATGATAGCTGTAATAAATAAAATAAGAAAGATCTTAGGATATCTAATATGTTTTGCTCTTTCCAGAGTTAAAAAAAAAATGCAGTCTGCTGTCTCCACAAGTCGGTTGAGTGTTTTCTTTTAACAGTTATTAGATAATTCCCAAGCATGAATAGTACATCTGGTGGGTTAAACTTCAGTGGTCAAATAAAAAAAAATAGGAAAAACAAAAAGATACTATTAGCAATAAATTATAACAACTGCACACTGAGGTACTTAAATGGAAAGTATGCAGAGAGATTATATTCATTAGTATTTACTATGGCAACCTGTGCATCAGCAAATTCCTCATTAAACTGTTTTAGGATACTAATCCAAGAAACAGTTCTTCTATGGGAAGTATTTAGGGATTGCTTGCTCTGACTATCACTTGATAATAATGAATATAGGATTTGAAACATACCATAACAGCATACCAGTACTGCAATGCTTTAATTGCATTTGTCCTAGCTATAGAGTTATGCAACAATAGTTCTAGAATTGGTTTTTGATGCACTACTATTGCACGTTCCTGTAATTTGTTTCAAAAGATTATTCCTATAAAGGCAAATGAAGAAAAACATGAAAATAAGCTTATATTTTCTTATTTATTTCCAGATATTTTTAAGTGATATTTTTGTGCTACTAAAAGATGTAGATTAACAGCACCAGATACTGAAGGCATCTCCTTATCCTTGTGGCAGGTTTAGCATAGGTGATTGTAATGTAAACTATCTTACACTGCCCCCCTTCAAGTGTCTCTGTGCAGTTATTAAAGGGCAATCATGTATATGAGGAACATTCATATATAATGCACATCCAAGCTTTGGAATCTTATGTGACACTGCCAACAGAGGTGCCATTTAGTTCTACTTACAGTATGTTGGCGTTTTTGTAATGTGGACACCTGTCCAATAGGGAGTTAGGGACTGGACTGAGAACCACCAAAAGACAAATAGTATGTTGTGCACCAGGACAGTGTTTAAAACAAATGCCTTGATCAGGCCACCTTTTTGTCACCATTGAAATTTTGCTGAGGCCTGTTGATGCGGCATTTTAAAGTTTATATGTTGAGTTGCTGTGTATAAAAATGAATAAACAGCTACACGAGTAAATTGCTGTTTGGAGTCGGTATTCCTGAAATATGGTAACTGGAGGAGTTGTCCTAGGTGCTTAAGGGCACAGAGAGTGGTGCTGCTGTTCTGGTCTTGCTGGTCCCAGGACCAATGCCCAGTGAGCCCTGACATTGAGGTCTTCTGGATCTCGACCTGATGTCTGCTCTGGCCATCATCAGGATGAACGTATGCCACTGGATCGGACCAAGACAGCGAGACCAATGAGGATGACTTGGACTGTTCCGGGTCTTCCTCCTCACCTGGGGAGTCTTTGGATGGGGTGAACCCTGCTAGGGAGATCCTTAAGTCCCTTCTGATGACTCATATTTTATGAATGTCATGCGCCAATTCCAGTCCATTATGGGCTGGGAAATGGAGAAGCAGGACCCAGAGTGGCATCGCCCGCCCATATATTTAAGGCATGGGAAGCCATTCCTGTGCTGGTGCCACCTATGATTGACTCCTATGAGGATGCCACTAGGGCAGCATGAAATCACCCCACTTCCACCCCTTCATTGCCCAAGAAAGTGGACCATCTTTACCATGGCCCTGCTGGTAAACTTTTCTTAGGGTGTCACTCCAAAGCTGAATCAGTGGTCATAAATGCAGCACAAGACAGCATCAAAAAGCCCAAGCACCTTAATGCCCTTCCCCCAGCATGGAGTCTCAGCAGCTGGACCACCTGGGCAAGCATGTGTTTGCATCTACTACCCTGGCTATCCGGGCCATTAATTACCTGGCCCATATGGTCCAATATCAAAATGTCCTCTGGAACCATTCCAGCGACCTGGTGCAGGTGTTGCCAGAAGACCCCACCAAGATTCAGCTCATCCAACTCTTGAAGTTGGGCTCAGACATTGGCAACCATGTTCTCTGGGCTGCTTATGATGCTGTGGACACCTCTGGGTGTGGGTCGGCTACTGGGGTCTGTCTTTGGTGCCATTCTTGGCTTCAGGTCTCTGGCTTTGCCTCAGATGTGCAAGCCAGCATCTTGGATGCCCAATTCCTGGGCTCTGTTCTTTTTGGTGGGATATCCAGGACATCTTCTCCACCATGCAGGAGTCGGGGGGAGCCATAAATTGGTTTACCTGCTGTATCAAACTCAGTCTAGAGCAGGCCAACATCAGTTCTTTCATTGGTCCTCTTACAAGCAGTCCCACAACCAGTCTGCCAAGGGCCAGAACAAGTGGAAGGCCACAGCAGCCCCTGCAGCTGCTGCTGCCAGAGCCCCTGGGGTACCTGCAGCCACCCTGCCAGTACCCACCCCCACCTGCTGGCTTCTTAGCTGATCCCCTTCCCCTGGCTGAGACTCTGGAGGAGGCGGTTGGGGTCAGTTCTCCCTCCACCTGATGGGTGGCGGGGAGTGGCCACAGACAGCTGGGTGCTCCAAATCATAGAGCACGGTCACACACTGGGGTTTCTAAAATGACCTCCAGAAAATCCTCCAGTAATCTCCTGTTACCCCCTGGCTCACCTGTCCCTCATCTGGGAGGAAATTCAGGCTCTCCTGCAAAAAAGAGCCATTGAGCCCATCCTTCTGGCTCATTGGGGAAGGGGCGTGTACTACTACTTCTTCTTTATGCCCAAAAAGATTGGAAACCTTCAGCCCATCCTGCACCTGAGCCATCTGAATCTGTACATCGAGTACAAACACTTCAGAATGGTCACTCTCCAGGAACTGTTAGCCCTTTTGCACCAGGGGGCTTGGCTCTGCTCTTTGGACATGCAGGATCCTTACCTGTACATTCAGATTCCCTCCCCCATCATTGCTTCCTCTGCTTCAATTTTCAGGGAGCACATTTTCAATTCCAGGCCCTCCCTTTCAGTCTTTCTTCAGCCCCCAGGGTGTTTACCAACTGCCTGGTAGTCATGTCGGTGGCTCTGAGGAGGCAAGGCTTCTACATGTTCCCTTACCTGGACAATTGGCTGCTAACAGCCCCCTCCAGAAACCACCTGGTTCAGATTCTGGACTACTCCTATTGCCTTTTCCAGGCCTTGGGGATCACCCTCAATCTACCAAAGTCCTGCCTCTCTCCTTGCCAGTGCCTTTAATACATAGGAGGGATCCTAGACACTACCCAGGGCAAGGCCTTTTAGCCCATGGACAGAGTGGGGTACCTGGTGGAGCAGGCCCCTCTGGTTTCCTCCATTCAGCAGATCCCCACCAGGGTTTTCCTGTATCTTCTGGACCATATGGCAGGAGCAATTTCCATGGTTTCCTTGGCCTGTCTGCACATGCAGATTCCTCAGTGGACCATGTGGGTCCAGTGGGACCAACGCATAAAAAAGCCTGGACCAGTTGGTCCTGTTTCCAATCCAGTCTGGAGGGTTCTGTTGTGGTGGCTGGATCTGGCCAACCTCCTTCCAGGAGTCTCCTTTCAGCTCTCAATCCCCCCCATCAGATTCTCATGACAGACACATCCTGCTTAGGTTGGGGTGCTCATCTAGCAAATCACCAAACCCAGGGTACCTGGACAGAATTGAAACAAGGTCTCCATATCAATGTCCTATAGATGCAACTGGTTCTTTATGTCTGGAGGTCTTTCAGACTCATCTCCTCCCGGTTCTGCTGCTGGTGCAAATGGACAACATGCATGTGGTATATTATATCAAAAGTGGGGGGAGACACATTCGTACCCTCTGTGTCTGGAGGCAAAGAGAGTCTGGTATTGGGCCATCAAGCATGATGTGGAACTCTCATTCGTACATGTTCCAGGCATCCAAAATGTCTTGGCTGACAGTCTCAGCCACTCCAGGTCATGGGCTCATGAGTGGGAGCTTCTGACCTCAGTGGTCGAAGATCTCTTCAACAGGTGGAATCATCCATAGTTGGACCTTTTTGCATTCCCACTCAAAACAAAAATGTTGCTTTTCTGCTAGCTCAGTCTCAGGCCTGGAGTTTTCTGGTGAGATACATTGTTCCTCTCTTGGAAGGGGAGGTTTCTGTACACCTTTTCTCCCTTCCAGCTTCTACAGAGGGATCGGCTCTAACTTCAGTTGGAAGAGGCATAGATGATTCTCATAGCTCTCTTCTGGCTGTATCAGATTTGATTCCCTTTGCTGCAGCAGCTGGTGGTGGAACCTGCAGTGCCCTTGCCCCGTGCACTGGCTTGCTCTACCAGGACCAGGGCACCCTGGTCCATCTGGATCCAAAGTCCCTGCATCTCGATGCATGGCTCCTGCAGACTGAGATATCACCCACTGTGGAGTGTCATCTAGGGTTGCAGATATCCTGGTGCCTACTAGGAAGCTTTCCACTAGAGCCACTTATGCTACAAAATGGAAGCGTTTCTCCCTTTGGGCTGCTACTTGCCAATTAATCCCTTTCACCTGCTCGATGAATCGGGTGTTGGAGTACCTTATTTCCCTTTCAGACTCCAGCTTGGGGTACTCCTCTCTCAAGGTATATCTTTCTGCCATCTCTGCATACCATGCACTTATCGAGGGTGCAGCTGTCACCCAGCTTGAAGTGTCCCAAACCTTCTTGCGGGGCATATTTATTTATTTATTTCAATTGTGGAATTAACACCTTTGAGCCAGAAGGCTCTTTTACAAAGGTTCCATGTCAAGTGAACGAGAGACAACATTCACATAAACAGGTTACATAACATTCAAAGTAAACAAGAGGTTACATGCTGAATAGGTAGTGATCAAATAGGCTGTTATAGTGTCAGCAGTATTACTATAAGTTTGGGTGCATTTTGACATACTGAGCTGGTATCAGTATAAACCAGGAAAAGGAGTCAAACAAATGTATGCACAGGGCATGATGGGAGCAGCCTGTTGTGGCTTAGTCATAGAATGAGGAAGGTGACTTGAGGAAAAGGCCGGGGGTAGAGGGCAGCCACCAGGGGGCTTTGTCAGAGAGGGGGGTGGAGGGAAGGGAGTGGGAAAAAGGAAGGGGAGGTAGGCAGGGGGGTGAATTAATTATGAAGGTGATTGGTTATAGGTATTTGCTAACTACAGTCACAGAGGGTCTTTTGGGCCAGGAGGGTTTTCAGTTCTCTTTTAAAGGGTGCAATTTTTGTGTACTCCCAGGTGGTAGCAGAGAGTTCATGAAACCAGGTGGGCCCATGGTAGGAGAGTGAGTGCTGTGCAAGGCAGGTTCTTTTGAAGGGGACCTGGATCACACCCTTAGCCGAGCTCCTAGTGACTTTTGTAGAGTTGGTGCTCTGGAACAGAGTGGCGGTGGAGGAGGGAGTGAGTCCAAGGAGGCCTTTTTTGCCCATTAGGCAAGCCTGATATTTGGCCCTTTGGTGTAAGGGGAGCCAACCAGTGGAGGAGTAGAGGGTGCAGGTATGAGTTTGGTGATTTGCCCCCAGGACCAGGCAGCAAGCCTTATTGATTAGTACTTTTACTCTATTTAAGGCAGAGTCTGAGGCTGCATTACAAATGATGAGGGCATAGTCAATAACCGACAGGATGGAACTTCGGGTGACCAGGCTAAGAGCTCCAGGGGTCATGGCTTGCCTGTGCCTATAGAGGATTCCTAGCTTAATATTAACTGTTTTGACAACATGGTCAACATGGTGTGCAAAGGAGAGGGTGTCATCAAAATGCACCCTGAGATATTTAAAGGAGAAGACTTGTTCAATGCCATCCCCTTTTTGGCTATAGATAGTCAAGTGTTCATCTTGCCTTTTGGCATGTGGCAAAGTTAGGTGCATACTTTTTGTTTTTTTTGTGGTTTAGAAGGAGTCTGTTTTGGGTGAACTAGTTCTCAAGCATAGCAAAGCTTTGCTGAAGGTTTTGAGCTATATCTGATGTGAGGCTGCCAGGCACTGAGATAACTGCTTCATCCGCATAGAGCAGCATTTCTGCTGGACAGGTATTGGGGAGGGAGTTAATGAAGAGGCCAAAAGAAGTGGCCCTAAAATCGAGCCTTGAGGAACCCCTAGGGTTACCTTTTTGAGATCAGAGGTTACTCCCCCTATCCTCACACATTGTGTCCTGTGTGAAATGTGGCTGTTTAGCCAGGAGATGGTATCTACTGAAGGTCCCAACTAAGGTCCTCAGGTGTCTGAGCAGGATACTGTGGTTAATGGTGTCAAAGGCTTTGGTGAGGTCGATAAATATAGACCCCACTGTTTTTCCTGTGTCAAGGTCTTTATAGATGTGAGTAGTGAAGTTGATTAACACTGTGATGGTGCTGTGGCCTATATAAAACCCGTGCTGTTGTGGGCATAGCAGATTGCACTTATTTAAGTATTCAGTAAGCTGGTCCGAGACTGCCCTTTCTAGCACTTTAGAGAGAGGTGGTAGTATTGAGATTTGTCTGTAGTTACCCAGGTTAGTTCTGTCCCCATTTTTATATACCAGGGTGACCAGGGCAGTCTTACACCTATCTGGGAAGATTCCAATGCTCAGGGAGATGTTGAAAAGTATGGTCAGGGGAGAGGCAAGGTCGTCCAACACTAGTGCTAGCAACTTCATGTCTAGAGAGTCACTCCTGACCCTGATTTTGTTTAGAGATTTTTTTATATATTTAATGGTGTGGGCTCTAGTAATTTTCTAAAAGTAGAACGGTGGTTGGCCTGGTTTAAGAGAGGTAGGAGGGTTAGAGTTGATGAAATCCGTATCAGGTGGGGTATGGAGAAATTCGGGGGAGGAGGGCAGAGCTGAGGTCTGTGAAGGCATTATTAAAGCCATTGGCCAGGTCAATAGGTTGCTGTAATGGGCCAGAGATGGTAACTATGAGATCTGGTGGAGCTCTGAGTTCTTTGCTGGTGAGAACTTAATTTTATTCCAGAATTCCCTGCCATTTCCCCCAGTTACTCTTAAGTTGTTCTCTATAGTAGGCAGCTTTAACATTTCTTGTTTGCCTAGTGCACTTGTTCCTAGCCATTTTGTAAGCAGCCATGTCTGTCTGCCTGCCTGTCTCTGGCAATATGCCAGAGGTTAACCCGTTGTTTCATCAGAGCAATCAGAGAGCCTGTGAGCCAGGGGTTAACGACTCATTTTATTTTGACTGCCCTGACAGGGGCAACTATGTCATTGGCTCTGTTGAAAGTAGATATGAGGTATTCCAGGGCTTTATTTGCATCACTGCAGCCAGCCAGTGGGGACCAGTCTGCATCCCTCAAATATCTCTTAAAATTGCCCACTAGCCCCTTTTTGAGGTAGCAGTTTTTGGTGATCTGGGGGGGGGGGGGTGGTCTTTAGAGCCTTTGTTTGTCCAGAAGCCAACTACTGGTGAGTGGTCACTTAAGGTGTCTGGCAGGACAGAGACATTTTTGATATGCTCAGGGTTGGTGGCAAGAAGCTAGTCTATGAGCATGCTTGTGCCTTTGCGATAATTCAGCCTTGTTGCCTGTGTGACCATCTATGTAAGATATAGGGCGTGGATTCGGTCCCTCGTGGTAATGGAATCCTGGGCAAGCCAGTCTGTGTTAAAGTCCCATAGGATGATCTGCTCACAATCTTTATTGAGCTTGCTAAGGTGGTTGAAGAATAGGTCAAGGCCAGGGGCTTGCTTGCAGGGGAGTATGTAGACAGTGGTCAGAGACATTGCTTTGCCTTGTCATCCAATGGAAAGCTTGATGGAGAGAAGCTGTCCTTCTATTGCATTTACACTGGGTGCCATAACCTGATCATTTATTTTGCTTCTCAGATAGACCAAACACCCACCCCCTCACTTGGCTTGTCTATCTAGAAGGAGGTGTACCCCTCAAGTGAGATGGAGGAATCAGGTAATTTCTGAGATAGCCATGTTTCAGTGAGTGAGATGATGTCCAGTTTGTGGACAGCTACCCAGGCCTGGAATTGGGGTAGTCTGGGTAGGAGACTCCCAATATTAATTGAGGCAATTTGTAGGCATCCACTGATTGGGGGGTACTCGGTGCCAAGAGGTCCAAGATTTGGGTGAATATTCCCAGAAATCAGTAACAGTATAATGATCATCCTGGAGAGGTGGCACTTCTACCAAGCTTTGCCGATCCGTGACTTTCTGTGCCTTGTATTGTCCTGGTTTGGTATTTGCTGTTTAGAGGTATCTGTGCACATCAGGGCACTAGCAACCTCCAGAGTTAAAGGGGGTGACAGGTTCATTCTTTTCTGGAGAGTGAACCTCCAGGGGCTACTGGATGCTGTAACCTGGTGTTCCAGAGTGCCATAATTGGCAGCTCTTGTGCTAATTAGTGTGCGCCTGAAGCTGGGCTGGGGCTCATTAGGTTTATCATTGGTAATACCGGCCAAGGGGGGAAGGATAAGTAAGGCCAGTAGGTAGGCGAGTCAGAGAGAGTTATAAGCTAGGCACATGATATTAAGCATGTTGTCAGTATATGAAAGACCTATTAGGAGAGAGGGGGAGAGATTGTGAGTGGATACAAGCCTAGAATAGGAATTAGTCTTTGTGGAGGTTGGGGTGGAGGAGCAGATTCAATTAACACAAAGGAATGGGGGAGTAGCAGCTTATGTACCTCAGTATGGAGTATGCATAGACCCGAGGTTCTTGCTAGCAGTAGCGCTATCAGTATGTGGTAGACAGCAGGGCAGCCTCTAGAGGTGAACCAATATAAGCTGCAGGTGGAGAAATGGACTGATTGGTTCAGCCTTCCGAGCTCAGGGCTGCATGGCCTCTATCTGCATACCTTCTCTAGCTGCCAGGTTCATTCCGGGGGTTGTGGGGGAGGGCAAGGTCACCGGAGCCCTCTCGACCTCTTTGTGTGGGACCCTCTATCGGTTGATCCCTGCTAGCTGTGGAGAATAGGAGAGAAGGTAAGAAAATATATAGGGAAAGGGGATTAAAACCGAGAAATGGATCCATACTTAGTTTACTTCTCCAGTATCTCAGTCATAAAAACCGTACTGGGAGGCTAGAGTTTTTAATTTAACAAGGCAATCTAGCAAACAGATTTCTGGAATTAAACTTCAGCTACAGAGCAATGGGAGCTGCAGCAGTTGGTAGCAAACTCAGCTCCTCACATAGTTTTACAGTTACCAATCAACATATTTTCTTAAAAATGGGTCCAGTACTCACCACACTGTAAAGTACCATCTGTTTGTTTGCTTAAAATGGGACTAGAACATACTATGCTGAATGTGAGTGACTCAGCTGTATAACTTTGGCTAAAATTCAAATCAGGTACCAGCAGGTAGTAACTTAGCACAAAATAAAAGTACCAATCAGAATATAATAAAAATTAAACCAGGCAGTCAAAATGCTATGAGTACAATAAAAGCTTTAAGTCCTGGTGTAATTCAAATTTTGAAAATGGCACCACTTTCGCCCTCAATAGTCCCGATGCTGTTTCACTGCTCTGGAGCTCAGGGCTGCATGGTATCTATCTGCATACCTTCTCTAGCTGCCGACCTCTTCATGTGGAATCCTCGTCTGTCAGTCCCTGCAGACTTCTGTAGCTGCCAGGTTCATTCCGGGGGTTGGGGAAGGTAAGATCACCGGACCCCTCTCGACCTCTTTGTGTGGGACCCTCCTTTGGTCAGTCCCTGTGAGCTATGCATCTGAAACCTTCCTTTCAGAACCCGGTCCCTCCATGGGACCTCAATTTTATGTTGCAGAAACTCACTTTACTTCCCTTTGAACCAGTTGCGAGTTGCAAGCTGCACTTTCTGTCATGGAAAGCACTCTTTTTAGTTGCTGTTACTTCTGCTCAAAGGATTTCTGAGCTCCAGGCTCTTATGTGTAAGGAGCCTTATTTGTTTTTTCAGAAAGACAGGATGTCTGGGTACTAATCCTAAGTTTTTTCCCAAGGTGGTGTCGAAGTTTACTTTGAATCTATCCATCCACCTTCTGGTTTATTTTTCTGAGCATTCCAATCCGAGGGAGGCTTTGCACCATACTTTGGATGTACATAGGATTTTGCGGTACCACACGAACCACACACAGGCTTTAAGGAAATCTGACCAGCTGATTGCTTTGTTCACCCCTAAGAGAGAAGGCACTCCTGTTTCCAAACAGTGTTTGTCTAAGTGGTTAACAAACTGTATTGTTTATTGCTACAGCAAGTAAAACAAGGCCCTTTCAGGAGTGCTTAAGGTCATTTCACCAGGGGTATGGCTGCTTCTATGGCTTCTTTTAGAAATGTGTCAGCTGCAGATATCTCTGCAGCTGCCACATGGAGTTCTGTCTACACCTTCAACAAACATTACAGTCTGGATATCGCCTCTAGGTGCAGGGCCAATTTCAGCCTAGCTGTACTTCAGGGCCTTCTCTGCTGAGCTCTTGGCCGCTGATCTGTCATCCTCCCAATGTTGTTCTACTGGTGGTACCCAGTAGTGCTTGGGACTCAGTTCCACCAGTGTGGCCTGCAGCAGGAACCTTCCTCAAAAAAGGACAGTACAGTTACATAAGACCTTACTGTAACAGTAGATCTTCGAGAGAAGCTCTTGCAGCAGGCCTTGCTTCCCTCCGTTCTTCCTACTGCTGCTCTGTGTTCCTTTCACACTGCTTCTGCTTTTTCTTTGGCTTTGGGAACCTCCTTGATTCTCCATTCATTACCTATTTGGGGTCACCAGTGGGAGAACTGTGGTGGGCCACCCGCCTTTATAGGAAAGGCTGACATCAGTGCCTGCCATCGGCGTTGGGTGGTCCCCCATGATAGACTGCCAGCTAGAAGTTTTCTGTGTGGTCCTGGTGCTTGATGGCTCAGTCCTACCAGTGTGGACTGCTGCAAGAGCTTCTCTCGAAGATCTACTGTTACAGTAAGTTCTTACACAACTGTACTTTTCAGAAACAGTACTATCAATTAATTATCCTTTAGTTTCAATACCACTGCTTCATTAAAGAAAGGTTCATTCACAGTTTCCTGATAATGTGAAATCAAGCACAAAGTTCTTTTAAATTCTGTAAAGTAATGATGGGTTTATCTGAAAGCAGTTGCAATCCATATATATATATATATATATATATATATATAGTAAAAAGTTGTCCTATACTGATTCATGACTACAGCTATTTCATAAAACAACATCTGATATCATTGTTGTGGAAGCTGCAGTACATGTTTAACAACACATACGTACTATATACTGGTATACAGTGAACAAAGAGACCGCAATTGAGTGCTTACAAAAATGGTGACTCAATTACAGGGCCTGTGTTCAGGTCAATCTGGCAGGGTAGATAGATAGATAAAAATATTTATCTGGCAGGGCAGATAGATAGATAAAAATATTTATTTTTTAACAGGCGATAAACTTTTAGGACTGCAAGGCCCTATTTTGCAAAGTTGTCCTGTATAAGCAGGTGGTTACATAAGATAAAAAGGTACAAAAACTGGACAATATGTCATAAAAAACAATGACTTACATCAACAAAGACATTTTCAAACACATTCAACTATTACTCACGAAAGAGGGGTTATCAAATTTCAAGTGTGAGTATCTTAATTTAGTATATGTACAAAACATGAGGTTGTTTAAAATACACTATAACACAATAATTCCTTCTGACATACATTAAGGTCTAAAGTTTATATAAGGTTGATGTAGTTGAAACAGGATATCACATGGGATCAATTTTCCACATACTTATAACCAGTACTAGAAACATAATGTGCAACAACCAATCCACAATTAAAGCTCATCCTTTTCATGACAATTTTTCCTAAGGCTCTAAACAACAGCAATTTACTTTCCACATTTTATCTAAACCTTTAATAAACTCACCCAGATTTCTTGCATATCTAGTCTCTAGGTTTAATTTGTTCCAGATTTTTGGGATGCAATACCTCCTTTGCATCTTGCTATACATATTTTTAAAAAATAGGGATCCTTAGGCCTCTGTTTTTTATGTCTCTCAAAGTATATTTATTTATTGATTTATGTGTGTGTTTAGTTCCATTTTTATTTCCCAATCCAAATTCCACATACATTTTTTGTCCCAATCACTTTTTTCTTTTGATTTCAAGGGAGTTCCATTTTAACATTTACAGAAGACTGCAATGCTGGGTATTGAAATGACATTTAAAGACACATCTTGCTATCTTATAGTATACTTTGTTTAGCTTATCTAATGAAGTTTATGTTGCGTGTTGATAAATTATACTCCCATATTCTAATACTGGTAGCAACAATTGCTGTGTTACTCTGTTTCTGTCCTCCTTAGGTAGAAATGAGATCATCCTTCGTTAGACCCCCAGTCTGACATTCACATTTCCCACAGTGTTGGCTATGTGCCCCCCAAAAGTAAGTTTATTATCCAGAAATACCTGCAGATATTTATATTGTCCCACTTTGTCCAACTTAGAATTATCCAAGATGATGATGTTCAGTCCTTGATTGGATATCTTTGCTACACTACTTGTTTTAAACAGCATAATATGGGTCTTTCTTCTACTCAGGATCATTTTGGAGGCCTGCAGCCAACATTACAGGACATCAAAATCAAACTGTAGGGTACTCTGAAGTTCTATTCTAGCTTTAGCTCTGGCTATCAGGGCCATATCATCTGCATACAAATACATTTTACACCCTTCAATCAACTGTGGCAATGAGTTTATGTAAATTAAAAACAAAAGGGAACCCAGGATTCATTGCCCTGGGGTACACCCCTAAAGGTCCCCTCTTTCTCAGATAGTATATCACCCACACAAACCTGCTGAGTATGCTCTGTCAGGTAAGAGAGCATCCATGATTTAAGTGGCTCAGACATAGCAATGAGCATAAGTCTTTCCATCAAAATACCATAGTTGACCAAATCAAAGGCTTTTGAGAGGTCAACGAACAATGCTGCCACAGACTCCCCCATCTCCAGTTCATTTGAGACTGTGTCTATGAAGTCAGCAGTAGTGACCGAATACCTGGGTGAGCAAGATAGGGTGATGGGAAGTATGCACATATATACACATGCACGGGGGGGAGAAAGTGGAGGTAAGGTATGCGGTAAGGGGTGTGGCAGGCAGCTTCTGAGCTGGTCCACTAGTGTGGTGGGGAGATTGGTCAGTTGGGAGGTGCAGGGTGCAGTGTTCAGGTCTGGCATGGCATGGTTCTTTTTTTGCCAGTAGGCGGCTTGTTTTTTTTAAAGTATTTCACCCCCCCAAAATGCACCCCACTGGAGTTGAGAATGCTTCAGTAGTGGGGTGTGGGGGTGAAGCCCCCCCATGGGAGGGTTGTGGGGGGCACAGAAGGAAACCTGTTGATCTTGGGCACACTCTTCCTGTTCACTGCGAGTGTGCATTGCCGAAATTCATTTCTGCTGAAGTACACTCGCCCTAATGGTGATCGCAATTCCGCAGTCACCATTGTCACATAGAACCCTGTATTCTGTATGTACTTTTTCTTAATTTTCAACTTATTTACCTAGGGTAGCCCAGCGGAGATGCAAAATCTCATTTCAAGTGGTGTCCTGCTTCTACCAATTTCCACAGCTAGGTGGACTGCCCAACTTCCCCAAGTTTCAAAAACTATCACATTATTTGCTGCCTCAAGATTCCCTGAAATGGCAGCTGCTATTAATCAGTATAGGACAGAGAACAGTGGATATGTCTGGACCACAGCTACTCACACCTAAACCAAATATGTCATTTGTAAGAGCTCTTCATGTACTTCACACTGTCAGGGAAACTGTTTCTGAACTTTCCTCTTTAAATACAAGTAAAATATGTTCTGGGCCTTAAACAAATATTCTAATTACTGTACTTTGCACAGTATATAGAAACAATGACTTTCTCATGTTAGATCCAGCTGGGGGCTAGGTATTTCACAGAAGTGAGGGGATCACCTGAAGGGGAGGAAGATATAGGCCACTCAGCATTTCCACAGGTGCTGCCGTGTAACACAGGAGTAGAAATGGTGTCAGCTGTGAAGGCAGACACTCATTCAGATGGGTACAGCCAAGGAAGCCCCCTTCATCAGGGTGAGGGTATGTGAGGGGATAGATCAGGGAAAACACTGGAACAAAACAATAATAAAAAAACAAATCTGTTTGAGAACATTTAAAATAACTGAACTACTAAAGGTTCTAGAATTGTGTCAAATTGTAAACCTTAGCTTCATGGCGTTCATGCAGCAAAGCTCTGCAGAAGTCAAACACTTTGGGATCGTTGTGACTAGATGAAATTCTGGCACATTCTACTTGAGCTCTTTAAAATTCAAGCAATCCTGTACATTTTGCACAGTTGTTGCATCACAGAGTCTGTTTAGTACTGTATAAAATGAATTATTTTTGAGGGGTTTTGTACATTCACAGTATCCACTTTGTAACGTGGTGAAAATATAATACAAACACTGAGAATTTTCTATAACTATAACATTGAGTAGAACACAACTCACTTGGGTTAAAATCTCCAACAAAAATGTGATACCACTACCTAAGGTACAGTATATACATTTTTGATCTAATGGATTCTGATCAGCAGTTCCCACCAAATGTGAGAGACTGACAGGCTGGATGTGCATGGCCTGTGTGTTATGATAACCACCCACACTCTCTATGAGTGCTACATTTAACTGCAAATATGTGGAAGGAAGAAACAAAAAATAAGCCCTAGAAATGCTATACACATCATATAATTCTGCATCCTGCCTGGTTTGCACTATATAGCTCTCACCAACTATGTCTCTATTCTGTCTGTCTGTCTAGCTTTAGAAAATCAATAACTAATTTGAAAATCTGGTCAAAGAAGAGAAGGAAGAAAATAAATACTATCTGGCACAATTTGCCTACTTCAGAGGACAACATTAGCATGTTTAAATTAATTGTCCAGCAAGAAATTATCTTTTCAGCTGGAATGAGAATATCTCAGTAGCATTTCTCTTTCCCAAATTCAGAGACAAGAATGAGAGTTAAGGGTGCTGACAGGTAATGCACACAGAGTTCATTTTTCAGGCCTCATTGTTTCTGCTGCCCACTTGTGTATTTAAGAATATGTTTTTTTCAGCAGACACTGTACTACATATCTAATCCCATAACCGTGTCTTTTCAAAACTGGACAAAAACTTACATATTTAGAATATTTCATCTCTCAGATGTAAACCCCTAGCCAGTGGTATCTCGTTTCTTTGTCAGACTATCTGAACACCACTAATTAGAATAAGAAACCATAATGTGACCCAACAGGCAGCTGCACCTACCTCAGCACTTTACCAGCCAATCTATCATGCCTTGTGACCTCACTGGCCTAAGCTTCCTGCAGTTGTTTTATTTTTGTTGCCAAACTGCAAATCTTGTAGCTAGGAAAAATATACTATATTTGTTACTGCAACATTTGCCCCTGCTGTATGTCCTCCACTGATTTGCACTTGGAAATGAGCTCTGCTTCAGTGTGTCTGTCCTGACCAAATTTTAAATAAATAAATAAAAAATAAACATTTTATTTTATTAGTTACATAACCAATAATGTTAAATGTATTGCTCAACAATGCATGCGTCATCTTAGACACTTCTGACTGCTTTCTGTATAGACAGATTAATTCCATTAACATATCAGTGTAAATTACACCTTTATACCGCTGGCAATGAAACATTCTGTGCAGTATGCATATAAGATGAAAATGACCTAAATGCCTTAATTTTAAGACACTAAAACCACAGAACATTGCACTGAACTTATGATAGAAGAATACAATTTTTCACTTTCCATGAGCCAACACTAATCATGTACCACCTGTGAAAGGCAATGTTTAATGATTACCCAAAAATCAACTAGTGGATAATGCATATACAGCAGATGACAAGAAGTGCCATACTATCTATAAATATGCCTACATTTATCTAATTCTAGCTTTCATCAACACTAAAATAATAAAAAGTCATGTAGACTCAGTGCTTAAAACAGAAGAAAATGAATGAAAATTTAGATAATTTGTAAATCACTATATAGTTTCCATAGCAATATTGTTTTGGGGCCAAAAATATCACAATAGATATTTTTCTTTTCATTTTCTCTAATTCCTGGACCAAGAAAAAGGATTTTGAAGTTTTTAAAAGTCCCCACTCACATGGCAAGCCCTCACGAAAAAATAAACTTTTTTTCGTACTGTGATAGTTAGCATCAGAACAATGTGGTAACAACATCCTAAAGTTACTGGTCAAAGAGGATCTCACGGTCTACTTGGAGAGAAATGGTCTCCAGGACAGTGAGTAGAAAGGATCAGTGGCAGGGAGATCTTGTCAGCCTAACTTCGTACTTTTCCCTCACTGGGTGACATTGGAACTGGATAGGGGCCATATGCTGTGGATTTGCTCTATTTTGGCTGCAGATAGGCTTTTGACTCAGTACCCCCGAGACAGTTGCTGAAGAAGATGGATCTGGGTGTGGTTAAGTTCATAGTAGACTGGGTAGCTACTGTACCTGCCTAAATGGAAAGCAGGAAAGGGTAGTGGTCAACGGAATTGAATCAGAAGAGAAGGAAACCATGAGCAGGGTTCCACAGGGATGTGTCCTGGGTCACGTCCTCTTCGACATGTTCATTAGTGATATTGGCGATGTTATCCAGGGCAGGCTGTGTCACATCACAGATAACACTAAGCTCTGTGGGAGTGTGGATAATGATGAGGGAATAGCAGAAATGCAGAGAGACTTGCAAAAGCTGGAAGGATGGTCAAGAATTTGGCAGTTGAAATTCAACACCAAAAAGTGCAAGGTGATGCATAAAGGGAACAAGACCCCAGGACAGAGTAATGGAATGGCGGGGTGAGATTCAGTACCACAGCTGAGGAATGGGACCATGGAGTTATCATCAGTGACTGCTAAAGCAATCGAGTCAGTGCAACAAGATTTATAACAAGGCAAACAGGTGCTTGGATGTATAGGGAGGGGTACTGATAGCAGAAAAAGGGAGATGGTAATTCTCCTGTATAGCTCCTTGGTGAGGCCACACCTGAAGTATTACAACCAGTTCTGGGGTCTCACCTCAGGAAGGACAGAGACAGGTTTGAGACAGTGCAGTGCAGGGTAACAAAAGTGATTCCACGCCAGCAGGGCTTGTCTTATGAGGAGCACTTCAAGGCACTGAACATGTACTCACTGGAGACTTGAAGGGAGAGGGGAGATATGATAGAGACCTTCAAAATCCTAGAAGAAATTAATAGGGTGAACTGCAGGGCTATTTAACTTGAACACCAGCTCATGGTCACTTGGTCATCAGTGGAAGTTAACAGGAGGGATCTGAGGAAATACTATTTTACAGAAAGGGTGGTGAAGCCATGAAACAGGCTGCCAGCTGAGGTGATAGGTGTAGTTTTAAGCATGGCTGGAAGAGAATAAAGGATACAATGGTTGCTCAGGGCATCAGAATCTGGGAGAAGAATGGAGTGGATGGGGAGGAGAAGGCTAGGACCATGGTTTAACAGTAAGTCCCAGAGCTAAATAAGGAACTCGGACAGACTGGATGGACCATTGGTCTTTTTCTGCTATCATTGTCTATGTTTCTACATTTCTAATATACCCACATTATGATTCTATCATGTATATTCAATAGGAAACCTCAGCGGAAGAGATTTTTAACATTTGTAAGTGGTGGCCATCTTTAATGACTCAAGTCATTAATTACAAAATTGGATATAAAAGTTGTTTTAAAAATATCTGAGAAAACTAAAAATATACTGAGGATGAATCTAAGGATGTCTTAAATACATGTTTGCTAGAAAAACTGTATGATGAAGTGTTTTGCCAATTAACAAATACTGCTGCTTTAAATGGCACTATAATAACTGGGAAGTGTTTTCTTCCATAGGAAAACTGCCTCTTAATTCTTAGTTATAGCCAGCTGTTTAAAATGGCAAACACAGACTGAGTTTCTTTCTCCGAGCATGCTGCTTACCATGTGCACACACTATCTCTCCAGTGTCACCAGGACTTATTTCAGGGCAGGTTTTTGACTTTTGATGATTTTCACTTTGTGATTTCATATGGTGACAGCCCCACAAGCTACACTCCATGCTTCTCTCAGGTCATGCTTTGGGGAAAAAAAAGAAAGTAAAAATGGCACTTCCTGCCACCATGCCTCAACCTATACAACTTCTACCATAAGACAGACAGAAGAAAAGAGGTGAGAGAGGGAGCTGCAACAATCGTAAAAGAACAGGGAATTAAATTTGGGTAGGGGGCTTTAAATAACAGCACCAATGTTGCTTAAATGCCTTAAACAGCAACACCATCTACTGGCCATACTGTTTCCTATAATTGCTATGTAGTGTTTTCAAGGTGAGAAAATGCTACCCAGCAATCATGTAAAGCAATACATTTGAGAGAGTGCAAAACTTGAATTTAATGTACACCCTTACTGTGGGACGCTTTACTAAACCCCTTTGGGCTTCACCCTTGGGGTATATTTAGCATCTTACACCTCAGCTATGCATTCAATTCTAATTATGCACTCACTCCATATATTATCTTATATCTAATATATGAAAAATTGTTTGTTGCCTAATTGTCACAGCTTGCACAAATAGTCATTTTTAAGCAGGAACAGTTGGCATAAGAGGGGTATTTGGGATTTCAAATTATCAGTTGACCTTGTATGCTCCTTTGCAATATAGATTGCTTGTATGTTATTGGCTGCCTGCTTGAGTAGACATACAATATTTCTAAAGTATCATAGACTTCTGTTAGGGATCACTTTTTTTTGCAATTTTAGTAAACATTATTAAGTTTTAGTGAAAACCATAAACAATACAAACAACTATGACAAACAAACAACATCATCTCTGTCTGCTGAGAGGCTGCTGCAGTTCTTTAATTTCTTTGCTACTCCGTCTCCTTCTGGACTTTAAGCTAATGTTACATATTGGTTGTGGTACTGGTTAAGCCTCTCCAAATTGTCCTGTGAATCCTAATCTAAACGTGAACCTAAGCCTGTTTACAGCAATTTCACACTGCAAGGGTAGTTTGAAGTGCAAGTTCTTTCAGGCTGGGGGTTTGTAGATTTGAAAGTATTACAGCTCTCTTTGTTTTAAGGTCCAGTGCTAATCTACCCTGGAGCAGAAACTAAATTTAAAGTGATACAGTTTTTTTCTGTTTAGACTAGATTTCATTTAGGTTTAAGGTCCAGTGCTAATCTACCCTGGAGCAGAAACTAACTTTAAAGTGATACAGTTTTTTCTGGTTAGACTAGATTTCATTTGGGTCCCAGTTGTAAGCTTTGCCCTGCAAATAATTCAATTTCTTCTTCACTTTCTCTCCAACTGTCTCCTCCTTGCTTTAATTTTTATGCCCACCCCCGTCCCCCACCTCCAGCCTTTATTAAATACTCTCCCTCCCCCGTTGGCACCACCCCGATGCAATCTTCTTCCTTCCTTCTCACAAACATTGCAACTCCACTTAAAGATACAGAGTGCAGCTATTAGGCCTAACACTTGTCCTGTCCTCCCCTTAAAGACATCTTCCTTTTTAGGTCACCGCCAAACTGTAAGGGTACACATATGCCTATAAGGTCAGGACAACCCCCCTAGCTCCATCACATCTTAATTTCTTTTACTTTCTTCCCCCACCCAAGACCCTGCTTGCTGTGCCACCACCCTTTTCCAATCTTGGACGTGGCAACCAGACTAATGCTAATTCTTATAATCCTGCCCACTCTCTGTTTACAGCCACTGAATGACCCTAAATTGCTGACCCTCTTATCATGAGGAGGCAACTAAATTGGTGCAGGGTCTGCAGCAGGAACCATATGAAGAGAGACTGAGAGAGCTTAATATGTATACTCTTGATGAAAGGAGGGATGGGGGGACATGATAGAAACTTTCAAGTACCTCAAGGGAATCAACAAAGTCCAGGAGGGTAGCATCTTTCAGAAAAAGAGATGTGTAAGAACAAGGGGGCACAATTTAAAGATAGAGGGGGGATGGCTCAGGGGTAATGTGAGGACATTTTTTTCACGGAGAGTGTGGTGGATACATGGAACTGCCTTTCTGAGGAGGTCATTTGGTCTAAAACAGTGGGGGGATTCAAACATGCATGGGACAGACATAAGGCAATTATAGTGGGAGGTTTCAGGAAGTAGGCTGTTGCTTAACTAGAATTTGCAGCTTATCCAGTAGGTAGGGAAATGGGTAGACTTGGTGGGTCAAGTGGTCCTTATCTGCCGTCAAAGTCTATGTTTCTATGTTTCTAAGTTTCATGGTGCACCCCTATGGCAACGTCTAAAAAACTATAACATCCAATCATAGCTTTGGTCCATGTGCCAATTGTTTGCCTAACAACACACCCTGGCCTACCTGGCCCAAAATGCATCCAGCTTGGCCAGTGTTTCCCCTTCCCACAGTCCTGCCTAAACTGGCCGTTCTCTCAGAGAAGCATGCAGCTCGAATGAATCCACAAAGACAGCACAAAGCTAGCCTTAAACACTTTAAAAGTTACCTGGTCAGATTGGTACTCCTGTTACTACTGCTCTCAGGCAACATCCACTCTAATCCTGGCCCTCCTCTAGTTCAGGGGTTGAATCCACTGAAACCAGGCACCTTAACCTTTGCGTCACTAAACACCCGCAGCCTGACAGCAAAGTTTGATGACCTTCAAGCCTGGGTAGCCCTACATAATCCAGACGTACTGTCTGTGGTAGAGACATGGCTCACTCCCAAGATCCCTGATGGAGCCATCAATCTACTGGGCTATTCGATCTTTAGGCAAGATTGTAAATCTAAAAGTGGTGGTGCCTGTGCAATCTACCTTAAGGACAGCCTTCAGGGCATAGTCCTGAATTTACCCAGCCTAGGGTCATTCTCCCAAGCCCTTGCCATTAAGGTTATTCTTGGGGCCCACAACAAAACTGTCACAATTCTATCTGTCTACATCCCCCCAAAGAACTCAGCCCAAGGTCTCCATGCTGTCATAGACTGTCTTGGAAGCCTCACCCTAAGCTCTGAGGTTATACTCTTAGGTGATTTCAATATTAATTGGCTTACCTCTGAAGCTTATCAATTCAAGGATGCAATTCAGGCTATCCTCTTTACCTAGCTCTTTAAAACTCCCACTAGGACTAACTACAGGATGTGCACTAGTACTTTGATTGACTGGGTGCTCACCAGCTGACCTGAGCATGCCTCTAATGCTGCCTTCCTCCTGGACAACATCAGTGACCACTCCCCTGTCATGTTTAGTTGGCTAATAATTTCTCCAAACTGCCTCCTAGAACAATCACCAGCAGGGTTCTCAAACCTGGTCACACTGACCACTTCAAAATGGATCTCCTCAATGCTGACTGGTCCTCAGTTTTTGAGGCTTCCGATGTTGACGACGCGCGCGACCATTTCATCCTCCTCTTCAATACAATCTGTGACACCCATGCTGCCATAAAAACGTGGAAAATCAAAGGCTAATTTAACCACAGGATGAGCCTTGATACCCTTGAGCTAATGAAAAACAGAGACCACCTCTTGCATATAGCTAGGGCCACTGGCAAGCAGTCTGATATCCTGAACTACAAACATGAGAGGAACAACTGTACCAGGACCATCTGATTAGCCAAAAATGCATACTATAAAGATGCTCTAACCAAGAACTGGAACGATGGGCACAAATTCTCTGCTAACCTAAATTAGGTCACCGGGTGAGAACCCAAAATGGCCCCTACCATGCTCTGTGTTGATGGCTCCCCCATCCATGACCCTAAATCTATTGCCAACACCTTTAACAATGCCTTCACTGACTTTCAGCATGATCTCCCCACTGACTTCTTCTCCCCCCCACCATCCCTGTTGCACCCATGCAATCCCCATCACATCCCCCCTTTCGCTTCAAGACTATTACCTTCAGAGAAACCAGGAAATATCTGTGCAAAGTGCTTGGGAAGGGAGATTCAGTGGGGATAACCTCAACCTGAAACTAATCTCACTCTCACTTGAAGAAATCCTGTCCCCTCTCACCCATATCCTTAACCTCTCGCTCTGTCTCACAGTATTCCCCCAAAAATGGAAGGCTGCAGTGGTCACCCCTGTGTACAAGAATGGGGACCATGCCCTCCCCGGGAATTATAGATGCATCTCTATACTACCACCACACTCGAAGGCCCTTGAATGAATCATTGCCGACCAACTTGTCGATTATCTGTACAAGCACATGCTCCTATGTGCAGAGCAACATGGATTTAGGACTGGGCATACCACCACTACAGCCCTCCTGTAATTCACAGGCTTCATCCACAAATCCCTCAATCTTGGCCAGCTAGTCAAGGCTATCTATATTGACCTAACAAAGGCCTTTGACATGGTCAACCGTGCCATCGTAGTTGACCAACTCACTGCCATAAGCCTTGCCCCTGAGGTGGCTGCATGGTTCCACAGCTACCTACACTGCCGAACACAGCAAGTCAGGATAGATACCTCTCTCTCTGACACCAAGCCTGTGTGCTCAGGTGTTCCACAGGGGTCAATACTGGGCCTCCCTCCTCTTTAGACGATTTCTGAATTGTCTCCCCTTAACCAGTCAGTGCCGTATCCTCCTCTAAGCGGATGATGCAGTTATATTTTCTAATGTCTCCGACCCCACTGCTCTCAAGCAACAGTTACAACATGACTTCACCAGCATTGAGTAGTGGTTCAAAAATCATAAATTGATAATGAACTACAAAAAAACAAAAACCATGTTGTTCACCAGCCTTAAGAACAAGCACAAAAACTACCCACTATCAATATGTGATGGGGTGGTGTTCTTCTTGAACATGTTCATCACTTTAAATATCATGGAATTACTCTTGACAGTTCACTCTCCAATGCTCTCCACATAGGCATCACAGCTAAAGCAATCAACAAATGCTTAGGGCTACTTTATCGCCATAGGCAGAGACTGACCCCTGAAGCCCACAGCATAGCGGTTCACAGTTCAGTGGGTTCCCTCGTGGACTACGGACTGCCAATCTATGGCTCTGCCACAGATACTGCCCTCTGATGTATAAAAACTGCCCTTAACAATGTCTGCAGGCTCACCTTAAGGGGACGCCGACTAACCCACACCTGCGATCTCTATGCAAAGGCTCACTGGCTAACGCTCTTTGGTCACTTAAAATATCAATCCTGCCTCCTGGCAAAAAAGATCTGCCTTGATCATCTCCTGACTGGGGTCCAACAGCTCCTTGTTCCCAGCACTAATCCCAGGCCCACTCAAAATTCAGAACTGCAGTCCTTCCTGACTCCAAATGTCAGACATCTCAAGGACAAAGGTCCTTTGCCTATCTGGCACCATTGTGGTTCAGCTCCCTCCATGAGAACATTATTAGCCTGCCCACTCTGTGGACCTTCAAAAAGAACCTAAAGAACCATTTAATACTGGAATCTCAGTGTGTCTGCCATCACTAGCACCTAGCAAAGGCATCTCCTACCATCTGCACTTCTGCCAAACAGACCTTTCTCTCTCTCTCTCTCTCTCTCTCTCTCTCTTGCACACCCTGCACTTGGGGCTCAACACTCCAATCCATGTCTCCAGCACTTCTATGCGCTAACCCCCTCATGTTGCTGACAACTAACAGGCTTCCTGTTGGGCACAGTTATTTAATCTGTTCCTGTATATATCTGACTTTGTTTACCTAGTCCAGTTTTAGTTTTCACTAAATTTTTGCATTCCTTTGTTTAAAGATCAAATGTACCTAAATGTTCTCATTCTAATTCTATTGCCTTGTTTGTTTCAATCCTCCGTATAATCACCTACTTGTTCTAAATGTACTAACGTGGAACCTATGTAATGAGCTCTGAGCTGAAATAGTTAATCTGAGATCAGAAATAAAAAAATGAACAATAACTATAACAGTGAAGGGGAAAAAACAAAAGACAATAAACAATATCTTATAACAATGAACTGCAACAAAGAATACCCCCAAACAATGGCCAATGTAATGAATAACATTAACTGTGTAAATCCACTCCCTCCCCAACAACATAACCCCTCCCCCAGGTGAACATGCAGATTAAAACCAGAACCAAGCTATGTGCATATAGTAAGAAAGACAATAGACTGCTGACGTACAAAAATAATAATTATAGAAGTAAAGGTATAAACATGGCATGCAGTACAACATTTGAAACACTTAAGCAGAAGGGAATAAAAAAAAGAGTGCTCTAATACCCTCAACCCAGCTTCTGCTACTGAATCATTAGTAACAAACAGTATAATCTCTCCAAGAGCTTTTTATATCTAGGTACACTATGAAACAAACAAGCAATAGATTTTTCTGCATTCAGAACAAATAACATTTCCTGAACCCATTCTAGTCTAGTGGGGTAGATGCATCTTTCCAATGGTGAAGGATTAATAACTTGTCCACTGTAGAAATCAAAGCCATATATGACTTCCTTGGTCCCCATAATGGGGTCTAAAATCTACTAAAACACATATTTCAGATGTAAAATGCTGATTCAAACTTAAAAGGGGGTCTAAATAGTTTTTAATGGAATCCCAAAAAATATAGATTTGGGAACATTGCCAACTAAGGTGATAAAGAGTGTCCTCTGCATAATTTCACCCTGGACAGGCTGAGGTAGAAATGTTTCCCATGCTATATAAATGCATAGGAGAGTAATATATGTTATGGAGAATATTAAACTGAAGGAGATGCAATCGATCTTGCATTAAGTACTTACAAATATTAGTCCAAATTTTTGACCAGTAAGAATCTGGTTTGTCAAAATGGAAGGTGTTTGCACAATAAAATGCATCAGGAAAAACTTGGTCTCATAAACACTGATTAATACCTTTATAAAGGAAGGAAACAGGACATGGTTGCTGAGCCACAGTATAGGACAGGGGTTCGTAGGTGCATCACAGACAACCAGCGGGTGCCAAACAAGAAGAGGACTCACCCTTCAAAAACACAGACAGGCAAGTAGAAGGTTTGGAACTCCAGGAGCATAAATCAGTAACAACTTCTTCAGTAAGGTAATATCAAACAAAAGGTTTTATTCCATCTCTAGAAACAGCACAAGACAGACACAATGCTTAGCAAAGTCCCAGTACTTCAGCCCCACAACAGGGCCTTCATCAGTCCTTATTGTAGGGCCAAAGCACTGGGATCTTGCTTTGCACTGTGTCTGTCTTGTGCTGTTTCTACAGATGGAATAAAACCTTTGATTTGATATTACCTTACTGAAGGTGTTATTGATTTGTGCTCCTGAAGTGTCAAACCTTCAACTTGCCTGCTGAGCCAGGGTAGTCAAGGTATCAAAAACCATGTCTGCTTCCCAGGCTCAGGGAGAGCAACCCAGAAATTTAAGGATACAATTTCTTAATTTATATTTAAAAATGAAATTCAAAGATCAACCATACTTGTCCCAAAAGGCGTCCATAGAAATAAAGTTATCATCAGACAGAAGGTCATCCAAGCTATTAACTGAAATCCCCTGCCAGTAAGTAGAAGTTAACAGTTTGTCAGCAATACACAAATTCAGATTACCATATAAAGGCTGGAAGTTATCTTCAGTATAGGACAAATGAAGCTGTTGACAAAGTGGGTGATGTGCGTGGATTGACCAATCCACTGGAGTGTCCCAGAGGTCAGCTGATAATTTTGTACAAGTTATGTAAAGTAAGGAAGGAAGACAACATTTGTATTGGGCACAAAGTGCAGCTTCAGTGTATAACCAGGAAAGGGCATACCTATCAGCAATGGGCTCCTGCTCTAAGTGAGCCCACGGAAAGTATTTAGCTGCATGTAAAGCAAAATAATACAGTTGAAACTGCAGTAAGGAGAAACCACCCAGATTTTTAGGTCAAATTAGCTTATCATGTGCTCTCCTGGGGTTGTCCAGCCATAAAACTGTAGACAAAAGCCTAAGCAATGTTTGAAACCAGGATTTATAAGGGGAATATGCAACATACCAAGGGGGTAGAGTAATCTTGAAAATATATTCATTTTGATGATGTTGGCCCTTCCCCACAATGTTAAAGGTAGGGACTTCCATAGTTGAAGATCCTGATCAATCCAGTGTAGGAGAAGGTCAAGATTATGAGATTTCAATAAATGTAAATCTTTAGTAATTCGAATACCCAAATATTTGAAAGAATGAGTGGTCCACTGGAGACCTAAATCTAGAAAATCTTGTTTTGAAAGATGGGGGAAAGCAGGTAGACTACTGTCTTATGTAAATTTAATTTATAACCTGAGATGGTGCTAAAGGTTTAAATTATATGAAGAACCATGGGGAGAGAAACTAAAGAATTAGTAAGGTGCAACAAAATTTCGTTAGCAAACATCGAGATTTTTCATTCCGGCCCACCCGCCTGGATGCCAGAAATAGTAGGAGAAGAGATAATTTTATGGACCAGGGGCTCAATATACAAATTAAACAAAAAAGTGGAACTGGGGCAACCCTGTCGAATTCCACAGGTAAGGAGAAATGGATCATAAAGTACACCATTGCAAAAAAGGTTGGCTGAAGGGGAGTGATATAAAATATGAAACCAATTAATATAGGAAGTGGGGATACCACAAAGAGGTAAAACATAAAAAAGATCGGACCATGAAACTCTTTCAAAAGCTTTTTCTGTGTCCAGAGAGACAAAACCACTTTGGATCCGGACCCTCCAGATGCAGAAATTAAGTGGAAAAGCTTTATTAAGTGGTCACTAATAAGCCTACAGGACACAACTTCAATATGTTCTGGCCCAGTTAGCCTGGTTCAGATTCTGCCCAGATGGGCAGCCAAAACTTTAGTACAAATTTTAATATCAGCATTAATGAAGGATAGTGACCTTTAACTGTCAGGCTAGGCAGTATCCTTTCCTGGCTTGGGGAACAAAACAAGTCATGCCTCTGAAAGAGAAGAATCCTGAAGGGTATGGCTATGAAAATAATTAAATAAATCAGTTAAAAGGGGGAGCTAGTTCATCAACAACAATTGTATTAAAATTGACAGGAAAACCATCTGGACCAGGAACGTTATGCAGAGCTGAAGAAGAAATAATGGATCTAACCTCATCCTCAGCAATAGGAGCTGTCAGCATCTCCTGCTGAGCTACCAATAGCTGAAGAAGAGTGACATCCGTCAAGAGAGTTGCATGTGCCCCACCTTGGTTCCAGGATGGTGGGAGCTAAGTATGTAAAGAATAAAAGTAAGTTTTAAAGAGGGCCGCAATTTTGTAGGAGTCAGTAATCAAAGCAGATGAAGATGGGTCCTGCAAAGAATTAATCCATAAAGCTTGCTGCTCCTTGAGGCAGACAGGGAGCAATCTACTCGCCTTTTCACTTTGACCCACGTATGTTGCCCTCTACTTGGCAATTGCCCTCTCTGCTTTTTCAGGCAGGATAATAGAGTATTGGGCCTTTAATTGGGAGAGACGGAGTATCTCTGAGTCCAGGGAAAATGGAGAAACATGTTTTTCTAAGGTTCGAATGTCATGCAAAAGCTAGTTAAGCTGACCCTCCTGGGTCTTTTTCCTAAGGGAAGTCAGATGTATAAGTTCACCCCACCAGACACATTTTATTTATTTATTTTTTAGTCTACATTTTATGCCCCGGTATTTCTGGTAGCTGGCACGCGGCTGGCTACAGCCTCTCCCTTTGGGGGAGGCTCATTTCTGGCTTCCAGTCGGCAATCCCATCACCAAGAACATCACTGGCACCATCATGTAGACTGCCTGCTCTGTTTTCTCCCATTCCCTGTGGTGGTTACTCATGTGCATGTGGAGGCATGTGCACACAGCAATCTGCAGCACCCTCCCTATTTTAGCCGCTCTTTGGCTGCACTAACCTCGGGCCTCTACCATAGGGCAGCCATGCAGCGGAAGTGACTAGATCTCTCTCCAGGAGAAGAGAGCTGCCTTGTGGCTGTTTGATCCAACTCCCACCCTCCCCACCAGTCAATCCCTGATGACCCAGGCCCATTCTTGAACACAGGTCAATGACGCAATGTGCGGTATGGTGTCCAGTGCCTCAACCATCAGTGCCATCAGGCCAGCCACCAGACAAATTTTAAAGATCACCAAGCTACATCCAAGGCCAGGAGTGAAGGTAACTTATTCACACCACTGCTGAATGAAGGTCTTCAGCCTATAAATTAGATCTGGATTCCTAAAAAGTTGAGTAATGACTATGTATGCTCAGTATCCTGCCTAGTTAAAATATCCAAGGTAAGTAAAACTGGAGCGTGACTGGAAATAACAATAGGTTCAATTTGGAAACAATATAAGCTAAACAGTAGGGGGCTACTAATAAGAAAATAATCTAAACGAGATGAAGACTTATGGGGAAGAGCATGGAATGCATAAATACATCATTAGGATGGAGGACCCTCCAGGGGTCTAATAGTCCCAGTTGGTCAACAAATTCTCTTAACACTCATTAAGCATAAGAAAATCTAGCAGTAATTCTACTATATAAGTCCTGTTCAAATCATTACTAAAAACCAGATTCCTGTCCCCACCTATTAATAAAGGCAAGTGAGTGAATGGAGCTAAGACCATAGCTAATGTCAGAAAAAAGGAGGAGCTATCCACATTCAGACCATAGATGAAGCCCAGTAGAACTTCAGAGTGGCCTAACCGACCATGAACAAAAATGTATCTCCTCTCCAGGTCACCAATTTCTATTTCTATCAAAAAGGCAAAGGAGACTGTCCTTTATACAAGTACAACTCCCAGCTAATGGGGACTATTCCCTGAGCCGCAAGGTTGTCCAACCCATTCTATCAGAGAATAATGTACCTGCTGTGTGGGAAGATGCGTCTCCTGAAGAAAAGCAAAATGAACATGTAGTTGTTTTTTTTTTAAGTGCTTAAAAACAATATGAAGTTTGGGTTTGGACTGCCCACCCTTAATGTTCCATGTTACAAATTTCCAGGGGTCAGTCAAGCAATCAAAATCTATGAAAGGGTAGCAAGCACAATATCCACAAATACAGGTAGCAGAACAGAACCACGTGTCCAACCCCAACACACACACACACACACACACACAACAATGAAAAACACCCCATAATAATTACAGGAACCACAAGTATCAAAATAGTACAATAATAAAAAAGTCTAGCCCTGGCACAAAGAACCAATATCATCCCTTCAGGTCCGTGCCTGCCTGAGGGGGTGAGCAGCTCTTGGCAGACCCCTTACACAGGTATTCAATAATAACAAAGAATATTTTACTGCCCTACATTCACCCACCAAGCTGCTCAATACAATACAAACAAAACACAGGTACAGAATGGAATATTACACCCCGGTATACAAGAGCCACAGGAAACAGCTCCATGAACAGGTGGCCAAGGGTAAAAACAAAATATGGAAGGACAGAAAAACATGAATACATATACCCTAGAACAGAAGAAAGCAAGATAACAAAAACTAAACCTCCCAAAAGAAAATGAAAAGATGGGTGGGGGGACTCAAAAGCTCCACAAGGAAAAGAATGCACAGCAGGTACCATGACCACGATAACAGAAAGTCCAAAACTGTAGGCAGATGAGACAACAACCCTTACCCCCCAGCACTTAAAAGTAAAGCCCCAACACAGAGGATTATAACCAACCTAGAAAAAGTAAGAAAAAGGGGGGGAGGGTGCACACATAAGTGGACAGGGTTTAAAAGAAAAAAGGAGGGAAAACATTAAACAGTATGTTACAAAATAGCCACTACAAGAAACCAGAAGCTAGTGAGCAGAATAAAACACCACAGATACAAAATATGGAGAACTGAAATGGAAAAAAAAAATTAAAAAACAACCAAACCCACCTTAAAGAAAAGACAAGAAAAAAAAAGAAAAGGAAGCAATACTCCCCAATCTCTCTCATCGCATCCTAGTGTACATGAACAGAAGAAAGGTTAAGTCCCCCCAAAAAACACAGAAAGAAAACACACTGAGAAACAGGCACTCAGAAAGGAGGAGGAATTGGACTATGCAAAGTTTTAGAGTAAGCTGGAATCACAAAGCTGTCAAAACACCAGATAAAACTAGTACAGGGAAAGCGAGGGCTGGAAAACCAACAAGGACAATAGAACTCAAGTATCAAAAAAGTACAATAATAAAAAAGTCTAGCCCTGGTGCAAAGAACCCACACCATCCCTTCAGGTCCGTGCCTACCTGAGGGGTGAGCAGCTCTCGGCAGACCCCTTACACAGGTATACAATTTTCACAGTTCTCCATATTTTGTAGGACTTGACAGAATTGCTAAAAGAGGTGGTGGCTGCACCTTATATCTCAAAGACTCTCTCCAAGGCCACCCTCTAAAAACACCCATCTCTGACTCATCCTCCCAGATTCTTACTGTCAAAGTTCTACTAGGGGCACACAATAAAGCCCTGTCAATTGCCGCAGTTTACATCCCCCCTAAAGAACAAGGAAAAGGCCTCAACTCAGTCCTTGCCTCATCCAATCCCAACCACCTGACTCTGAGACAATCCTCATGGGTGACTTCAATATCAATTGGCTTGCTCCAGAATCGGGGGGCTTCATAGATGCCATCTCCTCAGCAAACCTTGCTCAACTGGTTGCCTCCCCCACTAGGCAAAATTACAAAACAGGCAAATGTACTTTCCTGGACTGGATATTGACCAGTCACCCATCCCGCATCTCAAACGTCTCTGTCCTTCCTAACACTCTAAGCGACCATTCCCCTGTAATCTGTGTTTGGACAAATAAATTTACCATGACCCCTCCCCAAATTAATCAAGCAGAGTACTTCCATGTGGGCAGTTAAAACACCTAAAATCATGCCTAAGACTGCAAGACTGGTCACCAATCTTCCACGCTCCAGATGTCAACACTGCTCTTGACCTCTTCATCAAAACCTTTAATGCTGCCTGTGACTTTCAAGCCCCTTTCAAAAAGGGGAAAGTCAAAGGCATGTGCAACCCCTGGCTCTCCTCTGAACTACTAACACAACTAATATCCAGGGACAATCTCTGGGCAGGGGCTCAGGAAACTGGAAAGCAAATCGACATACAGAATTATAAACAAGCTTGTAATAACTGCACAAAATTAGTCAGCCAACAGAAAAGTACCTAGTATAAGGATGCCCTGACAAACACTTGGGGCAAGGGGAATTCATTTTGGAACAAAATTAAAGAAATTACAGGAAAGCAGACAAAAACCTCACCCATTATGCTGGTCGTAGATGGTACCACAACGCTGGACCCAACTACCATAGCAAATTCATTCAACTCAGCTTTCACTGACATCAGCTCTGTTCTTCCACCTGACTATTACAACAAAGCTGACCCCCAAACTCTCCCCTCAAGTCTCACCCTCTCTCCAAACCAGCCTCCATTCTACTTCAAATCAGTCAAACCGTATGAAGCTTGCAACTACATCAGTAAAGCAATTGCTAGGTCCAGGTCAAGTGGTGACTCCCTTGACCTCAAGCTGCTTGCCCTCACCCATGACGAGGTGCTCCTATCATTAACAAAAATCTTCAACCTCTCCCTCTCTCTCAGCCAGTTCTCTGACAGATGGAAATCCGCCTCTGTCGTACCAGTCCACAAGAGCGGGGACAGGGCCTTTCTGGTGAACTATCGGCCCTTCTCCATACTACCCCTGCTCTCCAAAGCCATAGAGCATATAGTATCGGACCAGCTTATGGAATACCTTGATAAATATGATGTCCTGTGTGCTCAACAGCACAACTTTAGAAAGGTCACAGTACCACCTCAGCCCTCCTTGAATTCACTGGTGCAATCCATAGTTCCTTGGACAGTAGCCTTCTTACAGGATCGGTCTTCATTGATCTGATGAAGGCATTCGATACCATCCATCATCATCTGCTACTCTCTCAGCTGCTAAATCCTGGACTGTCCCCTGAATCTACATCCTCATTTAAAAACTACCTGGAAAAACACTCACAAAGAGAGAAAAATTGCTGACTTTCTCTCTGATGCCAGACCAGTGAGCTCTGGAATGCCACAAGGGTCAATTCTTGGGCATCTTCTCTTCAGCATCTTCCTAAATAGTCTTTCACAGTCCTGTCTGAAGCAACTCCTACTATACGCTGATGACGTTATCATCCACTCCACCCACAAGGACCCCCACCTCCTGCAAAGCAAACTACAGCATGGCTTCTCCTCAGTTGAAAACTGGTTCAGTAAACACAAACTTGTCCTCAACTATAAAAAAACAAAGTCCATGCTCTTCTGCAGCTTGCAAAACAAGCACCAGAACCATCCCCTCACTATTGCAAACTGCCTAGGTGCAATCCTAGAACAAGTGCAAACCTTCAAATACCTTGGAATCACTGTTGACAGTTGTCTATCCTATGATGCTCACATTGACAATGTTTCCAAAGTGACTAACACATGTATTGGCCTGCTTTACAGGCATAGGCAATGCCGAACTCTGGAAGCCTTAAGGATCACAGTTCAGAGTTTGGTGATCTCAACTATCAACTATGTCCTTATCATCTACAGTTCCGCTTCCACCACCACCCTCAGGTGCATATCTATGGCTTTGAACAAAGCTTGCCGACTCATCACTGGATCCCATCATCTCACCCATATGAGTGACCTATATACCCAAACTGCCTGGCTTCAACTCTCGAGCAGCATCAATTATCTAACATGCATAATGGCTAAAAAAACATTGACGGGCTTTGCCCCCCCTGGAGTTCAAGCTCTGCTACAACCTGCACAGAATACCCACCTCACCAAGGGCTCTGAATCTCAATTACTGCATGTTCCAAGATGCTGGACCTCACAGGGACAAATATCCTTTGCCTACAGTGCTCCCAGCTGGCTAAATGATCTCACCAAGGACATCTCCTCCTTACCTAAGCTAGGTCTGTTCAAATATAACCTCTGCCTAATCCTCTCTGCCTCTAGCACATCTGACTGTCTTCTCTAACCTGCTGTTCCCTTTTTGGCAGTTGTCCCTTCTCATCCACCCCCCCACTCTCTCCCTCTACCTCCCCCCCTCCTCCTCCTCTTACTTGCACTTTCCACTTGCACTTCCTGTGTGTTTTGATAATTGCCTCTGGCAGAATCTTTTCTTCTCATGTCTCACCAAGTTCTCATTAACAATGTTATCCCTGTCCTGTGCATGCCTCTAGTACCGCCTAATACGTATGCACTCATGTGATGATAAACAACTGTAACCTGTTAACCTTTAATAATTAATGTCCTGCTTGTTTGTCCTCATCCTGACATGGAACCTTTGTAAAAGAGCCTTGGCTTAAAGGTAATTGTAATCCTAGACTCTAATAAATAAATAAATAAATAAATAAAATAAAATTAAAACTCGAACAAGCACACAAACATACATATAAAATGCCAGCCTGCATGATAAATTGAGATAAGGGTAAAACAAATAAACATGCAAACAGGAAAGGAAGGGGACCACAAGGGACTTAATTAAAATATATATATATTTTTATATTGTAGCAAACTGGCCAGCAATGAGGTGGGGTGGGGCAGCTGGCGATCAGCGGGGGGGTGGTCACTAGACACCAAAGATTTGGAATACCTAACTTCTCCTTGCTTTGGTTTTTTTTTAAGTGTAGTTTTACTTAAAAAAACCCAAAAGCAAGGTGAAGTAACAATCTGCAAATTTCCAGGGCAAGTAGCAAATTTTGCAGAATAATCCGAGAATGTGAAATTTGCGATGTCGCTGGAAATTCACCAGTAAAGTTAAACTTCGCTGCATCTCTAGTCAGCAACCTCTGACAAGGGAGCATCAATTTCGGGAAGACTGGTAGAATCTGACATAACCAGCCACTTCCTGGCAATAGGCAGTCTAGAGAAATACAAAAGATTTCAAAGTAAACCCTCAGGGTAGGGGGAAAAATGATTTTTTAAGAGGAACCAACAGAGCTCATTCATGATGCTGCTACCCCAAAAGCTTCAGCACATGATTCTCTGTTGATGATCTCTTACTAGATTAATTGTAAGTAAGGCATGCTGTACATTCACTAGATCATTAAGTAAATTATTTATTGGAAATTACAACAAATATTTAAAAATTAATATATGCTTAGTGTGTTTTGGGATGTCAGTGGGAGGGGCTGGAATTAAGGGAAAGTGTTTACTTTTTTCTATTTATTTATACTGGACAGTTCAGCTGAGGTGAAACTTTTCATTTTCAGAAAAGTCATGTTCCCATCCAGTTTTACAGCTGGGAAGGCTGCAACACTGGATGATTAAGTGACTTGCTCAAGGTCTGGCATTAAGTGTCTCTAGTGGGATTCAGTACTGAGTCTTCTGGTTCCCAAGCCTTTGATCTTATGATTACATCACTCCGCATTCCTTCAATTTAATATAATCAATACAATTTTAAACAAAAATGTATTTAGAACGCAATCTTTTGGGGGGTTCCTATTTTTCACTGCTAACAAGATCCCGAAAAAGTATTTCTGATTTACAAAATAACTTTGCTGAAACCTTATCTTCCATTCATCAGAACAGCCATTTATACGTGCCCAGCAAATGATGGATCTAGCTCACTATTTTGCCTTGGTGACCATCAACACAGACATGCCTCAATCAGTTGGCAGGCAAACTGTTTTATTTGTTTGTTTTTATTATCATCAGTTCAGAAAATCCATCCCATTGAGTTTTTCTTCTTATGTACTAGTTATACTGTAAGTGTAACTTGTGCACGTCCTAGGTATTTATTAAAGGCAAGATCTCACTCCACTGGAATTCATTGATTTTGGGTTATTTGCTTTAATCACGTTTAAAATGAATTGATTATACAGGATATATCTTTGCTAAGTTTATACATAACCATCTATTATACCTTACACCATTTAATAAATAAGAAATATTCTCCTAATAGTTGAAACATCTTGAATTCAATTACATTACCAGATCAGCACTGTAACTGTATGTATGGCACTTGTAAAATAATCTCTTTCCATAATAGAAGAGAGTAATAAAATTTTAATATTGTGTGGAGGTAACAGCATGACATGATTAAACTGGTAATGAATATCAGTAAGTCTATATAAAGACATGATAATGGAAAAGTATTAAATTGTGAGCCATGTGTAAATATTATTTCTTCTTTCAATCTTTCAGTGGATTGACATTCTCATTTAATCATGTTGTACCTTCGACTGACCCCTCAAAACATTGAATACAGTTGAAGAAATGTATCTAAAGTACATCTTTTTTATTTTTGAATCATTGTATAATTTAAGTATCTCACATTTTGAAGTAAAATAAATGAAAATAATTGTATTATTTCTGATCTAAAGCATAGTACACCTACAAAACTATATATCAATATGTATGTATTTTGCATTCAGAAATCAGTAACCCAGTATTAAACTGTTTAAACAGTACAGGCATTAAGTGGTCTGTACCAGTCAGTAAACCAACAGGAATGAATCTCTTCCTAACCCCAAAGTAAACCTGGTGCTTAGTAATATAGTACTGCATATCTAGATGATACAACTTTGAGCTCATCCTAGCATTCCCAAACTACTGTACTGCTTTTGAATTAGTTTAATGAATAAATATTGTCATAATGTAATCCTCATAATAAGAGGTTATGGTGTACATTTCTTCTGATGAAAATACAGGCCCCATATTCAAACTGGGTTAGTGCCATGCTAACCATGATTACCGCTAGATGAGGACGTGGGGGCCATTTTCAAAGGCCACTGGTGTGCTGCACCAGCCTGACAGCATGGTCACAAAGAATATAGTGCTGCTCCCATGCAAATGTCAGATCCTCTGCATACTGGGCACAGTGGTGTATTCAGAGGTTTCAGCAACATTAAATAGCCTCTACTGCAGTGCTGTTTAACGCTGCCAAAACTCTTATTCTCCCGTCCCTCACCTATGGCGTTACAGCCTATGCTGCCACAAGTAAATCTAGTCTTTGGAAGTGGGATGTTACCTACACTAACATCTGTCACTATGCCTCCTCTTCTCACCGGCTTAAACACCACTGCCTCCTTTATTCCAAACTTGGATGGCTTTCGCCCCTTGTGTCTTGGTCCTTTGCATATGGTTCATTAATCACTAACATCATCAGAACTCATATACCAAAGCCTCTGGCAGGACTATTTCTGGCTCAGAAGTCTGGTTATGGGCTGCGCTCCATGGTCAATGTGCCTGTCTTCATCTCTAGGCATCACTCCTCTAAAGGGGCAAGTGCCTTTGCATATCATGCCCCCCAAAACTGGAACTCTCTCCCTTTAACTTTACTCCTTGCCCCTTCCCATGCCTCTTTCAAGAGACTGCTACACTACATAGAAACATACATAGAATTTGATGGCAGATAAGGACCGCTTGGTCCACTCAGTCTGCCCATTTTCCTACCTAATGGATAAGCTGCAGATCCTAGTTAACCAGCAGCCTACTTCTTTCTACCCCCACCCCCTAGAATTGCCTTATGACTGTCCCATGCATGCTTGAATTCAACCACTGTTTTTGACTCCACAACCTCCTCCGGAAGGACGTTCCATGCATCCACAACCTTCTCTGTAAAACATACTTCCTTACATTACCTCTGAGCTGCCCCCCATCTTCAAATTGTGCCCCCTTGTTCTTGCACACCTCTTTTTTTGAAAGATGCTACCCTCTTGGACTTTGTTGATTCCCTTGAGGTACTTGAAAGTTTCTATCATGTCCCCCCTCTCCCTCCTTTCCTCAAGGCTATACATATTAAGCTTCTTTAGTCTCTCTTCGTATGTCTTCCACTGCAGATCCTGCACCATTTTAGTTGCCCTCCTCTGGACAGCTTCCATCCTGTCTATGTCCTTGTGGAGATTGGGTCTCCAGAACTGCACACAGTACTCCAGATGGGGTCTCACCAGTTGTCTGTACAGAGGGATAACAACTTCCTGTTTTCTACTGATGATGCCTCTCCCTATGCATCCCAGTATCCCCCAGCCCTCCTTACTGCCTTCTCACATTGCTTGCCCACCTTTAAGTCATCTGATATGACTACCCCCAGGTCCCTTTCCATTTTTGTTGTTAGTATCTCACCTCCCATTGTGTACTCTTCCCCTGGGATTTTGTTTCACAGGTGCATTACCTTGCACTTCTTAGCATTGAATTTAAGCTGCCATACATTTGACCATTCCTCTAACCTTGCCATGTCCCTTCTCATCCTTTGCACCCCACCTTGTGCATCAACTCTAGCTAAACCTAGCTGATTCAAGTAACTGCACTTGCTTCCAATCACCCTAGCCTGTTTATTCCCCCCTTACCCTGACCCCTTAAGCCACTTCTTTCCAGTCATATCCCAAAATGCTCAGCACTTCTTTTTTCTAGTTACCTGTCTGGCCTACTCACATCTATTCGTAGTCCTCTGCTCTTCTCCTATCTATATCCTTTCTTTTCTCTACCATCCTCCTAGCCCTCATTCCATTCCTCATGACTACCTCCTCTCCTTTATCTATCCTGTATGTCCACTCTTGTGTTACAGCACAGCTTTTTCCTGCATTATCCTAACCTTATTTGACTTATATCCTGATCATATGACATTAGCAAATGAATTGTTTTTCCTTCTTAGATAATGAATTTACTCTAAATTGTATTTTTTACCTTTCTTGTTATTTTATCTTCTGCTTGCAATGTATTCTCATCCATGTAACATTGTTCATTTTAATGTTATGTCATGATGTATAGTTATGTTATTGCTGATGCCCTGTATTCATCTTCACTGTTCTGTAATCTCCCGGGTCATGCCCGAAAATAGTCATTGCCATGGCTAATGCACCCTACCCCATTAACAAAAACTAAATAAATAAACAAATTATTGCACAGAGGTAACCCCACATTGCCTGTCCTGTCATATAGCCAGTCCTTGGTAGTCTAGTGGTTCCCCATATCCGTTTGCCTATCCTTTAATGCCAGTTTCAGTCTTCTGTGTTCTGGTGATCCCCCGCTCAAAGTTGGCATATCCTATAATGCCTGTTTCTTTCCCTGGTGGTCTAGTGGTCATCCTACAGCTTGATACCCATCCATTAATGCAAGTTTAATTATTTAGTGGTCTAGTGGACCCACCAACCCCCAGAAGTGCTACCAAACTCCAACTAACCCACCCAGTCAGGACCTGCTCAGAGCACACTATTAGGGTAAATATTGCCCCAGAGTCATCTCTACTCTATTTGCTACATATCACTTCAGTCTGCATGGCACACATAGATGGTTTTAAATATGGGGATCTACTGTAAGTCTCCAACAATTTCTGTGGTGATATAGATGTATCTTTCTCATAAATGCCTTGGAGACCATAATTATTCCCATTTGTATGAAGCACCATTTGCCATAATCCTGTAGCACCATGACATTTGTTTGCATTTTCATGATACCACCATGATATGCGCATAGCATTTCCATGAAGACACCATAGAATTTTATGTTTGCCAATACATAACCATAATGTTCTCAAAATTTATGATGGCAAAAGCTTAGCTTTAATTGAAGGTGTACAAATATAATTGTATGAATATTTGACAATGTATCCACATTCAGGATTGGTGGGTCCATATATTAGGATTTTTTTTTTTTTATTTAGTTGTTTAACCAGGTATAACACACTAAGCTGATAGCTTTTTTACAGGAGCGACCTGGGAGCACAAGGAGGTTAAGTGACTTGCTCAAGGTCACACAGAATGCAAGTGGAAGCTGTGGGATTCAAACCCAGGTCTGGTCTGCTGGATGTCACCAGATTTGCAGCTCAGAGCCTTAGACCACTGCGCTATACTGCCTCTTGTTGATGTTGTTGATGTTAGTTATTCCTTATTCATGTTAAATGGGAAAATAAAGGATATACAAAAAGTATCTCTCCTACTTACATAGGTGGTTTGGGCTATTCCAATAGCCACACTAATCAGTGGTCATCCCCTTTCTGTCTTTGTATATGTATGCATCTGTTTAACACACCTCCTCCCATTACAACTTTTTCCCAGGCTCAAAAGGTCATATCTATTTAGTAGCACTCCAGACCTCTTATCCATGACTGGGGGCATAGCAGGAAGTATGTTCAAAGTCCTCAACAGTACTCCATTCCCAATCAGCAGTGCATTTGCTTCTGTGCCTTTCTCTTGAGTTAACAGCAGCAGTGCACCCATGAGAGGGGGACAGGATTATGTGAACACCACTCATCCCCTCCCACTTCTTGGTGTGCTGCAACTGTCCACTTAAGAGACAAATGAGGAAGGCAGCATACTGTGGGGTAGAGAAGGAGTGTAGCACTAATTAGCCTGGACATATTGCCTGCCTACTATGTCATTCTGGACTGGAGGTCAGGCGGCTATTAAAGCAGCAATTTTTATTAGCCAAGTGTAATTTTTTTCTGCAATCAATTTTTCATCATTTTGTTTACTTTTATTCCTAAATGAAGAAGCAGGATTTTGAATTTGCTTAACATTTCTACTCCCGTGCCATGTCCAGCATGAAAAAATGCAAATCATTGTACAGTGCTGTGCTGTTTACCAACAGAAAGATGTGGCAGCACCATAGTATTACATCCACAACATGGATCTTGTATGTACATTCAACAGGCCACCTTAGAAGAAGAGATCTTTAAAAAGTGCAAGTGGCAGCCACCTTTATTGAAGTGAGTCATTATTTACACAATTAGCAGTAAATGCTATTTCAAGGCTGTTTCAAAAATGTCTCTGCAAATTAATAACACACTGATGATAAGTATAGGGATGTCAAAAATACATTTTTGCTTAAATACAATATGATTTTTTTGCTCCTTAAAAAATACAATACTGCTGCTTTAACATATATGGCCCATTAGTACCAGGGAGAAGTAAACTTTGGAGAGGGAGATGACTTAAAAGGTTGTATATGGGAGCTGGAAATGAAACAGCTCCACTGTGAAGTATACTCTACATATCATTCTAAAAATGGGTGAGGGCAGAGTGAGGGAGTGGAAGATGGGAGACCATGAAGGGAGACAACTAAAGGGTTTCTTTTTTTTTCTTTTGTTTTTTTCAATACAGCTATAATGAATAGTGGAAAATATTTATTTGGTCCTAAAAAATGTATAAGAGAGAAGAGAAATTCAAGGGGAGGGATAGTGTGGGGTGAGAGGGGGAGACTGTGCTAAAAGGAACCAAGTAAATGCTTACATTTTAATCAGGTACTTCTGTTCAGGCTTCACAGTGGAGGGAGGATGGAATGGGCCACCAGGGAGAAGCAAGTCTGGGGATGGGGTGGATACAAGTTCATTTTGGGGGGAAAGAGTCCTCGATGGACTTGCAGCCCCGAAAGGGGTATGGGACTGGATGGGATACACCCCAGGGTGCAGAAAGAGCTTAGAGAAGTTATAGCTCCCCCACTGCCAGTCTTGTTTAACAGCTTACTGGAAACAGGAATGGTTCTGGAGACATGGAGATGGTCTGATGTTGTCCCTCTACACTGGAGTGGAAGCAGGGAGGAAGCTAGCAGTTACAGACCAGTTAGCCTAACTTGTGGTGGGGAATCTAATGGAAGCCATGCTAAACCTGGAACTGTGGAGGGGTTCAAAAGAGGCTGGGATAGGTACAGGGGGAGGGTGTGGCCCAGAGCCTCATTGGGGGTAGGACCATGTGGAGAGGGGGTGCTATAGCAGTGCCATGAAAGGGCACTGAGCCATGACCCAACTTGATAGACCATTGGGCCTAATATGATTGCTGTTTAGTATGTTAGTACGTTAAATAGAGGTTGATTGAGCATCTTGAATCCAATAGGCTGCAGGACCACAGGCAGCACAGATTCAGGGGATGGTCATGATAAATGACTGTGATAGATTTCTTTGACTGGATGACAAGGGAAGTAGACAGGGGAGGGCAGTGGACATAGCCTATGTGGACTTCAGCAAGGCTTTCAACACAGTGCAACATGAAAGTCTAATTAGGAAGCTGACCAGCTTAATAGTGGGTTCCAAATTGTTAAACTGACTTCAAAACTGGTTAACAGATAGGAGACTGAGGGTGGTGGTTAATGACACACACTCTATGGATGACAGTGCGACTAGTGGAGTACCACATGGTTTGGTATTGAGGCTAGTCCTGTTCAATGTCTTTGTAGGGGACATTGCAGAAGAACTGGAGGGGAAGGTATACCTTTTTGCAGATGACACCAAAATCTGGGAGAGGTGGAAAACATACACAAGGATCTAAGGAAACTTGAGATCAATGCCTCAAAATGCAAAATCTTGCACGCAGGGCATTGGAACTGTGGTGCTGAGAATAGAATGGGGAGGCGCTGGCAGTCATTAGACAGGAAAGGGACCTTGTGGTTATTATATCAGAGGACCTCAAGGTGGTAGCCAGGTGTGACAAGACTGAAGGCAGGGCAAGGGTAGGGTAGCCTCAGACAGCTAGTTTTGGAATCCACTCGTGAGGGAGCAATCTTAGACCTCATACTCTGAAATGGGGACAGTGAGAGGATCTCAGGTCTAGAAGTGAGTAGCCATCTGGGAACAAAAGTGACCACCAAACAGTGTGGTTCGTGATAAACTCATCGACAGAGTCAAGCCATACAAAAGTGAAGGTATTGGACTTCAGGAGGGCTGACTTTGGCAAGATGGGAAGAGTGCCTCAGTAAAGCACTAGCAAACAGACTAGAAGGAGGGGTGGAGCAAAAATGAGGAAACATCAAAACTGCCATCACAGAGGCAACAAGCCTTTGTGTGAAGCAAATAAACAAATCAAAATGAAAGAAAAAGCTACTATGGTTCTCAAAAGAGGTGGCTTTGAAGGTTAGGGAGAAAAAGATAGCATTTAGGAAACATAAGGAAGCACAGAAGGAGCAGGGCAGAGAACTGTACCAGTTAAGGCAGAAGAAAGCAGGGAGGGAAGTCAGAATAGCAAAGGCCCAAAGTGAGGAAAAGATAGCTAACTCGGTTAAGAAGGGGGATAAAACCTTTTATAGGTACATCAGGGAGCATAGAAAGACAAAGGGAGGGATAGTGAGGCTGAATAGAATGGATGGTGAGTGGGCAGAGAGGGACAGTGAAAAAGCAAGGATACTGAACAAATACTTCTGCTCAGAATTCAGAAAAGAGGATATGGGGAAGTACCTAATCCAATTAACAGAAGCACTCTGAATAGTGGGGTCAATCCCAGTCCTTTCACAGAAGAAAGGGTTCTGAAAGAACTCCTAAAACTGAAGGTAGACAAAGCAATGGGGCCTGACGGGATCCACCCCAGAATTCTAAACAAATTAAGGGAAGAAGTAGTGACACCACTGACTACCCTTTTTAATAAATCATTGGAGGATGGTGTGGTACCTAAGGACTGGAACAAAGCAGATGTAATTTCCCTTCTCAAAAGTGGGAGCAAGACAAAGGCAGGAAACTACAGACCTGTCAGTTTGACCTCTGTGGCAGGGAAAGTGATGGAATCACTTCTGAAGGAAAGAATTGTTGAGTACCTAGAGGCCAGTGGGGCACAGGACCCAAGGCAGCATGGGTTCACAGTGGGAAGGTCATGTCAGATGAATCTAATTGAATTCTTTGACTGGGTGACCAAAGTAGTAGACCAGGGAGGGGCTGTGAACATGGCCTACTTAGACTTTAGCAAGGCATTTGACACAGTCCCACACAAAAGATTAATAAACAAATTAATCAGCCTGGGAGTGGGTCCCAGGGTGGTAGCCTGGGTAAAACATTGGCTGGACAACAGGACACAGAAGGTAATTGTAAACAGAGTCCATGCTGAAGAAAGGAATGTTACTAGCGGGGTACCTTAGGGTTCAGTACTGGATCCAGTCCTTTATAATGTCTTTATAAGTGACATTGCAGAGGGTCTGGAAGAAAAAGTATGCCTCTTTGCAGATGACACAAAGATCTGCAACAGGGTTGATACACAAGGAGGTGTGGAAAGGATGAGAAGGGACTTGGCAAGGCTGGAGGAATGGTCAGAAGTATGGCAGCTTGGATTCAATGCAAGAAGTGCAAAATAGTGCACCTGGGAAACAAAAACCCAGAGGAAGATTACACATGTGTGTGGGGCGGTAGTAACAACAACAAAATGGAAAGGACCTAGGGGCAATCATATCAGATAACCTTAAGGTTGGCAAGCAATGTGAGAAGGCAGTAGGGAGGGCTGGGGGGATACTGGGATATATAGGGAGAGGCATCACCAGCAGAAAACAGGAAGTTGTTATCCCTCTGTGCAGACAGTTGATGAGACCCCATCTGGAGTACTGTGTCCAGTTCTGGAGACCCCATCTCTGCAAGGACATAGACAGGATGGAGGCAGTCCAGAGGAGGGCAACTAAAATAGTGCAGGGTCTGCAAGAGAAGCCATATGAGGAGAGACTAAAGGAGCTTAATATGTACACCCTTGAGGAGGGGGGGGGGCATGATAGAAACTTTTAAGTACCTCAGTGGAATCAACAAAGTCCAAGAGGGTAGCATCTTTCAGAAAAAGAGATGTGCAAGAACAAGGGGACATAATTTGAAGATAGAGGGAGGACGGCTCGGGGCAATGTGAGAAAATATTTTTTCACAGAGAGTGTGGTGGATGCATGGAACAGCATTCCTGAGGAGGTTGTGGGGTCTAAAACTGTGGGAGAATACAAGAATGCATGGGATAGACATAAGGCAACTCTTGTGGGGGGTAGGAAGAAATAGGTTGTTGGTTAACTAGGATCTGCAGCTTATCCTGTAAGTAGGGAAATGGGCAGACTAGATGGGCCAAGCGGTCCTTATCTGCAGTCGAAGTCTATGTTTCTATCACCAGCAGCAGGAGGGAAGTGATGTTGCCACTATATTGCCCCAAGTACACCCCTACCTGGAGTACTGTGTCAAGTTCTGGAGACCACACCCTAGAAAGGACACAGACAGGGTGGAGGTGGTCCATAAAAGGGCAGTCAAAATGGTGCAGGGGATGAAGGGAAGCCCTATGACTTGAGTAGAGACTGAGAGATCTCAACATGTACAGCATGGAGAAGAGCAGCCTGACAGGTGGCATGATTGAACCTACAAGTACTTCACAGGGGTGAGCAGGGTACAGGAGGAGAGCCTTTTCTGAATGGCCGCAGTTCCAGGACTAGGAGGCATGTAATGAAGCCAGAGGAAGGAAAGCTTAGGCAAGATGTGAGGAAATATTTTTTTGTCACTGAAAGGGTGGTAGATGCATGGAACAGACTGCCAGCTGAAGTGATGGAAACCAGAATGGTGGGCAGCTTCAAGCATGCATGCATGGGATAAACATAAATATATATTAGAACAGAAGCAGGGGGGTGGGTTGCAGGAGACAGATACTGTATGGCTTGCAGAGGTGGAACAGGCAGGGAACACTAGGACAGACTGATTGGCCAAGTAGTTCTTTTATGCCAACAAATTCTATGTTTCTTTGTCCTATGTTTCTAATGCATACTCCATTATTCATAGTTTTCCAGAATTAATATTCATCACTCACACATCTCTAGCCTTAATGATGAAAAGTATGAGATGAGATATCCTGGGGTTTGTGTGCCTAATACCTCAGGCCTAGCCTGTTTCATACACTTCCAGAAGTAATTGTAATAGACATTCCATTTAACTTGATCCTAAGTTCATTTTTTTGTAGTGGAATAATATGATATTTTAATTGCTGTAGATATGTTGGCAGAAAGTCATAATTCTGTAGAACTGCATTGGCATTAGAACAGAAATATAGTACTCCACATAAACTAAAGGCTTCTTCTCATTGTGAAGAAAGCCATTTAAGGTGAAATATTCTTACATCATAGGATAATGGGGGCTCATTAGGCACTAGGCAGTATTTTTTCAGCTGAGAGGAGAATATCTAAATTCCTTTTTCACCTTCATACCCATAATATAAAGGTCATTTTGTACTGGGAAATGCTTCCTGAAAAGTATGCAATCGATTGATATATTTAATAATTGAATTCAGTGTTTTTGCTTCAGAATCAATGATAAAATAATTATATAAGCAGTAAGACATATCAGGGCATTGGTTGCCTGGGGTTAATGCATGTCCAGGTGTGTAATAAGTGCCAACTGCCTTTAACACTTTTCAGTGCATTAACCCCAAACAACCAACATCCTGCTGTGTCTCACTGCATTTAAAAAATTGGTTCCTTGTGAAAAAAAAATAAAGATAAAAAATTAAGAAATATAGAAAATCTGTAAAAAATGTGTTTTTATGTCTTCTGCAAGAATAATCCCTGACACAGCAGTGTGCCCTTATGTGGTGCTGTTCATGCCATTGTGCAATTCTTTGGTGGTTGGAAAAATTATTTTTTTGCCATTTTGTTTTGTTTATTATGGCTTTAAAAATATATTTTCTGCTGGTTATAATTCATATCCATATATTTGTTTTATGTGGTAGAAAGAGTGTGTATCTGTCTTGGTTTTAGTTGGCATGCTGCGAGGGAGAGAGAGAGAGAGAGAGAGACAGCAATCGGTTACCCCCCCCCCCGACAGTGATATTTCACCAGCGAGGTCCTCCACAGTGACTACAGTGCTATGCCATTGTGGGAAACCCACTAGAACCCAACGCTATCTGTCAGGGGGTCCTGCACCCCCCCAATCAGCTCTGACTCAGAGTTGATAATCTTTAAGTGTGGAGATGCGGGGGGCATTGCCCCTCATGTGGCAGGTTCAGGGGTGAAGCCCTCCAAAGAAAACAAGGATGGACAGTGTGAACCAGCAGCCAACTGTAGAATGCGGTCAACCTGCCAGTGTTGCTGACGGGGCATTCGACAAAAATTTTGTCTCGCTCCTGTCGTAGATCCAACAGCAATGACGAAGTGAGGCTAAGAGAGACTGCGCAACTTGAATGCTCGGCCATGGTTTCTGATTTAGAATGTCAGTGGCTGCAAAATGCTGAGAGACAGAGACAAAGTGCCAGCTGGAGTGCTTGGCAGTTTCTGATGGTCTTTTTGACTTGGATCTCTGTCTCGATAACAGCCTTAGTGTCCTGTTGTCAGAGCGTTGGTGTGATTGACTAAAGAAGACTACAGGGGAGAATGCCAAGTGAAGAAGATGTCTGCACCTTGCAGGTAGCCCACAGAGCAAGTGTGGGGAAGGGGAGGCAGAGCAATTGTCAGTGATCAGTATCAGGAAGTGACGGAAAAAATAATTTTTTTTTAAATATTTACTTTGTTTTCCCATTTGTAGGCAAGTGATTGAGTGGGGTGGGTGGAGGGAATGAAGCAAATGAGTCCTTTTGTCAGGTTAAGCAGCAGCTCAGCTGCTGGCAGCAGGTTGAGTGAGTGCTGAGCATCGCAGTGAGTGAGACAAAGTATGCCACAGTTTAGGAACAAATAGATGTAGAAGACTGGCATTTTACAGGTCTACCACAACTAGAGACCTAAAACACAGAAACGAAAGGTGAGAGATGCAGTAACATATAATTTCCCAGTAAATGATCTTTTTGCTGTTGATGGTGGGATGTTGGGAAGTTTAAACTAGTAAATAATTGCTTTTATTTTTACATTTATGCTGTTTAAGGTGTTTCACCTTACAGATATGGCTGCCAGAAATTTTTAAAAATTATTTCTGGGAGGCATGGATATGTAGGGGTGCTGTGTCCTGGTTGCTGGAAGCTTTCCTGATTCGGTGGTTGTCTGTTTCTAAGACCATGGGTCTTGAACCCTCTCAACCAATCAGGATGCAGGATTATTACTATCCATTTTGTCATGTAAACTATAGCATGCTTTACCATATAAAACACAGATAAGGTGGTAAAAATAAAGACAGGAACTATAGATGTGCTATAAATTATGACTGAGTGAAATTTAAACTTCTGGTGGAGTTCATGTGGTATTATGATTCCACTTCTTAGGGCTGGCCCATCAATACTACAGCAGTGCTATGATTTGCTTTGCTGATGACCCAAGTTTGGGAATGAACTTGGGCACTGGAGGGTCAGCCAGGGGTAGAAAGACTAAGCATCTGTCTGGCTGCTCTCCTCTTCTGGGGAGGGAGATTTATTTCCCTCAGCATAGGCCTGGCCCCTGGGGTGTCTGGGAGTAAAGGAGCTTAGGACTACAGAAATCAGATGAGGGGGAGATGCAGTCATTGACTTGCTGTGTGCAGTAGCATGCTTAGGGATGTCACTGATGGCAGTGCACATCTGCTCCTCCAGGGAAAACCATAAGAAAGTAAAAGCAACACCTGCAAGGGAGATGATGTCCTGCTCAACTCCTCATTTCCATATGGGGCCCTAATCTTGTTCCTCAACCCTTCCAAGATTCACCCCTGCTGAGATGTCAACCAGATCATGTGGGGGATGTTGTGGTGCTCAAGGTGACCCCATACTTGTGGGGCAAGCCAGGAGAGAATTACATCAAAGTGTGTCACAGGTGGCTCAAAGCACTAGAAAGAAAGGCAAGGAGGATCTCAGGAAGATGGCATGTGACACTGGTGGAATGGCTGAAGAAGGTCTTGGTGGGTTAAAATGTAAGGATGAAAAGAAACTAAAAACAAACAAAAAAACTATTTCACTATCTATGAAATCTAACCAAATTTTGCCAACAGTTTATTTTCACGTATTTCAGTTGTTTTCACAACCACTTGTCCAAAGTTCACCAAATGTGGCATGTTTGCAGTTTAATAACTCATGTATGTTTATGCTATGTGCCACATCTTTAGCTTTAAAGGGATTGGAGTCACTTGTAGCCAAACATTCAGAAAGCTATAAATTAATTTTTGCAGGTATGCAAACTGCAAAGGTATAAACTCCTGTAACTTTAAAACTAGAGAATGCAATGTCACAAAGTTTGGCATGTTCAAAGACTCTAAAAAGGAGGTTGTGCATTTCACCTTTTCATTTCTTGCTTAAAGGACATCTATGTTACATGCAGCTTAAAACTGCAAAATAATATCAGTATTTAAGTCAAACTTTGTAGGCCCGATTCTCAAAAAGCCCTTAGGTCACTGCAGTTCGAGGTGATCAAGGGGTACGTCAAACTCTGGGTGCACCAGTGACCTGGGGCCCGATTCTATCAAAAATATGGTCCTGACACCAAACTCCCTGGGTTTGCTGCATGTCACCCACTGTGCCAAATGTTGGCACACTTGCAGAAAGTGCTTCAGGGATCTGCCCCCCTATCCGGTCAGGATGGTGGTAGGGTGTGTGTATGTGAAACTGCTGTAAAGGAGGGGGCTAGCTGGAGAAGGGGCATGAGAGGTGTCATGGGGTAGTGGAGACAGCTCAGCAGTAGTGAGAGTTATGGCACCTGATGGTGTGTGGTGGTGTACATAGTGTATATAGAGTAGTCTTCAGTACTGAATGTATAGTGTAGTCAGCTGCCCTGGTGGTCTAGTGGCACCCCCATCCCTGAAGTCCCCCAGACATATGTCAATCCACCCTGGTAGTCTAGTGACCCCCCCAATTCCCAATGTCCCTGAGTAATAATGACAGATCTTTCCTGATAGTCTAGTGGCCCCCCGATCCTCCCCAAAATCATTCATGTCATAATCCCTGGTGGTGTACTGGACCCTCACACCCCCAGTCCTGATCTGCCCGTACATTAACATGCTAAGCAAATCAGTCCCTGTTGATCTAGTGTACCCACCCCCAGACTTGACATGACAGTAAATGAACATGGTAATGAGATAATTCCATGGTGGTCTAGTGGCCCCCACTCCCACCCTTTCAGGTAGTGTCCACCACCCCACTTCTCCCCAATCCCAAACCCCAAGCCAGTGACTGTCACAGCCCTCCTCTCACCTCCATGGCCAGCGGCCGACTGGCTGTCACTGGGTGCATACTGTATATAGTACACTCTCAGTGATAGCTCAGTTGGGGGCCAGCCATGGAAGTGAGAGGAGGGCTGTGCCAGTCGTTGTCTCGGGGTTCTAGACTGGTGGGGAGCATGGTGGGGGTCACTACCTACCGAGGCAGAGGATGGGGGCCCACTAGACCACCAGGGAATTATCTCATTACCATGTTCATTTACGGTCATGTTGGGGCTGAGGGGGAATACTAGATCACCAGGGACTGGTTTGTTTAGCATATCAATGTATGGGAAGATCGGGGCTGGGGGATGGGGTCCACTACACCACCAGGGAGTAGGACATGAACAATTATTTGGGGGGGTCGGGGACTGGGGAGGTGCTAGACTACCAGGAAAATCTGTCACTATTGCTCGGGGTCATCAGAAACCAGGGAGAACCAGTAGACTAACAGGGTGGGTTGACATATGTCTGAGGGACATTAGAGATGGAGGGGCACTAGACCACCAGGGCAGCTAACTAAACTGTATATCCAGTGCAGAAGGACTACTCTATATCCAGTACAATACTAATGCACTCCCTCAAGTGCCATAACTCTTGCTGCTGTCGAACTGTCTCATGACCCCCCCCATGACACCTCCCATGCCCCTTCTCAAACCTGCAATCCATTATTTGATCCCCTTCTGCTGGCAGAAGCCACTTAGACCACCTCCTGGCTGGGCTAAATGGTGCCCTTTCCAGTGTCCACTGTGGGGCTTGCATAATCCCAAAAAAGGGGATGCTACAGCCCTGCTGTGGTGCTAACCCCCTTGCACCCTGGCACACCGGGTTGCTTGCCACAACCGTGGCACAAGGGGTTTTTTGCATAGCTGCTTTGGATTGGATGCAGGCTGCTTTTCAGAATCTCATTTGCCATACGTCATGACACAAATCACACATTGCATCAAACTCTTCAGATGCAGGACCTTTGCATCAGTCTAGCAGTTTTGAGAATCAGGCCCCATGTATTTTGGGAAAAATTGTGGAATTTTTTGATAATATTGTGAATGCCATACCTATGAAATTTGCCCAGCCATACAACTGATATTTCATGGGAAAAAAAGAGCAAGTCGCAGAAGACTGGTAATAAGGTTGGTTTCATAGGGGGACTCCATTATAAAAGTGCTAGGAGAGTTTTATGACAGTACAGGATCATAATTCAAGTGCAGGTAAGGTGCATGGGTATTCATCAGCTAAGAGGGTCACATTCTGTGAGCTCCCACCTAGAACTGCATCTTTACAATTTTAAACTTATATTTTGCCTCTCAAACAATGTTAAGCTTCTACTGGAGCATCTGTTGTGCTACCTGGAAACAGCATAGGGAAAGCCAGAAACTAGCAGCAACCCTGATGAATTTTGCAAGCTGAAGTACTCTGCTGGGGGTTTGGGTGGGAAGAGAAGAACCCCAAATGGGTAAGTAGGTCTCATCCAAAGTCATTTTGGACATTAAATCATCCTTGAAAAACATGAGCTGCTCCCTCCAATCAATTGAGCAATGGTTCACAGACTTTACTGGTGGAGCAGTTAGTGGCTGATTGTGTAGATAAAACCAGTGCAGTGGTGGCACACACAGAGAGAAGACTCTTGTTGCAGCCACAAGCCTGACTGGGGACCATGCCGTGCTTAGGAGGCTGAAGTTGCACTTTATGACAGAAATATTCACCACCTGGGACTGCCTTAGTGTACTGAAGGGTCCGACCTGGTGACATGTTTAGAGGGCTGGCTGTCTACTATATTGCAGTGGCTCTCCTCTCTAGCTCCTGGTTATATCAGTCCTGCTTACTTGTCAACCATCACAAAGCACCCACAAGCCTACTCCAACCTGGCATAACCCTTCTCATCCTAAATAGGTCCAGCCAATAAGATGCATTATTTGAAGTGGTCTGTACGGGCCTGGAGCTGATTGTTGGAGTTCCCAGTGTGTATCTGAACCCACACCTCCCTATTTCCACAGGGGCTCAACAGAGGGATTTCAGTGGTGCAGGAGCATACATAGAGCCTTGTGGATTCTGCTTCTGCTTTTCATTTCAGCTTGACTCCTGGTAGAGGACAATTCACAGATTCACAGAAATTTGATGGCAGAAAAGGACCACATTGGCCCATCTAGTCTGCCCTTATATCCACCTTCCCCCCCTTTTACTGGCTCAGAACTCAGACAATGGCAAGACTTTCCCTTTAAGCAATCCTCAGGGTGATAATGCTGTTTTGGATAAATGAGAGATGGAGTGCTGTCTCACAGAACTGGTGGCCTATGTGGAGGCTGAGGCAAAATCCTGAGGTTTGGGTAAGCTGGAATCAATCCTGTTGCAGCACAGATTTAGGACACCTGCACCGTAACTATTTTGGCTTGGACAGTCCATTTTACTCAGGGGCTGATCAGCTGTGTTATCCTGCAACTTTCAAAAACTTTAAAAACTTCATTATTGGCTTCTTTTAGCTTGTGACACAGTTTGGGTGATGAGTCTTGGAAGGCAGCAGGGCTGCCAGTGACCACTCATTGTGATGATAAATGGGACATTCTTCTATGCTAAGCTGGAGGGGAAGGTATGCCTCTTTGCACTGGAGGGGACGGTATGCCTCTTTGCTGATGACACAAAGATCTGCAATAAGACAGACAGCCCAAGAGGGATGGAATAAATGAGGAGGGACCTAGTTAAGCTGGAGGAATGGTCCAAAGTGTGGCAGCTAGGATTCAATGCAAAGAAGTGCAAAATCATGCACTTGGGGCATGGGAACCCAGGAGAGGATTACATGATGGATAGGGAGATATTTGTGGCCACAAAACAGGAAAGAGATATTGGGCGATCATATCTGATGACTTAAGGTGGCCAAACAATGTGCCAAGGGAGTGGGGTGAGCCAGTGGGATGCTGGGGTGCATAGGGAGAGGTATCAATAGCAGAAGAAGAGATGTTATAATGCCACTGTACAGGTCAATGGTGAGATTTCACCTGGAGTACTGTGTCCAGTTCTGGAGGCCACATCACCAAAAGGACATAGACAGGGTAGAGGCAGTTCAAAGAAGGGCAACAAAAATGGAGTAAGGCCTACTCCAAAGGTCATATGAGTAGAGATTGGAGGAGCTCAATATGTATACCCTGGAGGAGAGGAGAGAGAGGGGAGACATGATAGAGACCTTCAAGTATCTCAAGGGAATTAATAAAGTACAAGAGGGAAGTCTCTTTCAAAACAGAAGATGCTCTAAAACAACAAGAGGGCATTACATGAGACTGGAAGTGGGTAGACTAAGGGACAACATGAGAAAATACTTCTTCACAGAAAGGGTGGTGGAGGCATGGAACAGCATCCTAGCTGAGGTGGTGGAGGAAAAGATGGTGGGGGTTTTAAAACTGCATGGGATAGAAATAGGGTTACCATAGCAGTTCAAATGAGGTGGTGAAGCTGGAGATAAAGTAGGAGTTGTGGCATTCTAAATAGGTAGGGATAAAGGGAAGAGTAGATGGGCCTGTCAATACTTACCTGCCATCAAATTCTATGTTTCTATAGCCTCAGTCTTGGGATTCTAGCTTGATAAGGAGGTATTGCTTTTTGAAATGTTGAAATCTTAAAGTATTTCTTCCAAATGTTACTAGCTGTCAGTCTTTCTGCCCTCAACCACATGCCGCCATGTCTCTTCTTATTTGTTCTTTGTGTTTCATATAGAATACCTATTTCTTACATGCTTAACACTGTATGTGATTGAATGTCTTTTAGGCTGTCTTTGGTGGTAGTTTATAAATGTGATGTACCTTTTCTGTGTACTTAATTCTGGAATTACCTGTATGTGTATGGCCTTGTTAGCATTTAGTACTAACCAATGAACACTTCTGGACTTGGACTAGTTATTCTGAATTGGGCATTTTTCCATGAGAGCAATATAGCCCTTCCATAAAATCCATGTTGTTAGAAGATTAATTTAGGTTATACCTACCAACTCCTCCATTTACCGGCACGTCTTTAAAATGTCAACATCTGATTAATGCATTTTGCATGCTTTGTAGACCACATTTGATGGAGTGTGTACTCGTGCACTGTTCGTGTTATTTTATAGAGAATCAATAAAAAGCATTAACTGCAAAAAAAGTACGGTGACTTGCCTTCCTGCATACAGGTCAAACAAATGTGATGAATATCCATCCACCTTTTGCAGCTAGAGTGAGAAGATGACTGTTGTCTGAACTGTGATAAGAAGTATAAGTTCTAAAGATGTGAAACATTAATTTATTACATTATGGAAGTTCACAAGGAGGTGACATCCAAAGGTATCTTCTCCAAGGTACTAGTAGTCTTATGCCTGTGAGGAATGATGGTGTTAGAAAACAGACAAGGTAACTTTTCCTAAGATTCTGTTGATAGGATGAGGGTCTTTTTTTCTGCTCAGCTGAAGGGCATTCTAGGACAAAGAATATCTACATTCTCAGGATGGGCTGCAGTTGTGCCAAGAAGGATGGGATACTAATCATGTCAAGGTAGAGGGAAGTCAGGGAGATTTAAACTAAAGGGCAGGGACTGGGAGGTAGTTAGAACAGGGACTTACCAGTGGCAGGAGTTTGATGCATGTGTTCACCAGTGCAAGGATAGCACTGGTGAACACATGCATCAAAACTGTGCTGGGTAGCACAAGAACAAAAGACATCCAACTGGAGCAAGGAAGCAAAGAGAAACAAATATTATCACTTGGAAGCAGGTCATGTAAGAATGACACCCAGCAAATCAAACTAGCAAGACCTAGTGTGGGAAGAAAATAACTGGGGCACCAAGAAGGAGCAATTCCAGCTATTCCAATGCAATTGGTCTTAAAGAAAAAGAATAGGTGATGCTATAATTTTAGGGTATGCATCACTGTGAAACACAAGGTGACTATATTAGGGACAAGTAGTTTCAATAACCCGATCTGGTCATGAAAAGTGAAAAAAAGAGAAAAAATGTCACCCAGGAAAGACCAGTAGGACTACAAACTGCTCAGTTTATTACCGCTTAGCTTTTTAAACATTTTAATCCACAAGTGAAATACTGGTAACATTAGCTAATACACTTCAATGAATTTTAAAATATTTTGCAATTAATAAATTGTGCTGTTTGCTAAAGCTGTGCGAAAAAAAAAACCTTCCACTAGTGAAATTTAAGCAAAAGTCAGACTTTCACTTCTATGAAATTCCAGAAGTCATTTTGGCAACATTCACTGAAATTCCAACTCAGAACTACAGAGTAAATGTATGAACTGTAGAATCATGTATTAAACTGCGGAACAAAATTCCGTAGAACAGATAACTGTCATAGGTCAGTACTGCAGAATTTGTTTTGGCAGTCTAATATATTATTGCACAATTCATACATTCATTCTGCAGTTCAGTGAGTCACTGAACTGTGGACTGAATGCATGAATCTGTGTTATGTTATATGTATCACTGCCCCCCCTATTAATGTTTCTAATCCTTGGAGTCTTGTGACACCCCAACCATACAATCATCAGCCCCATAATAATTTAATGTTTCCCATGTGTCTAGTGGTGTCCCCCACCCTCCAATCACTGGTACCATAAAATATGAGTTACCTTGAAAACTCTGGAATGTTTGCATCAGTGATTAGGTTCAGCCCCTCTGACTAGGACGGTACTTATGTCTGCTTGTATGGCTGAAGGATGGGGGGGGGCAGCTAGCAGTGTCAATGGCATTACCTAAGTAGTGTAATGGCAGTCCATAATCTCCCAAGTCAGTGGTAGCAAAAGTCCCAGTCCCACAGCACCCCTGCAACTCTGTCTCCTTGAACTATAATGAATATGAGTCACTTCCATAGGAGACAGCAAAAATCTCACAGATGAGTTGGTTTTTAAAGAAAAGCAATACCTGTACTCCTGAGAATAACTGTGTCTGTATTAGAAGGCTTCCAGAAGATTGAAGCCCAAGTAGTACAGCCAGCCTGGAGCTGGGGGGGTTCAGCAAGGAGGAAGGCAGCTTGACCTAAACTGAACCATAGTAATACCAAACCTATTGCATTGTGATGCAATAACTCAGGAGGAAGAAAAAACTAAGGGAGAGGGGGGAATTGAGTAGAAAAAGGAACCAGGCACATTACAGAAGGAAAGAGCTCTGTTATAGGATTTACAACTAACTAGCAATGTTACTGTGTAACCATAGGTTATACCTATATGAGTGCTCCACAGTTGGGGAAGTAATAAGAGCATTGCATTCAAAAAAGAAAGTCTCAGAAACATTCCACAGCCGTCTGGCAGATAACATTAGCTAGGGCAATACTCCCTTGCCACTGAGGAAGAAAGAGGGCACCTGCCTCCTTGGGTCTCCCATCCCCCCACCCCACCATGACAATAATAGTACCTTCAGCTGGGTCTCTTTGTTGACTACATTTCTTCACTGCTGTTAGTCCCCAGTCTGAATGGCTGCTCAACTATGTCAGTCTTCTCTTCAGTCTGCCCCCCCTTCCTGGATCACATCCACCACCATCACCCCTGCCCCCCCTGCCCAGTACTTGGTAACGCTAAAGGAAAGGGTAAATTGGCCAATGGTTCTTTCAGATCATGTAGCCACTCCTGTGAGTTTCTGAAACTTCCCGATAAGATCAGCCATCGCCAGAGTAGCCTGCTACTTCTGAGTCTTCACACTGGATGGGGACCACCACTGAGCAGTAAAGGAAGGTCTAGTGGGTGCAATACATACAGAAAGTTGTGGAACTGGGAGCCCTCTCTCTTTCATGCCCTGCTGGGCCTCCTAAACTGATTCTTACTTCCCTAGCCCATCTGCATATTAGATGATGAGTTTAGCAGGATATAAGGTCTTGAACCAAAGATGGGATTGGTGGAGGTCAGATTGGAAATAATGGTATGTAATATGTATGATAATAAAAGCTGCATAATCTGAGTTGGGTTGTTTTACAGGACCAGCGATCAGAGAGTGAGGGGGTACCAGTAGACAACAGGGAAAAGTAAAATTTTATGGGGCAGGTGATCAGAGGTTGGGGGGGTACCACAAGACACCAGGGAAATATTAAAATCTTATGGGCCTGGTGATTGGAGAGTAGGAGTGTCACTAGATGTCATGGAAATATTTGTCAAATTATTATGGGGCCAGCGACCGGAGGGTGTGGAGGTGCCACTGGACAGCAGATAACATTTTTTTTTCCGGGATGGCGTTCACTGGACAGAACCGAACTGTGGAATAGTTACATGAAGTGTGGGTTAATGTATTAGTTCTGCAGTTCATGTGTATTATTCTGCGGTTCAGCAAGAAAATTCCATGGAAAAAGGTGAAAATTTGTCAAACACGTTCGGAAGATTTCTGATTTCCCCAATAGCAGAAATTCAGAATATTCTGCAAAAGTTGGTTAATTTTCACGAAACTTTCACTAAAGTGGAATTTACAATTTTCACCCAGCACAAGTGTTTGCACTATAAATGTTGAACTACTGAAGCAAACATCTCTACCTTGGTTAGACTCCAGGATCTGTTGAAATTGAGTATGCACGCATGCTAAATTTCAGGTCTATACCTGCTATAGGAGTGACTTTAACAGCATCTACACTTTTACAAAGATTTCACAACATTTTACAAATTATCATAAATTGAAAATATGAATCTCTGCAATTCAAACATTTACTTAACCAACTCTCTTCACATTTAACAGTTTCTACAGTATGAAGATTCCAAGATGTTTAGGCATGCTAATCTGCAGATGTCTACCTCTGCAGGTAGCTGAGTTATTAGCAAAGAAATATTACATAACATGGTGCAGGTAAAATGAACAGCAGCAGTGATAGAGAATACAGTCTCATTGCCAGTCATAAAAATCACATGTTGAAACATAGCACATGTGTATATACATCAAGCTGTAAATGATATGCATTAGGTCTAGGAACAGCACTGTTTCTATGCCCTCTGTGTTTTGTGCTGCATAAATAGTTTCTCTGACTCTGTGTTACTTTCCAAAGATTTGTTCCTTTTGATTTTCAGGCTCCAGAGCTGTGTGTCCTGTCTATTGCGTTACCTTTACCATGCTAGGACAGTCTACAGGTACAAGGATAGAGATCAATGGTATGGTACCTCATACAGGGTCCACATACTAAAACTGATATATAGCAACCCTAATCCCCACCCTGAAACTACCCTTGTGGCCAGGGAGACCCTAGACAATCATACTACACTACTGATTACATGCCCATTAAGTGATTTTTGAGCCCTACAAAAACTGACAACTAAGCAATGTGTATAGTTCTTTCAAATTTGTTACAATTCTGCTGCTTAGCAGAGGGTATACCATATTGTGTGCCACATAAGGCCCAAGTAATAATGGATGTAAACCTTCACAGGTATCCACCCAAAAAGTATTCTAATTACAGATGAAAACTGTGCATGAAATACCACACTTATGTCTCATGACTCAGGACATGTATTTTGCCCATCACTCATGAAAGTAGTGGATGGGGGATTAGGGTTGCTATATACCAATTTTAATATGTGGACCATGTATGAGGTACCATACCATTGATCTATGTCCTTGTACCTGTAGACTGTCTATGGGTGGTGAGGGTAGAGGACATGGTAGGGTGGGTGGGAGGCAGACATATGAACCCTAATAAGACACTTCCAAAGTTTATATGTATACACACACACAAATATGTGTGTGTGCGTGTGTGTGTGTGTGTTTCTGTGTGTGTGTGTGTGTGTGTGTGTGTGTATAATATATATACAGTGTATGTGTATATATATATATATATATATATATATATATATATATATATATTGCAAAAAGGCTCTGTTAATGCATCAATTAGGGTTCCAGTGACAAAAGTTTAGAAATGTGGTGTTAGGGTTTCAAGCCTAACACCCCATCCCCTACACACCAATAGGTGTTGAGGGTGTGCCTTAGGAGTCATCAGCCTTAATGCTCACCACATTACATAAGTAAATAACCTGAGATGGGCACAATATTAGAGAATGGGGTGAGCATTAGGGCTGATGACCCCAAGGCACACCCCCGACACCCATTGGTGTGTACAGGGTGGGGGTGGGGATGGGGTGTTAGGGTTGGAAACCCTAAAACCATATTTCCAAACCTTTCTTACTGGAACCCTAACTGATGCATTAACAGCATTTTATGGAACTAATTTTCTTTGTTTTTTTTTATAGTATAATGGTATCCTTATTTCCCTGTGCACCCATACCTCCATATATGCGTATATGTACAGTATGTAGCTGTGGAAGCACAGGGCCCTCCTGGCCCTGCACTTCCATTCATAGGACAACAGTGACCAAATTGTCAGCATAGCAATTGCACTACCCCAGGTCATGTTCCCAGTGCAGAAATTCTCAAATCCCCTCCAGAAGGTAACTCTTCGCAAGCAGAATACCATTCCACACTACAGGTGCAAAAACACATTTTGGCCAAGATTTCAGAAATGACAGCTATGACATATATTAGGTGGGGGAATAACAAACCTATGTTGAAAACTTTGGGTCAAAATATTTAAAATTCTCAAAACTATGGGTGTGCATAGCAAAATTGCAATGAAGGGGACATAACTCAGCCATTTTTAACAATTTTGACCCCACATTTTCAGCATACCTTTCTTATGACCCCACCTGATTATCAATATGATTGCCATCACACAAATCCCACCTGAAAGGTGATTTCATCAAGCAATCAAAAAATCACCTTTCTGGTGAGAGTTGAGGAATGACAGTTACATTGTTCATGAGGAGGGGTCCCCAGAAAGCCATGTTGAAAATTTGGGGTCAAAATAATAAAAAAAAAAAACAGCTGAGTACTGCATAAAAGTTGAAACCCCCAATTGAATTACACTGAATGGCATTTACCTTAGTCTGTCTTACTGCAGCTGCCGGATCCAGCAGCAAGACGTGTCTTCTATCAGGAGAGAAGATCTCAAACCTCTTCAGATGAGTGACAGTCTGTGGCAGTGTCAAGGGGAGTATGGAGAGGTGGGTGCACAGTGGGAGGTTGGGTGGGGGGTGCAGGTGTGCTTGGCAATGGACTATTTTTTTTCAGGGTAAAAACATGTTAAAAGACATTGAGGGACAGTTTTCTTGTTTTCAGCAACAAAGAAATGAGGAGGGTGGGGGGATACCACTAGCCACCACAGGAAAAACAAAATTGGCATTGGGGGATCAGAGAAGAAGGGCCACTAGACCACCAAGGAAGAAAAAAAAGTAATATTGGGGATTGGAGAGGGAGTGCAACTAGACCACCAAAAAGGAATAATAAAAAAAAGGTATAAGAAGTGGAAACATGTAAGAAAGACCTGATTTTCAAAAAAAACAATCACTTGTGTTTACTTAATCGGGACTGTGGAATCTGATTCTGGGGTCAGTTTGCCAAAGAAATGCTAAAAAACATGGTCAAGCAGTATACACTCATTATTGTGCAGGAAATTGTGTAGTTATGTCCTGAAAGCAGGGGGTGTTTCATGAAACACTGAATCCTTTTCATGAAACAAGTGCATAACATATGCTGAATTGTTTCAGAATGTTTGGTACCTGAATGATTTAAAATCCGTACAAAATAATAACAAAAATCAATAACGATACTATGAAAATATCTGGAGAGAAATAATAAAAATTCATAAAAAGAAAATAAGGACATACTGTAATAGTACAATGAATGCAACAAAAATATTAAGACAGTAACTCCAAATGAAAACCTATTGGCAATACAGAATAGTATAGATAAATGAGTACTACCAAACAATCAAAGTGCTCCTTTGCCATCTGCATGAGACTCTTGTAAAGAGTCACTCTGCCCTGAAAATAGACATGATCAGAGGAGGATTTCTTTTTTTAATTTGCATATATTTTTGATCACCTTCAATCAATTATATATTAATAAAGTCAGATAAACTCCCTATACAGTTATAACAGTGATCTCACATGCATTCTTAGGGTGTCAGAACTGCTAAACATATGGTTGAAAATTCTTAAAATCTAATAGTGTGCTTAAGGTACATTTTCAATGGTCTGTATTAACCTATAAGAATGTGTATCAGGTTTACTAGATATCAGATTTGCTTAACAATGTAAAATAATGGGAACATCAAATTCTGGCAATGCACAGTAAATCTGTATTGAATGTTTCTATCACATGACATGGGAACATCAACATTTCAAACCTTTGTGGATCAGAAATTTTTGCAAGCTAAACAGAATCTATGGAATAGTGGGCTCCACCAACCAGATCACCAAATTAGATGTTGGCACTATGATAGAAAGAGTAGTCATATCCAAACAGGAGGTACAAGATACATACAATGGAAAATAATCTGGATAATATGCAGCAAAATTGTAGACAAACTTTAATGTTGAAAGATTTAAGTTGATACATCTGACAAAAAGAACATGAAAACAAAACACTACCTAAATACTGTAGCACAGAGTTTACTGAAACCGAACAGGAAAAAAAAAATACCTGGGAGCCTTGATCAACATGAGCTTTAAATGAGATTGGGGCTAGCAGTTAACAAGTGAAACCAAATCATAGCATATATTCAGAGAAACATTTTAAGAAGGAAAAGAGACATGGTAATGCCTTTGTATTGACCCTTGGTCAGGCTCCGCATTGAATAAAGTGTATTAGTTCTAGCCCTGATATCTGAGGAAAGATGTTATCAATAAGACACTCCAGGTTGTGGTTTGCTATGTGATAACTGCATGCCCAGTTGCATTGCGAGACACAAGTTATTAAAACAAAGGGCCTTCAGCAGACTCAAGTTCTGTTATCACATAGAAAACTATACTTTGGAGTGCCATATTGTGATTAGAAAATTAGTAATTTATGAAATAATTAAAAAAAAACAAAAATGCACAATTTAATTGAAGCAGTTTTTTTAACACTAAAAAATGTGGTCCCTCCCCACCTATCAATTATTTGCTTTTCCATAAATTCACATTTGCTTATCATGATATACAAGAATTCCAAACTCTGCAGATTTTGACAGTTAAAATGTTCACCCCCCTCCCCCATACTCACACAAACACACACCCAGCAGAAGGCTTAATATGGTGCTAGGGTCACAAAATTTTGTTTTGGGTGAAAGGCAGCAGACGTTTCCTTGTGAAGCAGATAACAAGGTAGATATTTCAAGGTGAGCTAAGGAACAGCAGAGTTATAAAACTGATCACAAAAGTCCTGTAACCTCATTAGTCAAAACCTGTCACATGACTATAAGTAAATCCTGCAACAGACAACTGAAAGATCCTGCTGATCAAATGTCTACTCTGTTTGATTCCAATTCATTTATTTTTCAAATTTGTTTTACAGATTCTTTTTATAATTGTCATACAGGGTGTGTATAGCAGTGGGATATACACACTTCTTTTGTGGTTACAGTCACTCAGCTACACCGCATGACACACTGCAGAAGGCATGGGTAAATCCCACAACAACACACACCCTGTCAATCATTATTGCTTAAATTAGAAATGTGAGTAATAATTAATTTTTTTTAATTTCTGTATGTGAGCAAGGCGGGGAAAGAACAATTATTTTTTTTTTTTCATTTAACTTACTTTTTAGGGTGTAGTTATAGTGTTTTTGTAAGAAAAGGTGATAACCATGTAGGTTATGACAATCAGAGAGTAGTAAAAAAATTGTTCTGGGAGGTATTCATATGTCAGTGTGAGGCATCTTAGTTTTACAAATCCATTAGTCAATGTTCTATAAACATATGGCTTTGGAATCCAGTCAAACAATCAGAATGTAGGCCAGTCTCTACCCATTTTATAAACAGACACAAAGGAGAAGGTACAGAAGAGCATGCTGATTGGAAAACAGGTCGTGAAACTCTACTGGCAAAGCTGGAAAAGTTCACCATGGAAAACAGAAGACATCAGGGAGACATGATTACAGTATTCAAGTAAATAAAAGTAATAATGCCATCAGACCAAGTGCAGTTCTTCAAGATGCACAGGAATGAAGGGACAAAAGGACACTCAATGCCATTGAAAAAGAAGATCCAAAGGAAACAGCAGGAGGAACTATTTCATAGAACAAGGAGTTAAAACCTGGAATTGATAAATAGAGCATGTGATATCAACTGACACTGTGATGCCTAGAACTGTACAGAATAATTTTTAGTTCATTTTGAATACCGGTAAACTGAGTAATATTGAATCATTTTGTTCACTTGGGCACCAACAATCTGGCAGGCAGTGAGCTGAATGCAGCATAGGAAAGGTTCTTAGAGCTGGATAGGATATGTAGAGGCTTAGGCAAATCAGCGACCTTCTCAGAAGTGTTGCCATTCCAAAAAGTAAGCACAGTTAGAAAGGTGAGGATTGAGGACTTCAACACATGGCTGAGGGGGTGGTGTGAAGAAAATGGTTTCAGCCTGGTGGGAGAGTGGGGTAGGAGTTGGACATGGGATAACAAAGAACTTTATGCAACAGACAGGCTGTACCTAAGCAAGAAGGACACTAGGGTCCAGAAAGGTAAACTGGAGAGCTACTTAAGTGATATGATACATTTAAACTGAATGGGTGGTGCAATGAACTCAGCATCAGGCATGGGGGACCCAAGGGTCTCCCCCCCTAGGAAGAATGACTAAAGATGGGAGCACAAGGGGGGGTGTATATTAGGGGATGGGGAGGAGTCATGGTATAAGCAGAGGCAAAGGGGGCCATGGGACATACTGGAAGGCAGTGACCCTGAATGCAAGGAGTCTGGGAAATAAGGTAGCAGACCTACAGGCACTGTTGGCAGAAGGGAATGTGGATATAGCTGCCATTACAGAAACATGGGCAACTCAGTTCTATGACTGGGACCTAGAGATCCCAGGTTACCAACTGCACAGGAAGGACAGGGTTAATGGAAGGGGGTGGTGTGGCTTTGTATATATGGGAAGGGATAGTAGTGAAGCAGGGAGGAAGAGGAGGAGGGTACAACAGAAGCCCTTTGGGCAGTACTACAAAATAACGATGGCAGAAGAATTTCAGTGGGGGTGGTGTACAGACCACTTTCACAGAGAACTGGCCTAGATAGGGAGCTGGTAGAACAGATCAGAAGACCAGGGGGCAGAGGAAACATTATTATTCTGGGTGACTTCAATCTGCCGGGAGTAGAATGGAGCACACCAGCTACCACCAATAGCAGGGAACAGGTCCTCCTGGATGCTATCCAGGACTGTTTTCTGGCTCAGGGAGTCAAGGAGCCAACAAGGGAGGACACCATAATAGATCTAGTGCTGTCAAATGGGAAGCAAGTCCAGGACATGGAGGTGAGGGAACCTCTTGCAGGTAGTGACCACCAAATAGTGTGGTTTTCAATCTGCATGGGGAAGGAAGTGGCCAAGGACAAAAACAAAAGTGGTGGGCTTTAGCAAGGCAGACTTCAACAAAATGGGGAGCATAGTTTGAACACCTGGCAAAGATCCAACCAGGGATGAATACGGATCAACAATGGACCACCCTCAGGATAGGGTTGATTGAGGCCACCAACACTTGTACAAAGGTTCAAAAACAGTGCCATAGCCAAAAGGCCAAACTGCTTTAGTAGCAAGGTGGTGGAAAAGGTAAGGGATAAGGGGGCAGCTTTCCTGACCTACAAGCATACCACAAGGGAAGTAGACAGGGAGATTTACATGGAGAAATCTAGAGAGGCAGGCAGGGAGGTCCAAGCAGCCAAGTTTGAGAAAGACCTAATATTGACTTAGGGGATTAAGGAAGGAGAGAAGGACTTCTTCTGCCACAGTAGGGAGAAAAGAAGAAGAAGGAAAGGTATAGTTAGGATCAGGAGGGAGGGAGGATAGGTGGAGAAGGGTGTGGAACAAGCAGAGGCACTTAATGAGTACTTCTGCTCTGTTTTCACCAGGGAGGCTAGCATGCCCATACCAAAGGGGAAGATTGGGATGCCCCTTGGGGGGGGAAGGAATACGAGGGGAAGATTGAGGTAGACAGGGTCTTGAGAGGTCTTAAGGAACTGCAGGCTGACAAGGCTCCTGGCCCAGATGGAGTACACCCAAGAGTTCTGAGGGAACTGGAGGTGATATTGGCAGCACCACTGACAGACCTATTTAACACCTTGTTCAAGGAGGGATGTGTCCCTCAGGACTGGAGGACAGCTCATGTGGTGCCTATCCACAAGAGTGGCCCTAGAGATGAGCCAGGAACCTAATGGCCAGTCTGCTTAACCTCTATAGTGGGTAAGTTAATGAAGGTCACTCTGAAAGAAAGGCTCTTGTCCTTCCTTAAAGAAAATGGTCTCTAGGATGACAGGGAGCATGGGTTTGTTAGGGGGAGGTCATGTCGAACCAACATGGTGGACTTCTTCAACTGGGTTACTAGGACCTTGGACAGAGGGCAGGTGATGGATGTACTGTACTTCAGCAAGGCATTTGACTCAGTCCCCCATGGCAGGTTGGTCAGCAAGCTGGGGGACCTTGGAGTTGGGGACAAACTGCTGGGGTGGTTAAAGAGCTGACTGATGGACAGGAATCAGAGAGTAGTGGTAGGGGGTGAGCTATCTGAACTTAGGCCTGTGACCAGTGGTGTCTCATAGGGCTCGGTACTGGGACCTGATTGTTCAATGCATTTATTGGCAACATAACAGAGGGGGTCAAGAGCAAAATCTGTTTGCAGATGATACTAAGCTCTGTGGGAGGATGGACGCAAAGGAAGGGAGACAGATCTAATGGAGAACTTGGCAAAGCTGGAGAAATGTTCTGGCATCTGGCAGTTGGGTTTTAATGCTAAAAAATGTAATATGATGCACATGGGAGTCAATAACCCAAAGGCCAATTACTGGCTAGGGGGAGTTCAGGTGACAATATAGGAAGAGGAGAATGACCTGGGGGTTTTGGTAAGGGGTAACATGAAACATTCAGTACAGTGCCGTAAAGCAGCAGCTAAAGCAAACAGAATGCTTGGTTGCATAGCCTGGGGAATCCCCTCTAGGATGGAGGAGGTTATTCTGCCACTATACAGGTCCCTGGGAGACCACACCTGGAGTATTGTGTCCAGTTCTGGTGCCCCCACCTTAAGAAAGATATCAGACTACTGGAGGCGGTACAGAGGAGGGTAAGAAAACTGATCCAGGGCATGGGGGACAAAACATATGAGGAGAGACTGATGGTGCTGAACATGAACTCTCTGAAGGACAGGAGAGAGAGAAAGAAAGAGGCAATATGATTGATACCTTGAAGTACCTAAAGGTCATAAATAAGACCAGTACAGAGGGCATCTTTTATATAAGGAAGAAGGTTACAACAAGGTGTCATGGTCTAAAATTTGTGGGGTGCAGATTCAGGAGGGAAATGAGAAGGCACTTCTTTACAGAATGGGTGGTGAAAGGGTGGAATGAGTTGCCAGAGGAGGTAGTGGTGGCAAGGATAGTGACCAGTTTTAAGAGGGGTTGGGACAGGGTGAAGAAGAAGAAGATCAAGTCAACAGGGAACACAAATGGGGATGGGGCACAATGAGGGGGGGGTGGGTGAACAACTCCAGGAGGAGTGGGGGGCAGCTACTTTGTATAACTAAATACACACTTGGGCAGACTCGATAGACCATTATGGCTGGTATCTGCTGGCAAATTTGTGTGTTCAGACCTAATTTTTCTGCATATGAAATTTTTGTAAATTGAAATATTTTGCATTTGTGGAATTTCATAATTATTAGCAATTCATGAAATTTGATAGGAATGAAGGTTTCAAGCTGAAATGGGAAAAAACAAATCCCAGTAAAAGGAATCCAAGCTGCAGTTATTGATTCCATCTTCATGAAAAAAGTAAATATTTGCTGCAACATTTGTTCTTAAGTCATGAAACAAAAATATTCAAATAACAGGAAAAACTCTGAGGTCATTAGCTTTTTTTATATTGACAACTTCACGAAATGTGACATTTCCTGAACTTCCCACATTTTTCAAAATTTGGTGTACGCAAAAAGTTGGTCATTTCATACAGCTCTACCAATGACCTTCAAGCTCCTACTTGAGTAAATAATTTGAAGACAAGGGGGTGACAGGTTAATAATTAGCTGGACGGAGGGAGGGACTCAACAAATGGATAGTCTTGTCTCTGCCTAATATTTTTTATATATGTATGTAACATTATTCCAAATTACAATTTTTTTTTTATCCTGGAAATAATATCCAGGTACTGTATCAGTTAGAGCAGTATGGAATTTTCAATTTCTTTGTCTGCCTCAGTTTGTAGAATTCTATCAGAAGCAGAATTCCAATGTTCCCAAAGATGAATTTTTTTAAATCTTTAATTTAGTAATCCTGGTTTACATAAACCACAGAGTAGTATTCAGTGGTTTATATAACTCATGCATTCTTTGTCCACAAAATGCAGAATAATATGCCATGGATTACATAATCTGTGGAATATTATTCCATTGTTTCCATGGAAATGCTTTTCCAAATTCTGCAGAATTAAAAAAAGCTATGAAAACAATTCTGGATTCGAAATTTCCATTCTGCCTAAATACCATTGGTGAAATTGCACATTCCACATAGCTATAGTATTTATAAAAATTTTTCAAATAACAGAGTCATCTTAACTGAAGCTGGGTTAAAAAAAATATTCTACCTCACGGAATGAATAAAGTCCCCATATCTGTGAAAAATACACAAAAATTTTGATGGGTACTGAAATTCTAAGAAAACGTTTGCAAAAGTAATTTGATAAGTTGTTAAAAAGTACCTGTCATTGAGGCACAGGTCAGGAAGGATAGGAGAATCAGCAGCAGTTTCAAACTTCACAAGTAGCATTTTACTTATTTCCAATAACAGCAAAATAAAAATAAAATTGTTCAAAATAACTATTTACAAAGACAGCCCAAACTGAGAAAACAAAGTCCTTCTTCTGAATTTCTTCTCAATTTCAAATCTCAGTCTCTCTCTTGCAAAACATTGCTGCTCTTTTTATAACAAGTCTTTGCAGGGAGCTCATTAGGGAGACAAGGTTTTTTTTTTCACAGAATGTTCTTGTCAGTTTCCAATGTTCTTGCAGGTACAGCAAAAAGAACATAATGACCCAGAGCTGACCTCTTGTTCAGAGCTCTGCAAAAGCTTTCAAATTAGCCATTCAGGTGAACCCCTTGAGTTTCAAATAGCTTTGCAATCATTTCAACATTATAACTATATACAGTTTTAAACAAAGGGATCCCAGTATCAGTGACATTTCCACATACAGTTTTACACAGGGATTCACATATATATTTTTTTTATAACTGCAGATATTCAAGGGGGAAGAAAAGACATATATAGCAAGGGAAGGCAGAGAGATAGCTAGAGACGGAGAACTGCAAAACTGTATCAGTGATCAGTTTCTAGGTCCAACAAGAAAATGTGGTTGCACAACCGGACAGACAAGAGACAAAAAAGGAGAGGACAGAACAGAAAAGATGTTTACATTTAACTCTAACTGCATAACAAATGGGGCAGGGCCTTATTCAACCCTACCACATTACCACATACACATATCCATTATTCAAACTTGAAATGTATTCAAACATTTTTAAAGCATTACATCATTGACACACAAACTGCTTATTTGACTTTTGAAGTGCCCTAAATAATTGATTCCAGTAAACAAAAATCCAGTGTAGAATATAATTCAGCATTAAAGTGTCACTGTACCGGAGTGTACTGTACATATGACATGTAAAGGTTCAAATGGTTGTAATGCTAAGTACCATCTCATGATCCTGGGATTTTTATCCTTCATTTGATTCAACCATCAGAGAGGATTATGATCAGTTCTGAGCACAAAATCAGCTCCTAGCAAATAAAATTTAATGGACTTCATTGCCCATTTGGCTGCTAGGGCTTCTTTTTCAATGGTGGAGTACCTTTTCTCTATGTCATGCAACTTCCTGCTGACATATAGAATGGCATGCTCCATCCCGTTCATATTCTGGCTAAGGACAGCACCTAAGCCTACTTTCTGAGGCATCTGTTTGTAATATAAATTGCTCTTTGAAGTCTGGGCTTTTTAAAACAGGGGCTGAACATAATGCAGCCTTAATGGCCCTAAAAGCTTCTTCACTCTCTAAGGTCCATTTTACATTTTTTGGATATCTTTTCTTTATAAATTCAGTGAGGGGAGCAGCAATTTGTGCAAAGTTGGGGACAAATCTCTGGTAGTAACCAGCCAGTCCTAAAAATGACCTGGCATTGTTTCTTCATTTTAGGAACAGGGCTGTTAGCTACAGCTTCTATCTTAGAGATTTCTGGTGTTACCTCCCCATTCCCTAAAATATATCCCAAATATTTGGTTTCCAGCATGCCCAATGCACATTTAGTAGGATTGTCAGACCTGCATTTTTGATGGCTTGGATAACTGCTCGTAGGTGATCCAGATGGCTTTTCCAGTCTGGACTATACACTACAACATCATCCATGTAAGCCACACAATAAGCTGAGTGTGTGGCTAGGACTATGTCCATATACTGCTGGAATATGGCAGGTGCACCATGTAACCCAAAGGGCATGGTGGTGAACTGATAGAATCCAGCTGGCATTGGGAATGCAGTTTTGTCTCTGGATTCTTTTGCTAGAAGACTCTGCCAGTAACCCTTGTTAAGATCTAGGGTACTGATGTACTTAGCACTTCCCAAACCATCCACCAAGTCATCTATCCTGGACATAGGATAAGTGTCAAATTCTGACAAGTGATTAAGTTTTCTAAAACCAAGGCAAATTCTTAGCCCCCTTTCTTCTTGTTTACAATCATCATAGGAGATGCCCAAGCACTTCTCGACTCTTCTATGATACCCAGTTCTTTCATTTTCTCTATTTCCTTAACTACCCCTGCCCTTAACCTCACTGGTATCCTACTGTATATGGCTTTTGTCTAATAGGATGAGCACAAGCTGTCCTTATTACATGCTTGATCCCTTTTGCATGGCCAGGTATCATAGTAAAGATACTATTAAATACTTCTAACAAGTTATGCATTTCTGCAGTTTGTTCTGGGGTTAAGGAATTATTTATCTTTACTGCCTCTGAAGTTTCAGTTTGTTCTAGCCTGCCCTAAGCTATTTCTATATATCTTTTTTCAGTCTCTGGCAATACTATCAAAGCAGCCTGTGTTTTTTTCTGAACCCATTTTTTTAGGAGATTAGCATGGTATATCTTAGAAGGGTTTCTTCGATCAGGGGTCTCAACCTCATAATTAATTGTGCCAGTACACCTAAACACTTTATACGGTCCTTGCAACTTCATTAGCAGTTTGTTTTCTGAAGTAGGTAATAATAACAATACCTTTTCACCTTGTTAAAAAACGTTTTCTTTTACTCCGTGATCATAATACACTTTCTGTTGGTTTTGGGCCTCTTCCTGGTTAGTATGCAGAATTTCAATATACTTGGCTAATTTCTTTCTCAGTGCACACATGTACGCTGAAATAGATTTTTTTTGAGAGGGGGTATCTTCTCATGATTCCTTTATAACATCTAGAAGACCCTTGGGTTGTCTCCCATACAGCATTTCAAATGGTGAAAATCCTGTTGATGCCTGTGGCACTTCTCGATAAGCGAAAAGCAAGTATGGTAGATACTAGTCCCAATCTCATCCTTCACCTTTCACAAACTCTTTTAGCATGCTTTTTAAGGTCTGATTAAAATGCTCAACAAGACCATCTGTTTGGGGGTGATAAGGGGAGGTCCTTATGGCGGTTACACTGAGTAATCAATATAGCTAATTCAACAAGACAGCACCAAAATCACTACCTTGATCAGTAATAGTTTCTCTAGGTATGCCCATCCTGCTGAAAGTTTTTGAAAACTCTGCAGCCACTTTCAGAGCTGTTACAGTGTGCATAGGCACTGCCTGTGGGTATCTAGTAGCATAGTCACATACTACAAAAATGAAATGATTAACTCATTTACTTCTATCTAAGGGACCTATCACATCCATTGCAATCCTCTCAAATGGTGCATCTATCAAAGGTTGGGGCTGCAGGGGCACCTTGTCTCTCTAAGACACTGGGGCTACCGTCTGACATGCAAAACAAGACCTGCAATACTGTATGTAGCTACATCATCATGAATCCCAGGCCAGTAAAACCTATACAGCAAACTGGCAAGGGTGCATTCCCTCCCCAAGTGACCAGCCATAGGATTATCATGTGCTATCTGTAGCAACTCATTTCTATACTTCTTTGGATGACCAATTACTCTACCTGTTCCTGTGTTTGAGAATTGGCACAAACTCGGTACAGTAGTCCATTACACTTTCTAAAAACAGGTTCCCCCCTTTTTGTGTTTCACCCAAACCTGCTTAAAGTAACCTTGGAGAGAAACATCATTAGTTTGTTCAGAAGCAAAATCACAATTAGTTATCAGTCTGGTTTTGGGATTTTCATAAATTAACCCTTTATGTCCATCAGTTTTTCATTGCCACTGCTGTTTCAGGCATCTTGTTTCTCGCCGGGGTTTCTGGATCTTGGAGCTGGGCTGAAACAAGTCTTTATCAAAGCTACCAAAGAGAAAACTGTCTTCATCATCCAAGTTTTTCTTTGTCCCTTTTTTGCCTGTGCCCTTGTCATCCCAGCTGCTGAAACTGCAGATGTCTCCCTTTGTGATTAGTTTATCAAAGCCTGGAAAGTCATTTCCAATTATCACTGGTATAGGTAGCTTTGGCAGCACTCCTATGTTCATTTGGTGGGATACACCATTAATGCTGAGAGTCAGTCGAGTAGTGGGATAGTAACAAGTACCCTCATAAATACAGATGACCCCAGTACCTGGTCCTCCTACACTATTCTTTCCCAGAACTTCAGAATGCACAAGGGTCTTTCTGCTTCCAGAATATATGAGTCCTTTCACAGCCTTATCTCCTACATTGACCTCTGTTAAATAGTTGCCCCAATTTGTGAAGGCCAAATCTGCTTCAGTATTATGTTTCATATTTTTATGACAGTTTCTTGCAATGTGGCCTGGCTGATTACAGTTATAACGAATATAATCTACAGGTGCAGATTTGTTATGTCAACCAGAGTTATTTCCTGACCTGGGGTTAGACTGGGAAAAGGAGGGTCTTACCAGTCCTGGTCTTTCACTTCTCTGCTGTGGTGTCTGTCTGGCCATTTGATAGTCCTCAGCCAAGGAAACAGCCTTTTCCCCATTTTGTGGTCTGTGCTCTTTTACCCAAAGTTGCATGTCTGTAGGCAAGATGTTGATGAACTGCTCGATTGTGAAAATGTCAATAAGCTGGGGGATTGATTTGTCCTCTGGCTGTAGCCATTTAATGAGACATTCTCTGAGTTGGGTGTAAGCTTCTCGGGGGATTGTCGAATGACTGGTATTTCAGGGACTGAAAGTTCTGCTTGTAGGTCTCTCCAGAGATATCATATCTCTTCAAAACCTCTCTTTTCAACAGGTCATAATCTGCTGACTGAGCAGTGTCCAAATTACTGTAGGCAAATTGGGCTTTACCTGAGAGATAAGGTACCAGCATGATAGCCCATTGCTGCTTTGGCCTTTGGCATGCACTAGCGACCCTTTGGAATGTAGTCAAGTATGCCTCAATATCATCTGAGGGGCACATCTTTGTCAGTTTAATGTTTTTCAAATAACCTGGGTTTTGCTGATTTGTGGAGGCTGTACTGCTTCTTCCATCTTTAATAGCCTTCAAGGCAGACAGCCATAGTTTCATGTCTTTTCTCTTTTTCTCCCTCTGCTCTGCCTCCACTCTTCTTTAAGCCTCTGATCATTGGAAATATTTTTCTCTCTGCTTCTCTGTCTCTGTTGTATTATCCACTATTTGAACAATTCAGACAGAGCTCCTGGTTCTGGTGCTGCTTTATTATCTTCTCCCAACTCTGGTGGCTTTGCTGTCATACTCCTGGTGGTCACTCCAGCTCTTTCTTTTACTGGATCCATGCTGTTCTGCTATGCTTCTCTGGTTCCAGGTCTGGAACCCTCAAATAAACTCTTGGAATTAGAGTATGCATGGCTTAAATTCAATAATTTCTGACTTAGAATGACACCAATTGTAACTAAACCAGATAACTCTATCATCAAATATTTTGGAGGCTTATAGGTCAGGAAGCAAGAGCAGTCCAGGAGAAGTTGTAGAAAAAACCACAAGTGGTGATTTATTGTACACAAAAAAAAAATTGGAAAACATCAGCGTCTCTCATCTAGTCTCTCCAAAACAATCTCTCCAGCAGGAAATAAAGCAGCCTGTCCTCTGCTGAAATTTCTCTCCTTTTCTTCACTGGTTGCAGGTGAGTCTCCACTCAGACACAGACAGAGACAAGCTCTTGTAGCAGCCCTTCCTGTTGCTAGGCCTAACACTGTGATGTATCTTGTAGGTGGCTAGACCATTGTGACCGATTATATCAGTCTGATGTCAAACTCTGTCACAGCTGCTTGTCTCAGTCATCATTTCACTATCTCTATGTTATGTATCAGGGAACCCAGAAGGAAGAAATTAGAAAATTAGGGAATTAGTACAGTAGCAGTAATGACTGCTCAGTCTAACAGAGTGTTAGAAAATATAGAGATAGTAATATAATCCTTGCTTCCAATATGACTTTCAATAGTGAAATGGCATCAATAGTATCTTTGTATAACATATTAATATCAGCTTAGGCATAGTCAAATAAATACACTTCATCTAGGTTAATTATCTTGTGTATATGCATACCAACAATCATACCAGAATACAAACCCACAGAATTTTTGAGTTCTGGTGGAGGTCATCATAACTAGAGACTCTGGCCCAGATATTCAAAAGGGTTGCACATGGCGCAACAGTGTTGCACCATGTGCAACCCACTGATGTGCCCTGGCATGATATTCAAAAGTGAAAAGTGCGCTGCACAAATCCCGATGCGCCGAGCACATCAGTGGCCTGCAGCACAGGTGGGGCGGTCGTGCCAACCTGCACAGCCTGATATTCAGCCCAGGATGTGCAGAGCCATGCATGTGCAACCCCTACCTGTGCCAGCACAAAGTTAAGCCAAAAAAAAAACGAACAACTGATGGCCACCCACAGGTAAGCTGCCGCATTGCAGGGTGCAACACAGCAGCTGCCACCTGTGGGTGGCCACCTGAGTTCCTGTCGCACCTGGTGGTGCCCCCCATGCCCCATCATGGGCATCTGTTTAAATAAACCCCCCTGTCCAATATCGCTGGTGGTCCACAGGACTGAGTGCTGCCCGATCGCTGGCATCTGTTTAAATAAACCCCCCGTCCAATATTCCTGGTGGTTCAGTAGACCACTATGTGTCCGATCGTGGGCATCTGTTTTAAGAAAAAGAACCCCCCCCCCGTCCTATATCCCTGGTGGTCCAGTGAACTGTTATGTGCCTGATCGCGGGCATCAGTACAATGGAAAACATCCTATTACCCTGTGGTCTGGGGTGCCCCCTCCCCACCCGCCCACTGGGCCCACTGCCCCGCTCCCGATCAGCCAGCAGATGGCAGCACCCCACCCGCCACCTGCCAGACTGACACCTCGGTGAGGCTGCATGCCCATTGGTTCTGGCGTGAGCCAATGGGCGTGCAGCCATATCGATACACATTCCAGATATGTGAATGATTTCATTCACATATCTGGAATGTGTAGAGTATATTGCATGCAGCTGGCTCACGCCAGAGCTAATGGGCGGCAGCCTCACTGAGGTATCAATCAGCGGGTATGGGTGGCGGGCCAGGTGCGGCAGGCGGGTGGGTGCTGCCGCCTGCCAGCTGACTGGGGGGGAGCAGGGCAGTGGGGCTCAGTGGGCGGGTAGGGAAGGGGTACCCTAGACCACCAGGGTAATAGGACATTTTCCATTGTACTGATGCCCGCGATCGGGCAGAGTGCGGTCCACTGGACCACCAGGGATGTTGGCCCGGGGGGTTCTCTTCCTTAAAACAGATGCCCGTGATTGGGCAGAAATCGGTCCACTGGACCACCAGGGATATAGGACTTTTTTTATCTTTACAGATGCCCTCGATCAGGCTGCAGAATGGCTGCTGCCTGGCAGGGCACCAGGCGCAAGTCATCGGGGATCGGCGCACCTGCATGCAAATGGGATGCAAATGGAGCCATAATGACATGCAAATAGCCCCATGTGTGCCTTGCACAAATTATGGCCCCATTTGCATGTCACCTTTTGAATATCGCAGGTGCTGTGAATGGCTCAATGGCACTTGCACTAATGCATCTCCATACTCCACTCTGGCCACTTGCGCTGGTGCAGTGACACTGCGCCATGCACAGTGGGGGTGGCCAGGGTGTGATATTCAAAGCTGCTGAGCCATAGCACAGCTCCATTGAATATCGCCCAGGCCACACCTCTGCGCAGCTAAGTTGAGCTGCGCTTAGGCTTGCGCCACTGCCTGGTGCAGTTTGAATATCCGGGCCTATGAGTCTACTACACACATTTATTTATTGCTATTTAAAGTACGGTTTAGCCTAAGTGGTGGCCTCATCCAGCTATCCCATTGCTTCCCCACCGTTGGGGGGGTGGCTACAGAACGACCATGCTAGACTCTATTGCTTCCACCAGAGGATTCCATGTGACCACAAACAGGGCATCTTGCCAATTAGCCTGCATCTGTATCTTCTCCAATCTCACGCATGGCCCAAAATTGTTCAACCAATAGGTAATTCTTGGTGAGGTCTCACTAGCCCAGTGTTGGGCCACTGTTTTCCTGGTATTTACTAAAGCCACCTCCCACAGTCTATGCTTTTTTCTCCTAAGAGTAGGCCAGTCTTTTGTCAGTATAAGCTCTAGTGGTGTGTTGGGTAGATCATGGCCCAAAGATTTTTCCATAATGTTATGCAGTACCACCCAAAAAGGGTCCACTTTAGCACATCAACTCCACATGCAGGAAGTAACCTCCTCAACCTGACATTTTGAGCAAATACTCGTCCTAGAATTCATGAATTTATATAGTTTGATGGGAGTGAGATAGGCCTATATAGGTAGTTTACTTGTATTCTATGTAGCCTGTTCAAGTATTGACATTATGAATGTGCTTGATGACAGTCTCCCAAGTGGTATCATCCAGATTTAAGCCCAAGACTACTTCCCAGGATTGTAAAGCCTTGACTACTGGAGAAGGTGCAGCTCCTAGGAACACTCTATACAGTATAGGTATAGTGAACTGTTGGGATGCAGACTACATATGGCCTCCTCCACCAGGGACAGGGTTGGGTTCAAATCAGCTATCCAGTGCCTAATTCTATGATATGCAAAATAATCACCTGCTGGGACTCCATATTTCTGCCTTAGTTCACTAAATGTCTTAATGCTTCCCCTATACATTAACTCCTGTTTTGCTCATGAAATCACAAGTGTACTGCAATGTTGGCCAACACTCCCCTTGAGTGTCCAATGTGCATGTGCACCCCCAGCCACAATCTAATTAGCACTTGTGTCAGTGGGTTTTGGTGTCTTTTTTTTTATATTTGCTTTTTATGCCCCTTTACTCACTGCACTAGACCCCTATCCTTGGAGAGTCCTAGGCTTTGCACACTCACATAGTTCCTCCCCAGGTAACTCCATCGGGGATCTGGTACACCTACCCCCATTCTGCCATGGTTTATCCCCCTGGGCGGGGAGGAAGGGTACCCGCCTAAGTTCCCTCCGAGTCCATGAGTGTGCGTTGGGTGGTCTGCCCCAGCCCTCTGAGTAGCCTGGTTGTGGATTTCTCAGGTCAGCCAAGTCCCATCTCCAGGCATCCGGTGCAGAGTTTTTCTGCTTTTTCTGGTACCTCTCCATAGGACGCCAATGCACTAGAGGAACAAAGGGGCAGAGCGCATTATAACGTGCTATTGTTCCAACTCCTGTCTGATGTCCTCCCACCTGCTTCATGCTGTCCCACTGCACCTCCACCCAGGGTAACCCAGGTGGCGGAAGTGTGGCAGGACAGCAACCCACCCTCTCCAGAGGAGGAGAGCAGCCAGTGGGTACTCTATCCTCCTCCCCCCGGACAGCCCTCCAGCAAACCGAGTCTCTTACCAAACCTGGGTCACTGGTATCACAAGCAGTATCTCTACTGCTGCACCGCCGGGCTGGCGGTTTTGGCATCTTGAGGGGATCTTAGTATGTTGGGTAGGCAACAGCATCATTTGTAATATCCCCTATCCCCTCTCCCTTCATCATTCTCCAGGTCTGTTTCTGAGTGCTGTTGGGTTTTCCAAAAATGCCAGCTGCGCCACCTAGTAATAATATTTGAGATTTGGTAGGGCCAGTCCTCCTCCTCCTCCTCCTCCCCTCATCGGCAATTGCAGAATTGTTCTTTTCATTCTGGCAGCTTTGCCAGCCCACATAAACCTATGTAATACACAGTTGATTTGGCTGAAAAACATTTCTAGTACCCTGATTGGGAGATTTTGACACCCATATAGACATCTTGGCAATTTATTCATTTTAACAGTGTTTACTCTGCCAGTGAGGCTCAGGGGCAGACCCTCCCATTTTTCACAGTCTGTCCAAATTCTGTTCAATAAGGGGACATGATTTTCTTTATACAGGTGCAGCACATTTTCTAGTTACCATTACTATCAGGTATTTTAAAATGTTGGCACTTTTAATTTTTAATGGTGATGCCATCAAGCAACTATCATCACCTTGACCCAGTATCAACATTTCTCTTTTGGACCAATATATTTTATGTCCCGCTAGATGCCCGTATTCCATTAAGACTTCATGAAGCACTGGTAATCCTACCTGGGGGCTTTCCATATACAGTAACAGGTCATCTGCAAAGAGTGCCAATTTGTGTATCTTACCCCAGCACAGAGACCCTGTATATCTTCCTCCTGCCTGATGACTTTGGCTAATGGCTCCAGAGATAACACATAAAGCAGAAGAGATAAGGGGCATCCCTGCCTTGTCCCACGGGTCAGCAAGAAAGGCTTAGTAAGCATCTCATTAACTAGTATCTGGGCCTTGGGCTGCCTGTATAATGCACCAATCCACCTCAACATATTTTCCCCCACTCCAAACCTCCATAGAGCTTCAAAGAGATACCCCCATTCCACTTGGTTGGAGGCCTTTTTCAGCATCAAAGGCCAATATTCCCAGGTTACCCTTTGCATATTTCCTTGTCCATCTCCACACCTCATTTAATGTTCGCTGCTCATTTAATTTACCCTGCCTGTCCTTTACAAAGCCTGTCTGGTCATCACTTATGATAGTGAGTAGCACTTTCTCAAGTCTGCTAGGTATCAATTGGGCCATGATTTTGTAATCTGCTGTTAGATGGGATATGGGGTGGCATGAGGCACAGAGCTTTGGATCTTTATCCTGCTTTGGGAGTATTGTTATGGTGGCTGCACACATAGAGGGTGGTAAAGTTCCCTCACTCAGGGATTCTGTAATCATTTCTTTAAGTGGGGTTTGCAGTTCCTGGCAAAAAATTAAAAAAAAAAAACTCAACTGGGTACCCATCCGGGCCTGGTGCTTTTCCACCTTTTAAATGCTTGATAGCTTCTTGCATGTCTTCCCATGTTACCAGCATGTTCAATGAATCACAATGTTGATCACTGATTTTTTTTTTATTTTTGCCTTGGTAAAGAAAGCATCATACCGGTTTGTAGAAGGTGCTGCTTCTGATGTGTATAAGGTTTCATAGCAAGTGCGAAAGCACTCCCCTCTCTCTTTATCCCCATTATGTAATTTGCTTTTTGTATCTTGTATCTGGGTAATATTTTTTGCTCCCTGCCTTTGCCACAGTTGCCAGGCCAGACAATTTTCCCCTGCATCCCCCTCAAAATAATTCCCCATCTATGTGAGTAACACGTCTCTTTCAATTTTAGTGTTTTGTACAGTGTTAAATTCCCATTTCAGTTTTTGCAATTCATTGTATCCTTCAGCTGTTGGTGCCACCATGTGCTCCTTCTCCACCCTATTTATGCTCCCCTCTAGCATTCTTATATACTGGATCTCTTGTTTCTTTCTGTGTGACAAATAAGATATAATAGCCCCCTTAAGGCAGTTTTTAGGGCATCCCATCAGACTGCAGCACTTGTACCTCCACATGGATTTTCTTTAAAAAAATATCAAATTTGGCTTTTAATATATTGCTGAAAGACTTGCTTTTTAAGAGGGTGGGGTCTAGTTTCCATGCACTGTTCATAGTCACATATCCCATTCCAGATGTCATAAGCTGTACCAAGGAGTGGTCTGAAATTATGATGGGGCCATATGTGGCCAACTGGACTGACAAAATTATGTCCTGGGATACCAAGATCATGTCCAGTCATGCACAGATTCTGGCCAAATGGGAATAATTAGAGTATGCTCTTCCCTTGGAGTTTAGCTATTGCCATGCATTCATTAACCTGCGGTCCCTCATTAGGTCTTTTAATGCTTTGGAACTTTTAGACTCTACCCCCCTAACCTTGTGGATCTATCTAATGTGGTGTCCTATATGCAATTAAAGTCTCCGTCCAGCACCCATGGCCCCCCGAATTCGGTGATCTCCAGAGATAGGAATGTGAAAAATGTCATATTGTCCAGATTTGGTGCATAAACTGCCCAATTGCCACCTCTTGACCAGTTATAAGTTGCACCTGCAGTAGAACATACCTCCCTCCACTGTCAATTGCAGCTGTTGTGACCACTTCTGGAAACTTGGGCCTCAACCAAATGGCTACCCCATGAGCCTTTGAAGAGAAATAGGAACCACCCCATTCCCCTCCCCATCCCTTCGACATGTGGGCTCCTTCCTTACTGGTCATGTGTATTTCCTGAAAACAGACAACATCCACCTTATTACTTTTGATCTTACTATGTACTTTGTTCCTTTTTGTATGTGATTTGAGGCCATTTATATTCCAAGTACTTATTTTTAATTTGTCATCCATGTTCTTGTTTAGCCATAGATCTGTACTTCACTGACTCTTGCATGTTTACTGTCATTTCATACCTTGTAATATAGTGATACCTATTTTTTTGTTGTAAACCAAGTAACATTTTCACCTCTGAGCCCTTTGTAAGGCTTTTGTATTTTCCAGTAGTAACAATAAACCTAATAAAGTGTAATCAACTTCAGTTTTCTTCTCCCCCTTCCTCCAGTAGAGCTGCCCCTTACCCTAATATAACCACTGCTGCCTAGTCCCCCCATCCTTCCATTGCTACACCCCAGTGTGGTGCTCCCTCCCCACGTTTGAATTGGTGGAGTGCATGTGTGTTTGGCACTTTACATGTAATCCTTTTTACTTTAACACAAGTAGTAATGTAGCAAAACAGTTGATATCTGTTCTCCTTTGTCCCTAGTTCACCTTTATGATATAGTGAGAATGAAATCATCTACCTTTTATAAGGCACACAGGTGGCAGGACAAGACCTCCTCCCCAAACCCCATTGCAACATATTTTTAATTGCTGGCTCTCATTTACTTTGTACCCCCTTCCAGCCGTAGAAACTCTGATTATATGTCTCAGTACCCCTCCCCTCCCCTCGGTAGGTCATTCGACCATTCCTTAGGAGAGCTGTTTATACCACCCATGACATACCCCACAGCAATACATTTCATTACAATTTTTGGGAGTGGTATGTATCTTTGGCAGTCCTCAATTGCTTTTGTCTCAATAGCTCATCGTCCTACTTTCAGTACAACTCGCTGTTACCCATTACCCTTCCTGTAGCTGAATGGGAAACTGTAGATAAGCCTTCTTCTAGCATTTATCCCCTTTGACCCTGACAGTACATAGAAATCAGTTCAGTACCTGATGCTGCATACTATAGATTCTGATGCATCAGTTGCGCTGTCAGAGTATAGGAGTTTTTACTCCTGCTCCCCATCCTGTTATAATTATGAGACATCTAACAATTCTGTTACTGCCCTTTCATTGTCCAAGATAGCCAAGTAGTTATATTTCATTAGATTATTATACTTTTTTTCCCCTTCTTTTTTATTTCTTAATTTTTGCCCCTACAATTTATAATGTCTTGGAGAAACATTAGCACTCATCACGAATTGTAGTCAAGAGCCGACCGGCTCATTTTCCTGTGTTTGGCCTCTCATGAAAAGAATTGCTGTTACCTCAGTTGATAGTTTGATTCCCCCCAAATGTCTCTTGATTGCTCCTTTGCTGGCAGCTGGAGAGAGAGAGGAACGCCCATCACACTCATCACTTCGATCAGCCATGACTTGTGCCACTCATTAAGAGAGAGAGAGAGAGTGTTATGTGTGTCATCCAGCTGGGTGTGTTTGGGGCTTGCAAAAGATCAGCCTCAGGATTAGTTCTTTACCTATTTGTCAATTTCACTAGCCATCAATTTCTACAGAAAAACTGCCATGGGAGCTGCAAGAATGCCCATGAAACCACCAAGATGCCCCTTCACTGGAAAAACCACTGCTGTTGTTGTTGTTTGGTGGCTATTTTAAAATTACAAGTGAGTAAGCATTTTTGTGAAACTTGTGGCCAAGCAGGTTCAATTGTCAACAGGATAGATCACATGCCCCAGTGATTCATTCCTTAATCTTTTCTGGCATATGTTTTCATTTCGCATTTGGTAAAATGTATTTTAGTCACATAAGCAATTCCTTGTGTTATATTTACATTTCTTTGGAGTTTGTGGTCTTTTTTTTATTAGCCACCTCTACCCCAGCATTGACAAGTCATTGTATTTTACCCATGTAATGAGACAGATTTACTTTGCTTGCATTTACTTGGCTGCAGCTTCTGCCCCGCTCTGTGTTCTACTAGCTGGTGCCACCTCCTCTCAAGTAATATAAGCTTCTGCATTCTGGGGTTTTGTAAAGAATTTTGGGGGGCATCCAGGCTTCATTATTTTCAGTTTAGCAGGATACAACAAGGTGAAGTCCTCCCCATCAGGTGCAGTGAGGCTTTAGCTCCAGCAAATCGTTGTCTTTGAATCTGTAGGTCCCAGGAGTAAACTTGGAAGGCTGATGCATGGCCACCTTCAACAGTAATCAGGCCATGTGCCTGAGCAGCCTTAAGCATTCTTTCTTTTTTGGGGAACCTTAGGTATTTAATGAGGCAGTGTTGCTGGGAGACAGACCCGTTCTGTGCGCCTGCTGTATTTCAAATATGCCAGCATTTCCCTCCATCTCCAATTTCTCTACAAGCCATTTTTGCACCGATTTTCCACCACCTTTTCCTTCAAGACCTTCAGGCAGATCTATAATTCTAACGTTGGACCTGCATGCCCTGTTTTCTTGATCATCCAAGTGGTCTAGCAAATGGGCAACTTTTTCCTGCAGAACTTTATTCTCTCTAGCCATATCCATAAGTTGGTCCTCTATTCCACTCACCTGACTTTCCTGTTCATTCAGCCTGGTACCATGCTCTGCCACCTTTTCCATTATCCCAGTCACAATGCCTTGTAAATGTGTTATTTGCACTGTAAAGTTGGTAAAACCTGCTCTTATTTCATTTTGCATGTTGTTGATCTGTATAGAGAGAGCAGCTTCATTTGGGTCACTAGTTAGTTTTTGTTGGGTCCCCTCTGCCATGGTAACTTGCGACATTCTATGTCCTTCAGCAGTGCCAGTTTCTAATATATCAGCTGCCTTAAACTGCAGAGTAGACTGTTGTTTTTGTTGATTTTTGTGCTGCCATACTTCTCCAATGCTGTTCTGTCCAGTTGTAAACGATTTTTTCAATCAATACTGTTTATTCCGCCACTCAATTCTGTGCCTCGATGAGCTGCTTTGGCACTCATCCATAATGCTACTGTATGTTTCCAAGCCACACCTCGGTTCATACCCATGTTTACATGCAAATATTAATTTACAGCTGACAAACAATATAACTTAATACAGACACATAAATAAACAGAACAAACATAACTTCAGTGCTACTAAGGAAAGAGGAAATCAACCAACTTTTTTAAATCATTCATCTTTAGCAGAGGCAGAGTACTGGCAAGGGAAGGCATGGCAACAGAGAATTCAAAAGTAGAAGAGCAGACTGCAGTGTTTCTTACTGCATTTAAGGTGTAAAATCAGGGTCCTTCTATATTACATAATGCAGCCACCTAGCCCATTTATTTGCACATTTGGGAAATAAATTATTTAGCCTAGTAGCTTTTTTCTATATACAATAAATATTATTTATAGTTTCTCATCACTGCCCCAGTATTGGACTCTGATCCATTAGCCAGAGATAAGCAGACAACTTTTGCGCTGACTCCCTGATGAAGGTATCACTACAACTGAGTGAGTGTCATTAGCATGTGTCAAACACTGCACATTGAAAAGTATGAAAGATATGTAAGCATGGTAGTGATTACAGCACAAGTCAGGTACTATGAATGCAGGCGGTAATAACCCTGCAGTGTCAACAGGTCAATGAGTGGGTATATACCTGTGTTGGTGTAATGTCAGATCTCAGAGTTGATTATATTTAGTTATGGGGGGTTCGGAGGTGAGGCCCCCCAGTGGGAGGGTGTGGGGGCATAGCCCACTGCATGAACATTATGGAAGAAAGGTTACAGCTATTGTTCACTGCTGCTATGTTATGGAACTTATTCAGCAAGTTGAAGTCCACTAGTGCTTGCTGCTGACTCATGCTGGCAGTGTGGCATGGAGGTTAGAGTTACCACCTCTGAGTGCCCATTGTACAGCCAATGGATATGGGTTTGATTCCAGCAATGTGTTGTTGTATTTTGTTTTGGTCCTCTGTGTTGCATCCACCACCATCTCCCTGAGTTGTGTCCCCCCCCAGAGTTTGAATAATAAATTCCCCCCACCCCACGAGTTGAGCCCCCTGAGTTTCAATATTACATCTCCCCACCACCCCTCCAGTTGCACCCCCATCGAGTTGCATCTCCTCCCCTACTGGAGTCGCATCAGTAAATACCCCCACTTCCCTGGGTTGTGCTGCTCCAGTGACTATGCATTTCCGCAGCAGTAGTATGCACTGACATTACTTTTCTCTGATTTGCTTTTCACTTTATTTGACCAGCATGGTATTGGTTTTTGCTGTCTTTGCTGCGCGTTTTTTTTACCACGCTGTTTTACCTTTCGATGATTTGTTGTGGAACCCCTAATGAAGCCATCATTGTAAGGCAAAGTGCCCGGCTGCTCTTTTCTGGAACACAGCCTCAGTGTATTATTACCTAGAGATGTATTTTGGTTTGCAAAATTTCTGCACAATATATCAACTTTCTTACTTGAAACAAAAGTCTGTCTATTATGCTAAAACTTGCAAAATGAATATTTGATTCAGTGAGTTTCCTTGAATGTGTGCCTGGGAATTGTTTGGGAGTTTCTACTGTGATCCATTAACCATAAATGAGTACACAATTTTTGTGCTGTAACTAAAAATGCATTTGATAATCAGAGGATGAGTTTTCTTCTTTGTAAATTCTTAGCTGGATGGTAGAGAAAGGAACTCCTGTTACTGTCTTCCCTATCTAGTTGTTATACTGCAGATTTCTTTTTTTTTTCGGTTACAATTTTTGGATGGGAAAGGCACCAAGACAAGGCTTGTTTCCAAATGCATGGTAGTTAAGTGACTTGCTCATGGTAACATAGCATGCAAGTGGTGGCAGCGGGCTTCATACCCAGTTCTCCAGGTTTCTAGCTCACAGCTTTTAACCACTGTACTATGCTGCCTCCCTACCACTGTGCTACACTGTCTCCCAACCACTATGCTATACTGCTTCCATGACATTACGTGTCACTAGGTTGTGGAAAGAGGCAAGAAGGCAATAGCCCATAAAAGCCTCTGTCTTTTGCCTGTAGTTATCTAGTCTCTTCTGTAACAAAAACATTTAATGTTTATTTTTATATATTTGTTTGGAGTTGCTGATAACAACTTCAGCTGGTAGTTTATTCCATGGATTAACAATTCTCTGTGAGTAGAAATAGGCTTGTTTATTTGTAGTGAATTTTGGATGTGTTTATTGTAATGGATGACCTCTTGTATTAATGTTAGTTTGCTTAAAATCAAGGCCTATCTCGGGCATCAGATATTCATCATTTATGATCTCGCTAGTCAATAAAAGATCACCTCTTACCCTCTTGGATTCTAATGACATTAGGTTACATTTTTTTAGCCTATCTTCATATGAAAGATATTTTGCACCTTTAATTTGCTTTGTAATTTTGCATTGGTTTTTTTCTATTCTGTTAATATCCTGCTTTGTATATGGGCACCAGAGTTGAGATGAGTAGTCAAGCTGAGGGCATACATATGCTCTATACAAAGGCAAGTGGACAACTTCATCTCTGGATCTAATATTACACTTAATGGACCACCAGACCTTGTTGGCACAAGCCAACTTTTCTGAAATCTGTTTGGTAAAGGTGAAATCATTTGAAATGTAAACCCCTAGGTCCTTTTCACATACAGTTTTTTGTAATGTTTGTCCATTTAAAGTATATTGATATCACGGATTATTGTGACCTAGGTGCATAACACAATATTTTTTAATATTAAAGGATAAATCCCATTTGATGGACCAAGCAGATAATGTATCCAAATCTTTTTGGAGAGTAAGATTTCCTTTGAGTGAACTGCAGGGGCTTCCTATTTTGCAGTCGTCTGCATATTTAGAAGACCAACTATTTGTATTAAGTGTTAGGTCAGCTATAAATATTTGGAAAATGAAAGGGGGATAAGACAGCACCCTGGGGGACTCCACTTATAACTGGAAGCCAATCACAAGTCTGACTTTTACTCTGGGAGTCTTTTGTAGTTCTTTTCCTTCTCTGTTTTGGGCTTCCTATGGCCCAAACAAATAACATCCCTCTTAAGGGGTGGCTGGTTCCCTCTCCCTGGGCTAAGACACAGATATGGCACACTGGTGAGTTCAAATGTGGACAAAGCATGTGTATGTGTCTGCTGTTCTTAGCCTTTGCTGATTGCACTGTGAGGCTTTCCAGCACCATACAATTCTGCTTAAAGTTGAGCCAGTCCAAATTCTCTCATGGGGATTTGCATAAGTTTTCCATGGTGCTTTGCATTATTGGGGTATGTGCAATTGTGCTTTCTTTAAAATGTGGCTGTATGGCCAATATCCTCCAGGATAACCCATGCCTCAGGACTTTTGTTCTGGGGTTCTTTTGTAGTTCTTGACCATCTATGATCATTCTTTGGAGTCGGTTTCTTAACCAGTTGTAGATCCATCTGACAAAACAGGGTTGGAAGGAAAAATAAATAAATTTTTCTATTAAAGCCTAATGTGGGACTGAGTCAAAGGCTTTCTTAAAGTCTAAATAGACTATAGCATGTGGTATTTTATTATCAAGATGAGAACTAACTTTCTCATAGAAACAAAGAAGGTTGTTGACACAGGAGTGCCCTTTTGAAAAGCCATGCTGGTTGGAATCAAAGATGCCTAATGAGGCAGATATTCGTATTTTAATTATGCTTTCCATTATTTTGCAGATAACTGATGTCAAACTAATTGGTCTATAGTTATCCATGTCTCCCTTATCTTTTTCTTAAAGAGTGACATTACATTTGCCCTTTTCCAGTCAAGTGGTACATCCTCTGTTTGTATACTTTGATTAAATAAGATCTGAAGAGGCACAACTAGGTGTTCTTGCATAATGTTCACCATACCTGTTGGTATACCATCAGGGCCAGGTGAGGAACCTTTTTTAGACTATGTATTGAGTCTATAATTTCTTCTTTGTTATAAATAACATCCTCATATGGAGGAATGTTAATTGAGGAGGACACTGTGTTGGTATTTATAAATGCTTTGCAAAAAATGACTATTCAGGTTGGAGGCCATCTCTGCAGGTGAATTTATTGTGGATATCGAAGTCTTGAGTGGGCCAAACATGCAGTTTTATTTTTTTAATGAGCTTATGTAGTTGTAAAATTTCTTACTTTCCCCTTTTTAAGCTTGTGCTGCTAGATTATATTCTGCCTTGATTTTTACTTTTCTAATCACGGCTTTGCAAGCTTTTAATGTTTTTTATAGGCATCCCAATGTCGATCTAATTTGTATGTCCAATATTTTTCATTAATTTTTTTTTTCTTTGGATAAAGTTTCTTAATTTATTGTTTATCCACTTATGGTTTAGGGAAAAACTATTTATTTTTTGTTTTGTAATACCTGGGATAGAAAGTTGTGCAGTATTAAGAATGGTAGACTTAAGCTTTAACCATATTTCCTCTACAGATTTGTCATTTAGGATGGAGGGCCAATCAATGTTGGACAATATAGAGTTAAATTTAGAAATATCTGTCTTCTTATATAGATATATGCTAGATTTATTAACTGATGGTTCAAACTTGGTTTGGCTATTGACTTGAATCATATTATGATCACTATTAGCTAATAGTAAAGTGACAGAACAGTTTTGGATATTAATAGCATCTGATATAAGTATAACATTGAGAATATTATCTCCACTTGTTGCTGCAGATACATGTTGGGAGAGACCAATTCATTACAGAGATTCAGAAAAGCTTTGGAGGGACCAGAACATGCCCTCCAATTCTTCCAGTTTATATCTCTAAGATTTAGATCAACTAGGAAAAGGACTTCACCTATTTCAGCAGCGGCTTTGATTTCTTTTAGAATAAGTCCATTATGCACTTGAGAAAGATCAGGAGGATGATAACAGAGGCCTATTATGATTTTACCCATGTCTCCTCTGTTTATCCTTGTCCAAACTGTTTCTGTATCATTTGAAATTTTAATTTTGTTATATCTATTGGTTGGAGTTCTGACCAACTATATAATGCAATGCCTCCACCTTTTCTATGAGAGCTATTAAAATTAAATAGTTCATCACCAACTATATTTTTCCCAACAGATCAAAATTTGGCTACCAGGTTTCAGTTATGGCTACTAAATCTGATTTCTCCAAGCGAAGAAGGAGCAGAAGTTCATTGAATTTATCGTTTAAACTTTGTGCATTGATTAAAAAGCTTTTAATTTTATTTTTGTGCATAACATTTTTCTTTATTTGAGAGGTGTTTTTATTAGGACAACTTATGGAAGGATTAGATAGACTAGGAATTACCTCCCCATTGTTTAGTTTAAAGTAAGACATTGTTGCTGCATTATAAAGTGAGATGCCAACTCAGAGGCTCCTTTTTTTATTTAAGTGTAGCCCATTCTTGGCAAATAGCGATTTATTGTGATAAAAAATATTCCAATGATCTATAAAGAGAACATTTTCCCTTGAGCACCAATTTTTAAACCATGCATTTATCCTGGAAATGATCTCATTTTTTTTCAGTGTGGGCATGTGGGATAGGGAGAATGCCAGATACTGCTATTCGGCATCCTTTATCTTTAATTTCATGACCTGTTGCCAGTAATCATTTATGTTAGGGAATTTTAAAAGTACTTGTGAGTGGAGAGCTTTAAGGTCCCTAAACTGAAGCCAGCAACAAGCAGATAAAATGTTGTTGTGATAACTGGGGACTGTTTTTTTTCCATAGGAAAAGCAGGTTATAATTTGTCATTATAACAGTGAACACATGGTAGCTTTTTGAGTGGAAAATGAAACTAACAGCTCACCCTCACTGAACAGTGTGTTAATGTCACAAGTGAATACAAACAAACGAAAACATGGTTAAACAATGTTCGGACACACTCTGCTTTTTCTGAGTAAACTCACCTCAGAAAGCCACCAGCTACAGCACAAGGCAGTTCTTTTCTCAACAATAGTCTATAATGTTGTCTAGCACTCATTGTGTTTTTTGGTCTCTGCCCGCAGCACAGAAATGTTGTGACAGGTCATCTTGCTCCTTTGGCATGTCTCCATGGCAACGGATTTTCAGAGCTCAGCCTTGTACGTGTGTTTTTTCTTAAGAGTTTGCTCAGTAAATAAAGAGCAGATTAAAATATTTAACAACATGAAACTAAGTTTGTCTAATTCAGCACACCATTACAAGTGATTGCTGTTATCAGTTTTATGCTGTTTTCTTGATACTGGTGTTCGACTTTAGGGTTGAAGTCAGTCAGTTGTTTAACACTGAAGAATACAAATTAAACATTGTTAATATAAATTAACATTATTCAGTACTACATTGCACAATATATGTGCTTTCATAGTTGCCTTTGGACAAAAATGTTGCAATAAATCACACACAAATTTCATTTTACAATGCTTTATTTCTCTTGTGGTACAGTAGTTGGCAAAAAAACAGTCCCCAGCAATTACATAAAATAACACATGGGAGGGGGTGCAAACTGAAATTTAATGCACACCCTTGATTTGGGATGTTTTAATAAACCCCTCAGGCTTTGCTCTCGGGGTTTACGTAGCATCCTACACCTCAGGCGTGCATTAAATTCTCGTTATGCACTCCCCTCATGTGTTATTCTATGGCCCAGATATTCAAAAGGGTTGTGCATGGTGCAACAGTGTTGCACCATGCACAACCCACTGATGCGCCTCGGCACAATATTCAAAAGGGAAAAGTACACCACACAAATCCTGATGCACCGGAGTGCATCAATAATGTATGCAGGCACAGTTGGGGGGGGCATGCCCATGCATAACCTGCACAGCCCGATATTCATCCCGGGTTGTGCAGAGTCATGGCATGCGCAACCCCTACCTGTGCCTGCACAAACTTAAGCCCCAAAAAAAAGGAACAAGTGATGGCCACCCACAGGTGAGCTGCCACATTGCAGGCTGCAACACTGCAGCTGCCACCTGTGGGTGGCCACCCGAGTTCCTGCTGCACCTGGCAGTGCCCCCCCATGCCCCATCGCAGGCATTTGTGTATAACAATAACCCCCCTCCAACATCCCTGGTGGTCCAGTGGACTGCTATGTGCCCGATCGTGGGCATTTGTGTATAACAATAACCCCCCCATGTCCAATATCCCTGGTGGTCCAGTGGACCAATCGCTGCCCGATCGCATGCATCTGTACAGCCTGGCGCAGTTTGAATATCTGGGCCAATATATATTTGGTTTCCATCACTGGAATATGAAAGAAAAAATTAATAATTTCCAAGAGTAATCTTGCCAAAAAATGTGACAATGAAGTAATCATTACATGTTTACATCATTAGCTCAACCTGAATCTTCAGATATTATGTTCAGTTCTGTTTCCCATCCTTACTCAATTGTAAAAGTTTTCTGAGGAGAAGGAAGTTCCAATTTACTATAGACCTTTGATCTCAAATGCAGAGTTGTAGCAAAGTTTTACTCCACAGGCAAAGTTGCCACAAAGTTGCCAAAATTCACATCCACAGAGTATTGTGAAGTTTTCCTTGCCCTCAGGAATTTCAACTACATCTGAAATCTCAAAGTTTTTAATGCAAAAGTGCAAAAATCATCCATGAATTTCAGAATCCACAGGAGAGTTCTGCTGTTCGCAGTGAAATTCCACTGCTCGTGGGCAAAATTCTGCCATTCGGAGGGAAATTCCACACTTCATGGATCCGCACTCTGTGACTTGAGCTAACTTCTTGGATTAATTTGCAGAGTGAATTTAAGCAACTTTGCCCATCTCTACTCATATGTATTATATCCAGCTCCCCTTCCATGGAACACAGAATCAAGGAAACGTAGAATTGGTTGGCAGATAAGGACTGCTTGGCCTACCCAGTCTGCCCATTATTCCTTACCTCCAGTATCACCACAGAACCTACTCAATATCTGGCTCTTTTTCCTGCCCCCATTCCTCTCCACTTAGATTTCCTAATGCCCATTCCATGCAATCTGGAACCCCACTATTGTATTTGCCCTATCACCTCAGCTGGTTGGCTGTTCCAGGAATCTACCACACTTTCTGACAAGTAGTTCCCCACATCTCTCCTGAATCTATCCTCCTCAAACTTCATAGCATGTCCCCTTGCTCTTGAGCACTTTTTTTTAAAAGTACTTTCCTCCTGTACCTTATTTACCCCGTGAGGTATTTAAATGTCTCTATCATACACCCTCCTCTTTTTCAGGGTGTACATATTGAGTTCCGTTAGTATTTCCTCATTGGGCTTTTGAAACAGACCCCACATCATTTCTGTTACCCTCCTCTGGACTGCCTCCACTCTGTCTATGTTGTTCCAGAGATGTGGCTTCCAGAACTATACATAGTATCCTAGGTGAGGTGTTACCAGTGATCAGTACAAAGGCAGCACCACCTCCCTCCTTTTGCTGGTGATACCTCTACTTATGCACCCTATCATCCCATTTGCCCTAACAAATACCTTGTTGCACTGCCTGGACACCTTTAGGTCAGCATAGATGATTTCCTCCAGGTCACTGTCCTGCTTGGTGGTCATCAATAAGACTCCCCACCTTTGTACTGTGCTTTGGGTTTCTGGGCCCCAACTGCATTATTTTGCACTTCTTCAAATTGAAACCCAGCTATCATATCCTTAACCACAACTTGCGTTTTCTCAGGTCTCTGCTCATCCTTTCCACCCCCACCCCCCCCCAGAGTGTCCACCCTACTGGAGATTTTGGTGTCATCCACAAGAGGCAGACCATCCCCCCAGCTCCTCCGCAATGTCACCCATAAATTGAAACTATTGAATGAAACCTAGAACTCCCCCAGACATTACTGGTGAATGAAATTGCAGGACATAGTGTCTGACTTGAAAATATGTATAAAGTCAGTCATTTCCAGATTATATTTTTTTCATTAAATGTGAAAATGAGAGCAGAGTGTCCTCATCATATAATTGATAGTAGTAATGTTGCCTTGCTTCTGTGTCCATTGCTTATATTTAGAATTCAATAAAAGCTGTTTGAAAGCTTCAATCATAAGCTGTAGAAAAAAGACCTCACAATCCCTGTTGGCTTCTCCCCAAAGCATTGTCTCCTTCTCCAACAGGTACCCCACCCTTTATTTAATTACTTGTATGCTTGACTGTAAGTCAATGTTATGTTCCATTGCACTGTTTACCTGTTTGTTCATCATTCTGGTTTTTCACTTATAAGTTGGCACTGTAAATGCATTTTGTTGCTTGTAGTTTTTTTTTTTTTTGTGGCCACCGTGCCTCCTGGCACCCATCTACTTCTAGCCCCAACATCACCACTTCTTTCTCCTGCTGGAATCATCCCTTCATTTGCACCCACTGGGTCACACTCCTAGTCCAGACCTCCAAATGCTTTCTAGGGCTGGCTAGTCTCTGCTGGGGCCTCCCTGGCCATCATCATGGGGAATGCACCTGAGAGCTCCTGTACTTCTCTCTCTATTGGCTGGCTTGTCCCTGCCAGGGGCCGTGCTGCAGCCTACTGGAGGACCATGCATGCAGCATCCAGTGAGGGGCATTACCATCAGGTGTGCCATTGATGAGGATACAGGTGTGTGGAGGGGCCGAGTGGCCATCACCTAGCATGCTGGCATGGCATTTTTTCCATTTTTGAGTCCTCTCCACCCTCCAACCATTTGCTTGCCTGCCTGCACACATGGCTGGCCTGAGGCATGCCTGATGGTGGATGATCACCCGTGCCGCCATTAGCACCTCCACCAGGTGACACTAGGAGCCACTGCAGAGTGATGCCATGAGCTCTCTTGCCCCCAGAGGAGAGCATCAAAAGGATGCTCTTTCATTCTCCCTGCTGGCCTTCACTGCTGACATCCCTGGTGTGGCATGCAAACTCAGATTACACCATGCCAGAGTGATCCCCTGTGGCTCAATGCCATGGAGCCAGCCTCCTTGTTGTAATTTTAAACATTTCTGTAGTCCCCTTTCTCTCTCTCTCTCTCTCTCTCTCTCTGTGCTGGATCACACCTGGAAATGAGCATTGGATCAGTGTGCCTTTCCCTGCTACCAATGTTCTAAATACAAAAAAAATAAAATAAAAATAAAATTTCTTCTGTGTATACTTTGATACATTTGCAAGGTCACATTGGTAAATGGATTATCAGTTACCGTGCCAAAATATCACATCAGGTATGCAAAAAGTGAGTGAGCTAATGCAGTCAACTGGTCCTGCAATAATTCTATCTTCTTCCAATAAAAAAATTATTATTTGACAACCAAAAATACATAGTCTATAGTTGAGTAGTGGGACATGGATATTCACTTGCCTTGAAATGACCAATGGCAGCCACCAACATTTTAGAAGTAATAGACCTAGTAAATGCCTTGTCATGCTTCTGGTTTAAAGATGACAAACTGAGCTTATCAAAAAAGTGTGTAAAACTGCTCCATGGTAATTCTTAGCTATGATAATGTAGTTGTATTTGTGCAAAATCTAAATAATGGAGTCTGTCTCATAAATTTGCTTCCGTATTTCAAGTTCTCTAACAGTGATGACTGTAGCCTTTGCTATTTGCTGTCTTAATCTGTAAGTGAGTAATTTTGTCACCTTAGGTCCTACCTCATAACATTTCTATTATGTGTCTTAGTGCCATTTTGGTATTATAACTTCAGCACTCCTGCCAGTTGGCCTGTGCCTTATGTTAGTCAGGCACCATTGATTGGTTCCTATCCATGTGCTATTTGCTTAATATTGTTATCTTAGCTTTCAGATCCTTAACTCTCAGTTCATTCTGCTTCTTCAGCCAAGAATAAAAAGTAATTTCTCTGTCACACTATTTAATAGTGTCCCATAGTACAGTATATTCAGTTTCATATCTTCCAGTTCATTATCATGTATTATTTCCATAAACATAGTTTCCACTAAATTATTAAACTGAGGGTCAAGGAACAAATACTGTTTAAATCTGCAAAATGTATTCTTCCATTGGGAATCTAGCTGAAGAAAAAGCACTAAGAAGGGATGATCAGAGGATGAAATGGGTAAAGCATTGGATGCATGGGTTAGGGCCAGGGCCTGAGCATAGATAAAGAAATAATCAACACAGAAATAAATGTGGTGTGAGCGAGACTGATGAATGTAGTCTATTTGAGCTTCATACAGTTGGTCAAATTGCTTTTTGTAATATTTTTCAATAGCCATTTGTCTAGATAGATTCGGGTTTGAACAGTTTCACTTAGGAGTCAATGTTAAACTTTGATCGTCCCCCACTGTTAATTTACCTTAATTTCTAGTAATAGCTTACTGTATCTAATAAGTGCTGTACATTTGAAAAACTAATTCTTTGAAATAAATAAAGGCTAACCACAATCAATGTCATTCCTCCTACCATACCTCATTGTAAAGCCAATCAACCTACTGTGTCGGCATAAGTATAAGTGACTTGAAATGAGGTTGTCTTAGGTATCAGGATTACCACCCGTCTGCATTTCATAATTGGAACTGGACAAATTGAAAGGTTTTGTTTTTTCTAACACAGTGATCACTCCTGTTTCCGGTGAACTTTTAAAAAGGGCTGTCAAGGTGCAGCCAGTACCTCCCTGAGTGCCCTCAATACCTTTGGATGCACTCTGTCTCACCATGTTTTGCTTCTTTTAAATATGGTCTTATTTGACAGGATTCCCTCAGCCTTTTACATGATTGGAGTATATCCCAAAATGTCCCATATTTCAGATAGGAAACCATAGGTACCTTCCCAGTTGCATTCCCTCCCAACCCTCTGTCTCAAATTTCAGCAGATACCTCGGTAGTTTGAATGGATAAAACAGGAAAAAAAATGAATTAAATATTGTGCAACAACTTAATTTTAAGAACTGTAAAATCACTTCCAAGGCAGGAGTCCCCTACTAGGAAACCCTACAGTCTGAGCTGCAAGAGATGCCATTGCCACTCATGAGAGGAAAGCTGCAGTAGGAATAACTGTAAGCCTTCCTAGCATAAAGTGCATAATTCATCAGTAGTAATGTCCACATGAAATCTTGCCAAACATAGAAAATGATTAGAAAAAATATTCAAGTTTTGCTTTCTCACTGGGGCAGTTAATCTTCAGTACAAGAAAGCTCCAAGGTCCAGTGTGACCAATGCCCTTGTATGTAACACATGCACTGAACCCAGGAATTAATACACTCTTAAGCCATTAAGCCATTGCATATCAAGATTATAAAAATAATTTTTACTTTATGGTGGTTGCAGAAGTAAAATTATTATATACCCAGAATCAATACATACATCATATAACAAAAACAAAAATAGAAAGCAGAATAAACTACTCCCTGGTAACTCGCATCCCATCTGTTACTATGTCAAGCCATACTGAGAAACTGATGTAGTGTTATATGAACTAACATTTTCTTCTCTCCATATTAAAAAGTAAAATAAAACCTCTTGATAAATCTTATAACACCAATCTGTGTGTATACACCTTTCTCTACCAGGAACACCCCCGTTTCTCCTCAGTTTACAAATTCAAGCAGTTGCCACATTTTAAGGAAAAAAAAAAAGACATAAACCAAAGTGGGGGATATACCCCCCCAAATGATGGGATTTAGATTGCTGTGTACCCCAGTGCCAAAATGGTTCATGTATTCTCCTTGAGTGGGGCAATCATGTCAGTGGCCTGATTTGGCAAGGAATTACCTGCAGTGTTTCTTGTACAGTGTAGTGGTCTACATTATATTAAGGGGTGAAATTGGGGGGAAAATAATGAACACCACAAGTAAGTTGTCCAGAACCATGTTGAAGAAGTGGACAGTCCCAAACTGAAACCTGCATCATTTATTTGTAACAGCCCACTGATTAAAACTTATTTAACACTGACCTTCAACTGTATGCTCCTTAAACCAAATAATACAAAATGTGTAGACCCCAAAACCAGGGAAGGGGGTGCACAGTGAAATAAGTTAAACACTATATTGTATACTGCTATATTTGTGTTTCAAAGCCTGTTTCCCTGGTGCAGTGGCCTGATCATTTGCATTTGCAAACTACAGGTTTGGTGAAAGCAATCATTCAGGTTGATATTTTTACACCACCAGACCAAATCATTTGTTGTATACTTAAGGAACTGTTCCTCATCCCAAACCAATCCAAAGATATTGGGAAAGGAAAAAGATTCATATGTCCCACATATAGTGTTTAAGTCCTTTTTCAAATGAGTTGAACAGTTACTTTATGTCTGCCAATGTCGCTGTCCACATCTGAAATGTAGTGGCCTTGTGGCCCTGTCCAAAGTGGTGCTGAGGTGGAACACTACTGTTGAGGCACCTCAAATTCCATCTCTTTTAAAGCCTACGTAATTGCCTACACCATGCAGAGAAGTTCTGCACCTATACAGAAAAACACCTATATTTGAGCACAAAAGGGTGATTGGTATTTCAGTTTCATTGATCTCATGACAAGGAAGAGTGGTAACTATCATTGTCCACATAAATGAGGTGTCTGCCATACAATACTTAGTGGTTCCAGGCCTCTGTGAGAATGTGCAACTTCAGTTGATATTTTAGGAAGTACATTGTTATTAATTTTAATTTTGTACCCTGTCTCAAGTTCAGAATTTACAGGGCTCTGTGGACCTGTTCAAAGTTGAAAGCATAGTTCTTTGACAAAGAGATGGCCTGTCAGAAAACCTTTTCCATGAAACTCTCAATGCCTTGCCACTCTAGGCCCTTGGGAATGCCACACATGCTTACATTTTTTTGCAAAGCAACCTGCCCATCATGTCCTCTTGGCATTCATCCAATTGAGCAAAATACTTTAAAGCCTTCAATAATAAGTGAGCAGCTAGATTCACTCAATAATCCAACAATTCAATGGCCTCTTCAATGTCACTAACTCATGTGTCAAGTTGAGTAATTGCTCCTTTTATTTCTCACAAAAAGTGTTTGTCTGAGAGCAAAACTCATTTTGCTTTGCTAGTACTAGTTCTTTTTTTTTTTAGTTTGTTTTTTTACTGTTTTTCCAACACACAGCAAATGACATGGCACAGCAAACACAATGACATAAGTGACACAGGCAATAATACAAACATAGGCAATATTGTGTCATGTCCCCACCGCTTACCGCCCCCCTACTATTACCTTCCCCCCAAACCCTTCATGATACTCCCTTACCCTCCCTCCCTCCCACCCCCTCAGCTGGATATATATACACACTCTTGTGCCTTAGAACTAGAAGAACAGCAAGGGGATACACTGGATTGAATTCTTGAATGGCAGGGAACTGCCTGGTATTAGAAGAATGACCTGAAGCCTCAGAATCTCTCAATCCAGTGGAACTCCAACTTGTATTATGTACATAGCATGCATCCCAGCACATATCTTTTTGTATCTGGAGGGGGAATGGCCCCAGGGAGTTCTAAATTGTTCTACCCTTAGATTAAACAAGAGGTCTTGGAGCCATTCTGTATAAGAAAGCTTTTGGGTGTCAATCCAATGCCTTAAGACAAGTTTCTTAAGTGTTATAGAAATCATTGCTATGTGGCATCTAAGAGTTCTGACCTGTACCTTAGAATAATTCCCTATAAGACAAACCTCTGGTGTAAACAACCCCTCTAGACCTAGCAAAGGGTCAGCTTTCTGTTGAATTTCCATCCAGAGGTCCTGGACAGAGGGACAGTCCCAGAACAAATGACGGAGGGAACCTTCTTCCATCTTGCACCTAGGACAAGTTGGAGTTAAGGATTTACCTTTCTTAAAAAGTTTGAGGGGCGTCCAATATACGTTATGTAAGAATTGAAATTGTGTTAGTCTCAGCTTGTCTTGGGATAGGTAAATATATGTATCTTCCCAGATTTTATTCCAGTTAATATTAGGATCTGGAAATTGACTAGTCCAATATTTCGGGCTAGCTAGTACTAGTTCTAAGGTAGATACTACCTCTTCCACTGATCCCACTGTAAATTCTACCTTCCTAGAACTGGAGCATTTCCCTCTGCCAATCGTCCTCTGTCTGTTTCTCTGGCTGCCAGTTTTGCACAATCATTATTCCTCTTCAATTCCATTTGAACACTTTTTTAAAGTTAAAAGTTTTATTCAAAGAGGTTAAAAACACCAAGTGAAGAGAGCTCTGTTTCACGTGGCCTTCCCTGGCAGTGATGTTACTGGAAGTTCTATGTTCCCCTATTTTTCCTTTATGGATATCTCATGATTAATTCTATATTTATATTTATATATATTTATATATCTGGGTCACACCTGGAAATGAGCCTTGACTCAGTGTGCCTTTCCCAGTCACCAAATTTGAAATAAAATAAATATTTAATTGGTTAATGTGTTGCACAAATTCAGGTTGTTTTAATGTTCACTGTGTCTATGTTTCTCTTGTATCATCTTGTCTGTAAAACAGTCAGAAAAGTCATAAATTACATAATTTATATGGCACTCTCATTATTATGTCACGAAGAAATATCCAGGATGCCCTTGTGTATATAGTAAAACCTAAGGTGAAAGATCCACTTGACAGTCTCATACGAATGAAGAAATATGGATCAACTCCGAATATTATATCAATGTTTCCTTATTGTGACATCTACCAACAAATGTCAAATTGACAGTTAGTGTTCTACAAAACCACTTGTTCAAAACAATGGTGGTAACTAGAATTTAAATATTAATAGTGTAAAATAAATGTTCTAGTTTTGAAGTTTTACACCAAAATATAACATTTTTTGTACACATATAACACACTTCTAATATAGCTACATATTTATTTGTTTATTCAGAAAGTACATTTGGGCACAAGTTCTCCTTTACAAATGTTCCACGTCAAGGTAACAGACATACAAAGGTTATACATGAGTTATAGAACAGTAGCTATACCATTCCTGATGAATAAATTTTTACAGAAAAGCAGTTATACACAATTACTAATATACTAACATATTATTTGCCAACAGATTAGGCCTTACCGTCTATCGAGTCTGCTCGAACCTCAGATCCCTAGTTGGGTGCCTAGGCCCTCCCCCCCTTGTGTTCCAGAAACCCCTATCATCCATCCCCACTCCCCTGGGACAGGCCATCATCTGATACATCCACTTTCTGTGTCTGTCCCACCATCTCTTGAAGCCCTCCACTGTGGATCTCTGAATTGTAGAGGATTACATTAAGGTAGATACATTAAAATACAGAAAAGCAAAATCTCAAGGCAGTTCCAGTGGAGTACAGTCAATGAGCATTCTTAGATGACAGCATGTCAAAGTTATAAAGCAGGGAGTATTAGTAAAACAGGCACAATGCCAGTTTCACTATGAGCAGTTCCATTTGCAATGAGTAGATAGTGATGCCCACAGAGATCTTTTAAATTTGGGTAAAATTAGAGAAACTGAGCAGAAAGTCTGACAGTTCATTCAGCCAACTAGCAGCACATACTGCAATGGAGCACTGATATAATTTAGCTTTCTGGAAGGTCAGTTCTATGGCATTCCTTGACATGTTCCTAATGTTGCACTGGTTATCAACAAAGTGGAAGCAGATTTTTAGCTCCGGGGGAGGGGTTGGGGGGGTTAAACCAAGCAATGCCTTTTTTGCTAGCAGGCAGGTTTGGTACTTGATTTTGCTGGGGAAAGGTAACCAGCAAGTTAGGGTGTACAAAAAGTAGCTGTGTGTGTGCTTTTCATCACCTGTTGCCAAATAACAGGCTTGTTGCTGACTTCCTTAAATCTGCTTAGCACAGAATAGCAAGCTGCAGAGCAGACAGGCACAATAAGCCTATATTCTATGAGAGACAGGACTGATCTTGACACAGTGAGGTGTCTGGCATCAGCAGTAAGGTTGGTACAACTTCTACACAAGGATCCCCATCTACTGTTAAATGTGAGAACCAAGTTGTCCACATGCAGGGCAAAGAATAGGGTATCATCAAGAATTACCCCATTGTATTGAAAGATTTCCACCTGATAAAGTGTTTGGCCCTTCAAATTAAGGATTTCAAGTGGGGAATCCTTTTTAAGGCTGCATGGTAGAGCTATCCTGACATAGTGTGATTATGTCAGTAGAGAAAGGGAGCTCTGGAATGTATGGAATGTTTAAGCAATAAGCCATGAGGGGTGTGGGTTATCGCCGGGATTTACCACTGCTGAAGTGGTTAGCCCACGAGATGCAACCAAGTGAGTAAATCCTCGCCAGCCGTGGTAAATCCCCTGATAACCCACATCCTCTGAGTGGGTTATTGCGATTATACCAAGGTTCATTTTTTTACTATAATAAAATACAACTTTCATATAGGTTGCTTTGTTTGTTTATTTTTATTGTATTTATTCCTGGGCTGCAGGTGATTAGGATGTAGATGATCTTTTGTAGCATTATTATTTGTTCATCAGCCAATGGTTATCAGAGGATTTACACCGGTGGTAAACTGCCAGTCTGATCATTTCATTGGCTGTTCACTTATGTCTATGATATAATTCCTAATGCAGCACAGCCTGGATGCTTCCATGGACTGGAGTTGAATAACAACTCACCACTGTCCTGTCCCCCCCCCCATGCACTATTTTCTTCTTGAAGAAAATAAAGTTTAACCCTTAGGCTGCTGTCACTGACAGAATTGGAAGGTATAGGAATTCTGGACTGTTATATTGGTCCATGGCACCACAAGGTTTAATACAGTTCAAGGTTCACAGTGTATAAGGAATGTGCTGGGCAATCAGGTAAAGGCTTCAGTTTTAACTCATTGAGACATGTTAGGAACATGCTTAGGGATTAGATAAAGGTGTCAGCTTAAACTTCTTGAGACATTTAAAAGCCTATGATGTTTATGATTTTATTTTTTCTACTGTTAGGGTGGAAATGTGGGACTTTTATATCACAGTAATACAAGTACAACTAATAAACAAATTAACTCTATATCTCTTCCCCAGTATTAATCACTGTACAGAATTTGTGGTCAAGGTGTTGGTACTAAACCAACATCGTTGTTGACTGTGCTCCAAATTGTATATCGGGGGTATTGTACTTCACACTGCAAGTAGATGCAGGATTCCACTGAAAATGAGATGTTGCAATTAATTTGATCTGTCCTGTGTACATAAATTGTAAACAACATTAGGATGCTTTCTATGATGTCAGCACCTTGCCAGCTCCATACTCCCATTCTGACATCACAAATCCCCATCTTCTACTGAAATGACACATTGTATAAATAACTATCTGTATTCAGCAAATACAAGATTCCTCTGAAAACAAGCTACTGCATTGAATCTGGTCTCTATTGGGAAAATACATTGTAACGATAGGTATAATTAGGACCTCACTGAAAACGAGATACTGTATGTTAACTGACCTATCCTGGGTAACTACATTGTATTAATGTAGAAAAGCAGGACCCCTGTAAAATGAGATTTTAAATTTTAGCTGTGCTAACTCTACTAAATACATTGTTAACACATGTAAAAGAAGTACCCTACTAAAAAGGAAATATTGCAGCTCAGTGGTCCTATCCTGCTAGCCACACTCATACCCTGTGTGTCTGCACAACTGTTGTAACAGCTGTGTGTGTGTGTGTGTGTGTGTGTGTGTGTGTGTGTGCGTGTGTGTGTATTTTCAAGGGGGGTGTATGTCCCAAACCAACAACACTGTTCACTGCAATACCTTGATGTTTACAGTTTTGTTTTTTCTACTATTATTGTGGTATAAATGTGAGACTTTTACATCATAATAATTTCATTTAATTTCATTTTTATTTTATTTTATACTGAAAAGGCCTGTGGGCAAATTGCCCATTTTCACAGGCATCCAGTTCCATACATAAAAACATTACTAACAACAGTTAAATACAATACAAAACAATTATGCAAAAAGCAAAAAATTTAAGAAACACAATAAGCTCAATAAAAACACTTGCAAGTAGTATTAGTTAACAAATAACTTCTGAGGGATTTCTTAAATGCTGTCAAATTTGAGCTACTGACAATGGGGCTTAGCAACTTATACAATTTAGTAGCTGTGAAATTTAATGAGTTCTGAGTAAATGAAGTATGAAAAAAAGGAACTTAAAATGAATTTTTACTCTGGATTTTTGTCTGCATGGAACTATTATTTTTAGGGAACAATTGAACAATATAATCTGGTAGTAAACCCAGCTGAATCTTGTGCAAAACAGTAGACACCAAAAATGAAAAGTTTCAAACAATGGCAAACACTCAAATGAATTATATAGATTACAATGGTGTATCTGTCTAGGTAATCAATGGCAAAATGAAGAATGTTGTTAAATGTAGTTTGAAGTTTAGAGAGCATTTTTCCAGTTGAATATGAATATATTATTGAAACATAACCTATACTCCATAGTAACAGACTATGGGTAAGAATTGACCTAGTTTCTAAAGTAAGATTGTTCTTAATGCAATATAATTTATTTATTTATTTTATTTATTTAAAGGTTGATAACTGGGACAGGCACACTGATCTGGGGCTCATTTCCAGGTGTGATATGGGGAAATGGGATACAGGAGAATAAATATCAACCACATCATATAAGCAGTTGAATACAGTAGAGACGTCACTATAACAGATAGCAGTAGCAAGGACTAATGCAATACTATAATACTAAGTTTGACCTGTATACAATGAGGATCTAAATGTGGGTGAATCAATACAGCTATACAGTTATGTACAAAGCAGCTGGACTAGACAGAAACAGCTATAGTATTATGCTCAGGGGAAGGGGGAGGCAGGTGTAGGCTGCTTGAGGGATGGAAATGAGGGGAGTCTTGAAGGCTAGGGGTAGTTGGTTCCAGAGTCAGAGGAGACAGGATGAGAAGGCAGGGAGGCCTGAAGAGGACCACCTATGAGAGATGGAGAAGGTGTGAGGGTGAAAGGAGCACAGGGAGTAGGAATGTAATGGTGTAGTAGTGAGGATGGAGATGAAGTTAGGGTGAAGGGGGTCGAACCAGTACTTGGCAATGAAGATTAAGGAGTGGCTGTGTCTTCTGTGTGAGAGGGAGGGAAGGTTTAAGGAGAAGAGGAGAGAACAATGATGAGTCCAAAGTGGGGAGCTGGTAGCAAAGTGGCAGAAGGAGTGGAGGAGGGTATTTCAGTGGTAGAGGGTGGTGGTGGGGGCTGAAGCATAGATAACATCACCATAATCAAATAGGGGGAGGATGGTCTTGGAGAGCAGGATGTGGCGGAGGTAAAGGGGTGGTGCAATCCTGATTCTGATAGAGTACTCCAAGTTTACGGTGAAGTTTTGCACATATGTAGTCAATATGGATGGAATAGTCAAGGTGCTGATCGAGCCAGAGGCCCAGGTATTTATAGGAGGTTACAGAGTCAAGGATGGATCCATCCAAGGGTGTGAAGGAGGGATGGAGGTGCAGTTTAGGCAGCTTGTTGGGGGGTCCTGAAAACCATGGAGACAGTTTTCTTGGTGTTGACTTTTAGAGTTGCCCTGAAACCAATGGAGAGTATGGGTGAATTTTGATTGGAGGTTAGGGTGGACGGAGTCGGGGGTAGGAATGGAGGTGTATAGGATTGTGTTGTCTGTGTAGAAGTGGATACTGGAGTGTTGGTAGACAGTTGGAATGTCATTGATAAATAATGAAAAAAGAACTAAACAAAGAATAGATCCTTGGGGTACTCCAGAGAAGATGGGGAGGGAAAGCAATACAGAGTTGCCTACCGGGACTGACTGCATCCTACCGAAAGACCCAATCTTTTGTGAAGTCTGCCAAATAAATCAGTACTGTGTTAAGTAAGATGATGGCTAAGGATTAAGCCTAACTATTTAAACACTAAAACCTGTTCAGTAGACTTCCCAGTATTATCAAAAAGCAATAATTCTATATTCAACACTTTCCTAGGACTAGAGAAGACCATTAACTTTTTTTTGAAGAATTTAGAACCAATTTATGAAAATTTAATCAATTATGTAACAGACTAAAAACACGTTGCAAAGTTTGCTGAATATCTGAGATATTATGCCCTGAATAAAATAAAACCACATCATCTGCATACAAAATTAATTCAGTATTACTAAAGAGATCCGGTAAAGAATTTACTAAAAAGGAAAATAGAAAATGATACAAGTTCAAAACTATTTAATTGTTCTTTGGTCAGTTCCATAACTTAGTAATTGGTAACTTATTTGTGTCAATTTATTATTAGGCATAATTGTCCTGTTTATTTTTGTTATACTTATTCCATTCCTATGTATTTTATGTTCTCAGTTTTTGTTTCAGTTATCTTTTTGCCTTTTCCCTCCACCTTCACCCAGGCTGAATTTGACCAGATCTTTTCCTATATAATGTTAAAGATTTCACTAGACAGGTAAGTGCAGACTCAGAAGCCTAAACAAGACAAGAGATCTCATAGTCTTGCGTAATCTGTTAATATTGGTTAAACCCCTTCCCCAAATGTGTTTTCATTCCACTTTAGGGAATAAACTCATTAGTATGCAAAACAACAGAGCCAAGGAATGTAGAAATCTGAGTGCATGTTTGATGGTGCTATGAGAAAGTATCACTATTACCATATCTTCTGTTTAGAAAATCTGATTGTATAATGCTGATGAAATTATACAACATAAAAACAGTTTATTTTAAAAATGCAAATAGTTATAATACTTTGCTTTAAAAATGCTATTGCCAAACATATTAGAATTATTAAACCTCTATATATTTGTTTCAGTTCTTGCAAAACTGTTATTAAAAATCTCTCTAGAAGCTCAAAACATTACTCCTCAGTATGTAACAAGATGATACTTACATTCTTATGGCCCTATTCATTACCCAGTCTGGCATACACATTGCCAGCAAATGCTGCTCATTACAGGTGGTGCTGCACAGCATGCTTAGCAGACTCATGATATGTATTATACATAACAGCCCTTTATGTCCTAAAGAGCTCCTGCAAGAGGTTTAGGGGTGACCAGAGAAGTGGAGCAGTGACAGAGACTGGGCTTCTAATTTGAAGCTTGGTCCTGATAGAGAATGGGTACAATGCAGCACACTTTCAGGGGATTATGGGATATGGCAGTCTGTAGAAGGAATTGCTACATTTTATGCCATTGTGAAAAACAATAAACATTAAACAAAGTGCCATTGATTGCAAGCTTTGTGCTCTCAGCCATCCATATCAAAGGAGAAGACTAGGCTTTGTCAAGCATTTTGGAAGGAAGCAGCCCTGGCCCTAATTAACATGGCAGCCTAGGGTACATAAAGATTTATGGTAAGATCTCCCTGACACATGGTCTGAACCCTTACTTCCTAATGCCAGTCTCAGTGTCCCTTGTAAATGACATGGATTGTGCCTGCACCCCCAACACATTCCCAGTATACATAGACTGATCATTCCTATAACTATGAATGGTGGGGATCAAGTGGAGGGTAGCAAGCAAGGTCACTGGAGGGAGACTGTGAATGTCATAGAAACATAGAAGTTCTTGGAAGATAAGGACCTCCTGGCCCATCTAGTGTGCCTATTGTCCTTAACTACAGTGACACCGCAGACCCTACTCGGTCTCCGGTCTTTACCCTCCTTACTTCTAAGATCCATTTATGTCTATCCCATGCATTCTTGAATCCTGTAACCATTACTACCCCCACCATCTCTGCTGGGAAGCTGTTGCATGCATCCACCACCCTGTCCCTGAAGAAGTATTTCCTCACCTTTCCTCTGATCCTCCCTTTCCATCTTTATAGTGTGACCCCTTGTCCTTGAGCATCATTTTCTTTGGAAAATGCTACCCTCATGTACCTTGCTTATACCTGTGAGATACTCGGAGGTTTCTATCATATTCCCCCTTTCCCTACTTTCAAGTTCATAACTATTTCATTGTTCTTTGGTTAGTTCCATAACTTATTACTTGGTAACTTATTCTTGTCAATTTATTCTTAGGCACAACATAATTGTCCTGTTTATTTTTGTTATACTTATTCCATTCCTACGTATTTTATGTTCTCAGTTTTTGTATCTGTTATCTTTTTCCGTTTCTGCTTTCTCTTCCCCCAGGACACATCTGACCTGAGCTTTTTCTATATAATGTTGAAGATTTCACTAGACAGGTAAGTGCAGACTCAGGAGCCTAAACAAAACAAGAGGCCTCATAGTCTTACTTAATCAGTTAATATTGGTTAAACCCCTTCCTCAACTGTGTTTTAATTCCACTTTAAGGAATAAACTCATTAGTATGCAAAACAACAGAGCCAAGGAATGTAGAAATCTGAGTACTTGTTTGATGGTACTATGAGAAGGTATCGCTGGTACCATATCTTCTGTTTAAAAAATCTGATTGTATAATGCTGATGAAATAATATAACATAAAAACAATTTATTTAAAAAATGCAAGTAGTTATAACACTTTGCTTGAAAAACACTATTGCCAAACATTCTAGAATTAACAAACCTCTACATATTTGCTTCAGTTCCTGCATAATGATTGCTAAAAATCCTTATAGAAGCTCAAAGCATTACTCCTCAGTATGTAACAAAAGGAGACTAACATTCTTTTGGCCCTAGTCATTACCCAATCTGGCATACACATTGCCAGCATATGCAGCTCTTTACAGGTGGTGCTGCACAGCATGCTTAGCAGACTCATGGTATGTATTATATATAACAGCCCTTTATGTTCTAAAGAGCTCCTGCAAGAGGTTAAGGGTCACCAGAGAAATGGAGCAGTGACAGAGAGTGGGCTTTTAATTGGGAGCTTGGTCCTGATAGAGAAAGGGTACAATGCAGCACATTTTCTCGTGATTATGGGATATGGCAGTCTGTAGAAGGAACTGCTATATGCCATTGTGAAAACAGTATACATTAAAAATTGATTGCAAGCCCTGTGCTCTCAGACACCTATGTCAAAGGAGAAGACTAGGCATAGTCAAGCATTTTGGAAGGAAGATGCCCTGGCCCTAATTAACATGGCAGCATGGGGTGCATAAAGATTTATGGTAAGATCTCCCTGACACATAGTCTGAACCCCTACTTACTAATGTCAATCTCAGTGTCCCTTATAAATGGCATTGATAGTGCCTGCACCCTCAACACATCCCCAGTATACACAGGCTGATCATTTCCATATCTGTGAATGGTTGGGATCAAGTGGAGGGTAGCAAGAAAGGTCACTGGAGGGAGATTGTGAATATCATAGGACCAAAGAAACATAGAAGTTGTCAGCAGATGCGGATCTCCTGGCCCTTGTAGTCTGACCTATTTTCCCTACTTACAGGCACACTGCAGACTCTACTCGGTCACCAGTCTTCACCCCTCCTTACTTCTAAGATCCATTTGTGTCTATCCCATGCATTCTTGAATCTCAAAACCATTACTGCCCACACAATCTCTGCTGGGAGGCTATTCCATGCATCCACTACCCTCTCCATGAAGAAGTATGTCCTCACATTTCCTCTGAGCATCCCCCTTCCATCTTCATAGTGTGACCACTTGTCCTTGAGCTTCTTTTTTTTTTGGAAAGTGCTACCTTCCTGTACCTTGTTTTTTCCTGTGAGGTACTTGAATGTTTCTATAATATCCCCCCTTTCCTCCAGGGAGTTAATATTTAATTCTTTAAGCCTTTCCTCATAGGGTTTTTGAGGTAGGCCATGTACCATTTTGGTTGTCCTCTTTTGTCTGCCTCCACCCTAGCTATATCCTTTCAGAGATGTGGCCATCAGAACTGGACACAGTACTGGAGGTTTGGTCTATCCAGTGGTCTATGCAGGGGAATTATTACCTCCCTCTTTCTGCTGGACATTCCCCTGCCTATGCATCCAAGCACACAGCTAGCCTTTCCCACTGCCTTGTCACACTATTTAGCCACCTTCAGGTCATCAGAAATGATTACCCCCTGGTCCCTTTCCTGCTTTTTTGACTGTTAATACCTCTCCTCCAAGTTGATATGTTGCTCCCAGGTTATTGTGCTCCACGTGCATAATCTTGCACTTTTTAGCATTAAAACCCAGCTGCCAAACTCGTGACCATTCCTTTAGCTTTTTTAGATCATCCCTTATTCTTTCCACCCCCCTGGTTTGTCCACTTTATTGCAGAGTTTTGTGTCATGTGAAAATAGGCATACTTTCCCTTCCAGTCCTTCTGTAATGTCGCTAATAAAGACATTGAAGAGGTCCGGGCCTTGTACTGAGCCTTGTTGCATCCCACTGGTCACTTTGCCTACTCCAGAGTGGATGCCATTTACCACTACCCTCTGACTCCTATTGCCCAGCCAACTCTCTACTCATTTTACTTCTTTAGGACCTACACCTAGGCTTCACAGCTAGATTATCAGTCTTCTATGTGGAACAGTGTAGAAGGCCTTGATGAAATTCAGGTAGGCCAAGTCCACCACTGCTCGCTGATCCACTTCCTTAGTTACCCAGTCAAAGAACTTGATCAGGTTTGTCTGGCAAGACTCCCAGATGAAACCATATTGCTTTTAATCTTGAAGACTACTGGTAGCAAGGTACAGTATCCCTAATCTTTTCTTTAATAGTGGTTCCATTACCTTGCCCAGGACTGATGTCTGGCTGACAGGCCTGGAATTACCTGCCTCCTTCCTATTTCAACTTTTGTGGACTGGGACTACATCTTCCCTCCTCCAGTCTCCCAGCACCTCTCCTGTTTCTAATGTCAGGTTGAACAGGGCTGTCAGAGTTGCAGCCAGCTCCTCTTTGAGTTCCCCTTATTAACCTGCAGTGCACCCCATCTGGTCCCATTGCCTTGTCAACTTTCAACATTGTTAGTTCCTTAAGGACACCCTCCTCTGTAAAAAAAAAAAGACTTGTGTCCACCTCCTGTCCCTTAATGCCCTTATCCTTTATCATTGGCCTGTTACCTGCCACCTCCTCCGTAAATACTGAAAACAAGTATTTGTTCAATTTGTCTACTTTTTGGTGGTCCTTTTCCACACAACCCACTCCTTCCCCTTTCAACCTTACTATCCTCCCTTTGTCTTTCTTTTTTTCACTTATGTATCTAAAAAATGTTTTATTCCATTCTTTCGCTGATTGGCAATCTTTTCCTCTCTTTGCGCTTTTGCACTCTTAGCTACCTTTCCTGCCTCCTTTTTTTTCCTGGTAACTCTCCTTATCCACCTCCTTCTAAACGTCTTTTTTTTTTTGCTCTTACTTTTTCCACTACCTTTTTAGAGAGCCATAGTGGTCTCTTTTTTCCTCTTGCCTTTGCTAACCCACCTGACAGAGATTTGTAGCTTTTTCAATGCCCTCATTTATTTTTGCCCACTGTTCTTCGACTCCCCTCAGTTATACTATTCCAGCTAGGGTGTCCCTGATGCTTCTCCCATTTTCTTAAAATCGGCCCACCTGAAGTCCAGCACCCTCATCCTGGTGTGATTTGATTCTGACCCAGTTCGTATGGGTCAGGACCAGGTCCAGTAATGCTCCCTCATGAGTGGGTTCCATAAACAGTTGCCTGAGGTACACCCCTTTCAGGAAGTACAGAATGTCCCTACTCCTGGTTATTGCCACAGCGGGGAGGCTCCAATTCATGTCTGGTAGACTGAAGTCTCCTACTAGCAATACCTCACCCTTGTGAGCCATCCTTTGGATTGCTTCCATCATTACTTTATCCACCTCCTCCCCCTGTGCTGGAGGTCTGTAGATCACTCTTGTTAGAACAACACCCCTTTCCTTCTCTCCAGAGTGACCCACAGTACTGCCTCTCATCCCTGTTCCCCCTGTATTTCTGTGGCTTTTATGTTGTTCCTTACATAAAGAGCCACTCCTCCCCATTTTCTACCTACCCTTTCTTTCCTTAACAGAGTACATCCAGGTATGGCTGCTTCCCAGTCTTGGTTTTCATTGCAACAGGTCTCTGTGATGGCGACTAAGTCTAGGTCCGCTTCTGTTATGGTAGCCTCTAGGTCTGCAATCTTGTTGCTCAGACTTTGAGCATTTGCACACATAGCTGTCCTGATTGTGTTTTCAGCCCCCTCCTTTTTATGTTGATTGCATGCAGCGCAAGAAACATATCAGCACAGCTTGCTGAGAAGCAGGCTGTGGAGACACGGCGCTGTTGTGGCCAAAGCCCCCACAGCCTGCAAAGGCTTGTCCCACTTCCCCAATGCTGTTGCAGGCTTCTGGTGACACAAGTTTGGAACGTTTGCACCAACTTGTGACAAATTAGCTGCTGCAATCAGGAGCTGCCTTGTCATTGCAGCATAAGCCATCCACTGCAATGAGGGAGTGACCCGTCATTGCCGGGCGGATCTAGCAAGCCTGATATTTATTGTTTGTGAACATGGTGGCGGGTTGCCACCCTGTTCACAAACAATATAACCCTCCCAATGTTTGTCTGCCGACGGGTTGCCCAATCTCCGTCAGGAAAAAGGAATCCCCCCCCCTTTGTTGTTTGCCTGCGGGGTGCCCAATCCCTGTTGGCAGAAAGGATTTCCCCCTTTGTTATTTGCCAACGGGGTGCCCAATCCTCATCGGCAGAAAGGAATCCCCCCTTTTGTTTGCCAATGGGGGTGCCCAATCCCCGTCAGCAGAAAGGAATCCCTGCTTTTGTTGTTTGCTGACGGGGGTACCCAATCCCCCATCAGCTACAGCACCCCCCCAAAAGCGAGACTCCGGTGGCATGCTGGAAGCCCACCCCAGTGTGCCAAATGCCTCTGTGAAGTGCAAAACCGTCCCACATTGTCTTTTTTTTTTTACCTGGAAAGAAAAACGGTCCTCGTGGTCTCCCCAGACCCCTCCCACAACCCGCGCCACCCACTGCACACCCTGCCTCCCCACACCAACTCATATACTTACCTCCGAGTCCAGCGGGACAATCTTCGTGGACCGGAATATGTTTGCACTCTTCAAAGGTGACCACGAACTGAGGAAATGCCGGTAAGCTGTATAATGGAGTAAATAGGTGTTTTTCAACTTTGCTGCATATCTCAGGCATTATTTGGAATTTTTTCACCAAATTTTCAACACAGGGTTTTTGGGACCCCTCCTCATGAATGCTTCAACTGTCATGGCGTTAATCAGCCCCAAAAGGTGATTTCACGGTCACTGCATGGAATCACCTTTGGGGGCTGATTAATGAAATGACAGTGCCAGTGTTCATGAGGTGGGCTCTCAAAAAGCCTATGTTGCAAATTTGGTGGCAAAAATCCCAAAAATGACTGTTTTGTGAGCATGCACTGCGTAGTTGCTATGCACACTTGTAACTTCATGAATTTGCAGTATTTTGACACCAGATTTTCAACATTGGCATTTTGTGACACCTGCTTGTGAACAGTACAGCTGTCATTGTTCTCATCCTGGCAGAAATGTGTTTTCGCACTTCCAGTGCAGAATAGCGCAGTCGCTGTGGGAAATCAGTGTTTGGGACAGATTAAGAAAATGACAGTGACACTGTTCATGAGTAGAGGTCCTGAAATGGCTATGTTGAAAATTTGGTAATGATACTCCATAAAATGACTGTGTTACGAGTGTGCGTTGCACACTTTCCACACACCCTTGTAACTTTGCAGATTCATAATATTGTCATGCCACATTTTCAACAATGGCAATTTTTCACACCTCCTTATGAGCAGTACAGCTGTCATTTTTTACATCTTGAGTGAAATGTGGTTTCACAGTTGCGGCACAGAATAATGCGGTCACTGTGGGAAATCAGTGTTCGGGACAGATTAAGAAAATGATAGTGGCACTGTTCATGAGCAGAGGTCCTAAAATCCCTATGTTGGAAATTTGGTGTCAAAACTCCATAACATGACTGCGTTACAAGCGTGCATTCAACTGTTTCCACACATCCTTGTAACTTTGCAAATTTGTAATATTTTCATGCCACATTTTCAACAGTGGCATTCTTTCACACCTCCTTATGAACAGTACAGCTGTCATTTCTCACATCCTGGCTAAAATATGTTTTTGCACTCCTGACAGAGAATAGCACGGTCACTGTGGGACATCAGTCTTTGGGACAGATTAAGATGGAACAAGTGAGAGGGGGGAGTGACCGAGCTCAACTGAGCTCTGTCTGGACTGCTCCAGGTTTGTTTGTGGGCAGAAAAAGGCCCCAATGCAAGAGGCCAGTACAAAAGGGCAGCCTGCAGCACTGGGAGAAACAGAACGAGAGAGTGAGTGAGGGAGGAGGAGTGAGCGAACTCACCAGAGCACTGTCAGGACTGCTGCGGATTTCTTTGTGGGCAGATAAAGGCGTTAATTCAGGCAGGGGCCCAGTAGAAAAGGCCAGCCTGCAGCAGTGGGAGAAACAGTATGAGTGAGTGAGACAGGGGGACTGAGTGAGCTCAATGGAGCTCTATCAGGACTGCTGTGGATTTCTTTGTTGGCAAAAAAAGGCACCAATGCAGGCAGGAGCACCATACAAAAGGGCCGCTTGCAGAACCAGGAGAAACAGAAAAAGCACGTGACAGAGGGAGACTGAGCGACCTCAATGGAGCTTTGTCGGTACAGCTGCGGATTTATTTGTAGACAGGCAAAGGTGCCAATGCAGCCAGCAGCCCCATACACAAGCGCAACCTGAAGCACCAAGAGAAACAGAATGAGTGAGTGACAGAGCGGTAGTGAGCAAGCTCAAGCGGAGCTCTATTGTGATTGCTGCAGATTTCTTTGTGGGCAGAAAATGTGGCAATGCAGGCAGGAGCCCAGTACAAAAGGCCAGCTTGCAGTGTGGGCAGAAACGGAATGAGTGAGTGAGACAGGGGGAGTGAGTGAGCTCAATGGAGCTGTGTTCAGACTGCTTCAGATTTCTTTCTGGCCTGAACAAGCCACCGATGCAGGCAGGAGCCCAGTACAAAAGGGCAGCCTGCAAAGGTAGGAGACACAGAATGAGCAAGTGAGGTTGGGGGAGTGAGTGAGCTCAACGGAGCTCTGTTGGGACTGCTGCAGATTTGTTTGTGGGCAGAAAAAGGCAGCAATGCATGCAGGGGCCCAGTACAAAATGGCAGCCTGCAGTGGCAGGAAAATCAGAATGAGCGAGAGTGAGAGAGGGGGAGTGAGTGAGCTCAACGGAGCTGTATTGTTACTGCTGCAAATGGCGGTAATGCAGGCAGGAGCACAATAGAAAAGGGCAGCCTGCAACACCACCAGAAATGGAATGAGCGAGTGAGAGAAGGGGACTGAGCGAGCTCAACGGAGCATTGTCAGGACTGCTGCAGATTTCTTTGTGGGCAGAAAAAGGCACCAACAGAGCCAGGAGCCCAGTATAAAAGAGCAGGCCGCAGCTCCAGGAGAAACAGAATGAGTGAGTGACACAGGGGGAGTGAACGCCCTCAACGGAGCTCTGTTGGGACAGCTGTGGATTTCTTTGTGGGCAGAAAAAGGTGCCAACACAGGCAGGAGCCCAGTACAAAAGGGCAACCTGCAGCACCTGCAGAAAGGGAATGAGTGAGTGAGAGAGGGAGACTCAGCAGGCTCAACAGACCTGTGTTGGGACTGCTGCAGGTTTTTTTGTGGGCAGAAAAAGCCACCAACAGAGGCAGGTGTTCAGTACAAAAGGGCAGCCTGCAGTGCCAGGAGAAACAGAATGAGTGAGTGAGAGGGGGGCAGGGAGCCACCTCAACACAGCTGTGTCGGGACAGCTGCAGATTTCTTAGTGGGCAGAACAAGGTGCCAATGCAGGCAGGAGCCCAGTACAAACCAGCTTCCTGCAGCAGCGGGAGAAACAGACTGAGTGAGTGACAGGGGCAGTGAGTGAGCTCAACACACCAGCTCAATCAACATTCGGCATTGACAAATGCTTGTTCCCTTTTGCTCTCCATTATTTCACCCACTATATTTTTTAGTTTTATTCATTTCTTCTACCCCCTGAATTTCATTTTTATTTGTTTCCTTTTGGAGTTTTACTCCCTCAGAATTCTTGTTGTTGACCTTATGAGCTTGTGAGGAGGGCAGTTTTTGTCTTCCTGCCTTCTTCCACTTATTCCTTGGCTAGATAAAATGCTTGCTAATGTAGCATTTAAACTGTTCACTAAGGACTACTGTCCCCCCCCCCAAGTTGGATGCAGGTCCTTGCCCTTGTAGAGGCCTTTATCCCTTTGGGGGGGACCCAGCCCCCAATGAAGCTAAATCCCTCCTCTCTGCACCATTCTCTCAACCATGTATTGAAGTCCCTGGTGCAGACTTTCTCAACCTCCTCCTTGTTGTAGACAGACAGTACTTCCAAGAAGGTCACAGAGCGTGTTACCTGCCTAAGACACCTCTCCAACTCTCTAAACTCCTCCTGCACTATTCCTATCCATGCTTCATCTCTAACCAGGTCATTTGTCCCCAGATGGACAATGACATCCAGCTCCACCTTCCTTGCTTCTGCCCTAGCGATCATCCGGATCTGCTCTCCATCCCTCTGAGCCGTGCCTCTGAGTAGGCACTTAACCTTTCCCTACACCTCACTACCTGTCCCCAAACCTATTCCCCTGATGATGGAGTACCCCACCATGATTTGCTTCTTCCTCCTCTGGGGTCCTCTGCCGTCCACCCTTGGGGCTCCATTATGGATGGCCCGCTCATCCTCCTTGGTCACTACTTCTGGTGTCACTGTGGAATCTTCCCGCTCCACCAAAATGATGTAGAAGTTCAGTAGTTACACCGAATGGGGATGTGCCTCTGTCCCACCACCCTCACCCTCCTTGAACCCACTGTGGTTCATCCATTCCTTCTGCTAGGCAACCTTCAAGTTAGCAGCAGCAGACTTGATGGCCCATGGGTGGGGGAGGAGGATCTCTGAATCCTAACCAACTTGGCCTGGAAACTAGCAACTTCTACCCTCAGCTCAGAGAGGTGCCTACAGATGGGACAACACTGCAGTATCCAGAAGGTCCTCTTGAAGACTGCTGTCCCAGAGCCACTGCATCACACCACTCCCAGCATCTTCTGCTTCTTCACTATGCTACTATGCTTTTTCCTTCTACTCTCCAGCTAGATTTCGAAAATGTACAATGCTGGCTAAGTGAGCATCAGCTCTTCCTAAACTCAAAGAAAACAGTCTCCATGACTTTCAGTACTAGGCAGAGGTTGGCAAGGCTCCAGTCCTTACCCACCTTTTACACCATTGATGAGACTGTATTAGAAGACACCTCTCCCTTCCGCTACCTCAAAGTTTGGCTGGATAGGAACCTAAACTTCTCCATCCACATTGATGACTTCTAAAGAAACTCCGGCCTAAGCTAGGGGCCATCTATCGTAATGGGGTAGTATCCCTCGTCCGTCGAGGGGCGAACTGATACATAAAATGATACTGTCAACTTTTGACTATTGCGATGTTGTATATGGAACTTCCCCTCAATCCTCCTTATCCAAGCTTGAACCTCTTTTTAACTCCTTCTGCCAGTTTGCCCAGGATGCCCCTGCTCTGACACATCACTGCACTCTCTACCGCTCTCTAACTTTTCCCTCACTTATTGACAGGAGAATATTGCATGCGGCAAAGTTTATCTCTAAATTCTGGCTAGGCTCATTCACCTCTTACCTGTCCACCTCCTTATCTGCCCCTGACCCCACCAAATATACCCTCTGATCTGATGCCTCTCTCTCACTGAACATACCCTACAGACATACTACATCTGGACAAATGGCATTCTCCCATCACCTACCTAAGCTCTGGAACCAACTACCGTCCCAAATCTGCCACTCCTCATCAGCCCACTCTCTCTGTCTCTCTCTACATTCCTAGCAAACTACCTAGTGATGAATTGCAACTGTCTCTAACCCCAAGGGGCCTTGCCTAGCTGCTGTTCTATACCTCCTCCTTCCTCCAGCTGGGCCAAGCATCTGCTCCCTATCCCAAACCCCTCTTGCAACCCTAGCACTTCTGCAACTTAGCACTTCTATCTCCCCTACTGTTCCACCCAAGTACCTTTTGACTATACCCCCATCAGCCACTCACAAATGTAGCTTAATCTAGAAATGTTATTAGCTATTGTTGGTTGTTAACTGTACAGTCTGTCTATATGCTGCTAAGATATATGTAACCTGTTGTACTACTATTGTTCCCACTCCCCTTCCCCCGGAACGTACCGTGAGACGAGCATTGTTGCTCAGTGTAACTTTCCTGGTGAAACATTTCAATAAATAAATAAATAAACTAAAAATTCCTTGCTTTGCTCTTTAAAACATCTTTTTTTTATTTTTTTCCCCTTACCCTATGTAGGGTGTCACACCTCCTCCCACTTTTTCATGTTTTAAAATGCTTGCATTCCCCTACTCTATATAGGGTGTTACGTGTACTCTCAAGTACCATGCCTTTTAAGGACTCTTGTGTTCCCTTTCTTCACTTTTAAATGTGTGTTTTGGCTGTAGTTGGAAGAGTAGACTTACTACAATTAACAGTACATCCTCCAGTTTCTACTGTTTTCCTGCACCTGGCTTACTCCTTCACTCATCTGGGGTCTGATGGACAGGGTCCCTGGATTCTGGCTGTCTCCTTGGCTGACTCTGGGGTGGACTCCACCTGTCGCTGTCCTTGGCATGGGTCCTTAGTGTGAGGCCACAAGTGGAGGGCCACTTGGAGGCCTAGTCCACTTATAGTACCTGGAGTCCTCCTTGTTCCTGGTGGTGCTGTCCTCTGATTGGTACCCCTGAGGGCTGGAGGTACAGTCTCAATGCTGATTGGCTCCTGCCTTGAGCCTTAATTGGAGCTTCAAGCTCTGCTTGTTTTCAGTAGTCTGTTTCCTTCCTGCCACTCCTTCTGCATCCACCAAGCAGAGGGGTCCTGCAGAAGTGTATGGGACCTCCCTGGTGGTGTTCTGAGTGGTACTTGCTAGTTTGAGGACCAGAAGACTACATAATTCCTGCCTTCTTGGTTCCTGATGGTGCTGTCCTCCGACTGGTGTCCCTCAGAGCTGGAGGTGTGGTCTCAGTGCTGACTGACTCCTGCCTGGAGCATTTGTTGGAGCTCATGTGACTTTGAGTTTGAGCACTGACTGATGAGAGGGATATTTAATAACAAATGCACATAAGTAGACTAGAATTGTCAATACTTTTTTTGTGAAGAAATCACTGGTGCCAGTGACTCTTTTCACCTTCCCCCAGCCATTAACATAGTCATTTGTATCCAAGTGCACCCTTTCCCTAACACAGTCCAAGTGCCAAGCAGTCCTTGGTGTTCACCAACACTGCCATCCTGCACCATCCTGCCATGCCAAGACATACCTGGTATGACATGGCACCTCCCTAACCCCTCCCAATACCAAGCAGCCCCAGGCCTCCTGTAACACCCCCTCCCTCACCCTGCCCAATGCTAAGCATTCCCTTTTGTCCAGAGGTACTTGATCCCATAATTTCATCCCTGTACCAAGTTCTCTTACCTCATCTCCATGCTAAACAGTTCCAGTCTTCCAGTGCCTCACCTCTCCCTTACCCATACCATGCTCAGGTGTCCCTGGTATCCAGTGGCACCACCTAACAAGCCCTTTTCCATGCAGCTGCTGGTGTTCAGTGGCCCAAACTGCCATATTCAGATGAAGACTGGCACAAGCCTTCCAATCACCTCCTTGGTCAACCACCAACTGAACTTGTTATCACAAATCACTATGTAATAAAGAGACACAGCTTGCATCTATTTTACTATTTCACAGTTCATGATAATGTTATTATCACAAATTGCAATGTAATATATACTACAGATGCAGCCTGCACATTTTTATTATATCACCATTCACAATAATGATTCTGACAATGACTGATCATAGAGGTGAGTGGAGGGCTTTTGTTGCCTAAAGTCTCATGTTTTTTAGGTAAGAAGATCTTTGGTGACACTGATAATGGTCTCCAGGCACCACAACAATTTGGAGGTAGGAATGGATATGGGGTTCAGTGAGACATTTTTTAAAATATGATTGTCTGATGCAGAAGATGAGATTCCAGTGTTGGAAAAATGTTTCTTCCAGGAGAGTCCTTAACTTATTAACACTGAGGATGGGTTCCTCATTTTAGACAATAGTTGAAATGGTCAAAAACAACCTGTCACTGGTAGAGATGTGCAAAATTGGAAAATTTTGTTATGTGAAATATTTTGTGAAATCTGCCCATTTTGCAACATTTTTCATGGAAGCAAAATTTAGAGTTTCTCCCTCGGAATGCAAAATTTTACCCACAGAAGGTGAAATAATTGTGAAATTCCCCTTTTGCTGGTGAAATGTCGCCACTTTTTTGGCAAAATTTCTCATTTCGCACCTTGCAAAATATTTCACATAGCAGACTAATTTCACAAAATATTTTGTGTGGTGAAATTTCCAATTTTGCAAGAATTTCACTAGCAAAATATAATTTTGCAACGTCTTTAGTCAACAGGGATGACTCCCAAAGTCAGAAAAATTTTCAGAAGTGGGACAGCAGTTGCAAATATTGTAACAAACAATGTTGCTGCAAAGAGACTCAAATACAATAGGTGGTGCATCTGATAAACATAACAGACATGTGAAAACACCTTGTGCAAAAGCCTTAAAGAACAGAAACTTGCATGCATCAACAGCAGCATGTGAAAACAGTCATAACATTGTTAATTTATATCTTTTAAAACCCACAAAATGCACTCCATGGGACAGAAGCTACAGAACCTCAAAGGTTTAAGTTACAAATCTTTACTTTGTTTCTCTTTCTGGCTGAAAAATACAGCATCTTATAAAAACTGAATTTTTCAATTTCTCCTCCTTGCTAATTTAAAACTAACAAAACCAGTTTTAACCAAATGTGGCAGATTCTGATACTGTGCCACAAAGAGAGTGCCCGAAAAATCTCAATTCTCTTGGTCAAAGGACCGTGCAGTTCTAAGTGTTTCAGAAATATGAGTTAATACTGAAATGTTTAGCCAACCAAAGCGAACACCTTTCTAGTGCATAACATTAATTTAATCCAAATAAATACACAGATTATAATTTATGGTTAGCTATAGTCCTTTTTGCTTTGCATTAGCATTCATTGCACTTCAAAATGACCTTAGCAAATTGAGGTGTCACAATATGTTTTCATCAATCAACCAGACTCACTTTAAATGTAATTCACCTTCATTTATACTGTTATGTCCCCATTCTTTAAACCAAATGTATTTTTTCTGGTAGAAGATGTTCACTGCAGGATGAGCAAACAAACCTGGTCAAAGTATAACAAATGCAGGATCAAATCTGGCTGCATAGTATGCATTCTAGTGTCTAAAAATATATTCTTTACCTGCTGTTTCAGCTCCTATTAAATGTTTTTGACAGTCATTACTAACTGTACTCAGCATCAGTGCCTTTTGCTTGACAGTTCATATGGTTTCTTGGTAATGTTAATATTGACCATGCGGGTGATTATAAGTAGGTGACACTAAGTTATGTTTCATTTTTATGTTAACATGTACTGTAGTTGATAGTCATTACAGAAAAACAGAGTTTATTGGAAAACCTTAAAAGTCAGCTTCAGTTCTCACTTTGTTCTGTTCATATTGATATTGATTTTTACGTGGACTAGCGTTTAATGTTTTTTTCATGTGTTTTTACTTTTTTTAATGAAAACAGTAATTGCAATTGTTAGATAATGTAGCCTTATATAAATGATATAGATACAGAATATAGCATACATTAAAATCACATTGAAAGGGATAGTGCAAATAACCCTGTATCACAACAGCAAAACAAAATCAGCCTAGAAAGCTTTTCTAAGATACCAGGAAGTAATTGTGGGATACATATCACCTACACATAAACTCTGTAGTGTAGCATGGTACAACATAGTGTAATGCCAACTACAGAACAAGCAAACTTCCTCATTTTCTCCAAGTAAAATGTAATGTACATTGAGTAGCACTACAGTACTCTACATAAGCCTCAGGTGGTTTGAATAAGTGAACATTGTGGAAAAATCCATGATAATGTAAGATCTAGCTGAACAGAAAGTGAAGGAGCATTCATTCAGTTGAACTTCTGGCCAATCTAGACTATTAGTGCTAGTTAGGACTGTATGACAAATGAATATTTATTCCCAAATACAGTGCCACTGATAGTATGCTATTCAATATTCAGACCAAAGAACTAACAGTACTTGCCATTCAGCAGTAGTCAGGAAAAAATGCTAGGTGAGATTTTTAAATGTTGTATAAACTTCCTGGCAAACTGGAGTTTATTTTTTAAAACCACTGAAGTCACATCTTGCAATCCTATTTTCTTGAGGATAGGGAAGGGAAGCAAACATATCGTACAGCTATATGCTTTGCAGTCTGCGATTCAGCTTGCTGAGAATATTGTTTAAATGACTTGTTTAGCAAATTGTGATAGATATTGTCCACACTTTTAGCAGGCACAAAAATAGAATTAGTGATAGAGATTATTTTAGTCAAAATTACATCTGATCCCTGTTAGTATGTCTTGACTCACTGAAGTGTGGAAATCCTTTCTCGTGATCTGGTTCCCTGGCTCATGTCTATGTGCAACTGAGGAGAGCAGTACACTAATTTACTCTTCCTGTAGCTCACTACACAGGACCAGAAATCAAAACAAGGCTGTTCTCAAAGCAGTGCAGAAAACTGATATTTAAAATGCCAAAAAAAAACACAGAAGAGGAAATGCCCTATATCTTACAAACATGGAATGGCAGGTATGCACAAAGAGATCTGCCTGTGCATCTGCTACATTTTTAAAGATACTGCCATATTCTGTATATGTGACTGTGTAAATCCAAATTATAAATATGCTTAAGCTCTCCGTGGGTCAAGCTTTACTTGTGCTGGTTTATTAGTGTGTTTTGTATCAACCAGTTCTCAGCCTCAACTTCCTACAGCTTACTGCACATGTGATCCAGTCTGTGTCCAGGATAGCAAAGCCAGATAGTTTGGCACCCTTCAGGGAATATTGAAAAGATGAAGTCATCTCCAAGTGTTCAGTTTTAAGGAACCATTTGCCTAGCTTCAGCTTGTAACAGAGTTCAGTTCATCAAAAAAAAGTATTCGTGGAGTTTGTAACAGTTCAGTTCAACAAAATTAGGCAGAATTCCTGCATTCACAATCATACTTAACTCCAGCTAAAAAGTCAAATCAGCCCTTTTTTTTCTCTAGTTATCAGTTCATCCTTTTCCTGTCATAACCAGATACAGCCTATTTCCTCCGCCTCTCTCTTTTTATTGGGATCAGGTGTTGCATGTTGGGTCCCGCCCCCTGAGGGACAGCCAACACCCTGAACAGGCAGTGTAGTAAGGTCTTTAAGGACAACTCTAAACCAAGAGGAATTTGGTTCAGATCCCCTTACAACCACTGTGAAAATCTGTGTAGTAGAGGTTTCATGTATATGCATGATGAAAATACAATTCATCACACTGCCTCATCTGTGTGCAAAGCTGTGTGGACAAAATATTGCAGGCTTAGCTCACTGAAGTACTGTATGCATCTTTTGTTGCAATCCATTTTTCATGCTTAGGTTGGTGTGTAACTGAAGAAGGCAGATGGATAACTATGCTGTTCTTTTGCACCAATGCATAATATGCTTGTGCTACTTTTTTGTAATGCTGCCACACGTGTGTGCATAGCTGTCTGCATGCAGTTTTCAGTGGGTCAAGCTTGCCTGACTGAAATGTGTTTTTGTGTTATTCAGTTCCTAGAAATGGGTCCATGTCTGACTTAGTGAGGGTGAGAGGCAGTCTGGATATATTCATCATTTAAAATTATTTTGTCTGCTTCGTAGACTGATTCCTATACTGGAGACAGTGAAGATAGCAATTCTAGTGCCAGAGTCAACCAGAGACTATACTGTTTCATCCTTTATTGGTGTAGTTTCCTTTATTGCTATGAGTGACTCTTATTGATTCCACTAATGTTTCTCCAGTCACTGCTACAGCCATTTTTACCTAATCCTACCCTTGCTTGAAGGCTTCAACCACTTTAACACTAATCTGCTCTCTTTCTTATATTAAGGAGAGGTGTGAGGGGTTAAATGAGTTTTCACAACTAAGTTTGTAGGCATCTGTGACAAGATTTCCTCCACTATCCAGTCATTAGTTAATAGGGAAAGAGAGAGGTGTACAAGTGGATCTGTGAATGACTGGGGAGAATTTCAGCCATTGGATGAGAAGGAGGTCATTGGGGTGGCCACAGGTCTATGGTGCATCATGTGCATTCTGGATCCTGCACCCACCCAGCTGGTAAAGGCTGAGTTGGGGCAGTTGGTTTCAGCACTGACACGTACAGTCAATACTTCTCTGTGGAGGAGCTATTACCTGCATCCCTAAAAAGGATGGGGGAGAAGCTCCTCCTTAGGAAGGCATCATTGGGTCCTGAGACACCTGGCAAAGTTTGACATGTCTCCAACTTTCCCTTTTTGGCTATGGTTGTTGATAAAATCATTGCAACTCAGCGTATAAGATGTCTTGAAAAGAATTACCTCTTTGAGCCATTTCAGTCTGGTTCCCTTACCACATGCAGCATGGAGAGGGCCATAATCAGGGTATGCAGTGATTCTTTCTAGTGAGAGATCACCAGAAAGGTGGCAGTATAGCCTAGACGTTACAGTAACAAGCTGTGAATGAGCTTGGTACATCCAGCAGAGCTGAATTTGATTCCCACAACCTCCACCTGCATATTGTGTGACTCTAAGCAAGTCACTTAACCACACCAGTGCTCCTGGGTGGCATCTGAAAACAGGCACTTGTGCCTAGTGGGCCTTATCCGGTTACCAAAAAAATAAGAATAAAAAAGGAACATGGCATGATCTCTATTGTGATATTGCTAGATCTTTCTTTAGCTTTTTTTTTTATATATAGTATGCTTTATTGATATTTCCAGCATATACATACATGAAACAGATCAACACAAGATCATGCCATACCATACAATGCCAGTCTTCTTTTAACATTCAGTCGTACAGATCTTTCTTTAGCTTTTGGCACAGTGGATAATACAGTATTGTTAGCCAGATGTAGGGAGCTTGGAGGGTTGTCCAGAACTGTGTTAAATTGGTTTCAGTTCTCCCTCTGCAGCAGAGAGCAGTTGGTAGTGCTTGGCTCTTGCCAGTCATGGCCAGTTGCTTTGGACTGTGTTGTTCTCCAAGGTTGTGCACATTTATGTGTTTTCTTCTTGGTGTGTAGGCTGCTGCTGGGAAAGATCATTAGGCACTACAGTGTGGAATGTCACTGCTATACAGATGACACCCAGCTCTATGTGTATTTTGCTCCTGATGAGTTGTCTTCTGTGCTGATATTACAGCAATGCGTTGAGAAAATCAGAGTTTGGATGTTCTCCAGTTGGATGACTTTGAATCCAAACATGACTGAGTTACTAGGGTTAAGAGAAGCAGAGATCAGTCATTTTTGAATCTTCTCTCCTTCAGAGGGGAGAGGGGGCTTCAGGTGGCAGAAGAGGTTTGCAGCCAGGGAGTTGTTCTTAATGGACAGTTGACATTTATCTTGTGCATTTCTTCTGTGGTCAAGAACTCCTTTTACCATCTCAAGAATGTTGTCAGGCGACGTCCGCTTCTGGATTCTGCTGATGTAGCTACTCTAGTTAAGGCCCTCATTTTTTTTTATCTTGACTACTGCTGTACACTCTAGAAAGGCTTACTGGGGCAGTGGGTCAACTGCATTATGTACAGCTAGTTCTGAACACTGCACTGAAACTTCTGGCCTCCACCCATATGTCAGATCAAATTACTCCCTTGCTGTAGGTTTTAAGCTGGCTGCCTGTTAGGTGGTGCATTGATTTTCAGGTATTGTTAGTGATGTTTAAAGCTGGTAATGGACATGGCACCATATCTCAGTGTTCTCCTGAATCCTCATGTCCCACCTAATGACTTAAGGTCTAGTGGATGCGGTTTGTTGGCTGTTCCTCCTTCTTGGCTCAAATTAGCTGCTGACTGGGCTTTCTCAGTTGCAGCCCCTACCCTATGGAATGCACTCCGTAAAGTGATACCTGCTCAAATGTTTATTAACTAGAGCTGCTTAACATAGCTGTTGCTGTGTCCTTTCATGTCTATAGTATTGTATAAGAGGATAGATGTTTGTATGGTTGGATGTGGTTTGGATTTTGGGTTTATGTTATTTACATATTTATAATGTCTATTGTACAGGTGCTCTGAGCCCTGGAGGGGTGCACTGAATAAATTTAATAAGCAAAAAAAAAAGTGGCCCTCCTGAATCTCCCTTCCACCAGTTTGAGAGTTTAAGAGACTGCCCTCTAGTCACAGTGTTTTTATACCTCTTGAATAGTTCACTATAGTCTACTCTATCACTTCCCTTTGAGAACTTAAAGGTTTCTGTCATGTACCCCCTTCCATCCTGGTTGCCACAGTGTACATATTAAGGCTGACCACCCTCTCCTCATACAGTTTTCCCTGTTACCCTTGTATTGTTTTTGTGCTTTCCTATGGATTGCCTCCACACAGTCCTTATCCTTTTTTTTAGATATAGGCACCAAACAGTAGACAGTACATGTGCTTCCTTCACCAAACAGTAGACAGTACATGTGCTTCCTTTACAATATGCAGGCTGCACGCTCCCTGTCATTGCATATGACAGCTGGCTGAGGAGGTGAGAGGAGGGCTGTGCCAATTATTTTATTTATTTATTTAGTTTTTGTTGACCGGGTAAGTGCACTAGACAAATCCTGCCTATTTTCAGGCTCGACCCAGGGGAGGGGGATACAGATGAATGCCAACTGACCTTGAACCAGATTAAGCTGTTGGTAGTATTTTTCATGAATGGAGGAAATTTTGGCCATTGCACCGGGGAAATTCTACTGCTCTTTTCGAGAAGTGCCATGAGATCTTTAACATCCACCTAAACTACCACCAGAACAGGCAGATGGGACCTCAGTTTAACGTCTCATCTGAAAGACTGCACCTCAGGAGTGCAGCACCCCCACTCCTGCTGCACTACAGTGTCAGTATTGGGATATTAACCCAAGTGCCTGGTGTGGGGATAGAACCCACAGCCAACTGATGTCCCAGCCTCAGAGGTGAGTGTGTTACCTGCTGAGCCACTGACACTGTTAAATGGGCTCCCTGTGGCACCTGCACGTAAGGTAAGGAAGGTGGCAGGGTGATGTTCTGTTGGGAGTAGTGGTGGGTGGCCACTAGACACCAGGAACTTCTTGAATGTACCTGTAGTAAGTGGTCGAGGGTAGGGGTGCCACTGGACATTAAGTAAGGTTTCCATTCTATCAAAGCCAGGGATTGGAGGGTGGTGGGGATCATTAGGCACCTGGGAAATATTTTATTCTAATGGGGCCAGGGAGTGGAGGGTGAGGGAGCACTGGACACCAGGGAATGATATGTTTTCAACAGGGATGGGAATCAGAGGGTGGAGGGTACCACTGTACAGCAGGGAATACTTTTCTTTTCATAGGGTCAGGGATTGGGCGGGTGCCACTAGACACACAGGAATACTTTTCTTTTCATGGGGATGGGGATTAGTGAATGGGGTGACCACTGTACACCAGGGGAAACATTGGCTTCTAAAGGGGACAGGGACAGTGGACAGGAGGGACCACTGGACACCAGAGAAACATATACTTTTTATGGGGTTTGGGATTGTGGGGGGGAGAACTAGGCACCAGGAAGCAGGTGTGTTCCCCCAACAGTTGATGTGATTGATGGCTACAGTGGTTCCACCAGACACTAGGATTGCCTGGAGTAAATCAGGCTTCTTCTCAGCAGTAACTGCACAGTGCAAGGTGGCCTGTGATATTCCCTTTGAGCAGTGCTAATGGGCTGGCTGAATATTGCTCTGTGCTGGAATTCATGTCCCCGGCTCTCCATTTGCCCATGCAACACATGATTTTTTAGTGCACGCACTTAACCTTTTACCATACACAAGTACCCTCTGAACATTGCACTGTGGGGCAAACCTTGGGCAGACGGGAAACAATCACTTTGCCCACCAAGCAAAGTTTTGACTATCTCACCCATGTTCTCAAAGAGATTATTTCCAGTATCATACTGTTCTGAGTGGTCTAGTTTTATAGTATTGGACACTGCAGCATCCTGTTATTCTTCCCTATTGCCTTGTTGCAATTTGCAGAAGCCTTTAGTCTATTCCAAATGATGATTCCAAGTTATCTTTTCTCAGAGGACAGCTCAACCCTTACTGTCTTCATCCAGTACTCTGTCCTAAGGTTTGTCTTACTGATGTTCATAGCTTTGTACTTTTTTTACATTAACTTTAAGATGCCATAAATTTAAACATCTCTCTATGTCTCTTTCCATGTCCCGTGTGCCGTACTCTGTACCACAGTTCTTGGTGTCATCTGTGAAGAGACTTTCCCAGGAGGACATCACTTATGTCTCATATGAATATGTTAAATAGCACCAGTTACAGGACCAGTCCCTGAGGTAACCAACTCATTACCTTCCAAACCCTCAAAAACTCCTTTGCAATAACTATCTCCTGCATTTTATCCCTAAACAGCTTTTGACATATCTAACAATTTTGTCCCCCACCCTAATGTCCCCAAGCATTTGGAAAACCTGTAATGGGGGGCATGGATTAGCCCTAATCCAAGATGTCAGCATAGTTGTGTAGCTATATACAGCCTGGGACACAGTCAGATATAATGTTTCTTTTGGGCACTACAACCAACTTTATCATTGGCACTGATGGACTCAGAGAACCGTTCTGCACATCCTAGTCTGAAAATTGTCCAATTGGACTCTACCTGTACATAACTGCTGGGATGAACAATCGACATCTATAGGCCCTGCATCATGGCCTCCCCTGCTCCCACAGCCTGCGATCCAGCTCAGATAGAAACCATGATTGCACAACTGATGAGACAGATGGCTCAGCTAATGGTCACCACAAATCATAACACGCAAGCTGTTCAATCGATCGAGGTGAGATTGTTCAATCTGAATGCAGAATCCGTTCTCATGAGGTGGCAATCCATCAATTGATAACCACTTTGTGGGAGCAAACCATAGCCTTGCACGAAATGCAGGACAAGGTAGACAATCTGGAAAATCTTAGTCATCATAATAACATGTGCTTTCTGGGCTTCCCTGAAGGGGTTGAACAGCTAGATGCAGAGCAGTTTCTGCAACAATTCCTGCCTCAGTTGCTGGACCTGCCACAGGATACCTTCCTACAAACTGAATGGGTGCACCACTCCCTTGCACCACATCCAAGTCCTGGGGAGTGTCCATGGCCTCTGCTTGCCCATTTTCTAGACTTCAGATGAAAAGAACTCATTACCGCTGCAGCCCGGAACAAAGGCCAACTTCAATGGCGAGGGCAGTGCATTCAAATATACCAAGACTACTCCAGGGATTTATCTAAATGATGGAAGGCCTACACGGAATGCCACAAACATCTGCACAGATTGAACTTGTCCTTTTCATTAAGATACCCAGCTACCAAGCAGGTAATCTATACTAGCGCTCTGTTGTCTTTCGCTAACCCGGACAACCTGATGGACTTTCTTCACCGCTCTTTCCTGCTGGAATTCTGGGGCCATGGAAGCCCTTTGGAAGCCTGCAGCAGCTCTCCTAAAGACCTCATAGAAGTCACACAACTGGAATCTACACGGCACCAGCCGTCTTTACCAGAATGCCCAGCATTTGTGGGTTTCTTGCCTCCTCACACTCAGAAAAGACAGACTTCTACCAAATATGGTTGGCGCAAGCACCAGTCTGACAGGGTGAGGCCTGGAAGCCCTGGCAGTGATAGCAACAATGCAGTGGAGGACACCAGCAGCTTACAGGCCTACCATTCCCAGAACATGTATGTGGCATTGCAACAGATTTCTCCAGATCCCTGGGACACAGAACAAGAACACATGGCAATAGTTGAACCTGGGTGGGACGCTGCAATGCCTGTGATGAGGAAATCATGGGTGGAGGTCACAGGGATGGGCCTCACCTCCTCTTCAGATGTCAGTGCTGACCATGCCATGAGTCATTAATGAGAGACAGCTCCTGTTGCAGATGTGCAGCAGCCGAACCCTCCTGCATCCTCTTCTACTGACCAAGGATGAGCTGTGATATGTGTCCAATATGGTGATTCTTTATTGAGGGTTGGTTGATTGGGGGGGAAGGGGAATGATATTCTTAGGTGTACTGTGATGCTGTGTTTCAGTATTATTGGAGCTGATCCATCTGCTCTGATTCCTACTACCTCTCACTCATATGCTGCTTAAAGTGCTGAACTTTGCCAGCCTGCACCTCACTAAACCCTTGGGCTTGCATGGACTCTTTCCATCCTTGGGGTCCTGCTGCTGCTGCAGCTAACCACCAGGCTGGTCCACCTGATGTCCCAGATTTGAATCTGACTATCAAGATGTCAATATATAATATCCTACAGGACTGATTCTAAGAGTATGGAGTAATTTACTGCTGGGGGGGGGCTCATGCTGATGACCTAGTAGCTTCCCAAGGAACATGTTTAACATATCAGCATTAAATGGGGGGTTGTGTGTTTTGCATCTGGTACAGGACTATGTATGGAGTATTTTGAGGGATACTGATGTTGCTCAGGGAATTTACACCAGTTGTCATAGGGTATTTGGGGCATCGCCAGTAATAACTCTCCAACTCATTTATTTTCATTGATAACCCCTGGGTTATGGTGGCCTTAAACCTTGTTATGCAGTTAGGGTGGTAGCCAGGGTGGCGATATATGTGCTATGCACTTGTCCATGAGTATACAGCCCTGAGGCTACAGTTCTATGTGATAATAGTGACTGCACAAAGGCGATCACTCTTATCACGACCTGCATTATCATCTAAAACATTTTTGGCAATATGCAGAAAAAGGCTACTGGTAATTGTGCATGCGGGGGGGGGCTGTGCCCCCCGCCACCCTCATGGGAGGCTTCACCCCCCCCGCACCAACCTAAATAAAGATTCTTAACTCCAGGGGGGTGCATGTTGGGGAGGGGGGCACATCCCGGTTCAAAAAAACAATCTGAGTCCCGCAGCTGCAGGAAGCTCAAAAGGAACACCCCCCAGTCCTGAACCTAGGACCTGCTTTGTTGGAGCCAACCACCCTACCCACCACAACACACAGTTGGCTCAGTGGAAGCAGGCTCCCCACAGGGTCACATCCCAGTTCCCCATCCCTCCATATCCTGTTGCCCACCTTCCCCTCCTGTCACCCATCCTAACCTCACGGTCACAACATTCGCCGTCCCCCTACAGTTGCCCATGACGATAGTGCCATCATATGGGTCACCATTATGACAGTCGCCCATATGCAGTCACTATCATCACGATATACACTATCCACTTATTTCTTCTCCCCCAGTTGCTGTTGGTTGCTTTCCTTTTTTTTTGCCCAAAGCTCACATTATGACTAGTTTGTATGCAATATGCCCGAGATTGCCTCCTATTGGTCCCTGGGCTGATCACCGAGTTTCCTTGTGGTTGCCATGACTGGCTTTCTTGGTTTTGGCTACATTGCCTACTGTGGATACCTTACACCTCTGCATGTTATGGATGGCCATGGCACTTAGGTCACTGGCTATACACTCGCCTCACTCCTTTTGCTTCAAGGTTACAGCCTTTGTAAATAGTTTTAGTCATGTAGTATTATTGTTCTTGGCCTTAAGCCCATGTGTTACAGTTTATCAAAGTTTGAACAGGGCAGCAATAAAGTTGTTTGATCTATGTATTCATAACAGTGCTAATTTATGTTGGACTGGGAGGTACTGCTTTGTTGAATATGTTGAGATGACAGATTGGACCTCAATGGGAACCCTGTGTAAACCGCATCCTCTGAATTTAACACTAAACTTTAAACCTGATTATGCGTGACCTGTACTGCCTCACCTGGAATGTTCGGGGCCTTAATACCCCGGTAAAATGGAAAGAGGTGAGCTTGCACCTAAAGAAACTGAGGTCCAGTCTGGCATTTCTACAAGAAACAAAACTAAATAAGTTAGATCACACCAAGTTGGCCAAGGACTGGGTGGGCCAGGTCTTTTCCTCCTCTGCCTCTACCAAGAAATGAGAAGTTGCAGTCCTCATCCATAAATGACTTAAATGGACCCATGTGCATACTAAGCATGATGCCCAAGGGAGATGGGTTTTTGTCCATATGGACACTCCAGATAGTCCCCTCCTGTTAGGGAATGTTTATGGCCTTAATGAAGATGTCCAAGCCTTTTTTTATTAGGAGTCTCAAGCCCTGGACTCCATGCTTACAGATTCTATACCTACTATAATCAGGAGGAATTTTAATTTTCCCTAGTGCTTCCTGGAGGAGATGGGTACCCCATGGAGCTATTGCAAACCATATCTGCTATCATATCCCCCTTGCTAAGCTCCTTGTACAATGATGCTGTGACACAAGGCTCCTTCCCTCCAACCCTCTGAGAAGCTGTAATTACAGTTTTCCTTAAAAAAGGGAAGGATCCCACTCTGCCATCCAGCTACCATCCAATATCCCTGATAAATGCCGACAGGAAGCTTTTTGCTAAAATTCTGCCTATCATGCTAAACCCGCTTTTCCCTAGCCTCATACACCTTTCTTAGGTGGGCCTTTTCCCCAGTAGATATAGCAGAGACCATATTCACTCCCTGATTAACTTGTTATACATAGCCAAATCTCTACCGACTCCAGTGCAGTGGTGTCCATAGACTTTGAGAAGACCTTCGACTCCCTGAAGTGGGATTATTTGTTACAAGTTCTCCTTCACTTGGGGTTTGGGGACCATTTGTATTGGCAGGAATAAAGCACTATATCACCACCCAGTGGCAAAGCTTTTGACTAATGCTGACCTCTCCGACCCCTCTGGGGAGAGGAACATGTCAGGGTTGTCCTCTCTCCCCTTGTCTGTTTGTTACTGCCATGGATCCCTTGGTTGCTGCCATATGACAACATTTGGCTATCCCAGGTATTCCAGTAGAGAAACAGAGGTTTGCTACCCTTATGTATGCAGAAGATCTGCTGGTTCCACTAGACAACCTGCCCCCGCTCACTCTACTTTATGAATTTACCACAATATCTGAGTTGAAGGTGAATCAATCCAAAAGAGAAGTGTTTCCTTACAATGCTTCCTGTACCCCAGCTCTGGTCTCTCCTATGGTTTACACTGGTCCCCCTCAGAAATGAAGTGCCTAGGGATCCATATGGCCCCGGACCTAACAAAAATGTGGGATCTTAACCTGAGACCCTTGATTGCAGAACTTAAGACTGAGCTAGAAATGTAGCATGCCCTGCATCTTACCCTGGCCAGGAACATTACTGCAATTAAAATGATTTCAGCACCAAAACTGCTATACATTATCTCCCACATAGCTCTGGAATATCCCCCTAAATGGTACAAGCTAATAGATGCCACAATTGACAAGTTCCTACGGGAGCAGAAGCAGCCCAGATATAGCAGAAACAAGCTGCATTCACATTGGAAGTTAGGTGGGTGGTCCCTTCCCTGGCTGGAGGAGTACAAAGAGGCTTACTCCATTACCCCGATGTTGCAGTGATTTCACACTACCATAATGGGGATCCTCAATATGGTAATCGCACTGCTCCCTTAGTACCACCAGCTCCTGACAGCAGCTGAGAACCCCCACCGGTAGAGGAAACAGGAGCCCTGAGAAGGGGCGGAGTGACCGTAGGAAGTTGGCCGAGTAGGTAAGCCTAACTACCTGTGTGACTCTACACATCAGTAACCACAATTCAAACACAATATAATAACAAAAAGGAAAAACAATAAAACAGCAAACATACAACCACAAGCACACAACCAACAAACACTGAACACACACCAGTCACTCCAAAAACATACACTACAGACAATAAAATTAAAATAATAAATCAAAATTCCCCCCACCGTACCCTCAGCAAAAAACAATAGGAGAATCCAACACCTGTTACAACCATGAAAATTCAGAAATGTCCAATACAAAAGCTGCCCACTTAAATAATGAAAAAAAAAAAAGAATCACAAACAATTTAAAAATGTAGTTTAAATAAAAAAACCTCCAGGGATCTTACCCCCTTAGGATCTTTTAAATCCAGTTAAGCAAAGTTCAAGATGCAGCTCCCACCAACAATATTAGAGAAAAGATGACTGTTCAGGAAAAGTCACAGAGACAAAATTAAGTAGCAATGTAGAGCCTAAGAAGCTTTCACCTCCAAATGCCAAATCCAGAAGCAGGCAGACCAAGACCCTCTCACAGTCATGACCAGCACGTAACAGTTGCAAAGATGGACATAAAGAGCACTCTCACTACCAATTTTTCAAACATAAATAAACCAGTAGCCTGATTAGATCCCCACCATGAAGTCCTTCATAATACCAGTCAGCTCCAAAAGCAGGACATCCAAACAATGTTAATTAAATCACTGAAATGAAGCAACTCAGCCCTCGAGGTCCCACAGCCAGATATGGGAAAAACTCCAGCTGTCTGTGCAGAGAGACAGACCTCAGGGACTAACACACCTCCCGAAACAGAATGGGTCACTGCACTCACCAGAAACCAAGGTTCAGACTGGATTAGACCAAATCAGGACCAAGAAGGATTGTCCAAGGACAGCTTCAATGCTCCAAAAACTCCTTAAAGAGTACTTCATGCTGGTTAAGAATGCCCCTGAGCCAAGCACTTTCCTGGTCCCAAATGAACCACTGACTGCCCATCTGCAGCCAACCCATGAAGCACACCAGAGGAGTGCTGACCTGGAAGAGCTATCCCCAGCTTTCAGGTCCAATAATCCAGGAAGAGAAAGCAGGGCAAAACAGACCTTGAAATGCCTCGGACATACCTCAGGATGCCGGCAAAAATCCCTTATTGAAGAGGCACTCCAGAACTCTCCAGGGAGCAGTGAGCAGCAAACTAAAAACAGTCAAGGCACAGGTGGGGAGCAGCAACTACGGTCACAATAAAAATGTAATATGACAGGGAGCAAACACAGTACGGACAGAAAGTAACGTGTCTGTAAACACTTGAAACAAATGTTAGATAGTGAACAGAATACAGGCTTGTTGATTTGACTTTAGTTTTCCTTTAAGCACAGATAAACAGTATGAGAGAGTATGAGAAAGGTGTGGTTCAACACGGGGAGGTTAAGTGAATTTCTCAAAGTCACACTTTCAGTATATAGCAGTGGCAGGATTCAAACCTGGACTTCCCAGTTCACAGATACACATTCTAGTCCACTCAGTTATCCTTCGGGCATTTGCATCTGTAAATGTAGCCTTCATTAGAGCTCCCTGGACAAGAAAAGTTACTTAAAATTGCATCTTTTCTACTGTAAACATGACAGAAAAACAGCTCTTGTTGAATTAATGGTTCTTTAAGTGTCACTGTCACATGTGACAGGAGACATTATAGGAATGTGAAGAGCCACAAAAAATGCAAACATGGAGATCCCCAGTGGCCATAAATTAGCAAGCAAATTTTGAAAGATAAACCTCCTTTCAGCAAACAAAGGGAAAGAATTACAAGATGTACACCTAGAAATCAAAACACTCTACACAACATATTGCTTGTTGGTTTTGACTTTAATTTTCCTTTAAGCACAGATAAACAGTGTAAGAGAGGGCAAGAGAGGTGTGGTTCAACACACCAAAGTTAAGTGAGTTTCTCAAAGTCACACTGTCAGTATATAGCAGTGACAGGATTCAAACCTGGACTTCCCAGTTCACAGATACACACTCTAACAATAAGGTTTCACTGTCACTGTACCAATTTACATGGCCCTATAATCTTAATGCTAAGGAAAAATCACAAAGCATTAGGTACCTGGCAAAATCCATTTCTTCTTTGTAGCTTAGTACATCTGCACTGGTTGTCACAACAGTCTTGGAATAATACTGACCTAACAATGTCAACTCAGAAACTTTCTAAACTTGCAAGCATACCTGTTCTAGAAGGCCCTAAAGGCTTCTCAAAGATCATCAGAATATCAAGTGTTATTTTGAAATTGTAACTTTAAAATGTTTTCATCACTTAATAGTTGAGTTTACTTCATATGTTGTAGCAACTTAACTATGGACTCAGCAACACCAACCTGAACTTACTGCTGTCACTGAGTCCTGGTTCTCATCCAGGTTCATTGATAAGATGTCTCTATCACTATACTAATTAAACTAGTGGCAAAAAATACCATAGTAAGCCTTGGGTAGTGTTGCCATGCATCTGTGTGCTTTTCTCTTCTCATAAGAATGCCTCCTGTGGGAGCATTCCTCCTCCTCCTCCTCTTCCCTACTGGTCTTCATCAGTAGTGCCTACTTCCAGCCTGGAATCAACCCTGACTCCAAAAACTACTTCCTATCAAGTATGCTTCAATTGTCCTTTCTGCAAAAGTGTTTGCCCATCATATTTAGGCAATACATTTCTCTCATATGAACACCATGCCCTGCAAACTTCATACCAACCCATCAAACCATTGACCCTTACACTCAGTCCTCTCCTTTCATCCTCACACTATTGGTGGACCTGGCCCTCTCCCTGATAGAATCAGTCACTATCTAATTAGTCTACTGTTGCTGTAATCTCTGCTATCCAAAAGCTCTGGTTACTCAAATCACTTAACCTAGGTGTTTAACTAGATAATGAAGACAGTATTCAGGATTGCACTCCAGAGGATATGGTATGTAGCTGAGCCTTTGGAAAAAAATTCTCACAGAGACAGTGCTCATCAACTTTGTATGCCGTTTAATTTTTTCAACTACTCCAATTCTAGTGACCACCAATCTGGTGTCACTGATTCCAGTAACCTTGGCGCTTCACACATATGAGCTTCATCAGGAGAACTGACTCTGAGAATTTTTTCCAAGGGCTCAGCTACATACCATATCCTCTGGAATGCAATCTTGCCTACTGTCTTTCGTGTTGCTCAGGGTCAGCCAGACCCAGGATTTGCACCCTGTTTTAATCTGGTGAGTGCTGTTGCTAGTTTGGTTTTGTGTGTTTAACTAGATAACCACAGGCCTGGTGATTTGTTCCAATTATTGCATCTTTTAACATAGATAGTCTTCTTTTTTTTCACAACAAATTCACTGTAATATGAACAACCCCCCATCAGAGGTCACATGTTCATGAGTTCCAATTTTTCTGGATGTCCAAAAATCTGATTGCTTTTCTAAAAACATATGTCACTATTTGGTACCGGCCTAAGGAAAGTGCAGGAAATCAATGTGGCACTTCACAAACACACTGCACACAAAATACAGCTTTGTGGTTTAATTCCCCTAATTCAATTGTCTATAATTTCACTGTTTTTATCACTGTAACAGTGGTCTCCCAGATGACTCATTGAGTCTGTGGTAGTCTGACACAATTTAAATTACCAAGCTTTATGTCTAAGCTATTGGAACCAGGTGAACAGGACAGGTAGGTTGTGCACCACATAGATGCACAACTTGGTGGTTTCCATTTTTTTTCCATTTCTCACCACCAAGAGACTCATTGAGTGTGTCTGGTAAAAACACTGTTGTAGTTTATTAAAATGACAAACCTACTGAAAATGAAGGTGGGTCAATAAACCTACACTATTATGCACTGTACAGTATGTTTGTGAAGTACCACATCCGTTCCTGTACTTGTCTTGTGCAGGATTAGTTCCTCTTTCTGTCACAGACAAATTTAAGTAATAATCCACAACAGGGTGGGCATTAAATGATTTTAATGCATGCCCCAGGGGTTCTAAATGGAGCTTCCTGATTGGCTGACAGCATTCTAAAGAAGGTTATGTTATGGTGATGGCTGGAAATCCTCATGTATAATAATAGAAAAATGTACATTACTTTTTTTACAGTGGATTAAAAATTAAGTAGATTGAGCAGAGTAGTACAGTTAAAGTCATACCTAAATAACCTGTTGTGTACTGATGAAAGCAGAGGTTTATGCAGATTAAGTAAATTTGCACACCATAGTAATGATGGATAGTAAATAAAAATCTGTCACAAAAGTTAATGTACAGCCTAGAATATGGAATTTAGTTATAGTTCATTGAAATCAGGCTATAGAAAAATAGACAATGTCATCAGAAAAAGGCCTTTGGTCCATCTAGTCTGCCCAGATTTACCTTACCCTACATGTGACCTACTGTATAGATGGGGTTTTCTCCCCTCCCCCCTCACTCCACACCTTACTGCTACCCTGCTAAGTAATTTTTAAGACCTCTTCTTTGTGTTAGCTGTGCTTCAACTCATTATTGCTTTTCTTGTACCCACCACCTCACCAGTAGGTGTTTCTATGCAAAAGATACCGTTTTAAAACAATGTTGTCTGTGAGGTAGATCTGCCTCAATGGCCCACCTGCCTAAGAGATAGACATTATGGACAGGGCTGCCTCCCAGGCAGGGCTTTAACCGCTACAGCTAAAGAGCTGAACTTCAGTGCTGTGCCAGCATGGTGGGGTGGCAAAAAGGCCTACTGTCTGATAAACAAGAGATTGGGACCAGGATATTCATAGGTCCAGATAGGGCAAACTTAATGATTGTAATTATAAAAGAGAGTTTACTCTCAACTTGCTTTCCAATAAATGTTAATTAATTGATTGATTTGCATCAGGAGTTAATTATTGCAGGGAGCAAACTATGGTATATTGGAATATTGTATGGTACTTTGTGAGCACTAAATGCATGTTCCAGTATACAGTCAGGCATTTTCCCAATTGCAATTGCAATTCACAGCCCACTACTTGCCATAGGGGACTGAATGTTATTTTCTTTCATCCCCTTTAACCCTCCATCTGGATGGCATGTTATTTTCTTTCATCCCCCTTTACTCCCCGCTGCTGGAATAGCATGTTATTTTATTTAATTTGCTTTTAAGGCCCTCTCCTGCTGGGATGGCATGTTATTTCCTTTCATGCCTCTTGTTATTTTGTTTCATCACCCTTTATCCACCCCCTTGCAGGGATGGAGTGCTATTTTCTCTCATCCCGTTTAACCCTCTGTCTGGATGGCATGTTATTTTGCTTCATCCCTTTTTATTTCTCCCCACAGGGAAACATGTTATTTCCTTTCATTCCCCTTGTTGTCATTTTGATTCAGCCCCTTTAACACCCCCCTTCCAGGATGGCATGTTTATTACTTTTATGCCCCTTTAACCCATCCTCACTCTGGATGGCATAATTTTATATTTCTTCCTATCATAGTTATTCTTTCATTAATACAGGTTTGACATCATTACAGTCTCCTGTGTGGTCTGTACTTATTGTCTGGGTCCAAAGAGGTCTGTGAGGAGGTGGACTTTATACTCCCATGATCTATGGCCCTCATATGCCCATGCCTGTCGAGCTGCTGCTGGATCCCGTGGTCCTCTGCCTCTGCATCTGCTACAGGGTGTTCTTCTGAGGCTGGCAAGCACATCCCATGGTTGACTTGCCATGCTGTATAGTATGCAACAGGCAAGGAATATAGCATAGACTTTCTGAGGGGTGTATTGTAGGGCACCACTGGAAAGGTCAAGGCACCAGAATCACATCTGGAGCATATCAAAGACATACTCGATAATGTTGCATATAGTGATGTGAGCCACATTGTACCTGTCCTCTGCAATGGATGTGGGTCATAAAAGAGGAATTAGGATCCAGGGATGCATGGGATGTACACTGTCCCCTATATGGGTAAAGGGCATGGGTTAATGACATCATCTTCAACATGAGGGGAGAGGCCTTTGCGGTATACTCACCAACAAGGTTCCCATTACAGATGTCCCCAAAGTCAAACCTCTGGCACAGGATGGAGTGGTGCCCAATGAAGGTGTTGTGGGCACTGCCAGGGAACCATGCTGGAACACTGATGATTCACCCTGTTACATCATATACCACCTAGCAGTTGATGGAATGGAAACCCCTTCCTATCCACATAGGTCTCGGATCCCTCACTGGTGGGTGGCCAGATAGCAACATGGGTTCAGTCAATGGCACCAGGTGCAGCTGGTAGGTGTGCAACTCCATGGAATTGCTGCTTGGTTCCTGTTTGCTCTGCTGGTGTGGTGGGTAATACAATGGACTTTCCATCATTGGCCAGCAGGGCATCAAGGAACTGGCCCAACAGATGCAAGGTGGTAGACTGTGAGATACCACTGTTGTCCCCAAACAGTGTCCAGAAGGTCCTGGTGGCTGGAAAGCACAATGCTGCTGTCACCTTGAGATCTACAGAAATTATATGGCAGTCCTGGCATCTGTCCAGAGCTGATCATGCAGCAGCTCCCATAGCTGCATGATCATGGCCTGTTGAGCCTGTACTGGCCCACAACTTGTTCATTACTGATGTCTTTGAATGTGACTTGCATACAGTACTCTCTGTTTGCAGAATAGCATTGCTAGGGCTTGTGCTGGGGTCCAAGTGGGGCACTGTCTCGCTTCGCATCCTGCGTGACCTGCTGCATCAGGTAAATGATGTTTGTCATTTTGTTGTCAGCCATGTGTGTGTTCTACAGTGCCTCTCTCCTCCTCTGTGGATTGCCCCAAGTTTACAATTGCTTTTTATAATCATTATTTGTGCTCTGCTAAGCTATGCTGCTGTACTATTCTATTAGTGCAGTACTAAAACATTGCATATATCACAGTGCACCTGAAATGCATGTCACCGCCTGCCTGTTTGGGCACAGAATACATTAAATTTGCGCTCACCTGCTAGTGCTAATGCAAGGTGCAGCACTATCCACTGAATATGGGAAACATGCACTAATTGGGTGCAGCCCTAGTGATAGCACTAATGTCTGGCTCCGGGCGCACTGCTTTAACATTGGGCTGAGTATGTTTCAATTCACCATAAGGTACAGTATTTTAAATTTATACAGAGGAACAGGGCTTGACAAATCCTATAGCCCGACGTCCCGGACTACCATTTTTTATGTGGGGACAAGCAGATGCCAGAGTTCTGCTTGTCCCACGGACTACCATGCAACAGTTTAATATTTGCAGGTTTTTACCTGCTTTTCCCTCTCTGGCCACTAGATGGAGAGTCTTTGTGTGCATTGTTAAATGCACGCACCCGCCACACCACAGCCACGCGCCACCGTGCCCCATGTCCCGACTCCTGAATTAACTGTGCAGTGAGTCAGGCACAGAAATCGGTCACCAGCAGACACTCGGGGAGGTGTGAGGGCGGCGCTAAGAAGAAATGCGCTCATAACTGGTCAAAATAGCCAGACTGACAGGCTAGGCAGCCTATAGCTGATGGTACAGTCCTGTCAGTCCTGGCTATTGGTGATCGCGTTTGGGGGTGGACTGGAGCTCTCAGAGTGGCAGTAGCACTAGCTCCATGCACATTGGCAAAAGCTCCATTTCGCTGCTCGGAGAGAGGCAGAGAGCACATCATTTCTGTTTGGAGCACAGTCAAACTGTGTATTTGGGGCCGATTGCCGTGAGTCACTAGCAAATCAGTAATAGGAGAGAGAAGTTAGAATACAATACAAATATATATTGGGAGTTTTGGAGTGCCAGGCGAGCAGGACAGTAGGAGGATCTGTAGTTTGGGGGGAGGAGGATGTGAGAGGAGAGAGAGAGTTTGCTTAGAGTGGAAAGTCTGATAAAACAACCTGCTGATTATATATAAAAAAAGAAGGGAGAACTAAGCAAAAACACTGCACACTGAATTCAGGGAGCTGTGTGTGTTGTTTGGACTCGTGTGGACTCATGTGAAGTGAAGAAAAATAAAAGGATGCACAGCTCTTAAATGAATAAAAAAAGCAAAAAAACATGAGACTAAGTGGGGGAAGTGATTGTGTGTTGAATTTAAGTTGTGGAATTACTAAACATTTCAATAATAATTGTGTGATAAGGGTTGGGTGTGTGTGTGTGTGTGTGTGTTGTGTGTGTGTGTTGTACGTGTGTGTTTGTGAGACAAGCCTGCCTTCCGTGAGAGAGTAGAGATCAGGGACTTGGACCTGACTGATAATGTGTGCCTCCTGCAAGACCACTAGATAGAGCATGTGTGATGTGAAGTACACAACAACTGAACTAAATAAGAAAACTATAAACCTCCTTAGTCCTCCTTACCTAACCTTATATACACCACACCTATTCCTAGCTAGCCTAGACCGGTCCCACTGTCCCTGAACAACTGAAATTATAGGAATAAAAGGAAAACTAAAGGGAAAAAAACTAAAAGCATTTTTCTGAGCTACAGAAAAAACTGTTACCTGAATTAACCTAGCTGCTACTGCAGTCTGCTACATACATTGGTGGAGGAGGTGTGTGTGCAGTGTGTGGCAGGGGCCGTCAGTGTGAGACCACCGAACCTGCCCTGAGAGCCTAAGAGTAGAGTAGAGGAAATTGTGGATGGGAAAGAACTGAATACTTAATAAAGTAAACAGTCACAGTATAAAAACAGATTGATACCCCCCAAAAAAAGATAGCTACCTTAAATAAACTTATTAGCTAGTACTTTGTTTGTCCTACCAAGTACTTGGTGGAGGTGTGTGTGGCAGTGGGCTGTGAGTGAGACCTAACCTGCCCTGCGAGGAGAGGGTACAGGAACTTGGGAACAACTGCAGACTTCTTTCTTAAAAATATACTATAGGAAGGGGAAAGGGAAAAACATTTTTTGTGTGAAAAGTGACAGTGACACTAAACAGAAGAAAATAATAAACCCTAGCTAGTACTTTTGGTGGAGGTGTATGTGTGTGCGGCTGTGAGGCCAAACCTGACCCGAGAAGGGAAAAGGCATTTTTGGGAACACCGAAAAAATAAAATAAACCTACCAGTACTAGCTACACTGGTGGAAGTGTTTGTGTCTGGCTGTGAGACTGAACCTGCCCTGAGAAGGGAAAAAGCAATTTCCTGCTAGTACTCCATCTGGCTCTGGACCCAGCCCCCCTCCCACCTACCCACCTAAGTACTCTGTCCTGCCCTCTTGTAGTGCTGCATAAGCACAACAGCTTAAGGTAAAAAAATTACAGTAACACAACACACACAACGATAACACAAAATAGAATTTTATTGTGTACAATATTGTGTACAATAATACAACAACAATCTTTATTAGTTTATTTCACAATTGCAGCATAGAAGACAGTTAAAATAATGCAACAAAATAAGCCAAAGCAAGCTACTCTATTTTCCCTTTGGACAGGGAAAAAATCCACATCTTCTTCATCGGAAACAAAAAGTAAAGAGCCTGACCCTGAGCCTTCTTCACAGTCTGAAAGCCAGCCCCAACCAGCCCCCCGGCCCTACTAGTAGTCAGGAAAAAAACGACCATGGTTCTCGGTCTGGGTCTGTGTTTGTAGACATAACAGGTGATCAGTCTAACTTGACCTTACCAGTTTCTGAAATGAGTGAGCATAACAGTAGCAGCAGTTCAGTGCCATCACATTCTGGTTCAGTACAGGTAAAGCAACCTTTCATTTTAGATGATGAGGAAATAAACACTGAGAAAAGAAGCAAAGATAAAAAATATGATGTTGAAAAAAGGGCTCGAACATTTCAGCATCACTGGCTAAATTAGTTTACCTGGTTAAGGTATGATGACCAAAAATACGTCATGTACTGCTCTGCCTGTGAGAAATATCCCACTCTTGTGACTCCTGCTTATTCAAAAACACCTAACATGTTTGCCACTGGTTCAAATAATTTCAGAATTGAGTCTGTGAGAGCCCATGAGAAATCAAATCCACATATAATTTGTGCAAACCAGCATAGTCACGAAACTGGTCAACATGCAGTCAATTTTAACATATCTGAAACTGCAATATATCACGCATTTTCTCAGATGGAGGAAGTCACCAAAAATAAAATGAGGCATTTATTTAACACCGCATATTCCTTGGCTAAAAATGTACGTCCTTTCTCAGATATGGAGTAGCTTGCACATTGCAAAGAAAAAATGAGTTAAACTCGCGGCAATTAAGCAAATGGTAAACGGGCCAGAGATTTCTGTAACGCAATATCAGCTGTCATGTCTACAACACAGATCCAGACTATCAAAATACAAAATTTGTTACCGTTTTGCAGATGGCAGTACAGATGCAAGCATTGTAGAGTGGGAAAACGTTTTCCTTCGTTTTGTTGATGGCGCAGAAAAAAAAGTTACAACTGTGTTAATTAAAGCTGTACCTCTAGAACATTCTCACGCAGATGGAGTTTTTAAAGCAATAACCTCTGCACTTGAGTCTGTTGATCTTTCTTTTGCAGACATTAATGATGTGAGCAGACCTGGACCAGTTCTCGTATGTGCCAACTTTGATGGTGCCAGTGTAATGATGGGCCATACAGGTGGCACCATAGCAAAAATCCGAGAACATGTCCCCACTGTAATACCCATGCATTGCGTAGCCCACAAACTGGAGTTAGCAGTTCTCGACGTCATGAAAAAAATCCTTTGTTCAAAAAGTAGAAAACACCTTGAAAGATATTTTAAAATTTTACCACTACAGCCCCAAGAAACTTCGGAACTGCAGGAAATAGCAGATGTCATACACACCGAGTTGGCTCATTTAGTGCAATAAAGCAAGCGCGTTGGCTTGCAAGTAAGACGCTGCTCAGTTCATGCTGTTCAAGTCAACCTGCCTACAGTAATTCAACATCTTGAACATGTGTCAAACTCTGCTGGTGATGATGGGGCCAAAGCAAAGGCACTTCTAAGAGATGCGCACGCAGTACAGTTTGTAAAATCACTGTTTATTCTTTAAGATTTTCTGCCAATATTGAAAAATTTATCACTTGAATTTCAGAAGGATGACCTACTAATATTAGAAGTCCCCAACTTGTTGAGACATGCTTACTCCAGTTGACTGAGCTAAAACAAGACCTGGAAAGTTTATGACATCATTTCTGAACCAATATAATCCTGCAGAGAAATGCATGAATTACCTCATTTCAAAACGTGGCAGTGAGGACAAGATTGTTCCTTTTACTTTCAAAGGGAACTGTCCAGAAGTAAATTTTATGACTGATACACAGCTACACAGTTTAATAGATGCAGCAGTATCTTACATTGATCAGTGTTTTCAGAATTTCTCGGAAGAACCTCTAAAATGGTTCAGTTGCTTGGATTTCAAAAAGTTTGATCTGTCACGAGAAGAACTTGCACAATTTGGCACAACTGATTTAAGTAATTTATTAGATTACTTTCACAACTTTTTTTCTGAAGATCATGTAACCAGTATAAAAAGGGAGTATTGTGCATTAAAAGCAATGCTTAAGTCGGCAGTTGACAAGCCATATCTGCAAGTGTATTCACGACTACTATGAGAGAAACCTGCCCAGCTTGCTCACATCCTTGACCTAATAGAAATGTTACTGGCTATGAGTGTGTCTACTGCTAAATGTGAGAGAGTATTCTCTATTCAGAATCTTATAAAAACAAAAATAAGAACAAGTTTGGCTGATGACACGATCCAGTCACTTCTGCATATAGCAGTTGAAGGCCCTGCATTAGACAGCTTTGATCTGGATCAAGCTATCAACCACTGGCTACTATCTGGTCCTGGCACACGCCACATTCATGGTCATCATGGTCATGCTAGTTCAACTACTAGTTCTGCTGATTCACGTGAAAATGTCCCTGAGGCTGTCACTAGTCTTGATGACGACATGACTGAATATGATGCTCCGGCTGGAGCAAGCTCAGGCTTCCTGTAACTTTTCCCGATGCTGATGCTGTACTGTCTACTACTCTGCTGTAATGATGTTCTCACTGTGCTGCAGGCTGGCACTCTGTGCTGCTGCTGCAACCACACATGCTGTCAGTTCCTCACTGCCAGTGCTAATTCTGTCTATGCTCGCAGCCTCATCATGCTGCTGACAAAAATAAAATCATATTATTTATTCTCCTTATTGTCTATTTCAACACTAAATAACTACTACAATAAATCCATTGAGTTTTCTGTAGTTTGATATTTTCCATTAAAAATATGCCATTTTATACCGGGACTACCAACTCAAGCACTGGGACAACTACTTTTGGACAAGCCACTTGTCCATGGACAAGTACCTAATTTTAAAATTTGTCAAGCCCTGCAGAGGACCCTGAAATATCAGCTCCATTACTGGTAGGAAAATGTGGGAACTAATCCTTAGGCACAGGTACTGTATAATAATGTATTTTACCCTTAACAAATTTGTAAGCATTTCTACAATTAATATCACAAAAGCAGGACTCATGAGAAGGGGAATATACTGAATTAAATCAGAGTTTTGTTCTTGCTGTTTTCCAAATAAAACTGACTTCTCCAAACCTAAAAGGATTTAGGCACATATGTGACATATATATGACCTTGAGGGTTACTTAAGTAAATTGTACTTTCCTTAGCATAGTGGTTTAGAGTCAGGTCAGATTCACTGTTTCAATTACATTTACAAACAATGTGCAATATTAATTATTATGAACTAACCACCCGTTTTTTATTGGTAATTATTTTCTACAGACTGAATGAAAAATTAAATACTTAAGCCACAGCTCTGAGGATACAACATAGTCCCAAAACGTTAGTACTTTTAAAATTTCAAAGTTGCATGAAAAACAACAAAAATAATGAAGTCAATAAATTGAGGAGAGAGAGAGAAGAGCATCAGCATCTGTTTCTTTTTTCAAGATTAGGATCACCCATTAGTACCATGTTCCCAGGGTGGTAACTTTTAAGATTTACTCTTCTAGCTCCATGCCCCCCTCATTGAACTGCTTTGGGGACTTTAAGGCCTCTTCTACCCTTAGATTCAAATTTTAGCTACCAGACACACACACACACACACACACACACACACACACACACAGTTTGTATCCCAATCCCCACCCTGGTCTTTGGCTTCCATTGCTTTTATATTATCACTGATTTAAAGAGCCCCCTGAGACTTTGCCCCTATCCTTTTTGAATAGGCTAACTACTTTAAATCTGAAGAATTTTAGAAATGCAAGCATAACAGACATTCTTAGATATAAGAGAATCTTGAAAGTTTAGAAATAAACAGTCCCGATTTGCTAGAAATGAGATCACAACATATCATAGAAAAAAGTTTTGACTTACCAAATTGTTGTGCTGTGTCAATATGTTATTTTCATTACTCCAACATTCCTGATCTTGCAAACCTACAACATTGTAATGATAATGCCACTTTAGTCACGATCATCTTACAACTAGATATTTAAGAAAAGTTAGATATGTGATATAAACACATGACAGAATTAAATATGGTTTTATGTAGAAAGAGGTTCAGTTGTTCACATGAGTAGAAGAAACAATGATGGTATGATACAATTACATTATTCTATTACCTTTGGCACTGTGTGGCATTGAGAACAAGGAAGAACCAGCAGTGACAAAACTTTATATATTTATGTATTTCAATGCTATTTTTATATGTTAGAGTATGCTGATATTAAATATATTTAGAAATCTCTTAAAACATTGAAAATTATAGAACATGCATTTCAGTTTACAATGTATGCCACAATTACTACAGTTCTTTCTTTTGCAAGACAGCTTGTTATGTTGCTATTAACCTCACCAGTAGGAGCTTTAATACTTTGAGTTAAGATTGTTTGAAGGTCTACATATGCTCATATTATAAGAATTATTACTATTAATATTATAAAAAGAAACTTACAATCTTGGTGTCTGAAGACACATCCCATTTCATTAGTCTGCTTTTCTGAAATGTATAGTGTTCTATTTGTGTAACCACCCAGCTCCCTGAGGTTGCTAGAATCCTACCAGTATTAGTGTTTGGAAGGTAGCAGAGCTGGTAAGGAGATCATTAGGTGCTTCTTACACAATGACATAATTGTCTACTCAGCTAGACTGAGAGAAGAATGATAATGTCATTTGGAACTCTTGCAGCAGCACAATCCTGTCCTGTGTACAGCTGCTCTGGGGAGTTTAGAATTTTCAGTTAGTGCTGCCGTTAGTGTGACTCTGTAGGGAGTTATAGGTTAATGCATGTGAGAGTGGCAGAAGGTCTACCAATGGGCTGTGAGTTGAGGGCCCAGAACTTCTCACCCTAGTGTGGAGTACAATTTTCAGCTTCCAATGAAATGGTGGAGACCGTTCTACAGCAGGATTTCCTTATTTCTACTACCAGTGAAGTGGAAGAAATAGCTTCTCTCAGTGGGTCCAAGGAGCAATCCATGAAGATCCTTTGTTGTTTCAGCTGCATTGGAAAGGAACTTTGAGAGACAGTTCTGACATGCTACCCAAGAGAGGTGCCTTTTGTTGTTCCATGCCCAGTGAAATTGACAACCAGTTCATAAGTAGGGAGGCAGTATAGCACAGTGGTTTAAGGCTCTGAGCTGCAAATATGGTGACATCCAGCAGACCAGACCTAGGTTTGATTCCCCCAGCTTCCACTTACATGCTGTGTGACCCTGAGCAAGTCACTTAACTTCCCTGTGCTCCCAGGTTGTTCCTGTAAAAAGGCATTCAGCTTAGTGTGCTACTCCTGGTTAAACAACTAAATAAAAGATTAAAAAAGTACAGTTTTGGGAGACAAGTTCTCGACACATTTAAGGGAATTGTTTCTAGGGTGTGTGTGCCCATAGATAAGGCTACAACACACCTGTCAGTGCCCCTAGTTCACCCAGGAGAGTGAATTTCTGCAACATGTTCACCCAGGAGAGTGGAATTTTACTGTGGTCACCCCAGTGAGTGACAGAAATGGAAAGTATGGGACCTCTAGCATTTCAGTGGGGAATGGGGGTTTCAATGGTGTAACCCTGGCAGACTGTCAGTTGGGGCAAAGGGTGGAAGGAACGTCATCTGGATGCTTACAAGGCAGTGCTAACTATTCATAAAGGGTGCCAGTTTTTACCTGAGCATAGGCCAGTGCTGCAGGTTTAGGTGTGTGGCTGAGTTTCACTAAATTGCACCTTTTTTTGAAAAAGAGTTCTGAGTGTGTGGCTTAGTTTCACAATATGTGCACTCATGAGAGGAAAATGTTTGGGTGCTGGCCAGGTGTCCACTATGTGCACTATTTGGAAATGTGAAGAAGTTTTTTGTGTGTTCTTGAACTGTACTCCATGCAAGGACAGTTTGTGAAATGTACCTGTCCTGCCTTGACCCACCCATGGGGTCTGCTACTTGCTTTAGTTTTCATCTGTTAAATAAAGTCATACTGGACAATCCCAGTTCCTGTTCTGGACATTCTGAATCTTGCTTCTGATGTTGTATTTACTAGGGTCCCCTCAGCAGTTTAGATCTAGCACAAGCCTAACAGTCTCCACCCTGGACCTGGGTTGTAATTTTACTAAAGATTCATGTGTTTTGTTCTTGTACCTCCACCTCTCTTCCTCTAGAAATAAGCCTGGTATATATCCTAATGCCAAGGGTGGTACCAACCATTTAAGTTTATACTAAAAGTAATGGTATGGCAACATGTGGGTACCAGTGGCAGATTTTAAATGGGGGGTGTGCTAACTTGTTATAAATGGCTGGTGGGTTACATTTGCATTTACAGTAATAAATATTTTACAGTCATGTCTTCATACAAATTATTTGTGCTTGATGATTATGATAAACACGTATTGGTTGGTTTGAATGATTGTGTGACACAGTTTTGGCATTAATCCAATATTGGCACCTTCTGTGTAAGCATTGCCATGTTACTGCTTTAATTTATCTGAGAAATCAGTGTCATTATTAGGGTAATGCCAACACTGCATTGCACGATCATTCATACACAGAGGAACACCAAACCATTGATTCACCAAGGTGCCAGGGACTTTTCATCCTAATTTGTTCTACAGTATTTTCCTCCCAGCACCTTTTATACAAGTGGTACTGTACTTTGTATTACAAAACAGTGCTATTATGAGATGAAGGTAATGCCAGCACTTCATTGCATGATCATTCACATCAAGAGGAACACCACAACACAGAATTACTGAGGTGCCAGAGACTGTTTATGCTACATTTCTTTTTCGATTTCTCTATTTTGTATGCATTATGCTTAAACCTTAATAGATGCATTAATGTAGTTTCTCCAACATAATTCCTTACATTAAAAAAAGCACTTGACCTGCTCCCTGTATTTTGTTGCTAACATTAAAACAAGAAAAAAAAAAGAATGGTTTGAAGCCACCAGGTGCCCTACCATAGTGATGAGCTACTCCCTATTTTCAGTCAGGTGACTTGCAACATCACCCACATTTTGAGTTCCCAACACAGGCTACCCAATCCTGGTGAGGTATAATCAGTACAAAAACAAATCCAAGACCACTTGAACCCATACCACCCTCCTCGCCAAATACATAAACACTACCATATTCCCCAGCCCATATAGTACCCAAATCCATCCTTGAAAGGTCTGTTTGTATTGTTTGTTACTTCTAGGACTCTGAGCTATTTGGCTTTCACAGTTTGTGCTCTAAACAACTTGTACTGTTTGAACTTTGTTCACCTCCTTTCCCCCTCATTAAAATCTCTGGTCTAGTCTGTGGCTAGACTAGGTCTATCTCGGGGAAGAAATTCCACTTGAATGAAGTTGTGGACTGTGAGTTCAAAGAAAGCCTGCAGCACGGTGTTCTTCAATCTGCACTCCAGTCAGCCAGATTCAGTTATCTGCATACACTTCAGTCCGCTTCAGCTGCCAGCACTCAGGTTCTGTTTGTACTGTTTTTTTTACTACTGGGACTCTGAGCCATTTGATTCCACAGTTTGCTTTCCAAACAACTTCCACTGTTTTGAACTTTGCTTAGCCACCTCCCCCCTCAGTAAAATTTCAGGTCTAGTCTGTGGCAGGGATTAGGTCTATCTTGGGGTAAGAGGTTTCACTTGAGTGAAGGTGTGGACTGTGAGTTCAAAGACAGCCTGCAGCATTATATTCTTCTATCTGCACTTCAGCCAGCCAGTTTCACTTTTCTGCACTTCAGCCAGCTTCAGCTGCCAGAACTCAGATCTGTTTGTTCTGTTTTTTTACTACTGAGACTCTAAGCCATTTGGCTTTCACAGTTTGTGCTCTAAACAACTTGCACTGTTTTGGACTTTGCTCACCTCCCACCTCCAACCCCACCCCCCGGTCTAGTTTGTGGAAGGGACTAGGTCCATCTAGGCATCAGAGGTTTCATCTGAGTGAAGGTGTGGACTGTGAGTTCAAACAGAACCTGCAGCACTATATTCTTCTATCTGCACTTCAGCCAGCCAGCTTCAGACTGTGCCCTCCCACCCACCAAGTGTTGAATAGATGCTTGTATTGATTGACAGAACTGTTTGTGAACTTGCAGTTTTTTGAGCGACAGAGGGAAGACGGGTCTGTAGCTTTTATGTAAGTTTGAATTTTCAGCAGAGCTAGGGAATATGTTTTTGTCATTCTTTTCAGAAAGAAAATTGTCTGGCAACATATTACAAAGCAGGTTGTCATATAATACTGATTTTTTGATCTGCTGAAGGCGTTAGATAATAATTCTTAATTTTTAAGGCAAACAATGACTTTGGGACTTTTAGTATTCACTGTTTTAACTTTGGCGGCATCTGAAGTGGTGGCCAAACTGTGGGCAAAATGTGGAACAATAGTATGAGGAGTTTTTGGAGTTCTTGGGGGCAGCTGGTCTGGGGCATGGTATGTTGCTCAGAGTTTAATTTCATATTAGTTGAAAGAATGTTTGTTTTAAGTGTTTCATTTATTAGTGTGTAAGCACTCTATTTATACTATACAGTTGTCTGGTTCAGATGGTACTCATAGGTTTCACGTAAACCTGTGGGAAAATATCCCTGGTAAGGGTGTCTATATAGACAGAGTCTTAAGAGTGGGTCCATCCATATGGATTTTGTTTTATCTTGGAGGGTTTTGTTTAAGGCTGAATATTTCTGTTAAGAAAACATGTCTTGGTTTTTCTACTGTTATTATGGGCAGGTAAAGTTAAACCCAATCCTGACCCATTTGATTTTGAACAGAAACAGAATGTTATTAGATATGAATTGAAATACACTATTTCTTTTTTTCATGTTAATGTAAGGAGCATTTTATCTAAAATAGATGAGTTTCAGACATGGGTTTTTGATAATAACTTTGATGTGGTTGCTTTATCTGAATCATGGTTAAGTAGCAACATACCTGATACTGCCATTTGCTTGGACGTGACTAATTTATATCGCTGTGATAGGCAGACCAAAGAGGTGGTGGGGTTCTGGTATATGTAAGAGACTTTTATTCAGTTGGTGTATATTAGTTTTCCAGTTCTTATTCAGAAATTGATTTTTTACTGCTGATATTATATTTAGAAGGTATAAAACAATTACATTTGGCTACTGTTTATTTCCTAGCAGGCTTTTTACAGGAAGGTCTATCACTAATTGTTGAGTACAAAGCTTCTATTTCAGTAAATAAGGAAGTTGTACTATTAGGCGATGCCAATATTTAATTGGCTAGAGAAAGCAAGTGTTAAGATTAAGGACCAATTGGCTAATTTGAATTTGTCCCAAGTTATTAATCATCCTACTAGGTTTAATTACATGCAGAAAACTGAGACTTTGATTGGATTTTGTCCACGCGACCAGATTGTATAGTACAAGCATATCAGTTAGCTGATTGTTTAAGTGATCATTGTCCAGTTGTTTGTTATTGGAATGCCCAGAAGCCAAAAGTCCCACCTGTATATATTACATCACATTTCACTCAAAGGATTGGATTTGAAAGCTTTTTGTAACTCCTTTGCTCTTATTGATCGGTCCTACTAGTGTTCTATGCCTGATGCAGATCATATGCTGGATTTTATAAGTACTGAATTCAATAGGGTTTGTGACTTGTTTGCTTCTAAACATAAGTTAAGAGTTAAGAATAGAAGCCAAGAATGGATAAAAACAGTTCTAATAGATAAAATATAGAAAAGAGATGCTGCCTGATGTATTTATCTTAAACTTCATACTCATGATGCTCTTGTGAAATGCAAACAACAAAGAAATCTACGTAAAAAATGTGCTAGAAAAATCAAAGCTAAATTTGTTTTTGCAAAATCAATTCTTAAGCTCTAAGAATCAACAAGAACATTGGTCAGTTCTTAATAAATTGCAGGGAAAGGTAAACACAACCAGTATTCCCTTACATGATACTGAAGATGGCAATATAACTGATCAATTAAGTATTGCTAAGGAACTGAACCAAGTGTTTATAGATGTGTTTAAGTTAGTTCCTTCATTCACAACAATGGATTCTAAAACATGTCATAATGAAGTTGGATTATTAAATTTCGAGTTTAAATCCTTAACACATGAGCAAACACTTCAATACCTTACTTAGATCATGCACTGGGCATGTCATGATAGACTTATGCTTACTTGGATTAGTATTAGTTATCATGGTTTTGCCATAGAATATTTAGTTTAATCACTCTTTGTTTAGTGCAGAAATTCTGCAACTTTGGAAACAGACTATTGTTGTTCCAATATTTAAATCTGATGGTAATACAAATTCTAAAAACTGTCTTCCCATTTCATTATTAGCCCCTTTGTGCAAGGATCTTTTTTTTTAACCAGGAGAGACACATTAAGCTGAAACTTGTTCACAGGTGCAGCCTGGGAGCACAAAGAAGTGAAAGAGCCACTGACGCCTTGAGAAAAACTTTTAAAAACATAATATTTGGACACAAAGCAGCTTATATTTCTCATTAGGTCTGTATTTCATATCCCCATTATTTATTACTGAGGTCATATGCAGGAAAACTGCATAGCTATTCCTTGAGAGTTCACCAGCTCCTATTGCTTCTTCCCAACTTGATGTCATAACACTCTGCTTGTGACATCACAGTTATTCTTATGGCAACAAACGGTGATGTCACAAAAGAGCATTATGATTTCAAGTAGGGGATGAGCTATAAAGGCAGCGGGACTCTAAGGGCTAAAGGTTTTGTTTTTCTGGGTATTTCTTTAGTAATAAATAATGGAGATGAGAAATCTATAGAAGATTCCTTAGATGAAATACAAGCTGAATTGTGTCTAAATATTGTGTTTTCTGCTGTTTCACCAAATACATCAGCTTGTCTTTAAGTAACTTGCTTAGGGTCACATAGTATGCAAGTGGGGGCTATGGGATTCAAACCCAGGTCTCCAGCACATAGCCTTAAACCACTGTGCTAGACTGCCTCTTTTTGGATCTTGAACAAATAGTATTTGATAAGGTGAAAAACGTTCTTGATTTAGAGATTCTATTAACACCATATTAACATGCTTTTAGACAAAATTATAGTACTGCACTTTAACAGCTACTGTGGAGCTTATTAATACTCCTCACAGGACCCTGGACAGAGGTGGTATGGTGGAAGCTTTTTTCCTCATTTGTCAAACGCATTAGATTTGGATAATCATGGTCGTTTACTTTTTCTTCTTAAGGAACTTGGTTTATCTGCTAATGTGGTACAATGTTTTTTGTTTACATTATTTATCTATTAGAAAACAAGCAATTGTTCTAGGTTCACTTACTTCACTCCGACAGTTATACAGATATATACTGTATATATATATGATATATGATGGGCATGAGTGTGATATGGCAAATAGTGTCACTCCTGCAGAGTGAGCTCTGGATATCTCACGAGTGCCAAAGTAGCAGTGAGATATCCAGAGCTCATGATGCAGAGTGACAATATTTGCCATAGCACACAATCTGCCCTTCATGTATTCAATATATACAATAGGGCCAAGAGTTTTAGAAGTTTTATTATGCTCTCTTGTGTTCAGTTCCCGTTTATGTGTTTGCTCATTCTGTGTTGAGCTTTTCTGAATAAGCTGGCAGTGTTATACACTCTGGGAGACACATGAGTGTGTTTTGCAATGCTAAATGAGTTAGTTTTAGGTAGGAGTGAGAGACATTCTTTTGTGAGGCTGTATTGTTTAGAAGTCTGGCTGCAGTGAAGCTGAGAGCATCACAGTAATTGTAAGCTGTGGTTAACTAGGATCTGCAGCTTATCTGTTGGGTAGGAAAATGAGCAGACTAGGTGGGCCAAGCGGTCCTTATCTGCCATCTAATTCTATGTTTCTATGTTTCTGAAGAGCTGAGAGGCAGAGTGTCAGAACAGCTGGTACTGTTTTCAGTGGTAATTAAGTTAGCTGCTGGCAGAGTGCAGAGTGTTCTGTGAAATTGTGCTCTTTAGGATTCTGGCTGCAGTCAAGCTGAGAGTATCATAGTAATTGTAATGGATGAGAATCAGAGTTTGAGGAACAAGTGAGAGTGTGTTTCAGTGGTAGTTGAGTTAGCTGCAGGCAGTAGTTTAGACTGTTCTGTTATGCTGTGCTGTTTAGAATTATGGCTGCAGTCAAGCTGACAGTATCACAGTAATGAGCTGGAAGTTGGGGGGATAGATGTGTTTTGTAATGCTCATTTAGTTAGCAGTAGACAGCAGTGAGACCTCTGAAGTAGTTCTACATTTGTGTCTATGGTAACAGCACAGGTGTGTCTTGCAAGCTGAGGGGAAAGCTGCCTAGAGTGATGACCTTTTGTGACCTGTGTGTGTAAATGTCTGATATCATCACAGTAGAGCAGAGGGTAAAAATATCACACTGCAGTGAATGATACACTGTTTTATTTCACTCATTTACCACTCAACCCTATTGTGTATACATATATATATATATGCAATATATATATATATATATATTTATACAATGAGGGTGAAAGCTATTCTAGTGGAATAAATGGAGATATTCTCACTGCAGTCAGATAAATGCTGATGACATCAGTGGAGTGAGATATATTCCATTTATCCATACTCTGCTGATGTCACCACTCACTCACTCACTCACTCACTCACTCAAGCTAGCATTCTAAATGAAAGTGCTTCAGAAATCAGTTTCTGGGTCTCACTGGAAGCCTGCAAATTACTCAGTTAGCATTGCAAAACACACTTACATGTGTCCCATAGACCCCGTTCTCGCTAGGGCATTTGAAACGGTTCTGAGCACTTGAACTGTTTCAAATGCATGCTGGCTCGGATCCGTTCGCATATAAGTCTGTTGTAGCTCTCAATTTTGGAAGCGTGCTCAAACCCTGATGAGACCAGGGCTTGAGCACACTTCCAGAAATCCATTTCAAAAGTGAAGTGAGCTACTCACAATGTGAACAGACAGGGTCACATCCATTCGTGCTTGTTTGTCCTCCCACCTCTCGATTGCACAAAGCATCTTGGTAGGCAGCTGTGCAAGTGCTCCTGAATCCAAATAGAAGGGGAAATGGATTAACAGTTAGTGAGAACACTCTAGCATGCATCAGCTGAAACGGGTCAATGAAGTGGACTACAGTGTGAACCCTGCAACACAGTAAGCTGTAATCCATTTTCAAAAATGGATTGCTGAAACGTACTGTAGTGCGATCGGGGCCATAGTTTCTAACTCTTCTAACCCATTTTGGTGCTAATCTCAGTTTCAAAAAAACCTGAATTCAAATGAAACTTCTATACAAAGCAGTTTCTCTTTCTCACTGCAAGCTGCAAGTAACACAATTAGCATAGCAAAACACGCTTACCTGTTCCCATAGTTTCAAACACTCCTAACACATTTCTGTGCTAATCTCAGCTTCAAAACAACCTGCATTCAAATGAAACTCCTTTACAAAGTAGTTTATCTTTCTCACTGCAAGCTGAAACTAACCCAATTAGCGGTGCAAAACACAATCACCTGTTTCCCACAGTGCTTCTAACAATCCAAGCCCATTCAGAAACACTCCCACACTCTCAGGTCACACATGAACAGTGCTTTCAGTATAGCCTAGAGGTTAGAGTAATGACCTCCGAACAAGCGTGTTACAGCCAACAGATCAGACCTGGGTTTGATTCTCACAACCTCCACTCATATACCATGTGACTCTGGACAAGTCACTTAACTGTCCAGTACTTCTAAAAACTCACTTGCTTACCAAAGACTAAAATTAAAAAAGCACATAGAAACAGGAAAAGGCATAACACTTCATAAGTTCTTATCCCGCTGTATATGTAGCATACATGGTGTGCTATGGGAAATGTTCTCACTCACTCCAGTAAAGAGAACTATGCATTCTTACTTGTGCCTTCAGCACTCATGAGAATACAGAGCTCACTCTGCAGGAGTGAGAATATTTCCCATATCCCACTCCTGCCAATCATGTATCCCCTATATATATGTTAAGCATCATACCCTTATCCTGTAGCCATTTTTGAACATTTAAAAAATGTTTCTGTAAATGAGTGGTTAATTTTAAAGGACTATCTCCAGTCCAATATAAGACAATATCATCTGCATACATTGTAATAAGCATATTTTTTCCCTTTATAACAGATGACAAAACATTTAAAAAATACTGAACAATAGGGGCCCCAAAAATTGATCCCTGGGAACTATATATGTATATATATAAAATCTGTTGTTATTTAGAGGCGTACATTTAAATTTACAGTGAAATAACTGAAATTTAAAATTTTGTAGAATTCTGTGGAATTTTCATGAAACTTTTGCAGAATGCCACAGAATCAGAATGGTACATCTGCGTGCATTCTGCAGGTGGAATTTTATATTCCACACAGCTGTAAGAGGGAGAGTCAATCAGGCAGTGAGACACAGGAGAGGGATTCCAGACCATAGGATGGGGCTACAGTAGAGAAGGATATTTCAAGAGCAATGAAAAGGTTGTGAGAAGGGACAGCAAAGAGCCAAGAAAAGGCTTTGAATGTTACAGTGTCACCAAAAGCTTTAAACTGTAGCAGATGTGTGCTCTTTAGTTACATTAACTTGTACATAAATTAAATGTTTTGATAAACACAGGTGTAATAGTGTAAGAGTTAAACTGACGCACACACACACACACACACACACACACGACTCAGAAGTTTAAAATTAAGTTTCTTTGTTTTATTACCTGCCCGCCAGACAATAAAGTAATTGAATTCCAAACTGCCACCGAGGGTGACAGTTTCCACTTTCAGCAGCACACATGGATATTATTAACAGTAGGTACTGTGGAACACTTTTCAAAAAGGAAGTTATACAGGATTTAGGACACTGTCCTACATGCTGGACCATCGGATATCTAAGGGCTCAGCTCTATGCAGCATGGGAAGAGATTGCATGCCTACAATCGCATATTCAAGGGGAAATATATTACAAGAACCACTCATCATTTCCACAACATCCAACTGAAGCACCTCAACTGCAGAGGGTAGTTGGTCTGGGAGGTTGGCAGGTGGTTAGGAGGGGCAAATTGGGTGCCCCATCACTCAGTGCTCATCAAGGTATCACCTCTACAAAGCATATAAAAACTTCAAACAGGTATCTGCCTCTATGTCTGAAATCAAACAAAGGGGCAGAGGACACTGCAGAGCAGGAAACTGCAGCACAGGAGCAAGCACTACTAAACTCACCCAAAACAGGGACCAAAACAAAAAAAGCAAAAAGGAAATCCATAACACTTCTGATCCTAGGAGACTCCATGATTCGGGGAGTTGATGCCTACCTCTGGCCTGGGGTAATGGTCAGATTTCTCCCAGGTACATCAGCGTGGAGAGACACTGACCGCATTGCTAAAATTGTGCAGGAAGCAGGAGAAAACATCGACATCCTGGTACACGCAGGGACTAACGATCTCTCCAGCCTGTCAGTTGTGGAGACCAAGGAACACTTGACAAGGCTGGGAGACAAACTTTCATCCATTTCATCTGGCACCTCCTTCTCTGAGATCCTGCCAGTCTGGCAGAGGGGTGCACATGGACGGAAGGTCAGAGAAGGGGAAATAGGGGAGCTAAACATGTGGCTCAAGGGCTGGTGCAAGGAAAAAGAACACAAATTTGTAGGTAACTGGCAACAGTTTTGGGAGTGAAGTTTCTTTAAATTCGATGGACTGCATCTGACTAAGGAGGGAGTCAGTGCATTGGGGCAGAAGTTTGATGCCTTTGCAGAATATTTAAACTAGCAAATGGGGAGAGGGGTGCAGCACCCGATACATCGAACAGAAAGATCTCCCCTCCCCCTTAGCTAGTGGTCAAACAGGAGTTCAGCATGTTTGTAGTTCATCTGCATCACCAGGTAAGGAAAAAGGTCCAGCTTCCATACGATGCACAGGGGAAAAGCCAGACCTCACCCAACAACTAATGCACCAAATCTTGTCAATGGTAAATCATGTACCAAATGCCTTCAGTCTGGGAAACAAGATCCCAGACCTGGAGGCAACAATGATAGAGGCTAAACTGGACATAGTAGCCATTAGTGAGACATGGTTCATCAGTAACCACACTTGGGAAACTTCAGTATCTGGCTATGTACTGTTCAGAAGAGACCGAGTTGCAAAAAGGGGGAGGGATGGCCCTTTATGTCAATGAAAATATCAAAGCTACAGACATTCAGAATACACATAAGGAGCCAGAAGAACTGTGGGTCACTCTGGAAACAGGAAATGAGACAGCCATATGAACTGGGGTTGTCTACAGGCCTCCAGACCAGGCAGAGGACATAGACACATTACCATTAGAAGATATACAAAACATGACATTAAAAGGGGACTTCAACATGCCAGATACAGATTGGTCAATATCAGCAGGAACATCCACCAGAACTAGACACATAGTGGATTCCCTGCAGGGGGAGGGCCTCAAACAATTGGTACTACAACCCACAAGAGACAGGGCTATCCTGGATCTAGTACTGACCAATGGGGGAAAGATTACAGAACTCCAGGTAGAAGGTCAGCTGGGGGCCAGTGATCATTACATGGTATGGTTCAATTTGGCCTCCAGAACTAAATCATCCCATTCCAAGGCAAAAATATGGGACTTCAGAGGAGATGACTTTGATGAGATGGCCTACAGAGTTAAGCTAGCACTGGCAAGAAGAAATACAGGTGAGGGGGTACAGGCAAAGTGGGCAAGCATTAAGGATGCAATACTCAAAGCAACATCCCATTGTGTTAGGGAGAAAAGCAAGAGTAAAAGAAGGAGGAAACCACTTTGGTTCTCAAAAACATTACAAGAAAAGATCAGAGCCAAAACATTGGCCTTCAGGAAATATAAGGGAACTCAGTGTGATGAAGATAGGGAGTCATTCAAAACTTCCCAAAGGCAAGCAGGGAAGGTAGTAAGGCAGGCAATGGCCCAAACCGAGGAAACACTAGCATGAACAGTAAAAGAATGTGACAAGACTTTCTATAGATTCATTAGTGAAAGGAGTAAGTCCAGAAGGGGTATTGCTAAGATCAAAGGGGATAAGGGGAAGTGTGTGGAGGAGGACCAAGGAAAGCATCTATCCTAAATAGATACTTCTGCTCAGTATTTACTGAGGTGAAGATAGGGCAAGGCCCACAGTTCAGCACCATGGACACAGGGGGGAGGGGAGTGTGCACAAGTCCCTTTACAAAAGAAAGGGTCTTACAAGAGTCACTAAGCTCAGGTTGGACAAGGCAATAGGACCGGATGGCATACATCCCAGGCTACTAAAGGGTGGAACTAGCAGAGACATTAGCAGAACTGTTTAGTGAGTACAGGAGAGGTCCCAGAAGACTGGAGAAGGGCTTATGAGATACCGCTCCACAAGAGTGGCAGCAGGGAGGAGGCAGGGAACTACAGACCAGTCAGTCTTACCTCAGTATTGGGCAAGATTATGGAGGCACTCCTTAAAGAAAGGATAGTACAACACCTGAAATCCATAGGAGCACAGGATGCAAGACAGCATGGGTTTACAACAGGAAGGTCTTGTCAAATGGTATGCAGCTACAACGTCGACATTTCAACAGCAGAGTCCCCTACAGTGACAACAGCGCCACGTCACTGTAGGTAACCCACTGGAACCCGGCATTGTCCGTCGAGGGTCCTGCACCCCCCCCAATCAGCTCTGACTTGGAGTTGAGAATCCTAAGTGGGGGGGGTGTAGGGGCACAACCCCCATGTGGGTTTTCGGGGTGAAGTCCCCCAGAGAAAACACTATGTATTTTGAAACAACAGCCGACTGCAAAATGCAGTCGACCTGCCGGTTTCTGCTGTCGGGTCTGTCAACAAATATTTTGTCAATGACTAATCCTTGGATCCTTGTCAAACTAATGTCATAGATTTCTTTGACTGGGTAACCAGAGTGATGGGCCGAGGGGGTGCAGTTGATGTCACCTATCTTGACTTCAGCAAAGCTTTTGATACTGTTCCACATAGGAGATTGATTAATAAGCTGGGTAGGCTTGGGGTAGGTCAGTGGTTGGTCAACTGGGTGGCAAACAGGTTGTCGGGCAGAAAAAAGAGTGGTGGTAAGTGGTGTACAGTCAGAAGAGATGCAAGCCACAAGAGGGGTACCTCTGGGATCAGTCCTTGGGCCAGTCCTTTTCAATATCTTCATCAGTGGCATTGCAGATGGTCTGGAGGGTAAGGTTTGCCTGTTTGCAGATGACACCAAGATCTGCAACAGAGTAGATAATCCAGATGGGGAGGGCAGAATGAGAAGAGATCTGGAAAAACTGGCAAAATTGTCAGAAGAGTGGCAAGTGGGGTGTAATGCAAGGATGTGCAAGATCATGCACACAAGGAAGAGAAACCCTGAAGCTACCTATAGGTTGAGAGAGGATTTGCTGGCAATCACAAGGGAAGAAAGAGACATCATCATCATCATCACAGATGACCTGAAATCATCTGAGCAGATGACTAAAGCAGTAAGTAATGCTACAGGGATGTTGGTGTGTATTACTAGGGGTATCACAAGTCATAAGAGGGAGGTAATAATCCCTCTTTACAAGACACCGGTTAGGCCCCATCTGGAGTACTATGTGCAGTGTTGGAGGCTGCACCTGCACAAGGACATTAACAAAATGGAGGCAGTCCAGAGAAGGGCAACCAAAATGGTGCAGGGACTGCATCAGGAAATATATGAGGACAAATTAATGGAGCTCAATATGTATACCCTAGAGCAAAGGAGGGAGAGAGGTGATATGATTGAAACATTCAAACATCTTCAGCAAATTAACGAGGTGAAAGAGTCTAACATGCTTCAATATAAGAAAAATAGCTGGTCAAGAGGACACAGCGTGAGATTTGAGGAAGGTTGATTAAGGGGTAATGTGAAGATGTTCTTTTTCACAGAAAGTGTGGTGGATGCATTGAAAGGCCTACCTCAGGAAGTTGTGGATATGAATACAGTACAGAGCTTCAAACAGGCATGGGATATGCATAAGGGAGCAATACAGATGAGTTTGAGTAAATAGGCCATTAACAGAGTAAAGGCCTATGGCACATTCATAAGGTAGAAAAAAATGGGCAGACTGGATGGGCCTTTTGGTCCTTATCTGCTGTCAACTTCTATATTTCTATGTTTCACAGAACATGCAGGTATAGTTTCAGTAATAAGGATTTTGGTAAGAGGGTAACAATCCCATTCTACTCCAGAAAAAAATTGCTAAAGGCTCCCTTTTTAAAACCCATATCTGGCTGTCACTGCTGTTAGCAGACAGCCATAGGGTTGAATTTTGTATTCTTTGCTAGACTACTGGATCTGCTGGTGGAAATACTGTGCATGCTGTTTTGTTTCTAAAACATCAAGTATCTCAAATATGCCATCAAGCACTGTAGGTTGCTCTCCTTAGATATCCGCAAGATTTTGGAAACCTTCTGGTTGGGATACTTCACAAAAAGACCAGAATACTGTCCCACTGCCCTGCCAGATAAACTATATTGATGGTAAAACCAAAATAGGTTTTGAAAAGTAATGAAAAGTTCTGATTTTTGTGCCATCTAGATGGACCAGTGGTAGCACATCATGTTTTTTTGTGAGTGACCCTGGTTTGGGAATGAGCCCAGGCCTCCACTTGTCTTGGTGCCTCAGATCTGGATGTGTTGGCAAAGGCAGGGATCTTTGTCTCAGTGAGGTGAGGGGGCACTGCCATATGACTCCCACTGCAATCCCTGCAGCTCAAAACTAGATATGCAAGCATGGGCAGGACTCTTTGTCTCGGGTTAGGGGGCACTGCCATGCTGCTTACACCACAACCCCTGAAGCTCAAATGTGGTTATGTTGGCATGGGCGGGGCTCTCTGTGTCAGCAGCAGGAAGGCACTGTCATGCCACATCCACTGTGATCCCTGTAGTGGGCAAAGGACAGAATCGGGCATGCCCATTTTCCCTAGGGACACTGTGGATGATAGATGGCTTGCAGCACTGGTGACAGGGGTGGAGAACTGACTGTCATCCTTAGAGTGAAAGTGTTTCTTGTAATTTCACTTTATGTACATCTAGTGCTTTTCTTGGGTTAATGCTATAGAAATAATCCATCTATATTTCCTCTTTCCAGTTCTTTTAAATTTTGAACACCACTTATAAATCCTTCACAGACAACCCCAAGTCTTCTCATGTTGAACCTGTACAGCCCTAGCGATGTTTACAGTGTACAACCCATAGCATTTTTAATAATTTTCATCTGAACCTTTTAATCAAACATAAACTCCTGGCCAAACCTTACAAATCAATGAATCTGGCCTCTTAGGTTAAGAAATAAGGGTAAATACCTGTAGGTATTTCATTTTTATTCTATTGTTCAGTGCACTGGTTTCATTTTTTCAGTCCTTGTTGCTGTTTTGGGAGGAGTGTGTTCTATATGCACTCAACTGTGCTTTTCAAGGGAAAAAGTAATTGATTATTAGGGGTACACCAGTTGAAATCTATATTATGCTTGCTTACCTAAAGAATCAATGTTTAAAAGTTCACATTGAGAATATTTCTGGACATGTAACCTTTATTGAAAATTTAAGTGCATAAGTAATTTGCATAGTAGGTTTCATTATTGTTTACTTACTGTTGAATGATGAGAAGAGGTATGTTTGTCACCTACTACAATATGCATTGTGTATTTTATGTGCTCTACTAAATATATAATTAAAAAAATAATAATTTCAGAGAGTGGATACAGGAACTCCATGTAGCCCTTAATGCAGAAAGGGTGATAGCCTTACAATTCCATACTCTAGATATTTTAATAGAAGGTGGGAGCAGATTTCTCATTTTTTAGAGAGGTGTAAGGAACTTTAACAGAATAGTAGTCCAACTCCCACATACAAGAAAGGTATGCCATTGAAAATGCTTATGCAAGTCAATAAGGTTTGTTCTGCAGGATATGAAATACTGATGTAAATACTTAGCCCAGTTTGTATAATTCGGGATTGATGCGGGGGTAATATCTGGGGGAGGATAATCTTAATTATGACATATCGAACATAGATAACTGATGGGGGGGTAGGAGGGGGTCTGAGGAGGGAGCAGGGGGGGTTTCATTAGTTAAATGTTTGACATATCCGATGCTACATTCTGAAGTATTGTATGTACTTACTGTTTTGTAGACCTTAAAAAAATAATAATAATAATAATTAGGAAATAAAAACAAAAGAGAAAAAAAGAAACTGTACTGCAGAAAGGAATGTAACTGATTTCTACTTAAACAAATAAATGTTATTTTTTCATGCTGTACCAGCTTTTCTATATATTAAAAGTAATGACACTCTTGCAAAAAATAAATAAATATTAATAAACACTGAATACATAGAGTAGGTGTCCTTAATAACTGGAGCCAATCACAGTCTTGCTTACCAGGTTTAGATATTCTGATACAAGCTGTCTATCTTGTTGTTGATCTGGGGAGCATTTCATTGTTTTTCAATTTTGAAATACATCGGAAATAACCAAGTTTCTTTTTGCTTCAGATAAATGTATTCACAGAGTTCTGAAGAAAAGATTCCAACATACACTTTGTGAGCATCTGGACTTTCCATTGGATTGTTGGAGTACACTCAGAGGGTCATGTGATATGTGTGTGTGTGTGTGTGTGTGTGTGTGCTTGTGTGTGTGATGGGGTGGTATGGGCAAGATGAGGAGCCAGCTAAAGGCTACCAAACTTTTTTCAGATGCTAATCTGTCAAAAGCCAGTAGCAAAGTCATTTCTTCTCAGGCAGGGTTTTTAATATCATTGATAAAGGAAGATGGTGCTTTCCTGAATGAGATCTGTCCTGAAGTGTGTTGGTAAAGCAGTGCAGGAAGTCCTCAAATAAACACCAGTGCACCCATTGTACTTCAACATTAAATTCAGCTTTTAGAATCATAAGTCCTTCATGTGTTATGATCACTAAACTTATAATACAAAAAGGAAACATTAAAAAAATGAATTCCCTTTTCTCAAACAGAATAGAATTAAAACAAAAACAACAACAAAAAAAATGAATGGTATTGGGCATATGGTTTTGCATTTATTTTGTGCTTCTCTTTTTTGCTCTCACATGTGCACAGAATGTCAGGTGCTTCCAATAACTGTGCTACATGCCACTGGATCTGGTACTGAGAATAAATGATGCATCTCCCATTTCATCATGTGTGAGCCATCACTGCATACCATGGATTACCAGCTGCAATTGGGGCCCATTTTAATATTTGCCGACCTCTGCAGGAAGTCAGAACATGCCATCTGCTTTTCCTCCAACTCTCCCTGTTCTAATTGTCATGCTGTCTGGTTGCAGACAGTGCAAATATTGCAAAGGAACATGTACTGGTGGTGAAAACAACAGTAGCAATGCTCACTACTGTGCAATAATTTTAATCATTTACATTCACAACAGTAGACGTGATCTGACAAGAACGTGGAATCTTGCCAAACTCACCCGACATCTTGTTTGGTTTGCTTGGTTAAGTTCCTTATTCTTAGCTAGTCCTACTTTAGGACACACCACACCCTCAAAATGTTTTGTCACCTGCTTCCTCTTTCGGCATCACCTCCACAATGGAATTTATTTTTCTTTTTCTCTTTCAGCCTACATCCCCACAATTGTTCAAATTGTTCTCCATCACCCTAAACCCTCCCTCCGAGTCCCACTGCCCCAACCGCCACTTTCACTTTCCCTCCATGAGTCATGTCTGCTTTTTTACTTCTATTTTCTTTTGTTTAACCTTGATCTTTTTGGTTGTGTGTTTAATTATCTGCCCTGACCTCCCCTCTCTAGCCCAGACACATGCTGCTGTGTTTCCTGATCTGACTGCCAAAACGACTGAGTGATCCTCCTCCTCCTCCTCCTCCTTTTCTGGCCTCCTGAGGAGTGGCCCTAGAACTGCAGTGTAATCTTGTATACCATCATTTCTAACAGAAGACCTTAAGAATAGCGACACTGAGTGCTTCTCTAAAGAGCTACATACTGAAAATTTTTAAAGACAAATGGTTGATAATATTTTGACAAGACCAGTTCTATTATTACCGTTCTTCTGTTTTAACATAGCATTTCATGAGTGTAAACATACAAGGACAAAATCCCAATAAATGCTAAAAAAAAGTTTCACATCAGTGAAATTTCACTACTGGCACAGTTGTAACTTGTTATATGCATAGGCATTCTTCATATTTATGAGAGAGAGAGAGAGAGACAGAAAGAGAGAGAAAAATGAGTAAAAATAAATCATGTACTTACACTAAGAATCAAAGCCTAAACCCTTTATAACTTGAAAGACAACAAAATTCTGCACCAATAACTTGAATTAACATATTTTTATTTAACAGATCATACACAATAATAAGAAAAGTAAGGTAAAAGTAGGTCCATGCACTGAAAGGCAATGTATACATCTGTGGCCTTTGGAGCCTGTTAGAAAGGTTCAGGTATCATCCAGGTTTTGCATTCTGTTACTTTGTTTTAAATTCTATAAATCTGTAAGTAGCAAGGTATTCCCTGGTGCTAAAAAAAAAAAAATCATTTGTCAATGCTGAATGTTTGATGCACTGGAAGATGTCCTCCCCTGCACCTTGTCTATGGCCTTTTCAAAAGAGGCACTAGAGCCTGTGTGGCTGGCTGTTTGTGTTTGTCTCTGTCAGTAGTTTAGTTTTTGTGGATTTTCATGTTTCTGCTTAGAGGAACGGGATCATTCTTGGACATAACATCTATGAACATTTCCTGGACTAAGAAATTGCAAAACATCACCACCAGGTATTGGCATTCTCATCATAAATCAACTTTTTGGAAGCCATCAAAGCCAAAAGTAAGGTCAGTAAATCTGTTATACAAGCACTGAGTTGTGGAGTGCTGCATTGAATCCACATTTCCGTCTGACTTGTTCTTAAAGGATGTGTACTTGTCTTTGAGGTCTATTCACAACCATTTTGGAGAACAAAGGGAATAAACTAACAAAGGATTTTTACATTCTGCATATGCCCCAGGCCAGTGTTCATCACCTTCAGGAATTTAACCCCTTCAGGAATTTATCACATTCTGGGTCTTTGAGCTACAATAACAGTTTTCTGGTCCCCGGTAGTTCACCATTTCCTGTGGATTTGATTACTTTTCATCAATCACATGGCACCTCTGAGAACATGGCTTTATATATTGTGCTCTGCAATATCTCGGGGCAAATGCAGACCAGCAAGGCCAAGAGGACTAGATGCTCTACAACAAAACTAGTCTGCAAAATGATTAAAGCGTACCTTCTTAGGATACTACTTATGCTACTTCTGATATCTGGAAATGTCTATCCTAACTGGGCCTACTGCCTAGCACCCCATGCCACAAAAGGCAGGAGGGGTCCTCACATTAGCCTCAATCAATGTCTGCAGCCTCCTTAACAAACTTGACAACTTGCAAACCTGGGTCCAGCAACATAGCCCTGATGTACTCTCTGTTGTCGAAACATGGCTTAACCCCAAGATACCAGATGCTGCAGTCACCATCCCTAGATACTCTATATTCAGGCAGGACAGGGTTTTCAAATGAGGTGGGGGCTGTGCCATCTACCTGAGGAATTCCTATCTGGGTCAAGTCTTCCTGTTCTCAAATCCTAAAACACCCTCGCAGGTTCTCGCTATTAAAGTTCTCTTTGGGGTGCACAACAAGGAGCTCACCATTGCCTCTGTGTACCTACCCCGTAAAGATCACCCAATGGATTTGTGAGCATATTGGAAAGCCTACAGGGATTACACCATAACTCTGAACTCATAGTACTAGGTGACTTCAACATAAATTGGCTATCGCTGGAGGCCAAAAACTACAAGGATGCTGTCACATCACAGAACCTCACCCAGCTTGTTGCCATCCCCACCAGATGCAACTATAAGACAGGGTTGCACACACTTCTGGACTGGATCCTTACTAATCACCCTGAATGAATCTCAAAAGTCTCAGTGCTCCCTGATGGGATCAGTGACCACTCACCAATCATATGTACCTGGACAACAAATTCATTAAGCCCCCTCCTAAAATAATCCACACCACAGTGTTAAAGCAGGGGTACCTTGAACTACTAAGGACACACCTAAGCCACCTGGACTGGACACCAATCGACTCTGCCATTGATGTAAACCAAGCCTTAGACCTTTTCATCAGCCACTTCACTGCAGCCTGCAATATCTTTGCACCTCTGAAAAACCTGAAGGTCAGGGGCAGAGCTAACCCTTGGATAACCCACGATTTAATCACTTTACTCAAACATAGGGATCATCTCTGGCACTGTGCCCATGCAACATCCAAACCTGGGGATATTCATAAGTATAAAGCTGCCAGAAATGAGTGCACATGGGCAGTTAGGAGTGCCAAAAGCAAATACTTGAAGGAAGCTGTCTTCAACTCCTGGGGTGATGGAAAAAAATTTTGGAGTAACATGAAAGACCTTACAGGCAAGGACCCTAAGTCACCACCCACCATGCTCAACATAAATGGAACACCAACATCTGACCTGTACACAATCACCAACACCTTTAACAATACGTTCTCCAACTTGGATAGTGTCCTCCGTTCTAATTTCTTTGATGCCCCCTCTGGTAGTAACCCTTCTGCAACAACTCCCAGGCAGGGAGGCAGTATAGTGCAGTGGTTTAAGGTTCTGAGCTGCAAATCTGGAGACCTGGGTTTGAATCCCACAGCCCCCACTTGCATACTGTGTGACCCTGAGCAGTTACTTAACTTCCCTGTGCTCCCAGGTTGCACCTGTAAACAAGCTTTCAGCTTAGTGTGTCTCACCTGGTTAAACAATTGGGAAAAAAACTACTCCTCTCCTACACCCTGCCCCACAATTCTACTTCAAGGAGATCCCAGTGCATGAAGCCAGAACCTATATTCGGAAGGCCATTCACAACACAGGCTACAGCGGTGACTCCCTTGACCTGAAGTTGTTAGCACTTGTCCTTGAAGAATTCCTTGAACCCCTGACAAAGGTCCTCAGCCTATCACTAAGGATGTCCCAGTTCCCATCTAGCTGGAAACAGGCGACATCACACCGGTACACAAAAGTGGAGACAAATCACTGCATTCCAACTACAGACCTATCTCCGTCCTCCCTCCATTGTCTAAGGCTCTGGAGTGCATCGCTTCAGACCAACTAGTCAAGTACCTGGAAAAATACGACATCCAGTGTCCTAAGCAGCATGGTTTCTGAAAAGGGCACAGTACCACCACTGCACTACTAGAATTCACAGGCTTCATCCATACCATGCTTGATCAAGGAAACTGTGTAGGGGCAGTATTCATCAACCTTACGAAAGCCTTTGAAACTGTGAACCACCCACTCCTACTCAAGCAATTATCAAACATTGGGCTCTCCAATGAAGTGCTGCTCTGGTTTTCAAATTACCTTGGGGAGAGGGTTCAGTGGGTTAGGATTGCCGGTGTCACCTCAGAAGAAAATCCAGTCCTTTCAGGGGTTCCACAGAGGACCATCCTGGGGCCACTACTCTTCAGCCTCTTCCTCAATGACCTTCCCAGTGTCTACCACCAGAAATTACTGCTCTACGCTGATGACGCAGTCATGTTCACCAACCACCAAAATGAAGAGCTCCTCGAGAAACAATTACAGCTTGAATTCATGCGCATCTAAGAATGGTTCAAGTCACACAAACTGGTCATGAACTACAGCAAACCAAAGGTTATGACCTTCTACAACGCCAGGAGCAAGTACAAATCCTGTGACCTCACCATCCTAAACCAAACAGGGACCTTACTTGAACACGTTCCTGATTTTAAATACCTAGGTGTCACATTGGACAGCTCACTCTCCTACCATCGGCACATAGATTCTGTCGCAAAGCCACCAACATCCGTGATAGGCCTGCTTTACAGGCACAAACACTGCATGACTCCTGACACTCCGTTGGCTATCAACAGCTCTGTCACCTCCATCATCGATTATGGGATAGCAATTTAGGGCTCTGCCTCTGCCTCTGCCCTCCGCAGAATTACAGTTGCACTCAACAAAGCATGCAGGCTGCTAACCGACTTACACATACTTGTGACCTGTACAATCGAGCAGGATGGCTTCCTCTCATCAGCCGATACAGTATCAAACCTGCCTCTTAGCCAAAAAAGTCCTCCTTGGGAAAAGCTCCTCATTGACCACCACAGCACCCAGCAAACTAGAAGTTCACAACAACTAACCTTCCTTGTCCCCAGATGCCGGTCTACCATGGGCCAGAGGGCCTTTGCCCACAGAGCACCACAGTGGTACAATACTCTCAACAAAGAAACTCTTACTGCTGCTGCTCCTGGCCCTTTTAAGAGACAACTCTGACTTCATCTCATTTCTACTAGTCATTGTGACTGCCTTGCCTAATCAGGGGCCCACTGCTCACTGCCCTCCACTTCAGTCTTGACAGCTACCTCTCCCCGCCTTACCCCCTTCTACCTGTCTACCCCCTTACCCCCTCTCCCTTTCCTCCGCTGGCATTTCTCCTGACTTTATCCCTCCCTCCCTCCCCTTTAGAGCTCTTACTCCCACCCTCTACCCTCCGACAATGGCCTTCCTGCCTGCATACCCCTTCCATCTCACCTGCAGTGCTCATTTCTAAGATTGCCCTTGGCTGGTATGTCATGCTACCTAACATTTGGCACATTTTGAATTACTGGAATTTCCTAAGTCTCAGTCTCTTACTTCTTTTTATTGTGTAACTATGTATTATTATGTTGACCTTTGTACTGTAGAACTTGAAATCGTTACTGTAAAAAAATTATCGCTATTATCGCACTGTGCCTTTAGGGTGCGACATTATGTTTACCGCACTATACCAGCACTTTATGAAGTGGCTGGGCAAAGGGAACTGCAGGCATACATAAAAATTGCGGGTGCTTTTTGTATTTGAGATACAAGAAAAAAAGAGAGAGAAATGCAGTTACCAGTCACTGGGAAATTTGTCTGTGAGCTTACACGAGAGGAACACACCAAAGGAATGGGAGTAATGCCCAGCTCTGGACCTAATTTTGGAGGAAGACAGTGTATAGAGATGAACGGGGACAAGAGGATGAGAGGTTGTTGGTCAGAAGGTTGGTCGAGCCTCAGAAGCAGAGCAGTGGTTTTGGTCATGGGTTGGAGCCCAGCTCTTTTGTGAAGGCTAGGAGGTTTGTTAAATGGATGGCCGGGAGAGAAGGTCAGGGGCATTTCCTGATTTAGATGGCATTGTTGTTGGGGAAGGTGAAACAGACTGGAGAAGCCTGGCTGGTGACTCAGGCTGTGGGTTGAATATAGCCAGACCACGTGGTCACCTGCATATGGGGGGGGGTGGGGATAGGTCCACAGGGCAATGGGGATAGGCCTGAGGGTTGGTTTCTCATAAAGATGTTTAACTGTATATGGCACTCTGGTGAGAAAAAAAAGGAAGAAAGCAAAATGGGACTATTGGAGTGGTTGGAAAGGCAATGTTCCTGGTCACGGAGCGCGATGGTAATTTGACACACTACTGAACATGACAGTAAGACCGTGATATAAACTAGATGCGATATTCAATAGTTTTACAGTATGTATGTATACCCCCCATTCCTCCGACATGGAACCTTTGTAAACGAGCAGTTCCTGCTCAAAGGTATTTGTAATCCTAGATTTCAATAAAATAAAATAAATAAAATGTATCATGTTCCCCCACTTCCTCCTCTCCTCCAGTGAGTACATATTGAGATCCTTTAATCTGTCCTGATATGTTCAGTTTTGCAAGCCATGTACCATCTTGGTTGCCTTTCTGTGAACCAGCTCCACTCTTTCAATGTCCATGCGCAGTTGCAGCCTCCAGAACAGCACACAATACTGTGGAATTGGGCTCACTAGTGCATTATGCAATTGCATCACCACCTCACACCTTTTGCTAGTGATACTTTACTTATGCACCCAAGCATACCACTGGGCCTCCTTGCAATATTTGTGCTCTGTTTTGACACCTTAAGGTCATCAGAACCGATAAGTCCTATGTCCTTTTTTTCTTTGGTGATTGTCAGCACCTCACCCCCATCCATTAACTCTCCCCAGGTTTCCCTCTTCCCAGGTGCATTATTTGTGCTTCCTTGCATTGAACCTCAGTTGGCACTCCTCAGACCATTTTTCAAGGCTCTCCATATGTCTGCTCATTTTCTTCACCCCTTCTAGAGTATTCACTCTGTTACAAATGGTGGTGTCATCTGCAAACAGGCAGGAAGACCTTTCCTTCTAGTCCTTCTGCAATATCTATAATGAAGACATTGAAAAGGACTGGTCCCAAGACTGATCCCTGAGGTACCCACTGGTCATCACCCTCTCCCTGGATGGGATCCCATTACCACCACCTTTTGCCTCCTGTCCATGAGCCAGTTTCTAACCCAGTGTATCAGCTTGTTCCCTGTCGCCAGACTACCCATCTTGTTAAATCAGCCTTCTATTTTGGTTAGCGTCAAAGACTTTCCTGAAATCAAGGTGGGTGATGTCCACTGCCCCTCCCTGATTTACTTACTTACTGAGGCATTAGCATTTCCAACCCTAACACCAACCCCCACCCCCATCCTGCAGACATACAAGCATTGGGGTGTGCCTTTGGGTTGTCAGCCATAATACTCATGCCATTCCACCTCACCGTGCCCTGCAGACACTGACAGGCATCACGGTGTGCCTTGGGGACTTCGGCCCTTACAGTCACCCCATTCCATAAGGAAATAAGTGGAGATGGGTGCACTATAGGAGAATGGAGTGAATGTTAGGGCCAAAGACCCCAAGACATATCTTGATGCCTGTCACTGGCTGCAGGGTGGAGGTGGAGCATGAGAATTATTGCCAACAACCCCAAGTCACACCCTCAATGCCTGTCAGTCTCTACAGGGTGGAGGGGTGGGGCATTACAGATGGAAACCCAAATGCCCTGGGTGTTTATTGGTATTTTCACTCAAATTTTTCAACATGGGCTTTTTTGGACCCCATTTCATGTACAGTGGCACTATCATTTTGTTACTCGATCCTGAAAGGTGACTTCATACTGCAACTGGGCCATTCAGCACCACAGGTGTGAAAACACATTTTGGGCAGGATGTGAAAAATGACAGCTGTATCATTCTTGAGGAGGCGTGAAAAATTCCAGTGTTGAAAATCTGGAGTGAAAATCTGAAAAATTGGTGAAGTTACATGTGTGCATAGAAACTGTGCAATGCACGGTTGTAACGCAATCATTTTGGGGAATTTTTTCACCAAATTCTCAACATGGGCTTTTTGGGACCCCACCTCATGAACAGCAACACTATCATTTCAGTACTCCATCCCAAAAGTTGATTTCACACAGTGACCATGCCATTCTGCACCACAAGTGTAAAAACATATTTTGGGCAGGATGTGAAAAATGACATTAATACTGTTCATAAGGAGGTTTGAAAAAATTTCAATGTTGAAAATCTGGAGTGAAAATATTAAAAATTGATGAAGTTATGAACGTGCACAGAAACTGTGCAACATGCACTCATAACACAGTCTCTTTTTTTAATCTTTTCACCAAATTTGCAAGATGGGCTTTTTGGGACCCCACCTCATGAACAGTGGTGCTGTTGTTTTGTTAATCGGTCCCAAAAGGTGATTCCATGCAGCGACTGTGAAATCATCATTCAGGACTGAGAAACAAAATTACAGTGCCAGTGTTCATTGGGTGGGGTCCAAAGAACCCATGTTGAAAATTTGGGGCCAAAATTCCTAAAATTGGCTGAGATAGCAACCTAAGTTGACCTTCCCCATTGAGTCCCATTATAAGGATTACTGTGATTTCTCAGTTTGTTGGTCACCTTTGAAGAGTATAGAAGTGTTCCCAGTCCAGAGAAGATGACAGCGCTGGACCTTCAGAGGTAAGTATGGGGTGAGTGGGGTGCAGGGTGGGGTGGCGTGGGTGGGGATGGGGGTAGGGCCTGGGAGATAACGATGGACCATTTTTTTTTACAGGAAAAAAAAAAGACATCCAGGAACAGTTTTTTTTATTTTACAAGGCAAACAAAAATAATATAGGCACACTGGGGTGAGCTGCCAGTGTGCCAGATTAGTTGGAGTGGAGGGGTGGGCATGCTGACACGGGGATTGGGCACCCTGATGTAAGCACTGAATAGGTTTGTGGGGGGAGGGGGTGCAATCTACACTGGGAGTGAGCATCCTGGTGTTGGAAACATATTTCAATATTTTAGCACGCTGGGGTGGGCTCCAGTGTGCTGCATTAGTTGGGGATGGAGGAAACATACCGACATGGGCTTGGGCACCCCAATACGCAAAATATCTATTCAGGCTGGGGGGGGCGGGGGGAGACATCCAACACAGGAAGTTTCAGAAACATAAAAAAAATTAAAAAAGTAATTATTTCAGCAGACTGGGGTGGCCCCACTGTGCCACATTAATATGGGGAAGGGGATATGTGCTGATATGGGGATTGGGCACCCTGATATCAGCTGTAAGAAAAAGCCGTATGCCAGCTAATGTTGGGGGGGGGGGGAGAAGCCAGCACTGGGAGAGGCTGTACTGCAGCCACATTTGAAGACTGGTGGGGTTCAGAGGAGTGGGGACAGAGACAGAGACAGAGAATACTGGAACAACTGTTGCCATATGCATTAGTGTGCAGTCTAATGTACATGGCAGGAGTCTGGGCTTCAAATGAAGCACTCCCATTGGAGCAGTTAATTTGTTTCATGTCCATGGCATGGCACACCAGGAGAGTTGAACTGCTGTCATGATCAGAGTGCCTGATGACTGGTGTACACTGCTATACCTCTTGCAGATGCAGCTGTAATTGGCATGGCAGTGACACACCTCTCATGTCCCGTTACTGTCTGAAAGTGTTTGGTGCGCATGCACATCAGATGCAAAAAGCTGGTGAATTCTCTAAGCACAACACCTCCCTTCAACAAAACCTCCAAGGGCAGTCACCCTCACAGAACTGATAGGCAGCACAGTCAGCAAGTATTGCTTATTGGAGGCTAGTTGTAAGAGTATGTGATAGCCAGTCATCCAAAAGGTGGGGTGTGTAAAACTGGCTGGAATATCAATGGGACTACTGTATGGGAGGTGGATGAAAATGAAAAATTATTTTGATCCGCTATCAGGGATTGAACAGTAGTGAGGTCCTGTTGCTTTCCTGTTATAGGAAAATAGACTAAAACTAGATTTATTCTGATTGAGTTTTTTTTTGTTCAATAGCAGTGAATGCCAATAAGAAAATGCAGTGCAGCTTGACTCCCCCCAACGGTGTTCTAAGCTACCCAGTGTGTTAACGCCCTTTATTGGTGTTGAAGTTGTTGCCATCAAAGACTCGCATGCATCACTCCCATATTACAAAATAAGACCATGCTACACCAATCACAGATAATAAACAGAATGTAGCCTAAACTTTTTTTTGAAATTGTACATCAGCAAAAATCACCTGGATGTGTAACACTGCCACCCCTACAATTCCTGCCTACCTGATCAGTTGTTGTCTGATAGATCTACTGCTCCTATTGTTTATTTAGTAATCACACATTTTTAAGCAAAATCAAATCAAATAGTACTTAATTTGTTGTACAAATTTAGGTGATTTTGCTGATGTGGGTGACTGAGAACCCACTGTGTGCTGGTTGATATATAGTAAATCATTAACAATTAGAATTATTATGATAGCGCAAGTGCTGCCAGTATTACATTATTAAGTTTAGTTACTTTAGTCGCCTCTACAATGAAGCACCTGTACAACATTAAAAACCAAAAAATTAGGCTACAGTATATTAACTTGTATTTTTTGTGGCATGATCTTATTTTGTTATAGCACTAGTGATGCAGGCATTTTAAACGTGGCTGCATAATCTTGATTTATTGATCTATGTACATGCTAAAATTATAAATGTAGTAATGCATTAAATATGGTTTAAATGCTATGAGTTCCTCCATATCTGAAGTCTGCATATAAAGTTATGTGTGTGCTTGTCTTATATGAATATGGCAGCACAGACTGCAACCTGTTCCCTAATATTACAGTTACTGTAAGATCTATTTTTTGAGATCTGAGCTGGGGGGTTCTTAAGGTCATCTGCCTTGCTTGTCATCTGTTAATAATTTAGAGACCATTTGTGATGGAGACAGTAAACAAGACAATAACTGTAATATTAGGGAACAGGTGAGTCTTTGTCAGCAGCCACTTCAACGCTGACAAACAGCACTAACAACAATGTGTAGATTAGAACACAGTTGGGGGGGATTCTCATTTAGCAGAAGTGGATGAGGTTGATTCAGGATGATTAGCATCCACATGGCATAATTTAAAAAGGACAATCTGATTCTTGTTTGCCCAGTCTTCTGAACTTCAGCTGAGTGTTTGCTCCTGGGTTATTGTTTTTAGTTTTGCCAATCACAATTTGAAAATTTCAAAGTAAAATCATTTCAGTTTATGCCTATTAGATATCTGAGCTGGATCCCTGCTACTGGTGGCAAGGACATGAACCATCCCTGACTGAAACTCCATGAAACTCACTGTACTGATATTAATACAATTATTTTTTTTTTTCAAATGGAATATCTTTTAAACATGGCTTGATGTGGATAGAAGGGAGATAGAGGTGAGAGAAGTGTGTGTTGATAGGAGGTGGGGGGGCTACAACAAAATGTCTGTTAAATTATATTGCAGGATCATTACTGTCAGCATTCACTTCAGCAATGAATTTTATGGACTTGCAATCAGGGACCAGTCACTTATTTGTGGCTGTCAGCATCTATCAACTTGAATATCTAATAGGCAGAAAGGGATGCAATTAGTATAACAAATACGCTACTGAAATATCACTAGCAATTCAGAGTCCTGGCAATTGCAGAAGAAATTTAGATTTAGATTTTAGAAAATATTTTTATTCATTGTATTTGCAGCTGATACACTGTATGTGCCAAGTGGATGCTAATCGGGCTGACTTAAACTCAGTGCCGCTTCTCTTTTGTTATTGTGTGTAAACAGATAGATGCCACTTTACAACAAAGGACATAATGTAAAAAAATATTGGGGAAACCAACGGACATCAATTTGACACATCAGTTGTGAGTAGCTGTTCATGCATAACACAGTTGAGGCTTCATTTTTGTCAGCCCTTATTCTGCATTGTAAAAAGGGTGTTACCTTTTATTAATAAATGGTCGGAACGCAGAAAGATTGAAACAAACTGTGCTCATGAATTCGATCTGTTAGTTCATTTCTGAGTATACATACTTTCTTCCTTTTTTATTCATAATTTTATGTAACACTTCAAATGTCTCATAAGTATTGCTTAGGCTCTGAATTTCCCAGTTTATTCTCAGTTTCAGCCTCCCTGTTCACTCAGTGGTTCCTGCCACCCCTACTCTTAAGCAAGATGGAGATTGCAACTTCAATTGTAAAATATAAAGCTCTAGCTTTTATTACAGGGAACTCCCCTCTACATTGTTTCCTTATTTTCAACTGCATTCCAACCTCCATGTCACTGGCCACCCCTAGGAAAAGACATTTCTGCACAGCCTTATGTCAGCACTGTGGTATACCATTGTTACAGCGAACCCTAAACAGTGAAACCATTACAGTGACACAACCCATTCAAAATCCACAGTGTCAATTGGGTTGTCTGAACACTGTACAGATACAGCGAGTCCCAGTGTTGGCTGCTCACCCCATGAACCCCCCCCCGGAGTTGATTATACACAGTGTAAATGTGCCCCAGTGCATGTGGCACCTTGGCAGTTGGTCGACACATTTGCCTGGCAATGTGATCACCATGGGCAAATTTGTGTCACTGTACTGCCCTGTCAATGAGATGTGGTGGAACCAGCACTGTTGTTTTCATGAATACAATTGTCCTCTGTGGTAGTACTGCATGTGCAGCAGTGTTCAAACAAATACCTTCATCTAGTCGGTTTACAAATGGCTCTTTGGAGACACAGATAATTGAAGAATTCTTTATGATGCTGCCTCAATAGTACTGACAGAAATAATAATGTTGAGTTGTATAGTGTGAAAATGTACACTTTCTAATGATTCTATTTGCATGGCTTCAGCCACTAGTTTTCAGTTGACTGGAAACCTGATATTCTATCCAGGGAACAGGATAAATTATGAACTGGGTGTCAACTAATGAGAGCAATCCTGATGTAGTTGTTGGGAGTGGGTGTAGCTGGATTCACATCATCTTGCTGCAAGATCCTGTTTTTTCATCATGGTGAGGGAAAAAAATAGAAACCAAAGCTAAAATGCAGCTGTTCTTGACATTTTATCAAAGCACATTAATACATTTCAGATGGAGGGTCTTGATTTTTATAGGACATCTCCACATAAGATGTAGAAATACTTACAACATTTTTATGTCAGATTTGGGTGTACTTTAATTTGTTTAATTTTTTTTTATAATACTACTTCAAAATTAAGTATTTTTTATTTACTGACAAAAGTAGGGAAAGTAGTGTTTTATTTACATGTTTATCTGAAATATATATATATAATATATATATATATATATACATATATATATATATATATATATATATATATATGCAAGATAATATACAATTGCCAAAGACTTAAGACTGTCAAAACAATCAGAAACATGCTATATAATGAAATAATGATGTACAGTATCTGCTTTAAGATGAGAGAAGTCTGGAGTCCCAATGTCAGGAATAAATATTATTGTCAGCTCCATCACCACCAATGTAGTGCCAACTGGGTGGCTAATAATGCAGAACCCTCTGGCGCTATAGGCATTTATTGTGCTGGTGAATAAAAACAAATTACAGAGAGGAAAACCTGAACTGAAAACTCAGTTCCCAATATACAATATATATAAAAAAAACTTTGAAGACTTAAGAATCAAATTGCTTTACTATGTTGTAACTAATTCTTTTCATGGTACTGTAGGCCAAATAGAAGTTTAACATAATTTTGTCTGCCCTGCATGCCCTGTATACTTCAGACATGTTGCACTCACAGGGATAAAAAAAAATTAACAAAACAAAATAAAAAAAAATATCTGAAAGATATATTATTAATTAATTAAAAGATCATCAAATCAAATCAATCTTTATTTGAAGAAAAACGCCTTTCTCAAAATGAAGGCATATATAAAACAACAAAATAAATAATCATGACAGAATCAATTAAATTGCTAAAATACAACAACTGAAAACTCAATAGATTACAGTGGCAGCCTAAAAATATGGATATGCCTGACTAAATAAATAAACTTTAACCGCTGCTTTAAATCTCTGGACGGTCATGCAGTCTTGTACCCAATGAGGTAGAGAATTCCACAGGGTCAGGGCACAAAACCAAAAGACTGAACTCCACATGTCTTTAAACGGATCCTGGGAACCACTAGCAATCCCTCAGTGGATTGGAGAGGGGGAGGGGGACAGTAAGGACAAAGAAGATCTTGCAAGTAACTAGGTCCCTGATCATGTAGGTCTTAATAGGTCAGAAAACTGCCCTTGAAGGTGATCTGCCACTGTACTGGCAGCCAGTGCAGTCTGCGGAGCAGAGGCATCATATGACTCATCCTACAAGTACCATTCAATAACCTAGTTGCCACATTCTGCATCAGCTGCAAGCAGTGGATATCAATCCCTGGTAGTCCTAGGTAAAGGGCATTGCAGTAGTCAAGGCTGGATGTAATGAAGGCATGGACCTGATGTTTCACCTGGGTGCTATCTCTCAGATAGCAAAAAGAGGTTTTGACAACTGCTGACACCCGAGATTTAAGGGTCAGGCCATTGTCAAAAATAATGCCCAGGTTCCACACCCAGTCTGAGGTAGTCAGATGAACACCCTCAAGCCATAATCCAGTGTGTAGTCCTGCCAATAAACCTGCTGATCTGGGACCACAACCAGCACCTCAGTTTTAGCTGGGTTTAACCATAGCCAGCTTGCACTCTTCCAGTCCTGGATCTTGGCTAACCAGTTGTTAAATACCGAGAGGTACACATCCTGACCGGGTACAAAGGACATGTAGAGCTGAGTAGCATCTGCATAGCAGTGAAAACTCAGACTGTACCTCCTAATAATCTCTCCTAACATCAGCATATACACTGCAAATAACATGGGTGACATGATGGAGCCCTGCTGCACACCACAGGATACAGGGAGAGGGGCTGAGGAATAAATGCCACACAGTATTCTCTGAGTCCTACCCTTGAGAAAAGATCAAAACCATCTGAGGACCATACCAGACAGTCCACAGATGAACCACATGTGCTCCAACAGCACACTATGGTCTACAGTGGCAAATGCTGCAGAGAGATCACAGACGAACACGATGGAATGGGTCTTCCGATCTCTCGCTATTAGGAGGTCATTTAACACCTGAATAAGGGCCATCTTGGTACTATGTATCTTCCTTAATCCAGACTGAAGAGAATCATAAATATTGTGGCTGGTCAAATGATCATCCAGCTATGACACAACAACCTTCTCAATAACCTTACCCACAAAGGGCAGATTAGAGACAGGTCTGTAGTTCACCAGACAGTCCAGATCAAGGGAGGGCTTTTGAAGGAAGGGCTGAACAAGTGCCTCCTTCAGGAGATCTGAAAAGATCCCCCTCTCCAACGACCTCCAGACTATCTCAGCTAGGACCGGACCAATCTCATCCATGCATCCTACCAAAAGGCATATAGGTCCTGGATCCAAACTACAGCCAGTTGGTCGCAACATCTGGATGACCTTCACAATGTCAGTGATTGTGGGTCGGCAAAAGTCAGACCAGGTAGACTCGGCACTCAACATCTCCTGCTGACTACTGCAGCTCCCATTAGAGGGAGACAGACAGATGCTGCATCTGATTGTGGCAACCTTATCTGTAAAGAACCAAGCAAACTTGTCACACCATTGTTGTGAAAAAGCTCCTCCAGGCTGGAGACAGATTGGATTGCACAATCTGTCCATGGTCCAGAAGAGCTGAGCTGATCGGTTCTGCACAGCAGCAATCTCCCTAGACAGGAATTCTGCCTTCTTATGGGTGATTGCTGATTGCTGATTGATAGACCCCATAATGGTCCATCAATCTAAGTCTGTCACACTCCAGGCCCAATTTCTACCAGCTCATCTCTAGCCTTCATTCCACTCTGCTCAACTCCTTCAAGGTCTCATCAAACCAGGGAGACCTTGGGTGAAGAGTGAGGGGATGAACAGGAACAGAAGCTATGGAATTCAGGGCCGCCACTACCACCTTGTTATAGGCAAGTACTAGATCCTCTGGATCCATGCATTCATTTGGTACACCCGATAGGTAGAGCACCATCATTAGACCATCTGTGGTAAAACCCCTCAAAGGGCAGTACCGGACCATCTCCATAGGGGCAGACCTACTGGGGGAGCCATGAAACTGAATCCAGTAGTGTGATGGTCAGACCAGCTGACTGGCTCCACCACCAAACTGGATATGTCCATCCCCAGGAGGAACACCAAGTCCAATGAATGACCACTAATATAGGTCAAGGAGGTAACAACCTGTGTAAGGCCCAACAAACTCATTAGCTAGAGGAAGTCTTGACTAAATTGTGAAAGTTCATCGTCGACATAGACATTGAAATCCCCCAGGATCAGCCATCTGGGGGATCCCAATGTCAAGCTGACAATGAAGTCTGCAACCTCCTGCAGGAAAACTTTCCCATCTCCTAGTGGATGGTAGATGAGAAGAATCTTGCATCCTACACCCCCACCCAAGATACATTTAAAAGAGTTGGTGATCCCCACTGGAACCTCCAAAAGGTTCAGTTCTGATCTAAAACAGATGGCTACACCCCCGCCCCTCAGATCCATCCTCAGGTAGTGTATCACTGAGTACCCAGCTGGAATTTCTGAAGCCAACACTCGACCAGCATTCTCATCCAGCTAGATCTCGGTGATGGAAGCCAGGTCGGATGATCCAACAAGATCTGATATTAAAGCAGTCTTGTTCTTAATAGACCTGGCATTGCATAACACTGCCCAAGTAGGATGAATGACCAAAGAAGATTGCATTACTTGCCTGCAAACAGCAAAGCTCTTGGGTAAGGGAACCAGGCAGGGAGGACCCCTTTCTTGGACCCATTTCACCCCAGGGTGCCTCCTTGTTCCCACTACCCCAATCCACCCACTCTTTTCCATTCCCCCTCCAGTCCCTGCCTTCACCCCCCCCCCCGCTAACTATCCCCAGAGCTCGGCACCACCTATACACTTCTGGGGATAGTGGAGGACAAACAAAAGGATGGGCGTCCCTGAGCCTGGAAGGGGAATACTGCCTGACCATCCTTACACCTTCCCAGCACATATTCTCAGCATGCAGCTCCACAAATACCGATTAACCCCAATCCCCCAACCCAAAAACCAAAAAATAAAATAAAATTAAACATATACAACAGCAGCAGGGAACAGTCAAAGCCACGGTTATACACACAAATTTGTTATTGTCCAGTACTATTATTGTCCAGGTTTTCGAAAAATGCTTGATAAAAAACAAACTTATAAACACATATAACAATATATCTCTGAAGTAGCCCAATATCAAATAAGACAATATTTCCCCCAGCATCAGTCCAGCGTGTCCAATATTTCCAGTCAATTTGGCCTTTTATGGGGACTTTCATAAAATGATCAATTTTCCCAGTTTCAACCGAAGCTCACCACAGCCTCCTAACTTTGCAGTGAAAGAAGGAGCTCTCACCACCCCCTTCCCTAAGATAATTCCTTTTTTTTTATGTTCTTTTATTGATAGTTCATGCACAAGACATAAAACATACATTATGAACAGTATGGTATCTTGTAATTTCAGAGGCTTCATGCCTCCTCTTTTCTTGTTAAGTAATGACAAAGTAACTGTTGTAGATTAACAAATTATGTAGTCATTTAAGTTCAGACTTAATCATTAGTGATTATAGAAAGAGCTATTAATTTAACATAACTAAACAAACAAACAAACAAAAAAACAGACAACTCTCGACTACCAATACTTATTTCCGTATACCATCCCTTTACATGTACATCTTAAACAATTATTTTAGGTTAGAAAAGATATTCCCTGATCATATATCGTTTTATACATGGAGTTAATATTTTTTTTTTTTTTTTCCCCATTTTTTTTCCTTTTTTTTAACATAGACTTTAGTTAATTTGCATAACTTCTAGCATACATGACTCATACTCATTTTTAAGATAAATGATTATGCTCTATCCTGTTGTTGCCCTCTCCTGGTCGTTAACTATTCAATGGAGAGGACAGTTCCCATCTGTTCCAAATATTATTGAACTGTTCCTCTCTTTGGTTTATTTTCCATGTTATTCTTTCTGACACTTGTATTTGGTGTACAATATCTATCCAATCTATTCTATCTGGGGGAGTCACCTGCAGCCATCTTCTTGTTACTGCCTTTAAGGTGGTTGCTATCAGAATATGCCAGAGTTGTTTCTCACCCCTCCACTTCATTTCCTTAGGGGGCAACCAAAGCACTAAATGTTCCGGGCCTAAGTTTGTATTCAACATAAATACTTCTTGTAATTTATCTATCACTTATGCCCAAAAAGAAGTGAGCTTGGGGCCTGCAAGATAATTCCAAATAGTGTATCACTCTCCCTGCTACACCTATAGTACTTAATGTATGAAATAACAGCCAAACTAGGCCCTCTCACTGCCTCCCAAAGTAAGCAAAATTGTTATAAACTACTAGCAGTCTATAAAATCCATGATCCTTCCAAGATTATGTCCACAATAATCCAGATAAATGTCCTCTGGCAGTTCTTAATCCCTCCAGGTTCCTCCAGCATAGGAATAGAGCCATAGAAAACCTTAGGACAATGGATTTCAATTTATATTGATCCAGTTCTTTACAGTGTGTAAAAATCCCAGCCTAGCCCAGCCCAGCCCAGAAGAGGGAACCTGAACCCCGCCACTCTCCCCACTTTAGGCAACCAAGAAATACCCAACCCATCCAGGTAAACCACGGAAACCACAGGTCCAGACCGAGAGAACAATAGCTCTTCTGATCAGTCTCTCTCAGTCCCCCCAGGGACAGCAGCTAGAACTGAGACCCCCACTACCGCAAGTGCCAGAGCACACCCCTCGCCACATCACGGGCAAAATCTTCCTCAAAGAAACAGTCAGATGCTCCACCAAATCAAGAGACCAGAGGGACTCAAATCAGCCAGCAATAACTCCTGACAATAGCTCCTGGCTCCAGACCACAGCACAATTCCACTCGTTGACACAACTCCAGTTTGAATCATCCTGCCATCTGATTTAGCCAGGCACTACTCCTCCAAATGTAGGCAGACCCCTCATGGAAGGAAAATGTAATCTCCACAGGATTAGTTTATACAATTAATGAATAAATCCCAACAGAGTCATCTCCATATTGACTTACGAATAACCACCAGATATGAAGCGGCACACTATCGACGGCCTAAGTTCAAACAGATGGTAGAAACAAAGCCTCACTAACAGAACGGGTGTACAGACAAAACCCAATGTAGAAGGGCCACAACGGATATATAACTAATATAAAAACCATATCAACAACGAACTTAACTGTTAAATAAACTTAGCAATGAATAAACAATAGCATTAAAAATAAAACAAAGTTTCTATGCTCCTGCTACACTTGATGGCTGGCCCTGCGTGGCCCGCCATCTTCATCTATCATTTTATATACATCTACATTATTACTGTATATAGAACTTTCAATCATCCCACATGTGGGCATTTACAATATTTACTTTTATTTCTGCAGATCATTAGCTCAATATGTTAGAAATTGAAGAATATACAGGTTATTGACAATTAGGTACTTTAATACTTCATTCTCTGGTGGTTAGGATGTTTATTGTGTTGGGAAGTAAAACTAATGCTGACAGTGGCTTCTGTTAAAACAATATGTTTTCTTGTGTTGACTGCTAGACATATATAAGTCACTCTGCATAACAGAGACATACAGGAAAGTTGCACTTCTTTTTTCTTAGTCACTACAGGTAAGTGAAAGCAGTCACTTATTATCCGGTACAGGCAGTACTCCTAAATGAGCACTGTTAGTGCTAGCAGGCAGGAATGTCCTCTTGACTCCAAACAATATTCATCTTTGTTCTGTAGCTTCCATTCCAAATCAAACTTTTCGCTTCATGCCCAAATAACCATATAGTAAAGATAAATCTTCTGTTTTGCATAGTGCCCAGAGGGCCTAGCACCTCTACACCAATAGCTGCATGGAAGCACATAACTTAAAAGGTTCTGCAATTCCACAGTGAGAAAGACTCTTGGCCCTGCGCAACTACATCTGTAACTACATTGAAGCAAACGGCCACAGGGTCCTGTGGTTCCACCCCCCAGATGATCCCACAAATTCATTACATTCATAGCCATGAGGCAGCTAGACACTTCCTCATGCAGGCAGACTCTTCTCTTAGTGCAGGCATGTACATCTGCATCTGTTAACTCAGCTCCTGAAGGGACCTGTGTGGATGAGAATATGATTCCACTACTCAAAAAGAAAGGAAACTCATTGCAAAAAACTTTGTTAATGCACAGGTTAGGGTTCAAATTAATGCCAAAACAGTAGGGAAATGTGGTGTTAGGGTTTCTAATCATATTTCCCCACCCTCGCTTCATCAGCAGCAGAAGGACAAGCACTTACAAGTAACCACAGACAACCATCATCAGGTAAGACAAACAATATGCATCTGTTTCCAGATTATACAAATGCAGTAGCACTGATGTGCTAGCTTCATGGATTTATATTCTGGCCCCACAAGGGCCTGACCTTCTGTAGCTAGAAATCAGTGTGCATGTCTTAAACTTGTGCCTGAAGAAGCACAGGACCCTCAAGTTTCTGGGCGTCTGCAGACAGAAGTACTGTTACAATTTTAGTATCATGAATTTTTGGTACATGCTTTCTGCAGTCAGAAGTCAGTGTGCCTGTCTTAAACCTACAGATGTAGAGGTACAGGCCCATCAAGTGTAAGTATGTCTTACAGTTTGCATTAGTACCAGAGGCTTCTGAAGTACTGGGCCCATAGGGCTGTAATTTAGGTACTGTGAATTGGTATCTGTGGCTGCAGGAGCCTGTGCTTCTGCCCAAAGAAGCAGTGTTGTGACTTGAGTATTGGAGATTTGTCTCATGATGTACATGCCACAGGTACAAATCCACAAAGTTAGCACATCAGTGCTACTGCATTTGTATCATCTGGAAACAGGTGAATGTTGTTTGCCTTACCTGATGATTGCTGTCTGTGGTTGCTTGTGTGGTCTTGTCCTTTTGCTGCTCATGGAGTGTGGGTGGGGAGTTAGGGTTGGAAACCCTAACACCACGTTTACATAGAAACAAAGAAGTTGATGGCAGATAAGGACCACAAGTCCCATCCAGTCTGCCCACTTTTTCTACCTTATGAATTTGCCATAGGCCTTTACTCTGTCAATGGCATATCTATTCACACTCATCTGTATTGCTCCCTTATGCCTATCCCATGCCTGTTTGAAGCCCTGCACTGTTATCATATCCACCACTTCCTGGGGTAGACCATTCCATGCATCCACCACCCTTTATGTGAAAAATAACTTCCTTACATTACCCTTAATCATCTTCCCTCTAATCTCATGCTGTCTCCTCTTGTCTTGCTATTTTTCTTATATTGAAACATATTAGACTTTTTCACCTTGTTAATTCCCTTAAGATGTTTGAATGTTTTGATCTTATCACCTCTCTCCCTCCTTTGCTCTAGGCTATACATATTGAGCTCCGATAATCTTTCTCATATATTTTCTGATGCAGTCCCTGCACTATTTTGGTTGCCCTTCTCTGGACTGCCTCCATTTTGTTAATGTCCTTGTGGAGGTGTGGCCTCCAGTACTGCATGCAGTACTCCAGATGGGGCCTAACCAGTGTCTTGTAAAGAGGGATTATTACCTCCCTTTAATGACTTGTGATACCTCTACTAATACACCCCAATATCCCTCTAGCCTTACCTACTGCTTTAGTGGTCTGCTTGGATGATTTAAAGTCATCTGTGATGATGATGCCAGGAAATGGGGATCTTTTTATTTTATTAATTTACAGTTGGGGGGCACTAGACTACCAGGGAAACAGGGATCTTTTTAATTTTATTAATGTACAGTTCGGGAGGGCACTAGGCTACCAGGAAACAGGGATCTTATTCTCTTTTATTAATGTACAGTTTGGGGAGCATTAGACTGCCAGGGCTGGCTTATTGCCGCAAATGCAGCGAGCGACTCACGGTTCAGGGCATGGGTGGGGGGATGGCAGTGCTGCCCTGCGGAACTTCTGCCAACAGCTGTTTTGGGGGGCTGGGGCTATGGGTATTCCTGTGGGGCACCACTGGGGTGTGCTGGGCATGGGGGAGGGAAACTGTGCACTGTCCGCTGTACAGCTGATGAGTCTACAGGACCCCTGGGGACGTCCGTAAGTTATACCAACTAAATGCTGGTATAACTTACATTGCCGGATCTCTTCCAGGGGTTCTTGTAGAATCCTGATGTGGGCACTTTGTGGCTGCCCTTCTAGAATGGGGCACAACTGCTGCCGTAAACCCCTTAGTGCCATGTCGCAGGGGGTTTATGTAGTGTAACAGCTGTTCGGCATAAGTGGCCTGTGCCATGTCAGAGACCACTTTGTAGAATTGCGCATGTCACAACTGCTGGTGTAAGTTGCTGTTGCCAGGCATAACCCTTCTAGAATCTGGCCCCTGATCTACTATAGTACCTCTGTGGATTTACCATTTTTCGTTTGACATGTGCTTACAGTTTTTGCATAGTGAAGTGCTAAAAATGTATTTTTTGCCACTCGTGCACAGTTTTCCACTCATGCTGCTCTGCAACCGTGGAAGCGATTTGGATAAGATTTGGTATATGTGGACTGGCATGGTACATCTCTTTAGCTACCAATTTTTATTTCATTGGTGCATACGTTTTTTGTGCAGCGAAGCACCACAAATGCAGTTTCTGTTATTTTTGCACACTGTCTTCTATGATGCATAGCACAGTCACTGTGTGGTTCATTTGTCTGATACTTGGCATGTAGAAAGCCCTTTGCTTAAGGAACATGCCCATTTTTGTTTGGTGAAACAATCATGTTCTGTTCCAAAGGTATAAGGGTTTGAATTTGCCACCCCATGATCAAAGATTTTCCAGCCATGAGGTACACCATTTTAGCACATTTTCAGCCACAAGGTCCACCATTTTGTGACAGTAGCTGCCGATTCTCATGATCGAAGAATGCTTAAAGGTGTACAGACTTTGAAATTGAATATCTCTGAAATGGTTTGCTGTTTTAACTTGAATTTTGGAGGGCATTGACAGGATGTCCTGGAGATATGAATTTTGCTGTTTAGATGTTGAAAATGAATTCACTGCAAACGCACTGCATGATGCACTTAACGTTTTCCACTTAGCATTCTGCATTGTGCTAGTGGCTTGAAATGTATATGGTAGGTAGCCCTGGTGCCGTAGAGGTGTCTTTCAGTGGTTTGGTGTGTAAAATGTAAACAGGTGCGGAATCATGCCACTCTGACGAATGAAAATTTGGTTTGTTTTGCTTCAATAACTTTTGTACCATGTGTCCAATTTGCCTGAAATTTGAGAAGTAGAAAGATTAATCATAGATCTTACATTGTTAACATTTTTGTGTCAATGCCACTTATGGTTGTTGAGTTGTGGTGCGTGTGTGACTGGCTTGTGTACATGGGTCGTGGGTGTGCTGCTGCTGTTTGAAGATTTTGTGAAAAAAAGATTGGCCTGTTGAACAGTTATGCCAGTTTGTGTCTGCCATTATAGTCACTGGGAAATATATATGTGTGGTGTGAAAACATCTGCTTTTGTGGCACCACGTCTGCAAAGCATTGTCCTGACTGTTTCTTTCTGTGGGAGTCTGTTGTATCACTGCATTGTGCTGGTGGGTGCATATGTTGGGGTTGACAAGTCGTCGTGTCACAGATGTCAGTTTTGCTGTGATAACGCCCCTGTCTTTAGGGCTCAGTATGCACTTTCATGTTAAATGTCACATTTTCTGTGCACTTATAACTTTACAACTGTTGAATGGATTTGCATGCCATTTGTAATACTTGGTCGTCTATGGTACTTCAGTGGATTTACCAATTTTTGTTTGACATGTGAATATGGTTTTTGCACTGTAACAGAAACCCTGCTATTTTACTGAAGAGCCTCCTGGATGAGGTAGGCCTGAAAATATGGCTGAAGGCTGCTTGCCACAAACCTGGGAGCAACCGTCAGTTGAGGCAATGTTTGGCATCTTGCCCAGTGAAGCACCAAAAATGACCCCAAGCCACACCCTGATGCCTGTTGTTGGTGTGAAGAGTGGGGGTGTGGGAGGTAGTAGGATTGATACCCCTTACATCAAATTTCCAAATTTTTGTCACTGTAACAGAAACCCTAACTGATGCATTATTTTTTGCAAGGATTTTGCTGCCTCACAAAAGGGAATCAGCTCGCAGACTGGGATTTTGTCAGCTTGCGAAAGGAGACTGGCTTTTTGGATCCCCTTTCATTAGCTGACAAAATCCTAGTCTGCAAGCTGACAAAATCCCAGTCTGCGAGCAATCCCTTTTTGGGAGGTAGCAAAATCCTTAACCATCCCTTAGAGACCAGGTGGCCCTTCTTGCAGACAAGGATTGACTCACGGTCAAGGATTTTGCTGCCTCATAAAAGGGGATCAGCTAGCTGACTGGGATTTTGTCAGCTCATGAAAGGGGATTATGTTTTTGAATCCTCTTTTGTAAGCTGACAAAATCCCTGTCCTCCAGCAATCCCCTTTCATGAGGAAGCAAAATCATTGACTGTCACTTAGGGACTAGATTGCCAAAATTTGATGGTCAAGGATTTCTCACGGACAGTGATTTTGACAGCTTGCAAACATGGATTGACCTCAGAGTCGGGGATTGTGTTACCTCGTGAACTAGGATTTTAAAAACTTTGCCACTGCACGGTAAATAAACAGTTTGGTCTTTTGACTTGAAATTTGCAGGGCATCTTTGAGAAAGCACTACATGTGAAATGCGTCAGGTGACTTGGGACGTGCTTTGTCACGTTACAAGGAAGCAGTGAGTTGGAGCAGGGTAGCATTTGGATTTTTACAGGCATTTTTCTACTCATATAAAGGATTTGTATTTTTATTCAAACTTATGGATTTGCTTCATCCTTGTGCCTGGTAAGTCTGAACACTTCAATGGCTATTACTTTTTATATATGGCATGGTCCTGGCATTAGGCAGTGGTGCTAGTCTTTACTTTTTGTTCGACGTTTATTATTGACTTAGTACAGCTGTCCCTAGGTACGGTCACACCAAACTTGTTAGTTCAATATTTCTGTATTAAGGGGATGTCCCAGAGATGTGAATTATGCTATTTAGGTGTTGAAAATTTAATTGGTTCTGTAGATATGCTATCACAAATTTTTATTTTTTCCATAGGATAACACTGTGGAACCCACAGCGACTTTTGGAGCCAGTACCTCGAAAATGAAGTAAGATATGGATTTTTCCCTTCCTGCAGCTCAGATCACCTTTAAGTGATCTAAGCTGCAGAAACAAGATTGGAAATCATAGATTAAACCAGCAGTGGAATTATTTTCCTATCGTTACAGAGATATTGGCAAAAACATGTTCCAAGGGTTCCAAGGGTGCCTTTTCAGTATATTTCTGTGCCCATATATTGTAAACGATGTGATATACGGAATTCATTGACATATCTCATGTAGAGGTCTCACTGTCATGATTACAATGTCACTTGAACTTTTTTCATAGCTCCTACAGTTGCTGAGATATTGATAAATTAGTGTTACAAGGGTTCCTTGCCCTATAGGTTTGCTGTATGGCTCTGTAGTTATTTACAAGAGGGAGCGCAGGGCCCGGAGGGCCTGTGCTCCCACCAACACATGCTATGTTATAAAGCAACAACAGTGGGGGAATGAGACATTAGGTTGGAGCCGCTAACTACCAATTAACCTCCCATCCTCCACAGACCAACAGATGCCGGGTGTGCCACGGGGTTATCAGGCTAACTCTCCCCATTCTCCTTTGCTGTAGCATGTCAACCTGTTTACACATGGAATGGGGTGAGAGTTGGGCCTGATGACCCATGGCACACCCTGGCATCTGTCGGTCTGTGGAGGATGAGTGGTGGGGTGGTGGGGGGTTACGGGCTCAACCCTAAGATCTCATTTCCTCACTTTTGTCACTTTAACCCTGACTGATGCATTAACAAAGTTTTTTTTTCAATGAATGAATATATATATATATATATATAAATATATATGTATGTGCGGTTGCACCACTATATTTAGGGTTGTACAGGAACTTTAATGTTAAACCCCAAATTTGCACTTTAATATCTTTGCAATCATTCTACAGATTTGCATGAAAATGTGCATGCATGGTCTCATGTGGTAGATATATTGACATGCCAGGTTGCATTCTGGTTGGATGTGTGTATCCTAAGATACAGACAGTGGGAAAAGTGATTTTTTTTTGGAATTTTTTTCCCATTGGTTAGAATGGATTCTCTGTCAACTTGGCTACTCCCCAGATGGTTTGGAATGTTGGTCTGAAATTTACAGGGTGGAAAGGTGCTGACCCCAGAGATGTGCCTTTTGCTTGTTTGGTGCAAAAATATTAATCCATTCATAAGTTGTTTAATTTTGACATTTTAAATGTTTGATTCTGAGGATGCTTAATAAGCACCAACAAATAGCTGTATGAAATGAAAAAATAATTATTTTTCCATATGACATCATCCTTTTTCATTTGAGGAATTTTCTTTTCATATGGCCGCCATCTTGTTTTCAGTTTTGCCTGAGAAATTCAAATTTGGAAACCCACAAAATGATATTCTGAGGAGGAACTAACAGATGTAGCTTGCTTATCTGGACCCCCTTAGCTGCATTCTGCACTTTACTGCTCGAGAAATGCCCCTAAAATGTGATTTTTTTTACAGTGAAATTATTTTTTCATATGACAACTTGCTAAATATCTTTTTTTGTATGGGAAATCACTGTATTTCAATGCGATTTTCAAGTTTGGTGCATAACTTTGCCATTTTTGCATATTTTGACACCAAATTATCAGCATTCTCTTTTTGAGACTCCTCATCATGAACAATGGTGGTGCCATTCCACAGATCCTACCCAAAAGGTGATTTCACAGTTTGTTGGTGAAATTACATTTTGCAGAGGATTTCAAAATTTTCACCATACTTATTCATGAGGTGGGGATCATAAGAAGGATATGTTTAAGTTTGGGGTCAAAATATGCTAAAATGGGTAACTTGTGCACATCAGTTGACATTTTTCTATGCTTGCTTGTAACTTTGTTAATTTTCAATATTTTATCTCCAAATTATCAACTTAGCCATTTCTTTACACCACCTCATGAATGTTACAACTGTCATTTTCCAAATATTGCACCAAATGTCTTCTCCTGCCACTGCCACAGAATTATGTTGCAGTGGTGCAGAATAACATGTTGGTCGGGATTTGACAAATGTTACTATCAGGTTTATGAGGTGGGGTAATAGAAAGGCTATGTTTACAATTTGGTTGCTGTTCTCTTACAAATGGAAGTACATGGCCCGGGGTGCCCTTTGCTTCCCCATAAACATACATATATGCATATATGCAAGAATGGGGGCATGCAAGAGATAGGGCCCTGTGCTCTGACAGGAAAATAAGGATACCATTATACTATCTCAAAAAGTAAAGGAATTCTTCACAAAAATCTGCAGTAATGCAACATTCAGGCTAAAATGACAACTGTAGGGAAATGTGGCTTTAGGGTTTCCAACCATAAAACCACTGTGCCACCCCTAAAGTAAATGAGGAGCAGAGTCTTCCTAGGGGTTGTCAACCTTAAAGCTCACCCTATTAAGTGTGTATGTTTCTGGAAAGTATAGAATGGGGTGAGCTTTAGGGTTGGCAACCATTGCTATTTTTGTGCTCTTAGACTGAGGTGTTTTTGAATTATAAACAAAAAACAGTTCAGTTTTCCTACACATGCCCAGTGTTGTTGTATTTTTTTCTGGATAACTACATTTTCACACAAGCATGTTGCAATAACTTTTGTTCTTTGAAACATTTTAGCTTTCATATGGCTAAGTGATGTGAAAGCTAAATAACAGTAAAATATTTGCACACTGAAAACTAAACAATCATAATAGATGATGGTCTGTAATTTTAGTGGCCAACATAAGAGTGTGAAATGCAAGTTCCTAGATAAATTCTTATGCTTTAGTTTTCAGTGTTTAAAAGAGAAAACATGATTGAAGAAAAAACAAGAGTGGTGAAAGCATAATGAAAACATTACTTTGATCCTTCCTTGGACTTCAATCATCACATCTCCATTACATGTAAAGCTGTCCATTGCAAACTTGCCCTTGCCTATAAAACAAGTTATGCCCTCACTCCCTTTGTCAAAATTGCAATTGTCTGGGGAGTTCGCCTCCCAGCACTAACATATGCTTCTGTTACTTATATTGGCACGTCCAAAGCCTGTCTACATAAATGGGACACCACTTATAACAATTAAGTAATAATGCACTCCAGGGTGTGGTATATCATAGGATATCATCACGGCTCAGGTGGTTGGGCACAAGGCTGCAGGCCAAGTGCATCTAACACCCGAGAAGTGACACTATCCCATGATATACCACACCCTGGAGTGCATTATTGCAATTATGAACTGGCTGAAAATGTTATTAGTAAAAATATAAAAATAAAAATCTTAAAACCTTTTGAAAGAGCCTTTTTTGTGTAGTTGGAGAGATATGTTTTAGTAAAATAGTTCTTGAAGGGCTCTGGGTAGCAGGTGGCAATCTTGTAAGGTGGTGCAGCTGTGTTACTCTCCTAGTACAACTCCCGGATCTTCTTTTTGTGTTTGAGCCAGTTCTGCTGCCTGGTCTGGAATGAAGTCAAGCTCTGTGTGGATTTTTTTTTCCTTTTCAAAATCCAATGTGTTGAGAAGTGCCATTGGAATGGGAATGATGCAGGTGGACACTTCCAGTTTTCTGGTGGCAATGAGTCTGGACAATCGATAAGTATGTTGCAGTGGTTGTTGGAAGGGGAGACAAGTGAACAGCTGAAACGGTAAAGTGTGAAATGCTGGCAGATAGTTTTGTTTAACAAAAAAAGTTGTCTGGCAGTTGAGGTCCTTTGGTAATGTTTGGCCATTAGCGGCCATTGCTAGATTTAGCTATGAGGGTGCAGCACCACTTTTGTGTGCAGAGCAGGTTGTTTTCTATATGCTGCAATCAGTGGCAATTTAATTGCAGTAACTGGGCCATTTCTATGAGGATTTCCTCTGGTTCTATTTTGTTATAGTGGCATTCTTGAGATATGACTGGCTCTGGACTGTGGCAGTGATTGTGTACAGGTGAGTGAGGAATGTTATGGTCAGTGAAGCCACGTGCTGATTAAACTGATTCCTGTCTATTTCTGGTAGAGGTGTGCAAGGAACACCATTTGCAGTTGCCCAGCTACAGTGACTGTTTTTTAAAGAAAAGTCATGCACTACGACAGTGCACAAATGCTGTGAATCAATTTGGTAAGCGGCTGAAACTTTACACTGCACAGAGAAGACCATCAAGATGAGTGAAGCTGGAGTGAGGGCACTGTGTGCTGCAGTGTGAAGGATTTTGATGTTGCTGGTCACATTTTTTATTATTTTACTGTTTCTTTGTTTCCCATAGTCATTCTTGCTCTGATTTCTTTGCTCTCCATTGGTTGTATGTAGTAGAGTGAGGAGTTCCTTGAGTGAGAAGGCTGGTGGCTGGAGGTTTTTTGAAGCTGTGAGTATGTACTAAGATATCATCATGGCTTCAAAAACCTCTCAGCCTATCAGCTTCCTCTATTTTCAGAAGACAGTTCATAATATATATTTATTCTCCTTTTCCTCTAAACACCTCACACATCAGTGTCAGTTATACAGCAGTCTAAATTGGCTTCCACCTAAAGGTCTCCAGCACTATGCCCTTGGTACTCTGATAAATAGCATTGTTCATGCTGGTACTCCCTCCTCTTCAGCTTGCATGCTCACTCCTCTAAGCCCCCACTATACTTTTGATTCTGGTGATCAGACTCTTATGTCGGTCCCTAGATGCAGAACTAATATGGTCTCTCAGGCATTCTCCCACTTCCCACAACTATACTGGAACTCATTGCCTGCATTTCTTCAGAGCTCATCCACTCCTACCACTTTCAAATGCAATCTACGTAACCACCTCCTAAATCTAAACCAATGCACCTGTTTCTTCCCACCCTGAGACACTCTCGCATGTTCACCAGTCCTCAGGCCAGTCATTATCTAACTCTTTTAGAATCCCTAAATTTATAGCTAAACACTACTTCCACTTGACTCAAACAATGGCTGCCAAACTGCTGCAACTTGTCTCTATTCTCTACCTCTAAAGTTTTATTTGGGGTTAGTACCTTCCGTATTGTATTGTAAGCTTACCAGCTTAATTATTGCACTGTGTCTACCTTGAAAGCATTAATTTGAGGGTCATTCCCGCTGAATTATATATGTATTAGTAAGCTTCTCACCCTAACTATTATTCTGTTTTCTTTTGCTTGTCTTATTAACAGTCTGCCTGCTCATACTTAGATGCTAATGTACTGCCATTCTTGTATTTAATTGCCTTCCCTTCTTATTATACCTTGTATGTACATATGAACTAGACTCATGGTGATTGTACCTATTTTCTGTACCTTGGTGTATTTTCATCTGTAAGTTGCCTGTATTGCTTTATACTCTTCTGGGTCGTATCTGAAGAAAGGCATTTTTTATGTCTAGTACACTTACCCAGTTATCAAAAACAGATAAATAAATAAAAATGCTTTCATACTGTGATGGTTTTGTATGAAAAATTAGTTTTTTGTGTGAGTCAGTGATACAAAAGCATAAAAACAACACATATTTTTGATCACTGAAAACAGAAAATGGAGGTGAAGGGGTGGTTTATGTGGTCCACATATTACAAATCCAAACAAAGTCAGAAACCCAAGGTCCTTTTTCTGCACCAATCTTGATTCAGTCCTCTGTCCTGAAAATTATAACAAGAAAAAGTTCAAAACTGGACCAAAATATGCCATTTACATGCTATTTATTTTCTTGCCACTAGTATTTAAAATATTTTCACTAATCAACGTTTCAAGAGTGTGGCTGGTCTCTTCTTCAGGGTTAGTGGCTATAAAGTAAGTATAAATTAGAGACCATGCCTGGATATTCAGACTGTGCCTGGCAATGGCACAAGCATGGGCTCAGCACAGCTGGGATGTGTCGGGGTCAGGACCAGGGGATATTCAACGGTGATGTGTCATGACACAGCACCATTGAATATGGCATGGACTGTGCACGGTGCAGTGGCACTGTACAGGGTACAGTGGCACTGTGCCAGTGCAAGCCACAGATAGGGAGCATGGGATGTGTCAGCACAAACACAGTTGTGCTGGGTGCAGCACCTACAATATTCAGAAGAGGGCATGCAAATGGGACTGTAATCTATGCAAGGCACAAATGGGGCCATTTGCATGTCATTATGGCCCCATTTGCATGTTTTGCACAGGGCAGCCCAGTGAATTGCGTCTGGTGCCCTGCACTGAATGACATGTGGACTTAGGGGGTCCCAGGGCATCCCCCCACCCTGTAGCCATGATTGCAGGTAATAGAATATAAAACACAATCCCTGGTAATCTAGCGGTTCCCTCCTCCCTCCCCAGAGCTACGATCACCAGTAAAATGAATAAGTACACTCCCTGGTAGTCCAGTGGTCCCCCTGTCCCTAGCCCTGATTGCCAGTAAAATGACACATTGCAATCCCTGGTAGACTAGTAACCCCAGAACCCCACCCGTAACCACAATCATGGGTAATCCCTATAGATCATACCCCCTGGTGGTTCAGTGGCACACCCCACCCCTCCCACTCACACAGGACCCCTTGCCCACCCAGCTCCCCCCATCATCAGCAGGTGGCTGCAGCCCACATGCATACTGCCTGTCCACCCACCAAATGACAGCTTACAGTATGGGCTTACAGGGCATACCGTACTAGATAGCCACAAATATGGGAATGACTTCATTCACATATTTGTGGCTGTCTAGTATAGTATGCCCTGCATACTATACTAGACAGGTGGGTGGCAATCGGGTCTAGGGGTGGGGGGGGGACCTCTGGACTACCAGGGAGTGTTCTTATTTCATTTTACCAGTGATCGTGGCTCTGGGAAGGAAGGGGGAGGGAAACCACTGGACTACCAGGGACTCTGTTTCTTTTATTTTACTAGTGATCACCGCTACGGGAGGGAGGGGAGTACCACTAGACTACCAGGGCCCATATAGGTGCTTTTGGATGGTGTTCTGGGTGGGCGGGTGGCCACTCATGGCTGGAGGCTGCTGTGTTGTACCCTGCAATACAGCAGCCCACCTGTGGGTGGCCAGGAGTTGTTCCTCCTTTTCACGGGCTCAACTTTGAGCCCCCTCTGCAGCACAATGCAGGGTTGTGCCAGCATATGCGACGCACATCCTGGGCTGAATATCAGGATGTGCTGGATATGCATGGGCACACCCCCTGCATTTGCGCTGCATACAGTACCATTGTGCCCCGCTGCATCAGGATTTATGCTGCACCTGGCAGCCTTTTGAATATCCCACCGGGGTGCAGAGTGGGGTTGCACCAGCGCAACTCCTTTGAATATCTGGACCCATGTGTAAATTATACTCTCCAGTTGAATTTCATAAATTATATATATTCTCTGCAAAAACCTTTTTTAATGGAGCATTAGGGTTCTAGCATGAAAAATAGGGAAATTACATCTTACAGTTTCCAACCCTAAGACCCCACCCCTTTCCTCAGATTCCTATCCTAACACCCCACCACCACCCTGAATGCAGGAACAGGTGTGAGAGAAGTGCCTTGGGGCTGTGAACCCTAATGCTCACCCCATTCCAAGAGTGAGTAAGCTGGAGGGGTTGAGCAACATGGCCGACTATGACGGTTGCCTTTCTAATAGCTCCTGCTGCTTGGAGAGATTTTTTTTTTTTGCATTTTCTTATGACAGACTGCCCAAATAAATATAAAAAGGAAAGAAAGACTAAGTTCATCATCTGAGGAGTATAGGTCTGCTAGGATTCGTCTCTTAGAAAAACAATTTCAGCCAGAGAACCACACCGGGGATCTGGGGAAAACCGGGGAGTTATCTGGTACTCAGACATGGAAAGCAAGTCCCAGTGCTTCTTACAAGCTGCCTCAATCTTCAAAACTGACTACCTTGGAGAAATCAACCACTAAAATGAACTCACAGTCAGACCATGGTGCTCTGTTGGATGAAGAGATGGCCTTCAGAGCATTGTTTGACTAGGTAGCTGTTGCTATTGTTTTCAATTTGGCACCTGAGAAAAAGGGTACAATGAAGGATAGATGGACATGGAAACAGTCAATTTCACCTATGGAGAAGAAATTGCATTGAAGGGAGTACTCGATGGAAACATTGGGTAAATCAGTTTGATCAAATACTCAAGTGGATCCAAGGTGTGGATAGGAGGTTCAATGCATTAAATGTGAAAGTGGATTTTCTGCAGCATGAAGCTAAGACGACTTTAGAAAACTTGAAAATGCTCACACTGGAGGGTATAACTCTGAGACACTAACTACTCTGAAAGATAAGGTTACCTGTTTGGAAGCAACAACACAAGGTCTGGTCAAAAAAAATTATGATACTAAAAGAAAAGTGGAAATGCTCGAAAACCAGATTCGTTACCAGAATTTAAGAATTCTTTTACTGCCTTTAAAATTAGATTTTGATTTTGAGAGCACTAGGGAAATGTTAAAATATTGCTTTGTTCAAGTATATGATCTGCCTGCTGCTAATCTGCCATTTATCACAAAAGCTTTCAGAGTACCTACAAAAGATAGAGGATTTGATGGATCAATAAAAACAGCAGAAACTGACACTGAAGCTAAAATTACAGTATTCTTAGCACTGGCATTTGAAACAGACAGGGACTTAATAATAAAGCTCTCGAAAATTAAAGGGACACTGATCTATAAAATACATTGTTTTTATGTATACCTCGAATTTGCGTTCTCAACGCAGCAGAGAAGAAGGAAACTACTTGCATACAGACAAGATATCCTGGAACTTGGAGCTCAATTTCAGTTGCTGTCACCAGCCAAAGTTCAAATAACTTTCAAATGGTCCAAATAATCACTGACTTCCTTCACACCAACACCCACCCTGGTGAGAAAATTATAATAGGGGACCTCAATGTTAACTGTCTGGCACCAGAAGCCAACCCGTACAAGGATGCCATTGCTGCATTAGATGTTACTCAAATGGTCACTACCCTCACTAGGTTTAATTATAAAACTGGTAGCAGCTCCCTGCTTGATCTGATCCTCACCTCTCATCCTCACAGAATCACTAACACAGAAGTACTACCAGATGTTCTTAGTGATCACTCCCCTGTTATATGTCAATGGTCAAACAGGGCATCTAAATCTAAGACCTCTTTCTCCTACAAACAAGCTTTAAAAAAGGAAAGCTCCTCCAGTTCCTTACCACCCTGTCATCAATTGACTGGACACCCATTGACTCCATGAGCAATGTTGACCATGCTCTTAATTTCTTCATTTCCCAGTTTAATGAAGTTTGCAAAATTTTGGCCCCCCTCACAAAAAGGAAAATAAGATCCTCCATTAACCTTTGGATTACCTCTGAACTCATCTCAATGATGCAAAACAGAGATAATCTTTGGCACCGAGCAATGGAGTCAGGGCAACCACATGACCTGCAGCGCTATAAAGCAGCTAGGAGCCAGTGCACTATAGCAATACGTAGTGCTAAATAAGCTTACTTCAAACAGGAACTTACAAACTCCTGGGGAAACAGGAAATCCTTCTGGGAGAACATCAAGAGCCTTATGGGGAAACCAAACAAATCCTCCCCCACTATGTTTGATGTTAATGGCTCTATCATCCAGGACTACAAGTAATAGCAGACACTTTTAATGACTCTTTTACTGATCTTAGCAGTGTCCTTCCCCCTAACTTCCTTGATGACTCAGCCCTGCCCTGCATCAATGATAGAACCAACCTCCACAGAAACACCACTCCTTTCTACTTTAAAAGGGTTTCCATGGCTGAAGCTAGAAAATACCTCCAAAAGGTACTAAACAAAACTAGTTTCAGCAGTGACTCTCTTGACCTCAGACTTCTGTCTCTCCCTGGACGTCATCCTAAACCCCCTCACTAAAATGTTGAATCTCTCACTCTCCCTAAGATGATTCCCTCAGCACTGGAAATCAGCTATTGTCACACCTGTTTGTAAAACTGGTGACAGGTCCCTTCACTCGAATTCCCGCCCCATCTCTATCCTCCCTCCACTCTCCAAGGCACTTGAACGAATTGTTGCGGACCAGTTGTCAGAACACCTCGACAAATATAACCTGCACTGTCCACAACAACATGGATTTAGAAAAGCCCATAGTACTACCACCGCCCTGCTTGATTTCACTAACTATATTCATAAGGATCTAGACACAGGCCACTTACTGGGCATGGTGTTCATTAATCTAACCAAGGCTTTTGACACCATGAACCACCAGCTCTTGCTGCATTCTCTCTCTGCAATTGGCCTATCTAGTGATGTTACCAACTGGTTCAAAAGCTACCTTTCAGTTAGGGGTTAAAGTGTCAAAATCGCCTACTCTCTCTCTCTCATGTAATCTCAGTGTTCGCTTTAGTGTACCCAAGGGCTCTACCCTTGGCCCTCTGCTATTCAGTCTCTTCATCAGTATTCTTCTTGCAGCATGCAATAATAATAATATGCTACTTGATGCAGATGATGCAGTCCTCTTTTCTACATATATCAACCCTGTTCCACTCACCCAGGACATATAGATGAACTTCAGCCTATTTGAGTCCTGGCTTGTTCAACATAAACTTTTAATAAATTACGAAACAGCAAAGTCCATGATGTTTTGCAGCTCGCACAGCAAATTCAGAACTGTTAACCTCACTATTCAAAATGAACTACATCTGCCACTTGAGCAGGTGCAGGAGTTTAAATTCCTAGGCATTATCCTTGACAGCGCAATGTCATTCAACCTGCATGCTCGATACATCTCTTAATCAATTAACTCCAGAATAGATGTCCTCTACCACCATCGCCACTGTCTGACTAATGAAGCCATGTATGCAGCTATAACTAGCTCTGTCCTAGCCATCATTGATTATGGGCTAGTTTTCTATGGGGCCACCGTAGACACCACCTTTAAATGAATCAGAATGGCTCTAAACAAGTGCTGTAGACTTGTCACTGGTGTGGGGAAGTGTACGCATACCTGTGATCTCTACAAGCAATCAAATTGACTCAATCTAAATGGTAGATTTACCTACCAGTCCTGCATTTTGGCAAATAAAATCTGCCTTAACCGTACTCCCCCCTCAATACAGGCCTTAATGAAACCCACTGCCAATGCACATTTTACATGCAGTTCCCTTAACGTGCAGTTTATCGTTCCTTTCTGCCGTACCACCCAGGCTCAATGTGCCTCCTATACTAGAGCCTCCTTGCTTTTAAATAGTCTTCCCCTTGAAATTGCTGCTGAGGACAAGCTTGGACCATTCAAGTGTAAACTTCACCATCACATTACTGATCTCAGCAATTGTGACTGCTCACATTAGGCCTGCCGGTTCTCCTCCCCCATGCCCCACCATATGCTTACCTTATTTCCGTCACCACCCCCTTTCCCACTATCTCCCATCCCACTCACCCCCCTCTGTCTCTCTCATCCTCCCTCCTTCTCATCTTAACCCCTTGTCCCCCCACTCCCCTGTTATCCCACCACTCTTATTCTCTCTCATCTTCTCTCCTTCTCCCTGTACCTACTTCTGCTCCCTCCCCTTCCTTACCCCCTGCTTCTAATCTTTCCCTGCCACCCCGTCCCCTGCACTTTATCTTATCATAACAATTAGACAATGCCATATCCTTGGTGGCCTGAACCTTCCCTCTCCTCCCCCCTTAGCTCCTCTCCCTCTCCCTCTAGGCTGATTCCTTTTTTTCATCTATGTTTGCTAAGTATTTACTATGTATTTTACTATGTATTTACTTGTACTTTTTAACTGCACTGCATAAATTGTCATTGATACGGTACTACTATGCTTATTCCTATGTTTTGCTTTGTATTCTTAACTGTGTTTTTTACATCCTCTGTCGATGAAGAACCTTTGTAAATAAACCTCTGGTTCAAAGGTATTTGTAATCCTAGCAATCAATAAATAAAATTAAAAAAAAACAGACAGTATATCTTCTTTGACCCAGACCAAGTATCAGCGTTTCTATGGGCACAATATAAACAAAGCTCTGACAAAGAATCTTTGACAACATCTGATAAAGAGATGTCCCAGATAGCTGCAGATACTGAAGTTGAAGAGGACTTAAAAGTTTGTTTTTTTTTGTTTTTATTTTAGTCTTTGGTAACCGGGTAAGGCCCACTAGGCACAATTGCCTGTTTTCAGGGGTGACCTGGGAGCACTGGGCCGTTAAGTGACTTGCTCAGAGTCACACAGTATGCAAGTGGAGGTTGTGAGAATCAGACTCAGGCCTGGTCTGCTGGATGTATCAAGCTTGTTCACACCTCATTCCTCTATCCTCTAGGCTATACTGTTTCTCAAAGGCATAAAATACATACATAGATTAATTTAATAAAAAAGCTTTAAGTTGAGATGGGATGGACTTAAAAAACAAGTATTTAGTAAGGAAATATTAGAGTCAGAATGAAGAATTAATAAAGGCACATTTAGTTGTAAGTACATGCATTTGATATAATGGTAAATAAGTTGCTCGTCCCTCAGAATGAACTGGACTAGTTGTCTGAATATGTATGTACATATACAGTAGAAGTATAATAGTGTACTGTGGTTAACAGTTGCACTACACTGGATAAATGTAAAATTTAAAAAAATTAATAAAAAGAAAGTTTAAAAATAAAGAGTAGGTAATCTAAGATGGGTACAGAATAAGAGAATGGGATGAGCATTAGGGTTTGTAACCCCAAGGCACATGATGTCACCAATCCCTAATGTGTCCACACTGTTACTATGCACTGGGACCCCTTCATCTGTTGGCAGTATGTGGCAATCCCACTGAGGGCCAAAGGGTGGGAACTTGTACCAGCAGGGTCATTGACCATGCCCTGCCATGCCACAGCAGTGATGGCCAGCTTACATTCTGGGGTCCCACAGTCTACAAGCACTGTCAGCATGCCAGCACATGCATCGTGCAATGTTGGAGTGGGTAAGATCCCTTGTGTACCATATATCCCGGGGAACCAGTGGATATAGTGTCAGCAGCCAGGGAATGGCTGATGTCTCCATCAATCCCCTCACTTGTACCATCCATTTGCCACAAGGAACCACTTGCAGTAAAGGTGGGGACTTTGGTGCCTGCCCCAGATTTCTTCCAATATCTGAAGCAAAGGCATAGGTGCACAAGGAATTGCTACAAGTTGCCATTGGGCATAGCTTGCATCACTCTTAGAGGCCCTTTGAAAATACAGCCCAATGAGATAAACCTAAAATTTTCCTTTACATTTATAGAGGTGAAATTGAGTTTCTTAGATGTAACTGTAACTGTAATTCCAGAACAGGTGGTCATAAGAAGAGGTTTTAGGAAGGCAATTTATGTGAATATGTTGTTGTTGCATAAAGGAAGCTCCCACCTCTCTGCTTTGATTCATTCTGTTCCCTACAGTCAGTACCTCTTGGCACAATGTAATTGTAGTGAGATGGAAGACACCATAATGCTGTTTCCTGTATTAACCCACAGGTTGCTCAGTAGAGGCTACAACAGAATGTGATTAGAGTATGCACAACACAGGGTACTGCAGATAAACCACAGTGACCTGCTCACATTGAAACAAAGGTGATGAAGAACCAAAAGGTGACATTTGTCATTAAGTACAACCAAGTAGCAGAGAAAATATGTGGCATTATCAGAAAGTGATGTCAGGTTCTTTCTGCATACTCCATAGTCTCAGAAGCCATTGACCCATGCTTAAGAGTCCTTTTTTCAGGAGGGAAAAACCTTTCTGATGCCTCAGTTCAGAGTCATTTTGAAAAAAAAAAAAGAGAATATGTGGTTGCCACCCTGCCATCTGTCTTTCTTTCAATGTGGAAATTGTTCAGTTTGCAAAGTGGTAGTACTGGACAACACATGCGAACACTCTTCTGAACAAGTAAATGAAATAAATGGACATAAGGGAGTTCATTAATTGCATGACAGAATGTGTCTTTAACAGTACATGATATGATGCCTCTGTCAAACAGTGTATATGGAGGTGACAAACAGTCGTCTAGCAGGTGGCTACATGACAGAATGCTGGATCCACGACATAAAATACACAAAGTACCAAGCAAAAAGAAGTCAGGCTGCACAACTAATAAACTGACCACCTCAGTCGATAGGTACATGAAGTTAAAAAACTTAGAAATTTATTAAATCCTGTAACTAACTAGCATTGTCTCAATTAATTCCTACAAAGCACTAGCAGTCTCTAAAAAAAGATATCTGCAGCTGCCACAAGGCCTACCCCTATCTCTAAATCAATTATTTGTGTACCGACTGTCCTTTTACTCACCAAGCCAGGAATGCAAATGCCTAATTGGTATAAGGCTTTTTTTTTCCTTTTTTGTTACTTTTCCATTAGACATAATATATGTCTCAACTGGACCCTGCACTACTAGGTTGAACCTTACCATGTTATATCTCTTGTATTCTATGGATACACTTTGTTTATTTACATTCAATTGTACCTATCTATGTAATATCGATATGTATGTGTAAATGTCTCAGGACCTCCTTGTGAATGAACTTGCTCAATGGAGTTTTTCCTGCAATAAACTTGAACTTGAACTTTGAAAACAGGATAAAAAGACACAGCATGTCCTCCCTGCTAACAAGCCAACATTTCACATTTCTCTTAACACTTTTTCAAGGCTGTGTTAAGGGTTGACAACCCCAAGGAAGACTTCAACCATCATTTGATTCAGGGGTGGGGCAAGGGTTTTAGGGTTGAAAACCCCAATGTCATATTTCCCCACTTTTGTCGTCACTTTATCATCAACCCTAACTGCTGCATTAACATTGTTTTTTGCAAAGAAGTTCCTTATTTTCTGAGATAGTATAATCATAGCCTTATTTGCCTGTGGGTTCACAGGGCTCTCTGGGCCCTGTGTTCCCACCCATCTATACCTTTTCAGAGAGACTAATCATATCCTTATTTGCCTCTGGGAGCACAGGGTCCTTTCCCTTCATAGATGCGTATATATGTATGTAGCTGTGGAAGGGATCTGCACTTCTATTCATAGGACAACCATGACCAAATTGTGAGTTTAGCCATCTTATTACCCCACCTCATGCACCCAGTATAGAAAATTGGTGAATCCCTGTCAAAAACGTAGTTAAGCACAACTGCAATGTCATTCCATGCCACAGGTGCAAAAACACATTTTTGCCAAGATTTGAAAAATGATAGGTGTGACATACATGAGGCGGAGTAATAAGAAGGCTCTGTTGAAAATTTGGGGTCAAAATGTTTAAGATTTCCAAACTTATGAGCATGTGTACCAAAACTGCAATGATTGGGCATAACTTTGCCATCTTTACATAGTTTGACCCTAAAGTTTCTTCTTATGACCTCACCTCAAGAACAAGGCCAGAACAAATTTCCAAATTCCATCCAAAAGGTGAATTTGCCAAGTGACCACAAAATGACCTTTTAGGTGGGAGATGCATAATAACAGTCATATTTTATTTATTTATTTAAAAGTTTTACCAGGAAAGACATGCTGAGCAGACTACCGCTGGATTCCAGATGTGTCCTGGGAGTAGGGGGAGCAGGATAAGTACATACAGGTAAACATACAGAAATTATAGAACAGCAAAATTTACATAGGTTACATACAATATGTAGAAGGTTTTATAATTACAATGATAAATAATCTAGAAGTAGTATGTACAGGAGGCAAGAAACAGAGTGAACAACATAATAGTAGGCAGAATATGTAGAAAAGGTAATGGCAAACAAAATTTGATAGTTAAGCATTTGAGTGGACAACATAGATTTGCATTGGGGGGTTGGCCCTTACATTGTGCACTTGTTCATGACATGGGGTCCCCAAAAGGCCATTTTTAAAAATTGGGGTCAAACTTTCAAAAAATTGCGGAGTTATGCATACAAATTGCCCCCCCCACACTGAAATACATTGAACCACATTTTCCTTAAGATAGAAACATGGACCATGAAAGCAGAAAAAGACCAGAGGTCCATCCAGTCTGCCCATGTTCCCCTATAATACCTGGAAGCTATTGTTCTTCCAGGGTAGTAACCCTCCCCATCCTATCCCTATTCTCCTTCCTGGTCTTGTCGCCCCAGGCAACCACTATTTCCTTCATACTATCCCATGCCTGTTTGAATCCTCTGACTGTCTTTGCACCCACCACCTCAGTCAAAAGACTGTTCCACAGTTCCACAACCATTTAAATAAATAAGTGCTTCCTCATGTCCCTTCTGAACCTCCCACCTGTTGATTTCCACATGTGACCACATGACCATGGGTTGGTATTCAGGGTAAATAATTCCTCACAGCTTACCTTGTTAATTCCTTTAAGGAATTTACAGGTCTCTGTCATGTCTCACCTGCCCCTTCTGATTTTCAGTAAGTACATATTTAGTGCCTTGAGGTACTCCTCATAGGATCTGCCCTGCAGGCCCTTGTTGGCTCCTTGTTTTGCCAACAATACTCCTCTCTGTACTCACCACTGCACCTTTTACTCCTTCCTCTTCCCCCCTTTCATCCTGGCATCAGCTCCATGCTTCAACACTTATAGCCAAATACTGGTTTGGGTCCCTCACCCACTGCCTCCTTTCCCCCACCTCCCACTCTGTTTACCACCTTCATTCCAGAGACACTCGCACCTTCACCCTTCCATGCCCCTACTCTAACTCTGGGTAGGTGGCCTTCTCTTATCACATTCCCCACAAATGAAACTCCCTCTCCTCCTTGCTCCATCAGGTACCCTCTCTATACCCCTTTAAACATGTCCTCGTCCATTCCCCCCCATACTTGCTATCTGCCAGTCTAGTCCCCTTTACTCTCTCAGGCAGTTATTGACCTGCCAGTTTCCTGCTTAGCTATTTGCACAATTGTGCACCTTTATTTACTGCTGTGTTCCACTGCTCTGTATCACCCAATCCCACTGGTACACCCTCACTATGTACTACTTGTACTAACTGTACTTATTTTATGTAGTATATGCATTATTATTTTCTGTTCCTATTTATTGGTATTGTACTCCTTTCTTACACCAAGGCTAATTGTACCTTGCCTAGCTGTGTAATTTGTCTCCCTTTCCCCCTCCCCTGGGTTGCACCTGGAAACAAGCCTTGGCTCATTGTGCTTCTCCCAGTCACCGAACTCTAAATAAATAAGTAAATAAATAAATACATTCTCTTTCTTCCATGCCATAACTGGAAATAAGCCCTTCTTGGATTCTCTCTGATCATCTGATGAAATATAATTCAAATAAATAAAAAGCTCAGCACAACAGTGTCAATGCCAGATGTGGGACATGAAGTCATGACCACCATCTCATCATACTGGAACAGAGACAAGAGTGCTACAAAATAATCCACTGACAGATATTTCAATTAAAGTGGGGCTGCACTGCTTCCTTCAACACAGATTTATGCTCAACAGAAATAAAAAATAAAACCTGTTTGCACGGAGATCCAGACACCAACTGACATGACCAGAATTTTGACTTCTGAGTGACAGAACTTGAATTCCAACTCACAGTCCATGGTGAACTCTGTTGACATGCTACTCCTATATACTGTATTGAGTTGCTCTCCTGAGCTTTCTGGAATCCTTGTTTTATTGTATATACTAAAATAACTACATTGTTTCTCACTGCAGTAAAATTGGAAGGTAATTACTATTTCTTGCACAACCTTTAGAAACACCATACATCCCTCACTGAGCATGTTGTGAATTAGGCAGCAGCACTGTTATTACTCTCCCAAATCAATCAGAAATGTCATCTGAAGGATACAGCAGCAAAATGCATGGAGGCAGATTGGTCTACCAAACTGTAGTGCACATTGGCTTTGTTTGTGAAAAAAACAACAGCTTAACTTTTTTTTTAATTTCCAATGAGTACATTTTTTTAATTGCCAAATGGTACACTTCATTCATCAATTAATCCATATGATGACAAAGATACCAAGCAGTCATCAGGAACATCAGAGATGTGTAGATGCAAAGTGAAATCAATCAAGTATTAAAATATGATTATAATGCAAGGTTCTTCTACTACTGCTGCTGCATCCATAACTCCCAAAATCGAATAACCACCAAGTGTGGGAATGTTTATAATAGCTGACTGTGTCCAAACTATCACTCATACTGATGCTGTAGGAGTGCTGTAAAGTACAATAAATATTTCCACAAAGATCAAGTACTAGAGACAACATTTGTTATTGGATTGCTGCTAAATAACATATTGCCTTTTCAAGCGCTTGGGCGTATACGTCTCCTCCCCAACACTTTGAGTATACGTATGATTTAATTGTAATGTTCAATGCAAGTATGACCAGTGACTGCTTTAGGAGGTCTACTAGACAAATTTAAACTGAGAAATTAGCATTTCACTGGAAATAAATTCCAATAAACCACTGCCACTTTAAAGTCCATGCAAAATTCTCAAATTGTATCAGTTCCAGGTATTACTACTGTCTATTGCTGCTGCAATTAATTCCAAAAATAAAATTGAGTTGACAGCAAAGAACCCACCAGTTTTGTCTGATGGAGCTGCATGTGAATAGTGACATCATACAAGACTATCCTACATTAGTTTACAGCTGAAGGAATGCGGTTTGGTTCCTTGCATCAAGGAGAAACAAGCATCACACCACTAAAACAACACCTTAAAACACCAGTCCAGTTCATCATATCCTGAATCCACCAGAAATTACTGGTTATATTCAGACTGCAGCAAACCAACATGCCTCTATACCGCAGGTAAAGCTTTGCCTACCTAAGTAACTTTGTGGAATTGCATCTTCAGCCCAGCAACAGACATGGTGTTGCTGTAGAAAATGCTTTAAATTCTCCTGCATGAAGAATGCACTTGTGGGAAAGACAGGATTTTCACCCAGGCAGTTATGAATTGTTTACAACTGTGATCCTCTACCCAGTCAGTCTCTTGATGCCCGCCTTTGTTTCTCACATTGCAGTCATCAATTCCAGCAGCAAAGACGTGTCTTTGATCGGAGAGTAGATCTCAAAACTTTGACCTCTTCAGGTGAGTGAGGGTATGTGGGGGTCTACTGGGGAGTGTGGAGTTGGGTCTTACTGTAGTGTGGCAACACATTTTTCCCCAACATCCCTGATAGCGACAGACACAATGCCGAGTGTTGGAATTGTACTGTCGGGGATGTCAGTGTGTTTTTTGCAGGGGTCTGCACCCCCTGATCCCCCCCAATGGAGGGGTTCTGCCCCCACACACCCCAGTCTCTAGACATACAACTCCAAGTTGGAGTTGTCTTGAAGAGGGGGCAAAACACCAAGAGATGCAGTACTGGTGCCTGTGGGGACCATCACAGCTACCTGACACTTTTCATTGAATTCTGTCACTGTGATGGTCTTTGCTGTGGTGGTGTTGACATGCGGTCAGTACACCATGGGGTTGTAGGTGCTGACTGGTGGGGGGGTGGAGGACTGATCAGCAAAGGACCTATTTTTTGCAGGCATACAAAAAAAACACATTGGGGGACAGCGATCTGAGTATGGGAAAGTGGGGGAGGGATCATTGGACTACCAGGGAATATGGATTATCATTTTTATTACATGTGATTAGCAATCAGAGAATGAGGGAGGGAGAAGGGACCACTGGACTACCAGGGAATATGGATTCTCATTTTTTTTTTACAAGGGGTCATTGATCGGAGAACAGGGGAGGAGAGGGACCACTGCATTATCAGGGAATATGGATTATCAATTTTTTACATGGGGTTGGTGATCAGATAACAGGAGAGGGGAAGGGACCCTGGACTACCAGGGAAAATAACTTATACTACAAGGACAATGATCAGAGCATGGGGGAGTGGGGAGGAACCACTGGACTAACAGGGATTATTTGTTTTACATGGGGTTGGTGATCGGAGAATGGGGAGGGAAGGGACCACTGAACTACCAGAGAATATGGATTATAAGTTGTTTTTTTTTTATGAGGATGGTGATTGGGGAATGGGGAAGGGGAAGGGACACCTGGAATACCATGTAAAATAATTTATACTATGGGGGAGTGGGAAGGGATCACTAGACTACCAGGGGCAAATTATTTTATCTTTAGATAACAGAAATCGTTTGTTGGGGTGCCACTAGACAACAAGGAACTATGACAGTTCAAACTGTCATGGACCTTTACTGTTTGCAGCCTTTTCAGTTTGAACAGTAAAGTTCAAACTGTAAAGAACTGTGAATGGTTACTTTCCAATCGATTGATCCTTAACTAAGCAAGTGACGGGCAATATGATTCTCATCCTGAAAAGACATACTTGCCATCAAAATGTTTAAATGATAAAACAATGTAACTAAGCATGTGATTCAGACCTTAATAACAGGCATTGGTCATTCTTTACCAAGTAGCATTTATTTAGAAATACATTTTTAAAATGGAAAAAAAGTAAGATGGCACACAGCACAAGCAGTATTTCTCTGAGCATGAAAAGTAAATCCTTAACAAATAACAGTTTGAACAATTTTCATTTGCCTGCCTGTCTAGCGGTTATCAAAAAAAAAATTAATATGCAAAAATGTGAGCTGTCTACTCACAATACTATCCAAAGGCACATCTTTGGCACAGACCCCATCATCCCTGACAATTTAGAGAAATCTGGGCTGTAGATGAGTGCAAACAATCCCATTTTAACCAATGGGAAAAAAGTGTTTATCTCCATTTTGTACCACTCCATATCTCAAAAACTATACAAGATGACATCACAAAACTTTCCAGATCTTGAGACACTGGCAGAATGACCAAGTACGTCCAATTTTGGGCTATTTAGTCAAAAAATGCCAACATTATTAAAATCCAAATGTTTGAATTTAACATAGAAGTGCTGATACAACCCCAACTATTGGGGCACTACCGTGCCCCTTTAATATCTATATATCTATATATATTTCTATTTTTGCAAAAGATATGCTGCCATTAACTTATCTGCTAATTATTCATGATTTCAATTTTTAAATATTATAGTGTGATAGTACCTTGAATCAGGTATTTATTTTAGCCCACATCCAAATCTTGAAGTTTGTGGTGTCAACTGCTTGTTTGACCATACCCCATTGAAAAGACTGGAGTTTCTGGAGAACTTCAGCTAGAAAAGGATGTGTGAAAGATAGGGGGATAGTAGGTCAGAAGCAGATACTATAAGAACAAGTGTGGAGTTGTTGGTAAAGAACCCTACTCTACTCTGTGTGAATAACTACAAGAAACTGTATAGTATGCTAATTCTGTCAGTGGGGCATTTTTTTATCTTGAGCTATTTGTTGATTCTGCACTTAAAGGGAGTGTTTTTTTTTTTTTTCTCTTTTTTTTTTTTTTTTTTGCTGTAGGATACTGCAAAATATTTTTGGAAGCCTGAAATTTGCAGAGACTGAAGACTTGAGCTACATTATAGCACAGACAGAAAGGAGGCGACTGGCATCAATGTAAACTCTGAAAAAGGAACTAAAATTCAAAAATAAGAACAAGGGGCTCAATTTTAAAAGGTTGATACAGCACTTGCTTCAAGCCCTGTGTCAACTATGTTCTTTGGTGCAGCTGTGCCAAACTCCTTTGATGCAACTGCATCCAACTTTAGTGCATTGGGTGTAGTTGTGACACTTTCCACAATTTAGGGCAGCTTGTGCCAAATATTTGGCACCAGCCCCAAGAAATGGGTTCTCCAAATGGTGCAAGTTAGACCAGAGAAAACCTGGTCTAACTTTCAACATTTGGCTCTTCTGATCGAAAATCCTGATCACCTGCCTGGTTAATGCTACAAGCCCATTTGCCAAATGATCAGCACACCAGGGGTTTGCGTCATTCACTCTGCTTTGAAGAGACTGGGAAAACAGTTTGAAAAGTGGGAAAGAGAAGACTTTTTTAAATAAGAGCTGCAGAAGGTTGCAGTTTGTCATTTGAATATTACACATTCCAAAGTCATGGCTTGATAAGACTTATAATGATTTACTGCTGTGGTATGAATTATTGTTTAAGCAGGGAGTGCCTTCAAGGATGGAGGGGAATCAACCAAATAAGGAGGCAGAGAGTCCCGCCACCTTAGACTTGTCAAGGTGGAGGTGGTATACAACAATGTCAAGGCTTTGGCCAACTTGACTAAGATGACTGAGGTGACCTGGCCAGACAGGATGGAATCAGTGAGCCAGAGATGGTAGGTGGAGGAGGAGTGGGAATTCCTGAAACCTGACAGGAAAGGAGTGAAAAAGGAGGAGCAGGAGGAATCAAGAAAGGGAGAGAACTAAAAGACTACAAGGTGTTTCTGGAGCTTAGCCAGGGTTGGGGAGGACAGAGAGATTGGAAGGTATTTACCAGGAGATAAGGGATTACTCCTTTTGGGAAGGGGGTGACTCTGGCCTGTTTTCAAGCATCAGGGACTGTATTAAGTAGAAAGAGAGGTTGAGGAGTTAGACTAATGGAGTGATGATATTAGGAGCAAAGAGATAAAGTATCTTGGGATCAAGATCATTGGGGCAACCACTGTTGTGTGGGTCAGCAGCTTGAAGGGCCCAAAGGGAGGTAGAAGGTGTGTTGAGAGATGAGGAAACTGTGAGTGGGGAAGGCAGAGTAGGAAAGGAAAGCAGGAGTGGAAGAAGAGGATGAAAAAAAGGATTGCTCACAGAAGGTGAAAAAGATGATGAAGGAAGGTGCAACAGCAGCAGGGTTGGAAATGGGGAATTACCTACCTTTATGACATGGGGGAAATAGATCACAGGTGATAAAAGAAAGTGGACAACCTTCCAGAATTTGGGAGGGGTGGTTAAGGTTGTTATAGAGGGTGGATGCAAAATATTCTGATTTCACAATACTGGTAGCATTGGTACAGGCATTGTGAAGGGTCTGGCATTTAGCCTGGTCAGCAGCTGAGTCAGTGAACCTTTGAATTTGTCAGGTTAGGTCACTTGTATCATAGCAGGTTAACAATTCTGCAGAGATCCAGGGAAAGTGAGAACCCCTGACACTGGTTTTCCTAAGGAGGGACATGATAATCCCAGAAATCCACACATTTGGAATGGAAGAAATGCATAGCAGAACTAATGTTGAATACAAAGATGAGAGACCAGCCAATTGCAGTCAGGTCAACATGGAGGGAGGACCAGTCCAATGACCTGAAGGATAGAAGTGGGATGCTTTTGGGGGGGACATTTAGGATGGTTGATTTTGTACACACAGCAGACCATTTGGTGGTCAATAAGGGCATCTGGGAAGGAACCAGCATACACAATATGGTGGGGATGTGAGGAGAGGAACAGTCCAGAAGGGAGTAGCTAAGAAATTTATGTCTAAGATGGGAGGGATCTGAGATCAATTGAGAGTGTTGAAGGGATTTTAAATTTTGGCATAAAGTATATGTGGAGGGGACAGCCAATTAATACTTAAGTCCCCAATGATAATCAGCTTACCAGAGGAGGAGTGGGAAGAGATGAGAGGAGTTCAATCACCAATGCAAGGGATGACCCAGGGTAACAGTAGACCCCTGCAACAAATATACGGACAAAGAAGGAAAGGGGATGCTTGAGGAGGAGCAGCTCATATGCGGGGGGGGGTAGAGAACACAGGCTCAAATTTGAATACTTGAGGAGAGACAATGTATATAGTTACTCCACCACCCCTCTTGGCTTGATCCTGTCTGGCTATGGTATAGACATAGATGGTAAATGAGGTATCTAGGACCTTGGGGGAAAGCCAAGTCTCTGAAATAACTTGTACATCTGACTAGAGGTTGACAATGAGGGGTTGCAACTGATTCAGGCTGGGGAGAATATTGGCTGGTTCTGTGCATGTCAGCATACACCATGATGCTAGTGTGAGTGTGTCAAAGGGTATGCTCTCTCACAGCGTGCATAAGCACCAGCTGCTTATGTCCTTGTGTTGGTGCATGGAATGTTGGATTCATTCTTTTATGGGATTTTAGGTTCCCTGAAGACGTTGCTGAAATGGGTTTGTCAAAGGAGTGAAGCTCCTAAGGCAAGTTAAGGTAATCAAGTTAGTAACTCACTGTGAGTGCAGGAGAGGTCTGAGAGAGGGAGAAAAAAGACTAAATAAAAACAGGAGAAAGAAGATGTGGGGGAGCATAAGAAAGGTGGTGGTGGTCAGATTTACTGCTTTAGTTAGTTTAACTTGATTGACTAGTCTGCACCAGTTGAAACAAATGTTCAAATCTGACTCTAAATGTGTGAGGGCTGATGAAAATCAAATTATTTTTGCTCAAGGTGTTTTGATTCTGCAGAAGAATCACACTTGAGCTCTAATTTTAATGCTAATGAACTAATTTTGACTCAGTTTCAGTTCTCTTTATTTGCTTTTGGCTTCCACTATAGTATTTGGTGCTGTGCAGAATGTTCAGATTCTGATGAAATGGAATTCATTGGAATTTCAGAACTTTCCATGGAATTCTGTCCATAGCAGAATTCTAACATTTCACAAGAAAAATGGTTTTACAGATTAATAATTCTCAGTTTTCATAAACTGCTGATTTTTTTGTCTGCTTCTAAGATTTACGTAGAAAAACTTTTTGAAATTATGCGGAATTGAAAAACAAAAATTCTAAAAAGCATTTTGGAAGCAGAATTGCCATTCCACATGGATTCCACTGGCAGAATTCCACATTATGCACAACCTAATAGCAATGGGAAATACAAAATATTAGATGAACTGGATTTCTGCAAATGAAGTTCAAAGAATAGTCAAGGAGGTACCTATTTGTGTGAAGTGTGTGTTGGATCACTATACAATATTACCATTTTATGTTGCTTGGACCACTGACTTGTTTCAGAAAACTGTGGACAGTCACTTACAGGGTGCCCCAGATATGATGTTTTCCTGGAGGATTTAATAACTGCAGTCAGAGGCATGGAATATCATGTTGATATTTAATGCAGATGACTGTACATGTCCTTATACCATTGCTGTGTAACTCATCTACTGTATAGAATCGACTTATATGGTTTACCCTTTGCTCAAAAGGAAGTAAAAGCTATGATCAAGTCTGAATATATTACAGAGCTCTGGAATTCTTTTGAGCTTGTTAACAACTATGAACATTTTATTTTATATTTACAGTATGAGCAATAAGAATTGCCAGTGAATGACATACTATAATAATGAAATATGAGAGACACTCTACTCCTCATTGCTATACAGATTTGAAAATCTAGAAAAGAAACAAATATCACTGAATGTCTGATACAGTTTGATCAAAATAACCTTTTAGTCCTAATTGTGATATGTGTTACTATGGTCATCTTAAATATCTTATGAAATAGTACAGAAACAGATGTGTTATGTAAGCAGACAAAAGGACAAAATTATGACCACACTGGGAATGGGTCTAGTATTTACAGCATTTATGGTGCTAAATTGTTTAACATTTACAGAGGCAAATGTTTGTTCAGGTCACAGATGACAAGTCACCAGCTTTGGTGTTAGACAAGGTTCCAAAGTCAAATTCATACACTACATTCAGCATATCTATGGATAGTAATTTTATTCAACCACAAATGCAACATTTAGGTTTGCTCAATACAGGAGCTTATAAATACTGACAAATTGAGATATCTGCCACTCATGTATATTACATAAGCAATACTTTCTGGTAAAATATTAAATGAAACTCCAGTAGTGAAGTATCCAGTGCCTAATAGAACATATTTATAGGTACTACTACCAAAGCTATTTATTCAACCACCTAGTACATTATTCACTAAAGTTAAAAAATGATGAATTTTGGTTGCCCTTAGTAAATGTTCAAATAATTGGCCACCTGGCTACTGAATTTCATAAAATCTGGGTAAAGTCCAAAACACTGGGTGAATAGCCTAGTCCCCCACATAGCAAGAAACAGTAGTAAAAGTGCACTATGGGTAGTAAAGGTACACCATAATGGCATCTCTATATTTTAAATCTCAAATGCATACCCACTCAAATATTTATGGATACTTATTAACCATTACTTGCTTATTCAATAAAGTAAGAATAATTTACTTATTATAAATATATAAATGCCTTACAATGGTCATCTCAAATATCTTAGTTGGCACTTTATTTTGTCTTTTAAGCACTGTTCACTTTACCTGTTTGTACCTATATGTTCTTATTGTAACTTACTATGACACTGTGTCTGACTCTGCCTGACGTGAAACCTCTGTACAAAGAGCCGTTGGCTCAAAGGTATTTTCAATCTGAGAAATAAATAAATAAATGAATAAATAAATATCTGAAATTCACAATGAACTATCAATTTCATCTATGTTAAAAGGACAGTATTTCCTAGTAAACCCTTTTCACATATTATTACTGTAAGTGGTAATAGTTTGATTAGTATATGCTAATTTTATTTATATATTTATCTTTTGTTGACTGGATGGTGTACACTAGACATACAAATGCCTATTTTGAGGTACAACCCCAGAGATTACGTAACAGTACAAGACAGAGAATTCGATATATTGAGATAATTACATTGTGCATACAATTACATAACAGTACAGAAAAGTGAATTCAACATGAAAACATTCAGAATATTTACATTGTGCATACAAAGTGTGATAAACAGTGTAAAAGAAAGTATGGATACTAGTTAGGCAGGTTACAGCATGATATCTACTATTTAGGCCACTTAATTTAGGTGAATTTAAATTAATAGGGAGGATTAATTTGACTGAATATGTTTAGCTTCTTACATGGTTACACATATCAGTATTACTACTATTCATTTATTTGTTTTAAAAGTTTCTCCAGAATAAATATACTGAGCTGGTAACAGCTCATTTCCAAATGTGTTCTGGTGGAGGAGGAAGGCAGCACAATGAAAAACACAAAAACAATAATACAATAATAGGTGAATAAACATCATCAATCATTATTGTGCAAATACAAGGATTGCAAGAAGTGAAATATATAACAACAAAATAACTGCTGAAGGATAACCACATTTGCAGTTACAATATAATAAAGTATCAGAGAATAGCAACAGTTGCAATGTGCAGAGACAATACTGAGTTCAATATGACACCAAGGTTGCCAACAGGGGAGAGGTGAAGAGGGGACTACACTAGTGAAGGTGCAGAGCAAAGTGGGGAGCAGAGTTGAAGGGTGGGGGTGCACACCAAGGACCAGTATCAGCAGCAACTATAGGAGTGAGTAGTAAAGTTATGGAGCAGAGAGGAGAGTGAGTAGTGGGAAGAGGCAGAGGGAATGTTAGGGGGAAGAGAACCCCATAGTTTGGGGAAATAGAAGGAGAAGACAGTTTGAACAACAGTAGAATTCCTTGAGGGGAGTGCAAGAGAGTGATAAACAGAGTTGTATAGTGGGTAAAAAGTAGTGGGGTGGGAAGAGAGGAGGGAAGAAAGGTATTATAAAGTAGTGGATCTGCCTCCATCAATCAGAGGACAGCACTACTGCACCTCTTATTCTGTGTACAGTTGCTGCCTCATGCTCCACTATATATCTGATTCCTGCCACAGTGACACTGACTTGTCAAACAATGCCTGTCACAATAGCTGTAGCGGAATTAGGTCTGAGAGGAATCTCATTTTAAAACACCAGTCTGTTCAGCCACAACACTAAAGCAGTGAGTTTCACCAAATTCTAGTAAATGAGCATCTCTTTAAACAGAAAAGGTCAGGGGCAACTGTCACCGCATTGTATTAAGTGAGCAGACATCTAGCTACAAACCTTGGCAATTCTCAGTGGATTCTATGAAATGAGCAGTCAAGTTTTGAATAAAAGGAAACATTTTCAAGTGCACCTCGCAGTTTGATTTTTTGAGATGCAATAAAAGCGATTGTCCATTTACACATTCAGAATGCACCCTAGTAGCAAACCTTAAACATGTTCTCAAAACTTAAGTAAATAAAACTCTTTTCACCGAGCTTAGTCCCCCTGGTACGAAAAAAACAATGATCCCTTTCTGATGGCACTACACAGCAGAAAAATGTTGGGAAAAGTATGTAATACAAATTAAAATGTTTTACCCACAGTTTGCTCTTAGCCTGGCAGTCCGTTACACACTGTGTAAGCACCAGTCAAGGGAAGTACCACAACAAAAGTAAACAACAGGAAAGTCCAGCAATACCACTACAAATAAAGCAGCCATTCTTACTAAAATTTCAATTGTAAGCTGTTTGTTTTGTGCTGGTGGAAGTTCCACTGCTTCATAGTATATTAATAAGTACACTGAGGGGTGTCTCTTCTGGGATAAGAAGGTTATCTCGTGTTGTTTTGGGATGACAGAAACTCACAGCTTCACTTCATGGTCCTCTCACCCAAAACAGCATGACATAACCTTCTTATCCCATAAGAGAGACACCTCACTATACATATTAATATATATATCAGAGGAAGGAGCCAAAACAGCATTTGGAGATGAAGGAAGCACAATGGGCAAAACATCTGGCCTCAAGGCAGGGATAGGAAAGGGAGGGAGGAGTACAGGGAGAAATGGTGGGTGCAAGAAGGGACAGTCAAGAGCAAAGTGGCAAAAGGAGTGAAAGAGGGAGTCCAGTCTGGCCAAGGTGGACTTGGGCACAGCTCTGTATACTATGTCATTATAGTCAGAAAAAGGGAGTACTGTATCATCTTCAAGACAATCACCCAATATGCTGGAAGAAGGGTATACCCTTTATTCCTTCAAGCACACTATGTTTGTGGTGAACTTCTTGTGGATGATACTCACATGCAGTAAGAAATCAATGTGCCTATCTATCCAGACCCTGAGGTTCTTAAATGAGGGGACATCCTCAAATGCAACTTCATCAAGGGTATGGAAGGAGCAGAGGGGTGAGATTGATGAACCTTTACCTAGTGATAAATGTCATAGAAACTATTTTCTTGGCACTGAAGGACAGCTGATTAACTAGGAACCAGTGCTGGTTGTTAATGAAGTCCAGTCAACACCTGGCCATAAGGTCAAAGGCAGAAGAGCATGAGACAAAGAATACCATGTCATCTGCATATATATGAATGGAAGCAAGCAATGGAGAGGTCATTCAGGAAGATGGAGAAAAGCATTGGTCCAAGGACAGACCCTTGTGGGGTGGTTAAACTGCTAGGGAGTGAGGTGTATGGATTCTCCAATCCAGACAGCTTGAGACCAGCCCTTAAGGTAGAAGTGAAACCAACTGACTGAGGAGTCAGAGAGATCCACTGCCTTGAACTTGTCCAGGAGAGGGGGTTGAGCAACAGTGTCAAAGACTTTGGCCAAGTCAACCAAAATGGCAGGGGTGACCAAGCCCTGATCCATGCCAGACAGAATAGCATCAGTAAGCTGGAAGATGAAAGCAATGGTGGAATGGGACTTCAGGAAACCATACTAGACAGGAATGGAAAATGAGGAAAAAATCAAGGACGGGGTGAGCTGAGATAGCACAGGATGTTCTTGTTTCTTAGCAAGAGTAGGGAGCAGGGAGCTAGGACAGTAGTTGCCAAGAGATGTGGAGCCTTCCCCTTTGGGTAGGGGATAAATATGGCCTGTTTCTAGGTATTCAAGCAGAAGCTAAGGAGAAGTTGAGAAGGGAGATAATAGGTAGAGCAATGATATGTGTGGAGAGGTGCAGGATTTGGGGGTCAAAACCATCAGGGCTCATAATCTTGTGGGTGTTTACAGCCATGAGAGGCTTAAGTGAAGCAGTGGGAGCAGAAGAAAAGGTTGTATCAGGTGGTAGAAGAGGGAGGGGAAGGGATGGAGGAGGGAAGGGGAGGTGGGAGCTGGCACAGGAGGTGGCAAAACAGTTGAAAGCTGAGGCAAAGTAAGAGGGGTCAGAAATAGGAGTGTCACTCCCACTGAGGATGGAGGAGGGGACTGGATTAAGGTGAGAAGGTGATGAGGATAACCTTCCAGAATGCAGAGGAGTAATTAAGGTTATTCAGGAATGTGAATGCAAAGTATTCAAACTTGGCAAGCCTAGTAGCTTTGGTACAGGTATTACAGAAGGTCCGGTACTTGAATCAGTTGGAAATGGAACAGGAGGACTTGTAGATCTGGCAGTCAAGACTGTACACAAGGAGACAGGCCAGCAATTCAGCCAAGATCAATGGAAGGTGGAATCCTCAGACCCAGTTTTTCTAAGGTGATCATGGAGATCCCAAGCTAACATATGTTGGGAGTTGGAGGTGAGAACTCAGTCCAGCAGGGAATGATTAAGGGATCTATAACTGTACTGGGTTGGGTCAGTGCTCAGTTGGTTAAGTTCAAGGGTCTTAACAATTTGACACAATTTATTTAGAGAGGGGGAGAACTGACTGAGATTAAAATCACCAATGATGAGCAGCTCACCAGATGAGTCATGGGAGGAGATTGTGATGAGGAGCTGGATGACTGAAGCTGGGGACATGCTAAGACAGCAACATGCACCAGCTATGAATATAGGGACAGAGAAGGGGAATGAAAGCTTGAAGATGAGCAACTCAAATGCAAAGGGGAGGTGACAGAGATTACAAGTTTGAACTGGATTGTAGAGGAGAGGTAGATTGTAATTCCATAGACCCTCTTAGTGTGACCCTGTTGAATGATTGTGTACCCTCGGATGGCCACTATGGTATCAGGAATCTTGGGGGACAGCCAAGACTCCAAGATCACCAGTACATCAAGCATGAGATTAACCATGAATGGTTGCAACTGGTCGGTGCTGGGGAGAAGGCTTCAATGTTCACCTGGGTCACTCAGTCCTTTTGGGAGATGAGCAGGAGATAACTAAGCAATGCCAGCATGAAGTTTGATATCACCTGAGACAATAAACAACAGGGAGGCAAGGAGCTTCAGAGAGCCCATGAGCCACATATAGAGAGAGGAGGGGGAAGGGGAGTGTTTGGGGAGGATGAGAGGGGTAAGGAGGAAGGAGGCACCAGTGGACTTCAACTTGAAGCCAAGGAGGAGGTACAAGACTGCACCCAGGATGCCAGTTTGAATGGAATAGGGTTGGGAGGCAGGAGGAAGGAGGAGGGGCAAAGGGGGGAGGAAGGAAGATGGAGGGGGAAAGGATGGATAAGCAGTAGTAGGAGGGAGGTGAGGGGAAAATAAGATGGAGAAGAGTGATATAGTTAGAAGCCTCATCATCAGATGGACAGCAAGCAACTGTCACCCTGTACATTGTGAATTTAGGTGGTGGTAGAGTACACTTCATCCTGGAAGGGAGGAAGACAATTTAATAATCGTACAGGGAATGAGGCCTTCACACAGAAAGGGAGGAAGCCTAAAATTAAACAATAGGAGGGATGTAGGCTTCACCCAGATAGGGAGGAAACCTGAAATTTAACAACTTGGGGGAATCGGGGAGAAAGCCTAAATTCAAACAACTGGGGTGATATGGGCTTCTTTCAGACAGGGAGGGAGCCTAAATTTAAACAATTATGGAGAAGTGGGCTTCACCCAGATTAGGAGAAAGTCTTAAATAAAAAAGTGCTAAAGCTGTCTTACACAGGTAGGGAGGCAGACTAAAAAACAATTGGGGGATGTTGGCTTTACCTGGATAAAAAAGAAGCTTAAAATTAAAGAAGTGTGGCAACTTTAAAAAACAATTGGGGAGATGCAGACTTCTCTTAGGTAAGGATGGAGCAAATGTTTAAACAATGAATGGGATGTGGGCTTCTTCCAGAGAGGGATGAACCCCAGGAATTAACTAATAGGTGAAAAGCAGGTTGCACCCAGATAACTAGGTAGATGGAGGATGGTGGCTACACATACTGCAATAGATATATGGTATACAGAAAGGGCAGCACAGGCAGAAGAGAGATTACCCTCTAGAATTGACCTTCTCCTAATCCTACATGGTAACAGAACTAACACAGCCAATAAGAAGAATATAAATGGGGCCCAATACAAAATATCTTACTAATGGCAATAAAGGGATCCATGACATGGCGTCAACAACTTTGTGTCAACGCAACACTGCAGTGATGGACTTATCTCAACCACAAGTTGCAGTTTGCATACTGTAAATCCATCAGAAAACTATCTGTTTTGCTGTGCCCCCTGCCCTGTAAATAAAGGTGATAAGCTCCAAGTTGAAGTTGATTCAGGGAGGGGAGCAAACCCAGGAGAAAGCAGTGCCACGGTTCCACGGATACATTACATCGGCAACAGCAACTTGTCTCTGAAAATGTCACTGCAGCATTGGTATGTGACAACAAAGCACATGAGCAGCTAATAGGAGACAAACAGTACACTTACAATATACCTGGGGCCAAATACAGAATACCTTACTAACGGCAGTACAGCATATTTATTTATTTATTAAATTTTGGTGACCGGGTAGGCCCACTGAGCCCAGAAGGTCCCTTTTTCAGCGGCGACCCAGGATAACAATACAAGTTATAAGAATGAACAAGGACATAAGGAACATATGAGGCATTGTGAGTTACAACATGAGGTGGTTACAGTAAAGAAAAATAGTGGATGCAGGCATGATTACAGGCATGGTAAAAGAAAAGCAGTGGATGCAGGCATGGGTACAGGCATGGTTATCATCATGACATGTAAGCAATTGGTAGTACTTTACATATAGTTTATTCAGGGGTTACACGTGGCCTCTGGTGAGCAGTCTGTATAAGGCAGGTAGTAGGAAGGTTAAGCTAGGAGATGGGAGTTGGAGAGGAGGGGAGTACCTTAGGAAGTTTAAGTACCATGACAGTGGCATGCGCTTGAGGTCAGCAGATGGGACTTAAGCCTGGTGCGGAAGTTCATGAGTGAGGAGGAGGCCTGGACCTGGGGAGGGAGCTTGTTCCATTGGCAGACTGCTTGGGAGGAAAAGGATCTTCCGCCAGCGTTTGTCCTTACCCTTACCCTACCCATATGAGCAGGCAATGGCAGAAAAACAGTACACTTACAGTTTGCAGGGTGAAGGTTGGGTAGAGTCCCCTGGCATCATGGCATCTCCCCATGGAGACTCCTCTCAAGGACTTCAACTCCTACAGGGCCACTCATGCTGGGACAACTCATGTGGGAAAGTTAGTGGGCATGGGGGTTATAAGGAGCAGTTGGAAGCCTTGATTGACTGGATGCAAAGTTCTGTAAAAGCAGATCCTGCTGCTAGATGTGAGGCATAGGGCATCTGAGGTAAGGTGGGGGCGCCAATGATCAGGATGGCTCATATGACCCCCTCTGATGGCATTCTCTTCATAGTCACAGTGACAAGTGAGTGTAAGAGTTGGCTCACAGTGGAGAGGATTATGGTACTCCTCAGTGTGAGTGATGGAAGCCCTCTTGGCTTGGTGCAAAACTCAGTAAAATCAGCTCCTGTTGCTTATTGTGAGGCATCTGGTGTTTGAGATGAAGTAGGGAGGTGCTGACAATTAGGGCAGCTTAAGCAATGCCCTCTGATGGCATCCTCATTATGGTCACCGTGGCTTGTGGGTGCAAGAGCTGGCTATCACCACAGAGGATTATGACCCTCCTCTGTACAAGTGCTGCAAGCCTTTATTGTCGGGTGCACAGTTCTGCAAAAGTAGTCAAGCTGCTTGTTGTGAGGTGTCTGGCAACTGAGCTGATGTATGTTGGAGCAGGCAATCAGGATGGCTCAAGTGAGCCTCTCAGATGGTGTCTTCATTGTAGTCACAGTGGCTGGCACATGTGAGAGTTGGCTCCCAGTACAGCAGATTAAGACCTTCTCTGTGTAATTGCTGGAAGCCCTGATTGGCTGGAAGCAAAGTGCTATAAAAGCAGCTACTGCTGCTTTCTGTGAGGCACCTGACATTTGAGGTGAGGCAGGGGGAGCCAACACTCAGGACAGCTATAGTGACCCCCTTTGATGGTGTCTTACTCATGGTCACAGCAGCTGGTGAGTGAAAGTTGACTCCTAGCACAAAGGATTGTGATCCTCCTATATGTCAGTACTGGATGCCCTGATTCTGCACTCTCTCAAGAATGTTAAAATTCAGTTCAAACACTGTTAAGGAAAAAGTAAATATGTCTTTGGAATGTTCAGAGAATTTTAGGAAAATATCCCAGCTGATTTAGCCAGAATGGGTGTCACTCTATAAAGACCTCAATTACACATACCTGATTTTGTTTATGCTTTTTGGAGGTATGAGTACTATTGGAATATAATCCACTTTTTATGCTTACAGTAAACTATTTACAATAACTGACTTTATTAAAATTCTACAGCATGTACAGGAATTAAGTAGTTGTTTAAGACATTTTTTAAAGACCATCTTTCCAAGTCATTGTCCAGGGAAGACTTGATTCATGGGTTGCTAGCTATAAAACGATGTTGCAAATGTTGTTTGTTAGGGTCTATCTCTCAGGCATAATTCTGTTTACAGTAGGAGGAAGACAGTATTGTGATTAGAACACAACCATGTTAACCAAGAGTGTTTACCGGGCCATGAATCTGCTATATCCCTTGTGTTATTTGTTTTAGTACAAATATTATGATTTTACTGTGTATATTTTAAATATATGTCTGACTTAGCCACATTTGTGGGCCTCCCTTGTAAATAAGATGTTTTAAAGTGGTTCTTTCATGAGAGCAAATCATTCAAATAAAGTAGCAGATTCAAGTCAGGGAAGAGCCATTTATTCACGTAACGTCCCTGTCCTTCAGTCATCCCAGCTGTAAACATTTGACAACAGCAGGAACCTTCTGAAGGTAAGACATTACCTTTCAGCAGGGATACCCTTAGTATTGAAACTAAGAATAACACATACATAACTAGAATATTGTATGACATTTTATTGAAAGTATTGATTTTGCCTTTTTCTGAGCCTCCTCTTAAGATGGAGATATTTGTTCTTGTGATGATTTTCTTCTTTTTCAGGAAGACAATGGATAAATAGTTAAAACTTAGAGACTAGAGATCCTTGCAGTTGTGGAAAACATATTAAGAACAGTGGTGTATGGCTGAATGACTGGTTGACTGAGCTCCTGTATCAAACCGAAGTGTTTCCATAAAAATCAAAAACTTTGCCTTTACCTTTGCAGAACTAGCCAGTGCCAGCAATCTCAAATTATTTTTATCCGCTTCAGCAGTTACTAAGTTTGCAAACCAAATGTTAGTGAGGTGTGAACAAGCATACAGTAATTTTCAAATGACAACAGTTATGCCAGGAACTTTGGAGTATCAGCAGAGTTTGCAGTTTTGACTGTGCAAGAGTAAATGCAGTGTTCACAGGAGAAAAGAGAGCACAAGTAAACTTTTAAGTCATAGTCATTTTAATTGGAATATTGATTTAGTGCTGGAATATTTTCAAAAACTGGATAAGCTTTTCATTGCTGAAACAAACCTGTGGTACAACAAGGTGACCCTTAAAAAATGTTTGGAAACTGGAAGAGTATGAAGAGGCTTATTCATTGATAAGGACTCCTCCTCAATCATCCAGAAACCAGGTTTGAAAGCAAAGTGGGAGAAAACATTGTTGGAGTGCTCAAAAATGTTCAAGGGGTGTTATTATTATTGAGGAGCAACACAAACTGGAGGCCAGACACTCACAAAACCAATTATTCAATGGCTATAAAGGACTGCTAAAGTCCAAAAAGCATCAGGTGTGTGCAGACTTTGTTCTGTTTCATTCCCAAAATGACATTGTAATAAATATTTATTGTTTTTTCCTAAGCTGCAGTGTCTAGAATAACTGGCTTTGTGAGTGCCTGACCTCCAGTTTGTGTTGTTTTTGCCTTTTACCATGAGTACCACTATCCCAGTGTGTACCTTTTGTGTCCGATTATTATTGAGGGGGACTTGCACATTTCTGAAGTTATTAAACTGGACATCAAATAAAAATAAGATCAAGAACTATCTAGTTTTAAAGATATCTAAACTGTGTCCAATTTAATGAGAATTTGAAGTGAAAAATATCAGCATATAAAAATTATCTTATTAAATGAAAAATCCAAGAATTACATAGAAGATAACATTTTTAAATGGGACTGGTCACTGTGATTCACATGTACTGCAGAGTACACTCATGCACCATGTAAGGGTGATGACTATTCTGAGCTGGCAATGCCTATATGGCATAAAATTGAAGACAATGACAGCAGAAAAAGACTGATGGTCCATCCTTCTGATTGTGTTCTAACAAAGGCCCAGGAAACATTATTTTAGCAAACTATATTTTGTGGTTATGCCCAGAGTGAATGCATTTGAAATACTGTGCATGTGAACCCATATAAACTCTTTCTTAAAACTGATCTACAGAATTCAGATAGTGTGGTCACTGCATCTGTTTTTAAACTGACAGATGAACATAAAAAGGAAAATTTTGATATACGGTCTTGTGGTGAATGAGCCTCATTTCCAACAATTCTCCTAACATAAAATTGATCTAAAAAGATGTTTTAAGTACCATTCAGGTACCACAGTAACAATAATGATTGCTACAATGGGTGTCTCCAACATATCATCTCCAGTGAAGGAAGGAAACTTAGAGAAGATAGTAGATATTTTTGATTCTTGAGACCATGAAACATACCTACTGGAAGTCAACATCTCAATAAACAGTTAAATTATTTCAGAAGCTAGTACTACTTGTGCCTTCCTTTGTTCTTATAGATGAATATGATCCTAATTATGAAGTTCCTGCAGTACATTAAATCTGAGCTACATTTGGACCAGAGACATTTGAAAACAGCAAAATATATTTGGGAGATACAGTTATCAGGAACAAACACATTGTAACATCTTTTCCAACCAAATCAAATCCAGACCCCTCCCAACTACTATGCTGGTGCTCTGCCACTTTTCTGTCTTTCCACATGGCATGAATGATGGTTTCTAGGGAGAGATGCATGCTATCAACAGAAAATGTAGTGAGAAAGAAAACACATGTCCACAACTGGAAATCAAACCTAGCCCCCAAAAAAAGAATACTGTCTTGATTCACTGCCACTGTGCTTTCATTCTACATGGCAAGTCAGAATGTTTCTAGAGATAGACAATGATAACAACATAAAATATAGTGAGAATGACAAAAAAATTCATAACTGGGAATCAAAAACAGGTCACCCCAACTAGTGTCCTGGTGCTCTACCACTATGCTATCAATCAACATGGTGAGACAGAAGTGTAAAGTCTCTGCCAGGAATCAAACTGCATCCATTGTGAAATTATGGTATGCTTTGTGCCTGCCTGGCTTTGAATCACTGATCCTTTGCCTATTAAGTAAACATACATTGAGTGTGTGACTGAGACACAGGTGGGGGGGGGGTGGCAGTTCCTGTAATGTAGAGGTTAAGTCACAGTTTGCAAAGTAAGTGACCAGAGTTCTAATCCCAAAATGGGATTATAATTTATAAACTATGGGTAACTCAGCTTTACTAATGTAACTTTTACTAAGCTTGAATTCTGAGGTGTACTGATAGAGATGACATGAAATGTTCCTGTCAGGACATCCTGTACTGGCATGACAGCCTTTTACCTGCAAAAAATGTGGTTCTTAGCTAAATTCACTTCTCATATAATTTCTCAAGTAAGTTTCTATCTCAAGAACAAAAAAAAAGAAAACAAATGTTTACGTCCCTGGCAGGATTCAAACTGTGTCTCTTGAAGAAAAGCATAATATAATGTCTGCCTGCCTGGATTTAAACCACATATGTTTTGCGAGCTAAACAATCCCACATTCAATGTGCAGCTGAGAAGCAAGGAAGGGAACTGAAGCTCCTTTGGTGTAGAGGTTAAATCACAACTTGCACTGCAGGTAACCATAGTTAAAATCCCAGCATAGGACTATTAATGACAAATTATGGAAAAGTCACCTTTACTAATTTCTCCTTTACTAAGCTTGTGATTTGAGTTACTAATAAAGGTAACACAAATATTTCTTGTCAGGATAACTTTCTACCTGCAAAAATTATAGAGTTTAAGCATACTGACTTTCCATACAGTATTCCAACCCTACACCACCATGGAGAGCCACTCAAGTGAGTTTACATCTTAAAAAAATGAAAAAGAAAATATGCTTATTTGATGCCGGAATTCAATCCATGAATCTTCCAGAAAATAAACTGTATACCTGCCAGGATTCAAACCACTGGTCCCTTTTATGCTAGGCAAACACTCATTCAGTATGCCACTGAGTAAAAGGGAAAGGAAGTACACTTCCTTTGGTGTAAAGTTTAAGTCACAATTTACAAAGCAGATGACAGGGTTATAATCCCAGCATGGGATTATTAATTACAAGCTATGGAAAAGCTACCTTACAAATGTCAACTTTGCTAAGATTGCAGTGTCAGATGTTCTTATAAAGGTGACATAAAATGTTCCTGTCAGGACTTCCTGTCCTAACAGGATAACCTTCTACCTGCATAAATGATTTTTCTTAGCTAAATGTACTTCTAATATAATTTACTATTCCAGCTCCACATTGCCATGGATCAATTGAGCTTCCAAAGGAAAAATCTGTGAAAAAATGTTGTCTTTGCCAGGATTCCATCCATATCTCTTGCAGAAAATAAGATGTAACATATCTACTTCGATTCAAACTGCTAATGCTTTTCCTGTTAAGTAAACACATACTGAGTGTGCCACTGAGATACAACAAAGATAATTGTAGTTCCTGTGGTGTAGAGGTGAAGTCACATCCTGCAAAACAGGTGAGCTGGATTCTAATTCCAACAAGGGACTACACATTACAAGTTATGAAAAAAACTGAAATAGTCTGGTTGCTGACTTCATCATCAACATGGCATTGAAGTCCCCCAGATGGTTAATTCTGGGTGACTTCAATGCCTGGCTCAATGAGGAACTCTTGCAATTTTGTCAGAATCTCTTCCTGCTAATGACTATGGTGGGCCTTACACAGGTGGTTACCTCCGCAACTCATATAAGGGGTCACTTATTGGACCTGGTGTTCCTCCTGGGATTGGAGATAACTGACTTGGGGGTAGAACCAGTTAGTTGGCCTGACCATCACACCATAGGGTCCAGTTTCACAGACCCTCTGAATGGCCCTGCCCCTACAGAGAGGGTCCGGTACCATCCTTTAAGGGATGTTACCCTGAAGGTCTGATGGTGGTGCTGAACCTATAGGGTTTGTTGAGTGAATGCAGGAGTCCAGGGGACCTCATACTGGCCTATAAGAGATCAGTGGGAGATGCCCTGGACAAGATTGCTCCAGTTCATGTTCAACTGTCACTCATCGCCCAAGGACCCAGTGGTTTGTTGGTTCCTTGAAGGAGTCAAGGAGAGTTGGTCGAAGGCTAGAGAGAGAGCATGACAGAAGTTTGGCCTGGATGCCAACAGTCTTAAATTGATAGATTATTATAAAGGCTATCAATCAGAAATCACCCATAAGAAGGTGGAATTCCTGTCCAGGGACATTTCTGCAGCAAGGAATCGACTGGCTCAGCTCTTCCGGACTGTTGACAGACTGTGCAGTCCAGTCTGTCTCAAGTCTGGAAGGGCTTTTTCTCAGGCAAAATGCAAAGAGTTTGCTCTATTCTTTGCAGATAAGGTTGCCAGCATCAGGGCTAGTATCGGCCCTGCTGTCTCTATGAGGGATTGTGGATGTCAGCAGGAGGTGATGAACACTCAATCTGTCTCGGTGGACTTTAGCCAGCTAGAACTCATGGACATTGTGCTGATCATCCAAACATTGTTCCCAACCAGTTGTAGTTTGGATCGGGGCCCTACACCCCTATTAGTGGGTTCTGCAGATGCTATCTGCCCAATCCTAGCCAAAATTGTTTGGGGATCCCTGGAGAGGGGTGTCTTTCCAGATCCCCTTAAGGAGATGGTCGTACAACCACTCCTAAAAAGTCTTCCTTGGACCCCGACTCTAGCTAACTATAGACCTGTCTCTAACCTTCCTTTCATTGGGAAGGTTATTGAGAAGGTGGTTGTGATGCAATTGGATGATCACCTTGTGACACAATATCTATGATGCTGTTCAATCCAGATTTCAGAAGAGACATAGTACCGAGACCGCAGTTGTTCTGGTATTGAATGACCTAATAGCGAGGAATCGAAAGGCATGTTCTATCTTGGTCCTTCTTGATCACTCTGTGGCATTTGACACTGTGGACCATGCGGTGCTTCTGGAGTGCCTGTGGTGTCTCTGTGGACTGTCGGAAATAGTCCTGGAGTGGTTTCAATCTTTCTTCATGGGCAGGTCTCAGATGGTAGTCACTGGAATTTATTCCTCTGACTCCCTTCCCCTGTCCTGTGGGGTCCTACAGGGCTTCATATTGGCACCCATGTTGTTCTCAGTGTATATACTGCCATTAGGAGATGTCATTAGGCAATACGGTTTGAGTTTTAACTGCTTTCCAGATGATACTCAACTGTATCTGTCCTTTCCACCCAAGCAGAGGAATGCAGCCTCTGTATTTAGCAACTGTCTCTCCAAGATCAAGGACTGGATGAGCACCAGCTGGCTGAGACCAAACCCAGACAAGACTGAGGTGATCGTCTTGGATTCTGGTCATCCTGGGGTGGGTTTTGTGTCTGGGCATGCATCAGGCATATGGCTCGATGGTGTACAGCTCATAACCTTCGACCGGGTGTGTAACTTGTGGGTTGTTTTTTGATGAAGGTTTGACCCTGAAATTTCAGGTGTCTGCCATTGTCAAATCGTCTTTCTACCAACTGAGGAATATCACCCGAGTGAAAAAAATGGTTCCTCCGGATGACCTTCCAACATTGGTCCACACCTTCATCACCTCCCACCTTGACTACTGCAATGCCCTCTACCTAGGACTTCCTGTGGTTGATATCCACAGCTTGCAGCTAGCGCAGAATGCGGTGGTCAGGCTTTTGACTGGGACTTCTAGGTCCAGTCATATTATGCCTGTGCTGCATGGACTACACTGGCTGCCTGTTCAGTGATGGATCACCTTTAAGGTCAGTGTTTTGACCTTTAAAGCCCTACACAAACTGAAACCTCACTACCTGTAAGAACTCCTGACTCCCTTCCACCCCCTCCGTCCTCTCCAATCTGCCGACGAAGGATTGCTAGAGGTTCCAAGGGTATGTTTGAAGACATCTAGTGCACGTGCCTTTTCATTTGTGGCCCCTACCCTGTGGAACTCTCTACCTCATTGGTTGAAAGAATGCCTGACCTTTGAGAAGTTTAAGTCAGAGTTTAAGACCTACCTCTTTCAAAAAGCTTTCCCAGATGATTTTAATTAATTTATGATTATATATCTGTATTTACTGATGTTTTTTTACTGCTGTTTGTGAAGCGCCTTGGTTTTAAGAAAGGCCCTATAGAAATAAATATTGCTTTGACATTAGTAGTTACATCTAATAATTTCTCTTATACTTTTAAATTGTAGTGAGAAAAAAGAAATGGGGCATTATGGGGACTCAAATCCAGGCTGTGTAGGTCTGAAACATGATATCAAGCCCTAAAGGCCTTATCAATAAAATCTTCAAATATGTTGTACAGCCAAATCACTCAAAATGAATATATGCTTAAACTTGACTAAATGGAGAAAAGAACACATTTAACCACAAGAGCTGTTTTGCAATCTATGCTTGCTCTGGCACCTTAAAAGTAGACAGCAGGTTAAATGTTCACTGCTAACATTCACTGTTTTTTTATGCTAAGCAGAAGTTCACTTTTTAAAAGAGACCTATCCTATGGTCACTGCTATGCACATTATGTACTGTATTACTGAAAGTGCAAAAGTCTATGGACACCCCTTGGACAGCATTTAGTTTGAGGAGAGAGAAGCCACCCTCCACCTGTAACATTGGGACTCTTCTTGCTTTCCTCTACATTCCAGTGTTGTGTCCTTAATGTCCTCCCTGTGTCCTGTGGGCCATAAAAAGTTTCCAGTTTGAGACAATGTCCCTGGTTGTTCAGTGGCACCCTTTTCCATAGCCTGTTTCCACACATGGCTAATGTTGAACTTGGTCTCTTGTCAGTTCTTGTCCCCTGATGACCATGCACACTGAGCATAGCATTAATCCTCCCCTACCACACCTCCTAACAGTTCTTACAGGGTTGTGATAAAGTGCGCAACTGATGCCATGAAGTCACCATGCTTCTGTGCTTGGCACTTCTTGTCATTTGCATGGTGCCTTCATCCCTTCAGTGCAGAAGTGAACCTTGATGTATACTGATATGTAATGGCCCTCAACTCCCCTTTGAGCATAGTTGTAGGGGGGTCAAAATAAAGGACAATTGCAAAATTGGATCTCACCAGCTTTGTCACAGTTCTTTGCCACTGAGAATCGGGCCCAACATACTTTGGTACTAAATTGCTTCATATGTTTTCTTCTTTGAGCTGCCTCCATTTTATCTGAATTTGAAAATGCAGTCATTACATGGCAGCTGTTTCATAATATTGTATAATATGCATTATATAGCATTGTCACTTTAGTGCAACCATTATACTGTACAGGTTAAAGCATGGGTCGGTTGTTAGACCCCGCCACCTTAAAAAGTAGTAGCCATGGCTCCACTGAATGTTGGATTGACTAACCCTGTGTGTTAGGTAGATTTTTATTATGCTCAACAAATAATTGTTTTTTTTTTACTTTTCATTACTTTTGCCTTGGTGCTTTTCATTTATGAGTGGCTGGGATCTGCTTGTGCACCTCCCTCTTTTTTTTCTGTAATTTGAGGAATCCAGTTGTGGAGTTAAAACAGAAGAAAAGTGCAATAATTTGGTAAACAGGAAACACTGTTTATTCCAAACAGGTACTCATTCATTTAGATTCATCTTGTCCTGACCTCACAGCTTTTCTTCCATTATATTTCTGTCCTCACATTTTCCAGAAAGTCTTTAAGAAGTCAATTGTTCCTATTCTAGTGCTTTTTTTGCAGTTAATTTTTATTATAAAAGTAAACAAATAATACAATAACAGTACATACTGTATAACTGATTATTGTAACTGTGTGACCATTTAACCTTCTGCCCCCTGGACATTCATATTAGTGTGATGCACTATATCTCATTAGGTAATCCTGGTAAATGCTTCAATAAATGACATGTTTTTTTCGCATGCAGATTGCTTCAGTAGCCTCCTCTGAAAGATTGTGCTATATTGCCAGTACTATTTGAGTGAAATCTCTTTCTCTAATTTGTCCATACACATTTAATTTCAAATGTTTTAGATGTATTACCCATTTTGCTATACAGAGTGCCCATGTACTTAGCACCCATGTGTTTTCATTGTGGCCCAACATTGCCATATTAGATACAATGGGTCTTATTATGAGTAGCTAATCCTGCCTTGTGGTTATTTATTTATTTATTTTAAATTTGGATTAATACATTTGAGCTGGGGGCTCATTTACAAAGGATCCAAGTCAACAAGGAATACAACACATTTACAGGTGATGAAACATTGCAGAACAAAAAGACATCAATTAACAAGTGGTATTAGTGTGCAGTTACAATATTAAGCAGGGTACAACAAGTAAGGAGAAACATGACCACACTTGCAGAGAAACATATTAATGCAGAACTAATTAAGTGCAGTACAGTGTTTAACAATCATGTTACAGTTCAGACTGGGTGCTCCCAGGCTGCAGAAATGCAATTTTAGCAGCCAAGGTGAGGCTTTGTCAAGGAAAAGTAGTAGGTGGTGGGAGGTGTGCAGCTGTGGAACAGGAGGGTGGGAGTGACAGAAGGTAGTGTTTGACGGGTGTGAGAACTGCTATCAGAGGCCATGGGTTAACAGAAACACTGGCAGACAGATTTGCTGGCAAGAAGAGATCAAAGCCCATTTTTTAAAGTGGCCAAGTCTGGGGGAGTCAGCAAGGTCTGCAGACAGATCACTGAACCATTTAGGCCCACAGTAGGAAAGGGATCTTTGGCCAAGGGTGATTCATTTGAAGGGAACAGTTAGAACAGCCCTAGCACTCCTTGTGCATTTAGATGGTTGTGCAGGCTCAAAGACGGCTGAAATAGCACTAGGCATGGACCCCATCAGGGACTTTTTTGCAAGGAGGCAGGCCTGGTATTGGAGTCTGTGGTGGAGTGGAAGCCAGTCAGTTTCCTTGTATAGGTCACAAGAGTGAGTCATTTTGTGTACTCCCAGGACCAGGCGGCAGACCAAGTCGAGGAAGGTTTTGACCCTTTTAAGCGCTGTGTCTGTGTCTGCCCTGTATATGCAAGGCCATAATCCACAGATGGGAAAACTGAACTGCACGTAACAAGTTTCAGGGCAGCTGGTGTCATTGAGGTGCGGTGTCTGTACAGGATGCCAAGCTTTATGTTGGTGGACTTTATCAGTCGCTCAGCATGGGCAGTGAAGGTGAGGATGTCATCAAGGTGAATACTTAAGTACTTGAATGTGCTGACTTGGTCTATAACTTCTCCTTCGCTACTAAGTATATGCAGTGAGGACCCTTGAGTCTTGCTCTGAGGGGTGCTGAAGAGCATGCTCTTTGTCTTTTTGTAGTTGAGTAGCAGTTTATTTTGTGTGAACCAGGATTCCAATGCACAAAAATTGAGCTGCAGTTCAGAGCTAATTGATCCCAGGTCTTTCCCTGGGATGGAGATAACAGCATCGTCTGTATAGAGTACAGAGTGTGCAGGACAGGTAGAAGGCATGTAATTTATGAAGAAGCTAAATAAGAGAGGACCAAGGATAGAACCCTGTGGGACCCCTAGGTTTACTTCCCTGGGCTCAGAGATTGTATTGCTGATCCTGACCCATTGAGATGTATGGGTGAGGTAACTATGGAAGCAGGCCAAAGATTCCATTGACAATCCTGTAGAGAGGAGACATTTCAGTAGCAGTTGGTGACTGATTGTGTCAAAGGCCTTTGTGAGGTCTATGAAGATAGATCCCACTGCCACCCCTTTATCCAGGACCCCATAAAACTGAGTGGTGTACTCTACTAGTGCGGTGACGGTGGAGTGGTTTTGTTGGAATCCATGTTGTTGCAAGCAGAGAAGGCTATGCTTTACTAGGTACTCAGTTAGTTGTTCTGAGACCATCCTTTCAAGTGATGCGAGGGGGGTAAAATTGAGATGGGCTGGAAGTTTACTAGATTAGCTCTATCTCCTGATTTAGAAACAGGTGTGACTAGAGCCTCTTTCCACCTGTCAGGGAAGATTCCAGATCTCAGAGAGGCACTGAATACCTTGGTGAGCAGTGCCACACGTTCGTTTAATGTGAGTGCTTCCATCTTCATATCGATCATGTCACTTCCCATCCTGGTCTTACCAAGGACCCATTTGATATATTCGATGGTCTCACCTGTGGAGATTTGCCTGAAGTAGAATGGTGAGGTAACATTAACCCATGGTGATGGAATGCTGAGGTTGTGCTGCTGGCCTGCAAGGGTGTGTTTCAGGTATTCAGGTGGCAACACATTGCTGAGGTCTGTGAATGCAACATAAAAAGCATCAGCAATTTCCTTTGGGTCTTGCAATGTGCCAGAGGTGGAACCCTTGAGGCTATTCCCATGAGAGATTTTACAGAGTCCCAGAACTCCCTGCATCTTCCCCCAGGTCTTTCCTAGGAGGTCATTGTAGTAAGCTGCTTTTGCCAGACGTATGAGTTTTGTGCAGGTATTTCTAGCTGCCTTATACGCTTGAGAGTCAGCTAGATTCACAGTGACTTTGGCCCTATGCCACAGGTTATCTCTGAGTTGCATGCGTTCAATTAGAGAGCTGGAAAGCCAGGAGTTGGGGATTCCTCTGGCTTTCTTTGTTTCATAAGGAGCAAAGATGTTGCCGGCTTTAGTGAAGATACTGCAGAAGTAATCCAGTGTTTGGTTTCGGTCCTTGACTCTATCCAGTGGGGACTAGTCAATCCCTTTAAGGTAGTGCCTGAAGGAGTCTACTTGGCCAGGCCTTAGTAATCTGTTCCTGGTGGTCTTAGGCTTACTCTTGGTGAACTTGTTAGTCCTGGTAAGTAGTACAGGGGAGTGGTCACTGATGGTGTCAGATAGGACTGTTACCTCTGCGATATGTTCAGTACAAGAGGAGAGTAGCCAGTCAATGACGGTGCTGCTTCCTGTATGGTAGTTTTGTCTGGTGGTTTGTGTGACCAGTTGGATCAGGTATAGGTGTGGTATTTGGTCTCTAACTGTCACTGCATCCTGTGCTTGCCAATTAATGTTGAAGTCCCCTAGGATTATATGTTCCCAGTTTTGTTTGTTCTGTTCTAGGTGGCTTATGAGCTGTGGGAAGCCAGTGAGTAGTGTCCCAGAGGCATGTATACAGTAGATATAGTAGCACTTTGTTTTGTTGGCCAGTATTAAGTTTTATGGCACATATAAGTGTCTTATAAGAGCAGAGGAGTTTCCTGGCTGCCCATCTCCCTGATAGGAAAATTAAGTCCAGATATTTGTAGGGGAGTGAATCTTCAGAGGCATGACCTTGAGAAATTCTAGGATGAAAAAGAAGGCTTAACCTCTTCTTGCTCAAAAGGATTTTTTTATCTATTTAGTATTCCCATAAATAATGAAAGCTGATGTTTCATGGCCAATCTATCACTTTGTCATGGCTGATGTGGAGCCTACTCTTTTTACTTAGATAACAGAACATAGATGGATTCAAATAATTTTTGTAACCATAAATCTATTTTGTAGAGGCAGCTAGCCTGGCTTTCCCTCTTTGTATTTCATTCTTTAAACTTCCAAACACATGGCTTCCATGAGCATACATATTGTACAAATGCCCACTCCAGCTGCATGGGCACTAACTCTGAAACCCAAGGGCTCCGATGTTTGCAGGCAGGTGCCAAGGTCTTCCCCAACAACTCATCCTACTTGGACGGTGTTGTGCAATGCCAGATCTGTTAAGAACAAGACAGCTATTATAGCTGATCTTGTTGCAACCACTGATCTGGCTTGCATCACCAAGACCTGGCTGGATGAAAATGCAGGCCCTGTATTGGCTTCTGCAGTTCCGGATGGGTTCTTAGTGATACACCGCCCAAGGTTGGATCGTAGGGGCAGGGGTGTGGCCATTATATTTAAATCTGAGCTGGGCCTTGTGGATGTGCCATCAGGAAGTACCAGATCCTTCGAGTATATCCTGGGTGAGGGTGTAGGCTGCGGGATACTCCTCATCTACTGTCTACCAGGTGATGGTGGAGCATTCCTGCAGGAGATAGTGGATTTCATCGTCGGCATGGTGTTGGGGTCCCCCAGATGGATAATTCTGGGGGACTTCAATGCCTGGGTCAATGATGAACTCTCACATTTTGGTCAAAATCTCCTCCAGCTTATGATAACGCTGGGCTTTACACAGGTAGTTACCTCCTTAACCCATGTAGGGAGTCACTCGTTGGACCTGATTTTTCTTTTGTGTATGGAGATAGCTGATTTGGGGATGGAACCAGTCAGCTGGTCTGACCATCACACCATAAGGTTCAGCTTCAGGGTCTCCCCTAGTAGGTCTGCCCCTATGGAGATGGTGCAGTACTGCCCTTTGAGGGGAGTTACCCCTAATGACCTATCGGTGGCACTGGACCTATCGGGTTTATTGGGTGAATGCATAAGTCCAGGTGATCTCGTATTAGCCTATAATAAGGCTGTGGGAGATGTACTGGACAAGATTGCTCCTGTTCATGTTCGACCCCTCACCCTTCACCCAAGGAACCCTTGGTTTGATGGTTCCTTGAAGGAGCTGAGGCGAGTTGGTCAAAGGATGGAGACAACTTGGCAAAAGTCTGGCCTTGATGCTGACAGGCTTAAGCTGATGGCACATTATGATGGCTATCAGTTAGAAATCCCACTTAAGAAGGCAGAATTCCTGTCCAGGGAGAGTTCTACCATGCAGAATCGACCAGCTCAGCTTTTCTGGACTGTCGACAGATTGTGCAATCCAATCTGTCTTCAGCCCAGAGAAGCTTTTTCTCAGCTGAAATGTGAGGAGTTTGCTCGATTCTTTGCAGATAAGGTTGCCAGCATCAAGTCTAACATCGGCATAGTCTCTCCTATGAGGAGTTGTGGTGATCGGTGGGATGTGGTGGGCACTTGGTCTCCCTGGTCAGATTTCAGCCAGCCAGAATTCATGGATATTGTGACAATCATCCAGACAATGTGCCCAACCAGTTGTAGTTTGGATCCGGGCCCGACACCCCTCTTATTGGGATGTGTTGATGCTATCTGCCCGATCCTTGCTGAAATTGCCTGGAGGTCCTTGGAGACTGGAGTCTTTCCAGAACCTCTAAAGGAGGCGGTCATTCGACCACTCCTTAAGAAATCCTCCTTGGACCTGGACTGCCCAGCCAACTACCGACCTATCGCTAACCTGCCATTTGTTGGTAAGGTTATTGAAAAGGTGGTTGCGCTGCAACTGGATGATCATCTTACAACTCACAAGATCTATGATACTATCCAGTCCAGATTTAGGAAGAAGCATAGCATGGACACTGCACCGATCCAAGTATTGAATGACCTCCTGATGGCTAGAGATTGAAAGACATGTACCATTCTGGTCCTTCTTGATCTCTCCACAGCATTTGACACTGTAGACCATGCTATGCTGTTGGAGCACCTGCGGCTGCTTTGCAGTCTGTCTGGTACAGTCTTCAAATGGTTACATTCTTTCCTCACAGACAGGCTTCAGAGAATTACCACTGGAATTTACTCCTCTGGTACTTACTCCCTGTCTTGCGGGGTGCCACAGGGCTCCATCTTGGCCCCCATGTTGTTTTCAGTGTATATGCTACCATTGGGAGATATCATCAGGAAATACAGTTTGAGTTTTCAATGCTATGCAGATGATACTCAACTGTATATGTATTTTCTGCCAGGACAGGATGCTGCATTCTCCATGCTAAACAACTGTCTTACCGAGATCAGAACCTGGATGAGTACTAGTTGGCTGAGACTGAATCTGGATAAGACTGAAGTGCTGGTTGTGGACACTGGTCATCTGGGGGTGAGTATGCGAGCTGGTCAGGCATCAGGTGTTTTGCTTGATGGCATACAGCTCGCTACTTCAGCCCAAGTGCATAACCTCAGCGTTATTTTTGATGACGGTCTCACACTACGGTCTCAGGTGTCAGCTGTTGTCAAAAATTTATGTTGTGATTCATAACTTGAATGATCGTGAATTGTGATTTGTGACTGCATTTGTGACCGTGATGATGAAGAACGTGATTTGTATCACGAGTGACTCGTCATGATGGTCCTGACTTAAAAACACATATTAATGAGTACAATGTTCATGCAGAATTAAGCACCACACCTGTCCAGTAATCTGAAGGGAAGCCAATGAAACAACTGTGACTTAAATTACAGACGGAGATTGAGCCCTAAAGAGATGCAAATGCACAGGCAGATTAAGATTGCACTGTGCACTGAAGAGATGCAGACACAAAGGCACAACACCTAACCAGTGCTCACTGCTCACCATCAGAAATTTAAATCTGGAAAAGAATACTTTTGCTGGTTGGGGTGGGCCGCGCAGGGGGGCAGTGTACTGTACTGCTGCAGTAACAGTCACAAGTACTAGTACCAGTAAAGATACCACTAAGAAGTACACAAATCATACAGCTGCAGTGGATGGCAGCTTCACATTGCTGAAATCATTATGTGGCACAATAAAAGGTGTCTGACTTGATGACACATGTCACACACATACCCATACACACACTAAGTAACGCTTAGCAAATTGAAAACTTCAGTATTATAACCACATATTTTAAACAAACTAAAATTATGCACTGCTGCACCACAACAATCAGCAAAAAAATGGCAAGAAATATTGAAAATATTACTGTGTGTACATTAACACAGTTAAACAAGAAAAATATCACCAAAACAGAAAACACTGTCTTTTTCTCCAAGTTAATCTACCTGCAACACAGATACACCCCTCCCCCAAAGCACACTTCCACTGTCTCTCAGTACACAGACTGAATGTTGTACATTAACATTCAAAATCCATACACAAACAATAAACGCTCAATGATATGAGCACAGGAGGGTTTCCTATAATTGATGAACTAAAGTTTCAGAAAAAAAAATGACTCAAAAAGGCTTTTTTAACAGCTTTTTGAAGGTTTGACTCACAGAGAGCTCTCAGAGCAGATTGTCTCCTACAGCTTCCTACTCACATTACCCCAAACTGAGGCTGTGCAGAACAATCTAGAGCCCATGTGACCTGAAATCCCATGAATCACTGTAAAATTCACCTTTGAAGCTTAAAAACAAGGCCAAATGAGGTGAACTGGAAGACGGAGTAGTGCGAAGTCATTGTTTTCAATGGACTTCATGTTACCCATTTTAAAGTTAAGTACTCCACTTCGAGTTGCGGAGCACTCCGTGAATTCACCTTCACTCTGCGAATCACTTCACACAGCGAATTGGGGCCACTTAGCCCATCACTATCCATTGGTAATGAGCATTAACTTGTGCCATGTGACTGGGGCCATCATCCCATGCTGTGCCTAAGAGTCCTGGATCTGGGTTCCTAGTTCCATTCTGGTCACCCTGCAGCTGATCCCTTGTATATAGGGGAGCACAAAATGGCTTAGAACATGCCCTTGTGCTCCTTGTGAAAGACAGAAACACACTCCTACACTGTCAGTGGACTGTTCTAGTATTGGCAAAAAACTTATCACATTAATTCATGCAGTTAGCCAATGAGTACACTAGTATAGTAGGTAGCATACCAAAAAGCCAGTGTGTAAGCACAGCAGTGTGGGGGATACACAAAAGGGTGCAAGGATGGAAATAAGTAATATCCAACTTATTTGTTTTTTCTACTTCTCTCTAAACCATGCACATACATTCTAAAGCATCAAACCTTTTCATTATTTTGTACTTCATTATTTTGAAGATTGTGTTAGGACACAATGAAGTTTCCAGTGAGACTTAGCATTACTTTTTAAGTAATTACTCAAACCCTAGATTTCCTTTCCCAGGCAACATCATGGATGCACCCTCTCAAAAAATTAACATTTATATGTATTCATGTATTTATTTATTTAGTTATGTAGTTTTTGTGTACAACTATTGCTTAACAGTTGTCCTAATTTCACTAGATGTTCTGTCCCTCTGTGTGGAAAATAGTGTTTGTGTTTTTTCAGTACTTACAACAGATATCATTGATGTCTAGGGCAACATTTCTCTTTGAGTAATACAGGTTTTACAATATTAAGGATATGTGTGTGGTATTAGAGTGCTTTATGGTTGCCAAAAGTCGCATCCTAATTGGCTTGCAAAATCCCCTGGGCGGGCTTACCGGAAAAAAAAAACATGGCGACTCCTTCATCCCGCTTAATGAGGAGCCGCCACAGTGAGAGCATGTCTTTTAATTTTTTAATTTTTAAACAGTTCTCTCCTACTTTATTCCATCTGGTTGATCCTGCTGTTCAAAAACTGCACGAGCAGTTTGCAGCTGCACTGGAGACAAAATGAAGAAAAACTTTCCTTGGATGCACTTCAGAGGTAAGCGCCAAATGAGAAGGGACAAACCAGAAGCCAAATAAATGTAAAATGATGTCAAAAATGAAAACATATGCAGTCAAAAAACAAATTGGTGCTGTGTGTGTGTGGCTGTCTCTGTGTGTATATTTGTGTGTGTGTGTGTGTGTGTGTGTGTGTGTGTGTGTGTGTGTATACATGTGTGTGTCTCTGTGTCTGTGTGTGAGTCTGTCTGTGTCTGTCTCAGACATAGGAAAAATAAAGTGTAGGAAAAAATTGCTTACCAGCAATTATAAATAATAAAAGATGGGGAAGTGGGCTTAAATTCAAAATTAATGGTTGCCCTCAGTGTGGGATGCTTTAATAAACCTATGTAGCATACCACACCTCGGGCAACCATTAATTTCTCATTAAGCACACTTCCCCATCCATTATTGCATATTTATTTATTTTACTAGGGAAAAACCTCCACTGAGCAATGCTCATGTAAAAGGGGGTATTGGTTAAGATAAGTAATATTACAGAAGGCAAAGTTGCAGTACATATAATACAGGAAATTAAAAATCAGTATATGAACACAGGCCAACAGATGTAATCTAATACAAAGACTAGAGGTAATAGAATTGTAATTACTATCAAAGCCAGTATTTATCGTGTAGAAACTATGAGTTTCTGTAATACCTAGTTATTTTATAAAGTGTTTTGGAATGCAGTGTGCATAAAAGGAATTATAAAAAGGGTCTGAGAAATTGAGCTTTCTGATTGGCTGTAAACATTCTAACAGCCTCATGTTAATCTTTTATTAGCATACATGTACAGCTTAACCATATGATGAACAAGGTTTAACACTGTTTAAAAGCATGTGGTACTTGGCTATGCCGCATCCCACATTACACCCCTAGAGGGTGATTAACAGACCATTAACATAACCTCTGGTCATGCCGTATTACTTAACTATACTGAACCAAATATAAATTCTACTTTTGGGAGTCTTTTTCCATTATTTCTTTCTTTTCCTCTGCTTGTCTTATTAGCATGCTTTTGTTTGTTGTTACGTTTTTCCTATTTTTTCTTTCCAGAACTGTAGAGGATGTTAAAGTAATGTGTTTATTTTAATACTACTCTTTATATCCATGCTTAGCCACATTGATTACTCTTTCCCTTTTAATATTTTAGGGCCTCATGTCAATTGTATCCTATGTAACTGCTTTATGTAGACAATCAAAACTGCTTTAATAATACTGCCCAGAATTAAATTGTTCTGCATATTGCTGTATCTAACACAGTAAAGGTATACTTCCCTATCACGAGTACTATATCAACACCATTTATGTTAATTTTGCAGCACAGATTTAAACATTACTAGCATTTAACTCACTTTATGTTCAGCCATTTTACTCCAAATCATTTGAGGATTTCTTTTTTTATATTCAAACAATATTGAAATCTTCAGGTACAATAACAACAGATGATGCAGAACACACACACACACACTAAAAAAAATTCAAAAGCATTGATATAAGAACCTTTGAACCTCCCAGTGTGCACAAACTCCCATGGATGACCATCACCAAGGGCATCATTTGGGGTAGCCAGGGGTTGTGGTCTAGACCAGTGTGATTTCTCTGCAACATCTACAATGTCTATTGCAACCCCTAAAATAAGGTTTTTCTAGCATGTATTTATTTAAAATTTGGTGGGTTGAGGAACTTTGGAACCCTTATGATTTTTTTGATGTGGACTTTTGCAACCACTATGATTCTGGTGGAATGATGCTACTGACCATCACATTTAAAGAACAAACACTGTCCCAGCTCAGCAGATACCACACACAGTAGGAACACAATCGAACAACTAAACATGCTATTAACATGACAAAAGTAAGAAAGGATTTATCCTGTTTGATTTTTAGTCACAGTAGCCACATTTTTACCAGCCCACTAGAAGAACTACAGATGTTGCAATATATAATAGAGGAGCAGGATGAGGTGAGTGCTTGCCATGGGTTGGGGGTGATATTGTGGGTATCTGGACACCGGGGAGAACTTGGTATTAGACAGGGTGAGGAGGACACTTGCACTATGAAGACTTTGGTGTAGGATGAGATGGGGGAGAGGGGACCACTTGATACCAGTGAGTGCTTGGCTTGGGATAGGGTGAGGGAATTGGTGCTGCTGAGTACTAGAGAGTGCTTGATAGAGGATGGGGAGTGGTAGAGGTGTACCACTGGACACGAGGGAATCTGGTTACAGGATGGGGGAAGGGAGGGAAAAGTTGCTGCTGGACATTGGATAGTAGTTCACATGTGTAGCTAGAAGGAGGGGGTGCAGTGGGTGGGGGAGTGTTATATACTGGTACTGAATATGGGCATACTCAAATAAAGGGTGCACTTACATGGGTGTTGGAGAGGGTTTTGAAAAAATGATCAGAACACAACCACAAGAAAATGGATGTATGTAAAAATGTGCAAAGCTGGGAAATCTTTGCTTCAACAGAACCTTGCAAAGTTGAACAACGTCTTGAAGTTCAAAGTGCCAACTTCACAATGTTTTATGCAAGGTGAAGTGGCACTTTGTTCTGCAAAGTGAAAAAAATGTCACTTGCAAAGTTACTACTTCATGAAAAAAAAAGGGCCACGTCACATGAAAACATTTTGCAAAATTGTCAAAGTTGAAGTTAGTGATACCAATACGAACTTTGCAAATCTTTATGATGTCAAAGTTTCACATCTTCAAGGCAACTTTACCAATGAAGTTTATCTTCACTTTATCTCTAGATGTGTCAATTAAAGTGACTTTGTTAGACGAACATGACCAGACATGTATCTCCAGCCCATTTAGAGACCTGAAAAACAATAAAGTGCATAGGATACAAAAGTCCCATTACTGTCTTCCTCTGCCAGAACTGCTATTCAAGCCTTGATGCTTTGCTCTCATAATAAATTCCCATGATGATACTCTTAGGAGCAAAGTGCTGGGGTTTGGGCAACAATTCTGACAGAAGTAGCTGTAATGTGATATTTGTATTTGATGCATTTAATTTTTTTTATAAGTCAATGAGGCATATGTGTCTAGTGTTGTTTTGCAGTAAGGTCTCTGACACTCACATACCAGTTTCCTTGAAAACGTGTTACTTTTTTTTTTTTAAACTCCTTCAAAAATATACCCTGCAAATGAACTTTGTATTTGTTGTGGCACTTACCTGGTACCTGCACTGTTGGTGCTACATATCTTTCTTTTAGAATATGGAATATGGACCCTTTCTTCCAGACCTATTGTATCATGCGAGGGGGCAGATTTTTAAAAATGTATGGGTATTTAATGCCAAAATGACCTTAGGTTAATGTTTGAATTGTGCATATAGGAAAAAAGGAAACTGAAATTTTGTTTTACAAGTTACTGTATGTGGAGCAGTAGAATTTGGGCACTGACCTCCAAAGAAGATAAAAATGCTGCTCTGCAGATTTGAAGAATATGCAGTTTATTCAGTGCGCACAGACAAACCACTTGCTCATAATGCCTGATGCATTTTAGAAACATAGAAACATAGAAGTTGACAGCAGATAAGGACCCCAAGGCCCATCCAGTCTGCCCATTTCTTTTTCTACCTTATGAATGTGCCATAGGCCTTTGCTCTGTCAAATGGCCTATCTATTCATACTCATCTGTATTGCTGCCTTATGCCTATCCCATGCCTGTTTGAAGCCCTGCACTGTATTGATATCTACCACTTCCTGAGGTAGACCATTCCATGCATCCGCCACCCTTTCTCTGAAAAAGAACCTCCTCACATTACCCCTTAATTAACCTCCCTCTAATCTCATGCTGTGTCCTCTTGTCCTGCTACTTTTCTTATATTGAAACATGTTAGACTCTTTCACCTTGTTAATGCCCTTAAGGTGTTTGAATGTTTCAATCATATCACCTCTCTCCCTCCTTTGCTCTAGGGTATACATAATGAGTTCAGTTAATCTGTCCTCATACATTTTCTGATGCAGTCCCTGCACCATTATGGTTGCCCTTCTCTGGACTGCCTCAATTTGGGTAATGTCTTTGTGAAGGTGTGGCCTCCAGCACTGCACACAGTACTCCAGATGGGGCCTAACCAGTGTCTTGTAAAGAGGGATTATTACCTCCCTCTTCTCACTTTTGATACCCCTACTAATACACACCAACATCCCTCTAGCCTTATCTACTGCTGTAGAGGTCTGCTTGGATGATTTCAGGTCATAAGTGATGATGATGTCCAAGTCTCTTTCTTCCCTTGTGACTGCCAGCAACTCCCCTCCCAGCCTATATGTGGCTTCAGGGTTTCTCTTCCCTATGTGCATGATCTTGCATGTCTTTGCATTAAACCCCAGTTGCCACTCTTCTGACCATTTTGCTAGTTTATCCAGATCTCTTCTCATTCTGCCCACCCCATCTGGTTCATATAGTCTGTTGCAGATCTTGGTGTCATTTGCAAACATGATGCATACAGACAAACCTTACCCTCCAGTCCATCTGCAATGTCACTGATGAAGATATTGAAGAGGGCTGGCCCCAGGACTGATCTCTGAGGTACCCCACTTGTGACTTGCATCTCTTCTGACTGTATACCATTTACCACCACTCTCTGTTTTCTGCCCATCAACAAGTTTGCCACCCAGTTAACCAACATCTAACCCCCCCAAGCCTACCCAGCTTATTAATCAATCTTCTATGTGGAACAGTATCGAAAGCGTTGCTGAAGTCAAGGTAGGCAACATCAACTGCTCCCCATTGGTCCACCACTCTAGTTACCCAGTCAAAGAAATCTATGAGATTAGTTTGACAGGACCTTCCTTTTGTAAACCCATGCTGTCTTGGATCCTGTGCTCCTATGGATTCCAGGTGTTGCACTATCCTTTCCTTAAGGAGTGTCTTCATAATCTTTCCCACTACTGAGGTAAGACTGACTGGTCTGTAGTTCCCTGCCTCCTCTCTGCTACCAGTCTTGTGGAGTGGGATCACATGAGTCCATCTCCAGTCTTCTGGGACCTCTTCTGTGCTCAGAGACTCACTAAACAGTTCTGCTAATGGCTCTGCTAGTTCCACCCTTAGCTCCTTTAGTACCCTGGGATGTATGCCATCAGTCCCATTGCCTTGTCCACCCTGAGCTTATCAAGCTCTTGTAGGACCCTTTATTTTGTGAAGGGACTAGCGCACACCTCCCTCCCCTCTATGTCCATGGTGCAGAGCTGTGGGCCCTGCCCTACCTTCTCTTCAGTAAATACTGAGCAGAAGTATCTATTTAGGATAGATGCTTTTACATGGTCCTCCTCCTTACACGTCTCCTTATCCCCTTTGATCTTAGAAATACCCCCTCTGGACTTCCTCCTTTCACTAATGTATCTATAGAAAGTCTTGTCACCTTCTTTTACTGTTTGTGATAGTATTTCCTCAGATTGGGCCTTTGCATGCCTTACTGCCTTCCCTGCTTTCCTTAGGGAAGTTTGGCATGCTTCCCTATCTTCATCCTGCTGCATTTTCTTATATTTCCTGAAGGCCAGCCTTTTGGCTCTGACCTTTTCTGCTACTATTTTTGAGAACCAAAGTGGTTTCCTTATTCTTTTGCACTTCCTTTTCTCACTAACACAATGGGATGTTGCTTCAAGTAGTGTACCTTTAATGCTTTCCCACTTTGCCTGTACCCCCTCATCTGTATTTCTTTTGCCAGGGCTAACTTAACTCTGTTGGCCATCTTATCAAAGTCAGCTCCTCTGAAGTCCCATGTTTATGCATAGGAATGGGATGATTTTGTTCTAGTGGCCAAATTGAACCATACCATGTGATGGTCTCTGGCACCCAGGTGACCTTCTACCTGGAGATCTGTGATCCTTTCCCTGTTAGTCAGTACTAGATCTAGGATAGCCCTGTCCCTTGTGGGTTGTTGTACCAGTTGTTTGAGGCCCTTCCCCTGCAGGGAATCCACCATGTGTCTAGTTCTGGCAGATGTTCCTGCTGGTATTGACCAATCTGTATCTGGCATGTTGAAGTCTCCCATTATCAGAACCTCCCCTTTAGCTGTCATGTTTTATATATCTTCTAACAGTTATGCATCTATGTCCTCCCCCTGGTCTGGAGGCCTGTACACAACCCTAGTTCATATGGCTGTCCCATTTCCTGTTTCCAGGGTGACCCACAGTTCTTCTGGCTCCTTATGTGTATTCTGAATTTCTGTAGCTTTGATATTTTCATTGACATAAAGGGCCACTCCACCCCCCCCCCTTTTTGCATCTGAACAGTACATAGCCAGGTACTGAAGTCTCCCAAGTGTGGTTACTGTTAAACCATGTTTTGTTAATGGTTACTATGTCCAGTTTAGCCTCTGTCATTATTGCCTGCAGGTCTGGGATCTTTTTTCCCAGACTGTGAGCATTTGTGTACATGATTTTCCATTGTTCAGATTTCAGTGTGTTAGTTGTTGGGTGAGGTGCAGCGTTTCCCCTGTGCATCATATGGGCAGCTGGACCTTTTTCTTTACCTGGTGATGCAAATGAACTACAAACATGCCAAACTCCTGTTTGACCATTAGCTGAGGGGGGAGGGGTGTTCTTCCCATTTGACATTTTGGGTGCTGCACCCCTCTCCCCATTTGCTAGTTTAAATATTCTGCATAGACATCAAACTTCTGCCCCAATGCACTGACTCCCTCCTTAGTCAGATGCAGTCCATCAGATTTAAAGAACTTTCACTCCCAAAACTGTTGCTAGTTCTCTACAAACTTGTGTCCTTTTTCCTGGCACCAGCCCTTGAGCCTCAGGTTTAGCTCCCCTATCTCCCCTTCTCTGACCTTCTATCCATCTGTTCCCCTCTTCTAGACTGGCAGAATCTCAGAGAAGGAGATGCCAGATGAAATGGATGATAGTTTGTCATCCAGCCTGGTCAGGTGTTCCTTGACCTCCACAACTGACCAGCTGACGAGATCATTAGTCCCTATGTGTACCAGAACATCAATGTTTTCTCCTGCTTCCGGAACAGTTTTAGCAATGCGGTCAGTGTCTCTCCATGCTGATGTACCTGGGAGATATCTGACCATTACCCCAGCTGGAGATACGTATCAACTCCCAAATCATGGAGTCTCCTATGATCAGAAGTTTTTTGGATTTTCTTTTTGATTTTTTTGTTTTGGTTCCTGTTTTGGGTGAGTTTTGTTGTGCTAGCTCCTGTGCTGCAGTGTCCTGCTCTGCAGTGTTCTCTGCCACTTTGTTTGATTTTGGAGATAGAGGCAGATACCTGTTTGTAGTTTTTATACGGTGTGTGGAGGTCTAACCACCTGACCAACTTCCCTCTGCAGTCGAGGTGCTTCTGTTGGATGTTGGGGAAATGGCAGGCAGTTTTTATGATATATTTCCTCTTGAATATGCAATTTGAGGCATGCAATCTCTGTTCATGATGCCTGGAGCTGAGCCCTTAGATCTCCAACGGCCCAGCATGTATGACAGTGTCCTAAATCCTGTAAAAACTGCCCTTCTGAAAAGTGTTCCACAGTACCTACAGTTGCAGTAATGATATCCATTCCAGGTAAGTTGCTGTGTTTATACACCTGGTCAGAGTAATTAGAAGGAAGAAAATGAAAGCAAAAGTTTGATTTTGTGTTTTGTTTGTTTGTTTTTGTATAACTTATTATAACAAGTTAAATTACTAGTACCCTTGTAAATGAGATCACTATGTGGATACCCCTCTGATCTGCACCTTCCTGCTTTGCTACAGGAAATGTCACGACTGTGCTACCCTATAAAAGGAGTGTAGCGTGGGGCGGTTGGGGATGGGGGTGGTGGCTGGGCCCTTCCCCTGCCAAAAAAGAAGAACCACGGACGAAAGAAATAAGGAGGTAACAGCAGAAACAATCAGCCGCAACAAATGCAGTAGCCCAGAAAGCTTAGCCTAATGACAGATAAAACTGTGAAACCTGTAAAGCACCACCTGTAATAATTTCACTGAAGATATACCCTGTAAGAAACACTTTGCTACAGAGAAAAATAAAGCAGTAGTAGAAGATATACTTTGCAAAAGACAATTTGAATTAGAAGATTTCAACAGTAATCTGTAAGAACACATCTGTAGGCACATCCTGTAATAATGCAGCAGAAGGTATACCCAGCAACAACAATGTGAATCAGAGAAAAATAAAGCAATAACATGTTAGCAACAAACAGTAACAATCCCTGTGAGTACAAAATAAAAATAACAACACACAGTAAACCTGTCCAGTCAAAAGAAACCTTAATCCTTATTGTTGTTCTGGTAAGGTTCTTTGCTCTGTCCTTTCAAGCAACCTAGAAGAAAATAGCTCAGGTGAAGCTAGGTGCCTTGGCCAGCAAACCTAGTCCAAGATATCAACTTCTTTTTTTTTCAGAGGTATACAATAAAGGTGGCATCTGATCGATGTAGCCAACATGACATCATTATAAAAAGGAAATGCATTAGACATACATCGAAACAAATAATGTGCAAGTATACCAATAAAATCCACAGCAAACACAACACCTGTGGAACCTCAAGATTAAAACACACTAAAAGCATATGTCTGGCATTTCATAAACCCAAAGACTATCAGTTCATTACATATGAGGATAATGGCAGTCAACATGGATAATAGGTGCTGTACAGTACCTAGTATGCATAGCAGGAAGACACATAGAAAACATTTCCAACCCCTGCACCCTGGGTGGGTGTTTCTTTTATGAGTGCTTGTGGTCATGTGACCTGTTATTTGTTTCTATCTCCCCCAGGTTCCATTAGTTATTTATACTAGCAGAACACTAGCGTTCCCTGTTGTAGGACCTTTACATCCCCCAACTCCTAATATAAATTACTGGGCCTTCACTTTACTGTCCCTAAACACCTGTCCCTCCCCTCACTCCTTCTGAAGCTAACACTTCTTCATCCTTTCCTCATTCCCATCCCCTTCCCTACTGCCTGGGACTCGAACCTCTGGCTCCTGATTCCTCGCTCATCTGTAACTGGCAGCCCTCACCATTAGGTCATACTTCCAGTTGTAATTTGTCTCAGCAGCTAGTACCTATTAGTGCCTAGGGCCCACCAGCTGCTTTTGGTTCTTCTTGCTACCTCTGCCTTGATCTTCTTCTGCCCCCCACCCACTTTGGTACCTCCTGCTACCTGTGCCCTGTTTTCCTTCCCCTACAACTGGCTTGCCTCCTGCAGTAATTCAACTTCTGCTCTCCCACCATGCGGCGCTACCTACTCTACTCAAAGCCACCTCCACCTACCATTATTATCTACCCATTGTGCTGCTACATCCCCCTAAACACTTCTACCTCTCTAACTACAGTCACAATCCACTAAGTCTATTCCTAAGTGTTTTGTTTCACCACCATGCTACTCCTTCTTATAACCATATTTGGCTTTTGTCCCTATCTGGTGCAATACTCTGAGCTCTTGAAACCCCTATCATTTCCTCTGAAATGCTTACACTCCTTCTTTATCCCCAATCCACATCTCTATTGGATGCATCGTCCACCTCACTTGCATCCTCCATCATATTATCACAAAAGCAATCCATTCAGGCCACCTCACTTATGTATGTGGTTGCCCCACCCTGTCTCTATCTGGTGCCAAAGCAACCCAACCCCCTAGAACCTCAAAATGCTAGTTCTGTTTAGAAAGTGCTTGCAATCCTAAGGTTTAGGCTAAATCAAATTATCACTCTCTTATTGATATGCTCAGGGAACACTGAAGTTAACCCTAGCACTCCTTCACCTCTCAATTCACCCTCGAAGTTCACATCAGCTCCCATCCTGAAATTAATGCTTATTAATGTATGTAGTCTTGCAGAAAAACTTGATTTAGTCAAAATATTGGTATCACACACAAACCTGGACATACTTGTAGTCACTGAAACTTGGCTAAAGAGCTCCACCACAGACCAACAGATTGCACTCCCATCCTTTAATTCCTTTAGACTGGACAGTCCAACTAGGGGGATGATTATTTATGTCAACTCTAAATATACTGCCTCCAAACTCTATGCAACCTCTAGATCAAAGGAATTTGAATGCCTGGCCATTAGACTCACCCTGCCCTCGTCTGAAGCAACCAATATTATTGGCTGCTACAGACTGCCAGCAGGGGGCACTGAACTCCTAACCACCCTCAGAAATGTAATTGAAGCCAGCTGAAACAAATCCATTATCCTTGGTGATCTGAACTTGGATTGGCTTACACCAAAAGCAAATATCCTGAAAGACCTGTGCGACGTGCTGGGTATCTCGTAACTTATCACAGAACCTATTAGAACCAATGCAAAAAATATCACCTAAAGTTCTATCCTAGACTTGATAATCACAAACAGACCACACACAATCCTACACGTAGCCATGTTCCACAATGATCTAAGTGATCATAACATAGTAGTCTGCACAAGAAGCTTAGAAAAGCACCCCCTTGCTCCAAATTCATTACCAAGCGAAGCTTCCACAAATTTAAACTTGAAAGCTTTCTAGCCAATGTCAGGAATACAAACTGACAAAATTTCTACATGGCCTCCTCCAGAGATGGGGCTGTCGGTAACTTCAATTTGAACCTTACAAACATCGCAAATAAGCATGCCCCCTTATCTATTGCAGAGTGAAAAAGACGTGCTACCCTTGATTCTCTGCTGAATTGAAACCAGCCATTACCCATTGAGATAAACTCTGAGCTCTAGCAAGGCACACTAAAGCCACTGTAGATTGGACAGCCTTTAGAACTGCAAGGAATGCTTGTCCAAAGCTTGTCAGATCAGCCAAATGAAACTTTTATGTGAAAGCCTTAGAGGGCGCCAAATGCAATTCTGCAAAAATATGGCAAAAAATCTAATCTGTGGAAGGCCACAGATCCCCACCTTTAATTCCAATCAAAATCACATCACAAGGTACTACTATCTTGGATTGTGGCATGATTTTAGAAAAATTATATGCACATTTTGCAACAGCGGGTGTAGCATTCGACTTCACCCCCGCTGATGGGCTTCTCAACTCCTCCTCAACAAAGGATGTTCCTGTGTAGCCACTGATCCAGGAATCCTTCTGTCTCTCCCCAGTTTCATTCAAATAAGTTGAAGATCTACTGAAAACACTGGATATGAGAAAAAGTGCAGGAGCAGACGGAAATGAGTCTACATTCCTAAAACTAGGGTTCCAGTTCCTAACCACCTCCAGAACACACATATTCAATTTATCAAGCTTATCTAGCATAGTACCCACCTGTTGGAAAAAAGCACACATACTGCCCTTATTTAAATCAGGCAACCCGTGTGATTTAAACAACTACAGACCAATTTCCATCCTACCGGTTCTGTCAAAGCTACTAGAAAAACTAGTTAATAATCAACTAATGGGTCACCTTGAAAATACAAACCTTTTCAACCCACTACAATCAGGCTTTAGGTAAAAACACAGCATGGTTTCTGCACTAGCCCTAGTAACAAATGACTGGTTCACTGCCCTCTATAATAAACTCTCTACAGGAGCCATCTTCTTAGATTTAAGTAAAGCCTTTGACATGGTCAACCACAGTCTACTGTTGATCAGACTTAAAGAACATGGCTTGAATATCTCTTCAGTCAGCTGGTTCTCTAGCTACTTTACTGGCAGTCTACAATGTATCGACGCTAATGGGCTTCTATCTTCCCCACTTCCAGTCACAAGAGGGGTCACCAAAGGCTCCATCCTGGGGCCATTATTATTCACTATTTACATTAATTCACTAAGCAACAACATTCTAAACTCTAAGCTCCACTTCTTCACAGATGATTCTGTGCTGTATACATCTAAACACTCCTTATCTCATGCTACCACTGAGTTCCTGGCTGATTTTAACCAACTACAACTTCACCTCCTCAGTTCCAAACTACTGCAAAACTGCAAGAAAACTAAAGTAATGTACTCTCCCTCATCACAGCTGTCAATACCCCTACACCAGCAAGCCACATCAGCACTCATTACAAACCTCCTAGGAAACTCATTTGAATCTGTTGAAAAATTGAAGTATCTCAGAATCTGGTTAGACAGTAAGCTGACATTTGCTGTACACATCGAATCCCTCACCAAAACACAAAAAATAAGACTGGGATTTTTCTACAGGAATAAATCCATTTTCCCTGCAGACATTGGGAAAAGGCTGATATAATCCACCTTCCTCCCCCTGTTGGACTACACAGTGATTATTTACAACAGTAGCATGGCATCAATCCTACACAGACAAGACATCCTGTATCACCGTTCATTACATTTTATAACCAATGCAACTCTTAGAATGTTTCACTGCACCCTTTATTCAGCAGTGGGCTGGTCATCCCTTGCCACATGAAGACTGCTTCACACTGGCACCTGGGCCTTCAAAGTCCTACTGAACAAACTCCCACCATATATTACTTCCCTTTATCATGAATCACGCAACCACTATGTCCTCAGGAAATATGACAACATCTTTCTAGAAGTTCCAAAATCCCACACACTCTATGACAGAGCAGCAATCAGTCATGCCTCTACTGACCACTTGGAATAAAATACAGGCCTCACTCAAGCTCACTAAACTAGTCTCCCTAAACTTTTTAAAATCATTGTTCAATAAGGCACTTATGGAAACGTGCCTTTACCACAATAGTTAGCACTCCTAGCCAGAGCAAAGTTAATACAATATGCAGTTCTCTCCAATTAACCATACCCTCTTCCTTCCCCCAGTATTTGTTTGATTATCAAAATGTACAGTCATAGTTTGCATTGCTCACCTGCTAAAAATGTAGTAACTGCTTCCTCAGAATCACCTGTATTGCATGCCATTGCTTTATTGTCCCTGTATGTATCCATATTGTATACCAATTATCATATCTGTATAGTTAATATTGTGAATTGTACACTGTTGTATAATGCTGTCCTAACAGGACCTCCATGTAAATGAGCTTGCTCAGTGGACTTTTCCTGCCAATAAACTTGAACTTGAACATACAAGGTATTAGATTTCTATAGTGTACTGTCGATTTACAGCAGAAAGCATCATCCTCTAATCAAAACAGACACATAAGTTCTGAGATAACAAGTGGACAGTTCACTGACAGTGAAATCCATTTATTCCATCTGTTCAACAGGAGCAACTCCAGTACAGTAGTAGACCAAAAAGAAGCATGTGTGTGTTTGGGGGGGGTGGGGTGGAAGTAGAACTAGAGGGACCCAAGAAAAGAGGGTCAACACAGTCAGGAGCAGATTCTCATTCCTGATGCAAACCATCTACAACAGAAAGAAATGAGAGAGAAATACAGTTTATAAATATGCAGTGTAACCAAACCCATGCAAACAAGATGAAAACCCATCACCCAATACTATTATGAACTGTATTTCTACTTGTCTCTTTCTTTTGTTTATGGTTTGCATCGGGAATAAGAATATACTCCTGATTGTGGTGACCATCTTTTCTTGAGTCCCTCTAATTCTACTTCCAAAAAAATCCCCTCCCCCCCTTTTTCCATCTACTACCATACTGGAGCCACTCCTCATGAACAGATGGGATAAAAGGATTTCACTCTCAGTGATTTGTCAGCTTGTTGTCTCAGAACTTATGTGTCTGTTCTGATAAGAGGATGATGCTCTCCCCTGCAAATAAACAGCAGGACATAGAAACCTCATACCTCGTATGTGCCTTGCTGCTATGCATATGATGTATGGCACCTAATAACCATGTTGACTGCCATTATCTTCATATGTAATGAATGGATAGCCCTTGGGCTTGCAAAATATCAGACATATGCTTTCATTCTATTTTAATGTTACGGTTTCACAGGTGTTTTGTTTTCTGTGGATTTTATTGGTATAATTGCACTTTATTTCTTTTGATGTATGTTTAATGCATGTTCTTTTATGATGGCATCACACTGACTATATAGGTGACACACCACCATTCTTGTACACCTTTGAAAAAGTAAGTTTTTCTGAAACGTGTCAGGCATTATGAGCATGTCTTTTGTCTGTGGGCACTGAATAAACCAAATGTACTTCAAAATTTGCAGACCAACATTTTTTATCTTCTCAGAGAGTTAGTGCCTGATTTCTACTATTCACATTTGATGCTTGTTTTGTGAGCAACCCAGCCCCTGTGTGGCTCCTGTTAAGACTTTAACCAGATTACAAATTAATCAGCCTTGCAGTGCCTATTCTCTGTGAGCAAGGTAATTGGGTTTTACAGTTAGTTGGGGTAACATAATTTGGTATAGTAACTGCCAACAGGATTTGTCAGAAAAGGCTTAATTTAGGTTATTCACTAACAAATCCTGATTCAAAGGCTAAGCCTTGTGCTCAGTTGGGTAGCAGGTTAACTCTCAGTGTTTTGAGCCCTGCCTCTTTGAGCACTACTTAAGGATCATACCAAGCACTGATTCCACTGCTGTTGTTTCACACATGCTGTGCCTGCTCACGCCTAATGCCAACTTCAAATCATTTTTAGGTTTCCATTTAGGAATCACCTGCTCCTTTTTTCTCCTGTTCAATGGCTCTGCTTTTGTCAGTATTACCTGCATTTCTACTTGTAACCATTATGACAGCACTGGAATGACCTTTTATTTTAAGCATAAGGCACTTTTGTGCATATCTTCTACTTTCTGGAACCTTATGAATTCCCCTACAGCTTGTAAATTGCAGACTATCATAAAGTCCTCATTCACCTGCCATTTATTTACTATGTTAAACAAACATTGTACTTACACGTACAGACCCAATTCTCCATATCATTCCACTTCCTCACAGTCCATATGGCATTTTGGCTCTTAAAGGTTTTTCCTAATGGATCTGCTCCTGCTATTTACATGTTCATACACTGTATCTTACCTGTTCAGCTAAAGTGTTCATTTTGTACTTTGATTTTGATCAGTTTTCTTTTTCTATGCTTAGCTACAACCATGCTCAGCCACAACCTGATTCAGCAGGGTTTTCTGCTTATAAAGAAATCTAGCCTAGATTATAAAGCATTCCAAAATGGTCTGTAGCTTACACTGCTAGTTAAAACATTGAGTGGATTCAATTCATTTTCAGATTACATGCTGATTGCCTGATTCATCAGGATCACTTTCACATGATCACCCTACATCTGGTCACCTTTGACTACTATTTGTCCCAGGAACACCACTAACTGGTGAAACTCTCCCCAGCTTGAGCATTCCCTTGGCCACATGACTAAGTTCATTGGCTCCTATGGCTATATTAATTTGGCTTGCCCGTTCAAGCTGTGAGCTCTACTTGCAGTAACCATCAGATAATGTGATGCTTGCCTCTCTGTGTATGACAAGCATCTCCCTACTCCCTAGGCTCAATTTTCAGAGATCCCTTCGGTCATTGCAATTTGCAGCAATCTATGGCTGCAGCAAACTTGGTGTGCGTCAAGGACCTTTTGTTCTATTTTATAAAAAATGGGGGTCCCTGCAACAAAGACCCAAGAGTTGATGCAGGTTTGTGCCAAACATGTGGTACATCTGTGGGGTTTGAAAGAGAGATCCATCAACTCCCCTTCCCAAAGCAAGACTAGACAAGTCAAAGGGGAGTGAATCTGGATGGAAAGTAGGGACCAGGGGCTGCTGGAACAGTAGGGGTGCCATAGTGTTTGACGGGGGCACTGTAGCAGTGAGAGGGAGTGTAGGAGGCACCTGGTGGAGGCACCATATGGAGTAGCACACAGCAGAGCAGACTGGGTAGGGTGGCTAGCATGGCAACACCATCATGACCCAGAACCCAGGTGGAAGCATCCCTGGTAGCTGCCCCACAGGATGCACAGTCCTGTATATAGGGTGCATGGTAGTGGGTGCAAGTTGTGGGAAGCATGCGGTGGACAGATTTGTGCCCTGAGCACTGTGACATTCCCCTGTTACACAGCCCCCCTGCATGGTGGCTAGCAGATGCCCAACTACACTGATGGGAACTGTGGGTCCTGTGGGGAAGGTGCCAGGGCTGCTTCCATCTAGGGTCCAGGTCATGTGGGTGTGACCGTGCTACCTTCCCCACCCAGTCTGAGTGGTTAAGTTCTATCCCATATAGCACTTCCACCAAGGGCTTCCTCATCTCCCTCTCACTATCACTGTGTCCCTGTCATTCCCTATGGCACCTCCACTGCTCCAGTGAACCTTGGTCCCCACCTTCTAGGTCCCACGCTCCACTTAGCAGCCTGCCAGGCAGTGCCACAGGGCCCGTAGACCAGCTCCAGGCTGGTCAAACCTAAGCCCACTCCTGCAACCATGGCAAGGCTTCTGGAATTGCAAAAAAGGGGATGTTGCAGCCCTGCTGTGGTGCAACCACTCTTGCGACCTGGTGCATGGGTGCTTCTGCTGCAAGGATGTCACAGGGTGGCTTTGGTCCATGGCATCCTGATTTTGATTCAGTCTGCTTTCAATAAGCAGGATAGCCACAAACTTTGATGCAAGGTGCCACTTGTGTCATACCGGTTTAGTGCAAGCACCTCACGTCAGAGTTTTAATTTGAATATTGAACCCCCTATGTTTAGTTACAAGGGAACCTCTTCACTAAAGCACCTCTAAGGGTGGGACAATCAGTGGGATGATCATTTCCTCAGCCACATGACTAAGTTCTATAGCACTTCATGAGAATGGTAGTCCTGTTAGCCTGTCTGGGGAAGGGGGGCTCTTCTACTTAGACTTCAACATTTTAAATAAAGGAGATAATGTCCCTGCAGCACATCTAAGTGTGGAAGATTCAAATATTGAAAAAAGGCCCGGTGGACAGGCAAGGAATATTTATTCACAGCATTTTATCCATGCATGCAATTGCAATCAATTCATCTGGTTCTCTTCACAGAAACCACAATTTGCTTAAAGGGATTAGACATAACCCAGTCTCTTTTGCCACATGTCATCATGTGCTACACAGTTCTGAGTGAAATTCTTCTCCATTAACACTATACAAGCTCATGGTCACCCTTTGATACAATGACAGTCATTTGTTTGCATCAAGAGGTACTCACATGTACCGTCCTCTGCATGGGTGTTTGACAATCTCTCAGACTTCTAATACCCTAGTAACCATAAAGATCCATCATTTCAGTAAGATTCCCATTTGACTCATGACATGAAGGTCTGTTAGGACTTATTTTCTGTATATAAAACATGAGGTGAAGCAGTTGTGGATCACAGCACACTTTTAGCAAACCACCTTCCACCAAATTGGGACCCTTGGGGCATAGCCTAAGCTGAAACTCCCACTTATTCCCACAGATGCTTAACATTAAGCAGTCAGTACAACCACTCACATAACCTCTTGGGCTTTTGCCCTATAGGGTAATGTAGCATCTATCTGTCTGTGCATCCTTTGTCTGAGAACATAGCAGACATCCTGGAGACATGGTATCTACTGCCAGCAGGACCTCTCTTTCCAGGCATTCCACATGGTGTACTTCAGTACATCTTCTGTAGCCAAGGCACAACACTCTGACCATGCCCTCACAAGAGTTTTCTTAACATATTTTCTGAGCGATCACCCTCAGGCTCTCCAACTATAAGGGTACTTACCTTGAATGAACCTCTCCTGTGGTTCCCACCCCCTCTGAGGGTCCTACTACATACTGATAACTTTAAGGGCAGTCTCCAACAGATTCAGTTTCCTGATCCAGGCCTCTCCTAGATCTCAGTCTGGCTGTCTGTTCCTGCTGTTTCTATCAGCTTGCATACCAGACTGCTCAAAAACTCTTTTAACTTGATGTACTTCTATCCTCTAAACTCCTCACACTGCACTGCATCCTTTGAAGGCTGAGCCAGAATTCTAGTCTCATGCTGGGCACCTACTGGTGAACAAACGTCACTTCCCCCTACTGGTAGCAAGGGATGTCACATAATGATGTGCTCTGAATTTAACTCCCATCCTCCATTTGATCACTTTTAATCACTGCTCATTATCCTGATGACTGTCTTATGCAATATATTATGCCAGACAGGGTTGCCTCCTGTCCAGCTTTGGACTGCATAACCTATTTTAGGATTCATACCTCTTTATCTATTTTGCACAGTGATAGTCTGGTTTTTGAGCTATTTTGTGTGCTCATATGCTCTTAAAACAGTATCAAATCATTCACTGGTTTCACTGCATGAAATGGTTACAAGGTAATAAAAAAACACAAGACAGTTGCCGAATGTCAGTCAAAAAACTTTATTGACTGAAAAATGCCATTACTGCATTATACAAAATACATAATACAAATTCAACCATGCATAGCAAAGCATTCTGACCAAGATTATAAAAAAGTAAAATGCACATAGCATATCAGAGTTTATTATAAGATGGCACAGATACAGATAAAAACAGTAATCTACCACATCAAAAGAAGTTTAAATCTTAATCCAAGTGTTGGGACAGGGCTAGGACAAATACCTATCCTAAAGGAATGTAAATCAGTGAGACTCTAATAATTAGAAAATTTCCAAAAAAGATTGAATAACTTCATAGGGGGAAATAGGAGTAGACATTTCCATTGATATAGTAGTGGAGTCTTAATAGGTCTATGACCTCTAGACTTGTATCCAAACTACAAGACTATGTTAATCACAAATCCTAATGAAAGAGGAGCCAACTGGGACAGAAGATGTGTATGACCATAATGGGCCCCAGCAAATTTCATTTTTGGAGTCCCATCAGGGCAGAGCATTAGAAAATGCAGCAAACTGCATGTAAACAAAACAGGAAAAGGGAGAAAGCCCCCCCCCCCATTTAATTTGGAGAGCTTAAATATAGAAAGATGTTCCATAAGGCTCAAACCTAACACAGATCACAACATCGATATAATTCAAACAATCAGGAGTTTTCACTGATAGCTGATTGGTTTACCCTCCCTAACCTTTGTAATGATATAAACATTGTTTTCAAGTTTATTAATAACAGTAATGTCATTTACTGTAAAATGAAATCTAAGAGAATTATCAGGAAAATGCCTTAACTCTTACAATATTATTTATATGTATGATACATAGCTTATAATACATTGAGTATTAAAAAAGAACATGATACAGATTTTCTACATCTCCTGCATTACATGAAGAGGGAGCCTCAGAAGTGTTGGGAATTTGGGCAAATGTAGCCAACAGTACATTATTAGAAAAAAGCTCAAATACACAGCACATATACACATTTTTCTTTGTAGAATCCACATGTAGCCCACATGAAATCTATAACCAAACTGAACTTCATTGATAGCATACCAAGGTAAGAACCTGGATATTGAAATAAGTTCCAAATCCATTCATTGGTTATGGATTCTAATTTTATTCTTTATATATTTCTTATATTTCAAACAAATAGAAATTCCCTTTCTAAAATAATCGTAAAGATACGTTCGATGATATTCTTCCAATAAGGAATACATATATAATAACAATGGTGAGCTTCTACAATCTAACAATTCCCAGTTTTCTTTCTCTTCTAGACTACCACATAAAAAACTTCTGTGAGGAGATTTTGTACTTTTAACCCACTAGCCCAGAACTACAGAGTCAGCCAGAATTTTGTAGCTATCTTTTCCAAGTTCAACTCTAATGTAGGATGTAGGGACAGATCTGTTTTAGCCAGGTAAAGATTTAAAAAGCTGAATCAAAATTTTCTCCAGATCTGAAACCATGTACAACATCCAAATTTCCACAGCATAAAGAGCTTGTTGATTTAATTTTGAAGAAATAACCTGAATCAGTGGTCTAATACTATTGCCACCATATTTATAATTATTTTTTTTCAGACCCAAAGCAATTTTTTACATGGTTCCAGCACCATGAGCCATTCAAAGAAACAGTTAACCCTAAATAAACATATTTATTCACCGTATGTATAACTAAGTCTCCAAGTTTCCATTTCTGTTTTACTGATGAATTCCCTTTACCAAAAATCATCATCTGGCTTTTATTACTGTTAATGGACAGCAATAGTTTTTGCCCTTCCTTGACCAAACTGTCTAATTTTTTTTTTGAAGATGTGATTGTGAAAGAGAAAGAAGAGGCAAATCATCAGCATATTCCAAAGCACAAAAAGCCAGTGATTCAATTTTGGGTGAATCAGACAGAACACGCCCAATAGCTTCAAGAAGATTGTCCATGCAGATAATTAAGAGAGTAGGAGTCAACGGACATCCCTGACAAACCCCTTTGTTAATTGGGAATTTATTGGAACATTGCCAGAAGGTCCAAATCTCACCCAGCCCAGGTATCACTGTATAACTTAATGTTTGAAAAAAAAAGTAATGGGGTAGCTGTGTTAGTCTAATCAACAATGTAGAAAAAAAAATATGCTGCAGATGATACCTTTTATTGGACTAACAAAACTATTAATGAGACTAGCTTTGACATATAAAACTCTCTGCCTCAGGTCAAAGTGGAAACAGCTGAACAGCATTACAGCTATAGAGGTTAGATGTGGATTCAAGACAGACTAGCAGTTTACACAATAAAGCATTACAGCCAATTCACACTCCTTACAAACAGGAAGACTAATTGTCATTGGAATGTATCTGTTGAAGAGGTCAACTTCTAAGATCAAAGGGCAGCTTCATTTTACTCTGGCTCTGGAACATCAATTAACATTGGCAAAAAATCAAGACAGGAACAAAAATGCATATCATTTTCTTTAGCACACACCTGTTAAAAGAGCCAAAGGGTGCTGATGTGAGGGTTTAAAAAGAAGCTCTGAAGCACTGTTTTAAGCATAATCACTGGTAATGTGCTAAAAAAACAACATCTTTATTAAGCCATTTTTTTAGTGTCAAAATATTGTATCATTTTTAGTTCAAATATTTGCCATTCCTGACTGTTTCTGAAGTTAACATTTAATGCTCTGACAGTAAAATCACTGATGGAGTGCTCTGGTCTTGAGAAATGTTCCCCTACTGACGTATTTTCATTTTTATGGGTAACCATGAATCTGTGGTGATTCATTCTTGTTTTGAGTCCCCATTCAGCTTTACCAAAATAGTAGCCTTCCTCAAATTTTCTATATTGCATCATATATACTATGTTGCTAGAAGAACAGGTATGTGAGTTTTGGATTTTAAATGTTTTTCCATTACAAATGACACGTGTCTCAGGAGAGATATGTGTACATATACATCATTTGCAGTGAGGTGCTTTGCATGGTTTTGTACCTTTGTCTCCTGGCTGGAGCTCAGTGGGATGTTTGCTTCACACCATTTTCTGCTTCAGGTTTGGTGGTTGGCAGAAAGCAAGCACTGGTGGAGTGGGAAATATATATTTTTTTTAGAGTCTCATCTTCAGACAGTAGTGGCTGTTGATCTTTTATTATTTACTATAGTTTTTCTAGTTCTTGGTTGTAGGTTACTACCAGAGGTGTGCGATCAGATATTCTCTGTGGCTTGTACCATAACAGTTCTTCCCTAGGCCTTTTGAGTGCACAATGGATATTCCTGTCAATGCTGCTGGTTTTTATCCCTTCTGCCTAAAAGATTCTTTTAGTGTACTAAAATGTCTGTCCTGTCATCTTGGTTTGAACAAATGTGGTGGTACCACATGGCCTGGCTGTGCATAATGGATGTTTTGGTATGTGAGGGATGGTAGCTTGAGCTGTGAAGGTAACTGCATCTGTCTGGAGGTTTTCTGTACACAGATGTTTGTAGTGTTCCATTTTTAGTGCAATTGTGGTATCCAGAAAATGCACACATTTTGAGCAATGTATTTGGAATTTAATGGAAGGATTGATTTTATTGAAGCTGTCAAAAATTGTTTAAAGTTTTCCCTCTCCTGCTGTCCATATCGTAAAGATATCATCAATATATTGATAATATTCTAATGGCTTAGAATGTTGTGTGTTAAGGAATTTTTCTTCTAGATCTGCCATAAAGAGGCTGGCATACTGTGGTGCCATCCTGGTGCCTATAGCCATCCCCATACTTTGAAGGTAAATATCAGTGTTGAAGTTGAAATAATTGTGTGTGAGGATGTATTCCATAAGTTTGGCTATCACAGCCGGGGAATATTTGCTGTCTGTGATGACTTTTGCAGGTATTCATAGCATGCCATTAAGCCATCTCTGTGAGGGATGTTGCTGTATAAGGATTCAACATCCATTGTGACCAAAACAGTGTCAGGTGGTAACTGGTCAATACTGTGCTAGGAAGCTGTTTGTATTTTGCACCAGTGGTTTGAGTATACCTTCTATGAGTCCAGAAATCTCCAGCAAATGGAAAAAAACTTCTACACAACCGCTCACCTTTGGAAAGAAAAGCAATTTGTAACCTACAAAACAATAAAAGTATCACCATTAAACCTGCTGATAAGGGGGGTGCAGCTGTGATCATGGATACAAACAACTACATACTGTACTGGAAGGCTGCAGACAATTTTTGGACAACACCTGCTACAGGAAGCTGACCTCAGACCCCTCCAAAGAAATTCATTAAAGAATTAAAAGAACTAATCAGCATATTTCCAGAACATACACATAATAACCTGGAAAATCTGATACCGACAAGGCCAGCACTAGGAGCCTTCTACATGTTACCAAAAATTCACAAATCTGGAAACCCCAGCAGACAAATTATATCTGGAATTGGCAGTTTGGCGGAGGGGATTTCTGGACTATACTCAGTTTCTCAGACAGGCAGAAGGCATGCACCCATAAAAACCTGTTGCCCCAAAAGGGGTATATGGTGTCTTTAGGATTGTAGAAGGTAAATATCAAGTCTATTTTTGAACATCCCAAAACTGCTTGAATTGACAATGTCAGAAGGAAGCATATTCCATAGTGGGATAATCCTTTCAGTAAAGAAATGTCTTCTATTGTTTTTCTTGGGGTAAGTAAGCTTCAACTGTTTACTATGAGATCTGAGATTTAGATCTCTATTAGCCAATGTCAAATCCAAACTTTCTGTTAGGTCATTATCCTCAAATATCCTATGCATTAGCAAAAGATTGCCCCTGTTTCTCCTCTGCTCCAGTTTATACAAGTCTAATCTTGAAAGTCTTTCTTTGTAACTCAGATTTTCTAACCCAGAATTCATCTTAGTATACCTCCTCTGTACCCTCTCTAAGAGGTCCACATCTCTCCTAATGAATGGACTCCATAGTGGACTACAATAATCCAGATGTGGTCTCACAAACGTCCTGTAGAGGGGAAGTATACATGCCTTATGTCTTGACATGAATGATCTTCTAATTGCTGCTAGGATACTATTCGCTTTGTTTACTGTTGCTTTACAGTGGCTGCTAAAGGATGAATCACTATTTATTATGATACCTAAATTTCTTTCATTGGTCACTGACTTCAATTTTGCCCCATATAATGTATACTCAGATTCTGAGTTATTAGTACCCTGGTGCATAACTGCACATTTACTTAAATTAAACTCCACACTATTACTATCTACCCAGTCTTGAATTTTATGTAAATCTGCTTGTAGTGCTTTTCCTGATGTTTCTTTGAGACCTCGGTGTTAATTTTTGAATTGTCTGTAAATTTAATACAATGTGCATCAACTGTGGAACTCATATCTGAAATAATGAAAATAGTGCTGGTCCCAACACTGAACCCTGTGGAACACCACTTGTCACCCTCCCTTCATAGGACTGGTGTCCCCTAATTCTAACTATTTGGGTTCTTGGGGTTAACCAATTAGTAACACATCTTGTAATTAATGGATTTATTTGAAGCTGTGCCATCTTCTGAATCAAGCTGTCATGTGGTACTTTGTCAAATGCCTTACAGGAATCAAGAAAAATGACATCAACAAGTTTGTTGTTATAGAGGGATTCATAGAAGGTATACTCAAACCACTGGTGCAAAACACAAACAGCTTCATACAGGATACTAAAGACTTTTTTAATAAACTGCACAGTCTTGACCAGTTACCACCTGACCCTGTTTTGATCACAAAGGATGTTGAATCCTTATACAGCAACATCCCTCACAAAGATGGCATAATAGCATGCTATGAATAGCTGCAAAACATCACCACAGACAGCAAATATCCACCTGATTTGATAGCTAAAAGTATGTAATACATCCTCACACACAATTATTTCAGCTTCAATACTGATATTTACCTTCAAAGTATGGGGACAGCTATGGGCACCAGGATGGCACCACAGTATGCCAACCTCTTTATGGCAGATCTAGATAAAAAATTCCTTAACAAACAACACAATAAGCCATTAAAATATTATTGATATATTAATGATACCTTTATGATATGGACAGCAGGAGAGGAAAACTTAAAACATCTTTTTGACAGCTTCAATAAATTCCATCCTTCCATTAAATTCCACATAAATTACTCAGAGTGTGTGCATTACCTGGATAATACAGTCACACTAAAAAATGGAACATTGTAAACATCTGCATACAGAAAACCTACAGACAGATGTAGTTACCTTCACAGCTCAAGCTACTGTCCCTCACATACCAAAACATCCATTACACACAGCCAGGCCATCAGGTACCATCACATTTGTTCAAAGCAAGATGACTGGGACAGACATCTTAGTTCACTGAAAGAATCTTTCAGGCAGAAGGGATATAAAACCAGCACCATTGACAGGAATATCCATTCTGCACTCCGTAGGCCTAGGGAAGCACTACTAAGGTACAAGCCACAGAGAACATCTGATCGTACACCTCTGGTGGTAACCTACAACCCAGAACTGGAAATACTACAGAAAATAATGAAAGATCTACAGCCACTACTGTCTGAAGCTGAGACTCTAAAAAAATATATATTTCCCACTCCACCAGTGCTTGACTTCCACCAACCACCAAACCTGAAGCAGAAACTGATGTGAAGCAAACTTCCCACTGAGCTCCAGCTAGGCTACAAAGGTACAAAACCATGCAAAGCACCTCACTGCAAACTATGTACACATATCTCTCCTGAGACATGTGTCATTTGTGATGGAAAAACATTTAAAATCCAAAACTCATATACCTGTTCTTCTAGCAACATAGTATAAATGATACAATGTAGAACATTTTTTATTTTATTTATTTATGGCAGTTTAGGATTAATACCTTTGAGTCTTGGGACTTGTTTACAAAGGTTCCAAGTCATACATATAACAAGACAATCATGTGAGACATACAGATTACAGACAGTAAGTACAGTAAGAATTGATTACAAAGGATAGTTTGTTTCTGGTTACAGCTAAAAGTATCCATGATACAACTCATACAAAATGCAGTTTCAAATGGAGTGCTTAATGTTGGCAGGAGGAAAGTTACCTTAGCCCCCTAGGAGTGCTGATTACGCAGGTAGGTGCCAGTTTATATGGTGGGAAGGGAAGGGAAAGGGGTTGCAGCCTGAGGTTAGCTTTGTCAATAGAGGGAGGGTGGTGGTTGAGGGGAGGTGAAGCTGCAGGGGTGGTATAGGAGAAAGGGCCAGGGGAGGAGGGTTGCTGGTGGGGCATCTGGGAGCTTAGTGAGAGGCTGATGAAGGGGAACATCTGGAGAAAGGGGTGGGGAGGGTGGGCTACTGGGGTGGGCAGCTGGGAGTTTAGTGGGAGGTTGGTGAGGGTGGACAAGAGTGGGGAGACAGGGAGCAGGAGGTGGTCAGTTGAGGAGATATGGACAGAGATGGGTGGGGATGAGGTGGGGATTTTAAGTGGGAGGGTGGATTCAGACTGTAGTGCCCTGATTATAGGCTAGTTGAAGCAAACACACACCATCTCACAATGCAGGATAGTCCTGAGTCCTGTTTTGAAGAGACTAATTTTACTTCTTTCCACGAAGGATGCCGGTAGCCCATTGTACCATTTAGGCCCTTGGTATGAGATGGAGTTCTGTGCTAGGGTGGTGCATTTAAAAGGCACCAGGAGCCCACCTTTCTCTGCACTCCTGATAGGTTTGGCTGGTAAAGCCTACCAATATAGTTCACATAGAGATGGCAGCACAAGTCCTAGTTGGGCTTTTTTAACATGCATGCAGGTCTGGTAGCGAGCTCTGAGATGGAGAGGAAGCCATCCTGTTTTGGTGTAGAGGACACAGGTGTGGGTCAAAGATTCGGCACCTAGGGTCAGCTGGTAGGCCTTGTTTAGTAAGGTTTTTATTCTGTTGAGTGCAGTGTCAGTGATTGCCCCATATATTGATAGGCCGTAGTTAACTGATGCAAGGACAGAGATGCTCGCAGCAAGTTTTAGTGAGTCAGGTGTCATAGAGTGCCTGTGGCAGTATAGCACCCAAAGTTTCTTATTGGTGGTCCTGACCACATGGTCTATGTGACTGGAGAAGTTGAGAGTGTCGTCAATGGGAACTCCCGGGTATTTAAACGAGTAGACTTGCTCTAGAGCTTCGCCATTAAGATTCTGTATAAGCATGGGGAATCACTTCTTTTTTTCTGTGGGACAGGGAACAGTACGATATTAGTATTTTTATGGTTGAGCAATAGTTTTTTTATCACAGAACCAGGATTCAAGCTTGTGGAAGCTGTCTTGTAGTAGGGAGGTGACGGTATTCTGATCCTTGCCAGGGGCAGAAATTACAGCATCATCTGCATAAAGTATAATGTGTGCTGGGCAGGCTAAGGGCAAGGAGTTGGTGTAGAGACTGAAGAGGAGTGGCCCTATGATTGATCCTTGAGGGACTCCAATACTTATCTCCCTAGGAGCGGAGGGTGAGTCACCAATTCTGATGTGCTGAGACCAGTGGGCAAGGTAGCTGCTGAACCATGCCACTGTGTCTGGGGATAGACCTGCTGAGATCAGGCTGTTAAGGAGGAGGTGGTGGTTAACAGAGTTGAAAGCCTTCATGAGGTCTATGAAAACTGACCCCTGCCATCCCTTTATCTAATGTGTCATAAAGTTGTGAAGTATATTCAACTAGGGCTGTTAGGGTAGAGTGGTGTTTCTGGAAGCATTGCTGTTGGGGGCACATTAGATTGTGCTTCTTGAGAAACTCTGTGAGTTGGCTGGAGACCACCCTCTCTAGTGCTTTGGGGGGGAAGATAGATATTGGCCTGTAGTTGGAGGTGTTGGTTCTGTCTCCAGATTTGAAAACAGGTGTGACCAAGGACATCTTCCAGGTGTCAGGGAACACATTCGACTTCAGTGAGGCATTAAAAACCTTGGTGAGCTGATCAGCAAGCTCATTTAGGACAAGGACTAGTAGCTTCATATCGGCTTGGTCACTCCTGATCCTCATCTTTCCAAGGACTTGCTTGACATATTTGATGGTCCAAGCCCTGGTGACCTGTTTGAAGTAGAACAGTGATGACTCAGTTCTTGGTGTAGAGAGGGAGGCTTGATTGGTAGCCTGGTTTAGGTAACTGGCTGGTAGCACTCCTGGGAGATCCATAAAGGCAGTGTTGAACTTGTTGGCTATGTCAACGGGTTCCTGTATCATCCCTGCAGAGGTCATGATCAGGTCTGGTGGGGCACTAGGGGATCTGCCCATAAGGGATTTCAAGGACTTTCAGAAGTCCTTACCTGAGCCCCAGTTCTTGGTGAGAAGGTCCTTGTAGTGCGAGGCTTTGGAAGATCAAATGAGCCTAGTGCAATGGTTTTTAGCTGCCCAGTATGCAGCAACATCAGCTTGTTTTCCAGATGACTTGTCCTTATGCCACAGGTTTTCACGGTTATGCATTAGGTAAATTAGGGAGCTGGAGAGACAGGGGTTGTGAGTTCCTTTCACTTTTTTAGTTTTGAAAGGTGCAAATATTTCACAGGCTCGATTGAAGGCCATGACTAGGAAGTTCAAGGCTTGGTTGCCGTTGGTGGCTCTGTCAAGTGGTGTCCAGTCAATCTGTGCCCAGGCTAGAAACCTTGGGAGGGCGTTTGGTGAATTTTTTGGCCCAGGCGAACTGGACTGGGGAGTGGTTGCTGAGACTGGCTGGCAGTACAGACACTTCCGATAAGTGCTCTGGGTGGGAGGAGAGGAGACAGTCAATGAGTGAACTGGTACCTGGTTTGTAGTTTAGCTGGGTGGCACGGGTGACTAGCTGGGTGAGGTATAGGCTGAAGATAAGGTCTCTTGTCTGAGTTTCCTTCTCAGACTGCCAGTTGGTGTTAAAGTCTCCTACAGTAACCTGTTCCCAGTTCGTGCCCACCTGTTGCTGATTTTTTACAAATAGCTTGAGGCCAGCAGCATGCTTATCTGGTGGTATGTACACCATAGTGAACAGCAGTACCTTGTTTTGTTGCCCTATGAAGAGTTTTATATTAAGGATTTGGGACTCATTTGAGTGAACCCTGTTGTCCAGGGTCTGGACTTTGATGTCATTTCTAACATAGACGAAGCAACCACTCCTGTGCTTGGTTAGCCTGTCCTGTCTGAAAGTGTTGTAGCCATCTATTGAAATGGAGGCATCTGAGTTTTTAGCGGAGAGCCAGGTTTCAGTGATGGCTATAATGTCCAGCTTAATAATCTCAACCCAAGCCTGGAACTGGGGGAACTTATGTAGGAGGCTATGGATGTTGAGGGAGATGATCTTAAGGTGCCTATATCCTTTAGAGGTCCATCATGGGGGAGGCCTGGGTTGGGGTAGATATCGCCTGATAGGAGTAGTATCAGGAGTGTCAGTTTACAGATGAAATGTGAGGAAGGCTGCTATATTGGTGAAACTGGACGGGAACTCAAAACAAGAATGAATCACCACAGATTCATAGTTACAAATGAAAATACACCAGTAAGGGAAAATTTCTCAAGACCAGACCACTCCATCAGTGATTTTTCTGTCAGAAAGTTCAAAGGTAACTTCAAAAACAGTCAGGAATGTCAAACATTTGAACCAAAATGATACAATATTTTTGACACTAAAGAAAAAGGAATTAATAAAGATGTTGGTTTTTTAGCACATTACCAGGGATTAGGCTTAAAACAGTGCTTCAGAGTTTATTTCTGAACACTCACATCAGCACCGTCTGGCTCTTTTAACAGGAACCTTCTAAAGACAGTGGTATGTATTTTTTTCCTCTCTTGATTTTTTACAAATGTTAATTAATGGTCCAGAGTCAGAGTAAAATGAAGCTGCCCTTTGACCTTACAAGTTGACCTCTTCAACAGACACACTCCAATGACAATTTGAGTCTTCCTGTTTGTAAGGAGTGTGAATTGGCTATAATGCTTTGATGTGTAAACTGCAAGTCTGTCTTGAATCCACATTCAACCTCTATATCTGTCATGCTGTTCAGCTGTTTCCACTTTGACCTGAGGAAGAGAGTTTTATCTCTCAAAAGCTAGTCTCAGAAATAATTTTGTTAGTCCAATAAAAGGTATCACCTGCAACATAATTGTTGTTTTTTTTTCTCTACACTGTATAACTTAGAAATGGCAGATGTCAAGGCATACACAGTACCTTTATCCAACATTATCTGTCACAATTTACAGTACTTCTTATAATTGAATCAAAAGCTAAAGAAAAATCAGTAAAAGAAACATATAACTTCTGACGTCATACAGTATCCAATATTTTTCCCGGATGTGTCTTAAGATAAAACAATTGTCTATAGTAGAACAATTTTCCATGAAAGCAAACTGTGAGGGTGAAAGTACCCTATGAGCAACGAACTGCTCTTGTAAATGGACAAGAATGATTCTGGAAAATATTTTCTCAGATGATTGGGCAATACATTGTAGGTTCTGAGTTATTACTTTCTTTAAAAATTGGACAATTTCTGCCCCATCAAGAGTAAGGAAATAAGCCTTTTTTAAAACATTAAATGAGCATTTGTCAATGCCGAATGTTGTCTCACTGGCATTGGCATTGGCAGTGCAGGAGTTAGAGATGCATAATAGGAATGGCAGTGAAGTACTGAACTGACACCAGCCCCATCCCCACCCTGCAGAGACTGACAGGTGTTGGGGTGTGCCTTTGGGTCATCAGCTATAACGCTCATGCCATTTTACCTCACCCTACCCTGTAGACACTGACAAGTGTCATGGTGTGCTTTGGGGTCTTTGGGCCTTATACTTATCCCATTCCATAAGGAAATACACTGAGACAGGTGCAGCACAGGAGAATGGGGTGAACTTTAAGGCCAAACACTTCAAGGCACACCTCGATGCCTGTCACTGACATGAGCTGTTTTCCATGGTTGTGGGAAGGCACCTTGGGAGAAGGAGAGATTAAAGAGATGTGTAATGGGTGCAGTAAGGATGCGGTGGCCCAATACAAGAAAGAAAGTTTCTATTTGGTTGGCTCCCTCATTTTATTTCATATCTAAGGAGAGCAATAGGTCTTTCACTTGTTTATAAGAAACTGGGCTGAAGGAGAATTTGGTAGTATTACTGGCAGCTGGGACTGGAAGGGTGCGGGTCGAACTGTCAGTGGGAGTGTGCAGTTTACATGTGGTTGAAGAGTCGAAGGCTAGCCCTGCAGTGGCAAAATGGTTAATTAACTGGGCTAAAATATCCTGCTCTTCGGTAAACATGTGATTGTTGTGTACAATTTTGGAAGGTAGTGAAGAAGATTGGATGCATCCCTTGATGTCTTCCAATGTCTGCAAAAACTTGGCTGGTTTGTTTTTAGATGAGCTCAAGGCAGTGTGAAAGTAGTCAGCTTCTGCCATGTACAGGTTTTGTGCAGGAGCTCCTGGCTGCCCTAGATGAGACTCAGTCTGCTGGCAAATTGCTTTTTCAGGCTTTCTTCCAAAGGGTATCTCTAGTGTGGATGGCTGACTTAAGGAGAGGGGTAAACCATGGAGAAGATCTTCTGAAGAGTCTATGTTTTGTTCTGAGTATGTGCCTGTTGATAACGATCAAGACGAGATTGTGAAATATCAGACAGGCCTCCGATAGAGAGTGAGCGAGGTAGACGTCTTGCCATCTAATTGTTTCAAGGTTGAATAGGAAGGCCACTGGGTTGAATTTGCGGAAGCTCCTTTTAAAAGTGAAATTGGTGGAGAGTGTTGGCTTGGATGCAGTCCTTGCACAAGCAACTGCCTTATGGTCACTTTAGTCATTGTAAAAAACACCTGCATATGCAAATTTGTGTGGCTTGTTGACAAGGATTAAGTCTAAAACTGAGCTGTTAGCTGGATTTTTGTGGTTTGGTCTAGTAGGCCATTAGATTACCTGCAAAAGGCCATATTTATTGCAGAGTTCCCTGAGGGGTTTAGAGCAGGGTGATATCTAGCTGAGGGTGAGGTCTCCAAGGATAATCTTGTCAGAGTTAGATGTCTCTAGTAATTTACACAGGTGGGCCAGTATAGCATGGCTCCCAGATGGAGGTCTATAGCAGCCTGTGATAAGTAGGGCTTCGTCAGAGGGGAGTGACAGTTTTAGGGTCAGGCTTTTGAATCCTTTAATCACTGTGGAGGAGTCAATAATGGAAGCTGAGTATTTGTCCAATACATAGATAGCACTACCCCACCACCTCTGCTACCCCTGTCTGTTCTGCAGACATTGTAGGATGGGATATTTATGGAGTGACCTGGTGTGAAGTTCTTTTTTGCCAGGTTTCTAAAATCACTAAGATGTCTGGTTTGGTATGGCAAGTCCAAGCCTGTAAGAGGTCTAGTTTTTTCAGGATGCTACAAGCGTTAATGTGGAGGAAGCTTAGTCCTTTCAATTGTGGTAAATTGGAGGGTGCTTCTATCAGCATAGTTCAATTATACTGGAGCACTACAACAGTAAGAGGAGAAGCTTCTTAAGGCCATAAATCATAAATTTAAGGAATAGATACAGATCCCTTGAGTGAGGGGCTGGGCAGGGGGTAAAGGTCTAGGGCATTAATGATGGGACATGAGAGCTGCATAGAAGACTACCTTGGAAGGGGTGACTACAGTATGAGAAGTAAAGGACAGTGGTAAGGGTATCTGGTAGCCATCTGAGGTCCCCAGGGGATTCATGCCAGTGTAGTGATGAGGATCTGGATAATGTATATGAGTTGACTGCGAAAAGGTAACTCCATCTCTTGGGGGTGGTGATATGTGGAGGAGGAGGGTGCCTAAGGGAAGGAACCAATATGGGAGTCCATGAAGCATTCTGTGAAGCATACTGTTATTTATTTATTTATTTATTTATTTAAAAGTTTTACCAGGAAGGCATACTGAGTGGACTACTGCTCGATTCCAGATGCGTCCTGGGGGGTGTTGGGGATGGGAGGATTCATATACAAATACAGAGACAGAATATTTACAAAAAATATATACAGAATATGTACAGCAGCAAGTCAAACAGCAACATGTGGTAGAGAGTGCAAATGACAATCACACAGAATCAAAGATGTAACATTTAAGAGTAACCACAGTTGGAGAGCTAGGTTGGAGAGCATGCCCTTGACTAGTGTGAATTTCGGCTGCATGAGCAGGTGGTGGAGAAGTGCCCTTTGAGAAGGGAGTTGAGTTGCCAGGAGGAGGGAAAGTGCCAAATGTCGTCAGGCAGGGAGTTCCATTGTTTCAGCATGCAAGCTCTAAAGGCTGACTGGTCAGCGGAAGATGCCATGTAAGGGGCATGCAGGAGTCGGGAGTCAAAGTTCCTGAGTGAGTGCACAGGGGGTGTTTAGTTAGTTAGGGCAGAAGTGAGGTAGGAGGGCAATAACTGGTCCCAGAGCCTGGCTGTTAGTCTAGTACAGTGGGAATGACACCTATCCGAGAGTGAGGGGTGGTTAAGGACTGGTAGAGGTAGCATTGGTGGGTGGAGGGTGTACAGTCCAAAGCAAAGCAACAGAATGAGTGGAAAAGAAGATCCAGTCTAGCCAGGGTGGACTTAGGGGCGGCACTGTAGACTACGTCCCCATAGTCAAAAATAGGAAGGATTATTATTTGAACAATTGCCTTGCGGGATGGCAAGGCAATACAGCCATGGTTAGCGTATAAGGCACCCAGTCTCGGCTGCAGTTTTTTGTGGGTAGCAGTGATATGTGCAAAAAAGTCAAGATGCTGGTCAAGTCAGACCCCTAGATATCTGAAGGAGGTGCAATCCTCTAAGGGAGTCCCATCCAGGGTTTTGAAGGTAGAGATGGTGGGGAGTCGGGAGAGTCTCTGCCTTGTACCGAAGGTTAGTGAGACAGTTTTCTTGGCATTGAGAAAAAGATGATTTGAGTGAAACCAGAGCTGAACACCACTGAAGTCCTGCTGGAGTCTGGTCGCCACTTCCAGGGGAAAGGGGCCGTATCATCTGTATACATGTGAATAGATGTGTGTGGGCAGGCCGATGGCAGGTCATTCAGGAAGATGGAGAACAGGACTGGGCCAAGGAAAGAGCCTTGGGGTACGCCAGTTATGACAGGGAGGGGGTCAGAAGTGGATGTGCCAATTCTGACTGATTGGGACCTGTCAGCCAGGTATGATTTGTACCAGCTGATGGCCGCACTGGAGAGCCTAGCGAGTGAGAGTTTGGACAGGAGGAGGGCATGGGAGATAGTGTCAAATGCCTTTGCTAGGTCAACAAAAATGGCAGAGGTGATGTTACCTTTGTCCATATCCATAAGAACGGAGTTGGTGAGTCTTAGGAGGGAAGTGGCAGTGGAGTGGGATTTCCTAAACCCCGACTGATAGGGACAAAAGAAAGAAGAGGAGTCTAGAAAGGAGGAGCATTGAGAGAGGACTAGGTGTTCCTGGATTTTGGTTAAAATGGGGAGGAGGGAGATGGGGTGGAAGTTACCAGGGGAGGATGGACCACCACCTTTAAGGAGGGAGATGACTGTGGCATGCTTCCAATCTGAGGGGATAGCTACATTAGAGAAGGAGAGGTTGAAGAGGGACGCCAGGGGGATGGCAATGGCTGGGGCTGAAAGGTATAGCATTTTAGCATCCAAACCCGAGGGGCATTTACCCTTAGAGGGATTGAGGGTGAGCAGGGCATTGAGTACTTTGGATAGAGTAACCAGGGAGAAGGAGAAAGCTGTGTAGGGGGTTTGGGTTAGGTATGCAGATGCGGGAGGGTGCGTGGCAGGTGATGGGTTAGAGGAGAGAGGTCACGCTACTAGTGAAAAAGGTGTTGAAAACAGAGGCCACTACGTGTGGTTCTGATACCGTGGAACCGCCTATATCTAGGACAGGGGTTGGGGGCTGGGTGGGAGGAAGAAGAGTGATTTGATCGCCTTCCAAAATTTTGCGGGGTGATTTATATTGTTTCGGAAGGAGGCTGTGAAATAACTGGCTTTAGCCTTCTGGATAAGCCTAGTGCAGGCATTTTGAAGTGTTCGGTAGTGTAGGTGTTCAGCATGGGTTCCTGATACTTTGCATGCTTTCCAAACCTTGTCCCTGGCTCAAAGGTGATCCATGAGGTCTGTAGAAACCCAGGGCAGATGAGCTCCCCTTAATTGGGTCCTTTTGAGTGGGGCATAATGGTCCCAGATGGCAAGGAATCTGGACTTGAAGAAGTCAAGGGTGGAATCAATAGAAGTGGCCTTGGGGATGAGTGACCAGTCCGAGTTTGTTAAAGTCATTTAGGAGTCCTTTAAGGTCAAGGGATTTGTAGAACCTGATGAGAAGAGTTCTTGGTGGAGGTGACTTGGCTTTAAATATTTTCCTTACTACAGATATCATGTGGTGATCGTTCAGAGAGTCTGGTAGGAGGCTGGAGGCAATTATCCTATGTGGGTGTGAAGTGAGGACCCAACCCAATAGGGAGTGGTTCTGAGATTTGTGGTTTAGGCGTGTGGGCTCAGTGATCTGCTGAGACAGATTTAGTGCAGCCACATGGTTGTGGAGCTTGGTGCTAGTACCAGAGAGCCAGTTCTGGTTGAAGTCACCAAGGATATGTAGCTAACCCCCTGATGCAATGGTTTTAAGGGTGTGCAGGTGCTGTATGACAGTGGGCATTTGGGAGTCTGGGGAACAATAGAAGCCTGCTACACATATGGGGATTGATAGGGGTAGAGAGATTTTTATTAGCTAGGCATCAATGGATGGTGGGAGTGCAGCCAGCCAGACAGGAGTGAACTTAATCTGGGATGATATGTATATGGCTATGCCGCCACCTCTCTTGGTGCCCGGGGTGGTCATGCCGAATGATGGAGTAACCAGGAATAGCTACTTCCATGTCCAGGTTGTGCAGTTTCAGCCATGTCTCAGGGATAATCAGGATGTCAGGACATAGTGCGAGGACGATTGGTTGTAGCAAGGACAATTTTTGTAAGAGGCTACATATATTTAGGTGGGCTACTTTTAGGCCTCTGGACAGTTGGAAAGGGGGAGAGGGGTTGTGATTGGTGTATACATTTGGTTCAGGGTTTAGCTCGATGTCCCCTGTGAGGGGGAGTAGTAAAGTTAGCACCAGTTTTGTATTGGGTAGAGCCCATTTTGGCCTGCGGTGAGCAGAAGGAATCTGGCAGGAATGTAAGGAATAGCCCTCCACAAGGAATTTCAAGACAGATGGCCCAGCATGAAAGGATGGACGGAGAATGGAAGGACCGGGAATCCAACAGTGGGGTGGAGTGAGGAGGAACTGTCCATTTATGGGGGTGGTGCAGTGATGTGGGAGTGTTCTTTGGGAAGTGATTACTGTAGGGCTAGGCTGTGATTCAAAGAAGGACGAGGGTGGGAGGGATGCTATTATAGCAAGTAAGGATATAATGTAAATAGTTGTAGAGACTAGGTGTAGCATGGTGATGCTGGAATGGGAGTGTGAGTGCAATGATGGCTGTAGCTGCCACTAGTGGTGGGATATGATAAGCTGCAAAAGGGAAAGTAGGGTGATTGGTTATTTTCCGCACATGAGGTAACATGCTCCTCTGAGGCACAAAAGAATTAGGCTGCTGCACCTCTTGTTGTATCTGAAGATTTGGATCCCTGCATATTTTGGCTCAGGGGGAGGGCAGGACTCTGTATGCCCTCACAACCACCAGTGGGGCCATTAGCAAGGGTCTGAAGACCGGGGAGCTGAGGAGAGAACACAACAGGGTATTTTATAGGTAAGGTAGGTTGTTGTTAGGAAGCTGTAAATGTGAATCAAGTGTAGTATTAAGTGGCTAGTAATCTGTACTCACCAGTGCTCAGCCACTGAGTGTTAATAGGAATGACTGTAGTATTAATTGGCCAGTGCTCTGTAACTGACCAGTGTTCAACCACTGGATGGGGAGAAGCACCAGAATCCTGAGGGGTAATTTAATAAAGGTTAGATATGGACAAGAACCCTACAAATGTGTATTTATTTTTTGTACAGAGAACAGTGGGGGGCTTTAAGCAAGGAGTGAGCTATGCTGTGAACTGGCTGAAGGACCTGGTCTCACACTGGCAACAAAAAAGGGAGTGGGTAGCCAGTGAGAGCAGGATAGTGCTCAGGTAGGAGGAGTCAAAGTGTATTGAAGAGTGTGGGGGCAGGGGAGGGCAGGTAGGCAGAAAAATTAATTCAACCTGAGGGATCAGGCGACTCCATGTCTTGGTTTTGACTCTGGGAGGGTGGGCAGGTCAGCAGCCTAATTCAAACCATGATGGCAGTTTGGTCAGTGTCCACGCCCTGGCAAGGGCTAGATGGAGCCTGGAGGGAAGGGAGGGAGCAAAAATTAATAGAGCAATGAATCGGGGGCAGGGGGCTAAACAAAAGTAAGGGTGAGTCCTGAGCACAGAGCAGGGGAGAGATGGTACTCAGTCCAGGAGAACAATGTAGGAAGGAAAATTAAGAGAAAAAAAAAATAAATAAATACAGCTATCAGACTGCGAGCTAATCCTCAGTGCAGGGCAGGGGCAGGTCAGGACAAAAGACAGATAGTCAAACAGGAACAATGAGCAAAGGACAATTCAAATGAACTACTACTGTACCACTAACTTCAATTCAATTCAGCAGAACAAAGTTAAACATTTTTTATGTTGCATACAAACATAAATTAACAGTTCCTCATGTCTGGAAAATAACTAAACAGAATTTAATTTTGAGCTGGGCCAGTCAGAAGGAAAGCCCGGGGACACAGGAGCCAATGGCATGGTTGGCCTAAAATGGTGCCAGAGTTCAAGGAAAAATTCAGTTCAGCCTGAGGGATCAGGCGACTCCGTACTTCGGTTTCGGCTCCGGGAGAGTGGGCGGCTCAGCATTCTAATTTGAACCACGATGGCAGTTCAAATGTTGTCCATGTCCTGGCAAGGGCTAGCTAGAGCCTAGAGGGCGGATTTGGGGCTAGGTGAGATGAAGATAAGGAGGTGAAGGAAAACCAGGTGGCTAGGTGCTGAGAATAGAGTAGCAGGGGGAAGTGAGGAAAGTGAGACTAGAGTATTTGAGGGGGTGTAGGAGTTATGGTAAGGATAAAGGTAGGGACTGGGAGAGTGGAGGGGAAAGGTGAGAAAGGTTTTTTAGACTGAGGAGAGTGCAGAGCTGAGGTAGATAAAAGTTATAGAAGGATGAAAAGGAGGGGAAGTGGTGAAGGAAGGGTGGGCATATTGTATGGATCGGGGGAGCAAGAATAGATCAGGGTATACTAATAAGCAGTATGGAGTAGATCAGTGGCACTGGCAGAAGTAAAGTGATTGTGAGTAGCAGTGGACAGTAACAGTTGCCAGCAGCAGCAAGATAATTGAGTTGTTGCCCTCTAGTGGCTTTGAAGTATAATTTGCAAACGGGAAAGTATATACAGAGCAGTAAATAAAACCCAGCAATATAAAAGTTTGTGCAAACTAAGCAGCTTAGGGAGATAAAGGCTGTAGCGAATAAGAGGGCAGGAGAAAGGTGAAGTGTCCAATCAAGGCTGACAAACTGAGATACACAACAAAATCAGCCAGTGGAGACAGAAAACACCAAGATTCAAGCCCAGTATCTCCAAAGGCCAGGCTGCATCTCCCTCTCCGTACCTATGGGTCTCTGGGCTGGCTAGCAGTCGGGCAGGTCACCATGGAAGAGCCGCCAGAGAAGGTACAGCTCCCATGGGAGAGATTGGAGGTAGATGCCTCTTCAGGGCAAGTGGCCTGTGAAGGGGAAAATGGATAGTCAATTTAAAGCAAAAAATACAAAGGCAATGGCAGCTCAGCCCCTAGACCCTATTAAGGTTGGAAGGTGGATTGCATAACAAAGGCTCTGCACAAAAGTAGATCTAAAATTAAGCCAAAAAGAGCTGTAACACCTTAGGCTATAAGGGGAGAAGTGTATGAACACCCCGTGCACACATTAGCAATGTTTGGGTGTGTTGGCGAATTGTCCACTAACAAGACAGCTTTTAGAAGCAACGATTTAGACCTCAGATATTGCTTAACTTGAGGCACAAAATGATTTGAAAACCAATTAGAAAAAATATAAGTGGTCACCCATGCATTCCTTTGTGCCTCATACAGCACGGGTAGTGATGCCATGTTCATATGCTTGAATCATCTGGTCACCCTAGATTTCCCGATCAGTACTAGTCTCAGCTTGTGGCCAGCAGCATTCACACATCCAAGGACAGTCAACCTGTCTTTCTGCTTTTTTATCCAGGGGCATCTTTCTCTGACCCATGTGCCAGTGTACGCTCTGGAAGACCTCTCTAAAAGAGCTCTGTTTCATCTACATTAAACACTTGTTCTGGCAGCAGTCCTTTCTGCTCAATAGTGTTCAGCAACTGACTTGCGAATGGCTCAATTTCCTTGTCAGCGCCACTAAGTCTTTTGTCACGCAACCTAAGCTGGCGAATTCCATGTCATCTCTTAAACTCATCCAGCCACCCCTCACTGGACGAGAATGGACCACTGACACTAAGTCTTGTATAAAATTGGAGGGCTTTTTCTTTCTGGAGGGGACCAGAAATCAGGGTTTCCTTTTCATGCTCCTGATGGAACCATGTGTATATTGCAGTATCACGCTGCTCATCCATGTAGCTATGCATATTTTTCCAATCGTCAGAACCAGCAGCCATCTCCATACAGACAGCAAAGTCTCAACGTTTCTTTTGTTCACTTTATGTTGCTAATTGTTGATTTGCCGACCCCATATTCCTGAACCAGTGCCACATCTCACTCTCCATTCCCCAGCCTTTCTTTTTTTTTCCATACATACTTTACATTTCCTTTGGTGCTGGCAGGCAGCTCTGGACCCTCCCTTGGAGGGGACTTGTCTCTCCAGCAAGGGTTCCCCCATACCCATTCCAACCGGCCATTCCTCCTGGGTTGACCCCCCCCATGTCAGTGCCAGTGGTGAGGGGTGCTGGCCTCCCTTCACCCCAGAAAGCCAACATCTAGTTTGCAGGGGGGGAGGTGAGGGTGCAGCCCATCATCATTGAGCCTACCAGCTCCAAACCTTGTCCCATTTTCTTCCCAGACTCAAGCACGTGCAATGGGAAGGGTGACTGTCTCCACCTCCGCAAAGGCAGTATTATGCTCTATGCATGGGTCCAGCCTTTCTAGCATTGCATCTGTGCTGACTCCCAGCCTTCACTGGGTGTCAGTCTGTAGCACGATGCTGAGTCCTCCCACCTCTGACGAAGGAGAGCTGTCAGTGGATGCTCAATCCTTCCTCATTCTGGAAGACCCCAGAGTGACCTAAGTCCATTCCTGAACCCTGGTCGCCAGTGTAGTGTGACGTAAAGCATCCAGCACCTCAGCCCTCTTCACCACCAGGCCAGCTGTTCTTCAGCCTTTCAACAATCCACAGCTTCTGAACCATGATAAGCACTTCTTACTTTCTTTTTTCAGATGGTAATGGGGAATCCATTTCTTATAGCTATATCTACAGCTCTGTGCTCAAATTAAGTGCTGAAACATACAAACATATCTGACTAAGCACTTATCGATAGCTATATTGAGATGTCAACCGCACCTCATTAAGCACCTTGTTAAGCACTTAGTAAGGTAACAAAAGGACATTGAGTGGAAATATATTCACTGTATGCTCCTTAATTATGGTGATTGACAACAGCCATGAAGTTACAAGCAGGCAGACTACTGTGTCAAAGGGATGACAAAGGGCTGACATCAATAATAGTGGGGGGGGGGGGCACGGTACCGGTTCATTAGTTAGGGATGTCCAGATTTTCAGAGGTCGGATATACGGGGTTGAACTATACATTGAATCCCTTTCTCCTGATTCCTCAGAAGATACTTCTCTTGGTTTTCATACTATCTGAACAGTACATGATATCGGTTGCATGATTCTGGACCATTCAGATGAACAGCATCAGCACAGTGTGATTGATATTGTTGACTGTCTTAGAAATATAAAAGGAAAAAGCAGTACATACTGACGTGAGGGAACACAATGCAGATTTGAGGTGACCCCAAACCTAGATGATTAATTCATTAAAAATTGGTCAAAGCTTATCAGAATACATGACTGCCAAAAAAAAAGAACACTGCAGGGTATGTAACAGTATAAAAATTAAGCTTATCACTTTTAAAGTCTTTAGTGACATTTCAAATGGCTTTAAGGGAGGAGCGCAATACCTAGTAGTCAAAAAAATGAAGGTAGTAGTGGCGGAGTTTGTGGTGTGGTTTAGTATTCAGATTTCACCTCATCCAGAGGTGGCAACCCTGATGTTTGAGTGCCCAGTGTAGTCAACATGAGATGCAAAATCTCATTTTTAATAGATTCCTATTTCCAAACAATTTTATAGCTTGGTGGAATGAAACATATGATCCTTAAATGACTTGGTTAAGGTCACAGTGTACCATTGGCTGTGGTTGTAATATAAAATCTGCTACTACCTGTTTCCCATTTCAGTGCTTTAAATGCTAGTTTATACAGCCTTCTGAATGACATTGCCTTCTCAATAGTCCAGATGTTCCATGCCAGAAAATATGTCAATACTAGTGTTCTGACAACAAACATTTTGCAGGATAACTAGAATGCAGTGATCTGATCTGTGTACTTTTTAGGTTGCTGTTCAATGGGTTTCTTGAAACGGTCGTCTTACAGTATATGGCCTCCACTGAAGCTTTTACTTTAGCTAGGGAACTGTTAATATTTACATGAATAGTGTTGATCAAGACACGACTTAGTCACCTCTGAACTGGCCTACTCAAGGAGTTGCAACACATGGCACAGAGGGAATATCTGTCACCATTGATTAGTGGTTAAGTTGTAAGGGCATTTTTCCTGTGAATAATGTGCTGGAGTACATATTCATGAATTGCTTAATGTTATTTCAGCATATGTTCAGTCAGGAATATGATGAAATCCCACCTAGTTGGAATGGCCTGCCTAATTTAGCATATTAGGATTTTACTATCCTTTAGATCTCAAAACAGCAGATGCATTTTGGCAAGCACTGAATAGCTGAAATGGCCAAAGATTTCACAGCAGGCTAAATAAGATTATTAATACTGTAAATCTCTCTCAGAAATAGCTGTACTATCAGATTAATATAATGTACATTTTATGATGCATTAATCCAGATGCTAGATATATGTAAAGTGCTAAAGTTTCAGGGAACTGCAAGGTGCCTGGTCACTAGTAAAGTATTAGGAGGAGAATTACCAGCATTGAACAACTTCCTCAGGGGATATAACTCTGCAGAAAGAGCTACTGTACATACACCTGGATAATATTCCAAAGTTTTATTATGAGGTACAAAAAGTATATTAACCCTTGATGTGCCACGGACTGATATATGTCCAGAATTCCTATACGTTCTAATTCTGTTGACATCCTAAGGGTTAAAAGCACATTCATAGTATAGCAGCAGAGTCAAATATCATAGAGTGTTAGCTGACATACTATGATCTTTGACTCTGCTGCTGCTATATGTTACTGTCTCTGCTTTTAATCTACTTTCATTACCGCATAATAAAACTTTCGAATATTATTCGTATGTATGTATGACACGGCTTAGTTTTTACAGAGGTATAGCGCCTGTGGTGGTTGTTGATTGCAGGTAATTCTCCTCCAAATATGATCTTAAATACATTGCTTGGCATTCTGAACATTGATGTGAGTTTGGTGCTAACAGTTCATTAAACCTTTTGTTTGCATTTCCAGAAGATTGGTAAACTCCTGCATACAGTACAAGGATTGTCTGCTGCACTTGTGGGCAGTGGCTATACCAAGTGACATTTTGTGGCTACCATTAATGTCAGTGGAGAAAGGAGAAGGAAAATACATACAGGACTACTGTATAACTATTGAGAAGTAAGGTATGGACATGTTGGGCTAATAACCTTGTTCCTGTCTGTGATTCTTTTGTTTCTACATTCCCCAGGTCCAATGGCGTGTCATACTCATGTAATTAGTTGGCTGGCAACTAGTTCTTTTATCAGTGGTGCTTTCAGGCCATATCACAAGGGCCACACTGCTTCTAACAAGTAGGGGAAAATCAAGGAGGAAAGCAGTGAAGAAATAATCCTTGTTGGAAACCTGGTTTCTAGCCAAAGTCACCTGTGGTTGGTCCTTACATTTTCAGTTATTTCTGATGAGATTTGATACATATCAGTAGCTATAATTTCACCAATTGCTTTTTTTGTGCCCTTAATATCCACATACAGTAGTTCACATTTTCCGACTATTGCAGAGCACTTAGTCACAGAAAGTTGATGTCTGCTGACCCTATAAGTTTTCACTTGCTGCTTCCATTTGCTGTTCTCGGGGTTGGACATGAATATCTTCCCAAGAGCTTTAGCAGTTAGAAAATACTGCATTTTATTCATGACCTGGTGTGGCTCTTCTTTCATTGACATGCTCAATTGGATCAAAATTATTAAATGCCTCAAATTCCTCAGCCCAATTTTTACCAGGTTAAAACATAGAAACCAGAATAGCGCAGTCAAAACCGTGGTCAAAATAGCAAAAAGGAAAACAACTACAGGGCTAGTATAGCACAGGTGAGGTTAGTGCTATCCCTGTAGCTGTTTGCTGTCTGGAGAAACAGGATAAAGGGTCTGTTGGGTGGTCTGCTGCCAAGCAGGTACTGTGGCACAGAGAATAGTGGACTAGGGTTTGATTCCTGGGACTTACGCTTGTTTTGTTTTTCTCCTGGGACTCTTTTTGTGTGTGTTTCACCACTCTTCTGACATATGTGGGTACTGTGTCTGCCCCTTAGCCCTGGTTGTCCTGCATGGTTCCCCATATCCTCCTCAATGATTCCTCCCACCCCCCCAGATTTCTCTCCTTTCCCGAGTTGCCTCTCCCCAGAGGTGATTATATATAGATGGAGGGTTCTGGGGCAAAGCCCCACATAACGGGGTATGTGGAGGGGACAGAGCCTCTGTGAACATACAGTGTAGCCATTTCAGTTTGTGTGGCTCTATGGTAGCCCTCAGTGTTTTTGACAAATGCTATAATTTCATTCTGTATTTTGATTGCTTGGTTTTTAATCACATTCTTATGGTTTTCTCTGTTGTGACCTAGTGGTGCACAATTAATATAAATTATTGTTTCCCTTTTTGTAACACAACTTTAGCTTTGCACATTTTGTGTACTACATGACTGTGACAGTCAATGCAAATTAAATACCACAACGCATATTCTTAGGGCTCTACCTTTTTGATTGTGTAACAGTAATCATCATCATTTGAACACTATTTCTTTCTTTCTTCTAATGTTCCTAAAGAAAAGTAATGGCAAAAACCAGCACCGGATCTTTGTGTCTTTTATTTTGAGTAAGATCAGCTGTTCCCTATTTCCCAGGATATCCATCCCATTATCTCTATCTCTCTCTCTCTCTCTCTCTCTCTCTCTATCTCTCGCTAGTTTGCTCATTCTCTCCCTATCTTTATTCCCTGACATTTGTTTTAATAGAAATGGAGAACTGCAGGCAGTGCTCAGCATTTGAGTTGTCATGTAGGAATCATTTTTCTCCTCTTTTTCCTCCTCAGTTCAGTTATTAAACTCAATGCAGACTGCTTAACTATCACTATGGTTGCACAAGTACTGTCCATATCTGTTGCTCATTTAGTTGCTGCTGCTAATTCTATATTTAACATCTGATTGGTTTTTGTTTCCATTTGTGATTCATTTACCTTTTTTCTTGATAGTTTAGAAGATTACCTTCACCACAGCACTGCCTCAATAGCAAATATGCTTGGCTAGCTGGCTTCATGGTGCTGAGCAGTGGTGGACTGCTGTGGCATGCTGAGGACATGGTTTTGGATCCTAATCCAGGGATGTCAGGAGTGGAGACTCATAAGGAGGGTTTACAGCATCAGTGCAGATGCTCACATCTGGGAGTGATGAATGTTGAAATACCTATCCAGCAGTATCTCCTGGTGGTGGTTGTGCCATTGGTGCTATGTGTGACCATGTGCCACCAGTCACTCCCAAGACCAACCGCTGACATGCTGTTCCATGTGGGACATGGTGGAGAGAAAATGGGACACTAGCTGGTCTGTCTGGGAGAGCTTCAGATTATGGCTTCTGTGCATGCTATCCCACTCCCCTTGCCCCTCCATGGTGGCACACCTATCATCCATCCCTGGATGCAGAACACCAAGGTGCTTTTCCTTCCCATCTTGATGCCACAGAGGAGTTGGGGGACTCTGTGGAAAGCTAGATCTGAGGCTAAGACAGGGAGGGATAGGATGTCAGGCATTGCATTCATAGGAGAGAGTCTGGCAAGTAGAGGGAGCAACTACCTGGAAGACCTGAAGTAGAGGAGCACCCAGGGATAAAGGAGGTAAAACAAAGAAATGTCATCTCACTAACCATAATTTCCTTTTCAGTTAACTCCAATAGTGCCACAAGAAAGTCTTACCATGTGGTTGTCATGCACCTCAACTAGAAATATTGGGGCAGCTCAAAGCTATGTCATCAGCTTGGAATGAAGGTGGCATGAAAGTTCAACAGGCTCTAACTGATCAGTCCACACTTCTTTACACACAGTACAACCAAAATAGTTATGATAAAGATAATGCTAGAAACATCACTACTTTCATAACTATAACATTCATGTTTTTAGCGGAGACAAGACACCCTCACTGTCTCTCTGTCAAATAGATGAATGGGCCATTTTAAGCAGAAACCATGGATATTTTGGAGTCATCCACTCAAGACAGACCTTACATGAGGAAAGATACTGATTCTGTAGTAACTCTCCAAACTGAAAGATGAGCCATTCTAAAACTATCAGGCAGCAGAATGAGTAGCTATGTGCTTAAATAAATAAATTTATTTATTTATTAGAAAAATTCCAAAACTTGTCAACACATTCTGAATCATTGTAACAATATTATCCATTAGAGTTTAACAACAACTCTTGGGTGCTGTCCCTGTGCCAACTTTGGAGGTAACAGACAAAAAAATGATGGCAAATCCAACAGAACTTCTTCTTTCAGTAGCATTCCACATTTTCACTGGGTAGTCTAACTATATGAGTTCATATGAGCAGTACCCTCAAAATTCTAGGTGGGGGACAATATTGTTGTAAATCTCTCAAGGAGAGTTTTACTGTCTGACCTTTGTCTGCAGCAGTTTGAGCCCAATGTATGTTTCAGCCTTAGTTTGAAAATCAAGCATGTAATGCTTGGAGAAAAAGTGTAAGGGAAACCACATATCTTCCCTGCAAGTTTTGAGATAGAACCCACTGAACTTTCAAGGCCAGAACATTGTCCTGGACATGAACAACTTTGCCTTAGTCAAAGATAATGGATGCAAGTTTCATTCAAAGGATGCAGTTGACCCAGGACTAAGTCTGAATACCCACTTCTGAATACTCGGGCATGGTCAAAGTCAGCAACATCATTTTTCAGTAGTCTAGCTGATGTCGTCCTTGAAGCATATGTATCTGTAAATGTACAATTTATGAAACCATGTCTAAATGTTGTAATCAGATGCTGCTTAGAAAATAATGCCCACTGTTCCAGAAAAACAATGAAGAAAACCAGTGCCACTTGGTGCATGATTGTCCTGTAGATGCCTTTGTTTCAATGCTTTGGAAAATATGTTACAAATAATTTAAAAGTTGTAAGTTTAAAAATAAAAAGGGAAAACCAAACAACCACAACAATGCCCAAATTAAACCAAATCCCAAAGGACTGACAATTGTCAAAGTTTACCTTCATGTTGCTTTAATGTGTAATCCCTGTCCTTAAAGTGGGGTTATTTGGTATCTTCCTCCTACCCTCCATTTGCAAAGACTGGTGGGTCAGACCCTGACTACACAAGAGGGAGCTAGAAAAAGAAGGAGGGGGGATGAGAAGTTGACAGAGAAGAGATTTTGATTCAGCCTTTGAGTGCTGTGGGTGCTGTGACAGGGTTGAAGGACACACTGCCCCATTTGCTTTGCAGAAATAGTTTAAGAGCATGGTTGTGTTATATCCTCTCCTTTTCCATCTCATGTCTGTCTGATTGTGCAATCAAATGTTCTTTTGAGACCTAGTAACTGATTACTCCAATGACCTCACAATTCTCCCACTCCCACTATCTCCCTGCCTTCTCTTGCTGTTTCTTGCTGTTTCTGTCTTTTCTTCCACCTTGCTTATCTGTGGTTATTAAAATAAATGTGACTCTTTACAGTATGTGGAACTGGGTTCTGTGGTTTGAAAATTTATATAGTTATATTGTTGCGATGACTGCACAAGGCTACATTAACTTAGAGGTTTAACCTTGAGATGCAGTTTGACCTGCACAAGATCATTTGTAAAGCTGTCAACAGGAGATTAGTTCTGGGATATAGTGTTCTATTTTGTTGTACTTTTAAGGAAAGAAACTGACAACATTCTGATATATTTTGTGAGAAAAATGATGTCTCTTAATGAGCTCAGGATGCAGAAGTTAATTGCCAGGAAAAGACATTATATATAAAGAGAGCTTAGATTTGAAATACCCTCAGATGAGAACTTTGTTGTGAGCTGCGTGTAAAAGAGCTATCGTACACTATTTTATTTTTTATGTTATTCTTATTGAACATAATAAAATGCTACTTGCAAATTTTATAAATGCTCCTGGTTTTCATATGCTTCCTTACCTGTGCCTCAATGACAGGTGTGTGTAGGCCCCAGGTCCTGCCTGTTTCACAAGCAGAACAGCCCTGGGATCACCCAGGGGTGAAGTGGCATAGGCTACAATTCAAGATACCACATGGGTTCAAATCACCCAGCCAGGTGTACAAATAACAACAGCTACAGTGGAGGTATGATCAAAAATTGTACAACGGGTAGTTTATTGCACCATTGGTTCCCGTGGTCTTTAGAAAAACAGGAGGGGTTGATTGAATAGCTATGATTACCATGAGTGCCCATTAGGTTACAAATAGTGCCACCATGTATCATCCCAAGTGCAGATCTCCCTGTCTCTGGGCAGATGTTCAGTCTGAGGTGCCTGCCATTCAATGCTCAATTCGGGCCATAGATTCTAGGAGACATGCAGGGAGGCCAACTCCATAAAGCACCTCTTACTTGGATGTTCTCTTTTAATGATCTTCAAAAGGGTTGATCTGTCTGGGTTCCCATATGAGCTGCTTAAATTGGCCATTTAAACCACACCTGTCTATTTCTCTAGAGGGGGCAGTAATTTCTATAACATCCCTCAAATAAATTTGTGCTGCTGTGTAGAGAATAATTATTTAAAGGGAAAGTATTGCAATACTGCTTAACCCATTTTGTCACAGTAACATGTCAAAACATTTCCTGGGAACTATTCCTGAAAATCTAAACTGCCTCTTCAAAAAGAACACTGAGTTATAAGCAAGGCACTAAATCAATGTTTACTGTTAACTATATATATTTTTTTAGTTGTTTAACCAGGAGTAGCACACTAAGCTGAAAGCTTTTTTACAGGTGCGACCTGGGAGCACAGGGAAGTGAAGTGATTTGCTCAGGGTCACACAGTATGCAAGTGGAAGCTGTGGGATTCAAACCCAGGTCTGGTCTGCTGGATGTCAGCAGATTTGCAGCTCAGAGCCTTAAACCACTGCGCTATACTGCCTCCCTAAACTATTGATCAGACTTTACCTATGGGGGCATTTCCAAGCATTTTTTAATACTGAAAATTTATTTGAAAATCATGTTTTCAGGGCCAGCCTAATGTCCCAATATATTGCAGTATAAGTTACTTGGGTTTGGGAGCAGACTTAGGTTGTGCTTATTGAGGACAGACCAAAACTGAGGTAGCTGTGAATAGAAGTGAGCCTGCATGCAGGGAGGACCAGAAGCAGGTTACCATTCTACATAAGCTGCTGTGGAGGGCCTGGGAACATTTGTCTCTGCAGCTGGGCTGTGATTGGAACACTCATTCCATGTAGGCAGTGGAAGAATACAGAAGGTAGAAAATGGGGTAAAAACAATCTGCTGCTTGGATGAAAGCCCACAGTTCTCTTTTCTCCTGCAGAGTGGACTCTCCCCAGACTGATGATGGAGTTATCTGCAATCCCAGATGGGAGGATCACCATGGGGTATCAACATCAGGCCCAAAGACTGGATGGGCGGCAATGTGGAGAAACATCAATATTAAAAACAGAATAATACATAGGGTGGTGTGCATTATGAGAATTTAATACACACCCAAGGTGTGTGGTACCACATAAACCCTAAGTGAGGCTTGTTAGGTTGCATCACATAACTTGGGAGTGTATTAAATTCTGGTAACTATATCTTCATGTTTTACTATATATCATTTCTGGCACTCATTTTTTTTTTCCTTACCATCCCCCCATTATTCAATAACTAAACTTCAAGATAAAAATTGGAATAACTACAATAAAGCAACAGAAATGAACTGCTGTAAACTGTTTACTATTTTCTTTCTTTAATCAATGATTTAGTTCCCATTATGATGTAAGGAGAGCCAGGAAATCAGGCTATTTCCCTACAGTAAAACATGCTGCCATTTCCTTTATTTGATCACAGGAGTTAGACTGGGTAGCAAGTGCATTTTCTTTTAAATCATACTGAAGATGGCTAATGAGTTCAGTCAAAGAGGACTGTTATCTATGAAAAGTATGTTTTATTTAATGACTTGCTGACAAAAATATAGAGGGAAGTCACTTTCTTTCAAGCAAGTAATGCCTGAGTCACATAAGGCTGGCTCACGGAATGCAGTAGTCAAGACTGTCTTGAGACAGCAAGTGCTATTCAGTGAATTTGTGTTTTCCATAGTAACTGACCAGTTATTATGCAAATAATAACTGGCAATCTACACTGAAAAAAATTGATAACTAGTTATTATAACAAAATAATATGTGTGTGATCATTGGTATTATTGTTGCTATTTGCCTTTATTTAATAATACCTTTGCCTACCCATTTCCATAAGTCATCCAACCTGTTTGCCATCTTTTCCTGCTTGTCCAAGAACCTGTTTTTTGTTTTCCTAGTGCTTTAATATTTCTTATTCCTCTGGCAGAATGTACAAAGTAATTCCATCTCAACCTCAGTGATGCAGTAGTACTGGCCAGATGTATGTTGTTCTTGCCTAATGAAATCTTGTCACTTGAAGCAAGGCAAATTCCTGTTGCAGCTAACATAGCTGGCAATATTACTGGACCACAACGGATTATGGACCACAACAGATTACACCAAAGCATTGTTGTAAATTGCAGTTTTATGCCTTTAATTCCTAATAGTATAAACAACATTTATAAACGTTAGTAAATTGTGCTACTTAAAATAAAAAATCATTTGCAATTCTTAACTACAGCACTCAGTGAAACAAGGGTCAGGACATCAGAATAATCAAAAAGAGTTATTTCTGAGTTCTCATTTTTGATCGCTGGTAGAGATTAATAAATGACTTCTGGGACTATAGTGTTTGAACTGAAATTCCTGATTGCTGATCCATATCAGAAGACAACAAAGTACTTTCAAAAAAACTCTTCTTGCTTCTTTGAAGTGAACTGAAGTATGACAAAACATCCTTTTGACACTTGCTTTAGATTATAGTAAGCGGTACAATAAAAAAAGGAATACATTTGTCTTCTGGATGCAGGACTACTAGGAAAAAAATACTTTTCCTCTCATAAGTGATTTGTAAACTGTACTACAAACATGGCTTTTGCTATCAAGAAACACTTTCTGTAATCAGAACCTTCAAGTTACTGCCAATTAAAGAAAAGGAAAAAAAGCAAATTAACAGGCATATTTAAACTCCTCATCTTTGTCAGTTTACTCCAGCAATAATTCAGAAGTCAGATATGCAAAAAATTAAATGGCTGTTGTTTAAAGAGCACCAGTTGTGTGCTAAAACAAAGAACCACAAACCTCCTGGTAAAACAGCATGGAAATATGCTTAATTTCTGCCTAAAGGGCAGGAAAGAATCAAATTTGGGTCCTCCGGAGTCAGCAGCCAATATTTTCCACTTCCTCTGTAGTGACACTCTTCCATATTCGGGCATTTACTGATGTCAGAGCCTGGAGAGCATTGAACTAAATTGGGGTATCATTGCCATAGATTTTTTATTATTTTAAAGTGCTGTGGAAGGGGTCGATCAGTTGTTTCCACTATGACAAAATATGATCCCTTCCATTCCTTTAAGGGTATATCAGAAAATTCAACAAAATGCCATGCTGCCTAACCAGAAGGTAACACTGACTAAGTTTCAGTTTGGTCCTTATCATATATGGCTGTTGATTTTAAAAGATAACAAGATACTGTATATAAAACTTTAATTAGAAGTTATTCTTTTATTTGAATCAGCTACTCTCAATGTTAACAGCCCAGTTTAAACAATGTAGCTTAGTGGATAGAGTATGGAGCTGTGACTCTGCACACCTTAGGAAGCAACAATTGTGTTCAGTTTAGAAAACCTTCCCAGGCCCCCCACTGTTACCTTACCTCACTAGAAGACAAACAGTCCTTATCTTGTAATTTTTTAAGTAGCAGTTTTTGAAGGGGAAGGGATCACAATTCTAAGCCAGCTGCCCAATCCCTTCCACTTCCTGGTACTGAGAGAAACAAGTTCTACCCCCATTCTGCTGCCATTACCTGATGTTTTGTGAGGTAATTGTTTACAGAGTGCAGGGGCATGCTACATTGATACGAATGGAGGCAGGATTTATTTATTTATTTTTGTGTAATATTTTAGAGGTCCAATGGTGTCAAATTAAACCCAGCACTAAACTAACAAGAGCCTTCTTACTTGTGTGCTGGCTTTAATTCAACCCCAGTGAACCTCTAAAATATATATAAAAAAAACATCTAAAATCTGCCCCATTCATATTAATGAAGCACTCCCCACAGTCTGCAAACAATTACCTCACAAAATTTCAGAGTGTGGGGGTGGCTTTGGGTGGAACTTGCTTTTCTCAGTAACAGGAACAGGAAGGGATCAGGCACCTGGCTCAAGATTATGATCCATTCCTCTTTAAAAACTGCTACTTAAAAAATTTAGGGCTGTTTAACTCCTAGTAGTCTAAGACAACAGTGGCGGCTTTGTGAAAGCACTGAAATAGGTGTTTTTTAACATAAATAAGACCAAGCACAACTTGCTTACTTGTGACCTCAAGCCAGTTATTCTTCCTGTGCTTAATCTTCATTTTCACTCACTCACTCACTCACTCACTCACTCACTCACTCCACTCACTCACCATTCTCCATACTGACCACCCTTGAACTTTCCTTAATGATGCAGTGCCAGCTTTAGTCTACTTTATGCTAGCATGGTGACATGGTTTCATATGTGGCAACTTGAAATTCAGCAGGGTTGTTAATCTGATTCAAACTTTGGTAGTTCACACATGTTAAAGACCTTTCAAATGAAATCTGCCTTTCACCACAAAGGCAGTGATCCAGAAGTGGGAAGAGATGGTGGAATGGTGTTTGTGGAAGACAGACTGAAAAGGAGAGAAAAAAGAAGATGAGTCAAGCTTGATGGCTAGCTAAGAGACATGTTTTGCCGGTACCTTAGACAGGGCATGGAGGAGTGAAATGGGCTGGTAAATTTCTGGGCAAGAAGAATCACCCTCTTTGTTGATGGTTAGTATTTTAGCCTACCTCAAGGATATGGGGACAGATCTGAGTTGGAACAAATCATTGAAAAGAAAGATAAGAGAGACAGCAAAGGCAGGGGCAGAGAGATGATGAGGATTAGTATCTAGCCCATGGTGGTTGTACTCCTTAGAGGAATTAAAAGAGAGTAAAGCAGTGAGTGTGGTCTCTGAGGATAAGCTACTAAAGAGGAGGTGGCTAGAGACACTGCATAGTAGATCCACAGCAGGGAAAAAAATGTCATGCAATCAAAGAACTCAGTTACCCATTCAAACTCAAAGCACATCCCACACACATTGGAGTGATTCACAAAAGTTTCAATAGCTAAAATCTGAAGTAACACCCTCAACAGTTGAGGTTGCATGTCACAATGATGCTTTCAAGACACTTTGCTTGAGGATGGAGAAGGGCACATTTGGGAGAGAAAGGGTAGGAAGGAGAGGGAGAAGTAAGGGGAAGAGGAAGTAAGGAGTGGGCACAGGATATGAAGAAATGGATTAAGGTTGTTAGTGACCTCAGTGGGCTCAGATACAGGTGAGTTTCCTAGTTTGAGGATGGGGGAGATATGATTGGGCAGGGAGGTTGAGAAGGGAGTGAATAACCTTCCTGAACCCAGCAGGGAATTTAAGGTTGCTCTGCAGGTTCTAGGTGAAGAAAATTGATTTGCTTTCCCTGTTGGACTTAGTGCTGGCATTACGTAGTTATTTATATTCAAAACAAACAACTAATCTGGCAGTATAGCCTAGAGGTTACTGTAATGAGCTGAAAATGAGCTTTGTACATCCTAGAAAACCTTGGTTTTATTCCCCAAATCTCCACTTGCATACTGTGTGACTCTGAACAAGCCACTTAACCTCCCCATTGCTCCTGAGTTGTCCCTAAAAACAGTCAGTTGTACTTAGTGCACCTTAAATGGTTACTAAAGAATAAAAGAAAGGTCCTCAGGAGAGCCTGAGACTTTGTAGAGATACCAGACAGAATCAGAAGCTTTGAGCAGGCCAGTGATCACTGCAGAGATCCAGGGAATTTGGGACCCATGGACACAAGACCTTCTGAGAAGGGAAGGTCATGTTTGTCCCATGTTGCAGTGAATTTGGACATGAAAGAGGTAAGAGTAACATCCACTGTATATTGATTGATAAAGTGACTGCTGACCAGTCAGTGGCCGAAGATTATCTAGCAGAGATGGAAAGTCAAGAAACTTTAGTGACCCAGATCAGATAAACTGTGGTGGTCTTTTAATGCAGCAGGTCTAACAGATGCAGAAGACCATGCCATGGTCACCAAAAACATCTGGTCAGAGGCTAGCAGAAATAAAGCAGTGGGGTGTTATGACAGGATCCAGTCAATAAGGGAATGATTTATGTATGGAGGGTGAGATGAGCTGGCTCAGTAATGAGCTGTGTGTGATTGTGTGACTCAATTTGATGAATAGTAATTTTTGTCAAGAGGGAGAGCCAATTTATATTTAGATTGCCAAGAACTAGGAGATCATCTGAAGTTGAAAGGGAGTAAATGGTTGAGATGGTGGCAGGACAAGTGTCAGTTTTAGCTTTAGTGGAGGAGTAAATGCCACTAATGAAAATTAGAAGTGAACAAGGGCAAGAGAACTTGCACAAGATTAATTCTATGGAAGAGGAGACAGCAGACTGATATACAGAATCACATTTCAGGCTGTGAGGCATGTATAGAACTCTATTACCATTCTTCCTACAGTCCTGTCTGTGAACTGGGAGGCTGGGCCAGAACCCATTGTTAACACATGCCTACAATATTAAATATGCAACACAAACAGTACAAACAGTACTAAACAAAACTGAATCATGTATATTTGTGCACTGGGCTGATTGAAGTTCATGCTTTTGAAACATTTATGTTTGTCAATGCATGTGGTTTGACTGAAGTTTGTGGTATGATAGCTCCATGATATGTGCACATTAGAACTTGCCAAATAATGTGCCTGTCCCCCTTCAGTCACACAAAAATCGTACTTGCAGTAAAGACTATCACATACCAGCTTACAGTATGTCTGTGCTGTTTTACGTATCGAGAATAACAAAAGTAATCTGTGGGTTCTTGTATATGTCCTCTGTACCACACACAAAGTTCAAACATTCCTTTTTAAATGCAATAATTTGTGTAGTGCAAAACTACCCTGACCACTGTCACAGTATTTTGATTGTAGCTTAGTATACTATATGCAGACCCACTCATGTCAATCTATGCAGTCCCCAACAATGTGGCACCACTCAACCATATGTTCTCTGAGTAAACTGATGCTTTGAATATAGGCAGTCCCGTGCTATGTCCAGACTGAAGGCACAAACCTCAGTTTGCATAGCACAATGTTTGTTTCACAGCACTGAAGTTCTGAGTATTTGGCCTTTGCCCTCCAAAGTTGCATTGGTATTAAAGAAGTGTTTCACATATGTAAATGTAGAGATGTAGATGTAGTAGGAAAAGGAAATGTAAGATTCTGGTTTGGATGAAACTAAGTTGGGAGAAAAAATATGGTAATACCTCCACTGGAGGGAAATGTGCTGTATGTCTATGTTCCTTGTAATCTGTTTTGCCCAACTGGCATTGGACTGAAGCAGACTGATAAAAACATTAAATAGGACTAAGCTATACTTTGAATTTCTAGTTAGATACTGTGCTCTCTTTCTAGTTAACTCCCTGGCTCAAAGCGGTAGCCGTTAAGCATATACAATACTGAATCAGAATATTTGGTGTACTAACATACTAACATACTATTTGCCAGCAGATTAGGCCTTACGGTCTATCGAGTCTGCTCGAACCTTAGATCCTTAGTTGGGTGCCAAGGCCCTCCCATCCCTTGTGCTCCAGAAACCCCTATCATCCATCCCCACCCCCCTGGGACAGGCCATCATCTGATACATCCACTTTCTGTGTCTGTCCCACCCTCTCTTGAAGCCCTCCACTGTGGATCTCTGAACCAGCTCGCCAGGCAGTGCATTCCAAGGGTCCACCACTCTCTCAGTGAAAAACCTCCTCCTCTTTCCCCCCCACCCTTCCACCTTCCAACTTCAAACCATGCCCTCTGGTGATATCGCCCTGCTTTAGTCTAAAGATCCCCTCCATGTTTACCCTATTTATTCCCTTGAGGTACTTGAAGACCTCAGTCATGTTCCCCCTGTCTCTCCTCTCCACCAATGAAAACAGGCAGAGCTCCTCAAGTCTGTCCTCATACGTCAAATCCCCTAGCCCTCGTATCATCTTAGTTGCCCTCCTCTGTACCATCTCCAGGAGCTGTATGTCCCTCCTCAAGTGTGGTCTCCAGTACTGTACACAGTACTCAAGGTGTGGTCTAACCAGTCCATTGTACAGCGGCAGAATCACTTCCTTGCTCCTAGAGGTGATCCCCTTACGATGCATCCCAACATCCTGTTTGCCTTGCTAGCCACTCTCCTGCACTGCTCAGAGTTATTCATACATGCATCCACCATGACCCCTAGGTCTTTTTCCCCTATTGAGGCCTCCAGCGCCTCCCCTCCCAGGGTGTACCTGTGTTTAGGGTTTCCCCGACCAAGATGCAACACCTTGCACTTGGTGATATTGAAATTTAATTTCCATGTGTGAGCCCAGCTTTCCAGGGTGTCCAGGTCCCCTTGCAGGGCCAACCTCCCCTCTTCTCCCTCAACTACTGCTCCCATCTTGGAGTCATCCGAAGAGACTCATTTCACACCCTGTACCCTCCCTGATGTCCGATATGTATGCATTAAACAGGATCGGACCCAGGACCGAGCCCTGCGGTACCCCACTACCAACCTCTCTAGGGTTCGAGAGCTCCCCACAGACCACTGCTCTCTGGGTGCATCCAACTAGCCAGTTTTCAATCCATCTGACCATCAAAGGGCCTACTCCTAACCCCATTAGTTTCTCCACCAGACCACTATGGGGGACAGAGTCAAATGCCTTGCTGAAGTCCAAGAATAATACATCCACAGGCTTTCCCCTGTCCAGTTCTGATGTTACCCATTCGTAGAACTCCACAAGATTGGTTTGACATGATCTACCTGGTACAAACCCATGTTGCCGACTATCCAGACCTCCCACCTCCTCCAAGTACACCTCCAATCGTTCCTTTAGTATCCTCTCCATTAATTTTCCCACCACCGAGGTCAAACTGATGGGTCTATAGTTACCTGGTACTTCCCTCGACCCCTTTTATGGATTGGTACCACATGTGCCTCTCGCCAATCCCTAGGTACCCTCCCTGTCTCAAGTGACCTGTTGAACAGCTCCGCCAGGGGTGCAGCCAGTATGTCCGCCAATTCCATAGTACTCTGGGATGAATGCCATCCGGCCAGGAGAATTGTCTTTCTTTAGGGCCTTGAGGGCTAACCACACCCTTTTGGTGGAGATAGCATCATCCGTCCCCTCCACCTTACTGGCCTTTTTATCCTTATCCAGATGTGACACCCCTGGGGTACCTCTCCCTCCCTCTTGCTCCATTTCTGTTGCTCCCCTGATCCCACTCACTGCCACTTCTATCCCCTTCGTGCCTTGCTTTGTAGATATCCCATCCCTCTCCCTAGTGAACACAGAGGCAAAGTACTCGTTAAATACCTCTGCCTGGTCCCTCGCCTCTTCCACCCACCCTCCTTCTGATCTCAATCTGCTGAGATGGCCCTTAGTTTTTCTCTGCTCCCCAATGTACCGGAAGAACCCTTTTCCCTCCATGTATCCCCTGTGCCAGCCGCTACTCTTTACTGGACTTTGCTCCCCTCACCATCCGGGTGACTTTTCTAGATGCAAGATGGTACATTTCCTTTTCCCTATCCCTTCTTGTTGTTTTATATTTTTTGTAGGCCGCCTTCTTTTCTCTGACTGCTACCTGTACCTCACTGGACCACCAGCATGGTTTATGTGACCTTGCTCCCTTGCATTTCAACTTAGCGCAGATCCTGACTGCCTCATGAAGTCCCGGTTTTATGACCTCCCATCTCCTTTCCACACTTGTCATTGATGTAATCCCCTTCAAGTGATCCTTGAGAATATTTCCCATGCCCACAAAGTCTGCCCCCAAGTCCTCTGCCAGTGTCCTAGATCTCACCCCCCTCCCCCCATGCTTATTTGAAACCAGACAGTATTGCGGTCGCTCCCAGTCAGGGGGTCCTGTACAACCAGGTCCCTTACCAGATCCCCATCTGCCAGAACCACATCCAGGACATGCCCCTCCCTTGTGGGCTCCATCACATTCTGTGGTAAGAACACATCCTGGAAGCCGTCCAGCAGCCTCTGCTCCTTGGCCACCTTAGAGGACATGGTTCCCCAGTTTGTACCTGGCATATTAAGGTCCCCCATCAACACCACTACTTCTCCTTTTGGTCCACACTGGGCAATGATGTTGTCCAGCAAACCATCCTCTAGAACATCACTCATCCCGGGGGGCCTATATACTACATCCAGCTTGACCTTATCTCCTGCTGGGGATTGTAAGGTGACCCATAAGGCCTCCACATTTCCCTCTGCCTCTTCTACCCTAGCAATTTCTATGTCATCTCTAATGAACATAGCCACTCCACCCCCTCTGCCCTCCTTTCTATCCTTCCTAAGCATAGTGTACCCCAGCACGTTTAGGTCCCAGTCATGGTTTTTGTTGGCCCACGTCTCCTTGACCGCCGCCACATCCACCCCTGTCGAACAGCATGGCCTGGAACTCTGGCAACTTGTTTCCCAAGCTTCTGGCATTTACTAACACCAACCCCAACCCCTTATCCCTGATCCTCTTTGTCGAACCCTACCCAGATTCCTTATACTTCCATCCTCCCTCTGCTCCTCCTGAAACCTCCACCCCCAGTCTGTTTCCCCTCCCCTTGGGCTTGAAGGCTACTCCCTCATCTGGAGGAGGCGGGCTTCTGGTCAGCCCCTCCCTTATCCCTTCCCCTTCACAAGTTTAAACCCCACCTTTCTTGAATGTAGTCAGCCATCCCTGTTTAAGGACTTCCTTCCCTAATGGGGCAAGATGAAGCCTGTCCTTGGCATATAGTCCTTATCCTCCCAAACTCCTTTCCAGTTCCTAACACCCCAACCCACTCTTTCACCCACTTCCTGAGCCAGTCATTAACCTCTCAGCTTCATTTTTTCTCTACTGAGGCCTTTGGTACTGGCAATATCCCGAGAAAAATGTTGCATCCATTATCCCGACAGACTGGCAAGTTCTTGAAACCTTGCTTGGATTTCCAAAACGCTATTTCCCTCTAGATCGTTAGTTCCCAAACGCACCAGGAAATCCGGTTTCCCTACACAATCCCTAACCATTTCATACACCATGAACTTTGCTCTGTGCACTGTCAGCCCAGAGATACTCACTGCCTTCACCTGGCTATGGCATCCACCCCCCTGTCTCTCCCACTGGATACCCCTAATCATCGAGTCTCCCAATAACAGAACCTTAACACCGCCATCATCCTTATGGTTACTTCCACTATGCCCTCTCAGCCCCCCATCCCCCCCTTTATTCGTGATCTCAATTCCATGGGAGTCTTCCTGCCTTATTAGAGACCCCCTTGTCACCCTCCCCTTTCTGCCTCCCTCATTATTTTGCCCACTTAACTCAAACCCCCTCTGAATAGGTGTCCTTTAATCCTCTCTTATCAAACCATTTATCCTGGCCCTGATGGTTTCCCCTTCCCCCACACCGCCATCCTCCCCCCTTGTAATAGTACCCCTGCCTCCAGAGGCTCTCTGTGGGTCCCCTTTAGCTAGGGCCCCATCCTTGGTACTGACCCCCCCGCTGAAGGGGGGCTCCTCTCCCACTTCCTTGTCTCCTAGTTTCTCTCCAATCATGTTCTCCTCCCTCATGTCTGCAATATGTTGCATCTCCCCCATTTGCTTGACATTTATGTTTCCCCTTCTCCCTCTGGGACTATTTCTATCCTTTCCATTGCCAGTCTGTGATGCCCTATGGGTATCCGACTCCCTCCCCCCGGCATCTGTATAAGTTTCCTCATTTCCACCAACCCCTTCCTCCCCCCCTAGGTTACTTAGTAGCTCAAATTTATTGTGACACTCTATGTCAGCCTCCATCAAGTAACCCAAGTTTCCCCTGCCTGCACCTCTAAACTGCCCCTCTTCTTCCCCTCTTGCTCTGTTCACCTTAGGAGCTCCTTTCCCACAGTCTGCTGTTTTAGGCTTCCGCACAACAGCCCCTCCTGACTTTTCCCCCTTCACTTTCTTTGTATTCAGAATGTTCACCCCGTACGCTTTCTCCTTAGCATCAACATCCCTATCTAAGGGTCCTCTGTCCCTAATATCCCCCCTCCTGCTTGCTGTAACATAATGGACATGTAGATTGTATTTAGGAGGTATTGTAGTTTATAACTGATTGTCCTTGCTTTTACAGACTGCACCTGCAAAACCTTTTGATGATAGCACAAACCGGAGATAAGTAGCAATGGGCTGAACAAGTTTCAGAAAATAAGGACCCCCTTCCTGATCCTGATTATTTAAAAATTAAAACACCAAAATCCCTTCATTTGTACAGTTTAAAGAGTTTGAGGTGCAAATCAGTAATCTGCATATACATAGCCCATAGTTAATATGCTAATATATATTCAAATGATGTGGTTCAAAAAGAGAAAATAAGAACTTTTTAGAATATATATCTGGGATCTAATTAGAATTATGAAAAGTTTGCCTTTCACTAATTTGATGATGCCTATATTGATTTATTGATTAATTAATTAATTAATATTTGTTGGTGAGGAAGGTACTCTGAGTTGGCTAGCCTGTTTTCAAGTGACTTCAGAGGGAAGAGGGGAATGCATACAGTAACGTGAGAGAATAAAACAGTATCTTTTAGGACAGCAAACAAATACAGTATGTTAACAATGTGCAAAGCACTGAGAAGCAGAAATGTTCACCTGAATCATCTAAACATTTAATTGAACAGTGGTCAAAGTACATACTGTATGAGCATATAAGAGGTGCTAGCAGAATAAGACCTTGTGATCTATCGGGTCTGCTCATCTTAAAGGATTCCCTAGTGGCAGCTCAACCCCAGTCTCCCCAAAACTGATACTCACTCATTTCCTGCCATACTCCTTTTTGCCCTGACTTTGCCCTTAACCCTGTCCCATCCTGTTTTGAATCCTTATGCTTTTTCTAATGATACTACTTCATCATGGAGGCAATTCCATCCCACCCTCTCCAGGAAGAAATGTCTCCTGGTCTCCCACTTGAACATCCCCCAGCATGTAGTTATGCCCCCTTGTGCGATTATTTCCACTGAGACTGAAGAGGCACTCCTTGTCCACCCTGATGATACCCTTCAAATACTGAAATATCTCAGTCATCCCCCCTCTCCCTCCTCTTCTCTCCTATCCCCTCCTCTAGGGAGCATGTGTTCAGGGCTTCCAACCTCTCCTCGTATGTCCTGCACTGCTGACGTTTAACCATCTTTATTGCTCTCCTATGGTCCACTGCCAACAGATTAATGTCTTTCTTCAGGTAAAGACACCAGTACTGCACACTGTGCTTCAGTTGTGGCCACACCAGTGACCTGCATAATGACAGTATGACCTCCTTCCACTTGTTACCTATCCACCTGTCAATGCAGCTCATCATTCTGTTGGCTTTTGCTGCTGCCTTTCTGCATGGTAAAGAGTGCAAAAAGAGTCAGATCTGATTTATTCAGGGGGATTGAACAAGGAAGGGGCATAATCAGGTTAATTGGTCCAGCAACTGATTCAATCAGGCTACAAGGCATGCACTTTAAAGTCCCTCAACACAGTTACACACACACTCTGGGTACCCAGTTATTGATGCGGGCTAGCCTGAAGTGTTGTCCAGGGTAGGTCGGCGTCACAGCTGGTTGGGGCCTTAATGATGGGAAGAAAGTGTCATGCATAGTAGCCTACAATTTGTAATCCGGAGCCAAATAGTCCAGATCATGATAATCGAACAAAATAATCAAATCAGATGACACTTTGATTTAGCTGATGTTGCAGGGAGCTACCCTGGTGTTTACTCACACTACCTGGTACAGGACGCAGGATGGATTAAATGGAGACTGCAGAATGACTTGCTGGTTTTCCAGGAGAAGCAGGGCCCACATGATTCACCGTGGTGTCATTCCTGTTTGTGACGCTAGGCAGGGGGCTGATCCCAAGGCAGGTCCCTCATCAATGGTCTTCTCTGTGCCGTGAGTAGCTAGCTGGGCCAAGGTGGCAGAGCCCAGACCAGGAGAACAATTGGGATGGCAGTCTGGTAGTGCTGGATTCAGCTTCCAGCAAGTGTGACACAATTGGAAAGTTGGGATCCTAATCACAACCCACTAAGAACATTCAGCATACTTATAGTAAACAAAAGCAGTACCACAGTTTGGATAACAGTTCGGTCACAATCGCAGTGTCTCTACGCAAACCGTATGCTCGGTGGTGGTTTCAGACTTCCTGACAGGCCGATAGCATGAAGCAAATCTTTGGTCTTCTTCAGGAGACAGGGCAGTCACAATTCACTATTTCTGGTCACAAGCTGGTTCAGAATCAGTGCGATTAATTTCACTAGCAGATCCCTAAGAAAGAAAGGAAGATGAAGCAGGCAAGCCAGACACAGTCTCCCACCAGTTTCCAGCTGCTCGAATGTCTTGAGCAATTAGCTCTCTCAACTCCAAACTCAGACTGACTCTCTGCTGCAGGCAGCACCAGGACTTCCTTCTGATGCAAAAAGGGTTTGGTCGGTTGATTCAACTGTCTGTCAAAGCAAGGGCTCCCCCTCCAGGTCCATTTAGGGGCCAAAATGAAAAAAATACAATTCCTACAAAAATTCACTCCCACAAGACCCCTGGGGACAGACTCCATTTTAAGGTCCACAAAAGGTACTGATTGGTGCAATACAGAAATGTCCATGCTGCAAAGAAAGACAGGTTAAACAAACTATAATGCCATTATTATTAGAGCAGCTAATCAGCAAACAATTTCTAGTTCAAACAGAGTTCCCTCTACACCATTAGCGGTGGCAGATCAGAGCAATATTATTGCAGCTCGGGCGGGCCTTGAGCCTGGAAACACTCGGCCCCTACCCAAATTAATTATACACTACAAAAATAATGTCTCATAAAGGGACAGGCACAGAGGCTAACAAGGCACTCGCATGTAAGCACTTTTACACCTGTAAAGACACAGAACCCCCACCTGGCAGTGGGCATTTAAGCACACCTAAGGAAGACTTTTGGGAACCCCCATTTATGGGGGGGGCTTACATCCTTCCCTGCCTGGAAAGAACTTGGCGTCTGCATCAATTCCATGCTCACAATGTTATCCGAAGACATTATACAAAATATATGCTGCATTACCATTACTATATGTATCCAAAATAGCTAATACATATGCTTATGTATATTATGGTAGCACAGTGGTGCTACCATAGTTAGGGCTGAGTAACCCTTTTAAGGTTAAAGGGTGAAATATTGCACCTTAATAACTTTGCCACCATTCAACAGATTTGCCTGAAATTAGGTATGCATGGTCAGGCATGGTCGATCTTGGGATCTGCCAACTTTTGTACCAGTTGGACATATGGCTGCAGAGTTATTAAGTGACATCTGTGTGCAGAATTATGCTTTTTTGTGCATTCTTTCCAAAAACTTCAGGGGAAGTGCGATCGGGGTTCCCAATGTGCCTTTTGAAGATTTTGTGAAAAAATATTAAGCGGTTAGAAAGTTATTCAAAAAACAAGTTTCCATTATAAGTCAATGGGAAAAGTTAACAAAAAGTTCAACACTTTCACAAATGCACTTTTTAGTATCTCAAATGGCCCTAGTAGTGTCGCAAATCCACAATTTTGTTTTTCAGTTACTGATCAGAAAAATTCTTGGCATTTTAAATTGGGACCCTCTAGGAACACAATTCTTTTTGTGTTCACCTAGTCAGACCCTAAGAATGCTAGCCATGTCTTTATTTTGGGGTTAAACACTCCAGAAATATGTTTTTCAAATTTCTGGAAAAAGTAGTGTAGCAAAGTAGCATCACACCTGCGTCACTTTCACAAAATTTTGTGAAAGCTTTCGCAAATTGCAACACTACTTTTCCAGACTATGGCCAAAATAACAGGAGTCATTTGCCACCCTGCTGCAAAAGAACGGTTTGGTCTTTTGAGCTGAAATTTGGAGGGAAGGCAGCCACCATCTCTCAGATGTGCCTTTTGTTAGTTTGGTGACAAAATATTGCACAGATGCCAAGTTACAGTACTCCGAAGTTGAAATTTTTTTTCTGTAGACCAACATGGTGACGTTTGGCGCACAGTTAGGGGCTCGTATCTCAGAAATGGCGCGAGATAAGGAATTTTCATCGTGACACTGCATAGCCCATAGGGCTATGCATTCAGCAAAAACATAGCCAGGAAACTCATGAATCATGTAAAATTTAAATTTTTTTTCTACGTCGCACGGTTCCTGAGATATAAGCAATTTAGTACTCCAACAGCTCATTTTCTGCTCTGAGGCCCATTATTATGCATATCTTCTTTGTACACACTGTGTTTTTCCATGCAACTGTTGGGCAAAAACAGGGTGTGCACTTCTATTACTGTTACAGTTAGCATTTCCACATGCGTTTCTGTACCGGTTTACGTTACCGTTCACATGTACGCCACCGTGTGCGTTATCGTTTGCATTCTCATTTGCATATGCGCTTGCCATTTCTGTTCCCTTTGGCATTATTTCTGCTGTTAACATTACCATTTGCTTTTCCAATTGTGGTACCATGACCGTGCGTGCCACGGTTTGCGTTTCCTTATGCGCGTTCATCTCCTTTTGCGTCACTGTTCACTTTGGCGTCCCTTTGGGTTTGCGTTTCTAGTAACGTTTGCTTTTCCATTTATGTTTTAGTCACCATGTACGCAACCATTAGCAGTTGCGTTTCTGTTTCACTTACCATTACTATGTCACAAAAAATCACGTGGTGATCCCACCACCACATTCCATTCACTATTTCTACTGAACATTCTCAAAAAGAAGGGGAAATTAGAGCCAAAAAAATCAATTTAATGCATCAGTTAGGGTTATTCCACAGCGACAAAAGTGAGTAAATTCGGTGTTAGGGTTGAAAGCCCCCCTTCCATCCCCCCAACCTGCCACCCCAACTGCCAACAGGGTGTGCATTGGGGTCATCGGTCCTAACTCTCACCCCATTCTCCCATACCTCAGCTTGTTTACACATGTGATGGGGTGAGAGTTAGGACCTGATGACCCAGTGCACACCCCTGTTGGCAGTTGGGGTGGTGGGTTGGGGGTGGAAGGGGGCTTTCCCTAACACTGAATTCCTCACTTTGTCACTGTGGAACAACCTAACGATGTCTAATATATATATATATATATATATATATATATATATATATATATATACACAATGGCAAAAGTTATGCAGTTTCATACATTCAATAATGACTTCACTATGATTCACACAATAATATTATGGTACTCATTCATATTATAGTTACTTGCATTCTAAACAGCATAGATGGGGTCCCATCCCTATTAGCTAACGTGGGGCTAGACAGGGCAGGGGCACCATGTCCTGAAGAATGGACAATCAACTTGGAAGTAGCAGAAAGGCTCAGTTTGGACAGTGAGCTCTTTGAAACATAGATACCCTTGTGGACAACATTTAAAGGAAGATCTACTGGTCTTCCAGGGGAGTCGTAGCTTAGACATATTACAGGTTTAATCATTCTCCCAGACTTCATTGTGGAAACAAGTACAGTCTCTGGAGTACCAGCATTTGCATCAATCTCTTCTTCAGTAGATAGAGAATACAGGATGGGTAACCATGCAGAAACTGTGTGTTCTGCCACAGAAGGTCTGATTCTTTGTGACCTCGAGAGCGAAGCTCGAGAGGTCCTTGGGAATCAGACCCCAAGGTGGCAAAACACATGGTTCTGCATGGGGGTACCCATCCTGTATTTTTTATAGTGTATGATGCCCCTCGAATTTTTTTTAAATCTTTTTAGGTTTCCAGAGTGTATTTACAGCGTGGATAAAGAAATTGGTGTCTCCTCTCACTAGGAGACAGAGTTGGGTGGTTGCTAGGGACTGGGCTTCCCTAACGTAACAGCAGACATGCCCATTGGTTGCCGGTCTGCTGTGGGCAGGATTTAGAGAGAAAAAAATGGTGGCCTGACCTCTCGCTTAGCGAAAAAAATTACTGTAAGGCAGAGAAAACTGTAAGTAAAATATAATATCTGGTTGATTCTGCATTAAAAAATGAAGAGTGCCCATTTCAGAAAACCGCCGCGTTAGTTTTCCTGGCTGTTGTGCATAATGTTGAATGCGGCAGTTTTCTGTTCAGTATTTCAACCTGCGGCTTGAGTTTTCAAATCAAAATGAATGGAATGCTGTTCTGCATGTGCTGTCAGTACAGCATTCCATTCATTTCGCTGACTGTGGCAGAACAGCATTTTTGAAAGGCTGGATTTCTGGTGAGAACACCGTACCACCATACACTATAAAGGGGTACCTCTGCACTGGGTGAAGTCTCCAGTAGCAGAACATTATCAGCTCCTTTCATGGCAGATTCTGCTTCCACAATACTTTGCTCATTATTCTCTACTGAAGATGGCCCAGGTTGCTCATCATGAAGGAACTCTTGGATCATTGAATTTTATGGCTCTGAAGGGGTGCTGTCAACACTGTCATATTGCTCTGTAGGTTCTGAATGGTTACCCATTTTTCCACAGCAGATTCCTCCTCCAGTAATACAAACCGTTTCACTAGGCACAAGGAATGTGCTATTTCAGACGTAATATGCTGCACCTCACTTTCAGGGGGCATTGGTTCCTGCCCTCCACAGGATCTCAGTGTCGCTCAACAAAGCCTGCAGGCTACTAATGGGTGCTGCCCACCTAACATGCACCTGTGACCTGTACACCCAGGATGGTTGGCTTCCTCTCCACAGTTGAATACATTACCAGACCTGCCTGTTAACCAAAAAGGTTCTCCTTGGGCTCATGCCACCAGGTGTTGAAAAGCTCCTTACTATCCATAACAGAACCCAGCATACACGTAGTACCCAGCTTCAAACATTCCAGGTTCCCAGGTGCCGGACGGCAACAATGGGCCAACGGACATTCACACACAGGTCTCCTCAGTGGTACAACATCCTCAACAAAGAAGCACTTTCTTCTGCAATGCTTGGACCCTTTAAAAGGAATCTCTGACTCTACCTCACCTCAACCACACAATGTGACTGCTTCTCCTAAAGGGACTACCTCTCCATCCACCTGGTCGTTTCTGACCTGCGACCTGTAACCTCTCACAGCTAACCACATTAGTAGCACCTGCTCTTCCTATTTCACCCCTGCCCTCTCCCCACCTTACACACCCCTTCCCTCCACTACTGAACTCCTGCCTTTCCTCCCATCTTTCACACCCCCTCCCTCCACTACTGCATTTTGCATACATCTGCCCCATCATCTCTATCTCTACTTACACTACTTCTAACCACCCCTCACTCCAACAGAGGCCCTTCAGGCTGCCTACTTCTTCCATACCCCCTCCTGCCCTGCCCACCCCAAATGTCCTTCTTGTATAATTCTTACTCTGAGACTTCATCTAAGATGGCCTCTGAACTATCCCTACACTTATGACAGTAATATTAAAATGTGTTAAGACTGTAAACCATTGTTTACCTTTGTATGTATGTTACCCTCCATCCTCTGACATGGAACCTTTGTAAATGAGCAGTTCTTGCTCAAAGATATTTGTAATCCTAGAGTTTAATAAAATAAATAAAAAAATAAAAAAATAATGAAGCTGGGGTCTTAGGCAGCTCTGAAGGCCCAGCTTCATCCCCACAATTCTGCAGAGGATTGCCTCAAAACAACTGGCTCAGTTTATAAGAAAGATAGTAGGCATGGTCACATTCACTTTCATCAGAAATGGACAGACAGTCATCATCATTCAGGGCCTGCTGGTGGAAAGGCCTTAGGTCTGGAACAACAGGGGCAGGTTAGCTCTGTCTCTTTTTGGCAGCAGCACATGTTACTGGCCCGGGGGAAGTGTCATGTGTTGGTTCAGCATCAATGATCACTTGACCAATGGGCTGTAGGAGATTGCAGTGCATGGTCTTGACAGCTTTAGCATTATTCTCAGGGTGCACTTTATGCAGGTTATCCAGTTTACCAGCTACTATGTGGGGAAGATGGTGTGACCTGTCTGCAATTGTGTGCTTCCCATGCAGTCCCAAATAGCACAGTAGTACCCTATCTCAGGGTAACAATTCTTGGGCTTTTACTCATTGATCATATCTTTCTTTGTTAGCAAGATTTCATTTGGCAACCATAGTTTGTGCCAGATGATATGCATGGTCCAATTGATCTTTCATTTTCTGCATGTATTGCAAATAATTCCTGGCTCAGACTCCATTTGAAGAGACCCCAAAACAAACATTAGTGGGCAGCTGGGCCTCCCTCTCGAACATGAGATGATAGGGAGAGAATCCAGTAGCATCACTTTTGGTGCAACTGTAAGCATGTACCAAGGTGCTAATCTGCTGACTCCACTTAGGCTTGTATTTAGGATAGAAAGTGCCCAGCATGTCCAGAAGGGTTTGGTTAAAGCATTCTGGTTAAGGGTCTCCCTACAGGTGATGGGGAGAGGTTTTAGACTTTCACCCCCCCTCCCCCCACAGGGAGAGCATTTCTTTGATTAGTCTACTTTCAAAGTCTCTGCCTTGGTCAGAATGGATATGTTGGGGGCACCATAATGGACAAAAAACTTTTCCTCTAACACCTTGGCCACTGTAGAGGCCTTTTGATCCTTGGCTGGAAAAACTTGTGCATATCAAGTAAAATGATCAGTTACCACCAGCACATTGCCAATGTTCTTTTGGTCAGGCTCCAAGCACAAGAATTCTATGGAAACTAGCTCCATGGGGAGCTGGTAGTGATATTGACAAGTGGGACAGCCTTCTAGGGCAGGGCTTTTCTCTGTAGGCACTGACTACAGGTCTTTATGTGATGCTTGACATCTGCCCCCATCTTTGGCCAGTAGAATTGGGATCATACTAGGTTTTGAGTTTGGTCAATACCGAGGTGTCCCATGTGGTTGTGGAGGGACCTCAATATTAGCTGTTTAAAGGCTGTGAGTAGGACCAACTGTTGCTTTTATACTTGACCTCAATGATCCACTGTCTCTCTGTATAACAATTTACCATGCAGCTTTAACCTGGGGCCTTCCCTGAATAGTAAATCAGTTCACAAATCAGTGAAACGCAATTTGGTCACATTTTCCCCACACGCAGGACGTCGAGTGTGAGTTGAATCATGGGGTCCTGGGATTGAGCCCACTGAATACTGTCATTATCAAACTAAGGCAGTGCACTAATATCTACTTCAGAAAAATGGCAATAGGCAGCTGGTATGCAGGTATTGGGGGGGCCCCAAGCAATCCACTGGGCAGTCTACTGTGTCTGCAGACAGTTGCTCAACTTTATCAAACTTTTGGCATAACACTTTCATGGAGGTTTCAGACAACCTCACCCAATTGTCCTTAGAATTTGGCCTCTGTGACAGGGCATCAGCATCAATGTGATTCAGTCCAGGCCTGTATTCAACAGCATAATCGTAAATTGACAAGGCAGAATGTCACCAGTGCCCAGTGGTGTCCAGCTTAGCTGAGGTCTGCACATACATCAGAGGGTTGTTATCAGTCTTCACTAATATCTTTGCCCCATAAAGGTACTCATGAAACTGGTCGACTATAGCCTACTTAAGAGCAAGGAATTCCAACTTGTGTACCAGATAGTTCTGCTTGGATGGGGTCACACTGTGACTGGTGAAAGCCACAGGTCTCAGGCCATCCTCGTATTCTTGGTAGAGCACAGCCCTGAGCCCCTTCAAGCTGGCATCAGTATGCAGAATGTTTGGCTTTGTGGAATCAGCATAGGCAAGGACAGGGGTGTGGGTGAGCTGTAAGATGACTTCGAAGAAAGCCGCCTCACACTCAGGAGTCCGCCAAGGCCCAAAGGGATCACTTGTCCAGAAGTACACCTTTTCTTCTTCCTTGATGTCCCCCTTTTTGTATTTGTGGTTGGTAAGGGGATAGCCTTGGGCAATAGAAGCATAGAAACATAGAATTTGACGGCAGATAAGGACTGCTTGGCCCACCTAGTCTGCCCATTTTCCTACCTAACAGATAAGCTGCAGATACTAGTTAACCAACAGCTTACTTCCTCCTACCCCCCACTAGGACTGCCTTATGTCTGTCCCATGCATTCTTGAATTCCCCCACTGTTCTTGACTCCATGACCTCCTCAGGGAGGCTGTTCCATGCATCCACAACCCTCTCTGTGAAAAAATACTTCCTCACATTACCTCTGAGCCGTCCCCTCTATCTTCAAATTGTGCCCCCTTGTTCTTGCACATCTCTTTTTCTGAAAGATGCTACCCTCTTGGACTTTGTTGATTACCTTGAGGTACTTGAAAGTTTCTATCATGTCCCCTCTCTCCCTTCTTTCCTCAAGGGTATACATATTCAGCTCCTTTAGTCTTTCTTTGTATGTCTTCTGGTGCAGACCCTGCACCATTTGGGTTGCCCTCCTCTGGACAACCTCCACTCTGTCTATGTCTTTGCGGACATGGGGTCTCCAGAACTGCACACAGTACTCCAGATGGGGTCTCACCAACTGTCTGTACAGAGGGATAACAACTTCCTGTTTTCTAATATTGATGCCTCTTCCTATGCGTCCCAGTATCCCCCCCCAGCCTTCCTTACTGCCTTCTCACATTGCTTGCCCACCTTTAGGTCATCTGACATAATTACCCCCAGGTCCCTTTCCATTTTCACTGCTGTCAGCATCTCACCCCCCATTGTGTACTCTTCCCCTGGGTTTTTGTTTCCCATGTGCATTACCTTGCACTTCTTTGCATTGAATCTGAGCTGCCATACATTTAACCATTCCTCCAACCTTGCCAAGTCCCTTCTCATCCTTTCCACTCCATCTTGTGTATCAATCCTGTTGCAGATCTTTATGTCGTCTGCAAAGAGACATACTTTTCCTTCCAGTTCCTCTGCAATGTCACTTATAAAGATATTAAAAACGACCGGTCCCAGTACTGAACCCTGCGGTACCCCGCTAGTAACCCTCCTTTCTTCACTGTGTACTCCATTTACTACTACCCTTTGCGTCCTGTTGTCTAGCCAATTTTTTATCCAGGCTACCACCTTGGGACCTACTCCAAGGCTGGCTAACTTGTGTATTAATCTTTTGTGTGGGACTGTATCAAATGCCTTGCTAAAATCTAGGTAGGCCATGTCCACAGCCCCTCCCTGGTCTACTACTTTGGTCACCCAGTCAAAGAAATCCATTAGATTCATCTGACATGACCTTCCCATCATGAATCCATGCTGCCTTGGGTCCTGTGCCCCACTGGCTTCTAGGTACTCAACAGTTCTTTCCTTCAGAAGTGATTCCATCATTTTCCCTACCACTGAGGTCAAACTAACTGGTCTGTAGTTTCCTGCCTCTGTCCTGCTCCCACTTAACATAGAAACATAGAAGTTGACAGCAGATAAGGACCGCAAGACTCATCCAGTCTGCCCATTTCTTTTTCTACCTTATAAATGTGCCATCAGCCTTTGCTCTGTCAGTGGTCTATCTATTCATAGTCATTTGTATTGATCCCTTATGCCTATCCCATGCCTGTTTGAAGCCCTGCACTGTATTCATAGCCACCACTTCTTGTGGTGAGCCATTCCATGCATCCACCACCCTTTCTGTGAAAAAGAATTTCCTCACATTCCCCCTTAATCGACCCCCTCTAATCTCATGCTGTGTTCTCTTGTCCTGCTATTTTTCTTATATTTAAACATGTTAGACTCTTTCACCTTGTTAATGCCCTGAAGGTGTTTGAATGCCTCGATCATATCACCTCTCTCCCTCCTTTGCTCAAGGGTATACATATTGAGCTCTGTTAATCTGTCCTCATATGTCTTCTGATGCAGTCCCTGCACCATTTTGGTTGCCCTTCTCTGGACTGCCTCAATTTGGTTAATGTCCTTGTGAAGGTGTGGCCTCCAATACTGCACACAGTACTCCAGATGGGGCCTAACCAGTGTCTTGTAAAGAGGGATTATTACCTCCCTCTTACAACTTGTGATACCCTACTAATACACCCTAACACCCCCTAGCCTTACCTACTGCTTTAGAGGTCTGCTTGGATGATTTCAGGTCATCAGTGATGATGATAAAGTCTCTTCTCTTCCTTTGTGACTGCTAGCAACTCCCTCCCAGCCTATAGGTGGCTTCAGGGTTTCTCTTCCCTATGTGCATGATTTTGCACTTCTTGCATTAAATCCCAGTTGCCACTCTTCTGACCATTTTGCTAGTTTATCAGATCTCTTCTCATTCTGTCCACCCCATCTGGATCGTCTACTCTGTTGCAGATCTTGGTGTCATCTGCAAACAGACAAGCCTTACCCTCTAGTCCATCTGCGAGGTCACTAATGAAGATGTTGAAGAGGACTGGCCCCAGGACTGATCCCTGAGGTACCCCACTTGTGACTTGTATCTCTTCTGACTGTATACCATTTACCAACACTCTCTGTTTTCTGCCTGTCAACCAGTTTGCCACCCAGTTGACCAACTTCTGACCCACCCCAAGCCTACCCAGCTTATTTATCAATCTTCTATGTGGAACAGTGTCAAAGCTTTGCTGAAGTCAAGGTAGGTGACATCAACTGCTCCCCTTGGTCCACCACTCTGGTTACCCAGTCAAAGAAATCTATGAGATTAGTTTGACAGGACCTTCCTTTTGTAAACCCATGCTGTCTTGGATCCTGTGCCCCTATGGATTCCAGGTGTTGCACTATCCTTTCCTTAAGGAGTGCCTCCATAATCTTGCCCACTACTGAGGTAAGACTGACTGGTCCGTAGTTCCCCGCCTCCTTCCTGCTACCACTGTTGTGTAGCGGGATCACATGAGCCCTTCTCCAGTCTTCTGGGACCTCTCCTGTGCTCAGAGACTCATTAAACAGTTCTGCAAATGGCTCTGCTAGTTCCACCTTTAGCTCCTTAAGAACCCTGGGATGTATGCCATCAGGTCCCATTACCTTATCCACCCTGAGCTTAGCAAGCTCTTGTAGGACCCTTTCTTTTTTGAAGGGAGTTGTGCTCACCTCCTTCCCCCTGTGTCCATGATGCTGAGCTGTGGACCCTGCCCTACCTTCTCTTCAGTAAATACTGAGCAAAAGTATCTATTTAGGATAGATGCCTTTACAGGGTCCTCCTCATCACATGCTCCCTTTTCTCCATTAAGCTTAGCAATGCCCCCTCTGGACTTTCTCCTTTCACTAATGTATCTATAGAAAGTCTTGTCACCTTCTTTTACTGTTCGTGCTAGTGTTTCCTCAGTTTGGGACTTTGCCTGCCTTACTGCCTTCCCTGCTTCCCTAAGGGCAGTTTGGTATGCCTCCCTATCTTCATCCCGCTGTGTTCCCTTATATTTCCTGAAGGCCAGCCTTTTGGCTCTGACCTTTTCTGCTGCTGTATTTGAGAACCAAAGTGATTTCCTTCTTCTTTTGCACTTCCTTTTCTGTCTAACACAATGGGATGTTGCTTCAAGTATTGCATCCTTAATGCTTGCCCACTTTGCCTGTACCCCTCACCTGTGTTTCTTTTTGCCAGGGCTAGCTTAACTCTGTTGGCCATCTTATCAAAGTCAGCTCCTCTGAAGTCCCATATTTTTGCCTTGGAATGGGATGATTTGATAGTAGCAAAATTGAACCATACCATGTGATGGTCTCTGGCCCCAGGTGACCTTCTACATGGAGATCTGTGATCCCTTCCTTGTTAGTCAGTACTAGATCTAGGATAGCCCTGTCTCTTGTGGGTTGCTGTACCAGTTGTTTGAGGCCTTCCCCCTGCAGGGAATCCACTATGTGTCTAGTTCTGGCAGAAGTTCCTGCTGGTATTGACCAATCTGTATCCGGCATGTTGAAGTCTCCCATTATCAGAACCTCCCCTTTAGCTATCATGTTTTGTATATCTTCTAACAGTAATGTGTCTATGTCCTCCACCTGGTCTGGGGGCCTGTAGACAACCCCAGTTCTTATGGCTGTCCCATTTCCTGTTTCCAGGGTGACCTACAGTTCTTCTGGCTCCTTATGTGTATTCTGAATTTCTGTAGCTTTGATATTTTCATTGACTTACAGGGCCACTCCTCCCCCCCTTTTTGCATCTTGGTCTCTTCTGAACAATACATAGCCAGGTACTGAAGTCTCCCAACTGTGGTTACTGGTAAACCACGTCTCACTAATTGCTACTATGTCCAGTTTAGCCTCTGACATTATTGCCTACAGGTCTGGGATCTTATTTCCCAGGCTGTGAGCATTGTGTACATGATTTTCCATTGGCCAGATTTTGGTGTGTTAGTTGTTGGGTGAGGTTTGGCATTACCCCTGTGCATCGTATGGGGAGACAAACCTTTTTTCTTACCTGGTGATGCAAATGAACTGCAAACATACTGAATCCCTGTTTGATCACTAGCTAAGGGGGGAGGGGTGTTCTTCTCATTCGACGTATGGGGTGCTGCACCCCTCTCCCCATTTGCTAGTTTAAATATTCTGCAAAGACGTCAAACTTCTGCCCCAATGCACTGACACCCTCCTTAGTCAGATGCAGTCCATCAAATTTAAAGAACTTTCGCTCCCAGAACTGTTGCCAGTTCCCTACAAATCTGTGTCCTTTTTCCTGGCACCAGCCCTTGAGCCACATGTTTAGCTCCCCTATCTCCCTTCTCTGACCTTCCGTCCATCTGTTCCCTCCCAGACTGGCAGGATCTCAGAGAAGGAGATGCCAGATGAAATAGATGATAGTTTGTCACCCAGCCTGGTCAGGTGTTCCTTGGTCTCCACAACTGACCGGGTGGCGAGATCATTAGTCCCTATGTGTACTAGGACATCAATGTTTTCTCCTGCTTTGTGAACAGTTTTAGCAATGCGGTCAGTGTCTCTCCATGCTGATGTACCTGGGAGACATCTGACCATTTATCCCTGGCTGGAGATGGGTATCAACTCCCCGAATCATGGAGTCTCCTATGATCAGAAGTTTTTTGGATTTCCTTTTTGCTTTTTTTGTTTTGGTTCCTGATTTTGGTGAGTTTTGTTGTGCTAGCTCCTGTGCTGCAGTGTCCTGCTCTGCATTGTCTTCTGCCTCTTTGTTTGATTTCAGAGATAGAGGCAGATACCTGTTTGTAGTGTTTATATGGTTTTGGAGGTAATATGTTGGAGAGCGAGAGTGATGGGGCACCGGTTGCCCCTCCTAACCACCTGCCAACCTCCTGGACCAACTACCCTCTGTGGCGAGGTTTTCTGTTGGGTGCTGGGGAAATGGTGGGTGGTTCTTTTAATGTATTTCCTCTTGAATATGAAATTTGAGGTGTGCAATCTCTGCCCATGCTGCCCGGAGCTGAGCCCTAAGATCTCCAAAGGCCCAGCATGTAGGACAGTGTCCTAAATCCTGTAAGACTGTCCTTCTGAAAATTGTTCCACAGTACCTGCAGTTAATGATATCCATTCCAGATAAGTTGCTGGGTTTATAACCTAGTCAGAGTAATTAGAAGGAAAAAAAGGAAACAAAATGCAAGTAATGGTTTGATTGTGTTTTGTTTAACTTGTTATAACAAGTTAAATTACTAGTGCCCCTGTAAATGAGCTCACCTTGTGGAGACCCCACTGATCCACCCCTTCCTGCTCTGCCACAGGAAATGTCACAACTGTGGTACGCTATAAAAGGAGTGTAGTGTGGGGTGGTTGGGGATGGGGGTGGGTGGCTGGGCCCTTCCCCTGCTGAAAAAGAAGAACCACGGATGAAAGAACAAGGAGGTAAGAGCAGAAACAATCAGTCAACGACAAATGCAGTAATCCTGAAATCTTATGTTAGATATTTATGTTATGTTATATATATATGTTATGTTATGTTATACTTATGTTATGTTAGATAAAACTGTAAAACCTGTAAAGCACCACCTGTAATAATTTCAGAGAAGATATATGCTGTAAGAAACACTTTGCTACAGAGAAAAATAAAGCAATGAAATGTTAGCAACAAACAGTAGCAATCCCTGTGAGTAAAAAATAAAAACAACACCACACAGTAAATCTGTTTAGCCAAAATAAGTCTTAATCCTTTTCCCTTGCTCTGGTAAGTTTCTCTACTTTGCCTTTCAAGCAGTCTTAGAAGGAAAGAGCTCAGGTGAAGCTAGGTGCCTTGGCCAGCAAACCAAGTCTTCTACTTTTGTGAAGAGGAATCACATCTGCCGTCCTCCAGTCCTCACGTACCACCCCATCCTCCCATGATTTGTTAAAGAGAGTAGTCAGCGGTGTCACTAGTTCTACTCTTAGTTCTTTTAGAATTCTTGGGTGAATCCCATCAGGCCCCATTGCTTTGTTCACCTTCAATTTTATTAGTTTTTTTCAGAACCCTTTCTTCTGTAAATGGACTGGTATCGACCCCCATCTTCAGAGTGTTTCTCTTATTTGGTTTAGGTACCTCCCCCTCCTCTTCCTTTGTGAATACTGAGCAGAAATGTTCATTCAGTATCCCTGCTTTTTCACTGTCACCCTCTACCCACATTCCCTCCACTTTATTTAGCCTCAGTGTCCCTCCTTTGGTCTTTCTTCGCTCCCTAATGTACCTGTAAAAGGTCTTATCCCCCTTCTTAAGAGAATTGGCTATCCTTTCCTTGGTTTGGGCCTTTGCTATTCTGACTGCCTTCCCAGCCTCTTTCTGCTTTAACTGATAAAGTTCTCTGTCCTGCTCCTTCTGTGTTTCCTTATATTTCCTGAATGCTATCCTTTTCTCCTTAACCTTCCCTGCCACCTCTTTTGAGAACCATAGCATTTTTTTTCCCTTCATTGTGTTTTATTGATTTGCTTTACACAAAGGCTTGTTGCCTCTGTGATGGCTATTTTGATTACTCCCTACTGTTCCTCCACCTCTCCTTCTTGCCTGTTTGCTAGTGCTTTTCTGAGGCACTCTCTCATTTTCCCAAAGTCAGCCCTCCTAAAGTCCAATACTCTTGCTTTTGTATGGCTTGATTGTATGGCTGTGTTTATCATGAACCACACTGTTTGGTGGTCACTTGTTCTCAGATGGGCATTACGGTTGAGATTAAGGAGCAGCCTTATCACCCTTGAATAGTCTTTGATGAATTGGTGGTTGTAGCCGCAGAACCCCAGGAAATGCTGTAGCTCTTTTCGCTTGGTGGGCTGGAGCCAGGTGGCCAAGGACTCTACTTTGCTAGGATCTGTCTGTATCCCCTCAGCAGACACTATATGCCCCATATATTTCACAGATGCTTGAAAGAACTGGCACTTGTCTATGGATAACTTGAGGCCAAATTCCTCCAATCGGTCAAGGACTTTGAAGAGTCTGGTCTCATGCTCCTCCAGCATGTGCCCAAATATGATGACATCATCCAAGTATACCAGGCACTCCAGCAGGTTCATATCCCCTGTCACATGCTCTGTCAATCTCTGAAAAGTGGCGGGGGTGCCCGAGATCCCCTGTGGCATCCTCAGAAATTCATAGAACCCCAGTGGACAAATGAAGGCTGTTTTCTCACAGTCCTCTGGGGCCATTAGAATTTGATAGTATCCACTGCGAAGATCAAGTACTGAGGACCACTGACTCCTGTTCAGGCAGTCCTGGGCATCCTGTATGAGTGGCATGGTGTATTGATCAGGGTCAGTCTGTCGGCTGAGGGTCCAATAATCCACACACGTCCTCACGGATCCATTCTTTTTATGCATATCTACAATGGGGGATGCATAAGGGCTCCTTGATTCTTGAATAATGCCAGCAGCGAGTATTTCCTGTTGGTCCCTCCTAACATCATCTGTGTCAGCTGGAGTAAGGTGTTGGGACATCTCTCAGAATGGTCGGCCATCATGCAGGTATATGTTATGCTTGGCAACATGGACACATCCCACATCCCACTCTTTTAGTGAGAACACTTGGTCTCCCTGGGCAAGTTTCCTGCTAATTCTGGTTTTCCACTCAGCTGACAAGGGGGAATCACCGAGATCAAATAGGTCTGGGGTCACTATCTCATTTCTGCCATAGTGTTAGCTACTGGGTAATATGGCACTGTCTGTGCAGTGTACTGTATCCAGCATACATCCCCTGTTCACACGGACTTCCTGATCCAATATGTTTCAAATATGGACCATCACTCGGCATGCATAGGCATGGGCAGGTAGGATACTGGGCTTGACCATTAGCCCTTCCAGCAGCTTTCTTTCACCTGGTGTGTCCAGCATTAATATTTTGTTTTTCTCATCTCTCATAAGACGGACTTCTCCATGAACAGTATATTGAGTATTGGGTGGCAATACCAAGGAATCAAGGTCCTTCTTCCAGACAATTCCAACAGTCTCATCCTGGTCTTCTGCCACAGACTGCCTCTGCTCATAAGCTTTCTTGATCAGAGCTGGAATTCTCATTGCCCAGCCAGTCTGTTGGTCTCGTTTTGATTGGTGCAACTGTGCTAACCTCCCAAACATGTGGGCGTTGATTCCACTGAGTAGGGGGACCCCATCATACATCCCTGTAGGGGGGCACACCAGGTCTAGCATCTCTACTTCTTCATCTACACCAGTCACAGCCATAGGAAAGACATCCAAAGCCAGACATACCCTAGGTAGGGATAAAACCTGTCACTCAGGCCCCATACATATAGGCCTTGTAGAGATTGTAATGGCACATTACATAAGTGTTTGTCATACCAGTCCTGGAATACAATGGTCACTTGTGACCCACTGTCAAGCACAGCCCAAGCATGGCTACCATTCACAGTCACAGTAGTCTCATCGAAGGGCCCATCAATTTGGACCAGTCTGGAGGGATGGTAGCAGGGACCTGGACAGATGATTTAGCTACAAAGAAGTCCGAGTTAGTATTTCTTGAGCCCTCACTGTGGTAATTTCGGGCACCCCTCAGCCATTGATTTGCTTTTCGGAGCTCTCCTTGGAGTCTGTTTACTACTTTTTCTAAGTCTTTCTGAGACCAGCATTCTCTTTTCATATGGCCATCCTTTCCACAGTTGTGACAAATAATAGACTCCTGGGTCATCCTTGGAGAGAACATTGCATGACGGACTGAAGCAGTAGCAAGGGATCGGAGTCTCATAATTGCTTGCAGTGGCAATGGTGGTGCAATGTTTCTTAACTGTTCCTTTAGGGTGGCAGTCAATTCTCTGATTTCCACACTGGAGATGCCCTTTGCAGGGGGTGCCTGGGTGGGCACTCCCACCCCCATGGCCGATGCACTCTGAGAAGGGCCTGAATCTTGTTCAAGGGGGGGAACCCTTGCAGAGACACCTGCCTTCAACTCTCAGACTTCCTTTAGTAGCTCATCTTTCTACAACTCGGCTCAGGGTGGAATATCCTTTGCAGTCTCAGAGTGCTCATTAGGTGCTGACTTTCACCCCAAACCTCACTCGGCTGATCACTCTCAGTCACTTATGCAGTAGCAACAGATATTGGTACAATTCCCCCATGGGGTCACCTTTTCTCAACCCCCTGAATTTCTTTCATTAGCTCGTCATAGGAGGGGGGGCAATTCCAGTAGGGTGATGAGGCACAACTGAAGCAGTAACACTTCTGAAAATTGAGCAGACTTAAGGATTCAGCCCAACCTAGTTCGATCTAATTCATCTGATGCCAAACTACCCTTTCTGAGGCACTCTTGTAGCATCTTTTCAAGTCAAGGTACATACATAGATAATGGCTCCCCTGGGTACTGCTGAGCATTTCTTACTCTCCACAATAGGTCCTCTTCTGAATCCTGGATCCCATACACATTCTCCAGTGCATCAAGATAGTCCTGTGCAGTTGCTTTGGGGTTATTGGCCCACTTGGCATGGATGGTAGCCAGGGAAGTACCTCGGAGGCTCTCACTCAACCTCTTTCACTTTTTTGCTTCTGAGCATTGCCATTCAGGTACTAGAGGGGCAACATTGTCTATCCACATCTCCCAGTCATCCTCCCCCTGGTGGGTGGAGAGGGTGCCTGAGAAGATTCTCTGCCTTCAGTAGGAGTCATGACTAATGACAGGCACAGATACAGGGGCCAGTATTGGCACAGGCACAGAAGATGGGGCAGGAACAGGTGCTGGAGTGGGCAGGGGTGTTGGGGAAGGAACAACTCCAGGTGGAAGGAATAATTTCTTAAAGTCCTTTATGGTTTTCCCTTCCTCCAGTAACAACTTAGCAAACTTCTCCTCAAAAGTCTCAGATAATGGTGGGGATTCATCCTCCCCAGGGTCTTTACTGTCTTTTGCTATCACTCTTCAGGCAGCTAGAACCCCTCCTGAGGTAATAGTCTGTGGCACTTTAGAGCTGTCCACGAGGTCACTACACTCAACCAAGGCCATGAATATTTGGCCGGTTAAATCAGCCTGTTGACCCACCACCACAGTGTTTTTTAAACATTCAACTGCAGAGAGTTTTCCTTCTACAGTGTCCTTACTGATACCCAGGGGGATATCCAGTATAAGCAAGGCATTTTGGAGGTCAATTTCCTGCCCTGTACACCACCCCACCAACTGGTGCACAGCCACATCTATTGGGGTAGCCATTAAACCTTGACATCAGTTCTTGATTTTGGCCACTAGGGGGTGCTAATCCCAGAAGTATGCCTCCAAGTTGTAACCCCTGGGAGGCGCTATCCCAAAGGCTACTACCCCTGCCTGCGTGACTAGTTGCAGGTTAAGGGGTCTGGGTACTGAAAACGGGTGCTTCCACCCAGAGGACAGGGTGGGTGGTAGTATAGCTGACCTGGGTACAGTCCTCCTGGAGACTGTGACCCCCCCTTTCCCCTCTAGTTGCCTAAATGATGAACAGAATACACAGGTACAATAGTCCCCAAACCACAAATATATCCCGACTTTGATTGCACTTACCACCAGGACTGGTTCCACCTGTCTGACCCTTAAGAACCCCTGTAAAATAAGATTAAAAACAACCAGCAACAACAATACAGTGCTATTAGTACAAAGATGCACCACAAACAGTTTACGTGCAAAAAGAGTCATATCTGATTTGTTCAGGGGGATTGAACAAGGGAGGGGATTAATCAGGTTGATTGGTCTAGCAACTGATTCAATCAGGCTACAAGGCATGCACTTTAGAGTCCCTAAACACAGTCACACACACACTCTGGGTACCCAGTTATTGATGCAGGCTAGCCTGAAGCGTTGCCCGTTGTAGGCCTAGCATTGCAGCTGGTCGGGGCCCTAATGATGGGAAGAAAGAGTCATGCACAGTAACCCACAATTTGTAATCCAGAGCCAGATGGCTCAGTTTGTGATAATCAAACAAAATAATCAAATCAGATGACACACTTTGATTTAGCTGGTGTTGCAGGGCGCTACCCTGGGGTTTACTCATGCTACCCAGTATAGGATGCAGGATGGATGAAATGGAGACTGCAGTATGACTTGCTGGTTTGCCAGGAGAAGCAAGACACCACAATTCACCATGGTGTTGTTCCTGTTCATGACGCTGAGCAGTGGGCTGATCCCCAGACAGGTCTTTTGTTGATGGTCTTCTCTGTGGCATGAGTAGCTGGCTGGACCAAGGTGGCAGAGCCCAGGCCAGGAGAAAAATTCAGATGGCAGTCCAGTAGTGCTGGATTTAGCTTCCAGCAAGCATGACACAATTGGAAAGTGGGGAACCAAATCACAACCCACTAAGAACATTCAGCACACTTACAGTAAATAAAAAGCAGTGCCACAGTTCGGATGACAGTTTGGTCACAATCACAGTGTCTCTGTGCAAACCGTATGCTCTGTGGTTGTTTCAGACTTCCTGACAGGCCGATCGCGTGAAGCAAATCTTTGGTCTTCTTCAGGTAACAGGGCAGTCATAATTCACTATTTCTGGTCACAAGCTGGTTCAGATTCAGTCCGATTAGTTTCACTAGCAGATCCCTAAGAAAGGAAGGAAGATGAAGCAGGCAGGCCAGACACAGCCTTCCCACCAGTTTCCAGCTGCTCGAATGTCTTGAGCAATTCACTCTCTCAACTCCAAACTCAGACTGACTCTCTGCTGCAGGCAGCACCAGGACTTCTTTCTGATGCAAAAAGGGTTTGTTTGGTTGATTCATCTGTCTGTCAAAGCAAGGGCAACCCCTCCAGGTCCATTTAGGCACCAAAATGAAAATACTACAATTCCTACAAAATTCACTCCCACAAGACCACCGGGGAGAGACTCCATTTTAAGGTCCACAAAAGGTACTGACTGGTGCAATACAGAAATGACCATGCTACAAAGAAAGGCAAGTTAGACAAACTATAATACCATTATTATTAGAGCAGCTAATAAGCAATTACCAGTTCTACCACAGCTCCCTCAGCACCATTAGTGATGGCAGAACAGAGCAATATTATTGCAGTTAGGGCAGAACTCAAGCCTGGAAACACTCGGCCCCTACCCAGATTAATTATACACTATAAAAATAATGTCTCTTAAAGGGACAGGCATGGAGGATAACAGGGCACTTGCATGCAAGCACTTTTACACCAGTAAAGACACAGAACGCTCGCCTGGCAGTGGGCTTTTAAGCACACCCAAGGAAGACTTTTGAGAACCCCCATTTATAGGGGGTTACACTTAGTTATTTAATGGGGTCTGAGAATGCCACACTCTGACTGCCTGATGGGCACCTTTCTGCCATGGTAAATTCTAGCATAATCACTGCAAAAGGTGCCAGTTAGCTGCTTCACCAATGAAAAGTTTAAAAAATCATTATGGCCCCGAAACTGAAAACATAAGAACCACTATATTGGATCCTTGGTAAACTGTGATGCAAAACTCCAACTGTAATTGTCATTAAAAAAATTAAAATATGTTCATGAAGAGCTCCCAAACCCACATTCAACAACACAAAAACTTTTCATTATGATTCCTTCTCCACTTCTACCTACCTCACCTCTTAAACCATTTTTTCCAAATCAAGTTGTCTCTATCCCAGGGATCAGCTGCCTCCCACCATCAGAGTATGTTCATTCCTTTAGTCATCCATAAATGTCCTGATACCCTCCACTAAAAATGCTGGTTTCCCAATCACATGAAAAATAAAAAAATAAAGTAGTTCCCCTGAGTTGCACCATTACTTGGTCCTGACTGCAAACTGAAACTGGAAACACATGCTCAGGTACGGCAGCTCAGTATAGCTCGCACCACAAAGACTGTCGGATACCAAGAAGTGAACAGCAAGTTAAAATCCACCAGGCTGTCACCTTTTAAAAATAAAAAAAGAAAGAAACATACCACCAATTTTGTCTCTCGTTCTCTGAATCTCTTGGGCATGGGGGGGATGACCACCTCAGCCATAATCTGCCTAACAACAAGACACTATAACACAGAGGAAGGATATTACAAAAAGCAATAAAAAAGTTGAAAACAGTAAACTAAATAATTTAGATAACTGTTTTTTTTACAGGACATTGTATAATCACAATAATCTTCTCCAGGACATGGATTATGGCGAGATTTACCCACTTCTGGTGTGGTTTAGTCAGTCCACCTGTGGCCTCATAACTGAACCACACCAGACATGGGTAAATCCTGCCATAGCCCACACCCTGTTGTGGATTACTGCTTAATTTCATTCCAGACCCAGTTGTTTAAATTTGGAGATACTGATGTGTTCAATCATCATAAGGACCAGATTACTCTAAAATACTGTTTGTTGGACTTTCTCATTCTATTTCTCACTTTTAAAATAATTCAAAATGTACTGGCTCTTATAGTCTTCACAAAAGTATTTAATAGGGGTGTACAATATCACCCTCAAAACTGTGAACTACAGTAGATGAATGAAGCACTAATTCAAAATCTTGTCTTAAAAATGTTGTATGCATTGAAATAAAATGTTGGTAGTATGTCTACAATGAGTTTTTATTAGCTCTATTGTTTTTGCCATGAAGATATGGAAAAACTTCATTAATGAATTTATTGACATTTCTCAAGAAACATATTTTGGAGTTTGCATTTCATTTTCAGTTATGATCTGGGAATTTTTCTCTCTAAGGTTTTTCATTCTCTTGAAACCATTTTTTTTTATTTCTAGTATATTTGTAGTACAGCCCATTGTTTGTGCTTGACTGTTTCTTCAACTGTGACATTATATTTCCAGTTTTAATGCTTGCCCCATTTTTCTCTAGTCTTACATTATAATTTGCACTTTCAAGCATCTAAAAGAGAGTTTTACTCAACTCCAATCCATGCTGAATAATCACTGAAGTACAACCACCTCTTGAGTGGTAATATCCTTTGTGTGCCAGCATACTACAAGACAGCTTTCAACACTTCATGCCCAGATGCAAATTAAGTAAGCAATAATCCACGATAAGGTGTGCTGTTATTGGGGATTATACAATGGCAATACAGAATGCTGCTCTCTGATTGGTCAGACTGTAACTAGAACTGGGATGTTACCCCAGCATAACATCCTAGGTCTAGTCAGAGCATACTAAGGACCACATGAAAAAATTTAAACAAATCATTCTGCATCTGTTCCTATGGTCATTTTCACCAGTCCCCACTCTGCTAGGAATCAGCGCTTCCACCCCACTCAGAATCGGCACTCCATGCCCAAGGAAAACACAGTACATGTATTGTAATAACTTTTTTTTATCTCCCAGTACAAAACACAAAACAAGTGTACTAGGACAACCATAATGCCACTTGAAGCAGGAGCAGAGTGCTGAAAGGTGGGCACCCGACCATGCAACTTTGCAACAGAAACCACACACGAGTGCCAAAGAAACCACAAACAAGCGGGACGGACAGCTCATCATGGGGTTTTCCCAACACAAAAAAACATGACTGACTTGCCTTTTTCCTCATGTTATCTTCAGTCCTTTTTCTTCCTCCCCACTAAAAGTCATGCAAGAAAGGACAACAGCCACAATGAGCAGGGGGATGGGGGGAGGTGGCATATACTTCCGGTTTCATGGACAAATATTGAAAGTAACAAAGTCCTCGTTCCCAAATAAAACAAAATACAGAACAGATGGTCTCCATTTCCATCAACTATACAGGAGAACAAGAAGGTGGGGGTGGATAGCAGAGCCACAGACTTGGACACTCACACTGACATCACAGCAGCTCCACCTATTGATCAAAACAAATACTAAGTACAATTATTTTACTAAGTATTCCTACTCTTTCAAAAAAATGACAGAAAAATCCACTTTAATAAGCCTGTTAATATATATATTTTTTTTTTATTCAAGCCATTGTATAATTGTAATAATGCCCTCCAGAGTGGGTGTTATGCTGGAGTAACATCCCTTCTCGGGTGTTGGACGCCCGAGGCCGCAACCACCTGAGGTGGATGTTATCTTAGCATAAAACCCAATCTGTCAGGCATTATTGCTTTATTAAAGCACACCCTGGTGTGTTGCTAGGCACAAGACCGCAGGGCGACTGTTCTCACAGCACCAGGATGTGTGTTCATCCCCAATAACAGAACACCCTGGAGTAGGTTATTGCGCCTATAACATGGGTTATGTTTAAACAACAAAAAATATCAAAAAGGTATTTTTTTGCTGTTTAAACAGAAAAAAAAGGTATTGTATCCTGCCATCTTGCCAAATAGTCCTTAACATATAATGCAGCCTACTTTTCTATGATGCACATAGAAATGTCCCAGATGCACTACTGATATGATCTGAGACATCTCTTGTGTATAACATTCACTCCTACATGTCCTACAACATGCACAAAGCCCCCCCATACACACATACAACAGCTGTGCCCTGACAGCACTCTACTATGATGTGCCTCTCTCTTTCTCTAGCATATGGCAAGTGTCCTGAGAAGGACATGTTTAGTTGCGCAGGTAGTTCAACTAAGAAAGGTATGATGAACAACACTCATGGTGACTTGTGGGAGCACTGTTGTTGTGGGGCCACTGTTGGTGTCTGAGGACCTCGCCAATCATGGTCTGTCACTGTGGGTCTCTATGCTGTGGACAGTGTGGCAGTGTTGCACAACTTTCAGTGGTAGCCACCTATTGTAGAATGTGAAGCAGGACTCCCACCAACTGTGAAGGATTCTCGCTCAGGTATCATGGGTGCATTAAACACCCCCCCCATCCATCATGTCATAAGGAGGAGGCAGTACTAAGAGGTGCTGCAGGGCACACGGGTTGTTCATTGGTTGCAACGGCTGCTGATTCTTACCTTGTCCTGCCCTTGTGTCTACTGGTTCTGCTGGGCTCTCCATGATACTGTCTGTGGATGCCTCCTAAACATGCTTGTCGGAGACCACACATTGCTGGAAGCTGCACCACCTAATGCAGCACAGTGGACACAAGCAGTGTCAGTCACCTGTCCTGCTCCTCTGTGGTGTCTGCTTTCTGTCTCTCTCTTGCCAGCGTGATGCTGCCTGTCATTGTCTGCTAAACATTCTTGTCAGGGGTCACAGATCGCTGGAAGAGGGGGCTGCCTAATGCAGCACAGTGGACACAAGCAGTGTCAGTCAGGAGGGGGTCTTGGTACATCAGGGACAAATTTGCTATGGCTTGGAATGACAGAAACAGTCTGCAAATGGACAGACACAGCCCACCTGGTGAGCAATCCAGTGAGTGACTGGAGTGGGATAGCATAGCCTCCAATGGGGACTGGACAGGCACAGGAACGGGACTGAGGTGACAATAATACCTCTGCAGGGGAAACTGGACATCCACAGGTTGGGTGGGAGGGAAATCATGTACCTCTGTGGGGACATTTACTATGGCTTGGGTTGGTGCCCACCTGTCAATGGTTTGTGGGGAGAACTGTGCGGGGAGGAGTATGAGATCTGCTGGGTGGATGGGTGGGTACTCAGGTAGCGGAATGGGGGACAGATTCTTTTCACAACCTGCTGCTGTCAGCATGCTACTGCAGGGAAAAGAAGTAGTTCTATTGGACAGGTGGGTGGGAAACCATCGGGCATTTATTTATTTATTGATTGATTGATTTGACATTTACCATGTGTGGGGTGGGTGGCCAGCTGTCAGTGGTTTGTGGGGAGAACAACCATGTGTGGAGGAGTATGAGATCTGCTGGGTGGCAAGTCAAGCAGCAGATCGGTGGACAGAGTCATGCCACAAACTGCTTCTCTCACCATACAGGGAAAAGTAAGAGTTCTGTGTGGCAGGTGGGTGGGAAATCATGTAAAGGTGTGGAGACATGTACTTCTATTACAACATGGGCTGACAAACTTTCCCTCTCACTACTCACTATTAGCGAGGGGAATTAAATGGCTGCCACTGACTCTTGCTCTGTTGACAGACTGAACAAGTCCAGATTGAGAAGAGGGATCAAGCCACCAGGACTGCTCACTCCGTCTGTTCGTTAACAGGCATTAACAAACAGTCATGTGCTGCTCTTCAGCCAGTTCACTACCTGCTTTTGCTACCCCATGTTATAATTATATAAAAGTAGGTTTATATGTTTGTGGGTTAGCAAATGGAAAAAAAAAATGTGTTCAGGACATGGAGAAATGCCCCTGCTCTTTCTGAGGTTGAATTTTAAATGTCTACCAGTGAAACCACCAGAACAGTCAAATAGGTCCTTGGTTTAGCATCTCATTAGAAAGACAGCACCTAATGACAGCATAGTGTCCTTGTAATGCCATGCTCAGCAACAAAATGATTATTAACCAAGTGGAAACTGACACCTGCAGAGCTACCCTCATCACTTTCTGCAGCACCTAGTGTGCATTGGAGATCTCCCATGTGACTACAGATCAAGCCCAACCCTGCTCTGCTTCTGAGATTTGACAAACTCTAAGGTGGTAATGTGGCAGGATGTCATCATTAATCATTTTATTTATCAGGAAATACATTTAAGTTACATGTTCCCATTTTCAAAGAAGACCTTAGTCAGACATAAAGATGAGCAGATGCCAAATCTTTATTTGGTGAATGTGCAAAAATTCAACACTTTTTACCTTTGATTTGGCTAAATCAATCTATCATGCTATTTCAGATCAGTTTGACGTTCGGACTAATAATTAAAAAAAATAACACTCTAGCCCTATCCAGGTGGCCATGGCTAGTCTAAAGGCCACCCCTTTCCCCACAAAGTCACTTTACACCCTTCTGCCCCTTCCCCAGACATTTATTTTCATAAAAATTAAAGAAGTCACTCCTCAGTAGATGAATGTGGCTGGCTAGACAAACTGCAAACTCAACACAAATGGAGTCAGCACCAGACAAAGGGATAAAGTACACAGAAACTTTATTAAAGTGCCCAAGTGTGGAAATATATGTGTAAATCAGTAGTAAAAAAGTTTAGCTTACTGCATCAAGTGGCAGGCTCACAAGAATGACAAACTCACCCTGACCAAACACTTGAGTGTTTGGCCTGGGCACATTTGTTATTTATACCAACCTGCCACCATGATGCGGTAAGATAAAACTTTTTTATTGCTGCTTTGTGCATGCATTTTGTTCACTTGGGCACTTTATTAATGTTTCTCTGCAATTCAGCCTTTCATCTGGTTGCTGACTCCATTAGTATTCTGTTTTCTCCAAAATACATACTGGTTGCTGGTACTATGCCATGTGCTGAATGCTTTTTTTTTAAAAAACTGACTCGAGGAATGGGGAGGTGAAACAGATTGGACTTCAGTGGATGAGGGATGTCCTTGCCCCATTTTTAGGCTAACAGGCACCCATACCAAGGATTCAGTGTGTTTGCCTGAAGTGTCGAAGCTAACTGTAGAGAGGGGACAAAAAGTGAAGCAGAACCAAAGTTGCCAATTTTCACATTCAATTATTCTTAGCCTAACACACAAACATAAATATATGTACGAAAGTATGTGTCACATTTATCAGTACAATATTATCTATTACAATTTCAGTTTCATGAGTAGTAAGAAATAGCCTGGAAAGCAGATTTAAATTGTCAAACAGTTAAACAATTTGCCATATAATTTTGTAGAATGTTACAATGTTTGATCGCTCTTTACAGAACAGATTTATGCCCTTTTTAAAGTTTTTTTTCCTAAATGGAAGCCATAAATAAGTATTAAGAACAGATCTTGTGACATATGTATTCCTTATAGATATTAACAGGTCCAGTTCTGTTACTATTTTTTAATATCAGACTAGAGTAATAATGATGCCATTGGTCAAACTGTAGCCAATCAATTAACCTACAATAGTTGGTACCCTAGTTAACTCCAAGAAACATGTATTTATTCAAACGTTCGATTACCAGGTAAGCAATATGAGCCAAGGCCCTTTTTAAATGCGACCCAGCACCATAAATATATACAGTAAAGATGTTAAATACAATACGATATACAGTCAACAAATATACCATACAAACAACATTAAAAACCATCACAATTCAATGACTCTATGTAATAGTGTTTCAACAATACTTTAAAAGTATCATGACTAACAGTTTGTTGCAATAAAATTGGTAACTTATTCCAACAAGTAGGGGCATAGTTTGAAAAAGCATGCATACCCAGTTTCAATTTGGTCTTAGAAACAACCAATTTTAAGGAAGCACTAGAACCTAATTCCCTGTCAGTTTTGATATCAAGCAAGGAAAATAAAGGAGACAATACACTGTTTATTTAGGGCTGTACAGATAATGCAGTCAGAAGCTTCAAAGCATATTACAACATTATAATCTATGATAGATAAGATTAAGTTTAAAACTACCAATCTGCAATTTTCCTTAGTAAAATGATTTCCATTTCTATGCAATAAACTCTTCATAATATTAACAATCAATGTGTTCAACATATAATGGCTAGTCCACAAATAATTGTAGCAGATGAGAAGTTGTCAGTGGCCCCTCCCCAGGATAACTGAACCAGGTAGAGTATCTCAGGTTATATCTGCTCCCCCCCCGAATGAGGGCCAGGTAGGACCGCCTACTAGGTAGAGGTCCCCAGCTAGTGGGGGCATAGAAAGAGGCATGAGTCCTTCTGAGGTCTCAGTTCCCCCTTTTGCTTCTCACCCACCAAACAGAATTCCCCAGCACCAGTTTAGACCAAGGACTGTGGGCACCATTTGATAACATTCCAGGAGATGTGCATGGACTTTGGGGTACCATTAGCAGCTGGAAAGATGGAAAGCACCAGTGCCAATATTGGTGTCAAGTTTTTTTTTAATTGAGACTGATTACTGCAGGAAAGAATTCTGCCTCCCTCCAGAGAAGGTCCATGTTTTCCAGGTTTTGCTAGCCAGAATGTCAGGGGTTAAGAAAATCACCTTGTTTGAACTTCAGCAACTAATGGACCACCTGAATTTTGCTTGCAATGTTATCACAGTGGTCCAAGTTTCCTTAGGCACATCGCAAAAGTGGGTTGTGAATAATGTATGCCTCACCTCAACCTCCCTGTGATGGAGAACAAGAGAGTGGATTTCTTGCAGTAGCATGGGTTTTTTCTTGCTGCAATGGGTTTTCTCTGTAGCCTGTGGTCACCAATAACAAAGAGCTGATGCACTTTTTTGATGCATTTGTTGGTATTCGCCTTGTTGTGTACTTTGCAGGGTCTAGGTGCAACACTCAATGGCTAGTGTCCTGGTTTGTGAGCAGCCTAACAAAGCAGATTACTCTGTAGGATTTTTTCCTAATAGTTGATCTTCCTCAGAGTTGTATCATTAATGGTATGGGCACATCACCATGGGGACATCACCTATGTGATAAAAAAAAAGTGAGCAATGGGCAGCTTGGGGTGAGTAACCCAGTAAGTGACTTGATGCAGGTATTCATTCAAAGGAGTTTGTATCTCAGTATGCAATTTTACGATGTTCATGTTTCTGGGGTTGACAACAGCATTGCCTATTGTTTCATTTACAGTGACAGAGGTGCCAGAAACTGGCACAAATGGTGGAGAAACATCAACAGGACTTTTCTTCATTCCAGTGGGAGTTGGTTACCCTGAAGCCTGGGAAATGCTCCAGAATTCCATCACCACTTCTACCCAGATAGTTTACAAGAGGGTTGTCCAGTGCAATCTGAGGATCAGGAGATCTCAGGGAGAGCCATATGTGTAGCTGATATCAGTGAACCAGCTTTGTCACTATGTGGTAAATTACCCCTCTACTCCCCCCAGGACCCATCCTGCTTGGGACACTCAGAGAAAGGGGCTGAGCCCTAATGGAACAGACTCTGAACTCTGGCCTGTTTACTCAGGTCCGCCTGGAAGAAATGATGTGCTGGACTCATTATAATCAACAGTGCACCCTCTGAGTTCTTCTCCATAATTACATTCCCCTACCCCCCTTTTAGTGCTGTTTTGGATATTGCTTGTATGGTGTCTTTGTCCTGTCGCTGTTAAAGAAAGTTGAAATTCCAATAAACTTTATTATTTTTTTAAATTTGATAAAAGTGAAGGAAGTGAGTGTGACACCCAGTGCCATCGGTCAGCACTTGGCTGAGAGTATACTGATGGTGCAGTGACGCAAATAACATGAAGATCATCACTGTGACATTTTCAGCAGTTTGCTGTGATGGTCTCCAGGTATTCAGACACTGCTGCCACTGGGGTGTTGGCCCCTCTCCACAAACTAACTCTGACTGGAGTTAGAAATCTTTAGTGTAGGGGTGCAAGGGGCAGAGTCCCCCACATGGGGGGAGGTATAGGGGCAAAGCCCCCACAGAAAACTCTTGTTCCCCCAGCAATGACACAACACCAATTGGTGGTGTTGTGCTGTCGCTGTGCTGACAGTCGACACATTTCTTGTTGCCGCAGCATAGTGGAACCTTGGCTGAGATAGCCTGGTTTTTAAAGTTGTGAGAATGGAGGATAATACCTGGACCTTCTGGGTTCAGAAGTTCCAGGAAGTCTGGAGTCCGGAGATACCAAAACTGATGGATGGGCAACACCCAATTAGTTCAGCTATTCACAGTCAGGGCTGGGGCAAACTGCCTAACATGTGCACACCCGAGTTAGAGGTCTTGTTGTTCTGCATGGCCTTCCTGGTGGACTTCTGCAGTGCATTCAGGTTTCTTTAGTTAGTACAGCCCTAGAAGAACCCCATGTCATCATTCTTGATTTTAAAGAATGATGACATGGCCATGAGCACAGAAAGGGTATTTGTGAGGCTGCACAAGAGCAAAGCTGATTGCTTGACTTGAGGGTGCAGGGTCAGCATATGAGTATCCCAGGGGCCCAATGGGACCAGGAAGTATTGGTACATCAATATGTGTCCCCAAACCATCCACTTGGGTTTTTGTCTTCAGCAATGGGAATAGGTCACCTGTAATTAAGTACCAGTTCAGGTACATTTTGGATAAGCCTTTTGATTAGGCAGTAATAAACATGATGGAGTTTAATATTCATTCCTGACAGATTGGGGTGACCACCAATTCATGGGCCAGTGGTCTGAGGTGGTGGAAGTGCCAGGTGTTTGAAATGTATATGCAACCTCATCTCCTTTAAAAATATTTTGTTTTGCCAAGCAGGTCCTCACCAAAGGCAAAATATATTTGGATATGCCATCATTAATTCATCTACTGGGCAACAAGATGGGCAAGGCAACATTAATTATGTACCTTTGAGTGAGCAGGTGCTGTGGTTTGGGCAGTAAGGAATGTACTGGAATGATTTGTTCCCCATGGTTGCAGACGATGCTCTGCGTCAAGTTCCTCCCAAAATGTTTTTGGTGCACCTGTGTGGAAAGGACTTGGGATTAGAGAGATTCACTGAGCTGCTGTGTTGGCAGAAGGATGATCCACAGTCCATCCTGGATGCTTGGTCTTGTATTACTGTGGCCTGGTAACATAATGTACAGAGATACAACTGGTTCCACAGTCAAGACCATAAAGCAATTGAAAGGGTATGCAGGAGAGTCAATACAGAGATCCAGGCTTTCATGGATGATGTCTGTAGGACTATGACAAGGTACAATAATACTGCCAAATGCTGCCTATCAGAATTATAGAAATGTTATGTATTTGTCCAACATGTGTTGCACCATGATTCTTTTTGCCATACTTGAGGTCTTGAAGAAGGGTTTATCATAATGTTTTTGGGGTGGACCTCATCCCCTTTTGGTGGCATGGGAGTCTCACATGGAGTCAAAGATGGTGGAAGTAGGAGAATCCACTTCCATTTCTGACAGGCTCCCCCTAGGTTGGCATGAGGTAAGGATGTAGATGACTAGGTGTTTAGTTCAAGCAAGACAAGGAATAACCTCATTGCCTTGTCCTGTGGTTGAAGTGTCCTCCACAGGGGTAGATGGGTGCTCACTTCCTGGCCAGAGGACCCCCTCATCTTGGAGTTAGGTACCCTCCAGAGGCTGTACTGTGTCTCCAGAATCTACCTGGAGTACCTCTTTATGTTGGACAGGACAGGCTGGCATGTGAATGGCCAAGACCATGGCATGTTCCTGAGCTGCATACATCCCCATGCATTTCTGTTTCAAAAAGGCATAGCTTTAATATTTTTTTTCTACATGTATTTATTTATTTATTGAAATGTTTCACCAGGAGGGCACACTGAACAAAAAGTTGCCCATCACACGGTGTGTCCTGGGGGAAGGGGGTTACATAGGATTGTGAAGGATGATCAGTCACAATAGTATGTGGGTAATACAAACAATATAACATTTTAACATTCTGCAAGTTATAACACAAGGTATTGTACAATAAACAGTAGTGGAACATTGGGTAAATTACAATACACATCCAAAATAATATAAAAGAACATATAAATGTACAAAACAGTAATAATGCAATAGAACCACTTATAGTGCATGAATGTACCAGGAGCAAGCTCAAGGTAGTACGCAAGTGCTGTCGGAGTAAAAAGGATGGGGCAGGTTGTGCACACTGGTGACCCAGGAGGGCAGGTGGAGAAGAGAGGGGGAGAGGCAAGAACTGAATATGAGGAGAAGGGGTAGCCATTTCCTGATTTCCCCTTCAGGATGTTGAGAACCCTGCCAGGGGGGTCATGGTAGGAAGGCAAAAACTGAGCATAGATATTAAGAAGGGTTAAAGCAGAAACAGCTGAGGGGAAAGGTAATTTTGTAGTGCAGAGATAAGGGAGTAGTTGGAGGAGGAGTGTCGTATTTTAAAAGGGAGGGAATTCCAGATTTTAGGGAAACAATGGGCAAAACCAGTCTGACCGATGAGGGTGGAGCAGTGAGGGACAGTCAAGCTGTGGATATCATTTGATCTGAGAGAGTGGGTGGGGGGGTGGAGTAGAAAAAGAGGATGAGAGATGGGGGAGCCCCCCAAACCAGAATTTGGAGGCTAGATTGACACAGTGAGAGATGCATCTGTGAGATAGTGGAAGGAAGGTTAGAGAACGATAGAGTTCACAGTGATGGGAGTGGGAAGCAGAGTCACTAGCAAAGTGGCAGAAGGAGTTAAAAAGAGAGTCCAACTTGGTGAGGAAAGATTTGGGAGCAGCACCATAGACTATATCACAGTAGTCAAAGATGCTGTTGTATTCTCCACTCACAAAGATCCTGCAACTCTTCAACACAAAATTCAACTTGGTTTCAGTTCTGTAGAGACATGGTTTCTTAATCATAAACTGGTCCTCAATGACAAGAAAACCAAATCTATGCTCTTCTGCAGCTCTCATAACCCACACAAGCTACACCACTTGGCTATCTCCACCACCCAGGGGAACATTCTAGATCAGGTGGTGTCCTTCAAATACTTAGGGATACAGCTTGACCCTAATCTCTCCTATGGACTTCATGTAGATAATGTAGCTAGAGCTGCTAATACATGGCTTGGTCTCCTCTACAAACACAGACCACACCTCACGCCAGAAGCTTTGAAGGTTGCAGTCCTGAGCTCTGTGATCTCTGTAATAGACTATGGCCTCATCATTTATGGCTTGGCCACAACCACAACCCTTAGATGCCTCTCAACTGCCTTAAATAAGGCATGTCGGCTCATCACTGGTGCTCACCGTCTCACCCACACATGTGACCTGTACACTCAGACTGGCTGGCTCCAACTATCAAACCACATAAAGTTTCTCACCTGCTCTATGGTGAAAAAAATCTACCTTGGCTTTGCATCTTCTGGGGTCTCAACTCTGTTGCAACACCGAATTAACAAATGATGCCTTAGGAGATCCACGCTACAGCTACTGAAAGTCCCCCACTGTCACACTTCACAGGGACAACGCTCTTTTGCTTATTGAGCACCACTCTGGTTCAATGGCCTCAGCCCAACCATTTCCTCTGCCCCAACAATTGGTTTGTTTAAAACTAGGCTCCAGGACTATCTCACTACCAACAGCTCCTGTGACTGCCCAACTTAACCTTGTTTCTCCACTTCCCTTCCTGCTCTAGTGGTCCCCCTTCCCCTCCTCACTGGATTCTACCCTCACATCTTGGTATACCCAATGCTGCACTTTTCACCCTCTCCCCACCCTTCCTACATTCCTTCCCCCCTCCCCTCTTCCATCTCCCTATGACTCTGGCACTTCTTATCTGTTTTGTCTATTTTCTCTGACAAATGCCACTGGCTGCCTTGTTACAATGCTACCCTTGAATTGTATTAATCTGTACTATGTTTGCAATGTCCACATTGTTATAATGTCTGTCTTGATGTTCCCCATAATTTGTATTTCTCTGACGTGAAACCATTGTAAAAGAGCCAAGGCTCAAAGGTATTTGCAATCCTAGACCTGATAAATAAATAAATAAATGGGGAGTATCATCTTCTGGACAATTTCATGCCTTGCAGTTAGCAGGATGCCACGACAATTCCTGTACAGAGCATCAAGCTTGGGGTGCAGTTTCTTCAGGATACCATTGATATGCACAGAGATGTTGATGTGCTGGTCCAGCCTAATCCACAGATATCTAAATGAGGAGGTGTCCTCCAAGATGGTCCCATCAAGGGTGTGGAAGGTGGGTAGCGCCGGTAGCCTAAAGAGTCTCTGTCTGGTGCCAAAGGTCATTGAGACTGTCTTCTTGGCATTTAGAAAAAGCTGGTGAGAAGCAAACCAGTGCTGAACTTGGTTGAAGTCATGCTGTAAACTGGTTTCCACAGCAGCAGAGTTTTTGCAGGAACTTTACAAAACAGTATGGTCAGCATACATGTGGATAGAAGAGAATGAGCAGGCTATGGGAAGATCATTAAGGAAAATGAAGAAGAATAGGGGATCAAGTACTGAGCCCTGAGGGACACCAGTATTGATGGGGAGTGGAGGGGAGATGGAATCAAGGATTCTCACTGATTGGGTCCTGCCAATGAGGTAGGATTTAAACCAGTTGGTGGCTGACAGAGCAAGGCCAGCTGAGGAGAGTGAATCAAGCAGTGGATGGGAAACAGTGTTGAAAGCTTTGGCTAGCTTGACAAAGATGGCCGAGGTGATCAGGCTGTTGTCCACCCTGAAAGGATAGAATCAGTAAGCAAGAGGAGGGAGGTGGTTGTTGAGTGGTTCTTCCAAAAACCAGATTGGAAGGGGGTGAAGAAGGAGGAATCAGAGAGGAAGGATGATAGTTGACAGAGAACTAAATGTTTTTGAAGTTTGGCAAGGGTAGGAAGGAGTGAAATGCAGTGACAGTTGCCAAGAGTGGATGTATCACCACCCTTGGAGAGAGGAAGGACTACAGCATCATTTCAGGATGAGGGTACTTGAGCAGAAATAAAGGACAGGTTAAGGATTAGGGAGATAGGATAAGCAATTGCAGGAGCAGAAAGGTAGAGAAGTTTAGGATCAAGCTCTTCTGGTGAGGAGCCTTTAGAGGGGTTGAGGGATAGGAAAGCACTAAGAGTTTCATCAGAGGAGATAGTAGAAAAGGATAAAGGGAAGGGGTAGGCACTGGCTGAGGTGAAGGGCTGAAGTTAGTAGGTGGCAATGGGGAGAGGCAATTTAGAAGAAACATGGTGCTTGAGGTGTAGTAGGCATTACATTTATTGGTCACAGAGCCAGGGTCGGAAACTATGGAGTTATTTATTTTGAGAACTGGAGGGGGAGGGTGAGAGGGGGAAAAGAATAGGGCATGAACTACCCTTCAAGAATTTAGATAGACAGTTAATGTTAGTCAGGAATGAGGAGTTGAAATAATCAGACTTAGCCAGTCTGGTAGCTTTAGTACATGAATTGCATAGCGTTCTGTACTTGGTATAGTTGTTTGGATGTTTACTAGATTTGTGTTTTCTCCGGGCCTGGTCAAGCTCCCTGAAGCAGGCCAGTAGTTTGGCGGTGATCTAAGGAAGGTGAAGCCCACAGACTCTGGTCCTTCTGAAAGGAGTAAAGGCATTCCAGGTGGCAATGAATTTATCCTTAAAATTGTCAAGCGCTTGGTCGACAGAAATGGCAGTGGAGAGGGGGACCCAGTCAATGGAAGCAAGTTTAGAGCTGATTGGGGTAGGGTCTAAGGATTTAAAGGCCCGGAGCTGTATGATTTTAGGGGAAGGTTTGGGGCAATGAACCTTATGTACAATGAAAATGTGGTTGTGGACACTAAGGGCATCAGAGAGGAGACCAGATTTAAGGGTGAGGTGCGGGTGAGTTGTGAGTGCCCAGTCAAGCAGGGTGTGGTTTTGTGTTTTGGGATTACGGTGTGTGGGCTCAAGTATAAGTTGAGTGAGGTTTACAGCAGTGACATCAATGCATAGCTTGTTTAACTTGGGAGACAACTAATTTAGATTCATGTCACCCATTATGAAAAGTTCACCAGATTGTGAGAGGGAGGTCATGTTGCTAAAAGTTCAGTCGTGACCGAGGGTTGAGTGCTTGGGTGGCAATAGATGCCAGCCACAAAGACTGGGATTGAGAAAGGAAGGGAAGGGTGACAAGGGCTTCATAGGTAGATGGGATGGAGGTAGAGAGGGTGGTAGTAAACTGCAGCGAGGACAGGATATACATGGCCACTCCCCCTCCGTGACCCGATCAATCTTGCCTGGAGATGGAATACCCAGGGATAGCGATGGCACTGTCAGGGTTGCTTTTTTTGAGCCATGTCTTGGTACTAATTAGGATGTCAGGGGTGTGTGAAATCATAAGAGTTTATAGGAGGTCGATTTTAGGTATCAGGCTGCAGATGTTCAGGTGGTGGAGCTTCAACCTGTTAGGGAGGGTTGTAGTGGAAGTGGGGTTTGGAGACATGTTATTTGAGTAAGGAGCCAGGGCAGGAGAAGAAATAGGGCCAGGGTTGGGGTAGATGTTCCCTGATGAAAGAAGGAGGAGGGCAAGGATGAAACAGTGAGGTTTAGGGCTTTTATAATTGGAGTAGGAAATACTGGTGGGGGAAGAGGGAGGGAGGGGTGGAGAGAAGGAAATAAGGAAGTGAAGAAAGGCAAAGTGACTAGGAAGGGGAACAGAGAGGTTGTTTAATAACCAGTTTATTTTGCCGAGATAATCATGGAAACCTATTAAAATAATATTGTAGGAGGTGAAATAAAGCATGTAAGATTCTGTTTCTGGCATAGATTAAAACATTAGAATATAAGATTTTTCACATAATCTATTTTCCAAAAGGCACATCATTCAAAAATAGACTACAATGGTAAGGGTACTGAAATAGACCATTGTGGAACACATATTTTCATAAGAAAAGAATCAGAGTAACTTATTTTTTTCACTATGAGTTTGTTCAAGTTAAATAAAATGAACACAGCCAAGTGATTCAGCCAACAGAGCATTCATTCCCAACTTATTTAAGAGCAGTTTGTAGTTTACCAGTCTAAAGGCTTTTGTCATATCAATAGAAACTATACCTCAAAGTCCTCACTCTCCAAGACCCTGACCAAGACCCTGACCAAGTAATCAGTATATTAATGCAGGTTTAATACTATGATTGTTCTTAAAATTATATTGGACTACTGTTTTCCAAGGTACAGTACATATCAAGCAGGTCATACACAAAGCATTCTAGAGTCTTGGATGAGTGGGGGAAGGGGGAGAGGGAGGACAACACACGGATTGACCTATAGTTATTAAGCCTGTGTAGAAAGGAAAATGAGGCCGCAGAATTCCTGCCAAATCACAAATCCACTTTTTGAAAAGTTTGGCAGAAATTCACAGTGAATGCTATGGAATGCCACTGAGTGAACCGCATTTTTTTAAAATTGTGTTTGTTAAACTGTAAAAACATATTCTGCAGAAAAACTGGGGAAACAGCAGAATGTTTTTTGTTTTCTGTAGATTTTCACATCAGTTGTTGAAATTCTATATTTTTCATGGTGTTTCACAATGGAAAAGGCCTATTGTACCACAGGTAAAATTCAGATAAAAGCAGAGTTTTGCAGATCTGCACAGCTGCATTATATTAGTTACCCCATTTTGCTAGACATTTATTCTTATACTGTAAACACTGCTGCCTGTTTCCAAAAAGGCGAAGCTAAGTGGGCTATATAGAAAGATTTAGTTTAGTTATCATGACAGATAATGCATTTGCATATAACCTAATTTATCCAATGTGTATGCGATTTGAAAGACAAATGTTTTATTCTCACAGCTTTGCTGTCTTGTCTAAAATGAACATAAATGGTTTATCTTCACAGCCCCATCATTTTAGCCACACAGCTACAATATATTTTGTGCTAACCAGCTCAGTTTGGATAGACTGAACATACTGTAGGGAATGGTTTTAATACTGTAACTAATGTATCCTGTCTCATTGGGCTTGCCCTCTTTAGCTTCTCTTGTAGCTCTGCTTTACTCTGCCACCTGTGAGGTCATGGAGGTCAAACACAACTCATCAAAATAATTCAGTTATTTAAACCAGCTCCACTGTACATCAATGATAAGATTAACATCAGTCCAGTCCCACTATTTCTGGTGTTCATCCTAAGGTTAGTTAAATATTTTAAGTCTCTTTTTCAGTAACTGCTCATAAAGTAAAAAACAAGGTCTATCTTGGATATGAGTGTTGTCAGGATGTCATAGTTTGTCTTTCCAATGGTTGCATTTTTATTTAATAAATGTTGGCTTAGTTTTCCTTAAAACACTTTACATTTGTTTCTGAATGCTCTGTATTTTATTTATAAAGCATAATTACCCCCATTTCTATAATTTGCTGTTAAATTCATAGTTTGCCATACATTTGTGAGATTTGACTTTATCCATTTTTATTTATTATCCCATACCCCTTTTTTGCTTAATTTGGGAAAATGTGTCTCATATTCAATTTAATTAGTCAGTAAGAAAATAAAGTACTAAATCAACTTTGAAAATGTGGTCCAAATAGTACCAATCAGTTATTTCAATTACTTCCTGAACAGCAGCATTATTAGTTTTGGAGGATTCTCCTGAGAATTACATTGGCTGCAGATCTTTTCTGCCCAGCTGACAATTGGCATAGTACAAGTGAAAAGAGATGTGTGAAGTTGGCAAACTTTATTTTGTGAATTATTTTGCAAAGTTTGCTAAATGCATAAAGTGTGCAGTGCCGACTTCACAAAGTTTTTGACAGGTGAAGAGGCACTTTTTCTGATGAAGTTGTGCAAATTTGCTGACTAAGTTGCAGCTTATACAATTAAAAGAGAAAAACTTCTCCCAGCTCCCTGGCCCTTCCAGTAAGTACACCTGATGTAATATACAGTAAAGTGGAATCACTTAGCAAGTAAATATACAGATACCATTCACTCCACACACCTGTATTAATGTCAGCACCAAAACTTGAAGTATTCACTGATTAATATATATTCATTACATTACAGTTTTAATAAATAGGTCTCAAAAATGCAGACTTTGTCTCCTTTTAAAAAAAAATAATTTCATACTGTGTAATATAGCACCTTCTAATACAGGAAGCACACATCTTTCTCCTGAGAATTGGCACATGAAAATAAAGTGCAAAATAAGTGCAAAGAGCATAAAGTTCAGTTGAAGAATCTTTAATAATAAGCCCAAGTTAGTGCAAATGTGCCACCATTGGTGAAATTCACCTCTTTGTGAGTGAGAACTGATGCAAAGTCACTTAATATATTGATATTGAATGTTTTATAACAAAGCAAAATTCATTTAATTACAATGGACTAGATGAGCATCACCAAATATACAAAGCCAGAGGCTTGTTTTATTATTTCCAGCTATTAGCTCAATTTTATAACAGCACAGAGCTTGATACTTCCTGCTGTAACAATTATACAGAGAAACTGGTGCTCTCTTATTGTCTCCGCTCCGAGCTAAAGGGCAGAGTACACGGGTCTGAAACAAGTCAGGTATTAATAGTAAGTCAAATGTCTCAACAAATAACATGATACTCAATGAGTACCATGATTTCTCGCTTTGTTAGAGCTGCACCTCACCATGATCACAGTCATATTTGAAGTACTCATCTAATAATGTCACTACAAATACCAAAATAAAAAAAGTTTTATACTATAAAGTACACTTGTCCCATGATCCCCCCCCCAGAAATAACTCACACCACAACTGCTAGCTTGAATGCTCACTGGCAATCATTTATTTCAGCACATATTGTAATATTTACAGCCCATATTTCATAAATCACCACAATAATACTCCAGTAGACATACCAGTCAATTTCTTTACAATAGACATATCAGTCCATTTCTTCCATCCTGACCATCTTCATTTCTTGATCCTCCTCCTGTTTTTGTGTTGCTCTTCGGGGTCCAGACACTTGGATCTGGCCCCACTCCATCACTAGAATCAGGTACCAAACACTTACCTGGACTCTACCCCGCTAGGTCCAGACACAGTGATCCGGCCCCTAGCTCTATATCCCCCTTTCCCTCAGTTACTCCCATGCCTGAGTTCCTCTGTCCCCAGCCCATGGTGCCTACCCCTCCCCTTTTCCTACCCCTTCTCCTCCCCGCTCCCACCCCTTTTCCCATTTCACTATTGTCTGCCGATGAAGCTCCATCCAACCCCTGGCCCCAACCGCTGCCCTTCTGTAGCTTGTCTGACCCATTGCCAGGCATCAACCAAGGCAACCACCATTTCCTATATTTTATAACCCAATTGATGGTTAGTGGCACCCCCTTACCTTTCCATGTCCCTGTCAACCTGCAAATAAGAAAGCTGTTCCTCAATGTAGTGTTTTTTTCACAATCTGTAAAAAGAGTCCACCTCCGGTCAATCCTGCATCATCCACCCACCCACACACTGTGCACTCATCTCCCCGCACAACCCACACAGCCTCACTCACCTACAGTAAGCTGACAACAGACTGAAGATCCACCCTCTGATCAAAGACACATTTTGCTGCTGGAACCAGCGACTGCTGTCTAACAAGAAAATTAACTGTGGTTCAATGCATTTTCTGACATCAGGGGCATGGAAAAAGTTCAGTACTGGGTACATAAGGCAGAGTAATAAGAAGGCTTTGCTGACTATTTGGTTGGTGTTGTCCTACAAATGGGCTGTATGCTTCCACAGCAACATACATATATGTATCTATTAAAGGATGGAAGCAAAGGGCCCAAAGTGGTTAAACTAAATGACAAAAGTAGGTAAATGTGGCATTAGGGTTTCCAACCCTAACACCCCACCTCCACCCTTCAGATAACAACAGGAAAAAACATTATAGTTTGACCTCTCCTGCATCTTCGCAAATCAGGTATAGGGTGTACCTTGAGGATATCAACCATACTGCTCATACCATTCCATCATTAAAGAAGCTGAGATGTGTAGAGCACTTGAGAATGGGGTAAGCATCAGGGTAGAAAACCCCAAGACACACTCTATGCCTGATTTGCATCTTCTTTGTGATGATGCAGGAAACGTCAAACCATAAAGGTTTTTCCTTTTGCTGCCTGAAGGGTGGGGGTTGGGTATTAGGGTTGGAAACCCTAATGTCACATTTCCCTACTTTTGTTGGTTTTACCCTAACTAGAGCATTAATGAAGTTTGTTTTGCAAAGACTATATATATATATATATATATATATATATATATATATAGATAGATATGTGTGTGTGTATACATTGCAAATAAACTCCGTTAATGCATCAATTAAGGTTGCTAGCACATTGACAAAAGTATGGAAATGTAATGTTAGGGTTACACCCCTACCATCCACCCCACCCCCCACTCACCAACAGATCTCGGGGTCTGCCATGGGGTTGTCAGGCTCAACTCTCACTCCATTTGATGTGTAAACAAGCTGACATGCTACAGCACAAGAGAATGGGATGAGAGTTGACAACGACACATGGCAGACCTGACATCTGTTAGTGAGTGAAAGATGAGTAGTAAAAGTGTAACACTAACATCATTCCATACTTTTTAACATGCTGTCATCCCTAACTGATGCATTAATGTAGTTTTGGAATGCATTTCCTTCTTTTGAGAAAGTGTAATGCAACTGGTAACTGGTATGTGTCGGTGGGGCGTGAGCCCTCAGGCCCTCGCTCCCACTTACAATCTGCTCACCATACTGCCAGTGCCATAGTACTCAAAAAGAACCCTCATAACATGTTTTTGGCAATATCTCAGTAACCGTAGCAAGCAGGGTCAAAATTTCACTGCAGGTGTAATCTGTGACTTTGAAACTTCCTTGCACGCTGCTATAGAGAATGAAAAATCTGTATCTCGCACAATTTTTGAGATATGGGCCCTGAAATGTGACGCGGGCACTGCAATGTTATCCTACGGGAAATTTCTCAACTTTGGAGCACTGTAACTTTGTAACCTTTTTAATTTTTTTTTACCAAACCATCAAAAGGCAGATCTGTAGGGCCTGGGATTGCCACCCTGCACATTTCAGTGGAAAAGCCCTATCCATTTAGATGCAGTGGTGTGGCAAAGAAATGCTATTTTTTGGTGCAGTAGTGTAGCAAATTGTGACAGTACATATGTGACAGTGTCGTGATATGTGAAAGTGTTGCAAATGTACTGTCACAATTTGCAGCACTACGGGGGACCCTATTTTAAAAATGGTATTTCTAGGGATCCTAAAAAAAAATTGATGGCTTCACTGTGTTCCTCAGGCCCGTTTAGGTAAACACAACTGTTATTGTTTACCTAGGGGCCCTAGAATTTGAACAACAGACATTTTTCTTCACCACTACCTGAAACAAGATGGTGGCAGCATGACAGAAAAAAGTGCATTTGCAACAGTAAAAAGTGGTTTTGTGACAGTTGCAAGATGCACATATTTTTTCCCCATTGGCTTCAATGTTAAAACTTAAAAATGTAATAACTTTTGAACGGTTTAATATTTTTTCACCAAATCTTCAAAAGGCGCATCAATGATCCAGACTGCATCTTCGCTGATGATGTCAGACTAGATGGACAAATAATGTGGGCTGTAGTCCAGAGCAAAGAAACGTGCAAAAAACCCATTTTAGGTCATTTGTTGGTGCTCTACAGCTCTACAACTGCTAATCCAACCATAATGCAACATACCAGATACAGAGATCTATGGCGCCCCACTGTGCATGGAAAATGTCAGGCACATCCATCGTATGGCGGCAAAGTTATTAAAGCACAATATTTGGGGTTTAACATAGAAGTGGCCGGGCAACTCTAACTATACTGGCACTACTGTGCCAGCAAAATATCTATATCTATATATCTATATATATATATATATATATATATATATATATGGTACAGTATGTACATATATTTTTGTAAACTCCCTCCTACTCTGTCCAAAGGCTGGCTCCCTCAACCTGATCCCAGTAAAAACACCTCCCTACACTTTTTCAGTTCTGGCTACCCATCCCCCAACAAAATGTGGGTCTTGTTATGTTAATTTAATATTTAACCTGCTTCTGACTCTTCCCTTTGCTGTCTGTCACTCCTGAAACCTGTACCAACAACGGTGGACTCGTGGTTGACTGCCAGGAGACAGATGGTGAAAATAAGGGGTTACTGCTCAGAATGGCGTACTGTAACAAGTGGGGTACCCCAGGGTTCAGTGCTTGGCCCCACACGTTTCAATATCTTTATCTCAGGAATGCAGACATCAAATAAGACATGGATGGCTAAATGTGTGGATGACAACAATATAGGTGCTATTACTAACAACCAGAATGATGGGAATTTATTACAAAAAGATTTAGACTTAATTTACAAATGAGTAGAAACAAACAAGCTGAGATTCAATGTTGATAAGAGTCGGGTCATGCACTTTGGACAGAAGAACCCACAGATCAATTACCAGCTGGATAACACCATGCTCCAGGAAACCAGTAATGAAAAAGACCTAGTGATGACCATGACAAATAAATTATCCTTTAGTACACACTCAAAGATCATTGCACAGAAATGTCATAAAATCCTTGGCTGTATTTTCAGAAGTATCAAGCGTAGAGATCAACAGGTAATCATTTCATTATATTCATCACTTGTTAGACCCTGTTTGGAATATTGTTCCCCCTTTTGTGCTCCACATACAATGAAGGATAATAAATCGCTGCAGAGAGTGCAGCAAAAGATGACTAAAAGACTATATAATATGGCTAATAAATCATACCATGACAGATTAACTGAGTTAAATCTGTATTCTGCTGAGTACAGAAGACTAAGGGGAAACATCTGTTATGTGTATAATGCAAGTAAAAATAAATTCTTGTGGGAATCCATTGGACTGCAGAAAAGTCCTAATTCAATAACTACTTGATCACATAGTCTACAATTAAAAGGGGATTTATTTAGGACCAGCACTAGAGGCAAATGGTTTAGTCAGCAAGTGGTTACTGCTTAGAATGCATTGCCAGAGGAAGTTGTGTCCTGTAGTACTATGACATCATTCAAACAGTTTAGATCAACTTATGGGAATATTAAAATGCACACAATACCACTAACTAGTGACGAGTCATTAAAGGTCATCCAACCTCTAGACTTGTAATCTACCTATGAACCTATGAACAGTGAAGGCAATGGGGGTACACCCGCACACAGAAAATATATGCAGTGCTTTAGCAGTTTAGCACCACAGCATCTACAGGGAGTTGATACTAACTGAGGAAATGGCACTGGTGCATTTGTTCTTCATATTCACATCAGTGCCAAACAAGTGGAGACACACCTCAAGACTGCATCTTCTACTAGGTGGAACATTACTGTGAATCATTGCTGGGAATCATTCTTAATTATATAATGGCAAGAAAAAAAACTGTCCTCTGATTGGTCAGTGAGCCCTAGAGACAGTGATGTTATCCCAACACAACATCACTGTGTCTAGTCCTGGTACATACGAGCAATTAACATGATTCACTATCAGTTTGTATCATTGCACACAAAACACAAGCTCCCTCCTGTCATGTCACACAGCATTCACCTCCACCCACCCTCAAATACAGTACTGAATATGTGGTATTACTTGTACACTACTTAAAATGAGAACAACTTTTTATTTTTTTGTCTTTCAAACCTGCTGCTCCAAGTGGCTGTTGGCACCGACTTCAACTGCTATCACATGACCGTGTGCTCTCAGTCCACTCCCGGCTACCAGTAGCTGAGGCCTGTCATAGAACCACTTCCACCTCTGACTGCAAAGCAGTACTTCATATCAACATGCCCCCCCGCAGTTTCCCCAGTCCCAAGAAGCAAAACCAAAACAGAATATAATATGTGCCTCTGTGAGAGGTGCCAACTTCGCATACCTTTGTGACACACAGTAAACTTCCACTCCCTGCTCTTCCACTGGCAGCAATGTTCATGACTGAGACTGAGAAATGACAGCATACTATTCCATTCTCAGAGTGGGCAGCTGGACAGGAACAAATTATTTTAAAAAACATATGGGCCACAGGCAAACAAAGAGAGATGGGGGGGGGATACCATGAACAGATGAATGACCATGACACAGAAGACAAGCAGGAACCCACTGCTACAGAGGTACACAGCAGCAGCACCTAGTAGACAAAGGAAAAATAGGAAGTTGGTAAAAGTTTGTATGCATACATTAACAAACAAAGTCGAAATAGTAATCAAATAGGCCCTATAGTGGATAACGGAAAGGAAATAACAGACCCAAAAGAAATAACAGAAGAGTTTAATAGCTATTTTAGCTCAGTGTTTGAAAGGAAAGATCAGAATATAAATGGGAACGATTCTATGAAATATCCAGACTTAGATTTAACTATAAGTGCTGATAACATCCTAGACATGATAACAAAATTAAAATCTCACAAATCAGTGGGCCCGGATGCTTTAAGTCCTAGATTAATTAAAATCAAGGATGGAAATGAGAAAGGAAAAGTGTGGCCTACTGGGATTCGAACCTCAGATCTCTGGTATGCCGTTCCAGCGCTCTAACCATTAAGCTACAGGCTCACTGATCAAAGCGTCTGAGGAATTTCCTTACAGCCACACACACATTCCTTTCTCTAGTGTTGCGCAATTATGCAACTAGGAACCAATGTTAGAAATATCACTTTCTCTCAGTGCAGTTTAACCCCTGCAAGGTATACATATTTTTAAATCAAGGATGGAAATGAGAAAGGAAAAGTGTGGCCTACTGGGATTCAAACCTCAGATCTCTGGTATGCCGTTCCAGCGCTCTAACCATTAAGCTACAGGCTCACTGATCAAAGGCCTGAGGAATTTCCTTACAGCCACACACATTCCTTTCTCTAGTGTTGCAATTATGCAACTAGGAACCAATGTTAGAAATACCACTTTCTCTCAGTGCAGTTTAACCCCTGCAAGGTATACATATTTTTAAATCAAGGATGGAAATGAGAAAGGAAAAGTGTGGCCTACTGGGATTCGAACCTCAGATCTCTGGTATGCCGTTCCAGCGCTCTAACCATTAAGCTACAGGCTCACTGATCAAAGCGTCTGAGGAATTTCCTTACAGCCACACACATTCCTTTCTCTAGTGTTATTTAATTATGCAACTAGGAACCAATGTTAGAAATATCACTTTCTCTCAGTGCAGTTTAACCCCTGCAAAGGTATACATATTTTTAAATCAAGGATGGAAATGAGAAAGGAAAAGTGTGGCCTACTGGGATTGAACCTCAGATCTCTGGTATGCCGTTCAGCTCTAACCATTAAGCTACAGGCTCACTGATCAAAGCGTCTGAGGAATTTCCTTACAGCCACACACACATTCCTTTCTCTAGTGTTGCGCAATTATGCAACTAGGAACCAATGTTAGAAATATCACTTTCTCTCAGTGCAGTTTAACCCCTGCAAGGTATACATATTTTTAAATCAAGGATGGAAATGAGAAAAGAAAAGTGTGGCCTACTGGGATTCGAACCTCAGATCTCTGGTATGCCGTTCCAGCACTCTAACCATTAAGCTACAGGCTCACTGATCAGAGAGTTCCTAGTTGCATAATTCCTCAGACACTTTGATCAGTGAGCCTGTAGCTTAATGGTTAGAGCGCTGGAACGGCATACCAGAGATCTGAGGTTCGAATCCCAGTAGGCCACACTTTTCCTTTCTCATTTCCATCCTTGATTTAAAAATATGTATACCTTGCAGGGGTTAAACTGCACTGAAAGAAAGTGATATTTCTAACATTGGTTCCTAGTTGCATAATTACGCAACACTAGAGAAAGGAATGTGTGTGTGGCTGTAAGGAAATTCTCAGACGCTTTGATCAGTGAGCCTGTAGCTTAATGGTTAGAGCGCTGGAACGGCATACCAGAGATCTGAGGTTCGAATCCCAGTAGGCCACACTTTTCCTTTCTCATTTCCATCCTTGATTTAAAAATATGTATACCTTGCAGGGGTTAAACTGCACTGAGAGAAAGTGATATTTCTGACATAGATTAATTAAAGAAATTAAAGACCAAATAAAATCCCTACCGAATTTGTTCAATTTATTATTTAGTACAGGTGAAATTTCTGAGGACTGGAGGTTGTCGACTGTCATTCCCATATACAAGAAGGGTGATAGAACTAAAACTTTAAACTATAGACCTGTAAGCCTTATGGCTATATTATGCAAAATTGCAGAAAGCCTGCTAAAGATAAAAATAGAAGAAAATTTGAACCACATGGGATATAAGGACATGAAACAACATGGATTTAAGAAAAAATAGGGGTTGTACTACAAACCAGCTCTGTTTTCATGAGTATATAAATTAAGCAATAATGCCGCATGCTGAGTGCATCCAACAACTGAGGCGTGATGTTATCCCAAATGACACACACCCTGGAGGGTATTATTGCTTTTATACAATGGCTCATTGTTATATATAAAATAAAAAAATAATTTTAAAGAATGTTTTTTAGTGTGGAAAAATATTTTTGTTTTTTAAGAGGAGATGCAAAAAAAGAGGTAATCTAGCTCATCATATAGCTCATTCTACAGGTTCACAGTGAGGCTGAGACTAGACCCATGATGTTGTACTGGGATAACATCACGGGTCCAACTCAAGATTGACCAATCAGAGACCAGGAAATTTTCTTGCCATTGTATAATAAAAAATTGAATAACAATACATCAATGGGCATTTTATTTTTAGACTTTTCCAAGGCCTTTGATAAGGTTCCTCACAATAAATTGACAGAGAAAATGAGGGTAATAGGGATTGATAACAGAATAATAAAATGGACAACAAACTGGCTGAAGGATAGAAAACAAAGAGTGAGAATTTTAGGGGAATATTCAGGAAGTATGGAGTGTCAAGCAGAGTGCCGCATGGTTCAGTGTTGGGACTGGTGCTGTTTGCACTCTATATAAGTGATCTACACCATAATATAAACAATATGGTAGAAAAGTTTGCTGATGATATAAAACTGGGTGGACCTGTGGAAACTAAAGAACAACAACAAATGATGAAAGAAGATTTAGAGAAAATAGAACAATGGTCAGAGAGAAATAGGATGCCCTTCAGTGCAGAAAAGTGCACAGTAATGCATTTAGGTAGGCAGCAAGTACTATAGACCTATAGGTTAAATGGAAATGTCTTAAAAGTGGCAACACAAGAGATGGACTGTGGTATCATTATTGGTAACAGATTGTTTTTTAAACAACAAAGAAGCCATGTAATTAGGAGAGCCAATTATATGATTAGAAACATAAGGAGAAGTTTTATAAATAAATCTATAGGCTGCTTAGCTCCACTTTATAAAACATACATAAGGCTGCATGTAGATTATGTATCACCACTACGAAGCCCATATACGGTGGGAGAAAACAACAGAGTGGAAAGAATCCAGAGGAGGTACACAAAAAGATAGGGTCACTAAGAACATATAAATATGAGGAAAGACTTCAAAAACTACTACTGTTTTCGTTACAAGAAAGAAGAGTAAGGGGTGACCTCCTAACTATGTATAAAATAATGAGAGAACCAGAATTAATTGAAGAAATGGGAATAGTTACACAGGATAAACCTTTAGGCCTAAGAGGGTATAAATATAGAGACTACAAGGAAAAACAGCAGACATTATACGTTTTTGAACAGAACAGGCATGCTATAGAATATATTGCCAATGGACTTAGTGTGCAGCAATTCTCTAGAAAGCGTCAAGAAAGGCGTTGACATATGGTTAACAAAAAACAGGCAAAAATTGTCCCACCAGTGTGGGGAACAGTAAAAATGGGCTGATGGGCCTTCTTACATTCAGAACCTAGTATAAGCACCTAGCATAAGAAGTTCTTTTAAACATGTATGGTGCCACAGTCCAAAAAACTATGAAACAGTACTAAAAATGTTTATTTTGTATCTTTTTAGTACTTTTTTTAAAAACCATCCATTGTATAATAGCAACAATGTGCTCCAGGCTGTGTATAATGATAGTATAACATCTCTTCTCAGGTGTTAAATGCACTTGGCCTGTAGCCCAAGACCAGCCACCTGAGGTATGACATTATCCCAGCATGACACACACCCTTTTGTGCATTATTGCTTAATTGGGCTCAGGCGAGACTTACAGGTTGCATATTGTGCACTGCAGTTCTACTGCACCAAGGACAATGAGTTCACAATAGAGTTTATTAGCCTAGCATATTATCACATAAGGCAACACTTTGTGCTCTACCCACATGATGGACTTTTCTGGAATCATTTATTAGTATCACTCAGAGACTTTGACAAGTGACCAGTGCAGTACACTGACTCAGAGTGAATTCTGATTGTTGTTTAATTTGCAGTGAACATAGACAGAAAGAAGAGATGTAATACCTGCTCTGAGAGGAAGAATAAAGATTTTTGGACCATTGTAATATGTATCTTTCTGTAAAACACCACTTGGATGAAAGTCATATTTTGTATATGTCACATAAGAATAAATTTTGCTTTTAGCAAAAAGTAAGATTTTTATCTGTGATATGTACAAATATAATTTTTATATGAAAGGTTAATAACAGCAAACATATATTTCTGAGGCATGGTAGTATCACTGTAGTTAGGGTTTAGAAGGCATGTCTATATCGATTCATGATTTTTGCCACATATAACTCATTAATTTTTTGCTATTCAGATATGATGTTAGGAAGGGACATCCTCTGTGGCAGCAACTCAAGGCTTGCCAATTTGATGCAATTGTGTTAGGTCATTGCTGTACTATGGAGAACATGTATAACTAACAATATGAAAAGAGATTATTTTTACTCATTGATAAGTAAAACAAGCATTTGACAATGCCGAAAGTTGGCTGTTGGTATTGCTGTTGTACATGCCTCCCATATTTTTCTGTATACATTCCTCTGCCTTGCATTTTAAGGCATCACTCTCGATGCAGATTTCTTATGTCCTTCCAGCACTGGTTTACTTCATTAGAAAAACAAGCATTAGTCAATGCCGAATGTTTGCTTGCTGGTATTGGCATTGGTAATGCAGGAGTTAGAGAGATGCATAATAGTAATGGCAGTGAAGTATTGCAGTAATTCCAACCCCAACCCCCACCCTGCAGAGACTGACAGGTGCCGGGGGTGTACTTTGGGTCATCGGCCATAACACTCATGCCATTCCACCTCACCCCACCCTGCAGACTCTGACCAGTGTGCAGTGTGCCTTGAGGTCATCAGCCTTTACACTCACCCCATTCCATAGAGAAATAAACTGAGATGGGTGCAATATAGATGAATGGGATGATCGTTAGGGCCAAAGACCCCATGGCACACCTCAATGCCTGTCAGTGGCTGCAGGTTGGGGTTGGGGGTGGAATGGGGTGAGCATTACGGCCGACGATCCCAAGTCACACCCCAAATGCCTGTCAGTCTGTACAGGGTGGGTATTATGGTTGGAAACCCTAATGCCCTGGGCATTTGTTGGTATTTTTGCTCCACATTTTTAACATGGGCTTTTTGGGACCCCACCTTAAGAACAGTGGCAGTATCATTTCATTACTCAATCCAAAAAGGTGATTTTGCATAGTGACTATGCCATTCTGCACCACAAAAACTAATTTTGGGCAGTATGTGAAAAATTACAGCTGTATTGTCCATGAGGAGGTGTGAAGAAATGGCAATGTTGAAAATCTGGACTGAAAATATGAAAAAGTGGCTAAGTTAGGAGTGTGCGTAGAAACTGTGCAATGCACACTCATAACAAAGTCATTTTTGGAGTGTTTTCACCAGATTTTCAACATGGCCTTTTTGGGACCTTCCCTCATGAAGAACGGCACTGGAATTTCATTACTCTGTCTTGAAAATTGATTTCACACAGCGACCTACCATTTTGCGTCACAGGTACAAAAACACATTTTGGGAAGGATGCAAAAAATGACAGCTGTATTGTTCACAAGAGGTGTGAAAAAATGGCAATGTTGGAAATTTGGAGTGAAAATCTTAAAAATTGATGGTGTTAGGAGTGTGCATAGAAACTGCACAATGGACACTCGTAACACAGTCATTTTTTGGAGTTTGTTCACCAAATTTGCAACATGGGCTTTATGGGACCCCACCTCATGAAGAGTGGCACTGTCATTTTGTTAATTGGTCCCAAAAGGTGATTCTGCACAGTGACAGTAAAATCACCTTTCAGGACAGAGAAACAAAGTGACAGTGACTGTGTTCATGAGGTGGGGTCCTAAGAACCTCATGTTGAAAATTTTGGAACAAAACTCCAAAAGGTGGCTGAAATATCAACCTAAATTGAAACCCCTCATTGATTGCCATTATAGGGATTATTAACCTTGATCTTCTTCAGTTTGTGGTCGGCTTTTGAAGAATGCAGACATGTTCCCAGTCCACAGAAGATCGCTGTTGCCAACTTCTGGAGGTAGGTATGGGTGAGGGGGTGCGGGGAGGTGTGGTGCACAGAGGAAGTGTGCAGGTTGGTGGAGGGGGATGGTGATAACGACGAGGGACCATTTTCATTTTTTCAGATTAAAAAAAATAAGATTATGTGGGACTGTTTTCTTTTTTACAGGTAAACTATTCATAACATGGATTTCAGCGCACTGGAGTAGACTCCAAGTGTGCCAGAGTACTTGGGGGGATCAATGCCAACTCAGGGATTGGGCACCCCGAGGTCGACTGAGAATATAGGGGTGTGGGGGTGCATCTGACACCAGGAGTGGGCATCTCAGTGTTGTAAACACCAGAGGTAGTTTTTGGCACACTGCAGTGGGTTCCCAGTGTGCCAGATTAAAGGAGGGGATTCCTGCTGACACTGGAATTAATCACCCCAATGTCATCAGACAGGGAAGAATCTGCTAGCACAATCATGCTTAGAGTGAAAGTGCCTTTGGGCACTGCATACTCTCAGCCCGTACAGAGCTTAGGCTGTGGCCTACTCTACATGGATGAGAGAAAACAAGCAACATGAGTGAGCGGGAAGTGGAGGAGGCAGGCAAAGAAAATGCCTTCTGCCACCTTCCATGAAGGGACCAGTGGGGTGGTAAGGGGGGCGGAGATGTCAGCCAGGCTGATCATGATGCAAACAGCTGTTTGCTCCATAGTGACCTGTAGATGAAAGGAAAAAGCTGCCACATGATTGGTGTGGCTTTTTCTTTTTAAGTTCAGACCACTTCAGGCAAAACAGCATCATGACCAGCCTGGCTGATGACTAGTGTGATATTGTCAAGCTCCTTGCAGAGCACTCTGCATTGGACAGACAGTGTCACACCCCTCAACAGTCACTATCCCAAGGAGTTTGATGCGCATGCACAAACTCAAAAATGGATGGGATTTGAAACATGAAACTTGCAGGTTCTTTAAGTCCTGCCCCAATGGTAGTGCTTTCAGAGATTTTAAAAATTAAAAGAAAGAAGTTACACATCAAAATAAATACAATATTTGTGCATGCGCAGAATGAAAAAGTCAACTCTTGGTTTAGTAAGGCCAATTCACCCTCACCCATAACCCATGGTTGCAGGTATCTCACCAATTCACTATATGTTTTTTAGACAGAAACCAGGCCATAAAACTTGGTTATCACATGTATTTTACAGTATGTACTGTTTAATTTTTGGAAACCATTTTCCTGGGAGTCTGACACCAGAGCCCAATCTTGGTGTCAGATACATACTGTAGCTCAAATCTTTTGCTTCTAGGAGCAAACTACACTGTTACGCTGTTACTCCTGTCCCTTTCTGATTCTGACACTGTTATATAAATGTTGTCTCAGGGAACAAACCTAGGTGGTATGCTGATGCCCCTGATTCTGCTATCAGGTGCCTAGGCTCTGTGTCAGACATAGTTTTGTTTTTTGTTTAATAAAATCAGACATAGGGAGCCCACTTCAGTGCATAGAGGTGCTCCCCATCACCATCACCAGGTACCCAATCCCGTGTCAAACCTGCAGATGAAAAAACTGAAAGGGAGAAAACCCACACGCCCACCAGAAAGCTACCCTGGTGGCATGGTGGTGCTACCCCTTACACCATCAACAGGAGCACAACCCCAGTATCAGACATACTTTTGAAAAATAAAAAAAGGAGTGAACTCACAGGAAGCCCACTCTGGTGATATGCTGGTACCCCATCACCATTATTGGGAGCCAAGCCAAATTGTCAGTGAAACTGTTAAAAATAAGTGAATGCAAATTAGAAACCACCCTTGTGGCACACTGGTGTTCCCCCTGACACCAGCATGGGTAGCCCAACACTGGTGTCAGACATACTAATGCAATTAATGTTAAAAAATTAAAAGCAGCCACTGGGAGACCATCCACAGTGGCATGCTTGTCTGTCCACTACCCCCTCACCAACTGACTGGCATCAGAAGCTGAACCACAATGCCATTGATGATCCCTTCCCCCACATGGCAGCCAGCTGAAGCTTTCCACTCAACTCCTAATCCAGTCCCCATCTGAATAAATCACATTGTATGATTTAGGAAATGCATGCACATAATGAATATGTCATAAATCCTGAAATGGAATATTTATTGTAATGAGAAAAAATACTACTACAATGAATTCTTCTTGTGAATGCTTAGGAAAGGAGAGAAGAGAATGGTCTTTGGTTTAACCCGTGCTGAGCCATGGACTGACATACCAGTCCAGAATTCCTATACATTCTAATTCTGTTGGCAGCCTAAGGGTTAAGATTAAAGTACTTTAGCACTAGGTTTTGTGAGCAGGTCTAATGACAACTGTTTAAATGGCATTTGCATAAACAAATGACAATAACCATAGGTGTGCAGTCTTGCATGTATAGTAATTAACATGCAAATGTTATTATAGTTGATCCTTAAAATGTAATCTACATGTATTAGTTTCCACGAAAATTGTTTTTTTATTTTCCACAATATAGTTTGGCACCTACATTTTGGTCAGTAACTTCTAATTAATCTAAAACGTATAACAACACTTCACCATTCAAAGTATAACCATACAATGTGACAGCTCAGCAGCTTCTAAATCCTTCTGCTTTTCAGAGTTGAGTTTATTTTTTAAATCAGTGTTAATGTGGGGTGCCTTCATGACAAGAGTTCTTATGCACATCAGGGACTGGACAGACATGAACTGAAATTCCTTCACTTGTGACCTTTGAAATTCTTTAACTTAAAATGATATTCAGTTAGTATACTCAGAGGCTCACAGCTTAAGGACATTGCATTAATCCAGCCTGAAGTCAGGCTCAGTGCTCTCATCTATTTAACATATCAATACCTTTTTTTTAACTTTCGCCTCACTGATAACTGTTTGTTGCTTGTATGCTTTACCTTCATTTCTGATTAAAATGTTAACTGTTCTTTTTTTGTGAGTGAGTGAGTGAGTGAGTGAGTGAAAGAATGAATACATTTATCAGAGCAATGTATCCCGGTTTATTATAAAGGTGTTAGTACTACTGAATAAAGGATGCCTACTGTCATATCATCCTGATACTTCAAATATAATCTATTTTAATCACCAAAGCTTGAAAATAGCACAAAGCTGCAGGTGTCTATGTGATATGTTGCTTTTAAAATATCTCTCAGGAAAGAAAACAAAGGATATTACAGAAAAAAATCAGGATTATTATAATTTGTGTTATCACAATCTTTTATTTCTGAGAAAAAGATTGTATGGCTAAAATGATTTGCCACCACGTTTGGATATCAGATACACATTTTCAAATTGCCTTTATTTTGTAAAATTATTTATTTGTCTTGGTTGAGAAACTATAAACTGACAGCTATGCATGAGCATGTCTTTTACTTCAGATCAGGAGCTGTAGCCTGTGTTTGGTCCATGGAGATTCAGGACAGCTGCAACAAACCTGGACACATACTGATAAGTGTGACAAACTGAAGCATATCAAGTTTATTCACACACCAGACTTCCATTTAAAATCAGGTATCTCCAACCAATTACCACAGAAAATTTGCAAACATTAGGTGAGCCTTTGCAGTATCCATATTGGAGGGACAATACCAGCATTTGGACTTCACTTCCTTTTAATATTTATAATATTGTTTTTTAGGGCAATGTATTATAAATACTATTCAGGACAAATACACATACAAATTCTGCCATTATTAAAAATACAAAATGTACTCTTAAATATGTGTATTTGTGTCAAACCACAAGAAGTAGGATAATACCTGAACTAAGCCTGGTGCAAAACACATATGACTGATACTCCTAATTATATGAATGAATATTTTATTCATAAATCTACATATGTTTGTTATGAACACTCAGCGGGTTGCAGCGTGCCATCATTATCAGCATAAATAAGTCAGAAATCTATATTTTAGTAAACATGAATACATAGACAAATACTAATACCAGAGACATAAATAAAAATACTAAAAATCAGATCTGTGCATAGCCCTGTTTTTCTCCTTAATACAGTATGTTGCCTGACAGCCTCATTTTTGTATTTTCTTTTTCTAATTTTTGGTTTAATTACATAACATATTGATTTTGCTTTTCACAAATTTTCTTCTGAGCTTATGTGGTATTTTCAAATCACCATAATGCACATTTCTCCTGGCCATAGGTCATTATTACTGATAGACACTCATTCAGCAAAATAAACACACCCAGAGACTGAAATCAAACCAAGAAAGTTATACTTTACTAGGTTTGGTCAGTGTTGCAGACCCATTCCTATTTTGTTCACACAGAGGAACAGGCAATGACCATATCTCATAGAAAAAGCATGGGGGGGTGGATGGTTTATGAGCCACAATGGGTGGGCGCTGTATGATTTCATCTATTGATTGTCCTGTACTACAGTATACTGTATATAAGAGCAGCAGCGTGGCAGGTTATGAAAGGACTGGGTTGAGTAACTTTGGCAAAACTTTTCAGAACTAGAACAGTGCAAGTGCATGAGTCTTGTTAATTGCTTTAAGTTCAGGTATTAAGCTGCAATATTGTCCACCTCCTCCTATGTTCACAAAGCATGAAGAGAACATTTTTAGGTGTAAGGTGCTTCATTTAAGGCATAGCAAGTCAAGACTTCATCATAAAATCAGAGCTATCTTGAAAAAGACCACAAGTCCTCTTTTTATCCACAGGATCAGTAAACAGCATCCAAAACAATGACAGATTTTCTGTACAAAAGTATATACAAAGTACTACAGTACTTTACTCAGATTTTTCACTGTCACATAAAATTTTGTTTAAATGAAGTTACTAGCAGTCATAAATAACTATAAAATGGGTGGAAAATGTATGTATTTTCTTTACTGCAAACAAGAACCATTTAGTGCTTATAAAAGGTAAGGGAGTCACTTTACTGAAATCAAAGCCTTGTATGCAAAGAACCAAATATAGTCAGCAGCACAGTGCAGGTTTCTATTACTGATATAGAGTTTGCACTTGTGCAAGGTAAGGAACTGACTGCACAGGAGATTGAAGCCTTCTGTTTATAAATAGGTTATGTAATGAATGGCGGCTAGGGGGAATTAAAGGATTGGATGGGAAGTTTAATACCTATGAAAATGGAAAGAAAACACACCTTGTGCGCTGCCAGAGCTGTACAATGTATATGTTTGAGCTTACAGAAGACATGAAGGATACATCTGTGTCCTCTGCATGGCAGTCATCACATGCAGGAGGCACTTTGCTAGGTTTTGGTGCCAGAAGAAGGAAACACATGGGTACAGAGATCTGACTTAGCAGGAAAATACACTGAAGGTTTCTCATGATCAGAAGTTGTCCCTCATGGGGTGTGATGAGACCCAGTCTATTAGATCAGCATGCCCACCCTTACCCAAGGGAAATTTTGCATGTGGTGCTTGCAAGACATGCAAATCTGTATAGGGTGGGAATACTGTGACACACACAGTCACTGGAAAGCAATGATGCAGGCATGATTTTGTTATTTGTGTCACTGAATTGGTGGTATACTGTATATTACTATTGGTCATTTTTCAGCGTTTTATTCTGGTAAAGATGAGCAGAAAACTTAAATTTAGAATGTGTGAGTATCTCACAACAATAGATAAGAAAGTGCAAGAACATTAGCTGTTCATATTTTGAAAAAGGGTTCTAGTAACATTTTTATGTTCCAGTCCTTAGAACATCACTTAAGGTTGGTCCGGGGTGGGGGGGGGTACAACCAAAAATTGTTGAAAAGGAATTTGTGTGTCATGTTCTCCCTTTCCTACTCCCCATTTTGTTTGTAGTTGTTTTTTGGTTCATTAAGCACTTAGCACCTTGTCTGAGATATTTATTCACTATTATTATTCCATATATAGTATGGATTGATATTTTTTTTTTGAGCGATTGTTTACTGCATACTAGTGACCAGTACACCTTTATGGATGCATGAATTATTAATTGTTAATATATGGATAATGAAATTGATACCATAGTAAAGCATTTAAAAATCTGTCATACTAGGATCACTCCCAGAACGATAACACCACACTTCAGGTGTGATAATAGTATTGTTCAGATGCAATAATACCATCATTCCATACCTGAATGATATTATTATCAACAGAACTCAACAGCACAACTGCAAATCTGACCCCACATCTTCCTAAGCATGCCTTCCGATTGGCCACTTTTCCTGTGTGGAAAAAAATGGAATGATCTGGTTGATCCCATGTTCCCTAAAAGAAGAAAAGGTAGGACTGCCTACCAAACATAATTTACTGTGCTTATGGGGAAGCAGTGGAGTGAGCGAGCTGGGGGTGTCAGCGAGATGGAGTGAGACAGTGCGATGGTAGGCCAGGACTGAAACAGTCCTTCACTGAAGAGGCTGACTGCCTGATGTGGAGAAAACAAAAGTTGAATCCATATATTAAAAAAAAATATCAAATGACTTAGTGTACATTGCCAGGCTGCAATTCCATCTTGAGGTTCTGGGGACATATCCCCAGAACCTCAGGTTGGAATTACTGCCTGGTAATGCACACTAACCTATCTATTATTCCATTTATTGTGGCTGTTATGTTCTAGTGACCATTATGATGCAGTACATCATGAAAAAGCACCAGACACTTGAAATGGTGGTGTTAGGGGGTGGCACGGGGCCATTATGTTGCAAAACATAATGCCGCAAGGCACTATCGTGCTACGTGATAAATGCCATGAGTCATAATGTCTTTGTTCTATGGGGGCTCCACCCCCACACCACCTGTAATGGGGGGCTGCATCCTCAGACACCTCCTCTAAAGATTCTCAACTCCAGGGGGGTCCAACTCGGGGAGCGCACAGGTCCAGGTTTCACCATAATGCAGTACGCTATTAAGCATGCAACATTACGACCTGGTACGTTAGGGGGTAGCTGTTGAACTGCTAATAATATTGCTTTCTTCAAATTTTTACTAACATTTTGTGGCACTTAACAAAGATATATAGAGCACTTTGAGTACCAGGCTGTCTTGCCTGTTACTACTACTGTTTCTATGCCAGGGGCACCATGGTTTGAAGTAATCTAAGCAGCTTCTTCCTCTATTCAAAGGCAAACCGAAGGATTCAAAAAACTATGATGACAGAGGTGCTGGGGAAAGATATGGGACTGCCAACACTGTGTTCTAGAAAACTCCAGGTTCATAGTGGGCAGGTAACCTTAAAGGCTTCCCAACACTGAAATGAAACTGGTGCTGGCAGAAGATGAAGGTCTGACAGCACTGAAATTGGAAAACAACTCTTTTTATTCACTCCAAGTAAAGTTACACTAGGTGATTTCAATATTAATTGGCTCTCATCAGATGCTGCTATATCTCAGGATGCCATATCATCAGCAAACCTCTCACAAATTGTTCTCTCCACCACCAGAAAGAACTATAAAACAAGCACTAGTACCTTTCTGGACTGGTTCCTTACCAGTCATCCCTCTCATATCGCCAGCACCTCTGTCCTTCCTGACTCACTAAGTGACCACTCACCCATTATATGTGAATGGTCAAATAAATTCCATAAGCTCCCATCCAAAGTCATCACTAGCAGAGTACGCCCACGTGGACAGCTAAGACACCTTAAATCCTACCTCAGTCAGTTTGATTGGTGTCCCATTTTCCTCTCAACAGATGTTAACACAGCTCTTGACCTCTTTATCTACTCCTTCAACGTGGCCTGTGACACCTACGCCCCACTTAAAAAATGAAAAGTCAAAGCACTCTGCAACCCATGGCTAACTGCAGAGCTACTTGCCCAGCTAAAGACTCGGAACCACCTTTGGGCCCTGGCTAGAGACTCTGGCACCCAGAATGACATACAGAACTACAAATGTGCCTGCAATAACTGCACTAAATCCATACAACTACTGAAAAATGCCTACTACAAAGAAGCTCTCTCAAACTCCTGGGGAAAGGGGTCAGATTTCTGGAAGAATATCAAAGAAGTTACAGGGAAACAAACAAAATTCTCCCCAACCATGCTAAAGGTTGACGAGGCCATCACCCTGGATCCTCTGGTCATTGTGAACACCTTTATTTATTTATTTATTTATTCTAGGATTACAAGTACCTTTGAGCCAAGGCTCTTTTACAAAGGTTACACATCAGAAATAACAAACAACAAGGAAGCAACAGTGAAATAACAGTAAACAATTCATGTACAACAGTGCTATTGAAAGGGGTCAATTATAGGAAGAGTAAGGGGTAGAGGATGAGGAGAAGTGTAGGTAGTTAAGAGAAGCAGCCATAGTAAGATGGTGAACACAGCTAGGACACATATGCCCACAAGGAATGGGTAGGGACAGGCACCCGGGGGTGGCAGAGAAACAGGGATGAGAGGAGAGAGGGAGGATGAAGATGCAGCCAGAGGCATTTGTCAAAAAATAAATGGGAAGGAGTGATAGAAGAGAAAAGGGGGCAGGGTGGGGGCAGGATAAGTGCTGTAATGGGGCAAGGAGAGACTAATGAGGTGGTATGAAAACCTGAGATTTGAAGTGGTGCCTCAGGAGCTGGGGAGATGGGGACTGGGGGGCCTGGGGTTAAGCAGTATATAAGTTAGGATTTAAGCTGTGTAAGTCATCATCTAGGAGAGGCAATCACAGGAGCTACAGGCAATGAGATGGGCCCGGAGTCTGGTTTTGAACAGACCTTGTGTTGAGGCAGAGGAGATAGTGTGGCTGAGACCATTCATCCATAGAGGAGCCCTATAGGTGAAGGAGCATTGGCCCTGCATAGATTGACAGTGAGGAACTTGTCGAATCTGGGTTGTCAAGCTCCTGGTGTTCTGTCAGTTGGTGTTTTGATGTAACAAGGCAGTAACACCGGGGTGTGTGAGGCCAAGGTTGATTTTTCCCGCCATAGCACATGTGAGATACTTTATACAGTTGGAGAGCTGGAGCCATCCGGATTGTTCATAAAGGGCTCAGGTGTGGGTGAGGCAGTGGGCACCAGTTGTGAGACAACATGCTTTGTTAAGAGCAGTTGTTATACATCGGAGAGCGGATGTCATGAACACCACAGAGCTCTGGACGGCAATCTTTAGGGCCTCTGGGGTGAGGTGCTGCCCGTGCTTGAAGAGTAATCCAAGGTGTGTGCTGGCAGCTTTAGCCACGCTGTCAATGTGAGCCATATAGGAGAGATTGGGGTCAAGCAGAATCCCTAGGTATTTGAAAGAGTAAACTTGTTCAAAGACAGTCCCTTGCTTGGTGGAGATGGCAACGGGGTGTTGCTTGTAACGGTTATGTGAACTGCAGAATAGCAAGGACTTGGTTTTCTTGTGATTGAGGACTAGTTTGTGATTGGAGAACCATATATCAACGGCACTGAATCCGAGTTGGAGGCTGTGTTGTAGTGGTGAAAGGTCCTTGTGCATAGAAAAGACAATAACATCATCCGCATACAGGAAGATTTCTTCTGAGCAGGATTGTGGTAGGGAGTTTAAAAAGAGGCTGAAAAGGAGAGGGCCCAGTATAGACCCCTGAGGTACTCCAGAGCAGACAGGCAAGGTGTCCGAGATAGCATTTGCAATTTTTACTCTGCTTTAATGATGCATTTACTGATCTCAACAGCGTCCTTCCCCTGGATTTTTTCCTTGGCACTACCCACGCTATCCCTGATGATCCTCCTACCACTCTCTAGCCCTTCCACTTCAAAGAATTTAACCTGCACGATGCCAGAACACACATCACTAAAGCAATTTCAAAGTCAAGATGAAATGGAGACTCGCTGGATCTAAAACTCCTAACCCTCACTATGGATGAGGTTCTAGTCCCATTAACACACATTCACAATCTCTCCCTTAGCACTGGTCAGTTCCCTGACAAATGGAAGGAAGCTACAGTTACTCCAGTCCACAAAAGCGAGGATAAATCCAGCCACGCAAGCTATCGTCCCATTTCGATACTACCACCTCTCTCCAAGGCACTTGAACACATAGTATTCAACCAACTCACGGACTACCTGGACAAACACAATCTCTTATGCCCACAACAACATGGCTTCAGAAAAGGTCATAGCACCTCTTCTGCATTATTGGAGTTCACTGGAGCACTGCATGGCACATTGGATATGGGTCACTTAACCGGAGCAGTATTTGTAGATCTGACCAAGGCCTTCGACACAGTCCACCATCGTCCGCTGATCCAACAACTCCAGCATTTAGGACTCTCTTCTGATGCTGTCTCATGGTTCAACAGCTTTCTGCAAAACAGATCTCAAAGAGTAAAAATTGCTGGGACACTCTTCAATCTCAGACCAGTCCAATCTGGAGTCCCTCAGGGATCCATCCTGGGTCCATTACTCTTCAGCCTTTTTCTTAATAGTCTCCCGAAATCTTGCACTGAACAGATTATCCTCTGTGCTGATGATGCTGTTATCTTCTCCTCCCACAACGACCCTGTGCTCCTGCAGACCAATCTTCAGCAAGGCTTTGCTGCAGTGGAAAACTGGTTCATTCATTATAAGCTTGTCCTCAATCATAAAAAAAACAAAGTAATGCTCTTTAACAGCTCTCAAAATAGGCATAGATCTCACCCCCTAGCTATCTTTACCAGCAATGGCAACTCCCTTGAGCAAGTGCAGTTGTTAAAATACCTAGGGTTATCCCTGGACTCAAATCTCTCCTGTGGGGCACACATAGACAATGTTGCCAAGTCAGCAAATATACGCCTAGGCCTACTTTACCGACATAGACAACACCTTACTGCAGAAGCACTGAAGATTGCCATCCAAAGCTCGGTGGTCTCCATCACTGATTATGGTCTTATAATCTATGGCTCTGCCTCTGCCACTGCCCTGAGATGAATTTCAACATCACTTAACAAGACCTGCAGGCTTATCTCTGGTGCTCATCGTCTCTCTCTCTCATACATGTGACCTGTATTCCCGATCTGGCTGGCTTCAACTTTCAAATCGCATAAAATACCAAACCTGCATTATGGCAAATAAAGTAACCATGGGCCTCACTCCACTGGGAGTCCAAGCACTGCTTAGTTCTAGACTAAAGCCATGTAACAACAGGGGCTCTGAATACCAGCTCCTTCAGGTTCCCCACCATCGCACCTCTCAGGGCCAAAGATCCTTTGCCTTCAGAGCACCAAGCTGGTTAAATGCGTTCAATCCTGACATCTCCTCCACTATCACACTTGGCTCATTCAAACATAAACTCCACCTCCACCTTACTAACTCTAACTCCTGTGAATGTATGTGAGAATTTGTAATTGTGCCATACTTAGCTTAAAAGTAACCCCAACCTGTTAACTTGCTTTCTTACCTCCCCCCCTCTCTCTGCCTTTTACTCTAAATCCATTTCGAACAGTGGAGTGGGCAACGGCGCCGATCTAAATTACAGTGCGTCTGCCCTGTCTATTCCCCCTTCCTCTCCTTCCTTGCCTTTGTGTAGCTCCTCATCTTTGAACTCGTATCCCCGCACCCTGATTTAAGTATTGTACTTGTTAACACTCTTTGTCCCTTCTACCTATATCTAACCCCCTGTAACTTCTTTCGTTCCTCTAGCTGGAGATCCCCTGATCGGGCTGTCGATTTGCACCCTGCGGCCACGGCTGGAGAAGCCAGCCGGCTGTACGCACTGTATCTGCCCCCTGAGGAGCCCTGCTGCCTGGGTAAGCCAATTACTAACCTCAGGAATATTTGGGAGCTTTGATTTGACCCAGTCCCTTCAGGATAGCCAGTGATTGGCTGCTGCCCCTACGGCCCTGCCTGCTATTGGCTAATTTGGACTTTCTGCTTTGGTGGCTTTTTCTGGCACTCACTCGTCTGAAAGAGCGGTGTGATTTTTTGTCCCACACGATGCGCCCCGACCCCGGCCTCTATTAAATGCTCCTTCCATAAGAGCTAGACCAGCTCCCTATTAGCTGATAGGACGTCTCACATTTTACCACACCTGCCGTTCTGCCTATAATCTCTAGACAGCTCTGCCCATTTAAAGTAGTGTCACAAAAGAGTCTTATCAACTCGGTGCAATATCCCAGTATTGGGAGGCAATCTTAATACAAAAATGCCTATTTCAGATGCTCTTCTACGTTGCTGTCTTACACTACTAATCTTAGCTTTACTCAAAATGCCAGTCTCTATTCCACACCAAAACCAAAAAATTACCTGTGTCAAACACCAGGATTCGCCCCCTACTATTAATTTATGGCAACCCAGAAGAGGGACGTCTTCCATATGGTCATGCCCTTCCTCACAACAGTCTATGACAACAGTCCCTACAAGTGTGCCCCTAATGGCATCACCTTTAGTAACTATCTATGTACTAGCTATGTCAATTAGTGGCAATGTCCAAATGCTAACCACCACTAAAACAACCTATACAAGATGAAGCAACAAAAAACTGTTTAGCAGACTAAAACAGCATCTTAAAAAAACTACTGCTACTTCTCCTACTCTGCTCAGGAAACATAGAATTAAACCCAAGTCCACCTGCCCTCCTGGACACCCCTGCGGACCTTCCTCAATACAAAAGTCTTAGCTTTCTTCATGTAAATGCCTGCAATTTACTCAAGAAACTGGATCAAATACAAACCTGGGCTCTACATGCAAAACCTGATTTCTTCATGATAACTGAATCCTGGCTTACGCCCTTGACCGCAGACAAATCCATCAACATTCTGGGATACAATACCTACCGATGTGATAGGCCTACTAGAGGAGGAGGGGTCATAATATATGCTAAGAGCAAATTCATAGTCACAGTCATTGACTGTACTTCAAAACCAAAAGAGTTTGAATGCTTGGCACTAAAACTATCCCTTACCAATGAAAAGTTGCTCCTTATTGTAGCCTGTTACTGACCCCCGTCTGGTGGTACAGCTCTGTTACCGCATATCCAAAACCTAGCTGCTTCAGCTAACACAGAGTGCATCTTCCTGGGGGATTTCAACTTGAACTGGAATGATGACAGTTCCAGGAAACTTAAGGACCTTTGTGACACAGTTGGACTGGCACAAATGACACCCGCAAACACCAGACCGAATAAAAAATATCCTGAGTGCAGCTCCCTTTTGGACCTCATGCTAGTAAACAAACCACATAACATCTCTCATGCCGGAGTGTTCTTCAATGATATAAGTGACCACTGTGCCACAGCCTGTATTAGACATCCCTTGCAATTAAATTCGGCTGCCTCATTTAAGTTGAAAAGAAGCATGAAAAGATTTTCCCAGAATGAATTTCTGAAAGACTTAAGTAACATTAGATGGCAGAACTTTTACCTTGCCACCTCCCTTAGCAAGGCATTTAATATTTTCCATAGTCTTTTATTGGGAATAATTGACAAACATGCCCTGCTAAGACTGATTAGATCAAAAAAAAGTCCTCCTTGGTGGTTCTCTCCCATTTTGAAAAAAGCGCTCAAGGACAGGGACTACTGGTGGAAAAGAGCGAGGAAAACTCACCTAGAGGCAGATTGGCTGGCATTTCGCACCTCCAGAAATGCTTGCACCAAACTAACTAGATCTGAAAAAGCTAGTTATTTCCAAACAGAATTAGAAGCCAACAAAAACAACTCTGCCAAATTCTGGAATATCCTCAGAGAGGTTGAAGGTTACCATGCTGACATGTCTCTTCCATCCAAAATGATATCTGCTTGATACACCTACACAAGCAGACTCGACATCCTTGAGCAGTTTAATGAACACTTTGCCACAGCAGGGCTAGCATTTGATACCTCACCTATCAGCAAAATTAACCTACCAGATGATTCTGCTGCTGACCCGAATGCTCATTCTAATACTAGCCTACCCACTTTCACCGCTTTTAGTTTCCATTCAGTTACATTCAAACAAGTCGAGGGCCTGCTACTATCCCTGGACATCAAAAAAAGTGTGGGTGCAGACAATATTGATCCATATTTCCTAAAGCTTGGCCATTCCTACCTGACTGTCCCCATTACCCACTTATTCAACACCTCACTGAAACTTGGAGAACTTCCATCGACATGGAAAACTGCCCACATTCTACCGCTATTCAAGTCAGGAGATCCGAGCAATCTAAATAATTACCGGCCCATATCTATTCTACCTGTACTGTCAAAATTACTTGAAAAAATTGTTAATGCTCAAATTAGGGATTACCTGGATTTGCATGATTTACTAAACCCTGCACAATCTGGCTTTAGAGCCAAGCATAGCACTGTTTCTACCCTTGCTAAAGTTACCACAGACTGGCAAATTGCCCTGGATTCTAAAAAGCATGTGTTTGCCCTCTTTCTCGACCTTAGTAAGGCTTTTGACCCTGTGGACCACAACATCTTGCTTTCAGCACTAAGCAACATCAGACTTGACAATCCATCAATCAAATGGTTTGCAAATTACCTTACCAACAGGCTGCAACAAGTTAAAGCTGCAAGTGATCTGTCTCCACAAAAAACTTTTCTAAGAGGCATCCCTCAAGGCTCCATACTAGGCCCAATCCTATTTGCAATCTACATCAATAATCTGGACAATCATTTGCGCTCAACCAATACTCATTTATTTGCAGATGACACTGTACTACTGTATATACCACAAATTCCTCCTTGGACTTGGCACAAGGAAACTTACAGCAAGACTTCATTACCCTCCAACATAATCTCATCAAACACAAGCTACTCCTAAATGCCAAAAGGACAAAAGCCATGATCCTCTCACCAAAAGCAGGCCAAGGATCAACACATATTCCCCAGATTTTAACACTCCTTGATGAACCCCTTGAGACAGTTGAAACCTTTAAATATCTAGGATTCTGGCTTGATAATAAACTCAACTTCCTGTGCCACCTGAATGAAGTCTTGAAGAAATTAAGATAACGGTTAGGCCTATTTTATCGGATTAAACATCTGCTTACCATAGAAGCTAGAAAAAGACTAGTATAGTCTACATTTCTACCTATACTGTACTATGCTGACTTCCTTTACACTCAGTGTCCCTTAACAGCACTTAAAAAACTAGACACTCTATACCACCGAGCCCTAAGATTTGTCCTTGATCTACCCCTGCATACTCATCATTGCCTGCTATACCAGGAATTGGGGTGGGCATCACTCTCAACCAGGAGGAAAAGAAATGCCCTACTTAGGATCTATAGAGTGCTCACCAGTAATCTTAATACATACATTTCGAGTCTATTCCAATGTGCCAAGGCTCCTATGGCCTGAGAAGTTTCTCCTTAATCTGTTTTAAAATTCCTAGAGTAAAACATCTTATGATTCAGCTGTAATCAATTTCTCACCGCCTTCACTTTGGAATACTATGCAAAGCTCACTAAAACTATCCTGTTTGCCAGGCCTTTTCACATTCAAAAACTTGCTGGCCATTGCTCTGAAGGAAACTTGTAACTGCTTTAGACAACACTGAGTTTTTTATGACCTAGCCTTACTATCAATTGCTACAACAAAATTTTATTACATATCCACTGATAGGGGTCCTCCAGCACTCCTAGCCTACCTTACCCTGACCCTGTTTACCTTATCTTCTCCCTCCTGTACCCCCAGCCTGCCCGCTCCTGATCCGCTACCATCTCATTGAAGAGATCACAGGATGCCGGGCTACTCTCTTTTTTTCTATAAAACATATTATGTATTGCACATTGCCATACCATGGCAGGCCAGTGCTAGGAGGCTTATGATCCTATGTGTTCAAAGTTTGCATTATTGTCAAGTATACCTTACCTGTATATATGTACTGTACTGTATTGTATTTTAATTTTTTTTTTCTTTTTCTTCTTTTTGGCTTGTATAAGTGTCCAGGACCACTTTGAAAATGAGCTTGCTCAATGGTGTATTCACCTAGTTAAATAAAGTGATTGATTGATTGAATGCTACCTATAATCTCCTCAGCCCTCTCATTTTTGTTCCCTCAAACTATCACCTACCACATCTCCACCCCTCCTTTTCCTCTAAGTTACTTTTTTATTTCTTCTTTCTTTTCACCACTCCTGACTCTCCCCCCTTCACCCCCACCTCTTCTGAGCCCTCAAGGATCTTTCCCTTTTTGTTGACTAGTTTCAGCCTGCTCCCAGTTGATGACCATGCCCTTTGGCTGCAATTCCTGCCCTCTCCAATTTTGCTCCTCATGTTTATCTTCATCTTCCACCTTCCCTCCCTCCCTCCTGCTTATCTCTCTGTTACTCTGTGTTCCCATGTATACATTCTACTTATTCTAGCTATTGTATTGATCTACCATTGAGACCCAATATGCCAACCTATTTATTGTTTTGTTCCTATTTCTGTGACTTGTATTGTATTTGTTCTCTGACACGGAACCTTTGTAAAAGAGCATGGCTCAAAGGTACTTGTAATCCTAGCTTTAATAAAATTAAAAAAGAGTAGGCAGGTGCAGGACAGGCCTTTCCACAGTGTATTTTATTCAGTACTGATGTAACCCCCCCTCTGGGGTGGGGGGCTTACCATAGGAGGCTACCGCCCCACAGTGTCTCATTTTACCTCTGGTCCCTCAGAATACAGTAATGAGACCCAAGGGCTTATCAGTGGCTCTGGGTGGGATTCCAGCCATGGCACCCACTTGATCATTGCAGCTGCGACCACCAAAATTCCATCTTCTTGGCCCCTTAGGTAGAAGGGGGCTGAGGTCAAAAATGTGATCCATGCCTCAGGGCACTTCGTGGAGCAGTCTACCTATCTGTGGGGTAGCAGTGCAGCAGCAGCAGAGTGAGAAGTGAACAATAAAGATGGCCGCCATATGCCATTTATGCATGCATGGGACATAAGTTTTAAATGAGCCACAGCTTCAATTCTGGCCACTGTAAAAGGGTATGCAATGGGTGCCTACTATTTCAGAAGCCTCACTGGGCAAAAGGGGGATCCCAACAAAAAAATAAGACTGTTCCTGGCCCTAGTGGGGAAAACGGGGCCAGGACAAAAGATATTAGCCCCTGAAAGGGCTTAAAATTGAAATGGGGGTTGGCAAAGCAGGGCAGCATAAAACAAACAAACATGGCAGCTCCCATAAGTTCCCTTTAACAAGGGGGGCCAATGGAAAAGGTGAGATGACATCAAGCAGAGCCTAGTAATAAGACAGCCAATGAGGCAGGAGCATTTAGCAGGCTATAAAAGTCAGTGAATTGCTGGCTGGTCAAAGGGGGTCAGGAGAGAGAGAGCCAAGAGGGAGAGACTGTAATTGGGCTTCATCAAGCCCAGGGCACATTTTGGGGTGAGAAAAGACCCCAGCCAGAAAAGCCTTCTGGCAGATTTCCTTCGAACTAGTGAGCAACCTGAAAGGGGAGCCAGTGACTGGGATGAATTTTTGGGAAAAGCCACTTGTGACTTTGTATGTAAAGTGCAACTTGTAAGAGAAGTGCAGCCTGCCTAAGCTCATAGACTGTTTTGCCCAAAAGAGACTGTGTAAGTTGTGTTCCCCTTGGAGGGATAAATGTCTGAGGCTGTTTGTACTGCTGCATAGCCCATGAGAAGTTGCGTATGCTGGGACCACAGACTGAGCTAGATTCCAGTGGCAAGTTTGTTCCAGAAAAGTGTGTGCCAAGCTGCAAGTCCAGGGACCCTCATTGTGCCAGTTCCATGGACCCAGAGAGACCACTGGAGAGGAAAATGTTGAGAGACCTGTCAGGTGAACACTGCCTATAAAGGCCCCAGGGGTGAAGATGTGGAAAGGCCTGACAGGTTAAGCCCAGTGTTCAGCATTCCTTCTCCCAGCTTCTGCATGTCTGTATCCTGCTACTGTGGTGTACCACTAACTAAGGCTGATACCAGAATGGTATCATTGAACTATTTCTTGTAACCCCCTGAATCATCAGACTGTAAGTATCTCTGAGCTGCGGCTCTGAGGAGTCTTGTACACTTTAACTAGCTAGCTAGTTAGGCAAAAAAAGGGGGGTCAAGTCCTGTGCAGGACCACTGAATCCCCAAGATAAGCCCAGGTGACAAGTACAAGTTGTGTTGTGTTTAAAAGTTATTGGACCCCAACACAAGCACCCTAGCTCAAGCCACCAGACTATCATCCTCCCAACACCCCAGTGTGGTAGTCACATTTAAACATAGAAACATAGAAGTTGATGGCAGATAAGGACTGCAAGGCCCATCCAGTCTGCCCATTTTTTCTACCTTATGAATGTGCCATAGGCCTTTACTCTGTCAATGGCATATCTATTCACATTCATTTGTATTGTTCTCTTATGCCTATCCCATGCCTGGTCAAAGCCCTGCACTGTATTCATATCCACCACTTCATGAGGTAGGTCATTCTAGGCATACACCACCCTTTCTGTGAAAAAGAACTTCCTCACATTACCCCTTTACAGAGTAACAGGCATGTGGGAGAAAAGCCAGGTGCAACTGAGGTGGGAGGTGGTGTACAACTGCTTGTTTGGTCACACCTGGAGTTGAGCCTTGGCTCAGTGTGCCTTTCCCGGTCACCAAATGTTTAAATAAAATAATATTATTGTTGTGTGTTATCTACCTCTTTTTGCCTCTCACTATAATAAAAACTGGACAAAATAAGGTGATCTTATTTGTTCAGGAAATAGTATGTTTACATAGTACACAGGCTGTTCAGTTAGTGGTCGGTGAAACACTGCACGCTGCTGGCTTGAGGAAAGTTCAGATAGCAGGCTCTATTTCTTGTTTATTACATACTTTTAACAGGTATGCCACCTATGTTAAAACAGAGCTTACCAGAATTTCTTGTGTGCTCTACCGGCTGGTTTGTCATCTCAAAAGACATTCTCTTTGTTGCTAGGAGGAATGCCAGAGGTGGTGGCCAGATCAGAGGATTTTCGAGAGGCCCTTTGGGAAGCCTGAGTGCTTTGGGATGCTGGCAGGAATTTTTTTTTCTAAAGCGAATAAAGAACTGAGAAAGAAAGAAAGGAAGGAAGGAAGGAAGAAAGAAAGAAAGAAAGAAAGAAAGAAAGAAAGAAAGAAAGAAAGAAAGAAAGAAAGAAAGAAAGAAAGAAAGAAAGAAAGAAGTAAAAAGTAAAAGGAAAATAAAACGACTATTAGTCCCTTGCTGTCTCTGTGCTGCTTTTATGAGACTGGAAGTTTTTTGATTTATTTTCCTTGGAGCCAGAGTTCTTGGGGGGGTCCCCATTTGTTGTTTTCTGTTGCTTTTTGCTCTTTCTCCCGGCTACATTTTATGCTTGCCTCTTTTTGTATGTTGGCAAGTCCAGAAACATATGGGTTTTTCGGAAAATGTGTTTTGTGTCTTTGAAAATAAGGATCCGTTTTAGCTCATAAGCGAGTGAGCTGTCTTGAATGTTAAGCACCTTTAGCACTGTCTATGCTGCATTTTTGTTTAAGCTGGCTCTACATTACATTTTTATGTTTTTTCTTTTTATATAATTGTTATATTTTTAACTTTGTTTTAGTATTTTTAAATCCCGTATACAGGTTGTGATTGGCTGTCCTGATCACATGTGCTCTTAGCATAAAAGCGCATGTGTGGCATTTCTGGTTAGGTTCGCCATCGACTGCATCACCCCGATACGGAGAAGCTGCTACTGGAGTACTTACTCCTTTATTTGTTTTATTGCATGCCAGTATCCTGAAAGTACCCTGAAAGTTTTTTTTAGTGGTTTATCGTGTTTTGTACTGTCTTTTACCATTTAAAAGCTGCGTTTTTTTTACGCAGACCACTATGATATCAACAACAGAGTAAGTTTCATCTTCTTTTTATTTTATCCTATTTTTATTTTTTGCTTGTCTAGGTATATTATTTAGTTGGTTTATTCCAACTTCTGATTTTTTTCTTTTTTTTATTATTAATTTAGGCTGTGGTGTGATTCTCATCCTGAAAAAACCTTGGAATTATCACTTTACTTTTATTGGAAAATAAGGTGGAAGGTGGGACGTAACGGTTTAAAACTGAAATGTTTGATAAGACCTTGATAACTTCTTCAGAGCATAGATCTACTGAATAATTCCAGACTTACAGCACCTTAGAATCTTTCAGAACAATCAAGGAACTTGGGCCAGTTAAAGTGAACTGTTTCCTGTTATTTTGCTGCCAATCCGCTTTGCTACATTGCCGGATAAATATGGTAATCACCAGAAAACAGGCGCAGCAGGCCCACATTACCTTACCTGTGATGACAACTACTGATGAGAGAGAACTGCGCAGAAGGTCAAAATTTGGCTCTGAATGCTAAACGCAAACTTAAATTACGGACCATTTATCATTAATTAAAGGACATGGGAAAATTTCAACTCCTAATTTACAGTATAATGCAGACATTGCTGATATGTGGGATACATTTTCTGCTGCTATGGATATTAATACACCTACCAAAGCAAACAATTCATTTATTTGCAATAAGGACTTGAAACAGACACCTTTGCTATATTTTTCTGATATTTCTGATGCCTTAGATGCTTCTATTGACCATAATGCTTATTGTTCTGATGCTGAAGCTATTGAGCCCCCTTTAGAGATCTCATTAACAGCTTCAGTCTCAGAAAGACTTCTTAGAAGTCTATTGGGTTCGGGAAACTCGGGAACTTTAGAAAACAAATCAAGTATAAATAACATAACCTTAGATCCCACCCCTGTGATAACTAATAAACTTAAAGCAATTTCTGCAGATTTCCAAACTACAATGGAAGGCCTTAAATTACTTAATCTGCCACAGTCCTTAATTGATGTTGATAAATTTCTTCATGAGTCTGGGTTAGTATCCAGGGAATTTAGGGAATCTAGGGAGCAATTGTCCTTGGAAGGGAATATAGTTTATTTTGGAGATAATATTAAATACCCTACATCTCTGAGTAAAGATTTAATTCAGGTGCTTAAAACAACCTTTTCAGCAAATGTCCTTATTATGGAACAATTAGTGCTATTAGAGAGGAAATAGGAAAGATTAAAGTTGGTATATTTAACAATCAGATTAAGATCAAGGAAATAAATGAAAAGTTAGACAAAAAAATACCATCCTCAGAGAAATCTGATTCTATTGTACAAATTTTAGAATATTAGGGTAGAGATATAAGGGCACAATTTTCCACATTAATCATACTGGATTCACCTAAACCGTTAAAAAAAATAGACAAAAAGTGGAGACTGTGTTCCCTTAGTCACTGGGCCTGACCCGTTGGGCACAACAGGATCAACAGAGGACAGTTTGGTGTATACTGACACTGTAAAAGATCATAAACAGGAAGAGGTAGTGGTGAATGATAGAGGAGATAACTGGCTTATTCCAGAATACCCCCCTAGAATCCTGTTTAGACACCATAACTGCTAGTGACAAGCTGGAATGTAATTTGGGGGCTAAACTGAATGATCTAAAAAAAGAAATCGGGAGTCTGATAACCAAATGGTCATTGGCTATGAAGGATCCAAATATAATGCCAGATACTATTGAAGAACATTCCCTACAGATGGATAACCAAATTAGAATTAGAAGGAAGGTAGAAGGATTACCCCAATATAATGCGGTAACTCATGGAATAGAATCAGAGACATATAGGGGGAAAAAAAGAGCTATGGAACTTAATATCCCTAGGATTAGACTTAAAGTGCCACTTTTCTGGATTCAAGGTACTGAGATGGAACTTAAAAAGCAACTGGTTTTGCTTTTTAGGATTAATATGGGGATCGTTATGGTTAAAACTGATATACAAAGTGTAGGACTCAGTACTGATATGGAGGGAGATTCTGTCTGTAATATTGTTCTACACTTGCCCAGATTGGCAAATGATAACTGGTACAATGGTGAAATATTGAATGATTTTGGAATATTTTTGACCTTGAGAACAGGAATCACTTTACTAAAGGAGTCTATGACATACTAAATTTAGAACCAAAAAAATAAACAAGTACAGTTTGGTTAATTATATTTGGCATCCCTGAAATTTATAATGAGAGTAATAGAAAATTAAATGGTATTCTGAGCAACTATTTTAGTAATTTACTGGGAATACCTCTAGGCAGGGATGGTATCCTAGAAGTGATCAGATGTTCAGATGGAAGTCAAATAGATCTGCTAATTAAAATTCCACAAATTGTCGATATGATACAATGTAAAGAAGGTATACTGGATACTATGGGCTTCTATATGGTAAAGATGGATAGTATTTGGGTTGATCATCCAGTAAATAGAGTAAAAGAGCTCAATACTTTGGAAGATTTTCAAGTGGAAACCTTTAACAAATTTCAAACTTTGGCAGGTCTTTCGGAATGACATCAAACTGAGGTACATGGTTCTCCTGAAAAAACGTGATTCAATTCCTGATGTGGTACGGAAGTGCTTAGTTCTCTTATGGAATATTGCAGGATGGTCCACAAAGATAGTAGATAGTACTTGGATTAGTTATGTTACACAATTTAAAATGTTATGTTTTCAGGAAACGTGGCATGGGATAAATGTCTTAATTAATACTAATGAGTATGCAACATTTGCACATCATGGACATAGGGACGTCAATTATGGTAGGGACTCAGCTGGACTTGCAGTACTCTGCAGAGTCTCCTCTGATTTAGAGATTACTGCTCTTTGTAATATGCAGAATTTCATCACTGTGTATGTGGAAAAACTGAATCAAAGATTAACTGTTGTTAATGTATACATTCCACCTTCTGGTTCCATGCACTATAGTGATGAAATATGGCCCAAATAAAAAAATGAGATAGATAAGTACAATCAAACTTTCCCCGATATTGATATCTTAGTGACTGGTGATTATAATGCCAGAATAGGCATTTTTGATGGATTTGTAGATAACTCTTTCTTTGTATATAACTCCAGTCATCCTCCCTTAATACAATCCTCTCAGGATCTGGCTGTTAATAAATTGGGTAAGATCTTGATTGAATTAATGTCTGAATTTGATCTATACCCCTTAAATGGTCGAATCTTGGGAGATGAGATGGATAACTATACTTATGTTAAAGCCCATCATAAATCATTACTGAATCTGGCCTTATACAGTTTTGGTCTTCCCTATATATTCCAACTAGGGCACAAAGTGACCATTTTCCATTATTATTGCGCACTGAACAATGGGGTAGGGAGGATAAAAATACATCCTATATGGTCCATTTTGAATGTAGAGTTAGTAAGCGTATTAGATGGGATGGATGTTTAGAAAGCAGAGTGATGGATCACATTTTACTGTATGATAATTTATTGAGTAAAGATATATGGTTGACTCAAGATGTAGAGAGTATATGGGAGTGTGTAGAAAACCTTTTTAAGGAATTAAGGATGAGGTTGTACAAAGATGTATCTTTCAGTAAATACAAAGAAAGACAAACATGGTTTGACCAGGAATGTGCTCTGTTCAAAAAGGATCTAAGGAAACTAATAAGACAAGTGAAAACATGAAAAAATGAACAATGATCACAGCGGGTTAAGGTAAAGAAGAAGGAATATAAACAAATGCTAAAAAATAAGAAAAGAGACTTCCAAAATATGAAATGGGCAAAAATGATGGATATAATTAAAAGAAAGAATGATAAAGGATTTTGGCAGCTTGTGGCTAAGGGTTCATTAAACACTAAAACTAATGCTGATTGTTATATAACAGAGTGATGATGGGTTGAACATTTTGAGAATATCTTTTTTGATTCATCTACTGAGGAGCCTGAGATAATTGTGCCCAGTAAATACAGGTTTTATAAAATAGCTATTAAAGGTGTTTATTTTTCAATAAAGGCTATGAAATCGAACAAGGCCCTCAGCCCAGATAAAATTCCAGTGGAAGTACATAAATGTAATACTACTTTTTGGAGCCGAATCCTGTGTTTCTTGTTTAATAAATGGATTGAAACATTTTCTTTTCCTGCTTCCTGGAAAGGTGTGGAAATTATCCCAATACATAAAAAGGGAGATATTGGAGATCCAGCTATGGATCGCCCCATCAGCCTAATAGATGTTAGTATTGAAATGTTCTCACACATTATTTTGGAGCACTTAAAAATTCAAATACAAATTACAGGAGAGATAAGTGCAGCCCAATCAGGTTTCTGTAGTGGGACATCAACAATAGATAATTGTTATATTTTAAACATTTAATTCATAAGTATGATAAAATAAGGAAGCAAAAATTATATACAACATTTATTGATCTGTCTGCTGCATTTGATGTGGTTTGTACAGCACAATTATGGGAAATCTTATACAATAGAGGCATAGATTAGGCCTTAATTTTGATAATTTCTGCTTTGTATAGCATTACCTGGGTTAAGATTAGATTTGGTATTACTGGCGAGACACCTAAACCTTTTAGAATTAATCGGGGTGTAAGGCAAGGCTGCATATTAGCCCCTATTTTGTTTCATTTATACATGGATCCTCTTTATTAGGAAGTTTGAGCAAAGTGATAAAGATGCACCAAAGATTGATTTGAGGCAGATGGCTATCTTAGCGTATGCTGATGATTTAGTCTTGATCTCTCAAATTAAATGCTGCCTTCAAAGGCAATTGGACACTGTAAAAATGGGCAATAATCTTTTGAAGTTAAAAATAAATTTATCTAAGTTAAAAACCTTAACTTTTGGGACCAACTCTGTTGAATCATTTTTTAAATTAGACGATCATAGAATAGAAGCTGTCAAACAATATACATATTTGGGATTAACATATACAAATAATAATAAGTGGAAACAACAGCAAGATATGGTATGTGGGAAAATAAAAAAAACAATGAATGGTTTGAGGAAATTTAATTATTGTTATGGGGGCTTTTCATTAAAACCCTTACTTAAAGCTATCAAAGCTAAATGTTGGGCACAAATGATGTATGCAACTGAAATATGGAAGCTAAATGATGCTGAAATGTGCATGACTTCAGTTTACAAAGCCTTATGGGCTGAATTGCATATTACTCTGTCCTGCCCATCAGTTTACTTGCGAGCTGAATTTGGATTAATAAATGTTAATTTACTTAGTGAGGGAAGGAAACTTAAATACTGGTTATATTTAACTAGATTAGATAAAGATAAGTTACAAAAGAAATGCTTCCTGGAACAGTTTCACTGGATTAAAAATGATTGTGGGGAAAAGAGCTAGATGCAAGCTATACATAGCAAATTGGATCAATATGGTCACTCAGTACTAAATTCATATTTTATAAGGAACATTAAGATTAGCCCTAATTATAAGGCATACATTCAAAAAAAAGTTAATGAATATTGGATTAATCAGGATCTATAGAAAATCCGACTATCTAGATTCTCTAGATGGTACCCGGAAAACATTGATAGTTTTAAGTATAGGGATTATTGGGATATACTGGAAAATAGGATACTTAGAAATATTTTTCTTAAAGCTAAATTAGAGCTATTTGAGAACAATATTTTAAAAACTAGATATCAAAATCTCTCCATGGAACATGAAATATGTGATTGTAAAAATGAGAATAGGGAGGATCTCATTCATGTTTTATGGTAATGTCCTTGGTATAACAGAACACAACAGTACTGGTTGGGACCATTCATTAATTAGCCTGATATATCAAGAAGTGAAATTACATCTATCATTATGAATACAAATGATGAAAATACTATTAAGAGAATTGCAAATGATTTTATGTATGCTGTTAAAATTAGAAGGAAAAATCAGAGAGATGATATTGTTTATACTGTATGTTAGAGTATGGACTGATATGTCTTGGTGCTCAGATTTATCAGCACCAAGAATGTACAATGTATAAGAAATAATTAGGATATGCTTTTGTTAATGTAGGGCAATTATGTTTATATTTTGTATACTTTTGCTGACCACGTTATCATCTTTCTCTTAAATATGAACTGTGTTCCAAGTGAATGATAAAGGAGAAGATAACTTTTAGGTCATTAATATATTAGTATACTGCTCCCTTGATGTTCTCCATGATATTGATCTATATTGAGTCCCTATATGTAATGTATTTATTATGAGCAGAATTTGTGAAATATGTGCCCTTTATATTCCCTTTTTATACATAAGTCTTTGTATGGGATATGGCCTAAGAAAAATGTAATTTATATGTATGTGAATATGTGTTGTATTTACATTGTATGTCTGAATGATGTTTGTAAAGGCCTTGTATAGCTAAACAATAAACTATTTACTTACTTCTGAATAATAAAAACTGTAATTGGTTCATGTTATATTCTGTTATTGTGGATTATTGCAAAGTGGGTACTGTTATTGTGTGGGAAACTGCCTTTGTGGGTAGTTCTTGTATTTTCCTGGGGGCTGGTAAGCTTATATTTATCTAACAGGTATCCCATATCACTACCCCAGGTGGAGGCACTGCACCATTTGACTGCTGTTTACTCTGTCAACTAGTGAACCAAGGCCGGCCCTCTTGGGAGGTGTGTCCAGGTGAGACCTGAGGGTCCCTAAACAGACAAGGTGAGTCTAGGGGCTGTTACACTGAGGAAAGGTAAGGGATGGTCTGCATAGGAGACTGCAGCCTTTTTGCTTAGTTACATGGCCAGGTACAGCATGAAGAACGGTAACTTCAGTGTGATTCTGCACATTAGCCTGCATGGACAGGTATGGGGGTAACTATGCAAGCCTGGAGATTTTTATAATATTCCATTTACTAGTGAAATAATGTTAAAATGGATCCCTGGAGAAGGAAGAGTTTTTGCAAGAATTCTGAGCTCAATAAAATGCAGTTATAAAATGTCTATGGAAAATCAAGCAATCCAATTGGCTACCTACATTTGAAGACCCATGTTTTTATTTTTATGACTGCACAACTGTGAACTACAACTTTATTGCATCATTAAAAACGAAGCTAAGGGCCGGTCCGGTGGCACTGAGGGCTGAGGCGCTGGTCACCTTACCTCGCTCTATGCCTCAAGACCATGTTTAGGATTGAGCATGGGCCACTGGGGGTTGGCAGGGGTGGAGAGGGATTGAGCATCCAATGGACTGCTCGCCCTCTTTGGGGAGGGGGGATTTCAGTGGTTGGTGCACTTCTGACCCCTGGTGGTGGCTGAAGGCCAGAGCACCGACACTGCAAAAAGGAACTGAGTGGAGCAGGAGCTGGGAGGAGCACATGTGGATGCGTGCACGCCCCTCCATTGGTGTCATTGCATGCCCCACTCTCATGGGAGAAACAGGAAAAAGGTCCCAGGTCACACCAGATGAACAGCCACCCTCCTGAGGCCCTGACTTGAATGGCACTCCCCCGACAGTTGGGATCCTATTTGAGGTGAGTAGAGTTATGGGCTCCTCACTGCCCTGCATTGGAGGGGGGGCATGGGGGATGTTGGGCACAGTGGCCTGATCTCAGATGTGAGGCTGGGAGGATGGCTGAGAATGGCATGCCGACTGATGGAGACCAGGGAGAAAAAAGTTACACTAAAAAAAAAAAAAAGCTAAGGTATTTCATAAGCATTATACCACACTTAAGGATGTGCAATCGTTCCAGAATAGAGATGCAGTGAAATAAAATTTCTCCAGCGAAATTCCATCAAAATCTGGAATTTTGTCATGTGAAACATTTCACGAAATTCACAGATTTTGCTGATGAATTTCACAGGTCCGAAAGGTGAAATTCCACTGGCAAAATTGCAAATTTCTCCCACAAAATGCAGAATTTCACCCGCAACTGATGGAATTTTGCCCAAGAGTGGCAAAATTCCACCATTCATGGGTGGAATTTGTGATTTCACAGGGGAATTTTGTGTTTTGCACCCGTAAGTTGTTGTGCTGTGTGGGACCCCGCTCGTTAGCGGCTGAAGTTTTGTTTGGATGTTTGTGCTGGGACTTGCATTACTTGTATCTACTGCCTCTCTATTTGGCTGACCCTCCTGGAACCGGCTGATGTGCATGGCGTGAGAGGCCATGCTATTTTCTGCTCGATCCCAGCTGGAGCTGGTGGAGTGAGTTGGGAGACACAGTTAATGTGGAGGGGGTGAGGAGGTTTCCCTATAAAGTAAAGCGCCGCTCGCTAGCGTGAGCGTTGTGAGTGGCGCGAGCGCCACTCGGTGCCAAAATTCCTTTATATGAGTTAGGAGGAGGGTTGTTTTGTGTATAAGGGTTTTAAACTGTGTTTGTTAGGTTATTTAGTTAAGAGTGTTTTATTATTTTGAGTTTTTATTATTTAATGTCTGTATGGTAGTTTGAAAGTTTGTTTAAATTTAGAAATGTGTAGGGGGTCTGTAGGGTGACCTGTGGGGCTAGAATCAGCTATGGAAACTCATTGCTGTATGCTCTATGGCCCTTTACCCCCCCCCCGTATCTGATATTACTATCAGGCTTTGCAGGGAGGTGGGAATTGAAAGGGATTGCTCTGCTTGTGGGCTATGGGGTGATCAGGAGCAGGTTGATGGAAGGATAGAGGTACTTAGGTCCAGGAGACACCCTGTATTTTTTAGGGTATCTAGGTGAAGCCAGATGTGGTTGGTGCCCATTTCCAGGGAGACCACCAGACCAAGTGGTCAGGTAGCCAGAGGGGCAACACCACCCTCTACATCTCTGATGGCAGTGCTGTGCAATGCCAGGTCAATCAAAAACAAGTCGGCAATTATTGCTGCCTTGATTTCTTCGGTTGACCTGGCTTGCATTACGGAGACCTTGGTGGGAGATGATGCTGGCCCTGTTTTGAGGCTGCAATCCCCCCAGGATATACCGTTGTGCACTGCCCCAGAGAAAATCGCAGGGGTGGCGGTGTAGCCATTTGTTTTAGATCTAGCCTGACCTTCACCGTGCATCCAGTGGGAACCCCAGATTCTTTTGAGTGCATGGCCATTCGTGATGGACTCAGCATTGGCTGCAGGATTCTCCTCATCTATAGCCCTCCTGGCCCGATGGGGGGTTTCCTGCAGGAATTTGCTGAGTTTGCTGCCAGCCATACGTTGGATTCCCCCAGATGTGTTTTTCTGGGGGACTTCAATGTCTGGGCCGAGGATAAAGCTCAAAGGTGCACCGGTGAATTTCTGCAAAGTATGTCCCTACTAGGGCTGATGCATTTTGTTGGTGCACCCACTCACCGGGACGGCCACACACTGGATCTGGTTTTCTCACTTGGAATTGAGATTGTTGATCTTACAATTGATCAGGTTTTTTGGTCTGATCACTGCTCGGTGAAGTTCATGCTTGGGGCTCCCGCCATAAATCCTTCCCCTGCTGAGATGATTCGTTGCTGCCCTTTACGTGATCTTACCCCTGAGGGTTTTATGGCGGCAGTTGACTTATCTATGATGGGTGGTGTATGCATTGGGGCTGTTAATGTCGGAGTGGACACCTATAATAAGGTGTTATCTGACACCATAAACTCCCTCGCACCTATCCGTGTACAACCCAAAACTTCGTACCTGAGGTCTCCATGGTACGAGGGAGATCTCAGGGAAATGAAGAAGATGGGTCGGAGATTAGAGCACTGCTGGAGGAAGTCCCGTCTGGAGAAGGACAAACTGGTCCTGCGTGTGCATTATTGCACATATCAGGAGGCAATCAACTGAAAGAAGACAGCATTTTTGTCTCGGGAGATCGCTGCTGGGAGAAACTGACCAGCCTCACTTTTCCGGACTGTTGACAGACTTCTCCGCCCTGTTTGTCTCCAGCCCTGAAGAATCTCCTCAAATGAGGATTGTGAGGATTTTGCTCGGTTTTTCTCAGACAGAGTGTCTTTGGTCCGGCGGGAAGTTTCTTCAGCCAGCAATACCATTGCTGACAGTGGTCACCAGTTGTGTGCTAAGTGCGCTCTGCCTAGTTGGGGAGAGTTTAGGCCAGTGGAGGTCCATGAGGTTATTGAGGTGGCAGTCAACTTGAAGCATACCTTTTGTGAGCTGGACCCAGTGCCAACGCATTTCTTAATGAGATGCATTGACTCTGTTGGCCCGGTGTTTGCCCTGATTGTCCGGTGTTCCTTGAGTCAGGGTGTCTTTCTGGATGCCTTGAAGGAGGCTCTGGTGAGACCCCTTTTAAAGAAATCTTCTTTGGACCCGGAGGTCAGGGCAAATTACCGTCCTATCTCCAATCTCCCATTTTTGGGGAAGATTGTTGAGAAGGTGGTATCGCTTCAGTTGGAGGAACACCTCATGACTCATGAATTATATCATCCTTTCCAATCGGCTTTTCGGGCCAGACATAGCACTGAAACTGCGTTAGTTCGGGTGCAAAATGACCTCCTCAGGGCTAGAGACCGAGGGGACAAGTCAATTCTTGTTCTCTTCGATCTCTCATCAGCATTTGATACTGTGGACCATTGTGTGTTGCTTCTTCACCTGAGAGAGTTGTGTGGACTCACCAGTAATGTTATCAAGTGGTTTGAGTCCTTTCTCAAAAATAGGAGACAGCGGGTTGTGATGGGAAATTTCTCATCTACATCCCGCCCCCTTTTGTGTGGAGTTCCTCAGGGTTCGATACTGGCCCCAATGTTGTTCACAGTATACATGCTGCCCTTGGGGGGGGATCATTAGGAAGTATGGTTTGAGTTTTCATTGCTATGCGGATGATACTCAGCTATACTTGTCCTTTGCCCCAGGAACATCAAGCGCAGTGGATGTGTTAAATATCTGTCTGGCTGAGATTAGCGACTGGATGGCCACCAGTTGGCTATGACTGAACCCCGACAAGACTGAGGTACTGGTAGTGGAGTCGAACAGAGTCTGTGATAGGATGGCCTCTGACTCGGCAACTGGACTTGTGCTAGGAGCTGCGTCATTGATGGCCTCCCCTTGGGTGCAAAATCTTGGTGTGATTCTTGACAGGAATTTGTCCATGGAGATTCAAATTTCTTCTGTGGTACATTCCTGTTTTTTCCATCTTAGAAACATTGCCAGGATTAAGCCCCTTGTTCCGTCTCTGGACCTCCCTACCTTGATACATGCCTTGGTCACTTCTAGGCTTGACTACTGTAATTCTGTCTATCTCGGGGTCTCTGGGGGCTCTCTCCACAGACTGCAGCTAGTGCAAAATGCTGCTGCCCGACTTTCGTCTGGGCAAGGTAAATTTTATCATATTACCCCTGTGTTGCGTGAATTGCACTGGCTGCCTGTCAGGTGGAGAGTGCTCTTCAAGATGAGTATTCTCACCTATAAGGCCCTACACGGACAGGGCCCTGGCTATCTGTCAGATCTCCTGGTACCTTCTTCCTCTTCCCGAAATCTCCGCTCTTCAAGTGGTGTCCTCCTAAATGTTCCAAGAGCGAGGTTAAAATCTGCTGGCGACCGAGCCTTTAGTGTAGCCGCTCCCACTTTTTGGAACTCTTTGCCAGCAGTAGTTAGGGAGGCCGCCACTTTAACTGCCTTCAAGGTTCACCTGAAGACCTTCCTATTTATGCAAGCTTTTGGGATGTAATTTTTGTTTATGTTATTTATTTATATGTTTTTAAATTGTTGTAAATTTTAAGATTATACGGTATGAAATGCTACTAAGTTTGTACGGTGCCCAGAGCCTTCGGGATTGGGTGTCCTCTTAAATAAATGTGACTTGACTTGACTAAAATATTTCACGAAATGCATGAATTTTTCAAAATAGTTCACAGAACAAAATTCATGGATTTGATACATCTGTATTGCAGAATAAACATACTTTGATAGTATGTGTTTATTTCACACAACCACGCACCTTGTCATGTGTTACCAATTACAGTACTTACCACACTGCCAGCACTTTTCTTATTACAGTGACTAGTACAGCACAGGTATATGCACATGATAAAATTCATTTCTGAAGAGTGCCTGAAATACACAATGGGTGCTACTGTATATTGTAATCACAATAATTATTAGTGTCCTACTCAATAGTTCTCTTAATGATGGGAACATTGCTCCCTCCTCCACACAAAATGTGCACATTACCATCACAAGACTCGCCTTGTTAACAAGGCCACCTCTTGTTGCATATTGGCAAAAACAGCAGTTCTAGCTCTAAAAGAGGAAAACAACACTATATACCTCATATAATGTGCAGAGCAGACACAAAGTGGTTCTGTGCTTTAAGCAAAAAGAGCTGGAACATGTGAAGCTCCTGAATGCACTTCACTCACTAGCAAGCATGCTGATGTGCTTATCTTCACATAAGATGCAGACTGCTAGAAAACCAAGTACTAAAAACGAGAATACAAATGGTTCCCTTATACCTGCTGGAAAAAAAATGAGTAATAGATTTATAATAGAGATATTAACCTCCACAGTTTGGCAGACATATATTTATATCCATAATCTGAATACATTCAAAGCATATTCAGCACTCAAAGTGTTAATACAAAAAAGAATTACATTTGTACAGCTAGCCAGCCCAGTGGTGTAGAGGGCTGAGGTGCTGGATGCCTTACATGCCAGCAACCCAGGTTTAGGAACAGGTCTGGGTCACTCAGGGGCCATCGGGAAGGAAGCATTGAACATCTGTAGGACAGCTCTCCTCACTCCAGGAGGGGGGACTGCACATCCATGGCTTGTCTGCCTCATTCAGCAAGACAGGAGGCTGTATTATGGGATAGCATGGGAAGAGACTCCATGCCTGAATGCTGGGGTAGCTCTGTAGAGGCAGAGTATGCATATGCATCATTGCACACATGTTGGCTCAGTGGAGACAAAATAGGAGGAAAAACCCTCTGACCATAGCATAGTGATGGCATGGTCTCTCACAGGCCCTTAGCTGATGACGATGCCTCTTATCCAAGGTCCTTTGACAGGTGACAGGACCACTTGAGAAGGCAAGTCCTGGAGAAGTGAGGTGACAGGGCTAGGAAGACCAGTCCAGATGAGTGCCAGCCAAGATACTGAAGAAGATAAACATCTTTATGGTGAAAAAAAACTTGAAGTGCTAATTTTAATAACTTTAAGAGCTACAACTGGAGCTCTAAAACCAAAATGCATAAAGTGTTATTAATTTTAATAATAACCTGCTGGTTATTTTTAGTTCTTAAATACTTTTCTTTTTTCTTTGTTATTTTGAACATTTTCTATTGGATACTATTAAGTATGACATGATGGGAGTGGTTCAGTGCAGTGGCTGTGGAGCAGAGAATTGGCAGAGAACACCAGGACAAGGAGCTGCTGTTGTGACTGGACTTCTCTACTGGGACTAAAGAAGTAGAACTCTACTACTGGGACCTTAAATTTACTTTGACTAAAGAAGTAGAACTCTACTACTGGGACCTTCAATTTACTGGTGCTAAGGAACTAGAATTCTACTGCTGGGACCTTCAATTTATTGGGACTAAAGATGTAGAACTCTACTACTGGGACCTTCAATTTAGGGTAAAAAAAAAGTTAGTGTGTTTGTCTGAAAAGGCTGAAGTGAATTGTTATCTGAGCAGTTATCTAGGTGTTAATCTCAGGTGGCTGAAGGGGATTGTTATCTGTGCAATTTAACTAAGTGTAGAAAGATCTGTTAAGTTGGGGGAGTGGCTTAGCTAGAAGGAAGCCAGGTTAAAGCCAGATTTAAACACTGCCCTAGATAGCTTCTGCCAGAGAATTGGCAGAGAACACCAGGACAAGAAGCTGCTGTTGTGACTGGACTTATCTAATGGGACTATATTGCCCTTGTTCCCTCCCCTCCATCTCCCCAACCCAAAGCCAGTTCTACTTTTATAGGCACATGATTTGACTGACAAGAGGAACTTCCTGTTTGGGAGCAGGAAGTGAGTGATCACAGAGCCACTAAAGGCTCACCATCCTAGAAGGACAAGAGTAGCTCTCCATCCCCTCAAGCTGCTGGAGGTCTGTCTTTGAGCAAGTAAGGGGAATACTGAGAAATATAGGATCTTCTTGTCTCAGAACAGGAAGATCAGGAGCTTAAAGGGCACAGAGGCAGTAAGTAAGTAAGTAAGGAGAAACAAATAAACAGAGGAAAGAGTAAGGATTCCAAACAACAGTGAAATGGCCAGAAATAAAACATGATGGGAGTGATGCAGTGCAGTGGGTGTGGAGCAGCAGTCTTCCGGGAGACGTTCTGGAGGATGCAGAGTTGTCCCATCTGCAGGCACCTCTCTGGGCTGAGGGAGGAGGTTGCTCATCTCCAGGCTGAATTGGCCAGGATTTGTGGGACCTCCTCTCCCATCCAGGGACCACCAGGGCCACTGCTGTTGCCTCAGAGATTGCAAAGGAAGAGGAGCGGTTGGACAACAGTGGGCTCAGGTAGGGTGAGGATGGTGGAACAGAGGTGCATCCCACCAGTTGTACCTCTCCACAATTCATATGCCGTTCTGGAAAAATGTGGTTCCTCTATGGAGGCACCCACAATGGAGACCAAAGAGGATGCTGGGAACCTTCACAAAGGAGACCCACAGGAGGGTGGCATGGGACCCCACAGGGGAAAGAAACAACTCCTGGTGGGGGATTACATTGTTAGGAAGGTAGAACTGGGGAAGGAATGGGAGATGGAGGTAAGGCGCCTGCCTAGTGCCATGGCTTGGATGGACAGGTAGTGAATCTTCAGGATCACAGGAGCAGCTGCACTGGGGAGGTAGCAGGATGTCATTGTCTACCTAGGGACAAATGACCTGGCTAAGAAAGGGATCAGAGCAGTGCAGGAAGAGTTTGTGGAGTTGGGGAGGGGCCATAGACAAGTAGCATGCTCGGTAACCTTCTCAGAGGTGCTGGCTGTCTATGGCATGGATGAGACTAGGGTGCTCCACACCATGGGATTCAATCAGTGTTTGACAAACTGGTGCAGAGCTCATGGATTTGGCTTCATTGGGGACTGGGGGTCCACCTGGAGTGATGCAGGCCTATACTGGCATGATGGTCTGCACCTGTCCAGGAGGGGAACCAGAATCCTAGGTGATAGGTTTAAATGCTTCACTGGCAAGCATTTAAACTAGCCAAGGTGGGAGGCACTGGAAAGGAGCAGGGAAATCCTAGCCCCCCCAAAAATGTCAGGGTAGTAAGTGAGGTAAACACCAAGTAAGAGATGTCGATGGGAAGAAGGGCAGGAGTAAATGGAGAAAGTGACAAAGGCAATATGGACAGGGATGGGGCAAAAAGGGGTAAGGCCATCAAAAAATGGAGGGTAATGAGTACCAGTGCCCATAGCCTGGGCAACAAGCTCCCTGAACTGGTGGCCTTGATGGAAGAGGGATGCCTGGATATCGTAGCAGGCACAGAAACATGGTACACAGAGACTCATGACTGGGATGTTAACATACCAGGGTACACAACCTACAGGAGAGACAAGGAGGGAGAAGAGGGAGAGGAGTAGCTCTCTATGTAAGAGAAGGGATAAAAGCAATGGAACAAAAGAGTAAAGAGGGAGGAGAGGAGGCACTGTGGGTCACCTTGGAGACTGGAAATGGCACCACAGTCCACACAGGGGTTGTATACAGACCCCCATGTCAGGGGGAGGGAATGGACAATGATGTGATAGACGGCATTTTTAGGATGTCAGGGAAAGGGGAGCTACTGTTGATGGGAGACCTGAATATGAAAGTTGTTAACTGGAGCACCTTTGCTGCAGCCACATCCAAGAGCAGGGCCATTCTCGATGCCCTACATGTGGCATGACTCAGACAGCTAGTTTTGGAACCCACTCGTGAGAGAGCAATCTTAGACCTCATACTCTCAAATGGGGACAATGAGAGGATCTCAGATCTAGAAGTGGGTAGCCATCTGGGAACAAGTGACCACCAAAACAGTGTAGTTCTTGATAAACTCAGTTACAGAGTCAAGTCATACAAAAGTAAGGGTACTGGACTTCAGGAGGGCTGACTTTGGCAAGATGGGAGAGTGCCTTAGAAAAGTACTAGCAAGCAGGCTAGAAGGAGGGGTGGAGCAACAATGGGGAAACATCAAAACTGCCATCACAGAGGCAGCAAGCCTTTGTGTGAAGCAAATAAACAAATCAAAATGAAAGAAAAAGCCACTATGGTTCTCAAAAGAGGTGGCAGGGAAGGTCAGGGAGAAAAAGATATCATTCAGGAAGTATAAGGAAACACAAAAGGAGCAGGACAGACAGCTGTACCAATTAAGGCAGAAAGAAGCAGGGAGGGAAGTCAGAATAGCAAAGGCCCAAACTGAGGAAAAGATAGCCAACTCGGTTAAGAAGGGGGATAAAACTTTTTATAGCTACATCAGGGAGCGTAGAAAGATAAAAGGTAGGATAGTGAGGCTGAATAAAATGGACAGTGGATGGGCAGAGAGGGACAGTGAAAAAGCAGGGATACTGAATGAATATTTCTGCTCAGTATTCACAAAAAAGGAAAGGGGGTGCCTAATCCAATTAACAGAAGCTCTCTGGATGGGGGGTCAATCCCAGTCCTTTCACAGAAGAAAGGGTTCTGAAAGAACTCCTAAAAATGAAGGTTGACAAAGCAATGGGGTCTGATGGAATTTGCCCCAGAATTCTAAAAGAATTAAGGGGAGAACTAGTGAAAACCACTGACTATCCTTTTTAACAAATCATGGGAGGATGGTGTGGTACCTGAGGACTGGAGGAAGGCGGATGTGATTCCCCTTCACAAAAGTGGGACTAAGACAGAGGCAGGAAACTATAGACCTGTCAGTTTGACCTCTGTGGTAGGGAAAGTGATGGAATCACTTCTGAAGGAAATAATTTTTTCGTGTACCTAGAGGCCAGTGGGGCACATGATGAAAGGCAGCATGGGTTCACTTTGGGAAAGTCATGTTAGACAAATCTAATTGATTTCTTTGACTGGGTGACCAAAGTAGTAGACCAGGGTGGGGCTGTGGACATAGCCTACCTAGACTTCAGCAAGGCATTTGGCACAGTTCCACACAAAAGATTAATAGTCAAATTAACCAGCCTGGGAGTGGGTCCCAGGCTGGTAGCCTAGGTAAAACATTGGCTGGACAACAGAACACAGAAGGTAATTGTAAATGGAGTCCACTCTGAAGAAAGGGGGGTTACTAGTGAGGTACCAGCGGGTTCAGTACTGGGTCCAGTCCTTTTTACTGTCTTTATAAGTGACATTGCAGAGGGACTGAAAGGAAAAGTATGCCTCTTTGCAGATGACACAAAGATCTGCAATAGGGTTGATACACAAGTAGGCATGGAAAGGATGAGAAGGGACATGGCAAGGTTGGAGGAATGGTCAGAAGTATGGCAGCTTGAATTCAATCTAAAGAAGTTCAAAATAATGCACCTGGGAAACAAAAACCCTGGGGAAGATTACACAATGGGGGGAGGTAGTAACAACAACACAAATGGAAAGGGACCTGGGGGTAATCATATCAGATGACCTTAAGGTTAGCAAGCAATGTGCAAAGGCAGTAGAGGGCACTGGGGGGATACTGGGATGTATAGGGAGCGGCATCACCAGCAGAAAACAGGAAGTTGTCATCCTTCTTTACAGACAGTTGGTGAGACCCCATCTGGAGTACCGTGTCCAGTTTTGGAGACCCCATCTCTGCAAGCACATAGACAGGATGGAGGCAGTCCAAAGGAGGGTAACTAAAATGGTGCAGGGTCTTCAAGAGAAGCCATATGAGGAGAGACTAGAGGAGCTTAATATGTATACCCTTGAAGAAAGGAAGGAGAGGGGGGACATGATAGAAACTTATAAGTACCTCAGTGGAATCAACAAAGTCCAAGAGGTAGCATCTTTCTGAAATAGAGATGTGCAAAAACAAATAGACACTATTTGAAGATAGAGGAGGGGTGGCTCAGGGGCAATGTGAGGAAGTATTTTTTTCACAGAGAGGGTCGTGGATGCATGGAACAGCATTCCTGAGGAGGTTGTGGGGTCTACAACTGTGGGAGAATTCAAGAATGCATGGGACAGACATAAGCCAATTCTTGTGGGGGGGTTGGAAGAAATAGGCTGTTGGTTAACTAGGATCTGCAGCTTATCCATTAGGTAGGGAAATGGGCAGACAAGGTGGACCAAGCGGTCCTTATCTGCCATCAAAGTCTATGTTTCTATGTTTCTACCATCTGTTACCAACTCAAGATTTTGTTTGAAGAATCCTTAAATACAGGAGAGGTCCCCAGAGATTAGTGTTTTGAGAAACTGGAAAATTTTGCCCAGCAAAATATTTAGCTGCATTTGTGCATTTCACAAAATATTTTGCCTGGTGAAATTCCACCCATGGGGTGGGCAAAATTTCGGCCACCCACTGGCGAAATTTGCCACTCGACCGGTGAAATTTCACCACCCATGGGTGAAATTTTTCAATTTTGCCACTGGCTCCAAATTGTTTTATAAAAAGAAACAATCCCCTCCATGTCCCGGGTGTCTAGCGGTCCCCTCCCAAGCTGATCACTGACTGAATTCAAGAATCTCCCCTCAAGTCATCCTGAGTTATCCCCCAGCCCCCAATCTTTGAAAAAAATACAATCCCCTCCCCTGTCCCTGGTGTCTAGTGAACTGCCCCAGCCAATCAGAGGCTGAATTGAAGTAAAGATTAAACCCCCCCAGTCAAGTCCAGTTATTTTCCCTTCCCCCCAGCCATGACCCGGCCTCCAGTCTTCAAAATAAAAACAAAACAATCCCTTCCCCTGTCCCTGGTGTCAAGTGGACCCCAACCCTCCATCTTAAGTCAGAGCCCACCCTGCTTTTCTCCAGTATCTCATCAGGCCACCAGCACAGCCCTCCACTCATCTCCACAGCCGGCAGTCCATCTGAGCTCTCAATGAATGAGAGCATGCTTGTACAAGCACGCGCTCATTCACTGAGCATTAAGATGGGCTGCTGGCCATGGAGATGAGTGGAGGGCTATCCCGGTGGCCCGATTGGGGTACTGGGGTAGAGTAGGGGGCTCAGACTTAGGGTGGAGAGGTGGGTGGTCCAGTAGACACCAGGGACAGGGAAGGGGATTTCTTTTTATTTTGAGGATTGGAGGCCAGGTCATGGCTGGGGGGAGGGGAAAATAACTGGAGTTGACTGGGGGTGTCTAATCTTTACTTCAGTTCAGCCACTGAATGGCTGGGGGGGTCCACCAGACACCAGGGACAAGGAAGGGGATTGTTTTTTATTCAAAGATCGGGGGCCAGTGGCCAGGGGATAATGCAGGAGACTGGGGGTTCTTAATTTGACCAAGGATTGACCGGGGGGAACACTAGACACCGGGGGATAAAATATAAATGTTGGCTGGGGCATATGTGGTCAAAAGTGCGGGTGAAATTTTGCATTTTTGCTGTAATTTCTCAAAATATTTCATCTGGCGAAATTGCCAATTTTGTGGCAAATTCACTGGTGAAATAAAATGTTGCAGAATCTCTACCAGAGATTGAAAAGTAGCAAGAATTATTCCTATACACCAAAAGGGAAACAAACAACAAGTACAGAACTATTGACCAATAAGCTTGACCTCTGTTCCCTGGAAAATCTTAGGGTCCAGTATAAAGGACAAAATATTGGCCCACATGTCCACTAACAACAACTCAGATATAAATCAGCACAGATTTACCAAAGGAAGATCCTGCACCACAAATTCGGTGTGCTTTTATGAATATTTAAGCAACATGCTTGATGGAGGGGGGAGCAGTGGATGTGGTACTGCTAGACTTCTGTAAGGCCTTTGACATTGTTCCACATTGGGGAATAGCTGAGAAATTTCTAAAGCATGACATCGATACTATTATTGTCAAATGGATAACCAACTAGCTGACAGAAAGAATGCAGCAGCTATCTGTGAACGGTCATAAATCTGGTGAGAGGCAGGTGACAAGTGGCATACCACAGGGTTCAGTCTAGGGCCACTAATATTTCAGTTGTTCATCGCTGACATAAGTGAAAACCTACAGAACTATATGACTGAGTACGCAGATGACACAAAACATGGGGGGGCATGTAGTACTCAAGATCTGATCAGAACATTACAATCAGACCAAGAAAAAATAACCAAGTGGGCGTATAACTGGGATATGTCCTTCAACATGGACAAAAGCAGTGTTCTACACAGAAAACAAAATAACCCCCCACATAATTATGTGTTAAGTAATAACATTCCAATATCAGTAAACAAAGAAAGGGATCTAGGCATTATTGAGGATACAACATTTAGTTTCAGGGAGCAAAGCACTGCAGCAGTGGTCAAAGCTAACAGAGTCATGGGAGAGATTAAGAGGAACATAAAAAGCCATAGAGTCATAGTACTGATGCCTTTTTATATTTCCTATGTGAGGCCACAGCTGGGTTATGGTGGACAAATATGGTATCCTAAGAGGAAGATGGATATAGAAAAGATTGAAAGGGTTCAGCACAAAATGACAAAGGTAAAAAAAAACAAACAAAAAAAAAAAAACTACAGCATAATCCTTACAATGAAAGGCTGAGGAAGCTAAAATTATATTCTCTAGAGGTCAGAAGAAAAAGAAGAGACGTACTATGCCTTTATGACATACTACATGATTACACACTAATAGAAAACTTGAATTTTGAATTTAAGAACAATAACTTAAGAGATCATCCGTTACAGATAAATGTCACTAAATTTAGGTCGGCAAAGAGGAAGCACTTTTTTACACAGAGGGTGGTTAATCTCTGGACTAGATTACCTACTGAGATAGTTGTAAGCAACACAAAGGATACCTTTAAGAAAAGGCTAGATAGGTACATTGAAAATGGGGGCAATATGAAATACTACACAGCAATGTGAGGAGCTACTTGTGGGCACACTGCCCTTTTTTGCTGCTAATGCATTAGTGACATTAGTGACATAAGGCAAATGTGCAGTCTCTGATGCCTTTCAAAATATAATTCTAAGTTTGAAACCATGAAATGAAAAGGTTCTTTGACCCATAGATGTTCTTCAGAAACAACAGTTAGAATGTATAGGAATTCTGGACTGATAGGGTTAAGAACTCAACCAAAGGAGGATCATAACAATAGTTTGCAGCTTGGTTAGTCAACAATGTTAACTTAAGTAGAAAGTGCTGGAGAATTTTGTAGGTTCCACATATGTAGGCATTCATAAAACATTAATTTGGATTGCAATAGTAACCAGATCAGGCTCAGTGAAGAAAACAACAAGGTGTCCTTGTGAGAGCTTCCAGAATGAATCTTCTTGTTCTGTTATAAATAATTTTGACCCTTGAGACATTGTCAGTAGAAGATTCATAGATTAAAAGGCCAAAATCATGCACTGGCAGGATCAGGTAATGTTCAGCCAATTTTTATGTTTCCATGATCAAGTCAGACTCAAAGCAATACAGATGTCCCTAATGATCATTGACTCTTGTGACCAGGGTGCTCACATGATCAGACAAAATGAGGCCCCTGCCCAGAATCACTCCAAATGCAATCACTATATTCAGTAGTGACAGTGTTATCTGTAAGCAGATCTTTCCTAAAGTCCAATAAAAGCCTATGCCTTATTGCTTGATTAGTTTTTTTAACATTTAAAGAAAGTTTGTTCATTATCAACCAGTCATGTAAACTGTCAAAAATTGGTCTAAAGCACACAAGTTGCAACAGTTATGCTTGCTCTTAAAATCAGACCTATGCCAACAGCATACAAAGGGGGTGTTTGTATGGGTACAAATTGAGCAGGTCATTGATAAACAAAGTGAGAAAAAGGGACACCCCCAGGATAAACCCTTGTGGTACTAAAGCTACCAACTTAGATGATGGCAAAACTGATCTCACTTTAATCTTCAGTGCTTGGTTACTCAGGCAATTAATAAACCAATGTTGACTGACTAATATAGTCTCTAGTCTATGCAACAATAATGTATGGTCAGCCAAACTGAAAACTTTGGATAACTCATTGTATAGGGCACTCACATGTTTTATATCGTCTAAAGCACTGATTAAAAAAATCTGTGAAATCTAGAAAAGCAAAGTTATTGCCGTGAGTTTTACAGAATGTAGGTTGGGAATCAGACAGCAAATGTTTATTGTTTAGATAGTCAGCCAACTGATTATAAATGATCTTCTCTCTAGTACTTTCAATAATGTGGACAGAATAGAGATGGACTTTCTTTATCAGCAATAATAGGACAGTACTCCTTGCCTTGTAGAAGTCTTTATTTATTTGTGGCACCCTTCCCTGGAAGCCAGGGGTGCCATTACAGTAAAACAGCATAACCACAATCAGACCAACCATTCCAACCCCAAATAAATAACATTAAATATCTACCTTAATTCTGCTAAAACAATATAAATCTCAATAAAATTTTACAATGTGCTGATAAATGTACTGTATAAAAATACATCTTCAAATGCCCGTTGGAATAAATACATTTGTGAATGGGGGAAGGGGGATGTGGACATTTTTTTTAAAGTTTGGGGAAAGTTTGTAAGATTAAAAATAAATATATCAATTCACATATGGGTATAGTGGCCTCAGTTGCTGTTATGCTCAACAATCCAGAGTCGATTCCCTCTGAAGCTACTGTAGATTTACAACCAAATTGATTTATGTATTTCAAGGTTTCGCTTGTAGACACTTTTTTAAAATAAAAATGAGGATGACCATACACTTCCAGTTTACTCAACTGTTTATTCATTATTGAATTAGAGTTCAGTGTAGTAGGAATAGGGGCTAGTCCACCTGCACAAAGGTAGTGCTACCGCATGCGATGCTGATGACCTAAGTTCGACAGTGAACTTTGGGACATTGGAGGGCTGGCCAGAAGGAGGAGGATTAGCATCCAAGGGACTCCTCTCCTTCTCCAGGATAGGAGGAATCCAGCATACTACAATACCCTGACCCCTACTGTCAGCTGGCGATAGGTACGCCTAGGCAAAGTAGAGCAGCAGGGACTGGTGGATATGGAGATGTCTGTGTTTCAGGGCAGAAGTGTGCCCAATGTGCACTGCCATCATTGTATGTCCACACTACCAGGGACTGAAACCTAAGCAGAAAAACCTCTGGGACTGCAGCATCATGATGCCCAGCACTCCAGCAGCTATTGCCACCTGAAAGACATCTGGTGTGTTGGTTGTGGATCAATAAGTTGATCCCAGTCTCCCCCCTAGTTCCCTGGTGAGCCCTGCTGTGAGGGGTAAGTCAGGGCCTCCCTGTTTGGGCAACTGGGAGAATGCTGGTTGGGGGAATGTGTGGTGTCACAGGGCTGACAAGAGATACATCCATGCCAAGAACACAGAATAAACAGAGTAAACCAAAAATGAAGAGGAATACATGTTGAAAGCTCTAAAACAATCAATTACTACTACAGGGTTTGTGTGAATAATACTACAATTTTCCTAAGTAATTGCATTTCAAGTTGCTGCCAATCCCTATGGGAAATTATTAAGGCATTTGATTATCACTTCTTTAATAAGCTGCTTTTGTTTGCCTAACTTTTTTCTTACAAAGTTTTTAAATATTTTTGAACAATATATCAGTCCAATTTTTCTTACACTGTAGTTTTGTCATAGTCCTGTTGCATGCTCTAAAACATTCAATAAGATTGGGCATTATATGCTCTTGCGATTTGTCACTAATTTTAAAAAATTCACATATAAGATAATCAATTTCAAATGTGTAATACAATAAATAAAGATTTAGTGCATATCAAGGCAGGTGCAGTATGAGCAGAGAAGGTGGTGAGCCCATAAGTGCTCCGAGAACCATTACCTATAGTAAGAGAGGTTGTTACCCCAAAATATGTGTGAGCCCAATCTGAAGATGAATTCAGATTTATTCCTACTGATGATTGCTTCAAGGGGTAATTTATTCCAGGCATTTACTGTCCGTTGTGTGAATAAAGCTTTTCTCTTGTTAGTTTGAAATTTCATATTCCTTATTTGTAGGGGATGGCCTCTGGTGCCCAGTGAGTCATTTTTTTATCAAAATCCCAGTTCATGCACCAGATAATCATCCTGCATTATGTTGTAAGATAATCATAAGTCCCCCGTCAACCTCCTTGTTTCAAGGGTCATTAGTTTTAGATGCTTTAATTGTTCGTTATAAGATAGTTATCTGATGTTATAAACCTTTTTGGTGGTATTCCTTTGTACCTTCTCGATTTTAGCTGTATCCCCCTTGTTGAGTGGGCATCACACTGGGCTGCCAGAGTCTAAAATAGGCCTATCATAGGACCTATACAATGGCATAATCACTTCTATTTCTGAATTTGTTTTTTATGTTCCAAATATACTCTTTGCCTTTGCAATCTGAATCTTACAGTGTGAAGTTGATGTGAAATTATGGTTAATTATGACTCATAGGCCTATTTCTTCAGTAGATTCCCTGAGGATATTATTTCCTAGCATATACAGATTTTTTAACTTGATTCCCAAGGTGCATCACGTAACATTTTTTGTGATTGAAAGACATACCCCATCTGTCAGCCCAATTCTTCATTACATCCAGATCTACTTGCAATAAAGAGCTAGCTTAAGGTGTACCCACCACCCCTGCAAGTTCTGAATCATCCACATACTTGCTCATCCTGTTTATTACATCTTTACACAGATCAGAGATAAATAACCTAAAAAGCACCAGTCCAAGCACAGACCCTTGTGACACTCCATTAATCACAGCCTTGTATGTGGAATGGAAACCATTTATGCTCACCCTCTGTTGTCTCTCCCACAACCATGCTCAAATTCATGCCACTATCCCAAGATCCATCTTTATGTCTACCAGTTTCTTCAAGAATGCACCATGAGGAACAATATCTAATGCCTTAGAGAAATCAAGATATATACAATCCACCAGTAAACCATGGTTGAATGCAGCTGATATTTTTCTCTTAAAAACATAGGAAGTTCATTACCTATGACCTATGAGAAGTAAACCCATGCTGTTCACTATCCTCTAAGTTATGACATTGTAAATGTTCTATAATCCTGTTCTTTATGATAGCCTCCATGATCTTTTCCAAGACAGAGGTCAGGCTTATCGGACTATAATTTCTATAATCAGTTTTGCTCCCATTTTTATGAACCAGTATCACATTTTCAGTTTTCCAGTCATCTGGTACCACATACATTTTGATAGACTGCAGAAATAGATATTTCAGGCATTTCACTATGTATGGTACCAATAGTTTTAACAACCTAAGGGAAATATTGTCTGTTTCTGTGGAATGACTGCTTTTTAATTTCAGAATACTTGCATTAATTTCATCTTCAGTGATATCAATTACATTAACAATATTCTCTGATATATCACCAGCATAGGGTGCATTTTCTGAGAATACAGAAACAAAGTAGTTATTGAACACTTCTGCCATTTCCACTTGTTATCAATGACTAAATCATTAAATACTATATGCCCTAGTTTGCTATCAAAGTTTCTCAGTGAGTTTATATATCCATATAATTCATTCATATTATTTGTTTTGTTTGTTGCCAACTTATATTCAAAGTTCTTTATAGACTTTTTGATTTTGTTTTTAGTTTTTTTTGTATTGCCTTATAATAATTTACGGTCTGTTCTGATTTATTTTGCATATATATTTTATAGAATTTTAGTTTTTACTTCAAAAGCCTATATCTGTCTAGTCAACTATGTTGTTGTTTTTTTCCCCTTATTATTGTATTTATTTGATTTCCTAATGTTTTTATCACATATACAGAAAATGTTTTGTTTTATTATAGACCACATGTCACTAACTGATTTATCCTTTAACTCAATTTCCCAGCAGATCTTACTTAAGTCCTTCCTTATGTTATCCTGGCCATTCAGTCAGTGGAGATCAATTGTTGTCAAGAAGAGATATGGTCAAGTACCCCAAACTTGTGAAATACACACATTTGGGCTAATTTATTTACTGCAGTGCCCTTTATCTGGGGATAAACTGAGGTTCCCTGCCTTTCCTGTAGCTATTGCAGTACACTGCAGCCAGGTTGTTGGCAGGCCTTCCTAGGTCCTGCCATTTAACTCCAGACCTGCATGATCTTCACTGTCTGCCCATGAGGTGGCAGATTGCATTCAAGGTAGGATTGCTGACCTACAAAGCCCTACACGGCCTGGGGCCTTGCTACCTACTTGACCTACTGCCTCCTTACTAACCTTCCTGTCCTCTCTGTTCCTCTGAGGAGGGACTCCTAGCAGTTCCCAGAGTCCAGTTGAAATCATCTGGTGAGTGTGTTTGCTCAGTAGCTGGCCCAACCCTGTGGAACTCGCTCCCAAGGTCCCTGAGAGATGCCTCCTCAATGGAAGTCTTTTAGAATGGTTTAAAATCCCACCTATTTAAGTAGGCTTTTTACTTACATTAATTTTTTGACAACATTTCATTTACATCATTTAAATTTTGTCTCATCTAATTTAAATTTGTTATATTTTATTACCTGTTTGTTATTTTTTTTTCCTGTTGTAATTCTTTTTGTGTGTTTTTTATTGTTCAGCACCTAGCCTCTGGGGGTGAGCACTTTAGAAATAAAGTTTTACTTACATACTTGGGCTCATCTTTAGATCTTTTAAAGGTCCAAAGGCAGTAAACAAGGTTACAGGCACTGATATTATCTGCAAGAATGCTGGATTTCCTAAGTCTATCTGGGCAAGACACCTGGATCCAATCCAGAATAGTGTTTATATCAGTTTTATAATTAACTCTAGTTGGAAAGAATATAATATTGGTTAGTTTCAAATCAGATGATATATCCCAATTTGGAAAATTGAGATTTTCTTTATGATTCAGCTCCTTCTTACATTTGAAATTATCTAAATATATTTTTATGGTAAACTTACCAAGTTAGTTCTATGTTCTTCTTACTCAGTTCATCATTGTTCAATGTACAGCAGTGAAATTGACTCAAACTTTCTGCCAGAAGAAAATTGCATTTTGTTCAATTTACTGTTCAAAGAGGAAGGAGATGGGAAGGGACCACAAAAAAGTAACAAAAGCTTTGGAGGGAGGGAGGTGGACATTAGTCCTTTTTTGGAAGTGAGAGTATTGCATGGACTTACTAATCTGAAAGTGGACAAGGGAATGGGGCCAGATGGGGTACATCCAAGAGTATTGAGGAAGTTCAGAGAGATACTGTCTGCATCTCTGACAGTTCTATTTAACAGCGCACTGGAAACAGGAGTGGTTGCAGAGGACTGGAGGAGGACGGATGTAGTCCCACTACACAAAAGTGGTAGCAGGGAGGAGGCTGGTAGTTACAAGCCAGTCAGCCTGACATTGGTGGTGGGAAAGTTAATGGAATCACTGCTGAAGGAAAGGATTACAGAATATCTTGAACCCAGTGGGTTACGAGACCCAAGGCAGCACGGTCTCACAGGGGGGAGGGCATGTCAAATGAATGTGACAGATTTCTTTGACTCTGTGACCAAGGATTTAGATCGGGATGGAGTGGTGTACATGGCCTACCAAGATTTTAACAAGGCTTTTAACATTGTTTCACATAGGAGACTAGTAAGCAAGCTGTGTAGTTTAGTAGTGGGTCCAAAGATGGTAAACTGGATAGGAAATTGGTCTGGACATAGGCAACACAGAGTTGTTGTAAAAGGAGTTCACTCCAAGGAAGGAAGGGTGATCAACGGTGTGCCACAGGGATCAGTGCTGTGACCAGACCTTTTTAATGTCTTCATAAGTGATATTGCAGAGGAGCAGAAAGGGAAGGTCTTCCTCTTTGTGGATGACACCAAAATCTGCAATAGGTTGGACCCTCCAGGGCAGGTGGAAAGGATGAGCAGAGACCAGAGAAAACTAGAAGAGTGGTCAAGGGTATGGCAGCTGGGGTTCAATGTGAAAAAGTGCCAAATAATGCACTTGAGTCACAGAAACCTAGGGGTGGAGTACAAAATGGGTGCAGCAGTATTGACCACCAAGCAGTGAGAGACCTGTAATAATCACACCTGGTGACCTAAAGGTGGCCAGGTAGTGCAATGAAGCAGTTGGGCAGGCTTGTGGGAGGCTGGGGTGCATGAGGAGTGGTATCACCAGCAGAAAGATGGAGGTGGTGTTGCCTCCATATAGATTGCTGGTAAGACCCCACCTAGAGTTCTATGTCTAGTTCAGGAGAACACACCTCTGGAAGGACACAGACAGAGTGGAGGCAGTCCAGAGGTGGGCAGTTAAATGGTGCAGGGTCTGCATCAAAAGCCCTATGAGGGGAGCCTAAAGGATCTCAATATGTACACTCTGGAAGAGAGGATGGAGAGGGGGCAATATGATAAAGACCATTAAATCCCTCACAGGGGGTAAATAAGGTACAAGAGAGAAGTATTTTTCAGGAAAAAAGGTGCTCAAGAAAAAGGGGACATGATGTAAAGCTGGAGGGGGTAGATTCAGGAGAGATGTGAAAAAGTACTTCTTTACAGAAAGAGTGTTATATTCCTTGAACAGCCTTCAATGGAAGTGGTGGGTGTGATAACAGAGGCTGAGTTCAAGAATGCATGGGATAAGTACAAGGGAATAACAGTGGAATGGAAGGGGGAGGTAGAAAGAGCTGTAGATTAGGCACAGTCTGTGGTAATAGTGTAGGCAGGGAGAAATGGGCAGACTGGATGGGCCAAGCAATCTTTATCTGCTGCCAAATGTTATGTTTCTATGTTTCTAAAAATGCATTTTGGGTCAGCGTTCTGATTATTTCTCTCATTGTCTGTATGTGTATATTCCAATACAAGGTTTATGGTTTTCATATTGCCATGATTTATGCATTCCTCGTGTCCTGACCATGTTTGGGAGAAAATCTTTTGGATCACTGGCCCACAGAACTGGAATGCATGACTAATTACCTTTAAACTTATTTTATTTAAGAAATCTAATCTCGGCACTTTGAAGAGGTGTTTTGCATGATGCAGGTCATGAGTATAAATCCTGTTGTCTGCAATTGGTAAATATTTATTTACATTTTATACAGCTGTTTTTTTTCTGCATGTTTCAAACAATTGCCAATTCTAAATTAAAAGAAATATCAATCATATTTATTGAATGAGAAAAACATTTTCCTGTTATAAAGTCCCCATTCACCAAACAGGCCACAGTTTGTTGGTCTTCATTTTTTTTCTATTAACTCATTATCTCCTGGCAGCCATTTTGTGTCAGGTTTAGCATGGATAATTCAGACTTTATATGAAGCTGTTAAGGCTTTCAGTTTTGCAGACAATTGCAGGGCTTATCTGGGTTAATTTAAGTAAACAATACAAGCCCTACTCTGGCACAACACTTTACATAGCATACATGCTCAGACACTCTTCTGGAACCTGTCTCTGTTGACATTGGCTGATGATGTGGCTTCACTACTCTTGCTCCCATTCCAAATTCTTCTGTGCATCAGCACTTTATTTAGTCACTTCTGCAATTGACTGTGGCTCATATGGCAAGAGCCTAAACCTAAGAGTTGTCTCCCAGCTGCCTACTGTCTGCATGCATTCCATTTTCACCACACTTCATGTTCCTTTTCCAGGGAAAGTCAGCTGCCTCTTATCTACCTGTGCCTCTGCCCATAGTAAACTAAACCAAACCAGAATGGGTGCTTGCCTCATATTTATGAGGTCCATGACCCTGCACATGGGCCAGGAAGGCTTTGTGTTCAGTTTCAGCCTGATGCTGCTCTGAATCATTTCTGCAGCAGCTGCTGCCAACCTCAGTTCAACACCTCTTTAGTGCTCTTAGCACTCATGCTTCACCCTACTTACTCTTGCTTTTTTATCATGCTCCTAACATTCATTCTTCTGCTTCTTTGTCCTTTTGTTTAGTTGTGCCATTGGCTGGGCTGCTTCCCAACCAGCGTTCTCTTGCTTCTGTTTTGCCATTTGCTGTGCCTTTTAAGTTTCCATTCAGGCTATCTTGCTGTTCTTCAGGGGCCAAACACACAAACATCTAGGACTGTTGCTTCCATCCTAGCAATTCCTAAATCCACTGTTTTGATTCTATGCATTTGACTTCTTTCCTGTTAGCCTGTCTCAGTAACTGTCCTTTCTCTCCTTTGAAGTTCTCCACCATTCTAGATCAGTGCCCCCACCGCCATAATCATCAATGGCTAAACACACCACAGTGTCATCATGGTCTCAATATCTAACAATCATCACGGGCTTAATGCCTAACTGCATTTTAGCAAAATCATCCCACTGTCATTCAGGTTCAACACCCCACCTACATCACTGTTTAAAGCCATTATTATCAGGTCTGTAATGCTCCACAACAGACACAGATTGGGCAACTTTGCCACTCCTTCAGTTGTTTCATGAGTAGTCTTCTCTCTCTCTCTCTCTCACTCTCTCTCTCTCGCTCTTTGTAGCCATTGAATCTACCAACATTATTTTAGTGTTCAGAGTGGAATCCCTGTGGAAGCTCCAGGAGTGGAAGTTGCTCAGCAGAGCAGCAGAGCACCCATTTGATTGATGAAGTCTTAATTGTTTAAAAGAGATAAAAGGATAGCAAACCATTTTGGGGGGCAAATGTTTAAAGCGGTGCATCTTTCAAGTTTCTACTATTGCTCAGCCACACCCATCATATCAGAAAGTGCATCGTGTAAGTTTGCCATTCAAATTTCACTGCACTTTGGTAGAGTACTTTTTAAGATTTAAAGTAATTATAATAAAAAAATATATGAACATATTAACATACAAAAGTTATCAGCAGCAAAAGGCCATCCTGGTCTATCTATGCTGTTCAAGATCGCAGCTAGCTCCCTATTCAGCAGCTGCCCTTCCCCTTCCCTCCCTTTACCCTCCCCTTTGCCCTGTCCCACCCCACTTGCAGCATTCCACTGTGTTACATGCCACCACCTCAGCTGGTAGTGCATTCCACTTTGCCACCACCCTCTCCATAAAGAAATGTATTCTCACTTCCCTCCTGAATCTACCCCCCTCTAATCTCATGTCATAGCCCCTAGTGTCTCTCCCCACCCTCCTCCTGAATAGACCCTCTGTGTCTGTTTTGGTTATCCCCTTCATGTATTTGAAGATCTCAATCACGTTCCCACTTTCCCTCTCCTCCTCCAATGTGTACATGTTTTACCCTGTTAGTCTGACCTCATATGGCAATCCCCCAGGCACTGAATCATCTTCGTTGTCCCACACTGCACCCCCTCCAGCAGCCTAATGTCCTTTTGTAGGTATGGGCACCAGTACTGCATGCAGTATTCCAGGTGGGGTCTAACCAATGATCTGTATAATGGTAGAATAACCTCCCTTCTTCTTGAGGTAATGCCCCTTGCAATGCACCACAGCATTTTGTTGGACATTGCTGCTGCCTTTCTGCATTTTACTGCATTTAATCACACCTCTGTATTGCTGTACAATTTTTCATTAATACTACTGTACATCCCACTACCCCTTCCCCCAGGAAGTACCGTGAGATGAGCATTACGTTGCTCAGTGTATCTTTCCTGGTGAAACAATTCAATAAATAAATCAATAAATAAAATTGTGAGGAACTGTTCATTGCTCCCGTGATGAGCACCCCCCAATCCTTCTCCTCTTCTGTTACCTCCAGCCGCACCCCCCAGATGGTAGCTTCTCCTCAGATTTTTTTTCCCAAAGTGCAGTGCCTTGCATTTTTTTGCATTGAACACCAGCTTCCATCTGTCAGACCATTTCTCTAGCCTTGCCAGATCCTCCTGTAGCCCCCCCACCCAATCTGGTCATCCATCACCGCTTCCATCTTGGTGTCATCCACAAATAGGCTGATTTTGCTGCTGATGCCCTCTGAGATGTCTGCAATAAATATGCCAAACAGCACTGGGCCCAACACTGACCCCTGTGGAACACCACTTGTCACAGGCTTAGTGGATGAATATTCCCCACCTACCACCACCCTCTGCCACCTATATTTTAGTCAGTACTCCAGCCATCCCACCAGTTTTGCTCCTGCCCCTGTGCACCATAGCTTGCTTCCAAATCTCCCATGTGGTACTGAATTGAAGGCCTTACTGAAGTCTAGGTACAGGACATCCACCGAATGACCCCCATCAATTTGCCTAGTCACCCAGTCATAGTATTCCACTAGGTTGGTCTGGCATGACCTGCCCTTGATGAAGCCATGCTGCCTCCCGTCCTGCACCCCATTCACCTCCAGTAGTGGCACTAGCCTCTCCTTTAGGATGGTCTCCATTAACTTCCCCACTATTAGACTTACTGTCCTATAGTTCCCTGGTTCATCCTTGGGTCCACTCTTGTGGAGGGGAACCACTTGAGCCAGTCTCCAGTCATCTGTTCCCCCTTCCCTGATTCCTTTGTCCCCTTCCCCTCCAATGACCATCATTCCAGCCTGCCCCACTACCTTGTCTCCATTCCAGACTTCCCCAATCTGTCACCCTGGTCCCATTACCCCTTCCTCTTCTTTGTACCCTCTGTTCCATTCTCCCTCTTGCGGTTCCTCTTCTTTCTATCTTGCCCCTGTCTGTTGGCAGCACTAGTTCCCTTATTTTCCAATCCCTCTACCCTGTAGTGTGTGGCTGTGTTGTGTATGGAAATAAGATGGCTAACAGTATGTGTATGCAGTCAGCAGGTACCTTATGATGTCACAGGCTACCAGTATAAAGGGAGTGATATGCTAGGAATGGATAGGGAGGGTTGGGGGGCTGTGCACCTCCTGAGTACCAGAGACAATCAGTTACCCCAGCAAACCCTTACTGAGACACTCAGCTGCACCAGTAAAATCCCCTAAACAGATATCTTTCCAATACAAGTCAGAAATTACGCTGGTATCAATTGAAAACAACAATAAGCTGCAAAAGAAATTATAACAGCAATAAAATCAGTGAAAATCAACACATAGCTTCCTGAGATGTGTCTGCTTCCTTCCTCAGCTCTCCACAACTCTGTCTCAGCACCACCTTCAGTTAGCAGTAACTCTGATGAGGCTCAAGGCCAGACAATTATCACTCCTCCCCCAAGCCACAGGGCTAGACACACACACACACAAAAACTACAGTTCCTGCAAATCCCCCAAACAGGAACCTTTCCAACCTAAGTCAGAAAGTACCCTGGTACCAACTGGAAACAACAATAAGCTGAAAAAGAAACAATAACAGCAATAAAATCAGTGTAAATAAACAGATACTCCCCTGAGATGTGTCTGCCTCCTTCCCCAGCACCACCACACTGACTCAGCCCCACCTTCAGTTAGCAATAATGGTAGGACTTAAGGGAGAGTAACCTATGGTCTTGAATACCCAGAGATTTCTTCCACTGGGATATTTTTCTCTCCATGCTGAATATCATAACAATTCAGCCATGAGTTGTACCTGGATGGTGTAGTTATTAATCATTTGTGTACCATTCCTTCTTCCATATGGGAATCACATCCATGCCTTTCTCTAAGGAGGACATAAGTATAAAAAATAAACAAATTGCCACAAATGATTAAATAATAAAATTGCCATACAGTACATTGCCATACGGTAAATTAAGGAACAAACAAAAGGACATTAAACAGTGAGCAATAAATAAATAATATGAGGATCAGTGAGTAGTGACTGATGACTAGGGGAGAGACTGTGATAGAGACAGTGTAGGGTAGAAGGCAGCTGACAAACGTTCACCCCAATATCAGAGGCGACTACAGGAATGAATAGAGAAATCACAGAGGACAGATTTCAGACTAGGAAGGAAAGGAGCAGAATAAACAGAAGTGGGGAGAATGACCCATAGTTTAGGGATGCAGAACAAGAAGGCAGTTTAGCTAGCAATAGATTTCCTTGCTATGGTGTCAAAAAGAGAAAGCAAGTGTTGTCAAAGCAATAAGAGGTAGAAGGTGGGAAAGAGAGAAGAGAAGATATGAGCGTGGAAGCCAAACCAAAATTTAGAAATAAAGGAGGCACAGTGGATAAGGTGCCTGGCATCAAGAGAGGAGAGGGAGGTATACAAAGAACAGTGATCAGTATGCAGGGGTTTGCCAAGGGCAAACTGACAGAAGAAGTGAAAGAGAGGGTCCAGTTTGGCTCTAGTTTAGTTTACCACTAAAATATACACTTATACTTGCCTGATGACTCAGCAACCCTGAATAATTGTGAGCAACAGCATTGTTAATGCCTTAAATATATTATGAATAGTGACTTTTTCTTTTCATGTTATAGATATTTAATGATACTTCTTCAGGGTATGCACACAGAGGGTATACTATATTGTATTTCTGTGATGATTTCTTGCTTTGTAGTGCAGTAAACAGGAGGAAAACCAATATTATATGATTTTGTCATACTTTACCCCCACAATAAATGTTCACAAATATTTGTGTTTAATTGGCTTTTCACATGCAGTATGCTATTGAATATACACACCCTATACTCTGCAAACCAATGCTAACATAAGAAAATAGAGTTATCCAGTCAAATTTATAAATTGTCCTATTTTTACACACAGTAGAAGTAATAACTTTATTTAGTTTAATACTTCAATATTTATAGCAATACCACAAAATACAGTCTTGCTACATTTTATTGTCAATGATTTTAACTTTATTGCCTATTTTTTTTTTCAATGTCATCTCTCCTTTTATTTTGTTCTTTCATAACTCTGAAGCCTTTTGGGATACTGATATAACAGTTGCCATATAAAATATAATTCATTGCATTATTCTATTATAAACTGAGTCACAACATTTTTGAAGAAAAGGGAGTGCCAGAGAATTCCTACTGCACTTGTGGGTTGAGGTGCGTATGTGTGTGTGTGTGTGGGGAGGGCTCAATATACCAGTGTCCTTGTGTTTTTTTTAAATGCATATGCATTTATACAGTATACTCTGTACAGTATGTATGTGATGAAAGTATGTATGTATGTGTGCATGTATATTATGCATGTATGTATGCATATATGTATGTATGTTTTTCATGTATGGTTGTACATCTAGCCTTTAAATGTGTAGGAAATAATCAGTCTACACTTAATGAAGGGGAGGAGGGAAAGAGTGAATGAAAGAGACACAGAGAAAGAGAGAGAGAGAGAGGGGGGAGAAAGAGAGAAGATTGAAGGCCAATTAATGTAACTGTGACAGAGCATTTTCTTATTCATTATGTATTCCATGCAGTACCTTCTCTTTATGCATAGCACAAACAGAACCTAATGCCTGTGACTATGTTCACTCTGTAACTTAGAGCTGCAAGTAAAAAATACTTGCAGAGTTCTTCATCACATTATTCCACAACCTTAAGAGCAAGTCTTATTGTAAATAAATTAAATAGAAATGCATGGTAACAGTTTCTTCCCATTATGCTAAACTATAACAAAGCAGACTCCCTTCTATACCAACCAAAAAGAAAAATGAATCCCTACTGTAGGTTTCCCAGTTCACTAACTTATCAGTTGTAAAAATAGGATATATATTTGTCAATACAATGTGCACAGGAGTATGTACATTATATCACAACCAAGTCTGCTACAGAACTACTAGTTGCTTATATAATCCAAGTTCAAGTTTCAAATTTTTATTTAAAAACAGGAATAGATGACAATCAGACAGTTGAACCAAAGCTAATTTTTAATGGCCTCCTGAAGTTATTACAAGTTATTGCATAGAATTGCGTATAACATACATTATAATACATTCTGTTCCATTGTCCTAGAGCAAAGATAGTAAAACATATTCATTTTTCAGCTCACATATAACAATACTCAGTAACGTACATCATTATTCATGGTATCCAAACATACATATTCACAAAAGTTAATACAATTTCAACAGTTATATTAAAAAAAAAAACTCTATAGCTTAAAGTACAGATACTGAGAAATTATCACTGGGTTTCATGCTGCACTATAGAGAAAACTCCAGATTCAATGATATTTAGGTAGAGAAACAAATGTCTATAAGGCAGCTAGATCTTAAGATTAACAAGTTCCAAATAATGACCTATTAACCATAAATGACGGACAATATTCACAGCAGTTGCTTTTAAGCCATTGCTTTAAAGTGTTTGTTGTTTCTTAGTTGTATATCCCAATGAAAGGTATGTGTAAAGTACTATACCAGCAGACAGCTTTATGCATTTTCATAGTGTATTGTTTAACTAGAGCAGCCAGATCATATTATATCAACAGATGATTGTAAGACGTGCTGCTCAGGCAGGGTGGTCCTCATAAGTACATTTTAAGCCAATGCATATATGATATAGACTCTGACACCCATAAGCAAATGAAGACCAAAAAATAGAAGCAAAATCATCTGAGGAACCCAATGGCCATATTTCAAAGATGCAAACAATCATTAGAAAAGTTTATTAAATTGTAGGTAGAAGTTAAACCATATTACGTAGGGAGATAGTGTGGTCGAGAGAGTAGACTTGTGAACCTTGAGACCTAGGCTTGCAGCCTACCACTGCTTACTCACAGTGTGACATGGAGCAAGTTACTTAACCTCCTTTGCCTGTCATCCCCCTTTCACTCTCTCTCCTTCCCTCTCCCTCACTGTGTGTCTACTGAATGACAACTGTCTGCTTAATGGCAAGGCAAGTCAATTTTATTTATATGGCACACAATGTCAGGGGCTCTGGCTGCCTTACAGTACAACAACAAAATATTAAATAAAATACAACTTTTTAATTATAAATACTGTAAAATGATTTAAAATACAGCACCAGGCCTAACATCAGAGTAAGAAAGTGAGTTTTAAGATTTAAAAAGATGAAGTGAAGGGGCTACTATAACATATGAGTGAATGGGCATTCCACAAGATCAGAGCAGCAACTCAAATGCTTTATTTCACAAATCCTTGAACCTAGATTTGGGTATCATGAGGAACCTTGCCTCTGCTGACCAACATGGCAGGCAGGAGTGTATAGAATCAGAAGGTCTTTGAGGTAGCCCAGGCCCAAATCATGCAGGGCCCTGTAAGTTGACAATCATACTTTGAAATTAACGTGTTTCTGCACAAGCAACCAGTGCAAAGCACAGAGAACTGGCATGATGTGTTCAAACTGGAAGGTAACAGCAAACAACTGGGCCACCACATTCTAGGCCAGTTGCAAGTAGTGCACCAATCTCACATATAACTCTAGGTACAGAGCATTGCAGTAATCCAGCCTAGATGTTACCAGGACATGCACCAGGGTCAACAAGTCAGTCGATTTAAGAAAGGACATGATCCAGGAGATGTTTCAAAGATTATAGAAGTCACAGAAGATGACCGCTGACACCTGATTTTCTGTGGTCAGCTTTGAATCTTTAATGACCCACAGATTCCTCATACTATTCACAGCTCACAGCATGACTCAGTCTAAAGATAGTAGGGCAGCATCTCTGCTTATCATTGATGAATCATACCAACTTGGTTCCACCTGGAACACCTCTCTCTGTCTTTAGCAGATTAAGTCTTAGTCAGCTGCTGGCTATCCATTCTTGAATTTCCCCAAGGCACTCACTCTACCCTTAGGCTGCAACACTCACATCAGGTGCACAAGACACATATAGATGGATATCATGAGCCTAGCAATGCAAACCCAAATCATAGCATCTAATGATCTCCACAAATTGTAGCATGTACATGGCAGTCAATATAGGGGCCAAACACAACCCCTGAGGCATTCCACAGCACTGCTTGAGATGAAAGAGCCTAGTGCCACCTGCTGCACCCAACCAGAAAAGTAGGACCCAAGTCACTGTAATACTATTCCTGAGAGTCCTATATAGTACTTCAGTTGAGCCAACAGTACACTGCCAATGAACTCAAAGTGCTTTTGGATATATTGTGTATAAAAGGCACTACAGTATATTACTACAGTATATTAAAGCAAATGTATGTTTTATTTACCATAGTCTGGCAGGTCCTTAAAGGAGTAGTACACCCTCATATCTTGTACATTTTAGTTGTTTCCTTGTCAGCAGACAACTGTTTTGGTGTAGCTGTTTTGGATATGTGTGTTTGCTTAAGTTTATTACTGCTCACGCAAGCCCCTGTAAATAACCTGGGGGTCTCCATTTAATGTTTAAATTGTGCTTAGGCAACTGGATGAGATGTATGTTTGAGTGACTTCAATACATTGTGGCTGTTCGCCTCTCTATTTGAGGGATATGCCACCCTGTAGGGGCACGACACAAAGAACTCTAGAGGAGTGTTCCCCCTCTATAGATGCTGTGGGAATAATTCTCTTAGCTAAAGGTAGCTTAGGAAGAAGCCCATGGGAAAGAGAGATAAGCTGCTGGAGGAGGAGAGGTGGATGAAGGGGCAATGAAGAAACAAATCCTGGAACAGTCCAGGAGGAGTGGCCTTTTAAGGCCTGATGGGAGAGTGATGTTGTTGCTCTGCCCATTAAACTTCAGGCTTAAAGCCTTCCCATTCAATTGTGCTTACACAACTGGATGAAATGTATGCTTGTGTGACTTTGATACATTGTGGCTGTTCATCTCGCTATCCATGGGATATACCACCCTGTAAGGGTACAACACAAGGAGCCCTAGATGAAGGTTCCCCCTTATAGGTGCCAAGGAAATAATTCCCTTTGCTAAAGGTAGCTTAGGAAGAAACCTTAAAAGAATACCCAACAGGGTATTGAGCATCGAAGAGGCGAGAAATCAGAATAAATCGAGACCAGAACGGAAGAAGAGAGGTGTAGACAGGAAGGACAGGAGAAGAACAAGAGATGATGAGGACAATGAGCAAATGAAAGCTAACAAGATGCAGAAGGGCAGACTTCCTAAGGAGAGAGAGGGAACAGCCGGGGCCACCATCTGACTCCATCCAACAGTGGAACCTAACTAAGGAACCTATAAAAGCACTAACCCTGTCTAATATTATGACCATTGGCATGGAGGGGAGGAAAAAAATATTTCAGGAGGAAACCTCTGGGGATCCAAGGCCTAGGTTGCCTTCCCTCCAGGCTGAAGGATGGATTGATTAGTGATGGCTCAGCTACTGCAACTAGAGCCAATATTGGAGAAGAGGAAAAGATTTCAATAGAGATGAATCTCTCACTCTGGCCTCATAATGGAAATACAACTAGACACTCAAAAGCAAGAAAGAAAAGAGATGACTGCTGAGGCATTCGGCTGGCTCATGCAAACTTATGAAACAGACCAGGGGAACCAGAAGCAGTCAGATAGAGAATGGCATAGAGGGTGTCTCCAAACCCATTAGGGCAGCTAAAGGGGCCCTGTTGATGAGAGGCCAACACAGCCAGCCCAGAGTCAAGGGGCAATGGTACACAGAAGGCATGTCTTCAAGTGGAGAGCAGGTCAAGTCGAGGTAGCATAGTCCCAAGAAGGTTATGCTTGAGTAGTCAATGTGAAGGAATGGACCCACAGAGAGGTCAGATGAGTGAGGGAGACCAAGATGTGGTCATGATGAGACTGATTTTAATAATAACCACAGGAATGCAGCAGTTCGATGAGGTAACATAGATCCAATGAGAGGTATGCTTGATTAATCAGTGTGAATGAGTAGACCCTGAGGTCGGACTGAGCAATGGAGAACCAGACTCATGTCATGAGGAAGCTACCCATGATTGATAACTACGGGAGTGCATGCCAACTGGGTCCATTGAGCCAAATTAAGAATGGATAGAATTGCATGAAGATAGGAGCAAGAGCAGCAGGGTGAAGCTGGCAGCTGGCGGTGAGGTAGGCAGTACCAGGAGTACATCTGAATAGGTTTGACTAGAACAAGGAATAGGGTCGGAGGAGGAGATGAATAGGCAAGGCGAGATGCAGGAGGGAATATTAGGCAATCTGAATGAGTAGGGTATAGTGGTAGTGGGACAGCAAGATAGGGAAGCCCCCAAAAGAAAGCAGAGGTCAGAGAAAGTGAGGAAAAGAGGGCAGAGGGAATGGGAGGAGGAGGGAGAGCACACATGAAGGGAAAGCACAGTCAGGATGAAAAGAAGAACACGCATATGGTGTAACCAAGGCTGGACAGGGCAGACGAGTGAGGCAGGAGAACCAGACAGAGACCGAGGCAGAAAATCAGACTGTAAATCTGAAATTAATGATGGGAACTAGGCAGGTGGAAGCAGCACAGCTATGAAAATAAGCAGTGAGCAGTGCAAAAGGCACTCAGAGGAGAAACACAATGAGGCACGAAGCCTGTGCTAATCACCCACGAGGGATACACCCCAGAAAGGATCCTGAAATACCAAAACCACAACCTCTTGGTAGAGGAAAGCAGAGCACTGGACTTCAAAATCAAAGCAAAGGGCCAGAATGCATAGCATCCCTTTACCCTAAACAAGATGATGCCAACAGATGTAAGGATCCATGAAGGTTGGCTACAAGGAGCAGTCCCAGCAACCAGATTTATTATCCAACAGATGTAGAATCGGGTCTTGGAGCGGTCGGAAACTGGAAGGCATCCCTCATAATCGAACATCATGAAAATCAGAGCACAGGCCTATGAAAACATAATGGATATCCAGAATGTGGAGCACTAACATAGTCCTAAAATAATATGACTACAAAGAGAGGACCCCAAAGAGAAAGTGAGAAGAATTGAGTTGAGTAACGTAGGATAATAATGAAGAAGAAGAATCGGCATTTATATAGCGCTTTTTCATACATCCAAAGTGCTTTACAAGCAATGCTAGACTGGTAGTGAAGTGACTGAATGTGTGGTGGCGGCCATATTGCACATCATCACCACCCACACACAGCCTGGATAATTGCAAGAACTGGTTTATGGGAAGGGGAATGTTGGCCAGGACACCAGGAATGTTCCCTACTCTTTGCGAAGAGTGCCCTGGGTTCTTTTACTTCCACCTGGACACCCACCAGGATGGGCAGAAGGGACCTCGGTTTAACGTCTCATCCGAAGGACGGCACACCCCAGCAGTACAGCACCCCCCAATACTGCACTCGGATGCCAGCGATTTTTAGGTGCCAGTCCAATCCCGGTGTGGGACGAGAACCCACGACCTTCTGGTCCAGAGGCGGATGTGCTACCAACTGAGCCACGCTGAAACAGTTGGCATGTCCAGAAAAGCACTAACAGTAGCAAGAAATCAGGAAACTGATGTGGAGGATGGGGAAAGTGAGCATGAAAATCATAGTGAGATGCAAAATCACAATGTTGAGAGGTATGCGATGTACGAGCAGAGACAGTGGACTCCCCAAGAGCAGCAGAGTGAGGAAGAGGAACGAGCACACTGGAGGGCAGAACTGACACAGCAGTAAATAGGGAGGAACAAGCAGCTGATGAAGCCAAAATGCAGCAGAGATTCGAGGAGGAAATGAACAGAGAGGAACAAAGACCCACTGGGATAGGATGCAACAGAAGGAAGGGGCAGGTAATGTCACACCCAGAAGCACCGGCGAGCACTCTGAGCCATGGCCAGAGACTGGAGAAGTGAGGAGGCAGGAGAAAGAGAAGAAATGGGATAAGTCCATAAGATACGGGGAAGGAGAAGTTGAGGAAGCGGGGGGATGAACGGGGAGAGAGGCAGGGGACAAGGACAATGGGGGCAGGAAGGGCGATGGAGAGGTGCAGATAATGGCCACCAAACAGCAGCAGAAGGGGAGCACAAGAAGAGTGGGTAGCCACAGGTAAAAGAACAAGGGACAAAGGCATATGAAGCGGGAGAGCAAGCAGGCAGTCAGAGGTGACCGCAGGGACAGAAGGAGCTGGGTGAGCTGGGAGCAATGAAAAGCAGCACCTGCTGTTGCAACAAAGAAATGAATCCTGAAACAGGCCAGGAGAAGTGGCCTTTTAAGGTCTGATGGAGTGACGTTGTTGCTCCACCCATTGAACCTCAGGCTTAAAGCCTCCCCATTGTTGGAATCTCATTGTACCTGAGAGCTGCAATAGCATATGAGAACATCATGTATTAGCACCCTTTACAATCTACAGTATGCCTGTCTGCTTAGAATTCAACAGGACAAGTTGCAGCAAGGTGTGAAATACCACATTTACCTTCAATTAGCTCTACAGACTGTCTTAGATGTAATGCAGGTTTTTTTTTTCTTTAAACTGCATTCAATCTGTGTGTTTCTAGAGATTTTCTTTTTCAGATTTTGTGTATTTTCAGCATAGAAGTACATGGCGTAAATGAGTACTGTGGCATTATGTTCTCATTTGCTAATACAGCTGTCAGGGACAATGAGATTTCAACAACCCGAAAATGGAGGCCCCCAGGCTAGTTACAGAGGCTGGTGTGAGCAGTGAAAACAAACTAAAGCAGATACATAAACCCCAACAGCTACACAAAAGAGTTAGACGTTGACAAGGAAACAAATAACGTTTACAAGATATGATGATGTACTACTCATTTAAGTGTAACAATCACATACAGTACAAAGTCAACACTTTTAACTCTTTTGTGCAAGCAAGCATAGTTCAGCTTTAGCAAATCACAAAATGGATTCATCTGCTGAAATGGCAAGGGATGATATAGATGGACAACTTGCTCTTTTTCAATATCTTGCATTCTATGTTCCCATGTCTTAGATCTATGGACATCTTTAATGCGAACAGACAATTAAGTCCATCATATATATTTCTTTTCCTCAAAAATGCTTTTGATTTTCTCGGGTGTAACACAGCTGTCTTGACTCAGTTTCTGCAAATGCAAGTGATACAGTCCCACGCAGAAGGCTAGCCAACAAGCTGGAGCAAGCTGGCATCGGTCACAAAGTATTAAAATGGATCACAAGCTAGCTACAAGGCAGGACACAGAGCATTATGGTAAATGGCACATTGTCCCAAGAGGGGAAGGTGTCAAGTGGTGTGCCACAGGGGTCTGTACTAGGCCCCATCCTTTTCAACATATTGATCAGTGACATCACTGAAGAACTAAAAGGGAAAGTCTGCCTCTTTGCAAATGATACAAAGCTCTGCAACAGGGTGGACACACAGGAAGGGATTGCAGAAATGGAGGCAGATCTCAGGACACTAGAGGAATGCTCCAGGAACTGGCAGTTGAGATTCAGTGCCAAAAAATGTAAAGTCCTACACTTGAATAGGAGGAACTCATGCAAGAAGTATGTCCTGGAGGGGCAGCTACTAGAAGAAACAAAGCTGGAAACGTGATCTTGGTGTCATGATGTCAAATGATTTAAAGGTAAGGAAGCAATGCAAAAATACAGCACTAAAGACAAGCAGCATCCTCGGATATGTTGGTTGGGATATTACCAGTAGGAAGCATGAGGTAATCCTCCCACTGTACAGGTCCCTGGTGAAACCTCACTTGGAGTACTGTGTGCAGTTCTGGAGACCTCACCTAAGAAAGGACGTAGACCATCTTGAAACCATGCAGAGACATGCCATCAAAATGGTGCAGGGTCTGCACCATGAAATGTATGAAGCTAGGCTCAACCAGATAAATCTATTCTCCCACGAGCAGAGGAGGAACAGAGGAGACATGATTGAGACATTTAAATTTGTTAAAAGGATTAATACAGTACAAACCAGGAACCTCTTCTGGGAAAACAGGGCTGCACATACTAGAGGACACAACATGTGCCTGGTGGGAGGCAAATTCAAAACAAATGTTAGGAAGTAATTTTTCATGGAGAGGGTGGTGGACCCTTGGAACAGCCTGCCACTGGAGGTAGTGGCAGCCAAGACAATCAGCGAATTCAAACAGGCATGGGATGGACAGTATAGTCACCTTAGCAACACAAATTGATAGTGGGAAGTAGAAAACCCAGGCAGACTAAATGGCCATACAGTCTCCTTCTGCTGGCAAATTCTTATGTTTTTATTAAATGCATAGACCTTTCTCTTCTGGGCAGAGCAGTGAGTCATAAGTCCAATGCTACATACAGATGGTTTAAAAAATAATCATCTTCATGTCAAAAAGGTCAGGTTTAAATTTCTCATGGTCAGCACCTACACAGATTTGGTTATAGAACTTAATATTATGTTGTCTGGGATTAATGTGTAAAAACAGCTCAGTTATAACCACAAACATAAATGTGACATACATGCTGTAGATAGTTATCATGTTCGAACAGCGACAGGAAAACAGCGAAGACCATCACTGTGACAAAATCAGCAATTCGCTGTGATGGTCCTCTGGTTTCCCAATGCTGCTGTCTCTGGGGAGAATGCCCCTTCCCCAAACCAACTCCAACTCAGAGTTGATAATCTATAGTTCATGGACAACCCCCCCCCCAAACACTTTGATTTAGTGATGGCACAATGCCAATTGTCGGCATTGTGCCATTGCAGCACTGATGGTCGGCAAATTTTCTGTCACTGTGGAGACATGGAACCCTGTAGATATAGGCATTTACTTTTACTGTATCCCCATCACTGGGGATTATTTGTAAAGGGGGATGACAAAAAAGATGCTGTATATAAATAAAATGTAACAGAATATGGATTTACCAAAAACTTTCAATAAACAAAGTACCATAACTGAAAGTGCTTTAAAATATAGTAAATCAAACTGATGTCTATTTAAAGAACTGTACTTAATGCATTGATTTCCACATGATTCCCATCAGCTACAGGAATTGTGCACTACATCTAGGCAATTATTTCTACCTTGGACTGATTATATGTATGAACTGTATTTAAATGCAATCATGTGTTTTCCACCTGTATACTATGATTTAAATAACCAGCAAAAAGACTATATAGATCATGTGCCTAAAAGTTTGATTTCTGTATCAAATACTTTTCTAAATGTACCATAAAATCAAATCTATATATTAGATTTTTATGCCACAACCCTTTCTGAATTGCCCAGTACATAAGTAGACCTTTATAAATTAAAAAGATTTCAGTGGCCATAAAGATATTTACCACATTTTAGAATGTTATTGCTGATACAGCGCTGACACACAGTATTTACCTTTCTGATACAAAAAGATGCTCAGCAAAATCTGTAATATCATGGTGCAGTAACATGACCCCTATTTTTTGCATATCTTGATAGGCAGTGACAGATATCACCATGCTGTGCATAGTCAGAAAGATCAATATCGAGCATTAACACTGTACGTGTACATACTATAACTGTCCCAAATTTGTCTTTTATCATATTGAATATTGTATTTGTTGCAAATTGTGATAACTCTGTGTGATAACTTTTATTGGACAAAGAAACCATACAAAAATGCTACGAAGATGCTATAGCATGCAAGCTTTCAGAGTCACAAAGGTCCCTCTCCTGGGTGTATCAGCACATTGAGCAGAGGCAATAGGTTCTGCACCAAAGTCTGTGTGGCTAGTCAGCCCATCGGCAAAGTGGTAGCGCTACCACTCGGGATGCTGACAGCACTGATTCAAGAAAGGAGACTGGGTTATTAGGTGCCTGACAGGGTGAGAGCAGAGGACAATCAAGCATCCCAGAGGAGGCTGTCCTCCTCCCGGGGGTGGGGCAGGTGGGAAGGTGCTGTGTAACATTGCAGCACTGCCACCTGCAGATGTGTGGGTGGTAGGGCATGTGGGACACAGATTGGGAGAGATGCACTGCAGAACACGTGAGCATGCCATAGCATGTTCACATTGGGGATGTAGCTCAGTGCCCATGTCCATACAGGGAGGGGCAGAATGGCACAGCAAGCAGGGAAAGCAGGAGGACTAGAAAACACCCTGGCTGACCAGATGAGTGCCGATATCTGCAAGCCTAGTACGGGTGACACAGGCATCACCCAGATCTGGATCCATTGTTTGCTGGTTCGAGGAACGCCCTGCCACCCTGCCATGGAGGGCACTCTGTAGAAGACTCAGGGAGAAGTAAGGCCAGGGAGAAGCTGGATAATAGGGCTAGAAGTGTGGATGGGAAGGATGGGAAGGAAGGCCAGTCGGGGGTTTAGGAGGAAAAAATGTTTATATGGCTGTCCCTATGGGTAGTGAGAAGGCTATGAGCATTACCCCTTTATGATGAGAAAAAGTAAACAGAAAAGGACATTTTCAGTGGCACCTCCCACACTCATGGGCCCAGCAGAGATGCTGCAAAGTTTTAGTTTGCCTGGGAAAGTTCAAGTAGATTGCAGAACTCCACCGTCATGGAGAATTTTGCAAATTTTAATTTCTATGTTAAAAATTTGCTTTTTCCAGCTGACCCGGTGGTGTTGAGTGTTGAGGCATTGGACACCGCACCTCATCCCACACCGGCAACCCGGGCTCAGGAATGAGCTTGGTCCACCAGGGTCAGCAGGGGAGGGAGAAGTTTGAGCATCCCATGACAGCTGTCCTCTCCTTGGGGAGGGTGGTCCATTGTCCTGCTCCTTGGCTGCCCCTGGTGAAGGATAGAGGGCAGTGTTGGACAATGGGAGATGCAAGAAACATGGCATCAGGGTGCGTGCACATCTCCATGGATGCGCATTGACGGCTTCAGGGTAAGGGATACAGAAAACAGGAAAACATGACTGCTGGCTTAATGAAGCCCTAGCAGTAGTCGAGCTCCATGGCCTCACAGCACTCTCAGGACCCGCTCCAGATATTGCTCTGGGGGGGCCCTCCCTCCTTCCACCCCACCATGGGGGGTAATCTGTGGGAATAAAGAGTCTGGGGCACTGGGGTGGCATAGCGGCTGAGAGCACAGTGGTAGAAGGCTGAGACATGCCACCAGGTCAAGGACGAAAAACAGCTTTATAAAAAAAAAAAAAATTTGCTTTTTCCAAATTTGTATTGTACTTTCCCTTTAACTTCAATTTTGGTGTTGCCAAAGGTGAATTTGGTGAAAATAGGGTTTTCCCTAAAGAACTTGGGCTCAATTCTCAAAGGTTGATGCAGGGCTTTCACAAGCCCTGCTTCAAACCCTACGCTTCTCCGAACACATTGTCGTAGAGTGCATCCCATTCACACACAAATTTGTGATGGTACCCCCTTTATGGCTACTTGTGCCAAATATTTGGAACAAACCCAGTAAAAAGGTTTGCACAGTTAGACCAGCAAATAGGGATGTGAGCAAGTTGCTATTTCAGCCTGAGCAGAACATTCATGAAAGTGTGGCAACTTTCGCTGAAGTTTCCAAGCTTCTGCCTGTGGCAGAACATAAACTTTCTGAATGTGTGAAATTCACCATTTCCCAATGCCAATTTAACCTCCCTTCCCCTGTGACTAACGTCCATCCCCCAACCCAATGTAACCCCCCTAGCAATCCCTCCTGCCCCAAGGTATTTAAAAAAACACCAAACTCTGGTGGCTAGTTGTCTCCACCCCCACCCAATCACCCGCCAGTGTCTCTCCCAGTATTATTAGACATTATTAGTCAGTTACCACCCCGCCACCATCCCCATCGCTTGTATAGCAAAATAATATTTTTTCCCTTGTGGTCTAGTGGTAGTTAATGGATTCCCTTCCCTTCCTATCCCTGAATCCTGATCCTCTGTATTTTATTTTATAAACACTTTTTCTGGTGGTCTAGTGGACCCCCACACCCTTCCCCACCCCAACAGGTAGTGTCCCACCCTGCTCTCCCATCCCAAAATGAAGTGGGCCACTGGCAAAGCCCTCCACTCTCCTGCGTGGCTTGCAGCCCACTGAGATTTCATTTAATGAGCGCGTGCATGTAAGGCATGCGCTTATTCATTGAAATCTCAGTGGACTGCCGGCCATGAAGAAGAAGGGCTGGTTGTGCCAGTGGCCCGCTCCATGTCTGGATGGGGGATTGGGGTGGGACACTACCTGTTGGGGTGAGGAGGGGTGCCGGGGGTCACTAGACCCCCAGGAAATATCTATACAAAATAAAATACTGGTGATCGGGATTCAGGGATAGGAAGGGAGGGGAATTCATTAACTACCACTAGACCACTAGGGAAAAAAATTTAATATACAGGGATGGGCATGGCGTGGTGGGGTGGTGATAACTGACTAATAACAGTGGGATGGACACTGGCAGGTGGTTGGCTGGGGTTAGCGACCACTAGCCACCAGGGTTTGATTTTTTTTAAATACTTGGGGGGGGCAGGTGATTGGGTTGGGGAGGGACCGCTAGCCACCAGGGATTTATTTCTTTATTTCAGTCAGTTGGATGATAGGGAACAATCATTGGTGGGGCACAGTCAGCCTAATCACCTCAATAAAGTGGGGTGCATAGCAGGTGGAATTTATGCGAAAGTTCGGAAATCGATTACCAAACATTCGCAAGGTCAGACTTCCGCTTAAATCCCATCTATGGAAGTTTTTTTCACACACCTCTACCAGCAGAAGCTGTTCTAACTCATGGCACATGGTGCACAGGATTGAGAATCCCAATTACAGGCCAGGGAATTCTGCAAGACCTTTGCGTCTTGTGTTCAGAGCACCCGTGGCTAGTGGCAGTCTAACTCTTTTGAGAATCGAGCCCCTTGTCTCAAGGTCACATGGAAGAGCTTCTGCATTCACATGATATATCTTTATGCACTGACTAGGCTTGCCTTGCTTCCTGTTTTTCATTCCTAGTCAAAGAGAGGAGAAAAAGCCTGTTCTAGCGTTGAAAGAAGAACCCTGTTTTACAGCAATTGCCTTATATTTTTTTCTTTATTGATATTATACTTTGGTTAGTGAACCCTATTTTAAGTTCCTTTAAGTTAATCTTTAATTTGAATCTCTCTTTTAGGTCTGGTTTTGGCCATGGCCAAGATGGCTCCTTGAAGGATCAGCTCTCTACCTTGGGTCTCCCTTACAAAAAACAAAAATCTTTAAAAATTAAAAATGTTTTTTAACAAAAATACTTGGTGGAATGCATTAATGTTCATTTCACGGATCTGAAAATGACCTGTCTTGATGGTCTGTGATGCACATTTCCTATCAAAAACATTTTTTTTTTTAAATTGGCTTGTCATGGCATGAGCGGCAGAAAGTGCAGTGGCCTTGAATGTGGGATCAACAGTCAATCCGACGATCTGTGGCATGTTGGAAAAAATATATGAAGTGACAGGGGAAAGGCAGTCCATTACAAACATGGGAAAAAAAGAATGACCTAAATCTCTGAGTATTGACTCAGCGAGCACATTGAGACAACTAGATATGGGAAGTGGAGCAAACAGGACACTGAGATACATTTCCTAAAACTGAAATTGCCCTCTTATATGACAAATTGGATGATATGGAGTGCAGAGGGTGCATAAAAATGTCAGAATAGTTTGGGTACTGGAGGGGGCTGAAGGGGAAAAAAGTGGAAGATTTTGTCCAGCACCTCCTTAGCGAACTGTTCTCCCTCAAAAATCCCCCACTGGAAATACAGCAAGCCCTTCATATCTTGGCATCACGACCAAAGGTAGGGAAAAAACCTAAACCAATTCTAGCCCTATTCCATTGTCATGCCACCAAAGAGAAGCTTCAACAACTAGTGAGAGGAATGGGCCTCCTTGCCTGGCATGCTCACAGAATCTCATTATACCAGGACTACTCCTCTTGGCTTATGCAAAAGAGGGCTGCCTTCACTGACTTATGTCACAACCTGCAGAAATTGTGGTTTGCTGTAGGATGGCATACCTTTCTACTTTTAAAATTAAAATGAATGGCATATACCATGACTTCGCTGACCCAGCAGAGGCCACTGCTTTCTTCCAACGGTCATGAGGCACCCACACAAACTTGCCTGGTCTGGCAACAAACTCCCCTAAAATGTCAAGGTTCAATCAGCCAGACAGGACATCCAGCCAATGGACACTTCCAGCTATTCCCTAGCACCATCCTCTAGCCAGGCATCTCCCTGATCAATGGAAAAGAAAGCAGGCAGACAAAATGAAAATGCAGGAGACTTTCATGTAGACACAGTGCCCACCAGTCAATTACACAAGAGTAGAAGCCAGGGCTCCAGAACGTCCCATTTTGACTTTTCTGGAAAAGACTCACCCCTGAGAGGTTCATACTCCCAAAACCTGCTACTGATTTGCACACAGACACTAACTTTGTCACAGAGGCCTATACCATGGCAAGCATCCCTCCACCAGTGCATCAATATAACAAGCCAGCACCCCAGGCACCTTGGGCAGAAATTGTACAGGGCCAGAGGGTCCAACCATTGCTGCCTTAGAGGGCAGAACAATATCAAGTGCAGAGGCTTCTGACTTAAAGCCACAAAATGGCTTTTGTTTCAGCTATTAAGTGGTTCAGGTTTGTAGTCAAAAGGTAAGCCCTTGATGTGTAGCTATGAAATACTTAGCAAACATTTAGCTCTCTATTCAATTTTCACAAATCTTGCATCACGCTTGAAAGGTTTGGAATCTATGACAGCAGACTGATGGTTAGTGATGTTGGTTAGCTCTCCCCCCCAAAGACAGGTAAAATAGCAGTTTCCTGAGGGTTGTCAACTGCTATGAAATACTGCACTTATTGTGTGCAAATATTGAAAAAGCAGCAGGATTGCACACACTTCCATGGTTAGTTTTAGTTAAAATGAATGTGGTATAGCACAACACTCTCTAACTGACACCCACATGTTGTGCACTACTGATGCTGCCTCCCTGTGAGGCATTTCAACTGAGATAAACATCTGCCCTTACAGCATACAGCTCTTAAATGAAAAAGCTACCTTTGGTAAATTCAATCCACCGCAACATTATGCACATATTTCATTTCAAACTACAATATAGTACCACTGCTGCTTCCCCCATAATGCAGAGTAATGAGGGCAGAGCCCTGAGTCCTAGCATTGCAGATAATACCACCATGATGGTCTTGCCCCTCTGCAAGCCAAAATGCAGCAATTCATAGATCTATATCCCACCTTGGGGTTGCATGGTGCTCATATGAAGCTGACCACACTCCCCACAAGATGGATAAATAACTCACCCTCCTTTAAAATGCACTAACACAGTGGCAAGAGACTTTCTCAGGCCAGCCTTGAAAATAACATCATTAAAAGGGTAGACAATCTGTCAGCTTGTGGCCACTTTGCCTGGGAAATAAACATACCCTTAAAATAGACTTACTGAAAAGCAAGTACTCATGTGTGACACCCTGGGAGGCAGGAGACAATTACTCTGGCAATAAGACTATCACCAGCTGAATACCTGTATTAGGTCTTTCTTGACTCTTCTCTATCCTCCCCTAATTCCCCCACCTAGCACAACCGACAATCTGCATGACTTCCCCACCTCCTAACCTCATATAACTGGCAAGATAAATCAGTAATTGACCAGAGCCATGAAAAGTAGAGCAACCATTCAATGTAGCCAATCATCCTTTTCTCCACTTCTAGTGGTAGTGTTGCATCCACAACTTACGATCTACATGATGGTCAATCCACAGAGGCAAACTGGTTGCATTGGGGTTACTGGGAACCAGATGAGAAGGCTGGGAGAGAGCTAGCCACAGGACTGAGACTGTTGTGATATGTCAGCAGACAGACTGGCATGCCAATCAGGAACCCTCAACAGGTGAGGTTGTGTAGGGAAAGTATTATTCTGTAAAACTGTGAATATGAAGAGATCAGGTCCCTGGTGTCTCTAAAAACTGTTAGGCTATCTGCAGCTGCTGCACTTCAACTCCCTCTCCAACAGAGGATGGTGCAGACAGGAGAGTGACTTTAATTTCTACTCTGTCCAACAGAGGATGGTGCAGACAGGAGAGTGACTTTAATTTCTACTCTGCAACAGGGTGCAACAGAAAACAGTGTCACAATGCTAGCTGAAAGATGCACAGGTAACTGAAACTGCTGCACAGTGACAAGAGCTGGTATATTGAGCTGGATCATCCTATACCAAACAAGCACCACCATTTGCCCTAAGTAGCCCCAGCCTGATGAGCTAGTAATGTAGCCTAGCAGGTCAGCACCCCAGAACAAAATGTTGCTTTAATAAACCTTACCTTTCCCCTCCTGAGAGGGCATATACATACTGAAGTGGGGACCTTGAGTGATCTCTAAGTCATATAACCAGTACATCCACATAACAGTCTCTCCTTGCCACACACCAGTGCTCTGGGTTCCTGAGTAGATGATCACCCAACCACTGCCCAACTAATTACTGGAGCTACCCTTCTCATTTCCACTCCCACAAATCTGCAGTCCCAAGCCTGAATAAGGTCACCTGTTGGCCCATCAGAAGGAGCACATGGGCAGAACCCTTGGACCTGCTACATACTTGTACAGCAGGGCAATCTGCATGGGCTCTTTATTATTATTATGCTCCATCCATAAATTAGCAATCAGAAAACTGTCCCCTCCAATGATCTCTGACATTTTTACTCTAACACTGTGCTGCTCCTGATGCATTGGAAAGAGAGGGCACAGAAGTTACCCCTCCCCCACACACACACCAGTACCTTACTGTACCACTTGTAAAGCTTTGCCAGACAACTCTGGTCCTACCCTCTGACAATAAGACACAGAGCAAATATAGTGTCATAACAATACGTCAAAATAACAAATTTTATTATGGACACCGGGCTATGCCTTGAGCCTTATGTCACAACATTTGCCTAAATCATAGGTGCTGAGCCACAGTTAGGTCTAGCATGGGCTTTGACTGCTCTTTTTCTTTTTTAGACATAGGTAATTCCCTTCCCCCCTTAGCCACAGTATTAGAGGTTGTGGCCTCAAACACCTTAGCATGAGGTATGGAGGACCCCCTTTGCCTAATTTTATGCTGTTTCTTACATATCCCAAGAATTTCTCCTTCTGAATCAGAAGAATTACAATTACCTTTTTGTCTAGGGCTATTTTTGATTTTGCTCGGAGGTGATTCGTTTTCTGAATCAGATGATTCTTTGGAGAAAATATCAGAATCAGAATTACAGTCTAACCTTTTAAATGCTTTCAATTTTTTCTTAACTTTACTTTTACTTTGTGAACTTGCATATTTTTCCCTTAACTCAACCAAATCTTTGTTAACCTGTTCATAAGCATTTGCTAGTTCAACTTTTAATTTTTCCAAATTCAGACACTGCTCTTCCCATTGTTTAGCAGCATGTAACTCACTTTGCAAAACAGCATTTTCAGTCTCTAACTTAAGTAAAGCACAGTAGTTATTAGAAAAGTCTTTTTTACATTCTTGTTAATGCTTTTCTAATATTCCAATCTGATCTGTAAGTTTACCACACTCAAAAGATTTATCCTGCAACATTTTTTCCAGCTTTTTTTTCTTTCATTTTTGCCATTAATAAACGTTAGCTGTGCTAGAGTGTAAATTACTGTCTCAGTGTTAAGAACATCTGCACTTACAGTTACAATAAGGCTGTCTTGGCTTTGCAATACTATTTACCAAACTTTAACAATGACAATGATAGTATCCTTCTTGAACAACAGTTAAATAGCAATGCCCTTTATACAACACAACAGTTTAAATAGCCAAATAATCAAATCTTTCTTATGATGCTTCTAAGGTGATACGTCGCTTACAGTAATGCTAAGTCAGACAATTACTTCTTTCTGTCTTTTCTCGCCTTGTCTAGGGGCAACTTTAGCTTTTGTTGAGAAGCAAAAACAAAAGAAATATTATTTATACCATTAAGTAGCTTTGCAAATAATAATAATATCTATTTCTCATATGCACTAGCTGGGCACCCAGCTATGCTTTGAGCCGTACGTCCCCAAATTTCCCTAAATCATATAACAGTAAGACTGTTTCAAATCTTATTGTATTACCTATTATATGCAGGTTCTAGATAATGGTAAATAATGTTTTTGTCACACTCAGATGTGATATGTAAAAAAAACAGATTGTATTTATCCCTGTACAAGAATTCTAACTACTAATATTTTGCATTTGTGTAAAAACTTATAAACATAATAAAAAGCAATGCAAACCAAATAACAAGAAACGTTTTAGCAAAGCAAGTAAAATAAAACACATATCTCAGAAAATAAACAAAACAACCAAGAAACAGCAATATTCATCAAAATGAATGATATTAGCTGTATACTATGCCTTCAGCATGCTTGTATATAGCATAACTTTATTGTATAAGAACGTGCAAACTCTTTACATTAGTGTCTTGGATTATAGTTTTGTATAAAACATATTGTCATATGTTATGGCATGCAAAATGTTTATATTCCTTTAAAATGAGTATGAGCTTAACCATGTACCCAGCATTTGTGTTTAAAAGCTAAGTTTACCAGGCCACCTCTCCAACTAAGACAAATTAGAATATTATAAAATGAATTAATAATACTCAGAAATCTGGTTATTTGTAGAGGTGTGGTCTTCCTTCTTTTAACTTTAAAATCTTGATGAGTTTCTCGCTTTCTAGATCAAAAAAATGTTATTTTTTTAGTGCTTGAACCTCGTTGTAGTCTCTGTTTCACTCCCCGCTTGAACACTAGCCATTGGACTCATCCTGCTTGATTCTCCTGGATTAGGCTTCTCCTGCATTCCAAGGGGGGTTTTCTTTCCTGGATAATTTTTAGCAATTCTCCTGCATTAGACTGGCTTTTGTTGAATCAACTTCCACAGACAATCTCAATTCCTTTTTTCTGGTTTTGGAGGGAGTTTTAAAAGCAAAATAACCAACAAATGTGCATAACGTCACCATAGATTCTTTTAGCATGAAGTCCAGGAAAGAACTGGGTTTGATCTTGCAGAGCTTAGCTTTATTACCTCTGATTAGAGCATCGTTCTGACATCATTTTCAATTAATTGCACCAACTTTGATTGGATCATGCAAATGAGGTAGGTGTGGGTCTCAATCCTTTTCACAGACATTTCATCTGTTTAATGTTCAGTTTCTAAGCTTAGACTTGCTTTTTCCTCTATCTTTTGCATGTAACATGATACAGTCTTTATATAAACATGTCTGACGTCCACTCATGACAAACAGTCTTTTGAAATCTTTCTCAGGTTTATAGGACAAGTATTTCCTGAGATAAGTTATTAGTGATTATAGCTCTATGTGTTTAGCAAGGTTCTTTAAAAACAAAGTATTACCTTTGTTCTTTATGTTCCAGGCTCCCAAATGAGGTAAGTCTTTCCCAGGTGACACTTCAAAAATGTCCTTAAAAGTCAAAAATGTATTCCAGGGGATAGTTTATTTTGTTTGTAACTACTGTAACATGAAACATGCTGTCTGCAGCTGTTAAAGAAATATTTTAGTTGGTGTGACACTTCTCTGCATTCATGCACTTATCCAAAAGTCATATTTCTGGATTTGTCATGACATCAGTTTCAATTTAAGGCTAAAGTTGACATGCTTACTTTGAAGGATATTGTCCCAAGACTTCCATGTAGATAACGCTGGTCTCCCGTCAGCTATGTTTACTCAATCTGGCTAGACAACAAGTTGCAAGGTCTTCTATTAACTGCACATTTCATTCTGGCAGGGTGTTGCAGCTTATAGTTCCAACCAAAATTATTTTTCCAATGTAAAAACATAATCCAGTTTCAATTTAAGGTATCTGGTGATGCCAGCTTCAAACTAGCACAGAGAGACCATCTGCAATTCTTCACCTGTAAAGTTCCCATGGTAACTATCTTTTTAGCTGGAATTTCAGAAAACAAAACTTAATTTTGTAGACACTTTGTCAAGGGCATATTTCATGATAGTTCATTGCCTTAACTGGAGAGATATAGATGCTATGTCCTTTATGTTTAGGCAAGATGAAATGAAAAAAAGTTTTTAAAACCAGACCACTTTGTTTCAAAGTCTCATCTAAGCAGTTTTCTTCTTGCTTGTAGCTTGTATAGATAAGGATGATGACCAGATGTCTTAGTATGACATCTCAGTTACCTTAATTAACAATTATTATATTTGTAACAATTATTATATTTATAACAATTATAACGAATATAAAATAGTGATGATAAAATAATGTGAAATAATAAAGTAATACAATATCTTTTACAACTAAGATGTATTTCCACAGTAGCAATTCTGAGGGAAAAAGTTCAGGAATAGAACATAAATAAATACTGGGCCAGATATGGTCTGATTAGTTCAGTGGAATGGGGCATAAGGGTAAAAGAATGGGACATGTGTATCAAGGATTGGCACAATGGGGGGGTGAAGCTAGTTATAACATTTTAGTGACATCTAGGGGTTTACTTTGCAATAAACTACTCCCCCCAAACCACAGGTCAGGACATAAAACTTCAATACTGTGCTCTAAGGAAGATGGGTTAGCACCTAGGAGAAAAACCCACTGACACCTCAAACATATTATGATAATGGCTCTAAAGCAGAACTCAGGCAGAGCACTAGTGGACATGCCTTGCACCACCCCCAGGTGGATCTTGTAACCAGAACTCTGACAAGTTAAGATCCCATAAGTACACCTCCACCACCACCACCGAAGTTAAGTAATTACTTGACTCAAGAGTGCCCTTAATACCTGAGGAGAAGCAACAAGCTTGACTGAGGTCTACTCTACTAGTGAGCTCAAAGAGCAACTCTGCATTTCAGCATGAACTTTCATACATGTTTCAGCTACTATAATTTTCTAGAGAATACATGTTTTTCATTTTTAATGTTCTTTTCCAAGGTTTACAGCACATCTTAGTAGTCTATTTCAAAAGTCTGCATAAAAACATTTGCCTCTCCCCTGTTTACCTCACAATGCCTTTGCTTATGACATAATAGTGCTCATAGAAATATAGACTTTGATGGCAGATAAGGACTGCTTGGCCCACCTAGTCTGCTGATTTCCCTACCTACAGGATAAGCTGCAGATCCTATTTTTCCAACAGCCTATTTCTTCCTTCCCCCCCACAAAAATTTCATTATCTGTCCCATGCATTCTTGAATTCTTCCACAGTTGTAGACCCCACAACCTCTTCAGGAAGGCTGTTCCATGCATCCACCACCCTCTCTGTGAAAAAATACTTCCTCACATTGCCCCTGAGCTGTCCACCCTCTGTCTTCAAATTGTGTCCTCTTGTTCTTGCACATCTCTTTTTCTGAAAGATGCTACCCTCTTGGACTTTGTTGATTCCACTGAGGTACTTAAAAGTTTCTATCATGTTCCCCCCTCTCCCTCTTTTCCTCAAGGGTATACATATTAAGCTCCTTTAGTCTCTCCTCATGTGGCTTCTCTTGCAGATCCTGCACCATTTTGGTTGCCCTTCTCTGGACTGCCTCCATCCTGACTATGTCCTTGCAGAGATGAGGTCTCCAGAACTGGACGCAGTACTCCAGATGCGGTCTTACCAACTGTCTGTACAGAGGTATAACAACTTCCTGTTTTCTGCTGGTGATTCCTCTCCCCATGCATCCAAATATCCCACCAGACCTCCCTACTGCCTTCTCACATTGCTTGATAACTTTAAGGTCATCTGATATGATTACCCCCAGGTTCCATTCCATTTTTGTTGTTGTTACTACCTCCTCCTACTGTGTAATCTTCCCCTAGGTTTTTGTTTCCCAGGTGCATTATTTTGCACTTCTTTTTATCAAACCCAAGCTGCCATACTTCTGACCATTCCTCCAACCTTGCCAAGTCCCTTCTCACCATGACATCAGACTGTGACATCACAAAGAGCAATTATGTGGTTAGCAGGGGAGACTCAGATGCATTTTGAAAGACTCAATGATATAAGTGCTGCACTATCTACAATATTTAACAGACCAGAAGCAGTGGGGAAGTAAAAAAACAACAACAAAAGACTAGAAAACAATAAAGTTAAAATATAATTTGTGGAAGTCTAGTGTTTTTAAGTATTTCATTATAATAGAGAATTGCTTTTTAAGAGTCTATTGGTAGCTTAATGTTCCTTTACAAGGTTTACAGCACATCGTGATAGCCTGTCTAAAGTGGTTGTATAAAAAAACATTTTTCTCTCCTTTGCTTACATCACAATACCGCTGTTTATGACATACTGCTCACCATGGCATCAGACTGTAATGTTACAAAGCAACAATTATGTGATTAGCAGGGAAGAGTCACATACATTTTGAAAGACTAGGTGAAATAAGTGCCATGCTCCCCACCATATTTAGCAGATGAACAGCAGAGGAGAAAAAAAAAGCAATGATTAGAACACAATAAAGTTTAGACATAATTGGTTTAAATCTAGTATTTTAAGCATTTTATTATAATAGAGGTTTGCTCTTTAATAGTCTACTGGCAGCTGTTGGAATGCCTTGGTATTCCCTGGTGGTTTTCTAGTAGAGTCTTCCCTGGATGTTAGGATATTACTGTTACAGATGTTTCTTTATTTGTATTTATAAAATTTTGTTGACTGGGTCAGTTCACTGAGATTTGCATCTCTTTTTCAGGAGTGACCCAGAAATAATTACAGACAGAATATGACTTGTTTTCACAGTGGTACAGAATCATGTACAAAATAATGACACAGAGGACATAATTATGATGGGAGTTACAATAGGCATAATAGTGGGGATCAACAAAATTACATGGCAAGTTCTACATATAAATTGATAATACAAAATGCATTGTGCAACATTACAGTACATAATACATCAAATCAAGTTTGAGGGAATAATTCAAGGTCAACACAGGGAAAATAAGCACATTAGCTGCTATTTGGCATAGCTGAAAGAGGGATAGGCTCAGCAAAAGCAGAAACATTTTAGTTTTGGGGTTGGGTATCCTTTGAATAGCCCCTTGAAGCCCTGATAGGTATGGCATTCATGAATAGGGACATGAGGTTCATTTCAGAGCAAAGGTGCTTTGTGCGAAAAGGACCATTTAACAAATGTAGTTTGAGTCTGAGGAACCACCAGGAGGGCCTGGGAGGATGATCAGAGGTGCCTTGTAGGGGCTTCCAGGCCAGTATATCACTGAAATTGGAATGACAATTTGTTAGCGTCTTATTGGCCAGGTAGGGGGCATGGTAGTAGTGATGCACTTCAAGAAGGGGACAGTGTAGAGAGGTAAGGACATTGTAATGGTGTCTTCGATTTCGTGCACCAAATGTAAACCTGCAGATTTTGTGGTACATAGCTATACTTGGTATTACTCTGTGTTTAAATACAAATTTAGCCTTTGCCATATTGGTCCTTGTAGGAACAGATCCTAAAGCAAATGATTTGATACCTTTTATTGATATATAAGGTATCAAATCATTTGTTTCTGGATCTGTGTTTAAAGGCAGAAGTAGGCACTAGGACCATTGAGACTGCCTACCCCAAACTGTGAGGAATAGATTAGCCATCACTAACATATAGATACTTATCCAAAGCATTTTAAACTTGTTAAAATCTGTAATATCCACTATGTGCTGGGGTAGCACGTTCCACAGTTTACATGCCCTTATTGTGAAATAATTTTTCCTTTTGTTAGTGAATGCCCAAGGGATGTGAAGCTGTTTATTATGACACCTTACATTTTCTGGTTTTCTGGCCAAGGTTAGATTGCATTCATTAATTAACTTTTGATCCCACAAGATGTTAAATAACATTAAAATGTCATCTTTGTCTCTGTGTAATTGTAGGTCATAGAGATTAAGCTCTCAGAGTCTGTCAGAATAAGGTATATGTCTTACATGATGGACTATTTTTGTTGACCTTCTCTGGATATTATCCAATAAGTTAATATCTTTAGTCAAGTATAGTGTCCAAAATGAAGTAGCATAATCTAAATGTGGATGTATATATGCTTTGTACAAATGTACAATGCATAATTCACTTGTGGTTATAAAGGCTTTCTTAACAGATCAGATTAATCTGTTAGCCATTAGTGCAATCTTTCTACAGTGTTCCCCTGAGGTTAGATCCTTGTCAATAATTATACCGAGATCTGTTTCAGTGTTAACTGATTTTATTATATCACCATTTAACACAGTTGTTCAGTGGCTTTTCCCCCCCAAGTGTATAATTAAGCACTTTCCAATGCTAAAAGCCATTGTATTCAAAAGAGCTCAGTTCTCAATGTGGGATAGGTCCTTGGCAGATGTAACAATTTTTGCTTCAGTGTCTACTTCAGAACTGATATTAGTATCATCAGCAAATCTGCTGATGTTGCACTGTATGTTAGTTTGGAGTTCACTTATAAAAATGTCAAACAGTATTGGGCCCAACACAGTTCCCTGTGGGTACGTCACTTGTGACCATAATTTCTTCAGACAAGGTGTTTGTTACTCTAGCTTGTTACATACTGTCTATAAGCCATTGTTCAACCCATTTGGTAGTGAAAGTATTGAGCCCAAGCATAACCATCTTTGTGATTGACATTGTATGTGGGACAGTGTCTAAACCCATTTGACAATCCAAGAGTGGCACATCCACTGGAACTCTTCTATAAATACTACAGCTTATCCTCTCATAAAATTAGATGAAATTAGTTACACAGGATCTACCTGAGGCAAATCCATGCTGTGATGGGTCCCTCAGTCTTTTTGCTGAAATTTCATTTTCTAATCTGTTTTTGAGCAGTTTTTCCACAATTTTGCAGACTACTGATGTCAGATTAATAGGTCTGTAATTTCCAGCTACATTTTTATTGACCTTTTTATAAACTGGGTCACCACAGCATTTCTCCAATCCCTAGGTACTGTACTAGTGCTGTATGATTTATCAAAGATTATTGTAAGTGGAAGGGTCAGCTGTTCAACTGTTTCTTTAATGAATTTTGTGTTTATGTTGTCCGGCCCAGGGGCAGAGTTGTTTTTTAATGCCTTTATAGCCCTATTAACTTCCTCTAATGTAAATAGTTGATAGCTTGATTCTTTTTCTTTTACTAGATCCTTGTTGGTAAATACAGAACCAAAAAATCTGTTAAAAGTGTCTGCGACTTCATTATTTTCCCTTAGTTCAGTCCCATTTTCTATAATTGGGCCCAGACTATTGTCTTATTTTTGTTTGTAGTTTATATAAGTGAAGAATGACTTTTGGTTGTCTTTTGAGACAGCAAGTCAAAATTCAAATTGTCTTCTCTCCTCCCTATTAAACTGTTTCTTTGTTTTTTTTTGTTCTGTTTTGTATATAGCTTGAGTACATTCATTTTGTATTTTTTTTATTTATTTTTTTATTATTTTTCTTTCCTTTTTATTTGTTTCTTGATTTTAGGTGTTATCCAGGATGGGATCTTACCCCTACTATTCTGTGCTTGCTCCAGGGGGGACATATATGGTTTCGAGTTCTAGGATAGTAGTTTTTAACAGTTCCTAGCACTCATTTGTTGTTAAATTAGACATAAGCATTTCCCAATCATAGGATTGAAGCAAATATGTAATACTTTTATAATTGTCTTTGTTATAATTGTACCTATAACATATTTTACCCAGAAGGGATTTATGCCTGACAATATTACAGGTTACACAGTTATGGTCACTGTTGGCCAATTGGGCTAAGACCGAGACTTCGTAAATTTCTGTGGCCATATTAGTTAAGACTAAATCCAGAATGTTTTTCCCCTAGTAGACTCCATTACCAACTTTTCTAACCCAGCCATTAAGGTGGTACCCAGAAAACATTGATTTCATGGCAGATCCAGCTGTCAGACTGTCCCATTGTATCCCCGGTAGATTAAAATCCCTTACTACCTGTATATCAGATATACCAGCAAGTTCAGTCAGTTTACTGAATAAATATTGATCATATTCTGGTGGTGGTGAAGTGGGTCTGTAGAAGTTCCCTAGTAGTAATTGTTTCCTCATTGATGATTTTTATCTGGACACATACACCCTCTAGTTGAGATTCAGCACTAGTATCAAGTTGTAACTCAGAGGATTCTATGGTGTTTGTAATGTAGATACATACTCCCCCGCCTTTTCTGTTGTTCCTACTTTTGTAATGCGAGCAATATCCAGGAATTTCATTGCACCCGTTAGATGATTCATCCCACCATGTTTCATTTATTGCTGCAATGTCTATTTGCTGTTGATTTAGAATGTCTGTCAGTTCACTTAGCTTGACTATATTAAGGCTTCTGGCATTAGTGGCCAAGATTTTGTAACCTTGTGTATTTCTTGTGGTGGGCTTGCAATTTAGGGAACCCCTTGCCCCATCCCAATTAGTTTTAATGGTCATTTATGTATGCTGCTATTTTTCTCCCATGTGTGTCACTACCCCTTCTACTTAGGTGTAACCCATCCCAGCTTAACAGCCTCTGGTTATCAATAAACATTTCCCGGTGAATAAGGCAGCCAATAGATTTTTTTAGGGATCATTGTATCAGTCATTCATTGATTGTTTTTATTTTGGCCTGTTTAGTCTTACTTGCTCTGGGAACAGGCAGTGTTTCTCATAGGCATATTTTGTAGCCCCTCATTTCTAGTGTGGAGACAATGGATATAAATTCTTTTTGAATCTCTATTGTGCTTAATTGGTTAATGGCGTTAGTGCATGTGAGGATCACAACAAATGGCTTATCACCTGCATTCTTTAGGATATTGTGAGTCATGTGCTTGCTATCCCAAAGGCTGGCTCCTCAAAAACTAGAGCAGGTGCAGTTTTCCTTTTCTTGGTTACATATATGCCCATCAGCATATTTTAAGATTGAGTGCCCCCAAATCAGGACTTGTCTAGGGCCAATTTCACTTGCCTTATCCTTATCTCTTAGTGTCCTGTTGAGACCAGTCTACATTAGTGGCGTCTTCCCCAGTGACAGTGTTAGTTGTAGTTTCAGTTATAATAACCTCATTTGTTTCATTACGATCATCCTCCCTATTTGAGGTTTCACTATTTTCATTTGGCAATGTTCCATTAGTGCTTTCTGATATGGTAGTTGTTCATGCTGTGTTCTTGTTCCATTACTGATAGTGGATCAAAACTGTTTTGGAGTGAGATCATAAACTCCATTGCCCTTCGTCCTTTCTTTTGTTTACTTCTGAAGTGGACTGGTGTCTAGTTTGAGTCACCCCCACTCTCATTCTCTCTAGTTCTTTTAGCGATGCTTCACTGGGGTTATTAATCATGCTGCCCACACATGTCTTATTATGATCCTGTGTACCCCTATCATATTCCTTGGGGCAATATTTACTTTTAAGCTGCTTATTCTCATGTTCCAGTTCCAGGATCCTTCCCCTTAGGGTCTGCATTTCCTTGCACTGATTACATTTGAGCCCCTATAAACCTATGCTTGTTTCCAAACTAAAATTATTACAGATGATACATGTCATTGCCACATCACCTGTGCTCTTTATAAAAAAATAACAAAACCTGTGTTGATGTCCATTTTATGCGGCTAACTAGAAAAAAACAAACTACAAATGCCAATTCACTTTACCCTACCTTCTAGTTATGACTAACATGCGTTGAATGAGCAATATTAAATAATGATGGCACACTATAGAAGAGAAACACAAATACACATTACTCAGAATAGAGTATCACTGCCTGTGCCCAATCATCTCTGGTGGACACAGCAGACACGCGAAGATGTGCTTGTCTCTGTGCAAGTCTCTGTGAACGGCCCCATGCACACTCACTCCACTTGCTTGTGGGGGTTGAGTTATAGCGCTGCAATTGGAAGTACCACTACTTCCAACTTCTGATGTGGTGTTCCAGCCAGCAGTGTTCTAAAACTTACAATATTGTAAATAAAATAACAAATGCCACCTAAATGGTGGACTTGACCTCAGTGGTCATCTATAATGTGGTGCATCACTCCCCAAGTGCACAAATCCCACTGATAGTTGGAATGCTCTGTACAAGGGGCTAGGACAGCCCTCCTGCATCCCAAGATGCCCTGAAAATGGTCACCAAGTGCCTCGAGTACCTGGAGAGGACACGTCCAGTCAAACACAGTCCTCCTCCACAAAGCACTGTAGTGATTTACAAGCTGTTGATCTGAGATAAAACTGCCTTTCACCAGAGGCTGGCAATACTGTAATCCATCCAAAAAAACAAAGCTTAATAAAGCTTAATAAATTCTGTACCTTTCAGGGAAGACAGGACCTGGGCTTCATACAGTACCGTAGGGAGGACAATATTGCTACAGCCATATGGGCTTCATTATTAAGGTAGGATTTGAGCTTGTGGAGCAGCCCCAGTTTTTGGCAAAGAAACTTAGTGGTGCAATTGGTATGGGTCTTAAAAGTGAGCACTTGGTCAAGCCAGACACCTGGATACTTTAGTGTGTGTACCTCTTCCATTTCGGCATCTGTGGAGGTAGAGATCAATAGGGTATTACTTCGGTGAGGGTCCCATTTTCCAGAACCAAACAGTATAGCCTAAGTTTGTTTTGTTTTTCTCTACTGAGTACAAGACAATTTGAGACAAACCATACTTTGAGTGTGCTGAAGTTCTTATTAAGTCCAACTGTGATATAATTTAGTTTGGGGTCAGTTCTATGTAGACCACATCATCTGTGCATAACAGCACTTTGGTTCCACCACAGTTTGCAGGGGAGCTGGTTGATTAAACGTGACAGCAGTACAAGCCCCAGGACAGAGCCTTTGGGGGGAACCCATCAGAGATCTTATACTGGGAGGAGAAGCATGAACCCAAACTTGACTGCCTGCTTATGCCTATAAGATAACTACTGAACAACTGAAAGGAGAGTTGGCCAAGACTGAGGATCTTCACTTTGAACAGTAGACGGTCATGGCTGACCAAGTTAAAGGCCTTTGCAAGGTCAACAGATATAGCCACCATTGTGTTGCCATGGTCAGAGGCATTGAAGATATCAGTGGCGAAGTATACCAGCGCTGAGCAAGTATCATAATGTTTGTGGATGCCATGCTGGAAGTCCATGAGTAGTGAGTCAGTTTCTATATAGGCCAGCAATTGATTTACACTAGCCTCTCGTGTACTTTAGCTATGGTGCTCAAAGTAGAGATAGACAGTTCCCAGTCAGTCTCCTGGTTCCGCCTCTCTGCACAGGGACCACATGTGCTACCTTTCACTTGGTTCCATGTGAAAACCGCGATTATAAATTCGCGACTACAATTTGAGCTCCTCCTTTTCAGAGACTGCATTAATAGCGCTCGCAAATTTCAGCGCCCCACAATCTCAGCTACCATGTAATAATAGCGCTGGTGTTTACTTACTATTTACGAAGTCTGTGTCTAGTAAGCTGCTCTTCTGATAGTTTATCAAGATATATTATGATTTATATTACTTCCTATTTCGTGGATCCCACAATGCATTAGCCTAACTCTTAAAGGTACCAATACAATGTTTTAGCTAGTATAATTCACCCTACCCAATTCTGTCGGGTGCCATCTAGAAAGAGTGCGGCTGTTTTAATCCTTTTAAGGGAAAGTGTCACAAAAGGGAATGAGGGTGAATTAATGTTTCATGGGTCAAAATGTGGCGTTTGACAGGATCGAACATTTGTCTGCTGATGGCTTCCCAGTTCCATTTATTGAGTGGCTAAAAACTTGTTATCATTTTGCTACGTACTGTCAATTTAAACTGTCAGTCGCTGAATTTGGGTAATCGCTGTTATGACAAATAACTTGCAATGCGCGGTCGCCCAAATTGTATATTCGCTCAATTGTGCAGGTCGCTGATAGAGCAGTAGCGATTTTTTAGTCGCTAATTTGCCGTCGCTCATTTGTAGTCACCGTTTTCACGGGTAACCCTTTCACTTTTGTGAGACTGTGCCATGAAGCAGTTATAAGTTAAAGAGGGTAGCCAGTGAAGCAGCTGGGATAGGAGCAGACAGTTTTAGGAGTAGACTCTCAAGGTTATCATGGCCCACAGAATTTTCTTTTTTAATTTTTAGGAGCTTGTACAGGACTTCTTTGTTGGTGATCAGCCTAAAGTGAAAGTTGGTGCAACTTTCCATGGTAGGTGAGCTGGGAAAGGGGATGATGGTAGGGTTCTTAAAAGCACTATTTGTAGATGGTATGTAGATAGGATGTAAAATGCTTACACAACAGCACTGTGTTTTTGGCTTATGTTCATTTTCTGGCACAGCTTAAGTGGATACCACCCTTTTGGTGTACCATAAAGACACAGGAATCCAATCCTATTGAGGAGGGTTGCACCCCTAGGGGTGTTACAGGGATTAGTTCCCCTTAGACCAAAGGTACCTTTGGGAAGAAGGTCCTACCTGAAGGGAACAGGTGCCATTGGAAGATGAGGTGAAAATGGTAGCAGCAGGAACACAGGCATCCACAGGATACTTAGAAATGTGCAGTTCAAGAACCATTCTTTGGTGGGCATCGAGGGAGTGATCTGCTGTCCCACTGAACCACGGAAAAAGTCCATCAATTTGATGGACCGTAGGCAGGGCCCCAATTTTCCTGTGGCACATGGGAGCAAAGTTCTGCGGCAGGGTTCTAATTTGCTGCAGAACTTCTGCGGCACTTGACACCAATTTCTGTGGCAGAAATTTATACCTTTGATTTTACCCTTTTTTTGTTTTTTTTACCATATCTGACAAAATGCACGCTTGTAACACAGTCATTTTAAGGACTTTTGTCACCAACTTTTCAACATAGCCAGTTTAAGACCTCTGCTCATGTACAGTGTCACTGTGATTTTCTTAATGTCTCCTGAACATTGAATTCACACACTGACCGCACCATTGTGCATTACATGTGTGAAAATACATTTCAGGTGAGATGTGAAAAATGACAGTTATACTGTTCATCAGGAGGTGTGGTAAAATGGCAATGCTGAAAATCTGGAGTGAAAATATTAAAAATGCTCAAAGTTATGAGCGTGCGTAAGAACTACACAACGCACGCTTGTAAAATAGTCATTTTGGGGAATATTTTCCCCAAATTTTGAACATAGGGTTTTTGGGGGCCTACCTCATGAACTGTGACACTGTCATTTTGTTAATTGGTCCTGAAAGGTGGTTCTGTGCAGTGACTGTGAAATCACCTTTCAGGATTGAATAACAAAATGACAGTAAACTGAAATCATGGGTGGGGCCCCAAAAAACCTCATGTTAATTTGTGAAAAAATTCCCAAAATAACTGAGATATGCACTAAAGTTGAAAAATTAATTTATGCTATTATACAGCTTACCGGCATTTCTTCAGTTAAGTAGTCGGCTTTGAAAAGGTGCAGACTTGTTCCTGGTCCACTGAAGATCCCTTCGCACGGGCTCTGGAGGTAAGTATGGGTTGAGGTGGGGTGTGGGGAGGTGGGGTATGCAGAGGGTGGGCGCAGGTTGGGAGGGGCAAAAGAATCAATGAGGAAGATTTTTTCAGGACTTCTTTATTTTTAAGACAATAGGTGACTTTCGCCATGCTGGGGTGGGCTCCCAGCATGACACCAGGCAGCTTGGGTGGGCCAGTGAAGCTGACAGGGGATTGGGTACCCCCGTCAGCAAACTACACTTTGCCACACTGGGGTGGGCTCCCAGCATGGCATACAGACATTTCTTTGGGAGGCAGTAAAGCCAATGGGGGACTGGGCACCCCCATTGGCAAATTAGACTTTGCCTCACTGGGGTGGGATCCCAGCATGGCATACGGACTTTTTTGGGGGGGCAGTGAAGTCGACAGGAGATTGGGCACCCCGTTGGCAAATTACACTTACTTTTGCCACACTGAGGTGTGCTCCCATTGTGGCATGCTAGACATTTCTTTGAGGGTCGTGTGAAAGCGACTGGGGATTGGACACCCCCGTCGCCAAAGGACATTTGTTCCGTGGGCGGCCACGTATTCCAAGGGCGGCCGCATATTCCACAGGTGGTGACAAATTCCACGGTTAATTCCACAGTTTGCCATGGCTGCAGAATCATGGGAAACTTGGGGCCATGACCATAGGGCATCTTATGTAACAATGCTTGGGGAACATAAGGAGGAACAGGCATGGCTTATAAAGGAATTAGTAGGAGGTAATGTTTTGAAGGATGGTACTGAGAATACATGTGGTAGGTTGTGTATAGAAAGTTTTTTCAACATGACTGTAATTTTGACTTAAAGGAATTTTCCAGTTTAAGTTATTGGGCTTTATAGCCCAATACCATATGAAAACGTTAGCTGATTTCCGCTAAAAGTAACATTTTTAACTGGGTCTATATAGTTTGGGAAGGGATCATTCCTGCCTCTTAAGCCTTGGCCAGTCGATCCCTTCTAACTTCCCATTTTGCCTGCTCCATCTCCACATTCAGAGGTTTTGTGACATTTCAGCAGGGAGAGCACAGGGGCACACCCCATGCAAGTCCACGGGGCAGTTTTTTGGGGCTATTTTTAGTAACTTTAAGCAATATTAGTGGGAAATGAAAGCTGACACTCAACTTATAGGACTCTGCATCTGGTAGAAATGGGGCTACTACTCCTTACCCACTCTTCAGTCCAAAAGTTAGGCTGTGGCAAGTAACTCCCCCACTTGTCATAGGGTGGGCATTTCCACTGTGGCTGACTCTAACCTGGTTGTCATCTCTGAACTTCAGTGCTGTCTCTCTCCCTCTCTCTCAACATTCTTCTCGGTCACAGAACCTGGTCCCTAGAGAATGACTTTACCCTCCAGCTTCACTGGGCAAATGTCTCCACTGTACCACCCAAACTGCCATAACTGGGTTTGCATCCATGCTCTGGGGCTATTGCTCTCCCTCTTTCTTTTGGGCTCCAAATTCTCCCCAGTTGTCTCTCTCTTTCTCAAAGCAGTCTGCACCTTGGTTCAGGGCTCAAACTCTCTGCTACCAAAGCATCCTTCACTTCAGTCAAGGAGTTCTTGTACCCCACTGGAAAGGACAATACAGAGGAACACAATGTGGGCCACCCCGCGGACTAGACTGACAACCACCTCCACATCACTTGCCATACTCACGGTAGCCCCGACCCTCAGAAAAATTCTAGACACGATGAGAGGGGGCAGTCAGCCCCACTCTCCTCCTGGACTCCTTTTCACTGTGTGGTTTCTCCCCTCATGCTCCCCTTTTGGTGCCAAAAAAACAACATTTGAACACCTGTGAGCCAGCGGTGACATCCAACCTGTAGAGCTCCTGACGGTGTGGCAGAGGAAAATTAACCAGTTAATTATGGGACTGAAAAGGACCTACAAGCACATAAGCCTGTACACACCCCGCAGGGGTTCTGTGATTACAATCCAGTTCCAACTCTCAGAGGAATTATGATACATACTTAAAATTATGACCTTCTGCATGAAGGAGAGGAAAGTAACCCTTGTGGAGGAAACCATCAGATGAATCCCAGTGTATGTAGGGCATTACCTAGAGCTTGTTGTACACCACATCTTGCACGTTAATGTATGGCAAAAAATGTAATATCTCTGCATTACTGAGTGCTCTATTTTTCTAACTTTTGTCTGAGCAACACCAACTGTGTTTCTATGAGAGTAATGTTGAAGGCGGAGCAATGTTGAAGGTGGGAGCGCTAGAGCCAGCTCACAGGTGCAGCGGTTAGGGTTCTGCTTGCGACGCTGGTGAACCAGATTCAGGAACAAGCCTGGGTCATCAGAGGACTGGCCGTGGAGAGAAGGGTCAAGCGTCCCAAGGACTGCTCTCCTTCAAGGGGGTGGGGGAGTCTCTGTGCTTGGTGCAAGAGTGACACCTAGCGGAAGCTGGGTGTATCACCCTGAGCACCGACACATGGTCAAGGGGGGATACTGGGGCAGGACAGATGCTGGCGTCATTGCACATCTCCACTCCAGCCAATGGGGGACATAAATCCCTCCTCGCTGGACATCTCTATAATGCCCCCTGCTCTCATACCTCGATTAGCTGCCTGGCCGGGATCTCCCCCAAATCAGTTACAATACACAGCGCTGATTCCTGCTGTGGTGACATGACCCACCTCTTGGGGGGCAAGCCAGGAGTGACTGGGGGAGGTGAGTGGCTCATCAAGACAGTGGAGGCCTCGGGGGCACCATGACCAGGGCGGACCTCTGACCAAAGGCGAGGGGGACAAAAAGAGGGGTAAAATATAAATAAATAAAAACATAGGTGGGAGTGCTGAATTGTGTTTCTTTTTTGATGGGTTCTTATTATGATGCCTCAATCACTGCTGAATTTAGAAACCAATCCAGGGCAACAGTTTGGAGGGAAAGGATCTTTCTCTGTTCCTCCAATCAGATACAGTTGTGAGGTGAGGAACTACCAAGTCAATTTGAATAGTTAGGGTGCTTCTCCAGCAAAGAGGGACCAACACTTAAAGCATGGGGTTTAGAACAGTAGTGACTGCTGGATGGCTTACAACCAGCCTTGGGTCCATGGGTTGGCCTAAACTCTGCCTGATGATGACAGGGAGGTTACCAAAAGAGGATACAGAGTGAGATCAGGTGGGCCATATTCAGACAAAGGGAAGAATGCTTTAAGAGATGCCGTAAGTTGATCTGCACAGCCAACAGAAACCCCAGAGGCAGTGAAGTTCCACCTTCGAGAAGCAGAAGTCCTGCATACTATAGCACAAGGTGCCACTGAGTAGATCTGCATGGCTCCAGCAGTTTCTGAGGCAAGATTCCTGTCCTTCAATGAAGGAGAAGGGCTTGGGGAGGCTGTGAGAAGCCTCTGTGTTGATCTGAATGGGTAAAAGGACCCTTGTTTGGTGAGGGCCCCACCCTGAAGATGTAGGTTTCAGAGAAGCAGATTGATCACATCACCCTCTTGGGCTGGATTGTCCAGCAAGGCTGATACAATTGCAATAACTGACATGGTCAGATATTTCCAGATTTCACACTATTTCTAAAGAAATTCTCTCTAGTAGCCCTATATCAATACTACACGCTGGCTAGAATTTCTCTTAAAATATCACAGAAAGGTCTGGAGATATCTGCCCATTTCAGATGCTGTAGCTGTAAAATCTCTCTTGAGGAGCAGAGAAGGGAAAAGTAGTATGGTAAAGTGGCAAGGAGGAGTCACTGTGTGCTGAAATGTTGAGAAGGGAATATCCTGGGTAGCTATGAGGGAATGATAAGAAAAGTGACGGATTAGGAAGGGTATGTAAGTTTAATAGGGGAAAATTCCCAAGAAACTGAGAAGAGCAAGATCATGCAAAGGTAATGGATATATAGGAAATAATGAAATATTGAGGCCAGAGTAGCGTACGAAGGAGAGCATATGCCCAATAGAGAGCATGAATGTAAAAGAGGACAAATGCCTAAAGATGTAAGGATACAGATGATAGGGAAAGCATGCCTGGATAGGTAGGATAATATGAAAGTCCAAAAGAACAATTGATGGATTACAACATGAGGGAGGCACAAGACAAGAAGCAGACAGGGTCAAGGAGACAGATGAAAACCCCAAACAAAGGGAGAACTTGCCAGGGAGGCCCCACAGGATTGCACCAGTAAGCTGGACTACACCAAGAACATCAAAGCAGCACACTGCAAGACAAACCTGGAAATAAAGCAAGATCAGACAGCAGGAGTAGTGCCAACAAAAGGTGACAGAAGCAAGACTGGGCCTTAGGAAGAAGCAGGGACCCACAAAGAAGGCAGGGATACCCAAAGCAGCAGCTGAACAGTGCCAGATAGGAGGAGGAAGGGAACGCAGGCTTGAGAGCTGGCTTCTACATGGCCACAGCATTGAAAGTGGGCATCCAAAAGATGCTTAAAGATCTGCTGACACCGCAAAGATAACTTTGAAAAACCCAATATTTATATACAGTTCTATTTGTATGCCTTATATATTCTATAGAGTTCTCCTTTCCATTATTTGATGAAATTGGCATGAATATATGATCTTCATCCCTTAAAGTTCATCTTCCTCTATAGCTTACCCCCTACTTCAAGTCATAATCCTCTCTTATGACATCACAGTATGTTGCCATGGGAGTAATTGCTATGTCACAAGCAGTCCATTATGACCCCAGGTAGGGAGAAAGCAACAGGAATAGATGAACTCTTCAGAAGCAAAGATCCTGTTTCCCTTCAGATGACCACAGTAATAAATAATGGGTAGGATGAATACAGAACTAATGTGAAATACAAGCTCAGCTGTGTCTAGATATAATGTTTTGTTAATGTTTTCTGGAAGGTGTTAGCTGCTCTTTAAGCATGTGCAGTTTTAGAACCACATATTGGGTGAGGGGCAAGGTGAGTCATGTACTGCCCACTAAACAACCAGTAAAGCCCATCAAATGCATCCAAATTAATTGCTGCTCAGCAGAAAAGCAAGGGTCATGTGTATCCCAGGGATGGCTGTGGTTGTGCCTGTAACCCAAGTGTCCATGAGCTGAGACCTGTGCATATTTACTTGGTATTTGGAGTGATGACTGACTTGCCATGTGATATTATTTCAGAAAATAATGTTGAGCAGTGTGTATAACAGGTCCCAACTTGAACTCAATCAGGGATACTGGATAACGATAAAGTTGAGCAAGAGCAGTCAGGAATGAGGATGCCATCTGCTGTATCTGGTTCTACATTGGGGTGCAAGAGCAAGGAGAAGCCAGACTGCACAGAACCACCATTGCCACCATGAAGTGGTGACAATACACAGGGGTGTAAGACAGACTGGATCACTGCTATGTTAAAGAGTGATTGCAGCTGTGATTGGAAGAGGCTAAACAGATTCAAGGAGCATCCCCCCATCAGCCATGCATTGTTGACACAGACACTAAGTACAGTAGGGAGGAATAAACGGGGTCCAGGAGCTATGTACACAACAGATGTAAATAACATCACAAATGTTTTTATTGACAAGCTTTTTTTTGTAAACTTTATTTACAAGTGTTAGCAACAGCAATCAGACAGTGCAGTAGAACCACTTAGTCCAACATATGCAACTACAATGAGAGGATTCAGTGCACATCACATTACATTACAGCATTGCATACATTGATTTGTAAATTTAGTGGTGAGATATTGGAACAAATAAACAACCAATCCAGTGTTCCTGGCTCAGTCAATGGCCTATGATCCCTGTATCTAAGACTTTAACCCTAGAATGCCTCCCAAATCAATTACACATCTCTACCCTGAGATGATCCTGCTTTCTAAGGTTAACAGTAGGGGTTGCCAAAACACATAAAATGTGCCCCCCTCAGCATTAGATATCAGTTGGGCTTTCTCCAGCTTCATGCAATCTGTTAAATTAGCAATCTAGTGAGCAATGGGTGGTGCATGTGCCTGCTCCTCATAGCGTGCCAGCATTTGTTTAGCATGTATAAGTGCCAATTATTAGAGAAAATCACCCTAATTACCCCTATTTAGTGGGTCCACCTCTAATATCTGTTCCACTGGGTTATCTGGCAACAACTTGTTCTGAATGTGCTTCATTATGGTTTGAACTTCACCCCAGATGGAGAGAAGCATAGGGCATGACAGAACCATACGTCCAAATAGTCCTATAGCACTTTTGCATTTAGGGCATTTCTCACTTGACTCTGAATTCATTTTGTGTAACTTCACCGGGGGAGGTAATTCCTATACATTACATTTTAATGGATCTGCCTCAGCCTATGAGAATGGGCTCATTTGGTTGTATGTTTCATTGCCCTATTTCACACTGCCAGTGTCACTGCCTCCCCCAGATCATCACTGCACGCTTGTATATAGTCCTCTGTGTTTAAGGACCACCCTCTTCAGATAGGTTTGTAAAATGCTGAGAGAGGGCTTACTATGATGCTGGGGAGCCTATTTTGAAATATAATCATGCTTGCAGTAGCACTAACCCTTCCTAACTACACAACAAACTCCTGACACAGAGGTACACAAAGCAAGTACTAGTGGGCAGGGAAAACTTCCTTTTCAGGGTGGTAATGGTGGCCAGGATACCTCACATTCAAGGTTTTCCTTATGTTTCCATTCCACTGAAGACATTTAATAAAACCTGTCTGACCCAGGTGAACTACCATAGAAATAATTTTCTCTCATCTGGTGGGTATAACCATAGCTAAGATCTTCTAGTCTGCAGTAAGGAGGGAAAAGGGGCTGTAAGAGGAACACAACTCAAGTTCCTTCCCTGGCTTTGGCAGGGCAAGTATAGTAGCCAACCACATGGAAGGGGGCAACTGTCCCTTATCCAAACACTCAGCCAACATCTCAGCTAATAGCTCCTTCAGTGCCTATCCATAAACAGTATAGAAGTCGATGGATAGGCCGTCCAGGCCTGGAGCCTTACCCCTCAGAAGTCTCCTAATAGCCTTGTCCACTTCCTCCACAGAGATGGTCATCCAGGTATCTCCCTTGCCCTTCAGTGATGCCTGTCAACTGAATTCCCCTAAAGAAGATGTCCAGGTCCACCTGCACCAGGTGGCACTCTGAAGTGCAGAGCTCCTGGTAAAAGGAGCAGAAGGCCTGTTCTATATCTGACACTTTAACTGACTTCCCAATTTTTCATTTTTATGGAAGTGATAAAGGCTGCCCCAATTTTGCCTTCAGCATTTGGCAGCCCTATCCCCTCAAAATAGGATCCTGCCCAGGTGAGTAAAATTTGCCTTTCTGGGGTATGAGTATTAAAGGAATTGAGCTCCATGTGCACTTTCTGGAGATTCAATAACCCCCACCCAAAGGCCTCAAGACCCTTGCAAAAGTTGTATACTTGAGTACACTACAAATATAAGTTTAGTAAACTCAAGTAGTTATCATATACTTTTGTTATACTTATGTAAAGTATACAAATGCCTTTCTATACTTGAATATACTAAAAATATACTTGTATTTAACTCATGTACTTATTTTCTGGTAACATATACTTCTGATGTACTTATGCAGTGCATACTACCACCTTAGTATACTTTTAAGTATATTTTGAATAAAAAAATACTAATATTGAAATTACTTAAAGCTTACTAGCATCTTTTAAATATAGGGGTTAAAACTTTCCAAGCTTTACACATGATACAATTTTAAAAAATTAATTTTCTGTACAGTTCTGAGCCCCTTTGATTTTAGGCAATCTGCCGTGCTCCAGTTCCCCTTACACACACACTTATCTTGATCATATCCAGGCCAGATCCTTGAGACTATGGTTTTCCAAGCAACTGGCGGTCACACATTACCAGTCTTAAGGAAGCCCTTTAGTCAGCAGGAATGAATAGGAAGGACAGCAGGGCCAGATATTTAAAAGTTTGCCCTGCTGCAAATCTGAGTTTGCACATGCAAATCGAGTTTTGCACAGATGTCCCATATTGAAAAGTCCAGTAAGCGCAGGCAAACAGGGTTTGTGCTCTGGCAGTATTCGGGGGAGGGGGGGGCAATGCAGTAATGATGGTGCAGGGACATGAATATTGGCACAGTCCAATATTTAGAGTATGCGTGCCGCACAAGGCCATTTTGCATGGTTCCCTTGCATGGTCGCAGATTCTGCCAACATTCAACATGACTTACTCCCACACAACCCTAGCAGTTGGTGGAGGAAGTGTGTCATCCTCGTGACCTCCAACACAGTAGTACCTGGTGTCTAGTGGTGCTCCCCTCCTTCCAATCCCATTCCTGTTTATAAAGAAAATGTCCCTGATGTCTAGTGGTCCCTCTCCTCACCCATACCCATGCCCAATGATTTTTGCAGCCTCCTTACCACCACCACTGTAGCTGAAGGAGGTTGGTCCAACTGCAGGTATGCTAGTCAGCTAAGCTGGGGAGGGTGGTGTTGTGGGGGGGGTAGAAGATGTAGAGTGAAAAATAATTCTCTAAGACCCAGTGGCTGTTGCTATGACAACAGCCATAGAAACGATGTTGTCATCATCCTTGGCCTATGTTCTGAATATGACTTCCTCCTCGATGATGGCATGTTTACTCAGCCACCATTGCCATGGCAACAATGCAATTTACATCTCAAGAATGGCATCTAGACCATTAACCTTAACCAAACATTCACACTTAACTGACTTTTTTTTATTTTCCTAGTCAGAAAAATTTGCTGGCTAGCCAATACTGGAGTCACATGATGTCATGAGCTGACATACACTTTTGCCAACTGCACAGTGTGACAGGGCTGAATAAGACCCTGTCCCATTTGTTATGCAGAAAGAGTTAAAAAGCAAGGACCTGTTTTGTCCTCGCCTTTTCTGCTTCTTGTCTGTCTGGTTATCCAGCCAAATGTTCTCATAAGATCTAAGAACTGATCACTCCATTGGTCTCGTGATTCTCTGCCTCTCGCTATCTCTCTGCCTTCACTTTCTGTTTCTGTCTTTTCTTTCCCCTTGCGTATTTGCATTTATAAAAATAATATGAATTTTGGCATGAAACTGTAAGTGATACTGGGATTACTTAGTTTGAAACTGTATATACAGTGGTGTGAAAAAGTATTTGCCCCCTTCCTGATTTTCTCTATTATTGCATATTTTTGCATATTTGTCACACTGGATCTTTTCAGGTCTTTAGACAAAATGTAATATTAGATAAAGGGAACTTGAGTGAACAAATAACACTTGTTTTTTACTTATTTCATTTATTTAATGAAAACAGTTAACCAACACCAACTGGCACTGTGTGAAAAAGTAATTGCCCCCTTACACTTAATAACTGGTTACGCCACCTTTAGCTGCAATGACTGCAACCAAACACTTCCTATAATTCAATATCAGTCTTTCACATCGCTGTGGAGAATTTTAGCCCACTCTTCCTCACAGAACTGCTTTAATTCAGTAACATTGGTAGGTTTTCGACGTGAACTGCTCGTTTAGGTCCTACCACAGCATCTCTATTGGGTTTAGGTCTGGACTTTGACTAGGCCACTCCAAAACTTTAATTTTACTTCTTTTCAGCCATTCTGATGTGAACTTGCTTTTGTGTTTTCGATCATTGTCTTGCTGCATGACCCAACTACGTTTCAGCTTCAGCTGATGGACGGATGACCGGACATTCTCCTTAAGAATTTTCTGGTACAGAGCAGAATTCATGGTTCCTTCAATTATGGCAAGTCGTCCAGGTCCTGAGGCAGCAAAGCATCCCCACACCATCACACTACCACCACCATGTTTGACTGTTGGTATGGTGTTCTTACTGTGGAATGCTGTGTTTGCTTTATGCCAGACATAATGGGATCCATGTCGTCCAAAAAGTTCCACTTTGGACTCATCTGTCCATAAAACATTTTCCCAAAAGGCTTGTGGATCATCCAGGTGCTTCTTGGCAAATGAGAGCGAGCATTTATGTTCTTCTTAGTTAGCAGTGGTTTCCATCTTGCTACTCTCCCATGACCATGTTTGCCCAGTCTCTTTCTGATTGTGGAGTCATGAACACTGACCTTAACTGAGGCAAGAGAAGCCTGCAGTTCTTTGGATGTTGTTTTGGATCCTTTGAGACATCCTGGATGATTTTACGCTGCGCCCTTGAGTAATTTGGCAGGCCACCTACTCCTGGGAAGATTCACTACTGTTCCAAGTGTTCTCCATTTGGAGATTATGGCTCTCACTGTGGTTCGATGGAGTCCCAGAGCCTTAGAAATAGCTTTGTAACCCTTTCCAGACTGATAGATAGCAACAACTTTTTTCTGATCTTTTCAGGAACTTCCTTTGATCGTGGCATAATGTGCTTGTTGAATCTTTGTGCTGCAACGTGACTCTGATGGTAAGGGTCAAAATAAGTGAGGTTTATATTGAGCAGGGCTGGCTGTAATCAAGCCTGGCTGTGTTCAATCAGCTGACTCTAATATCCCTTTAATTGGGTTGATTTAACTAGGGGCAATTACTTTTCACACAGTGCCAGTTGATGTTGGTTAACTGTTTTCATTAAATAAATGAAATAAGTAAAATAAAACAAGTGTTATTTGTTCACTCAGGTTCCCTTTATCTAATATTACATTTTGTCTAAAGACCTGAAAACATCCAGTGTGACAAATATGCAATAATAGAGAAAATCAGGAAGGGGGCAAATACTTTTTCACGCCACTGTAGATATACTGTTGAAATGATTGCAAAAAGTTATTTGGAATTTAAGGAGTTAACCTTGACATGCAGCACAAACTCTTTTGCAGTGTTGTCAACAAGAGGCCAGTTCTGGGACAGCATGCTTTATTTTGTTGCACCTGAAAGGAAAGACAATTATAATGTTCTGGTCTCTTAACAAACTCAGGAGACAGACATAAGAGCAGCAATGCTTTTGCTAGAGTGAGAGAGACTGAGAAACTGAAACTGGGAATTAGAGATTCCCTCAAATGAATTTTGTTTTCTCTGTACTGCCTTTGTAAATAGTTATATTGAATCATTTTTATTTTGCTGTTATTGATAATAATAAAACATTACTTGGGAATTTTATAACTGCTCCTGGTTTTCCTGTACTTCCTGACCTATGACTCAACAACAGATGGTGTCAGCCTAAGTGGGATTTAAGCCGTGCATACTTTAAGCCACGAGTTATGTGCATGGGTACTGGACCTGTTACCAGGGAAGCATAGCAGAAAGTTATGGATTCTGCAGCAGCAAGCCCAGGAGTCATTATCAGAAATATGGCAGCCAAACTAGCAGAGACAGAAGTCCAAGCTGAAATTGTACAGCCAACACCAGTGAAGGAAAAAAAAAAACAACAGGCAGTGACAGAACCTAAAAGCCTGACTGCCTTTTTCAAATGGTGGGCTATGCATACAAACATATGAATGTGCCAGCAGAAACAGACCACCTGGTCTATCTAAGTCTGCTCGAGTGTGAAGCTATCACCCCTAGTTTGCAGCTGCCCCTCCCCTTTGGCATCCCACTGCCACCCCCCCACCTTCACTCTCCCCTGATCCCTGTCCCATGCCCTTTTAAAGCTGTTGACAGATTTGCATGATACCACCCATTCTGGTAGTGTATTCCATTTCACTACTACCCTCTCTGTGAAATAGTGTCTCCTCATTTCTCTCCTAAATCTTCCCCCCTCTATTCTCAGCCCATGCCCCCTGGTTTCCCTCCCCATCCTTAGCTTAAAGACCCCATCTGCCCTATCCTTATTGATTCCCCTCAGATACTTGAATGTCCCTCTCATGTCCCTTCTATCCTCTAGGGTGTACATATTCAGGTCTCCCAGCCTGCTCTCATAGTCTCTCCCCCTCAATTCCACATATCATCTTCATTGCCCTCCTCTGCACCTCCTTCAGTAGCCTGATATTATGCTTCAAGCATGGCCTCCAAAACTGAAGACAATACTCCAAGTGTGGCCATACCAGCAACCTGTAGAAGGGCAAGATCACCTCTCTTCACCTGGATGAAAAACCTCTAGCTAGGCACCCCAGCATTTTGTTCACTTTTGCGGCTGCTCTTCTGCACTGGGCAGTGTTGTTCATGATCCATCTAACCATTATCCCTAGGTCCTTCTTCTCAACAGTGATCCCCAGCTTAACTCCCCCAACCAGTATTCTTTTCTTGGGTTCTTCACTCTGAAGTGAATAACCTTACACTTCTTTGCATTGAACCCCCGCTGCCACCTCTCTGACCACTCCTCTAACTTGCTTAGGTCCCCCTGCAGCTGCTTCCATCCCTCCCTTCCATCCACCACTGCTCCCATTTTGGTGCTATCTGTAAACAGACTTACCTTGTTTACCACCCTGTGCACAATGTCTGATATGAAGAGCCCAAATAATACTGGTCCCAGCACAGAGCCCTGTGGCACCCCACTCATCACCAGCTTCGTGGTTGAGAGCTCCCCTCCCACCACCACCTGTAGCAGCCTCCTACTCAGCCAGCTTGTAATACAGTTTGTCATTTTTGCCCCTACCCCTACACCAGTTAGCTTCCTCCAAGCCTCTCATTAGGCACCGAATCAAAGGTCTTGCTGAAGTCCAAGTAAAGAACATCCACCACATGACCCTTATCCATCTCACCTGTCATCCAGTCATAATATTGTATCAGGTTAGTCTGACAAGTCTTCCCCAAAATGAACCCATGCTGCCTCACATCCTGGAGGCCATTGTCCTCCAGGTATGACACCAGTCTTTCCTTTAGTATCATTTCCATGAGTTTACACACTATGGAGGTGAGACTTACCAGATGATAATTACCCAGTTCGTCCCTTGGTCTGCTTTTGTGCAATGGCACTACATGTGCCATCCTCCAGTCCAGTGGCACACATCCTGACTCCAGTGAGGTGCTGTAGAGATCTGCCAGTGGCTCTGCCAACACCTCGACCATCTCCCTCAGCATCCTGGGGTGGATACCATCCAGCCCTGGTGCCTTATCTACCTTCAGTGCCCTCAGTCCTTCTAGGACTCTACCTCCCTCAATTCTTCCATCTGTCTCTTCCTCTCCTCATGTTCCAACCCTCCCTGACCATGGTGGTAGCAGTCCGCCCCTTTTCTTCTGTGAACACTGAGCAAAAGTATTCATTCAGTGCTTCCACCTGTTCCTCCCTCTTTTCCATCCACTCCCCACCCTTTTTTATCCCCACTATTGTCTCCTTGTACTTCCTTTTCTCCCTGCTGTATCTGAAAAAGTATCCCCCCCCCAATTAATTCCTTGCGCTAATCTCAACTCCCTCTGGTCTTTGGCTTCTCTCACATTTCTGGTCACCTCCCTGGACCATCTTGCATACTCCTCCCTTTCCCCTTCCTTCCCTGTCCTCCTATACCTCTTGATCACCTCTCTTTTTGCTCTCACCACCTCCGCTACCTCACTGTTTAACCAGCATGGTTTCCTTGCTCTGCTCCTCTTACTCTGTGTCTTGGTGCAGGCTTCTGTTGCCTCCGTAATCTTTATTTCATAATATCCCATTTCTGTTCTGCATCCATCTCCTGCCTTATTCCTCAAGTTTCCCTTTCAGTACTTCCCGCATCCTCCCGAAGTCCACCCCCTGAAGTTTACCACCAGATTACTTATTTCTCTGGCTCCCCACACATCATGATATTAAATCACACCATTTGGGTATTGTTGTTGGCTAGTGGGTCCAGCACACTTATTTCCCTTAATGCCTCCCCATTCGTCTATACCAGATCTAAAGTGTTCTTTAGCCTAGTAGGTACACTGACCAACTGCATCAGGAGACCCTCCTGCATCGCATCCAGGAGCACTTGATTCCTAGCACTGGAGGTGACCAGAATGCTCCAGTCAACCCCAGGGAAGTTGAAATCCCCACGATGACCAACTTCCCTTTTCTACATACTTTTCTGATTTGTCCCACTAATTCCTCATCAAGCTCCTCAGACTGGGACAGTGGCCTGTATACCACTCCAAACCTCAGTTTCCTAACCCTTGAGTCTATAAACTGCAGCCAGATTGCCTCTGTTCTCCTTTCCTCACACTCGTCCCTTGTGCATTTGATCCTGTTCCTTACAGAGATTGCTACCCAACCCCCTCCCCTCCTTATGGTCCTTCCTATATAATTTGTAAGTTGGGATTGCCAGATCCCGGTCCCAGTGCTCAGCTGCCCATGTTTCCATGACAGCTGCAATATCCACCCTCCACACTGCCATGAGTGCGTGTAGCTCAGCTGATTTGTTGCCTAAGCTTCTCACATTCAGCAAGACCGCTCTTCATCCTGCCCCTTCTCTTCATTGCCCTCCATCTCCTCCTTTCTACTTCCTCCTTCCCTTTTCAGCCACCCGAGTCCTTCCCTGCTGGCCTTGGGGGTAGGCTCTGACTCCACTCTATCAGATCCCTGCCTACCTGCTGTCAACTTGCCATCCCCCCATCTAGTTTAAATCAACCTTACTCACAATATACCTCCTCAGTCTTTGCTTTAATACCTCCTTCCCCTCCCCACTCAGATGCAGCCTATCCCTTGCAAACAGATTATTATCCCAGGTACTGCCACAGCCACCCACAACCCCATACCCCTTAGTTTGACACCATTCTACTAACCATGCATTAAACTCCCAATCCTCTCCTTTCTCACTGTGCTTGTGTGGGGTACTGGGAGCACCTCCAAGAGAGCCACAGACTCCCCAGTCTCCTTGCATAACCTTCCCACTTTTTCAAACCTCTCTTGTGTCACCTGCACCATTTCTCCCACTAGGTCATTTGTCCCCACATGTACCACAATGTGTGGTTTCCTCCTACCCCTTCTTGCACACCTAGGATTGCCTGTCCTGCCTTTAATCCTGGTATGGACTCCACCCATATTTGACTGTGCTTCTGTCCCTTGCTGCCCCATCTGATCCCCTTGAGTATGGAGTCCCCCAACACCAGTAAACCCCCTCCTCTTTCCTTGTGCCCATCACCACCACCCCAACCAGGTTCTCATTCCCGGAGCCATTCAAGGCCATGCTTTTACCATTTGTCCCAGTGTCTTCCCCCCTGCCCCTCTCAATTGATGACCCTTCCCCTCCTTCTGTTTAACTGCTAACCTCCCTCTCCATCCTCACCTCTCTGAGTATTATCCCTCCCCCTGCCACACTGTGCTCAATCTCTCCACTGGTAATGCCTCTCACTCCTACCTCTTTGTGAGTACTATCCCTTGTGCAACCTTCTCTTGCATACTCTTCCCCATGTGTTGCTAATACAGCAAACATGTTCTCTACCCTCTTTGCATTACTATGTATTTTTGACTGCCTGCTGCTGCTCCTCAGTTGCTAGGCCCTACTACAGTCCACCCTTCATCAGCTGGCTTCCTGTCTAGTTTTCCCCCTTCCCCTGCCCCCTCCCTTGTTGCACTGCTCCTTCTTTGTGGTGCCCCCCAATACTCTCAGATGTCAGGCCTTCTACCAATGCAACACTCCCCTTACCCCTCAACCTCCCCAACTCCCTGCCAAGCCATGGATCCTCTTCCTTGAGCCTCCTTAGCCTGTGGCATATTGGGCACCCTTCCAGTCTCCACAGTATGTTCATCCACACTGCTGCCCCACAACCATTGCACCCCACAATCCTACCCATGGTTCACACTACCTATACAGGACAGCGAAATACAGTCTCTCTCTCTATATGGATTGCTTTAAGTTGTGCCCCTCATTGAGCTTAACAGCCACAGAAACCTTCACACTAAATTCAAAAGACAAATCCACAGAAACCTTTAAGCTTCATTCAAAAAACACAGCCACAGAAACCTTTAAGCTAAATTAAAAAAAAAAAAACATTAACAAAACTTGCAAAAATCCTATCCACACTAACTCTTTCCTCAGCAAGTAGAATTAACTAATCCTGGTCTAGCCTCTAACTGAAATTGTAATACCAAATGTCCCTGCATGCAGCCTAATATAGCCAACTACAGTAATAACTGGAAACCACAATCCTACTCATAAGATCTACAGTACTAACTGTACACCACAGTCCTACTTATAAGTTATATATATTTATATATACAGTACAAGTCACATTACACTGTCTCTCCAACTGGTTGGTTTATCATTGCTTTTTGCAGTTGGCAATGCACTAGCAACTCACATTGCATTATTTTTCAGCACTTAACTGGCTCAAGCGCAGTGTTTATAAAATGTTTTTGCAACTCAGTTGGAATGCACCTGAAGCCCAGTCACAATGCAATGCAAAACTGAGTTGTAACTATTAGGAAACAGTTTGTACAAGGCTTTTTACTGAATCCAGAAACACTAATGCAACTTGCTCAGAAATGCTAGAGCAACTCATTGGTGAAACAGTTTAATGTGAATTGTACTATATATATATATATATATATATATGTCTGCCTATCTATCTATCTATCTATCTATCTATCTATCTTTCTATCTATCGTTAAGAATAAGCTCATATGGCTGTTCCTTGTTTCCTCCCTCCTGACTTGCCCTGAGGGCCCAGGTCAGTTTGCAGCTCCCCAAGCTCCTCCCTCACAGCCTTCAAACCCAACCCCCAGTGGCATTTCAGTATTTAAGAAATTCCTCCAGCCGCAGAAACATTTAGGCTAAATTCCACTTTAAGCTAAATTAAAAAAATTAATAATAAAACAATAGCAAAACTTACAAAATTCCCCTCCACACCAACTCTCTCCACAGCAAGTATAATTAACTAATCCTTCTCTCCTACAGTTTGATGGCTTTATCAGAATTTAAAGGCTTTGTGAGTGGGCAAGTCTGAGCATGTCCTGTTCTATCCCTCCATCCACAGAAACATTTGAGCTAAATTCCACTTTAAGCTAAATTGAAAAAAAAAAAACAATAACAAAACTTACAAAAATCCTCTCCACACTAACTCTCTCCGCAGCAAGTAGAATTAACTGATCCTTCTCCCATGCAGTTTAAAAAAAACAATAGCAAAATTTACAAAAATCACCTGTACACCCAAAAAAAAGATACAGAGAAACAGAGAAGAGAAGAAATGCAGTCACCCAAAAATCATTGAAAAGAAGAGATGCAGCAACAGGAGCAACAAAGAAGAGAAGAGATGCAGCAATGAATTGATGCCTTGCACGTTATCAAAGCTGGATGATCTGGCACTGGTCCAGCAGAGCAGCAAGACACAAACAACTTAAAAGACATTAAACTTTCAAAGCTGTGTCCCTCGGATGATATCGAAGCATATCTGACAACTTTTGAAAGGGTTGCCAGAGCCTGCCAGTTGCCAAAGCAGCAATGAGCAATCAGATTGGCACCTTACCTAACAGGTAAAACCCAACATACCTACAGCAGTATGGACACTGCACAGTCAGACAACTATGATCTGGTGAAAAGAGAATTCTGAAATGATACGACATCTCAGGAGAGACCTACAGGCAAAGATTCCGGTCCGTGAATTACAACTCATTTGACAATCCTCGAGAAGCCTTCACCTGACTTAAAGAACTCCTTATTAAATGGCTCCAACCAGAGGGCAAAACAGTCCCATAAATCACTGACACATTTGCAGTGGAGTAATTCATCCACATCCTGCCTACAAATGTGCAGCTTTGGATGAAAGAATATCAACCAGAAAGTGGGTAAAAGGCTGTTTCTTAGACTGAGGACTATCAGATTTCCAGACAGACCACGCAGCAGCGAGGTAACAGCGAAGCACCAGTAAGACCCTCTTTTTCCAAGTTTAACTCCAGATCAGATAAAAATTATGGTGGGGGTAACAAATCTGCACCCAAAAACTTTATTTGCTATAACTGTAACAAGCCAAGCCATATTGCAAGAAGCTACCATAAAAACAAGGAGGGTAACACTGAAGCAGATTTGACCTTAGCAAATTGGGGCTAGTGCTTAACAGATCTCAAGGTGGGAGATAAGACTGTAAAGGGACTTATTGATTTGGGAAGCAGACAGCCCCTAGTGCATGTTGAAGTGCTGGGAAAACACTATGTAAAAGGACCAGGTACTGGTGTCATTTGCATCCACTGGGATACACAGTATTATCCTACCACACAAGTGACCCTGAATATTAATGGGGTGTCATACCAAATGAAAGTGGGGAGTAGTACCCAAGCTACCTTCACCCGTGCTTATTGGAAATGACTGTCCAGAGTTTACTGAGTTAATCTCATAGGAAGTGAACTCTGCAGTTTCAGCAGTAGTGCTAACATCTACTCCTGCACTTTGCCAGCACCCCCCCTCCTATCTTCACCTTCCCTGCTGGCCCATGACAAATGCCACCTGGCTGCACTACCTCTATTCTTACCTGCCTTCCACCTCTCCTCTCTTTGTTCCCCCCACCTACCTCCCCTTTTCTCCCATCCACTTAGTCTCTCTGATTTCACCCTCCTCCTTTCCCTTCCCCAAAGTTTCACCTTATTGTTCTTTTTTCCTCTACAAGGCTATGTGTTTTAATTTTTTTTATTTTTATAAACTGTTATCTTTGTTTATGTTTATCTCAATTGTACCAATGACGTGGAACCTTTGTAAAAGAGCCTTTGCTCAAAGGTATTTGTAATCCTAGAACAAATAAAATAAAATAAAAATAAAAAATAACAAGAGTACAGGCAAAGAAAATCTCAGATGGTGGTGATACTTTTCCTTTTGAAGACTTTGATGCAGACTTTTCTGAACCCAGTTCCAAGTTCTGGAAGTCCAGGAAAGAAAGAAGACACCTGAAACAACAGTGGCAATAAAAGAATGATGGACATAAGGGGTTAAAATATGAAAATGCTGAAGCTAAACTGACAAATGTTTGTGATTTTGTTTCACAGAAAACTAATGATGCTTATCTCCAAGGTTATTTTAAGCAGCTGGGGTGAAATGAAAACAGGGTGAGCCAATGTTTAAAAAATGTAATGGGTTACTATACCGAGTTTATTTTAAACCTCAGATACAGGAACAGATAGAACAATTGGCTATAGCACAAAAGTATAGAACTGAGTTGTTACAGATAGCACTTCATAGTCCTATGGCTGGTCACTTAGGGAGGGATCGTACCCTTGCCAGATTGCTGTACAGATTTTGCTGGCCTGGAATTCATGAAGAAGTTGCTACTGATTGCCATTCTTGTGCTGAATGTCAGAAAGTAGCCCCAGTGACTAAAAAAGACAAGGTGCCCCTACCCTTGATAGATGTGCATTTTGAGAGAATTGCAATGGATGTGGTTGGTCCTTTAGACAAAAGTAAAAAGTGAAATTGATACATTCTGGTAGTATGTGACTATGATACTCAATACCAAGAAGCAGCTCAAATGTGTACTATCACAGCCCCAAAAGTGGCAGCAGAGCTTGGCAAAATTTTCAGCAGGGTGGACATACCTAAATAAATTATTACTGATCAGACTAGTAATTTTGGTCTTGCATTACTGAAGGAGCTGTACCAACTACTAGGTATCACTGCCATAAGAACCTCCCCTATCACCCTTAGACAGACAGTCTTGTTGAGCATTTTAACCTAGCCCTAAAATGCATGTTAAAAAAGTATGTAAAAGGGGGAGGGAAAGATTGGGACCAATACTTACCTTACCAGCTTTTTGCTTACAGAGAAGTGCCATCAGCCTCTACAGATGTTTCACCATTTGAAATGCTTTATGGTAGACAACTTAGAGGGCCACTAGATGTAATAAAAGAAACATAGGAAGATAACCTCACTCAAAAACAATCTATTACATCTTATACGTGTGCCCTGAGAATGAAACTGGCAACATATGTTGACATTGCCCATAGTAATCAGGAAGAGGTTCAAAACCAGCAGAAGGCGTATTATGATCATGGGGTAAAAAGAAAAGGTTTTTGAGCCAGGTGAAAAGGTCTTACTACTATTGCCCACTACAGAAAATAAACTATTAATGAAGTGGCAAGGGCCTTGTAAAGTGTTTAGATGTACTGACACACTTAACTATGAAACTGAGACCCTTGATAAGCAAAATCCTACCAAGATATACCATGCAAACCTCCTGAAGAAATGGGTTGAAAAAAAACCAAAGGCTGCTTTGCTAGTTTTATCAGAAACTGATAAAGAAGATACTGACATAGCTTATGAAAGGCTGGAACAAACTGTAACTGCTGATGCTGTAACGTTGAATGTGTCCTTAACCTCTGAACAAGCTGCAGAAATTTTTAACTTGCTAAAGACATTTAACAGTACTTTTACCACAGTGCCAGGCCAAGCAAAAGGGGTTGAGCATGTAATAGTGACAGGGAATGCTCGCCTTATTAGACAAAAGACATACAGATTACCAGAGCGGGTAAGAGCAGACATGGTTAAGGAAATACAAAAAATGAAATAATTGGGTATTATAGAAGAGCCAAGATGTGCTTGGTCATCACCAGTGGTGACTGTAAATGAAAAAGTTTGGGGTGTAAGAATTAGTCTTTTAGGAAACATAATCAAATGTTCAACTTTGACAGTTGTCCTATGCCCTGGATAGATGATTTGGTGGACAGATTGGGAAGTGCCAAGTACACCCGTACCCTCAATCTCATCAAGGGTTACTGGCAGACTCCCCTAGCTAATGAATCCAGAAACAAAACTGAATTTGCCACCCCTGTTGGATTCTATCAGTTCACCACCATGCCATTTGGTTTACATGATGCACATGCTATGTTCCAGTGGTAGATGGATGTAATTTTATCCCCTCACACTGGCTATTGTGTAGTGTACCTGGATGATGTTGTGATATACAGTCCAGACTGGAAAAGCCACCTGGAACACCTATGAGCAGTTATCCAAGCTATCAAAAATGCAGGTCTGACCATTAATCCTACCAAATGTGCATTGGGCATGCAGGAAATCAAATATTTGGGATAGGTTCTGGGAAATGGAGAAGTAAAGTCAGAGATTTCTAAGATATAAGCTGTAGCTAACTGTCCTATCCCTAAAACAAAGAATCATGTCAGGTCATTTTTAGGGCTGGCAGGTTACTGTCAGAGATTTGTTCCCAACTTTGGCCAGTTAGCTACTCCCCTCACTGAACTCATGAATAAATGGTTCCTAAATAATGTGAAATGGTCCCCAGAGTATGATAAAGCTTTTCAGGCCATCAAGGCTACATTATGTTCAGCTCCTGTTTTATGAATCCCAGATTTTGAGAAATAATTTTTGTTACAGACAGATGGACCAGATATTGACCTAGGTGCAGTTTTGAGACAAAACATAAATGGGATGGAACATCCCATGCTATACATATATATCAGCAGAAAGTTGCAAGAAAGAGGGAAAAGGTACTCCACCACTGAAAAGGAATGCCTTGCGGTGAAGTGGGCCATGGAGTCCCTTAAGTTTCATTTGCTAGGAGCTGACTTTGTACTTCTAACAGATCATAAACCTCTCTGTTGGCTTAACCAAATGAAGGATAAAATTCCAGAATCACAAGGTGGTACCTGGGGTTTTACTATGCTGTGGCAACATCTCCCACAGTGCCATGAACATGCTGACATCCCCAACACTGATGCATCTCAAAACTGACCAGCAACACGGCAACAGCAACACCCCCTACTTTAAATTACTAACTCCATGTGGCACAGATAGTGGAGTTAGGTGGCTACCCCCATCGCTGCACTGTCCATTGCCATGGAATCCCCTGAGAAAATTACTGTAACAATATCCATCTCTGTATGTCTGTGGACTTGCCTGTTCCCACTATTTATACTGTTCACTGTGTCTTATTGATGTTCTCGAACCAACTGTCATGCTATCTATGTCTGTGTATCCTGATTTGTACTTCTACTATGTTTTATTCCCACTGTAAATATAGCTGTTTGTAATATAAGCTGGACTTAACCAGGTCTATCTTGTAAATTAGCTTGCTCAATGATGTTCACCTGGATAAAGATTTGATTGATTGATCACCGCAATGTCTGTTGCCATTGGGGTTTTGCTGTGGGGATGTCACTGTACCCTCCTGCACCTTCACAGAGTCCCCTGCTTGAATAGACAAGGGTGTCCACTTTGAGATACAGGATGGGCATCCAACTGGATGCCCACTGTGTCCTTTGGTCCACCACATGCAGCAGCACATGGGGGCAGGGGCCATGGACAGGCATTGCATGGTGGTGTGCATTTGTGCATGCTAGTCACAATGCACCTGTCCACGGATGCAAAGCTGCATGGCCAGGGTACATTCCTCTCATAAGTATCCTGCATGCTGTAGGCACCATTGTGCTTTCACACTATGTCCCCTAAAGCAAATAGCAAGAACTGTGTTGGTGGGACTGACATATAATGCAGCACTTTGTAGCAACATGCAGAAGCCAACTTTTTTTCCTTGTCATTGAAAAAATTACTGGAGGACAGATTGTGATAGGGTGATAACCCTATGTGAATGTACAGGACTGAGCCCCCGCCCCCATTCTGCTGTAGCTGTACTTAGATTTTCTTCCTATTTTCCCTGCATGACTGGCTACCTGCAGTACTCTATTTTGTTTTCACTATTGTATTCCCCAAATATATATACATATATAAATTTATATTTCTTTTCCCTTTCCCTCTTCTTTGGTCCTGAAAACAGACAGCTGAATAAATAAAGACAGAGGGATTTGTGGAATATTTGGAACTGCAAGAACTGCTATTATTATACACCTGTACTGGGAAAACAGACTTGGGGGGAGGAAAAAGGCTTCATTTAGGCTTGAAGTTGATTTAGTCTGTTATTTGTGGTTAAAACCTAAACAGCCTGAGGGTGTTAGAATTCTCTAGTAACCCTGCTGACATGGTATTTAATTTATGAGAAGCAGCCTGAGTGAAAATGATACAGTAAATAAATTAGAAGTGGGACTACACTTGTATAGACATTTTTGTGTCCTATGCATTTTAGAGCCTGCTAGAGTAGTGGAATGCACTACGAGGTATACCACGAATGAGAGAATTAAGTTAAGGTGCTAAATGTATTTTAACCCCCATAGTTGCATGCCCAAATCTATAGCTGCAAACTAGAGAAAGGACTCTTACTTGAAAAAGAGCAATGCCTTTTCAGCCGTAATGAAATGTTTCTCAGTCAGCCAAAATGAAAAGTTTATCGACAGACTGGAAGGCAGCTTACGGTTGTTGCGACATGAGTAGAACATCAGAGGTTCTCTTTCATTTTCTCTGAGAGACCTCCTGTGCAAATAATAAGTGTGTATAAGATATTCTAAAGAAATAAATGTTTAAAAAGGAACGGAGTGGATGCTTGATGATGTTACACTGTTCTCTTTTGGATGCAAATAGCCGCTCACGTTCAGATAATGGAAACCTTTTTTTATTTTATTTGATCTTGCTGAATCTTTCAGTTGGTGCTTTCCTTTAGTTCTATACATAAAGTATATATAGGAGAGGTATCATGGGTTGTCAGCAGAAGGGGGAAGAGGAGTGTGCCCTCATTCCCCCGTTCCCTCTGCAAACCTAGTGAAATCCTCTCATTCAGAGCTGCTGTAAACAGCTGTTAAGGAAAGTTTTACAGTCCCAGTAACGTGGGAGTCAGAAATGAAACATACCTGGAAAAAGACAGTATAAATAAATCCATGACCCTCTAGAAGCTGGCAGCCCACAGAATTAAATATTTTATGTTAGTCACTGGGGTGATGTCATGCTCAGGGGAGGGGCTTAACCTCATTAAAGTTTATTCCATATTATGATGTTTTAAAGCCCCTAAATCAAGGAAATATTAAAAGACAGGGTGCCATTACAACTTATACCAAGTGTCATGACCCCATTTGACAGAGTAGGGATGGACATAGTAGGTCCCTTACAGAAAAATTCAAACTGCAACAGATTTATTCTAGTACTATGGTACTACACCACCCGGTACTCGGAAGCTATACCCACTCATATTGTAACTGCCCAAGAATAGCTGAAGAGCTTGCTAAAATCTTCAGTAGGATGGGTATAATGCAGGAAATCCTGACAGACCAGGATAGCAACTTTATTTCTCTAATTTTAAAAGAGTCGTACCATTTGTTAGCTGTGTCAGTGGTTAGAACCTCACCTTACTACCCTCAAACAGATGGCCTAGTAGAAAGGTTGAATAAAACCTTAAAACAAATGCTGAAGAAGTATATGCAAGATGAGGGAAAGGACTGTGATAAATATCTACCTTATCTGTTATTTACATATCAGGAGGTATCCCAGGCAACTACGGGTTATTCACCTTTTACCTTGTTGTATGGCAGGAATCCTTGGGGCCATCTTCATGTGGAAAAATAACATTGTGAGGCAGGTAAAAATGTAGGGCAATCAAATGTTTTGGGCTATATGACTAACCCCTGACAAAAACTGGTGAAGTATGTGGAATTGGCCCATCAAAATGTGATCCAGAGCAGAGACAGGCAGAGCAAAAAGGAACCTATAACATAGGTCTAAAGGGCAAGTCTTTCCAACCTGGGGAAAAGTTTTTTATTGTTACCATCATCTGACAATAAGATACTCAAGAAGTAGAAGGGCCCCTTTAACATCATCCAACAAACTAGAGAAGTGAGCTATGTGCTAGAACTACCAGGAAGGCAACCCAACAAAAAATATACCACATGACTATATTATGTAAATGGTATGACAAGCCTACCCTGACCTTTTTTGTACATCTAGAACAGCCAGACACTGAGTTGGACATAGCTTATAGGAGGCTGGAAAACTATGGGGAATTGCAAGAGGTCCACATCAACCCTGGGTTAGAAGAGAAACAATCAGTGGATGTCCAGCTTCTATTACACCATTTCAGGAAAACCTTTACAAACACACCAGGGTGAGCGAAGGGGGTGGTGCACCCAATTAATGCGACTCAAGGAAAACCCATCCATCAAAAACCCTACAGATTACCCATGAAGGTCAGGCAGGAGGTTATCCAGGAAGTACTCAAGATGGAAAGATTAGGGATCATCACTCCCTTAAAATAGTGTATGGTCCTCCCCAGTGATTGTAGTGAAAAAGAAAGAGGGTGGGATGAGACTCTGTTTAGAGTTCCGTAAGGTCAATGCCATTTCTACATTTGATGGCTATGCCATGTCATGCATTGATGCTATCCTGGATAAAATTAGAAATGCACAGTACATCAGTACCTTAGACATCACAAAAGGTTACTGGCAGATCCCTTTAGCCCAAGATGCACAGGACAAAACAACATTTTGTACCCCCATTGGCCTATACCAGTTCACCACTATTCCATTTGGCCTCCATGGTACCCCTGCAACCTTTCAAAGGTACATGGATAAAATCCTTAGATTACACACTCAGTATTGTACAGCCTACTTGGATGACATGGTCATCTATAGTACCGAAGGGAGAACACACCTTAAGCATTTTGCAGCAGTAATACAGTCAATTGTGGATGCTAGTTTGACCATAAATCCTTTGAAGTCTGCAGTGGCTAGGACTGAAACCAGACACTTGGGTTTTATTTTAGGGAATGGCATGGTAAAACCAGATGTGGGGAAAGTAGAAGCTGTGGCTAACAGCCCTAGCCCTAGTACCAAGAAGCATGTATTCTCTTTTCTTGGGTTAGCTAGTTACTACAGTAGGTTCATTTCACACTTTGTTATGATAGCCACTCCCCTTATTGACCTTACAAAGAACAGGTGTCCTAACAAGAAACAATGGTCCCCAGCTTGTGATGAGTCTTTTAGGAAAATTAAAGCCATCTTATGTTCATCCCCAGTGCTAGCCAGTCCAAATTTTCAGGCCCCCTTTGAAGTGCATGTGGATACCTCAGAAACTGGCACTGGGGCTGTGTTATTGCAAAAGATAGAAGGAGAAGAGCATCATTTGATATTTATTAACCCACAGATGTACAGCCCTTAACTGTGGTTCTCTCCCTTCCAAGCAGCGGTGCAACTCTTTCAGCTCAGCTGCTGCCCACTGAAATGAAAGCCAACTGCAGGAAGCCTGAGCAGCAGATGTACAGCCCTTGACCGGGCTTCTCTCCCCTCCGAGCAGTGGTGTGGCACTTTCTGCTCAGCTGCCACCCACTGCAAATGAAAGTTGACCAGAGGAAGCTCGAGCTACAGATATACAGCCCTTGACCAGGCTTCTCTCCCCTTCAAGCAGCGGTGCAGCACTTTCAGCTCAGCCACCGCCCATTGCAAATGAAAGCTGACGGAAGGAAGACCGAGCTGCAGATGTACAGCACTTGATCAGGCTTCTGTCTTCTGCGAGCAGTGGTGTGGCACTTTCAGCTCTTCTGCTGCCTGCTGCAAATGAAAGCTGACTGCAGGAAGCCCGAGCTGCAGGTACAGACCCTCCTGAGCACCAAGACTTGAATTTGAACTTTCTGTCAGTCTCCTTTGGTTGTCCACTTTCGTGCCCAAGCTCTCTGCCATAGGTTACATTTTGGTAGCCTGGACTCTGCTGCAGTGTTAGCTCGCTCCTTGCTGGCTCACACAAGGATTTTTGCGAGTTATAATTTACTTAATTTTTTTATTCGGACTGCAGCTGATGTTCTTTGCCCTATAAAGTGATTTTAGTTTTGGAGCTTAAATTTAATAGTTTCCTGTTCCGACTAATCTCTATGCAAGTGATGTTTTGCCTACTGTTGTGTATCTACTCATTTTTTATTTAGAGTGATCTTTATTGCAACTGATGTTTCTTTTTCAATTTAATGCCAAATTGATATATCTACCTGTGTCTCTTCTTCATCCTCTGCAGCCCTCAGAGTTTGGTATTGACCCACCCTGCCCCCATCCCTGTTTTTCTCTCCCTCAGCTAATCACTTGATTTCCCAGCCCCGTTTAAGCTAATGTTTTTTTTTTCTTTTGTCTCTTTCTTTCTTTAGTTTCCCTGAGGCATCCGGTCCCCCTGCTGATTCCTCTGCTACCCCTGCCCATGATCTGAACCTAAACTGCACTAATCCCTTGCCTCTATTGTTCTCAGTCTACCCCATCCCCATCCTAGTCCTTGTTAAAGTAATTTCTTGCTGTCCTTCTCTCCCACAGATGTACAGCCCATAATTGGGCTTCTTTCCCCTCTGAGCAGTGGTGCAGCACTTTCAGCTCAGCCGCTGCCTGCTGCAAATGAAAGCAGACCGCTGGAAGCCCGAGCTGCAGGTACAGACCCTCCAGAGCACCGGGACTCGAATTTGAACTTTCTGGTGCACTTCTCTGGTTGACCACTTTTGGGATCAAGCTCTCTCTGCCATTGGTTACATTTTGGTAGCCTAGACTCTGCTGCAGTGTTAGCTTACTCCTTGCTGGCTCACACAGGGATTTTCATCCCTCCCCAACCCCAACATCTATTAAATGCTCACAATCCCCTGCTTTCCTCAATTCCTATAGGCTACTAGAAAAGGAAATCTCACCAATCCAGTAAAGGCACCTCTCTGAACCCTTGTGATTATAGGTTCTGCCCCCTTAAATTTCTTCTTCTGTTTTAGTCTTCTGCAAAGTATCTAACCCAATCTTTGGCCAAAGCAGTGAAATAATTTCTCCTACTCCCTCCACCCATACCCATGTACTCATCATTTGAAATCATACTGGTATTCTTCCTCGCCTGGGTCCCCCTACTCTTCTCCCCTACATTTTCCCCCCTCCTCACAACCCATGCTCCCAGTCCCAAACACAACCTGCCCTCCCTCAGCTGCACCTACCCATGCCTCACCCTGTCTGTCCACTGTCCTCCATTCACCCTGGTGTACTGCTGCTGGCTTCCTCTATGGATCAGGGATCCCCTTGGCTACCTTACAAACAACTACCATGTGCTGCTATTGGAATAATAACCACACCCGAGTTACCAGCTGTACACATCTTCAGACAAAACACTGGTCAGAAATACTGTTTTGGTCACTAATTTTAATCCTACTTGTTACATCTGGTGACGTTGAACTCAACCCAGGTCCTACCCCAATCTCTATAACTAATTTTCCTAAAGGTTTAAGTATAGCCCACTTAAATATCAGAGGTATCCTCCCCAAAATTGACCTCTTGCAGCCTCTCATTTTGCAACTAAAACCGTCTATCCTCATCATATCTGAGTCGTGGCTCAGCACTAAAATCCCAGACACCGACATCTCCATCCTGGGGTACTCGATCATCTGCTAAGATCACAAGTCCAGGTTTGGAGGTGTCGTTATGTATATTGCCTCCTCCCACCAAATATTCTGTCTGCCTAGTTATCTCCTCCCCCTCTGCCTATGAGATGCTACTGATAAAAATTCCCATACCCTCCGCCCTCCCAATCTATGTGGGAGGTGTCTACTGCTGTCCCAACCTCTCTGTCACTGAGCTCTCCTCTGTCTCTGAACTCATCTCCACCATCACATCTCTAGTCACCTTGAGGGAACTGTACCTCCTTAGAAATTTCAACATAAACTGACTTGCCAGGAAACAATCAAAACTCTGCACTTGCACAGCCTCCCTCAATTTAAAGCAATTAATAGCTGACCCCACGCACCTAAATCACAAATCTGGTAAAGATACATTACTCAACTGGGTACTTTCTTCCCACCCCCACTGTGTCATTAAGTCTGGGACACTCCCCCGATGCACTTAGTGACCACCACATGATCTACTGCATTTGCAAGATCCACCGTATGAAGTCCCCTCCTATAATACTCAAAATCCACTCCTTCTGGTCCCTTGACATCTCTGCCATTCACAGAGAGCTGTCCAGTATTGACTGGTCACCCATACCCACAGCCCCATCAGTAGACACAGCCTTGTCCTACTTTACAAAACAATTCCTATCTGTCTGGGACCACCATGCCCCTTTAAGAAATGCAAGGGTCCGAGGCAGCCACCAGCCCTGGTTCTCTGCAGAACTCATTACTTGTCAACAAGCACGTGATGAAGCATGGACCACAAACAAAACCTCTTGCACACCCAATAATTTACAGCGCTATCTCACACTCGAGAATGTTTGTACCTGGACCATCCACATTGTGAAAGCTGAATATTTCAGCAACTCCTTTCATAACAATATAGACAATCCCTCCAAATTCTGGAAGGTCATCCATGTATTGTTTACCCCTCCCTCACAACCACCTTCACCAGCCCTAAAATGTGGTTCATGTTTAATTGAGGACCCACACTCCATGGCTATGGAATTCAACAACTTCTTCACAACCTGTACCTTCTCCCTTCTTGCGTTCCTTCCACCTATAACTCATCCACCCTCTATTGTGCCCACATACTCTCAATCCATCACCACCTCGTGCTTCATCTTTAAACTAGTCCTCCCTGAAGACACCTTGCAAGTTCTACTTGCCCCGAATCCAAACAAATGCAAGATCCCCCTATGGTCTTGACCTTAAACTTCTTCACCTTTCTGCCTACACTATTGCTTTACCCCTAACTGAGCTTCTGAACCTGTCTTTCACACAAGCAGCTGTAGCTAAGATTTGGAAGTCTGTTACTGTGGTCCTTCTTCCTAAAGGGGGTGATTCCTCCAACCCAAGCAATTTCTGCCCTATATCCCTGTTACCCATCTTGGCTAAGGTTTAAGAGCACCTTGTGCTGGAACAACTCAACAACTTCCTTGACTCTTCCTCCTTCTTCACCCCTTTTCAGTCTGGTTTCCAAACAAAAGCACTGTACTACTACATCCCTCCTCCGGCTCACTGACTATTCTCTCAGGAATGGAACACAGATGCATTACCTCAGCCATCTTTTTTGACCTGGCCAAAGCCTTCGACACTGTTGCCCACACCCTTCTCCTCCACAAGCTGACAATGACAGGACTCTCCCACTCAGCCACTGACAGGTTTTGATCATATCTCACTGGCCGGTCCCAGAGGAGGAAATTCCACCTCCCCCCTAACAATTAATACTGATGTGTCTCAAGGCTCCGTACTTGAACCTATACTATTTTCCATATTCCTAAATGATCTCCCAGGAGTCTGCTGATCTGCAAGCATACACATGTATGCAGATGATACCATCTTATTCTCAACAGGGTGCTCCACTATAGAAGTGACTGCCAGGCTCCAGCTGGACTTCTACAATGTCCAGCACTGGTTTAGTGCCAACCAACTCTCTCTGAATGTCAAAAAAAAAATGGTCTCCATGACCATTGGTACCAGGCAAAAACTGTCCAGAATCAATCAACTTCACTCCTATCTTTCACACCCAGTCAGGTGCCAAACAGGATGATGTGCCCTCATTTAAGTACGTTGGGCTCTGGCTAGACAGAAATCTAGACTTCGGTGTACACGTTGAAGCCATTCACAATAAACTCCTCCCTAAGCTCAGTGCCCTGTACAGACACTGCAGCTGCCTGTCCATGAAAGCTAGGCATGAAATTGTTTAAAAGATGAGTCTCCCTGTCTTTGACTTTGGGGACATTGTCTACAACTATGCACCTAAGACCTTCCTAGCCAGACTGAACTTTCTCTTCAATTCATTCTGCTGCTTCATCCTTGGCTGTTCCCCCTACACCCACCACTGGTATCTTTATACCTCACTTTCCTTCCCATCCCTCTCATCCAGGTGCTTATCCCATACCGCCAGCCTAGTAGGCAGCTTCTGGCTCGGCACTCTGCCATCTTACCTATCCTCTCTCTTATCAACTCTCCTTAGATCCTGCTACTCACTACAATCTTCAACTCACAGAACATTCACCCTCCCACCACGGTTCACCACATCCGTCCACAATGCCTTCTCCTACTTATTCTCTAGCTCGTGGAACTCTCTCCCCCTCGAACTTCGGGCAGCCCAATCTCACCACTCACTTGCACTCCTCCTTAGGATGCACACATCACACTGCTGCAACTGCTACTAACCCCCTGAATACCTTCCCCCATATAAACCCTATTCAACATTCTAATACCCCCCCACTTCTCTGTCCCTACATCCTTCTCACCCCCCATCATTCTTGCTTCCCACCTCCCCTACCACTAGTTATTTATCCCCCTTCTTTCCCTCCATCCCTTTCCTCCTCTAATCCCTAACTGACAACCTAGTATGCAGGTTCTGGCTCGGCACTCTGCCATCATACCTTATCATCTCCCTGGCCTAACTCCACTAAATTCTACCAGTCCCCCTTTTTTTTGCAGTGTTCTTTACATCCTAAATGGGTGGTGATACAGCTCCCCACCACCCAAAACTCTTCCTCTATTCTTCCTTATCTTGCCACCCCTTCCAGCCTCACCCCTTTTCTCCCACCCCCAATACTCCAGCTCTTCCTTATTCTGACCGTTCCCCACCCCCTTGCTAAGTCCATGCATCCAGTTAGGTGTGAAGGCACAGGCCCCCAACCCCCAATTCTATCCTCAATTCTTCCTTAACCTTCACCTCACCCACCCATTACATTGCTAAGTAACCCTGCCTATTCTCCCCTCCCCCTCACTGCCCCTCTATTTTTCCACCTCCCCTTGCTCCTCCATCTTCTTTGGTCAGCACCATTGTCCCCCTGCAGGGTTCTCAGCCACCTGGGGATATGAACTGGTCTAAACACCCTCCCTACCCACCCCTCCCCAGCAGTATCATACATAATAGGTAATGCAGCTAGCACTTAGCAACTATACCTCCTAACTAATGCTCTTACAGCCCAGGCTGCCATACACCATTAAAAATACTAACCTGGTTCTCTTTTGCCAGTCTTTCACCAATGTAGTATAAATGGTTTTCCACCTGAAAATGTTTAATATTGTTGTATACAAAACCTACTGCTGCTTGCTACATGAGTCTATGAGTTAACTTATGTCTGTTTTTTATTACTGGCCTGTAACTGGATGATATATGAACTCTTCACTCTGCACTTATTGACTTTACTGCCCACTACCTGGTTTTATTTTTCTTGAATGTCTGGCTCTGTAACATGTTCTCTCTTTTTTTAAGTCTGTTGTATCCCTCCTGTGTACTCTACCCCCAGGACTCTTCTGGAAATTAACTGTTTTATCAGTTTGTGTTGCTTTCCTGGTGAATCTCTTCTAAATAAATAAATAAAATAAGTAGAAAACTACATGAAAGAGAGCTAAAATATTCATCAATTGAGAAAGAGTGTGCTGGCCATGCATTGGACCATGGAAGCCTTTAAATACTATGTATGTGGAATGGAGTTTACGGTAGTGACTGATCATAATCCGTTGTGTTGGATCAACCAAATGAAAGATAAAAACATACAGATTATGAGATGGTATCTAACACTACAGCTATACCATTTCTGTCATATATAGAACTGGGTCACAGCATAAAAATGCAAACTTCTTGTCCCATTATAAGGCAAGTATGGCCTCTAAATGAAACGTTTCTGAGTAAATGTGACATGAATGTTAAGGAAATGTTTAACTGTTAAATGATTTCTGTACAGGGGTTCTGTAACCTGTTTGGTAAGCCTCGGGAAATAAAATAGTATCTATTGATGTGTCAATGTCATTCAAATGATACTGAATGTTTTAAAAAAGGTCCGTGAGGTGCAGCTTCTAAAGTGGGTGGATAGGTAGAAGTTCAAACCCTTCCAGGGTGTTGGGTTATTGAAAAACAGTTGGAACTGTTTCCCTCTTGTGTGGGTGTGTGTGTGATGGGATGATAGCCATATCTGAATGTGCATAACCAAGATCTCACTCACAAGATTTATTTTTTCTATTTCTACTATTGTTCACTGCATGGCTGGCCACCTGCAGTACTCTGCTTTGTTTTCTCTGTTGTATACCCTCCTATATATATTTCTTTTCCCTTTCCTCCTTCTTTGTTCTTGAAAACAGACAGCTAAATAAAGGCAGTGGGGATATATGGAATATGTGGAAACTGCAAGAACTGCTTTTATTATATCCCCGTATTGAGAAAATGGTCTTGAAAAAGGAAAAAGGAGAAAGACTTCATTTAGGCTTTAAGTTTAGTCCGTTATTTGTAGTTACAGCCAAACCAACCTGAGGGTGTTAGAATCCTCTAGTAACCCCAATGACAAGCTATTTAATTTAAGAGAAGCAGTCTGAGAAAAAATGATACAGTAAATAAATTAGAAGTGGGATCACATCTGTCTAGACATTTTGTGTCTTATGCAGTTCTAGAGTAGTGGAATGCACTACGGGGAGTACTACAAATGAGAGAACAAAGTTAAGGTGTTATATGTATTTTACTCCCCATAGTTGCAGGCCTAAATCTATAGCCACAATGTAGAGAAAGGAGCAGCTCTTATTGGAAAAAGAGCAATGCCTTTTCAGCCGTAATGAAATGTTTTTCTGTTGGCCAAAATGAAGTTTGTCGATGGGCTGGAAAAGGCAGCTTACAGCTTTTGCAACATGAGTAGAACATCAGAGGGTCTCTTACATTTTCTCCGAGAGACCTCCTGTGTAAATAATAAGTGCATATACTGTATGATATTCTAAATAAATAAATTCATAAAAAGGAATGGATCGGCTGCCTGAAGATGTTACACTGTTCTCTCTCTCGGATGCAAACAGCCACGTGCATTCAAATATGGGAAACAGTTTTTATTTTATTTATGCTTGTTGAATCTTTTAGTTGGTGCTTTCCTTTAGTTCTATACATAAAGAACATATAGGAGAGGTTTCATGGGTTGCCAGGAGAAGGGGAAAGTGGAGCATGCCCTCATTCTCCCTTTCCCACTGCAAACCCAGTGAAATTCTTTCATTCAGAGCTGCTGTAAACAGCTGTCAAGGAACGTTTTGTAGCCCCAGTAATATAGGAGTCAGAAATGAGATGTACCTGGGGAAAAGACAGCATAAATAAATTCATGACCCTCTAGAAGCTGGCAACCCACAGAATGAAATATTGTGTGTTAGTCACTGGAGTGATGTCATGCTCAGGGGAAGGGCTCAGCCTCATTAAAGCTTTTTCCATATGTATGATGTTTTAATTGATTCTATGAAATATCAATTATAACAATAGCCAAACTGTATATTTTTGATGTTTACAGCTGGAAATCAGTAAGAGGATAAATGTTATTATCCTTTTGGAAATAAAGGGTGGATCTCCTGACTATGATTATCACTCAGGGATGGGTATATAAACCCACCACCTGAGGTACCAAGAAATTCAGTGAGACAGTTGCCTGCTGACTAGTGAGAGAAAAGCATCTGCGGAGTGTGTGCTCATTTTCATACCTACTACCTTGAGTTAGGCTGAAGCTAAGCCTAAGAAGTATTTATTTGGTCTGAAGAAGAATATTTTGAAAGAGATTAATCTTGAAAAATGTTTGCTTTCTGTAAGTTTGTAATTTTCATTGCACTTGAATGAAATATAACACAAGACTGCATTTGTGTGCATCTCATACTACATTATTGCATCTGTCTATCCCACACATTGACACAGATTATTAGTATATCGTGCATTTCATACCATATCTACTAAAGTGCATTATAAGAACTATGTAATCGGGACTGACTCACTGCATGGTGCCATGATGCAGCAAGCAGCAGGCTGACATATTTTTTCTGATATAGTAATTGAGAAAAATTCTGGGAGCACAAAGTTTCTCTATATTTTGCTTTTTTGCTGTTTCCCTTAAAGTGCATTAAAAGAATAGTGCTGGTTGTACAGACACACAGTGCATCACCTTGTAGCGGCATGCAGCAGCCAGTCATATTATTATGGTGGTTGAGCAAAATTCTAGGAGACCAGAGTTTATGAAAATTTTGCTTTTTTGCACTATTTCCCCTAAAGTGCATTGCAATAACTGTTGTGGTGGGACAGGCAAACAGCATAGCACCATCCAGCAGCAAGCAGCAACCTGACATACTATTTCTAGTAGTTGAGAAAATCCTGGGTGCACATAATTTAGGTAAATTGTGCTTTTTGCACCATCTCACCTAAACTGCATGACAAGAAATGTGGTGGGGGCACTGACACACAGTGCAGTACCTTGTATCATCATACAGCAGACCACTTTATTTATTCTGGTAGTTGAGAAAAATTATGGGAGCACAGAACTGATCTATGCTGTGCTTTTCGCAACATTTCCCCTAAAGTGTGTCCAAGAAATGTGGCACGGGGCTGACACACCAGGCAGCACCTTGCAGCAACATGCAGTAGCCTGAAATATTCATTCTGGTAGTTGAAAATAATTCTGGGAGGACACAATGTATGTATATTGTGCTTTTTGCATCATTTCTCTTGAAATACATTACAAGAACTGTATTGCTCAGACTGGCACACAGCACAGTACCATGTAGCAGTAACAGCAGTAGTATATTACCTCCATTTAATAATTTCTTATTTGGGAGAAAATTACAAGACGTGAGAAATGTATATGTTTGTCTAAGCACTTGGGTCACCTAATGTGCTTGCCAAATACTGTCTGAAAGGGAGAGTTTAACAGCACAGCAGTAGGTGCCACTGTTTAATAGTTTCTTGTTTATAAGAACATTTTGGGATATAAGAACTGTGTAAAATGTGGTAGTGTGGAGGGTGGCAATCAGTCTGACAGGACAACCAAGAGACTGACATAGTGCAGCATTAACTATTGGACTGAAAAAAAATATTTGGGAACCACAAAATGTTTAATATGGTGCTTTTGAAATGCACCACAAATGTAAACAACAGTGCTTTATAACAAAAGCAGCAGTAAGAAAGAAGAATGACATGGTGCATAAATAACATCATTAAAGAAAAAAAAATATATATATATAACAGATTTTTTTGTTTTGTTTTTTTGAAGATGGGGAGAGAGAGAGAGATAGAGAGAGAGAGAGAGAGAGAGAGAGAGAGAGAGAGAGAGAGAGAAATGAGGCAGAAATCAAGATGAGAGACAAGCATTTGTCAATGCCGAATGTTTGCTTGCTGGCATTGGTAGTGTAGAAGTTACAGAGCTGCATAATAGGAATGGCAGTGAAGTACTGAACTGAAGCCAACCCCACCACCACCCTGCAGAGAGTGACAGGCATTGGGGTGTGCCTTTGGGTCATCAGGCATAACGACCACGCCATTTCACCACACCCTACCCTGTAGACACTGACAAGTGTCACGGTGTGCCTCGGGATCTTTGGCCCTTATGAGCACCCCATTCCATTAGAAAATACGGTGAGATGGGTGCAGTACAGGAGAATGGGGTGAAGTTTGGGCCCGAAGAGTCCGAGGCACACCTTGATGCCTCTCACTGGCTGCAGGGTGTGGGTGGGGGTGGAATGGTATGAGCATGACAGGCAAGAATCCCAAGTCACACCCCAATGCCTGTCATTCTCTACAGGGTGGGGCATTATGGTTGGAAACCCTAATGCCTCAGGCATTCATTGGTATTTTCACTCCAAATTTTCAACATGGTTTTTTTGTGACCCCACACTCATGAACAGTGGCAATATCAGTTTGTTAGCCGAAAACTGCTTTTGCACAGCGACTATGGCATTTGGCACCACAGGTGCAAAAACACATTCTGAACAGGATGTGAAAAATGACAGCGGTACTGTTCATGGGGAGGTGTAAAAAATGGTAATGTTGAAAATCTGCTGTGAAAATCTTAAAAAAACTGGTGAAGTCACGAGCGTGCATAGAAACTGTGCAACGAACACCCATAATGTAACTAGTTTGGGAATTTTTTTACAGCAGATTGTTAACACAGGCATTTTGGGACCTCCGATCATGAACAGTGTCAGTGTGATTTTCTTTATCTGTCCCGAACAATGATTTCCCACAGCGACCACCACATGTGGCTCTTGACGAGGGGGAAATAGCAGGCGCAATCTTCGTAGATCTAACCAAAGCATTTGACACTGTCAGTCATGACCTACTGTTACATCTACTCCCCTCCCTCAACATAGCCCCGGACACAGTACATTGGTTTAAGAACTACCTTATAGACCGAACACAAGAAGTCAAAATTAACAGCACCCTATCTGCCAGGAACCCAGTCCAGTCGGGCGTACCCCAAGGATCTATCCTGGGCCCGCTACCATTCACCCTCTTCCTTAACTTAATCCCACGGGCGTGCAATGGTAAGCTTCTGCTCTATGCAGACGATGCAGTAGTCTACTGGAAAGATAGTACCCCAAACTCCCTCCAACACAAGCTTCAATCTCACTTCCAGGAACTAGAAGTCTGGTTCACAAAGCTCCGGTTAATACTTAACAATACCAAAACAAAATCCATGATCTTTGCGCACCAACAAAGCCCCTATAATAGCTCCTACCTTAACATCTACAACTACCAGGGCACCAAAATTGAACAGGTCACACACTTCAAATATCTTGGCATCACAGTTGACATATCGCTTACCTATCACATGCACATCAACCACCTCTCCTCATCAGTAAACACCAGACTAGGGATCCTCTATAGACATAGACAATGCCTCCCACCGCAGGCCCTACATCTGGCAGTTACCAGCTCGATCTTTTCTTTGGTTGACTATGGTATAATAATATATGGGACGGCTGACCCCACAGCCCTAAAGTGAATCAATCTTACCCTCAACAAAGCCAGCCGTCTGGTCACAGAAAGTGACCGACTTACCCATACCTGCAACATCTACAAAAAAGCTGACTGGCTGACCTTCAAAGGAAGGCTTAAATACCACACCTGCCTTCAGGCCAAGAAAATTCTACTGAAAATTGCACCCACTGGCCTGCACTCCCTAATAAAACTAAACACACACAGGAGCACCCCAAGGCACATAGCAAATATGCGCATCCATGTCCCCTATCATAATACCACGCTAGGCCAAAGGTCCTTTAGTTATCGGGCACCTACCTGGCATAATGAACTCCTGCCGTCCATCTCCCTGGCCCAAAGACTAGGCCAGTTTAAAACCGACATCAAGAAGCACCTCATAGACTCAGAGATGTGTAACTGCAACTGAACACACTACACCACCTTGACGCAGGGTTGACAACCAACCCCTAGATACTACCTAAGTACTGCAATGGTTGCTACAAATAATTGAAAGTAGTAATGTCTCACCCCTATGTTGCATGTTCCTTAGACCCAGGGCTGCTAAGCAACCCATAATGAGACTAGTCAATATCTGTATATGTATGATGTCTTTCTGTAATCACCGATGTATAATACCATGCAATTGTTAAATGCTTTTCTTGCATATTCTGTGTGTCTGTCCAGACGTGGAGCCTTTGCAAAGGAGTCACTGACTCAAAGGTTGTAATTCCGAAACTTTAATAAATAAATAAATAAATAAATAAAATTTCTGTGCTGAAAGTGTGAAAACACATTTCGGCCATGTTGTGGAAAATAACAGCTGTACTGTTCATAAGGAGATGTGGAAAAATGCCACTGGTGAAAATCTGGACTGAAAATATTACAAATTCATGAACTTACGAGGGTGCGTGGAAACTGCGCAATGCTCACTCGTAACACAGTCATTTTATGGAGTTTTGTCACCAAATTTTCAACATAGCCATTTTAAGACCTCTGCTCATGACCAGTGTCACTGTGATTTTCCTAATCTGTCCCAAACATTGTTTTCGCACACAGACTGTACCATTGTGCGCTACATGTGTGGAAACACATTTTGGGTGAGATGTGAAAAATGGTAGCTGTACTGCTCATAAGGAAGTGCGGTAAAATGGCACTGTTGAAAATATGGCGTGCAAATATTACAAATTCGCAAACTTGCCAGTATGCATAGGAACTGCGCAACGTGCGCTCCTAAAACAGTCATTTTTGGTAATTTTTTCACCAAATTTTCAACATAGCCATTTTAACACCTCTGCTCATGACCAGTGTCACTGTGATTTTCTTAACGTGTCCCATACAATGATTTCGCACACCGACTGCACCATTGTGCGCTACATGGGCAGAAACACGTTGTGGGCGAGATGTGAAAAATGACAACTGTACTGCTCATAAGGAGGTGTGGTAAAATGGCAATGTTGAAAATCTGGAGTGAAAATATTGAAAATTTATAACTTACGAGCTGCATGTGAGAACTCTGCAACGACACTGTGAAACAGTCATTTTTAGGAATTTTTTCACCAAATTTTCAACATAGCCATTTTAAGACCTCTGCTCATGAACAATGTCACTGTGATTTTCTTAATGCATTCTGTACATTGATTTCTCACACTGACTGCGCCATTGTGCACCACATGGGCGGAAACATGTTTTGGGTGAGATGTGAAAAATGACAGCTATACTGCTCATAAGAAGGTGTGGTAAAATGGCAATGTTGAAAATCTGGAGTGAAAATATTGAAAATTATGGAACTTACGAAAGGCTAGGAACCGCGCAATGCACGCCAGAAACAGTCATTTTATAGATTTGTCCACCAAATTTTCAAAATAGGCTTTTTGAGAGCCCACCTTATGAACACTGGCAGTGTCATTTTGTTACTCATTCCAGAAAAGTGATTTTGTGCAGTGGCTGCAAAATCACCCTTCGGGCCTAAGTAACGCCATGACAGTGACAGCATTCATGAGAAGGGGTCCCAGAATCCCCATGTTGAAAATTTGGTGCAAAAATTCCAAAAAAAATGCCTGAGATATGCAATAAAGTTGAAAGAACCCTATATATCCCATTATACAGCTTACCGGCATTTCCTCAGTTCGCGGTCGGCTATGAAGAGTGCAGACATGTTCCCGGTCCTCCGAAGATAGTCGTGCCGAGCTCCGGAGGTATGGGGTGAGGGGTGTGTGGGGAGGCAGGTGCACAGTGGGTGGGTGAGGTTGTAGGAAGGGGCAGGGAGAAGTGCGAGGGACAGTTTTGTATTTACAGGTTTTATTTCCTAAGACGACGAGGGACGTTTGCCACACTGGGGTGGGCTCCCAGCGTGGCAGCTGGAAGGATGTGCATGAGGGACAGGAGCCGACGGGGGATTGGACACCCCCGTCGGCCATAACATCATTTTGCCAAGCTGGGGTGGGCTCTCCGCTGGCACCTGGATGCTTGAGCGTGCAGCCGACAGTGGATTAGGCACCCTGCCGCCATTAAACATTTTGCCACGCTGGGGTGGGCTCCCAGCATAGCACCTGGATGCTTTGGGGCGTGGAGCGAGCAGGGGATTGGGCACCCCGTTGGCCGTGCAGTGTAGGGTGGGGGAGGGGCAAGGCGCATGCGCATGCAGTGTGCGTGCGTGCGCGCGCATAATGTGTGTGTGTGTGTGTGAAGGGGGGGAGCTCTGCTCACTGAAGTGGAGCTTTCCCTTTCAACTGTATGCCATTGCATTTTCAGCTGTCATAGACAGCTGGAGCAGTGATTGGTGCACTGTGACCGCACCTGCAAACACACTGACTGAATTGGAAGAGGCTGACACACCTCTGGAAAACTCGGATGATGGCACTATGTTTCTTGCACATGTGTGCAAGCAAACATAAAAATGGAGTCAAGCAGTAAGAAAAACATGAAAAGAGTTTATCAATCAATCTATCTATCTATCTATCTATCTATCTATCTATCTAGCCATTGATTGAGATTTTCAGATAGTACTTTTGTAAAGGTTACATCTCAGTAACTGAGTAACAAAGAAAACAAAGTACTTATAAGCAATTCCAGGGCAATGTAGTCAAAGCATGCACAATACCTATAAGACAAGATCAAATGCATACAGATTTGTATAATCAGACCAAATTGATGTGTAAAACAGTCACAAAATAAGTATATATAGAAAATAAATTGGGAAGTTTAGTGGTTACTTTTGCAGTGAACTGCAACAGCAGACCACAAGGATTTCTTGAGCTGGTCAAATGTAGGGAGATTTCACAGAGCATCAGGCAGTTCATTTAACTAGTCAGAGGCCCTGAGAGCAAATGACCATTTGCCCAGTTGACTTCATCAGAAAGGAAGTGCAAGAGCATTCCTGGCCATGCTTATTATGTTGTAATGGTTGGCAACAGGGTGAAAGTAATTTCTTTGGGGGAGGCCCAGTAGTGCATTTTTGTCTAGCAGACAGGTCAAGAGCTTTATTCTGCTAGGCAGTGGTAGCCAACTTATTAGGGGGATATAGAGTGCACCTATGGGTGCGCTTGTCTGCCCCAAGCACAAAATGACATGCCTTACTGCATCTCAGATTATTCTGTTTAGCACTGTTTCATAGGCAGCTCTGTAGACAGAGAGGCCATAAATGATTAGTGACAAATGGAGCTGGGCACTATAAGGCATCCGGCATTAACACTGAGGTTGATCTGTTTGCAGCACAGTGCTCTCAGTCTTTTGTTAACCTTGTCAACATGAGGAGCAAATTATAAGGTATCATCCAGGATTACTCTGAGGTATATAACGGTCTCTACCAGTCTGAGATTTTGTCCAAGGTTGTAGCAGATAACAAGTGGTGGTACTTTCTCTCTGTGGGGGATGGGGCTTGAGAAAAGCATGGTCTTAGTTTATTTGTACTTTGAAACACTTTGTTTTGGGAGAACCATCTTTCTGTGACCCTGAAATTACACTGTAGGATGGAGGTGTGGCAGTCAAAGTCAAGGTTTTGGTACAGATAACAGCATCATCAGCATATAGAAATATGTTGGCTGACAGACATCATGCAGGTGGTTTATGAAGAGGCCAAATAGGAGTTGGTCAGAAATGGATTGCTGTGGGACACCAATAAATAAGCCGATAATGTCAGACAAGGAGCCATCAATCTTCACACACCACATGTGATTAGTGAGGTAACTCTGGAACCGGGTTACTGTGTTATTAGACTGATCAATGCCAAGGATACTGTTGAGTAGGAGCTAATGGTTAACCAGGTTGAAGGCTTTTGTCAGGCCAATATAAATAGCTCCAACCAAGTCTCCATTGTCTAGGTACTCATAAACATAACTGGAATATTCAATCAGCGCAGTATTGTTGCTGTGTTGTTTCCAAAACCCATGCTGTTGGGTACACTGGATTTTGTATTTTTCAAGATATGAAACAAGTTGGTCAGAGACAATTCTTTCTAGGGCCTTGGATAGGTAGGAGAGAATAGAAACTGGTCTGTAGTTGACTAGGTAAGAGCAGTCACTGCTTTTGAATACTGATGTAACTAGCACAGATTTCCACTTCTCAGGGAACTGGGAGTAACACAGGATATTGGTCTGTAGTTGACTAGGTTGGAGTGGTCACTGTGTTTGAATACTGGTGTAACCAGAACAGATTTCCACTCCTTAGGGAACTGGGAGTAACACAGGGAAAAGTTAAACATTTTGGAAATGGGATAGGAAAGTTCCTTTAAAGTCAGGGCAAGAAACTTCATATCAAGTGAGTCTCACACAACCCTTTTTTTCGCCAAGCAATTTTAAGTAAAGTAAAGAAAAGTAAACTTTATTTTTATGGTGCCTTTCCAAAACCAAGTTGCTGAATAAATTTAAAGTATGCATTTAAGACACAAATTAACAATAAAATAATAAATATAAATGAGTTAAAAACAATCAGGGAAGGCTAAACTGAATACATATGTTTTCAACGTAGATTTAAAACTATTGATGGTCAGGCATTCTCCTAACTGATGAGGTAGAGAATTCCACGGGTTGGGGCTGCAAAGAAAAAGTACGAGCCCTGGAAGTTTTCAAACGAACCCTGGAACTCTTTTGCAATCCCTCATTGATGAATCGGAGAGGACTAAGGGGGGAGTAGGGAGTCAAGAGATCTTTCAGGTAATTGGGTCCCTTTTCATGTAGGGCTTTAAAGGTTAGCAAGCCAGCCTTGTAGGTGCTCTGCCACTGAACAGGCATCCAGTGCAATCTGTGCAGCACAGGTGTAATATGACTTCCTTGATGTACCAGTCAATAACCTGCCACAGCGTTCTGCCCTAGCTGCACGCTGTGGATGTCAACTCCAGAAAGCCTAAGGTAGAGGGCATTGCAGTAGTCAAGATGGGTGGTAATGAAGGCATGGACCAATGTTGAAGGTCATCCGGGGGAACCAGGTGTTTGACCTGGGTGATATTCCTCAGATGGTAAAATGAGGATTTAATGATAGCCAACACCTGAGATTTCAGGGTCAAGCCATCATCAAAAATAACACCCAGGTTCGCACCCAGTCCAAGGTAGTGAGCTAAACACCATCAAGCAATAGGCCAGACACCTGTCCAGACCCCAAACCCACCACTGGATGACCAGGGTCCAACACCAACACTTCAGTCTTGTCCAGATTCAGTATCAGCCAGCTAGTACTCATCCAATCTTTGATTTTGGTGAGGCAGTTGTTAAGCACTGAAACCGCATCATCCTGTCCAGGTAAAAAGGACATATACAGCTGAGTATCATCTGCATAGCAATGAAAACTCAACCTGTATCACCTTATGATATCTCCCAATGGCAGCATACATACTGAGAACAACATGGGTGCCAATATGGAGCCCTACGGAACCCTACAGGACAGAGGGAGGGTGTCAGAGGAATAAATTCCAGTGACCACCCTCTGAGATCTGCCCATGAGGAAGGATCGAAACCAATTGAGGACTGTACCTGATAGCCCACAAAGGATCCACAATGACTCCAAAACCACACCATGGTCCACAGTGTCAAAGGCTGCTGAGAGACCAAGAAGGACCAGAATGGAAAAGCTACAAGCCTGTCCTGTGATGCAGCCCACGATTCTGCTACTGCACATTACCAAACCCTGAGGCTTTCTTCCCCTGTTGAAACTGCCATCCAGGATAATCTGAACTCCGGTTCGTTGCAGGGCCCAGAAATCTACAGAAACAGCCAAAAGTGGTGTACCCCATCAGGTATGTTAGTATTTGGCGCCTTTGGACATTCTGAATTTTCAGCGTCAACACTCTGATTGGAGGATCTCAGCCTCACTGACTTCTTCCTGCTGGTCTCCATTTTACCTTGCTTCATTAGAGAAGTTTATCAGCGCTGCTGACCCTGGGAGACTATCCTTTTTTGTAAAGCAAGAATTTCATTTTTTTTACTTTCTCATTTGCAAATTATACTACATAGCCACTAGAGGGCTACAACAGCTGTCTTTTCTGTTAAAAGAGGAAACACATTATATTTTCTGCTTTCTTTTCTACTGTAGTGGACCTGGGATACCTCTCTTTCTGAGGACCATCCCCAGGGTTTTTCTGCCTGTTTCTCAGGCCGAACCATGCTCATCCACTAAGGCTGCAAGACTTGAATGCCTGCCCCCACTTCCATTCTGTACTGGTGGAGCAGGGCCAGAAACAGAAATGAAAGCTACAGACCGATCTTGCCACACTGGATAGCAGCCTTGAACCACCTTACTGGCTCAGCTGCAAAGAGTTGCGCCACAGGTACGTTCAGTGCCAAAACCGCCTCTCAGCCAACAAAAGAATTTTGAACTTATGACACCTGATCGCCAATTGGTCTAGGCTTCTAGTGGCTTTTACTGCCGACTGTTGTAGCGTTTAGCTATACCATAGGAAATTTCAGCTGGTTCCTCGGTGTGTCACTAGCTTTACTAGTGCTCAGCTCAATTCTTCAGAACCCTCATCCCTCCCTAAAGTGGAATGACCATTGTGCTTTTCCCTGTCCTGCGTCCAACAGCTCCTTTCAGGTAGCCATTCTGGACTATTGGGCTTCTCAGCTGTCTCCGCTGGGGAGTGGGACATCTCCAGAGCTGCCTCTGCAGAATACTCCCCTATCCGGACTTGAGACTTCCTACTCATGGCAAATTTCTGCAAGGACACTAGTGGCTGCAACATTAGGCCAGTATAACACCAGGAGTGGGTACAGGCCTACCCATCAACACCACCTCCCCTATCTCCCAAAAAATAGTGTTTACAAATTACAGTTTGCTGCCTTAAAAAGAATCCTGCTTCTTTTACTATTGTGCTTAGGCAATGTGGAACTCAACCCAGGACCATTAGATACCCTTGCTTCTCCATCAGACCTGGCAGGTATCAAAGGAATGTCTTTTATGCATCTTAATGCCTGTAGTTTGCTGAAAAAGTTCACCCTTATCCAGGCTTGGGTGAGCCACACCCTACCTGACATCCTAGTGATCACTGAGACCTCGGATTAGGCCAGCCACCCCAGACAATGAAATCAATATCCCAAATTATTTACTCTTTCAAGCGGATAGGCAATCAAGAGGAGGTGGGGTGGCAATTTATGTAGGGGACAAATACTCAGCCGCATGCATAGACATATCATCCTTCCCCAAAGAATTCGAGTGCTTGACCCTAAAGATCGAACTTTCTCCTTCCAGTGCACTCTGTGTAATAGGCTGCTACAGGCCCCCTTCTGCCGGGCCGCATCTCCTGTCTCACCTCAGTTCCAAACTGGGGCTCAGTTCCTTGGAAACCATTATTCTTGGTGACCTGAACTACGATTGGCTATCAAGGGCATCAGCTCCCTTGAAATCATTTTGTGACACTCTAGGACTTGTGCATCTCATTGGCGAGCCTACTCGCCCAAATAAAAAGAACCTTAACAACAGCTCCCTCTTAGATGTAATTTTGGTTAGCAAGCCACACCTGTTTTCTCATATAGGAACATTTTTCTCAGACATTAGCGATAACTGTATAATTACCACCATTAGATCTGTGCACAACCCACAGTTTGTGGCAAAGTTCTCTATCAAGAGGTGTAAACTCAACTTTGATTTGTTTGCTTATGTCCATGACTTGAAACATTCACCACGATGGCAGGAATTCTTCCTAGCCAAAATGGTTAACAGGGTATATACTATTTTTTACGATATTTTAAGTGAGGCTTTAAAAAGCATACACCCTTGGTTAAGGTGCAGGTCAGGAGCAGCACCTGCCATTGGTTCTCACCTGAGCTCAAAGCTTCCCTGTTAGAAAGGGATACTTTATGGAAAAAAGCCTGAAGAAGCAAGAATGACTTGGATTGGTGTCTTTTTAAGAGAGCACGTAACAAGTGCACCAAGTTGGTCAGAGCAGCCAAGGCTGCCTACTATCATTCAGAGCTAGCCTCTGCCTCAAGAAATCCTTCAAAGCTCTGGAAAACATTAAAAGACATGTCTGGACATGCATCTGGTAATTCCATTCCTCCAAAAATTAAGTCCGGTGGCAGCGTTATCTCTAACCGATCGGAGATATTGGAAACCCTCAATAACCATTTTGCAATGGCAGGGCTAGCATTTGGTACTTCTCCTGCCAATGACCTCTGCACAGCTCAGGGCCCACCAATCCACAAGTCCCCTTCTACTGAGGAGGCCTTCTCCCTCCTGCCTGTCTCTCTAACAGAGGTGGAAGACCGACTGCTGCAACTGCACACCAGGAAGGGAGCAGGTTATGACTTCATAGAGCCATACTATCTGGAATGTGCCTACCATGTGCTTGCAGTGCCAATCACCCACTTATTCAACATGTCACTCTCCCAGGGCAGCCTCCCCCCTCAATGGAAAATAGCCCATGTCATCCCTCTATTAAAAGCAGGTGACCCCTATGATATATATAATTACAGACCAATCTCCCTCCTCCCCATTCTGTCTAAATTATTAGAAAAAATAGTGTGTGGCCAGCTAGGGGTATACTTAGAATCCAGAAGCCTATTAAACCCAGTTCAGTCTGGATTCAGAGCAAAGCACAGCACCATAACAGCCCTAGCTAAGGTGACCAATGATTGGCTCCTAGACCTTGACAACAAGAAGCATGTCTGTGCCATTTTCTTGGATCTTAGTAAGGCATTTGACACAGTCGATCACAGCCTGCTTCTTTCCTCCCTAAGCACCTCAGGCCTGGATCATAAATCTATGTGCTGGTTTGCAGATTACCTTGGAGAACAGAAACAGCAGGTTAAAGCTGAAGGTGATCTTTCTCCATTAAAACCTATGCTGAGGGGTGTGCCCCAGGGCTCTATCCTTGTCCCCTCCTCTTTGCAGTCTACATTAACATCAATGACCCCATCAAAAAAGCCAACATCCACTTATTCTCAGACAACACTGTACTGTACTTGAATCATCCCACGCAGGAAGCAGCCTATGAAGACCTCCAAGCTGAATTTAACCTTCTACAATGCCAGCTCATAAACAAAAAGCTTTTGCTCAGTGTGAAAAAGACAAAAGCCATGATCTTCTCCCCCTCCTCCACAAATTACCACTGTTCTTGGAGAAACACTAGAGTATGTAGCTAAATTTAAATATCTAGGAGTTTGGCTCGATCATAAACTTTCCTTCGCCGACCATCTCGAAGAACTACAGAACAAACTAAGGCAAAGATTAGGACTATTCTACAGAATTAACCACCTGCTCACAAAGGAGGCCAAGACTCAACTGGTTCAAGTTACCTTCCTATCTTTAATATATTATGTGGATCTGCTCTACAGCCACTGCACTGCCTCTGCACTGGCTAAGTTGGACACCCTCTACCACAGAGCTAGCAGGTTCATTACTGGCCTTCCACTTTCCACACACCACTGCTCCCTATACTCATTGTTAGGCTGAACTTCCCTTCACTATAGAAGGAATAGAAATGCCGCCCTATGGGTCTTCAGAGCAGTGACTAACAAGCTCCCCTCATATGTCTCAGATTGTAGTCCTCAGAATGTGTTAGGCACCTACGCTCTAAGGAGCTATTCCCTAATTGCCCTCCAAGTTCCAAGGGTCAAATCTCGTTTCGGCAAAGCTGCTCTAAGCTTGTCTTTACCCACATTGTGGAACAGTTTACAAAGGAACTTGAAGCTGAGCTGCCCTGTTAGCCTGAATATCTTCAAGGTACTACGATCGCTACATGAAAGCACCTTACAAATGTTTTCCTCGCCACTAGCCCACTAATTCCGCAACTCCCCCTTTCCATCCTGATGATCGCCATGTTTCTACCCCTGGTTCTCACTCTTTCCCTATCAACTCTTCCTGCTGCACCCACCCTTCCCTGTCCACTCCAGCCTGGCTAAAGTCCCACCCCATCCATAGTAGTGTCCCAATTATCTACCCCTCCTCCGTCATTATCATAATAAACAAGTACACGACAGCCATCATCACTTTCTGTGGTTTTGGCTCAATTTTTCCCCCAGTCATCGGTAATATACCCCTCCTCTTCTTTACCTCTCTAACCTGCCACCCCATACATGGCCTCTTTCCCCTATATGTGTAGTTGCCAGCTGCTTCACTCAAAATATCTCTGCTTATAACCCCTGTATGCCTATGGTTGATTGTACATCTGCTGACGTCTTCAATTGTAAAATAATGCTGTTTTTTTTTATTTATTTCAACCTTATACTGTACTGTATACACTGTATATACTTTTTCTTCCTTGTATATTATTGCTTTTTGTATACCCGCTTCTGTACTGTACTTTGATGTATTCATGACCAGGTCCACCTTGCAAATGAGCCTTGCTCAATGATGCCCACCTGGATAAATAAAGATTTTGATTGATTGATTGATTGGTACAGGCCTTTCAATCTCTCACCATTAGGAGATCATTTAATATCCGGACAAGGGCAGTCTCCATGTTATGTCTCTTTCTAAATTCGGACTGGAGAGCTTCATAGACATTGTGGGTTACAAGACGATCATCCAGTTGCAATGCAATCACCTTCTCAACAACCTTACCCACAAAGAGCAGGTTAGAGACAGGCTGGTAGTTAGCTGGACAGTTGGGATAAAAGGAGGCCTTTTTAAGGAGTGGTTATATGGCCGTCACCTTCAGGGGATCAGGAAAGTCCCCCCCTCCAAGAAACTCCAGACAATTTCAGCTAGGATCGGGCAGATAACATCTACACATCCCACTAAAAGAGGGTTAGGGCCCAGATCCAAATTACAACTGGTTGGGTGCAAAGCCTGGATGATTTTCACAATGTCTGTGAATTCCAGCTAGCTGAAATCCATCCAGACAAACTGAATGCTCACCACCTTCTATCGACCTGTGCAATCCCTCATAGGAAGAGCTGGGCCAATACCAGACCTGATGGTGGCAAACTTATTTGTGAAAAATCGAGCAAGCTCCTCACACTTAATCTGAGAAAAGGCTTTTCCAGATTGGAGACAGATTGGATTGCAGAATCCGTCAACAGTTTGGAAAAGCTGAGCCAGTCAATTCTGTGCCGCAGAAATCTCCCTGGACAGGAACTCTGCCTTCTTATAGGTGATTTCTGAGTGATAGTTCTTATAATGTTCCATCATTCTAAGCCTGTCAGCATCAAGGCTGGATTTCCACAATGCTCTTTCCATCTTCCAACTAACTCACCTCAACTCTTTCAAAGAACCCTCGAACCAAGGGGACCTTGGGCGAAGAGTGAGTGGCCGAACATGAACAGGAGCAATCAAGTCCAGGGCATCTCCCACCACCTTATTATACAGTAGGTGAGTACAAGATCCCCCGGACTCATGCATTCACCCAGCAATCCTGATAGGTCCAGGACTACCAATAGACCTTCTGGGGTAACTCCCCTTAAAGGGCAGTTCTGGACCATCTCCAAAGGGCCAGGTCCATTGGGGGAGCCCCAAAACTGAACCTATGGTGTGATGGTCAGACCAATTGATTGGATCCACCCCCAAGTCTGAGATCTCCATCCCCAGAATGAACACCAGATCCAATGAGTGACCTCCTCTACAGGTAGCGGAGGTAGCCACCTATGTAAGACCCAGTATCATAGTTTTCTGGAGGAGACTTTGACCAAATTGTGAGAGTTCATTGTCGACCCAGGAATTGAAGTCCCCCAGAATAATCCATCTGGGGGACTCCAGTACCATGTCGACGATGAAGTCCACTGTCTCCTGTAGGAATTCTCCACCATCACCTTGTGGATGGTAAATGAGGAGTATCCTACAACCTACACCCTTGCCCACGATACACTCAAAGGATCTGTTGGGCCCACTGGAACATCCACAAGGCCCAGTTCAGTCTTTAAAAAGATGGCTAACCCCCCACCCCTATGATCCAACCTAGGGCAGTGACTCACTAAGAACCCAGCCGGAGCAGCAGAAGGCAATACAGGGCCTGCATTTTCTTCCAACCAGGTGTCAGTATTGCATGCTGTTCCAACAAGAATGGCTATAATAGCTGTCTTGTTCCTATTGGATCTGGCATTGCATAACACCACCTGGGTTGAGTGAGACACTGAGGACATCTTCCCAGCAACTGCTGGGCTCTTGGGTATGGGAACAAGACAGGTAGTACCCCTGTCCTGATCCCATTTTATCCCAGGGCATCTCCTCATCACCACTACCCCAATTTGTTCTCCCCTTTCCCTTCCCCCACCAGACCCAGTTCTCGACCTTCTTCTATGCCTCCTGATCATTCCTGAGGCTTGACATCTTTTATAGATCTCAGTAGGTAAATAGGGGTGTTAAAAAGGATACAATTCCCTGAATCTGGTGGGGGAATACCACCTGACTGTCATTAAGCCTTCCCAACACATTTCTAAACACTACCACAATAACAAAGTATATATTAAGAGATGTAATTAACTGAGACAGGCTTAAAACCGAATTTAGGGTACCCTGGTTCTTGCATCTGGCTGGCTTCAGGACAACATCCATCATATGGGGACTAGACAGGCTCAGCAAGGATGAGGGAACAAAAGTCAATAAAGGCTATATTGAATTTATTGTCAATTTAGGTAGGATCAAGGACATCATGCCCATCAGCCTTGAGCATTTTCAGTGACATATTTGCTCCCTTGCCAAGGAGTACCGAGAAATTCTGTCAGAATTATTTGTCTTGCATCAATTCTCAGTCTGCTGGTCCTTGCAAATGTCAGACTGGCCATTGTAATCATACTGGTGCACTTATTGGGTCTTCATTGTACTGTTGTGGGTGGACTAGGGACCTAGTCTCCTTGGCCAGTGCCCACATACTGTCCCTTTCTCTCATGTGGGCTAGGAGTTCTGGGATGATCCATCTGGAAAGTGTCCATCTTGCCTTTTGTATTTGAAGGGTGAAGTTTAACACTGGCATTTGTGAACTCTGTGACAAAAACATTCTAGAGCCAAATCAATATGAGGTATGGCATCCAGGAATCCCCAATTTATTTGGGCCATGTAAGACTTGAAATCAAGCAACTTCTTTTTTGATTAGGATCTGGCTGATAGTGATACTGAGGTGGGGTTGGGGGTTGGGCTGTTTAACTGCTGACAGGCATTGAAATGGGTAATGGTAATTTATGGTATCTGGCAGAACTTTGGCATCTTTAATACCTTATGGGTAAGTTACCAGTACCCAGTTGAGTAGTGTCATAGTGCATGTTAAATAATTTGTTCTAGTGTACTCAGTGACAATTTGTGTGAAAAATAGACTGGCCATCTTAACTCTGTGATCTGGGCTGGACACAGCAGTCCAATTAATGTTGAAATTACCCAATACTATGTATTCCCAGTTCTGACTGAATTGCATGAAATGATGATTGGGGAACTCAATGCTTGAATTCTGTTTATGAGGTGGGATATGCACAGACAAGAGAACAGCAGATATGTGCTCTTTCCCCAGCAATATCTTAATAGTCAGGCATTTACAGTCCCTAGTCAGGTCTTTGATTTCAATGTCATCACTGGTGTCAAGGGTGAAAAATTCCTAAATGAGAAAAGACCTGGTCTACTCCTTTACACGTGACACTGAGGAACCAGAAGATGACAAAATGGGATGTTAACGTTTATGAGAACAGTTGATGGTGGCAGTATCAAGTGGGGAATGGAGGTGCAGGCTGTTCCAGCTCAGCTTGGGCTGCTGCTGCAGAGATGGGGTAACTGGGGTCTGCTGCTACACTGGGGCTGAGGGTTGATGCTGCAGCACTGGGAATTGCTGTGGTGTTGTTAGGGGGGGGCCTGCTGGATTACCTCTTCCACTGCACCTGCTTCCTACCTCCAGACCAAGTGCAGTCTGGTGCAGGCATAGAACACCACTGTAAATCCACACTTGATCTTGCTTAAACTCAATCATTAACAAGAGAAAGAGAGAGAGAGTGATAAAAGAAAAATGTGATAAAAGATGGAAACTAAAAGAAAACAGAGCACGCTAACTAAAGTTTATAACTAGATACAGGCAAAATATAAAAGAAACAAAAACTAAAACACTGCTAAGATCACACAAAAATCAATAGGAATGAAAAAGGAATAAGAAAAACTGTTAAACTAATGACATTTATTGTTTAATACAACAGTCTTCTGCTCAGAAAGATGATCAGGCTCTCTCTCACTTCTACTCATTAAGTAACACTGCAAAACCAAAAGTGAAGCAAACTTACTGTAAAAAGGTATACCATGTGACCTATAGAAGCTCTTCCATGTGACCGTGAGGCACTTGTTTACCAATAGTCTCATTCTGACAAATCGTTGCCCCAATGTGCCCCATGGGTGAAGTTACAGGCAATGTTACAGGTGAAGTTGCCAGGCGAGGTTGCAAAAAGGCAAATTTCCTACTTAATAGCAAACATTTGCAACTTGATTCATGAAAATGAAGTTGGCTAATTTGCTTTAACTTTAATGGTGAATTAAAACTTCACAACATCTTCACTTGAAAGCAGGACATACTGTAAGAGAATCACACCAGCAAAATAAGAGCTTGTTGTGAAATGTAATGAGGAGATCAGTGTAGCAATAAAATCCACAGTCATTCTAATGAAGCTCAGAGAAAAAAAGCAAGGGGAACAAAATAGTCACTCAGAAATGAACTACAGGAATGCAAACATCTCTGCACAGCTAATTGGATTCAATGGTGATTCCGCAAGTGGAATTCTAGTGGCATTACCTATTATGAGCCCATCAATATTTGAGCAAATGTTGCCATTTAGCAATTTCTAAACACCCCACAGTACATTTTAACCTTCTAAACAAAATTTATCCAACTTTATTAGATTCCAGGGCCTATTTATATTAGGAACATATATCAAATTGTGGGTGAATTCCTGTAATAGCAGCAGAGCTACAAATATTCAAAATATCTGTAAGATTTTCACACAGTTTTTAATCTCCCTCTCCCTCAATGACCCCATTCTGCCTGGTGACCCTCAGTCCCATCGCCCACCGAACCCATCACTGCCATGGGTGAGCAGGTGCCTCAGGGGTTGGTGTGAGGCCTGCTGAGTTGCAAGGCTCCATCCTGTTGGCAGCATTTTATTTCTCTCTTTTTATCCCTTGACCCAGGCTGGAACAAATGCTATTGTGTGCATGTACTGAATTAACAGACAGCACACCTCTTGCCTTCTCCAAGTCAACTAGATAAGTGACCACTGCCGTGCCACCTAGCCTGTACTAGGCGGCAATCAAACAATGGTACTTGCTGCCCCACCCCCACCCCGATGGAGGAGAGATATCAGAGGGTGGTCAGTCTTCTTTCTTCTGGCTGCCCTCATATAGATCCTTGTCTATTACTGTTCTGGTAGGGGGAAAGGCATACAGCACCTCAGCCCTCTTCACCACTGGGCTGGAACAGTTTTTGCAAAATGTAACAAGTAAGTAAATTATGAAATAATGAACTCCTGTACGTTACAATTTACTTAACCAATTACTTCTTTATTTAACCATTTCTAAGACTTTTCCAAGGAAGTATGCATTTACATTTTCAATTATCTAGCTCGAAGATGGCTAACTTGCAAGCAGAGATATATTTTCAGAAATTTTCACAAAAATAATAAATTGTCAGAATTTGAGTCCCCAATATCTTTCACAAAAAATGTGAAGAACATGCATAATCTGGATTACAATCAGATACTAGAGCATCTAGGATTGTTTTCATTGGAATACAAATGTCTAAGAGGGGACTTATGCCTCACATACAGTACAATGCAGAATGCCTACTTAATGGATACTGTAGGGCTAGTGAGAAACAAAACCACTGTTAATACTGGAACTCAGAATCAGAAACTTAAAGGGGAAGTTAATAAAACCAATAAGAGGAATGAATGATACACTCAGAGAGTGGTTACACCATAGAATGTGCTTCCAGAAATAGTGATGGAAAGTGAGACTATGAATACTTTAAAACGCAGGTTAGACCAATACATGGGAAATAAAAAAATGCAGTTCACACTGTGAGATACTTAAACCACCTTCACTGGTGGCGAGTTCTAAACAGGACTTTGGCCTCCTGAATTCGTAATCACCTATGAACCTATGAACATCCCTCATCCAAATTCCATAAACATGTGTATCCCTTTAGTGCCCCTTACAACATATAAGCATGCCTAATGTCACATATCTTGCTGCAAGAATAACTGAGTTATGAACAATTTAAAAATGTCAAAAGATTTTACAAACGTTCATAAACTTTCATGAAATTCAAGGAATTTTGCTTAAATTCTGTGTAACAGGAATGTGCTTTTTCCCAGACATAACTTCAGGACTGGAAAATATACCCATGTCTAGGTAAGAAGAATATGAAGACAGGATACCATCTACTGTATGTAACAGTGATTTTTGAAACTTATCAGGAAAAGTACTTGATTTAATGATCAGTAACAACTGTACATGTGGACAGTTGCATGCAGCAGCCATTAGCAAAGCAACTCATATTATGGCAAGCATCAAGAGAAGCTTTGTTAGCAGACTGAAACATACTATACTGTAATGCATCTGTAAAGATTACTGGTCAGACATCATCATTAATATTTTTTTTATTCTGGATCATAGGTATCATAGGTATGTCCAGAGCAAAGCAGACTAGTGTCTATTTTGCTTGCCCTGGCTTATTAAAAACAGCCCCTGATTTTATTACTAACATGATAATCATCTAGTTTAATCTTGAATTATACCATATTCATACATCTAACCACTTACTCGAGGAGTGAATTCCATAAAGCAACCACCCTCTGATTGTACCAAAAGGACCTTTCCCTGGTATGACGCAATTCTCCTCTTATTGGTAGGACATTTAATCTGGTATTGTGTGTTAGATTTTTCAATTCCAGACCCAAACAGTCCCACACATCGTGATTTGTTAATGCTCTAAACAGCAGGTACATATCATCCCACAATCTCTGGTATTCAAGTGTAAACATCCCCAGGTTTCCCAGCCTTTCCTCATATTCAAGCCCTCTGAGTTCCTTGATTATCCTAGTGGCCCATCTCTGCACTACCGCCAATGCCCTGCTCTCTGTTTTTGTACATGGTGCCCAGAACTGGGCATAGCACTCAAGTTGATGCCTATCCAGTGAGGAATACAGTGGTACTATAACTTCTCATTCTCTACTTGTGATTTGCCTGCTTATTCTAGTCAATATTCCATTCACTTTCCAGGTAATAGCATTGCAATGATTCTTAAAGATGAGGTCCCTTGATACCATTATACCCAGATTGCATTCTTCTATTACCTTCCTCAAGGTTTAACCCCTTAATTTGTATTCAGCATTATATTTTTTCTTCCTAGATGCATGATGGGGCACTTGTCAATGTTAAATTGCAACATATACCTATAAGACCACCTTTCCAGTTCAGTTAATGCTCTCAGAAACTTCTCGCTATCCTCCTTATTGTCGATGACTGTACCAATCCTTGTGTCATCTGGAAATTTTGAAATCCATACACTGCCCTCACGCCTCATGGAAGCTATACTTAATTTGAACAAATATGGTCCCAGTACAGATCCCTGCGGAACTCCACTGGTCACCTCTGCTCATCTTGAGTTAATGCCCCTCATGCACACTCATTTTCTCTCATCCAGCCAGGAAGTGATTCATTGTATTATACTCTCATGAAAACACAATTCTATTACCACTACAATTAACTTTCTGTGCGGCACCTTGTCAAAGACCTTTGTGCGATCCAGAAAAATGGCATCCACTGGTTTGCCCTGTTCTGTTGCCTTGCTGACATTTCCATAAAATGCCAGAAGGTTTGTTTGGCATTATCACCCCTTTGTGAAACCATGCTGTGATATTTCCATCTTCCCAGTCTCACTTATTATTTTATCAATGAAATCTTTGATGATTCCCTCCAGGACCTTCCCTAAAACAGAGGTCAAGCTCACTGGTTGATAGTTCTTTGCCTCCTTCCTGCTCCCTTTTTATGGCTGTGGGCAAAGCCTATAGGCATCCTGCTTTCACTTGAAAAAATTTGTTTCTGTGGAACATATTTTTTAGGAGTTTTCAGTGTATTCTTCCATTCTACAAATCTCCATGTCAGTTAAAAAATACTCCCTTCTTTCTGTTTAATTAGAATGATGAACACATAACTCCAAGCTGCTTTTCTCTGAGAGCAAATGTGCACACCTTCCAAACAAATTTAAATACCTTAAAACTATTCAAAGTGCACAAAAACAACCAGCATGAAAGTTGGTCATGGCAAAAAGATCTTTCTCATGAGGGTAGTCACTATTCTGAATTCTTTATATTTTGTAAAATATGGTCTTCCAAACAATCTCATTTATTTTTCTCTCTGCATGAACACAATAGGATTCATGCCAAACAAATATAAATATCTCAGAAAGTATGTAAGTTACCAATATACAACCAACATGAACGTTGTTCAGGATAAAATGACCTTTCAATTGAGGATAGTCACTAATCTGAATTCATTTGATTTTTTTAAATATAGCCATCTGAAAGGTCAAAATTGTGATGACAAATGAAAATTCAAGTAATCAGATGGCCATAGTTTAAAAAATGTAATAAATGCAGCTTAATGAATAGGCTCATTTGAAAGGTTGTTTTGTCATGAGCAACTTTCATACTGATGGTTTATGCATAACTCGTATACTTTTAGAGATATTCATATGCGTTTGGCATGAGTCCTATGAAAAATGAAAATTAAGGTAATCAGATGACCATAGTTTAAACAATATAATTCATGCAGCTTAATGATTAGGCACATTTGAAAGGTCTTGTTGTCCTGAACAATTTGCATAAAGATATATTATCTGTAAATTGTACACTTTTAGAGATATTTACATGTGTTTAGCATAACTCCTATTGTACTTCTAAACAGCCTCAGCTTTGCAAATTACTAAACCAAAACAGGATTAGTTTCATCAAAAGAAAGCTATCCCAAGGTTAAATTTCACTGACTTGAAAGTTCAGTCCCTGACACAAGCTGTAAACCAACTGAAGCTTCATTATAAAACCCTGTGTGTGTGTGTGTGTGTGTGTGTGTGTGTGTCTGTGCTAGCTTTAGTAAATGACAATGATTAAAAACACAAGGAAAAATAATCTTAAAGAGCAGCTGACACCTTCAAGAGAACTTTAACAAAACATAATATTTAGATAAAGTTCAGCTTGTATTTCACATTAGTTCTTTATTCCTCCTTCCCATTATTTATTGCTGAGGTCATTTGCATGAAAACAGGATTTTTGTTTCTGAAGATTTTATCTATTTCTGTTACTGTCTCCCAACCTGAGATCATAATGCATTGCTTGTGACATCACAGTTACTCTCATAGCAACAGATTGTGATGTCACAACAGAGCATTATGACTTGAAGTAGGAAGTAAGCTATGGAGACAAATTAACTTTAAAATAACATGGTAAATAACGCTAAGTCTTAAAAATTTGAAAATATATATGTGTTAAGTAAAGAATACTGTAGGTTAGAAGACAACTTGCCCTACTGTAAGTTAAGCATTCACTAGCTGTTTCACACAGAGGTGTCAATCAAAATTTTTCACAGTGTACTGTTCAGATACATTTTTCTCAAACTCTGTCTACAATAAGTCCAAATTATTCATGAATAGTCAAACTTATACTATCTTAAACATGATATATCTGCAATTCTGTAACAAGTGACTAGTGTATGTGTACATTCAAAACCCAAACCTAACACCGGCCCCCTCGTAATTGAGATACTGTTATCATAATATGTCCATGCATCAACATTTGTCCATATGTCCTTAATCTGCTGCTGTATTAAATAACAGTTCTATAAATCTAAAATCAAAACAAAACACAATTGACAGTTTCAGCTTTTATTCAGCCACAGTTAAAATAGGGATCCTTTAGAGGTATGAATATAATTATCAGTAATAGACATTTCAAACAGCTGCACATAAGTAATCAGTTCCTGTCCCCTTTATCTCAAGGGGTCATTTATAAAATGTGGAGATGAGCATGGGGACCACCTCTTTCCAAGCATGCCACCACTGGCAGCAACCATTCAAGACTGCTACTGCCTTCCCCTAATATTATCAGGGGAAAACCAGAAGTAGTCTACCAGCACAGAGATCAATATGATTAAGGCACATTTACCAGAAATTACTGCTTAGAAAAGAATGAGAAAGTGACTGCGATGACGAGCAAATCCGAGACCAGATCTCTAGTGTGTTAATAGTCTCCTCCTGAGTCTGATTTTTATGGTTGTGTGGGCCAAGCTCCACAGATGTTATACCATCATTAGATTTGTATTAGGGGACAATGGAAGTACAGAACCGGACCGCTGTCTGATGTTCTGCCCCAATGCTCCAGCATAGTTCCCCGTGATTCTGTTTATGCAGCCCTTCCCCTCTGTGGGCCGCATAAACATACTCACTTCCTGGTGCACTACTTTTCCTTTCTGCAAGTGCAGACATGTTGGCCGCCGTATGCAACATGGTGGTGCAGACTTAAACTGTGCATGTACAACTATCGTGTTTATGTATGTAACCCCCACACTACCTTTGGCTAGCTGACACCCCTTCTTAAAAAAACTATTGACAACTACATGACATACAATTTTCTTTTTGCAGAGTTACACTCATGATACCACCGCTAGCATTGGAGTGTATACCAGGCTCATTATCTAGAGGATGAGGGCTGAGATACATACTAAAATGGACCTTTTTATTTACAACTAGGTCCAGCAGAGAGGATGCTAGGCATATGCTAGACCTAACTTCTGAGGAGCCCCAATAATGTTCACACTAGAAGCAATGGAGTCCTATGCACATATGGGTAGGAAGTATGCTCTGGAGGTGAGTATCCTGCCTGTGAAGGGCCGCACCTGTGGACAGGTGCGCACCCAGGGCTACGCACTACCAGAGTGCACCTATCCATGGCCCCATCTCCCTGGTGCATAGGATAATGGAGAACAGATGTGCAGACCAGGTGGAAATCCAATGGGATGCCCAACCCGGTCCACTAGTGGATCCCTTGCACCTGTGGGCACTGAGTATTGGCTGCCACTGTGCCATCATGGCAACCAAGAAGAGGGCTGGAGCCTGATCAACTGTACTAAGACCACTATATATTGTCCATGGTCTGGGGCAGCATGGTGTGAGGGATGGCATTCCGGCCTAACTTTCAGTGACTGGGAGGCAGCATCCTGGGCGTGTGTGCAAACCTTATGGCAGGGGTTTCCCCTGTGTACTGTGCACCCCCCGTCACCCAGTGCTCCACAACTCTGTGCATGTCATGGAGTGTGGGCACACCCCCTGGCATGCCCCCTGCCTGCCCTGACCACATTCACTTCTGCACAGTCCAGTAGTGGGGCTGCTTGCCCTGTAGGTGAATTCTACAGCTGGCCGTGTGGGTGGTGCAATGGGTGTGGAGTGGTTGCATGCCCCAGATATGTTCACGTAGCCACTCTACCCCATTAGTGCATAGGGTCCAATAAGCAGAATGTCCAAAGCAGTAACTGGGATTTTGCAGTATGGCTTTATTTACATATGTTACAGCAAGGGTGGCCCCCCAAATGTTTATCATTGCAATACAAGCACACTCTCTTTTGAAGAACATTTTGCTAGGCAGTAGTGTTTTCCACAAAAAACATCTCTATCTCTCTTACAAAGTGTATATCTGTGGGATGTGCCACACACTTTAAAATCCTCCTGGTACATGGTCATTGCTCAAGGAACACTGGTGCCCAACCATGGACCACTTAGCCCTGCCTGAAACTCCAGATGGCATTCCTCACCCTTTGCCCCAAACAGCCTCTGCCATTCCTTCAGGGTTACACCAAATGAGTCTCCAATCCCCAATGAATTGGTAAAGATTCCCAGCTTTAATTTTAAATTCAGCACAGTCGTGTTGAAAGGGGTCCTGGTCGGTGAGATCTAGCTTTATCTAAGGCATGCACACCTCAGACAACTCCCTGAGAGAACAGTCTCAAATTCTGTACTCACAGATTAGTTGTTCCTTTCTCTCAGTCATGGAAAGAACAAAAGACACCTTTCTTTCTCTGGTAGTTATCAGATTCTACTCATTGTTCTTCCTTAAGGCTGCTGTGCACTTTAGGAACTTCAGGGAATTGCCCCATGGATCCACAAGAACTGCATTCCCTCTCACTCCCCCTGTAGTGAAACTAAAGAGTCCTTTAGGCAAACTGAAGATTTTACCAAATTAGGGTGAGAAATACCAGGACTCCTTTGAGAGAGCTCCAATGGCAGACCTCTTGCCAGTCTAACTGCTGCATTTGAAGTTACTGATGATCATTCTAAGCTCCCCAAGAGCAGCTGACTCTAAAATGGTTATGCTGCTGTGAGACTTCTACATGACATAATCATCCTTCTCTCAGGCTAGCTGAGTTAACAATGATGTTATTATATAAAAAGCCCCAACTGACCTCCCCACCAGCTGCCTTTTACTACCTACCTAAGACTAGTACCAATGGGATGCTAGTAACCCAAGGGGACTGGGTTGTTACACGTAGTTATGTTAGCACCATCTTATTGCACAAGGCTGACTGCACATGTGTCCAGCCTTGGCCAATGAATAACATGTGGGCATGGCTAGTGCCATCTCCCTGAAATGCTACGCATATACCTGCAACCTTTATTCCCAGCTGCTATTTTTTGTATTCTTTGTATTTTCTGCAATCATCTGCAACCATTCTGTAACCGCTGTGTTTAACTACTATGTTACTTGTTACTCTGTACACTGTTGTCTCTTCTTATGTATGACATGGAACCTTTGTAAAAGAGTCTTTGACTCAATGGTGTTATCCGATATTTATCAATAAATAAATGTGCAAGTATCAAGCATGTGCATTACTGTAATTGCTGCAGTATTATGGCTGACTCCTGTGCAGCGAGAGCACAGCATATTCTCTTCACCACTCTTGTCACTCCTAAAAGCTCTCCACAGCCATATCAGCTCTGACCCGAGTTTGTTTCTAAATAGGTACCACAGTGGCCAACCTTTAAGATACTACCACCTTGTTTTGTACCAGAGATGCCAGGAAAATCATGGCCAATGGTCCTGCAAGCTCATTGGCCAACTCTTTGACAAATCTCAAATGCACTCCATCAGGTCCCAGGGCTTTATTCAAATCTATATTCATTATTCTATCCCAGATGTCATTAATCTCCAAAAGGAGTGGGCTAATACTTAACCCCCCCCATGCTTTAATGTAGCACAATCAGATTTGTCATTACAAATGAAATAAAAGTACTGGTTCTGCAGTTCAGCTACATCTGCTGGGTTTGTTACTAACTCTTCATTTTTGGATGGGCCTTTCTCTGCTGTCATAGTCTATGAGATGATTGAGATCTATGAAAAAGTTCTGTTCCTATGCAGCAGTGACAACACGCATGTTTAATATGAGTAAGTGACACGAGTTCAGTGTAAAAAATAGATTAAAAAAATTATCCCTTAGCACCATAAAGTGTGAAGACTTCTGGTCTAACTGGTCTAGGAGTAATAAGAACAAATCTTTGTGGATCTGGGTTTGGTCCTGTGACTTTAAGTTTAAAGTGCTGGCTATCTCCTCAGCACTACATAACACACATTCAAGGTTTTTCCTGCCTTATAAAATGATTCCTGTGCTAAAGATGCATAATTATTGTTACCCATTTCTGTGTTTGGTACATTTTAGACTGATCCATCTTATTGCAAATTACTGAAATTACTTTAGGAATTCAACACACAGTTTAGTTTCTGCCATATTTATTACACTGCACAACTGAACTGAAAATACAAAGCATTTTATGAATCAGTAATGTTTTAGAAGCTGGTGAAACGTTACAAGGAGATTCAGATTTAATAACAGTTGTCACAGTTGTCAGCATCACAAAGAACCTCAAAATATGCATCTAAGGTGTGCCAGAACAAAATGAAACAGGAAGATTGATAGCACTGGATTTTAAGCAAGTGGTTATGCTGCAGTACACTCAGACTACTGACACATAAAATCAACATACAGAGCTGTGCACAAAATAGAACATATTCAAATGATCCAGTATTGTATAAGGCAGCCTGCTTTAATATTTATTGTCTTGTACTGGCTAATAAACAAAACAATGTTTCTGATTTCAGCATTTCTCTGTAAATATTCAGTTTAGATTCAGCTGTCTATTGATTACAAAAAGTGGAATACAGTGACAAGAGCAGATTTTAAAAATAGAAATACAGAGTATACAGAGTATACCAGACAAACTTTCAGTGGAAGCTTTTCTACAGGATGGACAGTCAAAAATACAGAAATTATTATTTTCTTTTCTTCTTATTGCAGCTAAGGCATGCACAACAAAAAAGTGCCTAAAATATTGTTTTTACCAGAGAGTAATGATACAGTAGTGCATGATCAAGTAATTTTGCAATGTTGAAAAGCTGAAACAAACCCCATGAGATGACAAAAATGCAAAAGGCAATACATGTATTATATTCAAAAACACCCTGGGTGGGATATTCAGACTGCACCAGGCTGTGGCGCAAGCCTGGGTGCAGCGCAACTGGGATGCGCCAGGGCATTGACAGGGTGTTATTCAACAGTGCTGCACCATGGCTCAGCACCATTGAATATCGCTCCATGGCCACCTGTGTTCCACATGGTGCAGTGGCACTGCACCAGCGCAAGTGGCCAGGAAGGAGCAGGGGGATGCATCAGCACAAGTGCCATTGCGCTAGGTGCAGCAAACACGATATTCAGTGGTAGACATGCAAATGGGACCATAATACATGCAAGGTGCAAATGGGGCCATTTGCATGTCATAATGGCCCCATTTGGATGCAGGTGCAATGAACCCTGGTGACTTGCACCTGGGGCCCTGCAAGGCAGCAGCCATCAGGGACCATCACCCCCTGCCCCTCACCAGCAATGCACCCTAGCCCGATCGTGGGCTGTAATATATAGTATTCTTCCTGGTGGTCCAGTGGACGTGATCCCACAGCCCGATCACAGGTTTCCACTATGGCAATATCCCTCGTGGTCCAGTGGACCCGATCACACAGCCCGATCATGGGCTTTCAGTATTCTAATATCCCTGGTGGTCCAGCAGTACCCCTCCCAACCCACCCACTCCAGTCCATACCCTCCCCCAAAGTCAGCGGGGTGGCAGCACCCCCCCAAGCTGCCCGGCTGCCACCAACTGACAGCGTGCGGTATGGCCGTGTGCCCATTGGTCTGAGCGTGGCCAATGGGCATGCAAATATGCTGTACTACACAGTCTAATATATGTGAATGAATGGATTCATTCACATTTTGGGACTGTTTAGTACAGAAAGGTCGCACGTCCATTGGTCTACGCTGTGGACCAATGGGCGTACAGCCATACTGTACGCTGTCAGTCGGTGGGTGGCCGGGTGGCTTGCTGGTGGGGTGCTGCCACCTGCCACTGACTGGGGGGAGCAGGGTGATGGGACTGAGTGGGAGGGTTGGGAGGGGGCTACCGCTGGACCACCAGGGATATTAGAATACTGAAAGCCTGTGATCGGGCTGTGTGATCGGGTCCACTGGACCACCAGGGATATTAACATAGTGGAAGCCCACAATCTGGATGTGGGATCAGGTCCACAGGACCACCGGGATATTATCATAGTGGAAGCCCACGATTGGGCTGTGGGATCTGCTCCACTGGACCACCAGGGATACTAACATAGTGGAAGCCCACGATCGGGCTGTGGGATCGGGTCCACTGGACCACCAGGGATATTAACATAATGGAAGCCAGCGATCAGGCATGGGGGGGCGACCACAACTGATGGTGCTGCTGGAGCTTGGGTGGCCACCCACAGCTGGCAGCTGCCATGTTGCTCCCTGCAACATGGCAGCTCACCTGTGGCTGGCTAGCCATTGCTCCCTTTTCTTTTAGCACAACTGTGTGTGGCGCTCATAGGGGTTGTGCCTGCCTATGCTCAGCACATCCCGTGCTGAATATCAAGATATGCGAGGTATGCATGGGAACGCACCTCACTACTTGTGCCGCATACATTACTGATGCGCCTCGGCTCATAGGGATTTGTGCTGGGCACTTTCCCCATTTGAATATCGCACCAGGGTGCATCAGTGGATTGTGCATGGCACACCCCTGTTGCGCCACATGCAACCCTTTTGAATATCCCACCCCCAAGTGCAACTCAGACCTCCAGCAGCACACTTGGTAGCTGAACTTGTGAATAGATTATTACTGAAATGTCTCTTGGGTCTGCTAAAACAGTTTATAATGGTTACTGCTATAATCCCCCAAAAGGTGGTTTAACTGGCCAGATTCACTTGCTGGATGGCATTGCTTATTGCTTTCCCTCTAGGGAGATGATAATGCTGGGGGATTTTAACCTGACTGGCTACACAGCACCCAAACAGAGTGCTGCGAAATGTTAAAACAGCTCAGTCTCACCCAGCTCATTACCACTCCCACTCATCAAAACATATGGAGCCCAATATTCAGAAAAGCTCAAAGCACAGTGCAAAGATTTATACTATGCTTTGCAAATGCCTAGGGGTCTGAGGATGCTATATTCAGTTGGCTAAGGCACTGCTGCAATCCGACTGAAAAAACGGCCATATCGGCACAGAGTTACGTCAAGTAATGCTGCCCCGACATGGCTCCTGAAGTGGATCTCAAGAGTGAATTACAATGGACCCATGCAAATCAGTTCTATGGGCATGCAAAGTGCTAAGGAGCCATTTGCAAGCCCATTATGGTCCCATTTGCATGAGTATCAAAGGCAGTTTAGGGCTCACCACCCCCACCTTACCAGGTACAAGACCTATGTAGCTATCCCTGGTACTAGTGGTCTCCCCTCCCTCAGATCACCATCCTGAAATTTAAATAACACTTCCCTGGTACTAGTGGTATCCCTCCCTTTGATTGCTAGCCAGATGTTTACTTAACAGTTACCTGGTGCTAGTGGTCCCCCCTCTGATTGCCAGCACAGTATAACTTAAACACCCCTCCTGGCATCCAATGGTCCCCCCCATGTCACCCTGTCCTATAAACTCACGCACTCCCTGCCTGGACATACAGCGGCTGGCTGAGGTGGTGTGAGGAGGGCTGCAATGGTTGTCTTATGCAGACCTGCAGCACCAAAAATACTAGTAAGGTTACTGGGGGTGATGGGTGCTCGGTGCCGTTGTGGGGGGGGCTGCTACATGCCATGGATTAGAGACATGTGACCAGAGGTACCATGGATTTGTGCTGGAGGGGAACCACTGGACACCAGAGGGGTTAAGTTATACTATGGGCTGATGATCAGAGGTGGGACCCACCAGCACCAGGTAAGTGTTATTTAACTATTGGGCTGGCGATTGGAGGGAAAGGGAACCACTAGCACCAGGGAAGTGTCATTTAAACATCAGGTTAGTGGTCAAACCCATAATGCAAAATTCTTGGACCTATCCAACTATCTTGCTAAACTCTCTCCCCCCCATGGACCCTATCTGTTGCCCTATTGGACAAGTCACTGACAATTGTAGTGTTCCACCCTTTCACTTTAAGGCCATTTCCCTGCAGCAAATCTGTAAGCTCCACTTTACCCTCCCAAGCAGGTAGCTCTGGCATCGAGGGCCTTTGCTTGAGATTTCTAAAATTGGTTGCCCACATTATTACCAAATGTCTGGCTATGGTATTTAACTTATCCCTTACTGCTTCCTTCCTCTGACCTGCCATCTGGAAGCAAGCCAAACCCGTCCCCATTTTAAGTCATGTGACCCCACCCCATTGACAATTACTGCCCCATCTTAATACTCTCTCATCTTAGCAAAATCTTCAAAAAGGTTGTTTTCCAGTAAATCTTAGACCATGTGTCCACTCACATCCTCCTCTTTCCCAAACAACACAGGTATAGAAAAGGCGACAGCATCACAATTGCCTTGGTTTGCTTCAATGATCATGTTTTCAGAGGCATAGATGAAAGTAAGCAAACTGGTGCCATCTTTGCAGCTCTCACCAATGCTTTTGACCTGGTGGAACACAGCATTCTGCTAGAAAGCTGAGCAGTAGTGTGTGCTCTGTTGCAACCACAGCTTGATGTCATTGCTACCTTATGGACCAAACCCAGGTGGTTTGCATGGGAAGGCAATTTCCAGCACCTCAGCATTCCAAACTGGGGACCTAAAAGTATCTAACCTTGGATCTATCTTATTTTACTTGCTTGTCAACTTCCTCCCCAAGGATGGCATCATGTAAAACTCACTATTATATGCTAGTGACCTTATCATCTACCACAGCACAAAGACCCCAGTCAAACTGTCATCCACACTCATGGACAACTTCAGCACAGCCGATAACTGGTTGCTTGCCAACCAACTCTTGGGAAATGCCCAAATGCCAAAAGTCATGCTGTTCAGGGCAAAACCTAAACTAGCTAAGTGGACAGGTGACACTACCCCACTTTACCCCTGTCCCCTGACAGCTTTCCCCTTGAGCTAGTGACTACCTTTCAATATCTGTGAGCCACCCTTGATCACTTTTTGACATTCTCTGAAAACATCAGACTCATGGTCAAGTGTATGAACCAGAGATTAGGCATGGCTACCAACTCAGTGATTTTATGATGCATGAAGTAATTCTTTCCACATTCCAGGGCACCTTTCTTCCTCTGCTGGACTACTGCTCACTCCTACCACATGCAGACCTCATCCTCTTACCTGCCCAGACACAACAAAACCAACAACAGCATATATAGATTTTCCCTGATGTTCCCTTACTCCATGCATCACTGTTCCCTCCACCAGGCCCTAGGCTGGCTTCCCACTCAGGTCAGATAGAATTACCTCCTAGGCTGCCTTGATGACAAATCCATCAGGGAAAAAGAGGTGTCAGCCCTCTCCCCACTACACAGGCCAAAGACCTTCGACCGAGGGCTCTGGTCCTCCTTCAGCCTACTATTCGAGTGTCTACAACTTACCAAGTGTATGCACCAGAAGACCTTCTCCACAGTTGCCCTGCATCTTTGGGACATACTATCTGCCCCACTACAGACCATGGGATCACACCCCCAATTTAAATCCCACTTCAAGACCTCCCTCATGACTACTATAACCTGTAAATTCTGCCTTGAAGATATTATGTCACCATCCACTGGTGGAGCATCTGCTTCCTGAATGGAGCTCAGAGACACCTCTTCTGCCTGGCTCCTGCAATGACCAGCAAGGGACTCAGGAACTTCCAGCTCCCTGAATGGAGCTCAGAGACACCTCCTACGCTGGGCCCCTGCACTGAATGGCAAGGGACTCAAGCATTTCCAACTCCCTGAATTGAACTCAGAGACACCTCTTCTGCCTGGCCCCTGCACTGAATGGCAAGGTGAGCAAGCAACCTGCATTTGAATCCCACAGTTACCTAGACTGGGCTATGAAATTATTTGTTTGATCAGTTCCTGAGGACAATACCTGCATTCAATACAAGTGATTATTTTTCTCTGCACTGCATGCTGAGTTTACCTGCCATTTCCTTGTGCATCAGATGTTACTTTAAGTGCTCCTACTGGTTGATTTGTTTCATCTGCACTGCTGTTCCTTCTGTAAAGTGATATTTAACTACTTTTACTCTGGTTTTTAACTTTCTTCTGTCTTGGTTTTCTGGATGATGGTCAGGGTCCTTCAGGGCAATGCATGTGCAATGTGTCCTGCCCATCCCCTCCTCCATAGTCCCTCACCTAGCTCCTGTTGTATCTTAATTAAACCCTTTGTTTGCCCTGAATTTATCCCTGTGTTCTTCCATCCCCACAGGGACTCAGGCACTTCCAGCTCCCTGAACAGAGCTCAGAGACACCTCCTCTGCCTGGCCCCTGCACTGAATGGCAAGGTGAGCAAGCAACCTCCATTTCAATTTGTTACCTGGACTGGGCTAGCCCATCGCTACTGTGCAGTGACTGGCCTGCCCCCCTCATCCTGGTCCATCTCTTCATATATAGATTATATCATGTCACGTGACCTCCTCTGCCTGTTTCTATCTTCCTACTTTTCCATTTAAAGGTTATGATAAGCTGTCACTAGGAGTCACTGGCAAGCACTCCTTCCCCTGCCTGTTCTTCCCTGTCCTTGCACCCACTCTTATTCATCCACCCTCTGATCCTGCCTTCTCTAACCTCTTTTCTTATTCCATCCCTTTCCTGTTTCACCCAACACCCCTCCCAGGCTTTGAACCCCCTGACCTTTAGCTCCAGAGACATCAACACTACCACTGCACCACTGCAACAGCCTCAATTTGTTCTGCCTTTTTGTGCCCCTTATCTGTCTCTGCACCCCCCTCCTCATCTGTTAGTTCCTGAATACATAAGTAACCTCCCTTCTCTAACTTTCAACCTACACTACTTGCTACCTATCGGCCTCTTTCCCATTATCTCTCCTCTCTCACATCATCCAAATGAGGACCCATCTTGCCCTCCCTTCCCCCTCCTAGTTCTCCTTCTCCTCCCTCCCTCTGACCCCCTGCCCATCCCCTTCCTATCTTCAACTCCTCCCCATCCTCTGCCCACTCCACAACCATTCTACTCCCACCAATGTTTCCTATCACCATCCTATCCCTGCTATCCTCCCCCCATCACAATCCACCCTGGGTTACTCAGCCACTCTCTCCTTAACCTGGCAACTATCCATCAACTTCTTCCCCCCCCCCCTCACGCATACCCCATCCAGTCTGCCGCATCAAGTGCAAAATCCATGCCTCACCCCTACACCTCTTGGTCCTCTTGTTGCTTCTAGCTAGGGACATTGAACCAAATCCTATCCCTATCAGCCCTACCACCTCCCCTCTGCATGTTCACCCTAAAGGCCTGTGGATCTTTCAAACTAATGTACGCAGCCTTCTCCCTAAACTTGATGACCTGAACGTTTGGAAACTTGGTTATCCTCCTGTATCCCTGATTCCCAACTGGCCTTTACCAAATGTCAGCCTTCTCAGTCAAGACAGGGGTAAACATGGTGGTGGAGTGTCTATCTACTTCCACAATTCCTTAAACTGCACTATCTTCCACTGTGAAGCAATTCTCCACTCCCATGAACTTCTACTACTTAATCTCACATTTCCTTTCTCATCTCCCCATTTAGTGGGGGTCCTATATGTGTGCCCAAAACTTCCGCTTCCATCCCTTGTCTCCTGCATCTCTGCCATCTCCACTTTAGCGAACTCACATGAATTAATCCATCTTGGCGACTTCAACTTAGATTTGCTCTTCCCCTCTTTACTAAGATCATGCCAGCTAACTGAAGCTTTAAACCTTTCCCAATTGATTACTAATTTCTAAGTAGAGTAGGTGTAGCACGACCCGAGAATCTACTTCCAGGTCTCTCTGGGGCTATTTTAAGCTGCCCTGCTGCGAGCGCTCACTCCTTGCTCATTTTCTAAATGAAACATTTATGTGTTGAATGCTGATGCCTATTTAACAGTGTTGTTGAGAACATTTTACTGCATTCTGTTTTGGAGCCCTAGCCAACTCTTGGTTAGGAGGAGGAGCTGTAGTCTTCAGGCTCACTTCCTGACTACACCTCAGAATCACTTTTAAAACAATTTATTTTACCTTTGGGGACTGTTGACCTGCAATATACCTTTAAGGGCACAGTCTAAATATTTTATAAAAGAGTTACTAATTTCTAAGTAGAGTAGGTGTAGTGCGACCTGAGAATCTACTTCCAGGTCTCTCTGGGGCTATTTTAAGCTGCCCTGCTGTGAGGGCTCACTCCTTGCTCATTTTCTAAATGAAACATTTATGTGTTGAATGCTGATGCCTATTTAACAGTGTTGTTGAGAACATTTTACTGCATTCTGTTTGGAGCCGTAGCCAACTCCTGGTTAGGAGGAGGAGCTGTAGTCTTCAGGCTCACTTCCTGACTACACCTCAGAATCACTTTTAAAACAATTTATTTTACTTTTGGGGACTGTTGACCTGCAGTACACCTTTAAGGGCACAGTCTAAATATTTTTTAAAATGGTTACTAATTTCTAAGTAGAGTAGGTGTAGCACAACCTGAGAATCTACTTCTGGGTCTATCTGGGGCTATTTTAAGCTGCCCTGCTGTGAGTGGGGTGAGCACGAGAGGGACGAGCATCTGTCATGTATGAGCCATATAGTGCCACATCTGCGTGTGTTATGCATGTTGGGTGTTTGGGAGGTTTTCAAAGTTAAATCCTGAATGATTTTTAGTGTTCAAGAAATATATTAGGTAAGCAACAAGCTATATAAAGCACTACTGTAATAAAATAATAATAAACATTGCCAATAATATTGTGACTACGGATGGGAGAGTTGGAACTAAATGCCTATTATGCAATACGTTTGACATGGAAATAGGGACAGAAAACATTGAAGCCTTCATTTGTAATAAATGTATAAGGATTAAATAATTGGAGGAGGAAATTAAAATGTTTCATGAGAGATTAAGAATACTAGAATGTAGCCAAAGGGAAACAGCTAAAAGACTACACATAACAAAAGAGCAAAGTACATTGGAAGTACCTAGTGCAGAAGCCACTTATGTCATTACCCAGACTGATATAGTGACCAGAAAGAGACCAAGACAAGAAGAAAATGTTTCTGACTCAGAAAATGATTGGTTTTCTATTCAATATAAAAAAACTTCTAAAAGGGGAAGAAAAGCTGAAACTTTTCAGTTACCAATTCAGAACAAATTTGATCCCTTGACAGATTCTGATATTTGAGTGATTGTTGATGATGGAACTGATGTACCTCTATCTGTAAATGAGGTAGTAAATTCTGCAACACAAGCTAATAGTGCAGATAATCTTTTACATGAGAATCTTATTAATTTCACAGAGAACCACTTTAATAATGATGGAATTAATGACGAAAATATTGACATAAGACCTTTGAGTCAGGATGTCATTGAAGCACCACAAATTTTTGTGTTAGGGGATTCCATGGTATCTACCTTAGACAGAATAATTTGTAACCCAAATAAAACCACTCGTACATTATCATGTTTCCGTGGGGCTCAGCTTAGTGATATTAGCAGAATGAGCAAACAGATCTTACAAGGTTGTAGTGAAAAATATCTAGTAATAATTCACATTGGGGTGAACAACATTTGGCATCAGAGTACTCAACATTTTAAAGAAGCCTATGTTGTGTTGGCAAACATTCTGGCCAATACTGGTATCCACACAGTGTTCTCGGAGATTCTCCCAGTACCTAGGGCTAACCATATTTTAATTAATACAATTAAATACATAAATTGTTGGCTCAGGGCTTGATGTCTCAAACAAAATATCAAGTGCCTAACCCATTGGGAACAGTTTCAGTGGACTAATACATATCACACAAAGGATGGTTTACATTTAAGTAGGTTGGGCAAGGAGACATTGGGTCATGTGTTTAATTCTGCAAGAGAGGTTTTTTTAGGCAAAGCTCAGTGGTAGGAATAGATAGGGTTATGAAAACATGTGAACATATACTTCTGAAACCTGTCAAAGCTATGTACGAAAAAGAACAAACAGCCAAATTAAATCTACTTCTTCTAAATGCTAGGAGTCTGAGCAATAAAATTGAAGAACTCCAAGTAATTTTACATAATGAAGATATTGACATTTGTGGTGCCACAGAAACCTGGTTCACTGGAGACTAATGGGGACTTAATATTAATGGTTATACCTTATTTAATAAAAATTGTACTTATTCCAAGGGAGGTGGAGTTGCCTTTTATGTTAAAGAAAACATTATATGTACAGAAGTTGGTATAGATAATGACTCCCCCTTTGGTTTTGAAATATTATGGATTAAAATAAACAATAAACAACACCAAGTCACTTTAGGGATATGCTATAGACCACCATCTATGGACACTGTTAATAATGAAAACGTGTAATTATTTGGAGAATCTTAATTTAAATGCAGACATTATTCTAATGGGTGATTTCAATTATCCTGGAATAAATTGGTCTACCGGGGTGGGTTTAAACAAACAGAAAAATAGATTTATTAGTGCAATGTCCCACCTAGGACTAGACCAACTTGTTAAAAATACAACTAGAAACAGCAATACTCTGGATTTGATATTTTCTAATATTAAAGTTTATACTGAGTTTCTTGGCACTATGGCTCCTTTAGGTAATAGTGACCATCAAATAATTAAATGGTCAATTAATCTTTATATCAATAAATCTTGTGGTAAAACTGAATTCAGAAACTTTAATAAAGCAAATTATATGGCTATTAAAGAACATTTTTTGATGTGGAATTGGGAACAAGAACTAAATGGGTTATCTGTGGATAATATTTGGCAAAGAATTAAAGAAGAAATTGAATACTGTATTTCTGAATGGGTACCAATCAGAGTTAAACATATAGGACATAAATGATCACCACCCTGGTTTACTAACAAAATAAAAAGGTTAGTCCTAGCAAAGAAAAAGGCATTTAACAAATATAAAAATAATAAATCGGAATCCAACTGGACTAAATTTGTCACCAAAGCTAAAAAAGTAAAATATGCAAATAGAAAAGCCAAGCAAGAATTAGAGTTAAATTTAATTAGTATGCAAGGTGATAATAAGAAAAGGTTTTTCAATTATATTGGTTCCTTAAAATCCTCTCCCATTTTAGTTGGACCATTAAGAATAAATGATGTTATTATTGATAATGAACAAATTATGGCAAATAAATTTAATCTTTACTTTGCTAGTATATTTAAAAAAAGGATGATTTCACGGTTGTGAATCCTTCCAAATTGGATTCTATAATTCAATTCACTGTAGCAGAAACTTACAACATTATTGATTCCTTAAAATCTTCCACATCAGTAGGTCCAGATAATATTCCATCTATATTTTAAAAAATGTTTCTTACGAACTGGCGGGTGTGCTGACTTTTTTGTTTAATGAATCATTAAAGAGGGTATAGTGGTTAATGAATGGAGAGATGGTCATCCCAATACATAAGACTGGCTCAAGAAGGATGTAAAATTACAGACCTATAAGTTTAACATCTTCTATATGTAAATCATGGAAAGGCTTATTCTAAGTAAAGTTAGTACTGCGTGTTAGAAAATGGTCAGACTGATATTTTCCAACATGGCTTTCAACCAGGTAGATCATGTCAGACTAATTTGATTGATTTTTTTGAACCAGTGAGTGAAGCTTTGGACCTTGGTATGCCAGTGGATGTTATATACTTGGATTTTGAAAAAGCCTTTGATTCCGTTTCATCTGGCATATTACTTGATTGTTTAATAAAATTAGATCTTAACAAATATTTGACTAAATGGATAATGCAATGGTTATCCAATAGAAGAGAGCGAGTATCATTGAGGGGTTATTCTTCCCCATGGACATTAGTTAGCAGTAGAGTACCTCAGGGATCAGTTCTAGGCCCCATGTTATTTATCATCCTTATAGCCAGTATGAATTCCAGTAATGGTATTTGGATTACCAAATATGCAGATGGTGCTAAACTGGGTGGGATTGTTAATAACTCGGAATCCATATCCATATTACAGGACAATTTAAATCTAATTTCTGAATGGGTTATCAGTCACAAATTAAACTTTAATATAAATAAATGTTAGGTTATGCATTTTGGTTGGAATAATAGATGTGCTAACTATTATATAGGCAATAACACACTAACTGTCATCACATCTGAGAGAGATCTAGGAGTTATTATTAATAATAATTTAAAATTCACAGATCACTTAAATTCTATAGTCAAAAAATGTTCCAGGTTTAGTAACTGCTTATTTAAGAATATAAAAAGTAGAGAACCATCAATAATGATCCCACCATATACCAGCATCATAAGATCAAATTTTGATTATTGTTCATCATTTGTGCCCCAACTCAGAGGGAGATAGATTATCCAGAGAGAAAGTTCAAAACGATTTGTTAAAATATAACTGGAATGGGCCCCCTGACATATGAGGAAAGACTGAAGAAATTGAACTTGTATAGTATGGAATATAGATCTATGTGAGGGGATCTTTGTTTGCTTTATAAAGCAACTAAAGATGAATACTTATTTAATACATTACATTTGACATGGAATCCTACTTCTGTCCATACTCGTTCACATAATTTAAAATTACTTTCATCTACTAACAGAACTATGAAGAGAAATCAATTCTATACTCAGAGAATAGTTCCAATATGGAACTCACTCCCATATGAGGTTGTAAACTGTGAAAATTTGGCTCAATTTAAAACTAAACTTGATATACATATGAATGATTTAAAATTTGTATCCCACCTAGCTTAGGTAGCATGATCCTAATGAGCTTGTCCCTTGATCGTGTAACTCACCTATGAACCTATAACCTATGAACCTATTAAAGAACCAACCAATCCCAACCCAAAAAGTCAATCACATTTCCTTCTCAACTTGGTGCTCTCATCCCACCCCCACCGTATGTGTTCTGCTGGTACTTTACCCGATGTGTTAAGTGACCACTGTCCTACCTTTTGTGTCAGGAAGTGCCGTCCCCCCTTCTATCCCTCCCAAATACATTCAGCATCACCCCCTTAAGACTCTCAATGTAAATAAACTCCTCCATGACTTGGCCATGGCAAAATGGTCCCCAGTCCTCTGCTCCCTCTCAATTGGCACTGCCCTCACCCACTTCTATTCCATCTTCATAAGCATTTGAGATGCCCATGTCCCACTAAAAACATCTAGAGTTAAATGTGTCCACCATCCCTGGATCACCCCTGACATCCTGGCAAAGTGTACAACTCATGACCATGCTTGGCATCACTTTAAATCTTCAGGCGACCAAGCCTCCTTTCATACCCTCCACAACAGTTGCACCCTCAGCATCCACCGTGCAAAATCAGATTTCTTTAAATCCCATCTGTACCCCTCAAACAGTACTCTTTCCTCCTTTTGGCAGGATCTCCACTCAGTCTTGCACCCCCAATCCAATTTACCCCCTCAATCGAGGTGGCTGGCTCGCTTATCTCTGACCTCTCCCATGTCACTGAAGCCCTAAATAAGTACTTCACCTCCAGTGCTATTCCACCTGGGACCCTGTCCTTCCCCCCTCCTGTCTTCCTCACAGCACTCAGGGTTTCAACTGCCACCAATTCTACCTTAAGAGATCCTGAGAGCTCTTACTTCCCTAAACCCCTCTAAGTCTAGCCCCAATGGACTGCACCCTAGGTCCCTCAAAATCTCCGCTCCCCCAATAATTACCTCTTTAACCTACATCCTGAATTGCTTGCTCTCCAATGCCATGGTTCCTACAGCCAGTCTGCCAAAGGTCTCCCTCTTTTCAAAAGTAGTGATCCCACAATCCCTGGCAACTACCACCCCATCTCCCTCTTGCCTGCCCTTGCCAAAGTCCAAGAATCTCTCATCCTCTTCAGGCTCAACAATTTCCTATCCACTTCTAATACCTTATCCCCATTCTAGTCAGGTTTCAGGAAATCTCATTCTACCACTTCCTCCCTCCTATGTTTCACCAATGCCATTCACACCACTATGGATCTTGGCCATATCACCTCAGCTATATTCATTGACCTAGCCAAGGCCTTTGACTCAGTCTCCCACCCCTTTCTACTATCTAAGTTATGCTCCATTGGCCAATCCCCTGCCTCAGTATCCTGATACAGTTCTTATCTAACTGGCCACTCCCAGTCAGTTTCATTTAACAATATAGCATCTCCCAGCTTCCCCGTTCTTGCTGGCATGCCCCAGGACTCTATTCTTGGGCCAGTTCTTTTTTCTCTCTCCTCTCTAATGGCCTTCCCTCAGTATGCACCCACTCCAACATCCATAAGTAAGTGGATGACACCATCCTTTTCCTGTCTGGTCCATCCACACAAGCCAGCCAACCCCCCCTTCAAAATGACCTCTCAGTGGTCACAACCTGGCTTGATGCCAACTGCCTAAGACTGAATACCAAGTAAACTGTTGCCATGACCTCTGGCTCCAAACATACTTCCCTAACTACCTGTCTTCTTCTTGTCAGTTAATACCCCTGTTATCCATGGTTCTGTACCCCTGATTGTACTCCCACCTCGTGGGCAACAACTTATGTAAGTACATGTACTAACCTTAGGGCAAAGACACATCATATAAGCATAAGTGTCAGGATCTGTGTTCTACTAAATCATATTATGTTTTATTATGTTTTACTGATATATTTTAGCTATAAGAGAACGTTTTGCTCTATTTTTACTGTATTTGTATAAGTAAGGCAACAGTGGCATCTTTAGTACTTGTGCACCATTACACGTGCATTGGACCTTGGGGATTATAGAGATTCCATTGGATTGTGTTATCTTCTGCAAGTTATGCAACTTCTCATACTAGTTAGGATGGTTATTCAGGCCACTTGTTTTTGGCCAAATATATACATTTTACCTATCTACTTTAGCTGTTGTCATAGTAATTATCAGGGTATAAGACCCACTGTAGCACATAGCTTCTCTGAAAATAGACAAGAGACTGCATTTACCTAGGTAAGGAAAACTGGTGTTCTTCCAGTGATCACACTGTTATGGTAGTAAGCCTGTCTTACTGATCTGTAATACATTTTCTTTATTACATGAATACCACTTGCCTGTTGTCTCTTCCTTCTGTGTAGTTCCAACAACAACCTGATGGAGTGATTTATCACTCCAATTACAAATTGGCAACCGTGTTCAGGTTGAAATGTACAAAGGAGGATTCGCATTTAATTTATTTTGAATGTCGAGTAGTGTAGTGCCATTTTTGCCTACTTGGACCTACTCATGCTTACAGTGATAATGGTTGTGGCAGACCCATATTGTCTTGGTCTTGGGCAAGGCAGATCCACACTGGACCCACTTACACTGCCTCTGCGAGTGACAGTATATCACCTTGGCATCACCATTTATCCTCCCAGGACCAGAAAGTGGTTGGTGATGGTGCCAAGGCATTTTGACCAGTTTATAACAGCTTATTTGTTTGTTTGTATACCCCTTCTTTGTTATGTCTGACTTGTGCACAGAACTGAGACTGGATGTCTCAAACTACCTCACATCCCATGGCAGATGGACAGATTTCATGCTGGATGCAAAATCTGCAGAAAAACCATTGCTGCTAATATCCAAACAAGGTCTGTCACAAGAAGTGTAGACAAAAGATGGTGAAGTTGCGCCATCATTGGGAGGTTCTTGCCGGCCATATTTAGGCCATGAATAGGTTCCAGTATATGCCCATTGAGATTGCATCATCCAGCAATGATGACTCTGACTTTGATGATGATGCATGCCATATCACACACAAGTCCATCCCCCGTGGTGTAGCAGCTTCCGCCAGCCATTCCCAAGATGGCCCCAACATCAACACACACACTGCATCGCCATGTCTACACAAACATGGAGGATACCATGTACAACGCCAAGATCGCAGCTCCCATGACACAGGCGTAGGGCCTGTATTCCATGGTGTGCCTCCACTTGCTGCTCTCACCAGGGGAGATGAGTCAGAGATCCCTAGCATGATTATGGATATGATTAGCAGAATCACCATCCTGGAGGACCAAAAGAAGGTCTTACAGAACCAAACTGAGTAAATGTTTAGAGAATCAGTCAATAAAGACCACGCATACAGAGCTGTTGCCAGTGCAGCAGTGGAAGCTGCATTTCATGGATCTTGGCAGCATGAGGAACTTGGTGCAACCATGCACACCTCCAATCCCTTAGAAGTCACTCACTCTGTTCTGCAAATTGCACAGCGCATCGGACAGATGGACCCAACTGACAATCTCAGTTAACACTTGGAGAAGGAGTGATTCCTTTGTGAGAAGCTTTCTCTCCAATCTGAATATCAGATTCAAGTCTTGTGACAGATGATTGAACCTACCCTCTGGGCCAAGATCTCAGAGGCAGTACGTAACTCTTACATGCTCGCTTTTGATGACATTTCAGTGGCCCTTATATCCACCAATTCCCTGGGTATTGTGGGAGCTTGCTTGGTCTACAAAGTTAAGCAAGGTACAAAAGAAAGTCTCATGGCCTATCACCAATGGTTATTGCTCACATACAACACTGGCAAAGGCCTAGCAAACAAACTTGCAAACAGAGATCAAACTGAGCAAAAGGATTTGTACATCTGGAGCATGACTCTGGCCTTGTGGGAAAAGGTTGAGCTAAATGTTTACCCAAGTACTGATACATTTGCAGCTATTCTCACCAAGATGGAGCATGCCTATCAGGTCTACCTCCATACCCTTACTTCCAGCAAATCCAACAAGGTGACTGCAATACAGGTGGCTGCAGTACAGCCCACACCTGACATCCCTACCTACTATACAGTAGAGGGACACAACCAAATGAATGGTGCCCCTTCTGATGATAAGCAGTCGCACAGGGGCAGGGGGGGACCGGAACTATAGAAACAACAGGAACAGAGGCAGAGGCAATTGGAAAAATCCAAATGCCCAGCAGTATAGCCAAAGCCATAATGGCTCTGCCCCAGTGGCTTAATGAACAAGCGGCTGAGGAAACACTTTCCTAGCCCCGGATGTCAAACTTTCAAGTTGCCGATGGAATCTTTTTGTTGCACCAGTTACTGGCCAGGCTGATGCGACATCCAAGGAGGAACCATGAGTGCAGGCAGTCACAGCACCTATGACATCACAAGTACACTTGTACCCAGTGCAAGACATACAAGTGGCCTTAAAAGATCCAGTAGGCCTTTGATTTCAGATCAGGCAATGATGCTGATTCTGAAAATACTGATTGACAATTACAGGCCACAGTCCAGATTGTGAGTGACTTGATTGTTGACACAAATGGAAGGCCTTGAGTAAAGGCCATGGTTGGGGGCTGCCAACTTACCATGCTTCTGGATACTGGATCAGCTATGTCAGTACTCCATGATGAGGACCCAGTCTCATCTGACTGGTCTACTGGCTGGTAGACCAGTGCACAGGGTGTAGATGGTACCCAGCTACATACCTACCGATCTATTCCTCTACCTGTGGTGGTAGGCCATCTCAAGACTGATTTTGCTTTTGACCTCATGACTCCAAGTCATCACCCCAGCATTCTGGGAACTGATGTCTTAGCATTACATGGCTGTGTGGTGGATCTAGCCAACAGGCTACTCATTCAGATCAAAGGACAGTGTCATGCTGTCACCATTCCAGACTCACACATGGTGGCAACCATCTCCCATAACAACAAGGAGTATGACATCATGGCTTTGTTCAAAGTCATGACCTGTTTTCTCAAACTTGCACCCTCACTGCATAAACACCTGAACATGTTTGCCACCAACAAGCAATACTGTGGTAGGATGCACACTACCATTGAGATCATAGGGCCTAACCCTGTGAGGCAGAAGCAGTACCCAATTCCTGCTGACGCTTTGCCATCACTGAGGGAGACCATCCAATCACTGCTTCAGCAAGGAGTGATTATGACTTGTGTTTTCACTGTTAATTCACTTATTTGGCCTGTGAAAAAGCCAAATGTAGCTTGAAGACTTACAATTTACTACAGGAAACTTAATCAAGTTACTCCTAGTTGTGCCCCAACAGTAGCATCTGCACCTGGTGTACTCAAGCTGTTGACACCTGTCACAATGTGGTTCACAGTTCTGGACATCTCTAATGGGTTCTGGTCACTCCCATTAGCACAGGAAAGCCAATATAAATATGCCTTCACCTTTGATGGATGACAATACACCCGGATCTGCCTTCCCCAGGGCTTTCACAACAGCCGTTCCCTCTTCCATCTCCACATGATAGATGCTCTGGAGGGGTTCTCCACACTCCAGTGTCTCCTGCAGCATGTGGATGGCTTGCTTCTTGCAATCACCACGAAAGAGGATCTGGCCCTTCTAGACAAACTTCTGTCTCTCCTCAAGAGAGCAGGCCTCAAGTGCAAATCCTCCAAGGCACAACTATGTGAAAAGGAGGTCCTCTTCCTTGGCATATGTATTACAGACCAAGGCAGAAGCCCAGCTGTCAAGAAGATCCAGGGCTTGCAAGATCTGACACTTCCTACTAGTGTGTTAACACTAAGATGCTTTTTAAGAATGGTAAACTACTCCAGGAATTTTATCCCTGACTTTGTCTTGAAGGCTGCTCCCTTGTATGAACGTCTGAATAAGGATGTCACATGGACATGGGGCCCCACTTATACTGATGCTGTAACACAGCTCAAGCAGGCTTTAGCTTCAGCCCCTGCACTGATCAATCCTAACGCAAACCTCCCATTCCATTTGGAAACTGCCACATCTGATGTGGCCATGTCTGCAGTGCTGGCACAAAAGTACAATGGGTACTTTAAGCCCATTGTCTGTGCTTCTCAGATGCTGTCCCTAGTACAGAGAAGGTATAGTCTCTGTGAAAGAACACTTTTGGCAACCTACTGGGCTGTCATACATTGTATGTATATAATTGGGTATGCACCTATTGTTTTGCATATCTGTCACACCCCAACCAGTTTTTTACTTTCTGACAGAGTGAAAGATGGCTCAGTCTCCAACACCAGACTCATCCACTGGTCTTTGCTTTTGCAGGACAGGGACATCAAAGTACTACCTGCAAAAATATCATCCATTTTGTCCCATGGCCTACTTTACACAGGTAAGCACCATGACTGTGCACTCCAACCTCCTGACTTACCTGAGCTGGGACCATTCTTACCAACTACACCAGATGGTTTAGAAGACACCAGCATGTATCGTGTCTTTACAAACAGCTCCTCCTTTTATGTGGATGGAGAGCAGGTAACAGGATTTGGTGTGCTCATATTAGATCAAGATGGTGATTTCAGGTGCATTTCTAAGAAATGCACTGTCATCTCCTCACAGTATGCAGAATTGGCAGCTGTGGCCTGTGCTCTAGAGATCATGCCCCATGGTACTAAGCATGCCAACATCTTTGCAAACTCCAATTGGGTCTGTTCCTCCGTTACTGAATTTCTACCATTCTGGGAGAAAAATAACTTTACATCCTCATGGCACACCTGTCAAGTACAGGGATCTGTTTGTGTATATACACACCCTGACACAACAGTTCACTCACAAACTGTACATTCACAAAGTAAAGGCTCACTGTAAATCTGACCCTTACCATGAATTCAATGATAGAGCAGACTCGCTTGCCAAAGCAGGCACTCAGTGAGGAGCATGGTCAATGACTCACCCAGTAGCCGTGGTAGCTATTTTCTTAGCCACCAACACCAGGCAGAAACCACAACCAGAACCTCCACTGGATCTTTCTGCTGCACAGAAATCTGACCCAGAGCTAAAAGATGTGTTCAAATTCCTGGACAAAGGAATTGAACAGTAACTACCTATTGGTATTCCGTACAAGAGACACTCTGACAATATACACCTGTCTAGTGATCAGAAATTCATCTGGTATTGAAAAGAAGATACAGGTGACAAATTGTGGGTTGCACCACAATTTTTGCGAACCAAATTCATCCATATGGTTCATGATACCTCCACGGATGGACAACACCCTTCAGAGACTAAAAACCATCGTCTGGTGGCCTGGTATGACCAAGGACGTGGAGCACTATGAGGACAATTGCATAGTGTGTGCCCAGAACAACCCAATTTCAGTGAAAATAAATGCCATATTATCACCACAAAGGCAAACTGGTCCATGGAATGTGATACAAATCAGTTTCATTGGCCCTCTAACCAACTCCAGTAAATACAACAAGTATGCACTTGTCACAGATTTGTTTTCTAAGTGGGTGGAGGCTTTCCCCGCTATGAATAACATGGCAAAGACAACTGCCAAGATCCTGGTGGATCAAATGTTTTCCAGGTGGGGCCTACCCCTTAAGGTAGACTCAGACCAGGGAACCAGTTATACAGCTGAGCTGATGAAGCAGACACTCCAAATGCTTGGAGTAGATCAAAAATGTCATATCCTATACCATCTTCAATCCTCAGGTCAGGTAGAAAGAGCAAACACAAGAATCAAACAGATGCTATGCAGATTCATTAATGACAATCCCAAGGATTAGGATTCCCTTTTGCCACTACTTCTGATGGCAATCAGAGGCAGTCTTATTGCAACTACTCGGTGCATACCATATAAGGTTATGACTGGTAGAGCCATGAAATTACCTGAGCACCTGTTGATTGATCTCCACACCCCCACTGCAAATAGAGTATCTGTGGATAAATATGTTGAAAAACTTCATGATGACATCATGAAGACACACCTGTTTACTGTCAATCATATGGATAAAGCGCAACAACAAGCTAAAGCTTATTTTAACAAGCATGCCAAAGAAGTCAACTGGCAAGTTGGAGACCAAGTCATGCTTCTCCAATACAGACAACCAGCTCATTCGTTTGCCAGCAGATGGGAAGGTCTATATCCGAGTGTCAACAAATTCAGGCCTGCTGTCTATCAGGTCAGAGTTTAACAGCAAAAACAGACCACCGACAAGTGGTTCCATGCTAATCAGCTCAAGTTGTATAAAGGTGACTAATTACTTTTCCCAACCCTCTTAGGGCGGAATAGTACCCGTCACTTAACAATCCTTTGCTATTTTCTTTCAGATACACTGGCAAGATGGCTATCTTGCACCTCCTCATCCTGGTGGGACTACTTTATTTGACTTACTCTCAAGACAAACCCCTTATGACTAAACATAGGCAACGTATGGCACATTTGCTTAACAAACTTGAACACTTGGCTAGCGATATCCCTGGCCTACAGGGAGTTCATATTGATGTCCCCAGCAAAATGATTACTGTTAAGGAAGGCTCAGACACCTATCTTAATGCCATGGTAGTAGCACTAGACAAATCCATATTGAAGATACAATGGGAAAATGATTTCAATGGTTACACACTTCCTGTAGCTCATTTATCTAAAGGGACTTTTCACAGATGGCCCAACACAGATTTCACTAAATGGTACACTCTCTATTCAACAAGCTTCTTCTAGACATACTGGTCTCTACAACTTAAAAACCTTAATGGATTCTACCTTTTGTGACTACCTCAACTCTGAGGAATCATGTACTTTCTGTCTTCACACTATGTAGCTACTGAAGCTATATTCCTTTCTGTAGTCCCACCCACCAAAGAAGAACTGACTGAATGTCCTCCTCAGGATCCTGGTCCTCCTAGTGGTTTGACCACCACTTCCCTTCCAGAAGCCTTGATTAACAATGTACAATGTACAATTTATGCATGTCCCAGTTATTTTCAATCTTACACATTGTAATATGACCAAATCTGGGCTCTGTTACATGACCAACACTTCTAAATATTTCAGTATGATGCTTCTAGATATTGTAGCTGCTTACAAAACTCACACAAATGATCCAGTTAGTGGACCTCATGTTACTCAATATGCAGGAGTTTTTAGACCTGCACCTATTGCTAATGGTAAAATATGTACTAGGTGTGACACTGCAGATGTTGCCAGTGCAGCAGGCCTTTTTGTTTCAGGCATGTCTATCTGGAATAGAGCAGATATAGCTGCTATTAAAGCACAAACACTTAATTTTCAACAAGCTATTAAAAATTATGTGTTACCACCACTGTTACATGGTGTAGATGGTTTAAGTCAGGAGGAATGTTTTACTGTTTATAATATGCAGGAAATTACCAAAGGGTTCAATGATACTAAAAATAAAATTAATGAATTGATCTTCCAAAATAAGAAGGCAGAGAAGCAATATGTTGCCCGTGAACTTTTATGCTTCGCCTATGGGTCCTATGTTATGGCCACTGTTAACAATCTCTTCTGGGATTTGGAATCAGGATGCATTCCAGATATTATTCATGGCAGGAGAATGTCTAAATGGTATTGTCCTCACTGCAAGTCTACTGCATGCATTACTGTGTGTATGTCAAACAATGTTAATATTTCTATTTCTACTGCTAGAAATCTTGGGTATGTTTCACGATATCCAGACCAAGCACCATGTTACTTTACTAAGAAATGCTTAATCCATGACAATATGTTAATTACTTTCACTGTGTCACTTCCTCACTTTGATCCACAAACTTCTGTCTTTCAAAAACTGGTTGCTATTCATTCCACTGGACATCTTGATGAAAACATTTACACGGAATGAACTGATTTGCCTTCTTTACTTGCATATCACTGTGTTCTATAACCTTGGGTTGCACTGCATACAAACTGCTGCGCCAAGAAGGGATGTTCTTACCTGTGTCGCTGTGACATGTTTGACATTGTCAAATCTGTCTGCAGATAATCTCTGGAACATCTAGACTGGGCTTATACCTTGGGTGATGATCTGCCATCCAACCTGACTGACAAAGTTTCACAAGCTGCATCTTCAGCACCTGACACCAAAACAGCTGCATCTCAAAGCTACCTAGAAGAGGTACATCGCTTCACTTCATGGCTCACCAACCAGTCTTTCACCTGTCCTATATGTCTACAACAATGGAGGGTTCCAACTGCATGAATTACCTACCATTCTGATGGGCAGTATTGTGTAGGGACAAATTATCAATCTTTTGCTTATAGTGCCAAAACTATTGTCCTATTGATGCTCCTAACTTCTGTTTTACTCCACAGCAGAAAACAGTCATTGGTCACACTGTGATCACTCCTGTTCCTCTCCCTGAACCAGATGTTATTGATTCTGATCCTCAATACTTGCTTACCTTGTCTCAATATTTCCCTGTGTTTAACGTGCACATTGACCCTTTGACACTATCCTTGAAATATCTTAGCTAGAAAGGATTCACATTTGATTTATATTAGCAATAACATTTCTAAGGCTGGTGATGCTCTTACTACTCTTATTCATAACAGTGATTTAAGCACTGCTCTATCCAACACTTGGTTAGAATTGACTTTTAAAGCTTTTGTAATTTATGCATTGTTGATTGTTTTTCTGATACTAACCCTTTGCTGTCTGTGACATACTCTAAGACAACATCTCGAACAACTCAAATTCCTTTACAAGGCTTGTGCATTGGGCTTGTAAATGACTTTTGTGCTCCATCCTACTACTTTCCTGTGGTTGTTGCCTTTTCTTTTGAAGGCAATGGGGGGGGATGTTACCCATAGTACAGCACCACTGATTGTACCCCCACCTCATGGGTAGCAATTTATGTAGGTACATGTACTAACTTTAGGGTGAAGACACTTATCATATAAACATAAGTGTCAAGATCTGTGTGCTACTAATACATATTATGTTTTACTGATATATTTTAGCTATGAGAAATGCTTTTTGCACTATTTTTACTGTGTTTGTAAAGCAACAGTGTCATCTTTAGTACTTGTGCACCATTACAAATGCAACTGACCCTGGGGATTATAGCGATCCCATTGGATTGTTATCTTCTGCAAGCTATGCAACTTCTCATACTAGTTAGGATGGTTACTCAGGCCACCTGTTTGTGGCCAATTATACACATTTTATGTATCTTCTTTAGCTGTTGCCATAGTAATTATCAGGATATAATATACTCTGTAGCACGTAGCTTCTCTGAGAATAGATGAGAGACTGCATTTACCTAGATAAGGAAAACTGGTGTTTTCCCAGTGATCACACTGTTATGGAAGTAAGCCTGTATTACTGATCTGTAATAAATTTAATTTATTACATGAGTACCACTTGCCAGTTGTCTCTTCCTTCTGTGTAGTTTTAACAAGAACTTGAGAGAGTGATTTATCACTCCAATTACACCCTTCTAGACAACATCTGCACTTACAAGCACCTTGGTATCTGGCTCGACTCCTACCTTGATTTCTTCTCCCATTTCAGCGTGCTCTATACCAAACTCTGCCCTACACTTGGGCTACTCTATCATCACAAAGTGAGCCTCTTGCTCCCTGTAAGATACAATCTGATAGTCAAATGGATCCACCCTGCCTTTGACTATGCTGACATAGTTTTCAGTGCTACCCCAGCTACCTCTCTCACTAAGTTGGATTTGCTATTCCATGCTTTTTGTAGGTTCACATCCAATTCTCCCCTGCTAACTCACCACTGCAACATCTACTCTTCCCTGTCTCTACAGCCACTTGCTCAGAGATGTTCCTCTCAGTGCTCCACTTTCATAGCTAAGTACTGGTTTCGGTCTCTTCCTTCATCCCTTGCCTCCCTCCCTCCTCTCTCCTGCTTCTACCTCACCCTATAATTCATGGTCTAGATGTGCCCTCACCTTTTCTCTCCCTCATGTCCGCACCTCAGCTGGCAAACTTTCTTTCTCCTACAAGTTTTCTTCCCTTTGGAATAACCTTCCACCCCTAACCTGTCTCTCTCCCTCCTTCCCCTCTCTTAAGTGCTTACTCAGACCAACACCTGTCACCTCCTGCATCTGTTCTCCTTCCTAATCTGCCACTGACCACAATCTGCCTTAAATTCTATTTTATGGTAAACCACTGTATAATAGCTTGCAGTCTTCTGTGTATTTATTGTACATAGTTTTCTAGTTTGTATCTATTTATACTGTTTCCTAGTTTGTATTTGATTGTACATTTTACCTAGTTTGTTTTCTTTTTTGCCATGCTGTTGTGTTATTTCAGTTGTATCTGTCTAACTCCTGTTATCCCCCTCCCCCGGGTTGCACCTGGAAACAAGCTTCTGCTCATGGTGCCTTTCCTGGATATCAACTTTTAAATAAATAAATCTGCACTCCCCCACCCCATATTGCTGTGTCATCTTGGATTCAAAGTGACTCTGAAATTTGTTTTGTAATGTTAACATATCTTAGGCACTGCACTGCCACAAAGACTAGGTGTATTGTATCCAGTCCATTTAATACTGCTCTTTTGCCTTGTATAACTAAGGTTTTTGTAACAACTTACTGAACCATGTATCTCACATACTTGTTTTTGTTTTAATCTTGTTTTTGTCATCTGTATGGCCTAGGTCATGCCCGAAAACAGTCCCTGGGATCAGTGCTAACACTTGGTTAACAAACACACAAATGCATAAATGAATAACTAAATAAAATGATGGTGGTATTTACTCAAACTAAAGTAAATACCCTTGTTGTTAAAAATTGCCTTGGAAAATGCAAATTTAAAGAAGAGAGAGAGCTGTAAAGAAAGAAATGTAGAAAGAGTTGCAGCAAAATAAGAATAAAAATGGGTGCCTGATATCCAAACAGAAGTGCACTATGCTTCTAATCTGGTCACCAGGGTGTGGGAGTGAACTCAGGTGTTGTCATTCAGGTGGCAAGGCTGGGCACAACATGCTGAAATTGGCAGCATGTCTCAACTGGAAGTAGGGAGGCAACACCTTCCAGTGATATGGCTGCTTGATGGCCGAGAAGTTTTCTCTCATAGCAGAAATATGCTGCATATGTCCAGGAAAAAGTAGTGGCAACAATTATGACTGGCACATTATGAAAGTCTGAACTACTGCAGACCTTGTACTGCTATCCATGACATCCACCTTCACTGGATTTTCAATCACTAATGGGAAAGAGCAATCCTGAAGACCCCACCAAGGACGGTGAGTTATGGGTGATGGAGGATGGAGTAAGTATCTGGAGAAGGATAGTGTAGGGGCTGGGTGGTAGTTCAGTTCAGGACAGGTCATCACAGGAGGATAAACACTTAAGTAAAAAAAGAAGAATTAATGAAGTGTAGAGGGAAGATAGTTTCTTCTTTTCTGTAATGGGCAAGTAAGAAAAGTAACATACATTTAAACTGGTATACATACTGTGAATGTTTTATTTGACATGCAATAAATGGCATTAGTGATTAATATTAAAATAGGGGAACAGAAATCACCCCAGTGAAGATTTGACCATGGCACCATATTCAACCATGGTTGAGAATGGATGGTCATGCTCTGACCATGTTTTGAGGTGGTTGATGACCAGGGTTAAAAACACTGTCAGTTCAGCATGGTCAGAGTATGGTCAGTAATGGTCATTTGTAACCATGATTGACTATGCTATGATTTATTTGTTTGGGTGACCACGGAAACAGTCTTGGGGGATCAGTGGACATGAACTATCTGGACCTTAGCAAGGCTTTCAACACTGTGCCACGCAGGAGACTGATTGAGAAATGAAGCAGGCAAGGGCTGGGATCCAAAGTGATAAATTTGGTAAGAAACTGATCATCAGACAGTTAACAGAGGGTGGTGGTTAATGGTACTCACTCTAATAATGGAAGAGTGGCCAGTGGGATGCTGCAGGGCTCAGTATTGGGACCAGTCCTCTTCAATATCTTCATTAATGAAACTGCAGATAAACTGGAAGGGAAAACATGCAGATAATACCAAAATCTGTTGAAGGGTGGATCATCATGAGGGGGTGGAAAGAATGCATAGGGATATTGGGAAACTCAAGGAGTGGTCAAGAATATGGCAGCTGGGATTCAGTGCCAAAAACTGTGAAATCATGCAGCTAGGGCATAGGAACCCAGTAAGTGAGTATACAGTATTAGAGGGGAAGGTACTGTTAGTGACTAAGCGGGACAGGGACCTTGGGGTTATCATATCTGAAGACCTGAATGTGGCATGACGGTGTGGCAATACAGTGGGTAGGTACAGTGTGATGCTGGGATGCATTGGGAGAGGTATCTCCAGCAGGAGGAGGGAGATGGTGTTGCCACTGTACCGCTCACTGGTAACAACCCCACATGGAGTATTGTGTCCAGTTCTTGAGGTCGCACCTCAGTGAGGACATAGACAGGGAGGGGGCAGTCCAGAGGAGGACAACTATTGTGGTACAGAGGTTGCACCAAAGGCCCTATGAGGAAAGAATGCGGGATCTCAAAATGAACACCCTAGAGGCGAGGAGAGTGTGAAGGCTAATTATAGTACCTCACAAGAGTGAAGAAGGGGAGTTTATTTTGAATGAGGAAGAGCACCAGGACCAGAGGGCATGGAATGAATCTGGGAGGGAGTTTTAGAGGGATGTGAGGAAGTACTGTTTTACCAAAAGACTGGTAGACACCTGGAATAGTCAGTGGAAGTGCTACAGGTGAAAACAGTAGGATGCTTCAAGCATATGCTGGATAGACATGGGAAATATTAGTATTGTCAGGGAGGAGGGAGGATCCTTGGAGACCAGTTAGGGTCTGTGAAGACAGACTAGGCAGGCACCATATGGGCAGACTGGGTGGGCCAATCAGTCCTTTTCTGCTGACAGATTCTATGTTTCTAATATATTTCTATGCTTGACAATTGTTATGATGCATCCATTGATTAAACTGGACACATTCTTTTTAATATTTCACTAAATGTTAAATTAAGAACATTGGACCCTATGCACAAAAATGGATTGCCTACATGCTGGATATATGACAACCCTAAGTAGGAATACTGCACAGCCGGGTCCCTCAGACCCCTGGTAACATTCATGAATGGTACACAAGGTGGTTATGTGCCTGATCCCCTGGCCGTGTGGACAGCAATGCACCGGAGGTGAGTGGGGGGAATGTCAGGGGCATGCCAGCACTATGCACCGTGCACAAAGGCACATAGTGCTGAGCACCGGGGAGCTTAGGAGGGGGCTGGTTATGCCAGGGGGAACCCTGCTGTAACAGCTGTATGGACCTAGCCCCTCACATGCAGGACCCTGCATGGCCCCAGCAGCATGATGGCAGCACTCCCGCACACAACAGAACAACCTGCTCAGCCCTAGCAGCTGTATGGCAGCCTCTCCATACACACATCTGGATCTCCACCCCAGGCATGTACACCACCCCCCACATCTTCCATGTCCCTGCTGTGGAATGAACCTCCCCACCACATGTATGCCTGTTCCCCATTGTAATAATACAAGACACCTTCCCACTGCATTTATGACCATTCCTCATTGTAAAAATACATGACATCTCACCACACACACACACACACACACATATGCCCAGCCACACATCCCTGACCACAAAACCAGTACCCCTGCATCTTCATTGGTGGACAGTGATCCTGCAACCAACTCCATACCTGACTATTAGTGCAGTGGCTCAGGACTGCCAGTAGCACAGCCCTTTGCACACCTCCATAGCTGCTAGCTGTCAGCATGATGCTGGGAGGCGTGTCGCCTATATACGACGTGCTTCCAGCATCAGTTGGATGGCTGGAAGGCTGAGGAGGATGTGAGAGGGCTGTGCCACTGGCTGTCCTAAGCTGCAGCAACTGACACAGTCAGGTATGGGGTTGGGGGGTGGTTATTGGTGCCACAGGTGGGTGGTGGGACCACTGCTCACCTATGAAGATGCAGGGTTACCGGTTTTAGGGTCAGAAATGTGTGACCCAGGCACCTCTGTGTGTGTGGGAGGGGGGATGTCATGTATTTTTCAATGGGGAATGGGCATATGTATAGTGGGGGGATGTCATGTATTTTTGCATTGTGGAATGGGCATACATGTTGTGGGGAGATATGTTGTATTGTTACAACAGGGGGCAGGCATACATGTATTGGTGGGGATGCTTTCACACAATGGGGATGGTGTGGACATGGGCAAGGGGGTTACTGCACCCTTCTGGGATGGGGCTGTGCTGTGTGGTGGAGAAGTGGGTCATTCCACAGGGTCTGAGGACACAGGGGCATGGCCACACAGGTCCAGGTGCCTGCATTGGCTATTCACAACCCAGACCCATGCCTTCCCATGTATTGTGATCCACTCTGGGACACAGGATGGGCATTTGATTGGATGCCCGCCTGGGTCCACTACTCTGCCCCTGGCTTCCCTGAGCAGTCCTGTGAACTTTGGTGCAAGGCTATGGATGGTGCCTTGTGGGTGCATGCAGTTGTGAATGCCACATACAATGCACCTGTCTTAGGCTGCAGAGCTACACAGGTGGGGTACGTGCCTTTGGCACATACTTTCTGCCCTATTGGTGCATAGGCATCATTGCCTATACATTTCAGATTTATTTCATTTATATAATATATTATGGCCTTTCCCTGTTTTTTTTTCTGAATGTTCTGGACTTCCAATAGTTAACCATGGTTTGTCTATGTTTGACCATGGTTTGTCCATGGTCATAAAAGGGGTAATCCATGATACTGGTGAAGCAAATTGTAGAACTCAAACTGAGCGACTCAATTTGTGCATTTTCGGGGACAGAATAGTGACTGGAATGGAGTAGCGTGTGTGGCGGTAGTAGGATAAATGGATGTATTAAGCAAGTCTCTGCAGAGCCAGCCATCTGGTGTGGTTATGGCATCACTCATCATGCACAGGGTCTCGGGTTTGGGGATGCATGTAGGTAATTATTGTTTTATACTGCTTGTTGCAGTTTTTGTTTTATTTTCCGTATTCTGACCTTCTATTACCCTCCTGGTCTCCCAAGTGTGTTCCCTCCACCCACAAGTTGTCTCTCCTTCAAGGGTTGCCCCCTTCCATGTTTTCTTCCTACCCCTATAGTCTTCCCCCCCCGGAGTTGATTATCTTTAGTTGTGGGGTGCACGGGGCGTAGTCCCCCAGCATAAATAGAAGGGACATGTGACACTCATGTAATGAAACTGTGTTGTTTTTGCTGGTAATGGATTTCGGTGTAGTAGTGATCGTTGTTTTTTTATCGGCAATTATCAATCGCTGTTTTGTCAGTCACAATTTCCACATCACTTTTATCACCCGGTACTTCATAAAAGCATGGGATAGCAACCATATTGGCATAATTTATTTGCATATCAGAATGCAGAATCTGACACTTTAACTCATAAATAATTACAATCTAACATATTTTTATAAAGAAAAACTAACATTTATACTGCTAAATTATTTAAGCATAAAAAAATTACTACGAGAACTCACCACACCACATTTTAAAATACACTAGTTACATGGTGGTATAAATACCAATTATGCCATTCTATCAGTTACAAAAAAGGAGAGACTCCACTTGAAAGAGAAACAACTGCAGGAATGGGAAAGAAAATAAAAGCTGTTTCAAATGTATTTATGGATAATATGTATTCATTTCTGAATGTTAAGGTTGTTGAAAAAAATAAATAACTGGAGCTGTGTAGAAGTTTATTATGCAGTAAACATCTAAATCTAACAACCATGGATAACCATGACTATTCAGCCCTGTGAGGACTTGTATTGACTATGGGAGTTTTTTTTACCCATGATTCAGTATGGGGGAATAACTCCTCCCACCAGCCCTTTTTAAACCTGTTTTACCATTACCTCTTTGCTTAGTATATTTTTCGAACAGCTGAACCACAGCATGGTCCTTGTGACAGTGTTTTTTTCTCTTCCCTTGCTCTTGCTGTTTTTTGTCCATCTGTGCCACCTGCCTCCTTCCTCTCCTCCTCTCTACTTGCCTCCCTTTGCCTCTGTTCTTTCCTACTCCCCATTCTGTGTTGCCATTCATGGTTTGTCTGTACTTCCTCATTCTCCCACTTCCAAAGTAGCCACTCCATGGCTTGCCTGTCCTTGTTTCTCCCCCCTCCCTTTCTCTAATTGTTGCTCCATGGCTGTCCGTGCTTGTTTTCCCCAATCCCTCCTTTTGTTCTGTTGTTGCTCCACCACTTGTCTGTTCTTGTTTCCCCCTCCATCCAGTCCTCCCTTTCTCTGTAGCCACTCCACAGCTTGTTTGTGCTCATTCCTCCACCCCCCACCTATACCTCCTGTCTCATCATCTTCTGTCTGCTCTTTCTGGGGTTTCCTTTCCTTTCCTTTCATTTGTTTTGTTTTGTTTCTGCAGTGCTTTTTCTTTGCTTCCAGAAGCTCCTCAGTCTCCTCTCTCTTCCAGGTGAGTGACTTGTGACATGACTGCCCCACTTAAAGCTACAGAGTCCCATTTCTCGCCTTACTCCACTTTCTTTTCTCTCTCTGCCTTCTACTCTGTCTCTCCTTTCTGGTTTAACTTCCTTGGATCTAGCCTAATCCCTCCTTTCTCTTCTCCTTTCAGCCAAATTCTTCTTCTCATAGCTCATAGCTCCTCTGCTATTTTCTCTCTTCTCTAGCCCTCAACAGCAGTGTTTTGACTCCATCTCCCAACTTTGTACCTATGTGGAGGTCATGAGCATAGGCAAGGTCCAACTTCATCCACCAGAGACAGGATTCCTCATCTCCTCAAGCCTTATTTAATCATTGTAGCCTTCACCTACCTGTCTTGTACCTACGTGGTGGTCATGAGTGCAGGCAGGGTCTGACTTTGTCCACCAGAGATGGGAGTGCTAATTTCCTCAAGTCTACTTACTAATTTTAGACTCTGTCTCCCTATATCGTATCTCTGAGGAGGTTTGAGTGTAGCAGAGTCTGACTTCATCCACCAGAGATGGGAGTCCTTATTCTCCTCAGGTCTAATTAATTATTGCAGACTCCATCTCCCCACCTTCTACTTACGTGGAGGTCTTGAGCACAGGCAGGGTCTGACTTTGTCCAGTAGAGACAGAAGTGTTTATTTCTTATGCCTACTTACTCATTTTAGACTCCATCTCCCTACTTTGTGCCTATGTGGAGGTCACAAGTATAGGCAGGGTCCAACTTCATCCACCAGAAACGGGAGTTCTCCTTCTCCTTAAAGCTTACTAAATCATTGCTACTACAGCAACTTGTTACTATGGCTTCCTCTCCCCCTGGAAATTCCTCTCCTGATACTGAAGAAGGTCCTTCAGGGCTCCTTTGCACTTCCCCTGACATGCAAATTTCTTGGAAAATATCTTCTAAGTCAAAATATTTTTTAAAAGAATGGACTGTTCCACACTTGATTTCTGAATTTGAGAAGCTTGGCATTTCCTACTAAGCCACAACTAGAAAGCAAAAGCTGTTTAATCTATTTGTAGCATCTAAATCTCAGCATGATGAAACTGCTGCTCCTAACCAGCCAGTCCTTCAACCATCATTGGGAAGAACTAATTTATAAGATGGACCTGGGCACAGCACAATTAATTCATTATAAACATAAAATGAAATAATACAAAATCAAGGATACAAAACATAATACAACAATACAATAATCAAGGATACAAAACACGGATGAAACAGTGCAATAATCAAGGATGCTGAACATAGTACAGCAATGCAGTAATCAAGGATACAAAGCATACAATTGTCATGTAATAATGTAGACAGTGGTATGATTGGAAACATCAGGCTAACATAGAATACACAGGGACAATTTCAACTAGGGGATGGTGATACATGTGGAACAAAGTTGAGACGGGGTGGGAGAATGGAATAGCTGAAAGAAAAGGAAGGGACAGATAGCAGTACTGAGGTGAAGTAAGGAAAGTTCATAAGTCCTACAGTTGCAAGTTTCAGTAATGGATTTTGAAGGTGGACAATTTTGTCAAGATGGCAATTTTTAGAGTTTTCTTCAGTTTACAGTTCCATCAGCCTCTTCTGCTTCATTTCTGACAATTGCCTGTCTATGAACACAAACAGACCACTATATCCTGCATTTACCAAAATTAAAAATGACAGATTACATAAAGCAGTTCAGATCGCTTACTATCTAACTCATAACAACTGGTGCCATGTACAGATACTTGATCAACTCTTCCTATATCATGCCAGATCTGACCATTCATATACTCTCCTGGCTACTATCTATTATTCTCCTATGACTACCAACATTTTTATGGAACACTTGAGAAATTTATTCCATAAACAGGGACTTAATCCTTTTCCTTTTTCAGGTCATTCATTCCGGATTGGAGCAGCTTCTTCAGCCTCTCAAAATAACATTCCTACCCATATCATTAAAAGGCTCAGAAGATAGACCTCCTCATGTTTCAAAACCTATATTCCAAATCCAGAACAGGAAATCAGACAAACTTTTAGGATTATCTTCTTACAGTATGCCTCATAGTATGCCCAGAGGAACAGTGCAACCCTACTGGCTGCCAGAGGAAGAGCAATTCACTGGCCATGGTTCCTCAGGGGTTTCCTCCACAGTGACTTTTCCTCTCCTGTGTGCTACTGTTCAGACTCTCCATGAGTTGGAGGAGGTTACACACACTATTCTTTTTGGGCCTTTATTCCCATAATGCCACCCAGCTCCTTTACTGAGGATGGGAATGAGAAATGCCAAAAGTAAAACTCACATAAGCAGCACACATATTCACCATATACTGAATGGGAGGGCTTTGCCTGTGATTAAATGTGGGGAAATAACTCCTCCCACCAGCCCTATTTAAACCTACCTTCCCATTACTTCTTCACTTAGTATTTTTTTCAAACCCTCCATCCTCCCCACTGCCTCCTTCTCTGTCACTTTTCTCACCCTTAGTGCTGGGTCTTCATTCCAATGCCACCCAGTTCATCTACTGAGGGTGGGAATGAGAAAGGCCAAAAGTAAAGATTGCGCAAGCACCACATACTGTATGTTCATCATACACTGAATTAATGACCACGGTTATTTAGTCCTTTAAGGTCTTGTTTGGAAATTGTTGACAAGGATTGGCCATGGTATTTACAAGAGCAATGAACAAAAAAGGATCAACTCCTATGAAACTTGCATTTCTTGAACTTATTTCTACAAATAAATCCACCACTGACATTTTGTGGTACTATCTTTGCTGTTTTAAGTACCTTTCTATGAAGGATCCTCTGAAGCTAACATATTTATTGTTATCATAAGGCCATCCAGAGGTATTCTACATAGCTCTGACCATGGTCTTTGCCATTGGCAGCATCTGGCAATAGATGACCATGGTTGTCTGTTGTGCCATTATACATTCATGGTTAACCATGTTTTTATTTTCAATGGTCAACCTGTGTTTGTATCATGATTAACTATGGTTCAACCATGCTATCCTCATCTGGCAATTTCATGAACATGTATCATGTTCAAAAACAGAAAGTCTATTGCCATTAAAGGAAGAAACTCCTCTTACCAGGAATCCTAATCCTAGTGCTCTGAACACTTAAGCGACTATATGTAAACAGTAACATGCTTTTCTTGCTCTTGTAAAACAATGTTAACAGATATAAATTTCAGGACTTTTCAGACTTTATTATGTATGCATTTATTTATTGGAAGACAATTTATGGGTAGTCTATTAAGCCTGGATGCTTTTTTTACACTAAGGTCCAGCCCAAAAGGAATAACAGTTACACAGATAATATATATGATTACAGATTTCGGTACATACTATATGGCATAAAAACACATTTTTCATAAGCACACAGTAGATGTTCTATGTTGTAGAGAGTTTTGTGACCATTCTTTTGAAAGTGGCAACACTACAGTACTAGCGATTCAAAGATATAAGATATTTGGCTGAAAATATGTTCTTGGATCATTGGACTTCATCTGCTTCAGCTGCTTTTCCTGTGTTGAAGTCATTGGAGCCCATTTTCAAAGCCAGTCAAGTCATTGCACCATTAATAACAGTGCATGGCTGAGTGCCATATTATTACAGACAGTGCGCCATGTCCTGTGTACACTGCCTGCATGAATATGGGGTCATGATAGTACTATAGAAAGTTAATATGCATGGCAGCAACTCAGCCCTACTGGCAACAGATTCCCAGGAGTAAAAATGAGATAGTGCATTCCAAATGGGATACTGCCTTTCCTTCTACAAACCATATTTAGCGTCCGGCATGCTAAAGACCACATATGACATTCAAGGTGCTAAGGGGCCATTTGCATATAATTATGTGACCATTAGCAACTCTGCACAATGTTTCAATGCATGAATGCAGTCACTGTGAACAGCGTCAACTGCTCCCCAACCTCCCCAGTAGTGATTTGAGATCATGCCCGATCCAGATCACAATGTTGAAATAAATGTATATGTTGTTCCTGGTTGCTAGTGGTCCTCTCTCTCTCTCCCTCTTCTCCACTGGAAGTTTGAAACAATTTGAAATACTGTCCTGTGTAGTGAAGCGGTCCCCTCTCCCTTCCTCCCTGATCCCCATTGAAATGATGAAATATATGTAAATACTGCCCCTGCTAGTCTAGTTGTCCCTTCCCTGATCCTCATTGTAATGTTGAAATGATTTGAAATAGGTCCTTGGTAGTCTAGTGCCCCCCCATCACCACTGAATTGTAAACATAATTGTAACCACTGTCTCCAATAGTCTATGGAAACCCACCACCCAGCCCTGGATATAATAATGGATTTACCACTCCCCTCTTAATCTCACTCACTCATCACCCACCACAAATACCCTCATCTACACCCCATTCATCCATCCATAGTAATAATTGTCACAGTCAGTACAGAAGAGATGGTGACTGGTACTGACACTCTGCTTACCACCTTGGCCAGCTGTGACCTGCATCACAGAGAGTAAACACTTGTGTACTGTAACAAAAACAGATGGGTAGCATTGTAGGTGGCTTGATAAATCACTGAAAGCCCAACAGTGGTCCATAGAGAACACTGGTTTGCTTCATCAGTGACAGCCCAACAGAGGACCATACTGAGCACTGTTTTTTTTTTGTTTGAGCACAGACAGTCCAAAGAGTGCCATGGTGAGTATTTGCCTATTTTACAAGTGACATCCCAAAAGGCGGTGCTAGTGAGCATTATCTTGTTTGATCAGTGAAACCCCAGCAAAAGGACACAGTGATCACTGGCTTATTTGATTAGTGGCAGCCAAGCAGAGGGCCATAAGGAGTATTGGCCTGATTGATCACTGACAGCCCATCAGAGGGCCACAGTGAGCACTGGTCTGTTTGAGCAGTAACAGCCCAACAGACAAATCTAGTAACTCTATAGACTCATTTCATCAATACTATCACCCACAGAGTTCTAGTACACATCAACCTGTTTGATCAGCATCAGTCCAGCAGAGGGCCACAGTGAGTATTGACTTGTTTTATCAGACACAGCCAAAGAACCATAGTGAGCATCAACTTTTTTCACCCATGACAGTGCAAGAGAAGGCCATAGGTATCATAAAACTGTTTGATCAAAGACTGCCCAACAGAAGACTACACTGAGCATTCATTTATTTAGTCAGCAGCAGCCCAATAAATGCCTTGGTGAACTTTGACTTACTTGATCAGTAACAGTCCAAATTAGGGCTAAAGAGGGCATGAGCTTTCTGGATTAGAGATAGCCCAACAAAGATTCATAATGAGCTTCAGTTTTTTTTTAATCACTGACAGCCCAGCAGAGAGCCATATTGTGCATTGGCTTGTCTCATTAGTGATACCCCAGCACACAGCCATAGTAAGAGTTGTGTTGTTATCAGCAACAGCCTACCAGATGGCATTAGTGATTACTGACAGCCCAAGAGTGGGATATTATGAGAATTGTCTTGTCTTGAGAATTGATATTGCAACAGAAGACTTTAGAGAGTATCAGTTTGTGTGCTCAGAGACAGCCCAAATAAGGTCAATACAGAAGAGTACAGTGTCAGGTTTCTTTCTGTCTCTTGATATAAGTGAGGTATACACAGTAAGTGAAGGGCTGGTAAGGCTAGAAAATGTGATCACTTGCTAATTACTTAATTATCTTCAATTGCCTAGTGTATCCAAACGTAATCACTAGTCAACATTTAGAACATCATAACAGTAGTATCAGAGCTCCTCCAACTTTGCAAACCTGAAACTAGGCACCACTGTGGATAACTTTGGCATGTTTGACATGGCAGCAACAGTCCAGCACAGGGCCATAGTAAGCATTGTCTTGTTTGATCAGAGATAGACAAACAGTGGACTTCAATGAGCACTGACTTGCTTGATTATCAACAGCCCAAACAGGGGCTATAGTGAGCATTGGATTAATTTATCAGAGACAGCCCAACAAAGGAATGTAGTGAGTTTTGACTTATTTGGTTAAAGGCAGCTAAAAGAGTATACTGATAAGCATTATTTCTTGATCAGTGACAGACCAACAAAGGCACAATGGGAGACTCAGCTTGCTTGATCAATGGCAGCCCAACAGAGATCCATATTAGCAGTGTCAGTGGCTCAGTAGGTAGCACACTCGCCTCTGAGGCCGGGAGATCAGAGGACTGTGGGTTCAGTTCCCACATCTGACACTTCGGTTAATATCCCAGTACTGACACTGTAGTGCAGCATGAGAGGGGAGCTGCACTTCTGAGGTGCCGTCTTTCAGATGAGACATTAAACTGAGGTCCCAGCTGCCTGGATTGATGGTAGTTCAGGTGGATGTTAAAGATCCCATGGCACTTATCGAAAAGAGTAGGCGAGATTTTATTGAAAAAAATATATATAAAAAATAGTACAGATAAAGAGTCAAACAGTGAAACACAAATCAATTTGTGACAACAAACACCAAAGTGACTCTCTTATAATGAAAACATCAGGACAAAGAGAGGAAAAAAACAATTAATCAATCAAATACATAGTTCCTATCCAAAACCCAACTTTTGCTATTTATATTTAATAAAGTATGTGAAAACCCTCCACCAATGTGACACCTGTTGTGCAGAGCTCATAGAACAATCTCTTTTATAAACATTCATTATTTCAGTTGAGACTAAATTGCTAAGGCAGTCAAAAGACATTTTCTTTTGATGCAGTACCTGTGCCTGCCAAATGTAAAATTTAATACAACAAGGAAAAATAGATAAGGTATCAGAGTGATACTTTGCTAACCCTACCCCATATTTCCCCACAACTAAAGTGTCATAATCTAAATGTTTTAACCAGTCCATCTTCCATTTTGTAGCCAGAAAGACCCATAGAGCTGTAAAATATGAACATTCCAACAGAAAATGTTCCATAGTTTCAAGCAATGAAATAAAATCCATGTATGGGCAATTTCTTTCTTCAACTATTTTATGTTTGGCATTTCCTCGAATGTTTAATCTGCCATATGCAATAAGCTAGAGATTTTCCCACATCTTGTGAGGAATCCTATGAAGGGTGAGTTGCCTGAGAATTAGACCATTATCTGTTGAAGGACAATTTTTAAAACTTGGTTCCAATGGATATAGTCTAGTAAAAATAGTCTGATATAATGACTTAGCAGACTGAGTTACTATGTCTATTTTCAGAACCCTCCATTTATATAGCTTTTGTGCTGCTGATTTAAAATAAGGGGGAATATTAATATGAGGGTATAATTTAGGAGCTACAGTATTCCAGACTCCTATATATTTACGTAAAGAATTCTGAAGCCAGATATCATGCACTGATTTTGACTAAATAAGGGCAGGGCCAATTGTGTGTCTAAGAAATAATGCATGTAAAAAAATTACTGGTTCAATCATTCACAAACCCCCCTCCTTAACCCTTGGGTATGTGTAGCACTGCTTTATTGGGTTGAGTTTATTACCCCACAACATTTGAAAGCAAAGACTATATAGTCTAGTTTCATATTTACCCAGAACTGGGTATAGCATAGCCACATAATGTAAAAGCGGTAAAATAAATTTTTTTAGAATCAGAATTCTTTTAAGTTTCATAAATTTCCAGTGCTTCCATCTGAGCACCTTTAGTTCTGCCTTTCTTAATGCTAACTTCCAGTTAACCTCTGGAAGGTTTTGGGGTCCAAAAACAATTCCTAAAATGTTTAATGGCTCATGCTCTATAGTTATGCCCCCATCTCACCTGGCGAGTCCATAATATTGCCTATGAAAAGCTCTTTACTTTTATCAACATTTAATTTAGCATTTGAAACCATTTGGTATTTATGTATTTCATGTAAAAACATTTCTATCTGTTCTTTGTTTAAAAATAACCCACATATATCATCTGCATATGCCTGTATCTGAATGTCTCGTGGGATCCCTATACTTGATACCCCTTCCCAGAGAGGATGCATTTCAATGTGTCTCAACAAAGGGTCAAGTGAAAAAATGTACAATAGTGGACTTAAGGGACATCCCTGGTGAACCCCTAGCCTAATGTCAAAACTCTGCCCAATAAATCCATTCAGAAAAGTTCACACTGAAAAAAAGGAATAGAGCAATTTTAGTCGTTTTATAAAAATTAAAGGAACCTTGTAAACTTCTAGAACTTCAAACAAATAGGGGTGATAAACCCTATTGAATGCTTTTTCCTGGTCTGCTGTTACCACCCATTCTGATAGTCCTGCCATGCTACAGTGTTCAATCACATCCCTAATGATCACTAAGGCATGTTGTATTTTGCTATCAGTAAGTCCACAATATTGTTGTGGCAAAATTACCAATGAAGCATAAGATTTTAATCTATCATTCAGTACATGAGCTAAAATCATATAGTCAGTGTTGAGTAATACGATGGGTCTCCAATTCTTTATGAGACTTCTATCCCCTTTTTTAAAAAGATAGACTAGCAATCCTTCTGCAAAGGTAGGTTGTATTGCATCAGAATTAAACCAATAGTTATACACTAATACTAGACTATCTGCTATGTGTTAACAAGAAATTTTGTAAAAAAGATGTGGGATACCATCTAAACCTGGTGAGACATTATTTTTAAGTTTTGAGATGGCCTGAAAAATCTCCTGTTTAGTAATGGGGGTCTTTAAATGTAAAACATCATCTGGAAAATCTTCAACTACAGTTGGTTTAAGGAAAGTAAAGATATCATTTTTTGAAATCAGAGAAGTAGGCAATAGTGTTTTAAAATGCTGCTGTATCAATTCATCCAAATCCTTAGGAGAACTCACCCTTTGACCAGCAGTAGAGATCAAATATTCCATAGTCATACTTTCTTTTATCTATTTACAAGCTTCAAAAGGATCCCCTATCAGGGTATTATGAGTACCAGCATATAGCATGCCTTGGATAGTCCATGCCCTGTCATATTGAAACTTTTTCATTTCAGTTTTTATTAAGTCAATCTGTGTTGAATAATCCAATGTTGAAAGATTTGCTATAGAATATAATCTTTGCAACCTGCTTCCTTAAAGTTAGATAACAAAAAAACTTATTATTACCCTGTGATTTACCAAATTTCATAAACCAGCATTTTATATCCTTTTTGTATCTAACCACCATTCACCCTTGTCCTGATATAAACATTCTACAGATGATCTAGTAGTAAAGAAATGACCCATGGCTCAAGTTACAGCAGGATCAGACAAAACCAAGGTGTTCATTTTCCATCTCTCTTGAAATGCAGGCCTTTTGACTTCTTGGTCCAGAGACAGAATTAATAGTAAGCGGTCCGAAAATTCTACAGGACTAATATCTAAAGTACCTTTGGATAAACTAGGGGAAAGAAATATATAATCAATAATGGAAGTGTATGAATTTCTCATATAAGTAAAATTAGGACCCTTATTATGATAAACATGGCTATTAATTAAGCCCGCTGTAGTTATAAGATTATTAAGTGCATTAGAGTCACAATAAATTTTTCATCTCTCATCCTGCTTCTTTTTTATGTCCAGTATGAGGCTGCAATTAAAATCCCCATATAAAAAAATGGTATAGGTGGTAACTAAGAATGGCTGAATAGCCTTCATGTGAAGAACTTTATCTGCTTTTACCTATGAGTTATATACTGCAATGAACCTGCAGTCCACACCTTTCCAAAGGCTGTCTAATATTAGAATTTGTCCTGGAACTAAGTCAATTAGTTTCTGGAGAGAAAAGGGAAAGGAGTGAAAAAGGATCCCCACCCCATCTGCTTTGTCAAGACCGAAGGACCAATATGAGGGGCCCCATATCCATTCTCTTTTAAAACTCCAAATATGATGTTCCAGATACATCCATGTTTCCTGTACTATAAAAACATCTAGAGCCAGATCATGGAAATATTGGAAAACAGTTTGTCTCTTATCTATATTCAATAAGTTATGCACATTTAATGAATCTAAAGTAAATTGACCCATGTTCAACATTAATGGAAATGATCAGACTAAAGAGAATCAAAGCTAAATTTTTTTCCTCTTTTTCTTTTTTTTCCTTTATAAGTACCTTGTTCCAAGGCCTGTGAACCTTGTTCTATTATGGATTTTTGTGAGTCAGAGTCCCCAACCTCCATCTCAGAATCACCCCAGGTTATAAAAAGGGCAGCATACGAATTATTTGTCTCTACTGGGGGGGTGGTAAATCAGGAATGGCAGGTTTGGTGAACTGAGAGGATCTCCGAGGCAAAGGATCCGGGTCAGGTTTGCCACTGGGGACCACAGCTGGATCCTCATAGCAGACAGGGACCAAGGGTGCAGATATTATTGATTTATCCATAGGTTTTTGAGAAAAGTCTGGGCCTAAATCATAGAGATCCGGAAGTACAGTAGTGGAAACCACTAAGGGGTCAGAGGAGAAAGGGGGGTTCTGGGGGAGGGTTTTGAGCAGCAATAGGAACAGTGCTAGCTGAATCCTGTGCTTGCTGGATAAGAAGCTCCAGGCTTATACAAGATGCTTTATTCTGAGCAGCCCAAGGACATTTCCCAAAGTCATGCCCAAAATCTTCACACAGATCATATCTAGTGTGGTTAGCACATTGCATTGTAATGTGGCCCACCTCCCCACAATTATTGCATCGGGGTTTATCACATGTACTAGATAAATGTGTTCGGGATCTGCATTTGTAGCATGTTCTTGGCTGCCCTACATAAACCCCACCCCCCGATCTCTACCGTGCAAAAAATAATTTGGAATGTGTTCAATGCCTGAGTCATTCTGGTGTAGTTTTACCTTATATTTCCACCCCCAGTCCAAAATAGCTTGCTGTCCAGAATGGCTTCAGGTTCTCCTATGACCTCATATTTTTGAGAGAGCCAGTACGTGTTGTCTTCTACATGGACCCCTTCATTATGAAACATTACTGTAACATACTTGATGAGTGGTTGAGTCAGAGGAATCACTACGAAAGGAGTCCATGTAGGAGAGAACTTGACCTGTCCATATCTTTCCCAAAATAGGTCTACAGTGTATGCAGTTCGAAAACTGACATCAAAATTGTCCTCTCCAGAAATGTTTATAAATACGTACACCTCCCTAGGGGAAAAATATGATGCATTTTTAAGTAGAATCTTTCCCACATGATATCTGTCTGGCCTATAAGCCAGACCCCCTTTATATCTAATCCTTACAGTGTTTTGCCGGGGAACTGCTTCTTTTTTTGTTTTATTAAATAAGTCAGATAACAGAGGCTTATTTTCAGAATTAGGTTCAGTATTGGATGCAGCAGGAATTGGGGTCTTGGTAATAGAAGGGGACTTCAAAGGGGGAAAAGATTGCAGCTCTTGTCCTTCAATAGTCTCTATATTAAAGGTTTTATCAGGCAAAGAAGGATCAGCAGGAATCCGTGGTGAAGCATCTTTCTGTTTGACATTTTCATATGGTTTCCATTCTGGAGAGACTTGAGATAAAGGAAAAGGAGAATCCCAAGCTGGGTCGGGGATCCAAATTCCCCTGGGGCCCTGTTTCCATCCTGCATCAGTTAATGCAGTATTCGGTGACCACTGTTCATTAGAAACATTTAAATCCATTTTAACAGCAGATGGCGCTGTTGTATTTGTTTCAACACAGGTCTTGCGATTCCTGTGAGTGGTGAGAAACACATTTCTTTTAGTTTTAACTTCATTCGGTATCCCCATTTTACTCCCAGTTCCAAGGAAGACAAATTCAGTAAGTCCCTTTTGGTCATTCTTCTGGGTTTGATATTTAATCAGAGTTGCATCTCCCTTGACTTGCGGTTGTTTAAAAACAAACCCAGTCGATTTCGATAAAGTAGTTACCGAAGAGGGAGAAGGAGAGGTGAAAGCATTACTGTCTGCTATGTTGCAGCTCAAATTGTGCTCTACAGAGGTGTTTATTTTAGGCAGCATTGGTTTTAAAGGTTCAGTTTTAGGCTATAGGCACACACGAGCATTTGTGTTTAGATTGCCAGCCTGTAACTGTGTGATCTCTTGTAATCCTGTCTCAGACTTACTTGACCCCAGCACGGCGATAGGAGCTGTGACACCATCCCCTGGTTTGACAGGCCGGGTGTCTGAAATGACAGGTGCGAGTTCTTGCTTTGATGAAACAAGCCGGGTAGCTGAACATTCTTTTTCCACCTTTGGACGTTCTTCTGCAGTCACAAGCAGCTCCACAAGTTATTGCTTTTCAGAACTTAAATTATCCTCTAAATCTGTCACTTTTGCCATAATGGGATGAGAGGTCAAATCTTCTGTGGAAATGTAGATGTCCATGGCGTCTTCCTCTTCAGATAAACTTTTATCATTCTTTTCAGCCTCCGATGGGAACAAGAAGGGAGATGAGGCCAATTCCCTCTCCTCCACAACGTCTGCACTCTCCAGTGCTCCAGCCCGAGTGGCCATCCTGTTAACGGATGGCAAGTCCCCCTACAGACAGAGTAGGAGAATTTCCCTGATGTCCTGGCCAAATTTCCCTCATTCACTAAAAATACCACCAACAGCTTAATCTGGTTCAAGGTCAGTTGGCATTCATCTGTATCCCCCTCCCCCTCCCCCATGTTGTGCCTGAAAATAGGCAGGATTTGTCTAGTGCACTTACCCGGTCAACAAAAACTAAATAATAAATAAATAAATACTAAGCATTGTCTTGTTGCTTATGAAACAGGACAATGCTTAGTATGGCACTCTGTTGATTATAATACAAGACAATGTTTAGTATGACAACCCAACAGAGAGAGGCTATAGTGAGAATCACCTTGTTTAATCACTGACAGCCCATTAGTGTGGTGTAGTGAGAATCAGCCTGTTTGACCAGCAGCTGTTCAACAGGGGGCCATTACAAGCATTCCCTGTTTCATCTGTGACAGCCCAACAGAGGGCTATAGTATGCGTTGAGTTGTTTGATCAGTGCCAGTCCAACACAGGCCATAGTGAACATTGGCATTGTTGATCAGTGAAAGCCCAGCAAAAGGCAATAATGAGCATCAGTTTGTTTGATCCTTGGCAACCAAACTATGGGCCATAGCAAGAATCAGCCTGCTCAATCACTTATAGATCAATAAATGGCCATAATGAGCATTGGATTGTTAGATCACTGACAGCCCTACAGATGGTCTCAGTAAATATTGACTTATTTTGCTCTAATGAGTGATATGTCTAAGAAAGCCATGCAAAGCAAACATGGTGAGTAGATTATTGTGTGTGGGCAGCCTTCCACATACAAGGATTAGATTATCCATTATATTTTGCATAGTGTTGAGGTTTTAGTGTGTATGTGTGAAGTCTGGGGACTATTTGGGGACTGGGCACTGGACTATCTGCAAGAGCTCCTGTGCCCCTACTGCCCAGGGTGACCACTCTGCTCAGCTGACGAGGGGTTGCTAGAGATTTCCAGGGTATGCCTTAAGTCATCAGGGGCCCATGCATTTATGTGTGCAGCCCCAACCCTGTGGAATTCTCTACTTCATCAGATACATGAAAGCACGACTGTGGAGGGCTTTAAGAAGGCCTTGAAGACACATCTTTGGCTGAATGCCTACCCAGCTGATTATTTTTAGCTATTTTATCTAGTCTGTCACTTGTTAATATTGTTATTTACGTTATTGCTTTTATATGTTTATTTATTGTACAGTGCCTTGGTGCTTGAAAGACACTCTAGTAATAAAGTTTATTATTATTATACAGATACTAACCAACTTTGAATTTGTTGCTCTTCCTAACTGTATTCTGTATGAATTTCATGTTGCTATTGATTTGTGAAATACCTCACACATTGCTCCCACCCAGTGTTCCTGACTCACAAAGCGTAGATCACAGAAGGCCACAAAAGGAGTCCAAGTGCATTGAACCCTAAGCAACAGAATCACATAATGACATATAATTGTAATGAGGATGAACACTGGAGGAACACAAATCAATACCCTTTTATTCCTTCTTTCTGTCAGACTCATTCTGTACTCATCTTGCAAGTCTTAACCATCCCCCACTTTGGTAGCAATCTCCTCCTCCAGCTCTCAATTTCCTATGTTCAAAGGTGACCAGCACAACCCACCCTCCTCCACAGCCATCCACCTTCTAATTAACAAGTAAATGTGCTCATGCTCCCTGTACTTGTAAAACCAGCTGATCACATATCCCATGACAACCACTTTGTCATGTTTTACTGCTTACTTAAAACAGGGCTGAAAAGAGGAGTAAGCCCAATCACCTGAAAGAAAACACTGCTGATAGAAAATGTACTTGTTTGACTTGACAGAACACAAATGGAAGTTTTCCATAGTCTCTAAATAGTAATCAAATTCAATAAATATCAAACATGCAGGTACATATAGCAGTTGATAGAGTATGGTCTCACAGAAACAATAAATCTAGACATGATAACAAAAACACAGTAAAATAACAGAAACTATTTTACACACCTGTTGTCTGAACCAAGTATCATGTTTACAAACTCTCTGGAGTAACAGAAGTGTCAGCTGCACCCTTACATTGTTCTAGAGCTCCTGGTGTACAAGGACAGCTGACAAGTGTCTCCACTGCTTCCTGATACTACCTACTGTGAAATGCTGCACTGGCACAAAAACACAGAGGACTCCTCAACTGGATAATGGCACAGACAGAAGATCAACATCGTAAATGAACAGAATTCCTGTCAGACCTGATACACACAGGTAATATTCTGTCAAAAAGACAAGTCATTCAATTAGGCTGGAGGGTCATGGGAGACATCATGGCAAAAGGACAGAGCACAACTCAGTCCAGTGCAAAGATGATGCACCAGTGCAAAAGCACAGAGTTTCTGCGGTCCCTACTGTATACTTCCCCATGGTATTATGTCATAATAGTGACCCAAAATGAATGACTAAAAATACAGCGACTCATTTTGGGCTCTATTAATGTGGGCTACCCTGCAGAATAACGAGGGTATGGGATAGTGACCAGGGGGAGGGCAAACAGAAGTGGGGGATAGCGAGGGGAAGGGGAGGAACAGGGAAGGGGTTTTCAGGCACCATTGTACCTTATGCCACCGAACTATCCATGTGGCATGGTGATGTGAGTGGCTAGCTCTGGCACAGCAGGTACTTGGATCGGGACCGGGAACATGTAGATTTTGTTGCAGCTGCAAGCTGCTGCACTTAAATTTGGCCAACATCCAGATTTTTTCTCCCTCCTCGATAATCATCTCCCTGGAGTTGAGAATCCTAATTAAGGGTGGTGAAGGGGCAAAGCCCTCCATGAGGGGGAGCAGGAGGTGCAGCCCCCCTGCAAAAACACTTTTTTTAAATCTGGATGTCAGATCAATTTGAAGTGCATATCACTGATTTGCTTTTCAGCAATATACACGCATCATAATAGTGACTGCTGTTTTGTATTCGATGCTATGACATGGATTGATTCATGTATTGCAGAGCATATTACTCACATAGATCACAGTATCCCCCTAAAACATCAAAAACACTAATAAAAAAAAAAACAAATTATTCCTTTTTTATTTTATTTATTTATTAAGAAATTGGAATTACACCCTTTGAGTCATAGACTCTTTTGCAAAAGCTACTCAGCAGTTAAAATAGTATACAAGCATTACCAAGAGAATTAACAAAGGTGCATATTAAACAATCAAATTAATATAGCACATAAAGATTACAGAGGAGAAATAGTATACTGTAACAGGTTCATGTTACAGTCTGTGGGTAGAGGCAACCCAGAGTCGAGTAAAAAACAGGAGATGCAGTAATACTCTAAGTCGTTTGTTCCATCACAGTAATTATTGAATGAAAGGATAATACAAATGGTAGACTAGCTCACAATAGATCATGGCACTATAACAAAAACACAGTAAAATAACAGAAACTATTTTATACACCTGTAAAATAGGTCAACACTGAACGTAAATAAACAGACTTAGTGGCAATAGTAGTGGTAAAACCAGCATTTGTCAATGCAGAACATTTGATGCTTGTTAAACAATTTTTGTTTTTAATGTTTTGACCCCAACTTTTGAAGAGAGTTATTGTAGGATTCACTTTATAGACATGCCATGTACCATTTATAATATATTGGCTGAAATGTCATTTCCCAATAGAGGTGTGAAAACACTTTCCATCCAGGGTTTTAAAAATGACACGTCATGTTTATGAGGTGATGTAGAAAAATTGCTACACTGAAAGTTTGGAGTCAAAATTTGAAAATTAGTAAAGTTATGAGTGAATGCTGAAATAGTGTAACAGTCAATCATAACCTGGGCATTTTATCACATTTGCACATCAAATTTTCAACATAGCCTTCTTATTATCCCACCTATTGAACCCAGTAGGTGAAGATTTTCAAATCCCTGTCAAAATGTCATTCTGGACCACTGAAACATCATTCCGCACCACAGGTATGAAACCACATTTTGGCCGGATTTGAAAAATAACAGCTGTCACATTTATGAGGTGCTATGAAGAAATGGCTATGTTGAAATTTTGGGGTCAAAATTTTGAAAATTACCAAAGTAATGATCGTGCATTCATAAATTTCAACATAGGCGCATACCTTTGTTGTTTATTTAACATTTGTGCCCAAAATTTCCAACATAGCCTTCTTATGATCACACCTCATAAACAAGTGCAGTGAACATTTTCAACTTCTGCCTGAAAGATAATTTCATGCAGCGACTACAAAATCACCTTTTGGGATGTGAAAACACATTTTGTCCAGGATTTGAAAAATGACAGCTATCACATTTATGAGATGCTGTGAAGGAATGACTATGTTGAATATAATGGGTCAAAATATTACCAAACTTATAAGCCTGCATTAGCAAACTTTAGCTTATGCTCATAACTTTGTTGTTTTTTTTTTTTAATATTTGTAGGCCAAATTTTCAACATAGCCTTGTTATGACCCTACCTCATGATTAATGGTGGAGAAAATGTTCAACTCCTGCATAAAAGGTGATTTAATTTAGCAACTGTGAAATCACCTTTCTGGACAGATTTGCCTAACTTCATTTGCATTGATCATGAGGTGGGATCCCCAAAAAGGCATGTTGAAAATTTGGGGCAAAAATATTCAAAAATGGCCCAGTTATGCCTCTAAGCTCAAAACCCTATTGAAATACATTGAAGCATGTACCTGATTTCCACAGTTTGCGGTCCTGAGTTGAAGAGTGAAGCTGTCTCTGTGGTTCAGAGAGGATTATAGCATTTGACCCCCAGTGGGTAAGTAACAGCTTGGGGTTGGGGGGTGGGTACTAAACTGGAAGGTTGGTGGGAGGAATAATGGTGCAACAGACATCAATGGACTGTTTTCTTTTTTACAGGATTACGGGATTAATAAAAAAATAAATGACAATGGATGGTTTTCTCTATTACAGGTAGCAACACTGGGGGATTGGGCACCCTCCAGTGTCACTGTTATATTTGGCAGCACTGGGGGTGGGCTTCCTGGTGCTGCATTGCTAAAAGGTGCAGGGTGAGGAGTGGCAGCTGGCATGAGGTATTGGGCACCTCCATACCACAATAATAACATGAGTTGGGCTTGGGGGGCAGTTTCAGTAGGGGCTACTACGCGACATTGATGGACAGTTTTCTTTTTTTACAGGATTACAAAAATAAAAATTAAAAATAAACAAGCATTTGTCAATGCTGAATGTTGTCTTGCTGGCATTGGCATTGGTAGTGCAGGAGTTAGAGAGATGAATAATAGGAATGGCAGTGAAGTATTGAACTGACGCCAACCCAACCCCCACCCATCAGAGACTGACAGGTATTGGGGTGTGCCTTTGGGCTGTGAGCCATAATTCTCATGCCATTTCACCTCACCCTACCCTGCAGACACTGACAAGTGTTGCAGTGTGCCTTGGGGTCTTCTGGATGTATGCTCACCCCATTCCATAAGGAAATGCACTTAGATGGGTGCAGTATAACAGAATGGGGTGAACTTTGGTGCCAAAGACTCCAAGACACACCTCAATGCCTATCACTGGCTGCAGGGTGGGGGTGGAATGGTATGAGCATTACAACTGACAATCCCAAGTCACATCCCTGATGCCTGTCAGTCTCTACAGGGTGGGGTATTATGGTTGGAAACTCTAATGCCCCTGGTGTTTGTTGGTATTTTCACTCCAAATTTTCAACATGGGCTTTTTGTGACCCCTCCTCATGAACAATGGCACTATCAGTTCATTAGCAAAAAGGTGATTTTGCACCACGACTGCACCACTTGGAGTCACAGGAGTGAAAACACATTTTGGGCAGGATGTGAAAAATGAAAATTATACTGTTCATGAGGAGGTGTAAAAAAATGGCAATGTTGAAAATATTAAAAAATTGGTGAAGTCACAAGCATGCATAGAAACTGCACAAAGCACACCCGTAACTCAATTATTTTTGGGATTTTTTAACCACATTTTCAAAATAGGCATCTTGAGACATCCCTACATGAACAGTGGCACTGTGATTTTGTTAATCTGTCCCAAAAGTTGATTTCCCACAGTGACTATGCAATTGTGGGCCACAGGTACGAAAACACATTTGGGGCAGGATGTGAAAAATGACAGCTGTACTGTTCATAAGGAGGTGTGAAAAAATGGCAATGTTGAAAATCTGGAATGAAAATATTAAAAATTGTCAGTTACGAGCGTGCATGGAAACTGTGCAATGCATGCTCATAACACAGTCATTTTGGGGATTTTTTTTTCACAAAATGTGCAAAATGGGCTTTTTGGGACCCCACCTCATGAACAGTTGCACTGTCGTTTCATTAATCGGTCCTGAAAGGTGATTCCATGCAGTGACCGTGATTAACAAGATGACAGTGCATGTGTTCATGAGGTGGGGTCCCTGAACCCCATGTTGAAAATCTGGTACCAGAATTCCCAAAATTGGCTGAGATATCCACCTAAGTTGACCCACCCCCCATTGCCTGCCATTATAAGGCTTACTGCATTTTGTTCAATTCCCAGTCAGCTTTTGAAGAGTTCAGACATGTTCCTGCTCCACAGAAAATTGCAGTCCTGGCCCTCCAGAGGTAATTATGGGGAAGGGTGTGTGGGGAGGTGGGGTGCACAGATGGTGGGTATGGGTTGGGGAAGGGGTGCAGCAAGATGACGAGGGACTGTTGTTTTTTTTTTACAGGTAAAAAAACCTGGACTTTGGGAGAAGGTTTTCTTTACTTACAGGTAAAAAAAAAATATTTGGGGCACATTGGAGTGGGCTCCAAGTGTGCCATGAGTCTGAGGGGGACATGATGCAGATCGGGATTGGGTACCCCCATTGGAAAAGAAAGTGTGTGTGTGTGTTGGGGGGACATGATGCCAATGGGGATTGGGCACCCCCTCTGCAAAGAAAGTGTGTGAGAATGGGGGGGACATGATGCTGATGGGGATTGAGCACCCCATTGGCAAACAAATTGAACTGGGGGGCATGCTGACATGGGGACTGGGCATACCCAATGTCAGCTTTGTGGGGATTGTGTGGTGGGCTGTAGGAGCCACCATATTTATTGAAATGTTTCACCAGGAAAGACACATAACGGAACCTTGTCATCTGATGCTTCAATGAGGAAACTGCACCTCACGGGACTGGCAGATTTCTTTCAACTCCATGGCTCTCTTTAAAACTGCTGTCATTGCCAGCATTCTCACTGATTGGTGGCTGAGGGATGCACCCATTAAAGTGTCCCCTGCATTTGCCGCAACACTAACACACCTCTGAAAGTGCTTCTACTGCAAGATGTTGCTTCCACATGCGCAAATCAACATAAAAATGATGAGGAACAGTTTATTCTATTTCAGGTAGCAACAGTGGGGAACTGGGCACCCAGCAATGTCACTGTTATATTTGCCAGCACCAGTAGTGGGATTCCCAGTGCTATGTAACTAAAATGGGCAGGGTGGGGGTAGCAGCTGGCAGGGGGGATTGGACCCCCCACTGACATTATAATAATGAGGGATTGTGCTGGGGGGGGGGAGTTACAGTGGTAGCTGCAACAGGCATCAATGGACTTTTTTTTAACAGGTTGACAGGCTTCTGACATAGAAAGTCATTCAGTTGTTTCAAGTATATAAAATGACCAAAACCATCTCTTATTAGAGTGACACAGTCCTTTGAAGTACAATAACTTTCTGCTAAAGAAATGGTAAGTGGTGCCACAGACACACTGCTGGTCATTGCTGTAGACTGCTAAGCCCTTGCTATTTTGAACTGCAATGGGCTCTGCAGTGACACACACCTGAAATCCATTTTCATTCCTGACAAAACGTTTAGTGCACAGGCACATGAAATGTAAAAAGTAGTCGATAGTTTAACCACTATAGCAGCCTTATTTATGAAATCTGGTGGGACACAAAATATTATGACATCATAGGTAATAAAATGAATGCCTTTCAGTTTAACCTTGTTTCAGAGTAGGGATGATTTTAAAAGCTCTGCTTACCTTTAGGAAGCAGAACTGGAAAAGATAATGTATGTTGGCAGGTATCAATTTATAACGATATCATTCTAAGGCCTAGAAAACAACAAATGGTGCAGTTAATGCTATGATGGCATCTTTTTTTAATGTCCAGTATCTTTAAATATATTAAAGCACACTTAAATTTTACTACCATATTTTATTGGCAGTACTATAAAGGTTTGATATGCATCAAGTAGGACCGAGCAGAATCTGCACATTTGGAATTCATGGAAATTTCATTAATTTTTGCAAATTTTCTGGAATTTTACAAAATTCCACTTTGGCGAAATCAGAATCTTCTGAATGTGTTTGGTGAATTTTCACCCCATTTCATGAACTTTTCTGGCTGAATTGCAGAATAATACACATGAACTGTGGAAAGACAGTTTTGAGTAATTTCATTCTGCAGTTGAACAAGGCTTGCAAGAAGCGACTCCCCCGGATGGACGGCATCCTCTCAGCCACCGCTCATGGTCCGCTGCCCGGCTCTCCAGCTTGCAAAGCCTTGCAGCCCCTGAACAGGGCTTGCAAGAAGTGGCTCCCCCAGATGGACGGCATCCTCTCAGCCGTCGCCCGCAGTCTGATGCCCGGCTATCCAGCTTGCAAAGGTATGGTCCCATCTGGACCAATCAGAAAGCCAGTGCTCTCCTTGTCTCCACTCTGACTGGACACTCTGCTTCATTATCTCTGCCTGCCCTCCTTGGTGCTTTTTTTTTAACTAATTTCAAACAATTACAAGTATTACTGCCTGTGTAAATGACTGCAATGTTCAAAAGTTTTGCAAGTGTTACAGCTCTTTAGTGAGCGAATTGTTAGCCTTCTGTTTTAAACTGCTGTACTCAGACCTTCGGGCTCCTCGTCCCCGTTCCCTTTTGTCTCTACTAGCTGCAAACAACTTAATCTTCACCCCCTGCTGTCTTGTCCCTCCCCACTTGCTGGCTACTTAATCTGCCCTTTCTCCTTTCTCCAGCCTCTCAGCCCCTGAACAGGGCTTGCAAGAAGTGGTTCCCCCGGATGGACGGCATCCTCTCAGCTGCCGCCCGTGGTCTGCTGCCCGGCTCTCCAGCTTGCAAAGGCACAGCCCCATCTGGACCTTTCACGCTGGTGCTTCTCGACGGCTCCCCACCCTAGCTTGACAGTTACTTAAATAGCTGCTGCCATGCTCGTTCCTTCTCTTCTTTCTATCAGCCCTGTTTCCCATTGGCTGCTTATATTCTGCTACCACTAGAGGCAGCTGCAAACTTTAAGTCTCTACTGGTGGCCACAGATTTCTGATCACACTATTCCTCTGCCTTTTCCCCCTTCCTGCCTGTAACATGGAACCCTGGCAGGCTGTTAAACAAAGGTATCTACTCCTGACACTGTCCATATTAATATTGCCTATGCTTCTCACACAGCCACACACTGGCCCCCCACTATGGCTCTTGGTACTATGGTGATTAACGATATGGCTTCCTCCACTGGAACCCTTCACTTCCCTGATGCAGTGCTCCTTCCTCACTATCCTGTTATCCCTTGTGCATCAATTAACCCTGTACCTGACCAGCTCCCTACCCTCCTAAAATTGGCAGCTTCACCCATGTTCCTCTTGCCCTCATCTTAAACTGCCAAAAGACTCTCCCATAGACCACACAAAACATACAGACACCTTCAACTTCTCCTACTGGTTCTCCTTCTAGTTTCTGGTGATATCCTCCCAAACCCTGGACCTTGTACCGCTGTGCAGCCACCCGGCATCCAACCTGTCACCAATCCACTCACTCTCCCGCATGGCCATAAAATAATCCACCTAAACATAAGAAGACTTGCTCCCAAAATCTCACAACTGCAATCCATGGTGCATTTATATACTCCTGACATCATCGTGATCTCTGACACCTGGCTGTCACATATCATCCCTGACCATGCTGTCTCAATCCATGGCTTCACTATCACTAGACAGGATCGGAATGGGAGAGGTGATGGAGTGGCTATTTACACCTCCTCGTCTCTCCAGTCTACCCCTACCTTTACCATTTCTACCCATGAGGCCCTTCTTATTAAAATCTCCTTTCTCTACACCGCTCCTATTCATGTTGCAGAGGTATATTGCCATCCAGGGCAGCCTCCTACAAATGTCACTTCCCTCCTTGCTAAGCTCACTACACTGGCCATCGTGGGTTAACTCTATATCCTAGGTGACCTTAACATAGACTGGCTGGCCCCTTCACTGGCCACTACCCATACCTCTATTGAAGCCTTGAACCTTAGCCAACTCATGCAAGAATCCACTCGCATTAACAACAAAACATTAAACCACTCTCTGTTAGACCTTATCTTCACTACCCACCCACATAGAATAATATCCTCCGTTCTCCTACTGGATTCTATCAGTGACCATCACATTATCTTCATGGTGCGAAAGATCCATAGGATCAAACACCCACCTAAAGTAATACTCACTAGACCCTATGCACCTCTTGACCTTCAAGCTCTGTGCTATGACCTCACTTCTACTGACTGGTCTCCCCTCAGATCAGCAGCCTCAGCTGACATAGCTCTTGACTACTTCAACACCAAGTTCCTCACATTTGGAACTCCCGTGCCCTGCTCTGCAAAACAAGGGTCCTAGGCATGCACCTCCCCTGGATCACACCAGAACTCCTGACTTGCCAAAGTGCATGTGACATTGCGTGGCACCAGGCGAAAGCTACTGGTGGCCAACAAGGTCTCCAACACTACCATGAACTTCTGAATGGTTGCACTAAGGCAATCAGCCTAGCTAAAGCTGAACACTTCAAAACAAACTTCCTTACTAATACAAATAATCCGGCCAAATTCTGGAAGGTCATTCACTCCCTGTTCTCTACGGCCACCACCCCTCTGCCCCCTTCCCTCAAGCTCAACCAATCTATCCTTTCTGACCCATTGGCTATTGCAGAATGCTTTAACTCTCACTTCTCTACCTGTACCTCTTCTCTGCTAAGTTCCCTTCCAGGCACCTCCAATGGCCTAGTGCTCTCTTTTCTCCCCCCCAACCTCTCTCCTGTTAACTGCCCAGCATGCCTCCTCACAGCCCTCATTCCTTCCCCTCAGCTGCACCCCACCCTCCTCCCTCCCTACCTCCTCCATCCCCTCAGTTCTCCTTTTCTCCTGTCTTCCTACCACCACCCTCCACGCACTCCTTGCCCCTCAACTCCACAAGGCTCCTCTCCTCATGGCCTGGACTCTAGACTTCTCTCCCTCTCTGCTCCTGCTATTGCCTACCCACTCTCACTCTCATTTTAAACCTCTCTTTCTTGTCAGCTTCTGTTCCCTCAGTATGGAAACATTCAGTTGTCCTCCTGCTTCCTAAGGGGGGGGTGACTCCTCCTTACCTGGCAACTATTGACCAATCTCTCTCTCCTACCTAATCTCGCTAAACTACAAGAGCACATAGCCCTCAGTCAGCTCTCCTCCTTCCTATCTGACTCTGGGTTCTTAACCCTGTTCCAATCTGGATTTCGGAAGTCACATTCTACTACCACTTCTCAGCTAAGACTAATGGAGACCGTCTTCTCTGGCTTCAACAAAGGTCATATTACCTCAGCCATCTTTGTTGATCTGGCAAAAGCCTTTGATGCTGTCTCACACCCCCACCTCCTAAACTGCCTCTCAGCCACTGGTCTTTCTCCTTCTGCCACAAGCTGGTTCAATGCCTACCTATCTGGCAGGTCCCAATCAGTTAAAATTGCCAATGTCACCTCTTCCCCTTTGCCCGTAACTACTGGTGTTCTCCAGGGTTCGGTGCTCAGACCCATCCTGTTTTCCATTTTCTTAAATGATCTCCCCCTGGCCTGCACTACTTCCAGCATCCACATGTATGCTGATGGCACAGTTCTATATGCATCTGGAACATTGGTTGCTGATGTCACCACCAGGCCCCAGTCTGACTTCTCTAGAGTTCAGCGCTGGTTTAACTTACATCAACTCTTTTTAAATGCCAAAAAAAAGCCTCTATGACTTTTGGAACTAGGCAGAGACTCACTAGGCTAACTACCTTACCCACATTCCACACCCTGGATGGGACTGTACAACAGTACTCACCCTCATTCAGGTATCTCAGTGTCTGGCTTGATAGACACCTCAACTTCTCAACACACATTAAGGAAATTCAGAAAAAACTTAAGCCTAAGTTTGGTGCCCTCTACAGAAATAACAGCTGTATCCCACTTGCGGCCAGGCGTGAGCTAGTACTGAAGATGATCTTGCCAATTTTCAACTACTGTGATATAGTCTATGGAGTTGCCCTGCAATCCTCCCTAGCCAAACTGGATTCTCTCTATAATTCTTTCTGCTGCTTTGCTCTAGATGCCCCCTACATCACCCATCACTGTGACCTCTATCAGTCCCTAAATTTCCTCACAATTCAAAATTGTCATAGGCTACACGGTGCCAAATTCATCTCAAAATACTGGCTTGGGTCTCTCCCCTCCTACCTCTCCTCCTCACGTAGTACCCCCCCCCCCAACTGCTACTCACTGAGATCTGACAACCCACACACCTTCTCTACCCCCAGCAGATCTACATCCTCTGGCCAAAAAGCTTTTTCACACCATCTTCCAAAACTGTGGAATGCTCTCCCCCCGCAAATCTGCCACTCCTCATCACTGAACTCCCTCAGATCAGCTCTGCTCAACTCTCTGATCCCTAACAGCTCTTTCTCTTGACCCCCTCCTTGTATACTACTCTCCTCTTGCACCCACTCCCCCTCCCCCTCTACCTGTTCACTCTAATTACCTAGCACTTACTACATGTGTCTTGTTACTCATCCTTCCCTCCTTTGTTGTATTGAATCATCATGAATCCACCGTATGTTTGCACTGTATTACCTGTCTGTACAGTACTGACTGTCATATATTATATGCTCCTGTCTCTGTACTGTACTGTACTATGCTTTGGATTTTTGCATAATTTAAACATGTTATAGTTTCCCCCTCCCCCCTTTCCTAGGATGTACCATGAGACGAGCATTAAGTTGTCCAGTGTACCCTTCCTGGTGAAACATTTCAATAAATAAATAAAAATTAAAAAAAAATAATACATCAGTCTGCAATACATGTAATTATTCTGCAGTTCAGAGACTAGTTTTGCAGAACAGGTTGTCCTAGAAAGGGATCCAGCACTTAAAGAGGTTCTCCCTTTAAAAGCTAGAGTCATGTTTTGCAGGGCTTGTAACCTGAAAACCTAACTACTAACCATTTCAGCCCTACCCTAACAGACCACAGTTAAACTTGCTCCTTAAAAGTTTTTTTCTTAAATCTGACAACTGCCCTGTGTGTAAATTTGCATGGCAAAGGAAATGTTTCAGCAAATGCAATGTCAGTGACTCAGCAGGTTGTGCACTCATATCTAAGGCCAGAAGATCAGAAGGCAGTGGGTTCTATCCACACACCAGGTACTTGGGTTAAATCCCAATACTGACACTGTAGTGCCTCATGAAGTGCTGTCTTTCGGATGAAATGTCAAACAGAGGTTCTGTCTGTTCTGGTGGTTGTTTAGGTGGACGTTAAAGATCCCATGGCACTTCTCGAAAAGAGTAGGAGAATTTCTATTATAGCTTTGAATTCAAATAATAATAATAGAAACATGTTGAGTTCACATTAAATTAATACATAAATCAAAAATAAAGAACTCAAAAAAGTATTTTAGTAATATCCTTTTTTCTATCCATAAACATCATATGACAAACTAGTTTTTTCTATAAGAAAAGATAATCATAAACTAAATTTAATACATATTTTATGCATACCGTCCCCTATTTCAGAATTTACAATTAAATCATTTTCTGTATTTTACCCATCAGACAACCCGATAAAACATAACAATAAACAAAAAAAGAGATTCTTTTATACTACCCCACCTCACCCCAACCCTAAAACATATGGGAATCTCTGTTCATCTTTCTTAAATCATAAGACAGTTTCTGTAAAAAAGCAAACCTATAGCATAAATAAGTATTAAAGCATACTGTCCCCTATTTTAATATAAAACCAGGAATGTTCAAAGATGTACATCCCCAAAGCAAAAGGATTCTGACTAATTCAGATTAAGCATTACTTCCTATTATAATCACATAGTATGCTTAACCTTCCATTATAAGAAAAATCTCTGTGGCCCAGATATTCAGAGCAGTTGTGCATGGCGCAATTGAGTTGCACCAGCACAAGTACTGAACTCTGCCAAGGAGTGATATTCAGCAGGAGCCATTGCACAGCACAAAATCCATTACACCAGTGCACAACTATAATGTATGCGGTGAAAGTGCAGAGGAAGTTCCCATGAAAATTCAGCGCAACAGAATATTCAACCCTCAAACCATGGTGCAAGTGTGGAGCAAATCAAAGTTGTGCCCGCCAGACTTGTTCCTATAAAAACAGGGTGCCATCACACAGACAGCAGTTGTGCCAAGAGTGAGAGTAAGAGAGAGAGACAGACACACACACACACACAAACAGACACAGAGGGAGAGAGACAGAGTGGTGGCATGGGAGAGGGAGAGAAGGGCAGAGAGACACACACACACACACACACACACACACACACACACACACACACACACACACACACAGAAACAGTGTACCAGTGTGGCTGACAGCCAGCAGTGAACAGCCATGGAGGACAGTGGACAGCAGGAGAGATGGAGAGTGCACCCTTACTGATGGAAGCGGTAATGAGGGGTGTGAGGAGGCAGGACAAGGCAGGAGGAACAGCTACATGGCCGATGAAGAGCCCTTTGGCAGTATGCCCGACGCAGGTGGTACAGTGCCACATCACCTTTGAGAACTATAGAGACACAGAGATCATGGGCCAGTACTGCCTGAACAGGGCCCTTCTGAGGCAGCTCTGTGAGCTGTGTAGTGAGGAGATGCAGGCACCCACCAGACGGAACCATGCCATGTCTGTGGAGACCAAGGTGACCGCCATCATGTGCCTGCTCACCACGGGCACCTTCCAACAGCCAACAGGGGACACCACAGGCATCACCCGGTCGGCCATGTCCCACCTCATCACACAATTCCTCAGTGCCCTGCTGCCTCTTGCTTTGAAATTTATCCATTTCCCTAGCACACAGGCAGAGTGTACAGTGAACATGCAGGACTTCCACAGGGTGGCACACATGTCCGGTGTGATTGGGGCCATTGCCTGCACCCACGTGGGCATCTACATGCCTCCTGGCCCTGAGGGAATGGTGTGCATTAACAGGAAGGGGAGCCTGAGCATCAACTGCCAGGTGGAGTGTGATTCCACGGGGTGCATCATCAATGTCTGTGACTCACACCCTGGGAGTGCACATGATGCATTCATCTGGCACAGCTCTGTGCTGTGCCACAGGTTTGAACATGGGGAAATCCCCATGGGCCACCTAGTGGGTGAGTATGGCACAGGCTAGGGGTGATGGGCATGGCAGACCTGGGGTAGGCAGGGTGTGCATGGTGGTGTGGGCACCAGGGACAGACAAGGTGCACAGCAGAGCAGAATGTAGGGTTAACCATGTCATTCTTCACACAGGTGACAGCGCATACCTGCTGAGGCCCTGCCTGCTCACCTTCTACCGGCAACCGTCAACCCCAGCAGAGGAACAGTACAATGAGGCACATGCTAGCATGCGCAACATCATCGAGTGTGTCTTTGGCATGCTGAAGACACGATTCCATTACCTATACAGGTCAGGTGGTGCCCTACAGTACAGCCCCTCAAAAGCTTGTGGCCTATTCCTGGCCTGCTGCATACTGCACAATATGGCCAGTGACCGTGGGATAGCTGTTGAGGCATATGAGGGCAACAGTAGTGGGGATAAAGGAAACAATGGGCCAGAGGGTGGTGGGCAGCCACCCCCTGGGTGGAGGGACCCCCCAACTGCAACAGCAGGCATGACGCCATTACGACACTGTCGCACAGGAACACTTTGGAGAATGCAGGTAGGTGGTGCGGTACACATGCATGGGCTACAGATAAGAACAGCACACATGCAGGGATGTACATGGCAAGCGGCATGCACACAGATAGGCATGATGCAGGGGTAGGGGAGTCAGTGGTACACACCCACACACAGTAACACACACACACACACACACACACAGGCGTTGGACTGTGGCATGGATCACAATCATGGCACCAGTGCACAGATGCACCTGGTGCTAGACTTCCCTCATCATGCCCACACCACACTATCCAGCAGCTGGGCATGCACACACATAGGCAGCATGCTGTACATCACACAGATGCGCCACCATCGGTATGGCTCACACACACCATCCATGGGTGCACAGGGCATCAGCCACAGACTGCGATCAGGGCAGCACTTAGATCAGTGCAGCTGCACAGTACCATGGCCACCATGGCCATGGGGCGGCCATGCCAGGGCCTATCGGCAGCCACAGGTTGTGCATCAGCCGGGGGGGTGTCCAACAGCTCCCCAGGGGTGGAAGCACGGGATTGTGACTGTGTCCTCGCAGGGGCATGCAGGTGCCCAAACAGGCCCACCCCGGGCATGCCTGGGATGCCTATATCCAAGCCAGGCATTGACTGTGATGGAGTCACCGATGCCAGGTTTGTGGGGTGGACAGTACACTGCAGGGGATCTCCTGTGCATGGCCACACACTGTGGCAGCCAGCAACGCAAAGCCATCTGCAATCACACCGGCAATGTGATCCAAGTACGCAGTCATGGCCTCCTACTTGCATTGCATCCCCTCCAGGATCTGTGCAGTGCCCCTGTCTTGCTGCTCGGCTAATTGGCACACCTCCTCACACAGTGCACACACCCCAGCAGCGAGCAGCACTTGTTGCTGAACAGATGCCCACAGCAGCCGGGTGTGCTCAGCCAGACTGTCCGTATCCTGGGGCTCCCGGGCATGACGCCGATCATCTGGGCTGATCTGCCTTGCTGCACAGCCCCCTCTCTAGTGGATGCTGCACAGTGGTGTCTGCAGGGGGAAAGGGTATGGCAGGCGCACCGGCAGCAAACCCTGTGTCCGGCTGCCTAGTAGCACCTGCAACCCGCTACCATTGCCCTTCCAGCAGCTGTTCGCCACTCTGCGCCTGCATGGCCACATCACCAACACCACCAACACAGTGAACATCCATGGCACCGCACACCACCACACCCGCAGTGGTGGCAGGCAGCTGTTCTGCTGCTGGCATTGCACTGGGTGCTGTATCTGGCTATGCTGCCAGCAGAGGTGACACACCCAGAACATTGCCCATGCTGTCCAGGAGGTGTGTGAAGTCATCATCGGAGTTGGACCCCGCCCCAATCTGTGTCTCTGCACACAGGACACCAAGGTTGGCATCCTGCAGGATCACATCCAGGCCCTAGTCTGACCTTAGGCCAAGGACACACACAGGCACCGTGGTGCTGATCTGTGGCCTGCTGGGCCCCTGGATGCCGGTGGATGTTGATGGTCCATCCTCTGGAGCTGTGCTGGCATCCACAGGGGCCGCTGCCAGCACCCCATCCTGTGCACAGAGGCATGCTGGTGCTGCAAGAGAAGGATGGTATGTCAGTGATGCAGTGCCCACATGTGCCCCCAGTACACTGCTGTCACATGTGTCCTGCAGCATGGCATGCATGTGGGTGCACACACATGCACATGCCATGCAGGACAGCTGCATACATGACAGCACACCTGAGTACACACCCTCCAGATCACCAGCTGTGCGTGGCTGACATACATACCATGCAGTGATGGGCTGCCACCTGTCTGGAAGCCTCTTCCAGGAACACCCTTCACCAAGGTGCGGCAGATGGTGGCTGCCACCAACTCTTCAGTTGGCGTCAGTGTGGGTCCATCCTCTGGTCCACCTCTGGTGGTAGTATGGGATGCTCTGATGGCTGCCACCTTCTCCTTTATGTGCCGCCTGTCAGTTCCAACCTTCTTGCAGCACTCCTGTGATGACCACTGGCGGCTGCTGTGCTGGTTGACATAGGTCACTTCCTCCTCCCATCCAGAAGTCCTGTCCTGTAGTGTGCCTGTGGCACCACTCAACAGGGCCTCCCTGTCGAGAGTGGGCCTCAAACAGGAATCTGTCTCTCCCTTTGTGAAGTTGGGCCTAATCTTCCATGCTGGCTCCCGCTTTTTGCCCTCCTCCTGTGCCGACATGTTGCCTCCTGTGAACATGGACATCACAGTGTGTCAGTGGCAGCATCTCCCTGATCCATCCCACCTTGCAGTGCTGTCTGCTCCCAGTGAGCTGCTGCAGCATCCACCACTTACCTGTCACAGTTGCAATACTGATACATGGCCTGTGCTGTTCCATGGTGCTTATGAGGTACAATGCATGCAAATGAGGTTGTGCACAATGGTAATGATATGCCAATGCATCCCACTGTGCCACGCATTGGCTGACGAGCTAATTTGCATGCAGCATCTGAATACTGAGATATTGAACTGGAGCAAGCGGCGTAGCAATGCCCACGCATGCGCGGTGCTCGGGCCTGCAGTGCACATGCACACTGCGCTGTCATGGTGTCAATCACACAAGACACATGAACAGTGCAATGTATTGGCACTGCACAAGTTGTGCATGGCCTGCTATGTGCATTTCACGCATGATGGCATGTTTCTTATCGTGCACAAGCGCACTGTGCACTAGCCACTGATCTCTGACCCCTGGGTCCTCTCCATGACCCTGTGACCCCACTGGGCCAATGCCTACTGTGCAAGTCCAGCACTGTGCAATGGCCTGGCACTGTGCATTTTCCCACACATCGTGCATCCGGCACCTGCAGTGGACATGTACGCTTGCTCCTGCCATTTTTGCTGCCGAACCAGATCCAGTGCAATGGCACAGGTTAGGGGACACCATGCTCATAACTGGACAGATGTGAAGCTGGCCAACCTGGTGGCCTGTGTGGAGCCCCACAGCCCACATCTGTTAGGCCAGGTGCCCTTGGAGCAGGCCAGGGCAGTGTGTGGCAGTATATCTCTGCCAGCCTGGAGGGGAGGACTGGGATGCCCAGAATGGCTGAACAGTGTAGGCACCAGTATGGTGACCTAATGTGAAGGGACTCTGACCATCTTCAGAGGCTTCAGGTACACGTCAGGTGTGGTGTGGTGCCACAGCCAGGTGAGTCATCACATGTTGCATGTCTGCCCTGGTGCTGTACTGTGGTGTTGGCTTTGCTGCCTGGCATGCTCTGCGGTGGGGTACACTGTCATCATGCACATCATGGAGTGGCAGTGCCAGCTGCCACTTGCGTTGTGTGCAGCCATGCTGGCGTGTGGAATGTGTCAGGCAGAGGCACACCCTGTGCACAGAGGGCCTGTGGGGGAAGCTGCTGTGCTTGGTTACTGATGTGCACCTGTCTTCTTTCCATTCCCAGGGCCGGAGAACCACAGGTGGGCCAGGCTGCTAGGCATAACTGGGGCTGCATCCTGATGGGGGTGGACCTGCACAGCATTACTAAATGGGGCCGGAAAGCACTGTCATGGTCCTTCGCACTGTACATGAAGGTGGCAGTGGGGATTGGATGTGGGCATGGCTGCCTGTGCCATGTGCCATGGCAGCTGTGTGTGTGTCACACTGTGCTTGGTGCATGCCACTGTGGCACGTCCATTGGACACATGTGCCAGGTGTCGGTGGGGTGGGCATGCACCCAGCTACCATGGTTGTTGCTGTGATTCTGCTGGTGCTGTGTGCCCTGTGACTGCCAATGCTCAGTCATGTGGCCATTGTGCAGCATGGACCACCTCTGTGCAATGTCATGGTGCACTCTGTTGCTGACTGGTGTTGGCTGATACCCCTGCGGGTGTCCATTCCGGGCCCTCAAGGGGTGTGTGGTCCCACTGTCCATTGCACACTGTGAGTGGGCATGGTTCCTTGGGCCAATGCACTGATCACCTATCCTGTTCCTTGCTATAGGTGTCCAGCGTCCTGCGCAGAGGGTGCCAAGAAGAATGCGCAGGAGGATCATGCAGCAGACATTGCTTTTGTGCTCAGTCACATTGGAGAGAAGGGAGTGATGGCTTTTTGGGGTGGCTGGACAGGGCTGTTGCTAGTGTTGCAGCTGTTTTCCCCTGTTTCCCCTGTTGCAGCTTCCCTACAGTCCCCCTCTCACTCTACAGTCCCTGTTCCCTGTCCCCTTCCCTCATTGTACCTACCCATTCCCCAGCCCCTGTTATTTTTGTAAATAGTTGTTTCATATAAATATTTTCTGACATACCTGCCTGTGTCTGTGTCTGCTCTGCAGGTGGAGTGAGCAGCAAGGCTAGAGTGGCTGAGTGTCTGTTCATGTTGTGTGCATGAGAGGGGGCACATGTTGTGCTTCCATGGTTCCCTGCTGTGTGTTGTGGAGTGTCCCACTGTGGTGGTGTCCATCCCCTGTGTCGGTGGCTGTGCATTGGGGTGCCCATGGGGCAGCAGTCAGGGGTGTGTAGTGGGTGTGTGTGAGGTGGTGGCACACGGCCATGGTCATTGTTCGGGTACTGTCCACACACTGTGTTGGGGCTCTCTGCTTGGCATTTTGTGGCCTGTCCCATGTGGTCTGCCATGATGCCTGCATCCTGGCCCATTCAGTGCCCACTGTGTGGGCTCCCTGTGTGCATGTGTGGCGTGTGTGTGCTTTGCTGCACTACATGGTTCTGGGTGTGGCCTGCTATGATCTTGTGGTGGGGGCAGCACAGCCAGCAGCCTGCCTGGGGGGTGAGAGGCTCCCTTGGTGGCCCTCCATTGGCACCTCCTACCACCTGCTATCCATGCCACTGTTGTGTTCTGGGGTCCAGTGTCTGGGTGACCGTGTGTGCCCTGCTGATAAAGGCCTCCTATGGCCGCTGTCACTTTGCTTCCCAGGCTTTGTCCCTGGCTCTGTTCTCTGTGTCCTGTCCCCCTCTGGTGTTGTGCTGCTCTGCACTGCCATGGTTGCACTGCAGCACCTCTGTTTGCACCATGGCCCATTTCTGTTTGCACCATGGCACAACTCTGCCATATTCAGCCACATGGTGCTGGTGCTGTTTGGCCTGTGCAGCCTCTGAATATGGCTCCAGTTGCATCATGGCACATCATATCTGTGCTGCACTGGACTAGTGCTGGGCTTTGGTGCATTTCTGAATATCTGGGCCTATTTCTTCTGTACCCTCCTCACACCCTGTTTTTTATATACAGGCTTATGTAGTCATGTTCACTGATGCAGCTACAGCACTCCTGATGCACCCCCCTAGACACTGGGCATTTCTGTCCTACCGATCCATTAACATATGTTCTAACCACAGTCTACTGATAATAGAGCCTCACCCAACTGACAAATTCCTCAGGAAATCCTTATGCCTGTAAGAAAAGCCATAAATATTCATGGTTTACTTTGTTGAAAGCTTTTGCCTGATCCAGGCTGACCAAATATCCAATAATTTTGTCAGTGTTCCTCTTCTCTAAAATCTCTCTAAGGAGAATAAGGGCATCTGAAATTTCTCTCCCTGGTACTGCACAAAACTGTGTTGGGAAAATAATGCATTCTGAGACCAAGGCCAACCTATTGCATAACAATTTTCCCAATACCTTACAATCAGCATTCAACAGGGTGATTGGCCTCCAGTTGTCCAATAACTTCTTATCCCCAGCTTTATATAAGAAAATTATCAAGCCCTCATACATACTACCAGGTAGTCTATTTGCTTTCAGGAAAAAAATTATACACATACACCAGCTCTTTTGATACTTTAGGAAAAATATATTGATGAAACTCAGTAGGGGGTCTATCTGGGCCTGGGGCTGCTCCTGTCCTTAGATTAGTAATGGCAGAACCTAATTCAACTTCTGTAATGTTAGCTGTTAAAGAACCCCAAAAATACTTCAGTATTTGTGGTAACACACTGGAGGTCAACCATTCTTTGACCTCCTTTTCTGATATTGGATCTTCTTTAAATTTGGTTAATACATATTTCTTTAGTTTCTCCAGAATTCTTACCTTTGATTCCACTTCTTTCCCTTCTGCAGTTTTTAAATGGGAAATTACTTTATTCTGCCATTGTGTTTTACAAGTATCAAACGGATTTACACTTCCTTGTTTTCCTTGTCCAGATCTCTGCTCTATTTCCAGCGTTTTCCTTCCATTATACTGAATATCAATCATGCTTTCTTTTACCTCCTGAATTTGAGCTGTGTATGATATCCCACACATTTGTTGTAGTTGCAGTAACATAAGTAACAGACTACGTAACTCAAAATATTTGTCCTTCTTTTGCTTTTCATTTATTTGTGCCATTAATTGCATATATTCTTGAAAATATGAATTGCTGTCCTCCCACCAGTCATACAAGGAGTCGTATAGTATCAAAACTGATTTTCTGACCTCCAGGAGATACTGTAATCCTTCTTGTATTTCTGTGTTCTCAAACAGACTAAGGTTTAATCTCCAGTACCCCTTACCCCTAGATGTACCTACAAAATCAGACAAAGTAACCGCTATGAGCCTGTGGTCTGATATGGCCACTGAATTACCCCTTTTACCTAATGAGCAATGTAGGAGAGATAAACCAGTAATCAATTCTGATGGAAACTGTACATCTAAAATACTGTATTGGAGGCAGAGAAAGCACCTACTAGTCCCGTTGTCTGTATTACCTGATTTAAAAGGAGGAATCACAATACATTGTTGATGTTCTTAGACCTCTATCTCTATGGTAATAACTTATGTTAACCACCCTCCCCCAAAATAGGACATTCCTGGAGGTATATAACTATGGCAATATTTTCTTTAACAATTCTGTCTGGGTAGTTTTCTGCTGTGGTGCATAGATATTAATTAGTCTAAAGTCAATTTCTTGGTACTGTACATCTACTAATGGTTCTCTACCAGGTTCTGTTTCTACCAGATGGCTGACTGGAATATCATGCTCCATAAAACAAATTCCCACCCCACTACATACATCCTGACCTTCTGACCAATAGCTAGAACCCCACACCCATGAAGTACTTGTAGCTGTTATATCTATTGGAGATGATAGTCTTGTATCTTGTAAAAATATAACGTCAAGTGCTTGAGCCAAAAACAAGGAGAATGTTGCCAAATGCTTTTTCTCTGATAAAATGCTGTTGGCATTCAACGAGGCCAATTTTATTTCATAATGCCTGATTTTTAAAAAAAATTACTCAGAATTTTAGTCAAGGTTCTTTCCGTGTTGACGCCCTAGTACCCATCCTTTTCCTCCTAGTTCTGTTTGGGACTGGGGCTTTTTTTTTATTTCTGATTGGCCATCAGCTTGGGACAAGGCACAAGAAGCACTGTCAGAGTCAATGTCATCCTCAGAGGTACCCTCTTTAAGGATGGAAAAGGGGTTATCTATTGGTACAGGATCTGCCATGAAAGTTGTCACCCCTTTGGGTACCTTTCCTTTTCCTTTAGACTGTACCAGTTTAAAGTCTCTGGAACTTTCCCTTGGGGGGAGGGGGAGAAAAGGGGCCATCACCTCTTCCTCTGGGGTTGCATATGCTGCAACTGCAGTAGGTACTGGCTGGACTTGTTGCGGGGGTTCAGGGCGGACTTCACTTTGGTCTGGATGACCCTCATCAGCTTATCTGTATCTGGTTGTGTTGTGTAGGTGTAGTTTTTGGTAGAAGCACCCTAAAGCCTGATGCTGCTTTAGATTTGTTGATATAATAATCCTGTACCCCATAATCTGCATTGTCAGTGTTATGTGATGCTGTGATGCCCATGGACAGTAAGTGAAACAATGGCCATCTTCATCACACAGGTTGCATTTTTGTGTGTTTTGGCAATGGAAACCTGTGTGGCCCATTTCCCTACACTGAGTACACTTGAGTGCTTCACAATTTGGGCTTATATGTCTAGCCAACCTGCATTTAAAGCACTTGCTGTGCTCGACCGGATAGAAAATAAAGTCCTTGTCTCTATCAATATGCATGCAATTTGGTAGATGTTGCAACTCGTTCCCCTCATACAGCAGCTTAATTTTAATTTTCCATTCACCATTCCAAAACCCCTCGCCATCTAGTATTGGCTCAGGGGTGCCTTGCAATGTGCATCTTTTCCCCAGCCATTATAACATATCTACAATTTTTACCCCTTTGTTCCTAAAGAATACCGTGATCACCGTGAAGGACTGTTTAGTAAGGGGGTGCTCACTTGAAATGTGGTCCATAAGGGATTTGTTTGGAAAACCATGTATTTTCCCCAGACTCTTGCCAGCAAATCTGGCATGTGAAAACTTATGTTGAAAGTGAATTCTCCCGGGGCATGTATTAGCACATACACATCCACAGGGGTGAAGCACAGTGACTGCTTGAACAATATTTGGTCAACATGAAACCTGTCTGAAGGCATCTCCATGACTCCTAGGTATCAAAACTGAATGGCAATTCTGCATTTTACCAACTCAATTGGCTTTCTGAACAAGCTGGCATAAGTAGGGGCTTCTTTTGAGGGTTCTTTTTGTGGCTGCTCTGCCTCTTCTTCCTCCACCCCACCATATGGAAGAACCTCTTAATCCTCACTGACCCCAGCTTGGGTAACCTTTGGATTGTTGGGGATATTTGATAAAGGAGAAAACAAAATTGTACCTGAACCTGCTTCTTGTGGTTGAAGTGTTATGCGTGCCCTGCTCAGTTCTCTCTCTTGTTCTGTTATTCACTTCTACCATGCCTTCTTTGTTACTTTCTGGAGCATCTAGAAAGTCTGTGTCAGGTTTCCAGTGGCCTGCAGCATTCTGTTTACAACCTGCTCCTTACACTTCACGTTCTGGAAACCAGCTGCTGGCACCATCTGGCTGTGACCAGGTGGTCAGTGTTGACATTCACGGGGAGCCGGGAGCTTGTTTATGGGCTACTGGACTACCGTCAGTCATGAACATTTTTGCCATAGATTCTTCCGTGTTACCTGGAGAGACTTCTGACAATCTCTTCCATTTCTTCTCCATTTCTTTCTGGTGAGTTTTCTCCTCATCTTGTTTTTATTCAATAGAACGCAACTCGTTTTGCAGAATGGTTCTTTTTTCCTCTAGGGAAAGTTCCTTTTCCCAACTCATTTCTTTCTCCATCTGATTGTCACCTCTTGCATCTACAAAGATCTCTTCTGATTTTTTCTCCCTGTTCTGCATGTTAATGTCTATAGCACCCATGGATAATCCTGGAACACAACCGTCTCCATCATCCACCTTACTCATACTGGAATCTCCCATCTCTTTAGCAGGTGGTATTGCAACCCCAGCTGAGAGTAGAGGAATTATTATTGAAAAGTTGGATTTCATTACAACAACAGTACAAGAGAAAATTCATACAAATAAACAAAAAAACAAAATAAAATAGATGATGCAATATAACAAAAAGGGCACACTGAGCAAAGGAAAAAAACATACACAACACCTGCCTAATACACCCATATCCTATCTACAGTGAAATACAAACAATTATCAATATATTTGTTTTACTCAGTCCATTCATCACAATATATTCAAAGATGTTTAACTTTTTCTTCAGAGAATTGTTCCATGTCCAATTACAGAACCATAGTTAATGCTTTCCGCACATTAGCAAGCAACTCTATCTGTGTTACCAACCTTTGCTGAAGCACCTACATGCATCTTGCTTGCCAAATAAAATACCTCACCACAGCAAACATGATATATGTGATGTCTATGTGGTATTTACCCCAATTACCTCTATGGCGACCATATGTCAAAGTAGCATGGGAGAGGGACATAAAAAATGGTTCTTCCCATTCAGTAGCAAGGAAGATCCAACATTTTCTACCATAAGCACACTCCAAAAAAAGGTGCTGTTGAGTTTCTAGGATCTGGCTACAAGAATCTCTAGGGCAATACCTCACAGAGAGCTGCTTGTATTTGTTATTACCATGCACACTCAAACTACCATAGTTATCTAGCCAAAGACTATCGCAAACAAAAGGGGGCATTCTAGGATTGACCAGCTGTTTGAGTACACCCTCTAACTGGGAGCCTGGACAAAGTGGAAAGGTGATGGCTGTTTGACATTCTGTATTTAGAATCAGTTTGTAGATGGCCTTCCTATCTAAAGTTTGAAGCTGTAGGGCAGTAAAACCACATGTCATGGCATTCTTAATGCGATCTAACCCATAATGGGGTATAGCTGCCAAAGTTCTGAAAAGTCAAGGATTCCCTTGACCCCAGGGGATGAGGTATGGTGCTATCCACTCATTCAGCAAAGGTTTACATAACTTCCCCCCTGGTTTCAAAGCAATACCAATATTTTAAAAGAAAAAAAAGATTCCAAATTAAAATGATATAGGGTGTATTGTGTTTACACCCCCTTCTACAATTGTCCAGTATGTGAATTCCCTTTTTAATGGGATTTAATCTAGAACCCCAAAAGGCCTGAAAAAATATTATACAACCTAGTTAATACTCCCTGAGGCAGGGGAAACACATAGCTGATATATAAAAAAATAGGTACTAGGACTGTCTTTATTAAAACTACCCTCTTTTCCTTTGACAGCTGCTGGCCCTTCCTGCTATCCACCAATCTGTTAGCAAGTACCATACTTTTTTCCCAGTTAACCAGGGCTAAGTCTCCCAGGCCAAATACCACATCTAAAATATCTATGGGATCTTCTGAAACCTGAATTCCTGCAAAAATGCTTGACACAGGGATGGGGACAGTACCTAATGTCACATCATGACTTTTTCCCAAATTAATCCTGGACACTGAGATATCTGTAAAGGTCTGCAGGGTATTAGTGAGAGCAGTTTAGCACATGTCCATGGCTCGTGTTAAAATAAAACCAAGTTGCCTGCATAAGCTAGGATCTTACTGAGGGGGGATCTGTGTGAGAGTAAGCCCTTTTATCGAATCAGTCGAAACTATCTGTTGTATAAGAACATCTATGCCAAAGGCATAGAGAAGAGGACTTAGTGGACAACCTTGACATACACCTCTACAAACACTAATATGTCTATTTCTCTACCATTAACATTGGGAGTAATGACAGCTGTCGAGTACATGCTTTGTATCCAGGATACAAATATCTGAGGGATTCCCAAGACCAATAATGTGGAAAACAAAAATTCATGTGCCATCCTGTCAAAGGCCTTTTCTTGATCTAATCCCAAAACATACCCTGTAAACCCTCATATTGCCCCCTATGAAAAAGCTCCCGTAATACTATTAAATTATCTTGTTGTTTTCTATCAGATATGCCTCACATCTGTGGTGAACTAATCAAGTATTTAGATACCTCAGTTAATCTGGCAAAAAAAATTTTACTCAGAATTTTAAAATTGGTATTTAAGAGGCTTAAAGGCCTCCAATTACAAATCTCTGCCTTAGGACTCCTTTTATGCAATAATACTAGTACAGCCTCTTTTATAGATTCAGCATACTGAGAAGATATTAATATATGATTATAAAGAATAGCAAGGGCTGGGGCTAGTTCTGCACTGAACATTTTATATACACCAACCCCCAAACCATCAGATCCAGGAGCAGTGTCCTTTTTTAAGTGATCAATGGCAGCCTCAACTTCTCCTACAGAGATCTCCTTTATTAAGTCTTGAGAATCCGAGTCAGTTATTTGTGGCAAATCCAACAACTGCAAGTACCCCTTAGCAGACAACGCCTGTGGAGCAAAGCCATGCATAGATTCTTCATAATGTTCTACAACATGCAGGATGCCTTCTGGGGTGGTGACAATTTGTTCAGTTGATGTTTGTAGTTCTGAAATTACTCTACTGTCTACCCTAGATTTACATTCTTTGAAGGGGACCAGGGACCCCTTCTGTACCTGAGTACCAAATCTTAATTCCTGACTGAAGGATTTGGCCAAATTATATTGTAAATTCACCATCTGAGATTTTATTGTACTAATCTGAGGGCCATAATCAAAATTAGTCACTTGAGCTTGTGATATCAAATGCTGCAGCTGTTTCTTTAACTTCAGGCAGTGCAAATACTCTTTATTGGCTATATACTTAACCCTGTTTTGAAAGAGGACCTGCCAGGATCATTTTGTCTCTTCCCACCATTCAGATAAATCATCATACAATTCTAAAACTGAAATTCTGGCAGCCCAATCTCACTGCCATATTTTTTGCATCACTGGGTCTTCTAGAAGGGACTCTTTAGGCCTCCAATCATTTTTATGTTTGCTTGCATGCATGTGCAAGAAACATAGTGCCACCATACGAAGTTTCATAGGTGTGCCACCTCACTTCCAATGCCCTGCTTCTTCTCGCAGGTGCCGTCTCACCACATACATATCTGAGCTGTCTATGACAGCAGTTCTGATGCAGTGGCATACAGTTTCAAGCAAAACACCTCTACTATCAGTGGTGGTAACGTGTAGGCAATTTGCATATTGCCATTGGCAGTATGCAAAGTGCCTACAAGTTGGCACTGCATTGGAACAGCTGTCATAGACAGCTCTGTCCCCCCCACCAAACACCCAAGTAGCACACTGGGAGCCCACTCCAGTGTGCTCATGCGCTCCCCCCACACACACTGTATTGTTGACGGGGGTGCCCAATCCCCCGTCGACTCCACTACCCCCCAACAAAGTTCCAGGTGCCATGCTGGGAGCCCACCTCAGCATGGCAAAAGTCTGTATGGCCAATGAGGGTGCCCAATCGCTGTCGGCTCCACTGCCCCCAACAGACTTCCAGGTATCACACTGGGAGCCCACCCCAGCATGGTAACAGTTCATATGGATGATGGGGGTGCCTAATCAACAGTCAGCTCCACTGCCCCCCCAAAACAACCTTCCAGCTGCCAATGCTGGGCCCACCCCAGAGTGGCAAAAGTCCCATGTTGTCTTTCAAAAACCAAAAATAAAATCACCTGTAAGAAAAAAACGGTCCCTCGCTGACTGTCTTGCCTCCCTTCCCCCAACTCATGCCCATCCTCTGAGTTCTCCACCTCCCCACACCCCCACCTCACCCCATACTTACCTCCAGAGGCCGACACGACGAGCTTCGGTGGACTGGGAACATGTCTGCACTCTTCAAAGCAGACCACAAACTGAAGAAATGCCAGTAAGCTGTGTAATGGCATAAATGTTTTTTTTTTCAACATTGGTGCAAATTTGGGGCATTTTGGGGAATTTTTTCACCAAATGTTCAACATGGGGTTCTTGAGACCCCACCTCATGAACTCAGTCACTGTCATTTTGTTATTTGGTCTCAAAAGGTGATTTTGCAGTCACTGCACGGAACCACCTTTTGGGACTGATTTACAAAATGACAAGTGTCACAGTTCATGAGGTAGGCCCACAAAAACCCTCTGTTGAAAATTTGGTGAAACAATTCCCCAAAATGACTGTTTTATGAGCGTGCGTTGCACAGTTCCTACACACGCTCATGACTTTGAGAATGTGTAATATTTTCATTCCAGATTTTCAACATTGCCATTTTACCATACCTCCTTATGAACAGTACAGCTTTCATTTTTCACATCTCACTCAAAATGTGTTTTCACACATGTAGGGCACATTGGCATGGTTGGGTTGTGAAATCAATATTTGGAACACATTAAGAAAATTGCAGTGACACTGTTCATGAGCAGAGGTGTTAAAATGGCTATGTTGAAAATTTGGTGACAAAAGTCCATAAAATGACTGTGTTATGTGCGTGCATTGCACAATTTCCATGCACCGACATAAGTTCACGAATCTGTAATATTTTCAATCCAAATTTTCAACATTGACATTTTTCCACACCTCCTTATGAATAGTACAGCTGTCATTTTTCACACCCTGGCCAAAATATATTTTCGCACTTCCAGCGCAGAATAGTGCGGTCATTGTGGGAAATTAGTGCTCGGTATAGATTAAGAAAATTACGGTGACAGTGTTCATGAGCAAAGGTCCCAAAATGCCTATGTTGAAAATCTGCTGTAAAAAATCCTCAAACTAATTACATTACGGGTGTACATTGCGCAATTTCTTTGCACACTTGTGACTTCACAGTTTTTTTATATTTTCATTCCAGATTTTCATCAATGCCATTTTGTACACCTCCTCATGAACAGTACACCTGTCACTTTTCATATCCTGTTTGAAATGTGTTTTCACACGTGTGGCACCAAATGGCACAGTCACTGTGCAAAATCACCTTTCGCCTAATGAACTGATAGTGTCACTGTTCATGTGGTGGGTTCTCAAAAAGCCCATGTGAAAAACCTGGAGTAAAAATACCAGGAAATGCCCAGGGCATTAGGGTTTTCTACCATAATTCCCTAACCTGTGGGGATTGACAGGTGTCTGGGGTGTGACTTGGGATTATCAACAGTAATGCTCATGCCATTGCACCCCCACCCCCACCCTCCCATCAGTGACAGGCATCTAGGTGCGCTTGGACCCTTGGCCCCCCAGAGTTCACCACATTCTCCTATATTGCACCCATTTCAGTGTATTTTCTTATGGAATGAGGTGAATGTAAAGCCCAAACACCCAAGGCACACCTCGACACTTGTCAATGTCTAAAGGGTAGGGTGAGGTGAAATGCCATGACCATCATGGGTGACGACACAAAGGCACACCTCAATGCCTGTCCATCTCTGCAGGGTGAGAGTGGAGTTGGAGTCAGTTCAATACTTCAATGCCATTCTTATACTGCACCTTTCTAACTCCTGCACTTCCACTGCTAATGCCAGCAAGCAAACATTCGGCATTGACAAATGCTTATTTTTTACACCGTGGTGCGCAATCCCAACCGAACTTCAAAATAACTGGGACATGATCTGAAAATTCACATGCCTGTGCCTGAATAGTCAATATACTAAGTACAGCAGAGATAAACATAAAATAAATTTTTGTCTTTGGGGGGCCCTAAAATAAGTATAACCTCCAGTGGGATGTTGACTCCTATATGCATCAATTAGTCCAGCAATAGTGACTACATTGTGCAATGTTATTGACTCATAAAATAAATTAATAGTTTGTAAGTTTCTGTCTGACTGCCTGAGTCCACAGTTAAATCTTCCATCCAGATAAGAAGACAAGAGGTGTGAAGAAAGGGTTGGATTTCTTTAAATAAAGACACTCTCTGGTCCTTAGTTTGGTGTGCATAGGTGGCAATGGTACTTAATTTATAGCGCCAGGTCTCGCGGGATTTCATCTGCTTTTTTCTATCACCCAACTTTCTCATTAGCACTTTATTCTAGATTTCCACTAGAGGTCACCTGTTCTCAGTTAGATCTTATTCTTAGTCACCGACTCCACTTCTCCTCATCTGTTTCTCTCCTCCCTACCCACAACTGCCAATTTTTTTTTTCCCGTCTCTCACAATGCATTATAGGACCATATATCTTTTCCTGCCAGCCTTGGGTACCTTACTTTTGCTTGCAGTGCTAACAGGCCCTTCTGAGCATCCCTCTTTACGCCTTTTTTGCTCTATGGATAACTTCTACTTCTCCAACTTACTCTCTTACCCCACCTTTAAACCTCCACATATGTTGGGGCTCTATATTAAACCTTTGGGGGTCTTCATTAGGAACATTTTGTGGAGGTACACTACCTCCTTTGTGGATGACTCACATGCTGTAGTAATTGCCTCCTTCTGGATAATTAGCCTATAGCTTACCTTAGCTGGTGATGTTGAGTCCAGTCCTGGACCCGCTTTTTCTAATACCACCTCTCAGTTTCCCTCCTCCTATTGTATGCCTCAAGGATCCGATTTTACCTTTGCCCACTTGAACATCAGGAGCCTTACTGCTAATCTCACTGAGCTCAAGGCTTGGGTTACTGCTTATAATCCTGAAATGCTTGCCCTGTCTGAAACTTGGCTGAAAAACTCCATTGCTGACTCCCTCTGCTTTATGCCAGGTTAAAACCTGCTATGTGCCGATCGCTCTAATGCCAAAAGATGGGGTGGACTAGCACTGTACCTCCAGTCTCATCTCAATGTGTCACTCATTCAATGCCCCCCTCTGGCAAACTGTGAGGTGCTACATACACTTCTATTATTAGGTGGAGTTAAGAAAATCCATATCTTCTGTGTTTACATTCCACCTAGAAACTCCAGGCAGGGTCTGGAAGAATTCATTGAACTTGTGACCTCTGTGTCTGGGAATAATGAAGTAATTTGCCTGGTTGATTTCAATCAGGACTGGACAGGGCCCAGTTCCTCCCTCCTTTCCTCCATTACAAGCAAGACAAACCTTACTCAACTTATCCGGAACCCCACCAGAGTCTCTACTAGTGGTTCCTCCTCCACGATCATAGATTGGATACTGACTAATAGGATGGAGAACTTCCCCACTGTGGGAGTTCTCTCTGACTCCATAAGTGATCACTGCCCAGTCTACTACACCTGGGACTCCTCCCCTCCCTCCCACCTGACCAAAGTCCTGTCTTTCTCCAATGTCTCTCAACTAAACCACGCTGCTTTCCTGAATGATCTTAACATGGTTGACTGGGCCCCCCTCTACATAACCAATGACATAAACAAACCAGTTGTATATTTCAATGACACCCTACCCTCACTCCAGAACCTCCATATTCCAGTCACCACCCATAGGGTAAAAGGTAAAGTCACTAAATGGCTCAAGCGCCACCTACTTCAGCTGCTAAAACATAGGGATAAACTATGGTCAGTATGGAAGTCCTCTTCCCTCCAAGCTGACTTCGAGGCCTGCAGGTCCTTACAGAACTCCTGTAAAAGGGAGATTCGCTCGGCCAAGAGTTTATGCTATCATAACCTCCCCAGTTCTTTGGCCCATAAACCGAAGCAGTAGTTGTCTCAAATTAAGGAAATCCAAGAGAGCAGCAAGCCTATGACTCCAAATGAGATGCTGATTAATGGTACCCACTGCAATAACCCCTCTACCATAGCTAATGCCTTTAACTCCCTGTTTTCCACTCTTCCCATTCCCCCCTTCATCTACCATCACTTCTCTGGTATCCTCTTCTCTGTCCACTACTGCTACCTCAGCACCTGAACTGTCATCGGTCACTTGTCAAGAAGTACTCAAGCTACTAAAGGCTATCCCAGCTAACGGTAGTGCTGGACCTGATGGTATTCATCCTAAGATTCTAAGGCAGTTTGCCTCTTGTCTTGCTGCACCTGTTACCAGACTTCTCAACCTCTCCATCTGCTCTGCCTCTGTGCCTTTGGTCTGGAAAATTGCCAGAACCATCCCTATCTTTAAGAAAGGTGACCCTAAGATCATGTCGAACTACAGGCCCATTTCACTTCTGCCTGCTCTCAGCAAGCTGTTCAAGAAGTTGTGTATCAACAAGTCTTAGCTTACCTTCTCAATTTTAACCTGCAATCCACGGTTCAACATGGTTTCAGGGCTGGGCACAGCACTACCACTGCTCTTACTCAGCTTACCAGCGATGTCAAAAATAACATGGACAAGGGCCTGCTTACAGGCACTGTGTTCATCTATCTCTCCAAAGCGTTTGACATGGTTCATCACCCGCTTCTATGGGCCAAACTGAACATGCTTGGTGCTCTAACTTGACCCTTTCCTGGTTGAGCAGCTACCTCTAGATAATCATTCTCAGGCGGTCTCTTTTTGTAAGTTTCTCTCTTCCCTCATCCTGCTTATCCGTGGTGTTCTGCAAGGTTCGATCCTTGGTCCCTTACTTTTCTCCCTCTTTATTAATGATATCCCAACACCCTCATCTCACTGCAACATTATCATTGTATGCTGACAACCTGGTGCTTTACTCGGCTTCCAAGTCCCTTGACAAGATCAACCAACATCTCTCCTCCGCATTTCAGACCCTCCAATCCTGGTTTTCATCAAACTATCAAATCCTAAACTTATCAAAGACCCAGGCTATGCTCTTTGGATCCTCCAGAAAGGTGCCCACTGAGTCCTCTAAACTCCTGGTACTTGGCTGCAATGGGACTGCTGTCTCCAACGCTTCATCCTTCAAGTATCTAGGGGTTACGCTGGACCCATGCCTTGACTACTCTGCACATATTAACAAAGTGAGTTGCTTAGTTAACGTCAAAATTGGTGTGGCCTACAGAGTGCGTTACTCACTCACTCCAGCAGCAAGGATCTCAGCTGAGAGAGGTATTTTACTCCCACAACTGCTTTATGCCCTGCCAGTGTTTTCTCATGCTAACACAGGTGTTCTTCACAAATGGGACACATCTTATAACAATATCTGTAGATTTGCCTTATCGGCTCCCCACCTAACTCATCACTGTCATCTCTACGATGCATTAAAATGGCTGTCTCCTGAAGCCTCTCGTTTATACTCACTTGGGTGTTTTTTTGATTCCTTAACTAGATCTCTTCATCCCTCCACTCTGGGGGACATGTTCACTCTGGTCTCTCACTCCCACTCTCACTCCCTCAGGCCCTCTATCTCCACATTACTATCTGTTCAGTCATGCTCCAAGAAAATGGGAGAGCAAGCCTTCTCCTACTTTGCCCCTAGGTTTTTGGAATTCTCTCCCTGTACATATCAAGAACTCCCCATCTCATCTCACATTTAAACCTGCCCTATTTTCCCACCTCTTTACTCTAGGTAACTGTGTTTGCACTTAACTTCCACCCTGTCTCTCTACTTTGTCATCTGTCTCTCTAATGGACCCTTACCTTTGTTTCCTGTCTGCCTGTCAGCAAGTTGGCCTTTGTCTTAGTGTCTATAACTGTCTGCTTCTCCCAACCCTAGCCTGGGTACCTTGTCTATCTCACTTTGTGAATATATGGTGAGTGCTGCCTCCGGCCTGCTCTCATTCTAGATAGGCCTCCAGAAGGAATAAGTAGTGCTTTATATTATAATTGTTACTTCTATAACGTCGCTATTGTTATTGTTTTCCAGGAGATGTACTCCCTTATTTGGCTGTCCTCCTCCATTATTTTTTGCTGGATAGTTCCACTGTATTATGTATCTGTATGCTTGTCACTGCTGTATTGTGATATTGTATTCTCCCAGGTCATGTCTGAAAATAGGCAGGATTTATTGCCTAGTGCACTTACCCAGTTACCAAAAGCAAATAAATAAATAATGAGATGGAACCTCTCTGACTGATAAGAGACATCCAGTAGTAATGACCTACCAGGGTGTATATCCACCAATTTAGATACAGTCAATAAGGGATTAGCAAAAAGTATACCCACCCCATCACAAGTATCTACTCCTGTGGACCAAAAGGAAGGCCCTGAGGTCCAGGCTTTGGAGCTCAGTATGCATCTTGAGTCTAGTATCTTGCATACAAAAGATATCACTTTTAGCTTCTAAGAGTGAAAGTAGCACACAAGCCCATTTTCTCTTACTCTTAATGCTGTTCACATTTAGTGTGGAAATAGTCAGGCAATGCACCTATAGGGAGAAATATAATAGAACCAGTGTGTCAGGAACTAAACTTATGGAGTCTTGGAAGGCCTCCTCTGTCTAGTTTGTTTGGCTATGGAGTCTCCCCACCTACCTCCTCCGTGTCCGTCGTGGATGTTATAGATGATGTATCAGTGTCCTCTTCCTCTGCATCATCTTCTGCTGATTCAGTAAACAGGGACTCATATTTACTAGCTTTTCTCCAAGATGTGGAGCCCCCTTCCTTTTTTCCCCCTACATCCCCAGTAGTTTTTGACAAGGCTTTCCCCAATCTAGACTGCTTCTTTTGAGAAATTACCTTAAAAGGCCTGTCCATACTGAGGGGAGGGAGGAGGAAGTGGTGTCTCAGAAGCAGAGGCATCCACTGAAACCTCAGAAGTCTTGGGGAGATCACTACTGCCCTCTGAGCTACCTGAGATGACTACTGCATTCTCCACTGGTTGCTGTATATCCATGGGTTGTAGATCTACAGGTTGGGGGTCTGAAATGTCTGGAATGGGAGTGGCCCTTTCCTTCTCCACTATTTCCCTTGCAGCTGTAAGGCTTTGTTCAGCAACTCTTTTGGCCTGAAGTTGCTGGGCTGAGTTAATCAGGCCTTCATGGGAAGGGCAATCCTCTCTGTTATGTGAGGCCCAGGGACACCTCCCATAGGCATGACCAGTACGTTCACAGAGATTGCTCTGCAACATGTTCAGACACTTTGTGGCAACATGACCATATTTAAGGCAATGACTGCATTGGGTGGTGTCACAGGCTGAACTCAGATTTGTGCAAGCCCCACATTTGAAACAAGAGCAGGGCTACCCAACATAAAAGAGAGATCCACAATCTCTACCCCCAAAAAAAGCTACTAAGGAGGTGCACAGGGCCTGAATTGGTGGAAAACAATTTTACCCAGATTCTCCACCCACTATCCCAAATTTGTTCACTGTCCAGGGTAGGTGTTGATCTGCCCAGTACCTCACATCGCAGTCGCAACCAGAAAAGAATATTCTCAACATTGACACCTCATTTTTGAACATAACGGTGATATTCTTGACCAATGGCTTAGTAAGTGGGATGGCCTGAAAAGGAATGCAGGCTGGGGAATTCTTCAGCCCGATACTGCACCCAGAACCTATCCAGTCTAGAAACATTCTTGAAGCTAACATCATAGTTGGAATTACCTGTGTTAATCGGGGCAAAAATTTCCAAAGAAAAAAAACTTCATCAACCCTTTCAATAAAACCCTTGCCATGTGTAACCTGTTGGGAGCAGACTCTGAATCCCCTTATACAATAGATGAACCACATTCCTGCATAGAGCAGGTTCCCCCTTATTTTGAAACAGGTTCGATAATTTGAACATGGGCCCCACTCTAGGCCTACCAGTAGTATCCCCTAATATCTCCTCATAGGAGTCTAGCCTTAGGGAATTCTCAGTTACCTGTTCAGGGTTAGAAATCACATCAACATTAACAGAGGCATTTTCAGAAATGTTAGAGTCAGAAATACAGGTAGTAACAGGAGGTTTCCAATAGATTCAGTGCACACATTACCCTGGGGTTTGTTGGGGCTCATAGAAGGCTAGGAATCAGTGACCACTACTGATGCTGATGCCATATCAAGTTGATGCTTCTGGAATGTAGAATCTGTCAGGTCAGGAGTCCATTGTCCATCCACCTCCTGTATCTAGCCCACATCTTCCAGGGCATGGACAGATGACCAGTTCTCAGTGCCAATGTCTGTGTTCCATGGAGCAGGGTGTACAGTGCCTGCAGTAATTGTATCCTGCCTGGCTGCAATCCAGGCAATATATCCTTTTGCCATCTGAGTAATGAACATCAGCTGTACACCTTGAAGAGTTGTCTCCATATCCAGGGGCTTGCTGGTGTTGCAAGTGGTAATCTTTGAATGCTGCCCTGCACCCAGCCTATGCTTATGAATAAGTTCTTTCTGTTTGTCTGAACGTGGAGCTCTTGGCTGTAGACACATGGCTTGTTGGCCATTCACACTGCCAGCCATTGTTGAAGCTACTTCCAATTCAGCAGGCTGCTGAGAAGTGCAAGAAGAAGCAGTAGTGGGCAGAGCCGCAGTAGCCGTTGATGCTAATGTGTCATCTGGTAGCTGACTCATGCTGTCAGTGCGAGCAGCAAGTTTGATGGGGAGGAATGTTTAGTAAGCTTGCTCAGATCCTTATCAAGTTTAAGTGCTTTCTGCAGACATTTTTCCCTTTTGACTTGCAATTCTTTAACATGCAAAGTAGCAGTATGCTTCTCAGTCTTACTTTCCATAACCGGACAGTCCACAACTAAATTCAGTACCTTTTGTGTGGTATCTGAAGCAACCTCATCCCACCGCTCCTCTACTGACAAAAATACATCTGTAGCTTTATCATTCTCTGAAAAATCTGCAACTAACATTGCTGCATTGATGGCCTCTTGCGTTGTGAGACAGTGGAGAAGGCCTGCTCCCCTGTCTCCTTCACATCTATCCTCTCTGCTGTCTCCACCAAAGTGGCCATCTTGGAAAGATGGCCAAGGTTTCCCTCTACTGTCAAGTAGGGGATTTTTCCCAGTGTTCTGGCCAAATTTTCCTCATTCATTAAAAATACCACAGATAGCTTAATCTGGATTAATTTCAGTTGCTTACCATCGGTATCATCCCCCCTCCACCCGGTCACCCCTGAAAAAGGGAATTCTAGTCTCAGTGAGCCTAGTTGGTCAACAAAATTCAATAAATTCAATAAATAAATAAATAAGAGGGCACTACTGTTCAAGTTCCTGGATTTATCACCCATGCTGTGATATTTGTAGCTTATATGATGTGTTGCTCATACTTATATTGAACACTTAAACAGTAGACAAATTCCCTAGTACTCACAACTGGCAGCTTTTTCAGACATATCTTATGCACTCACAAGAATCCCATTTTAGTCTCTCATGTTCCATGCACTAAGTCGTATTGGCATACAACCACACACATCTTACCAGCCATATGAGTATTAAACTGTAATCACCCACACATCTTGCACTACTGACTCAGGAGTGAGGGAATATGAGCTGGTATTAGACAGGCAGAGGCTGTATGGGTATACTGACACAAGGGATGGGGTGGACACAGGTGACTGACATACAACCACAAAAGCTCAAAATGATTAAACAAAGGCAACTCTGTCACCTTGCGGTTAAGCCAAACAGTTCAGTGAATCAAATTTGGAAACAAGTATCTTGCAGGGGGTGCTGAGGACGCATCATCATTACAACCTCAGGAAGCAGCAGTTATATGAACCAGGCAGGTGAGATTAGAGGTACCAGCCCCACAGGAAGTGGCAGTTATGAAAGGGTTAAGAATCTTAGCTTCTTTCTAATTGTCAGAGAGACATCAGAGGTTGTTGGGGTGTCTTTTGTGAATGCTTTCATTCCAGTAGCTTTGCAGTTCTGTACAGCTGGAGAAGTTGCTTAGTTTGTGACCTCAAAGCACAGAACTGGTAATGTTTGAGAATTACACTATTTAGGTAAACAGGGTATTGCCCATATGCACAGTTGCAAACTGGCATCACCCATTTGAAGTAAAGGCAGTTTTGTTCTGAGAGAAATCAAGGTGGTGCAATGTATTGCAACCTGTGAATTCCCATACTGTGTTTACCACTCTTTCCAGTGACTGTTTTTCTGTGGTGCGGTCTGGCCTTACCTTGCTTGTTTTCATGTATTATTCTATTGTACTATCATGTCAACTTTTTTAACTATTTTATTTATTTTATTATTCCATGTAACACTCTCCCCCAGGTCACACCTGAAACAAGTCTATGCTCAGTGAACAAGTTATGCAAACTGAGTGGGCGGTATAGATTAGAGTCAAAGGATATGGCAGTTATATGTAAATTGGGTGGGCAGGATCAGAGGGATCGGAGGCACAGAAAGCAGGCAGCAGTTATGTGAACTTCTTTCAAAATTATAATGATACATGAATCCACAACTCATACATTCATTCAACAGTTCAGTGTCTTACTGAACTGTGGAACGAATGTATAGTATGAATTGCAAATTAATGTAGTAAACTACTAAAAGAATTTCCACAGAACTGATCACTGACAGTGATCTGTTTTGATGAATTTCTTTCTGCAGTTTAATACATTAATCTGCAATTCATACATTTTGCAGTTTTTTTTTACTAGGAGAGACACACTAAGCTCAAAGGTTGTTTACAGTTGTGACCTGGGAGCACAGGGAAGTTAAGTGACTTGCTTAGGGTCACACAGTATGCAAATGAGGGCTGTGGGATTCAAACCCAGGTCTCCAGGTTTACAACTCAGAGCCTTAAACCACTGTGCTATATTGCCTCCTAAGTCAGAATTTCTGGAAAAGTTGCCAAAGTACATTCTGAAATTTTGTGGAAGCAACATTTCAACTTTGATGGTAGTCCTGCCAGTGGAATTTTATTTTTACACAACACTAGCATCAAATCTATATAGTAGGCCTAAATTTATTTTCTTTGTATTGCATTAATCACAGAAACAGAAAGTTGCAGGATCAATGAGAGAATTATTAAAAGTGTCTTGTTAATGAGACAAAACCAAAAACATGAAAGATATTTTGGGATGGCAACCCCACCCACCCTTAATTAAGATTTTCCATCAACAGAAAACGTACAGTTTGAAGCATTTTAATGGCGACAGATATATATGGAAAAATTGGAGCTTTTTGGAATACTTTGTTGCTGCTATAGCTATTCCTTTAATTATTTTAAATATTTCATTAGTGTCAAACTGCAAAAAGGTCAAAGAAAACACCACCTAATGAGTTTCTAAGAGTAAATTTCAGGACCAATACAATGAAGCAGATAAAAGAAATCAACTTCAAACTGTTTTTAGTTTTACATACATCTCCTTCTGCTTTGTCGATAGGTCTAGACTCATTTTTGACAGATTACAGCTATTGTAGGCTGACATCATCTTTTCATTCATTGTCCTGTACTATTAAACATGAGGATGGCACCACTAAAAGGATTCTTTTGAACAGGATTTAAACTATCTTTATCTCTGCAGTACATGCAGAAAGATTTTGAAGCAATGGCAAATTACCATATTATAAAAGTTGTATCTTAATAAAATGGAGAAAGAAACCAGAAGAGCCTTGGAAAGATCTTCCCTTTCTGAAAAAAATCCAATAAGAGTTTTCTTCTACAGTGGCATTGTTGAAATACTCTCTAATGGTCTCAGCCTCAAACAGTAAAAGTATACATTTAGGCAGAGATTAAAGAGGTCCTTCCCCAGTCACTTTGACTTTCATGTATTAATTGCCCCTTCTTGCATTGATTCTGGAAATGTATTTCATTACTGTCTGCTGCAGTTAGTTTTTGCATTCTGAGCTGCTAAAAACTGCAGGGTGTACCAGAGCTTCTATAGCAAGCCCGGTGTTGCTGTGGGCCCAGGGTTATACTGCTGACATCATTGTAGGGCAGAGTCAATTTCACAAAAAAAACATACTGACAAGGCATTTAGATTTTGGCATAATGCATTGCTAACAGGGTGTCTTGGGGAAGGGGAACACAGCTTGTACACTGAGTACTGGTAGGTTTCCCTTACAACATTGTTGCAATCGCATGGTACTGCACAGTGTGAGTCACTCCTCTATCCTACAGTGATGTCATAAGGAGCTAGCAGCCCAGCAGCTGAACAGAAAAGGTAAGTGCAGCATGGCTCAATAAACAAATCCAAATGATAGAAGGCAGAGTAAACCTTGGCCAGAAATAACAAATGCATACCCCTTTTCAGGTCTATTACTGCATATATTGACTACAAGCTGTAACTTTTTGGGCCATCAGGGAAGGACCTCTTTAAGTAAGCTTTCATAAAGAAAATCCATTTGACCTACAGACTTGTTGAGATATGTGGCTTTCTCTGGTATCAAGATCTAAACGAATAATACAGATTTTGACCAGAGTGGCAAAAAATGCATCTATTAAAATATATTGTACTGTATAAGTAACTTTTACTTATAATTTTTGCCTGTGATTAAAGGCTTCCACATCACAAAGCAATTTTGTAAAATGGCCTAATAAAGGAAAAGCATACTGTATACATAATATTTTATTGGCAACCTTACCATACACATCAGTGCTGTGTTTCCATTGAGATGTTATAATGACAACATACACCTGGAGAGCGAAGCTCAAGAGGTGTTGGGTGTAATTAAAACCCAAGATGGAAACACTGCATTGTCTGTTTAAGACTAAATATTTTTTTATTTTGTTTGGTATATTGTTCTTACTGTAAACTGATAAATGTTCAAGAGCACCCCTTTCCCCTCACACAAGGACAATTCTGTTTTGTTCCTATTTTTTTTTTTAAAACATATTTGTAATTTATTGGTTTTATAATTAATGGGTCTCCATTTTTCTCATAGGGAAATCATGCTGTAATTTGCCATGATAAAGGAGTTTTTATTATAGCAAACACGCACACAGTTTCCCTCACTCTGCGCATGTGCCCGCCACAGTTCCATGCTTCTCGACAGCTCTCCACTTGTCTTCTCTGCAAACCTCTATCAGAGAGTGAACCATCACTTGAACTCGGCGGTAAGTAACAAAAAAAAAAAGTAGCACAACAAACTTTTGCCTGCCCATAAAATAAAAAAAACTTTTAAATAAATACAGAAAGGCAACCATGGACCACAAGCTGCACCCTAACTGGACTGCGGCCTCACAGCAACTTTTTTTTAATTTGTATAATTGCTGAGGTGAAAAGATGGAGACCCAGCAATTATAAAAAATAAAATATGGGGTAGTGTGTAAAACTCGAAGTTTACACTCACCCTTGGTGTTAGATGCTTTAATAAACCCCTCAAGCTTCGTTCTCAGAGTTTATGTAGCATCTAACACCTCAGGATGTGTAACCGTCTCATTATACACACCATTCCATACTTTATTCTGTTTTTAAAGCAACTTCACCAAGCTTCTCAGTACCAAATTGAACCCAATTAACAAAATACAGTACATGTGTATTTTTTATTTGTTTACTTCCTAAAACAACCATTCTCAGGTGCTGAAAGTCAACTTTTGGTTGTAACTGCTTCCCTTGAATGAGCTGAATTACTAGAAACATAGAAATATAGATTTTGTCTGCAGAAATGGATCTCTAAGCCCATCTTCTCTTCCCCTTTACTCTGTCTATTCCATCGCTACTGACCATAGCTGGTCACAGGTGTCACTCTCTCCTCCTGTTCTTCAGCCTAATATGCCACTGTGCCTATTCCATGCATACTTGAAGCTCCCCACAGTCTTTCCCCCACTGCCTCCTCTGGCAAGCTGTTAGTCATCTGTTACCTTTTCTATGAATCTATATTTCAGCACATCTCTCCTAAACTTCCCCCTCTTAGCTTCATTGCATGCCCCCTTGTTTTAGTGCTTTCCTTTCTCTAAAATAGACCTTCCACTTCCACCTTGCTTACTCCTGTGAGGTACTTGTAGGTTTCATTCATGTCCCCCCTTGCTGCCCTCTCTTTCCAGGGAGTACATGTTGAGTTCTTGCAGTCTTTCTTCATATGACTACTCATGCAGCCCCCTCACTATATTGGTTGTCCTCCTTTGTACTTCCTCCACCCTTTTAATGGCCTTGCAGAGGTGAGGTCTCCAGAACTGGACACAGTTCTACAGGTGGGGCCCTTACCAGGGACAGGAGTGAAGCAATGGCAGCACCAACATCCTCCTCTTGCTAGAAATCCCTCTTCCAATGTACCCCAGCATCCTGCTTACCCTTTCCCTCTGCTTTCTCACACTGCCCAGCTAGCCTGAGGTCATCAGTTATGATGACCTGTACTGTAGGTCTCTTTCTTGTTTGGTGACTGTAAGCTCCACTCCCCCATCTTAAACACAACCCCTTGCCTGCATCCCTAAATGCATAACAGGTGCTGAAATCCAGCTGCCACCCCTGGACCATTCTTCCAGTTTTCTCAGATCCCTTTGCATTCTCTGTACCCCTTCCTGAGTGTTAGCTCTGTTGCAGATTTTTATATAATATGCAAAGTGACATCCTTAGGGCTGAGCAAAATTAGCACATTTCAATTTCCTAGACATTTTGGCGAAATTTCACAACATTTTGTGGCCTTTTCAGAAATGTTTTAATTGGTCCTAACTCAGTATTTTAGCTAGAGGTCTGAAATGTGCACACAACAAAAATGGGGGGCACTGACAAAAATATCTCCTGAAGGTGCTGTCCATAAAGTTCTAAAACAAAAATATGAAGGTTAGATGCACACTCCACGAATGGCAAGAACAAAAAATTTTATTTAGCACAGAGTTCATTTAATCAATAAAGAAAATTGATTAGAAAGAAAAAAGTTACAAGTTCCATGTGGGAATGTAGAAAAAAAGAAAACACAATTACAAATTCCCTCCACAATAAAACTTAATTGAAAACTCAATAAAAAGTAATACATCTATTAGGCTGGGCTATTATGCATAATTTAACACCCTGATGTAAGCAAAATTTCCTTTAAATTACCCACACTTAGATTTAAATTTCAGCCAGCTTGGTGGTGTAGAGGGCAGAGGCACCCATGCCTCAACAGCTGCAACACCAACAACACTGGTTCAGTGATGGACTTGGTTCACTAGGGGCTGACCAAACAGAGGAGGATTAAGTATCTAGAGGATGATTCTCCTCCTCTGGGGAGGAAAGGTTGTGAGTCCCAGCACTTGTCTGGCCCCTTGGGGAGGCTTGGGGTCAGGCAGCCAGTGCTGTCGCACTGGAGCTTGAGGGATGGAGGCTGTCAATGTCCTGCACAAGGTAGCATGCATGGTGCATCTGGATGGCATTGTATATCCATCTCTCTGAACAGAACAGGGAACATGGACAGCACAGCACAGTGACACTGACCCCTTGCAGGCTCCACACTGGCTATATGGCCCTCTCTCAGAACTGGATCCACCTGGTCTGAGGTAAGGCACCTAACATTGACCCCAGCCATGGGGAAAGTGGTGGGGGAAGCACATGAAAAGGTAAATCCCTAGGATGCTGGGTAATGGGGCTGGGGGTGCAGTAGATGGCTAAGTCTGGTCATGGAAGGGAAAAAAAATATTAACAGCAGTTTTAAATTTCACACTCATAATAATTTAAATTACCCCACTCACCCATAATAAAAAGTTAAATATTTTATTGATTCACCATAGATTTCAAATTAAGCAGCTAAAAAAGAATCATAAGCATCAGGAATCTGTTAAAGACACAAGTTGTTAATTTAAAATCCAGTTTGGGGGTTTCTATTATTAAAATATCTTTAATGAAAAGCCAAGGACCCCACTGGATGTAAACATGGTACAATATAAAATATACAGACTGAACTTATTGTCTCACATCCATGATAGTAAAATGTGACAAGAAATAACTTTACTATATCTTGAATTCAATACAGTATGAATAGTACAAGCAATCTTAAAACAAAAGAAAGACAGCATTCACTCTGTTCTGAACATTTTGCTAATGCTTATGTATATAGGCATAAATAAAATCACAGAAAAGGCCTAAGGTCAAAAATCTCATTCAAATCCCCCATGGTTATTAAGTCCAACTTATATATGTTCACTGTTTATTTATTTATTGAAATGTTTCACCAGGAATGCACACTGAGTGACAAGTCGCTCATCTCCCAGTGTGACATGGGGTGAGGGGGTACAATAGGAGTGAAATATTATAAGTTACATGATAAAAATTAACATACAGTTCTAAGGCAGGTGTTACAAGCAGTAGCACAACGGTGTTGCACATAATAGGTAAAAAGAGTGGACAATAATAAGTGCCAGATTAATAAGCAAACAAGTGCTTACATGACAGAAAAGGGGGGTTATGAGAGGGGGAAAGGAAAGGAGAGGGAAGGGTGTGATGGGGGGGAGTCGTGTTCAAGTTACATTCAAGTTACAAGATCAACATTAACATACAGTTGTAAGGCAGGTGTTACAAACAGTGTTAAAACAGAGTTGTGCATAATATGTAGATAAAGTGAACAATAATAAGTGCTGGGTTAATAAGTAAACAAGTGCTTACCTGAAAGAAAATGGGGAAAGGAGAGGGAGAGGGAGAGGTGAGGTGGAGGGATGTAGGGGAAGGAAGTAGATGAGGGATACAAACCCTGGGGGGCAGGAGAGGGATCCATGGAGAGCATCTGGCATCCCTTACATTCTGTGAGAGATCAAGGGAGGCCAGTAAGGGGGGTAATTTGGGGGAAGGGGAGGAGAGCTAGAAATTTGGGGGGTGGGGGTACACGCTAAAATGAAGGCGACAGTAGAAGAGTAGGTTTTATCCAGGGCTTAGAGGAGGGAATTAGAGAGAGACACGGCAGGAGCAGCTAGGGGCAAAGTAATTTTTGAGGGCAGAGCTGATGGAGTAGGAGGAGGATGAGTGCCAGATTTGAGGGGGGGAGTGAATTCCAAATTTTTGGGAGGCAGTGACAGTAAGTGGATTGGCTGATTAGGGTGGATCTGCGGGGGACTACCAGGGTGTGGGAGTCAGTTGATCTAAGGGAATGAGAAGATGGGGGGTTGTTATAAAGGAGGAGGTTAGGTAGGAAGGGAGCTCACCCAACCAGTGCTTGGAGGTAAATTTAGCACAGTGGGAGAGTTGCCTATTTGTAAGATAGGGGAAGGATAGGGCATGATAAAGATCACAGTGGTGGGAGCAAGGGCGCACTAGGCAAAGCAGCAGAAGGAACTGAAGAGGAATCCAGTCTGGCTAGGGAATCCCTTCAGTATAGTTTGTTTGTTCTGCCTCCCCCACTTCAGCTTTGGGCACAAATTCCAGTGCTCTGAAATTTAAACCCCTAGCAGAACTAGTATGTTTCTGTTCAAAATGTTTGTACAGTACATTCTGTAGATTCCCACTACAAATGGCTCTAATTTGTTATTGCATTCTACTCTTTAAAAATCTTTGATTTCTGCCTAGATATACAATATTACAATCATACCATGCTACATATATCACATCAGGGGCCAGATATTCAAAACATAGCCCTGGGGCAAAATTAGCACTGCACGGCGTACTAAATACTTTATAATTTTGTAAAGGTGGGAGGAGTAAAAAGCAATAAGCCAATGAAAACTCCTGTCAATCACCCATAAAACTCTAAGGAATGACTGTCTATTAAAAATTTGTCTAATCTTATTTGAGTATTTCTTTTGATGTACTAATAGCTTTCTCCATTGGGAGAGAGTTCCATGGTCTGATTACATGTTGGGAGAAAAATATCTGCGTTTATGTGTTCTGAGATGTTTCCTTTCTAATTGAACATGTACTCCCTGGAGGAGAGGAGGGAGAGAGGGGATATGATAGAGACATACAAGTATCTTACAGGGAGGAACAGGGTGCAGGAAAACACTATTTTTAAGCGAAAAAGATGTTTCAGGACTAGAGGGCATGGGATGAAGTTGGAGGGAGGACGATTCATAGGAAACATGAGAAAGAATTTCTTCACAGAACGGGTGGTGGACAAGTGGAACACCCTGCCAGAGGAAGTGGTGGGGGCTGAAACAATCACGGGATTTAAGAATGCATGGGATAGACATAAAGGAATTCTAGAGGTCAGGGGTAAGGGGAAATAGACTTCTAGGAAAACAAACTGAACTTACAAGCTCAAATGGGCAGACTAGGTGGGCCATAGGCCCTTATCTGCCGACACTGTCTATGTATCTATGTATCTATGTAATTGTGAACTAAATCATCCCTGAATCATTAGCACACTATATTCAAAGGAATAGCCCTGAGGCTAAATGTGCTGAATATAGTGCACAAAGGAAGCAGTGCAAAGAGGGCAGAGAATGCAGTGCAAAAATAGACAAAGAAATAACACAGCTCTGAATACAGCAACAGGAAAGGCCAAAATGCAGCAGAAGCTGAGTGGATACAGAGGTGGAGTAAGGCAGAGTTGCAGGTGATGGACAATGTGTGTGATAGCAAGGAAATGTTGCACAACAACTGCAAACAACAAAGCGGGCCATACACTGCAGAACTGTGCGATGCTTTTGAGAAGCTTGCCCGGGGATAACTCAATTGCACAGTGCTAACATATTAGCCCAGTACAAACATGCTAGCCCCGGGCAAATGTTTGCTATATTCGAAGTCCCTACGCAAATGAGCCTACTCAGGCAATCCATGGGCAAATGACCACATCATCATCTCATTATGGTCTGCTTTACATGCACTCCCATGTACTTTGCCCGGTGCTAATGCATGGAGCACACAGTTCCACCTGTTAGTTGGACAGGGATTTCAGGTTGGAAGCCACAGGCTGGGATGTGCACACAGCTCCACCTGTATGCCAGACCTGAGAAACAGTTACTGTAGGTAGCTACAGGCTATGTATGTCAGCAGGCATATGCAGTGCATACCTACCACCCATTCAGCTCTGAAATGAGGGTCACAGATGGTCAGAATGAGGGACAATGAGGGACACTGAACCCCATAATGAGGGCACATCCTTAAACATGGAGACACAAATTCAGAACACTATGGAAACCAATAGCTCTGTATGTACACAGGGTCATAAATATGCAGCACCATAGACTATAATCACTGCCTGCTTGCAAGTCTGGATGTACAACACAGTCTCTGTGTGTGCATCATTGTTCCCAGGTGGGATGAATGGAGGTCTGGGCTATGGTGAGGGGTACACAGAGGGATGTCCTCTGTACTGAGGGAGACTGTAGAGAACTGTATAAATGTGTGTATAGTATGTGTGTATAGTATATGTGTGTGTGTGTGTGTGTGTGTGTGTGTGTGTAGTATATATATATATATATATTTATTCTTTTCAAAATAACTTCTTTAATGCATCAGTTAGGGTGACTACCACAGTGACAAAAGCAGGGAAATGAGGTGTTAGGGTTTCCAACCTTAATGCCCCACCCCCAGGGTTCCCACCCCTACAACCTCCCCATCCCCCACCCTCCACACACCAACAGGCATTGGGGTGTGCAGTTGGGTCATCAGGCCCAACTCTCACCCCATTCCACATGTGAATAAGCTTACACAGTACAGTACAGAACAATGGGTGACAGTAACAGTGTCCATCATGATATCTAGTGAACAGCATTCCTGCCTCCTCAAAAATATCATCCTTTGTGCACTTCCTTCATAATCGAAGGAACTGACCATATGGGATATTGTCTGCCAGACTCCTAGGAAGGGCACTCTCTGCTCAAAGGAGTGTATTCCCCAAAATGGGTTTTCTAAATAGTTCCACGGTGACAATGTTGCCCCTGCCCACTAAGTGTATGTCCAAATACTCAATGCTCACAGGATCACAGGTGTAAGTACACTGTCTATTCAGGTTATTATTATTCAGGCAATAAACCCTGTCAAGACACAAATGATATCCCATAATATTGGTGAATCAAACTGAATGACTGGAATATGAGAGATTCAATTCGGGCACCTATAGGAGCAGGTACAGTGAGGATATAGTGAAGACTGGGGAATAGTGATGAAGAAGGAAAGAAAAATGACTGCTAATGATAGGGTTTTGCAGGAAGCATTGGTGACATACAGGGGTGCAACCTGCTGCTGCAGAGCTGGTCACTTGGTGTGGTGAGTGGAGATGATGCCTACGAAGGTGATGGTCCTGAGTTCGGGACTGCCTATAGGTTTTTTTACCCGGTTACCGGTGGTGCAGTGTTTTTTTTTAACTTTTTGCTGTCATCTGGTTCTGGGGCTACAGTAGTCTCCTGTCCCCCAGTGCCCCCCCAGGAATGGTTATTTTAGTTTGGGGTGTGTGGAGGGCTTGCCCCCACAAAGGATGGTGCAGGGGGCATAGCACCCTGCATTAGACTTTAATTTTATTGTGCATCAAATTGGTGTTTGCTGCAACGTGTTTTATGCTGATTAGGTATTCGGCAAGATATACCTGCCCTTTTATGAGTCAGGTTAAAATATTCATTATTATGACATAGCATCAACATAAACTATATCATCAGCAAATCTATACTAATGAATAATGTGTCTAAGGTGGAGGTTAATGTCTATGAAAACCACATTCTGCTCCCACCAAGCAAGAAGTGGGGGAGGGGGGTAGGAAGAAATAGGCTGTTGGTTAACTAGGCTCTGCAGCTTATCCTGTAGGTAGGGAAATGGGTAGACAAGGTGGGCCAAGCAGTCCTTATCTGCCATCAAAGTCTATGTTTCTATGTAAGGAACAAGTTAGCATAAGATGGGGCAAGTGATGCCGCCATGGCTGTATCCCTATTTTGCAAATATTACAAATATCCCCATACTCAGAAGGGCATGTACTTTCAGCTCCATCACTTACACTTGTTCAGAAAAATCGCACATGCACAAGGTGTGTTCACATTGAGAAGAGGCATCTGGTGGTGGAAGATTGGCCAAGCAATAAGGTAATGTGCTTGGTCCAAGCTAAAGTATATGTTTTTAAAATTTAAGTAACAGTTCTTACTGTTATTCATACTGGGGCACATGAATAGTTTATTTTGCCTTAGATGGTATTACAGGTACTCTGGTCATACAAGTTCAGTGTAGCTGCTGAAAGCTGACAGTGTCCCTTTAATTTGTACACTGCTCATGCACTGCATTGATAAAAGTTTCCAGAGAGCTGCAAAGTACAGTAAGATGAAACTGAAGAGGAGCTAGAAATAAACCATTACAAAACTTTTATTAGTTCATTGCAGTGAGCAGTGCACACATTAAGCAACTCACTGAAAAATGCTAAACCAGTAAGTTGGAATGACACTTTGATGTGACTTGTACTGTATGTTATGCTGGAATATATGTATGCATATATGCATATGTGTATTAGTCAGTGAAAGTGCAGTTAGGTGGCTCAGTGGTTAGTGCAAAGATAATAGTCTACATTCCCCCACCATCTAGATCAGTTTCAACCTTAGGCATGTCATTCTGATTTAAATTAATTGTCCAGTGGCAACCCCCCACCCTCCAATGTCTCTCGGAGCCTGCAAAGAAGAAAACACTCCACCAATGTCTTTTTATGGCTGCAGTGGGCAGAGCTTGCAGACATTTTGCATGTACAAAAGGGCTGATGTTATATTTCCTGTCCGTGGAACTGGCTGAAGGTGTAAATAGTCTCCTCCACCTTACCCTCCTCCAGGAAATGCTTTCCACCCTCAAATAAATATGCCTTCATGATAGTCAATGATTGCAGGGCACTATTTTCTTTCTTAAATAGGAGGTACAAGAACTGGAACCTGAATAGTGGGGGGCAGCATTATTTTTTTGGGGTGGTAAGATTCACCCCCACCTCCACCTGAGAAGCTCCTAAAGATCCACCTCCACCTATTTTTTTGGTTCATGTGGGAGGGGCATGAGGTGGATCTATCATGTTGGAACAAGTGACTATCGGAGCTGCCTGGAGCATCAGAGCTTAAGGTTCAGAAGGAAAGAAAAAGTAATTAAGGAGTGCCTGAAACTGCATCCTTATTCAGCATTTGTGAAACTACATCCTGAAATTACATCTCTTGAGGAAACCAAGCACTTGCAACACAAGAATGACAATTAAGGTATAAGCCCACAAAGGAGTAAAATATGTCACCTAAAGAAGACTATCCCCTATTTACCCCCCCCACCATACACACAGCTGAAGCACCCACCCAAATAGCTGGGGGAAGCTCTGCATTTTTATCTCTCTGGGACCTGAAGTTTAGCAGTAATATGTGAAGAGAATAAAGTCTTGTGTTTTGTGCATTTGAATACGTTTAGAGCATTGAAGTTGAAAGATATAAATGTATATACATAGTGTCCGGGAGACATTCTGGAGACTACATTGCTGCTCTATTTGTAGGCATCTCTCTGGTCTGAGGGAGAAGGTTGCTCAACTCCATGCTGACCTGGCAGGGATTTGGTAAATCTGCTCCAACACCCAGGGACCACCCAGGCCACCACCATTAACTCAGAGGTTGCCAAGAAAGGGGAGTGGTTGGACTACGGTGGGCTCAGGGAGGGTGAAGGTGGTGAAACAGAGGTGCATCCCTCCAGTTGTGCCTATCCACAATTCATTCACCACTCTGGCAGACCATGGTTCCTCTATGGAGGCACTTGCAGTGAAGACCAAGGAGGATGCTGGGAATCTCCACAATGGAGGCCCACATTAGGGTGGCACAGGACCCCACAGGAGAAGGAAACAACTCCTCATGGGGAACTCAATTGTTAGGGTTAGAACTGGGGGAGGGAGGGGAAAGGGAGGTAAGGTGCCTGCCTGGCACCATGGCTTGAAGGGACAGGAAACAAATCCTCAGGATGGTGGGGGCAGCTGCAAAGAGGAGTGAGCTGGATGTCAATATCCACCTAGGGATGAATGACCTGACTGAGAATGGGATCAAAGCAGTGCAACAGGAGTTTGTGGGGTTGGGGAGGGGCCTTAGACAAATGGCACACAAAGTAACTTTTTCAGAAGTGCTACCTGTCTTTGGCATGGATGAGGCTAGGATACTCTGCACCATGGAATTAAATGACTGGTTGAAAAACTGGTGCAGAGCTCAGGCATTTGGATTCATTGGAGAATGGGGCTCCTCCTGGAGGGATGCATGCCAATATTGGTGCAATGGTCTGCATCTATCCAGGAGGGGAACCAGGATCCTAGGTAATAGGTTTAAATGCTTCATTGGCAAGCATTTAAACTAGCCAAGGGGGGAGGCACTGAAAAGGAGAAGGGAAATCCTAGCCACTCCCCCCAAAAAATCAGGATAGTTAGTGAGGTAAACACCAAGATAGGACAGTCAGTAGGGAGAAGGGCAGGGGTAAATGGAGAAAAAGACAAAGACAGTAAGGACAGGGATGGGGCAAAAAGAAATAAGGCCATAAAAGATTGAGGGTAATGAGTACCAATGCCTGTAGTCTAGGTAAAAAGCTCCCAGAAATGGTCTTGATGGAAGCGAGATGTCTGGATATCATGGCAGTCAGAAAAACATGGTACACAGAGAATGACTCGGATGTCAACATACCAAGGTAAACAATCTATAGGAGAGACAGGGAGGGTAGAAGAGGAGGAGGAGGAGTAGCTCTCTATGTAAGGGAATGGATCAAAACAGCAGAACTAAAGGCTACACAGGGAGGAGAGAAGGCACTGTGGGTCACCCTGGAGACTGGAAATGGCACCACAATCCACATGGGGGTTGTATGCAGACCCTCATCTCAGGGGGAGGAAATGGACAAAGAAATGATAGAAGGCATCCTTAGGATGGCAGATAAAGAGGAGATATTGCTGATGGGGACCTGAATATGTCAGATGTTGACTGGAGCACCTTTGCTGCAGCCAGATCCAAGAGCAGGGTCATTCTCAATGCCTTACAGGGGGCATGCCTCAGACAGCTACAGTAGTTTTAGAACCCACTCAGGAGGGAGCAATCTTAGACCTGGTACTCTCAAATGGGGACAGAGAGAGGATCTCATATGTAGAAGTGGGAAGCCATCTGGGAACAAGCAACCAGCAAACAGTGTGATTCACAATAAACTTAGCTGTAGAGTTAAGCCACATAAAAGTGAAGGTACTGGACTTCATAAGAGCTGATTTTGTCAAAATGGGAGAGTGCCTCAGAAAAGCACTAGCAAACAGGCAAGAAGGTGGGGTGGAGCAACAATGGGGAAACATCAAAACCGCCATCACAGAGGCAACAAGCCTTTGTGGGAAGCAAATAAGCAAATCAAAATGAAAGAAAAAAAACACTAGTTCTCAAAAGAAGTGGCGGGGAAGGTTAGGGAGAAAAAGCTAGCATTCAGGAAGTATAAGGAAACACAGAAGGAGCAGGGCAGAGAACTGTACCAGTTAAAGCAGAAGGAAGAGGGGAAGGCAGTCAGAATAGCAAAGGCCCAAACTGAGGAAAAGATAGCCAACTTGGTTAAGAAGGGGGATAAAAGCCTTATAGGTACATTAGAGAGCAAAGAAAGAATAGGGCAGAGATACTGAGGCTGAATAAAGAGGAAGGTGGCTGGGTAGAGAGCAACAGTGAAAAAACAGGGATAATGAATGAATACTTCTGCTTACTATTCACAAAGGAAGAGCAGGGGGGAGATACCTAATCCAGTGAATAGAAGCACTCTGGATAGGGGGATTGATATTAGTCCTTTCACAGAAGAAAGGGTTCTGAAAGAACTCCTAAAACTGAAGGTGGATGAAGCAATGGGTCCTGATGGGATTCCCCCCAGATTCTGAAAGAACCAAAGGAAGAACTAGTAACACCACTGACTACTATTTTTAATAATTCATGGGAGGATGGTGTGGTACCTGAGAACTGGAGGAGGGCAGATGTGATTCCCCTTCACAAAAGTGGGAGCAAGACAGAGGCAGGAAACTATAGACCTGTCAGTTTGACCTCAGTAGTAGGGAAAATGATGGAATCACTTCTGAAGCAAAGAATTGATGAGTACCTAGAGGCCAGTGGGGCACAGGACCCAAGGCAGCATGGGTTCACAGCAGGAAGGCCATGTCAGACAAATCTAATTGATTTCTTTGACTGGGTGACCAAAGTAGTAGACCAGGGAGGGGCTGTGGACATGGCCTACCTAGACTTTAGCAAGGCATTTGACATAGTCTTGCACAAAAGATTAATACATAAATTATCCAACCAGGGAGTGGGTCCCAGGGTGGTAGTCTGGATAAAACATTGTATGGACAGCAGGAAACAGAGGGTAATAGTAAATGGAGTCCACAGTGAAGAAACGGGGGTTACTAGTGGGGTACTGCAGGGTTCAGTACTGGGGCCAGTCCTTTTTAATGTCTTTATAAGTGATATTGCAGAAGGACTGGAAGGAAAAGTATGTCTCTTTGCAGATTACACAAAGATCTGCAACAGGGTTGATATGCACGGTGTGGTGGCAATGATGAAAAGGGACTTGGCAAGGTTGGATGAATGGTCAAATGTATGGCAGCTTAGATTCAATGCAAACAAGTCTAAAGTAATGCACATGGAAAACAAAAAACCAGGGGAAGAGTGCACAATGAGGGGTGAGATACTGACAATAGCAAAAACAGAAAGGGACTTGGGGGTTGTCATATCAGATGACCTAAAGATGGGCCAGCACAGTGAGAAGGCAGAAAGGAGGGCTGGGGGGATACTGGGATGCATAGGGAGAAGCATCACCAGTAGAAAACAGGAAGTTTTTGGCCCTCTGTACAGACATTTGGGAAGACCACATGTAGAGTAGTGTACAGTTCTGGAGACCCCATCTCTGCAAAGACATAAACAGGGTGGAGGCTGTCCAGAGGAGGGCAGCCAAAATGGTGCAAGGTCTACACCAGAAGACATATGAAGAAAGACTAAAGGAGCTTAAGATGTATAGCCTTGAGAAAAGGAGGGAGAGGAGGGACATGATAGAAACTTTCAAATACCTCAAGAGAATCAACAAAGTCCAAGAGGGTAGCATCTTTCAAAAAAAGAGATATGTAAGAACCTAGGGGGCACAATTTGAAAATAGAGGGGGGAAGGTTCAGAGGTAATGTGATGAAGTATTTCTTCACAAAGAGGGTTGTAGATGCATGGAACAGCCTTCCTGAGGAGGTCATAGAGTCAAAAACAGTGGGGGACTACAAGAATGCGTGGGACTGACATAAGGCAATTCTTGTGGGGGGTAGGAAAAAGTAGGCTGTTGGTTAACTAGGATCTGCAGCTTATCCATTTGGTAGGGAAATGGGCAGACTAGGTGGGCCAAGCGGTCCTTATCTGCCATCAGATTCTATGTTTCTATGTGTCATGGGCATCTGAAAAGGAAGGAGATACTACTGAAATAAATGTCATTCTGATGATTTATTTATGTATGTATAAGATTTTAAGTGTAGTTCTGCCTAAGTCACAGACACATGAGCTATAAAAAGTACATTTAAGGATGGATGTATTAGTCAAAGCTTCTAGTAGCAAAATAAAGCAAGAAAACTAATATATTATGGGGTTTTGTCCTTTAAATTGTTTAACCAGGAGTGGCACACTAAGCTGAAAGCTTGTTTACAGGGGCAACCTGGGAGCATATGGAAGTTAAGTGACTTGCTCAGGGTCACCCAATATGCAAGTTGGAGCTGTGGAATTCAAAGCCAGATCTCCAGATTTGCAGCTCAGAGCCTTAAACCACTGTGGTATACTGCCTCCCTAGTTATGGCAGTCATTTGTTTTATGGTTCATGATGTTGTAGTAAGCAGCAGTACATTGCGTAGCAGGTGTAAAATGTCAATAAGTAGGTCATGCAATAAATGTGCTGAGCAGTTATTGAATCAAGAAATGTATTTAGGATAGTAAAATTATCCTGTTAGAAAACTGATAAATGTGTGACATTTGCATCTCAATTTCAATGAGGTCCTTATGGGGTGTCAGTGTGCAATATAAAGTAGTTATAGTTTTCAAGTTGTCTGGGTAATTGATTTATACTACCACTGTTACTAAATTTAAATTATTCTATGAAGGAAATTAAGTGTATGTAACTGTCTGTAAATGTATTAAAAACATGTACTTGTCCTTATAATGTAATATATTAAATGCTGTTGCTAGGTGAAGAAGTCACATGACAACATCCAGGGCATTAGGGTTTCTGACCATAACACCCTGCCCTGTAGGGACTGACAGGCATCAGGGCAGTGACTTGAGATTGTTAACAGTAATGCTTATGCCATTCCACCCCCATCCCCACCCTGCATCCAGTGACAGGTATTGAGGTGTGCTTTTGACTCTTCAGCCCCAAAGTTCACTCCATTTTCTTATACAGTACTGTACCCATTTCAGCATATTTCCCTATGGAATGGGGTGAGTGTAAAGTTTGAACACCCCCAAGGCACACTCCAACACTTGTTTGTGTCTGCAGGGTAGGGTGAGGTGAAATGGTGTGAGCGTTATGGTCAATGACCCAAAGGCACACCCTAATGCCTGTTCATCTCTGAATGGTGGGGGTGGGGTTGATGTCACTTCAATACTTCACTGCCATTCCTATTCTGTCTGTCTGTGTCTCTCTCTCTGTCTCTTTCTATCAACTGCATGCAAGATATGCCGGCCATCTTGGAATCAGTCCCCAAAGCCCTAACAGAACTGCAGGACATGAGATAGCCCATCTGCCACTTACAGATATCTAGTGTTTGCAGCATCCCCAGGACCATGATTGCTCCTGCTTCTCCTCTGTCTTGCCCACATAGGTGCCACTCCACTCACCTTGCAGTGGTTTACCAGTTATCTCATGGAAAGGATACAAAAAGTCAAGGCCGATGGCCTAATATCTGCCCCCCTTCCAATTGCAAGAGGAGTCCCTCAAGGCTCCATCCTAGGACCAGTCCTTTTCTCCCTCTACATTAACAACCTTGACTCCCACATAAAGAATTCTAGCATACATTTCTTTGCGGATGATAAGGTTTGGTATGCATTAGGCTCATCCTTAACTAAAGCCAGGGAAGCACTTCAAGCTGACCTTATCCAGTTAGAAAGCAACCTTATCAATGCTAAGCTGCTCCTAAATGCCCAAAAAACAAAAACAATGATTTTCTCGATACTTGCCTTGACTGATGCCCTACCTACCACATCTAAAAACTTCATGGTTACCTCCCTAGGTGAACCCTTGGAAGTCGTACATAAATTTAAATATCTAGGTATGTGGATAGACAACAAGCTTTCCTTCAATGACCACATCGAGGATCTATCAAAGAGGCTTAAAGCATGCTTGGGTTTCTTCTACAGAAATAGGACCCTCTTTTCTCTCGCAACCCGTAAAAGACTGGTCCAAGCAACTTTCCTTCCCCTGCTTGATTATGGAGACATTATCTTTATCTCCTCCTCAACCTTGAGCCTATCAAAACTGGACGTACTCTACCACCATGCTCTTCACTTCATTACCAACTCGGCGTACAGGACCCACCACTGTGATCTTTATGCAGCAGTTGAGTGATCCTCCCTTGCCACCAGACGTCTCCTCCATGCTGGCATTTGGACCCTCAAATTACTAATCCACAAACTGCCGGTCTATCTGATGTCTCTCATACATATTTCACACAGCATCTACTCCCTAAGGAAATCCAATCTTATCCTACTAGATGTTCCCAGGACATGTACCACAGCCGGCCAAAGAGCTGTCTCATACATCCTACCAAACATTTGGAACCAACTACAAGCCATGCTGAAGCTAACCAGCACTGTATCAACTAACTCCTACAAAACACTATCCATCTCTAAATTAAAAGACATATGTAGGTGTAACTAGGCCCCCAATGCCTAGACAACTCCCTAGGTACCAACCGGCCCTCTATTTTTTAAGCCGAAATGTGTTGCATAATATAGGACTTGGCTAAAACTGGAATGTATAGCATACATAGTATAAGAACTTCCATTGTATATACCTCTTAATTGCATATATTTTTCTTCCTGTTGTCCTACATTGTATATCTCCTATCTATGTAATTGCGAACTGTATGTGTATATGACTCAGGACCTCCTAGTGAATGAGGTTGCTCAATGGAGTCTTTCCTGCAATAAACTTGAACTTGAACTTGAACTATCTATATGTCTATGTAATTATCTATCTTTCTGTCAATGGCACGTATCGCTATTTTATCTATTTCTAAAACAAACCTGCATATCACATTTATCTGCACTCTGTGCACATACTTATGAAACTGTGCATATTTGTACTCCACTCGTGCATAGAACTCATACTTTCCTGCTATCCCTATTATCACAAGCATAACTACCTTACCAAAAGTGACCCCCTCTGAAAGTTACTATCACATTTTCTATGCTATCAGTCCATCATTACACCTGACTTCCTGACATCAACACATTGCTTAAATATAACTTACATCACCTCATGGACAAAAATCCTGTTTCTCTGAAAAACAAACAAAAAAAAAACTGCTTAAATAATCCCAAGGCTGAACATATGTCAGATATTACTTTTTCATGTACTGCCACCTTCTGTACCATCATGGAAATTTGCATATGTTTCCCATGATGCTTTGCATTATAGTGTATGTGCAATTGTGTTTTCTTTAAAATTTGGCTATCCGGCCAATATCATCTGGGATGACACATACCTCATTAGCATTTGTTCTGGGGTTCTTATGTAAACCTATATTGCTTCCTATTCCTTCCATTAAAATGTACACCTCCATACATTTTTCTAATAATGTGTATGCCTTCCTTAGAACAGAAACTAAAGCAAATCTTACTATTTACAAATCATTGTGTTGTTTCTCCATACCTCCTTAACAATTCCACACAACTTCACTAACTTCATTATGCAGGTGTGGTGGATCTGACCAGAACTTGTTTTTAATCTGTAAAAATGTGTGTAGACAGTGCACTGCTATGTTACACTGGACTATATATGCATATGTGTGTATATGTATTAGCCAGTGTATGTCTATCACAACAATTAGAAAGTGCAGTTAAGTGGCTCAGTGTTTAGTGCATACACATTGCTAGTTTACACATTTCTTACTGCCCACATTACCATATTTTGCAGCTGTATTAGCTCTTGCTTGAGTTTGTTTATTTCTTGCATATACTTTCAAGTGTCCTGGATCATAATCATGCCTCCTTTATCTGCTTGCTTTATTGTAATATGGAGCATGTTCTTTAGGAAAATGTATAGAATGGGGTGTAAACTCTCTTTTTGTTTTACATTATTCATACTCTGTTGAATTTATGGATATAGTAAATTTTACTTCTTGTCACATTCTGCTATCAGGAAGGTGCAACAATGAGTTCAGTCTGGTACTATATTGTAAATCTCCCTCTTATCACACACTTCTGTCATGATTGTGGGGAAATGTGAGTTCAGACTGTATCTTTTATATTGTACCAAGTTTATATCCAGTGGGGAACTTATCTTTTCATTAAAGATGTTTTATTAATAGGAACACTAAACTGGATTTTAAATTAACAGCTTGCATCTTTAACAGATTCCTGATGCTTATGAGATAAGATTGTTAACCTCCCCCATGATTCTGCTTTAGCTGCTTAATTTGAAAGTCATCGTGAATTAATAAAATGTTTACCTTTTTATTATGGGTGAGTGGGGTAATTTAAATTATTATGAGTGAGAAATCTAAATCTAAGTGTGGATAATTTAAACTAAAGTTTGCTTACATCAGGCTGGTAAATTATGCTCTATAGCCCAGCCTAATAGCTGTATTAGTTGTATTGAGTTTTCCATCAAGTTTTATTGTGGAGGGAATTGGTGATTGTGTGTTTTTTACATTCCCATGTGGAACTTGTAACTTTTTCTCTTTAAGTAATTATCCTTCTTGATTAGATAAACTATAAATATGGTGTTTTCTTCAGTGTGCCCATCCCCCTGATGAAGCCTGTTTGTGTATGAATGTGCATTAGGTTTTTGTACCTGTGTGGTAAATAAAATGTTTTGTTGTTGTCAGTCTCGTTGTGTGCATTCATCCTTCATATTTTAGTTTTAGGTCTGAAATGTGGTATGTGTATTGCATGAAAAATGCACTAAAATGATGTTAAGTTACATGACATTTGGATGAGGGGTTGGGTAGTTACAGGGGCTGAAAATATTTCTATGCTTACAACTTAGTCACTTTTGGAGCTAGATAGTATAAAATGTGTATGCATACTTTCTTTGGAAGAGTTATAGAATCTGCTAAATAGAGAAGCAATTGGTTGTGTAAATTGTAAGTTACAGGAGTTTAAAATAAACTGTGTGAAAAAGTTCAACATTTTTGGATGTTTGCAACTCCACTACTGTTGTAGGCATACTACCTAGCATTATGCTCCACAATTACTAAAGATATCCAGATACTTCTGTCACAATGGCCTAAACAACAATTAGTTGTAAGGATTGGTGTTACTTGGTATCACTGTTTTCAAATAGTACAAATGTACATTGTTATCAACAGGGTTGTTAAAAGAGTCATCAGGTGGCATGGTACAGAAACAATGCTACATATGCTTCTACATGTCATTACATCAGTGAGATCTAGTGGTTATCTGGCATACTGCAAGATGTCCATGTCAGTTCTTCATGGCTTGTCACTCAGGATAGTGATCTGTCACTTGTTACCAAAATACTTTTACTATGGAGCCTCCTATGAATGCTAACTTATTGCCACCTTACTCATCCTTTAGCTTCCTCTACAGTAGCAGCTCAAGTATATGACTGGGCAAAATATATGTACATGGCTTCACAACTTTCCACAATTTCACACAAAAGCTCATGAAATTCAACTTTAAAGGAGCACTGCATCGTATTATTTCTAGCCGAAAACCCACATTTTATGATTGCCTACCTTATGTAAAATTCATTGATGTTGCTGTTTACTTTCTCTGCTTCCTTTCTAAGTAGAACTGGAATGCAATGCAATGGTATATTACGTCCAAACTTATTTTGTTTCAAATCCTTGGTCAACTCTTTTTGCATACTTTCTGAGCATTATGAAACCCCCAAACAGTGCACCCACTTATGATGCCACTGTCTCCTCTCCTCCCACTGCATCATGAGTGGCTAAACTATGTAGGGGTGTTCCCAAGTCCAGGAAAGATGCAGTGGAAGTTGATCAAGGAATGTAAACAAACATATTTCAGTGTGGTAACACCAGTATGGTAAGACGTCTGCTTTTTGCTTTTAAAAGGAAAAATAGAATTAGAATCAAACACCCAGCTACATCAACAATCTTTGCAGAAAGTGAGAAATCATTAAATGTGTTTTTAAATGAGGGACACTTTGAGGTCTAAGGGGGTTGACAGTGTCCCTTTAATTACAGATATTTTTTTGGAATCTCTGGCTGCTTATAAGTTTGCCAGCCTTTGAGCAAGAGATTAGATAGTTCACACACACACACACACACACACACACACACACACACACATATACACACATACAGCTCGGGCATACATCTGGTTCACAAGGATATGCTCTGATCAGGCTGAACCCAACCATTATTCAGTTGGCTACTGTTTTTTTCCAACATTTTTCCTCCTACGATCTCCTCCAGCCCCTCCTGGTGAGAGCAGTTCCTCTGTCAAACTCACACAGCTACAGCTTCCCCTGTGGCAGGAGCAAGCTCACTGGCCCACTTGCAGGTGTCTCTGTTTTGGTGGAACCTGCTGCCAACCATCCCCAAATGATATGCACTGTGGTGTGGCAGCTGTCACAGCCATGGTCTTCCTGACATAACCTTGCCGTCTTACTTCTGAACCCATCATCAGCATGGCAACATGAAGCTCTGCCATTGGGCCATGGGGTGCAGGAAGCCTAATATTTAGGGTTAATGAACCTACCAAACTTAGCGATATTCTGTGCTCTAGTATCAAAGTAATAGGGAAAAAGTTCTACAGTTTAAGTAATTGTGAAATGTAATTTAAACATTTCTGAAAATGTGGAGGCTTGTAACTCAGTCACTTTTTATGACAGAATCTCAAGCTTCGTACCCTTCTGTGTGGTCCTTGAGAAAGGCACCATACCAAAGTTTGTACAGTTTGGACAAACACTATTTAAATTAGATGGAAATAACTGAAATCACAATTTTGGCAAGGTTTCACCAAATGTTCATGGAAATTTTTAAAACCTTTATTGAAGCTAAATCATAATTTCACCAGAATTCCACTGGTGGAAGATACAGTTCACCCAGTACTAGAGATATCTTAACCTCAACCTCCTCCACAATGTTGATTATGAAGACACTGAAGAGGATTGATCCCAGTACCATACACTGTGGCACCTCACTAGTCACTATCCTTTTGCCTGAGTGGCTATCATGTTCCACTACCCTTTGCATCCTTGTAACCAGTTTGATAACCAGCTTGCCACTTTTCCCTCATCCCTAGGCTGTTTAGTTTCTTAACTAGTCTCCTGTGTCGTACAGTGTTGAAAGCCTTACTGAAGTCCAGATAGGCCACGTCTTCTTCTCTCCCTTGATCTGCCTCACTGGAAACCCAACAAAAAATCTATGAGATTAATTTGACTGCATGACAACCCCTATGAAAACCATGCTGGCAGTGGTCCTCCATTCCTTTTTCCTCAAGGTGTTTCTGGAGCCTCTCATTCAGTAGTGTCTCTATTAACTTTCCCAGCACTGATGTGAGACTTTACTGGCTTGTAGTTACTAGTATCCTCCTTACTATCGCTTTTGTGCAGGGGAACCATATCTGTCCTTTCCCATCTCCACTGACATGCTAAACAGCTCTGGCAGAGAAGCAGCCACCACCATGCTCATTTCCTTTAGGACCTACAGATGAATCCCATCTGGCCCCATCGCCTTATTTTCCTTTAAGGCTTCCAATCCCTTCCAGATCAACTCCACTGAGAATGGAGTTTTGACCAGTCCATTCTCTCCCTGTTGATGTAGCTGCAGTGAGAAGGCCCCAGTCTACAGCATGCTGGTCCATCCCCCCACCCTATACCATGAAGACTGAGCAGAACCAATCATTCAGTATTTTTGCTTTCTTTTTATCTTCCTCTGTGCAGTCTCCCTGTCCTCCTGATTCTCACTATCCCTCCTTTTGTCTTCCTCTTTTTCCCACATACCTGAAGAAGGTCTTGTCCCCTTTCTTGACCTACTTAGCTCTCTTCTCCTCTCCTCTCCTCTGTTAGTGCTTTAGCTTCTCTCTCTCACCCTCCTTCCTACCTCACTTTGTTTTGTTCTCCTTCACTGCCCCTGCCACCTCCTTAGAGAACCGCAGCAGCCTCTTCCTCTTCTTTCCCTTGCTCACTTATTTCAAACACCATGATGTTGGCTGGGTGATGCCACCTTAATTTTCTCCATCAAGCCTCCAATTCCTTCTGCCTTCCCTCCTTTGAGACATTCTGTAAGGCAGTTTCCTACTTATTTGAAAGGTGCCCTCCTAATGTCCAGGACCTCATCTTAGTTTTTTTTTTTCCTGTCCTACCTGTGTGCCAAACCATACAGTATGGTTATCACTTGTACCCAGGGGATTACCCACTGTGATGTCAGCAATGCTGCCTCTGTTTGTAAGTACCAGCTGCAGTAATGCCCCATCTTTAGTGGGTTCCAAAACCAATTGACTGAGAAAAGTCCCTTGTATGGATTTGAGTATTGCCCTGCCTCTTGATGTAGCTGCAGCGAGAATGCCCCTGTCTACATCTGGCAGATAAAAGTCCACCATAATCAAAAGTTTCCCTTTGCTGGCCATTTTGCAAATAATTTCTCTCAGAAACTTGTCTAAACCCTCACCCTGTGTTGGAGGCTTGTACACCACCCTTGTGCAACTGACGGCCTGCAGTCCTGTTTTTAGGCTGACACGTAATACATCCATCCCTTCATTGTCTTCCTGTTGCCCCTTTATCTCAGTGGCCCGTATACCCTCCTTCACATGTAAAACAACCCCTTCACCATTCCTTTGTGACTTTTCCTTCCAGAGCATGATGTAGATTAGCCTGTGATGGCCACTTCCCAGCTGTGGTTGCCCATGCACCATGATTCTGTTATGGCCACCAGATCCAGGTCTGCCTCTGCAATGATTGCCTCACGGTCAAGAATTTTGTTTCCCAGACTCCTTGCATTGTCACACATGACTCTCTATTCTCTTTATCCCTCTATCTCTCTCTCTCTCTCTCTCTCTCTAATCTGCCTCCCCTTCCTGATACCCCCCTTGCCCCCTCTGTTACCCTGACATTGCCCTCTCCTGGTATGTTGTCTTCTTGCCTTCACTTCTTGCCCTCTCTTCCATATGGCATTCAGTCCTTCAGTCCTTCAGACTTGTCTGCCTGCCCTTCTCTTTGCTTCCATCAATGTCCAGGGAATTCCTCCCTCAGTCTTTCTGCCTCCACTCTTGAGTAGTTTAAATGCTCATTAAAGTAGCATTTAAACCTTCCACCCCCAGACCTGCCATTCCCCTCCTGGATGGATGGAGGCTGTCTCCCTTACACAGGCTTCCAGCCCCCCAAGTGTGTCCCCCAGTCCCTGATGTAACCAAAGTCCTCCTCCTTGCACCATGCCTTCAACCACTTGTTGAAGGACCTGGTGCAGAGTCCCTAGCCTTCCTCAGATCATGCACTTGTAGCACCTCAATAAAGGCCACTGTAAGGGTTTCCAACTGCAGGCCCTGCATGAGCTCTCTAAACCTACCCTGCACTACACCTACTGATTCCCTTGCCAGATCATTCATCCCCAGGTAGACAACAACATGCAGCTCCCTCCTTACCCTCTCTTCCCCTGGTAATCTCCAAGATCTGCCTTCCAGTCTTACCTGCTGAAGTGTTTGGAATGCACTACACTACCATGTCCCTCCCTTCCCCTTCCCCTAAGTCAATCCCCCTGACTATTGAGTCTTCCACCAGCAACTGCCTTCTCCTTTGCCAGAGAACTCTCCTACCCTCCTTGGGGCCTGCTTCCTTGAGGACCCCGTTTCCTTTATTAATCCTGCCTCTGGTGCATCCTCTTGGCTTCTCCCTCCTGCCAGAATGGTGAAGGAATTATGCAGCACTAAGGTCTGAGGGGTGCTCTCCCTCCTTCTTCCCCCACTAATCTGAAGCCAACCAAGGTCCAGCTGCTCTGCCTTCTTCCTGGCATCTTTTGAGGGAGTCACAGTAAACTAGGTGGTCCCTGGGTGAAGTATATCATGATCTGTACTCATGCTAGTTTGGCCTGGAGTCCAGCAACCTCTGCTATCAGCCCAGAAGGTGCCTACATATGGGGCAACACCTCAGTCTCCAGAATGTGTCTCTGAAGATTGTGGCCCCACACCCATTACACTGCAGCACTCCTATGACTGACAATTTGTTTACCCTCCTGAATTTTTGCTTCCCTGCATTTCTCTTGCCTTTAGGCTTCCCTTATCGCTACCACCCTTGGCCTCCTTTTAGGTTTCCCCATCTGAGTTGTGTTCAACTCTTTAACCTTGATAGGGTTTTCCTTTAATTCCCCTCTTTTGGTCCTTTGGTAACTTAGAATAGTTGGCTTCCTGTTCTCACTATCTCCCCCTCCCCTAGATAAGGTGTTGCCTCTGTTCCCACCCTACTGTGATCAACTGCCCTTAGCTTGACCTATGTGTGTCTTACCCTCCCTACCCTACACCATTATTTACCCCATCCCACTGACAGTACACCATTTTAAACAGGCAGCTACTAGTACACAGGTAGTCTGCCTTACCTTACTGGACTGGCAGAGTTCCCTGCATGCCTGCCATCATCTGCTAATGCTTGCCAATGTCTAAGATGCCATTCTCACTCCTGTTCCACTCCTTCACTGTTCCACTCACTAGCTGGGACATGAACGAGTCACTTAGACATATGTTAAGGTTAAGAAGTTACAATGAGGAATCGGCTGTCTGTAGTGGGCATTTTTAACAAGTAAATAAACATAGGGATGTACATTTCTGATACTGGCTTAGGCATGGAGTAAAGCAGCTGGGTAAGAAGTGTTTTTATTTTAAAGTGAACAAAAATTGGGGTTCTGTGGCAGGTTTGGAAAAAAGTTATAACATGAGCACCTGGAATCAAAATGTTGTAGTGTACTGAGTATGGTGCAGTATCTTTCTATAACATTTTTACTGGGATATAAGAACTTTTTGCAAATATAGATTTCCAGACACAATAATGTCCAACAATATATTTTATTACTGTGCTGCATCACTTGAAGTATGGTATAGACTTAAAAGTATTTTACTCTCCATAAGAAACATCAGAGGCACTGTTCTACACTTAAATACTAACATAGTATGCTAAGGTAAGATTCAGGGTTCATTATGCCCCACCTCACTTCATGAGCAGTGATAAATAAATATTCTGTGTAAACATTTAATATTTTTTACATATTCCCTACACCAGTCTTTCATCCTTGGTCCCTTCCTTGATTTCCTTGTTATGCAGAAATTTGTCCAGCCTCATGCTAGCGACCTGTTCTATCTTTATGGTCGCTATTTCTGCTGGTAGCTATTTCTTAGGTCTGTCAGTTTTTGTGAGAAAAAGTGACTTATATCATCACCCCTGAACTTGCAACCTTTGAGTTTCACAGCATGTCTCTGAATATTGATGGAGGGTACTAGATTATATATCTCTATTCCAGTTCATTACCTTGACTTTTTGGAAGACTAAGTTTATCTTCCTGTAAGTTTCCTTTTCTCCAAGGTATAACACAAGTCACCCCTCATAGCTGTTTTCCCCATACTCTTGATCAATTTGGTGTTCCTGCACTGAATCTAAAAATCCAGAAGCAGGATTTTTCAAACATGGTGCAACTGTGGCTGCATGTGTACCTATGGACTTTGGCTCAGCTTTTGAGTCTAGTCCATCTGATGCATCTTTTCCAGATTTTCAAACATTCACTAATTTTTAGGCACATGGATGTGCTTTCTGTCAGATTGTATCTAACTGCAGTTGAAAGCAGCCTCCAGAAGTAGCAATGCAACTGCCTCAAAGGATGCAGAGAACGAGGAGCACTTGAATGCCAGTGGGCTCAGAGAGGGTTAGAGAAGTCAGGCAGAGGCACATCCTAGATCCTATTCCACTCAAAGACTCATATGCCACACTGGCAAACGGGGACAACCAAATAGAGGTACCCAGAGAAGTGGAAGGAAAGGATGAGGAGGTTAGCCAAGAAGGTGACCTCAGCGGGGACAGCAGTGGACCCCAGAGGAGGAGGAAGCGAATCCTGGTGAGGGACTCCATCATAAGAGTGATCCAGCTAGGAACACAGGAGGGAGAGGACAGGGAGGTGAGGTGCCTACCAGGTGCCACGGCATGGAGACATGGAAGGAAGATCCTGGGGATTACTGGAAAGGCAAGATGGGAGGGTGAGCTGGATGTCATTATCCACCTAGGTACTAATGACCTGGCAAATGGGGAGCCAAAGGAAGTTCGGGAAGAGTTTAGGAAATTGGGGAGGGGTCTCAAGCAAGTAGCTACTTCTGTCACTTTCCCAGAAGTACTACCTGCAAGAGGCAAGGGAGAGCATAGTGGTGCATGCACCAGGAACTTTAACTCATGGTTGAAGAACTGGTGCTGTGAGGAAGGGTTTGGATTCATTGGTGACTGGGGACCCACCTGGAGGGATGGAGGTTTGTTCAAGCCTGACGGCCTGCATCCATCCTGGAGGGATCAAGCACTCAATGATAAGTTTAAATGCTACATTGATAAGCATTTAAACTAGCAAAGGGGGTGGCAGGCCAGCAAGGAGAGTACCTACTTGCTCACCCCCCATAGCTAGCAATGGAAACAGTGAACTGGAGGAGTGGCTATCTCTACAAAGCAGTGTGCAAAAGATGGAGATTAGTGCCCAAGAGGTGGATAGGCAGAAAAGGGGCAAAATTCAGCAGAAGGGCGGACAGCAAGGAGAACTAGGGATAAAGGACAACCAAGAAAGAGGCTGGAGTAGAACAGAGAAACAGTCTAGGGAGGTCAAATCATGGAAAGCCATGTGTGCCAATGTCAGGAGCCTTAGCAACAAGATGGAAGATATGGAGGCTGTCATTGTGCAGTCAGACCTGGACATTGTGGCCATCACTGAAACCTGGTGTAATGAACCATGACTGGGAGATGGCCATACCTGGCTACAATATATTCAGAAGAGACAGGGCAGGCAGGAAGGGAGGAGGAGTGGCACTGTATGTGAAAAATGACATAAGGGCCATAGAGAACCAGGAGGAACAAAATGGGGGAGAGATACTGTGGGTTAAGCTGGAAAGGAAAATGGGGTCAGCCATCCGCACAGGTGTGGTCTATAGACCACCAACCCAGGAGGAAGAAACAGATAGGGAGCTGATGCTAGCCATCCAAAGGATGGCAGACAAGGGTGAGGTAGTACTGGTTGGAGACTTCAATATTCCAGACGTGGACTGGAGCATCCCAGCAGCAGCATCAACTAAGAGAAGATTTATTCTGGACTCCCTTCAGGGTGCCTTCCTCAAGCAACTGGTCATGGAACCAACTCAGCAGAAGGCAATACTGGACCTTGTGCTCACAAACAGGGACAGTGTGATGGGGGTAATAGTGGGAGAGCACCTGGGGAACAGTGACCACCAGTCATTGTGGTTTGAAATCACAGAAAGAGCAGAACCAAACCACACAAAAACACATATCCTGGATTTTAGGGGCAGACTTTGTGAAAATGGGAGATACTTGAAAAGAGGCATTAAGGGGAATGGGGCAGGAATCAGGGGTTGAGGAACAGTGGGCAGTATTTAAATGGGGATTACAAGAGCAACAGAATTATGCATTAAGCAGGTTAGCAAGAGGAAAAGGAAGAGGAGACCATTATGGTTTTCCAAAGAGGTAGCAAAGAAAGTGAAAGCCAAAAAGATTGCATTCAGGCAATACAAAAAGACACAGGCAGAAGGGGATAGGGAGAAGTACCAGGAGAAGCAAAGGGAGGCAGGGAGGTCAGTAAGGAAGCCAAAGCTCCGACAGAAGAACACATTGCATAATCAGTGGGTAGAGGGGACAAAACCTTTTATAGGTACATAAGTGAAAAAAGAAAGGCAAAGGGAGGGATAGTGAGACTGAAGGGGGAGGATGGGGGCTGCATGGAGGATGACAACAGTAAAGCTGACATACTGAACAGGTATTTCTGCTCAGTCATTAATGAGGAAGAGGAGGGTAATGGGTCTGAAGGGAGTACAAGGGGCGAGAATGGTGCAGAAATTGACACAAGTCCCTTTACATGAGAAAGGGTCCTGAAAGACCTGAAAGTAATGAGTTGATAAAGCAATGGGGCCAGATGGGGTGAACCCAGGATCCTTAAGAACTAAGAGAGGTGGTGGCTGAACCTCTGGCTATCCTGTTTAGCAGATCACTGAAACAGGGAGGTACCCAAAGACTGGAGGACAGCAGATGTAGTCCCTTATACAAAGTGGGAACAAAGAGGAAGCGGGAACTACAGACCAGTCAGCCTCACCTTGGTAGTGGGAAGATCATGGAAGCACTACAGGAGAGATTGGTGGAACATCTGGTTGTCAATGGACTACAGGACCCAAGGCAGCATTGTTTCACCAGGGGAGGTCATGTCAGACCAACCTCATTGAATTTTTTGACTGGGTGACTAGGGAGGTGGATCAGGGGAGGGCAGTGGACATGGCCTATCTGGACTTCAGCAAGGCCTTTGACACTGTGCCACATAGAAGACTATTACACAAACTGGTGAATATGGGTGTGGACAGGACAGTAGTGTGGTGGGTAGGTAACTGGCTGGGTGGCAGGACACAGAGGGTGGTGGTAAATGGCTGTCACTCCACAGAGGGAAGAGTGACCAGTGGGGTACCACAGGGATCAGTGCTGGGACCAGTCCTATTCAACATCTTCATCAGTGACATTGTGCAGGACATAGAAGGCAGAATTTCACTGTTTGCTGATGACACAAAGCTCTGTAACAGAGTAGACACACCAGAGGGTGTAGACAGAATGAGAAGGGACCTGCAGAAACTTGAAGAATGGTCAGGGGTTTGGCAGTTGAAATTCAATGCAAAGAAGTGCAAAATAATGTATATGGGGCACAAAAACCCTGGCACAATATATCAGTTGGGGGGCGAGGATATAGCATGCACCACGCAGGAAAGGGATCTTGGGGTTATCATCTCTGATGACCTCAAGTTAAGGAAACAGTGTGACAAGGCAGCAGGTAAAGCAAATAGGATGCTGGGATGCATAGGCAGGGCATCACCAGCAGGAAAGATGAGTCATAATTCCACTATACAAGGCACTAGTGAAGCCCACCTGGAGTACAGTGTACAGTTCTGGAGACCTTACCTACGTAGGACATAGACAGGGTAGAGAAGGTTCAGAGGAGGGCAACAAAGATGGTACATGGATTGCATCACAAGTCCTATGAGGACAGGTTGAAGGAACTGAACATGTACTCCCTGGAGGAGAGGAGGGAGAGGATATGATAGAGTCATACAAGTATCTTACAGGAGGAACAGGGTGCAGGAATACACTATTTTTAAGCAAAAAGATGTTCCAGGACTAGAGGGCATGGGATGAAGTTGGAGGAGGGACGATTCAGAGGAAACGTGAGGAAGAATTTCTTCACAGAACGGGTGGTGGACAAGTGGAACACCCTACCAGAGGAAGTGGTGGGGGCTGAAACAATCACGGGATTTAAGAATGCATGGGATAGACATAAAGGAATTCTGGAGGTCAGGGGTAAGGGGCAACATACTTCTAGGAAAACATAAACTGAACTTACAAGCTTAAATGGGCAGACTGGGTGGGCCATAGGCCCTTATCTGCCAACACTGTCTATGTATCTATGTATGATACAAGCAAGTGGACTCAGCTTTTACACACTCTAGACAATCTAGTCTAGCAGGCATCCCTTTGATGCACCAATGACAATCCTTTTATTGCAAGTCCTACAGACATATACTGTATGTTATATATGCATGTATATAACATGTATATATATACTTAATACACACACGCATATATATATATATATATATATATATATATATATATATATATATATATTACAAATAATACATGGGTTGTATAACAAGGGGCATCTCCTCCAGAAGTAGGAATGTCATTCTGCCACTCTGCAAGTTACTAGTCAGACCACACCTTGAATACTGTGTGCAATTCTGGCACCTATATTCAAAGAGAGATGTGAGATTATTGGAGGGGGTACAATAAAGGGAAACAAAGTTGATTCAGGGATTACAAGATATGCCCTCTGAGTATAGATTAAGGGAATTGAACATGTATTTCCTGGAGGAGAGAAGGGATTGGGGGATTTGACTGAAACCTTTAAGTACTTAAAGGGAATAAATAAGTCTGGTACTGAAGAGATATTCAAGCTCTGGAAGTGGAGAGACATGAGAGGGCACAGAGTTAGATTGGAAGGAGGTAAGAATAAGAGGGAAATGAGCAGGCACTTTGTCACAGAGAGAGTACTGGCAGTTTGGAATTCTTTGCCAGAGGAGTGTGGTATCCTGTAGGACAGTGGGTAGTTTCAAGAGGGGTTGGGACAGGAATAGACGGGGGTATTTGGGAAGGTGGAGGAGGGGCAGCTGCCAAGTAGGGGTTAGCCGCACACTCGAGCAGACTAGCTAGACCTAAAGGCCTAATTTCTGCTGGCAATTTTCATATGCTTGTATATTTGTATACAAAGAAGCTAGCAGAATAAGGCCATTTGGTCTACTAATCTACTCATATTGCAGGGTCCACAGCTTACGTTTTGGACTCTGTCCTCCCGCTCCAATCCTCCCATTCTTTCCAATGCCCCTTCCATGATGCTAACATCCCCTAATGTCCATCCCAGCCCCTTTTGAAGCTGAACACTGTATTCAATAAGACCACATCTTCCGGCAGTGCATTCCAACTGGCCACCACTCTTTTCATGAAGAAGTGCTTCCTTAATCTCCCTCCTGTAGATCAGACCTAGACACCATGTGCAAATATCAAATGCTGCTTTTAAAGAAATTCTGGATAGTATCTGTGTTAACTTATGCAACAGTGCAAAACAATTTTATGTGTTATTAATGTGGGTTCTCTGTCATAAGGACAATCATCATTATGGCAAGAGTACATCGCTGAAATTCAATTTTGGCGATGTACACCCCGGTGGAAAGCAAAATGGTGCCAAGCACTCAGATTTTTTATGTAATGTGGGGGGCTTCACCCCCTGCACCCCCCTACTTTAGGATTCTCAACTTCAGGGGGTGCAAAATTGTAAACAATAAAAAAACACTACTCGGCTGGGTGCAACAAAACATAGCTGTGCCAGGACCCACACCCAGCATCCTGGCCACCCCAGCCAAGCACCCACCCACCACGCCATAAAGCCAGCTCAGCAGCTCACCGTGGCACCACCTGTCACAAACCCTCCCTCATTCCTCTCCCACCCCTAGCTCAGCATGCTTGCTCCCAACCCACCCCCGCACATGTGTTCATAGAATGACATCCCATTGCCATTTGTGAACCCACTCCATCCAGTCGCCTTCCCTAGTACCTCTCCCTGTCGACATGCACCACATGTGGGTCAGTGTTTCGGTAGGTACCCACTTGTGAGTAGAGCATGTCACAGGATAACATTAACATAGAAACATAGAAGTTGACAACAGATAAGGACTGCAAGGCCATCCAGTCTGCTCATTTTTTCTACCTTATGAATGTACCATAGGCCTGTACTCTGTCAATGGCCTATCTATTCATACTCATCTGTATTGCTCCCTTATACCTACCCCATGCCTGTTTGAAGCCCTGCACTGTATTCATATCCACTATCCACTACTTACTGAGGTAGGCCATTCCATGCATCCACCACCCTTTCTGTGAAAAAGAACTTCCTCACAATACCCCTTAATCGGCCTCCTTCTAATCTCATGCTGTGTCTTCTTGTCCTGCTGTTTTTCTTATATTGAAACATGTTAGACTCTTTCACCTTGTTAATGCCCTTAAGATGTTTGAATGTTTCGATCATATCACCTCTCTCCCTCCTTTGCTCTAGGGTATACATATTGAGCTCCATTAATCTGTCCTCGTATGTTTTCTGATGCAGTCCCTGAACCATTTTGGTTACTCTTCTCTGGACTGCCTTTATTTTGTTAATGTCCTTGTGCAGGTGCAGCCTCCAGTACAGCACACAGTACTTCAGATGGGGCCTAACTAGTGTCTTGTAAAGAGGGATTATTACCTCCCTCTTACGACTTGTGATATCTCTCCTAATACACCCTAACATCCCTCTAGCCTTACCTACTGCTTTAGTGGTCTGCTTGGATGATTTCAGGTCATCTGTGATGATGATGCTCACATCTCTTTCTTCCCTTGTGATTGCCAGCAACTCCCCTCCCACCCTATAGGTGGCTTCAGGGTTTCTCTTCCCTATGTGCATGATCTGGCATCTTCCAACTGGCCACCACTCTTTCCATGAAAAAGTGCTTCCTAACCTCCCTCCTGTAGATCAGACCTAGACATCATGTGCAAATAGCAAATGCTGCTTTTAAAGAAGTTCTGGATAGTATCTGTGTTAACTTATGCAACAGTACAGAACACTTTTATGTGTTATTAATGTTGGTTCTATGTCATAAGGTTGATATCCTGAATTTCTATACTTGGAAAAACTGTTAGAAATGTTGGTTGTGGTAACTATGAATATTTTATAATGTAACTGTTTGTTCTGTTCTTCAGAACTTCCTCAGAAATAAACTTTGCTCAAGGATTCATCCTGAAATATAAAATTTAAAATGAAATGAAATGGGTATTGGAAAAAGATAACATGTGTAGTCTGACTAATCTCCTTGCTTGTTTGAGTCCTCCTGAAGTTGGCCCCACTTAAAGGAATCCAACCCTTGGTCAGAATGTGTCATCTGCAAATTTAAGCAGCCTGCCAGAGAGAACAGCTGCCATCACTGAAGAAAATATTCAACAGAGCTGCCTCTGCAATGATCCCAGAGGGTACCCCTCTGCACTCAAAGTATTGCCCATCCACATAAACCATCTGCTTTCTGTTCCCAAGCCAGTTACAGTAGCACTCCACCTCGGGTATGCTTCATGTATACCGCACTGCTGTACTTGGCCCAGAGGTTTGTCATATATCACAATGTAAAAGTCCTCACTTCAGTCCAAACAGACTATATCTATGGCTCTGTATGTCTTCATCTCCCAGGTCATCACCCTCAAAGAAGATAATTAGGTTGGTTTGGTATTATCTGCCTCTCATAAAGTCATGCTTAGAAGGGGGGAGAAAGCTGACCGCAACAAAGTACTCATATTTCTATTCTTGATAATAAATCCCAGACCATTGTACAAAACTATTGTCAGATTTATCAATCTGTACTGTCCTAGGTCTGCCCATGCCCACTTCTTGAAGATGAGGATCACATTGACCACCTTCTAGTCCTTTGGCACAATATCAGTATGGGCAGAGGCATGAAAGATTACTGAAAGTTGCCAGTATAATTGTTCTATTAGCTCCATTATGATCAAGATGGGTCTACAGTCTGTCCCTTGGGACTTTACTGTCATGCTGTCTGCAAGGTTATCAGCTACCAGGGGTATTACATCCACAGTGATGTACTCTCTTCAGCTCCCATGATTCCCTTAGTTACCAAAAGATGATTAAAGTTAGAGCTATTAACACGAACATACAAAATCACCAGCAGATAAAGGCCATATGGTCTATCAAGTCTGCTCAAGTGTACAACTAGCTATCCCCTTACACTGCAGCTGCCCCTCCCTCACTCACCTGCATATCAGTGATCCTCCCCCCTCTTTGTCTCTCTCCCTCTTAAAGTTGCCCACTGACTTACAGGAAACCATCTTCTTGGGCAGCGCATTCCAACTAGACACCACCCTGTCTGTGAAAAAATGCCTCCTCAGCTGTTTCCTGAATCTTCCCCCTCCAGTCTCAGCCCATGCCCCCTCATATCCCTCCCCCCCTTAGCTTGAAAATTCCCTCTGAACCAGTCCTGTTTATACCTTTCATGTATTTAAAGGTCTCTATCATATCCCCACTATCCTTCCCCTCTTCCAGGGAATACATGTTCAGCTCACTTAGCCTCTCCTCATAGTCTTTGCCTTCAATTCCCTGGATCATCCTTGTTGCTCTACACTGTACCCCCTCAAGCATCTTAACATCTTTCCTCTGGCATGGGTGCCAGTACTGCTGTTGCAGCCTCACCAATGACCTGTACAGTGGCAGGATCACCTCCCCCCCCTCCTGGAGGAGATACTGTACCTCTAGTAATACACCCCAGCATCTTATTGGCTTTTGCTGCTGCCTTCCTGCACTATGCTGAGTGGTTCACCTGTGCTGTAATTATCACCAAAAGATCTTTCTCCTCCTCCTCCTCCTCCTCCTCTGTAGTAGTTACTGTATCTGTATCCCTCCCGACTGATAACACCTCCACGGATTCCTTGCCCCGACGTGCATGATTTTGTACTTCTTTGTACTGAATCCCAGCTGCCACGTGTCTGACCAGTCATCCAGTTTATTGAGATCATCCTGCAGCCCCTGCCACCTTACTGTGTCATCCACCACTGCCCCATCTTTGTGTCATCCACAAATAGGCTGATCTTGTTCTTAATGCCACATGAGATGTCAGCTATAAAAATGCCAAATAACACCTGGCCTAGTACTGAGCCCTGCGGCACTCCGTTTTTCACCTCCCTTGGAGACGACAGTTCCCTCCCACCACTACCCTCTGCTGCCTCCCTTGCAGCCAGTTCCATATTGTTCAGAGGAGACTTTATTTCTGACATTCTCTTTAAAAAGCATGTTAAAACAGAAATTTTGGTAGAATGACCTTGTCTTATACCAGCCCTGGATTATTAGAGCAGTACCTTACTCTAGCTCTCAGCACAGCTTTCTGTGCATCCTTGTGCATCAAGGACATACTATATCCTTTTTAAATTATTGATTTTAAATTCCCAATTTCAAGAGGAAACAGAAAGATGCTTGAGTTGAAATTCCTGGGAAGATTAAAAAGGTCACTTAAAGCAAGTGGCATTGGTGGAATCCTACACAGAAATGGCATTTATAAGGAACTTTGTATTAGTATGGTTAGGCAAGTCATGTCTATTTTTATTTATTTGAAACCCATTGAATGAAGCTTTCAGTTAGCAACAATAATTGAGGGCCTTTAGCTGCAGATCTAGTAAAATGTCCAACTCTGAAAAGATGTAGCTCTCCCCACATCATCCCTGACAGACATGTGCAATAACATGATTGGATCATAGTTGTAGTAACTACATATTTCCTACCATCAATATATTAAAGGGGAATATTTATCAGCAGTGACCTTCATAGTTTGAGAACATACAGCAATAAACATATAATGGAAAGGAAGCTTTTTGCACCGTACCTTATGCAGTACTGTATTCTAAGCTAACATGTTTGTTCAGAAATCATGAATTTGCTATTCAGGTGCAACTTAGCATTGCATGGAATTATAGCTAATTTTTTAATTGTGATCAACCACATCAGAACATCACTCGTCACACATCAGCTGTCTAGAGGAAGAGGAGTAGGATAGTACTGCACTGTTGTGTATTACTATTGATCTGGCTCATGCAATTTAATCCCAGGAATAAGCAGAAAGAGATGCTCTGAAACGGCTGGCATTTTTGGATAGATCCTGATTTTATGATGGGGTCTGGAATAGTTAAAACCAATACTATGAGCACTGCACTGAGGAAACCTAAATCTTATTTCTGGGGCAGGCTCTTGGTTATGCACACATCATAGTGAGATGGGTAATTGCTCTATCCAGCAGCATTTCCAGTTAATCTTCTTCACTGGGCACGTCATCAGTGCCGAAATTAGCACTTTGTATGTGAGGAGACATAGGGAGGCAACTCCTTGCAAAACTCATTCCAACCAAGTTATTTCAGTTAGAAAAGTATTTTGGAAACTGAAATAGAAGGAATAGTTACAAACTATGGAACTAGAGTAGTATAGGAGTAAGGTTCAATCACTGTCTTTTCTTTTTTGCCAATGTATTTGCATTATGAACATTTTTTAACCAGTGCCTCAGTCAGTTTGTGTGTGGGGAGGGGGATGGCTGGAAATGTTCATGCTTCTACCTAAATAAGGAAAGAATTAGATGGACAGCAGTGAATGAATGAATAACAGTTTGCAGGTGTAGTTTTTCTAAGTAGTGAAAGTGAACTTTCACCACATGTAGCATTACTATGTTTTCCTGGCTACTGATACTGTATATGTTTTATACAGACACTTGTGCAGGCACTGGGAATGGGGCCAGGGTAGGGAGGCACTGAAGCTGGCCTGATTGCTCCTGCTGATAGCAGCTAGCATTGTGATACAAGAAAAAAATAATTATAGGAAAAAAGGGAAAACAAATGTTTTCTTTTACTTTTAGTGAGAGAGGTATCTGTAGGGTATCCAGTGATATGGGTGAGGTCAAATTGAGTGACTTAATATGAGTTACTCAATTTGATCACCCATAAGAAAAGCTAGTGTGGAAGAATAGTTACTAGGTGACTAGTGAGGGTGTACAACAAGAACAGCGAGTGTAGGTACAAGCTGCATGTGTGAGAGGGGGAGGGTGGTAACAGGATATGGCAGTCAAGCTTGTGGTGCAATTTCGGGCTAGCTGTCTAGCATTTTGGTAGGGTATATGCCACTATTACAGAAGGATCTGGGTTTGGAGCTTGGGGTATGTGAAAAATGCTGCTGCTTTTTGTTTTGCACTTTTCTGCTGTGTCAAGCCCCACCCCCCTGGAGTTGATTATATTAATGATGAGGGGTGCGGGGGGGGGAGGCACAGCCCCCCGCATAAAACCTGCTGTTCTTGTTTATTTTGTAATTTGCACCCAATCCTGGCTGTTGTTGTGCTCGCTGTTGTGCAAGTTGCTGTTGTGGTTTTTGGTGACTTGTACTTGCTGTCATGTTCGGCACTGTTTTGCAGTCACTAACATGATATCGAACCATCTGTAGTAGTCTAGTAGGTTCTAGAAGTACTGTGGCACCTGTGGTACCTTGGATTCTGCATCAGTGATACCAACTTGTGTCATTCAGATCCTACTCATCAGTTGTGACTGATCAGTCATAAATAGTTGGTTCAGAAGAGCAGTTTTTGGTTTGCATCACTAAGTTATCATGGACCAAAACTGGCTGTCACAAACTGAAAAAGTTTTTTTTTTTGTTCGCTTGTGACAGCTACCACCTGTACAGCCACCATTTGTTTCTTTACAACTAAAAAACATTTAAAATACATAAACATCTCAGGACATTGGAGGGTTGGTCAAGGAGAGAAGGATCGAGTATCTGATGACTGCTAGCCTTCTTTTGGGGGGGTGAGGAGGAGACCTGGTGATTGCTGTCTCCTGGTGGAGGCTGGGGGTACATAAATTGCACTGGTCCTGCTGACTAAAAGGGGCATGGTGAATGTAAGTGTATGCCTTGACGTTAGTGGCGTGCCACAACCCCAGGGAGAAAAACAGGAAAAAGAGCTCTGTGGTCGACCAGATGATGGTCACTGGGTCCCACTGTCACAGGACCCTGGGCAGTCCAAAGACCACCTCAGCAGCACCCAGACCAAGAAAGAGTACACTGTCCTGCCCCACCGGTGATTTCTCCCTCGGAGCAAGAGGACCCATCTGGTGAAGTGTTATGCTAGGTTATTGGGGAGGCTACAATGTGGGGTGGCAGTGGTTGCATCAGGAGAGGATGGCAGCAAGGGGCTTAGGCAACAGGAAGGAGAGACTGGCCAGGAGCCAGAGGGGAGCAAAAAACAAATACATAAGCATGATGTATTTTGAAAAAAAAAATCACATGAACCTATGTAAACAAGACCCATTTAGTTAGAGTCTGGCATTTGTTTTTTGAAAATGATGGTGGGAATGAGGTTTCTGGGCACCCAGCTCAGTGAGAGGGCTGTTCACCCAAGTTCTTTGAGAACAGTGGAACTTTCTTGATTTCTGCAGCTGCAGATGGAGTACTGCTGCTGGCTTGGTTGTCAGCAGTAAGATGGCAGTCTAGTGAGCAGCTGCTCAGTCCCAGTTGACTGATTGACTGACTGCCTGTCTGCCTGTCTGTCTATCTCTACAAATTTAAAAGTGCAGTGGGGGTGCCAGCCATTCATAGTGCTGAACTATTTATCCCTCCCTTCCAGAATGCCCCCCCCCCTTAACATATAGGTGACCACTCCTGGTGCCGCAAAACAGTATCCCAACACTGGGGTGCCTAATTCCCAGTGTCAGCTTGGTCCCCCCCTGAAATTATTTTCACACATATATGCAAAGAAGAAAACAGTCCCTCATCAAGCTTGGGTCCCCTTGAAATTTTGTTTCAAACATAGATGCCAAGAAGAAAATGGTCCCTCACCAAACTGACCCACTACACTCACCCCGCCTAACCCCCCCATAAAGCACCCACTACTGCACACTTCCCCCACACACCCTCACTCACCGAAACATGTCCTACAATGTAGATCAACTCTCTTATTAAAAAGACACCTTGCTGCTGGAACCAGTGACTACAATATAAGAAAATAATCAATTTCAAAGTATTTTCAACTTTTATTCACAACTTTGTCATTTTTTAATATTTTTACACCAAATGTTTAGCATGGCCTTTTTGGGACTCCACCTTTTGAACAAGGTACTGTAGGTGAACTTTTTCAAATCTAGTCCAAAATGTGATTTCACAGTTGCTCCATGACATCGTGTTTTAGGTGGCATTTGAACATTTTCACCTACTGGGTTCATAAGATGGGGTCATAAGAACAATAAAGAAACATAGAATTTGATGGCAGACAAGGACTGCTTGGCCCACCCAGTCTGACTATTTCCCTACCAAATGGATAAGCTGCAGATCCTAGTTAACCAACATCCTACTTCCTCCTACCCCTACCCCCTAGAATTGCCTCATGACTGCCCCATACATTCTTGAATTTCACCGCTGTTTTTGACTCCACAACCTCCTCAGGAAGGCTGTTCCATGCATCTGCAACCCCCTCCATGAACAAAATACTTCCTCACTTTACCACTGAGCTGTCCCCCTTCTATCTTCAAATTGTGTCCCCTTGTTCTTGCACACCTCTTTTTCTGAATGATGCTACCCTCTTGGACTTTGCTGATTCCCTTGAGGTACTTGAACATTTCTATCATGTTCCCCCCTCCCTCCTTTCCTCAAGGGTATACATATTAAGCTCCTGAAGTTTCTCTTCATATGTCTTCTGGTGCAGACCCTGCACCATTTTAGTTGCCCTCCTCTGGACTGCCTCCATCCTGTCTATGTCTTTGCGGAGACTGGGTCTTCAGAACTGCACACAGTACTCCAGATGGGGTCTCACCAGCTGTCTGTACAGAGGGGTAACAACTTCCTATTTTCTACTGGTTATGCCTCTCCCTATGCATCCCAGTATCCACCCAGCCCTCCTTACTGGTCTCTCTCGCACAGCTTGCCCACCTTTAGGTCATCTGACATGACAACCCCCAGGTCCCTTTCCATTGTTGTTGTTGTTAGTATTTCACCCCCCCGCCCCCATTGTGTACTCTTCCCCTGGGTTTTTGTTTCCCAGGTGCATTACGTTGCACTTTTTAGCATATGTTCAAAATGCGGGGTAAAAATATGATAAAATTACCAAGTTATGAGTGAACATTGAAATATTTCAACATTTGCTCATAACTTCACCAATTTTAAATATTTTGATTGTGAAATTTCAACATAGCAATTTTTCACACAACTTCATTAATGTGACAGGTGTCTTTTTTCAAATTCAGGATGAAACTTTTTTTTCACTTGTTGTGTGAAGTGGTGTTTTGGCCACTAATCTATAAATACCACATGGCATGTTTATAAAGGGAATCATAAAATAACTATCTTAAAAAAGTGGGATAACAATTTAATAATATCTCTCCAGTGAGTAGTGCTTTGTGATCCTTTGCTGTTGAGCTGACATCAGGTGGCAAACTTAGTGAGCCAGTTGGATTGGCCAAGGCTGCAGGGATTACACTGTCATGCAGCACCTCCTGCTGTGCCTGTGATGGGTAGGTGCAGGGTTGCCTGCATGGGCCCAAGTAGCATACAGTGAAAATAAATCTTCTCTTGACATAAGTTTCTGTGTCCTGGCACCCATGGCTGCCAGAGGGTCCTGCACTTTGGCAGACAGATGGACTCATTGCCCTGCATGTCTGTATCCATAGCCACATGGAAGTGCAGGGCCCAGAACTGCCCACCAGACAGACCCACAAATTCTTGACATCCATTGTCACACAGACATGTACGGCCCAGAGGGGAAGGCAATTCTTTGCAAAAAACTGTGGCAATGCACCATTTAGGATTCAAGTTAACTCCACAAAATAGGGAAATGTGGTGTTAGGGTTTTCAACCCTAACTCCCCACTCATTCCACTAGCAGCAAAAAGACAAAAACACACAACCAACAATAGACAGTTATCATCAGATATAACAAACAACAAATGCAGTTGCACTGATGTGCTACCATGAAGGATTTATAGCTGCAGCTGCATAAGCACAGGTCCCTGCCTGCATGTGTATCTTGTAGAGTGTGCATGAGTACCTATGTCTTCAGAAGCTCAGGCCCCATTGGGGCTTGTGCTTCTATGGAAAAAATTACTGTTGCAATTTGGGAATCATGATTTCAGCAACAGATCTAAAAATGTTTCAAGTGGGTATCCAGTTTTGTTTGGGGGTGGAATGCTCAGGTTAGATTAAAACTGTTACATTTTGCTGGCCTAAGCTGGCAGGGAGTGTGGAGGCAGTTGTATGTTGTGTGTTGTTTGCCTACCTCATGATGGCTGTCTGTGGTTGCCCATGTGACATTGTCCTTTTTCTGCTTGGGTGGGTGGGGGGAGTTAAAGTTTGGAAACCTAATTTCCCTACTTTTGTGGCATTAAAACTGAAGGATTCCAGCACTCTTACCTCAGAAATAAAACAAAGATGGAATTAACTTTTAAAAATCAAATTAATTATAAGATAAAAAAGTGCCACAGTGCTAGCATATATGATGACCTTCTATAGAATAAGGTCATCCTGTATGCTAGTCTTGTGGCACTTTTTTATTTTATAATAAATGTGATTTTTAAAATTTAATTCCATGGGTGTTTTATTTCTAAGGTGAATGTGCCAGAATCCATCAGTTTTTATGTCATTAACGTTTCCTGTGCACCTCGTCCTTGTGTGTGTATTGTAATTACAAAATGTTGTGGCATTAAGTTGAATCCTAACTGGTGTATTAAAACAGTTTTGTTTTTCTGGAAAGAAAGAAAAGATACTGCACCTCCAGTGATAGCAACATGCATCACACAGTTCCTACATACAGTGCTCCCTTTTTACAAAGAACACCTCTGGACCCAATTTTCTTTTTACTATAGCTAGGATTCTCTATAGTGAAGTGTCAATATGCCTACTTAGATAACAATGGGAGCCATCACAGGTGTTCACTACAGAAGAAATTCATTATAGAAGGGTTCACTGTAGTGAGGGAGCACTGTATTAGGAACAATGAGGTATCATACTGTATATAGAGAATACTGGAAGGGTAACCATACAGAACAAGTGTGTTCTGACACAGAGGGTTCTGATTCCCTGTGAACTTGAGAGCAAAGCTTGAGAGGTCCTTGGGAATCAGACCCTGAGATAGCAGAACACACCAGTTCTGCTTGGGGTAACCCATTCTGTATTTTTTATAGTACATGGTGCCCCTCAAATCATTTTAACATCAGTTTTTAGGCTTTATAAATGTATTTTATTCACAGACAAATAAATGTTTGTCTTCCAGCACTAGGACATGGAGTTATGTGGCTGCTAGGGACTGGGCATCCCTATGTTAGCAGTGCACACTCCCATTGGTTACTGCTCTACTGTGGGAGAGATTTTGAAAAACAAAAATACGGCAGTTGAAGGTCTTGCTTAGCGAGTAAAGAAAGGTCCTGAGGCCAAAACTTGTAAGTAAATACTTTTTTATGCATCAAAGCTGATTGATCCAGCTTTTCCCGTTATCAAAAATTAACTGCGCCCTTGTTTGAAAACTGCCACACTCATTTTCAGTACATTTTAAATAATATTGCCACATGGCAGTTTACTGGTGCAGCTTTCAAAGCATGGCTTGAGCTTCTCACTCTAAATGAATGGAATGCTGTTCTGCACATATGGTCAGTACAGCATTCCATTCATTGTTCTGTGTGTAGCTGAACAACATTTGAGTAAGGTGAAAAAGTAAGTGAGAATAGTGTTCCACCATACACTATATAATGCCACGCAACATATTGTTATCTTAGTCATGCCACAATGTCAGAATGGCTTGACTCGAATTATTCAAAATTATTTCCTGGTATGAGAAGTCAGGACCATAACATGCAAATGGCAAAACCGTGAATGAGTTATAAAAGTCCTGCACTATCACAAATGGAACTAAATTGAATGTTTTAATTCATGGCCATTGTACAGTATGTTCAATTTGTGAGCCACTCTCAACCTCTGAATGGGTGCAGAACCTGGGGGTAATTTTTGATGATGGGCTAGCACTGCATTCTCAGGTGTCAGCTGTCATCAGTTCCTCATTTTACCATCTGAGGAATATCACCAGGATCAGGCACCATGTTCCGTCCGATGACCTTCCTAATCTGATTCATGCCTTTGTGACCTTGTGCTTGGACTACTGCAACTCCCTGTACCTAGGGCTACCTGGGGTGGAAATCAGCCAGTTGCAACTGGTGCAGAATGCTGTGACATGGCTGTTGATGGGATCCTCATGGTCCTGTCATATTTCGCCAGTGCTGCGAGGACTGCACTGGCTGCCAGTTCAGTGGCGGATCACCTTTAAAGTTGGTCTGCTGACTTTTAAAGCCCTATACGGACTTGGCCCAGACTACCTGAAAGAGCTCCTGGTTCCTCTTTGCCCAGGCGATTGCTCCACTCATCCAGTGAGGGGTTGCTAGAGATTCTAACGGTATGCTTGAAATCTTCTGGGGACAGAATATTTATGTATGCAGCCCCTACCCTCTGGAATTCTCTACCCTGTCAGTTACATGAGCAGACGACCACGGAGAGTTTTAAACAAGCACTGAAAACCTGGTTATGGAGTCAAGCCTATGGCATTTAATGGATGGAAAGAGTCTAAGATTTTATGATTATATTATTGGCCTTGAGATGTGTTACTGATTATGTTGTTGTGGAATTTTTAATTATGTGATTTTACTTTTGTTAGGCGCCTTGGTTTTGAAAGGCGCCATAAAAAACAAAGTTTATTATTATTATTATTATTAATTACTGCTCATTTGTTTTGTAAATATTATGTATATTCACTGATATTTGATATATGGATGATAGAGTTTTTCATGTGATGGCCTATATGAAACTGTAATGTATGCTTGTATGCATGCACATAAGAATAAATTAATAATAATTCAGATCACAATTATAATATTTAAAAGATGTCCATCTAGCCATGCTACTATTTTATGACATGCTCTGAGTACCTAAAATGGCATGATAGAAGTAAAAAGTATTCACAAAAAGAAAATAGATAATAAAATGTATACCACTATCACCAAATGTTTGCATTTCTCTACATGATAAGTAACATTTTTTTGTATGAGGTACTCTTCTCTAGTTTTCATTCATGTCTACTGAGGCATATCATGAGTTTTTTGTCTGCATACTATTCAAATTTATTTATGAATGATTTCCTGTATACCAGTACTGAGTTAATATTTGCAGTATTTTGCTGTCTGATTACACACTGCAGCAACAGCAGCAGCAGCAGCATTACCAGAGTACCTCACCAGTAAAAGCATGAAAATGTTGACATGGCATTGCAACACTCAGTTTACAGCCTTTTTGTTTAAATTAGTAATTGCAGTAGTGGTAATAAAAATTGCATGATGGCCAGCTGAGGATATAAGAGGTGCACTGTGCAAATTGCCATCAGGTTGGTAGAGAGGGGTGCAATTGGAATGAGTGACCAGTGGACACCAGGGAGCACTTGTGGTTCTGGGGACTGTGTATGGAAACAGGGATGGAGACTGTTGAAGTGGGAAGGTAGAGGAATAGGGAGGGGAACCACGTAGCTTTAGGAAGGTGTCATGTTTTATTTTTCTTAGGGTGCCAGATCCTGAAGAAGAGTGAGTGTGCTGAAAATCATTAGGATAAAATTCAACTTAAAGCTATTTACCAAGTTTTGATATATGAACACATATACTGCAAGGTGACTGCATATAGAACTGATTCATATTGTATTTTGATAGAAGCATAGCATATTTTAGCAAATTAAATCAGATTTTCACCCTCACAAACCAGGAAGTGTCATTTTGCGTTTTGGAGCCTGTATTTGGTGACCTTTGACACTCATTACCTTTGCAATGTCATCACAGGGAGATCTGTGCTCTGCAATTAAAATTAGTTCTTGGTCACAGCAATTCTGTCTTGATAACAGAGTGCTTGGTCACAGCATGCAGCACAACAATAGCAATGTCAAACAGTTCATTTTCAGGGTCCGATGATGAAAGCATTATGTTGTCCTGCACTAACTGTGATCTTTGGGACACTGATATAGTGCCACAGTTTGACAGCCACTGCTTGGTAGATCCCCATAGGGATGACCCTATGACAGCAGCAAGAATGATGTGGGCAGTAGATCAGGCAGTCACAGCAGTAGTCCCGATCCATTCTAGTACAGCAGTGAGAGCAGACTTAGCAACATGGACTGTTAATATTATATTTTGCTACTTAGTGCTACGGTTTGGTTCCCATCATTGCTGCATTTTACTGTGCAAAATCGAGGTATGGTGTATGTTCTGTTACTCCCAGCATTGATGTGCCCACACAAATGCTAGTGATAGTACCCTGGGTTTTTATATTTCTTTTTTTTTGGGGGGGTTGCTTTCCCTATGCTAACGAGTTCTTGGCCACTCCAGCTTGACACTGATAGCATGGCTCAATCTGGTGGCATTGCTTGAGCAGGATAAATGGCTCACAATTTGTCCAAATTCCTCACCTGGTACTAGTTAGTAGTGACCTCCTGCCAATTGATTTATCAGTCACTCACTCTGATGGAGCACAGGGTGGAAATTAAAAGCAGGCACCTTGTACCCCAACCACTCCAAACCCCCCAGCTGCACACATACACTTAGAAAAATGTTGCAGCATAGAACTTCCATTATCTGTAAATTATTTATACTGTTTGGGTCTGTCTTTGCCCTAGTGCCAACTGGTCTATGCTATAGCTTTCTTCTCTGTGTATGTGTGTGTTTGGGGGGTGGGGGGCCTGCTTGTACTTTCCCCTTTAGATGTATCAGTGATTGAGGAACATGTTGAAGTCACTGGTTCCCTGTTTACGGCATGTCATAAATTTAAAACAAAAAATTATTGCACCAGTTCTGTGTTACCTCTAAGCGCTCACAAACTATACAGACTGCAGCTGTCATTAGTGTCTGCATAAGCATCTGTAATACCATCCTGGCATTGGCTTATTGCTGCTACATGTGTGCCTCCAGGTGCATTATGAATTGAGCAAAAAATACACAGTACAGTTGGTGATCATCCCCAACCCCCCAAGGTTAAAAATGATACTGCCAATACCCTTCTCATGGAGAAAGAGACCACATTTATGTTTAGATAGCTTAAGTACCGTTTGATTGGTCCTCTACAAAAAGGGACATATTCTTGAGGTAGGTACTCAAGTGTTAAAGACTGTATTTGAACCACCCTTCCTCACTTATGTCACCATACTTCATTACCACTTCGGTCTGTGTCAAGCCGTTTGTGTTTTTCCATTTTTTCCATTACAGTGGATCTCTGATGCACATGCATAAAGTGTACAGCAAATACAACAGATGCTGCACTATACTGTCTCCCATGCCTTACCGATGTCATGGTACATTGTGTAGACTCCCTGCATTCATTGCTGTGTAGCCCATATTTTGGTTCAGACATTATTCCCTAAGTATGCTGAACTGACTAGCACACTTTGCAATATAATAACACCATAGAAGCCGTAGATTGGTACCACAGTGTCAGGAGAGGATGGCATCTGCAGTCTCTTCTTTTGCTGATGCTCCGGAGCACATACAATGATGCTATAATCCTAATTATAAATAAAGACTGTATGTTAAAATGTTAAAAAACTAAGTGTTTTTAATTTTGAGATACACTGTAAACTATGTACAGTATAACTATGTACAGTATATAGCTGATTTTATCGCATTCATTTATAAACTTAGCCAGGGGCTGGCAAGCTGGAGAAACAATTCAGTGCACCATGTCCCTTTATTCATGCACATCTAAGCATACTTTGGTGATCAGTGTTATGGTGCTTGCATGAGAACACCAAATGAGACCAAGAAAACACAGGAGCACAAGAAAAAATATAAACTGTCTATAATGATGGTGACAATCAGAAATGCAATAGCAAAAGCAGTTTACTGAAGCAATCACACTGGAAGCAGCACTTGCCAAAAATACACAGTTTATTGTACTGTTCTCCTAGGATTGGACTGTGCAGCTCAGTACTTATACTCTTGCTGCACATTACAATTCTGAACTGTTGAAAAAGTCATCCATTTAACACAGACCTCTATGTACCAATACTGAAAAGCTTACTTCAATTTATAGATCTGCCCAGTTCAAAAGTCGTCCTTTTGTGTCCCAATACGCTACAGATTACAGCTCCACTCAGTAAAAAAAAATAATTTTTTTATACAGACTTGTTGTTATAATTATGTACTTGCAGCACTTATTAAAACTGTAACACTGTACTCAAGCAATGTAGATTGTGATGTTCCTAGAACTGATGGACCTAGGACACAGAGCTTAGTCAGATGAGTAAAATTGAAAATCAGGAGAAATCACCACTTCTGCAATCCCAAAAGCAAGTATAACAGCTGCCAATATAACAAACAGTTTCTGTCATCAGTGCTGTAATTTTTGCCAGTTCAATTTTGGATCTGCACTCACTGAGGCTGGATCCAGGAAAGATGAATGAATGAGCAGTGAGAAAGGTGCAGTGGGAACACCTTCCCTGTGCTGATGTCACTCATGCATGTGGATGCACTGCTCATGTGCGAGTTTCAAACAAAGAAAAAAACATGCAGAGACAACTGTGGCACAAAAATGTTAAAAAACTAAGCATCTGAGTATATTTCATACTAAACTTCAGGGCAGCTGAGCTTTGCATCACTCAATGAAGGGAAGGTGATTTGCAAACATGACATCGGGGGAAGTTGGTAAATCACTTTAACATTTATTTGTGGTATTTCAGCTGGATGGGGGGTTGTGAGGTAGGGGCTAGAGTCAGAATGGTGGAAGAAGAAAACAGTGGAAACAGTGAGAAGGCAAAGGGGGCTTATTTACAAAAAAAAAAAATAACAGCGCATCACAGTTTTAGAATGTGGTGCAGAGGCATTGTGTGGCACACCATAAAGAATATACAGTCAGACAGTGATGCATCACCATGCACTCCATAGGTGATAAGTAACAGCAGCACAACTTATGTGGCAAATAAAAGGCAATGTTTTATTACTACAGCTCCATGAAAACAGGACTACAACAAAGCAAGTACCATTACCCAGCAGCCTCAGTGCTTTGCTCCAATCAGCTTCATCCTGAGGCTTATTTCCCTTTTAAAGAGGACTTGGCAGGGAGAAGCCAAGGACCAGTGTAGTTAGGGAGGGGATCGAGTTCTTCCTGGAGGGCAAGAGTTGGGCAGGAGCAGTAAGGAGGGAGCTGCAGAGATGAGACAGGGGGCCCACTTTTCAAAATGAGTTGGAACGTCACAAGGACTTGCGGCAGTGAGTTTGACACAAGTGGCGACTTGCACCAAACACTGGTGATTTTGCAATTTTAGAATAGTGGATGCTGGAAATCCTGGACTCAAGCCCCTTGCAGCAGCTCCCCTCTGCCATAACTTTGCATCCGAGAAGGACCCCTCATATGGGGCTTGTGGCATAGGTTGTGGTTCAAGCAACTGTAAAATGGGTAAAATGTTGCAAACTGCGCCAAACATTATAAAATTGGACTGCGCTGCATCCAAGGTGTTTGTTACAGTTACGGCTGACATTGGGAAGGATGCAGGGTGGGACGTAAGCCCTGTGCCCACCTTTGAAACTCGGACCCAGGTGATTAATTTACATGTTTGGGTTTCCATTCAATATCGACCTAGGGCCTGATTATTTAAGCAACCTACGTCGGATGCAACTTGTGGCAGAAAATGGAGCTGCATCGAATGCAGGTGAGGCAAATGCAGAATTCAGTATTCCAGAAAGTTTGCCACTTGCTGCAAACTTTCTGTAACAGCCACAACATGCAGCCCTGTACCAGAAAGAGTGGTGCAGTCAGAGGCTGTGGTGCTAGTCTGAGATTCATTCACAGACCAGTGCGCTGGGTACAGTCTATGTTCCCCAAGGAACACCAAGCCCAAACCTGAGCACAAGAGGGCAGCCTCAGCACTGCTTTGTCACAGGGTGGGTTGCTGCTGGAGGGAAGTGTCCCAGGACATCCGGGTTCTGTGTGCCATCACTGTGTAGTGCCTGCCATGGCAGGCTACTGGCAACCCACACCAATCCTTGCTATATGCATACTTTGGTAGTGATATAGTGCCCCCCAACCCCCATTGAGCCCTGATTCTGCATGCCTTTCCAGAAAGAAGTGCACAGGTTCCAGTCCTTGTCCCTTCCCCCAATGCCCATGCCATGCCCACACACATGCCAGTGACATAACCTTGTAGTCCAGTGGCTCCCAACCCTACACCCCAAGAAGCAGTACTCACCCACCCCACTCCTCCCCAAGGTCTGCAACCCACTTATGTGACTGGCACTTCCCCTCCCCACACCACCACAGCCAGCCGCAGAATGTGTACTGCGCGTCCTGTACACTGTATAGTATACAGTGTACAGTATGTGGTTCTCACAAATGCATTCTGTGGCTGGACATGATGGTGTGCAGAGGAATGTGCCAGTCGCAGATGCAGGTTGGGGACTTTGAGAGGGAGCGAGGTGGGTTAGCACTGCCTTCGAGGTGGGATGGGTGGGGGACCACTAGACCACCAGAAAGTATGGCCGTTTTTTGTGGTTTGTTTTGTTTTATTGCTGGGTAATTGGAGTTCGGGGGGGTGCTGTGCACAGGGGCAACCTTCCATGAATCTTGGGTGAGATCAGGGATTGTGGGGGGGGCACTATAATACCACACCTTTCTGCATGACCGTCGGATATCTGAGGGTGGGGGGGGTTACACTACCAGGGACATGCTTACCAGCATGATCAGACTAGAAAGGGACGGCTGTTTTCTCAACACCACTCATGGCTCCTCCCCTGTCCCTAGTACACCCCACTGTCCAGTGACCTGACACATCTTGATGGTGCAACCACTTACACCACCTCTTGACTGATCTAAGTAGTACCCTCTGCTGTGTCCATGGCGCGGTTTTTATTATTACCACAGAAGGGGATGTGGCAGCCTCTCCATGACACAATCCCTGCAACTGTCGGTAGAGTAGACCCAGGCCGGGTTAGAAAATTCCATTTGACACAAGTTGTGATGCAAATCACCACTTGTTTCAAACACCTTTGCTACAACTCCCTTGCATCTGTCACACTCGACTGAAAATTGGACCCCTAGTTTCCCATCTTGTCAACATATATTCAAGTAATGAAAACATGGCCTTAGGTCATCTTGATACACTCTTGGTATATGTTGATCAACATTCAATTGTAATGTTTCAAATAGAATAGAAGAAAAAAGTGTCAAACTCCTTGAGGCTCCTGATAGGCATGAATCTGCATTTAGCAAAGGCTATGATTTTTGAAATGATCAACCAATAATCTGTTGTCACCCTGGTTTTATTCACGTCAGTTAACTGAGCATGCCCAGTTCTTATTTACCTTAATAATATGAGTGTGTGCGACAATTGTGATGTGAAAATTGTTGTTTATTGACTTTACTTATCAGATAGACTGTTTACAGTGAAACACAATGGCGTAACACAATTTTCTTTTTACTGCATCCATCATAACACATGTTTTGCAGCCGTCCAGAGCATCGGGTATATACAGTACATTTTTTTCTAGTCCAACATCACCTCATGCTCTGAAACATAGAAACATAGACTTTGATGGCAGATAAGGACCGCTTGGCCCACCTAGTCTGCCCATTTCCCTACCTAAAGGTTAGGCCACAGATCCTAGTTAACCAACAGACTATTTCTTCCTACCCCCACAAGAATTGCCTTATGTCTGTCCCATGCACTCTTGAATTCTCCCACAGTTTTAGACCCCACAACCTCCTCAAGAAGGCTGTTCCATGCATCCACTACCCTCTCTGTGAAAAAATACTTCCTCACATTGCCCCGGAACTGCCCCCCCATCTTTAAATTGTGTCCCCTTGTTCTTGCACATCTCTTTTTCTGAAAGATGCTACTCTCTTGGACTTTGTTGATGCCACTGAGGTACTTAAAAGTTTCTATCATGTCCTCACTCTCCCTTCTTTCCTCAAGAGTATACATATTAAGTTCCTTTAGTCTCTCCTCATACGGCTTCTCTTGCAGACCCTGCACCATTTTAGTTGCCCTCCTCTGGACTGCCTCTGTCCTGTCTATGTCCTTGCAGAGATGGGGTCTCCAGAACTGGACACAGTACTCCAGATGGGGTCTCACCAACTGTCTGTACAGAGGGATAACAACTTCCTGTTTTCTGCTGGTGATGCCTCTCCCTGTGCATCCCAATATACCCCCATCCCTCCCTACTGCCTTCTCACATTGCATGCTAACCTTAAGATCATCTGATATGATTACCCCCTGGTCCCTTTAATTTTTTGTTGTTGTTACTACCTCTCCCCCCATTGTGTAATCTTCCCCTGATTTCTTGTTTCCCAGGTGCATTATTTTGCACTTCTTTGCATTGAATCCTAGCTGCAATACTTCTGACCATTCCTCCAACCTTGCCAAGTCTCTTCTCATCCTTTCCAAGCCTCCTTGTGTATCAACCCTGTTGCAGATCTCTGTGTCATCTGCAAAGAGGCATTCTTTTCCTTCCAGTCCCTCTGCAATGTAACTTATAAAGACATTAAAAAGGACTGTACCCAGTATTGAACCCTGCGGTACCCCACTAGTAACCCCTCTTTCTTCAGAGTGGACTCCATTTACAATTACCTTCTGTGTCCTGTTGTCTAGTCAATGTTTTACCCAGGCTACCACCCTGGGACCCACTCCCAGGCTGGTTAATTTGACTACTAATCTTTTGTGTGTGACTGTGTCAAATGCCTTGCTAAAGTCTAGGTAGGCCATGTCCCCAGCTCCTCCTTGGTCTACCACTTTGGTCACCCAGTCAAAGAAATCTATTAGATTCGTCTGACATGACCTACCCACTGAGAACCCATGTTGCCTTGGGTCCTGAGCCCCACTGGCCTCAAGGTACTCAACAATTCTTTCTTTCAGAAGTGACTCCGTCACTTTCCCTACAACAGAGGTCAAACTGACAGGTCTGTAGTTTCCTGCCTCTGTCTTGGTCCCACTTTTGTGAAGGGGAATCACATCCGCCTTCCTCCAGTCCTCAGGTACCACACCATCCTCCCATGATTTATTAAAGAGTAGTCAGTGGTTTCACTAGTTCCCCACTTAATTCTTTTAGAATTCTGGGGTGAATTCCATCAGGCCCCATTGCTTTGTCCACCTTCAGTTGTAGGATTTCTTGCAGAACCCTTTCTTCTGTGAAAGGGCTGGGATGACCTCCCTATCAAGAGTGCTTCTGTTAATTGGATTAGACACTTCCCCCTCCTCTTTTGTGAATACTTAGCAGAAATATTCGTTCACTATCCCTGCTTTTTCACTGTACCCATCTGCCCACCCACCATTCATTCTCTTCAACCTCACTATCACTCCCTTTGTTTTTCTACGCTCTCTGATGTACCTATAAAAGGTTTTATCCCCCTTCTTAACTGAGTTGGCTATCTTTTCCTCAGTTTGGGCCTTTGCTATTCTGACTTCCTCCTGCTTCCTTCTGCCTTAACTAGTACAGCTCTCTGTCCTGCTCCTTCTGTGTTTCCTTATACTTCCGAATGCTATCTTTTCTCCTGACTTTTTCCAGCCACCTCTTTTGAGAACCATAGTGGCTTTTCTTTCATTTTGATTTGTTTATTTGCTTCACACAAAGGCTTGTTACCTCTCGGTGGCAGTTTTGATGATTCCCATTGATGCTCCACCCTCCTTCTAGCCTGTTTGCTAGTGCTTTTCTGAGGCACTCTCCCATCTTGCCAAAGTCAGCCCTCCTGAAGTCCAGTACCCTCACTTTTGTAAGGCTTGACTCTGTAGTTGAGTTTAACGTGAACCACACTGTTTGATGGTCACTTGTTCCCAGATGGCAACCCACTTCCAGATCTGAGATTGTCTCACTACCCCCATTTGAGAGTACGAGGTCTAAGATTGCTCCCTCATGAGTGGGTTCTGAAACTAGCTGTCTGAGGCCTGCCACCTGTAGGGCATCGAGAATGGCCCTGCTCTTGGATGTGGCTGCAGCAAATGTGCTCCAGTTAACATCTGGCATATTCAGGTCTCCCATCAACAGTATCTCCCCTTTCTCTGCTATTCTAAGAATGCCTTCTATCATATCCTTGTCCATTCCCTCCCCCTGACATGGGGGTCTGTACACAACCCCTGTGTGGATTGTGGTGCCCTTTCCAGTCTCCAAGGTGACCCACGGTGCCTCCCCTCCTCCCTGTTTACTCTTTTGTTCAGTTGCTTTTATCCCTTCCTTTACATAGAGAGCTACTCCTCCCCCTCTTCTCTCCTTCCTGTCTCTCCTATAGGTTATGTACCCTGGTATGTTAACATCCCAGTCATGGTTCTCTGTGTACCATGTTTCTGTGACTGCTATGATATCCAGGCATCCCTCATCCATCAAGGCCACCAGCTCAGGGAGCTTGTTGCCCAGACTACGGGCATTGGTACTCATTACTCTCCATTTCCTGATGGCTGTACTCCTTTTTGCCCCATCCCTGTCCTTCTTGCCTTTTTCACTTTCCTCATTTACTCCTGCCCTTCTCCCTATCACCACCTGTATGTTGGTGTTTACTGCACTTACTACCGTGATTTTCTGGGGGGGGATAGGATTTCCCTGCTCCTTTCCAGTGCCTCCCCCCCTTGGCTAGTTTAAATGCTTACCAATGAAGCATTTAAACCTTTCACTTAGGATCCTGGTTCCCCTCCTGGACAGATGCAGCCCATCATGCCAGTATAGGCTTGCATCACTCCAGGTGGAGCCCCAGTCCCCAATGAAGCCAAATCCCTGAGCTCTGCACCAGTTTTTCAACCACTGATTGAATTCCATGGTGCAGAACACTCTAGCCTCTCCTACGCCATAGATGGGCAGCACCTCTGGGAAGGTTGCCATGCGTGCTACTTGTCTAAGGCCCCTCCCCAATTCCACAAACTCTTCCTGCACTTCTCTAATCCCTTTCTTAGCCAGATCATTTGTCCCTAGGTGGACAATGACATCCAGCTCCCTCCCCTGTGCAGCTGCTCTGGCAATCCTGAGGATTTGCTCCCTGTCCCTCCAAGCCATGGTGCCAGGCAGGCACCTTGGCACTATGTCTGCAATGAATATCCCAAACAATACTGGTCCTAACACCAAGCCCTGTGGAACACCACTCATCACTACCCTTGGGTGTAAGAACTCCCCACCACCACCCTCTGTTGCCTTCCTTGAAGCCAGTTCCCTACCCATCTCACCAGCTTTGCACCTGCCCCTGTGCCCACTAACTTACTTCCTAGCCTTCCATGCGGCACCGAGTAGAATGCCTTACTGAAGTCCAGATACAGGACATCCACTGCATGGCCCCTGTCCAGTTGCCTAGTTACCCAGTCATAGAACTCCACAAGGTTGGTTTGTCAGGATCTGCCCCATATGAAGCCATGCTGTCTGCTGTCCTGTAGTCCTTTGGCCTCTAGGAGGGCCACCAGCCTCTCCTTCAGGATAGTCTCCATTAGCTTACCCACAATGGATGTAAGGCTCACTGGTCTGTAATTTCTCAGTTCATCCTTGTGGCCACTCTTGTGGAAGGGCACCACATGAGCCATCCTTCAGTCTTGAGGCACACACCCCAAATGTAATGAGGCATTAATTAGGTCTGCCAAATGTCCTGCAAGTACCTCTGCCAGCTCCTTCAGTAGCCTGGGGTGGATGCCATCGGGGCCTGGCACCTTATCAGTACTACCCTCCTCTCCTTCCTCCCTTACACACTTCAGTCTTTCCTTCACATATAGTGCCACACCCCCTCCTTTCCCAATCATCCTGTCCCTACGAAATAACCTGTACCCTGGTACAGACAGGTCCCAGTCATTGTATTGGGTGGCCCATGTTGCTGCAATGTCCACCTCTCCCTCTGCCATGAGCACCTGTAACTCTGCAGTTTTCCTCCCAAGGCTCCTAGCATTAAGGGTAACCACCTTCCACCCTCCCCCCCCATCCTGCCCTTCTTTACTAGCATAACCAATAGTACTTGCCATTTGTCCTTTGTCACTGTTATGGGGGGTAAACTCATATGGTTTCCCAACCTGTGGTCTCTGCATGTCTCTTGCCCAATTGCCACCCCTCGTTCCTAGTTTAAATTCCCTACTTCCTCTATGTACTCCTCCATCCTCTGTTTCAACACTTTCTTTCCCTTCTCACTCAAGTGTAGTCTGTCCTTGGCATAGAGACTACTGTCCTCCCAGGTCCCTCCCCACCCCCAACAGCCCATACCCTTTAGAACAACACCAGGTTCTTAGCCATCTGTTAAATTCCTCTATTCTTAGCTTTCTTGTTGTGCTTGCCTTGGGCACTGGAAGTATCTCCAAAAAAGTTACTGATCTTCCTGCCCCCTCACATAATTGTCCTAGTTCTTCAAACCTCCTCTGGACTATATCTACTGTCTTGTCAGCAAGGTCATTCGTCCCAAGATGTATAATTAAATGAGGCTTGTCCCTACCCCTTCTAGCATATTTCAGAACAGATTGTCCCACCCTTTCCACTGTCATTCCTGGCATGGCCTCCACCCAAATGCGACTATGCCTCTCCCCCTTGCTACCCCACGTGACTTCTCTTAGTATTGAGTCCCCCAGAGCTAAGATTCCACCACTCTTTCTCCCTGCTTGCTTCCATTCATCTCCCTCCCTCTCTCATTTCCAGCTCCTCTTCTTCCTCCTGCACATTATTTCTCCCTTTTGCCCCTGTTGCAATTCTGCCAGCAGAACTTCCCCCCGCTCCAGTTTGGTCCAGGCATTTATCAATTACTCCTCTAATTTCATCATTTCCCTCCTCCACCTTCTTCCTCTGTAGCAGTGCAAAACTATTTTCTGAAGACCCTTCACAAATGCCCGCTCCCGCTCTCTTCATAGTAACCTGTTCTCTCCTTTCCACTCCATGACTTTTGCCACTTCTTTGCCTCCCCTCACAAGTCCCTATCTCCTCCTTCCATTTGTCTTTTGTCTCCTGACCTGGTTTCCCTAGCAATCGTTCTTCCTGGCCTGGGCCCCCTTGTCCCTGCTTCCCTTCTTTTGATCCTGTCCTCACCACTGTTGGCTTAAATCGCCCTCCCTCATCTCCCATTCTTCCTCCCTCCAGTATTGGGCTACATCCACCCCCAGTCTGCCTTGCCTGTCTTAATTCCTCCTGCAGACCCTCAATCTCCTTTCTAAGTTTCTCTATGTGGTTGCACACTAAACATCCTCCCACACTCCAGGCAATTTTTAGAAAGATTGATGCACCGCAGTTGTTGCAGCCTACCACCCTACTCATTGGTGTCATTGCCCACCAGCGACCCCCCACCCTTCCAGATGCAGGATGCAAAACACTCCCCCAAGTCTCCCCTCTCGCTCCTCTATCAGTACAAAGCATTATTTTCTAAATTTCCCTTACCCCTTTTGTACACATTTAGATAGATTGAGCAACTGCTTTTTATATTACTAACCTTCCTATCCACACTCAAAAAGAGACTTTAAGTAGCTATTGCACAACCTTCTTCAAACTCCTACTCCTCCTCTCCACAATGCAATAGCAATACAAAGAAGTAACAATGAAAGCTCCTAGATTTGCAGTTGCTTCCCTTTCACTGAGATAGCAGTCACCTCTTCACTTGCTGCTGTTCCTTTCCTGGATGTCTGCTTCTGCTATGACAGGTGCATATCCTTTGCCCATTTGAGGAAGTGATTTCAGAACCCCTGGTATAAAAGAAATCACGGACGGAAGGTGAGTGGGGTGAGGGTTTGGGGGGTGGGACCAACCCAAGTCTTTCAGAAACAATCAGGTAGTTGATGCCCCTGGTCAGACCATTAGCACCCTTTCCCCACTATGCACTAACCTTTGCAGCTAGTGAAGCCAGCAAAAATGAATCACAATTCTACTCAAAGCCCCCAATATAGGTTTGCTACCAAAAGAAACAGGTCTTCAATTCAAACAGCTTCACCAACAACACATCAAAATAGACTTGAAATTAGAAGATATAAGTCTCTGATTCAAAGAACAGCCCCAGTTAAATCACACCAATAGGTTTTAAATCAGAAGAAATAGGCCTCTACAAATGCAGCCTGCTACACAGTGAAACATCAAACAAATGAGCCCAGTTATAGCCACCAAAACAGTTTTCAAAATTCCAACAGCCTCAAAACAATACCCTGCTAGCCCATTAGAAGTAGTAAGAAAGAAAAGAAATAACCTTCTACCAAGTAAAATCCACAAGAAACAATGTAAAAACAACAAGAAGCTACTGTACTGTAACCAATCTGATCCTTTCCCTTCTAGTTCCTTCTGAGAAGCCAAAGAACTGACCTTTGGGTCAGTTGCTTTGACTGCAGTTATTATTATAACTGGCATTCCTTTTAGTTACGTTGTCTTTGATGTATTTGTTTATGAATTATGGTTTACTTCAGCCAGTCTGGTTAACTAGATTAGGTTGCTGCTTTCTCTTAGTAAATCAAAATCTAAAATCTAAAAATCTTATAGGTCTCTGGAGTAAACAACACATTTTTCAGGATTAGCACCTGCAATGCATACATTATATTATGATTAAAGGTGAAGTACAGTATTTAGCAGTTTAAGACAGTGTTATTGCTTCCGTTTTAGACTTACAACCTGCAATTCCATCCATTCTGAAGCTGTTAATTTGAATACCAGTCCTACCAGTTAGTGCAGATGCTGCTATATTAAAAAAACACACCTACAGAAGCATGATATTAATCTGTTTGTACTCTAGCTCAAACTAATGCAAAGCATCAATGCAAATAGATGCATATCTGGTATGTGCCAGATACATGCTGCATATAGCTGGGATACGTGCATTCTGGGAGTCTGATGGAGACCTGCAGATGCATGACCAGTGTACACCAACTCCACATCCCTGTGCAGATCCTTGGGCAGGGATCCCATGCAACTATGTGGCCAGTCCTGACAGAGGCAGTGAAGGATGGAAAGGCCCACAGAGGGCATGCAGAGTGCAGCATGCACAATGACTTTTATGCTTCATCAGGAAGGTTATGGGGGGCACTTTCCATTATGCCAGCCAGACAGCTGCTATGACAGCTGTGCAGCTCCCCTGACCAGCTGACACAGGGCAGACTGGCACCCCACAGCCTCCTTAATGGCATGGATGACTAGTGAGTGATGGAAGGCTGCAAGGTGTCAACTTCAAAAATGATGAAATTTATTGACAGCTGTTGTAGATATGGCAGGTCATAGGTGAGCTGTCATGTTCCATGATGCCCTGCTTCTGTGGAGATACACTGTGGGGACCAGTCAGCTCTTCAGATTAGATGTCCCCAGTCAGTCCGCATTTGTCTCCCCACCTGGCCACGACACTTGCGTGGAGCTATGCAGCCACACTTGGGATGCCCAGGGGTTCATGCATACCAACCCCAAGCATCCTGTGGGGGCTGACTACACAACACACAATTACATGGCCCAGTACATGCCTCTCCTGGTGCATACTTGTGTACCAGGCCTCTTTGTGTATAGAGGCCAGAATGCACAATATAATAATTAGTGGTTCCTGAAAGCACTAACAGGCTACCAGTGCAGTGCTAGTTAATATTTCCAGGAACTATGTTTTAACAACACACCAATGACAGAGCATTGCTAAAACAATGGATCCCTGCCCTGGCTGGCTCCAGCAATACAGCACACAACACTAAATCCATACACTGGTGCCAGTGCTGTCCTATTCCCTCACCCCTCATCCTGGCAGATATAAATATATATGGTATACCTGTGAGCCCATGATCCCATCTGCTTTATCCCTGGTCACAGTACATGTAAATTAATATAGCATCCCCTGGTGCCCATGATCTCGTCTACTTTACCCAGTATCTCCTGGTGCTAGTGGCACCTCCCTCCCTCCCTCTATCCTGGTGCTAGTACATGTAACTAAACATTTTCCCTGGTGTTAGTGGCCACCATCTCTCATTTGATACCAGTGCAAATGGCACCCCTCCCTCATTTGATCACTGTTTTTTCATTAAACCCCTCCCTGCTAGACTACTGACCAACCTCTCACATGGTGCCATCTTCTGTTGCCCCCACAGACCTGAGACAGTGGCCGATATTTACCCTTTGCTTTGCCAGTTGCTGTCTCATTCCCACAAGTACTTTATGTGACTGTACAAGTCACATTATCTTTATCATACTTGTGTGAGAACAATATTATTAATGTAGCTTATACAGCCACAGACTGCTTGCATGAATGAGATAGCTGCCAGTGGCAGTGGTGAGCAGAGGATGAGTAGTGGCCACCATCCTGGGCCCAGGGGCCAAGAATAGCTGGCACCAGATGAAAAGTGGGCCACTCAAGTACAGTAGAGTGGTTTAATTCCAAAAAGAGCTGGGTAATATTAGCAAATTCAACTTTCACTGAATTTTTGCAAAATTCTGTAAATTTCATGAAATGTCATGGAATTTTGTGAAATGTTCTGAAATGTGTTATTTAGCCACAACAACACAGCATTTCTTATAGCAAGGGACATGCAAACCAGCATGCTTACTTTATGCAAGGTGTCCCAAGGACCTTACATGTTTATTGGTATTTGGATGATCAGCTTTGAAGTGATCAAAGTTCAAAGTTTTTTTAATTTATTTATTTCAGTTTAGCATTAGTACCTTTGAGTTAAGGACTCGTTTTCAAAGGTTCCAAGTCAGTGGTGGACAAAAAAACATTACAGATAGGACAAAAAATACAGAAAAACAGGGAATCAAATTACACAGCAAGTACATAGCAATTATATGCATCTTAATTACAATGGTACCAGAGAAGGGATTTGGATAGGAGAGGAGGGGGTACACTGTCCTAGTGATCACTGGATGGTCGATCCACCAAAGAAGACAGAGAGGGTAGGGTGGTCAGCCTAGAAAAGGCCATGTCAAAGAGGGGGGCAGTGGGGTGATCAGCCGAGGGAGGCAGCGTCTATGTGAAGCATAGAGGGGGAAAGGTAGGGGTGGTAGTGGTGAAGGGGAAGGGGTGGGATAGAGGGAAAATAGGGAGGCTGGGGTTCACTCTTAAATACTCAGGCAGGTACAGGTCTTGGATGTGTCCAGATAGGGTCTGAGTCCAGATTTGAAAGTTCCAATCTTGGTTGCATCAGTGAGGTCAGCTAGTAGTTCATTGCACCATTTCAGTTCATTGTACAAGATGGAATTCTGTGCAAGTTTCATCCATTCGAAAGGGATCATCAGCCTGTGGATGGATGCACTTCTGGTGTATTTATTTGGCACTGCCAGTTTAAAGAGGCTGCTCAGAGTGGGGGGATGTAAGTCCAAGAAGCACTTTTTTTAGGAGAAGACAGGTTTGGTATTGTACTCTAAGCTGGAGAGGGAGCCACCCAGTTTCAGTGTAGAGGGAGCAGGTGTGGGTGTCAAGAGAGGCCCCCAGTGTTAGGTGGCAGGCCTTGTTGAGGAGTGTACTAACCCTGTTGAGGGCAGTCTTTGTGCTGGCCCCATAGATAGGTAGCCCATAGTCGATGGACGACAGTACTGAAGTACCGGTAGCAAGTCTGAGTGCCTCAGGAGACACTGAGTGCCTATGTCAGAAGAGGACCACAAGCTTTATATTTGCTGACTTGACTACAGAGTCTATGTGGATTGAGAATGTGAGTGTGTCATCAAAGGTGATGCCGAGGTACTTGAACTTTGTTACTTGGTCTAGAAACTCGCCCTTGTGGTTAAGTATTAGCAGGGTCTGAGATTTCTTTTTGCTTTGGGTTGTAGAGAAAAGCATGCTCTTTATTTTTGTGGTTTAGGAGTAGTTTATTTTGTGTGAAGCAGGATTCAAGTTGGAGGAAGCTGCATAGAAGTTCAGATGTAATGGAGTAGTAGTCTTTACCAGCAACCGATATAACTGCATCATCCATATACAGTACAGTCCATGCTGAGCAAACAGATGGTGCTGGGTTGATGAAGAGACTGAAGAGTAGAGGTACAAGAATGGATCCCTGTGGGACCCCAAGGGACACACCTTTAGATGCTGACAGAGTATCTCCAATTTTGACACGTTGTGATCTGTTTGAGAGGTAGCTGCCAAACCATAATACTGAGTCAGAAGATAGACCTGTTGACTGAAGGCAGCCCACAGCCTGCCTACTATCCAAGGCATTGTATAACTAGGAGGAGTAGTCAACAAGGGCAGTAAGTGTGGAATGTTTTTTATGGAAGCCATGTTGCTGCAGGCAGAGTAGTTTATAGTTATCAAGATACTCTGTTAGCTGCTCCGATACCATTCTTTCTAGCACCTTAGAGAGTGGGCGTAGGATGGATATTGGTCTGTAGTTGGACATTAGTGTTTTGTCCTCAGCTTTGAAAACAGGTGTGACAATGGCTGACTTCCATACATTCAGAAACACCCCTGATTTTAGACAGGCATGAAATACCATGGTTAGGGGATTGGCAAGTTTGTTCAGAAGCAGACCAACAAGCTTCATGTTGACAAGATCCACTCCCATCCTGGTCTTGCATAGGGCCCTTTTAATGTGCTTGATTATTTTGGACATGGTAACTCATCTGAAATAGAAAGATGGCAGATCATTCCTTGGGGGATTTTGTGGGGCAGTATGGTGCTGGTGACCCATCTTTAGTCTCCAGGGAGCACACCGGAAAGGTCCATGAATGCATTATTGAACTCATTGGTGATTTCAATAGGTTCCTGTAGGGGCCCATCCATGGTGATTATTAGGTCAGGAGGTATCTTAGGGGAATTTCCCATCAGTGCTTTAATGGCATTCCAGAATTCTTTTCCAGAGCCCCAGGTTTTGCTTAGTAGCTCCTTATAGTAAGTTGCTTTGGCCTGTCGTATGAGTTTGGTGCAGACATTTCTGGCCACCTTGTAGGTGCTATGAGCAGCAGGCATTCCGGCTGCTTTAGCTTTGTGCCACGGATTGTGTTTGTTCTTCATAAGACCAATAAGAGAGTTGGTAAGCCATGTTTTAGAGGTGTCCCTAATCTTTTTTGTTTTATAGGGGGAAAAAATATCACAGGCACGATTGCATTTTGTAATAAAGTAGGTCAGGACTTCATTTCCATCAATATTCCCTGCCGGGGTGACCAGTCTATTTGTGTCAAATATAGCCTGAAGGGGTCGAGTAGCCCAGGCCTCAAACAGCGATTTTTGGACATGTTAGGCGGGATTTTGGTGAAGTCATTAGATCAGGTGCACTTCACTGGGGAATGGTTGCTGAAGCTATCTGGCAGAACTGTGACAGCGGAGACATGCTTAGGGTGTGATGATAGGAGCCAGTAGTCGAGCTGAGTGTCATCAGTGACCATCTGGGTTAGGAATAGGCTGGATATTAGGTCCCTGGCTTTTGATTCCTTCTGAGAGTGGCAGTTAATGTTGAAATCGCCAACAATAACCTTCTCCCATTGATTGCCTAACTGCTGTTGATTCACTATCAACTGGTTTGGTGCACAGATGGTATGTAGACTGCAGAGAGCAGTAGGATTTTGTTCTGCTGACCTATGCTTATCTCAAGGTTCAGAATCTGGGCTTCTTTTGTATGCAGACTGCAGTCCAGTGCCTGTACCTTAATTCCAGATCGGATATAAACTAGGCATCCACCCCCACGTTTGGTTGCTCTGTCTTGCCAGAAGGAGTTGTAGCCTTCAAGGGAGATTGATGCATCCAGTGTCTTTGGAGAGAGCCATGTTTCAGTGAGTGAAATTATGTCAGGTTTAATTACCAGCACCCAGGCCTGGAATCGAGTGAATTTGGAAAGAAGACTGTTGATATTCAGGGAGACAATACTGAGTTGTCCATTTAGTTTAGGTGATCTCTTTACAGTGGGACCAGGGTTGGGGTGAATGTTCCCAGATAGCAGCAGAAGTAGTAGAACTAGTGAGCTGAGCAGATGGCATACTGATATCACGAGAGAGTATGTGCGTTTTTTCCTAGAGAATGGAGTTCTAATGGTGGTGACTACATTAGAGTGGAGGCCAATCAGAGCAGTCAGAGGGTGGGAAGTTTTTCTTTTTTTCCAATTGTTTAACCAGGTAAGACACACTAAGCTGAAAGCTTTTTTACAGGTGCAACCTGGGAGCACAGGGAAGTTACGTGACTTGCTCAGGGTCACACAGTATAAGCAAGTGGGGGCTGTGGGATTCAAACTCAGGTCTCCAGATTTGCCGCTCAGAGCCTTAAACCACTGTGCTATACTGCCTCCCAAAGGAGTATGTGAGTTGCTTCAGTGAATCTTGTTTCTGTTTTTATTTAAAACAAGAAAAGATGACAGACAGCTAGTTGAGCTAATGCTCATTTTCATTGGCCTCCTAAAATGATATGATAAAACTGTACAAAAAATGCAATGCAGTTATGTTCCACTACCCTGTAAATATGAAAATAACAAACTATTAAATTTAACATAATCATTACACACATATAACAACACAATATGGTGCAGCATATTGGTACTTACTGATTCAGAAAAGAATCACAATATACTCTGGGCTAAATATTCAGACTGCTCTAGGCAATGGCACAAGTGGAGGCACAGCACAACCAAGATGCGCCTGGGCCAGGACAGGGAGATATTCAATGGTGATGCACCATGGTGCAGCACTGTTGAATATAGCCCAGAATGTGCAAGGTGCATATACAATGCACTGATGCAGTCCCCAGACAGTGAGGGCTGGGAATGCTCCAGCACAACTGTAGTTGCACTGGATGCATCACGTGTGATATTCAGACTTGGGCATGCAAATGGGGCCATAATGTATGCAAGGCACAAATGGGACCATTTGCATGAGCTGCACAGGGCAGCCCAGTGAAATGCACCTGGAGCCCTCCACAGACTGTTGTGTAGATTGAGTGGGTACTGCGGCACCCCCTGCCCCAAAACCGTGATCACAGTGAAAACAGAACAATGCAATCCATGGTAGTCTAGTGACTCACCATCCCTCCCCTGTAGCTCCGATCATGGGAAATATGAATGAACAATGCCCTGGTGGTCCAGTGGAACCCCCCACCCTCCCTGTAGCTCTGATCACAGGAAATGAGAATACATATGTGCCCTGGTCATCTATTTGTATCTCTCTTCCCCATCCTGATCTTCTGATCACCGTCTTATTTAGTAAGGAAAATCCCTGGTGGTCCAGTGGATCCCCCCTCCCCACCCAATGCCCCGATCTCTGGTATATGCATATTCTACATATCCCTGGTGATCCAGTGGTAACCCCTACTCCCACTCACACAGGACCCCAGCCACCCAGCACCCCCGTCAGCCGGTGGGTGGCTGCAACAAGCCTGCATACCACCTGGCTGCTCACCGAATGACAGCGTACAGTATGAGCTGTAAGCCTATTGGTCCACAGTGTGGACCAATGAGCTTGCAGGGCATACTGTACTAGACAGGCCCATATATGTGAACTTTGGCTTAATCATTTAAAATTTACAGAGAACATACCAGATAGAAGTAGAGTTGTGCTGTGTTAGCCCATACAAAAGCAGGAGAGAAACAAAAGAGAATCTTTTTGTTAGGTAAAGTAATGGGCTAGATTCACAAAAGCTTATGGGACTATGTCCCATGCCACAACTTCTTTTGAGGACCAAAATCTAAACAGCTGTCACAATTGCTATTTACAACTGCTGCAGTTGTGGAAGATGTCATGACTGGTCGCACTGACTATAACAGTATTCCACAACTGCAGGGACAACCCAGGCAAAATCACTAGCAAGCAGACGATATACTGCTTCATGTCACCTCGCCTGCCAACTCTCTACTTGCAGCCCTTTAGATCATTTCCCAGTTGGGCACCATTTCTAATTACAAGCATAATCTTTCTAAAACCGAGATCATGCCCCTGAATAATATAACATTCAGAGCCAACACCGACCACTTGGGCCTTGTCTGGAAGAAAGATAAGCTGAAATATCTGGGCATTTTTCTGTCTACCTCCCCCAGCAAGTTTAAGCAATCCAATCTAGATGCTGTCATTTCCCATCTCAAAGTTGACCTGGACCATTGGTCTAAGTTGACCTTTTTCTTATGGGGTAGACTGAATATTATTAAAATGAATGTTTTACCCCATTTACTTTATCCCTGCAAATGTATAACCTGTCCCTTCCTCAATCATTTTTTACTCAAGTGCATAGACTTCTTGCCTCCTTCATATGGCACAGTGAGTCAGCTTGTCAGGCATTGTCAAGATTGAAGAGAACTAAAAAGGTTGGTAATCTGCAAGTTCCTAATTTCTTTTTATACTATCTAGCAGTGCATCTTAACAGAAGCTCTTACTAGTACGGAACATCAGGGGACATTTTTAAAGCATCATACACTCTATAATGGTAGCTATAGAGCGCTCATTATGTTCTGCCCAAGGAATAGATATCCGATCACTTTTTTTTTTAACTAAAGGGAAACTATCCCATTCATTGCAAGATACCCCCACCCCTTGGATCATCTCTTCAGACCCACTCCCAGCTTTGCTCCCTACTCAAGATAAACCCAACTAAGGACATTTGTCAACCAATACATGGGAATCCTAACTTGCAGATGGCTGGTCGGATGCTCTCCAAGCAATTCTGGCCAGACATCGGTGTATATAAAGTTGTAGACCTCTCATGTAACTTTAAACTGTTATCCTTTCAGGAGGCCAAGACCTTATATCATTGGCCCTCCACCTCCTGTTGTTTATTTTTTGCAGATATCTCACATGCTTACACATTTCTTTGGTACAGAACTATGGAGCAGTCCTTTAGGAGCTCTGGTCTATCCATTGATTACCTCAGCCCCCTCCTCTCACCTTATATCATATTATTATAAATCACTTCAGCAATGTCTGCCAGTGAAGGCCCAAGGGTTTATAGCTGGGATCAAATCCTACCACCCCATACCACACTGAGGAATTGGTCACTTATCTGGAAATAAACTTATAAATGTATAAAATGGAACCAATACTACCTTATGCAATTCCAGATTATCCATAACATTTACTATACTCCTGTCATGTTGCATAAAATGGGTAGGTTACCTAATGACCTTTTCTTCAGATGCGGCCAAGAACCTGACTCTTTATACCTTATATTCTGGACCTGTCAGAAAATTGTCCCCTTCTGGAATTCAATTAAATTTTGCTTAGATCACTTATTGAGGCTTGTAGATGCTTTCCTTCTGGAGGTATGTATTATAGGGGATCATATGGGCTTTCTGCTAGGCAATCAGAGGGCCCATATGGCCCTAATCTCTGCACATGCCAAGAAAGTCATCCTTCAGCACTGGCTAGACCAAACCACCCCTCAGCCTTTAGAATGGTACAGACAGATCATGTTTGCATTGCAAGCTGAATACCTAACAGCCAGCATATTCGATAATTTATCCAGGTCCAAGCGTATATGGGAGCCACTTTACACATTACTTACAATATGAGTCATTAATTAAAAACTCTTTTAATTTCTGGTGGTAATTATCATGACAATCCTTTTTTTCCCTCAAATAATTGAGTAGGTTTTGGAATAACGTTAACAATTTATGTATTAGTTAAGATATACTTTTCATTTTGGAGGTGGGGTGGGAGGGAAGTAGGGGTGGGAGGGGTTGGAGATAGATATAAATGTTTCTGTTAACAATATAATATATTGCAGTGAAATAGTTTTTTCTGTTACTAAGTCTACTATCCACTTCACTTTTTAAGACCTTTAGATATACTCTGAATGTTCACATATGAAGTGTCTTGTAACTATTTCTCTTTATTTCTTCTGTTTTCAATAAAAGTTATTAAATTAAAAAAAAACGCTAGCAAGCAGCCATAAATTGTGGAGCTGGTCATAATCCAACTCCAGCTTTGTGAATACCTGCAGCTGCATGAACACGATGGAGCCACAAGTCGCAACCCACTTGCGCCAGGTTTTCCCCGCAGCTGTGAGTATTTCAAGGGTTTCATGAATGTAGCCCAATACGTTTATTAGGCTAAAGAAAAGTTAAAAATACAAGCTTTTGAGACATGTAAGCCTCTTCTTCATGTAGAGTATGTTACAATGTAGGCTGAATTGCCCCTTGTCTAATCTTGTTTTAGATTAGCAATGCAAAGAAAAAAAATGCATAGGTTTAAGTAAACTTTAAATTGCTAATTAACATCAAAGCAGTAGGAATAATGTCACAATTTACTTTTGATAGCACATCAAATGAGCAATGCAATTTGAGTGAAGTCAACTGAGCGAGTACAAATGAACGAACACATTAAGGGTGACCAGCTAATTACAGCAATTGGCACATTACAGTGACTCCACACACATGTAGCTTTCCCCAGTGTCAATGAGTGTCATGGAGTCAGAATCTTAGAGATAGGTGAGTCTGGGGGGTACTGCCCCACTTGAGGGGTGCAGGAGAGAGAACCCCTCTGCATGAACACAGATGCAGACACAGATGCAGAATCCAGAAGCAAGTACAGAACTGGTACGGCGGCCATGAGAAGATTACAAAACCAACATGGGACAAATGGGGTACCAGGACCAATGAACCTGTAAAGGAAGTTGGGCCAGGGAAAGAATCTTGGAGAACAGGCAGGAGGTGGAAGGGAATGGGGGAGACAGCTACAGGGGTGATGACAGTAGTAACTATAATGTATCTCACTACAATTCCATGTCACCCAAATGACAGTTGCTGTAATAAACTCTCCCAAATTGCATTCACTGAAATATCTTCACCCAACTCACAGGAACCTTTATTTTCTAGCTCTTGTTACAACATACTCTTGAAGCTGTTTTTTTAAAATATGCAGAAAAAAAGCTACAGAGGTTTTAAAACGGGTCTAAACAAGCTTAGTAATGCTGACTTACATCAAACAAGGTCTGAGCATAAGGTGCTAAGAAACTGTTTACATATTTATGGTCTTTTGTTCTGTAGCTGTCCAGTTTTTGTCTGTTTAATAGAAAGCGAAATGTTAAGCTGTTATTTGTTTTATAGCACGGGAAAAGTTCAAAGACTATGTTAAGTACTCAGACATGAAACCTCTGTCTTTATTGAGGTCAGGCTCCAGGGTTTTAAAAATGTGCATAAACTTGAAATCTGAGGCCCTTCAGTCACTCTGTGTTCTGAAGCTGCCCTTCAGGACTGCCATTTGCATGTCACCTACATCATGTCCCAGTCTGGAGACATGCTCACCTACTGTTGTGTTCATGATCTAGTGTTTGATATTGTGATGGTGGAGGTTCATTTGCTTTCTAAGGGTCTGTCCTGTTTTCCCTAGATAAAATGTATGTTAGGGCATTTCGAGCACATGATCAGATGTACAACATTAGCAGAGTAGGAGCTGGATTATCCCTGAATTTTTTAGTCCTGCTTCCTGTGAAAAATGGAGATTGTATCTGTTGAAATGATGTAAGTGCATGTTTAGCATCTTCTCTGTAGGCAGCATAATGTCCCTGATGTATTCCTATTGTATCTGCTTGCTTCTTGCTTCAGACAATAAGATACCATTGACTGTGGGGTTGCCTATATGGTTTTTTTCTTGCACTGGAAATCAAAACCATATTCCTACAAAGGGCAATTCAGCCTACATTATAATATACTGTATCTGGAGACAGGTTTATAGACCTCAAAAGCTTGTATCCTAACTTTTTATTAACCTAATAAATGTATTACCTTTTCCTAGCAGAAAGACTCTTTTTGTTTCTCTTGTGAAGAGGACAACGCAGAAACTATTAAATGGCAACATATGCTCAAATAAGTGTAACCACCAACTCAGGAGAGGGTTTCCCTAGACTGCTGGCTCTTACCACTCTCCTGAGTGCTGCTCCCAACTGCAGCTTGAACTACTGTTGATGCCATCTCCTTCTCACCTGACCACATCTGTGGTGATTGAAGATGGAATGTGGCAGAGCAGACATTTTCAGCACCTCCTGTGCTCCTCACTGTAGTGGCCATATCCACATTCTTCAGCTTTTGCAAGGTGGTAAAAGAGTCATCAGGTGTCACTGGCATGGGGTCAAAATCATGAATACAAAAACAGCGTTGTCAAATACTGAGCAGCAATAACAGCTAAAACAAAAGTAGTGCTCAATAAAAACAATGAGCTTTACCACATGACAATGAAGAAAACTAACAAACTGACTGCTTGCTTGTGGCTCCATACCCCACACCCCCCCATTATGAGGGGCTGCACCCCTGAGCCCCCCATATTGATATGACTACCTCCAGGGGGCGGCAACTCAGGGACAGGGAGAAACCTGGGGGGAGAATTATAGAAGGTAAGTCTGGGGGGAGATAAAACTTAACAACCATAAAAAAACAAACAAAAAAAGAATACAACTGTTCAAGAACCGGAAATTGAACTCCAGTCCACAGATGCTCTGCAACCCTCCACTGCCTGTGGCTTTGTCCACTGAGCCACTGCAGGTGCTTGGCAGGCTACCACCCAGCAGAGCTTTTATCCTCTGCATCCCTGTATCCTGGCCAACAGCTACAGAGGTAGTGCTAATGCTATCTTTGCTATATTTTCCCTGTGCTATTTTTCCCCTATAGCTTTTCGGATGCACATTGTTTTTCCTTTGCAGTTTTGATTGCGATATTATTCCTGACACTATATGAACCCAGTACTGTGTCACTGTATAGTACCTCCACAAGCCATTTAGTCTATGAGCTCTAGTAGTAAGCTAACAAATTACAAGAAGATAGGCAAATACAAAGTGATAGCCTTAACTAATCTTGATGATTTCACTCAAGATATGTATTGACATGAGGGTGCCTGATGTTGGGCACCACTATTTTTTTGCTGTAGCACGCCTATCAGTGCTACTTTATTCCCAGTCTATTCATCATTTTCCTTCCTTCTCCATGGCAGATTAAGCATATGGCTAAGAAAATGGCATGGATTTGCCTTCTGAAAATTATCCCAAAATTCCACAATTTTCACAAAACGTCATGGCATTCAGCTTTAATTTCTGAATTTATTTCAAAATGTATAACTGCTTATAATGGGCATCTATTAATCAAGAGATTAGAAAGTTGAAACATACAGCCTGAATTGTAGGTTCTATGAACCTACCAAAAGGGGCAACATTGGGTTCCCTAATTTTACAGTAATAGGGCTTGAAACTGTTTGGTTTACATACAGTACTTGCAAAATTTAATTCAAAAATTTCTGAATACTTGTCTCTCTAAAACTCAACCCCATTAAAAGCTACTGGGATAAAACATTGTACACTTCTTCATGATGCAGAGGATTGTAAGAATGGCAATGTATGTTCAGTGAAATCGTTGCTGAAATTTCACAAAATGTCATGGAAGCAGAATTACAATTTCACCAGAATTCCTCCAGCAGAAGTTAAATTTGGCCTGCCTTACAGAATGGGGATCAGGTGAAGGAAGGGGTGTCCATTGATGCTAGGGATTACTGTACTTTTTTGCATATACTGGGACCTGAGGTGAGAAATGGGAGCCACCCGCACCAGGAAATACTACATGTATATTTATTTATACAGTATGTGTGGGACAAGGGTTGAGGAAAAGAGGACCAATGGCACCAAGGAATACTTTATTTAGAGCAAAGTGCCCGCTATATCATCTTGAGCAACTAATTTCACCTCTCAGTGCACCAGTCCACCAAACTGTTGCTGCAGGACACCACTGGAACACCGCATGCTGCAACTCAGCTGGGCTGTCATGATCTAGTTAAATAAACTACAGTACAAAACATAGAGAATAATGTATGGTCATCGATGATTAACTGGTTTGTTAACCATCGAGAGGTTGCCAGGGCGACCATGTAAACCTTGAGAGCGAAGCTCAAGAGGTTTAAGTCACCATGACAACCTCGAGATTGGTTAAAAAAATGGTTACTCATCGATGTACCATACATTATATTTTATAGTGTATGGTACCATTTAGGTTTTTAAGAAAACAAAGCAGTTCCTTACTGCAGTTTTGTTTCAGTCACCGCCGCTCCGCCCTCACCACCGCGGCCGTTTCAAGGCTGTCCGATCCAGTTGCGCGCATGCCCAGACTATTCCCAGTTGTTAACCCATCAATGTGACGTACCATCGATGGGTTAACAAGATCTTGATGTCACATCTATGGTAAAACGTTGTTATAAAAAGGTAGATTTTTACCTATAACAATGTTCTACCATACATTATAAAACCCTATTGGGCTGTGTGTGGCTGTGACACACCAGAGTGTTTAATCTCCTTGCATTCCAAAGTTCAAAGGACTGAACCTCATAATGTAATGAGGACATAATGGTATGCAAATTACCTGTTATGGCAATAATACACAAACATGACTAGGTACTGACAACTAAAAAGCCACAGAAACCATTATTGTGAGTAATTAAGATTTACTGACTATTAAAACAGCCCCTGGACATAGTGCCTAACACATTTCACAAACACTGTTCTTTATCAAAGGAATTATGTCCAGGGGTCCTTTTTGGATTTTATATGGCACTTCAGTAAAGCTTAGTTGCTTACAGCAACTGTGTCTGTGGCTTTTTAGGGCTGTAGGGGCAAAGTCCTGTAGTCTTCTTGGAAGAACTAGAAGAAAAGCAGCTTACAAATGAACAACCTCATGAGGTGACAAAAGTTGCCTCCATGTATATGCTCCATGGCCCCCTTAGTGCTCATACTACTTAACCTGTAGGAAAAGTTTTCTGCCATTGGTTGGTCCACTTACCACCCCACCCTATGCTAACCCCAGAAATATTTCAGTGACACTGGTGGTGTCCAATCCCCCAGTGTCTCAATGAGGAATCCTCTGTTTTTTTTTTTTCTGTTTAGAGTGATTCCACCCCCCCCCCCGCACCACACAGGGCATGCTTGGTTCTTTCTTCGTCACAGTGATGATAGTCGGCTGAAACACACAAGAATGGCATTACGGTGCTTTTTCTGCAGTCAGAATGCTGTACCTGTACTTTGCAACTCACCTGAAAGAGAAACTTGTTTTTAAGCTGGGTAACAAGTAATGGACACTAGAAGCCCAGCAGATCCATGTCTATGTGATCCGAATGCTAAATGAATGAGCATTTTAGGAAATCCAGGAAAAAAAAAACTGGTGCACACTTCCTTGCTATTGCCAGCCTGTGAGTATGTGAGAGAGACTGAGAGAGAGAGAAAGAGAGAGAGAGAGAGAGAGAAACGAATGAGATGGAGCTCAGCAGTAGATACCTGGTTAGGTAAGTATAGCCAGCAGTCCTAGCTGAGAAAATGGTTCCATTATCTGTCAGTTGCATAGACAACACCTGCTGGCCTGTTCTGCATGCCTGATCAGTACAGTGAAAGCAGCAGCAAGTGTCTTAGCTTAGGGACAGAATATCGACTCCTGTTTTATTGCTTGAAAGCAGAAAGGGGCGTTTGGCAGTCTTTGACTATTCGGTCCTATTGTAACCCGAGGATTTACAAAGGACACAAACCCAAGAATGTTAAATACAATAGTTTAATTTGCTGACAGACCACCCCCCAGCAGCATTATGTTCCAGTGAAAGTAGCAGCCAGTGTCTTAGTTTGGGGACAGATCATTGACTCCTGTTTTATTGATTGGAAGTAGAAAGGGGTATTTGGCAGTCTTTGACCATTCAATTCTATTGTAACCCAAGGATTTACTGTGTAAGAAAACCCCAGCATTTTAAATACAGTAGTTTAAGTTGCTGACAGACCCCCCCCAGCCAGCATGGGGTTGCAGGAGCCCCCACCCCAACAACATTCTGTACCAGAGACAAAATTAGCATAAAGGACTTACATTTAAAAACAGAACTATATTCAAACATAGTAGAACAATTTCAGAATGTCCAAGAGCTCAGTCAAGCCGAATGACACATCACTGCCATGCTGCCCTGGGCTGAGCTAAAAGGATTGGAAGTGACTACATGAGTGAGTCATCAAGTCTATGTCTGGTTCGGAATTGCCTCACAATGTTATCCAAGCTGCATCCAAACCAAGTAGTCAGTGAGGGACATTATGTGTATGCAAGAGTTCACAGATATCTGTATCTTGTATTTTCAAGCAAACAAGTATGAAATGTCTTATGAAGTAAAGTTAACTGAGTTGGCATCTTGTATGTGGGAGAGGAGGGCTCCAAAAACATGACAGCCACAGGATCATCAGAAAAGCTAGAATGATCAGGTACATTGAACACTAGGTCTAGGGATAGCATTTGGCACCATATTCAAAGAACCCTGCTTATTTCAATCGGTGGCAGATTTTTTAGAGAGCTCAGAAGGTTTGCTCTGAGTTTATAGAAAGGCAATATTTTTCAGTTGGGCTTGGAGGACCATGTCAAGGTTTTTGCCAGAGCCTTGGATTTTTTAGCACAAGATGGAAGCAGTTTAGCATTAGTTTTAGAGAGCAGTGCCCCTGTGTTTTGCTTTGTATTGGTTTATTTAAGGAGAGCTTTAATGGAGTCTTGCTGCAGAGAATTCTGAGAATTGTCACGTAGGGAGAGCCATTCCCTAGGACACTGGTCTGTGCTCACACTCCTGTAAGACTGAAAAGTCAACTGTTGGGAATGTTCACAGACTTTTTATTTAAATTGGTACCATTTATCCCAGACCAGGATCTCCTCACAAATTCTCAAGCCTCCTCCTCCTCATTCTCCAGAGTATGTACTCCACCATCCCTTATAACCGTAAGCACAGCTGGATATCTTAAAAATTAGGGAACATTCAGTTTTTGTAATATAACCTTAATTTTAGTGAATACCATGCTTTTCTCAACAATTTCTGTTGAAATGTCCCAAAAAAAGTAAATTCTGTCCTGGTCCCCAATAACACACAATGCTGTGTCTAGCTATTGACAGTATCTCTTCTTTAAAGGGAAACTTAAAAAAATCTGACAATCATGGGTTTGTTTCTTGCCTTGGCTTTAGGCTCACTCTAAGGCTCTGTGAGCCCTTTCTATCTCCAAGGGCCAGGGCCATTGAATGTCTAGTAAAATTAGGAACGCATTCTTGTAAAAAAACTAACCATATCATTGCCCTTTATAGTCTCAGAAAGATTTACTATCCATATATTGTTTTTCCTACCAGTTTTCAATATAATCCACCTTGGCACAAAAATGATATATTTGTCCAACACTGTGATCACTTTTATCATGTACTTTAGAAAGAGGCTTCTCTATTAATGCCAGTATCTCTTCCAAAATGTCCATTCTACCTGACAAGACCTAGTTGCTTTCTCTTTCAATGCCAGCCTCTTTCTTTATTTTGGACACATCTAATTTTATGGATTGCAGCAATTCTTTCATAAATAGTAAGTCTTGATTACCATTTTTGTCCTGTTTACTTGCCATGTTTAGTTGTCTAGGTGGTGAAGCTGCAAATGTGAATGTCCTGCTCTGTTCTTATTAACTCCCTACATTTTGGTCAGTAGAGTCAGGTGAATTTTCAGAAATTAATAACTTAATTAATGCTTGAAAGATTCCAAACTCCGGAATTCATCCCCTGATATCAAACAGAAACAAATTCATATACTGAACCAGAAAATAAAAACATTTTTTTAATTATTTTTAGAAACTGTCATGATCATCCTCTTCTTGTTAACTCCCGGTATTTTGGTCAGTAGAGTTGGCCAAATTTTCAAAAATGTATTACTTAGTTAATTATTGCCCCAAACACTCCAAACTCAGGAATCCATCTCCTGATATCAAACAGAAACAAATTCATATACTGAAACTAGAAAATACAAACTTTTTAAAAATTATATTTAGAAACTGTCTTGATCATCGTGAGAACATCATCCTCAAGCAGTCATCACCTCAGGTGCACATGTCCACCTGTTTAAGTCATGTAAAGCCCTGCATCTGAAATTCAGTTAGGCCATGTACTTTTTATAAAAATGCTGGTACAGTACTTGCAATTATGCTAATTGCATGTCAGATGTTACAGTCAAGAAGATGACCCTATGTCTAACTATGTTGTTTTTCTGCAAGTTGTACTCTACCTATGGTTAGGTGTGGTGTTTGAATGACACTTGGTTTACTGTAGATTGACATTTCAGTTCTTATTTGGGTTGTAACGTACTCATAAATACTGTGTAGTGAATAACCACCATTGTACTGCAGGTGGCATGCATACTATGCTGTCTGGAGTAAGCCAGAATCCAGTACATGGTGTTGAAACCAGGATTGGCAATTATGCAGTCCATGTGCACATCTTCTCTCTTCCAATTCATTTTTTGGGCTGTGTGGGCAGAGTCTGCAGTCCTCTTTTGAGGACTAGAAGAAATGTAGCTTGGGAATGCTCAACCACGTGAGGTGACAAAAGTCACCTCCACATCTGTGCACCATGGCCCCCTCTGCGCTTTCACTACTTAATCGGCAGAAAAACCTTTTTGCCAATGACGGATCTGTGTTTTTTTTTTGTTTGTTTGTTTCTCAGCACTTACCACCTCACCCCCAGAAACATTACAGTGACACTGTGGGTGTCCAGTTCCCCAGTGTCTCAATGAGGAATCCTCCATTTTTGGTTTTTGTTAACAGTGAGCCCCCAACACACACTATCACATAGTGCATGCATGGTTCTTTCTTTTTCTTCTTCTTTCTTTTTCAGTAATGAAAGTGTGCTGGAATGCACAGGGACTGCGTGCTGGTACTTTTTCTGCAACCAGACTGCCGTTCCTGTACTTTGCAGCCAGCCTGATAGGGAAACTTTTTTTTTAAGTTGGCTGTCAGGTAAAGGACAGTAGAAGCCCAGCAGACATGTGTCTATGTGATACGAGTGCTAACTGAATGAGCGTTTTTGGGAATCCAAGAAAAAATTGGTGCACTTCTTTGCTATTGCCAGCCTGTGAGAGAGAGAGAGAGAGAGAGACAGATTGAGCTCAGCAGCAGATAGCAGGTTAGGTAAGTATAGCCAGCAATCTCAGCTGAGAAAATGGTTCCATTATCTCTCAGCTGCATAGACGACCACTGCCAGCCTGTTTTGCATGTCTTTATCTATAGTATTACTCACAAATTTATGTCATATGCATGTTTTATTTTCAATACAGCTTGTGACATTTTTATGTTTTTCTAGGGGGTGGAAGGCATGTTGGGGCCCCCACACAACTCACTACTCAATTCACTTCAGCCATGGCTTTTATGCTGTATGGTTTTGTACCATAGGTATATATTATTTTCAGTATAACCTGTTACTTCTTTGAATAGGTAGCAATTTTACTCCTTGAGGCCCCTCAATCAATCCCATCCATGTCTGTTCAATTCTGCCTCTGCTTAACTGTACCATACCTCAGGGAGTAGTTTCATACATTAAGGTGCCACATCAGAAGGCTGTGCCCTGCTCTGTGATGCCCTTTTCACTGATCTATAACAAGGCAATATTCTTAAAAAAAATTAAATTTAATACAGTATATTGGATCTGATACAGATGGATTTCTCCTCTATCTAAGGGTAATTTCACTTCTGGGTAGTGTATTAATTGCAATGTTATTTTGAAATGTAACTAGTTTGTAATTGTAAACAGATAAACATTCATGCTTTGCAAGTTAGAGATTTTTTTTAACTGTAATACACACCATGTGGTATATTAAGCCACAAGTAAAGATGGGGCATGGTACCTAGGCAAGATGACAAAAAGAAATAAACTATTGGAGAGCATTTCTAAGATATCCAACATGAAGTGATGGACAATGCTGTAGCTGCTGGTGTACATGGAATGGAGGAGGGACATAATTTTGGCTTCATGGGATAAGATAAAAGTCCCTATGCCAGTGAGGGGTGGGGACATTGAAAACCTATTTTTGAAAACATAATCCATGTGGACTGACAAACTGGGTGCCATAAAAACCCCTCTAACTTAAGAAACAGGTATGCAGTTCAATGTATTTCAATGGGGTTCTGAACTTGGTGGCATAATTTGGCCATTTCTGCATATTGTTGGCTCAAATTTTCCATATGCCTTCTTTGGGACCTCACATCATGACAATTTGCATTGTGATTAGGTAGATCTATCTCAAAAGGTGATTTTGTGGTCCTTGCACCAAAATCACATTTCAGGCAGGAGTTAAACATTTTCTCTGCCCCTGTTCATGGGGTGGGGTCATAAGAAGGCTATGTTGAAAATTTGGTGTACAAATATTTAAAAAGCAACAATGTTGTGAGCCTGCATTGAATTTTCTGAATGCAGGCTCATAACTTTGGTAATTTACAACATTTGTACCCAAAATTTACAACATAGCCTTAACGTTATAGCACCTCATGAATATGAGAGCTATCACATCCCAAATCCTGGCCAAAATGTGTTTTTTTTTTAATCCTGAAAGGTGATTTTGTGGTCCCTGTGTGAAATCACCTTTTAGGTAGGAGTTGAAAGCTTTCTCTGCCCTTGTTCATGAGGAGGGGTCATAAGAAGGCCATGTTGAAAATTTTGTGTAGAAATATTAAAAAAACAGCAAAGTTATGAGCATACATTGAATTTTGCAAATGCAGGTTCATACATTTGGTAATATTCAATATTTTTACCCAAAATGTTTAACATAGCCATTTCTTTATAGCACCTCATGAATATGACAGCTGTGATTTCTCAGCTCCTGCCAAAATGTGTTTTTGCATCCCGAAAATTGATTTTGCAGTTCCTGCATGAGATCTCTTTTCAGGCAGGAGTTGAACATTTGCTTTGCCCTTCCTCAAGCGGTGGGATCAGAACAAGGCTATGTTGAAAATTTGGTATAAAACTATTACCAAACAACACATTTTTGAGACCATGTTACATTTTGCTAATGCAGACTCGTAACGTTGGAAATTTGCTATATTTTTACCCCAAATTCTTCACCTGCAGCCATATCAGCTCTGGCCACATCATGCTAGGGGTTGTGATGCCTGGTCCTGTTTGTGTATTGCTAGTATATTTGTGACTGAAAGCATCTGCTCTTTGCTGCTGCCGTTTTGTTTGATTTTGTGTTACCTGTTATTGCCATGGTTGTATTCATTGGTCATTTTCATTGGGACTTTCAAATATAGCAATTTAATGCAAAGCACTAGTAGGTTTTTAATGGCCTCCATTTGCCCCTTCAGATCCTGTATGTTTTCAGTGGACACATATATTTCTGTGGCCAGAAGAAGGATGTGGACTGGGCTAAGTGCACCTTTTAGTGCCTCAGTTAGGGCTTTGCTATAGGGGACTATATTCAAACATGCTTAAGTCACTTACACTTTGTCCAAACTTGCTTTAATATAGCAAAGTCAGAGCACTGATCTAATATGCACTCTAGATAGGGACTTTGAAAGTAGAAAACTGAGATCTTTGAATATTGGATATATGCATTTTATTCACTAATCTAATCACTTATCTTATATTCAGGTCAGGGTGGGGCTGGTGGGTGGGGACTGTGTGTGTGGGGTCAGATCATTAAGGGACTGTTTTCTTATTTACAGGTTAAAAAAATAAAAACAACAACAAGGGATGGCTTTCTTTACTGCAGGGGATATTTTGACACAGGGATTGGGCACTCTAGTATCTGGCTAGTGTTCTGTGGCACCAGAGATGGACATCCCACTACCACCACCCATGAAAAGGGGCAGGTGACATGGAGGAGAGAAGGGGTGAATAGATGCAGATGTTGGTGGCTTCACAACCCATATGGGATGGGTATTAAAAGAAATGGAGTTGGAGAGAGAAATTGGGGCAAACTTTATACAACTAGGAAAAAAAATGGTTAGTAATTGAGTGGGTTTAAGCCCAAACCTGATGTACTGCTCTGGCATATAGACAGATGAATCTTATACATTTGAATTTTTTTCTGATTTGCAAATCACTTTTCAGTCACAGAAAATACATTTTACCTTTTAGAGATGTTCCAGACATTCCTGAGCTTGCTGCCTAGGAGCTAACTAGCACCTGGCCTCCACTGGTTGTTGGCTCCCCCTGCTGAGATCTGAAATTGTGCCCCTGACATAAAGTCTAGATCTACAGGACATCCTCTGTGTGAGCAGCTTGTTTTCAATGAGGGATGGATGAGGGGCAGAGCAGTTTTCAGGGATAAAATGAGGGCTGTCCTTTGCATTCAGGGACATTTGAGCAGTATTTTATGCACTGACTATTGGAGCCCCACTATAGTCAGGCTTATGCCCCCCCCTCCGAGTGAAGCTGACCTCCACATCCCCACGATCAGGCACATTATGACATAGAGCAAGGGAGAGTGCATGGGAGTGCCCCATTAAAATGAATGAGGGTATTTATTTATCACTATTTTATACATTATTGATGGAGAGTTGGAGATTAATGAAGGCTGTTGCTCGACTAACAAGGGCCTTTCTTGCAGAACAGTGATGATCATTATTCTCCAACTCACCATAATAATGTATAAAATGGTAATAAAAAATAACTCCATTCATTTCAAGGGGGTATGCCCCAGCAATCTGACCCATGGACATAATCTCTTAAAGACTCCTACCCCCTGCATCCTTAGTACTCAGGTAAGAAACTCTTGACTTATATCTCTACTTGGTGGGTTGTCTGTAGCAGCTTGGCCACACCGGCTACAATATTTGTATTTCGTGGGGGGGGACTGACCATATGGGTGGGTGTCGAGTTATTGCTACTTTTGTGTTTGCCCCTTAAAGTCTGTTTGCAGGGAGCATTCAGAACTATGGAGAGAAAACAGTAAGCGTACAGGCCAGACAGAAGTAATTAAGTAGTTTTGTGGGTAAGTGTGTGTATTGGGTAGGAAGAACCACATGTGTTTCCATTGGTATGTGTGCTACAGTTCAGCTGTGCAGCTGAGATGAGGGGGGCAAGAAAACGAAATAGTGTAGAACTTGAAATTTTCACTGTCAAATAATTTTCACTATTTTCACTGAAGCACCAATCTGTGTGAAAATAAATTTGTGCTAACTAGCACTTCTAGTATTTTTTCCATTATAGTGAATGGGCTGATTGTGACTTAGCGCTAAAACAAATTTACGCAGTTATGGTTGCATTTGTGTTTGCGGTAAATTTACTTTACATGAAAATAATTAGTTATACAGTAGTATATCAATGGCTATAAGCATGCCACATGCATGTAGATGTATGCAGATTTGTACTGAAGTACAAGTGAGCCATATGTTTGCAGGCAGTATAGCTTAGTGGTTAAAGGAACTGAACTGCAAACCAGAAGACCTGGAGACCTGAAGAACTGGGTTTGAATCTCATCAGCCCTCACCTGTATACTGTGTGATCCTGAGCAACTCACATAATTTTTATCTGTGCAGTTATCAGTGACCACTTGCTTTTTGAAAGCATGCCACATGCATGCAGTCTGTTCCAATTTAACATAAAAAGCATGTTTTCCACACTTTCTTGCTGCACACATGCCACATGCATGCAATCGGTTTCAATTTAACATTTAAATCATGCTTGCAGCATACATATCACATCGGCGTTTTTTTTGTGTGCAGCATAAAAACATTTCATATAATTGTTTCTGTAAGGTTTCTCCTTGACCTCATGAGGGTTGTCCCAAACATATGGAAATTTGAAAGGATATTTCCAGTATTTAAGCAAGGTGACCCTAAATGTACAGTATGAAAAATTACCTTCCAGTTACAATCCTATATGTGATCATCAAGTTCTTTGAGAAGGCTGTGGCCTCTCAACTTATAGAGCACTTTTATTCCTATGACCTGCTAGCTACAGACCAGTATGGCTTCCAGAAAAGACACAGCACCTCTACTGTCCTTGTCACAGTCACTTCTGCTAGAAGGACCACTACAGACTGTAACAAGTTTTCTGGGGCAGCCTTTGTCGACCTTGCAAAAGCTTCTGACATGGTGGACCATAAGTTTCCATGTCTCAAGCTCAGTGCCTCTAGTTTGTCTGCTCATGCTGTTGCCTGGTTTTCCAGTTGCTTTCATGAAAGACAACTCTTAGTAAAATTCAGCAGGACACTCATCTCACTCCTGTCAAGCTTTGTGTTCCCAGGACTCTGTCACTGGACCTCTTCTAGTTTCATTATACAAAAGTGACATCCCTTGGGTGCTTGTCCAATTCAGGTTTACTCTATATGCAGATTATTAAATTATTAAAGAAAACTATTAAAGAAATATTAAGATTAGTTTTAAAATGATTAAATGTTCTTATGTTTAATGGTAACTATTTTTTAGAACTTAGAGAACTAGGCAGTTATGACTGCTTGCTTGTGAGACGTGGTGTCTGACAGTTAATGAATGTTTTCAAATCAAGGACACTGTCAATGTATTTTCCTATGTTTGTTGTGGCATGCTGTTCTAGACATGAAAGGTCAGTGTCCAGGGTCACACAAGCTTTACTTTCTGTCACTAGTGGTGGTGGTGGGGGTGTCTGACTAAGAGTCCTGTGACTCTTCATCCTGCACTGCAGCTTGACTGTCTTTTTGTGCCACTAATCCCAAGATGTCATCATTGCTTAAAGGTGGTAATGTTTCAAGGCTACCTATGACTGTGATGAACTACTGAACTGTTAGTTTTTTATACAGTCAGGTAGGTGCTCAATCAGTACTTGGGAGCTCCATGATTTTGACAGGAAGAAAGGCAACTGTGCATTCTGTTTCTGGATCCTCTTCTGTTGTAGGCTTGTACTCAATGTGGGACAGTATCTTCAAATGCTGTCAACAGATTATGCTACTTTCTGTCATGTAGAATCATGCACTATGAATAAGCAGGCTGCTTGGTGCACACTCACTTTAAAGAGCCACTGACGCCTCAATAAGAACCTTGAAAAACATAATATGTGGACACAAAACTGCTTATTTTTCTTATTAGCTTTGTATTTGTTATCCCCATTATGTATTACTGAGGCCAAATGCATGAAACCAAGACAATTGTTCCTTGAGGGTTCATCAGCTACTATTGCTTCTTCCCAACCTGATGTCATAATAATCTGCTTGTGACATCACAGTTATTCCCATGGCAACAGACTGTGATGTCACAACAGAGAATTATTATTTCAAGTAGAGAATAGGCTATAGAGGCAGATGTACTCTAAAAGATAAAGATCTTGTTTGTTTAGGAATTTCTTTAGTAATAAATAACGGAGAGGAGAAATATATTTAATTTATATGAAACACAGGCAGACTTGTGTCTAAATATTATGTTTTCCAAAGTTTTCCCAAAGGCGTCAGCTGCTCATTAAGCTCCTGTCCAGACTCTGCACAGGAGATAAAATAATGGCACAGTTCCTTTGTGTAGTGGAATTTGATTTTTTATTGTTCCAGTATCCATTGATTGAATACAGGAAGTTGTATTGGGAGGGACAAAGTGGATTTTGACATTTGACAGGTTCTATGGGAATGTATTGCTTGTGGCATTATCTAATAAGAGGATTATATGAGAGTGTTATAACCTCATGACCCCATTAAAGTCTAGTGGTCACTCTCTGAGTTCACTGGATGTCATCCAGGCTTTTCCATTTGCATGATAGCATGCATATAACTCAGGGTCAAAATCACCTGCAAAACATCTGGGCTTTTCTGCATTACCAGTATTGAATGGTTTTATTTTATGTGTCCCAGGGTTTTATGTGATAATGGCAAAAGCCTAAAGGTGATCGCCGTTATCAAGAAGTCATGAGTGCCGAAAACATATTCGGCACTTTGACACCCCAGCACTGAGGAAAACGGTGCTGGGGACTTACTTTTTAATGTTTTCTGGGAGGGGGCTCTGCCCCCGGGACACAACCCCACACAGGGGGCTTCACCCAATGCACCCCTCTACTAAAGGATTCTCAACTCTTGGGGGGTGCATGTCAGGGAGGTGAAAACATTAAAAAATAAAATATTTGGGTGCAATAACATTGCACCAGTGCCAGGATCTGAACCCGGTACCACACCCGCTGCAGCCGCAGACCAACCCTCAACACCATGACACAGCTTGGCAGCCCACCACAGTGCCACCTCCTACAGCTCCTCCATCCCCTCCCAGCCCATGCTCGGCATGCTCGTGCCCCCGTGTGCGTACTTATAGTGATATCCTGGTTCTATTTTCACCTATCCCCCCATCCGGCCACCCTACCCTCCCATCGCCATGAGGGATTCACTGGGAAGCGGGTCGCCATTACGGATGGCACCCTTATCCATGTGTCCTCCTCACAGAATACCGTGTCCAAGTGGCATTGCAGCACAGTGCCATAGTTAATCTGTCCTTTAATTTTTTTTTTGGTTCCTGAGGCAGGGGCTGAGGATAAAGTGGCAGTGGATCCTAGCCAGTAGAAGATTCCCATCTGATCCAGGTTAAAATTGTCTTTTGAACAGAAATCAGCAAGACCATTGCAGAGCTGCAGTCTCCCCAAGATGACTGCAGTCTTTTCTGCACTACCAACTTCACCGTGAATGACAAAATGTGCCTTCTTTTAAAACCTGAATCCACCCGCAGGAGAATGAAAAGTCTGCCACTCTGAACTGTTATCAAAAAAATCTGGCTTTTTCAATAATCATTCAGTCCGATACACTGGCCCCTTCAGTGTTCATCTCAGTGATCCACAAGTATAGTACTGTTTCTATATTCTGATGCTTACTAGTATGTACTCTTTTAAGATATGTTGAATCTGATGAAGCAGAAATCCAACTGTCTTTGGTGCACCAAATACCGTTGCAGGTAGATGAGCCTAACTTTAAATCAAAGGCTTTCAGTGAAAAACCTGCCATGTTTTTGTAGGTAGGAGCAAGGTTAGCCTGCTTCCTTAAACAGAGCTCCTGTTTCTGAGAAGCTGAAATCTCAGAACGCCCACATTTGAGCTACCAGCTGGAGTCAAAGAAGACTTACACAGCTTTCACAAGCCAAAACAGAAAGGAGCCAATTACCAGCAGATTAGCAGCCAATTAAAAAGTAACGAGAAAGCCAGCACATGATGGCTGAGACCAGGAACCAGAAGGTCAGTCACTTATCAATGTTCAACAGACAGAAAAAGGAAACAGAAGATCAGCAAGTGTTTAACATCTACTTCTCACAGACAAAAGGATTAACCAGGTATTTATACCTGGCTATATAGAGTACTGACTGGGTTAATGGGCAATGGATATGGATGCAGAAGCATCCAGATTCACCAATAAATTAAAATAGACTTTTTTTTATCTGTTTCAGTTCTTAGAGCAGCAGATTACCAGATTTCTGTATTAACTAGACATGAATTTATCAGGTCTGACTCTAAGTGGCAATGGCAGGGAGTGGAATGGAAACTCCCTCTATATACTGCTGACTCTATTTTCCTTTTAAGTCTCCCTGTGGAATGAGTCCCTAATCTAACTTCACTTCTGGACAAATTTGGCAAAGTGTTATGATACAGAATCAAGCTTGAAATGCAATGCACACATGAATCCCCCCAAAATGTTGCTATACAAGTTAAAAAGCAACAAAATCAAAAAGACACAGTACAACATGCCAGGGCTAATACTGTATATACCAAAAATAAATATTTATTTAAACAATTTTGTCCCATAATGGTAAAGTGACACCGAACCACACTGTCCCCCCCCCCATGTAGCCTAGTGTCTCTAGCAGTTCGGGACCACTAGGTGTAAATCAGTTTGGATTTTGGACTTTGTCAGGACACAGAATACATTTTGACAGAACAAAGACTCTGAAATTAGGTGGCTTCTGTCCCCCAGGGCTTAAGGTAACATTTCCCTTTTCATGGGCCAAGAATAATCAGAATAGCTATATGGGTATACAAATAGTGATGGATACTTCAATGCTTTTTAGTAGAAACTACCATAAATTGTAGGGGGAGGTACAGTGTGATTTATTAAGGTGGTCTCTGCATCTTCTGTCCTTAGCAAGTGGCACAGATACTATCAACATCAGTTTAAATCAATTCACTTGTTCCAATTATTTATTTTTTTTATTTAAGCACATCAAATTTACATTTTTGCATTTTCAGATTTTTGGTTCACATTCAGCATAAAACAATAACTTGAGTAGGGCATAGTTTTCAATGGTTTGCCCCTATCTGAAGTGGTACAATTGTGTCACAAAAAATAAATTTTCTCTTGACTCACCCCATAATTGTTAGAGTCAAACTGCTAACTGGTATGACTAAAATGCTATACATGTACCCTTGAGAGACATAAAATAAGTAAGGATAAAAGCATGTTGATACTTATAAGTCATGAAATGTTTATAAAAAATGCACCTAACTTTCTGCCAATGCAAAATGCAGACCATGTTGCCACTGTGCTTTGAAAGAAACCCAATATGCCCCAAACACATTTAGATACTTGTCCCCCTCCATATTACCTTGATGTAGTAATAATCTCTGCTTGTTTTATTTCAAATAGTTGTAGATTCCAGTATTCATAAAATACCATTCTAAAAATAATAATAATAATAATTCTTTATTTATAATGCGCCTTTCATAACCAAGGTGCACAATAATAAAACTAATTAAAACATATAAAACAAAACAAAATAAAATATCAGCACAGTTATAAATACATACATACTTGTCAGCCAACACCATCATTAAAAGCTTTATTCCACAAAAACGTTTTTAAAGCCTTTTTGAACCCCCCCCCCCACAGTCGCGCACTCCCTAATCCGACGGGGTAGAGAATTCCAGAGGGTCGGGGCCATGAACATAAATGTCCGGGCTCCCGCAGATTTTAAAGTCACCCTGGGAATCTCTAGCAACCCCTCTTCAGCCGAGCGGAATGGTCGCTCAGGGAGATAAGGAATCAGAAGCTCTTTCACATAGTCAGGGCCCAGTCTGTGTAGGGCTTTGTATGTCAGTAACCCAACTTTGAAGAAGATCCACCACTGAACTGGCAGCCAGTGCAGATCCTGCAGCACCGGAGTAATATGAGAAGATCTTGAAATCCCCATCAACAACTGGGCTGCTGAGTTCTGCACCAGCTGTAAGCGATGGATATCAACCCCCAGGAGCCCAAAGTAAAGCGAGTTGCAGTAATCTAGGTGCAAGGTCACAAAGGCATGGATCAATGTAGGCAGGTCTATGGATGGAACAAGGTGCTTAATCCTGGTGATGTTTCTAAGATGGTAAAAAGAAGACTTTACAACGGCTGATACCTGAGTACGAAGTGTCAGTCCAGAGTCTAACAACACCCCCGGATTTTGCACCTGTTCAGAGGCCTGGAGCTCAGCATCCCCTATGAATAATCCCAGGGGACAGCCTGCCCCCAGCCCCCCTATAAAAAATCTGGCTACAGTAAGACGAACTGCCAGACAAGAACTCATGAGACAGGGGTACACCTGGTACCATGCAGTGAATGGACAATGGCAGAATGTGGCTCAAGGCAAGTCAAGGTTACTGTCATTGAATTCCCTCAATGTTCATCTGATAATTGTAATATACAATAGTAGCGCCGAATTTGTCAAGCAATTTTGTGAGATTCCCTGTTTATCCTTCACAAAATTTAGGGGAAAAATCCTCTAAAATTCTTTTTGTTATACCTACAGAAAGAAGCCAGTTCCTATTACAGTACTTAAGTGCCATCTGGTAGATGTTCAACTACACTATCAGATGAGACTAACCTCTCTGCTTAGCAGTGAACACACTAACAAACAAAACAAAATCCCTAACTAAAGGTTTCACAATTCTCAATAGGGATTTTTAAAAATCCTTAAAAATCCTTTGACTAATTCAGTGCTACTACTGTATACTGTAGAACTGAAAAATGTGAAGTTTAAAAAATTTAGTGCTCCACTGGTCTTGCAAAATTTGGCGTTTAAAAAAATTTGCAGTTCTAATACATTCAAACTAGCTGTAAAATTGGCCTGTAAACAAATGCTGTGTTGTGCTGTGCTGTTCATTTTTAGTTTCAGCTGTCAATCTGTCAGTCACTGTGCACCAGGTGTAAATTCACAGTAATGGCCACTAATCCCCTATAATCCCTTTAATTACATTTGTCGTACTTTCCTGCTGTGCTGTTCATTTTCTCAGTGACTGCACAGTGACTGCTACTGCATCTCATGTTTCTGCATCTTTCTGGATAGCTCTGGACCATATAATGTCCTTAGTGCAATGGCTACAGCAAAACAAAGCAGTCAAAACACAACATGACTTGATCACGACTGATGACATTATGCCAGATGCCTTGAGTGAAACTGCTGGCGTGTCTGTGAAGACTGCTAACTCTGTTGTACATGAGCTCAAGCTGGCCTCTCCTTCCCCAAAGAAAAGGCACATGGACTACACACACTACAGTCCAGAGCTATTTTTGAAGTGGGACAGTATGCTGCAAACAATGGTGTCATGAATGCTGTGAGGTATTATAAAATAAGTACAAAAAAAAATAAATGAAAGCACTGTGCGCAGCTTTAAGAAGGACTACCTGGATAAGGTGCACCTTAGCAATGATCCTGCTTCAGTTGTTCCTAGTCTGCCACATAAGCCCAGGGGTCATCCTTCATTAGTTATGGAGGACGCTGAAGCAGAACTGTGAAAAATTATTAGAAGTCTTCATACCGAAGGTGTGGTGGTAAATGTGAGGGTGGTGGCAGCAGTAGCTTTGGGTGTCATCAAAGCAAACAACCCAAAGCTACTATCTGAAAATGGGGTTAGTTTCAATGTGACAAGACAGTGGACATGTCATTTCCTGAACCATATGGGGTTCATGAAGCGCAAAGGAATAAATTCCTCCCGAAAGACCCCTCATGATTTCTCTGACCTGAAGGCTAAATTTCTGGCTAGAGTAAGACGAGCTGCCAGACAAAAACTCGTACTCCCGAACTAGTTATCAATATTGATGAGACAGGGGTACAACTGGTACCATGCAGTGAATGGACAATGGCAGAATGTGGCTCAAGGCAAGTCGAGGTTACTGGCCTCGACGATAAGTGGCAGGTATCGATTGTGATGGGGGGTACACTGTCCGGCCATTTCTTACCTCCCCAGGTAATCTATCAGGGAAAAATTGCTGCCAGCCTACCAGTTTATCACTTACCCTCTGATTGGAACATCAGTTTTAGTGAAAATCACTGGGCAAATACTGACACTATGCTTGTGTACATAGCGAAAACACTTAAGCCCTACATTACCAATGTGATCCAAATACATGAGCTGCCATCAGAACAACGTAACATTTTGATCTTGGATCTCTACCGGGCTCATAGCACCACAGCTGTTATTCAGAAACTGGAGTCAGAGACCATTGTCCCTATTTTTGTCCCAGCTTCCTGCACAGATGCATTGCAACCACTTGATGTCACAGTAAATACGCTGTTTAAGGACTATTTGAAAATAGCATTCACAGAGTGGTATGCTGGGATAATCACAGTATGTAATCTAAAATTATCTGGAAGAAAAAGACAAACTGCTAAGGCCCCTTATGAGTGACAGAATTGGAATATGTGAAGGAAGAGCATGTGACTCCAAATCGTTTGTCGAATTACTTTAAGGGAACCATGATGAGATGCATTTTGAGAGATTTTTCATGGAGGTTTTTAAATTTGATTTATAGAATTATAAGACTCTAGGAAATGCACATTAATGTTCTGTTTTTTTTGTAAAACACATGATAGACTGGAAATGAGCCCCTGCAATTTTTGTGAAAGACAGCTTGCTGTTCAACAGTTGTGGTGCAAAAAGAAACAATTCAGCAACTACCTTGCTGTGTAATTACTGAGTAAATTGTCCTGTATTTTACTACAGTGGATTTGTAAAAACCCTTCCACAGTGCAGTCATTAAATAGCTAGCTTTTAACATAAAACCAAATTAACTTGCAATCCTAAACAGATTTGTCAGTCTCATTTAACATTTGACAGTGTAACTCATTTTCCATTACATTCTTCCAGCATGTGGAATCATACATCAGAGATCAGAGCCAACAGAGTGTGGGTAGTTGGGGATACCTGTCTGTTCTGGGGGCATGGCCAGACCACAGGTGGAGGGTCTCCATATTCCCTTGAAGGTGGCTATCTCCCAACAGCCTACACTAAAAAGGGTTTCATCACACTTAGAAAATGGGCTGTGTTGGCCTCAAACCACCCTGACCATGACAGGCTTGGAGTATATCACTGCAAACAGTGGTGAGAAGAGTCGATGGCTTTCAGTATCAGTGTAAGCTGCAAGAATGGACGTGTGAGCCACATAATGGCTTGTTTTTGTTTTTTACTGAGCGTTGTTCTCTGATAAACATATTGTATTGGTAGAGAATGCTGTCAACTAATCACAGGCTTACATTTCTGTTACCCATTTTCTAAATTTAAATAGGATCCTTTGCATGAGATCTGATCATTACCTTCATCTTTCTCTTAAACCCTCTAAATCTGCAGTTTTTTTTTGATCTTGTCCCCAACATCATATTTGACTGTTTCTACCCTCTGTATTAAAATGAAACTCCACTTTTTCCAATCCCTACAGTATACATGAGCCCACTTCTCCTCTTATCCATCCCATTTGAATTAATAATATCTGCTTAAGCCTGCTGAAGCCCCCCCAATACACACACACACACACACACTCTCTCTCTCTCTCTCTCTCTCTCTCTCTCTCCCTGACTTTGTCTGGGAGACCTAGGGGTGTGAGTTAAACTGGCTGGCTGGGTCAGACGTTGGCCACAGGACAGAAGTGAAAGGGTGGTAGTGGGAGGAGAATTCTTAGAAGCTAAGCCTGTGACCAGTGAGGTCCCACAGGCTCTGTGCTTGGCACAGTGTTGTTTAACATATTCATAAGTGATATCACAGATGGGATTAGGGGTAAGATATGCCTGTCAGGGATGGCAGAAAGCTCTGAGGGAGGGTAGAAATGTAGGAAGGGAGACAGGAACTCAGGGAAAACCTGGCAAGGCTGGAGAAGTGGTCTAGTATTTGGCAACTGGCATTCAATGCAAAACATTGTAAAATTATGTACTTAGGGGCAAAAAAAGCCAGGGAGCAAATACTGGTTTGGCAGTGTGCAGGTAACCAGGTCAGAGGAGGAGAAGGACCTGGGTGTAATTATCAAGAGTCACCTAAAACACTCAGCACCATGCAGGAAATCTGTGGCCAAAGCAAATCAGATTGTCAGCTGCATAACCAGGGGAATCACCAGTATGAAAGCTGATGTCATTTTGCTGCTGTACAGGTCCTTGATAAGACTGCACCTGGAGTACATTGTGTGGTTTTGTAGCCCTTATCTCAAGAAGGATATCAGCTTGTTGGATGTGGTCCAGAGAAAGGGGACAATGATGATCAAGGTCTAGCAAGGTAACCCCTATGAGGAGAGGATCAGGGGGCTCAACATGTACTCTCTTCAGGACAGATGGGAAAGGGGGGACATGATTGAGAGTTTCATGAACCTTAAGAGTATAAACAGGGTAATCACTAAGGGTCCCTTCAGCCTTAGTGGAAAAAAGACCATTAAGGTTAGCAGCCAGAAGCTGTTCAGGTGAAGCTTCAGAATGGAGAAGAGGGGGAAGCACTTTTTCATCGAGAGTAGAATGAGTTACTAGAAGAGGCATTAAGGGGAATGGGACAGGAATCAGGGGTTGAGGAACAGTGGGCAATATTTAAAATGGGGATTACAAGAACAACAGAATTATGCATTAAGCAGGTTAGCAAGAGGAAAAGGAAGAGGAGATCATTATAGTTTTCCAAAGAGGTAGCAAAGATAGCAGTGGGGTACCACAGGGATCAGTGCTGGGACCGATCCTATTCAACATCTTCATCAGTGACATTGTGCAGGACCTAGAAGGCAGAATTTCACTGTTCGCTGATGACACAAAGCTCTGTAACAGAGTAGACACACCAGAGGGTGTAGACAGAATGAGAAGCAACCTGCAGAAACTTGAAGAATCGTCAGGGTTTGGCAGTTGAAATTCAATGCATAGAAGTGCAAGATAATGCATATGGGCACAAAAACCCTGGCACAATATATCAGTTGGGGGTGAGGATATAGCAACCAAGCAGGAAAGGGATCTTGGAGGTTGTCATCTCTGATGACCTCAAGGTAGGAAACAGTGTGACAAGGCAGCAGGTAAAGCAAATAGGATGCTGGGATGTATAGGCAGGGGCATCACCAGCAGGAAAAGGGAGGTCATAATTCCACTATACAAGACACTAGTTAGGGCCACACCTGGAGTACAGTGTACAGTTCTGGAGACCATACCTACGTAAGGACATAGACAGGGTAGAGAAGGTTCAGAGGAGGGCAGCAAAGATGGTGCATGGATTGCATCACAAGTCCTATGAAGACAGGTTGAAGGAACTGAACATGTACTCCCTGGAGGAGAGGAGGAGAGAGGATATGATAGAGATATATAAGTATCTTACAGGAGGAACAGGGTGCAGGAAAACACTATTTTATGGCGAAAAGATGTTCCAGGACTAGAAGGCATGGGATGAAGTTGGAGGAGGGACGATTCAGAGAAACATGAGAAAGAATTTCTTCACAGAACGGTGGTGGACAAGTGGAACACCCTGCCAGAGGAAGTGGTGGGGGCTGAAGCAATCACGGAATTTAAGAATGCATGGGATAGACATAAAGGAATTCTGGAGGTCAGGGGTAAGGGGCAACAGACTTCTAGGAAAACAAACTGAACTTACAAGCTGAAATGGGCAGACTGGGTGGGCCATAGGCCCTTATCTGCTGACACTGTCTATGTATCTATGTCTATGTATCTATGTAGGTGGTGTCACTAAAATTGGTGAACAGCTTCAAGAAAAGGCTGAGATAGGGTGAGGTGGATAGGTGTAGGGAGAGGGGGGTGGGGTACTTGATGGGGATCAGGGGGGACATGTGGAGGGGGGCAGTTCCCTCTGTAAACAGTAGGAATTGTACACTCCGAGTAGACTTGATAGACCATAAGGCCTGTACCTTCTGGCACATTCATATGTTCATATGTCTCTCTGTCACTCACTCACTCACTCACTCACTCACTCTAGTTTTTCTGCCAAAAATCAAAACACCCCTACTCCAGTCCCCACATGTGCACCCAGAAATATTGAGTAGCTAAACATTCTTCATCTATGTCCCAAGCTATCTGTCTTACCAGTCCTACTCACAGAAACACCTAATCCACAAACTGGTAACCAAGCAACTCTAATATTCTTGACTACAAGAGAGCATGTTACCTCTCATTAATGTCCAGGAATATTGGTTTTCCACATTCATGGAAAAAGAGATGGGAAAGTGCATTTCTGATTGGGCACAGAATTTTGGTACTAAAATAGAATTAGCCTTTGTTCTCAGAATGGCAGTGTTCCGTAGGCTTTAAATGGAACAGCAAACCATGTAGTCTGCCCTCCCTGTACTTTTCCAGTTGCCATTGAGTTGCTGTTGCCCTGCTCTGCTGAACTCTGACTTAAATTGTTGCTAGAATTGTTTGTTCAGAAAGCTAAAAATGTTTTAATATGATATTAAATGTTATAAGGTGATATAACATGTTTGTGATCCATTTTGGGACTTTGCATTTAGTAAAACGTCCTACCACGTTGCTATAAATGACACTAGTACGGTTACTGTTTTTATTTTGTGCTGAAACCAAGTAATACACAATAAAAATTGTGAGGAATGTTGTGTTTCTTATTATACAAGCATTTGCTGCTGCCTGATGCATTTGTTTCTTATTTCTTGAAGAAAGCAGTTGTCTGTATTAGTGAGAGTTATAAACAAAATGCTGCCATCCCTATTAACTCAACTTTTTACCACACTGCACCGACTCCTTACCAAGGTAACCTCTCTAAACTAACATGTGCATTATACATGTGTTGTGTATTGCTGTAACTTGAAATAGTACTGTGTATTCAAGTATTAGCCCTGCTGTTCTTATAATTAAAAACATTTTACCATATTTACCTTCTGCCCACTGTCTCACTTCATGCTCACTACTACAGGATAGAACAGTTATTCTGACAAAAGACTGCAGAGACAGGTTTTCCATAGCTGTGATTAAATAATTTGTTATATAGCAATGGAAATGTACCTGCAATGCAATCGAAGAACAGTAGCTGTAACTGGTAATGGGGTTTAGGGTTCCAAAACTGAAGTCTGAAATATGGCAACTGCAGGCACCATATAAGCAAACAAACACGGAAATCGGAAAGCACATTAACATTGTACAGTCTAATACAGTACATCTTTAGCAACTTGTGCGATTATAAATTTTTGGCAACTTTTGTGATTACTGCTGTTAATGGTAGCTGTCACATCATGGGAGCAGTAATAATGCCGAAAACAAGATGTACCATGTCACCCTCTCTCCTTCACAGAGCCAGATAAGGATGCTGGAGCAAGAACAGTGTGTGGCTGACAGTCTGTGTGTGTAGGCATTAAGGTTTAGAGAGTTTTAAAAAGTTTAAGGAATTTGGTAAATGTTTGTACCTGGTTTATGCCTGCAATGGGAAAGAGCTGATCAGTGTTGGGACCCTAGAGGAGCGTTTGAGTGGGGGAGTCAATGGTGTTCATTTGGAGGGATTGGCCATGTGATGTTAGTGGAGTGTGGAAGCAGGCCTCATCTGCTTGGGTGGGGTGGGGGACTGTCAGTTTTTGTTGGGTGGGGGAATAGTCATGGTTGCAAGCATGGGTGAGGTTGGAGTGCTGGCTATGTTCGCTTGAGTGGAGTGAGGGGCTGACTGTGTTTATGGGGTCCGGACTGGCCGTGTTGATGGGGTCAAAGGGGCTGGCTAGCATAATTGCATTTTTCATTTTGTGAATGCTATATGTCTTGGTGCTGCAAGCAGGGGAGCTTGCCCAGTTCACTTGGGAGGAGTGTTGGTACCAGCAGTGTTTTTGACGGGATGACCTGTGTTGGGGCTGTGAGCAAGGAAGATGGCCAGATTCTCTTGTGTGAGGTGGGGGCCACTTGCTGTGTTTCTGCAAGGACTGTCTGCTGGCATAGGAATAGTCTGTGTTGGGGCTGTGGACAGGGGAGCTGGTCAGGTTTGTACGGGTGGGATAGGAGGCACTGGCAGTGTTTCTGCAGGGGTAGCCTGTGCTGGGGCTGTGGGCAGGAGAGCTGTGTGGGGTAATGGAACTGGTCATGTTGATGGAGTGGTTGGAATAGCTGTGTTGTGGTGGATGGGGAGCCAACTGTGTTTTTGTGGGTGTGGTGGGGTTTGACTGTGTTAGTGCAGGCTGTCTGTGTTGGTGCTAAGGGTAGCAAAACTGGCTGGGAGATGACTGTGTTTGGTGGGAGGGTAGACAGGCCATGCTAGCTTGTGTGTGGAGGCACAATGTGGGGGTGGGACTGCTGGTGGTGTTCCTTTTGGTGGGTTAAGGCAACTGTTCATGTTGGTGGGGTTAGGAGACTGGCTGTGTTATGGGGGGTAGGAGTAGCAGACATGTTGGTGGGGGGCCAACAGTGTTTGGTGAGTAGTGGGGATCTGACTGTTTCTGGTTGGTAGGGGTGACTGGCCATGTTAGTGGGGTGGGGTGAGCTGATTAAATTTTTTTTGGGGGGTGCAAACTGGGGATGGGCTGGCCATGTTGGTGTTTTGGAGAGACTGGCCATGTTTGCTTGGATGGCTTGAGGAGTGAGGGAACTGTCTGAGTTTGTGGGTTGTGGTGGACTTGCAGTGTTTCTACAGAGGCTATCACTTTCTGCAAGGGTGGTCTGTGTTGAGGTTGGTGGCAGGGTAACTGGTCAGATTCACTTGGGTGGAGGGGTACTGGTCATGTTTCTGCAGAGGTGGTCTAAGTCGGGGCTGCAGGAAAGGGAGCTGATCATGTTCACTTAAATGGGGTGATAGGGTTAGTAGGCTGTGTGTGGGGGGCACTGACTGTGTTTGCTTTGCTAGGGTGGGGAGGATTGGCCATTCATGTTGGTGTGGTGGGGAACTGGCTATATTGGTGCAGTGGCTGTTTATGTTGCTGCAGGGATGACAAGCTCTCTGTTTATTTCAGGGGTTCTGTTGTGGGAGGGAATTTACTCTGTTAGGGCAGTGGGTGCTCGCTGTGTCATTTTCAAGAGTTGGTGCTTGGATGGGGGGTACTGACTGACTGTGTAGGGGCAGAGCTGTGGCTGTGTTGATGGGGTGGTGGGTACTAGCTGTGTTGGTTTAGTGGCTGTTTGTGGAGCTGCAAGAGTAGGAGATGACTGTGTCTGTGCCCATGCCAAGGCATCTGTGTTCATTAGGGTAGGGCAAGGGGACTGTCTGTGTTAGTTGGGTGAGGGTACTGTCCATGTTGTTGGGGTGGACTTGGCAGTATGACCCAAGGTCATATTGCCAAAACAAAAACAGCATAACAATAAATTCGGTGGCAAAATGTCATCCAGCAAAATAAGGTTGGTTAAAACACTGACAATACAAAAAACAAGGAGCCCCATTGAAAACAATGGTCCTTTATGTGTTTTTTGGTTGCTCCGCCTACCGCACTTCTCGACATGTGGAGGGGCTTTGCCCCCCACACCCCCAGACTTAAAATATCTAACTCCATGGGGGTGTGAACTTCGGTGATGGGGAGAAACTAGGGAGAGGGGGAATTTTTTTTTACAAAAAAAAAAGATGCAACACCAGGAGACGAGGGGGAACTGAACCCTGGTCCCAGGTCTCCAAAGCTGCTGTGTGCTGGTGTCCTAGCCACTCCACCATGGGAGAGACTTGACCAGGCACCACACAAATGGCAACTTGATCCCTCCCTCTTTCCAGTGGACAGCGACTGAGGAAGCGGTATTTCCTTAATGCTATTCTATCCCAGTCACTGTCAATATAGTCACTATTCTGACAGTGCAGTTAATACCGCAGTGTTATTGCAGCGACATATTGACCTGATACCAACAGTATTTCCACAGGGTCTGTTTGTTGGCACAGGAGTGCTGTGTGTTGGGACTGCAGTCAGATCAGCTAGCCAGGCTTGCTAGGTAGGGGACTGGCAGTGTTTCCAAAGGGGCTGTCTCTTGGCACAGGGTCTGTCTTTGTTGTGGCTGTGGGCAAGGGAGCTGAACAGGCTTGCTTTGGAGGGTTGAGAGGGAGCTAGCAGTGTTGCAGCAAGGTCTGTCTTTATTGCCTCTGCAGAGATCACAATTAAAGGCTAGTCACTGAGTGGGAAAATCCACTAGTGCCAAAGACTTTTCCACTGGCCCAGCTGGTATAGTTATGGTTACCTTCTCCAGTACAAGCCCATAGGGCAAGTTAAAGGAAAATTTTACTAGCCCAATACAAAACATACCAGCATTTGGCTAGTGTGCTAGAGCCAATTTCAACCCCTGTGCTGGGAGAAGGTACTCACTGTGTTACAGTATTTTCAGGAGAGCTGGCCTTGTGGGCTGAGATCAAAGTGCCCTAAAAAGCACACTACCACTGCTGCACACGGGTGAGGTTAGATGACTGGTCATGTTTGTGCAGGGTAGTCTTTGTTGGTGCTGGGGAAGGGGCTGATTGTTCATGTTTTGCAGAGGGGATTAGCTGTATTGGTGCAGTGGCTGTCTGCATTATCTAGGATGGCTGTGTTGGTGTTTTGTGGATTGGATTTGGCCATGTTGGTGTGTTAGGGGAGACAGGTGTAGCCTTGTCAATGCATGGCTGTCTGTATCAGGAGGAGCTGGCTTTGTTTGTCTTTTGGGAGAGGACTGGCTGTGCTGATGCAGATCCTGCCAGATGGCAGTATTATTGGCTTGTGGTTTGAACACTGATTTGGGAACCTTGAGATCACTCACTGGTTCAAAAAAACCACTACAGCAAAATAAGTTCCATGGTGTGACTGAAGTCTCTAAACCTCCCAGTGTTTCAATCAAGCTTCAGAAATGAGTAGAATCAGGACCCTACTGAAAATGAATGTATAGCACATCTCAGTTGGGCTATCCAGAGTAAATTGTAAAAGAAAAGTAAAGACATACACACACACACACACATACACACACACACACACACATATACACACACTATCTCTGAAAAAAAAACTTCATTAAATCACATCAAACTGAATCAGTCATATTTAATCTTCCTCCTTCAGAACTGCTGTTTAACTTTTTATTTTTAACATGTCCCAGTTTGAAAATGCAATAGCGTCACATGAAATGTAAACCAAGTGATTCACCTTTCTAAATGTACCATCCTGGCCATCATTTCTTTAGAGCCAATGATCTTCCATTTTCAAAAATGGCCATTTCTTCTTGGGCAAATCTTAAAACCCACTTTTTTTTTTCCAAAATTAAGGACAGATCAGCAGGTTTTATACAAAAATGGGGCTCAAAACTGAGGGGTGTGGGGGGAGACCTAAGGGTACTTAGTGTGGACAAGGCTAATGGACCAGATAGCATGCACCTGAGAGTCATAAGGGAATTGGCGGTGGTCGTAGCTAGTCCCTTGGTGGACTTGTTTAACACCTCACTGGAGACAGGATGCATGCCTCAGGACTGGAGAATGGGTGATGTGGTGCCTCTCCACTAGACTGGACCCAGGAATGAACCAGGTAATTAAGGACCAGTCAGCCTTACATCAATAGTGGGGAAATTGATGGAGACCATACTAAATGAAGGCTAGTTAACTTTCTGGAGGTAAATGGTCTCCATGATGATAGGCAGCATGTGTTTGTCTTGGGGGGATCCTGCCAGACCAATCTGATTAACTTTTTTGATTGGGTCACTGGAACGATGGACAGGGGCTAGGCAGTGGATGTCCTGTATCTGGACTTCAGTATGGCTTTCAACTCTACGCCATATGGGAGGATGCTCAGTAAACTGAGGAACCTGGGAGTAGGGGAGAAGCTGGTGGAGTGGGTCAAGAGCTGGCTTCAGGGCAGAAATCAGGGGGCGATAGTAGGGTGGGAACTATCAAAGTCTTGGCCTGTGACCAGTGGGGTCCCACAGGGCTCAGTACTCAGACTTATGTTGTCTGTCATCATCATTGGAGACACAGTGGATGGGATGAAAAGTAAAATCTGCCTATTTGTAGATGATACTAAGTTCTGTGGTAGAGTGGACATAGAGGAAGGGAGACTGGAGATCCAGGAAGACCTGGCTAGGCTTGAGAAATGGTCAGGTATCTGATAGCTGGGGTTCAACGCCAAGAAGTGCAAGGTCATGCACCTGAGAGCTAAGAATCGGGGGGGGGGGGCTAGTTACTGGTTTGGGGGTATACAGATATGCAGATCAGAGGAGAAAAACAATATACAGGTAATCATCAAGATGGACCTGAAGCAATCTGCACAGTGCCGTGAAGCTGCAGCCAAAGCAAACAAAATGATGGGGTTCATTGCCAGAGGAATCACCTCCATGAAAAGAAAGGTCATCTTGCCCTTATACAGGTCATTGTTGAGACCACACTTGGACTACTGTGTGCAGTTCTGGTGCCTTTATCTGAAAAAAGGGGTCAAATTACTGGAGGGGGTTCAGCACAGGATGGTCAAGATGATCCAGGGACTGAGGGAAAGACCCTATGAAGAGAGGTTGCAGAAGCTCAATATGTATTCCCTGGAGGACAGAAGGGAGGGGGGGACATGACTGAAACCTTCCTTAAAGTACCTTAAAGGTATGAACAAGGTCAGAACAGGGGGCATTCTCAAGTTGAGGAAGGGGGTCCATTTGAGACATAGTCTGAAATTGGTGGAAGGAAGATTCAAAAGAGACATGAGGAAGCACTTCTTCACAGAAAGGGTGATGTTCAAATGGAATGAACTGACAGAGGAGGTGGTTTCACTGAAAAAGGTGGGCAGCTTTAAAAGAGAATGCAGCAAGCTGAAGGGTACAGTCATAATGGGTGGGATGATGAGTAGAGGGAAAGAGAGTGTGAGAGATGATAACTCAATGAGGAAAGGGGAGGGGCAGCTTCAGTAACAGACTGAAAGCTACATACTCGAGCAGACTTGATAGACCATAATGGCCTGTTTCTGCTGGCATTTTCATATATTCATACAAAAAAATGGTGCAAAGTGGGTCTTTTCTAAAATATTGACTCCCAAGTACTGTGTTAAAATTACATATTTTGTTTTACCAGTGTTTTCCATTAAATTGAAAATCATTAGCCCTATTTCTTGCTCTTAGTTGTGGACTTTCTGTGTTGTGGTGAAAGACCTAGCCATAGAAACATAGAATATGTGGGTAGAAAAGGACCACTTGACCCACTTAGTCTGACCAGATGGTCACTGCCTAGTCTGTCTCTGCAGACTCTACCTAGTCTGGAGACCCTCCCTCCTCCCTGCCCATTTCCTAATATTCTCCTGTGTCTATCTTAAGCATGCTTAAAGACCCCTACTGTTTATCCCTCCACCACTTCTACTGACAGTCTATTCAGGCAGTGTCCCTCACTCTTAGTGAAGTAGCATTTCCTCACATCCCTCATAAACTCCCCCCCCCCACCATCACCATGTGTTGGGACCCGTGGTAAAGGAGCTTTGCTTGGGTGGGCAGATCTGCAGAGGTGAGTTTTATTTGTCTGACTTCAGACATAAAAATCTAAGAGACTCCTTTTTCATGGAGACGTACACAGTAACCAATTTAGGTAGAAAGAGCTTGTTTGCTATGGGGATGGGTGGAGCATTGAATTCTGTTCACTTGTGCACACACCGGTAACACCCCTGAGAAATTATCAGAACTTTGTAATAGTGGGTTTCAGCTTGTTATCTGTAATGTGTAGCTCTCCATTAGCAGGCTTCTCACTATTCTTTTATAGTTTTTATGGGACTGTACTTTATTTTAAGAGAAGCCGAGTCAGTCAAATTTTAGGTAGGACTGAACCGAAGAAGTCCACCTTGGCATCTGGTGGTTCAGCTTAATTTACATCTGAGCTCTGTCTAACCTGGGCAAGTGGGAGCTGTGGCATCACAGGATGGGGACTAAAGTGATGCAGTCACAGCTGATTAATGGCAGCCGTAGTAGTAGTGCTGCCATCACTCTGGGGGGGATGGGCCATAGTGCTGCCTCCATTACACCTAAGTGATAGGTGCCACAGTTCTGTTGCTGCCGCCATCACACATAAGGAATGGGGGCTATGCTGGTGTTCCTACTGTCACATCTGAGGGATGGGGTCTGTGTTGCTGCTTCCACCATCACACCTAAAGGATGGAAGCCATGCTGCAGCTTCTGTTATCATACCTGAGGGATGGGGGCCATGCTGCTGCTTCTGCCATCATATTGAATATAAACCCAGTGTTGGGGCATTGCCCATATTGTATACTGTAACTAATGTATGTCATCTGCATAACCTGTATCCATGTTTCAAACAGGTTCACCTTGAAAAAGAGCTCTGCTCAATGGTGACTGCCTGTATAAATAAAGATTTGATTGATTGATTGATTGATTGATTGATTGATATCTGAGGGATGGGGCTGTGCTGCTGCTTCTGCCATCAGATCTGAGGGATGGCATCTGTAGTATTGCTGTTGCCATCACACTTGAGGTATGGGGGCCATAGTGCTATTGGTGCTGCAGTCACACCTGAGGGATGGGGATCATATTGCTGTTGCTGTTGCTGTTGCTGTTGCTGTTGCTGCTGCTGTCATACCTGAAGGATGGGGGCCATAGTGCTGTCGCTGCTGTTATCACAACTGAGGGATGGGGGCAGTAGTGCTGTCACTGCTGCTGTCACACTTCAGGGATGAGGGCTGTAGTGTTGTTGCTGACACTGTCACACCTGAAGGATGGGGGCCATAGTGCTGTCACTGCTGCTGTCACTCCTGAGAGATGGGGCTGCACTTCTGCCATCACACCTGAAGGAGAGGGCTATAGTGGTGTTACCATCATACCTAAGGATTGGGTGCCATACTGCTGCTTCTGCCATCACACCTGAGAGATGGGGAGCATACTGCTACCTCTGCCATCAAACCTGAGGGATGGGAGCAGTGATGTTGCTGCTGCTGTCACACCTGAGGGATGGGACTGTACTGCTGTCACCACTCCTGAGGGATAGGGCCATAATGATGTTGCCATCATACCTGATGGCTGGGTGCTGTACTTCTGTTTCTGCCATCACACCTGAGAGATGGGGACCATGCTGCTGCCTCTGCTGTCACACCTGAGGGATGGGGCTGTGCAGTTGCTGCTACAATAGCTTAATAGGTACAAGGATAGATGTACAATAGTGGAGGTCAAAATTGCTAAAATGCATGCTAGTAGAGTAAAACAAGCATTTGTCAATGCCAAATGTTCACTGCCAGTACTGCTGTTGTACCAGGTCTTGTTTGTACATATTTTAAGTATTGATTTACCCAGGATAGAGTAGATGAGATGCAAAGTGTCATGGTGTCCTGACTTTATATATTTTTAGATTGTAATAACCTACTGTAGGATAGGGCAGGTAAGAGGCAATATCTACTTTGTAGTGGGCTTCCACATTTCAGTCCCAAATATCCAACAGTCGTTTTATGACTTGACATTATGATCAAGACAGGTGGAATATTTTAAATCCCATACAAAAGGTGATTTTATTGTGTGACTGTGGAAACAAGCTTTATAGGGGATTTGAAAAATGATACCCCCCATGTTCAGGAGATGGGGTAACACAATAGATATACTGAACATTAGGGGCCAAAATCTGCAAAAATAAAGTTATGAGTAAATTTTGGAATAGTTTGACATCTCTTCATAAGTAAGTTGTTTTTTTTCACAATTTACCCCAAATTTTTTACATAATCTTTTTATTACCACTCTTTCTTTGCATGACAGGTGCCATATATAAAACAATAGCTGAAACATCATCTTGCACTGCAATTATGAAAACACAGTTTTGGTAGGGGTTTGAGAAATTACAGCTGTCACATTCATGAAGCTGTGAAAAATTACTATGTTAAAATCTAGGGTCAAAATACTGAAGATTGTCACAGTTACGAGTGTGCATTGAAAAATGTCAATGTGCACTCATAACTTTGTTGATTTTTTTAAATATTTTTATCATACATTTTCAACTTTGCCTTCTTATGATGCCCAGTGGCTTTCTTATGATCTAACGTCATGAACAAGGGTGGGGGAAATGTTCAAGTTGTGCCTGAAAGATGATTTTGTGCCACAAGTGTGAAAACACATTTTGGCCAGATTTGAAAAATGACAGCTGTCAGATTCATTAGGTTGTGTGAAAAAAAAAGACTATGTTAAAAATCTTGGTCAAAATACTGAGAATTTCCACAGTCATGAGTGTGCATTAAAAAATGTGAATGTACTGTCATAACTTTGTTGATTTTTTAATATTTTTACTCCACATTTTCAAAATGGCCTTCTTATGTCCCCACATTGCCTTCTTGTAACCCCACTTGATGAACAAGGGTGGAGAACATTTTCAAATCCTGCCCAAAAGGTGAGCTCATGCCCAGGTGGGAAAATATATTTTAGTCAGGATTTTAAAAAAGACAGCTGCTGATGAGGTACTGTGAAAAAAATGGCTATTTTGAAAAATCGGGGTCAAAATATCGATTCTTTTAACCAGAAGCGACACACTAAACTGAAGCTTGTTTACAGGTGTGGCCTGGGAGCACAAGGAAGTTGAGTGACTTGCTCAGGGTCACACAGTATGCAAGTGGGAGCTGTGGGATTCAAACCCAGGTCTCCCGGTTTGTAGCTCAGAGCCTTAAACCACTGTGCTATACTGCCTCCTGATTATGAATTATTAAAGTTACAAACCTGCATTCATAAATTTTAATGTAGACTCAAAACCTTGTGTTTTTTTTAAATATTTTTAACCCAAATATTCAATATAGCCTTCTCAAGACCCCACCTCATGAACAAGAGAAGAGAAATCTTTCAGATCCTGTCCAAAAACTGATTTCACATAGTGACCACAAAGTCATGGTATCATATAATAACGGCAAAGTTATTACGGTGAACACATTTGGGTGATTCAAGAACAGCAACAATTGTGACAGGTACAAAACAGCGATTGGTCAATAATGGTGACAATGGATAAGCTAAACTCCCCCACTATCAAACTGTGCCATGGAGTTGTAATCCTAGAAATGGGGGGCTCAGGGGGCACAGCCCCCCACATTAGAAACAGACAGGTTGCACCTTTAGGTTAAGTGGTTCACCAGGTGCACATACCTATTTGTTTGATGGTAGTGAGGATGGCATGTACGAATGCTGCTCGCAATTGCTGTATTTCACTATTTGTGTGCATCGCTGAAAATGACTGTCACCATAATGTGCATCGCTATAATGTAGTCACCCAATTGACGCTTGCCCAAATGTACTCGAACATTTGACATGGAACCCAAAATCACTTTTTGAGACATATTTGCCTAATTTTACTGTCATTGTTCATGAGGTGGGAGTCATAAAAAGGGTATATTCAATGGCCTATGCAACCAGTAGTGTTATGCTTGTGCAACTGTGTTACATTACTTTGGCAGTTCACACTCTGTATTCTAGGAGGAATTACCACCCTGTAGGGGTACCAAAGGCAAAGAACCCTTGAAGAGGGTTCCACTCCTAAAGGTGCCGTGGGAAGTTTCCCTTGGCTAAAGGTACCTTAGGAAGAGTCCCCTTGAGGAGAGAAGCATGCTGCTGGAGAAGGAGGGGAGGACAGAGGGGCAAAGAAAAAGTGCTTCAGAGGGAGGCTGTGAGGAACTGCTTATATAGCTCAGTAAGAGGTAGTGGCTGGTTGCTCAGCCATTGAACTACAGGCATAACCTTTCAATTCAATGCCCTACACAATCAGTAGTGTTATGCTTGTGCAGTTGTGTTACATTACTTTGGCTGTTCGCATTCTCTATTCTAGGAGGAATTACCACCCTGTAGGGGTACCAAAGGCAAGGAACCCTCAAAGCGGGTTCCACCCCTAGAGGTACCGTGGGTAGTTTCCCTTGGTTAAAAGTACCTTAGGAAGAATCCCCCAAAAAACTGTAGCAGCACTAAGAAAAACATGAGAGATTAGTGGCCATGAGGCAGAGAAGCAGAATGTCAGCATCAAGCAGCTTGATAAAACATAAATGAGATGTGCAGGTTAACAGAATAGCATTACTACAATGGATTACATTGGTGACTGAGGGTGGCCTTCTATGAAGAGAGGGAATGGCAAGTAGGGACACCATCTGCTTCCATCCAACAGCGGAACCTACTTAATTAAACTAGGAAATACTGACTAAGGCTAACTAAACTTTTATGACCTGAGGTACAGAGGAGAGAAAAAAAAACCTTTGAGGAGGAAATCTCTGGGGATCCAAGGCCTAGGTTGCCTTCCCTTCAGGCTTGGGATATTTTGTTTAGTGATGGCTCTGCTGCTGCAATTTGGAAACTCAATTAAAGGGGGTGGAAAATATTCCAATTTGGAGGAAAGCTCTCCTCTATCCCTCTATTGGGGATGGCGGAGGGTTGCCAGCCAGTTTGCTCTGCAACAAGCCTCCTCCAAGGCAGGAGGAGGAAAGCAATGACTGCTGAGGTGCTCACTTGGCCTACCAATCTAAAACAAACCAGGTGAACCAGAGGTAGTTGTAGGGAGAATAGCTTAGAAAATGCCACTGAACCTGCTCATCTATCCAAATGGGCCCCTTTGAGCTTAGAAACCCCACCCTTCACAGCTGAAGTCTTAAATTCTACATCAAGAAATACCACTGATATGTCTGCATGGCTAAAGCTCCACTCAGAGTGAGGATATTCCCCACTATGGGCCAGAAAAGAAGGATCCTGCCTGACATTTCATACTCTCAAGATGTGGATTTCATGGGTCATGGTTGGCACACCCCCAGAAAAACAAAAATGAAAAGGAGATCAGAATGGAGCATTGAGTGTTGTAGATCCTCGCATAGATCAGACATGTTTATAGCAAGCACAAAGGAAACTAAACCTGCACGTATGCAATGATTGGACCTGCACATAGTTCTGTAAGGTAGTGTAAGCAATGATTGGACCTGCACATAGGTCAGAAGGGCAGAAAATACAGGATTAGCAGGGGCAAGTCAACCAGTCCCATTAAGGAACCCAATTAATGGTGACATAAATACTCTGAGGATTTTAGCGGTGGAGGCAGGATTCGAACATGAGGTAATTAGACCACACGGAGCCTCAGCTCTTCAACAAAAACACCCAGTCCCCTGCCATAGTAAAAACAAGGAAGCAATGGGAAAGCACTGTGACCCACATGCAGGTTTTAAAACTAGTTTACAGCAACAACAGTAGCTTAGCTGACCTCCAGAATATAATAAAGCAGTGTGCAAAAGTAACTGAGAAGCATCCAGCAGCAATTAACTATTGCTGTAGGGGTAGCAATCTGAATGAACATAGAAACTGTAGAGAGAGGCAATGCACTGAAAACCACAGCAATATTTGTGTGGTATAAGTTCAGGCAGCAGAACTGAGTTCCACGTAATAGGTTGCAGAGTGAGCCTGAACCAGGTGTAAACAATTAAGGTGTATAGCACAGGAGAGCAGAAGCAGGAAAGCAGCATTTGAGCTGAAACATGCGGAGAACAAATGCAGTAGCACTTCTGAGTAAATGGGAGCAAAACAGCACACACTCAGGATTAGCAAAATATGAGCAAAGACAAAGGATCCTAGAAAGAGAAGCCCCTCAAAGAAAGATTGCAAAACAAAAACACACAAACACAGAAGAACAGGAAACAAGCAACACAAAGAAGCACACAGTCAGAGGCAAGTAACACAAACCAAATGCAGGAGAACATAAAAACAGAAGTCAAGTATAAACCAAGCTGAGGCCAAAACACAGCAAGACTGGGTGAGCAAGCCCCAGCAGGCCACAAAGGAGAATACAGGCCGACAGAGCCTCCGTCTGCAAAGAAAAAGTGCTTCAGAGGGAGGCTGGGAGGAACTGTTTATATTGCTCAGGAAGATGGACTGGCTGGTTGCTCAGCCACTGAACCACATGCATAGCCTTTCAATTTAAAATTTGGGGCAAGAATGTTCAAAAATGACTAAGTTATGATGACAACTTCAAAACCCATTGAAATACATTGAACCGCATACCTGTTTTCTTCAATTCATGGTCCTGCATTAAAGAGTTAAGATGTGTCTCCATTTCAGAGAGGATTATAGCATCAGACCCCCAGTAGGTAAGTAAGTGCCTGGGGGTTATGGGGTGGTGTGTGCTGAGTGGGAGTCTCGGGTGTGGGGACAGTAATGGAGCTGTGGCAACAGGCATCAATGGACAGTTTTCTTATTTTACGGGTGTATTTTATGTACCAAAATACCCTACAAGGGACAGTTTTCTTTATTTCAGATAGCTACACTGGAGATTGGGCACGCTAGTGTCGGTGTTATGTTTGGCAGCTCCAGGGGTGGGCTCCCGGTATCACACAATCAAAATGGGCAGGGTTGGGGATAGCAGCCAGCACAGGGGATTGGGTACACCCATGCTGAAATTTTAACACAGAGGGGCAGGAGAGATTGATGGAGTGTTTTCCTTATGTTTTCCAGCAGTGGGTGTGGGATCCCCAGTGTCGCACATTGAAAATGGGTGTGGTGGAGTGTTGCAGGGTTGTAGTCTGTATCAGCGATGATGCTGGGGGGGGAGACCACAGCAAGCTGATCATGCTGGGTAGGGTTTTGTAGATTAAAGGAAAGAGCTGTCCTATGATTGGGCTGTCTTTTTCCTTTGCAGTACATGAAGTCTCCCTCCAGCAAGCCAGAACAGTGTCATGATCAGCCTGGTTGATGATTAGTGTAACACTGATGAGCCCCATGTGGACTGCTCTGCATTAGACTGACAGTGTCATGACTCTCAGAACCCACTGTCATAACAAAACGTTCACTGTGTTTGAGCACAGCAAACATAAAAATTGTTAAATAAAGTTCACAAAACAATACTCTAGTAATAATGGATGTTGACTTTCAGATACCGATGACAATATCGGCATTTCCAATCTGCAAAATGATATTTGCCCTTTCTCAAGTCATTGTAAACCAGTGTCCCTGCAAATGTCTTATGGAGTTACAAGTCCTCAGAACCACTGCTGGCTCCACTGAATCTGTCATGCTTGAGTCTGTCAATTACGTCAGCTGCATAGGTGGTGGGTGGACAACAAGGATGCAATACTAATGTCTGTGGACTGCAATATAGCCAACATTACAGGACCTGTAATTTTAAATGCAAACCTGTAATGTACATGAAAGGGGAGCTATTTGATCACATTTTATCACCGAGCACTGCACCGACTTGGTGGACTTAGGTACTGTAGATGCTCAATTCCCTCTAAATGTCATGGGCCATTTATTAAAAATAAATGGCAGCATAACATACATTTTGCTTTATTTTGACCAGTGAACCATATTAAAATTAAAATAATGGATTTATTAAAAAATACTGTTAGTACAAATCATAGTGCTGTGCAAATGTACTTTTTCATTATTGTCCATTGAACAATCTCTCAGATGCACAACATTGTGATGATGATGTCATTTTGTTCCTTGGAGTCTAAATATATATTTTCTTTTTTTACAGACCTTTTGGAACAGGTATTGTTAGAAAAAAAGTATATTATCAATTTACATGAAATTATTAACGGTTTTTCTCACGAGATTCAATTTACTGTCTGTCAGCAGTGGGAAACTGGTCTGTGACTCAAATGACATCCTTCTGCTTTCCACAGAATATGGCAGCACTGAGAACATGGGATAGAAATAGCAGGGATGAAAACACTATATACTGTAGTGATAGTTTTTAAGAGATTTCTGATACAAATGTATATATATTATACTGTATCTTTAATATTAAAACTGAAGTAAATATATTTTACATTTCAGTTAATATTTAAGTACTAATATGTATTCTTTTCTATACAGAAGAATAAAATATATGACCTCTTCAATTGCCTCTTGGCCATAAGGCAATGAAATTCATGAACTAAAAGCAGTTAAAAGTTCCCTATAATCAAGGAGGAATGATAGCATATTGTTAATTTAATTTATCAAAGAAAAAAAGACACTTTATGAGACTGAATATAACAGCTGTTGCAATAAATGGGTCAGCTTTTACTACTGTTTATCATCCCTATGATAACTCATTCTTTGTCCTAGAAAAACATTTAAAGACATCTAATGAGAAATGGGGGTATAAACTGAGTTAAAATGAGACATAATGAGCCCGGGGATACGCAATGTATATTTATTTCTGAAATGGGCATATTGGAAATTGAAACTGAGATTCAACTCCATTATATAATGGTAGAAATTTGATCTGATAAGCTATACTTATTAGATTGCATAACTCAAATGAAAGTTGCATATTTTGAATACTTTTCAATGAGCTTGTGTCAATCTATATTTAAGTAGGTTTAGAATCATTACAGATCATGTTTAGGCAGGGTTACAATACAGTTAGCTGATGGCAAATGTTCTACATTATTCATTAGATATTTTCAACTACTCTAAAAGACACACTGCTGCCCTGCTCTTCTAAGCTGATGACAGACTGGTCCTAATCTATGAACTCAGCTTCACTTTTTAACACGTAAATATAACATTTCTGAAGTGCCACTAGAAATGATTTTCAAATTTCCTTCATTATAAACATTGATCTTGTACATCGATTGTGCTATTGAAATTTGACATACATGGTATTGGGACATACAGTAAATGTTGTGTTAAAATTGCCCTAAATCCTGTATTAGGCCTGCCTTAAAAATGGAATGGAAGTTTTCTACATTTACTGTAAATAGTTTTCTTTTAAGAATTATTCTTTGGACTATAAATTATTTCCCAGTACATCAACAGAGAACACCCAAATGCAGTATGTCTTTAAAATTTTGTAATGTTAAAGTGGACATCTTGGTCCCAATTTGCATTTGCAAGGGACTGCTGTCATAGGGAATTGAAGCAGTCAGTTCTTGCACAGTTGTTAACCATAGTGTGATTGCTCCAGGAACAGAGCAGAGGTCATTAGCAAAAGGCAAGCAGGATTCACCTTTTGACAAGTGTACAATAATCTGTGAAATGCCACTAGAAATGCTTTTTGAATTTCTCTTATTATAACAAAGATCTAGCATTTCCATTTTTATGGATGTTTGACAGATATAGTATTAGAGCATACAGTATACAGTAGGTAGAGATGAGTGAAGTTGCCAAAATTTGATTCATAAAATACTGTAATTAGTGAAGTTTCCAAAATGTGTGAAGTGTGAATTTGTGAAGTTCGTACTTCACAAAGTGCAGATTATGGATGAAATGGGTGAACTTTACACACAAAGTTTTTGAAATTCACCCACATACTGGCCAATTGCCCACTCCACAGTGAAAAATCATGAATTTTGGCAAAGTAAAAGTTGTTGCGAGATAAACATTGCAAAGCATCACAAAAGCAAATTTGTCTACTTGGTGGCAGTTTCACTGCTGAAGTTTAACATCACTGTATCTCTACTTGAATGCAGTGTCAAGATTATCCTACATCCCATATTAGGCTTGTTTTTAAAAATAATTTAAAAACTTTACAAATTTACTATAGGTGCATTTTAAGGTATTGTTCCTTGGACTATAATTGCCTTACCACTACATAAAAGGATATCAACCAAGTGTGTTATGTCTTTATAGTTCTGTAATATCACTGTAGACATACACTTCTCCATTTTCAGTTGCAAGGGAGTGTACAAAATCATTTTACCAATGAAACTGCACTAGTCCCATGAATGCAGTCCCACTTTGATTATTCTCATAGGGAGTCGAAACAGCCCAGCCTTGAACATTAATTAACCCTACTGCAACTGCTCTGGGAATTGAGCAGAGGTCACAAGCAAAAGCCATGCTGTGACATCTGTAAGGTAAAGGGATCCTTACTTGCATGTTTGAATCTTTAATAACATCCCAGACTATAGAACTGCTATTAGCAAGTGGTAAGGTATTGCTAAAGTGTGATCAACATTGAGAGAGCTCTTGTAGGACTGAGACAGGTGGGAGACTTCAATGATGGATAATGTGCAAGTGTGAAAAGCATTTGGGACAGAGTTTGGATGGACACCAGTGACCAGCCCTTCAGATAAGTCTAATGTGGGCATATTTTACATCCATAAATTAGCTCAAAATCTCCAAAAATGTAGTCTCTGGAATTACTGACATCCAGTAGCATTTCCCTTGTTTAAGACTGATGTCCATTTTTCATTGTGTGGAAGTCATATCTTTAATTTTATTTTCAGTCCTGTGGACTTGTTGCCAGTTGCCATGGCAATCTTTTTTTTCCAAATTCTGGCCTCCAACCCCACCCCCCACCACCACCAGTACCAACTGCTTGCAGCATTTGCTTTGTGGATGTGTATGTGCATGGACAGTCCATTTGGCTCCTGCATTCATCTTGAGGATGGTGATCTGAGAGCAGCCAAGAGCAGACCAGACAAGCACAGAGTGCATAGCAAGTGAGGGCCGGGAGTCAGGACACTAAATCTGATAAAGATAGTCTACTCCTCTCTCATTAGCTCACACTTTCCAGATATTGTTTGACTCTGTTGACTGCTGCAGCAGTTCAGTGTAAATTTAAAGGATCTGCCATGAGCCCAGCCACCAGCATACAGTAAGAGTGAGACTGTAAGAGGATCTGGAGCAGAGGGCTGTGAACCACACACATGTGAATGGCAGTGAGGGCCACCCACAGTCCCAGGGTGCATGTGAAAGCAAAGCAGAGGACCCTATGGAGGGAGCTTGGAAGAGGCAAGAGTGAGACTGGGAGCCAGAGGAGCCTGAGGTTGGTCATGCCATGTGCAACAGTCAGAAGGTGGATGGTGGACCTCGGTGGGGAGGAGTGGTCTAGAGGCATCATCTGAAAGAGGGTAGAGAGCAGGCCCTTCTCAATCAGTGATCACCCTGACCCAAGTGTCCCAATGTTCTTTCCCTAGTGACTAAACCAGTGAACAGAAGCAGCACGGAGCTCAATTTGCATGTGGGCAGCAGAGGAAAAAATAACATTAAGTATGAAGGGGCAGGCCACAGCCAACCAAGTCTGAGCCACGACAGCCAGTCAGCCACCACAGCCAGCATGAGCCTTGTTAGACTCGTCTACATCAACCTTTATATTTGCTAAATCTGGTTCTGTGTCCAGTGCCTACACAGTGAGTGCGTGAGGGTTCATCTGAAAAAGATAAAAATATATATATATATATTTTTTTATTATTGACATCAGACACTGAGTCTGCTTGTGATCTGACTAGTGATTGCTGGTAGATTTATCTGTTCCTTATTTTTTATTTATTTTCACCCTGTGGATAAAAATGTGTAGTGGTTCATACAGTTGCTGAACTCAGGATGCATTGTACTGTGAGCTAAGCAGACTGACACTAAGCAGGCTCCTGCACTGGATGCAACTTGTCTTGGTAATGTTTAAATGAAAACACAGCTTGCCTTCCGACACTCTCCATCAGCTCATATGCTCCTGATTAGCAGTGCTGCATTTTTGTGTTACGTTTCATTTTAAAAGAGCCCTTAAACTTCCATTTTCAATGCTGCTGGCAGTCATCTCAGAGTGCCACTTGCTCCATCACCTGGCTGGTTATGCTAATGTGACTCATATAGGCAAGGATAGTATAACTCTGGCTGAGGGAGTAAATGGCTTCTACAAGATCACTGCCTCCAGCATTACAACATGGAAGTTTAAGGCCTTCTTTTGAAAAGTAACTTTTAATACAAAAATGCAGTTAGAAATATTATTTGTTTACTCAGAACCCAAAAGTGGGGTATATGATCTGGCAGGAGAGCATTTGTGTAACTAAATCATCATTACATTCATAGTAGTTGGGAATGGGATGTTAAACCCTGCACAGTTGATCATTTATGTTTATGTTAAGTATTAACTGATTCCCCCTCTTGGATGGTTGATGCTGTTGCTCCACATGTAGTTTAGGAAAAATGGGTCCTGCTCATCCCCAAATGAGGATGCAAGCCCTCCTTGCATGGTTACAAACTGACGTGACCGCATTTGCAGCTGTCTTAGTTATGACTGCAATGGAAAGAAGGCAGGAGTTTCCATACAACCGCTCCCAAGGGATGTCCACAGAGTATAGTGTCACTCACAAAATGCAGTTTCATCTTTAGTGATACCCTCTAAACTATTTTTAAAGTGTGCCATTAAAGAGTGCCTACCAGTGCCTGGGGGGTGGGGTAGTGATTAGAAGCACAGGTGGCCACATGGAGGAATAGGGCTATGGATGGGGATCCAGTGGCCCCCTGGGACCTTTTCTTAGACTGGGACTAGGGAATGGGCCACTGGACACCATGGACCTTTCACTGGGCTGTGGGTAGGGAGTGGGCCACTGGATTGGACACCAGGGGTCTTTAACTGGGCTGGGGCTAAGAAGGGAGCCACTAGACATCAGGGATCTTTAATTGCACTGTGGTGGCTATGAATGGGGTATCCACAAGGGATCTTTACAAAGTCTAGGGTTAGTGATGGGATTACTGAACACCAGGGACCTTTACTTAGACTGTGGTGGGAAGGTTCAGGGGGCCACTGGACACCAGACACTTTACTTGAGCTGGGGCTAAGGAGGAAGCCTCTGGACACCAGGGACATTTATTTGGGTTGATATTAGGGAGGGGCCACTAGGCACAAGGGACCTTTAGTTTTGCTGGGGTTAGAAAAGGGAATTCACTACATACCATTGACCTTTACTTATGCTGGGGCTAGGGAGGGGGCCAGTGGAGTCCTGACACCTTTACCTGGGCTTGGACTAGGGATTGTGTCCACTGGACTCTCCTGTAGTTATCAAAGGAGAGCAGTGAATGTGGCCTATCTGGACTTCAGTAAGGCTTTTAACACACTATCACACAAGAGGCTGCTTAAGAAACTAAGCAGAATTGGTGTGTGGTAGAAAGTGGTAAGCTGGGTAACTAACTGGTTACATTATATGAGGCAGAGGATGATGGTAAATGGCAGGGCACTCAGGGTACAGCACAGGAAAGTAACTAGTGGTACCACAAGGATCGGTGCTGGGATTGGTCATCTTCAATGTCATCATAAGTGACATTGCTGAGAAACTGGACAGAAAGATGTTTTTATTTGCAGATGATACAAAAATCTGCAACAGGGTGGACACTCAGGGGTAGAAGTTAGCCACAGAAAATGTAAAATGTAAATGGTAATCAGGAAAGGGGGAAGGGAAAGACAGGTTTATTTCTAAAAGAAGCAGCAGAGACTAATTACAGCAAGAGGCAGGAACATGAAAGGAAATACTGTATATTGTAATACAGTGTGTTCAGTATGTACAGATGCTCATGCTACAAATATTAGTGAGCATGTATTGGTAATGAGGTAACAAACTGTGACTGATTGGCAAGGGTATAACACCCTTTCAAGCTGTGTACCATCTGTGCAGCTATAAAAATATAGCATGCTTGCATCTCCCATTGTGGATAGTTGTTTGTGAGTTATCTGCTTTTAGTGGTGGGGTGCCAGTATAAAAATATTTGCTTGCCCTAGTCCCCATCTGCCCTGACCAGTACTGGCTTGATCAAGGTGATATGTAAAGTCAAATTTTATGGCGTGATGGATGCCTTCTGATGACAAATGCCACCATATACCCATATGGGGTGGGGCCTACACTACTGTTGTAGGCTAACTAACCTACTGCCTCCCCTGTGATAACTGTCTGATGCCTCTAACTTACATCCTGGCCCCACCAGCCCAGAGCAGGGAAGTCCAGATCAGGTCTCATCAACCCATGGTTTTTGCACATGGCAGTGCATATCAGCTTGAAACACTGAGACACGTTATGTTACCACGTTTGAATCCCACCTCAGCCAGTTAACCACTGTATGACATTGCGCAAGAACCTTGACCCCTGCGACCAATGCCAATTAGTTGACTTCTGAAACTATAGTGCTTGGAGTATTTTGACTGCCAAAATTTGTAGACTGGAATTATTTTGACTTCTGAAAAATTGACAGCCAGAGTATTTTGACTCCAGTAAAACTCAAATGACTTCCAAATTTCAACCCATGGAAGTATTTGCTTTCCACCAAAAGCAAATTATCTGAAGCCCTGCCAGTGACTGCTACTTGACTGGAGAATGGGAAGGCATCACTAGGCCACAAGACAAACCAGAAAATGACCTGAATAATACATTAAAATGTGGGACAACAAGCATGATTCAATGTGTTGCTTGAGGGGATGATTTAGCCAGCAGTGTCTGTCCTACAGACTTGTGTCCATGTCCCAGATTCATTTAACTGGTACAGATTCATCCACAGAAGTACTTGGCTGTTCATTATCAGGTGCTAGATTCTGCAAATTCTGTTGGTACATACTACAATCTAGTTTACCTAATCTGCATTCGAACACACTTGCTGGGACATCTCCTCCCCCCATGTCTAAGGTAGACTCATTGTGATAGCTGTTATGTGTGGTATTACAACATCTTCAGGAGTCTTCCTTACAATGAAACAGTGAGGTTTGAAACACTGGGGCATTCCTCTTGTCTATGTGTCTTTATAGCATTTCTGCTGTTTCAAATAAATATTTGCTTTAAAAAGAAATGAATACTTATGTCATCTTTTGTGGAAGTTAGAGCACTGCTCATTTCTGCCTGTCTAAATGTTAATTTTCAGGATGTCCAGATAATGGCAAGTGTAGTTTAGGATTTTTTCTCTCAAAACTGGATAATAAAGCACAATATCGGGGTCATCATTATCCCCATACATTATTTGGGTTAGATGAGACTCGGGGAATTATCCATTATCCAACGTGTATCTGACAATATACAGAAACAAGAGTTGCAACAGTGATCTGGAGCAGTAAATGCACCATTCCAGCATCTCTATTAACAACACAGTAAGACAGAGATGAAAAAAAACCTAAGGTCAGTCTGGTTCACCTCTTCCAACACCTGGAGCTGACTACACCAAAATTAGAATATAGGTTTATGGATTATGCTTCATGATGTTCTAGGGCTGTTCTTTGCAATAAAAGTAATAGAAGTAATGTATTCCAGGATGTTTTTTGAGCATTCTATAATTTGGGGCATTTGCCATGAAAATCCCATGATGTTTGGCCTTCCATGACAATACCATCATTATTAGCATTTTCTATGAAAACACTATAGATTCTGATGTTTGCAAATAACAGATCCATAACTTTGTACCTCACCATCACATTTTACTTGGTCTCCTGTTGACTCCAAAGTGAGATTCCTGGGCTCACTTGCAAGCTCTGTTCTGCAACATAATGACAGAATGTGCCACCTCATGTCACTGGACCAGCCCAATCATGTCTTTTTTAGAAACATTTATTTTTTTTTAACTTAATTTTTATTGGTTTTTCATTTTCCATTCAAAATTACAGTAAACTTAATTACATCCATGAATAAAAGAGACATACATTTATGCTAAGAATTAATACCACATTAAATAATCATCTTATTTTCTTATCATGTTCTGAGTACTTCTATAATTACCATTCTTAATCATAACAAATTTATCATTCCTTATATGTTTGCTTTTATTTTATACTTGTATTTATTTCTTCCTTTCTTTCTTTGCAGGCTGGACTAACTGGTGAGATCTATCCAAATAGGATGTCTATCCTGTAGGATTGCCTCTTTCTCCACCCGGAAGCTTTTCCCCTTTCTCCCTTCCTTCTTTCTCCCCCCTTTTTTTTTCTTCTTCCTTTCTTCCCCTTTTTTCTTTTTTCCCCCTCTTTCCCCTTTCTTTCCCTTTTCCCTTTCTCCTTCCCTTCCCCTTTTCCCCTTCTCTTCTCCTTTCTATCCCCCCACCTAATCCAGCCGTACATGGCCGTCAATTAACCAATGTTGTCTCTCTACCCTATTATATGGTAATATTTTATTGAGTTAAACTAAACACCCTCCTTACCCTTCCTCTCTCTCTCTCATTAAAAAGTAAACCTTTATTAGTTTTATTTGAATGATTTATTTAATCTAAAAAAAAAAGGGGGAGGGAAGAGTCTTATTAGTTAGTTGTGAGTGTTCTGAAAGTTTCTCTCTTTTCTAACTAGACTTAACATCTTTACTGATTTATTTTACTAAAAGTTGATCCAATACTGGGGTACCATTTTTAGCTTCCACATACTCGTAGAAGGGGAGCCACCTTGAATTAAATTGATCTGTTCGAAGTCTAAGCTTAGCTGTAAGCACCTCCATGCTTTTAATATTTATTACGTTTGCCCACCACCCTGAGTAGGAGACCCTCTCCGAAGACAACCATTTTTGTGTGATAGCCTTAGAGGCTGCTGCTATTAATATATAAAATAGATATCTTTGTGCTTTAGTTTTCACGCCAGTAGGGTGGAGTCCTAATATTAAGTTTGGAAACCCGGGTGAGTTTTCTACTTGTAATATTTCTTTAATAGCCATAGTTATCTCCACCCAGAAGTCTCTAAGTTTGGGACAACTCCAGAGTATGTGGAATTGAGAGCCTATATTTGCACAACCTCTCCGACATTTATCGGTTTTGGAGGCTCCGTATTTTGATGAAATATCTGGGGTGATAAAATATCTTGTTGCGATTTTCCATCTGAACTCCCTCCACAACAGGGAGTTAGTTGTTTTATTTATCCCCTGCCATATGAGAGCCCATTCCTTATTAGATATTTGGCTTCCATACTCCACCTGCCATTTATTTTCAACTGCTTGGATATATAGGGTTCTCAAGCCCTCCTGAAGGGTTTGCTTTATAAAGGTGATATGTTTCATGGTACCCTCCATGCGGCTTGTTTGATATATGTATTTTAATGGTGGAGCTGGGTCATTTTGTATGGCACTAATCCCAATAGTGTGAGATATAAAGTGTCTACACTGAAGGTACCTAAAAAACTCTTTGTGAGACAGCCCGAATTCCTCTTGAAGAGCTGCAAACGTTTTGATCCTTTCGTTATCTACCATTTGGTGCAGATATATTGGAGCCCTTTTTTGGACCAACTGCTCCAACAACAGTCTTTGTGTGGCTGGGAAATGTGGCAGATATTTCAGTGGAATGTATTTCCAGGTAGGAAAAATCTCCCACCACTGTCTAACCTGAGCCAGGTTTTAAGGGTATTTCTTGTCCATATATTACTTAGGGTTTTCAGGTCAGAAGGCCTAATTGTCCAGAGTAAAACTTAGCCGGAACCCAGGGGTGGGCTTTCTCTTCTAATCTGCACCAGCCCCCTTTCTGTTCTGGTTTCAACATTTTTAAGACAGGGGCTGTTTGTGCGGCTAGGTAATATTTTAAAAGGTCTGGAACCCCTAATCCTCCCTTATCTTTAGCTTCTGTTAAGATACCCCATTTCTTGCACGGGCAACACCCTGCCCAGATAAACCTAGACAATTTACTTCTCATTTCTCGCCACTCCCTTCCTTCAATAAGTATAGGTAGGGCTGAGAACATAAACAGAAACCTAGGTAATATGTTCATCCTAATTACCTCCACTCTATTAATAAAGCTAATAGGCATATTGTTCCACCTCTGCAAGTCCTCATAAACATTTTCTTTTAATGTTTGAAAGTTATATAGGTATAACTTATTTAGATCTGTTGGTATATTTACCCCTAAGTATTTGATTTTATCTTTCACCCATTTGAAAGGCAGGGGACTCTGCATGTCCTTATGTGGGGATCCACCTAATCTCATTATTTCTGTTTTTTCGATGTTTACTTTGAAACCTGAAATTCGACTGTATTTTTCTAATACTTGGAGCAATTCAGAAATTGAAGTTTCAGGATCCTCAATATATATTACTGTGTCATCTGCATATAATGAGATTTTATTTTCTATATTATTTATTGTTATCCCCTTTATATTTGGGTTTTCCCGGATGGACTGCGCAAGCGGTTCCATGACCAGGGCGAACAGTAACAGTGATAACGGGCACCCTTGTCTTGTTCCTCTATTTATTGGGAAAGGTTCTGAATTTAAACCATTCACCCTAACTCGGGCTGTTGGTTTTGATGTATAATTTTACCCGTTTAAGGAAATTACCTCCCAGCATCCTGGACATTACCCTTCCATATACCCCCAGTTCACCCTATCGAACGCCTTCTCTGCATCTAAAAATATTGCCATTGGGTTTGTCTTAGGGGAGTATCTATGTGAGACAATGTTCAGGAGTTTCCTGCGTTATCTTGAAGATGCCTATACGGTATAAATCCTGTCTGATTGGGGTGGACTAGAGTCTCTATATGCTGTTGTAATCTTGAAGCCAGTATCAGTTAGTATTTTTAGGTCTTGATTGAGGAGTGAGATGGGCCTGAAGGATGAGCATAAAATGAGCCTTCGGGTTTCGGGATGACCGTGATCATCGCTTCCTGCCATGATTTAGAAATTCACCTCCCTGAGGCTCATATTATAAATATGCACCAATCGCATTAGAGTTTTACTCAGCTTTTATACCATTCAGCTGGCAGTCCATCTGTACCTGGTGTTTTCCCGTCGGAAGGTCTTTGGCGGCTTTTAGGGCCTCCTGTTCTGTGATTGGTTTTGAAAGTGCCTCCTGTGCTTTTATGGGCAGCGTTGGTAATTTAACTGAGTTAAGGAAGTTTAGGGTTTCTGATCTGACTTTTCTTCTGTTCTACTTTCCATATATAATTTCTTATAAAAGCCCTGAACTGGGTAGCTATTTCTTTTGGCTTACGTCCATTGCTTTCTGGGTTTGATATGTCTCTAATTACTGATCGTTCCTTTCATGCCTCTTTACAGAGATGAAAGGCAAGAAGTCTCAAAACCCTACACGCCTCATAGTACCTTTGGTTGGTAAATCTAAGGAGACCCTCCACTTTTTATTCCCTAACTCATGTAGTTCAGACCTAACACGGTTTAGTTCTTTAGATATTTGTTTAGATCCTGTGCCCTTCTTGTGCTCAATTTCTAGCTCTGATAATTTATCCCTGAGGGTTTTTCTGCTACATTCATCTGTTTTTTTCCTGGCTGCTGCATAGCTAATTATTTGCCCCCTCACAACAGCCTTTAAAGTGTCCCACCACAACATTGGAGAGCAGTTTTCCATAGCGGAGTCTTTTTCTAGGTTTTCAATTGTCTTATTCATAAGTGTTATGAAGGGCTCCTCACTTAACAAAGAAACATTAAGTCTCCATAGAGGTGTTTTGTCCTCTTGCTCCATTCTAATACTAACTGAAATTGGGCTATGGTCAGAGAGGGTAATGGAGTGCATTTTGGAGTGTTTGAAATAGTGCATGTCTGTTTTGAATGTGAGAAAAAGATCAATCCACGAGTAAGAGCATTGTGCACCAGAAAAAGAGGTATAGTCTCTTTCTCCCTTGTGCTGCATCCTCCATATATCCATCATACCAAATTCAGCCATTAGGGCCTTAAGCTTTTTACTCGCTTATTGGTGCTTGTATTCTTAGATGATCGATCCATCTGCGGTGAGGGCGCAGTATTAAAATGCCCTCCGATTAATATCTGGCCTTGGGGTAAGTCTGCTAGCTTATTAAAAATTTCCTCTAGGAATTTTTCTGTGCCCTCATTAGGGGCATACACATTTACTAGATGCAGTATTTTATTTTGCATCAGGCATGTAGCCCTGACAAATCTACCTTGAAATCCTTCTTCTGTTGATATGTCCTTTGAGGGCTATGCACTTATAAGTCTAGCTACCCTGCTCTCTTGCTTGTGGGATGCGATGCTGATACTACTTGGCCCACCCATCTTCTTCTAAGTTTGGAGTGCTCTAACTGTGAGAGGTGTGTCTCTTGCAAAAATGCTATGTTACATCTTAGCTGTTGGAGTTCAGTTAATAACCTAGTTCATTTAATTGTGGAATTAACCCCTTTCACATTATAAGAAATGATCTTTAAGGGAGCCATGTTGCTTCTAGGATTATGTCTGTTTTAAGCCTTCATTTCAACTCTCCCCTCTCCCCTGTTTTCCGTCCAGCCTGCAAGACTCTCCAAATTAAACTTAAAGTTACTAAAGTGAAAAAAACTAAATACTTAACTATCAACTTAGTACATACATTTTGTACAGTCTTAACAACAAACTTTGAAACTATATACATTACTTCATTGTTTTAATTTTCTCTGACTTCCATGTGAAGCCCACAGAAAAACTGTGGGGGGTCAAATTGACCCAGTCAGTGCCCCTGCTACTTGGGGCAGGAGGTGCTACGGGTACTCCTCAGTGAGGCCCTAGTCACCCCCTTAAACCCGTCACCTTCAGGATTCAACCCAAGCTAACAGTTGACTTTCTGTTGTCTCTCCTTAAGTTCCCCCCCGCCTCCATTTTTCCTTTCCTACGTTACCATTTCCCTTCTTCTCCCATGTTAGGTCATTTTTCTGAGCCACTCTGTTCTGTTCCCCCCTACTGTTTATTCCATTCTCTTACACTCTTTATATGTCACCTAATTCTTAAATGACACCCATATTAAGCATTATGCGGGTTATTGGTGGGGCTAAAGAACTTCCGTTCTAAGAATAGTTTCTTCTCATCCCCTCCCGTTCTTTACTTAAGACCCTCCCTATTGGGCATGTATTCATGACCCTTTCCTGCTTCCTATATTTTGTAATGAAGCCTTTCTTTTCTCCCCTGTGTCTATTGCACTTTTTGTCTCCCCAGTATCTCATCCACTTCCTTTTACTCTTCCTTGTCTTCCCCTTCTCAAAAACATCTACACCTATAATTCCGTCTAGAACCTTATCCTTGAAGGGCATCTCCCTCCCTCCTTAGTCCTTATTTACTTGCTAATTTGTCCCCAATTTTCCCCTTATTAACCCACTTATCCTTTTTGCTTTTTGACCTCTATTTTTGGGGTGTTATTCAGGTCAGAGTTTTACTTTTTCTAATCCATCTTTACCTTGTTTATCTTCTATTTCTACCCCCTCTTCTCCAGCCAATAAATCTTTGCATTTTCCATCTTTCATCCCTGCTCTTAAAAAGCCTTAAGCAAGTTGCCTCCACTTAGTTGCATTAACCTTTTCCAGCACTATGTATGTCAGGGAGGACCTATGATTCTGGTATCTCTCCCACGTTCTTTCCGCTTCCGTGACCGGCTATGCATCTGAAAAAAAAAAAAAAAAAAAAGGGAATTTCTACATACATAGATATATGCATGACTTTCTTTTCATAACTCTACCTTTCATTTTACCTGAAAGAGTCTTCATCTTCCGAACAAGGATGCATCTCCAATTTTGGTTCCATATTCATGTAAAGTGGTTTTGTCTGTTCGTCCCCCCCCCATCTCCTTTCTGGGGTGCACGCCCTTTATCGAACGTTTTCCATTATTAAAATATAAGGCAAATTTAAAAGGTCATTCTTCGTGTGTCCAAAGTTTTTTCCCCTTTTTCTTCCCCACCCCTTTGTCCCTTCCCTGAAGGTTTCCTCTTCCCCGGCTGTTAAGTCCACCGTGATCAGTATTCCAAGTCCATTTATTTCTCCTGTAAACTTTTCATCCTTCGGTTGCTTGTGATTCTTTCCCGTCTTCCTGTAGTCTGATTTTGGTTTTCCCGATTAGGTTTCGAATGTCTGAGGAGAACTCCTGTGGATATGAGCCTGGGGCAGCTCTTTTCCATCCTCTGAAATAAGGGGCTTTCGACCACATCTCCAACTTAAGGTTTTTCTCCAGCTTTTGCATTTCCAAATTAGGAAGAGATATTTCCAGGTTCTGAAGGGCTGGTGCTGCATCCACCAAATTAGAGAAGATTTTTGTACCTGCATCCAAATAAATTTTGATCCTGGCAGGGAACATTAATTGAGCTTTGATCCCTTTTTTTGTTTTAGTTCTTTGATTACTCCCTTGACCATTTGCCTCTCTGCCTGCAAGGCCACGAGAAATCCTGCTAAAAAAATAGGTACTTCTTTATATTTAAGATCTTTGTGCCTCAAGCTTCTTGCAGAATCCAATCTTTTGGTAGAAAGACCATCCGCACTATCAGGAACGTGGTCTGGCTTTTGAATCTTGGGGTTTTGCAATAAGGGATCGGTGTGCACGATCTATGTCTAACTTGATATCCGAGGGGAGAGATAGCACTGAGCGCAGTATATGTTGCACAAAGTCAATTGTTGAGGAGAATCCTCTTGGCATCCTCCGTCGCCGTGTATTCTGAAGTTATTTCTTCTAGACCTATTCTCTAGGTCTTCGAGCCGCTGTTGATTTTCTCGACCTCTCTGCAGTAGTAGTAGAACTAGTCTGTCTAGGTGTTCCTGGGCCTCCGAAACCATGGTGAGGTTTGCAGCATTACGTGTGACTTTTTTATTTAATGCCTGTACCTCTTTTTTAAGGTCTGTCAGGGATGAGTCAATTCTGGTGACTGTTGAAAGGATTTGTTGGAGTGTTTTTTGCATAGTTTCCGGGTCTGTAATTTCTGTAGTGTCTGTCCCTTGTGAAGATTCTGATGCAGTGTGTCTGTGAGGCGTCTGGGCTGCAAAACCCTCCATGTCCTCATCGAGTACGAGCTGCTTAAATTTAGTCGAATTGCTCGCTGCTTTAAAGTTTTTGTTTCGTTGTTGTTTTCCTGCCATCTTCCCCAATTCAGGCTGTCGATTTCACTGTGTTTCGGACTTGTAATTCAATGGGAGTATATATTTTAAAGTCGGCGGGAGAGGAACTCCATGATTTAGCTTGCAGTCATCCCAGTGACATCACCGGAAGTCCCTTTAGAAACATTTAAATCTTTCTTGGTGTGCTTATACGGAATAAAAATTTGTCAAACTTCAGATAATTTGTTTAACACAATGGATCGATGACTTTTTAAAGAATGTTTTGTGTCAGTTTGACCATAACAGTAACATGATTTTCATTAAGATTTTCCTTAACAGAAGTGCAGACCTAATAATTAGCAATGGATAGGGCACAGAAAAAAGAAAAACTCACTAGTATCAGAAACCTCCTGGAGTACAAAGCCACAAACTTGCTGGTTCTTCCCAAACATGCTAAAGTTTAGATTGTAACAATGTACCTGGTTGCTTAAAAGAATAGCATGGACATTGGTATATGGCATTTGAAAATGTCAAACATTTTTTCTATAAAGTGGTAATCTGGTCCTTTAGAACTGGGTCTTAAGGCATATTTTGGATGAGGATCTTATGAGATAAATGTCACTCTGAGAAATACTGTATTAGGCACAATGTGTAGTACAATGCCTGAAAACAGCTGCATTACCTCACTGAATTATAAAATTGTAGTGGTGCGATTGAACATGTGGAAAACGGAATCCATATAGTTCATTTTTAGAAAAACATGGTGCTTTTTGCTGTTGCCTAACACCTAGATGGCTTGGAGATTTGGATGGAAATTTTCAGGGCAGAAAAGGCTTCCCCCAGAATGATGCATTTCATTGGTTTTGTGAAAAAAATATAAATTTCTTCCAAAGTTATAAGGATTTGGAATTTTGGTACTGAGCATGCTCATTAGGGTCATTTGGATAGACATTTGATACCTTTCGGTGCATGCAGAAGGGACTTGGCAAGGTTGGAGGAATGGTCAGATGTATGGCAGCTCAGATTCAATACAAAGAAGTGCAAGGTAATGCACCTGGGAAACAAAAACCCAGGGGAAGAGTACACAGTGGGGGTTGACATACTGACAACAGTAAAAATGGAAAAGGACCTGGGGGTAATTATATCAGATGATCTAAAGGTGGGCAAGCAATGTGAGAAGGCAGTAAGAAAGGCTGGGGGGATACTGGGATGCATAGGGAGAGGCATCAATAGTAGAAAAGAGGAAGTTGTTATCCCTCTGTACAGATAGCTGGTGAGACCCCATCTGGAGTACTGTGTGCAGTTCTGGAGACCCCATCTCCATAAAGACATAGACAGAGTGGAGGCTGTCCAGAGGAAGGCAACAAAATGCTGCAGGGTCTGCACCAGAAGACATACAAAGAAAGACTAAAGGAGCTTAATATGTATACCCTTGAGGAAAGAAGGGAGAGAGGGGACATGACAGAAACTTTCAAATGCCTCAAGGGAATCAACAAAGTCCAAGAGGGTAGCATCTTTCAGAAAAAGAGATGTGCAAGAACAAGAGGGTAGAATTTGAAGATAGAGGTGGGATGGCTCAGAGGTAATGTGAGGAAGTATTTTTTCACAGAGAGGGTTGTGGATGCATGGAACTGCCTCCCTGAGGAGGTCGTGGAGTCAAGAACAGTGGGCGAGTTCAAGAATGCATGGGACAGACATAAGACAGTCCTAGTTGGGGGTAGGAGGAAGTAAGTTGTTGGTTAACTAGGATCTGCAGCTTATCTGTTAGGTAGGAAAATGGGCAGACTAGGTGGGCCAAGCGGTCCTTATCTGCCATCACATTCTATGTTTCTATGTTCAGAACTGAAATTTCAAATCATTATAACTTGGGAACAGACTAATATTCTTTCATCAGACCAACAACAGGCACCCTTCTGGTACAAGTCCTTTCTACTCTGCAAATTTCAGACCAAAATTCCTTCCAAACCATCAGAGCTATGTATATATTTTTGTGGCATGGTAGCACCACTATAGTTAGGGTTGAGTAGGCTGCTTAATGTTAAACCCCTAAATATGCACTTTAATAGTGTCCTCCCATTCAACAGATTTGCAGACATTTTCCATATGTGGTATGGGTGTCAGGTTTTGTTCCAGTCAAATGTGCAGATACCGAGATCCATATACCGCATTTTTGGGAAAAATCTGGGTGTTTGACTATTTTTTTTTTTTGCCATCGTCTAGCATGCAGACAGTTTGGAATTTTGGTCTGACATGTACAGGATAGAAAGGACTTTCCCAAGAATGATGCCTTCCACTGGTTTGGTGAAAAAGTACTAATCCATTAACAAGTTATAAGCATTTGAAATTTTGGTTCTGAGCATGATCAGCAAGGTCTTTTGGATAGATTTTTGATACCCTACTGAGCATGCCCAGAACCAAAGTTCCAAATCCTTATAACTTGGGAAATAATATTTTTTCACAAACCAATGAAAGGCAATATTCTGAGGTAAGCTTTTTCTACCCTGACAATTTCAGATTGCCACAAAAGTAGGGAAATGTGGCATTAGAGTTTCCAACCCTAACTCTCCACACCCACACCTACACCCCAAGCAGCAAAAAGAAAAAAAACTTTACTGCTTTATGTCTCCAGAGTCTTGGAAAATCAGTGGAGGGGTCTTCCTTGGGATTGTCAACCCTAATGCCCACCCTTTTCCCTGAGAAGACATCACAAATGATCACTTTTCTTCAGTACCAGTGTGAAGAAAACTACGACAAACTGTATTGGTAACATGTGGCAAGACATACTTCTTGACCTTTGAAGAGTGCATCACTGTGAGGCATTGTCTTGGAGCTGAACCTTGAACCTTATGCTTCAAACTGAAGGCTACGGGGACCATTAAGGTTGACAACACCAAGGAAGACCCCACCACTGATTCACCAAGATTCAGATACCCAAAACCCTAATTTTTTTTCTTTTGCCGCTTGACAGGTGAGGGAGGTTAGGGTTGGAAACTCTAATGCCACATTCCCTGCTTTTGCGACATTAAGTTACCCTAATTGGTGCATGAAGCTTTTTTGCAAAGAATATATTATGTAGGCAGTGTGGTAGCGTGGTTACAGCACCTTTTTAGGAACTGGGAGATCACAGGTTCAGACCCCACCAGAGTGAGATGCTCACTTTGTGACATCAGACAAGTCAATTAACATCCAGTTGCTTCAGAAATGGGTACATGCAGGACCCCTCCCAAAAGATGTTGCAATTCAGCAGAGCAATCTTGGTTAAAAAAAGTTTTAAAAAAATTATGTACTACCATTGCATATTTATTTATTTAGACATCAGTAACTGAGTAGAGACCACTGGAATGATTCCAATTTACAAGGGTGACTTGGACTAGCACAAGAACAATACATAAGTATATGACAAGAAATGAGGGGACAATTACATTACATTATTTTACACTTACATTTATTTCACTTAGATTAACATACTATAACATAACATAACTCACCTGTTCCTTTTCCATTAACCTCTAATTTTGACTGCTGGGCTAGTGGCATAGGGCTAGCACCTTTGCTGCAATATCGGAAATATGTAAACAAAGAAATCCTGCACTTACCACCCCAAAGTAAGGGTACTGCTCAGGTTCTTATAAAATGCTTCATTTTATTCATGTGCAATGTGCAAACATAAAAAATCAAAATTAGAATGGTGGCTACCTGAAAAGCTCTGCTGGTGCCACAATGTAGAAAACATAATCCAAGAGCCATTGAGTTGGGCTACACAGCAAAACCAAAAAAAGACCTCAAAAGCATGGTCTAGTTAATAATCTTTTATTACAAAAGTAAAATGGAAGATCAAGGCTAGCAGCACCCCCACACACGTAACCAAGGTTTACCATCTCACTGATGCTTTTTCAAGACCTTTAAAATGCATCAGTGACATCTAAAACATTGACAGTTTATAAATCAAGGCAGATTGCCAGTTTATAATATTTTCCACTTAATCTGTAACTTATTTACATAGTAATTAGTTAGTAACTAAAACACTAAGTGTAATAATTGTTGTATCACTGCATACTTAGCTCACGTTAATAAAACATGATATTGCAACATAAACTGAGATTTAAATATTAATTAGGAATTAAAATTTAGCAACAGTTCAGTTACAGTGGAAGTAACTACCAACTAGATGCAAAGGTAATTAATAGTTATTAGTTAATTTTGCACAGGTAATGCATTCAATAAAACAATTACCCTGCACATTAATGTTTAAGTATGTCTTTCATAAAGATATTTTTTTTTACTTCTGTTTGTACAAACAGACTGAACAAATTGAATTTTAAAGCCATACCAGCTTATGTCCAAGGGCATGATAGAGCATCCTGTAAGATCATGGTAAATGAAAAGTTGATGAAACAAATCTGTTAACATTTCATATCCTGTGTATGCCAGGACCACTGAAATCTATGATAGTGTGTTGGGCATCTGTGTAGGAGATCTGGGTTCAAATTCAAACTCTGACTCTGAAGCCTGGCCACTTACATCTGGAAGCATTGAAGAGGCATCATGGTCAGACTCCAGGGTGTAGGTGACACTGAATCAGAAAGGGAAGCTGAATGACAAATGAGCAGCTAGGTGCTGAATAAAAAACAACACAGAACCACAAAAAATACTGAGCATGTACCAGGTCAGTCATAATGCCAAAAATAAATTTAGTGGGGAAAATACAAATCAAATGCAGGCAAAAGTAGGAACATAAGCCAAGTGCCAAATATGAACCCCAGTGCATTGAGGTACAAACCCTTTTCTCACAGGGCATGTAGGTGGCACTCATCCTGCTGCCTGAGCTCTTCCTGTGTAGGATGCTGAAGTGGCCTTGACACCTTAGTTGACCAAATGTCATCATCCTGTTCCTCCACAGGCCATGTGTCAGTGGGTCAGCACAGACATATGGTGGTGGATGGAACATAAAGGAAAAAAAGCCATCTAGTGCCATGAATGATAGAAGGCCTGCCTGCATACATCATTGGTCTCAGCTACTTCATCCAGATCACCTGCCTGCTTATACAAACATCTGGGTTGGACCCTGTCATGAGAAGGGTTTTCACACAGGAGCTATAGAACAGGTGAGGTCTGGGCTGGCAGCTGGCATGGGTAGGACAATTGATCTAACAGTAGAGGACAAACCACACTTGAGAGATAAGGAGGCAGTAGACTACAGTGAAATAAAGGGTTAATTAATAACAAATACTGCTGTGCAGTAATGTATGCAAATGCAGTGCATTCAGTTATCCAATCTGAACCATTTAATACTCAAAGGAATAATAAACTGTAGGTAAATTAATTTAACCCTTGCATTGATATATCTGTTCAGAACTTCAATATGTTCTATTTCTATCGGCAGTCTAAATACATGGCAAATCAAATCTTAGAATGTGATGGGTAATTTGTAAACATGTCACTGTGGCTAAAACATAGAAGCATACTGGTCTATACCAATATCACTCACACACCAATATTACTCAGTCACACACACACACACACACTTTTATATGAATGCTACTGTTGACAAATACAATATATCTTGTCAGGCTATGAATGTAACAATTCTCAGTGTATGACTAGCTAGGTTGAAACTGAAGCTCAGATGAAGCAGCAAGAGTAAAATTAGCACCAGAAGCAATGTATAATACTTTGCAATTACGAAGACAATCTCAAACAAGATATACAGGAATGAAAACTAAAAAAAAAAACAACAAAAACGTAACAAATAAAACCATCAAATAAACATGAAAAAGAAGAAAACTGGGGAACCAGAGAGAGAGAGAGAGCGAGAGAAAGTGTAAAAAATTAAACACTGTTGTTAGTAAAGTAGAGCAAAATGTATCAGAGCACAATTGTGAAAATAGGGAAAAAAAGCTGACATTATAGTAACAGCAACACATACCAGAATGAAAACTATGAAACGATTTTCATTTTGTGATGTGCTCTGCTCACAGAGGCTCTACAGTGTTTTTGAACTGTTCTCCGGCAGCTGCCAGTAGAATGAGTCATTTAAAAATAACCAAGAATTGTATATCCCTTTCCTTTCCAGAGAATTTACTGACAGATGTCACAGTAGATAACACAAATGAGAGATGCTGAAACAAAATGTAATTTTAATGTGTTTCAGCATCTGTCAAAAGCATTGCCTGACACTAATCCGTCTAGCATTGAACTCCTTCCCACAGAACCATAATTGGAAGGGATTTTTAGTCTTTAACTGCTTTTCATGTTAAAGGAATTATTGTGCAGTGCATACGTTTGCTTTGATCACACTGCAGATGTATGATGCAGTTGAAATGCTCTTGGAATACAGTTTATATAAGGTCATGCATGAGTTAATCACTTGAAGAGGTGGTGAACATGCATCTCCCTCCCTCCCTCCTACTTCCCTCATTAAAGGTGATAGGAAACAGATTTTGTGCACCTACAGATGCCCTCCTGTTTCTTTTTGGTGTCTGTACAACATTCTGTTATGTTTTGACCATTTGTGTTAAAGTAATAATATAATGGACCTGATTCTCAAATGTTGGGGAATGGTGTACTGGGCTTGCACCAACCAAGAATGGTGCAGGGGGCAACTTGCATCACCCCATGCAACATTGCTGATTCTGAGACATGGCCTGCATCACATGGGGGACTGCCTGCATCAGCTAGGCTTGCATTACTCTTGTAGCAGATGCATGGCTGCACCCTGGTAGGTGGGGGCTTGTGCCATGGTAGAGCTGCCATATCCCCATAATTGGGATTCACAAAGTTCCACAACAGGCTAAGAGCTTGCATGGCCTTAGACCAGCCTAGAGCTGGTCTAATGGATCTGGAGCCAGTCCTACCTTCAGCTGGATGAGAAGGGATCTATGCCCACCTGTTAAGTCACCAAGAGCTATCACAGTGGCACTCACAGCTGGTGGGCACAGGTGTGATACACATCAAATGCATGGGCAAGGAAGGGGTTCAGAGCCTCAACATTCAGCAGAGTACCACTGTCAGTTACCAGTGAGGTGTGTCCCATGCCCTTATTACACCAGATGCTAACCTTGGACTTCTACTCCTGCAAAGGTGTGGGTGTGCGAGACTCTGCAGGTACTGGCATCTGGGTGTCTTGTTTGGGTGGTGATTAGACTGGTAGTGGCTGTGGGTCATCCCCACAAAACCCTTGCAACAGAATACAGGGACTTGGGAATGGCCACCCCTAGGTGTAGGGAAATGTGACATTGTGTTCTGTGCATGTGTGTACTGCCTGTGTGCTTATGGTTCCGTAGTGGCTACATAGTAGTGTACACATGGCATGGGTCCCCAGGTGCTCCATTTTGCTTGTGTCAGTGCCATCCATCTGTGAGTTTCCATGCCACCATGTCAGTGCATTGTATGGATCAGTCATGGTGTCTCCACTCAAAACTTACCACTGTATCATCAGTCCCTCCCAGGCATTACTGACCTCTGTGTTGAGTGTCATAGGCCTGGGATTTCAATGGGCCCAAGATGATGGAAGCCTCTGTCAATCCCCTCCCTTGCACCACCACTGTGGCGTACAACTCTGCCTGTGGCAGTGGGAGGGACTTGGCACTGAGACCCATAATGTACTTGAATCTGGTGCAGGGTCCCTGCTGCACCCAGCTTTGCCACAGGTGAGGGTATCTTGCACCTTGTGTTAGTCTAGAAGGGTGTTCAACAATCACTCCCAATGTCTTTTTTTGCCTTAATAATTTCTGTGAATCCCTTTCACCTCAGCAGTTGCTGTTCTCTCTTTCCATACTGCGTAAACATTCAATGACATCAGTAATACCATTCTGGGCCATTTAGATGACTAGCACAAAATGGTGTAATTAATGTCATGGAAAATATTATCAATATGAAAAGAAAGAGAAGTAACAGGTGAGGAGAGCGGAACTCTATCTAGATCTGAGGGCACAAGCTAAATTGTTTATTAAAAGATGGTCAAAGCATTTCAGAATACATACCTGGCATGCAAAGCAAAATGCTAGAGCAGTTCACTATAGAAAAATTATTTTCTATCATGTTTAACAGACCTCAAAACACACAATTTAGCATTAAGTACAAGTGTCTTTATTAGGAACACATGAAATGCTATATGAAATAAGACTGAAAGGATCCATTGTGTTCAGCTCCAGCCATCCAGGTATCTGAAGCATTTAGTATATTTTGTAAAAATATGTAGACATTGACTAATGGGAGGAATCTTGAGTAAACTTTATAGTAATTGTATTTATTTATAATCATTCCAAAGGAGACAGACAGGAAGCTAGTTTAGGACTGAAAACCCGACAGCTCTTTGCACCACGCTAAAGGAACAGTTTTGCCACTATTGGCCAGCAACATTTTCATTGGTTAAACCAGATATGTCTGAATGGTTAGTCAATATGTCTTTAATTTTATTAGCACAAGGATGTCTCTGCGCCAAGCTTTGAGAGCACTGCTTCTCTGAACCCAATTAGTTATTACAATTTGCAAATGTATTGTATAGTGTATTTGAACACAAAATGTGTCCAATTTGGAATGCTGGGGGCAATGAATCATTCTACCGAGTGAAGATTCCCAGGTTGCATTCCGATCCTTGGCAAGGCTGGTGGAGTAGTGAGCTTGCTGAGGAAGCATGCTTAGATTAAATTTTAAGGGTACTGACCACCCTACTACCACATCTCCTCTAGTGGCTCGCAAGGGTGGAACTGAAAGGGGTGACCACTGACCATATAGTGTCAACATTCACCCAGCAAAGGTGGGGCATAGCAGAGACTGCCCAACAAACACACACACACACACACATATGCACACAGACACACGCACACACTCGCTCTCTCTCTCTCTCGGATAGGGTCCATAAGTGTAAACTGAGTGGTACTACTGCAGTATGAATTTTACCCTCTGACCATGCTCTACTGACTTGATTAATACTCTGGAGTTACTGCATCTTACATTGAATCCTGAGTAAAGGAAAAAGAGAACCCCACCTCTCCCACAGAGCGAATGGAGAGATGGTTGTGTACGGAGGACTAGAGATGATCAGGAGATCTTGGAACAGACAGTTGAACTGGGGGAAAAGAGATTAGCATTCCCCACCTGGGATGGAAAATATAATATCAAGTGATTAATCTTAGACTACAATTGATGTTTAGAGAGCTAGGAAATATTTATCCATATTAAATGGAACATTAAAATAATAAATAGAATGCTAGGCAAAGGAATGTATATTACAAGGCTAAAATACCATTGAGAGGCTCTGTTGACATGTGAACCTTGAGAATGAAGTTTGAGAGGTTTCAACATGTCACCAGAACCTTGAAAGAAATCATATAAAAGGAAAATAAAGGTGTAAAAAAGAGAAATTCCACACGCATGCAGAGTTCATGATTTTTCAAACATTTTTTCACATCATTTTATAAAGAAAATGGAAAAGGGTAAAAAAGAAGCAATGCATGCAAATAGACATGATGTAGGTTTTTTTCCACCTCAGTTTTCTTTTACTCATAACTTTATTATGTTTAATAGTTTGTTTCACCAAAATGTTGTTAATGTGCTGGTTACCACTATTCCAACAAATACATGGACACTTTTAAATTCAACCTGCAGTGTTTTTTTGGGGTTGCACTCAGTGGGCATGAGTAAACCAGCTGCTAATCTGAATCATTGCCAGACAAGTCAGCTTCTTTGTGTATGGTTTGCAGGGCCATGCACAAAGCAAGCAACAGGTCTGTGGCAGCCCTGGAAAGGCCATGTAGAAAGAAAGCTACTGGTATGAGTCTGAGGGGTTGGCTCCTTTATTTATGGCTGGCAGGGTTATGCACAAAGAAAGCATCAAGTCTGGTTTACTGCACAATGGTTCACCTACAGTGGCGTGAAAAAGTATTTGCCCCCTTCCTGATTTTCTCTATTATTGCATATTTTTGCATATTTGTCACACTGGATCTTTTCAGGTCTTTAGACAAAATGTAATATTAGATAAAGGGAACTTGAGTGAACAAATAACACTTGTTTTTTTTTACTTATTTCATTTATTTAATGAAAACAGTTAACCAACACCAACTGGCACTGTGTGAAAAAGTAATTGCCCCTTACACTTAATAACTGGTTCGCATACCTTTAGCTGCAATGACTGCAACCAAACACTTCCTATAATTCAATATCAGTCTTTCACATCGCTGTGGAGGAATTTTAGCCCACTCTTCCTCACAGAACTGCTTTAATTCAGTAACATTGGTAGGTTTTCGAGCATGAACTGCTTGTTTCAGGTCCTGCCACAGCATCTCTATTGGGTTTAGGTCTGGACTTTGACTAGGCCACTCCAAAACTTTAATTTTACTTCTTTTCAGCCATTCTGATGTGAACTTGCTTTTGTGTTTTCGATCATTGTCTTGCTGCATGACCCAACTACGCTTCAGCTTCAGCTGACGGACGGATGACCGGACATTCTCCTTAAGAATTTTCTGGTACAGAGCAGAATTCATGGTTCCTTCAATTATGGCAAGTCGTCCAGGTCCTGAGGCAGCAAAGCATCCCCACACCATCACACTACCACCACCATGTTTGACTGTTGGTATGGTGTTCTTACTGTGGAATGCTGTGTTTGCTTTACGCCAGACATAATGGGATCCATGTCATCCAAAAAGTTCCACTTTGGACTCATCTGTCCATAGAACATTTTCCCAAAAGGCTTGTGGATCATCCAGGTGCTTCTTGGCAAATGAGAGATGAGCATTTATGTTCTTCTTGGTTAGCAGTGGTTTCCACCTTGCTACTCTCCCATGAAGCCCATGTTTGCCCAGTCTCTTTCTGATTGTGGAGTCATGAACACTGACCTTAACTGAGGCAAGAGAAGCCTGCAGTTCTTTGGATGTTGTTTTAGGATCCTTTGAGACATCCTGGATGATTTTACGCTGCGCCCTTGGAGGTAATTTTGGCAGGCCGCCTACTCCTGGGAAGATCCTACTGTTCCAAGTGTTCTCCATTTGGAGATTATGGCTCTCACTGTGGTTGATGGAGTCCCAGAGCCTTAGAAATAGCTTTTGTAACCCTTTCCAGACTGATAGATAGCAACAACTTTTTTCTGATCTTTTCAGGAACTTCCTTTGATCATGGCATAATGTGCTTGTTGAATCTTTGTGCTGGCAACGTGACTCTGATGGTAAGGGTCAAAATAAGTGAGGTTTATATTGAGCAGGGCTGGCTGTAATCAAGCCTGGCTGTGTTCAATCAGCTGACTCTAATTATCCCTTTAATTGGGTTGATTTAACTAGGGGGCAATTACTTTTTCACACAGTGCCAGTTGATGTTGGTTAACTGTTTTCATTAAATAAATGAAATAAGTAAAATAAAACAAGTGTTATTTGTTCACTCAGGTTCCCTTTATCTAATATTACATTTTGTCTAAAGACCTGAAAACATCCAGTGTGACAAATATGCAATAACAGAGAAAATCAGGAAGGGGGCAAATACTTTTTCACGCCACTGTGTATGTATTGCCCAAAGGGTCATGTACAAAGCAAGCTACAGAACAGCCTGCCAAGATATAATGTAATACTGCAGAATTCTGCAGCAGGTTTACTGAAGAAAATAAGACAGTTTCATTGCCAGTTAATCACTTTTGTGATGCAGTGCCAGTGACACTGCATTGCAGCTGTGCAAGCTCCATTGAACAAGTCCAAGGTAGAAGTGGATGGGTCAACTGCTTTAAGTATGGTACACAGGACCAAGCATGAATGAAGCTAAAGGGCCAGTACAGTAGCAGACAGAGGTTTGCTTCTTTGTGTATGGCTAACATGGCCATGTGTAAAGCATGCTATAAGTCTAAGGCAGTGCCCACGGGTTATCTACTTCATCTATGACCCACAGGGACATCTACAAAGATAACTACAAGCATGTGGTACTATCCTTCTCAAGAGAGAAAATTCATTGTGGAAAACTATGTTATTGCACAAGTTAGGGTACATTATAAAAGCAACAAAGGCAAGAAAATTCATTGTGAGGGTTCTTGAACCCTAACATCCACACCGTCCCCCCATTACTATGAACCCACCAAACTGAACACCAAAGGACAACCCTTTGTCTGATGGGTAACCTACTTTGTGCATGGCCCTGAGTGCAATCCACAAAGCAAGCTTTAGGTGCAGACAGTGTCTGATTGGTCAGCTGCTCTGTCTATGGCATGCAATGTCATACACAAAGCAAGCTGTAGAACTGAAGTGGTGTCTGATAAGTGAGCTGCCTTTCGTATTGCTCTGAGGAATATACACAAAGTAAAATATAAGTTGGGGCAGTACCTGACTGCTGAGCTGCTTAGTGTATGCCAAGCAGGTATACACATAAAACAAGTTATAGTTCCTCAGCCATCAATTATTGGTCTTCTGCTTTGTGTATGACTCATGGGGTCATATGCAAAGCAACTGTAGTCCTGCATTATTGTGTGATGAGGTCTGTGGGTCATAAACAAAGCAGCAGAAGCAGACCAATCAGACACTGGGTTGTACGTGGGCATTCAATTTGTTGGGGTTCACAGAGGTAGAAGTTAGGGTTCAAAATCCTAATGTCTCAATTACTTTCTCATGTAGCTTTAATAATGAATGCTAACTTGTATGCAGTAACATAGGTTTTTGCAATAAATCTCATACATAGATACTACAGTTTCTGGAGCCAGATTAGACCATTTTTCAGGTCTTGTTGTAAGAACTTGCGTAGCATCTAAAGCCTATGTAGTATAATAGCTATATGAAATATCTGAGTGGTTCCATTGGCATGTACTACGCTACCCAAAGTGCCAATTTTCAGAAAAACAGAAGCTACTTTAGAACGAGAACATAGAGAGTCAATGAAAAGCTATCATTCACATGCTTTTTGTTGTAGAACATGAAGACTACTGTTAAAGTAGGCAGTGTTCATTGATCACTAGAAACTGTTAAATTTCAGCTAAGCCCATAAACACCCTCATCTAGAGTATATGCTGTCTAAGAAACGAATGATTAAGCATTGTGGTTAGCAAGTGTGATAAGAATTCAGTTATCTTGAAATTCCACATGTTATTTAGTTGCAGCATCATGTCTTTGATAGAATGGAGGAAATGTGTGGTAACTAAAATATCAGTACAGTGTAATTTTGAAGTCTTCTACTAAAAATAAAAACATATTTCATTTAGCCTCTTAATCTTTTGTCACTGCCACTGCTTTTTTCTCATCACTTAACAGTTGCATGAGTATATACCCACATACATTATATTTCCATTTACAGTTTTTTTACCAATTATATACCCAGAATATCACAATCAGATGAAAGATTTCCCTTTCAGTGGGTCCAGCTTCTACCCATTTTAACAGCTGAAGAGACTGACTGAAGCACTGAGTGGTCAAGTGATTTGCCAAAGGTCATATAGTGAGTCATTGTCAAAGGTGGCCTTTGGACCTGACCATCCAGCTTTTTAGGTCTATGCTCTAACAACTAGAATAAACTGCCTCCCTGTGTACAGTACTTGAGTGCATGCATATGCATATCAGCAAAGCAATAAGGCATGAAAGTGTTTGTGTTAAATGGGATAATTGTATGCTTGGGGTATGCTGTGAGGCATGGGGTTCAGCTGAGTTCCATCAGACACCCAAGAAGTTATAGTAACCAGCATAATACATGCCCTAAAAGTACCTTTCTGCAATTATAACATGGATCCAGTATACTTAAAAAAAAGTTATTTTTTAAGTAGCTTTTTCTTTAGTTTCCGACTGTGATGATGCAGTGAGATAACAAATTGGCTGGAAATTGCCCATGATCAATTAGCTTTCAGAACATTTTCTATCCATTTTATAATACAGTATATCCATACTGTGTAAGTCAGTACTTTAAATTCAGGCAGATACACATGGAATTATATAGTTTTTCTACATACTCTGAATTATAGTCATTGTTTTCTCCCTCACCTACTGTAGAGTGCTTGCAAGTGTTAGCACATTAACATGACCTATTGAAATTCAACTTCTTATTTAATGAAGCTCTCTACCAAAAATGATTTCCCCTATCTAATTTTAATATCATGTAAAATATATCACTCCATTATCTGAAGTGCACCTACCTAATTCAGTTCACCACATAAAACTGCCCGCTGTCTCTACTAACTATACTTGTTTTCCTTTACAGATCATTCTTGATGAAGGACTTAGGATGGGCCTCAGGATCAAACTGCTGTTCCCAACTTTATGTTCAAGTTGTTGCTGCATTAAAGATAAACTTTTGATTTAAAAATTGTGCAGCGTATGTCATTTTAATGCATTGAGCAAAACTTAAGAAATTATACTTTTTCTTGTTTGCTCAGCACTGGTTCCCTCTGTACAACTCAAGTTTATCATCTCCGTGAAATGGTGAGGGTCATGCCAGACAGTGACAGTTCCCCTAATAAGGCACTTTATAACTTCTGCAGTGTTTTACTAAATGGGAATGACAGTTTTCTCTTTTGAGAAACCAGAGCATTAGCAAATGTTTATGATTGTTGTTTGCGAAGATTACTACAGCTATTGTCTTGCATGTACTTAGAAAACTATACAAAACACTGGACCTTATGCCGTGTTCATTAAATATAAGTAATACAGTATATGGGTAGTCATTTTTTTCTTAAAGGAACAAATGATGCAAGTGCTGTTGTACAATCATTGTGACATTGATCTGCTGTTGTATCACCATTCAAATGTCAAATTGAGGGTACAGCAGTTCATTTACAGCAATGGGATGATGGACTATTGACTTTTTTACTTAGCTGTTTGGACCCAGATTCAGCACTTTATGTCTGTTGTCAGGCATTCCTACAGGCTCCAGTCCCAATCACTACTCTCCCCCTGTGTCGCACAGGTGGGGAGTCACATGGGGCAGGACCCAGAGCACTGGTGCTGTCCTATAAGAAGATAAGAGAGCAATGCATTTTTACGGTTGCACGGGCAGAGCCATGCTGACATTTTGCTATGATGTAGGAGAGAGAATGGACTGTGGAAGCATGTGACCGGATAGCTAGACTGTGTCCATCCACAGTGGAATTGAAGCACATGTGGTCCTGGCCATTCACCACAGTGCTGTTCTCCCCTCTCTCCCAGGCACTATTTTCTAGCTCTGTACTCACTTCTGGTTTACTTCTGGGTTTTGAGTGCTGCTTTTACTTTTAAAATAAAATATTTTTTTCTGGTTTGCTTTTGGTTTCACAGTGGGAGGGGGAAGGGATTTAGTTTATGATTAAGTGCTTTGTTTGCTTCTCCTTTTGCCACTGTGTTAGTAAGCAACAACTGAGCAGTGCAGATCTCTACACTCATAAGCAATGTGGGACAGCTGTGCTTAAAAGAGCAGGTATTCGCACAGTGGTGGATTTTACATGTGGGTCCTGAGACACGTGCCCCACCACCTTTAAATGCCAGTTTGAAATTTCACTTTTTTATTCTTTGCGTGCCCAGTAGACTCTGTCTCTCTCTCATTCATGATCACTTTGTCACTGCTGTTAGAGCACAAGTGACAGAGCAAGCTCAAGCACAAGTGAGAGAGAGTGAGAGGGAAAGTGAAAAAATGTGATAGCGCATCTGTGCAGTCGAGTTGTTTTGAAAGCCAAATTTCTTGCTTTTATGTTTAGATGCCAAGGTTATCAAATTGCTGTTGCCTTACACCATTCCTCTCAGCTATATTGTTCCAGAGACTGACTTGATGCTTCAATTTGTACATTTCGGTTGTGTGTAGATTTGAATTCAACTGTGAGATTTGCAGTGATGACTTTGCTTTTAAAGAGCTAGTGGAATGATCTTGTGGCATTTTAAATTGCTTTCATTTGTGATGATATCATATTAGTGTCATAGTCCGGTTCACATTTTCTTTGTTTTTTAACATAATAATTTTTCAGTTACCACTAGCTACGCTTGATGCCATCCATTACCAGGCAGATCAAAAGTGATGCCAAGGGAGGAATGACTGCACTGGCACATCAGCTGAATGCCTCAACTGTCAAATCATAGTTCAGGTAGAAGTTACCAGCAATACAGCGTGATGTAGAGTGTAGTCTTTTATTCTCCCAACTGATGCTGCTTTATAGATTTGAATTCCCCAATTTTTTTTTTTTGCATTTACTTTTTATCCACCAGGGTGCACTGAGGGCAAAAACTCTTCCCTGAGCCACCCGTCCAGCAGCCCAAGTGCCCAAACATCACCAAGATCCCCCACTGACTGCCCCTCATGCTGGGGCCAGGAAGGGAGCTACCTCCCTCCCTCCCTGAAATACAAGCCAGATCCAGGGAGGCCACAATGGTGGACCAGTGGAATGGGTTCAGGACATCATGGAGCCCCTGGCTGCCATTTTCCATTTTCTTGCATCTCTCCCTCATGGAATAAGGCATAGGCACATGCGTGTGGGAGCACATGCATGTCACACACACCAGCTGCCTGCCTCCCTGCCTGCATCACCCTCCAGCCCCCAGCAGAGGACAATCAACAGATGGGATGATGATCCCTCCCTCCCTGAGAGAGGAGAGCGGTCCTCTGGACACTGAATCCACTCTCTCTACCCTGCTGACCCCTGCTGGCCCAGGTTCGTTCCTGAACCCAGGTTGTTGGCATAGCATGAGGTAAGGTGTCCAGTGCCTCAGTCCTTAGCACCACCAGGCCAACATGTATAGCCCCAGTTTATCTTACTCATATTTGTATCTCCTCTCTATTTGTTGTTTCTCATAAGTGCAAAGATTTAAAAAATTACTGTTTTTTTATGACTGCATAGCCTCTCTCCAGTACTCAGTGGGTGGTAAATTTGTATTTATTTATATTAGTAATCAATTTGCTAGATAAAAAAAAAATATGTATTAGCATATATAACTTTCAATCATTTTTAGATCCTTATCAGTTTGTTCTTTCAATTCTTCTTTGTGTTTTGCTGTTTCCCTACAATTTAGTAAAGTCAAAGCCAAGTGAAACTCTGCCGTTGTTAGAGAATTAAGTGGACAGGAGTGAAGGTGCACACACAGTAAGGCAAAGCAAATAAAACCAAAAAGAACAGTGACATCACTCTCCTGTCTGTTCTGCAAAAGTATAAATAGAGCTTCAAAATGCAGTATAAAAAAGTCTTTGTTTTAAATTGAGGGCATAAAAACCAGCATACAAAAAATTGTAGAGAGTGGAGAACGTGGAACACAACACGAACAATAGCCTAATATTTTGTTCAATACTCTTTGCTCTCTATACTTTCTTGTTTGCAGTTTATTATGCTCTCATTTAGAAAAAAAGAAATTCACACAACATTTTAGAGTTCTAGTTACAGTTTTGCAGAATGGACATCAAATATAATATTAGTTAACAGTGTATCTTACAATATAATATTAGCTAACAGTGTGTCTTACAAATATCTATTTTATTGCAAAATGTGCAAAACAGAATAGGTGCAAAACACAAGCCTATCCTTTTTAAACTTCTTCAGTTTTGTGTGTTTTACAATAAAATATGTATTTGCAATATCTTGATAGTCTGCTGATAATGTTGTGATATTCTGATATGTTTTCCAATAAACCATTCTGTTTTATTTGATAATGTTTTCGGTGAGTGTGCCGAGCTTTTGTTTGATCTGACTAACGGAGTTTCTTATTTGAAATATGATATCATTGTAAGGTTCATTAGTGAAATTGTTAAAAGCCCATTCATATACTTTGATTCCAAAATGACTAATAAATACATAATTAAGGTAGTCTGCGCATCAAAAAAGTAAACACATCCAGTGCAATAGTAGGTATACGAAGACAACACTCAGTGAGTGGTACTTGGGAGTTCTCTTCAATAGCATCTCACTAAATAAAAAAAAATCACATCACTCCTAATTGTAAAATACACAGAACTTCTTTATCAAATTGACAATTAGACATAGACATTGAGGGATACGTATGAGAGGACAAAAAGTGGATGAAGTAGCCAGTAATTTAGTTATATGGTAGGGTTAGCGGCACCATTGTACAATGCTAGCAGGTGCACATGTGAGGGAGACTACTATATAAAGGAAGAATATTCAGATAATGTAAAACTTAGAACCCACAGAACTATTAAAAAAATAAAAGAGAAACAGCATAACACTAAAATATTTGAAGAAATGATTTTAGAAACTATGCACAAAACAGTCAACATTCACACAAGACAGAATTGTTCAACAATACATCACATATTAAAAACAGTTCAGTGCATAACTAAGGCAAACAAATCACCCCCCCTCCCCTGGCCTTGTCCCCTCCTTTCCCATCCCCTCCCCACCTACCCTAATCTCCCCTTGAGCACCTCTCCACTATACCCTCTCACCTCTTACTTCTGCCCCTACTCTTCACCTGAATCTGCTCCTCCCCTCCTTACCTCTCCTCTCTCCCCCTCACCTGCTATCCTCATACCTCCCTTCCCTTCCTGCCAGCTTAATTACTCACAATATCGCTTGCTCATTTTGGCACTTGGGGCTCCTCCTCTCCTCTTCTTGTACTTATCTACCCTCTGCTAACCATACTTCCCTGCAGACAACTGATTGTTTTTCTCCTTTCAGGCATCTTATACCCGTAAGTGTTTTGTTAGCCCCGCTTCCCCTATCCTAACTGCCTGTGTAACATGCACTACTCTGTTGTATCTGCTGTATCCACTACCACTGTAATTTGTACTTCTCCGTTTGTATTGTGATCACGACGTGGGGCCTATGTAAAGAGCTCTGAGTTCAAGTGGTGTTATCCTAGACTGCAAATAAATAAATAAAATGAAAATTATATGACAGAGCCATTCCATGACATGATCGAGTGTACTGCTGTCTGCCCTGTGGAAGAATTACTGTCTGAAGTATTATTAGGGCTTTTGTGAATATATTGCATGATGTGCAAACTTAGGACTAGATCCTGTACCTGCTTTGTAGTGTGTTCTGGCTTGGACTGACAGGAAGTGGGTGCTGATCAGTTAAATTCTTATACCCACCAGCAGTGTTGGCATTACAGGGGGGCTTGCCAGGGCAAAGCCCCGATAGCTCTGAAGTGAGCACCTGTAGCTCACACATCACTGCCATTGATTTATAATGGGAAGGGGGGCTCAATTTAAAGATAGGACCCTTATGGGCTTCCCTAGCTCCCTAATCTCATAAAGTGTAATTCCAACACTGCCCACCAGCCAGACTACTTGCTGCTGTCAGAGACATCTGCAAGAACCACAAGTGATGATTTTTTTATTGGAAACCACAGCTGCACAGCAGATATCTCACTGGTGGTGTCTTGAGGGTGTGATGCATTTCTGCTGGAATGTGCAAGCTGGATTAGCTTGAAAGACACCAAGCTGAATGAGCATGCAAGTTGACAGGTGCTGACACAGACTAACGCTACTGATCAGGGATGTTTGTGTTAACATTTGACATTATTAAAGGAATAATGCATGACAGGGTGTGTGTCATGCTGGGACAACGCCACGCCTGGGGGGGGTTGGGCACGAGGCCGCAGGCTGAGTGCGTCCAATGCCCCAGGCGTGGTGTTATCCCAAATGACACACACCCTGGAATGCATTATTCCTATTATACAATGGCTCATTGTTATACAGAATAAAAAAAAAATTTAAAGATGTTTTTGTGTGGAAAAATATTTTTTGTTTTTAAGAGAAGATGAAACAATCAATCAAAAGCTCAAGCAAAAAATCATCTACAGGTTCACAGTGCTGAGACTAGACCTGTGGAGTCATGCTGGGATAATGCCATGGGTCCAGCCCCAAACTGACCAATCACAGTCCAAGATTCTTTCTTGCCATTGTATAATGTGCAATAATGTATAGTGCCATTCAACTGTTCTTTTAATCTTTGGGGAATAATTTCTGAGTTTCAGTCTGTAGAACCTATATATGGCTTGTGCAATGTAATACACAAAGAAAATACCTGTTAAAGATTTACAAAGACAGTGCATAATATTCACAGAAATGTCTATTAATTCAAATGCATACACACAAACTATATAATGAGTGGCACTTCCATGGCCAAAATTATTCCAAATTTATTGTATGTGTATGTGTGTGTATGACTTTATACATGTATGTATATATGTATGTCGATATATATATATATATCGACATACATATACCGTGCTACCATAGTTAGGGTTGAGGAGCCCTTTTAAGGTTAAAGGGTCAAACTTTACACCTTAATAACTTTGCGACCATTCAATGGATTTGCCTGAAATTTGGAATGCACAATCAAGAGCCATACACCTTGGGATTTGTCAAGTTTTCTACTGGTCAGATATACAGCTGCAGAGTTATTAAGCATGATCTGTGCACACGTTTACGCTATATGGTGAATTCTTTGCTCATGCCTACAGGTCGCACGGTTTGCACGAGTGGTCCAAAAACTTCAGGGAACATGTAGCCAGGGTGGCCGATGTGCCTTTTGAAGATTTCGTGAAAAAATATTGAATGGTTCAAAAGTTATTCAAAAAAATAAATTCCCATTATAAGTCAATGGGAAAAGTTAACAAAAAGTCTGACACTTTCGCAAATGCACTTTTTACTGTCGCAGATGGCCCTAGTACTTTCGCAAATCTGCCATTTTGTTTTCAGTTGGTGATCAGAAAAATGCTTGGCATTTAAAATTGGGACCATCTGGGGACACAATTATTTTTGTGTTCGCCTGAGGATGCTAGCCATGTCTTTATTTTGGGGTTAAACACCCCAGAAATACTTTTTTCAAAGTTCTGGAAAAAGTACTTTCACAAAGTACTGTCATGCTCATGACACTTTCGCAAATATGTGTGAAAGCTTTCGCAAATCACGAAAGTACTTTGCAACACTATGGCCAAAATGACAGGAGTTATTTGCCACCTTGCTGCAAAAGAATGGTTTGGTCTTTTGGCCTGAAATTTGGAGGGAACGCAGCCAACATCTCACAGATGTGCCTTTTGGTGGTGAAAAAATATTGCATGGCTGCAAAGTTACGATAGTCCGAAGTTGGCATTTTTTCCCATAGAGTAGCATGGTGGCGTACGCAGTGCCTTTCGGGGCTCGTATCTTGAAAACAATGCAAGATACAGATTTTATATTGGAAGTTGCATCCTAGCCAGGAAAATCATGATTTTTGTGAAATTTTAATTTTTTTTCTATGTCATGCAGTTGCTGAGATATTAGCAATCAAGTACTTCCAATGCTGGTTTTCAGCTTCGATGCCCATTATAATGCATACATTCTTTGTACACACTGGCCCAGATATTCAAGACGGTTGCGCATGGTGCAACAGTGTTCCACCATGCACAACCCACTGATGCACACCGGCGTGACATTCAAAAGGGAAAAGTGTGCGGCACAAATCCCGATGCCCCAGAGCACATCAGTAATGTATGCAGGCACAGGTAGGGGGGCATGCCCATGCATAACCTGCACAGCCCAATATTTAGCCCAGGATGTTCAGAGCCATGCAGACTTAACCCCTACCTGCACCAGCACAAAGTTAAGCCAAAAAACAGGAACAACTGATGGCCACCCACAGGTGAGCTGCTGCATTGCAGGGTGCAACACGGCAACTGCCACCTGTGGGTGGTCACCCGAGTTCCGGCTGCATCTGACAGTGTCCCCCCATGCCTGTTCACAGCCATTTGTAAAAGAAGACGTCATCCAATATCGCTGGTGGTCCAGTGGACCGCACTCTGCCTGATCGCAGGCATCTGTTGCAATAAAAGAACCCCCTGTCCAATATCCCGCATTCTGCCCGATCATGGGCATCTGTTGTAATAAAAGACACCCCCCATCCAATATCCTGCTTTCTGCCCAATTGCGGGCATCTGTTGTAATAAAATAAACCCCCCCATCCAATATCCCGCTTTCTGCCCGATCGCGGGCATCTGTTGTAATAAATGAACCCCCGTCAATATCCCTGGTGGTCCAGTGGACCACACACTCTGCCGATCGTGGGCATCTGTTGTAATAAAGAACCCTCCCTGTCCAATATCTCTGGTGGTCTAGTAGTCCCCTCCCCCGCCCACTGAGGCCCCACCACCCCCCCCCAGCTCAGCCGGTGGGCAGCAGCACCCCCGCTTGCCGCCCGCCGCCTGCCGCCGACTGACAGCTCGGTGGGGCTGCATGCCCAGTGGTTCACAGTGTGAGCCAATGGTGTGCAACCATACCATACTACACATTCAGATATGTAAACACATATCTGGAATGTATAACGCGGTATGGGCTGCACACCCATTGTCACACTGTAATTAATGGTATGCAACCTACTGAAGCTCTCGAGATTGGTGGGCGTGAGGGTGGCACAAGCGGTGAAAGTGCTACTATTGTTTCGAGGCCGAAATGATGGTATCGTGGTAGTGGAAAAACACCACTGAACCACTATAGATATTGGACAGGTTTCTTTATTACAACAGTGCCATGTCCGAGCAGTAGTCACTGGACCTGAAGATGACAAGTGAGAGGTTTCTTACAACAGATGCCGATCGCTGAATGGATGAATATTCTATTAGAACAGATGCCCTTGATGAACGAAAACTCACTGGACCACCAGGGATATAGGATGGGGAATTTATCTTAAACATATGCCAGCGATCGGGCTGCAGGGGGCGTCGGTCCCTGACTGCAGCTGCCTGGCAGGGTGCCAGGCGCAAGTCGTTGGGGATCAGTGCACCTGCATGCAAATGATATATAAATGGGGCCATAATGACATGCAAATGGCCCCATGTGCACCTTGCATAAATTATGGCCCCATTTGCATGTCACCTTTTGAATATCGTGGGTGCTGTGAATGGCGCAATGGCACTTGCGCTAGCGCATCTCCATGCTCCACTCTGGCCACTTGAGCTGGCGCAGTGCTACTGTGCCATGCACAGTGGGGGTGGCCAGGGTGCAATATTCAAAGCTGCTGAGCCATGGCGCAGCTCCTTTGAATATCCCTTAGTCCACGCCCCTGCGCAGCCAAGTTGAGCTGCACCCAAGCTTGCACCACAGCCTGGTGCAGTTTGAATATCTGGGTCCCTGTGTTTCTCTATGCACCTGTTTGGCAAAAACAGGGTATGTGCTTCTGTTGCTGTTGCAGTTACTGTTTCAACTTTCGTTTCTGTCCCTATTTGCGTTTACGTTCCATGTATGCCATCATGTGCGTTACCCTTTTCATTGTCATTTGCACTTGCGTTTTCGTTACTGTTACCATTTGTGTTTACACTACTGTTTCTCTTTGCATTTTTGTTTGTGTCACTGTGCACATTGCCATTTCTGTTTATGGCAGCCCTTTCATTAGCGCTTCCGTTTCTCTTTCATTTTGCATCTTCCTTGCTGTTACTGTTACCATTTGCATTTGCAACTCCTTTACTGTGCCCGTGCACATTATGGTTTATGTTTCCATATGCGCTTGCATTTCCTTTTGTGTTTTTGTTTGCTTTGGTGTTATTGTTGCGGTTACCGTTACCATTTGCATTTACAATTGAGGTACTGTGCCCGTGCGCATTTCAGTTTGCATTTCCATACGTGCTTCTGTTCCCGTTTCCATTTCTGTTTCCTTTGGTGTTATTCTTCCTGTTATCTTTACCATTTGCATTTACAATTCCAGTACCGTGCCTGTGTGCATTACGGTTTGTGTTTACGTGTGCACTTGCGTTCACGGTTCCATTTCTGTTCCTCTTCGCTTTCTTTTTCCTGTGACACTTAACATTTCCATTTTAAATACCACTGCCATCACTGTTTGCATTGCCAGTTGTGTTTTCATATGCGCTTCAATGTCCATTTGCGTCACTGTTCGCTTCAGCGTCACTTTGTGCTTGCATTTCTATTAACGTTTCCATTACCATTTACATTTGCATTACCATGTATGCCACTATTGGTTCTTCTGTTTGCATGGCTGTTCCTGTTACTATGTCACAAGACATCACATGGCAGGAGTGCAGGGCCCCCCCGTCACATTACATTCACAATTTCTCATCATCATTCTAAAAAAGAAGTGAAATTAGAGACAAAAAACTCTGTTTAATGCATCAATTAGGGTTGCTCCACAGCAACAAAAGCAAGGAAATTTGGTGTTAGGGTTGAAAACCCCCCTTGGACCCCCCATAGCCCACCCCCTAACTGGCATTGTGGTGCCCCATGGGGTCATCGGTCCTAACTCTCACCCCATTTTCCTACACCTCAGATTCTTTACACATGTGATGGGGTGTGAGTTAGGGCCGACAACCCCATGGTGCACCAAGACGCGGTTGGGGGTGGGCTGTGAGGGTTCAAGGGGGGGTTCAACCATAACACCAAATTTCCTCACTTTTGTCGCTGTGGAACAACCCTAACTGATGCATTAAACAGAGTTTTTTGCCTCTGAAATATATAAATAAATATATATATATATATATATATACACACACACATATATATATGTATATATATTTAAAATGGGTAGGGAAATTGCTTGGGATAGATTGGATATTTACCATCACATGACTGTGCATATATTCGAGAGTGACCGCACACCAGCACTTTTACCCCCTTCCAAAACAATTTTGACATTTATAAGATAGATAAACCACTCTGAGGTGTGTGGCCGTGCTCTGATATACGCACACCTTGGGTGGTTGACACATTCAGCCTGCGGCCTCGCGCGTACAACACACACCAAGGCCTGCATATATCACAGCACAACTGCACACCTCAGAGTGGTTTATCTAGTACATATATACATGTATATATATCTGTATGTATATATATATATATATATATATATGTGTGTGTGTGTATATATATATATACAGTACACTCTCGATTATCCAACCTCCGTTCATCCAAACTCCCTATCTAAGGGACAGCTGGATTGCCCCCCACACACTGTGAATCCAGTACAAGTGACTCTCATTTATCCGACCTCCCGATTATCCGACCCTTTCGGATGTCTCCGGCGGTCGGATAAACAACGTGTACTGTGTATATATGTGTATATATATATATATATATATATATATATATATTAGAGCCAAAAACTCAGTTTAATGCATCAGTTAGGGTTGTTCCACAGCGACAAAAGTGAGAAATTCGGTGTTGGGTTGAAAGCCTTGCACCCCAGCCCGCCATCCCAACCACCAACAGGGTGTGCATTGGGGTCATCGGCCCTAACTCTCACCCCATCATATGTGTAAAGAAGCTGAGGTACAGGAGAATGGGGTGAGAGTTAGGACTGATGACCCCAATGCACACCCCATTGGCGGTTGGGGTGGCGGGCTGGGGGGTGTGTGAGGAGTGCTTTCAACCCTAACACCGAATTTCCTTTCTTTTTTTGCTGTGGAACAACCATGACTGATTCATTAAATAGAGTTTTTTGCCTCTAATTTCCCTTCTTTTTGAGAATGTGCAGTAGAAATAGTGAATGGAATGTGGTGTTGGGAGCGTGGGGCCCAAATTTTTTGTGACATAGTAATGGTAAGTGCAAGGGAAAAGCAAATGCTAACGGTTGCGCACATGGTGACTGAAACGTAAATGGAAAAGCAACCATTAGTAGAAACGCAAGTGCAAAGTAACGGCAAAGTGAACAGTGACACAAAAGGAGAAGCAAACATAGAAGGAAACATAAACCGTGATGCGCACGGTGACAGCAGTGCAATTGGAAAAGCAAATATTAATGTTAACAGCAGAAATAACACAAAAGGAAACAGAAACAGAAACACGAATGCAAGCATGTATGCAAACGGGAACGCAAACGGTAATGCACATGGTGGTGTACACAGGAACGGTAACACAAACAGTGATGAAAACGCAAGTGGAAATGCTAACTGTAACAGTACAGTAACAGAAGCGCACACCCTGTTTTTGCTCAACAGCTGCATAGAGAAACACAGTGACCCGGATATTCAGACTGCGCCAAGCAGTGGTGCAAGCCTGGGCACAGCGCAACTTGGCTGCACAGGGGCATTGACAGAGTGATATTCAACGGAGCTGCACCATGGCACAGCAATGTTGAATATCGCACCCTGGCCATCCGCAGTACACATGGCGCAGTGGCCAGAGTTGAGCAGGGGGATGCGCTAGCACAAGTTCTGTTGCACTAGGCGCAAATCCACGATATTCAAAAGTGCACATGCAAATGGGGCCATAATGCATGCAAGGTGCAAATGGGACCATTTGCATGTCATTATGGCCCCATATGCATGCAGGTGCACTGCAGCCATCGGGGACTGATGCCCCCTGCACAGCACGGTAAAATGCCCCACTTCCCGATCACAGGCATAAGTTGAATAATATTAACGTCCTATGTCCCTGGTGGTCCAGTGGACTGCTCACAGCCTGATCACGGGCTTAAGTAAAATAAATGTACTGTCCAATATCCCTGGTGGTCCAGTGGACCACTCACAGCCTGATCGCAGGCTTAAGTAAAATAAATGTACCGTCCAATATCCCTGGTGGTCCAGTGGACCGCTCGCAGCCCGATTGCAGGCTTAAGTAAAATAAATGTACCGTCCAATATCCCTGTTGGTCCAGTGGACAGCTCGGAGCCCAATAACGGGCTTAAGTAAAATAAATGTACCGTCCAATATCCCTGGTGGTCCAGTGGACTGCTCGCACCCCGATAGCGGGCATAATTTGAATAAAATCCATGTCCTATATCCCTGGTGGCCCAGAGGTACCCCCTCCCCACCGGCCCACTAAGCCCCACTGCCCTGCTCCCCCCAGTCAGTGGTGAGTGGCAGCACCCAACCCACTTGCCGCCCCACTGCCCGCTGACTGACACCATACAATAGGGCTGTACGCCCATTGGTCCACAGCAAGAGCCAATGGGCGTGCATCCCATACCGTACTACACAGTCCAGATATGTGAATGGTCCACCCAAGGCATGCGTATATCAGAGTGCACATCCTAGAGTTGGTTATCTATCATATAAAATGGCAAAATTGTTTTTTTTAGGTGGGTAAAAGTGCAGGTGTGCGGTCGTGCTCTGATATACACACTGTCATGTGGTGCTCTAGGTCCCATAAAAGAGCAGCAATTTCCCTACCCATTTTATATATATATATATATATATATATATATATATATATATATATATATTATATTACCGTGCTACCATAGTTAGGGTTGAGGAGCCATTTACATGTTAAACCCAAAAGTTTGCACCTTAATAACTTTGCAACCATTCTACAGATTTGCCTGAAATTTGGAATACAGAATCAAGACCCGTATGCCTTGGAATCTACCAAGTGTCATATCAGTAGGATATACGGCTGCGGAGTTATTAAGCGTGATCTGAGCTTGCATTTATGCTTTTTTTGGAATTCTACGGTCGCACCTACAGGTGGCATGGCTTGCATGACCGGTCCAAAATCTTTCAAGGAACATGCGGCCAGGGTCCCTGATGTGCCTTTAGAAGATTTCGTGAAAAAATATTAAACGGTTCTAAAGTTATTCAAAAAACAATTTCCCATTATACGTCAATGGGAAAAGTTAACAAAAAGTTCAACAGTGTCGCAAATGCAGTTTTTACTTTCGCAAATGGCCCTTTTACTGTCTCAAATTTGCCATTTTGTTTTCAGTTGGTGATCAGAAAAATGCTTGGCATTTAAATTTGGGACCATCTAGCAACCTAATTCTTTTTGTATTCACCTAGTCGGACCTTGAGGATGCTTTCCATGTCTTTATTTTGGGGTAAAACACCCCAGAAATATGTTTTTCAGATTTCTGGAAAAAGTACTTTCACAAAGTAGTGTCACACTCACAAAAGTGTCGCAAATTTTTGCGAAAGCTTTCGCAAATTGCGACAGTACTTTTCTAGGCTGTAATTATGTGGCAGGCCCCGCGCTCCTGCCGCCACATTACATTCACTATTTCTCATTATCATTCTCAAAAAGAAGGGAAATTAAAGGCAAAAAGCTCCATTTAATGCATTAGTTAGGGTTGTTCCACAGCCACAAAAGTGAGGAAATTCGATGTTATGGTTGAAACCCCTTTTGCACCTCAGCCCACCCCCAACTGGAATCGAGGTGCGCGTTAAGAGTCATGGTCCTAACTGTCACCCCATTCTCCTCTTCCTCAGCTTCTTTCCACATGTGATGGGGTGTGAGAGTTAATGCCGGCGACTAGCATTACCCGGTCCAGTTGGGGGTGGGCTGGAGGGTGCAAAGGGGTTTCAACCCTAACATCAAATTTCCTTGCTTTGTCACTGTGGAACAACTCTAATTGATGCATTAAACAGAGTTTTTTGCCTCTAATATATATATATATATATATATATGTATATGTGCAATGGGGCGGAGATAAACAGAGTGTGATAAATCCATTTATCTAAGTAACTGTGTACATAAATAAGGGATATACAATGGTGAGCTGTCAGATAATAGATTTATCTACACAAGTGCTGTTTGACCTCAGGTAACCTCATGAGTGGCTTAAGCCACAAGTGAGATGTCCGAGGTCAAACAGCCCAAGTGTAGAGAAATCATTTATCTAACAGCTCACCATTGTATATTTCATTTATGCAATAGGGATGCTTTCTGTCAGTGCAGGGACATTTGCTTTTGATTGTTTATCTTTTTTTGCATATGTTTGTCAAAAAAGTGAACAAAAAAATTGCATTTTCTGCTCTTAATTGGTAATTATAAAAAAAACTATAAGGTATCTATAAACGAAATACCACTCATTTTCTAGATAATTTTGAGCTACATAACTTTCATGCTCACAGCACTATGCTATCTTTTCGTTTTAAAGTTATTTGCATTTAAATATAGTTAGTACTGGTATCGAGGCTGAATATTCTAAATGACTTCCGGAGTGATTGTGACATATCTACTCTGTATATAAATCTGTGATGATGTGTCTACTATGTGTATAAATATAAAATGTTGAATTTATCTCATAGTTGCTCAGATTTATCACATATGATTTATGTCCACGCCTATTGCATAAATTTCATTTATGCATACAGTGTTTATGCCGTCAGCCATTTATCCACACAGTGCTTATGTCATCAGCCATTTATCTATACAGTGCTTATGTCATTTAGAATGTTCGGCCTCAGTAGCAGTATTAACCATATTCAAATGCGAATAACTTTAAAATGAAAAATGATAGCATGGTACTGTGAGCACGAAAGCTGTTCATCATGGAAATATCTACAAAATGATTGGTGTTTTATTTATTGATACCTTTTAGATTTTTTGATAAGTAGCAAAAACACAGCAGAAAATTCTTTTTTTTTCATTTTGTCCGCAAACAAATGTAAATAACTTTAAAATGATAAACGATAGCATGGTACTGCGAGCACAAAGTTTATTCAGCACAGAAATATCTACAAAATGAGTGGTGTTTCATTTATAGATACTTTTTAGTTTTTTCAGAATTAGCAAAAAACAGCAGAAATTTCAATTTTTGTCCACTTTTTCATCAAACAAATGCAAATAACTTAAAACCAAAAATGATAGTAAGGTACTTTGAGCACAGAAGTTATTCAGCATAAAAATATCTACAAAATGAGAGGTGTTTCATTTCTAGATTCCTTTTAGATTTTCTATAATCAGCAAAAAATGGCAAAAACTGTCATTTTTATTCACTTTTTTGACTAACAAATGCCCACTACGAAAGCAAACACAAAAGAATTGCATAAATGGAATATACAATGGAAAACTTATGTAATAAATGATTTATCTGCACTTGAGCAGTTTGACCTCGGACACCTCACTCATGGCCTACGCCACTCATGAGGTTACCCGAGGTTAAGCTGTTCTTGTGCAGATAAATCATTTATTACACTTGCTTCCATTGCATATCCGTTTTATATATATATATATATATATATATATATATATATATATGTGTAGGTATATAGGGTATGTATATAGGTATGTGTGTGTATGTATGTGTATTTACATGTCTATGTATATGTATGTGTGTATATGTATTATTGTGTGTGTATATATATATCTATATATATAGATATATATATATTCATGGCAAAATACTCTGTTTAATGCATCAGTTAGGGCTGTTCCACAGTGAGAAAAGTGAGGAAATTTGGTGTTAGGGTTGAAAACTCTAACTGCACATCCCCCACCACCACCACACACACACACACACATATACATGCAAGTAGGGGAAAGACCAAGGCAACACAACCAATCACACACATCCAGGAGGAGGTGTATACCTGTGTTACTGTAGGAAGTGGAGAAATCCAACTTGAGATATCAAATATTATTTACAAAGTTGTTCTTCAAGATTAGTTCACACTAAGGTGAGCCAAGCTGGCAGTAGCGAAAATGGTGTACCTTGCTTTATTTTCAACATATGGGCGCCGAAAGGCATCCTGGGTGCTGCAATGTTAGTCCATGGCAAATTGCTCAACTTTGGAACAGTGTAATTTTGTAATCCTTAAGTATTTTAGCACAATAGCAGGAAAAAGCACATTTATTTGACCAGGTCTTGCCATCCTGCAAATTTAAGGCCAAAGGATTTAACCGTTTGCTTGCAGGATGATGGCAAAGATGTGCAGTCATTAGGAGCATACTTTCACGAAATACTTTTGCAAACACAAAAGTGTCATAGCACGACACTTTCGCATTTGTGAAATTGATTTTTGAAAGTATTTCGAGGATTGCGCAAAATCCTGTTTTGGATCTTGCGAACCCCAAAATACCATATGTGTAGTCAGTGTCATGTGTTGGTGGCAGCGTGAGGCCCAAGATGTGAAGTTGTCTTGTAGTGATATGTGTTTAGCGGTGTGTGGAATGTCCGGGATGAGAATTAGCAGTGACAACCCCATGCGACAGCCCGATGGGAGCATGGTTGTGTGGTTTTGTGGTTTACATAGTTGTATGTTATTCCTGTTACCTGCTGGTAGTTGTGTGTGATTCGTTGTGTTGCCTTGGTCCTTCCCCTACTTGCATGTGTGTGTATGTGTGTGTGGTGGGTGTGGGGGGGAATGCACAGTTAGGGTTTTCAACCCTAAAACCTAATTTCCTCTCTTTTGTTGCTGTGCAACAACCCTAACTGATGCATAAAATGGATTTTTTTGTCATGAATTTCCCTTCTTTTTGAGAATGTGCACTATAAATAGTGAATGGAATGTGGTGGTGGGAGCGTGGGGCCCACCATGTGATTTTTTGTCACTTCGCTGTGCAAAAACTTAGTATGACCAAGTAAAATGAAAATTGGGTACGCAAACAGAAATGCAAACAGTAACGGCAATGGCGGTGCAGAAGGAAACAGTAATGGAATTGGCAATAGAAATGCTACCGAAAACACAAATGGTAAAGCTAACAGAAAATGCAAACGGTGATGAACATGCAAACAGTAACAGTAACGTAATTGGAAACAGAAACTGTTACAGTAACACCAACAATGATGCCGAAGGAAACAGTAACGCAAACGTAAACGTAAATGCAAGCACGTACGTAAATGCAAATTGTAATGGTAATGCAATTGGAAATGCAAACGCTTATGGTAACACCAACGATGACACCAAAGGAAACAGAAATGCAAATGGTAATACAAACCGACATGCATATGCAAAAGCAAATGGTAATGCACACAGTGATGCAAAAGGAAATGCAAAAAAACAGTAATCGAAATGCAAATGGTAACAGTAACGCAAATGCAAGCGCAAACGCAAAGGGTAACGCACGTGGTGATGTAAATGGGAACGCTAATGCAAATGCTTATGGAAATGCAAGTGAAAATGCTAACTGTGACAGTAACGGAAATGCACACCCTTTTTTTCCCCAAAAGCTGCATTCAGAAGCACAATGAATACAAAGAATGTATGCATAATAATGGACCTCACAGCAAAAAATTAACACTTGGAATACTAAATTGGTTATATCTCGGGAACCGTACAACGCAGAACAAAAAATTAAAATCTCATATTATTTATGACTTCTGTTCAGTATTCACAAAAGAGGAAGTGGGGGAGGTGCCTAATCCGATTAACAGAAGCACTCTGGAGAGGGGGGTTGATCCCAGTCCTTTCAGGCAAGAAAGGGTTCTGAAAGAACTCCTAAAACTGAAGGTGGACAAAGCAATGGGGCCAGATGGAATTCACCCCAGAATTCTAAAAGAATTAAGCAGAGAACTAGTGACACCACTGACTGCCCTTAATAACAAATCATGGGAGGATAGTGGGGTACCTGAGGACTGGAAGAAGGCTGATGTGATTCCCCTTCACAAAAGTGGGAGCAAGACAGAGGCAGGAAACTACAGACCTGTCAGTTTGACCTCTGTGGTAGGGAAAGTAATGGAATCACTTCTGAAGGAAAGAATTGTTGAGTACCTAGAGGCCAGTGGGGCTGGGACCCAAGGCAGCATGGGTTCACAGTGGGAAGGTCATGTCAGCGAATCTAATTGATTTCTTTGACTGGGTGACAAAGTAGTAGACCAGGAAGGGCTGTGGACATGGCCTACCTAGACTTTAGCAAGGCATTTGACACAGTCCACACAAAGATTAGTAGTCAAATTAACCAGCCTGGGGGTGGGTCCTAGGGTGGTAGCCTGGGTAAAACATTGGCTGGACAACAGGACACAGAAGGTAATTGTAAATGGAGTCCACTCTGAAGAAAGAGGGGTTACTAGTGGGGTACCACAGGGTTCAATACTGGGTCCAGTCCTTTTTAATGTCTTTATAAGTGACATTGCAGAGGGACTGGAAGGAAAAGTATGCCTCTTTGCAGATGACACAAAGATCTGCAACAGGGTTGATACACAAGGAGGCGTGGAAAGGATGAGAAGGGACTTGGCAAGGTTGGAGGAATGGTCAGAAGTATGGCAGCTTGGATTCAATGCAAAGAAGTGCAAAGTAATGCACCTGGGAAACAAAAACCAAGGGGAAGATTACACAGTGGGGAGAGGTAGTAACAACAACAAAAATGGAAAGGGACCTGGGGGTAATCATATCAGATGACCTTAAGGTTGGCAAGCAATGTGAGAAGGCGGTAGGGAGGGCTGGAGGGATACTGGGATATATAGGGAGAGGCATCACCAGCAGAAAACAGGCAGTTATTATCCCCCTGTACAGACAGTTGGTGAGACCCCATCTGGAGTACTGCATCCAGTTCTGGAGACCCCATCTCCACAAGGACATAGACAGGATGGAGGCAGTTCAGAGGAGGGCAACTAAAAATGGTGCAGGGTCTGCAAGAGAAGCCATACGAGGAGAGGCTAAAGGAGCTTAATATGTATACCCTTGAGGAAAGGAGGGAGAGGGGGGACATGATATAAACATTTAAGTACCTCAGAGGAATCAACAAAGTCCAAGAGGGTAGCATCTTTCAGAAAAAGAGATGTGCAAGAACAAGGGGACACAATTTGAAGATAGAGGGCGGACAGCTCAGGGGCAATGTGAGGAAGTATTTTTTCACAGAGAGGGTGGTGTACACATGGAACAGCCTTCCTGAGGAGTTTTTGGGGTCTAAAACTGTGGGAGAATTCAAGAATGCATGGGACAGACATAAGGCAATTTTTGTGGAGGGTAGGAAGAAATAGACTGTTGGTTTAATAGGATCTGCAGCTTATCCTCTAGGTAGGGAAATGGGCAGACTAGGTGGGCCAAGCGGTCCTTATCTGCCATCAAAGTCTATGTTTCTAAGACTTTCCTAGCTAGTTTTGCACTTAGCCCCTTAGCAGGGGGCTAAGTATTTTTCCAATGAAAAGTCTGTATCTCTAACCATTTTTGAGATACAGGCCCCAAAAGGTGCAGCAGACGCCGTAATGTTAGCCTCCGGGAAAAAATCAACTTCAGAGTGCTGTAACTTTGCAGTCCTCTAATATTTTGTCACCAAACCTCTAAAAGGCACATCTGTGGGATCTTGGCTATCCTCCTTCCACATTTCAGCCCAAATGACCAAACCGTTCTTTTGCAGCAGGGTGACAAAGATTTCCTATTCTTTTGGGCATAGTGTTGCAAAGTAGTGTCATGATTTGTGACACTTTCGCAAAAAAAAGGACAAAAGTGTAAAATGTCCAACACTAATTTGTGACACTAGTGTTTACAAAAATTTCTAAAACATATTTCCGGGGTGTTTAACCCCCCGAAAAAGACATGGCTATCATCCTCAGGACTCGAGCACTCAACAAGAATTGTTTCCCTAGATGGTCCCAAATTTAAATGCCAAGCATTTCTGTGACCACCAACTGAAAACAAGATGGCAGATTTGTGACACTACAGGGGTATTTTGCGACACTAAAAACTGCATTTGTAATACTGTTGAACATTTTGTTAACTTTTCCCTTTGACTATAATGGGAAACTTGTTTTTTGAATAACTTTTGAACCATTTAATATTTTTTCATGAAGTCTTTGAAATGCATATCGGGGACCCCAGCTGCGTGTTCCCTGAAGATTTTGGACCACTCGCATAGACTGTACGACCTGTAGGTGCGAGGAAAGAATGTGCAAAAATGCGTAATTACCACATTCTATGGTGCTATGTAGATCCGCAACTGTATATCTGACCATTACGAAACTTGGCAGATCCAGAGATCTATCATACTGCTCCAGCCATGCTGAATTTCAGGCAAATCTGTCATACAGTGGCAAAGTTATTAAGCTGCCAAAGTTCAAAGTTTAACCTTAAATGGGATACTCAACCCTAACTATAGTGGCACTACCGTGCCAGTATAATATATGTGTATATATATATATATATATATATATATATATATATATATATACCTGTATGTATGGGTATATGTTTAATTTGGGGCTTGTTTTCAACTTGCAAGTAGGCCTCATTTCAACATTTTGCCTTTCATTGTCTGTTCTTTAAAACACAAGGACACTTGCAATAAAAGTTGTAAGCTCCTCTCACATGTATTAGGCAGACTAATATCCCTAGGATTTTTATCACCAGGATGCTTTCTTGAAGCATTCTGAGACATTCTAAAATATATGTGAGAAGAGCTGTCTGCTTGTTGATAATTCTTGATATCCTTTGCCCTACAGGGGCTTCTCAGCTAAAAGCATACTGGCGCTAATTAGCTTCTCTGATATAATCTTCTGTTATGTTTTAAATGTATGTGTTGAACCAATGAGAATTATTTCTGTTTTTTCAACATTATCTGGGTGTTAATAGTATGGGATTTTCTAAATAACTGCCATAAAGCTTCTGACAAAGCACCTGGTTGGTCCAAAAGCTAGAGTACTTTGTTCTTTTTTGTGTAACATCTATGTTGGTCCAATAAAAAGTATCAAATCATTTATTTCTAGGCCAAATTTATTATGTTTTGTACAAACCCCACCAAGTAAGTGGGCTGATTAAGGGGACAGACACAATGTAAGGATGGTGTATTTTGCTGGAAAAAATCAAAAAGTAAAAAGTTGGGCCTTCGAGGTATAATTCCCCCATCTTAAGTATAATATGGTTGTTCACTGGCAAATCTTAAAAACTAAGAAATATATAGAAATACCTGCTGGCAATGGTGACCACTGCCTTTCCATTTAGATATAAGAATGGAAATTTGTCCATGGACTGGCTGATACAGAAACTGGACAATACAAAAAATATTGAGAAGAACATATACCCACACATGTACTATTACAGTCACAGCCCATAATAACAAAAAACACAGAGATGTGCATATATGCACAGTAAACACTAAATTTTATGCATCTATAAAAGAGACAGAAAATCATCAGAGTTTCCCATAGAGAACAAGACAGATTGTCCATGTAATCTAACAGTTCAGTAGGATATATAGTTTGAGACTTAAATTACTAGCAGGCTTGGCAGCTGGCCTCTTCACTGAGACCCCAAGTGTTTCTAAGTGTTCCTAATTCAAAAATCCACCACATTTCCCTGTTCTCTAGGTTTCTGTAGTAACTTACCCTTCTACAGGAAGGCAACACTTGTTCCAAGCCAAGGACTCTTAACTGTGGTCAAGTGCAGCCCCTATCCTTGAAATGCGTTTCCACACTAGAGCATTCACCTAGCCTACAGATAGTACTTTTATGCTCCATTATCCTTCTTTTCAACTCCCTCAGTGTCTTGCCTATGTATAGTTGATCACAGGGGCATGGGAGTATATAGACAACTCTTGAGGTATTATATTTAACATATGACTTTATTTTGTATTCCTTGCCTGTGCGCAGGTGTGTAAAGAGCTCCTGATGCAGTTGAGACAACTTTAAAAAAATTGAATATTGAGACATAACTGTATCTTATATTTAATATTTTATTTAGTAATTCTTGCCCTTATTTCTTTATTACCAAGGGTATTTGCATGAAAACAGTATCTCCACCCTTTCAGCTCTGCCTGCAGCTGACATCACAATTCTGTTTATGACATCACAATCTGTTGCTGTGGAGATACTTATTATGTCATAAACAGGATTGTAACATCAGGTGTAGGGAAGCAGGCACAGGAGATCAAGTCTAGGGAACAGGGATCTTGTTATCATACAACTCTTTCAGTAATAAAGAAAATGGGGAACTAATTACTGAAAATATATGAAGTAATAAATAAAATGGGATGGCGTTGAAAATAAATCTTATTTTTTTCAAAGTTTTCCAAATTCTGTCAGAGGCTCTTTAAAGACTTCATTATGGGAGTTATGACCAGACTCATTTTTTAGAGGTCCAGGTAATAATTGTCCAGAAGTGGACTCCTTCCTATCTCAAGTTAAGTGCCTTCTTTGAGGCTATAAAAGGTCTGTGATGTATAAAGTGATGGGGATTGGAGGGTGGGGGTGCCATTAGACAACAGGGAAGCATTATATAAGCAGGGGGCAGAGATCAAACAAGGGCAGACATGGATGTCTCTCTTTTTTCATTTTCTTTTTTTCATTTTGTTAATTTTTGGCCAAGAGAAGTGGAAGGGAAACTGTAACAGTAATGGGACTGGGATTGGAAGGTGGAAGGAGGGTAATAGATGCCAGGGAAACATTATATACCCAGGAGCCAGTGATCAGACAGTGGGCAGACAGTTATTTTCAGGACTTTTTTCAGCTTATTTTTCCACTGCATTGGGGAACTGGAAGTGAAATGAAAGAGAAACATTATATGATAGTGTTTTCTAGCCACTGGTTGAACCCTCTGAGATGAAGCTATGCTTTTAGGAGCTGCTCCTCTTTCTATATATCCTCTGCCATCTTTTTTCTTTCTTGCATTATCACCTCTATGAGTGCCAACATGAAGCCAACACTCATTTCATCTGAATACCATCTCACTTTATACAGCTGTATAGGTAAAAGCTATGCATGACATATTGCTATGATGTAAGAGAGTGGGACTGTGGAAGGACATGACCAGACACCTAGAGTGTGTCCCTCCACCAGTGGAGGTGAAGCACATGTGGTCAGTGATGTTTGTTTCCCCACTGTCCTCCCATACATGGTCACACTATTTTGTTGCTGGCCATCCCTGCCAGTTCATTTCCAGTTCCTCACAGCCAAAAATAAAACAGAAAAAATTCCTAGAAATCCTTGTCATCCTGCTGTCTGATCGCTGGCCCTCAGGGTATATAATGTTTCCCTAGTGTCTAGTGGCCCTCCCACCTTCTGATCCCAGTCCCTTTACTGTAACACTTTCCTTCCACTGCTCTCAGCTGAAAATAATTAAAAAAAATGAGACATCAGTGTCTGCCCCTAGCAAATCGCTGGCCCCTTGTTTATAGTGTTTCCCCGGTGTCTAGTGGCACATCACAGCCTCCGATCACCGTCCCTTCATTATAATATTTCCCTGGTGTCTAGTGTAATATTGTGCGAAATGCTAAAATTTCACTCCGTGAAATATTTGAGTAATTTCTCAATTTTGTGAAATTTTTCTCCCTGGCGAAATCTGATTTCTCCTGGGTTTTCAATTTCGCGTAATTCTGAAATTTCACATAATATGGTTTCAAAGGGCAATTTTGCCCATCCATGTTTAAATTTCACCTGGGGCAAAAATTTTGCCAGTTAAACGTTTGATTTCACCAGCAAAATTATGCTCCAAAAGTGCATTGTGGGTATACAGGTCAAAAATCATGTGCAGGCTGTTTCCAGTGTATTCTATTGCCTGTTGTATCAGAAAGTAGTCTGTTGTGGTGCATCACAGTCAATATACCATTTTAAAACTTATTTAAAACTAGTTTTTGAGAGCTAATTGCTCCCAACTATATAGTTTATTCCTAGTGCTGCCAGTGAACATTTTATAATTTTGGGGATGTTTGCATAATATATAGTTTAATTAGTTTTGAGTTTTGTCTGTGAAGAGGTTGAGTGGGGGAGGATAGGTGTGTAAAAGTAGTGCAGGTTAATTTCTAACCTTTAACAAACAGATTTCTCAGACATTGGGATCTATTCAGTAAGAGGCATGGAGCTGGCACGTAAAGGCGCATGCAGTTCCGCACCCCCAGGAGATCCACGTGGGGACTGCATTCATGAAGCAGCGGCCCCCGCCTAGCTCCCTTCCATGACACTGCCCCCCGGCACGGAGGTTCACGGTGGCGGGGTTGCGGATCTGGGTAGGCAGTCAATCAGCTGCCTTACCCAGGTCCGCAGTGGATCACTAGTGCCGGTATGGTACCCTATTGCAGGGAACATGTAGAGTGCTGATCATGCTGTTGGGGAATTTCTGGATAACCATCACTGGCCCAACCACTGTCCTCCAACACCAGTGACACCATCCTGAGTGGATCCAATGACCCCCCCACCTGCACCAGTGGCTCTGGCCTCAGCATCTGGAGGTGGGACATATCTGTTATGGCTGCCCTCCAGATGTGTAGCCGTGAGCTCCCACATACAGCACTCCACACTTTCATGAATGGTGCTGAATGCTGGCATTCCTCCCCCCCCCAGAGACCCTAGTCTGCACTCGGCCAGGGATCTGGTGTGCATGCTGATGAGGGGGTGCAGTGGGCATGAATGGGTGTGGGCTGGCTATGCACCCGAGTTATGAGACACGTAGCCACCCTGGCCCACTCGTGAATAGGGCCCAATGGTGATTTACTGTTATTGCTTTTAAGCCTTTATATTTTTGTTGGTATTCTACTTATTTGAATTATTTTTCTTATATCCTGACAAGAAATTTTTTTTTTTTTACTTTCCTTGAAAAGTTACTCCTTCCGAGAGTTCCTGCTCCTATTACCCTGTGTTATATACCATTCTTCTGCTTTTAGTTGTGAATTCCAAAGTTTTGAACACACAGTGCTGATCCCTTATTTTTTGGGGGGGTTGTGGTCAGTTCTGTTTGCTGTTAACGTGTGCCATGTAAATTGTGAAAAGCAACAGTTCTATTTTTTTTTTTATTGAAAGTACTTTTAGTTGACCACTTCAACTGTCCATATAGAGTTTCACTGCTTTGGTGAATTGCTACCTTGTATTTTATTGTTAGAGCTTGCTTCTGCATTGCAGTGTTCCTGTTCCAGTTGAATTTGCTTACCCTTTCCCTGTTACAGCATTGTTTACTACCTGATCCATCCAATCTAAAAAACAACATATTAATGTAGTAGTTATCCGAGATTGTTGAGCCCATCCAGATTGTCATAGGTGCATTTGTTTGTCAGTGTTATATGGTGGCCTCTTACATAACAAAAACTTGTAGTAGTAAGAACTAACACACTATAGTTTTTCAGTTGTCCAGACACAGCTGATCTGTATTTGGAGTAGGTTACCTGTGCCCTTTTCCCCAGTGTTACTAAATTCCTGTTTGGTCAAAGAAAAAAATTACCTTTTTGTTTTGACTAGAATAGGCTATCATATATGATTGGTATTAGTTGTACAGAGTGCTGCTACATGTCCTGATTTTTGTGTTTGGACTTGGAAGCCAGTACTGCAGGTGTGTGTGAGGTGTTTATTCACACAGTCACTTAGTAATACATCGTTTAATGATATACTCCCAGAGAAAGGCAAAGTTTTAAAGAGGCATATAAAAATGTCTGCTAAGAGATGGTCCAGTAGAGGGCAACATGCAAGGGGGGGACAAGGCAGCTAAGAAGTCTGTTAAGGAGAGTACAACTTCAGTACCACTTCCCCAAAGCACACATATGTCTGCATCACTGTCTTCTGTCACTGTGGGCTCTGGTGGCATGGCAGGTGCCAGCAAAGGAGTTGTTCAAAGTACTGGCATACCTGTGTCACAATTTTTTATGGCCAGAACTGTTGCATCCATGCTGGTGGTGGATGATAGTGAGAAAACGGGAGATACTGACACCAGCACAGGAACAGTAGTCCAGGAGGAGGGTGATAAGTCTGTCGGAGTGACTGTCCCTGTTCCTGATGGAATTGGTGGTGTTGATAATGTTCAGCCAGAGTCTGAGAATCCTGGACATATGGATAGTCAGCCACCTGAGGATATATTTGTACAGAAAGAAAAAGGTGCCATGCAAGAAGGCAGAGATTGGGAGGATGAGGATGAGGAGGAGGACAAGGACATCATCAGCATCAGTGCTGATGACAATGACTGGGATGGTCCCTCATGGGAGCCTGAGGTTAAAAAAGTCAGGGGTGATATAGGCCATGTTCATGCACAGCCTGTGGGTCAGGCTGTCACCAAGTCTATCAGCAGCACTCCTCCAAGCAGTCAAGTCACCCCTCCTTCTAAAACAAGTAGTTTTATGGAAGTGATAAAAGCAGCCCAAAAAGCACAAATGTCAATGCCTGTTTCTTATCTCTCCCAGTTCCAGCAGCATGTTAAGTCCAGACGTCAAAAGTCCCTAGTTTGGGACTTTTACATGCTTGATCTAGTTGATGAGACCATAGCGATATGTCAACAGTGTCAAGCATGTGTTAGTCAGGGGAAAAAGGGAAGCCACATAGGCACCGGTGGCCAACACGCCCACTTGAAGAACATGCACCTGCTGCTCTGGTAGCAATGAGAAGGACACCAGAGCTGTTGGTGGGATGTCCCTCTGCAAGTTAAATGTAAATCAGAGCAGTTTAATGCAGCAGGAGAAGGGAGGGCAGAGTGGGCTAGTTGTCGTGGAGGAGGAAGATGTACAATCCTTTGCTCTCCCGAGTAGTGGGCATAGCAGTGGAGGCACCACTCCCAGTCCCCTGACTCAGAAAAGTACACCACCACACCAAAAATCAACCAAAATAGCTGATATCATGTGGTCTGCACATCCCCAAGAGTCTACTGCTACCCTTAAAGAAACAACTTTGGTGCCTCAAGTACTGCATTCAGGTCAAACAGCCACAAAAATGCAGCCCACACTGAAGACCATCCTTGAGTGGCACTGAAAGTATCCCCCGATCATGCTGTTGTGCATGAGTTAAATGCTGCCACTGCTGAAATGCTGGCCATCAATTTGTTGCCATTCTCATTTGTGGAGAATGCTGGGTTCTGCAGGTTGATGGTCCATGCCTGTCCTAAATGGCAGGTTCCATTGTGAACTTATTTCTTTAAGCAAGCCATGCCAGATCTGTACAGTAGAGTTGCTGATTCCATAAGACATGCAATGAAGCATTTTGCATCAGAATATATCCATCTCAGCATGGATATGTGGACCAGTGGACAAACAGCTGCAAGTGGTTGAATTCAAGCATGCATGGGACAGTCATAAGGCAATTCTAGGGGTTGGGGGTAGAAAGAAGTAGGCTGCTGGGTAACTAGGATCTGCAGGTTATCCATTAGGTAGGGAAATGGACAGACTGGGTGGGCCAAGGGTCCTTATCTGCCATCAAATTCTATGTTTCTATGTATCTATGTATAATGGCACACTGGGCTCTCCTTATTGTGTTTTTATTGCTCCTAAGGTGCAGAGTTTTCAGCAATACAGTGCAATTCGAAGTACCTCAATGCAATTCAGTTCTCCAATGTACCTTATCAATACCTAGTGTTATAACAGTCTACCGTGCAGACACTCTGTCATTCTCCTCTCCCATTTTAGCCTATTCCCCCCGGTTAGCCTACACCCCTTTGCTACTGTCCTTATCTATGTCTACCCAAGCACTTACATTGATCACAATCAACTGTCATTACAGTGGCGCCGCCTGTTGCGCAGCACGACATGGGTTGCCTCGAAGAAATAAAATAGCAGTCTCCATTCTTATAAGCTCCTTAAAGAAAGTTATACTTCTGCTTCTTCTCTGCTCAGGAAATGTGGAGCTCAACCCTGCCCCCCCCCTACAACTTACCTCGCCTATCGATTTTGTTGAGGCCACAGGTCTCAAAATGATGATGGTCAACATTTTAAGCCTGCCTAAAAAACTTGTACAGCTGCAAGCCTGGGCTGCACACGTTAACCCAGACCTTATCATAATTACTGAGTCATGGTTAAAAAAGACGAACACTGATCAACAAATATCACTGCAGGGCTACAATTTATTTAGAGCAGATAGAGAGTCTAGAGGCGGGGGTGTGGTTATCTATGCCAAATCTAAGTACTTGGTCACCAATATTAGTTGCAAATCTCTAGCCAAGGAATTTGAGTTAGTTTTGCTGAGCCTTCATCTCCCCTCCTCGGAATGTATCACTATCCTAGGTGGCTATAGACCCCTGTCTGGTGGTGATGAAGTCCTTAATCTTTGAAATCCATGTTCAGTAGATGCAAAACTGAAACAATATTTCTAGGAGATCTAAATATGGACTGGCTGTCACCCTAAATCCCACGGCCTCAAATCCCTTTGTGCGAGCTAGGTCTTGGGCAATTAGTCAGAGAACCTACTAGGAACAACACTCTAAATACTGCCAACAGTTCCATTCTAGATGTGGTACTAACCACCCATCCACACAAAATATCTCATTTGGCAGTTTTTCACAACGACATGAGCGATCATGGAATTGTTGCTTGCATAAGATCTCAAATTAAGGCCCGTCCGCAACCCATCTTTATAACAAAAAGATCTTCCTATCTGACCTGAGCATGATCAGATGACAAGATCTTTACCTAGCCAAAGATGTCAACAAGGCAGCTTGCATCCTTAATGACAAACTCACTACAATAATAAATAAGCATGCCCCTTTCATCAAAGTAAGGGGACGGAACAATTCCAATCCCTGGTTCACCTCGGATCTCAAGGCAGCCCTTATAGCTCAAGATAAGCTCTGGGCTAAAGCTAGACATTCCAAAGAATCTTGGATTGGCAGGCTTTTAGAACAGCCAGGAATAACTGTGTGAAAAAACTTCACTCTGCTAAAGCTAACTATTATATTTCTACTCTCGAACAAGCTAAAGGTAACCCTCATAAAATATGGAAGACTATCAAAGCTATAGAAGGACGGCCCATGGCCCCCTCTGTCCCAACAAAGATAGTTGCAAGTGGCAAGATTGTGGAAAACAAGTCCCTAATCCTGGAGGAACTTAACTCCCACTTTGCCACAGCTGGATTAGCTTTTGAATCGTCACCTTATGCTGGTGCTGTGGTGAGCCAGCATACTCCTCCCGCCACATCTAGTCCTGCACCCAGTCCCTTCCAACTGCATGAGATAACTTATAAAGAAGTAGAAGATTCTCTTCTTAACTTAGACACCAAAAAGAGCGCAGGGGACGATGGCTTGGAACCCTTTTTCCTAAGGTCAGGCTATGCCCATCTCACTGCCCCAATTCTCCACATCTTCAATATTTCCATTACATCTGCTGCTGTGCCGTCCTGCTGGAAATCAGCACATATCCTCCCTCTATTTAAATCTGGTGACCCATGCAATGTAAACAACTATAGGCCTATCTCCATATTGCCTATCCTTTCTAAAGTTCTCAAAAAACTGATCCATATTCAGTTAAAATCTCACTTGGAAACCTTCTCTCTCATTAACCCAGCTCAATCTGGCTTCCGGGCTAATCATAGCACAATCACTGCACTAGCAAAAGTAACCAATGATTGGATCTCTGCTATAGATGCTAAGAAGGTAACTGGTGCAGTCTTTTTGGACCTCAGCAAAGCTTTTGATACTGTTGATCACAAACTATTAGTCAATTGCCTTGCAAAGTTGGGTGCCACACACCATACCACCCAGTGGTTCTCTAGCTACCTAACTGGAAGATTCCAAAAAGTAAAGGCGGAAGGCTTTTTTTCTGCTGCCTTGCCAGTTGCAAGAGGAGTCCCCCAAGGATCCATCTTAGGCCCTATCTTGTTTTCTCTGTACATCAATGACTTAGATGCTAACATATCTCGTCCAATCTGCACTTTTTTGCAGATGATACTGTGTTGTATACTTCTGGCTCATCGTTATCTGAAGTCAAGGGAGTGCTTCAAGCGGACTTCGCACAACTTGAGCATAATCTAATAAAGGCAAAGCTTCTGCTCAATGCTAAGAAGACTAAAGCGATGATATTCTCCCGCAGTGCTGTCTCAGGCCCCCCCAATACTCTTGCCCAAGACTTCATTGTCACCACGCTAAACGAGCCTCTGGAAGTTGTAACCAAATTTAAATATCTAGGTATCTGGAGTGACAATAAATTATCTTTCAGTGACCACATCGAAGATGTCTCTATAAGGTTAAAAGCAAGGTTAGGTTTCTTCTACAGAAATAGGCCCCTTTTCCCCCTTGAAACTTGAAACAAGCTTGTACAGGCCACTTTTCTCCCCCTACTCAACTATGGCGATGTAATCTATTCCTCTACCACTCTTACAAATCTAAGTAAACTGGACATCCTTTATCACTGTGCATTACGGTTCATTACCAACTCCTCTTACCGTTCACACCACTGTGACTTATATGCAGCTGTTGGTTGGACATCCCTTACTACTAGACGTCTGCTCCATGCTGGGCTATGGACTCTTAAACTGCTCCTGCAGAAATTACCAATTCTGACTTTATTATGCTTGACATACCAAGGACGCGGACTTCCTTTGGTAAACGTGCTATTGCATATGCCCTTTCCTCCATTTGTAACCAATTACAAACCATACTGAAACTAACTAGCACAGTTTCAATAAACTTCTACAAATCGCTAAGTTCAGCCAAAATAAAAGACACCTGTAACCGTCATTAAGTCTCTTCCTTCCCCATGTGTGCCATATTTATCCACTGGTAAGGTATAATTGATTTGTCATATTAACTGCTTTCCTTCCCTTCTACTCCTGGCTTTATCTTTGCTTACGCCCACTGCTACTCTATCAAATCTCCTCCCCATATCAGTTGTAGACTGTTGTTTGTTCTAGCTGCCAAATACTGTATATGTATTGCACACACCAGTCATCATGTTTCATTTATCAGTATGCGACCTGTAAGTCGCTTCCCTGTCTCATATCAATGTTTACCACCTGCGGTCACCCTATGTGGTACCCTTGTATGTATATCCAGCTTGTATCATGTAACGTGTATTTCATGTATATATACTGTTATTACCTATCTGTGTTTGTACTTTAAGTGTTTATGTCACAGGACCTCCTTGTGAATGAGCTTGCTCAATGGAGTTTTCCTGCAATAAACTTGAACTTGAACCTGGGGTGGTAGTTGATGTTGAGCCTGGCAAAACCTGCCTGAAGCAAAATTGTTGTGGTAGCAACACCCCTAGAATTCAGCGGCATGCAACCCTGAGTATGCAAAGTGTTACCAGTTCTCACATGGGTGAGAAAATGCTTAATGTTCTGCTTGATGAGTGGCTACACACACAGTCACTTACAGCAGGATTTATCACAAGAGATAATGGCTCCAGTGTAGTGAAGCGCATTGGCGATGGTGTTTTTTTCAGGGGTGCCCTGCCTGATACACTACCTTAATCTTGCTGTGCAACAGTTTCTAAACCATGCAGACATTAAGGAAACTGTGACTGTCACCAATCACATCTGTGTGCACGTCACCCATTCCCCAAAGGCCTGTGACCATCTACGTAAGCTGCAGCGTAATAACCATCTGCCTTAACACCTTATGAAGCTTGATGTTATGACCAGGTGGAACTCCATGCTGTACATGATTGACCAGCTGTATGAACAGTATAAGGTTGCTTCAGAATACCTGCTGGTTCATACCACCCAGAAGAGTGCTGGAGTGTCCATCACTCTAACAACAGAGCAGTGGCACCAAATGGATGGGCTAATACATATTCTCCATCCATTTGAGTGTGCTACACAGGCAGTGAGTGGGGACACTGCCTGTATATGTCAATCCATACCCCTCATACGTGTGCTGAGGCAGACACTGGTGAATGTCCGACACCAGATGGAGGCAAGTGGGGATCATAGTAGTTGTAATCTAATGGCTCACATGCTACACATGCTGGACAGCAATACACATATTTCCGGCATTTTACAGTCAGATGAATTTGCCATCGTTACCATGCTTGATCCACACTACAAACATGGCCTGCCTTCCATAATTGAAGGAGGTTGTCAGTTACCGCAAAAGTTGACTGGGAACCTCATTAAAAGGGTATCTGGCACCAAGATGAAAAAGGAACATAAGACACACACTGCACAGAAAACAGGTTGTTGCTACCACCACCAGCAGCTCACAGGCAACCCAATCAGACAAATTGGGCAAGGTACAGGATAAAACTGCAAGTAATCCCATTTGGGATGTTCTCTATCAGGTGGGAGTGGAAGATATGGCAGAACAGGAGGAGGAGACAAATGAGGCAGCCAGACTCAGGGCAGCAGAATGAATGGTGGAGGCCTACATGGGGGACACAAAGCACCTTGCCATTACTGACGAGCCATTACAGTACTGGAGCAGCAAAGCGACTGATTGGCCAGCACTAACATCAGTTGCTGTTAAATACCTGAGCTGCCCACCATGCAGTGTCAGTGTGGAATGAGTGTTTAGTTCAGCTTGGGCCATTGTTCATGACTGGAGGACCAATTTGTCACCCAAGAATATGTCTATGCTGACATTCATCAAAATGAATTAAGGGCACATTCTGTATAACAGTGATGTCAATGGTCTTGCCATATGAATTGTGTCTCGGTGATGATGACGATGCCAATCAAGATGTCATCTCTGCTAAACCTTCCGCCAGCAGAGAGATGGATGAAGCAGCAATGCTGAGATAATTTACACCTGATGACTACTCCAGTCTTGCAGACTGTGAAGGCTGCTTCCTGGAGGATGTGACAGTGGAAGTGGAACAAGGCTGAAGTTACTAGTTGGAACCCCCACCCCCACCCCAACCACTGTCAGCGAGCTCAGTATAGTGTTATACATTATTTTTATATATTTATCATTAGATTTATGATGGCTGTGTTATTATCTGCTGTTAGTCTGTTAATCAGTTTAATCTGATCACCTTGCAATAAACTGTTGTCTAGTCCCCACCCTATATTAAGTCAGCAGTCAGGTTACCATAACCATAAACATTTTGCATTATTAAAGTAATAATGTTCCTGTGCCAGAAATATCAAAATGCACATTTTACTTTTCATTTCCACTAACCCCATCCTGAAGCAAGATATGTTGTCTTGAAGCCTGTAAAAGTGCCCAGACTGGCAGTGGCACATGCCACCACACCCGCCCTGCCTTGACAACTGCCATGCCCATGCACACCATGTGACAAATGAAATATTTTGTGCTGCTTACTGTCTGTGACATGTTGAAGAACCCTCCTAGTACAAGTATAGTATGAATGCAGCACGTTCATTCAACTGGTAACACCACTTGAAGAGATTTTGCAAAATCATGAACATTGATGGCCATCTTTAATGACGTGAGTCATAAATTACAAAACAATCACAACAGAAAGGCTTAACAACATCCATATTCCCCAAAAAGGGTACTTACATTAAGTAGTACCATAGTACTTGTAGAGAAAAAGTGCAGAGCCCTACTGGGGGAGGTGTTTTCTGCCTGCAGTTTGGCTTTTAAATATTCCTAATTACTCCAGCTCTGCTAACTCACATATCAATACACACTGGCCCCCTCCACACCAATAGTTACTATACTAAACACCATCTCTACCAACCATTTACATATATACCCCCACCCTGGATGTAGTGTTTACTCATTCATGAGACTAGTGGCTTACATTGCTGTTTAAGCAACCCACTCTGTCTTCCACACACCAGCTCCTGAATGCCCTGGATGTAGTCATCTCACAGACATGGGATAATGAAAAATCCACAGGAAAATGACCTAAACAGGAACAACAACAGGAAACATGATGAATATTCATCCATCTGCATACCTGGTGTTGGCAAGCAAATTACAAACAGAATATATATATAGATACCACACACACACACACACACACACACACACACACACACTTACCCTATCCGGTGAATGAAAGCTGCTGAAATTTCCCACAGAAGGAACATGCGGTGCACATGAAGCACAGCAGCAGCAGGCTATGGGCATCCTAATTCCCCTAAAAGCACTGTGTACCTGGAAAAAGATAAAAAGAAGAACACATTTTGATGATTGGTACAAGTACCCCCCTCCCCCCAAACTCATTAAAAATGAAGAAATACTTACTTCAGGGACTGTCTGTGAAACTGGAACCATTCCACAGCTACTTGAAGTGCCCATGTCTGATCAGGAGTGGGAGGTAACACATGCGCCAGCACCGGAATTCCTGAATATTGACAAAAGCGTATAGAACACAGTTACTGTCAAAGTCAGGCATCTTGACTGCAGTAATCCCACTTCCCCAGCAATGAATAATTAAATACTTACCTTCGGTGTTTGGAAATGTGGTGCACTCCAACATCCGAATCCTGGCATGATGAAGCTCGTTTGGCTTTGCATCATAATGAATCCTCTGCCAACTGGAAAAAAATGGAAAAGCAGTACAAACATATTAGACCTCAACAGGCCACAATACCAACCCACCCCCACACCTCTCTTGCACAGAAAAAAAATGATATACATAGAAATACTTACATGTGTGGCAGCAGCAGTATGTCTGTGAGGATGATCCATCAACATTACACCAGCCAAAACATTACTTGTCGTGGCAAGTTGGCAATCAGTCAGAGCAGCAGGCAGCAAGCTACAGCACCCCAAATTCTCATTCCCTCCATGCCATACAAGTTACAACCACAGCGTCACCACAGTCAAACAGGACAGCATTGGAAATTGAATATTATAGATTAATCTCAATTGTCAAATCAGCAGCAGGAGGCAGCAAGTGTGACTAGCAGCAGCATTTTGTAGGAGGAATTAATTTTGTCAGCGTGGATCCACGACCACCACTTGCCATGTTGGCTATTTCATAATTGCCACAATAATTGTGTCTCCCGTCTCTCACAATTTAGTCATGTTACATTTCTGGACTTCTAAAGCCTGTTCTGCACAGCACAGCAGCAAACGGCAACAAGATTCATCCTGAAGTCATTTGTAAACAGTGGACAAAAAGTATGTTTTTGTCCGGGTGGTGGTGGGGCTCTAATAAAACTTCTGGACCCAGACCACATTTATGTCTCGATTTTCTGTAAATTTTCTCATGTTACATTTCTGGACTTCTAAGGCCTGTTCTGCACAGCACAGCAGCAAGCGGCAAAGAGATTCATCCTGAAATAATTTGTAAACGGTGGACAAAACTGCATTTTTTTGTCCAGGTGGTGGGGCACTATATAACATCATGACTGAGAGAAAATTTATGTCTCAATTGCATGCAACTTTTTTCCTGTCATATTTCTCATCTTATCCAGCCTGCTTTGCACAGCAGGGCTGCAACAGGCTGTGTTAAACTGTGGCCCAAGTGCACATTTTGGACCGAATGGTGGTGAGGTACTATGAAACATCATCATGACTGGAGGGGAGGGACCCCAAGTTAACATTTGTGGCAAGTGCAGGGATCACACGTTGTGTTAAGCACAAAAACCGTATTTATGTTGAATTTTGCAATAAAATTGCTTATGCTTCCAAGACTGTTGTGTACATCTTTGGACTGTTGCCCTACACAATCACAACTGCCACAACATCACATAGCTTTGGGGAAAAAAATGTTGTTCGTAGGAACAAATTACAATACTTGACATTTGTGGATAGGAGGAGGAAATATATAAAGGAGGAGTAACACAAGGCAAAAAGAAAGGTACAGTGTTTATAGGTACAATGACAATAACACACAGCAGGGGGGACACACAGGGTCAGGGTAAGGGTATTCATATGAAGGGGAAAAGTACATTTCTGGACAAGGAAAAGGATTGAATGCTATAGGGAGGGAGGATATACATTACATAACACACAAAACTCCTGGACAAAGACATATAATTAATTACAAGACAAGAAAAAGAAATGAGAGGATATAGAAGAGGAAGAGGAAAGAAAAGATTTTGTTGGTTTTTTTTTTACTTTTTTTTTCTTGTCGTTAGGGGTGGAGATGAGAAGAGTGGCACTAACACAGGACAGGTAAAGAAAAGAAAAAAAAATTGGCTGCCGCCTGCCTCACTGACTGCAAACTTACATGGCACTGGTGCCAGGCCCCGATTCAGAACTGCCACCACCCCCACGACCCAGCTCAGCTACGAGTTCCAACACTTTCTGCTGGTCATCCATAATTTTTCTCATGTCCCCCAAGGCCTCCTGGCAGAAGTGTTCAAATTTTTGCTGCAGAGCTCGCATCTCTCTGCGCACAGCTACAAGGTCTTCACGGCTGACCTGACCTGGGGCTGCTGCAGGCTGTGGAGGATCATCAGCATGATGGTGGTGGTACTGGTGGCTATGGGGTGATTGTACTGCTGCTGCCTCCAGCTGCTGTTTCCTGGTACAGCACCCCTAGGACAAGGATGCTGACTGCCTTCCTCCTGCTGGCCCCCTTCCCCTTCTGTCTGATCACCCTCACTAGTGCTGCCTCCTGCTGCTGCCACCTCTTGCTGCTTTTGGAGCCACTCTGCAGGGTGGTGGTGCTGCAGATGAGTCCTTTGGCCACCAGTGCCAAGCTTTGCCCCTTTCTTCCCTCTTCTAAAAAAGCAGCCACAAAGGTTGCAGATAACAATGCTGCCATCTGCAGCATTTGGGGTGAGGAAGCACCACACAGATTACACTTTTCAGTGGTGGGGGGCCACCACCAGCTGATGTCCTGGGGCCACTACATCCTGCTCCTGCAAGGGGGCACATGCTCATGCTGCTGCTGGGGTGGGGCAGTGGGATCCTGCTGCTGGAGGTGGGAACTACATGCTCCTGCTGCTGCTGGTGAGGCAACAGGATCCTGCTGCTGGGGTGGGGGCATATGCTTCTCATGCTGCTGTAGGGGGTCATGAGCCGTGCTGCTACTGCTATACTGGGGGTGAGGGCCGCATGTTCCTGTATTGGGGACAACAGGATCCTGCTGCTGGGGGGTGGGGCACATGCTCATCATGCTGTTGTGGGGGTCATGGGCTCATGCTGCTGCTGGGGGTGGGACCACATGCTCCTGCTGGTTGGGGACAACAGGATCCTTCTGCTGGTGGGGGCACATGCTCCTCATGCTGCTGTAGGGGGTCATGGGCTCATGCTGCTGCTAGGGGGTGAGGCCACATGTTCCTGCTTGTTGGGGACAACGGGATCCTGCTGCTGGGGGTGGGGCACATGCTCATCATGCTGTTGTGGGGGTCATGGGCTCATGCTGCTGCTGGGGAAGGGCCACATGCTCCTGCTGGTTGGGGACAATGGGATCCTGCTGCTGGGGTTGGGGTACATGCTCCTGCTGGAGAGGGGGGTTCAGACATAAATGCCAGCCTTTTAAGGCAAACAGTAGATCCTGCCTTCTGCCCAGTCTCCCCTGCCCTACATTTCACATTCATTATCTAAAAAAAAAGTTTTCTTAACAGAAAACTGAAAAAAATGAAAAAGAAAGAAAGAGAGATAGTGAGGGAGTCACACACACACACACACACACACACACACACACACACACACACACACACACACAATCTACACTCACACAGAAAGAAAATAATAAACACACACACCAGATAAACTAAAGAATAGGCTTTGAATCTATTATTTTTAAACTAAATAGTATTTGTGTGCCACACAGCAACACAGAGAACAACCTCTCTGTTGCTGCCTGCTTCTCCAGCTACCTACAGTAGCAAAGGAACTGAATCACTCACTTCCTGCCAGATTACAGTTACCCATGTGACCTGCAGAGAGTAAATCATGTGACAAGCCTAATTTCATCTAATTTCACCTAATAGTAATGCAAGGCAAAATTTATGGTGAAATTGAATGATGAAATTTCGCAGTAAGTACATAATTACGCAAAATATTTCACGGGGCGAAATTCATGATTTAGCCACCATTTCACTGGTGAAATTAAATTTTGCAACATCTCTAGTCTAGTACACCCTACCCTCCGATCATCCTCTTCTTGTAATGTTTTCCCTACATTGTGCAATAAAGGATACGGAGAGTGGGGAACTAGAGGGCCACCCATGAATACATGTCCTAGGGGTCTTGTAGTGAAGGACAGTCGAGGGCAAGATGCTCCAGTGCCTATTGGAGTGACTGCACACATGTCTGAATGCCACAGTATGCCACATGTGCAGATCTGGGATTCAGAACACCTGGTCAACATCTAGATCAGTGGAAGAACTCCTCCCTGCTATGTGTGCCAAAGTTTCCGTGACAGTGCAACAGTTTAAGTGCAGTTTCTCAAAACAATTATTTTGCCCACTCCCAGCTGACAATCTGTCCACATAGCATTACCTTTTTAATTCTGCAATTTCCCATCCTCCTGACAACTTTTTATAGGTGAAGAAAGATTGATCCTGTAGTTACAGTAGGCTATACAACCTTAGCGGACACTTGCAAACTCATATTCTAATAACCAGGCCATGACACTGGACTGGTCATCGAGAAATTACTTGGCTTTCATATCAGTGCATCCAGGAGAAAGTGTGGTACATACCATAGAATTAATTAATGGCACACACTGTAACAGGAAGCGCGAACACCATAGTAACCAAAACTGAAGCATCCTTAGCAACAGAGCAGTTGGCTGTGAAACATTCTGAAAACAGAATCCCAAACATAGCTGATCTTGTGCCTGGGGCTAGGAAGCTAGGGACTAGAAGGGAAAGTATGTCTCTTTGCAGATGACACAATGATGTGCAACAGGGTTGATGCGCAAGGTGGGGTGGAAAGGATGAAAAGGGACTTGGCAAGGTTGGAGGAATGGTCAACTGTAGGCAGCTTAGATTCAATGCAAAGAAGTGCAAAGTAATGCACCTGGGAAACAAAAACCCAGGGGAAGAGTACACAGTGGGGGGTGAGATACTGACAACAACAAAAATGGAAAGGAACATGGGGGTAGTCATATCAGATGACCTAAAGGTGGGCCAGCAATGTGAGAAGGCAGTAAGAAGGGCTGGGGGATATTGGGATGCATAGGGAGAGGCATCACCAGTAGAAAACAGGAAGTTGTTGGCCCTCTGTACAGAGAGTTGGTAAGACCACATCTGGAGTATTGTGTACAGTTCTGGAGACCCCATCTCCACAAAGACATAGACATGGTGGAGGCTGCCCAGAGGAAGGCAACCAAAATGGTGCAGGGTCTGCACCAAAAGACATATGAAGAAAGACTAAAGGAGTTTAAGATGTATAGCCTCAAGGAAAGGAGGGAGAGAGGGGACATGATGGAAACTTTCAAATACCTCAAGGGAATCAACAAATTCCAAGAGGGTAGCATTTTTCAGAAAAAGAGATGTGCAAGAACAAGGGGGCACAATTTGAAGATAGAGGGGGACAGCTCAGAAGTAATGTGAGGAAGTATTTCTTCACAGAGAGGGTTGTAGATGCATGGAACAGCCTTCCTAAGGAGGTTGTAGAGTCAAAAACAGTGGGGAAATTCAAGAATGCATGGGACAGACATAAGGCAGTTATAGTGGGGGAAGGAGGAAGTAGGCTGTTGATTAACTAGGATCTGCAGGTTATCCATTAGGTAGGGAAATGGGCAGACTAAGTGGGCCATGTGGTCCTTATCTGCCATCAAATTCTAAGTTTCTATGTTTCTATATTTCTAGGAAGACATGCTGCCACTACCCACTGTCACATTAGTGGCAGGCACAACAAAGTACTGTTATTCCATTTTAGTTTGCTTGAACACGAGTGGTGCCAGCCGTAATGATGAAAACTGAGTACTACAATTCCATGCTGAGAACTTACATGGCTGCAGCTACCAGGAAAAGAATGTTGTTTACAGTTAGAAGACAATCAACTCTTTTACAGAGTGCTGTGTGATGACTATTGCTATAAAAGAGTCAGTAGCACTAGAAACACAAGACAGAAAATGTAATTAATTTTAAAATCAGCCAGTTGTTCCTTTTTATTTTGAAAGATTTTTTTTCTTATGCTAATTAGAAGGTTTCTACATGATTGTATAAGGTTTAATACTGATACACAGAACGGCACTTCCCCTAGACACTATATATTACATCTCTCAAGGGGCTGGCAGTATAGCCTACAGGTCAGAGTAAGGAAATGTGAATGAGCTTGATACATCCAGCAAACCTTGATTTATTTCATTCCCACAGTCTCTACTTGCATACTGTGTGATTCTGAACAAGTCACAGCCTCTCCAGAGCTCCCAGGTTGCCCCCAAAACCAGCTCTTGTGCCTAGTGGGTCATACTTGTTACACTTTGTTTTTAATCTAATTCCATAACATCTTTCAGGCTCACACAGGGGCAGGGTGGCGTGTTACATGTTGACAAAAAAAAAAAAAAGAGCACCTGCCAAATTGGTACCAGGTTGCTGATTGTGGTACTAGTTCCACTTTTTTTTTTGTCAACCAGTGGGTATGGCCACACATGCAACATACCATTCACACCACTCTTGTGCACCTCTGAAAGCCCCTATTTCCTCTTTCCCCATCACTGGAGTAACGAACATAAGGACTTGTCTCATTATAGCATCACTAGTGAGTCATGTCTGGCAGATGGTGAGTGACACTTCTTGGTCAGTTGAGATGTTTTAGTCAGTGAGGTCATGTTTCTGTCTGATAAGATATGAAGAATAATATAGAACTAGATATGTCAGCCTTCAGCTAGAGAGCACAGTTCCACACATCACACAAAATACTGCCAGGTAGAGACAATCAAACTGACAAATTGGTGGGGGAGTATTTCAGATGCAAAAAGTAACAGTTGGCTACTTTTGAAAATAAATTTTAATATCTCTTTTTTACAGTACAGCTACAGACATGGTATTATTTGAAACCGTACCACTTGCAAGCCAGTGCAAAAACATTTACTTAGTGTTTTTTAATTGTTTTTATTAACTGAAGAGGCACATTGTACCTGCTGATATTTCTTTAATTAACAACCTGCTTGATTGATTGCTTGAGTTAGTGACTGATTAGCAAAGTACTGTACAGAGAATAGCATAATACTGTAACATACGGTACTATCACTAGGATAACTTGCTCCATACTGGGATTCTGTTCAAGGACATTAAAGTTCAATATGTCTTTTTTTCAGTTTTGTTGGGACCTTTTTCTTGTTTAAAGCATTTTCCAGTATGCTGGAAAACATTTGAAAGCATAATATTAGACACAGCTCAACTTCTGATTTTTGTATTTATGATTGCATATTCTTTGCACTGGGGACATTCGCATGAAAACATTATCTCTGTTGCCTAGACATCATCTCACCCTCCTGCTGCCTCCCACCACCACAGTTGTAATTATTTGTCTGTGATAACATAAACTGCTGCTGCTGTAGAAATGGTTCTGATCTCGCAAACATAGCATTATTTTTTTTTTTTTGGCAAATAACTTTATTTTATAACAAACAGCAATTACATTAACCAAAAACAAACCCCACAAACAATAAACCCCAATACAAACATTATTGCAATGGAATGTATTAAATCACAGCATAATGGAAAAGGGGTACACCTCCCAAAACCCCCCTTCCCACCCCAGCCCCCACCCTCCCAAACCCCCGCAGCTATTCCATGTAGAAAAGGAGAGAAAATAAAAGAAACAGTATAGACCAAAGAAGCTTAGCAACCTGTACATTAAACAAATAAATCCATCTTGTCCTAAAGTAGTCTATTAGAAGACCTTTTAAAACACTTTTTGGGAGAAAAAGAACAGAACAGGGTAGCCTATTCCCATTCTACGTGTGGCTATAGAGAGAGAGCTTGTCACTAACCTCTGAGAAAGTAATAGAAACATCAAAGAATTCCCAACCCCTCTAGTAGCCATATTTATCCTTCAAACACCGAAAAAACCGACCCCAATATCTTTTAAATTTCTCGGTTGATTTAAAAAAACTGGCTACAGCCCTCTCCACATTTAGAGCACATAAGAACTCATCCCACCATTCCTTAAAGGAGGGGGTCTTGTCACTGCGCCAATAGTGGAGGAGGAGCAGCAGCTTTGTCACTAAAGTGACCAAAGCCATTTGGTACTTTTGAGCTACCGATGAGATATGGGCAAACATACCAAATATGCAGACGCCTGCATTAAAATAAGCTGAAATATCACAGTAGGGGCTTATCCACGACCTCACAGTCCCAGAGTTTAACAGCTTTGGACACTCCCAAAGTTTATGATAGATAGTGCCGATAGGGCATCCACAATCCTTACACTCTGGGGAACTAAGTCTATATATCTGAGAAAGTTTAGCCAGAGAAAGATAAAGGTTGTGCAGAATGTTAAACTGAAGACCCTCAGTCTATCTTGCTTGACACATGCGTATAGATCCAACCAAACCCCTAGCCCAGGTCTCTTCAGACCAACCCAAAGATAAATTCACCTCCAATAATGAGGTATTGGGAGACCCTGGAGTCCTCTTTGCTAAAATTAATTTATATATTTTTGAAGCTGCGTTGCCAGATGATGCCAAATCTCTCATCTTCCTCAGGAACCCCCCAGCCTCTTCGCAACCCTTGCCATCCATCAGGAGGGAGAGAATACACCTTTGAATCTGGTACAGCCGCAACCGATCGCGGGGTTCTATCCTAAATTTCACCATCAAAGCAGAAGGCGAAATAGCTGAACCATCTAAAACAAAATCCGCTACCCTAGGTTTAGGAAGGAGGTTACCTACACACCTCTTTATCGGCTGGTTGCCAATCAAAAGGTTAGGATTCCTTAAAAGAGGTTGCATTGGTCTTTTGCAAAGGGGATACTCAATAATGAATAAAGCTGATGCAGAGCCTTAATATCCCACCCCAACGGGGTATCCCTCACTTTAGAGGGAACCTTGGACCATGGAGTATATAGAAAGGATTCCAAGTCTAGATTAATACTCTGGGCAATCGACCGATCTAGCATACACCCTACGTAGGTCGTTGCTGTATCTGACACCCAAAAACTGACCTCGCCGCATGACTAGCCAGGTAATAAATATAGAAGTCCGGCAACTGCAAACCCCCTTCCTTCCTTAGATGAGTAAGTTTCACATAAGCCCTACGAGGGGGTTTACCCTTCCACAAAAAGTCAGCGCAATATTTATAGAGCGGGTTGAAAAAGGATTTGGGAAGGTATACATTAAGATTAAAAACGGGGTAGAAAATTCTTGGTAAGATCATCATTTTAATTGTGCTAGTTCTCCTCCAAAAAGATAACGGAAGCTTAATCCACCTTTCCAAATCCTCCTTGATAGATTTAAACAAAGGCTTAAAGTTTAAATCCGCCAAATCAGCCAGATCCTTCGAGATCTGAATGCCCAAATAGGACAGGGATTTGGATTGCCATTGTAGGCCTAAGGAGGAACACCAGCTCTGTTGTAGATGAGGAGATAACGGATAAACCGTGGTTTTGCTCTTGTTCAGTTTATAGCCCGAAAATTCACTAAAACATGAAATAATTTGAAACAGGTGAGGAAGCGATTCTTGACTATTCCGGACGTGCATTAACAAGTCATCAGCAAAAGCAGACAGCTTGTACTCTGACTCCCCTATATAAATCCCTTGAACTTGATTGTCTTTCTTAATGGCCCTTATCAGAGGTTCTAAATATAAATTGAATAAATACGGAGAGAGAGGACATCCCTGACGCGTGCCTTGCAACAAAGGAAAGGCAGCTGAAATCAAGTTATTACATTGAATTCTCGCTGTTGGGCATGAGTAGAGGACCTGAATATAGTCCAAGAACTTTCCCGGAATACCAAATTTAGCCAATACCTGAAACATAAAATCCCATTCCACCCTATCAAAAGCTTTCTCTGCGTCTAAAGAAACCAGAGATGCTTCCATGTCTGGACACATAGACGCAGAAATTAAATAAAACAACTTCCTGAAATGATCCGCTGATGAACAACCAGCCACAAATCCAGCCTGCTCCGGGCTCAATAGCCCTAGCCACGAAGCTTTGAATCTGGTAGCCAAGATCTTGGCGTAGATCTTAACGTCAATATTTAGTAATGAAATTGGTCTATAATTACCTACAAAATCCAGTGGTTTCTCAAGTTTAGGTAACAAAATTATTCTCGCCTCAAAAGGGACGGGTCCTCTATCCCATGATCATGCCAAAAGGCATAGAGTTGCAACAACAAAGGCACCAGATAATCTTTGAATGTCTTATAAAAAGAGCTGTAAATCCGTCTGGCCCCGGAGCCTTGTCTAACTTTAAAGCATCAACAGTTTCAGAGATCTCCTCATAGGAAAGGAGCTTCCATCATCTGACTAAGCTCCTCCGATAATTTAGGAAAAGAAATATTAGCCAAAAACTCCCTCATCTTAGTAACCTCTCTGGCAGAGGGGTGTACTAAATATAAATTTTATAAAGTCGAAAAAATACCTAGTATACCCTCGGATCGAAACTTATGTTATTAGATCCATGCGGATGTCTTACGCTGCCACGCACTTAGCCAGATCCGTTGCTTCAACTGCCAAGCTAAGATTTTACCCGCTTTACTGCCCTGCCCTATATATGAGGCCTTCAATTTAGAAGCCGAATTCTCGACCCCCTCTTTTAAGGTACTTGCATACCAGGCCCTAAGAGTAGCTAGCTCTTGCTCTTGATCATAAGACCTCGAGTCTTCTCCCATGGCATCCAAGACCTTAATCCTCTCTAAACAATTAGATAGTAAGTATGTGTTTTCCTTTTTGCGAGTTGATGCAAGCCTGATCAACTCACCCCTCCGTATAGCCTTCAAGGCCGCCTACGCCTGGTCCACTGCCCTAATTGACCCCAGTTAGATGTAATTGAATGAGACAGAAGGATCAAGCGGCTTACCAGTTGGGGATCCTTAAACAAACTGTTATTCAAAGACCACGAGTAGGATCTTGGTGGAGCAGACAATGGCCGACACCGAAATCTAATGGGAGAGTGATCTGAAATTACCCGACTCGATATAGTAGCTTCTTGGACAAAGGAAAGAACCTGTTGGCTAACCAAAAAGAAATCAATTTGAGAATAACTTTTATGAACAGGAGAGTAAAAGGTAAACTCTCTAGTAGTAGGATTAATCATTCTCGATGGGTCCATAAGGCCTAAAGAAGAGGTAAATTCAGCCAATGCCCTCTGAGCCAGAGACTGACGTACTCCTCTACACCATGAGCGATCAAGACGGTTGGACTGTACCAGATTCCAATCTCCTCCTAAAATTACAGGCCTATCTGCAAGGGGGGCTATGACCACCACCAGCTGGGTAAAGAAGGAAGGTGACTCCTGATTTGGGCCATAAATAGACCCCAACACTAAACTAACTCCCCCCAGCTTCCCTGAAACAATAACATATCTGCCATTAGAATCGGAAAAAACATCCGAAGGGAAAAAGGGAATCCCTTTGGCCACTAGAATAGCTACCCCCCTTTTGCTTGGGGAAATCCCTGCCCCAAAAACCTGACCTACCCATCTTTTCTTTAAATAATGGAGCTGGTCAGGAGCATGAGTTCTTGAAGAAAAACTATTGACGGGTCGAATTGTGCCAAATGGTTTAAAATAATATATTTTTTTGTTATCTCTTCCCCCCTTTATATTCCAAGATATAATATTCAGGTTGCTAACCATAAAGGAGCTCTATAAAGGATGCGAACCCAACTGGAAAGCTGCCCACTCCTTCCCCCAATACCCCCCAAATACCAAAGACCTAAAAAAAAAAAACCCTCATTAAGACTCCTACCCCTATCCCAAACCTCTCTACGTACCAACCACCCGGCCCTTGGCCGACTCCAAATCCGCTGGCCCATGGCACGCTCTGAAGGCGGGGCCCCCCCATAATGAAAATGATACTGCTTGCCACATTCCTACTAATTTAACGAACCCTATAAAGCCCCTTAAAGGAAACTACCCCTTATTCTATATCCCCATGCATTTTGGATTAAGAAGTCACACAACCACCCCCTGCACAAAGCCCCCAAAATTACAACAGATAATGTAAACTGAAAGGCTGACATGTGACCGCAACTAGGCCAAATCTTAGCCCATAAGGCAAGCCCAACGGGAGTGAGAGAATGATGAGACAGAAACAAAGGTCTCATATAGTAATTTACAAAGAAGCCCAAACCCCCCAGTAGCTTACCCACCTATAAGATAGAAACCATAAACTAAAACGAGCAATAGCAATGTTGCAAGTCCCCCCACCATAATAACCGTCTTTATTAACTAATAGAAAACTTAGATGCCCACCCATGAATTCTGGCATTAAACCAGGTAAAGGGACCAAACTGATACATCAGCTAAGCAGCGTGAATCGAGCGAGGATTCGGCAGTACAAACAACCCGCCCTAGACCTCATACATCTCGAAACTCTTTATGCCAGAAGCGGCAACATATCGAGAGCCAGAGAACAAGGGAAAAAAAAACGGAGGACAGCCTGCTCCATTGCTATACTGCCACCTAGGTGACAAAGGTGGCAGTGCAATTGAGTGGTTATGGAGAGAGGAGACACAGACTAGTGCTGCGCTATGCATGCTTGTGTGTGTGCACATGCACACCCAAGCTGCCTGCATCTTGTTGCAATGAAGAAACAGGAAAGAAAATCCCCCCACCCCCCCATAGTGTCAGAACCCCAGTGCACTGGATAGCCCTGCTCTTCCCGACCTGGGCATCTCCCTGGATGACTGGATACTAGCACAGCCAGAGGGCTCAAATGTGGGGGGAAAACCAGGGTGGTAATGTGGGGAGAAGTACACCTGACCACATCTTAGAGATCCTCACGGCCAGTGGCTGATGGCAGTTGTGAACGATGCTGAATGGCTACAGAATACTCTTGATAAAATTTATATTTAAAACATATTCTAAGTATGACAAACCCTTCATTTACTTATTCAGAGTTCAACATTCCCTATTGTGAAAAACAACCAGCTTTTAAAACTGCAAAATGATGTAACATTTCACCTTTAAGGAGGAATACTTATTCCAGGATTGCCATCATACCGATGGCTAGGGATACATAGCCAGCATACTTAATACCTCAAATAATCCCTTCCCCCTCAAGGGAAATATAGGACACAGCTTCCCTTTCACTTTGTGTAGCATACTAAAGATGAGAAATAGGGTCTGCCAGAGCTCTTCCACAAGCGTGGTTTCAGATCACTTAAAACTAGGATGGCGGCAGCTGGTGTCAAACTTTCTGTGCAGTCTAATAAGAGGCAGCCTACCAGCACTATCAATTTAGCGTAAGTGGCAGATTAGGAGGGGGGGAGATATATCTGGAGATTGATGGCAGATTGCAGAGAATAACTGTTGAAATTCAGGTTAGAAGTTAAAGACAAATGTTCTGCTCTCCTTTATGCTGGTTAGTGGTATGCGAAATTAAAATATTTCGCCCAGCAAAATATTTCATGTAATCCCTGCACTTCGTGAAATATTTTGCAGGTGTGGAATTTGAAATCCCGGCAAAATGCAGAATTTTGGTGGTGCTCATGATTACTGGAACAGCGGATCACTTGGTCGCTTCTACGGCCACAGCCCGACCCACCCATCAAGCTACAGACACCCTCCTGGTCCTCTGAGTCAGACTCTTGTCCCAGGGGCTCACGCCTGAGTGGCGCTCATGATTACTGGAACAGCGGATCGCTTGGCTGCTTCTACTGCTGCCGCCTGACCCACCCATCAAGCTACAGCTGCCCTCCTGGTCCTCTGAGTCGGACTCCTGCCCCAGGTACTGCCTCTGATTGAACTCTTCTCTGATTGGCGATTCTGCAGGCTGACTCTGATTGGTCTACCTGCTTGCACTGCCGATTGGAGTGCTTTTCCTCATTGACTTTCCATTAGATTTCAAACCTACTCTGCCTTGCTAAGCCCTTGCACTTGCTAAGCTCTTGTACTTTTTACTTTTTACTTTTTACCAGGGGTCTAATTTTTCTGTTTGTTTTAAATGACTTGTATAACTTGCCTAATTTGCGTCTGCATGTACATTACTGCCTAGTCTGTTTCTAGATTAATCCATAGTGCTAATTATTACTGTTTGTGTTTTAGCTAGCAAGTGTCCTTTGAATTTGTGCTGCTCCTAACTGTTTGCCCCCTCCTTCCCTAACCTCCCTATTTCCTGTGGCTTTTTCTGGTCACTGCTGGTGCCCTAGCCTAATCTCCAGTTCTGTTAATCTCTTACATATGTGCCCTCTCTGCCGCCATCTTACTGCTTTCCTCACTTCACTCCTCTCCTGCTCTCTGCTCATAACCCTACCCCTGTCTCTGCTAATTTTCACCTTGTGGCTTCCACCCTCCTGGCCTTTGTCTCACCATTAACCCCACCCCTACCATCTCTGGTGCTGGTTATCTGTATTGTTATCCTGCAACACCCCCACCCCCCTGCTGATGGTCTACAGTCAGCCGCCCGCCCGTCTGTGTCTCCACTCCTATATTTACAGTTGTTTTTCACCTCTTCTTCCCCAGGGGCTCATGCCTGAGTGATGTTCATGATTACCGGAACAGCGGATCACTTCGCCACTTTTATGGCTGCCACCTGACCCACCCATCAAGCTACAGCCACCCTCCTGGTCCTCTGAGTTGGACTCCTGCCCCAGGTACTGCCGCCGATTGAAATCTCCTCCGATTGGCATGGTGATTCTGCAGGCTGACTCTGATTGGTCTACCTACTCACACAGCCACTGCCGATTAGAGTGCTTTTCCTCATTGACTTTCCATTAGATTTTAAACCTACTCTGCCTTGCTAAGCCCTTGTACTTGCTAAGCTCTTGTACTTTTTCTCCCGCCCCCCCCAGGCTTCATTTAAATACTCCATTTGCACTGCCCTATTCTGCGATCGCCCACTCGATTGGTTCACTGTGTCCCTGCTCACCTTTTCTCTGAATAAGGCCTGCTGTCTCCTCCTCGTACTTCTCTGTGCATCTGCCAACTTGTGCAATACTGCTTCCCTCTGTCTGCCCTATAGGGTTGCCCTCTGTTTTTCCTACTCCATACTCCCCATCTTCCCTCCTTTCTCACTGGTCCCACTTCACAATCCCAGGCAAAGGTTACAGCTTTGTCACACATCCAACTATATAAGCTTGAGTAAAACTGACTATCCCTATCATCTTTGCCTTAAAGGTCTGTCCCATCCTCAATATTTGCTCTTAATTTCCTTTAATTTCTAGTGTCTCCTGTCTCTCTGGTACAGCGATACTGTACCCAGATCTGCAGAATATGAAACCTTACATGTTACTGCTTTTTCTTGTGCCCTCCTTGGCCTTGTTCCAACTGTCCCTTCCCATTGCTCCCTGTACTCCATTGGTCATCCCCAACTATCAGCCCCATGAAAACTTATACTCAAACCTTCTTCAGCTAACTACTATCCCTTGTGACCCCACCCCACTACTATTACGTAGGTCCTGGATCAATATGGTTGCCTATGCCCTGAAAAACAGCCCCATGTACTCTGGTGCCTTTTGTCACTTCCTACGACACTAACTCTGGTATCTCCTACTACTGGCCCTATTGCTCTCAGAAGATGTTCATTCCAACCCTGGACTGGTTAATAAATTACCTAGTCCCCTTGCCTGTGCCAAAAGTCTTATTGTGGTGCACCATAATATCAGGAGCCTTGTACACAACTTTGCTGAGCTGGAATCCTGGACTGCTCTCCACTAGAGATGCAGCAAATTTAAAATTCCACCGGTGAAGTAAATACGATGTGGGCACTGCGCGTTGCCACTCTGCTATGCACAATGGACAATGCAAAGAGCTCACTCCGCCTTGTCATTACCACATTGTGTTAAGGCAGAATGGTAATGCGGAGTAAGGCGAAGTCATTGTTTTTAATGGAGTTCGCGTTCCTCATTATGATTCTAAGTGATCCACTTGGTGTTTCAGATTTGGCAGCCCCCCCACACATCACATGGCTTACAGTACTGCAAGTCACATGCTCTTTAGCTAGGCAGGAAGGACATGAGTCATACAAGCAGACACTTTTACTTTCTTCTGTGCTGACAGAGACAGAGGAGTGAGTTTTGCTACTGCTGATCGTTTGAGATCAGAGTGAGAAGGAGATTTAAACTTTGATTTAGACCCAACAGCTTTCTTAAAACCAAATTTTTTTCTCTTTTCTGTACCCTTTTTTACTTAATTTGTTCTTTCTGTAAATTTAATTTTTATTACCTTTATAAGTAGTTGTTTGTCTGTGTCTGTGTAACTATGTGTGTGTTGTGTTACAGTGTGAGTAGTGATTGCTGTGACTGAGGGAGCTCAGTGGGCGAGATGGACCAGGATGAGGGAATGTCTGGGTCGGGGGCAACTCTGGGAGAGCGTGGTAGTGGTAAGTGTCATACCATGAGCATGCATGGGGGGCATGGGCGTCCATTCCTGTTGGACCACTCAAAACTTGTGAGCGTCCCCCCCCAGAAGCAGGACCAGCACCACCTCCTGTCCTGACTCTGAGGCAGTTGAACCACCACCACCACCACCAAGTCCAGCACCAGGTCCTCTGGAGCAGGATTTGCCTGTTCCCCAGGGCCCAGGTGTGGGATCCCATCCCTGTTCAGCACTGTAACCAGCTGGCTGCCAGTTCATCTGGCCCTCCCTGCCTGTGCCTGGTCCTCCCTGCACCTCCATTGTTTGGCAGTTTTTTGACTGTATTGGAGGGGACAGCAATGTGGTCAAGTGCTGCCTATGTGAGGTGGAGGTGTTCTGTGGCCCCTGGGGTATCACCTTGGGACTGGAAACCAACACACTCATATGCTAAATCACCACCAGTTGGAATGGCAGGCTGCCACAGAACAGATCATGCCTGCACCCGCTGCCCATTCTGTGGCAGAGGGTGCAGCTGTGCATGGTGGCATCCCTAAGAAGAGGAGGACCACAGCAGCACCTGCTGCTCCATCAGCACCCCCCCACCACCACCACACCACCAACACCAGCAGGTCAGCCTGTAGAACGTGTGGACCCCAGAGAACTGCATGTAACACAGACTGACTTGGCAGTTCTCTGGAGTGCTGTCGAGGAGAACAATGAGAGGGTGAGTGCTGTGGAGCAGTGGCTGGATTGCATAGAAGGACATCAGTTGCAAATTATGTCCATGCTGGAACTGCTGCTGGATCACCATGGGATCCCACATTAGTTTTTTTCCCCTCACACCATGTGCCCCCCTACACCTTCCTTGCTGTGTTATAAAATATATTCCTCCACCATCCCCGACCCTTGTATGTAATTATGTCATGTTTTTGTTGTCTTCCATAGGCGTGCCACTTTGTATTCTGAGCAGTGCAAGCATACTGTGCTAAACTGCATGTGTGCAGTCAGTCAACTTTCCAGTCTGTGTATGTACTGCAGACACTGTCCAAATCCCTGACTTAAAAACACTTATTAATGAGTACAATGGTGGGGTGGTGAAGCATGGAGAGATACTACAAAACAGGCTTACAATACATCCAAGTAACTATTAAAAAAAAATAATGTTGTGATTCGTGATATGATCGTAAATCATGATTTGTGACTGCATTTGTGACCGTAATGATGAAGAACGTGATTTGTATCATGAGTGACTCATGATGATAGTCCTGACTTAAAAACGCATATTAATGGGTACAATGTTCATGCAGAATTATGCTCCACACCTGTCCAGTACTCTGATAGGAAGCTAAAGAAACAACTGTGACTTAATTTAGAGATGGAGATTGGGCCCTGAAGAGATGCAAATGCACAGACAGATTAAGATTGTGCTGCACACTAAAGAGATGCAGATGCAAAGGCACGACACCTAACCAGTGCTCACGATCAGAAATTCAAATCTGGAAAAGAATACCTTTGCCGGTTAGGGTGGGCCATGGTGGGGGCAGTGTACTGCACTGCTGCAGTAACAGTTACTAGTACTAGTACCAGTAAAGATACCACAAAGAAGTACAAAAATTACACAGCTGCAAGTTCTCATTGCTGAAATGATGTGGCACAAGAAAAAGTGTCTGATTTGATGACACACATCGCACACATACTCACACACACACACAAAGTAATGCGTAGCAAATTAAAAACTTCAGTAATATAACCACATATTTTAAACAATCTAAAATTATGCACTGCTGCACCACAACAATCAGCAAAAAAAATGGCAAGAATTATTGAGAATATTACTGTGTGTACATTAACAAAGTTATACAAGAAAAATATCATCAAAACAGAAAGCACTGTCTTTTTCTCCAAGTTAATCTACCTACACCACAGATATGCCCTTCCCCCAATCACACTTCCACTGTCTCTCAGTACACAGACTGAATGTTGTACATTAATATTCAAAATCCACATGCAAACAATAAATGCTTGATGATATGAGCACAGGAGGGTTTTCTATAATCAATGAACTGAAGTTTCAGCAAAAAAAATAACTCAGAAAGGCTTTTTATAACAGCTTTTAGAAGGTTTGAATCACATAGAGCTCTCAGAGCAGATTGTCTCCTACAGCTTCCTACACACACTACCCCAAACTGAGGCTATGCAGAACAATCTAGAGCCCATGTGACATGAAATCCCATGAATCACTGCAAAATTTGCTTTTGGAGCTTACAAAAAAAGGCAAAGTGAGGCGAAGTGCAATGTTTTCAATGTACTTCACCTTAAAAATTGATGGAGTAATGTTTTGGGAAGGTGGAGTAACGCAAAGTCATTGTTTTCAATGGACTTCGCATTACCCATTATAATGTGAAGTACTCCACTTCATGCTGTGGAGCACTCCGCAAATTCACCTTCACTCCGCAAATCACTTTGGGGAAGGAATTGGGGCCACTTCACCCTCTCTACTCTCCACAAACCTGATATCATCTGCCTTACTGAAACCTGGCTCAAACCATCCACTCTGGACTCTCTTTGTTCCCTTCCATCATACAATCTGTTGAGGCTTGATAGGCCTGGGCCCAAAAGGGGGGTGGCACTGCAATCTGTTTTAAAGACCACATCCACCTCTCTGCTATCCGCTTGTCTCCCCTCGCCCACTGTGAAACCCTACATGTCCTTCTCACTCTTGGCTACAAAAAACTTCATATAGTGTGTGTCTACAACCCCCCCTTCCAGTGGTCTAAATGGACTCGATGAACTGATTAATCAGAACTCTCTTCTCTCAGGAAGAAATGAGGTCCTTATCCTTGATGACCTCAACTTAAATTGGTTAGGTAACTCCCAAACCTCATTTCTGACTAGGCTTCAAAGTCTCAACTTGCACCAGTTGATCAGTGACCTCACTAGAACTGCTCAACGATCCAAATCTAGCAATCTACTGGACTGGGTTATGACCAACCACCAAGAAAACATTATTGCCTCTGGCATCTTAGCTGACACTATCACTGACCATTCCGCCACCTTTTGTGTATGGGTTAAGGTTAGACCTCCCCCGTCGAAGCCTCGCTATTACATTCCGAAACTAAGCACACTTTGACTCGCAGTCTTTCCTACTGGATATTGTTACTGTTAATTGGGCCCCACTTTTTATATCCAGTGATGTGCAATCTGCTCTGAACCACTTCCTGACTCACTTCCTTGAACTTCGGGAAAAACACTGTCCTCTCATAACCAGATGGGTAAAAAACAAACCTACCCGGTGGCTAAAATCAGACCTTCTCCACAAACTACGCCAGAGAGATAAAACCTGGCTCCATTACAAAATCTCAGGACAAAATGCTGACTTTCATTCCTATAGAGCCTTACGAAATTCCTGTAAGAGGGAAATCAGAAAGGCCAAAAGTGCCTACTGCAAGGATCTGTTAAATAAATCCTATGGGGATTCCAAAAAATTCTGGTCTCATATAAAATGCTTCCTTCACTCAAATCAAGCTCCCACCCCTAATGACATGTCTGTAAATGGCATCCACTGTAATAATCCCAGAACCATTGCAAACATTTTTAACACTCAATTTTCTGACCTTACCAACTACACCTCTTCCTTCTCTGCCCAACCGAACCCACCCATCCTACCTGATATACCTGTGCCAAATTTCTACTTCAAATCGGTCTCTAACTGTAAAGTACTAAGACTGCTAAATAACATCTCTGAGTTTGCTTTGGTTGGGTCAGACAATCTAGAACTTAAGCTCCTAAAACTTGCTGCCCCTTACATAGCCGTGCCTCTAGCCAAGATTTTTACCCTCTCCCTATGCCATAGCCATGCTCTGGACTTCTGGAAGATAGCTAGGATCACCCCAGTTTTCAAAAATGGTGATCATAAAAATCCATCTAATTATATGCCCATAGCTATCCTGCCTATACTCAGAAAAATTCTTGAGATACTCATAGCCACTCAAACCATTGACTTTCTACAGAAAAATTGCCTTCTTACCACAGCACAGCATGGCTTTCGGAAAGGTCATAGTATCACCACTGCTTTGCATGATTTCACATCTGATACCCTTGAGGCCATGGATGTAGGTTTTCTTACGGGGCAATTTTTATTGACATGACCAAAGCATTTGATCTCCTCGACCACCCCATCCTCCTAGTGACTCTAAGATCTCTTGGTTTCTCACCAAATGTTGTTACATGGTTTAATAGCTACCTATCAGATAGGTCTCAATTAGTTAAATACAACTCCACTCTATCAGATTTAGCAACTGTAAACATTGGCGTTCCACAAGGATCTATCCTTGGCCCCTTGCTTTTCTCTATATTTATCAACAATATCACCTCAAACCTCCATCAGACTGCCTCCTTGCTATATGCTGATGATATTGTTCTGTACGCTAGTGCTAAAAACATTGTTGACATCAACCAGTGACTCTCCCAGGACTTTCAAAAAATTCAACAGTGGCTATACAGCAATAAACTTGTCTTAAATGTCGCTAATACCAAAGCCATGCTATTTGGCTCCAGTAATAAACTTAAGCATGCTCAGCCCTACTTCAATGTCGCTACTGCTGATGGCTCATCTGTTGGGGTGATTCACTCTTTCAAATATCTAGCTATCACCCTTGATCCGTCTCTCAATTTCGATCATCATATTCAACAGACCTGCAAATTGGTAAATAGATAACATGGTATTGCCTATTGTACTAGCTATGTGCTCACCCCCTCTGCCAAGCTTGCCATAGCATGTGGCATACTCCTGCCATTGCTCACTTACGAGGTCGCATCTTATACCTCGGCAGGTAAAACATCTTTTCGGAAGTGTGATGTTACCTACAGCAATATCTGTTGCTATGCGTCTTCCTTTCATTGGATCAAACACCACTGCCTTCTTTACTCTGAACTGGGCTGGCTCTCTCCTCCTGCATCCAGATCATATGCATATGGCTCTGATATTGATGGTATCATCAGAACACAAATATCCAAGCCCCTGGTGGGTCTATTTCAAAACCAGACATCCAACTATGGTCTACACTCGGCAGACAATGCCCCTGTCCACATTCCTAGACATAACTCCTCTAAAGGTGCTAGTGCTTTTTCCTGCAATGCCCCTCAATACTGGAACTCTCTCCCACTAACCATATGATTAGCCTCATCCCATGTCTCCTTCAAAAAACTGCTACGTGACCATCTCGCTGATTCCTCTACACGCTCCTGTTTTGAACCTCCCTAGTTCATACCACTTTCATGACTCTCCCCTCTATTACTTTTCTCCAAAAACTTGTCCCAATAAATATGCTCTGCATTTTTCTCTGAGATTGTCCTGCCTTCTATTTCATCTTAGCTTACTCCTCCAAATTTCTTCCTCTATCTCCCTACTCCATACTATCCCCCTTAATCTGGTACCCTACTATTCTACTCCCAGCACTTCCATATCTACCCGGTATAGACTATTAGAAAGTGTACAATCACCTCAGTATTATACCTACTCCAATTAGTACTGTACTGTTGTTGTTTTGAACTTAACCTTTTATCTTACTTTCCTATAATACCTACTCTGTAACTGTATTATATTTAGTGTATTCTCATGCCTGTACTGTGCCTTTGCTCCTCAAAAATTGTCACATTTTTGTACCTTATTCATTGTACTGTCACAGCCTCCAATATTTTGTTTCTGTAACCTCCCAGGTTGTGCCTGAAAATAGTCTTTGCTATGGCTAGTGTACCTTACCAGGTATGCAAAAACCAAATAAATAAACAAATAAAATGCTGATTTCACTGTAAAATGCAGAATTGTGCCACCCACAGGTGAAATTCCACATTTTAGAGTCAGGGGGATGATAATATTGAAAAAAAAGGTGTTTTCCCCCTCCCGTCCATGCCAACATGAAAATCTTTATAACCCAAGACACCACATCCCTGGTGTCTAGTTGTCCCCCCCAGCTGATTGCCAGCCCACAATATGAAGAATTCCCCCACCAAGACTCAGACTCGTCCCTATCCATAATTTGAAATAAAATGAATTTCCCTATTGTCTAAGGGCCCACCCCAGGTCAATCACCAGTCAAATGGAGAATGACCCCCCCCCCGAGATTCACACTCATAATTTTAATGTAATAAAAATATAATTCCTGGTGCCTAGTGGACCTCCCACCCTGTCTGGTAGTAACCCCACCCCACCCAACACCCTCTTCCCATCTAGGATCCCCATGGGCCACTGACACAGCCCTCCACTCATCTCTATGACCAGAAGCCTGACTGAGTTCTTTTAAAAACTAGTCCAACTGAGCCCTTCCAATGAGTGAGCATGTTGGAAGGTTGGGGGTTCCTTGAGACACCAGGGAAAGTTTTTTTTTCCCTTAAGATTACTGATGTTGAGATGGATGTGAATCTCGAGGGTGGTCAGTCTTCATTTGGCATGAGATTGGCCGGGGGGGTGGGGCCACTAGACACCAGGGAAATTAATTTTTATTTCAAATTATGAATGGGGAATGGAGCTGAATCTTGGTGGGGGGAATTCTTCATATTGTGGGCTGGCAATCAGCCAGGGGGCTGGGACCATTAGACAGCAGGGATGTGGGGTCTTGGGGGATAAACATTTTCATTTTGGTGAGGACAGGAGGGAGGAAGGAAAACACTTTTTTTTATAGTAAGCTGTGTATTCCCTACACTAAATCTTGCATTTTGCACAAGCAAAATTATGGCGAAATGTGCAAATTTTGCAAAATATTTCATTGGGCAAAATTTTTGATTTCATTGGAATTTCACTGGCAAAATAAAAATTCACTGCATCTATAATGCTGATGTCTCTGGAGCGGAGCCAGAAATAAAGAGGCAAATGATGTCTCCCTCTCTGTCATACCGCTTCTTGTTCTCTCCCTTCCCCAAAAGCAATTAATCATTCTGTCAGCTATGTGTAAAAAAAAATTTTGCCAACAAAAAACATCAGTCCATACTATTAGGAGCCTTGAGGAAGAAAATGAACCCCATGACTACTACTCTAGCAATGGCCAGGGGTATTCTAAATGCAGAAACAGCAGCATTCCCCTCAGTATAAATAAAATTAAAGTTTCCCTCGTGGTATTCAGGACTCCAAAGTTAAGAAACCTGAGCTGCTTGAACTCCTCTCCAGACAGGTGTGTGTAGTACTTTGAATTTGAGAAGTAATGGCTGATGCCAAAATTGCTGGCCTGTTCATAACTAGGATGCATGCAAGCTGTTACCAGCCAAGCAGGAATAGCAAATTGAGAGGGGTGAGAATTACTACATTTATGTTTAACTGGGATCTCAGTAGGGTCCATACTTGTAAATAAATTCAAAAGTATAAGATCAGACACCGAATGCCATCCCAGAGGCAACTGTTGTAGAGTGTGGAAGAGAAAAGCTGTCATTGTACACATTAGCAGAGAGAGTTAATGTCTTTGTCCTCTGAAACAGCATATTAATGTCACTTGAGCAGATTCAGAGAAAACAAATGGTTTCTTCTTCCCTGTCCTGCAGCTTCCCGCTCCCCTCCCCAAGCAATGAGTAAGCATTCTATCAACACTATGGGAAAGAATGAGGAAGCGCTGAAATTCTAAAAATGAAAAAGCCTTAAGGGGAAATATTTATTCCAGGATAGCCATCATACCGATAGCTAGGGACACACAGCCAGCATAATTAATACCTCAAATGGTTCCTTCCCCTCAGGGAAAATAAGGGACACGTCTTCTCATTCACTTTGTGTAGCATGCTAAATGTGACAAACACAGTCTGTATGTGCTCTTCCCCATGTATGAATTCAGATCACTTTAAACTAGGATGGCAGTTACATGTGTCAAAATTTCTGTGCAGTCTAATGTCAGGCAACCTGCTAGCCATTAGCAATTTAGGGAAAGTGGTAGATTGGGGGGAGAAACAAATCTTGAAATCGGGGGCTAGGCAGGCGAGGGACAAATAAAGAGGTAATAAAGAACAGTGTAACCCAGTAAGTTCATGCGTCTGAGCTCTGTCGAGTAGGAGCCTATGTGCAGGCTTCTCAGAAATTGTTAAAAATATTGTGGATGTCATGCATGGTTACTGGAGCAACTTTTCTTTAGTTAGCCTGATGGTGGTGCAGCTGGCCAGATTTTCAGTTTGAGCACTGTGGGCGAGATGGTTGGGTGGACGAGGATCGTTTGGCCTCCACTGTCGATCCACAATCTACAAGGGCTTGTACCTCTTTTGGAGTAGCACATAAAATGGTGCCAGAGTTCCACAAAACTCAAAGCTTTAAGGGGTAGGGAGTCAGAATGTGGACATGGTAAGCCTTTAGAGTACATAGGATTCCTGCATATGCAAGTAATTTTTTTAAGAAACTCAAGCGGGTAGTCTGGATCAAAACAGAGGCAGGCATCATTATATTTAATCAGTTTTCTGCCCCAGGCTATCCTTAACACTTGTTCCATATCCTTGGGCTATCCTTAAAACTTTCTTCTTATTCTTGTAACTGGTGAACTTCATTACCTTGGATCTTGGTTTGGCTGTGGGAGTCATAGGTTTCAGAGTCAGTACTCTTTGAGCCCATTCTATGCAAAACTGAAATGTGGCCAGGAGTTCCAAAATGTTTCTTAATAAATCTTCCATAAATTGAGTCATTCTGCCCATCTCAGATCCTTCTGGTAGCCCATAAACCCATAGGTTGTCTCAACAGGAGTGGGGTTCGAGATCTTGGTATTTATCTTGTAGTGCTATGTTTTGATTGAGAAGAAACTCCATGGCTAAATGAAACTGCAGTGTGCTATCTTCTACTAGGGCCACACAGTCCTCCACATCTTAAATTTGTTATTCCACTGCCTGTAGTGTAGTATTTAGCTGTTTGAATTTGTGCTGCATCTTGTTTCTAAAATTCCTTCTACCTTGCAGGATGGTCTCAATTCTGGATTGGGAGAGGTTCTCCATATTTACATCTTTGTTGGCTTCTAGGCTAGCCATAATGGTGGGTGAAGGACTTCGGCTGGGAAAACTGTTGGTGGCACTGCATCCTCGATCATCTGGCTTCTTTACATTACTCTGAGCTTGGGATCTGGACAATCTTTCCACCTAGTATACCTCCTGATGCAATTTCTACTATTTCTGAAGATTATCTTTAAAGTAGGTAGGGATTTGTTTTCAGATAGAGGTGTGCAGAAGTTACCATTTCCACCTTAGCAGAACTTTTGCAAAATTTGGCAACTTTCACAGAAGTTTCTGAACTTCTGCCTGTTCTGCCTGCCCAATGTGTTATATCCCCCAGTGGCTAGTAGTCCCTCCCCCACCTGATCACTTGCCCACCCAATGTGTATTTAAAAAAAAAAACAACTCTGGTGGCTAGTGTCCCTTCCCCACCCAATCACCCACCTGTCCGATGTGTATTTAAAAAAAAAATGGTGGCTAGCATTCCCTCCCCACACCCGCTCACCTGCCTGTGTCCAGTAGTAGTAGTAGTAGTCAGAGATGTAACTCCCCCATCCCTATTCCCATATAGTGAAAAATATTTTTCCCTGAACCCCTGATGGTCTAGTGAATCCTCTTCCCTCCTTCCCTATCCCAGATCCCCCAGTATGTAGTTTTTTTTATTTTTCCCTTGTGGTCTACTTGCCCCCCACCTTGGCAGGTAGTGTCCCACCCCACTATCCCCATCCCAAAATGGAGTGGGTGATTGGCACAGCCCTCCATTCTCCTCCATGGCCAGCAGCCCACTGAAATATCAATGAATTAGTGTGTGGTTGTATACCAGGGATTGTATCTGCACCTGGACAGTGATCAGCGACCTGTGAGGGGGGCACTAGACACCTAAAGTAAAGGGCAGGGCAGGCAGAATTTCTGTGAAAGTTGGAGATGGATTTCTGAACTTTCGCAGAAGTGAAGGTCAGACTTTTGCTTAAATACCACCTGCAGACTTTTTTTCGTACACCTTTATTTGCAGATGATTAGCGGAACATCAGAGCTAGCCTGCCATCCAGACAGCGACATCACTGGAAGTCTTCCGCTTTACTTTCCTATCAAAAGCGAATGGACTATTTGTCATTAAAATTAGTTGCTTTCACTATAAAAACAAAACTGTTCATCATAGGCACCAAATTGTATCTTCTATATTGCAATGAAAGTAATATGATATCCTCAGGGGTTACATTAATCATCTGTTAATCACTCCCTTGGGGCATTTGGCAAATAACAAATTTTCAGCATAGCCATTTTTTAACATCACCTCATGAACATTACAACTGTCAATTTTCAAATCCTTGCCAAAATGTATTTTTGCACATGTGGTGCAGAATGACATTGTCACTGTGCAAAATCATCTTTTGATCAGGCTTTGAAAATTGTCTTCATGCTTGTTGATGACATGGGGTCAAAAGAAGGCTATGTTAAAAATTTGGGATAAAATATTACAAAACAACAACGTTGTAAGTGCACATCGAAATTTTGTGCTGCACACTCATAACTTTGTTAATTTTAAGTGGACACTGTCCCTTTAAAGCATTATAGCAGCCAAGTTGACTGTGACAAGAGTTTGTTTACATATTGATACCAACCATTCTCCATAAGTTCTTCAACCTCCATGGCATCAACCAGCCTCTAGTGGCTTCCAAAGTGCATCCTGGCCTATGACTCCCCTCTTGGGAGATCAAGCTGCTCATCAAACCACTAAGGGCTACTGCAGCACCAGGTGTCAAAGGTTTCCTTCCTTGGGCTGGCTTGCACTGCTCTTTTTCTGTCTGACTGAGATGGCTCTCAAGCTCAGGTCACCAGCACAAAAGCACAAGACATTGAATGTTTACTTTATAAAAGTGAACTGCCAATTGCAGCTCAGCTAAGCAGTAGCTTTCCGTCTGAGTTCAGCAACCTGCTCCCATGACTGACAGCTCAGTAACCCCTCCATGTCCATATACTTCTCCATTAAGATTTGTTTTATTTCAGAATGTCTACAATCTTTGCCGGAGCTTGGCTAGCTTTTTTTTCAACATTGTAGTGTTATTTCTGGGACTCTACAGTGTCCCCAAACAAGTGCAAGAACTTTTAGTGTTCCTAGCAGCAGGTGTGCTTGTTTGGGAAACACAGCAAAGTCACCACTTTTGCAGTAATGTGTCAAAGTGGGCCAGGTGAACCCAGGAGAAGATTGCAGACTTCACAAATATAATACATTATAATTGAGAGGTACTCTATGAGGAACACAGGGTGGTGGTGGGGAATTCTGTGCTGTGTGGCTTGGAAAGTATTTGCTTTAGAGAACAGACCAAGTTCTGATTTGAGAGGAGAGGACATTTTCAGAAAACAATTGCAGAGTAGAGGAGTTTCAATGACAGAACTGATTAATATGAAAACCCCTATACTAATAACAATAACAGATGGGAAGCAATGTATAACTTTGCCAGTGATTCCATCTCAGGGTTCTAGAGACATCAGTAACAACTCACCATTTGATCTCATGATTTATGAAGTCACCAGACCATCAGGTGGGACCCCAGACTTATTGAGCACTGTTTCCTATCATTTAGTGTCATCTTCTAAAGATTAGGGTTTGCTTCGGGGAGAGACGCATTGTTCCTAATGCAACTGGAGGCATAAAAATAAAGTGTATGTGGTTGAGACAGTATGTTAAATTTTCTGAAACAGAACCAAATGTCTAAAATCTTTAAAAAATAAAGATTGCTTTTAACCATAAAGAGCTTAGCATTTTCCCATTAAACATACCTATCTACATTTACTTTTGAAAGTTGCACTGTGCCATCTGTGCATGCAACATTCCAGCATCCATCAAAATGTTATCATAAGTATGAACATATATTCCACACTGTAGACTTTGTACTTTCAAGTAGGCATTTTGGGAGGCCTTGATAGTGAAATGAAAATTGCACTGAAAAAGAGGCCAGATTTAAACATTTCCAGTTTGGGTCCCCTGGCCCCTAGATACTTTTTAATTAAGTGACTTCTGCTGTACAAAGCCCTAAACAGAAGCTTTTAAAGCACACATCCCAATAGCTGGCCCACTAGTGCAGCAGTTGGAGTTCTGTTTGCTACTCTGGCAACTCAGATTTGGGAATGGACCTCGGAGTCAGATGGCCAGCAGAAGGGAGAAGAATTGAGCATCCTCGGGACTGCTCTCCTTCCCGGGGGAGGGAAGGGAAATGTGTCCAGCATTTTATTGACCCCTGGCAGAGGCTGAGGGTGCTGCACAGCCAGAGCTGGAATGTAAGGGGGGCCAGGTGGACACTGGTCATCATTGCACATCCCCATCCCTGGGGCAACAGCACATATGCAAAAAACTTCCAGACCCTGGCATGACACCCTTGATCTACTGCTGTCCTCACTGCCTTAGATGTTCACCGGGGGAGTCCCACCTCCCATGGCCCTGACCCAGGGGGCAAGCTGGGGCTAGCCTACAATGACCGTTGGGGGGGAAGCCCTGGGGGTGCATGGGTGGGTACGGGATGATCTTTGGTGGAAGGATTAGGGGGCCAGGCACATAAAGAATGCAAAAGAAAAAGGAAAATACACATTCCATTGATAGATGGATCAATCAATGGGTACTAAAGCCTACCACATCACTACTGTATGCCATATTATCCAGTTTGTGTCCCCAGTCTCTTGGAGGCACACTTTGCTCCCTGACACCAAAATATGGCCCCCTCATCTCATACACTTATGAGTGCCTAGACTGTGTTGGTGGTATGCCAAGCCCAGGGAAGGTGCAGTGGGAGTTGATCAATGAGTCTAAATAAACAAATTTTGTTGTGGTAGCACCAGAACACTGGAAAATCTGCTTTTCACTTAAAAAACAATAAAGGAATCACACTCACACTACCACCTACATAAGTAATCTCTACAGAATGTAACCAATCATAAAATGTGTTTTTTAAGCTAGAGACACCTGGAGGCCTAAGTGGGTTGACAGTTTCCCTTTAATAGCTTTCTGAATATGCAAAATATTGTTAGGTTTGATCTGGCATTTGCTGCTGATAGGCCCATGTATATTTACATTGTGACTCACAATTCCATTCTGGACCCTCTCTAACTTCTCTTTGGGCTCCCATTTCTGTCTGACTGTAAAACACAGACACCTCAAATCTTACGTTGAGTTAAAGTATGGCATATGCCTTTTGTATAATGTATGACATCTTGGACAGTTTGCTATTTGGTGGACAAATATATTCACAGATGCCATTAAAATGATGGTTACAGTGTTGCTACTTCACCAACAGTTTAGACTGATGTCTCTGTGACCTCTAGGTAATTGTAACAATTGTCAAAGTAACCAATATTTAAAGTAGCCCCACATGACAGAGTTTTGGACATGCATGACATTTGTGGGTAGGACCTGGCATTTGACACCAACAGACAACTGTATTTCACCATCATGACCACTATATTTTATTCTGGGCCCTATGCAAGCCCTCTTCAGACTTTTGGGGCTGGATTTTCAAAGCCCTGAGAAGGATTCAAGGTGCTTGCATCAAACATGTCTGAGGCAAATGGCACCTTGCACCATAAGAAGAGTCTGTACCAGAAAACTGGTCTGCATCTGATGTGGGAGTCACTGTGCCAAAAGGGCACTGTGCCCCCTTTGCAACTGAAATTAGGGTTCGGCAGGTCACAAGGTGGCTTGTGCCATGGTAGGGCTGTAACATTCCCTTATTCGGGCTCCTCAAAGCCCTGCCATGGACACCGCACAGGGCACCACTTGGACCACCTGGGAGGTGGTCTAAGTGGCTTGCACCACTGACACAGGGTGGACATTGGGCTGCTGGGGGCATAAAGGATGGGGTGTGGCAGAGGATGATTGGGGAGATCTGTGATAGTCCATTAGTGATGTGGCACCCAGCAGGGCGTGTATCCAATGTCATGAATCCCATAAATGCCAGCATGTCCTCAAACTTTACTACAATGTACAGTGACTAGTGCCAATACAGTATGTACATTTCCAGACCTAGCTTCAATTGCATCATAACACAGCAGACTGCATGGCTATACAGTGATATAGACGTCACTTCACAGTCATGCAGTCTGCTGTGTTATGTGTAATTGAAGCAGCAGTCTCTCGATGTATCACTCTTCCCTCCATTATTATGTTGCTTTAGGGCTAGAAATGTACATACTGCATTGGCACTAGTCACTGTAAATCACAGTACAGTCTGAGGACAAGCTGGCATTTATAGGATTTATGATGCCAGACATGTACCATACCAGGTGACACTTCACTAACGGACAGTCACAGCTCCCCCCCACTCAACCTCAGTTATCCCATGTCCCTTATTCCCCCCTGCCCCCTCCTGGAAAGCAGTGTCAACCTCTCAGCCATGTCAGCCCATCAGGTGTTGTGTTGGTGTTGGGGGGGTGGATCCCTGTGGTGATTACTGCTGGTGGTCCACTTGTTTGGAGTAGTCATCAGACTGCAGCAAACACGGGGAGTTTTGCACCAGGACCCTGATTCTTTTTGAATCAGGCGCAGGGTCCCTGATATAGCTGGTGTGTGCTACAGCCCTAGATCACCGCAAATTGCAGCAATCTACAAGATCTTTGAAAATCTGGTCCCTTGTCTCCTAAAAAAGAAATGATTAACTTCTCCTCCAAGACATTTAATACATACAAGAGTCACATTCTAACACTTGTGGAAAGGTGTTACTGTCATGTAAGGAGGGGTGTGGTCCCAGAAAAAAAAAATTGAATTTTAAACTTTTTTGACTTGACTGACATATTTAGATTTATGTCCCCCTGGCCCTAGTTAAGTCACCGTAGTACAGTGATTTATATCTGAAGTAGCCCTGCATATTAATCTCCCAATTAACATCAGTTATGTGAGGCCACTCCTGTCCCTCTTTCTCACAGACACACACACTGCTAATGTAGTATGACAATGTGATCAGCATTGTTTAAATATACTGTAGTTGTGAACTTTTATTATAAAATGGATGCTTTCTGTTTTTAACCTAATTAAATCTGCATAAGCTGTCTCTTGGGATACTGTTTGTGGCAAATGCATGTTGTTAAGACTTGTTTTATGCTGTTCTGTACATCTAGCCTAATGGTTATAGATGTCTATTTAACAATATTATAAATCACTAAAGCAATTTCAGCCAATCAGCACACAGAGCCACAGTTCCTATTAGCCTTTGTACAGTGTGCTCGTAGGAGCATTAGGAAGAAGGGATTCACATCAGCACACGGGGGGGGGGGCACAATAAAATAAAAAAACGCTCTAAATGTAATAAAAAACACTCAAGCTATGCTCTGGTGATTTATAATAAGATAATAGGGCCTCTGAGTGATGTCTCTTATGGTATAGCAGACTCCTCTCATGAGGTTTGGGGAGACTGAGTCATTCAACTTCACTTTGCTGCCCTCATGTGCAAACGTCATGCTCACAGTCTGTTACCATAATAGACATCCCTCAGAGACTATATTAATTTAGAAACAATTAAAAAATACTTATAAACATGAAGATTAAGGGTTAGAGAAGAGAAACCACTGAATTAGCCTAAAATTAGAATTCTGCTGCCATACCACTAATCATAAATAACTGGTTAGGATGCATGGGCAGCCCTTTAAATGGTATTTGGGCAGGACATGGTAATAGGGGCTCTAGAAAAGATAGTGTTGGCTGCTGTCACAATGCTAGAGACTGCTATTTTTTGACAGAATCCTCATATGGAAATATGGGAGTGAGATGGAATGCAGGAGGTAACTAGAAGAAGGGCTATATTTAACATATTTTGGAAGACTATGGTATTAGAAGATACTGGGTCCAATTTTCAGAAGTGTTAGATTGACTTAAGGGACTTGCTTTACAAGAGTTTGATGCAAGGGGTGACTTGTGTCACAACTTGCATCAAACGTGATTTTCTTTAGCAGCCTGTCTGAAATCCAGATGCAGCTGTGCCAAAGCCCCCTTGCACAAAGGTTGTGGCAAACAATCAGATGTGCCATGCCGTGAGGGGGTTGTGCCACAGCTGGGCTGCAACATCCCCTTTTTGGGAGTTTTGCAAACCCCACTGAGAACACAGCGAGGGGCACCACTTAGACCAGCCAGGATGTGGTCTAACTGGTTGTGTGCCAGTGGGATGGGGTTTTACACTGGGCTATTGGAGGCAATAGGGGCACAGAAGGGGCATGGGAGGGGGGCAGTGGGAGTGTCAGGGAGACACTTGGGCATTAATGGGACTGCTGTGGCACCCAGCAGGATGCGTTTGCATTATGGTAGTATCACATATTCCATAATATTGTATAGAAACATAGACTTTGACGGCAGATAAGGACTGCTTGGCCCACCTAGTCTGCCCATTTCCCTACCTAGATGATAAGCTGCAGATCCTATTTAACCAACAGCCTATTTCCTCCTACCCTCCACAAAAATTGCCTTATGTCTGTCCCATGCATTCTTGAATTCTCCCGCAGTTTTAGACCCCACAACCTCCTCAGGAAGGCTGTTCCATGTGTCCACTACCCTCTCGGTGAAAAAATACTTCCTCACATTACCCTTGAGCCGTCCCACCTCTATCTTCAGATTGTGTCCCCTTGTTCTTGCACATCTCTTTTTCTGAAAGATGCTACCCTCTTGGACTTTGTTGATTCCACTGAGGTACTTAAACATTTCTATCATGTCCCCCCTTTCCTCAAGGGTATACATATTAAGTTCCTTTAGTCTCTCCTCGTATGGCTTCTCTTGCAGACCCTGCACCATTTTAGTTGCCCTCCTCTGAACTGCCTCCATCCTGTCTATGTCCTCGTGGAGATGGGGTCTCCAGAACTGGATGCAATACTCCAGATGGGGTCTCACCAACTGTCTGTACAGGGGGATAACAACTTCCTGTTTTCTGCTGGTGATACCTCTCCTTATACTTCCCAGTATCCCCCCAGCCCTCCCTGTCGCCTTCTCACATTGCTTGCCAACCTTAAGGTCATCTGATATGATTACCCCCAGGTCCCTTTCCATTTCTGTTGTTGTTACTACCTCCCCCCCATCGTGTAATCTTCCCCTGGGATTTTGTTTCCCAGGTGCATTACTTTGCACTTCTTTGCATTGAATCCTAGCTGCCATACTTCTGACCATTCCTCCAACCTTGCCAAGTCCCTTCTCATCCTTTCCACGCCTCCTTGTGTATCAACCCTGTTGCAGATCTTTGTGTCATCTGCAAAGAGGCATACTTTTCCTTCTAGTCCCTCTGCAATGTCACTTATAAAGACATTAAAAAGGACTGGACCCAGTACCGAACCCTGTGGTACCCCACTAGTAACCCCTCTTTCTTTAGAGTGGACTCCATTTACAATTGCCTTCTGTGTTCTGTTATTCAGCCAATGTTTTACCCAGGCTACCACCCTGGGACCCACTCCCAGGCTGGTTAATTTGACTACTAATCTTTTGTGTGGGACTGTGTCAAATGCCTTGCTAAAGTCTAGATAGGCCATGTCCACAGCCCCTCCCTGGTCTACTACTTTGGTCACCCAGTCAAAGAAATCAATTAGATTCTTCTGACATGACCTTCCCGCTGTGAACCCATGCTGCCTTGGATCCTGTGCCCCACTGCCCTCTAGGTACTCAACAATTCTTTCCTTCAGAAGTGATTCCATCACTTTCCCTACCACAGAGGTCAAACTGACAGGTCTGTAGTTTCCTGAATCTGTCTTGGTCCCACTTTTGTGACGGGGAATCATATCCGCCTTCTTCCAGTCCTCAGGTACCACACCATCCTCCCATGATTTGTTAAAAAGGGTAGTCAGTGGTGTCACTAGTTCTCTGCTTAATTCTTTTAGAATTCTGGGGTGAATTCCATCTGGCCCCATTGCTTTGTCCACCTTCAGTTTTAGGAGTTCTTTCAGAACCCTTTCTTCTGTGAAAGGACTGGGATCAACCCCCCCCCTCTCCAGAGTGCTTCTGTTAATTGGATTAGGCATCTCCTCCACTTCCTCTGTTGTGATTACTGAACAGAAGCATTCATTCAGTATCCCTGCTTTTTCACTGTCACTCTCTGCCCACCCACCATCCATTCTATTCAGCCTCCCTATCCCTCCCTTTGTCTTTCTATGCTCCCTGATATACCTATAAAAGGTTTTATCCCCCTTCTTAACCGAGTTAGCTATCTTTTCCTCAGTTTGTGCATTTGCTATTCTGACTACTATCCCTGCTTCCTTCTGCCTTAACTGGTACAGTTCTCTGTCCTGCTCCTTCTGTGTTTTCTTATACTTCCTAAATGCTATCTTTTTTCTCCCTAACCTTCACCGCCACCTCTTTTGAGAACCATAGTGGCTTTTTCTTTCATTTTGATTTGTTTATTTGCTTCTCACAATGGCTTGTTGCCTCTGTGATGGCAGTTTTGATATTTCTCCATTGTTGCTCCACCCCTCCATCTAGCCTGTTTGCTAGTGCTTTTCTAAGGCACTCTCCCAACTTGCCAAAGTCAGCCCTCCTGAAGTCTAGAACCCTCACTTTTGTATGGCTTGACTTTGTAGCTAAGTTTATCGTGAACCACACTGTTTGGTGGTCACTTGTTCCCAAATGGCTACCCACTTCTAGATCTGAGATCCTCTCACTGTCACCATTTGAGAGTACAAGGTCTAAAATTGCTCCCTCATGAGTAGGTCCCAAAACTAGCTGTCTGAGGCATGCCACCTGAAGCGCATCAAGAATGGCCCTGGTTTTGGAAGTGGCTGCCACAAAGGTGCTCCAGTTAACATCTGGCTTATTAAGGTCCCCCATCAGCAGTATCTCCCCTTTCTCTGCCATCCTAAGTATGCCTTCTATCATATCCTTGTCCATTCCTTCCCCCTGACATGGGGTCTATATACAACCCCTGTGCAGATTGTGATGCCATTTTCAGTCTCTAAGGTGACCCACAGTGCCTCCTCTCCTCTCTGTTTACTCTTTTGTTCAGTTGCTTTTATCCTTCCCTTACAAAGAGCTACTCCCTCCCTCTTCTGCCCTCCCTGTCTCTCCTGTAGGTTGTGTACCCTGGTATGTTAACATCCCAGTCATGGTTCTCTGTGTACCATGTTTCTGTTACTGCTATGATATCCAGGCATCCCTCTTCCATCAAGGCCACCAGTTCAGGGAGCTTGTTGCCCAGACTAGGGGCATTGGTACTCATTACTCTCCATTTCTTGATGGCCTTACCCCTTTTTGCCCCATCCCTGTCCTTATTGCATTTGTCACTTTCTCCATTTACCCCTGTGATTCTCCTTATCGATATCTCTATGTTGGTGTCTATCTCACTTAGTACCATGATATTTTGAGGGGGCTAGGATTTCCCTGCTCCTTTCCAGTGCCTCTCACCTTGGCTAGTTTAAATGCTTGTCAATGAAGTATTTAAACCTATCACCTAGGATCCTGGTTCCCCTCCTGGACAGATGCAGACCATCATGCCAGTATAGGCCTGCATCCCTCCAGATGGACCCCCAGTCCCCAATGAAGCCAAATCCCTGAGCTCTGCACCAGTTGTTCAACCACTGATTGAATTCCATGGTGTGGAGCACCCTAGCCTCACCCATGCCATAGACAGGCAGCACCTCCAAGAAGGTTACCGTGTGTGCTATTTGTCTAAGGCCCCTCCCCATCTCCACAAATGCTTCTTGCACTTCTCTGATCCCTTTCTTAGTCAGGTCATTTGTCCCTAGGTGGACAGTGACATCCAGGTCCCTCCCCTGTGCAGCTGCTCCTGTGATCCTGAGGATTCGCTCCCTGTCCCTCCATGCCATAGCACCAGGCAGGCACCTTACCTCCCTCTCCCCTTCCTCCCCCAGCTCTACCTTCCTAACAATGGAGTCCCCCACCAGTAGTTGTTTCCTTCCCCTGTGGGGTCCCATGCCATGCTCCTGTGGGTCTCCTTTGTGGAGGTTCCCAGCATCCTCCTTGGTCTCCACTGTGGGTGCCTCCATAGAGAAACCACACTTTTCCAGAATGGCATAGAAATTGTGGAGAGGTACAACTGGAGGGATGCACCTCTGTTCCACCACCCTCAGCCTCCCTGAGCCCACTGTGGTCCAACCACTCCTCTTTCTTGGCAACCTCTGAGGCAACAGCAGTGACCCTGTTGGTCCCTGGGTGGGGGAGAGGAGGTCCCACAAATCCTGGCCAACTCAGCCTGGAGATGAGCAACCTCCTCCCTCAGCCAGAGAAGTGCCTGCAGATGGCACAACACTGCATCCTCCAGAACATCTCCCGGAAGACTGCTGCTTCACAGCCACTGCACTGCACCACTCCCAACATGTCTTTTTTCTGGCCCCCTAACTGTTATTTGGAATACTTACTCTTTCCTCTGTTTGTTTATTTCTTTTTTTTTTTCCTTCTCTCCCTACTTACTTACTGTCTCTGCACCCTTTTAGCTCCTGATCTTCCTGTTCTGAGACAAGAAGTTCCTATATTTCTCAGTAGTCTCCTTACTTGCTCAGAGTCAGACCTCCAGCAGCTGGAGGGGGAACGGATGACAGGGAGGTATAATGATATACTGCACCTGTGATCAATATTGTATATAACGTACATATAGAACTGATCTAATCCAACATGTCAAGAAAGGGGCAATGGATATGTCCGACTACCATGAGCTCATAATGAACCATAACTCAACAGACCCCAAACAGTTGTGTTATATAGACCACAATGTCAAGTGATCCCCCCGATCCCTGATGTCCCCCCTTTGAATAGTCATACATCTGTCCCTGGTGGTCTAGTGCCCCCCATCCCAGCTCTCCTCATTAATTATTATATAGCCTTCCCTGGTGGTCTAGTGGACCCATGCCCTATCCCTGATCATCCCATATATATTTATATACTGTCTGTGGAGGTCTAGTGGACCCTCCACCCTGGCAGGGGGTGCCCCACCACCCTGTTCCCCCATCCCATCCCCAAGCCAGCTACCAGCACAACCTTCTGTTCTCCACCATGGCCAGCCACCAACTGAGCAGTCAAGGAGCTATATATAGTACATGCTCCTTGACAGCTCAGTCGGCTGCCAGCCGTGGTGGTGAGCAGTGGGCTGTGCCAGTTGCCAGCTCAGAGATGGAATGGGGAGGAGTGATGGGGCACTGCCTGCTGGGATGGAGGGGTGCAGGGTCCACTAGACTGCCAGGGACAGTTACATAAATATATATGAGGTGATCAGGGATAAGGAGGGGGTCTGCTAGGCCACCAGGGAAGGCTATATAATAATTAATGGGGGAGATCAGGGATAAAGAGGGTATTCACTAGACCACCAGGGACAGGTGTATGACTATTTAATGGGGGATACTGGGGATCAGGAGGGACCGCTAAACATTGCGGTGTGTATGACATAACAGTTTTGTAGTCTGCTGAGTTACAGTTCATTATGATCCCATGGTAATTGGACTTATCCATTGCCGCTCCATTGATGTGTTGGTTTAGAGCAGTTCTATATGTATTTATAGTGTCAGTCATAGGTACAGTATATCATCATACAATACTACAGAATGTGTGACAGTACAAATGCAAACACACCTCGCTGGGTGCCACAACAGTCTCATTAATGGCCAACTAACTCCCTGACACTTCCACTGCCACTTCACATGCCCCTTATGCCCCAGCCCCCTCCTAGAAAGCTGTTTCTTCACCTCCAAACATCCCAGCCCCTCTTGTTTTGCACCAGGTGGGGGGGCTGGATACCTGTGGCAGATCTCCCAGGTGCACCAACTGTTTGGCGTAGCTGTCAGCTTGCTGCAAACTCAGGGTACTTGGCATCAGGAGCCTGATTTTTGTAAAATCAGGCACAGGGTTCCTGGCACACTCAGAGTTTGCTGCAGCCCTGGAGTGATGCAACTTGCATTGCTCAAAGGGCTCTTTGAAAATCATAACGCCTGTTAGCTAGACGTATGGGTAGACAGGACACCAGTGCACAATAGGTCATGGAAAAAGAGGCATAGGGCAGAATCGATGGAGTACAGGTCCCCTTCTGCTATCATCTTCTGTGTTTGTTATCCAGTAAAGAAGAACTACACCATTTTACAAGTTCTGTTAGCTGTATATGGCATAACTACAGTATATGTCTTGAATCAGTTTCTGTTTTGCCAAAAGCAGATTTATGTAAGCTGTTTGCAAAGACTAGTCAGATAGCTACACTGATATGATTACTTGGAGTTCTTGGTTCTAACATTACTGCAAATCATTCAGCATGGTGCAGGATCTGCAAGAGAAGTCATATGAGGAGAGGCTAAAGGAGCTTAATATGTATACCCTTGAGGAAAGGAGGAAGGGGGGACATGATAGAAATGTTTAAGTACCTCAGTGGAATCAACAAAGTCCAAGAGGGTAGCATCTTTCAGAAAAAGAGATGTGCAAGAACAAGGGGACACAATTTGAAGATAGAGGGGGAACAGCTCAGGGGCAATGTAAGGAAGTATTTTTTCACAGAGAGGGTAGTGGACATATGGAACAGCCTTCCTGTGGAGGTTGTGGGGTCTAAAACTGTGGGAGAATTCAAGAATGCATGGGACAGACATAAGGCAATTTTTGTGGAGGGTAGGAAGAAATAGGCTGTTGGTTAAATAGGATCTGAAGCTTATCCTCTAGGTAGGGAAATGGGCAGACTAGGTGGGCCACGTGGTCCTTATCTGCCGTCAAAGTCTATGTTTCTATGTTTCTATGACGCATGCTTCTTTGCCAAAGCATGAGATATGTAATAATTATCCTTTTTAATTTACTGAGCTCAAAAGTGCCATCCAGCAGGGTTCACTACTGTTGAGAAAATGTAATCAAGTTGTCTCTTATAGTGAGACAAGTTAATGTATTCAATAGGAATAATGTGCCTTATACTGTGCTGATACCATATTTAAGCACCTATAGAAGCATTAGCTCTAATGACAGGGGTACAAAAACCTTTTGTTTTATCCTGATTCCATTCTTACATGTTTAACTAATCTCTTTCTAATTTCTGGTAAAATTAAATTAAAATCATGGTTGTGGCAGTTTTCCACAAATAGTAAATACATGTATTGCATCATTCTAACCTAAGATGCCTACCTACTTTCTATTTAAAATTATAAGTAGAGAACTTTACCTATTGCAATGATGCTTACATTGAAGTGATTGCCATTGCTGTTGTACTGAATATACCTATAAAATGATGTTTCTTGTTCTCTTATTGAATGTAACTAATTTTCATTCGCATTGTCTGTTACTGCTGTTGTACTGTTCAGTATCTGTAAAAGTTATTTTTATTTTCTTTGTCTAATTGAATATAATTAATACTAGGTCACTCCTGAAAAAGGGATGTTAGTCTTAGCACACCATGCCATCCTGGTTAACAACATTCATAAATAAATATTTAAATAAACTTTTGTAGAGACAATTACAATAGTGTTATATTTTTGACAACCATCTAATAATTAAAAATGTCCAGTTAAGGATTTAAACATCTAACAAGTGAAATATGGATAAAGTGGTTGATTCTTAAGTGATATATGATTGCTTCATTTCCAGTATTGATCAAGATTTATTTTTACATTAGCTAGAGCTGTGCAGAATGAGAAAATTCTGAATTCACAGAATTTCAATGAACTTTCACATAATTTCATTGGAATTTTGTGGAATTATCAAAATGTATTTATTTGGTCATAAGCCAGCCATCTATTGAGATAGAGCTATGAACTTTGTCATGCTTACTTTCTGGAAGCATATCCAATGACATGTTGAATAACACGAAATTAGATGGATTGTCTCAAAATTATATGTGCTCAAAATCTGTCACTTTATTTTTGGCAGGAAATTTCAGGAAAACATTTATCTGCATATAACTCAGGCAACTTTGGTGCTAGACATGTGTAAATCAGCACGGATAACCTTTTAGTAATGGTTATAGAATCTTCTGAAAATGGAGAGAATGGGATTAGATATTTTTAAATTACAGAGGTTCAACATTTTACTATGTAAATATTTATAAAATTTTGTTAAAACTCTCACAAATGTGGATGTCTGTAACTTATATTCTCTTGCAGGCATCAAGTTACCATTTGACATGAATATCTGATGTTAGTGTATCCTGCTGTCTAACATAACTGGATAAACTGGTTTAGCAGTTTTAAATTTACAGTGAAAAAAAAAACAACAAAAAAGTATTGGTAACATTTTCTCAAATATTTATGCTAGCATCAGGGGAGAAAGGAAGAGGTGCTACTTCACTGAGAGGGTGGTGGAGCCATGGAATGCACTGCCTAGGGGGCTGGTGGAGGCAGAGACAGTGGAGAGGTTCAAGAGGGGGTGGGACAGGTACGGGGAAGGGTTCTGGAAGCAAAATCCAATGCAGCAAGAATATCCGGAACTGGGAAGGGAGAAGCCAGAGAAGGCGAGGGGGACAGCAAGGTCAGCACCCAGGTTGGGGACTGACCAAACGAGCAGACACGAAAGACCATTAGGCCTATTCTGCTGGCATTTTAGTATGTTAGTATATAGATGAAGCATCCAGAATTCCTGTTGTGGAATTTAACATTCACAATGCATGTACCACTTCTTCATTTGATAAGGTGGGCTGAGCTATTTGCAGTACTGCTGTTCCTCATTAGATGATTATACCCCTCTTCTCTCTTAGCATAGCCAGATCAGTAGCACTACTGACCCCAGTGATATCCTCTTTTTCTTTACAGTGACACAATATTTAAAACAAGAGTCACCTACTCCTTTTCCTATAAACCTATCATGTTGGAATAGCCTGAATTCTTACTTCTTGAAGCCACAGACATTGTCTTGCCCTACTTCATCTGTTTGAGTACCTCTAAGCCCCAGACCTGCACATACATCAGGTTCCCTATATCATCAATTTACTGGGTGTGAGTCTTATATATCCTGCATTCAGGTTGGAATTGTTGACAGTCTGTGCTTTTTTGCTCCAATTGGGGGGTCTACTACTGGTGTGCTACCCAGCTCAGCTGTCAATTTCTTGGTGAAACTATGCATCTACATCTTGAACCTGGTGATTCCCTGAACTACCTGCCTCTCATACCCCTATCCTTTTGATCTGAACCCCCCAGATAAGGCTGAGTGAAATTAGCAAATCCCAATTTTATGGAACTTTCACAGAGACTCATGGAATTTGACTTTAAGCGCAGATGTTATTTTGCAATTTCTGGCAGCAAGGAATTAATAAAATTGACACACACAGTCTCCTTGTAAGATTTAAGAACCTGTCAAATGTAGCAGCATTGAATTCTCTTGTTCTAAAGTTTCAGTTTATATTCTTGCAACATTTAATTTTAAAATATTATGAACATTTGACTACTTTCAATTCAGTCCCATTTAAAGCTGTAAATATGAACTTTGTCATAAATTTCCATGTGGTATAGTTCCAATGCTTACTTTGTTGAGGGTCTTGGATGATGTCAACAAAGCTATGGAAAAGGGCCTTTTGACGGGTGCCATCTTTGTTGACCTCTCCAAGGCCTTCAACACGGTGGATCATCAGATACTTCTCTCTAGTTTGAAGGATATTGGACTTTCAGGTAGTGCCCTTAAGTGGTTCTCTTCTTATTTAGAGGGTAGGATGCAGACAACGGTTGTTAATAAGATTGTATCATCGCCATTGCCGATGGTTCGGGGGGTCCCTCAGGGATCAGTGCTTGGACCCTTGCTTTTTTTTGATTTATCTTAGAGAGCTGGGATGTCATGTGAATAATACGGCTTATCAATTGTATGCAGATGATACTATAATTTACACTTCTGCTTCTTCTGTGGAAGAGATCCAATCAAATTTACAGTTAAGTTTTGATAGATTATATGGGTATTTGACACAACGGAAACTTAAAATGAATGTAAGTAAGACAAAATGTATGATATTTGGTTCTAATGCAAAACTTAGAACTTGTACCAAATTGACAGTGTTAGATCCTGAAGGGACAGAATTGGATCAAGTGATGACTTATAAGTATTTGGGTTTTTGGATGGATCCCTTGGCTGCTGGTAATTCACATATAGATGAGTTAGCTAAATTAGTGGGTATAAGGGTGGGATTATTATACAGAGATAAAAATTGTTTGGGTGGATATATGATAAAGAAAATTTTTGAATCACAGATTTTTCCTCTTTTTGACTATGGTGATACACTGTATGACTATTCTCAGTCTGGTAGATTGTACAGATTGGATGTACTGTATAATCCCCTTGCGAGACTGATCTTACAGTGTCCCAGGGATACCCATCATTGTTTAATGTACCATAGATTAGGATGGACTTCGTTATCAGAGAGAAGACAGTTACATAAATATATTTTGGCCTTTAAAAGTATTACTATGGTAATTCCAGAATATTTGACTGAAAGATTAGAAGTTAGAGAAGTTAAGTCTTCATTAAGGAATGCAAGTTATCAAGAGCTGGTTATACCTAGATCAAAAACTAAACGTTCTGATTTCTTTTTTCAGTCAGTTAGTCCCTAGATTTTGGAATATGATTCCTGTAAAATTTTGACTGTATAATCAAAAAATACCATCACAAAAAGTTGTTAAAATTTGGTATTTGGAATCACTTTTTGGACAAAAGAAGGTTTGTTGTGGTTAAATAAGTTATTTATTGTTATCTTATGTTAATGTATGTTTGTATTTTTCTGTATTTTTCATAATTGTTGTAACTATAATTTTATATGACCAAGGGTCACCATTTTAAATGAGTTTTACTCAATGGTCTAACCCATTTAATAAAAATGAAATGAAATGAAAAATGAAATGTTTAAAATCTAGATAAATGTGGATATATGCAAAACAAAAACTGGAGCACTCTCACCAATCATCAAATACCACCAGGGCTCTTCAAGTAAATTATAAACTTTTATTAAGTATAAAAATGACACATATTGCCTAACACTTTCCAGATAGAATATCCTTTCTCAAAGGCTGATGAAAAACTGAACCACCCATCCTTATATACACCATAGCTATGACATCACTAATAAAAATGTTAAAATCACTGGTCTGCATCAATGACCCCTTAAGTGAAAAACAACAACACACACACACACATCTTTTTAAAGTGCTCACAATTATAGAGTGCAAACAAGACATGAAAAGTGCAAAAAGTAGAAGTGGGTGGAAGTTTGAAATACACCAGATAATCACATGCAGTACCACAGGGGTAATTTACAATGCAGATTGTAGCTGCAGCGCTTCTACATAGGAAATACAGAAAGATAGTTGAAGACATGAGTTGGAGAACACATAGGGCTGTAGAGAAAAAAGATATCACTTGCACTACAGCTCTACATGTGGCTATGTCAGAAAACCCAAGTGAGCATGGCTTCACATTTACAGGGATAGAAAAAGTGTCCCCTAACCCCAGAGGGGATAGTTACAGAAATAAGATTTTAAAGAAAGAAAGAAACTGAGTAGCTCATAAGACTGTTGGCAAATGAAAAAACAGGTCGGAATGTTGGTATAGAGTAAAAGCCTTATTTAGAAGAAAGGTAAATAAAGGGATGTGAGTTCTGGAAAGATACTTCTGAATCCTCTGTATTTGCAACTTAGAGATGATTGGAATTGAATATCATGTAACTTGAGCACTTAGTTATATGACAGAGATTGCACTTAATTTCATGGAGGTCCTGAAATTCTGTTTTTAAATGTTTTGCACTTTTCATGAAAAGATGCATCTGATAAATCTGTATTTACAACTTAGAGATTCTAGGAATTGAATGCCATATACCTTGTGCATTTTGTTATATGACAGAGATTGCACTTAATTTCATGGAGGGCCTTAAACTTTTTGCACTTTTCATGTCTTGTTTGCACTCCATTATTGTGGGCACTTTAAAAAGATGTGTGTGTTGTTGTTTTGCACTTAAGGGGTCATTGATGCAGACCAATGATTTTAAAGTTTTTATTAGTGATGTCATAAGGATGGGTGGTTCAGTTTTTCATCAGCCTTTGAGAAAGGATATTCTATCTGAAACACATCAGACGATATGTGTTGTTTTTAGACTTAAAAGTTTATAATTTACTTGAAGAGCCCTGGTGGCACTTGAAGATGGGTGAGAGTGCTCCAGTTTTTGGTTTGCATATGTGATTTGTTTTAACTGTACAGCACCACATTTCCTTGTGTGCCCACTTTTTGAAAAGAAATTAAATGTGGATATGTTGTTTTAAAATTAGAGGGAAATAACTGAAATTTAAATGTTGGCAACATTTGGCAGGCTATAACTCAATCTCATTTGAAGCTAGAAGTCTGGAGCTATGCACATATGCAAATGTAGTGATAACCTGTATGCATGTACAATTGTATAACATTTCAATGAATGCTGTCAAACATATACTAAAATGACAGAAATCTAAATGTTGGCAAAATGCGTGGCTACTTATAACTCAGCCCACTTTGAAGCTTAAGACTTAAAATGTGGTGCAAATACCAATATTGTATGTTTTTCTACATCTTGAAATTTTAGAGAAATTTGGCAAAAAAATTTAAAAAATTAGATCAAAATAACTGAAAATTAAAATCTGATTAAATGTTTGGCCACCCATAACTCTGCTCACTTTCAACCTACAACCCTAACATGTGGCACACTTATGTCAGTGCTTGTCAGTTTAACATGTACTTTTAAATGTAGAGCAAAATAATTGAAATGTAAAATTTGGCAAAATTCCACAGAATGTTTACACAAATTTAGTGAAATTCCACAGAATCAGAATGGTAATTATGCGTACCCTCCACGGATGGAATTTTATATTCCACATAACTCTATCATCAGTACAAAATGTGTTGTAAAACTGGCTTTTACTTAGTCTAACATAGAAGTCTCCGGAATAGACGAAGGTCACCTTTTAGTGTAAAGCCTTAATACTATTAAACAAGATGCATGGCTCCATAGTTGCATTCCTGTTTCTGCTTTTGGAGTGTAGTGCTGGTCTGGACATAAAATGCTTACAGACTATAACTTTCAAGTATCATTTAGTAACTGAAGAACTACAGCTACACTTTAAGAATGCAATATGCTGTACAATTGTATTGTAAGTTATATTGTAAGAATTGTTTTTACCATTGTATGTACCCTTGGCCATCAGAACTGCCCATCTCTGCCTCTGGCTACCAACCTACCTAACACTTCTCCATCACTGGTGTTAAATTGTGCTCATGTGGTCTACAGGGCATCCTACTCCATTGTGAATTCCATCAGAGGGCATGGCAAGGAATGCCTCATTGGTCTGTGAAGTGTGGAGGACATTTATTGTCAGAATGCTGGAGCCTATGTATACCAGCATCATGGTACTGCACTCTTGGGTTTTCCACTTTATTTTGCCCAATGTGGGTGGAAGCCATTGGAAAGAGACAAGGCAATGACTGGAGCATATTTAAAACATATATTTCTTAGAATTCATTTCTCAGGCTCATCAAGCCAGGATGATGTCAGTTCAGATAAACAGATTGATTATACTATGGTTCATACTATGGAGGATAGACAGCAAGAATGTTATAAGCTCATGATCACTCCTATGCTATCACAAAAACCTAATAGTATTTCAAATTGGTGTCTTTGAGTAAGAACACATCAAGGCGTTTTTTGAATTCCTGTTTGGTTTTACTGATAATTACTTCTATGGGTGATGTCATTTCTGCTTTGTATATTCTGTTTATCTCTATTAAAAATTTCACAGAATTTTATGTTTAATAAATTAGCCATAGCTTGTGGGTCATGAAAAGAAGTTCCATTGTGCAATATGGGCCCCACCTGACAGTTTTATTTTTTTAGTGAATTTATGTAACAGTAGAATTGTTTGCCATTATTTTTCTTTGCTGTTCTAGCCAGGTTATATTCCCAATTGACTTCTGCCTTTCTCATCTTGGTTTGATATTTTTTCTGTATGGACTGGTAGACTGCCCAATTTTATGTTGTTTTAGATTTTAAGTACAACCTATATTTTTTAATCTTTTAATTCCAGTAATATTATTGCTTTATTTAACCATTTTGGGTGGTGTTTTGTATGGAAATACTTTTCTCGAGTAGGCATATATTCATCCATAAGGAAGAGCACTGTATGTTTAAAGTAATTCCAACATTCATCTGTATTTGACCCATTTAAAGCCGCATCTCAGCAAATTGAGGGCAAGATTTCCTTCACGCTTATTAAATCAGCTTTGCCATATACAGTGGTGACCCCCAGGATGAAACCCAATTATGCAGCATTTTGCAGCACTCTGCAGAATGCTGCAGCAGACCTACTGAATAAAGCAATGTGATTTCAATGGCAATTAAATCCCTGTTGTCATTCAGGAAAATGTGACACTACCAGGATGAAGTGAATGCCACAGTTTCCTGCATAACAAAGGGGACTAATTGCATTGAAATTGCATTCAGTAGGGCTGATGCAGCATAATGCAGATTGCTTTAAATGTAGGTTTTATCATGGGGACGCCACTGTATAGTTTGGTTGACCCCGTGTTAGGTGTAAAGTCCATCTGTAAGGTAAAAGAAACAGAATTGTGATCACTGTTTCCAACTGGTGAATTGATTTTAACATTAATAAGATCTAGATGGTCATTCGCTAACACTAAATCAAGGATCCTATCTCCTCTAGTTGGATTAACGACATGCTGATGTAATTGAAGTTGATTACAGACCGAAACAAATGTTTTACCGTTACTAGAACTAGTTGATTTTCTATCCAATCAATAGTGCCAAGGTTAAAATCACCAGTAGCAATGATGCCACCCAGTTCTGCAGCATTTTTAATTTCTGCAATTATGGTGTAAAAATAATGAGAGGAGGAGTCAATGGGGTTTATAGCAAATACCAAGTATAAGTGGTGATGAGTTTAAGGGGAATAATTTAACCCAGTCTCTGTTTCAAGTCCATGCTTTCAGAATTTGTCTGAGACCTCTACTGTATTTATACAACTACTGATTAATAAAGACATCCCTCCATCTTTCCTGGATGAACGATTTAGTTTGTATAGATTATATCCAGGAATATGAGTATCCCATGATGCTTTGTTATCACCCCATGTCTCAGAAATTGAGATGCTATCAATGTTGTCTTTTATTGATTGGATTATTAATTCATCCAGTGTATTATTCAGACTTCTAGCATTAAAGTACATACTGTACAGTTTAATTTAGTTTGTTTCTGAGTGATGCTAATTTATTCATTATTGATTGTTGCATCCGGTGTTTTTAGAAGAGGGGAATCTTCCCCTTCTCCCCCCATTTAATCAGTTTAAATGAAGTGAAATAGTATTAACTATGTGTTTGCCAAGTAAAAAGTTTTCCCTATGACTTAAGTGTAATCCGTCCCAGCAATAAATTTCAGGTCTGTTTCCAAATTCCTCCTAAGGATTGACACATGACAGACCCTGTTTCAGACACCATTTACATAACCATTCATTAATGGTCTTGATCTTTCTTGTCTGATTTTCAGTAGCCCTGGGAATAGGTAGAATTTCAGAGAGACAAATCTCACTCCCTAATTCAACAAGTTTATCTGTCAATGCAACAAAGTCTTGATGGATTTTTTTCCACAGGGTGAAAAGGAATATTATTTGCACCAACATGTATAACTATTAGTGGGTTATTACCATAGTCTTGCAGGATATTATCATGCATTACAGTTATGTCTGACATTTTTGCTCCTTTAAAAGTCTATTACTTAGATCTCGGGTATCAGTGATTTAATCACATTGCTGCATTAAAAAAATCAAACAAGAGGCTGCCAGCCAGATAGGATCCCCAAAAATACATGAGGTCATGCATGCTTATAATGACTGGGAACAACATACATAGGCAGCGTGTGTGTCTCAGCAGAACCTTCCATACTGACTTCATGGAATAGAACAGTTCCCAGGGTTAAGGTAGCTGTTTTATACCCACCAAAGGGAATACCCTGATTACTAGCTAATTGCCTTAACATACCATTTAACCCGAAAGTGGATTTTTAAAACCAGCTAGATACTGCAAACTCTTCCCCTGGATGCTCATTAGCAACACACTACAGAGCCCGCTGTTTAAATATATTTACAGAAGAGGCAAAGAATCAGAAACCCTTAATTTGTTTTCCTGCCACAGCACTGGAAAGCAGGAACTGCACTGCAGGTCCTTTAAATTCAGAAAGAGCTTGCTGCATGCTCACCTAGGGAACTAGGATGTACCTGACCCCTGAGGCTACAGCCATGCTGCTCCTGCTCTCTCCCAATGTGCCCCAAGCAGACAACCTCAGCAGATCACTTTTTATGTGGATGTGTGTGTGTGTGGGGGGGGGCCATATCTCTACACCTGTCCACAGGTCTAGTTTATTTAAAAAGCACAACCTTGATGGTTCTTCCAGTCTGCTGATGCTGTTGCCTTCTTTTATCTCCCGCAGACACTGGTCAGATGCATGGCAACCAGCACTAACTCCCCTTCTGGTGCTGCTGCTGGGAGCACTCATTGGGGGCACACAGATAGGCTGAATGTCCATTTTTCTTGCATTGTCAGTGCTGATTTCCCTGCAGATGGTCTTACCTGAAGCATGTCCAATGCGGCAGGAAGCACCTACTGTTTCAGGCAGCCATTCCACCTGTCTCCACAGCAGTGATCTCTCTCTCTTGCTTGATCAATCAGTGCCATCAAGGTAGCTTCTAACTCAGATGAGAAGAGTTTATGGCCTTCCCCACTCTATGCTACCACAAAAGAATCCAAATGGTGGACAGTAGGAAGCAACAAATATGATTTTTTGTCCTTCTGGACCTTAACTTTTCATGCTGCAATCAAGAGGATAGTCAAGCTACAGCACTGGGCCACATGACCAGCAAAGGTACTCCAGGTTTCTCAAGGCCCCCATCTTGTGAATTTCACAGCACCAACCAGACCCTGGCTTATAACTAGGGATGGGCAAACTGGCTCTGCTGCACATCCAAATCTCCTCAGGCTGGGCCAACTCGGCTCTGACCAGGAGGACAAAGTCTTTCATGGCTCGACCCTGGTTACCAAGTTGGCCCAGTTTGGAAGTGCAGTCCAGTTTGGTTCTACACTTTATCACTGTTCTGTGCTTCATTCGATGCATACCATATGCAAAATCTAAGGTACAGTAATTTGAAAGTTAAAGAAAAAGAGACATTAGTCAAATTGCATTATCTTTCCCTGGTGTCTAGTGTTCCCTCCTCCCACCTGCAACCATGCCCAAGTTATCTGTAGAGTATTCCTGGTGCCTAGCTGTTTTTCCCCCATCTGTTCCCTTGCCCAACATAATGTAACAAGTGTCCCTGGTGTCCAGTGGTTCCTCCATCCCATTCCCCTAGAAGTTATATACCATTCCCAGGTGTCTGTCAGACCACCCTCTCCATCCCTGTTGCCCTATAATAGAATAAGGTAGAGTACTACTCCCGGTGTCTAGCGGACCCTCTCATCCTGACAGGTAGTGCCCCACCACACCCACTCCCTCCCAACACTGATCACAAGCTGCTGACTGGCACAACCCTCTGCTCCCCACCATGTCTAGCCACCAACTGAGCTGTCAATGAATGAGCATGTACTTGTACAAGTATGCACTCATTCATTGCAACTCGTACTCATTCACAACAGCTCTGTTGGCAGCCAGCCATGGTGGAGACAAGAGCAGACAGCTGTTTTGGTCACTGGATAGGTGTCAAGATGGGGAACCCCCCCACCATGCCCCTACCCCCATTCCAACCCCCAGCCAGTGACTGGAACAGCCCTCTGCTCTTGTCTACACCACAGCCAGCTGCTGACAGAGCTGTCATGTCAATGAAGGAGTGTATACTTGTACAAGTACATGCTCATTCATTGACAGGTCAGTTGGTGGCCAGCCATGATAGTGAGTGGAGGGCTGTGCAGGTTGCTAGCTCGAGGTTGAGGCAGGGGGGCTGGATAGTGGGGCACTACCTGCCGAGGTGGGGGGGTGGGTGGACCACTTGACACCAGAGAATGGACTAGTATTTTATTCTATTGCAGGGGGATGGGGATAAGGAGGGAGGTCCACTAGACACCAGGAAATGGTATATAACTTCTTGGGGATTGGGATGGGGGGACCACTGGACAACAGTGAAACCTGTTACATTATGTTTGGTGGATGATCAGGTGGGGGGAGGGACCACCTTGTTAGGTCTACAATTCATCAGAGTAAATCAGAATCTTTTGGAAAAAATCAGAGTTGTAATCAGAACCAGGTCAGAGCTGGTTCACACATCCCTACTTATAACCATTCCAGGAGGTCACCAGCTAACCAACCCCCCAGCAGAACTAGAACCCCAAAGGTTCCTCCAGAACCAAACTTTATCTACCAGCCTGAACATTCACCTGGGACTCATCTCTAAAAGTAACTGCTTTTTGCTGTTGTATTAGTCTATTACTCTGACCTGAGTTTAGAAGAGACTCTCAGTTTCCAGATTCTTTATTTATCCAGAGATACAGCACCAACAACTTATCAAACTGAGTGTTTGTCTAGTTAGTTTAAAGCAGGGAACATCTTCTTGTTCATACAGGTGTGATCACGTTGCTTCTATTTGGTACATTTTGGCAGTCTTATGTCATTCATATCTACTAGTTTAGATCAGTTTGCTAGAAGGCTTTAAAATAGCTTCTGTGTTCTAATTCTGATTGTTTCAGTTCTTAGGCAAATAAGTAGGTGTGAATGCTAAGACTCCAAAGAAATTCACTGGAACATTATTTTATATATGCTGCAAATGACTGACATCTACTCCTCCAAAGACTTCCATAACATACTGTATAGTAACTGGTTACTATATGTCAAGTTTCTTTAGCTCAGAGGATGGATTCTTTCCTCCATATCATTTGCTAACTCTTCATTACATATCCTAGCTGTTGTTTACCTTACTTACTCCTCATATCCAACTGTTGGGTATACAGTAGTTCTGGTATTCAAAAAGACTCCTTTCAAAGTATGGTTCCAGTTTTTCAGAATTAATGAAATGAAGGCTTCTTACTATAGATTAAGCAATTTTTATGGCTGCATAGCAGAGCTATGTGACATATTGCTAATACATAGTAGAAAGAGGGGACTCTATAAGCACATGACCAGAAATGTGCACTGTGTCTTTCCAAAGTGGAGCTGTAGTACCTGCAGTCCTCTCTATTCACCACAATGCTGTTCTCCCCCCACCACTCTTTTCATGCTGTGTGTGCACTTCTGGTTCCCTTCTGTGTCCTGAGCTGGGGGCACCCCCACCTTGTAATGCTTCCCTGGTGCCTAGAGGCCCCTTTTCCCTCTGATGGCTGGCCTCATATTTATATAATGTTTTCTGGTGTCAAGTGGCAATGCCTCCCCATGCTCTGACTACCATCCCTGTATTTCCATAATGTTTCCCTGGTGCCTAGTGGCACCCCCAGCCTGCAGTGACTGTCCCCATGTTTCTGTAATGTTTCCCTGGTGTCTAGTGACATCATTGCCCTCCAAATGCCATCCCTATGTTTACGGTACATTTCCCAGGTATCTAGCAACATCCCCCACTCTCTGACTGCTGTCCCTATGTTTCTGGTATGTTTCCCTGGTGTCTAGTGACACCCCCACCCACCAATCACCATCCTCATGTTACTGGCATGTTCCACAGGTGTCTAGTAGCACACCCCTCCCTCATATTGCCATCTGCAATATTTCCTGTATGTTTCTCCGGTATCTAGTGACATCCCCCACCCTCTGATCACTGTCCCCATTCTTCTAGTGTGTGTCTCTGGTGTCTAATAGCAATCACCACCCTCTGATCACTATCACCATGTTTCTTGTATATTTGCCTGGTGGCTAGTGGCACCCTCAACCTTGGATTGCTGTCCCTGTGTTTCTAGTACATTTCCATGGTGTCTAGTGACACAACCCACCCTTCAACTGCCATCCACATGTTTTGAGTATGTTACCCTGGTGTCTAGTAGCACCCCACCCTCTGTTTGCCATCCCTGTGTTTCTGGAATGTTTTTCCGGTGTCTAGGGGCACTCTCACCCTATGATTGCTGTCCCCATGTTTGGATAATATTTTCTGGTGTCTAATAGCACCCCCCCCCGACTGTCATCCCCATAGTTGCAAAATGTTTCCTGGTATCTAGTGCCCACCCTGCCATTGGATCACTGTCCCTGTGTTTCCATAATGTCCCCTGGTGTCTAGTGGTACCCTCTGTCCTCTGATCACTGTCTCCATATCACTTTTTGATATGTGACCTGCACTGAAGAAAACTGTTCTTCAATATTTTTTTTATCTTTAAACATGTAAAAAAGAAAACTATCCCTCATTGCTCTTACCCGTAACACTCTGACCTCCCACTTAGCAGTCACCACCCCACAGACCCTCACTCACCTGAACGTGTCCAACTCTCTAGTTGAAGATACATCTTGCTACTGGAATCAACAACTGCAATATGAGAAAATATGGTAAGTGCAGTTTAATGTATTTCAATGGGGGGGGTAACTTTGAGGTATAGTTTTGTCTTTTTTTCATAGTTTCACCCCAAATTTTCAAAATAGCCTTTTTGGGACCTCATCTCATGAACAATGATGGTGGTGGAATTATGCAAATCGGGTCCAAAAGGCAAGTTCACATTCACTTGACAAAATCACTTTTTGGGTAGGATTTGAAAATGTTCTCCACCATTGCTCATGGGGTGGGGTCATAAGAAGGCTAGGTTGAAAATGTGGGTCAACATATGTAAAAATGACAAAGTTATGAGCATATGTTGAAATTTTTCTATGCTCACTTAAAACTTCAGTAATTTTAAATCTTTTACTCCAAATTTTCAACATAGCCATTTTTTCACATCACTTCATGAATGTGACAGCTGTCATTTTTCAAATCCTGGCCAAAATGTGTTTTTGCAAATGTGATGTAGAATGACAGTTTAGTGGCACACAATAGCATTTTGTAAAGGATTTTGAATACTTTCACCTACGTGGTTCATGAGTTGGTGTAATAAGAAGACTATGCTGCAGATTCATTATTTTACAGCCATATTGACTCTGATCATTTATTTATTTATTTATTTATTTTAGAAAGTCAGATTTACAACCTTTGAGTCAGGGACTCATTTACAAAGGCACCTCATTGCAGGGAGAGTAGACATGGTTACAGTGTGAGATACAACAGTGGTAACATACAGGTGCAATACAGATAACAAAAAGAACACAATATAGCAATGGTTTATGGGATAAAGTTACATGCAGTAAATAGCAATCGTATAAAGTATAACAATGGTAGAAGTCACAACCCTGGTCATACCGGGGAAACACCTAAGTGGAAGGGTGTGGGACAGGGTGAGGAAAAGAGAAAAAAGGGGGAAGAAGCAGTCTAACAGACATTGTGAAGGTTATGGGCAAGAAATGGGGAGGGACCCCAACATTAGGTTAATTAAGGGCAACTACAGCTTCAGGCACCAAAGAGGTGGTTATGGAGAGTGACTTTAAAGGGACCAATTTTGGTAGACTTAGTGACAGAGAGCGAGAGTTTATTATAGACATGCCTCAACTATCAATCTGCTAAAAAGGCTTGCAAAGCATGCATTAAAGACTGAATTTGGACATTGAATATTAATATGAGGTCACATGCATAAAGTAACATGAGATTTCTATTTTCTATTATTGAAGAAGCTAGATGACAGAGCAGAATATTGTTGGGATAAATCATTCATAAAAAGAATAAAGAAAGTGGGAACCAGGATTCACCCCTGCTACTTGTGTTGATGAGATCTAATCACAAAGTTCTCTGGAAATGGCAGTTCTTACCTGGACCCATGTACCTTCCTGATATGATGTTATTAGGTAAAGTTAATAATTGCCTAGAACCATATGTTCTGTTTTCATTAACACTTATCTGGTTACTCTTATAAAATTATAGTTAGAAGTCTATCTGCACCTAAAAATTGCCAGATGTACTCTCCTGCCCTCTCTACTTTATGGCTCCCCTGTCCTGCACACAGTAAGGAGCACAGAGTAAAATAATTCAAATCCTTATGGCATGCAATCGGATGGTTTACTATGAGAGGAGTTCTAAATGGTCATCATTGTGGAGTGCTGTATACCCAGAACTAGCCCTCTCTCAATGGAAGGATGGAATATGCTGCTGTATCCCTAGTCTTTAATCTTAAGAGTAACAAAGCCCCCCTAGTCTCAAGGACCTACTAAAGAGCAAACCAGAGAGGTGCCCTTTCAGGTCAGCAAAACAATCCCTGCTCAATATCCCCCAAACTAGGACTCAAACAGGGGCAAGGTCCTTTGCCATAGCAATTTTGACTATCTGGAATGCTCTTTCCAAAACCATTCAAGAAAGCATCTCACCTGAGGTTTACAAAAGAAGGCCTAAAAGTGCACTAACTAGAATGCAGCTCCAGGAACTGCTACTGCTGACAGGATCTTAGATGTTGTAGAAGACTCCCCCACATACACCTCCTTCGTGCACCCAACTAGTTACACCAGGCTTGACCTAAGTGCTAACAGGTCACTAAAATAATTCAATTCCCAGCCTGTTCTGGGGCTACATGACTATCTTACCTTTTTATTTTATTTTATTCTATTTTATTTTTAATTTTATTTATTATCTAGGAAAGTACCTTTGAGCCAAAGGCTCTTTTACAAAAGTTCCACATCATAGCAATCACATATGCACAAATTCAAAATATAGAGGTTACATATACACAATCATAAAATTTTCAGTTTACAGTAAAGCAATGTTACAACCAGTAAAAGTATCAAAGAAGGAGTACAAAATACTGAGCAGAAAATTCTAGAACAGGTTTAGTTGGTAAAGTTATGCACTTTTGCAGATATAGACAGTTGCTTTGGGGTCAGGGCATCACACAGTAGTATACCCAGGACAAGGTCCCTTGGCCCAGTTAAGAAAATAAGGCAGTTAACAAGGTGAGCATTAGAACTAAAATTAGGTAAGATATGAAAACACTTATCTAGGTTGCCAGAACATGCTAAAGCATCAGTTCTATTGTCTGAAGTGCTAATATGCATAGACAGCAGGGCGAGAAGTGGCAAGACAGTGACCCTGAAACCTAGAGGGGGGTGACTTACCAGGGTGGGAAGGGGAGGTGAACAAAAGTAAAAATGAGAGAGATGGATATCAAGAGAAAATTGAGGGAGATGGGGAGGGGTTGGGGAAATGAGAAAATGCGGGAGAGGGAGAGAGAGAGAGAGGGGTGGAGAAGGCAGAGGGAGGGAGAAAAGGAATAATTATGGCAAGAGAGGGGTGGGAGGATGGGAGAGCATGGGAAAGCTTGGGCAGAGGGGGTGGGGTGGGAGGAAGGAGAAACAAAGGGAGGAAATAGCAAGGAGGTATACATGGGACGGAGAGGATAGGATGAGAGAAGTAGGAGTGTCACGGGGATTCAGGACAGTGGGGGTGGAGGAGAGAAAGGGGGGAAATGAGAGGGAAAGGAGGAGGAGGAGAGCCAGGGGGTAGAACAGAAAGTTGGGAGTGTATAGGAGCAAGATTAGAGGGCAGGTAGGAAGGTGGAAGACTGATGAGAAGAGAGTAGATGGGAGGGGGATCAGGTCCCACAATTGCAGTTGCTGTTTGAGACTAGGGCCGTACAGAGTTTAGATTTAAAAGGTCCTAGCTTTACTTCTTTTCTAATGCCTATGTCAAGTGCATTGAGCCATAGCAGCACCCAGTACTCATAGGACCATTGACATTGTGTGGTTCGGTGGAAGGGGATACTTAGAGTCTAATTGTTTACCCCCATGATGCATCTTGTGGTGTTAGGCCAGTTAAGGAGGCTTTGCAGTCCTGAAGTGATAAGTCCAAGTGCAGATTTCTTGGCAAGAAGGCAAACTTGATACTGAATGTGGCAATCAAGGTTAAGCCACCCTGTCTGTGAGTATAAACACAGGTGTGAGTGAGGCAGGGTATGCCAAGGACTATACAACATGCTTTGTTAAGTGCTGTTCTGATACATTTTAGTGAGGATTGGGAGGCAGCCCTATAGACTACTAGACCATAGTTGATCACTGAGAGCACTGAGCTGTTCATTGCAATTTTTAGTGCTTCAGCAGTAAGACACTGGTGATGTCTGTACTGTAGTCCCAGTTCTGCATTGCATGACTTTGCAATGGAGTTAATATGTTGGCTGAATGATAGGGTGCTGTCTAGCGTCACTCCTAGGTATTTAAACATTTGGACCATTTCAAGAGGAGAGTTCTGACTGTTAAGAATGTGATGATGTTGAGTATGATGTTTGTTACGTGATGATGTGAATAACATGGTTTTGTTTTTTTTGTAATTAAGGAGTAATTTGGATTGAAGGAACCAATGCTCTACAGAGTAGAAATTAGCCTGCATTTGCTTTTCAAGTATAGTGGGATCAGCATTGCATGAATATAGGACTATGCCATCTGCATAAAGCAGAATGTGATAATTTACAGATTGTGGGAGGTAGTTTAGAAATAAACTGAACAGTAGGGGGCCAAGGATAGAGCCTTGGGGAACCCCAGTGATGACACTATGGTTTTCAGAGAAGGTGTCTTATATTTTCACTTTTTGGACTCTTCTGGTGAGGTAGCTCCTGAACCAGTCTACAGATTCAGAGGAGAGGCCGGAAAGGGAGAGCTGACCCAGGAGCAGATTATGATTTACAGTGTCAAAGGCCTTGGTGAGGTCATTGTATCCCCCACCAAGAGCCCTCTGTCCAGGGCATTGTGAATAAAGCTGGTATACTTGACTAGTGCAGTTGTAGTATTGTGTTGTATGTGAAAACCATGTTGTTGCCGGCATTGCAGTTTGTATTTGTCTAGATAATCTGTCAGTTGGTCAGAAATTATATGCTCTAATGCCTTTGAAAGAGGGGGTAAGACTGATATAGGGTGGTAGTTTGCAAAGCTGCCTCTGTCTCCACTTTTGAAGACAGGGGTGACCACTGCCACCTTCCAGATCCATGGGAATTCACCAGAGAACAGGGAAAGATTTAGGATTTTGGTGAGGGGAGTAAGAATTTTGCCCAGGGTAAGTCTAACTAGTTTGAGATCAAGCTGATCACTACTAGTCCTAGAATTTCCAAGAGCTTTTATGAGGTATGTTTTAGCCTCATAATGGGTGATAACTCTGAGGTAGAAAGGTGGGTGGGAGTTTGATGGGGTCCCTGGGTTTTGTGCGGGGTATATATCAGTTGGGGGTTGAAGGAAGCTAGGAGGTAGTATATGCGTTGAGGTCGGTAAATGCCTTGTTGAAAACTTTGGCTAGGTGGTAGTGATCCTGCACTGGATGACCCTCAATGCTCAAAAAGTTGGGAGGAGTTTTATTGGGTTTGCCAGATAGAGACTTAATGTTCTCCCAGAACTGATGGCTGTCACCCCATGAGTTTGTCAGCTCATTCTTAAAGTGATTGCTTTTGGCCTTATGTATAGCCCATGTGCACTTATTACAGGCTATTCTATAATTCTGGAAGTATGCTAGGGTGCTAGCATTACCAGCTTTGCACCACAGGGTGTCTTTATGTTTCACATGGGTTAGTAGCTGGGGGTGATCCAGGGACTCTTGTAATCACAGTTCTTTCATTTAGTGTAGGAGGCATAGATCTTGCATGCTGCATTAAACTGATTTATGAAGCTTTCAAGGGCAGTGTTGATGTCAGTGCAGGAGTCAAGAAAGCTCCAATCTTGGAGACTGAGGTGAGCTCTTAAAGCTTCCAGTTTGCCTTTCTTCAGGAGTCTGGAATTGACTGTTTTGGCTGGCAACTTTGGGGCCTTACTAGACCATTTGCATATTATGGGAGAGTGGTCACTGAGACAGTCCAGGAGAACTGAAGTGAAGGTTATTCTACCAGGCTGGTTTGTGACCATCCAGTCAATTATGGTACCTGTGCCTGTCCGATAATTAAGCCATGTAGGGGTGTCTATCAGTTGCATGAGATTGAGTAAGGATAGCAAGTCCTTATAAGGGCCAGCATTGGGAAAGGACCAGTTAATATTAAAGTCCCTGACCATTATCAACTCAGTGTTCTGTCTCCAATCTGAGAGGTAGTTAATCACAGATTTGAAGCCGGCAGTTTGCTCCTTCAGAGGAATGTATACTGAGACTATAGTAAGAGTTTTACTGTTCATACTGAGTATTAATTTTATGGCCAGCAGTTGAGCCCCACAATTGGTGGCTTACTGATTTAGCATTTGGCCCTGGATGTGGTCTTTGACATAGACAACACATCCTCCTCCTCTTCCTCCTCTTTTACCAAGTCTATCTATTCTGAATAAGGCATACCCAGACAACTGTACAGCAGAGTTGGGCACCCTGGGCGATAGCCAGGTCTCTACCACAGAGAGGATGTTAGGCTGGTGTTGTGTGACCCAGACTTGTAGGGTGTTGATTTTTGCCATTAGACTGCAGATATTCATCGATGCTATGGTTAGACCATTCTGTTTTTTATGTAAAGTTGTACTACATGACAGTGATCCTAGATTAGGGTGTATGTTCCCTGAGATTAGCTGGAGCAATCTTAGAGTATAGGATCTATCAAATGTCTATTATTGTCAATTATTGTTGTCTTACAGTATAGGATCCATCAAATGTCTAGTATTGATTATATTAGTACTATAGTGTATCATTATAACTAATCTAATGTGATGTATGATTGAATGTTATATCTGTGTTTACTGTTCTAAGCCAGTTTGTGATTTATGTCTGTAATTAATTCCAGGTCACCCCTGAAAAAGGGCCTTCTGAGGCCCAGTAGGTTTATCTGGTCAACAAAATTCAAATAAATAAATATGTAGGCTATATTAAGCTTAGATGTTTTTTTTTTTTAAATCTTGCATATTACCCAATTATATAAATTAAGATAAAACAATTGCCAGAAAAAGTGTTATTGTTGGAACCTGAAACCCTCATCCAGTTGATAAAGATATACTAAATATGTTATATAAAAGTTAAGAAAAATGTTCATATACTGAAGGTGACTGTGATACTTTAAGTGGTTTTGGTCTTGATAAGTGTTTTGAGCAAAGGATAAACAATGGGAGGGGACTAGAGGTGCACCCAGAAGAGGTACTACAAGAGGATGCGATATGTATACCAGTAGTAACAAGTAATGGATAGGTGGGAAAAATACAGAGTGATTGTGCTAATTGGGAAAAAAATTGTAAAATTTAATGTAAACCACCAGAGCAGGATGGAAAACCAGAAAAAAACTGTATCCCAGTACATCTAACAAATAGAGAAAATATAAATGTGAACACATTGGAATGATACAAAAGGGCAAATCTGGTTAACGTTCTAAAAATCCCAATTGTACAATCCTGGGTGCCTACACTAATAAATACAAATCTGCCCTCTCTCTGGTAACAAAATAAAACAAATTAAGTGTTGTTTTGAAATAAAACGAAGCTAAGAAAGCACTTATTACAGAAACCTGATGCAATCCACATGTCCCCACACAGGAGTTATCAATTTCAGACTATGAAATGGAAAGGAAAGATAAAAAAAACAGAGTGGGGGGAAGGTAGCATGCTATATACAAAAAAGTGTACCAGATTCAAGACTGAGTGATTTGGACTTTCAAGGTATATGATGATGTGGTTGGAGGTCACATCCCAAACTTCCTGGAATGTGTCAATCCCTGACTGTTGGCAGATTTTACCACCCTCTTGCAAGTATCAAATACAGTATGCCATGGTAGACAATATAAATTGGTCCTTCTATAGGATCTTGAATAAACACTTGATCTGTGTGGTTATAATGATGGAGGATTCAAACAGATTACCGATTCATAAAATACAGGAGAAAGAAATGTTAAGCAGATTATTAAAAAAGGCACATGATGAGTGACCATTCTTGATGATGTGATAACAGATTAAACTGAATGGTATGAGCAACCAAAAATTTCATAGATGGAGTAATCTGACCACAGAGTCATACTGATAATAAACAGCAGTGACAGCAGTAAACTGCAAAGTGGAAGAAAAGAATATTTATGTAGGAAATTATCAGTAGACAGAAACAGTGGTATATAGTCATAAATAGCTATAATAGTGAGAATATTATGGACTGGGTGCTGTAATCAAGTTAGTGCCATATGAGACATGGACGAATTTAACAAATATAATGCAAGAAATAATGGACCAAGCAGCATCTATAAGAGAAATATTAAAAAGGTGTATGAATAAACCATGGGTTACATAAGACAAATAGCATTAAGTCATATCAATATGGTGAAATATAGCAAATTAAGAAAAGAGATAAATAGAAAAGGCAAGTGGTTGAGGAGAAAGTATTATAAGCAAAAGGTCAAAATATTTTTTTAAAAATCTGATCCACAGAAATAGTGTGTGAGAAAAAAAGAATTTTGGGGTAAAGAAAATAAGAAAAGCAAGACAGAAAGGCAACAAAATGGATATAGGCCTGTAGCTATAGTGAGGAGTATAATTACCATCTTTTAATAACATAGAAACATAGAAGTTAACAGCAGATAAGGACCGCAAGGTCCATCCAGTCTGCCCATTTTTTCTACCTTATGAATGTGCCATAGGACTGTACTCTGTCAATTGCCTATCTATTCATCCTCATCTCTATTGCTTCCTTATGCCTGTCCCATGCCTGTTTGAAGCCCTGCACTGTATTCATATCCACCACTTTCTTAGGTAGGTCAGTCCATGCATCCATCACCCTTTCTGTGAAAAAGAACTTCCTCACATTATTCCTTAATCGGTTCCCTCTAATCTCATGCCGTGTTCTCTTGTCCTGCTATTTTTCTTATATTGGAACATGGTAGACTCTTTCATCTTGTTAATGCCCTTAAGATGTTTGAATGTTTCGATCATATCACCTCTCTCCCTTCTTTGCCATAGGGTATACATATTGAGCTCCATTAATCTGTCCTCATATGTTTTCTGAAGCAGTCACTGCACCATTTTGGTTGCCCTTCTCTGAATTGCCTTCATTTTGAATATAAAGTGAATGGGTCACATTTAAATAAAGTTGGAACAAGACTGTTGGGGAAGAGAGTAAATGAGGCTGTTAAGCTTCATTTAAACTGGTTTCGGGGGATGACACAGTGGACATAAGGTTACAGAATAGATTAACATTCACTAATAAACAAACAATTGATTGGAATGAGGTACTTGTAAATGCAAGAAGTTTAGTTAATAAATTTGATGATTTAAACATTGTCTAAATCCTCAGGACATCCATATAGCACTAGTGACAGAAACTTGGTGGGAAGATTCTGATCCTTATAATAAAAATATCAATGGCTACACACTTTATGCTAAGTCAAGAACTTATAGAACAGGTGGTGGCATAGCTATTTATATTAAGAGTACTATAAAAAGCAAAGAAGTTAATCTTGAGTCCAACAATTTAGAAATGCTCTGGGTCAAGATATTTTCATTAAAAGGTGTTAAAATAAATCTAGGGTTGATTTATAGACCTCCCTCAATTTCAAGTATAGATGATAGCCTATTATTAGATTATAATTAATGGCCTCCGTTTTTTGCCATTGACAAAACCGTGTTTTAAATGCCGTAACACCTGAGTAGGTGTTACGGCATTCATGCACTCCCTTTCAACAACAAAGCGCTAGAGACAACTAACTAAACATAGCGCAAGCTTCTAACTGTCCCTGTCACCTCAAGCGGCACTGACTGAAAAAAAACACTTACTTCTCAGGCATTACCTCCATCCCAAATAGCCTTCAGCAGCCTCACAGCACCTAGAACTTAAAAAAATTCCAAACAGTGGACGAAACCAAAACATAAAAGTTCGTTGAAGAGCAGGAAAACTGCAACACAATTCGGAAAACAAAAAGCGACCTCAGATTTTTCACAACCTACTTGTCTGAGGTAGGATAGCCACAAAATCTCAAAACTCTTGACATCCTACAATTAGACAAACTACTAGCTAATTTCCTCTATGTATTAAAAAAGCAAGACGGCTCAGAATATGAGCCAGGCACCATACGAGGCATAGTAGCGAGTATCAAGAGGCATTTGTCCTCACATAAGTACCCTGAATCCATATTCAAAAGCCCTGACAACATATTTGTGGACACAAAAAAAACCCTAGCAGCCAAACAAAAGCAACTAAAAAAGGCTGGTAAAGGAAACTGTCCAAATAAAGCCCAAGCATTAACTGAGGAAGATGTTGAACTACTGTACAAATCCAAAGCACTAAACATGACCACACCAACTGTGCTCTTAAATTTCCTCTTCTTTAATCTGGGCATCCACTTCACCCTCCGAATGAAAGAACACTATGACCTACAGTGGGGAGACATTAGGGAGAGCACAGACACAAATGGAAACACCTTCCTGGAGTATTGTGAGCGCCAGACTAAAACCAGGACAGGAGAAAACCCCCGCGATGTGCACCCAATAAATTCCCGAATTTATAAAAACACACATAACCCAGACAGAGACACCACTGAAGCATACCACATCTATAAATCACAGAGGCCACCTGAAATGCTCAAACCTGATGCTCCCTTTTACATAGCACCCAACAGCAACAAAAAAGATTCATCCCTCTGGTTCCATAACATGAACATAGGGATTAATAAACAAAGAACAATGATGTATACCATGAAAATAGACTCTGGTATGCCTCACAGTAAAAGAATTACCAACCACAGCACAAGAAAGACTACCATACAATGGCTGGTAGATCACAATATCCCACCAACTGATGTGCAGCAGATATCAGGCCACCGCAATGTACAGTCAATAAACAATTACTCCAGCCTCTCCGAATGAAAGCAGCATGAGATCAGCAAGCTGTTAACTTACTCAGATCACCAGCTCCCTTCTACTTCAAAATCTCCACACGAACAGCAAGAGAGATCTCCACACCTCAGTACCCAGCAAGACAAAATGGCATCTGGAAACACGCAGGCAATGTTTGGGACCGGCTGCATTTTCCACAGTCCTGTAACAATAAATATCTACAACTCCAACCAAAAACCTCAAAGCAGGAAAGAGTCAGAGTCATTGAGGATTCAGACACCTCTGATTAAGGTATTTTCTCGTATTCAGTCCCCTAAAAACAAAAATACATAACGTTTTTTTCTCTCGAGCCTAACTTATGCAATTAACACTTTAACAATGATCCCTAACTCTCTCCCTTTCAACTCTAACCTTTCCTCTGCAGGTCAAACAACTACAACAACGCAAAATACCCTTCAAACAGGAAATGATACCGAAGAATCTCCATACTCATGGACTTCTAACAGTTGTAGCCACTTTATTTTATTAACAGTTTAAATTATTAAAGTTAGTGTTCAACCACAGTTCTGTTTTCCTCACAGAAATAAAAGCGTTCATCTGCAAGGTAAGCCTCCAAGTCTTTTTTTGAAAAAAAACGAGCCCTTCAATTATATAAAATACAATATGGGGAGAAGTGTATCAGACTCGAATTTAACACACGCCCTCCTTGTTGGATGGCATTCATAAACCCCTCGGGCTTCGCCCTTGGAGTTTATGTGCCATCCAACAACTTGGGTGTGTGTTAAATTCTTGTAACATACTTCTCCCCATACTTTATCCTATATATATATATATATATATATATATATATATATATATATATATATCTAAATCGGACCCTTCTGAGAAAAACATGTTAATGGGTGATTTTAACCTGCCAGGAATTAACTGGAATGAACCAAGAGGTACCAATAGCACAGATACCAGATATTTGGAGGCTCTGGATCAAACTGAACTAGATCAAAAAGTAAATGTAGGAACTAGGGGAGGAAATATTCTTGACCTTGTTATGACAAGTAGGGAAAATATAAAAAATACAGAGGTCATAAACCCCGTTGGTAATAATGATCATCAGATGGTACTGTTTCAAGTTAATGAGGATATCACTATAGAGAAAATTATTAGGAATACACATAAGCTACATTTTTGTACTGCTGATTTTCAGTCTTTTAACTGATCTATGGAAAGATGGGACTGGTATAACACTTTTGTAAACACATCTAGAGATGAAATGTGGACAATATTGCTCAAAAAATTTGCATTGGAAATTAACATTCATATACCAACTAAACCGATATTGAAAAAAACTAAAAATACCGATGGGTGGTTTAAGAAACATATAAAGAAACTAATTAAAAAGAAAAACTTAGCGTATAGAACATTAAGAAAAACTAATGATCCTGGGGGTAAGATAATTTACAGGGCCTTGGTCAAGGAAATAAAAACAACTATTAGAAAAGCTAAAGCCGACTATGAATTGGCACTTGCCTCTAAAACTAAAGGTAATCATAAAATGTTCTATGCACATATAAACAGTATGAAGAAACCAATACATATTATTGGCCCTTATAAAAATTCAGAAGGGAACACAGCTGACATCCAGAACAAGTAGTTTTGTTCAGTATTTAACAACACACAAAATTTAGCTAGTCCCCTTATCTCACCTTCTGGGCTGGGAAGGCAGTCAGAACAGCAAAGGCCCAAACTGAGGAAAAGATAGCCAACACAGATAAAAAGGGGGTTAAAACCTTTTATAGGTACATCAGAGAGCGATGGAAGACCAAGGGAGGGATAGTGAGGCTTAATAAAGGGAAGGGGATGGGCAGAGGGTGACTGTGAAAAGGCAGAGATACTAAACAAATATTTTTGCTCAGTATTCACCAATGAAGGGGGGGGTACCTAAACCAAAGAATAGAAACACTCTGGATACAGAGTTTGATACCAGCCCATTTACAGAAGAAAGGGTTTTGAAAGAACTCGTAAAACTAAAGGTGGACGAAGAAATGGGGCCTGATGGGATTCATCCCAGAATTCTAAAAGAACTTAGGGTAGAACTAGTGACACCACTGACTACCCTCTTTAACAAATCATGGGAGGATGGGGTGGTACTTGAAGACTGGAGGAGGGAAGATGTGATTCCACTTCACAAAAGTGGGAGCAGGGCAGAAGCAGGCAACTACAGACCTGTTAATTTAACCTCAGTGATAGGGAAAATGATGGAATCACTTCTGAAGGAAAGAATTGCTGAGTTCCTAGAGACCAAAGGGGCATAGGACCCAAGGTAGCATGGATTCATAGTGGGAAGGTCATGTCAGATGTATCTAATTGATTTCTTTGACTGGGTGACCAAAGTAGTAGATCAGGAAGGGGCTGTGGACATGGCCTGCCTAGACTTTAGCAAGGTATTTGACACAGTCCCACACAAAAGTTTAATATACAAGTTAGCCAGCCTGGGAGTGGGTCCCAAGATAGTAGCCTGGGTAAAGAATTGGCTAGAGAAAAGGACACAGAGGATAATAGTAAATGGAGTCCACTCTGAAGAAAGGGGGGTTACTAGTGGGGTACTGCAGGGTTCAGCACTAGGACTGGTCCTCTTCAATGTCTTTATAAGCGACATTACAGAGGGACTGGAAAGAAAAGTATCTCTCTTTGCAGATGACACAAAGATCTGCAACAGAGCTGATACACAAGGTGGGGTGGAAAGGATGAGAAGGGACTTGGCAATGTTGGAGGAATGGTCAAATGTATGGCAGCTTAAATTCAATGCTAAGAAGTGCAAAGTAATGCACCTGGGAAACAAAAACCCAGGGGAAGAGTACACAACTGGGGGTGAGATACAACAACAACAAAAATGGAAAGGGACCTGGGGGTAGTCATATCAGATGACCTAAAGGTGGGCAAGCAATGTGAGAGGTCAGTAAGGAGGGCTGGGGGGATACTGGGATGCATAGGGAGAGGCATCACCAGTAGAAAACAGGAAGTTGTTATCCTTCTGTACAGACAGCTGGTGAGACCCCATCTGGAGTACTGCATGCAGTTCTGGAGACCCAATCTCAGCAAAGACATGAAGAGGATGGAGGCAGTCCAGAAGAAGGCAACTAAAATGGTGCAGGGTCTGCACCAGAAGACATATGAAGAGAGACTTAAGGAGCTTAATATGTATAGCCTAGAGGAAAGTAGGGAGAGGGTGGAACATGATAGAAACTTTCAAGTACCTCAAGGGAATAAACAAAGTCCAAGAGGGTAGCATCTTTCAGAAAAAGAGGTGTGCAAGAACAAGGGGGTACAATTTGAAGATAGAGGGGGGACAGCTCAGAGGTAATGTAAAGAAGTATTTTTTCACAGAGAGGGTTGTGGGTGCATGGAACAGCCTTCCAGAGGAGGTTGTGGAGTCAAAAACAGTGGTGGGATTCAAGCATGCATGGGACAGTCATAAGGCAATTCTAGGGGGTGGGGGTTGGAAGAAGTAGGCTGTTGGTTAACTAGGATCTGCAGCTTATCCATTAGGTAGGGAAATAGGAAGACTTGGTGGGCCAAGCAGTCCTTATCTGCTGTCAAATTCTATGTTTCTGTTTCAGTATCTGGTAAAGTTAAAGTTGAGGCTAAAAATGTATTAGAGCGATTGAATAAACTCAACATAAATAAATCCCCTGGCCCAGATAACATTCACCCAAGAATTCTGTCTGAGCTTTCAGAAAATTTGGCACTTCCGCTGACATATATTTTTCAAAAATCTTTAGATTTGGGTAAAGTGGTGCAGAGTTGAAAAGATGCAGTTATAGTACCAATTTTAAAAAAGGCACCAAGACTAACCCAGAAAGCTTCCTTCCTGTTAGTCTTACTTCCATGATATGTAAGATCTTAGAGGGCATAATAAAAGATAAAATTTTACTACATCTGGAAGCTACAAATTTGGTACATTCTACCCAACATGGATTTATGAAGTCCTGCTCATGTCACACAAATATGTTATTCTTCTATGAGAGAGTGAGTAAGGAATTGGACAATGGGGACACAGTAGATGTGGCTTTCCTCGATTTCTCCAAGGCGTTCGCTAAATTGCCACATAATGAGCTGATGATCATACTTGAACAAACAGAATTGGTTGCTAACTTACATAATAACATACTAATTGCAAACAGATTAGGCCTTATGGTCTATCGAGTCTGCTCGAACCTCAGATCCCTAGTTGGGTGCCGAGACCCTCCTCCCCTTGTGTTCCAGAAACCCCTATCATCCATCCCCACCCCCCTGGGCCAGGCCATCATCTGGTACATCTGCTTTCTGTGTCTGTCCCACCCTCTCTTGAAGCCTTCCACTGTGGATTTCTGAACCAGCTCGCCAGGCAGTACATTCCAAGGGTCCACCACCCTCTCAGTGAAAAAACGTCTCCTCTTTTCCCCCCTCACCCTTCCACCTTCCAACTTCAAACCATGCCCTCTGGTGATACCTCCCTGCTTTAGTCTAAAGATCCCCTCCATGTTTACCCTATTTATTCCCTTGAGGTACTTGAAGACCTCAATCATGTCTCTCCTCTCCTCCAATGAAAACAGGCAGAGCTCCTCAAGTCTGTCCTCATACGTCAAATCCCCTAGTCCTCGTATCATCTTAGTTGCCCTCCTCTGTACCCTTTCCAGGAGCTGTATGTCCCTCTTCAAGTGTGGTCTCCAGTACTGTAAACAGTACTCAAGGTGTGGTCTAACCAGTCCATTGTACAGTGGCAGAATCACTTCCCTGCTCTTAGAGGTGATCCCCCTTACGATGCATCCCAACATCCTGTTTGCCTTGCTAGCCACTCTCCTGCACTGCTCAGAGTTATTCATACATGCATCCACCATGACCCCTAGGTCTTTTTCCTCTGTTGAGGCCTCCAGCGCCTCCCCTCCCAGGGTGTACCTGTGTTTAGGGTTTCCCCACCCAAGATGTAACACCTTGCACTTGGTGATATTGAAATTTAATCTCCATGTGTGAGCCCAGCTTTCCAGGGTGTCAAGTTCCCATTGCACGGCCAACCTCCCCTCTTCCCCCCTTTGTTAAATTGGATTACCTCATGGTTGAGAGGGAGGAGACAGAGAGTGACCATTAATGGAGTCTTATCGGACTGGGCAGATGTGATGAGTGGGGTTCTGCAAGGCTCCGTTTTGGGACCTGTCTTTTTAATATATATATAACCTCACTGAAATGTGATCAGGCTAATATTTGGCTAAGTTTGTCGATGACTGTAGAAATGGGGCAATAGTTAATACCAGCGAGGATGGCATTGCCATGCAAAATGCCCTTATTGATATAGGCAATTGGACAAACACAAATTTCAACTAAATGTGAATAAATGCACCATACTGCAACTGGGAAAACAGAACCATAATATATCTTATAAGATGTTAAACACAATGTTACCTAATACTAGTGAGGAATGTGATTTAGGCATAATCATAACCTCCGACCTCTAATTTAGCTCACATTGTAGTAACATTGCTAAAAAAGCCAATCAAAAATTAAACTGTATATGAAGACATATTACAAGTAGAGATAAAAAAGTCATCATTCCCTTATACCAGGCATTGGTGCAGCCCCACTTGGAGTATGGAGTCCAAGTTTGGGCTCCATATAAAAGGGGTGACATTGTTAAACTGGAAAGGATACAGAGAATGACTATAAAGTCAATACTGGGATATAGCAATATGACATATTCAGAGACAGACTTAGAGATCTAGATATGTATACCTTACAATATAGGAGATCTAGGGGCAATATGTGTATGCCTTTTAGAGCATTGCATGATAATGCAATGCGGTCTGATTATGGTCTTACATTAACAGAATCCTTATACAACACCAGGGGTCATCCTTTTCAATTAGTAGCAGATAGATGGAATCTATTAAAAAGAAAACACTGGTTTAGTCAAAGAGTGATCAACTTGCGGATCAGCTTACCGAGTGAGGTGGTTGCAAGTACTTCAATGGAGTTATTCAAGAAGAGGCTGGATATTTTTTATTTAACTTAGTATGGAATAGTTTAACTTCAAGGCAAGCAACTAAAGGACGCAAGTCTATTCCTGCTTGAAAATCCTATGAAACCTATGAAATGTCCTTGTGCAGGTGAGGACTCGAGTACTGCACGCAGTGCTCCAGATGGGGCCTAGCCAATGTCTTGTAAAGAGGGATTATTACCTCCCTATTACAACTTGTGATATCCCTACTAATATACTCCATTACCCCTCTAGCCTTACCTAACACAGCTGCAGTCAATGTTCATTAGCTGCAGTGTATAACACCCACCTAGGTAAAATGAGAGAGAGAGAGAGCATGAGAGAGAGACCTGGGAAAACAGCTGGAAGCTGTGCTGCAAGTGGCAAGTTCAAGCTGCAGAGACTTTTGGAAAGGACTGTGAAGTTTGTATGTGAACTTTGTTACACTACCTGGAGGCTGGGAACCAGCATAGATGGTAAGCAGAGTTAGTGAAGGAATTGCTGTGTTTAGTTAAAACTACAGACAGAAGAAATTATTTTTCTATGTTGTTAAAGGGGCTGTGACCACAGTTAGTTGGAAACAACACAGCCTTAAATAAACTGCATTGTTGTATTTGACCTCGGACTGTGTATGTCTTTTTGGACACACCTACACCAGCCCATCCAGAGAAATAACAGAAGTTCCTCTACCACAATTGGTGGCAGTGGTGGAATTCATCAGCCCCTGGCGTGTCAAGGAAATGGAAGAGGTTGTAAAAAACCATGCTACAAACAAGTGTACAGCAGGAGATGAACCAAGTCCAGCAGGAGGCAACTTGAGTGCAGTAGGAGGTAACTCAAGTGCAGCAAGGGGCCAGCTGTTTGCTAATGTCCCAGACTGCAGAGATCTCAGCTGTACAACGAGAGGACCATGCAATTTTCAGAGAGGTAGTGCAACACATAAGCCAACTAGCATCTGCAGAGCCATGTAATTATGAATCATGACTAATTCAGGCAAGCCATTGCCTGTAGAAAATGACAACTGAGGATGACATGGAGGTGTACTTGATGACTTATGAACAAACTGTACTTCAGGTGGCCGGGCCCTTCTCTCAATGGGCTGGCATCCTGGTGCTATTCCTGTTGGATGAAGCCCAAAAAGCTTATTACAACTTAGAGGGAGAAGCAGCGACAGACTATGACCATCTGAAAGCAGAGATATGGGCAAGGTCTGGAGTAACTCCAGCTGTAAGGGCTCAGAGGTTGTACAACTGTTGGTTCCAGGAGAGGAAGGCCCGCAGATCACAAATGTTTGACTCAATTCACCTGGCCAGGATGTGGATAAGACCAGATATCAACAACCCAGCCCAGATGATAGAGATGTTGGTACTGGATTGTATTCTTCGTGGAATTCTATCTGGTCTATGTGAGTGTGAGGGACAGGCCAATCCCACCACATATGACAGTAGGCTACCAGAGAACTTTGACAAAGTACAATTACAGTGATGTCTGAGACCCAGGGGCTACCCCCAAGGCCAAGGACCCAGAGCTGTAGGAATGTGGACACTGAAGAGCAGTCAAAAGCTTGAGAAGAGACTTGGCATTCCTAGCAAAAAGGACAATAAGGATAGCCCATGAAGAGAGTGATCAAAGAATGATGAATCATCAGAATGGTGATGGAACCACAACACCGACACTTTTGTGTGATCACAGTCTGCCCCCCCATCCCTGAGTTGTGCCCCACCAGGAGTTGGAATCTTTATTAAGGGGGGTGCTGGAGGCAAAGCACCCTGCAAGAAAAGACTCTTACAAAAGTGATCACGCTGTGGGTTTGGCACCATTGTGCTGGTTCACCATTCCTCAGTCGCTGTTCTGACATGGAACCAACAAAAAGGAATGATCCAATATCAAAAACTTTTATCGATGTTTTGAGCGTTGGGAACTAGGGCACATTATGGCTAATTGTCCTAATAGTCCAGAACCCATGCAGTGTGGGACTGGGGAAACAGATAATGATTATTGTGGGTTAGTGAGTTTGGTTGGGGTGGCTGATGGTTTTCATGTTTTTCAGACACCAGTTACAGTAAATGGGAAACCCATGTGGCCCTGGTATATTCGGTGTGTGCAATTACCCTAGTTTCCGGGACTCTAATAGATCCTTACCAATTTGACAAAGTTAAGAGGTCAGGTATCCGCTCAGTACACTGATCAGTAAAGTATTATCCAGCATTCCATGTAAAAATAGGTATATGTGGTTAAATCAGCTATTGCTGTCAGGGTGGTAACAAAACTGCCATACGCACTGATATTGGGAAGAGACATCCCTGACTTCCCAAACTGCTACAGTCACAGCTTGGGAACAGCCCCAAACCAAAACTCATTCTCCAAAAAGTAAGTCCCCTAGCCCAGCAAGATTGGGAATGCAGATTATAGAAGGTTTGGGGAGTTACAGCTTCATCCACATAGTGTGAATTTAACTGGAAAATTTTCATAAGAGATTTTCATACCCCAACAATCATAAAACACTATGGCACCACACACTCTGATGTCTGTTGGAGGCAATGTGGGGAAACTGGTTCACATTTCCATATTTTCTGGGACTGCCTGGTTAGCCTTCCTTTTTGGCAGGTGGTTCATGATTGCCTGCAACAAATGCTGAACATTCAGATCCTCTTCGCCTTTACACACCTTGTTTTGGGCTTCCCAGATCTCCTCTGAGACTCAAAAAAACAAGGTTAAGCTTTGTCAGATATGGCTTGTGACTGCCCTTAAGTGTCTGACACTGAATTCATTATCCACCAAGCCAACCATACTGGACCAGTGGAAGCAGATGGCCTCTGAGATTGAGGCAATGGAGCATATAACAGCTGTGTTTATACTCAGGTTGCTTCAGTTTCCTGACCTTTGGTGACTTTGGTACCAGCTCAGGTATCCTTGGCACATCTGCACCATTGCACATCTTTTTGTTTTAGAATTACCCTCCCATTGCTGAACAAGATGGATTATGGAGCCCCTTGCTGATATCCTGCCCCATTTTGTACTCCTTACCCTCATGCTATTGCTATGACTTGTAAGCACATTTTATTATTGTCTTTATTTTACTTATTTGTAATAACTCTTGACTAATATTAACTTTAATGCTATTTGTAATAGACTTAGTTTATCTTGACAACTTTGATCTTGGAGGGCAGGATAGTGTGATGTGTATTCTGTTATTTATAGTTCATCCTTGTTTTATTTCACTTGTTGTGTTAATATGGTTATAATTTTTTGATGTTTCATATGTGGTCAGCTCTTTTTTGTTGGCCAGGAGATATTCTGTTTTCCTTGTACCTATTCCCCGACCTATTTTGCATGTTTATTACGTATACAATTATACCCTGGGTATGTCCTATTCCATTGTTCTGTGCTACTTTGGATCAGTAAACTTGAGTTTCAGAAAGTAGGTCCACTAGGAGTTTTCCCAATCACTCACCCAGATTTGTACATGGAAAACTGTAAGCATCATCAGACAAAGGCAAAGTGTAGGCAGGATAAGCTGTGGGATACTAAAACTTCAGGAAAAACCCACACAGAGGTTCTGCTAAATGAACCTTCAAAATGTGTTAAAAAGGGGGTGGCACTGACAACTTAATGTAGTGAAACTGAGATGACCCAAGAGACCAGAAACCAGGTCCCTGACACAGCCTAAGTACTAGAGAAAAGTGATTTAGGCATCTTGGGAATCTCTGGGGATAACTTTGGCTGACAGCAGGCTAATGACCCCTTACTACAGAACATTCATAGGGAAGTGATAGAGCCAGTGGGCCAAGTAAACTATGAGATTAGACAGCCTGACTGTAGGAAGCCTGAGCAAATCTATCACATTAACCTGCCCAAACCCAGGAAGGTTACAATGGCCTATATGGTGAACTCAGAAGTGCTACCCAAAAGTGACCACTCACCTGTGCCAGAGGTAAGGATCTCAGAAGAATGAACACCTGACTAGCATGGGGAGACAGACAGATGCTTAACCAGAATAGGGATGCATTCTCTGATAAGCCAGGTAGCACACAGAAAATGTTTCATAACATAGTCACTAAGCCGGGTGTGAAAGTTAAGTTAAACCTCTATCACATTCCAGAAGTCAGGAAGGAGGTGGTAAAGGGTGAGATAATGAAAATGTCAGAACTAGGGTCTATTGAGGGGACTCATTGCAAGTGGTTTGGCCTGATTGTGGTAGTTCTCAAACTAGATGGGTCCATTCATTTTTGAAATGACTTTAGGAAAGTCAAGGAGATGTCCTGTATCTCAGGCATAAACTACTACCCAGAGTCCACTGCCTCCAGCGTTGGTCACTCGTCTTAGTGGTGCCAAGCTGGGGGGGGGGGTGTCAGATTGTAGAGGGAGTTTATAAAAGAAACAAAATGGATAGAGAGTTGTTCTTTGGTTGGTTGGTTGGTTGGTTGTTTGTTTGTTTGTTTAGAAAGGCTAAGGGGTTTGCAGGGGGTGCTAGAGGCATCCAGGAAGGGAACTAACCAAACACAGAGCTAATCAAACATAGAAAACCCCTGGAAGCAGCCAGATAGGGAAGACTCTAGAATTATCCAGGCAGGAAGCTAATCAAACACAGCTACAGTCAATGTTCATTGGGGCAGTCTATAAAATTCACCTAGGCAACATGAGGGAGAAAGAGAGAGACCGAGACCTGAGGAAAAATTGGAAGCTATGCTTTAAGTGTCAAGTTCAAGCTACAGAGACTTTTGGAAAGGACTGTGAAGTTTGTAAGTAAACTTTGTTATGCTCCCTGGAGGCTGGGAACCAGAGTATCTGGTGAACAGAGGTAGTGAGGGAATTGTTGTGTTTAGTTAAAACTCCAGATGTGAGTAGTTTTTTTTCTATGTTGTTAAAGGGGCTGCAACCCCAGTTAGTTGGAAACAACACAGCCTTAAACTGCATTGCTGTACATTACCTTGGACTGTGTAGGTCTCCTTGGACACACCTACACCAGCCCATACAGAGAAATAACAGAGGTCACATTACTACACCAGTTGAATTATAAGTTGAGTTTATGATTTTCTAGAGGGAAGGACACAATGGATAGAGATTGAGGGTCAGAAATTGGGGATTGATTGTGTGTGTGTGTGTGTGTGTGTGTGTAGTCCCTTGAGGCACAACTGGGGCCCATATTGTTTTTATTATTGATGAATGACTTGAATAACAAGGGGCCATGTATAAAATTGATGGGTGATATGACAGTTACAGAAATTTTTACATGTGAAAATGAAACTAAACAAATTAAATAAAAATAAATAAATGAATGAATAAACTAATATGCAAAAAGACCATAGACAGTTTAAATCATGGTCACAAAAAAAAAATACCTGCAAATAAATCTTGCTAAAAAAGGAAATTTGCTTGATAAAACAAAATAAATGGGCCACTGTCACCTCCCCCTTGTTTTTGATGGTTTAAATGATGAGGTAGTCTGCAAAGCAAAGCTTTTAAGGATCTCTTTCCAAAGTGACTTTGGGTGGGAGGGTCATGTTGAGAGTATGGTAAAAAAGGTCAATACCAGACTTTATTTTAACTACATTAAAGATAGCTAGTTGAAGACAGGGTGACTGTGTATTTTTATAGCACTAAAATCAGACCAGTCTTGGACTGTGGGGCTATAGAGTGACATGGAGGATTACTGTGAAAAAAAGTGACAAAGTAAAAAAGGAACAGAAATGAATACTTAGGATTATTATGGGTACTGGAATTAGCTGTGAAGAATCTTTGCAAAAATGTAAACTAGAAAATTTAGGGAAAAAAGAGAAGAACATGACTGAAAAAATATGTGACCCTAAACATAAGTTACACAATTTATTACCCCTTCCCCCCCAAGAAACAACTGAACATAGTTTACATAGGTAATGCAGACAGACAGATAGATAGATAGATAGATAGATAGATAGATGCTTCATTTATAAAGTGCCCCTTTCCAGGGACTCAGAGCACTGTACTCATCACAATCAATTAAAACATACATAAACTAAATAAACAGCAATAAAACATCATAATAATTAATCTACCTATCTCAACCGAATTCCAATAATTTAAAATTCTTAAGCAAAGGCCTGGTTAAATATAAAAGGTTTTCAGACTCTTCTTTAAGGCTTTGATTGAGGGTACATCCCTATGATGTCTAGGTAATGAGTTCCACAAGGTAGGAGTGGCCACCGAGAAAGCTCGATCCCGGGAGTGCAGAAACCTAGCCCTAGGAACTCCAAGGAGGCAACACCCTGTGGAACAAAGAGCCTGGGATGGCTGTTGGGGAACAAGGAGATCTTGCAGGTCAATGGGTCCCCTTTTGTGTAGGGCCTTATAGGTCAGCAAACTGAACTTGAAGGCAATCTCCACATGACGTGCAGCCAGTGCAGTTCATGGAGGACAGGTGTTATATGCTCATTACTTCACATACACCTGTCAAGAGTCTTGTCATCGCATTCTGCACCAGCTGCAGCCAGCAGAGGTTGCTTCCATATAACACTAGGTATAGGACATTGCAGTAGTCCAGCCTCAATGTGACAAAAGCATGCACTAGGATGGCCGAGTCCTCAGACGGTACCAGGGCCCATATCTGGGCCATATTCTTCATATGGTAGAATCCACTTCTGATGACAGCCGACACCTGAGCATCAAGTGTCAGCCCATTCTCAAGGATCAAGCCCAGATCCTTCACCTGTGAGGATGGGTTCAATGGGACTCCCCCACAGGACCAAACCAGGGTGGCATTCCACCATCCCACTGACACAATGGCAGCCGGGATCCACCACCACTACCTCAGTCTTGTCGGGGTTGAGTCGTAAATAGTTCTGAGTCATCCACACCTGGCTCTCACCTAGTCAGTTATTAAATACAGAGGCTGACAGCTGGTTTTCAGGTGCACAGGAGAAGTATAGCTGGGTATCATTGGCATAGCAATGAAGCCCCAGCCCATACCGCCTGATAATGTCCCCTAAAGGCAGCATGTACACCGTGAACAGCAAGGGCGACAAGACCAATCCCTGTGGAACTCCACAGCGCAGAGGCTTCAGGCTAGATGAGGCTAAGCTTATCGTCACTCTCTGAACTTTACCTGTGAGGTACGACTTGAACCATCAGATGACATTTTCAGACAGGCCACACCAGTACCACAGTCGATCAAGTAGCACCTCGTGATCAACGGTGTCAAATGCCGCTGAGAGTTTCAGAAGAACCAGAATAGTATGTTCTCTCCTGTCCTTCGCCATCAGGAGATCATTAAGCACCCTCACCAGAGCAGTCTCCGTACTATGTCCAGCATGGAAACCAGACTAGAAGGGCTCATAAGTAGAGATGGAGATAAGACTTTCCTCGAGCTGAATGGCCACCACTTTTTCAATAACCTTCCCTAAAAATGGGATGTTTGAGACCAGTCTGTAGTTGCTGAGACCCTCCAGATCCAAAGAGGGCTTTTTCAGCAGGGGTCTAACCAAGGCCTCTTTCAAGGCCTTTGGAAAAACACCACTCCTCAAGGAACTCCGGACAATCTCAACCACCCAGAACTAATCAGGTCCAAAAATCCAACCAAAAGTCATGTTGAGCATGTGTCCAGGTCACATTGTGTTGGCTGCAGCCTCGAGACAAGTTCTGCCGCCTTCTCTACTCCAACTGGGTCAAACTCAGCCTACACAGGACAAGTGCTCTGACATGCCTTGGCTATGACCCTGCAATCCCTAAGAGTGATGCTGGAGGAGATCTCTGCTCTGACACAGGATACTTTGTCGGCAAAGAACAGAGTGAACTCTTCACACCTAGTGATAGAACTCAGTCCCCCAACACAGAGAGAGGGCGGATGTAGTAGCACATCCGCCATGTGTAAGAGCTGAACTGATCTGTTCCTTGCTGCAGCAATCTCCCTAGACAAAAAATCTACCTTCTTTTGGGAGATTGCCCCCTGATAATCATCATAATGTGATCTCAGGGCCAATTTGTCCTCCTTCAGGCCAGTTCTTCTCCAATGCCTCTCCAACCTCAAGCTCCTTATTTTTAACTCCCAGAGCTCCCCATCAAACCAGGGAGGCCTCCAGCAGGTAGAAGGGGATCAGACATGAATGGGAGCAACCGAATCAAAGGCTGCAGTGACGGACAAGTTATAGGCCACCACTGCCTCCTCCATTCCAGTCTCACAAGTAATTTCCACACTTGATAGGTCCAACACTGCCTGTAGTCCCATTGGGTATACTCCCTGTAATGGGCAGTACCAGACCATCTCCACAGAGGATGGATCAATGGGGGGGTTGGTCCTAAACAAGAACCCCACAGTGCTGTGATCAGACCAAATCACAGATTGTACTCTGAGGTCTTCAACTTCAAGACCCATGGTGAAAACCAAATCCAGAGTTTGGCTGTGAGAGTGTGTCCCAGAGGTGACATTTTACATCAGGCCTCCATGCTCCTAAGGAGGTCCCTCCCAAATGGTGAAAGTTCATCTTCAACCCAAGCATTGAAATCCCCCAGAACCAACCATCTGGAGGACTCCAATGCCAAGCCATCAACAAGATCACCAAGTTCACTTAGGAACTCTCCCTCCCCTTCTGGGAGGTGATGGAGCAGAAGAACCCAAAAGCCTGCCCAGGGCCCCCTCTCACGGCAACACACTCAAAGGATCTAGTCCAACCAATAGGCAGCACCATGAGGCCCAAGTCTGATTTAAAACATATAGCAACCCCCGGTCCTCTGTGATATGGCCTTGGGGTGTGTATCATGGACTACCCAACTGGCATAGCTGCCTCCAAAATGGGAGCAGCATTTTCATCCAGCCAGGTCTCTGTGATGCAAGCCAGGTGTACTGAGGATAGCAAGTCCACCATTATAGCAATCTTGTTCCTCATTGACCTGGTATTGCATAACACAGCCTGAGTAGGATGAGGGGAGATTCTTTTATTTATTTATTTGAATTTTGGCAACCGGGTAGGCCCACTGAGACAGAATTGTCCCTTTTTCAGGGGTGATCCAGGGAATATAAGCATTCCATACAAAGCGAACATTGTCATACAGTTGTAGAACAGTTAACACAATAAATGTACTGAAAAATAATATAACGCACAGAAATGTAAAGTAAGTTGTGGGCATAACTTAAGCATCAACTAAAGCAGGACAGGACCAGGAATTGCAAGGCATAGGAACTATACACATTGAACAGTTTTACATCTGTGGAAGGTCAAGTAAGGCAGTGAGATGCCCACACACAGGTACTGGTAAAATTATACATAATGTTTAGGTTCCAAGAAGAGACCTAGGAGATAAAACACTATTTTATTTACAAACACAAACTATCTACAGTTACAGACTGGAGGTGAAAAGAATTTGGCCTTGTAAATTCTTTTAAATGGTCTAAGTGACATGAAGTAGAGTAGATCCGGTAGGAGATTGTTCCATAGTATTGGGGCTGCAGCTGAGAAGGACCCATTGCAAATGGCTAGGCGGGTTTTGGGCAGTTTTAGAAGAGGATACTGTGAGGATCAGAGAGATCTGGTAATGGGTTTCAGAGTGAGTAGGTTGGTTAGGCTGGGTGGGGAGGGCAGGTGTAAGAGCTTAAAGGTGGTGCACAGCAAGGGGAAATCAAGACGCGCTTCAAAGGATGGCCAGCCTAGGGTGCGGAGAACATCACAGTGGTGGGTTCGTGCAGGGGCTGACACTGTGAAGCATGCTATTCTGTGGTAAACTTGTCTTAATCTATTTAGGTTAGTGTTCTTTGCCGAGTGGAGTAGAGTAGTGCCATAGAGGAGGTCAGGAAGTAGGGTGGCAGTGGCAATGACTCTCCTGGTCTGGAGTCATAGGTAGGGAGCAGTTCAGTATAGGGAGACCTAATTTCTGGTGAGTGAACTTTATGACTTTATCAATATGGGGTTCAAATGTTAGTTGCTTGTCTAGCGTTAGCATTGCTGGAGCAGCTACCTACCCACCTCCCATGGTGGGACCCTTAAGTATGGACACCAGACAGGGAGAACCCCTCTTCAGTATCCATTTCACCCCAGGGCATCTCCTTGGCCTCACCACCCAAATCCGAGACATCTCGGCAGCAACTCGAGCAGACCACCTCTGGACCCTCCCCCTCCGAGCAATCTCCCATGCCCTGCATTTCCTATACATTTCCACATGTACCGGAGAAAACTCAAAGGGGTGTAGGTCATGAAAGGAGGCTGCCAAGTAGCTGCGCCTTACAGGCCCTTTTCATAAACACATAATCTTTCAACCAAGCCAGTCAAACTCATTCTATCCCCAGTAACTTTATATTAAAGTATTTTACAACTACCCCCACTCTGCAAATAAACTCATGTACTATTAATTACTTAGTACTTAACAGTTTAAAATTAACAACCTTCCTACACACAACTTTACCATACAAAACTACCACACCACTAAATACACTCACACCCACAAACATACAACCATACACTACAACTTTAAAATAATAACAATCTCACCACCCCAACCACCCCAAACCCACCCAATTTCCCAAGCAAAAACAGAGAAAAAAAGTCTGTTTGTTAATGTGGAAAGAGCCCAATGTGCATATTATCAGTCCACAAGCCCACTTCTTGTTTAACAGAACTAGATAGTCTGGAGAACAGTTCAGAAGATTATAATCAAAGAAAGCCCTGGATCAGAACAAAATGAAAAGTCCCTGTCTATGCAGTATTTTGAGGATAAATGGAAACTGTCAGTCATTGAATGCTATAGTGTACATTTGTTAGCCATTGTGTGCCAAATATGGGGCTGGATTTTCAACACATCGTGGACTATGTCCCAACAAACAGCCACCACTGCAGGACAACATCTTTGCACTTGTAGAGATTCGTATATTCAGTTATTGCAAATGCAGGGAATGTTTCGCCTGGTCCTAAGGGCCTACCATTTTCCCACAGCTGCGCAGAAAAATACAGCCAAAAGCTGCCATAAACTGTGGAGCTGGTAACAAACTGTCTCCACTTTTGAAAATACTGTAGCTGTGGGAAAATCTGCTGTTCCACAAGTGGAGACCCACTTGCACCATTTTTTCCCCACAGCTGCAGGAGATACGAGGGCTCTGAAAATCCAGCCCATGGTCTTTATAACCATAATAATATTAAAACTTTATTTTTATGGTGCTTTTCCAAAACCAAGGTGCTTATCAAAATTTAAAAACATATCAAACATTACAAATATCACAGCAGCTTAGTTAAGTAAACCAAACAGCATCTAAATTAAATAAAAACATCCAGTCATCAAATGCTTGGTGCCAGAGATGGGTTTTCAAAGCTCATTTAAATCCCTCCACGGTCGCTTACTCACGAAACTGGCAGGGTAGAGAGTTCCAAAGGGATGGGGCCATGTGCATAAATGTCTGGGCTCCAGAAGATTTTAAACAAACCCTTGGGATCTCTAGCAACTCCTTGCCAGCTGAGCGGAGTGATCGCCTGGGGCGGTAAGGTACCAGAAGCTTTTTCATGTAGTCCGGGCCCTGTCCGTGTAGGGTTTTATAAGTCAGAAGACCGACTTTAAAGGTAGTCTGCCATGGTACTGACAGCCAGTGCAGACTGCGCAGCACCAGAGAAATATGGCAGAACCGATAGGTTCCTGTCAGAAGCTGGGCCGCTGCATTCTGCGCTAGCTGCAAATGGCAGATTTCCACCCCAGGTAGCCCTAGGTACAGGGAGTTGCACCTTGACCAGAGACATCATCAGTTTCTACTGCTTGTAGCATTTACTAGGTACATGCAAAAGTTATTACTTGTTAAGACTTTTTTTTGAGATTATAAATTGTATAGTTTTAAACCATTAAATATCATATTTGTATGTTTAGTATGTTGTACTGTATCTTTGTATGTCTTTTTGATGTACTCAACTTCAACTTTCCCTTGTTTGGGCTAGTTGCAGTAATTATCCAACAAATCAAATCAAATAGGTTGTCAGTGGAGCCTTTGACCTTGTTGCACCAGTTTGTGTACGTCCCCTGGTGATGCACTTTAGCTTGCTTTAGTTTGACAGTGAGTTGAGGGCATTGAAGGCCCTGGAACAAAGGTTAGAGCATTGCTGGAGGAGGTTCAAGGCCCTGGAGGACAAACTAGTTCTGATGTGCCATTATAAGGAATATCAAAAGGCAATCACTCAGGAAAAGGCAGATTTTCTGTCAAGAGAGATTGCTGCTGGGAGGAACTCACCGGCTCAGCTCTTTCGCACTCTACACAGGCTTCTTCATCAAGCCTGTCTGAAGCCTGTGAGAGCTTTAACATATGTGAAAAACAAAGAGTTTTCTCAATTCTTCTCAAGAGATGCTTTCCTCTGTCAGGGTTGGAATCACTCCAACTGGGCTGGAACATCCCAGCAGTGGAGATTCTCTTAGTCCAAGATGCAGTCAGTGGCCCTGGGAGGAGTTCCGACCAGTAATGATGGAAGTGATATGTGAGGTGATTCCAGAGCTGCAGCCATTTTGTAACCTGGCCCCAGGTCCAATGAGATTACAGGTGGGTTGTATCAGTCATCTGAGCCCAGTGTTCACTGACATTTTCCAGTGTTCCTTATCAAAGGGGTGCTTTCCAGTAGTGATTAAGTGTGCTCTGGTGAAGTCTGTTCTGGAGAAACCAACTCTGGACCTGGAAGTCTTGGCAAATTACTCTCCGGTCTCTAATCTTCCATTTCTGGAAAAGGTTATTGAGAAAGTTGTTGTGCTGCAGCTTGAGGCGCATCTCACAGCCTTTGACAGCTTTGAGACTTTCCAGTCAGGATATACAGTAGGTCTAGGCATAGCACTGAAATTTTGCTTGGCCAGGTGCATGATGACCTGCTTAGGGTGAGAGATAGGGGGATCTAGATCTCTTTGCAGCTTTTGATACCATGGACAGTGGGTTGCTTCTAGACCAGCTTAGGGAGTATACAGGACTCACTGGCAAAGTCATCTGCTGGTTTGAGTCCTATCACACAGACAGAACCCAGAGAGTAGTGTTAGAAAGATTTTCCTCATGCCTGGTGGCTCTGTCCTGTGATGTACCTCAGGGCTCCATCCTGTCACTCATGTTGTTCATGGTTTATATGTTGCCCTTGGGTAAGGTCAATAGGAAATATGGGTTAGGGTTGCATTGCTATATCCTTTGCATCTTGGATGTTGGGCACAGTGGACATGTTTAATAGATGCTTGGCTGAGATCCAAGACTGGATGTCATTGAGCTGGCAGAGGCTTAACCTAGAGAAAACTGAAGCTCTAGTGAATGAGCCGGGCTGTGGGGGAGGAGTGGTGGCTGCTGGAGGAGAGACCATACTTTGGCTTGGTCATTCGGGGCTTGTAGCCACCATCAAGGTGAAAACTCTGGGTGTCATTTTGGATGAGGTGCTGACAATGGAGGTTGAAGTGTTGACAGTAGCCTGGAATGGTTTTTTCCACCTCCAAAACATCAGCCAGATTAGTTCCCTTATCCCACCTGGCAACCTGGCCATACTGGTACCCGTATTTGTGACCTGCAGATTTGACTGTTGTAACATTCTTTACCTTGGGGTCAGTGGAGGTATGCTATGATGTCTGCAGCTGCTGCAGAATGCAGCAGCCCAGTTACTAACAGGCCTTTCAAGATCATGTTGTATTTCTCTGGCACTTTGTGATCATCACTGGCTGCTGCTCAGATGGTTTATCTCTTTTAAACTTTGTCTCTTGATGGTATACCATGTACAAGGTGACCACGACTGAGTGCTTTCAAAAGGGTGACTTAATCACAGCACCTGTGCACAGGGCTACCTGGTTGGGGGGAGGGCGACCGGATAGGAGGTTCAGCAAATATAGCGACAGGATGTCGCTAGGTATGCATGCACACAGGGGTGGGGTGGTGTGGGATGGGGAGGGACCATGCCATGCAATGAGAAGAAGGAGAGGGAGGGTTTGTGTGGTGCAGTGTGGTGGTGGGCTGCCGAGCTTCCCATGTGGCATGGTGGGTTGGTGGCAGGCTGGGGTTGGGAGGGTACCAGGCTCACTTGTGGTTTTTGCACTGGGTTGGGGTTATAATTTTTTTACTTTTGCACCCCCCTCAACACGCACCCCCTGGAGTTGAGAATCCTTTAGTAGGCAGGGTGCAGGGGGTGCAGTCCCCTCATAAAAGAAGGAAACCTAAGTCTCAGGTGCCCTCTTGCTGTTCTCCATGAGTGTACATCACCAAAATTTATTTTCGGCAATCTACACTCGCCCAAGTGGTGATTGCCATTTCACGATCGCTGTTATCACATGGAACCCTCTTGACCTATAAAGCCCCATGTGTATTGGGCCTGGGCTGCCTGGTGAACTCCTACATCCTTATGTGCCCTCTCACCTGCTCTGCTCCACTGAGGAGGGTCTTCTTGTAGTGCCGAGGTCTAGGCTGAAGACATTAGGGGACTGGGCATTTGAAGTTGCAGGCCCAGTCCTTTGTTACTCCCTACCCAATGTTTTAAGGAGGGCCCTATCAGTGGAGGCCTTCAAAAGGGGCCTGAAAATGTATTTATTTCAGCAGACATTTGTGTTGGGTTTGTTATCTGTAACTCCTTTTTAATGTTTTATTAAGTGTCTAGCCTATTGTATTTTGGAATGACGAAGTTGTAGAGCTGACTGTAGTTAGGGCCTTTTTTATGTAATGGCACCCTGAGCCTCCAGGGAAGGACACCACAAACAAATAAATACTACTACTACTATATATACCTGCAGTGGTTAGTGGGTGTTATCCCAGGTTTCACTCCTTTCTTGAAACTGAAGATGAAAACACAGTGATGCAGCCCTATGTTGTTTTTCCAGTGTAATGCACTCGGCCAGACACCTGCGGCTGGTGCGGAATACTGCATCTTGTCTCTTCACTTTAACTTGAATATTTTAGTGAAAAAAGTTCAGAAATTTCCTAATTTGCTAGTCGGCTTATACCCCCACACACACACACACACACACACACACACACACACACACACACACACACACACACACATATTTCCATACCCATGATGGTTTGTGCTGGGAGTTAGGCTTCTGGTTGTACTCATATTTACAGAAACCACACAAATTGGAAAGAATCTGTCTTTTTATATCATGTATGCATCCTATATACAGTATTGTTTGCCTTTCCTATCAGCATTTAAATTACTTTACTTCTTCCTATTCAATACAGTAATAAAAGACTTCAAAAGTAGTATCTGTCCCCAAGAAACTGAGGCAACAGCAGCTGCCTATCCTTATAGGATTCAGCTTATGCTACTCCTAGAATCAGAGGTGTTGCCTGCAGTTAGAGACTGCAATTGCCAGATTTCACTTCTTTCTGAAAGTTAAATCTGTGAAACCAGTGGTGCTGCCCTATGTTGTCTCAAGTAAAGTAATGAACTAGGCCAGGCCAGACACCTACAGATGGTATAGAAATACATTTCCTGCTATCCTCCATCCTATCTCTCTCCTTCACATTGTGACTTAGTTACAGAAATGTCTTTTTTCCCCCACAGCTCTCTTCTTTCTTTGACTCCTCTTCCTTCATCACCCCTTTCCAGCCTGGTTTCAAGAAATCTCTCTTCTTTTGCACCTCCTTCTTCTGGCTTGTTGACTCCACCTTTCCATTTATGGACCAGGACCTGATAATCTTCACAGTCTTTGCTGATGTGGGTAAAGTTTCTGCCTCTGTACCACATCCTCTTCTTCTGGACAAGCTTAGGGCAGTGGTTGTCTTTGCCTTCTCAGGCAATTGGTTCCACCCCTACTTTGAGGGCAGGTTACAAGTGCCCTATTCCCCAGCCTCCATCTGTTTAAGCATCCCTCAAGAGTCTGTCCTGGGGCCCATAGTCTTTTCCATAATGCTGAACAACCTCCCCTTTGCCTTTTCCTCTTGTGAACTTCCATATGTACCCTAAAGATACAGTGCTCTTTGCATCAGGCTGCTCTTCTCATGACCTTACTGCCAAGCTACAGGTGGATTTTAACAATATTCAGTGCTTGTTCTGGTCAAATCAACTGTCTCTCAATGCCAATAAAAAAAGTTTCCATGACATTTGGCACCCAACAGAGGCTTACCAGACACACCCCCTCCCATTATTCCATACCCTTGATAGTGCTGCAATAGAGAATGCACCATCTTTTATGTATACAGACTCTGGCAGGACAGTAATCTTGATTTCTTGGTACACATTGATACCATACACTATTAGCTCTGCCCCAAGCCTGCTGTGCAATGCAGGAAAACGTGATTATCCTTGTCTGCTGTGAAATTGTTTTAAAGATGAGTCTCCTTATTGTTGACAATAGTGATATAGTTTACAGTTGAGCTCCCAAATCCTCCCAAGCTCACCTAGACTGTCTTTTACTCTTTTTGCCATTTTGCCTTAGACTGCCCCCTTGTATCATTCACGGCTTGCTGTAGTCTGCCCTCTCCTTCCCCTCTCCAGTTGAAAGGTACCTTTTCCACTCTGCCTTCTTTATTTCAAAATGCAGGTTCGCTTCCCTTTCCTACTATCTTACCTCCTTCCTGCCCTCTTCCCTTCCTTCCTCCTACCCTCTCCACAGCAATGCTCCCTATTCCCTTTCTGTTCCATCCAGGAAATCTACTGCTGGTCAAGTTGTCTTCTCTTAATAGCTTTCTTAAACTGTGGTCTACCCTTCCCCTGTCAATCTGCTCTGCCTCTTCTCTCTTTTCCCTTAAGTTTCTTCTTTGTGATTTTCCTTTTTTTTAATTAAGTTTATTTTATTATGTTATTCAATAAAGACAAAAAATATAACCAAACACGACAACATATACAACTATACTAACCCCCCCCAACCCAGCTGAGTTGAGTGTGAAAGCACTGGAAAAGGAAAAAAATACATAAATCCACATACTGTATACAGCAAATAGGAGATTCACAATACAAACAAGGTTATATATAATGATTGAGGGAAATTCTAAGAAAAAAATTAAGTAAATATTAAAACACGGAAACAGGTGCAGCTCCCTAACAGATTTAAAGCATATACAGGGTGTGCAGCCTGATCCATGTTTTAGTGTATAACTTGAGTTTGTTATGAACACTTACTATCATCTTCTCTAACCAAAGATTAAACAGTTCAAGCAGCCATTCTTGGTAGAAAATGGGTATTTGGTCCAACCAGTGCAGGAGAACAACATGTTTGATGAACAGAGATGTCATGGCGGTATTATATTTCCTCTCTTTCAGAGCTACACCCCCCCCATAGTTCCCAACAATAAAGATTTCAGGGGTAAAAACATCATCTAACCCTAAAAGGGGGTCAACCCTTAATTGGATCGCATCCCATAAATGTTTAACTGCCGCAGATTCCCCAAAAATATAGAGCAGGGTACCCACTGCTTGACCACACCTATTGCACGTAGATATGGGTAGTCTGTCCATTTTTGCTAATTTTGGGGGCACAAATAAATATTATTCAATATGTTAAACTGCATAAGATGTAAATTGTCATTGGCAATATAAGTATACAGGTCACCCCAGATTTTGTGCCAATTAAAGCTATGGGTCAGGAAATCCCTATTCCAGTAGAAGCATTCCCAGGTAACATTGGGGTAAACATTAGCAAAGATCATATTAATTGAGCTGGGATACTGCGTGTGTCTTAGAAGCAATTTCCATAGCTGACTGCAGGAATTCTTGCTGGTTTACATCCCAAAATGGAGACAGAACTGGGCTGAAAGAGCATTTTTAAGTTGAAGTACCATGAAGATGTGCTTAGTATCTAAACTAAAAGTTCTGATAATATCTTGAATGGTAAAATTGTCCCACCATGAAGCTTGCGGCACATGGCATCACCTTCAAGTTGGGATAGCCATTTGCTTTTAAGCACTCTACCCTCCACTTTAAGATTTGGATTGCCAAAAATCGGCTGAGAAATATCTCTAGTATATTTATACTTCGGCAAATGGCCTAATTGTGTATGGTCTAGAAGCAAGGTGCCTATCACAGAGTCATATAGATACTAGGCAGAATGTTGGGTACAAGAAAAGGTATAGCAGAGGGGAAAATGCCACTGTTCTGAATCTGTTCTCTTTCAACATTGAGCCAAAGAAGGGAGCATTGGGAATCTGTATCATGTTCCTCTTGAAGAGGCCTCATAAAATATTTACTAGTATGACTAGCTAAATAGTAAATAATAAAATGTGAGAGCTATAAACCTCTAAATACATTAGGAGCTGCCAGTTCAATATAAACATTTCTTGGTTGTTTACTCAACCAAGTAAAATCAGAAACCACCACATGTATTTTATGAAACCATGATAAGGGAAGGAAAATATTAAGCATGTTAAGGGGTGAAACAACTGCGGAAGAATAATCATTTTAATAATATTTATTCTACCCCATAACATCAATGGAAGAGACTTCCAGCAACCTAAATCTTGCTTGATATTGGCCACTAGATCACCAAGGTTAGTTTTCTTAGATCGCGCCACACTTTTCAGTTACACAATACCTAAATATTTAAATAGTGTTGGAGCCCATGTTAATCCCATAGCAAGACTGTCTTCTTTAAAAACACCAGCATTTAAGGGCAAAACAACAGTTTTATCTACAGTTGTGGCCAAAAATATTGGCGCCCTTGCACTTTTTCAAATAACTCACAATTTCCTCTAAACATAAGTTGAAATTAACAACAGTACAGTATTTGTTCTCCGTAATTCTTTATTTCTCTGTTAATATTACAGAACCTTTGTTTTTGATTCAGAATTTAATATATCCTTTTAAATCAGAAAATGAAAAGAAATGGCATTGACAAAATTATTGACACCCTAGACTTAATATTTGGTAGCACAGCCTTTGGTCAAAATAACTGCAATCAACCACTTCCTATAGCCATGGATGAGCTTCCTGCACCTCTCTATTGTTAGTTTGGCCCACTCTTCTTGTGCAAACTGCTCCAGTTCTCCCAGATTTGAAGGGTGCCTTCTCCCAACTGCTGTTTTCAGATCTCTCCACAGGTTTTCAATGGGATTTAGATCTGGACTCATTGCTGGCCACTTCAGAACAGTCCAGCGTCTTGTCTTGAACCATTCCTGGTTGCTTTTTGAAGTGTGTCTGGGGTCATTGTCCTTCTGGAAGCCCCTTGACCTTTGACGGAGACCCAGTTTTCTGACACTGGGTTCAACATTGCGCTCCAAAATGGCCTGGTAATCTCCAGATTTCATGATGCCATGCACACGTTCAAGGCACCCAGTGCCAGAGGCAGCACAACAACCCCAAAACATTACTGAACCTCCTCCATGTTTCACTGTAGGGAAGGTGTTCTTTTCTTTGAAGGCTTCATTTTGTTTTCTGTAAACACAGAGATGATGTGCTTTACCAAGAAGCTCTAATTTTGTCTCATCTGTCCACAGGACATTCTTCCAGAAGGATTTTGGCTTGTTCAGGTGTGTTTTGGCAAACCCCAGTCGGGCTTTCTTATGTCTCTCTCAGGAGTGGGGTCCTCCTGGGCCTTCTACCATAAAACCCCCTTTCATTGAGTTGGTGATGGATGGTGCAAGTTGAAACTGTCATACCTTGTGTCTGAAGGTCAGCTTGTATCTGTTTGGCAGTTGATCAAGGTGCTTTCTCCACCATTCGAACAATCCTGCTCTGCAATCTTCGATCAAGTTTTCTCTTGCGGCCATGTCCAGGGAGGTTGGCTACAGTGCCATGGGCCTTAAACATCCTGATAACATTACATACGGTGGAAACAGGAACATCAAGGTCTCTGGAGATTGATTTGTAGCCTTGAGATTGTCCATGCTTGGCTACAATCTTCTGTCTGACCTCCTCAGACAATTCTCTGGCTGTCTTTCTTTTCTCCATGCTCATTGCGGTACACACAGTGACACAAAACAGGAGAATGAGTCCTTTTTCTCTATTCAAACTGGTTGAATGAGTGATTTTTATATTGCAGGCACCTGCAACTCACCACAGGTGAGTTCAATTCCAAAGTGAAGGAGAATCACCTGCTTGAAATCTAATTATTTCTAACTACTTCTAAAAGGTGCCAATAAATTTGTCCAGGCCATTTATGGATTTCTGTGTGGAATAAGCTAAGACTTAATAAATTTTTCTGCTTTTTGTGTTTTATTCCACTGCAAACCAAAGAAATACATATGTGGATACCAAAATATGTTTTAATTTCAACAATTTTCTGGAAGGAATGGTGCATTATTAGAAAAAACTGCAAGGGCGACAATATTTTTGGGCCACGACTGTACATTAAGCTTGTAGTTAGGCACATACCCATGGTTCTGAACAGTAGTCAAGGTGGCCAGTATATAGACTTTGGGATGTATGACATGCAAAAGTATGTCATCCACATAGGCAGATAGCAGTAACTGCCTTGTACCTACAAAACTTCCCATAAGGCAAGGCAATTGTATTTGTAGGGCATTCATTCCCAGGGGCTCTGGGCCCCTTAACAGTATTCAGTACAAAGAAAACACATTAAAATAACATAAAAATCCACAAAAATAAGCAATATAATAACAAATTCAGCAACTTTTAGAAATGTTGGTTTGCCAATAAATGGACTGGACAAGACTGATAGAATTCAGCAGTCTACAAAAGTCAGACTGAAAAGGTTGGCCTTCAGCATATACTTGAACACCTCGATCGAGGGAGCCTCCCAGACAGCAGGTGAAAGCGATTTCCACAGGGTCGGCCCAGAGACCCTAAAGGCACAGTCTCCCTACATCTTGAGCCAAAACCTGGGAACTTCCAGGAGCCCCCTCGAAGAGGAGTTGAGGGAACGAACAGAGGTCACCGGTTACAGGAGCTCTGACAGGTAACCAGGACCAAGTCCATATAGGATCTTAAAGGTGAGAAGATCCACCTTGAAAAGGACCCTACACCTGACTGGCAGCCAGTGCAAGGCACGCAGGACTGGGTTTACATGACAGGACCTTGAAAGGACCATCAGCAACCTGGCTGCTGCATTCTGCACCAGCTGCAGTCTATGAAGGGTCCATTCTGTGACCACGAAGTACTGAGAGTTGCAGTAGTTGAGCCCAGAGGTAACAAAGGCGCGTACTAGTGTCGGCAGATCCTCCGGCGGAATGAGGGGCTTAATCCTGGCAATGTTCCAAAAGTGGTAAAAACCACTTTTGGCCACAGATGACACTTGATCTTCAAAGGTAAATCTACTATCCAGGATCACGCCTAGATTTTGCACCCTTGAGGATGCCACCAGTGGAGCAGCCCCCAGGAAAAGGCCTATGTCCCCTCCCGGCAGCAATCCATCATGTATGCGACCAGGCACACAAGAGTTTTATCGAAGTAAACCTTCTTTGAGGGAAGATAGTACAGGTCTAAGTAGCTTTTGGAATATAGTGAAAACAACAGGAAACGCATTGTGTATCTGTTCTGGTTAAAGTGAGCACTTTAGTAGTTATTGACTCTAGTAAAAGTAGTTATATGATGAAGTCCGATTAAAGTAAACTGTTTTTTCGGTGAATGTAGTGAGTATTGAAATAAATTAAAATGTAGCGGTATCCCAGTAGCCACAGATACTAGTGAAAGTACTTTATGAGATTGACTTTTCTTTGGGGAAAGTAGCAAGTGTTGAAGTGAGTTTAAAAATGTGGTGAAATTAATATTTTACAGGTAAAAGTAGTAAGAAATGCTATGATGCCTTCTCAAGTTCATTACAATTAAATAATATCAGGTTAGTTTGATATGCATATCTGGAACATTTAAATATTTGAAGTAGCTTATTTAATCATAAGTTTAAAAGTAAGTGTTTATAATACTATTATTTCTTACTAGGAGTAAATGGTGGCAGTCGAATAACATATGGAATGAAGGAACATTTGAATGAATTACAAATATTATAAACATAAGGGCTATATGTATGTCCTTTCTTGTTTATATAAATGATTTAAAATGTGGAAATGTAAACATGTTATTTAAGAATTATTATTTTGTTATTTTAAAAGAAACCAGTCTTCCTGATGAAGGGATATTTCCCAAAACGTAGAAAATATGTGACTGGATGTTAACATAATAAATTCCAGTATTTGAAATGAATTGGAGCATATTTTGCCATTTTGGGGGTGTGAGTGGGCCAGTTAACCAGTATATTTTTGATGAATTGAACATACAAACATACAAAATTTGCCATCAGATAAAGGTTTAGTGGTCTATCAAGTCTGCTCGAATGTGCAGCTAGCACCCCTCATTCTGCAGCTGCCCTTCCTTCCCACCCTTCCCCTCCCTTGACCCTCCCCCTTGCCTGCCTCAACCTTTTTTGAAGCAGTTCACTGTTCTACTGGATACCACTTCAGCTGGTAACGCATTCCACCCAGCTACCACCCTCTCTGTAAAAAAGTGTCTCCTCATCTCCCTCCTGAACCTTCTTCAGTCCAGTCTCATATCATGGCCCCGGGTGCCCCTCCCCTCCCTTACTTTGAACAACCCCTCCGTACCTGTCTTGTTTTCCCATTTCATGTACTTGAAGGTTTCAATCATATCTCCACTGTCCCTCTTCTCCTCCAGCGAGTACATGTTCTACTCCCTCAGTCTCCTCTTATAACAGCTTAATCTGGTTCAAGGTCAGTTGGCATTCATCTGTATCCCCCCCCCGGGTTGTGCCTGAAAATAGGCAGGATTTGTCTAGTGCACTTACCCAGTCAACAAAAACTAAATAAATAAAAATAAATATAGTAAGTCCCCCAGCCCCTTGATCATCTTTGTCACCCTGTGCTACACCACCTCCAGTAACTTAATGTCCCTCTTTAGATACAGGCACCAGTACAGCACACAGTACTCCAGGTGCGGTCTAACTAATGATCTATACAGTGGCAGAATCACCTCCCCACTCCACGAGGATATACCCCTTGCAATGCAATCCAGCATTTTGTTGGCCTTTGCAGCTGCCTTCCTACATTGTGCTGAGTTGTTCATTGACCCCATAATGAGCATCTCCAGATCCTTCTCCTCCTCCTCCTCTGTTTCAGATAGCTGCACTCCCCCCAGCTGGTAACCCCTCTTTGGGTTTTTCACCCCAAAATGCAGCATCTTCCACTTTTTGGCATTGAACCCCAGTTGTCAGGTGTCTGACCTGGTTTCGAGCTTTGCCTTTACCTTAGTCACTTCTGCCACCCCCACTGGCCTAAACTCCTCCCAGACAGATGGAGTGCCTCTGAACCTCTCAGTCTGGCCACTGTGAGGCAGTTGCCTCACTGGCAGAATCCCAGACCAGATAACAGACAACTGGTTGGAGAAAAAGAGAGCAAACTCTTCACATAAAGTGGTCGAAAAAACTTTCTTTGCCTGTAGACAGACAGAATGAAAAGTCTGTCCGTATTCTGGAAAAGCTGAGAAGGTCTGTTTTTCCCACAACAATTCCCCTGCACAGGAATTCTGCCTTCTTATGGGAAATTGCCCCCTGGTACTCAACATAGTGGGCACACAGGGCCAGTCTGTCAGCCTCCAACCAGGTCTTCCACTAGCAACACTCCAAACTCTGACCCCTGACCTTCATTGTCTTGAGATCCCCATCAAATCAGGGGGATCCCAAGTGAGAGGATCTGGCTCATATACGAACTGGTGTGAAGGCATCCAAAGCTTCAGAGACTACCCTGTTATAGGAGGCCACCACCTCTCTGGTGCCAATCGCACATGCCACATCAACCCTAGATAAGTCAGACAATGCTAACAGTCCCTCTGGGTGCAAGCCCCTTATGGGGCGATAGTTGACCTTCTCCACAGGGGAGGGACTTTCAGGGGGGGCCGCAAACATGAACTCCATGGTACAATGATCAGACCAAAAGACCAAATCAGTCTTGAGGCTGTCAATCTCAAGACCCAGCTGGAACACCAGAACTAGTGTGTGGCCATGCTGGTGGGTAGCAGAGGCAATAGTCTGTGACAGGCCCAGTGATGACATCAACTGGTGGAGGTCGTAACCAAAATCTGAGAATTTGTCGTCGATCTAGACATTGAAATCCCCCAAGATTAAACACCTTGTGGACTTCAATACCTGGTCGACTATGAAGTCTGCTACCTCCTGCAGAAATTCTCCCCACCCCAGAAGGGTGGTAAATGAGGAGAATCCTGCAACCTGCACCTGCACCCCCCACACAGTGACACACTCAAAAGATCGGGTATTACCAACTGGGTGCACCGTGAAGCCCAGGCTGGATCAAAATACAATGGCCATTCCCCCACCCCAACAATCCTTCCTTGGGCAGTGCACTACAGTATACCTAGTGGGAACAAGAAGGGGATTTGTCTAAAGCTTGAATAATAAGGTTTCCAAATATAAATTAAATAATAATGGGAAAGGGGACATCCTTGTCTAGTACTGGAGCCTAAATAAAATGATGAAGAAAAACCTCAGTTACAATAAATTTTGGCATTCGGTTGGGAATACAGAAGTTTTATCCGTTGGATAAATGCAGTGGGAAAGCCAAATTTCTTTAACATAGCAAAAAGAAAAAGCCAATTATCCCTATCAAAGGCTTTCTCCACATCCAGAGAGACCAAGGCTGTAGGGATCCCTGGATCACTAGATGCAGAGAATATATGAGTCAGCTTATGCAATGGATAAACCAAGGATCTGGCTGGCATAAACCCAACATGCTTCTGACATATTAAATTCACCCATACCCTATTAAAACATATACAGTAGGCAAAAGTTTGGCTAATATCTTAATATCATAATTCATTAAGGATATAGTTGGTGACTTTGTCATGAGGCTGTCCTGGTTTTAAAGAGAGTACAATTATGGCTTCTAATGAAGTGTTATCCAATAATCTATGATTATAAACATCAACAAAAACTTATACAATAAAGGGGCCAGTTCACTCACAAATGTTTTACAAAAATTAGCAATAAGCCCTTTGGGTCCTGGGGCTTGTCAAAGACTAAAGACTGAATTGCTATCAAGATTTCTTGCTCAATTCTACTTGTTGGGCATCCATCAGAATAAGGAGAGCCATGCCAGTCAGATAGGTCTGTATCTCATCAAGAGATGGTGGGTGGAAGATAGGTTCATATAGAGACCTGTAAAACTTCTCAAATTCCTCCTTAATATCTCTAGGAGGTGTTTTAATAGTGGCATCTACCTTTGAAGTAAGGGGACCAGGCAGCCATTACCATCATCGGAGTCACACCGGGGGATCGAGGGAGCTGTGGAAAGAGACGGCAGGTGTAGGCCCTAATGGAGAGATGAATGAGGTGGATTTTTTCCTCCCTTGGGCTGCACCACCACACCAATTAGTTGCCTTCTGGCACAGGGAGGGAGCCAATCCTGCAAGTGGACAGCAGCCTATCCCACGGACAGGATAGGTTGACATAGGCTTCAGGAGGAGCCAATCGTGAAGGAGGAAGCAGAGTTTGAGCAGAGCGGGTGGTTTTAAAAAGCCAGACAACCACTGCTTTCTCCAGTGAGGAAGGTCCAGAGATCAAGGGAACCAGGTGACCATTGCCATGCAGGCCCTAAGGAGAGATGAGTGAGGAGGGTTTTTTCATCCCACCCACCCTCCCTGGTCCCAACTTCTATTAATTATGCAGGGAAGGAGAAGCCAGATGGGAAGGATCGTCGCCCTCTAGAGGGAGTAGGAAGTTGCAAATATTTCTTAAAGGAGCAGATCACTACATGTGGGGGATTGGGCACTGGTGGATAGCAGGAGAAGGACAATCTACCAGGTGAGGACAAATGAAGGAGCTCGATGGAGAGACACATCTAAAGGTAAAGGCACTGTTACTGGTCTCTGGTACTGTGCTTGCTTAACTGGGGTGGGGCATTAATACATGGTCTGGAGCACTGTCATTTGGTCAGGAACGGGGTACTCTACAATTTTCTGGAGGATTCGACCAGGGAGTATATATTCATGTCTCCAGTGCATGGGACTTCCTCCTGTATCAATTACATTTTACTCTCCTACACAACCCTTTCAGGTATACTCGAATCAGGTATTCACCCTGGCTCCCCCTCAGACCATTCAGTTGTTACCGGTAAACTCTTCTTTCCCTCTCTCCCTAAATCAGGGGGAAGCTGGAGCCCGAACAATTAAATTCTGAAAGAGGCCAGCTCAGTCAAACAGATTTCCAATCATATAGATCATTTTGTTGCTTCTGATATGGGTCCACAGGGAAACCAGACATAGAATGGTGAACCCTAAAAACTTATCTTAAGGGGATACTGATAAGCTTAGCCTCCACTCAAAAAAAAAAAGAGACAAGCATTTGTGAACTACACTCTCCCAGATCAGGCTGATGGAAGCTCAGTTATCATCTCGGTCCTCAGTTCAAACCTATCAAGATCTCACAAAGCTCAAGGAGACATATATAGAACTCCTTCGAGAGAAGGCAGAATATGCCATATTAAAGGCTAAAGCCAGTTACACGGAACATGGGGAAAAGGCCGTTTGCCTTCTGGCTTTAAGGATCAAAAAACAAGAATCAGTCAGGTTAATTAGTGCCATTAGTTCTTCCAAAGATGGTTCCCTTAAGACTTCCCCCACTGACATTGTGGTTGAGTTTGAAAAATATTATCAAAAACTGTATAGTCCCATGGCAAACCCTCCTCCAACTCAGCTAGTAGACAAGTTTCTCTAGCATTCCCACCTTCCTACCCTCTCAAGTTCCCAAGTTCTCACTCTTCTATATCCCCTTTCGGAGGCTGAGATCCTCAAAGTCATTAGGGACCTTCCTGCTGAGGAGGCTTCAGGGCTGGATGGATTTACTTTCAATTTTTACAAGACATTAGCTAAATAACTGGCCCCACTACTTCAATCTCTTTTTCAGTACATTCTGTTGGGTAACTCATCTGATCGCACTCTTTTTGAAGCACTGATTATTTTACTCCCCAAGCCAGGCAAAAGTGCAGATTTAGTCACTAGTTACAGGCTGACATCTCCATCACCGAAGTGGAATACTAAATTTAGTCTTAAAGCAGTAATTAATTTGTCTTTTAAGACTAAGTTTACTAATCTTTAATCTTCTGTAATCATCAGAAGAAGAATCCTGCCTGTAGGAATACTAATTCTAAGTAGTATTCCACTGTGACTGTTTTTTAAGATTAAATTATTACTAAATGAATATTATACACATATTTTAAAAGAACACATTTTTGAATACTTTTGAATGATAAATGAAAACTTCAATATTTCTGTCTGTGTTATATGCAAGCTTATTAAATTTCATTCTGATCACTTCTTTTACAGTAAGATTTGCTCTATCAAGAATGCTAAGACATTAATACTGCTCTGTCAAATGCATAGATACACACATGCATACATACATTCTCAGTTGAAGAGTTTTATACAGTTACTTCTTGAGCCCTTTATGTGCTTTTAACTTCTCAGATAATTTAGCTATTCAGGGGTCATTCCCTCAGTAGGAGTGACAAGTATCTCCCATGGTTGGAAAGAATCTTAAACAGAGAATTACAAAATATGTCCCTATACTGTGTCAGGTACACAATCAGTTACTTTAACAGAGTATGGGCCCCATTTTCATAATGGTTGCATCACATAATGACATTGTTAGAATCAAAAGGGAGGGTGGATGGGCAGAAAAAAGGGAAGACTAGGCAGAGGAACTCAGCGAATACTTCTGCTTGGTGTTCACAAAAGAAAGGGATAGTCCAATACCACATGGTAAAGGGGGCAGGGGAGGAGAGGGCGCAGAGATAACAGATGGGTTAATCCAAGAAGATAGCATCCTGAAGGGCCTTAAAACCTTGCGGTGGACAAAGTACAAGGACCGGATGATGTACACCCACGTGTCCTGAAGGAACTGGCAGAGGAGTTGGCAGGCCCTCTGACAGACCTGTTTAACACCTCTTTGGAGATAGAGAATGCACCCAGTTACTGGAGGATGGCTCATGTGGTGCCCCTCCACAAGAGTGGATTCAAGGATGAACTGGGCAATTACAGACCGGTGAGCTAGACCTCTGTAGTGGGGAAGTTAATGGAGATCATTCTAAAGGAGAGGTTGTTAACTTTTCTTGTTAGTAATGATCTACAGGATGAGAGAAAGCATGGGTTTGTCTTGGAAAGATCATGTCAAACTAACTTAATCAACTTCTTTGACTGGGTTCGTAGGGTGACTGACAAGCTGTAAATGTCCTGTATCTGGATTTCAGCAAGGCCTTTGATGTGGTGCCACATGGGAGGTTACTGAGCAAGCTGAGGGACCTGAGTGTGTGGCAGAATCTGGTGGGGTTGGTTGAGAGCTGGCTACAGGGCAGACAACAGAGGGTGTCTGTATGGGGGGGTCATACAAGACAAGTAGCTAGTGGGGTGCCGCAAGGTTCAGTGCAGGGCCCTGTTTTGTTCAATGTCTTCATTGAATAATAAGATCAGCCTGTTGGCTGATGACACTAAGATTTGTGCAAAAGTGGACAGTGAAAAAGGGAGGCTGGCACACAGGGAGTATCTAGCTAAACTTGAACTCTGGTCTAAGGAGTGGCAGATGGGGTTTAGCGCAAAGAAGTGCAAGGCCATGCACCTCTGAGCCAGAAATCCAAGAATCAACTATTGACTGGGGGGAATGCAGATAGCAGTTACAGAAAGGATCTGGGGGTAATAGTCACAGGGGACATGAAAGTATCAACACAATATAGGGGGCTGCAGCAAGGGCAAACAGAATGCTGGGGTGCATTGCCAGAGGGATCACTTCTAGAAAGAAGGAGCCCATACAGAAAAAGAAGGGTGAATTTATAGTTGTTTTATTCTCAAAGTCTCTTCATTTCTTAGTATTTGTACCATTCAGCCATTCATTTTCCATTTTTTATCTTTATCCTTCATTTTTTGCTCCCTATATCCCTTCAAATACCCTTCAGATTACCCATATTTTTGAGCAGTTTATTCTGAACAATTCATTTTCCATTTTGTATTATTCTGAACCATTCATTTTCCATTTTTTATCTTTCATTGTCAAAACTGCAGCCAGTATCCATTCAAATACTCTTGAAATGACCCATCTTGTGGCAGTTAAATTATTTTAACCATTTCATGTGTTTTCTTTTTTTTATTGTGGTTGCTTCAGTTTACTGCTTTTTCTCAATTAATATTGAGTAAAATCAATGGTTGGGTGAAAAAAAATCCAGGGTGGGACTAAAAATAGCTGACGGGCTGAAGCAAGTGTATAAGGCATTTTTCCATTATATATGGGGGAAGCATAAAACTAAAGCGATAACCCAGAGGGAAGCAGAGTGCACACTAAAATTTAGGGTCCCATTTCAGTGTTAACAAGTATCACTGCTGTCATTAACTGTACTATATAACTGCAATGCATTGACTTTCTGTTATACTCCTTTATCACTGCATTATTTTTGTTGTTTTTAGATGCACACTGTAGAACCACTGCACACACTTAACAATTTTTCTTGTACATGTCTTTATGACTGCATTACTTTTGGCATTTTTAGATGTACACTGTAGTAACACTGCACACACTTAGTGCAAATTGTTCGATAATTCTCACACACTTTTCCCCCACAGTATAGTTAATAATTATTGGTAACATAATGGAAATGCCTTGTAAATGTTCAAATTGCTTTTGTTGTTCTGATTTCACTAACAGAGTTAATTTCCCCTCATGCATATATTTTTAGAGTAGTTCAATTTAAACTAATGTTTTGTTATTTTTTTTTATCTGTTCACCGTCTCACAGTCAATGTTACTGTCATCTTAGCTTCATACATACAACTTGTTTATGGTAAATCTACTCCGGGTATGCACTGCTACTAATACCTGCATTTGGCACACACAAATCACACAGCCCCCATGGTGGAATGCTCTATTTTTCACCCTTTCTTAGCCTTGGCAGAAAGCTTTTGCATCCCATTCCCAGCCTCAGGCATCTCAGCCCACATAGCCATGTTGGCAGATTCCTGATTTCTCCAGTCCTTTACAGAAATACAAGCATGCAGTATGCGTACAGAATGTATGTCACACGCAAAATTGTTGAGTGACTGCAGGTGGTTCGAACACACCAAGTGAACCTAAACAAACCTGATAGAGCTTATCAGGTTCACATGTAGAATGCTTGACATGCATGCAGCAGCTAAGTTATTACAATTCACAATAAATAATTATTTCTTGATAACAAAAGACGCACTTAACTGTTTTTATCTGTTTTGCAACAGTCCCAGTAAAACTCTCCATACCTCGCAGCTCATTGCTGGTGTTGGTGGAGAATCCTTATCTTTCTCCCATCATAGCCCACTAAATTCCTACTGCACCCAAGCCAGCCTGCTGGGTTCCTCACCTGCACACATGCCCAGCTCAATGAGTCCCTCTCATGCACCCAAGCCAGTACAGTGTGTCCTCACCTGGACCCACACACAACCCAGTATGCCCGTTTGTTCACCCAGTCCCTGCCGGGTGGATCCTTCTAGTACTCATGACTAGTCCAATGGTCTTCTCTTCAGCCAAGTTTAGCCAGTTGCTCTCCCATAAGTTTGTGTTGCAGAATAGCCAGAATAGACCCCCCCCCCATGACCCAGCAGTAAAGCCAACCTTAAAAAAGCTGTACTGACTCTGTTGTACTTTTGTTTCAAAGAAGTAGAGTGTGGTCTGGTCGGTAACAGGATAGAGTAGTAGCAGCTAGCCACCCTGCCTATCCAGTTGCTGAAGCACAGAGTCAGTTCCTCAAGTAAAATTCCAGACCACAGCAACAGCAACTAAGAGAGAAGCTGCCTGCAGAACTAGAGATACAGGGTCCTGACTTCTTGTGCCTTTTTGTTAAGGTACATGGCTGTGTTTATTTGAAAATGTGCCTGTACTGTGGGGTGTGGAGGGATTCAAGGGAGAGAGTGCATGGGCCTCTATCTCCTGGCCCTGCCACTGTGGATGAGCAATCCATTGGGACCACTTTGGAAGGTTAATAGCTGCTGGAAAGGGATGGGATGGCTCTGCTTCTCCTGGCTCATGGTGGGATGGCCCTGCTTCTCCTGGCTCAGGAGGGTGGCCCTGCTTCTCCTGGCTAAAAAGGGATGGCCCTGTTTCTTCTGGCATGGGGGGCAGGTATGGCCCTATTTTTTCTGGCTCAGAGGATGTCACCACTTCTCCTGGATTGGGTGTTTTAGTCTCCCTTATACTATACTTATTTTCATCTTGTCACATGCACCCAAGGTGTAAGCCATCTTAAAGTTACCAAGTTCTTGTTTTGTGTATTTCTATGAATATAAGCTTTCTTAAGTAGGATTTTTGTTAAAAGATGATTTTTCCTACACTGATACCTTTGTTAGCCATAGCACTGGGTACCTCTATGGCTCTTTTTTTTTAAATTAGCCATATGAACTTTTACTTCCACCTGGCTAGAGACCAGAGATGGGCAAAAGGGACCTTGGTTAAACATCTCATCTGAAGGATGACATCTCAGCAACTATTGAATCTGCATCCCCTCACTCTACCTCCCCCGCATGACCATTCTTCATGAACCAGGAGCACTATCAGCCCCACAACCAGCCTCCCCAGCTGAGCAATGTATTTGGAAATCCCCCTCTCCCATCTGGGATATTTGCAAGTCACAGGGGGAGGAAGAATGAGCAAGAATTTGGAGTGTGTGTGTCCCTCATTCCAGTGGCAGATAGTTGAGAAGTATTGTCTACCACTACCATGGGTCATTGTCGCAAATGGCAATTACATAAATACATTCTACTCAGCTCACTGTGTGAAAAATTTGATTGTGCTGCATGTATTTCTGTAATCACAGTAATCAATGTTAGTTAAAGGCCCACATTAAACAGCATCCAGCTATAGATGTGGGTTGGAGGGCTTTACTAGTTGCCTTTGGTAGAGTGATACAGCAGGGGTATAAGGAACACCTGGACAGCAAAGACTGCCTTTTAATATGGGATGGGGAGAGTGAAGAGGTGCCACTGAATGCCAATGACTTGATTTACATGGAATGAGAGGAGAGAGCTGTTACCCAATGGATGTTAGGTACTGCTAGTCCACTGCCCCCAACCCTTGACATAAACTACTTTTACACACCACCAAACCCCCACTGTGAAAAGGCGGGGTCAAGATCTGAGATGGAGGCACATAGCCAGTATGTTCAGCTTCTGGGGCTGGCTGATCTGTGTGAAGGCATTCTAGCTATGGGGGTACACTGGCCAATTATCCCCAACATTTGATGTCCCCTTGCTTTACAGATCACTAAATCTTCTCTCATGCCCTTTGCACTCCTTTCACAGACCCTAAATACTCCCCCCAGCCCCTCTTCTTACCAGTAACACCTGTCAGCTGCAGCAACCTTAACATTCCTGTCCCTCTCTGGTCAGTTGAGACCCACTCATACCCTTAACTCACTGCCTCCCTGCATGGCCTCCCACTGACACCTCCCAGACCCATTACACACCCACCCACCACTTACAGACTGTCAAGATACTTTTCCTCCACAGGCATGCACAGCCCAGGACACTATCCCCCTTCTCTTCCCTTTGTTGCCTGAGACTAGCTAAGTCTTCTTACACAGCACCAAATATTAGCCGTATTTCCTATAATGGCTCCCAACACTGCCTGCCCTCCCTCCACATCCCCACAAAGCTCCCTCCACAGTAACTGTTCCATCCACAACCCAACTGTGAGTCCCCTTACCACCTCATTCTTCCATGATCCATCACCCCATAGTTTCCCCAACACATCTGCTGTCTCCACAGTCTCCCATCCCTCTACCACCAGCCTGCAGTTTGCCACCAGTGATACTGACTGAAAGAAGTTTGAGTGGGGAGTCCAGTCAGGGATCTGGAAGGGGAATGTAGTAGTGTGGAGTGCAGTCAGCCAGGGGGAAGGGTTCCTGTTACAGAGAGTGGTTAGCTGGGGGGGATGGAGAACTTGGGGCAGGTCTAGTTGCAGAGAGTTTTGGGGGGGTGGAACATGGTTGAGGTGCAGGGTGTTGATTCATGTACAGAGAGGGTGGTTAGGATGCTACTCCAGGTGATGATAGTTGGCTAAGACAGGAAGGGCAGCGTTGTGGGGGGGAGAAACAATAAAAATCAAAAGGGACCTGGGAGTAATTATATCAGATGACCTTAAAGTGGGCAAGCAATGTGAGAAGGCAGTAAGGACGGCTGGGGGATACTGGGATACATAGGGAGAGGCAGCAACAGTAGAAAACAGGAAGTTGTTATCCCTCTGTACAGACAGTTGGTGAGACCCCATCTGGAGTACTGCATGCAGTTCTGGAGACCCCATCTCTGCAAAGACATAGACAGAGTGGAGGCTGTACAGAGGAGGGCAACCAAAATGGTGCAGAGTCTGCACCAGAAGACATATGAAGAGAGACTAAAGCAGCTTAATATATATACCCTCGAAGAAAGGAGGGAGAGGGGGGGCATGATAGAAACTTTCAAGTACCTCAAGGGAATTAACAAAGTTCAAGAGGGTAGCATCTTTCAGAAAAAGAGATGTGCAAGAACAAGGGGGCATAATTTGAAGATAGAGGGGGGGATGGCTGAAAGGTAATGTTAGAAAGTATTTTTTCATGGAGAGGGTTGTGGATGCATGGAACAGCCTTCCTGAGGAGGTTGTAGAGTCAAGAACAGTGGGAGAATTCAAGAATGCATGGGACAGACATAAAGCAATTCTAGTGGGGAGGGTAGGAGAAAGTAAGCTGTTGGTTAACTAGAATCTGCAGCTTATCCATCAGGTATGGAAATGGGCAGTCTACATGGACCAAGCGGCCCTTATCTGCCATCAAATTCTATGTTTCTATGTAGAGCATGCAGAGTGCAAAAGAACTTGCTAAACCCCATTGGTCATTGCCATGACAACCATCATGGAAACAATGTTGTCATCATTCTTGTGCTATGCTCTTGCCCAAAATCTCCTCTCTGTGATGACATGTTGAGTTAGTCAGTGTTGCCATGGTAACAGTATGATTTCTTTTTTTTTTTTTACAGCTCAAGATTGGCATCTAGGCCATTAACCCAAGCCAAATAGCCTTCTAGCACCATTTCCCGAAACTCTAGAATGATGTCCCCCTCAAATTCACCACTCCTCCACCACCCACTCCTTATCTACTGCCCGGGCAAATTGCCTCACAGTAAATTGTTCCTGCACTTGATCCCCAAGTCCCCCCATCAGGATTCCCTTGCCTGACCAGTGGCACCTTCCTGTGCTTGGAAGCTGGCTTATATTAACAACCACAGCAATTACCTGGCAAATCCAGTTCTTTACTGTCCTGTCCAGAACCAGTTGTTAAGTTTTAACTTTGCCTCAGCTAGTTGTACCCTATGTATGTATGCCTTTATGATTGACTGTTAACCAATGTATAACCAAACATACCTCATTCCACTGTAGACCTGTTCTATGCTTGATAACCAGCATGTTATCCTCCCACTGTAACCCCCCTCCAGGTCGCACCGGGAGACGAGCATCTTTTTTCTCAGTGTGCCTTTCCTGGTGAAACAATTCAATAAATAAATAAATAAATAAAAACACACATTCACACTAAACTGGCATTTCTTTTTCATTTTCTTAGTCAGGCAAACTTGCTGGCTAGCCAATGCTGACATCTGCATGATGTCACAATCTGACATACTGTTTTGTAACTGCGCAGATGTTCTTGATGTGCTCTATAGCTCTGCAGAAGTACATATGTTCTATGAATATCTACAATCTGAACTGGAACATAAACGGACTGTGGATGGACTGATGACCAGATGGTGGAAGGACTGTTTGAATATAAAATCAGGTACAATTAATAAAAAAATGTAAATGGCTAGTTTGAAGAGATTTTTTTTAATTCACTTTGCTAAAAAAAATAAGGTACTCACAGGGGCTACAAATAATTTAATCACACTTTTGGGGCATGGCACTGAGCTTCACCTTATGCCATATTACCTCACAAGGATGTGATTTACATATGGCTAATGCAACCCCTGGTCATTCCTTATTGCTTAAATATTTCAAGCCTGCCACAGTAGCTTCTTGTTCAGAATCAGCTATGACCATATCTGATCTCCCAAGCCTCTGTTCAATTATGAAGACTTGTGCAGAGAAGCAGGACTTCACAGAAAAAAAAATCTTTCATTTTTGACAACCCTAGGTAAGTAAATGTTAAATAAAGCCAGTCCTAAGATACAACCTAGTATAATTGTCCTTATGACTCTCCTTTTTAGTATAAATAATTTGGAACATCTTGCAAAACTGACAGCTTGCACTTGCATGTTGCTTTAAAAATGTACTCTGCAAAGACTTCATTTCCCATGATTATTTTGCTTTTTGGCAGGATGTGATACTGCTAGAGAGAAGCACTTCCTAGTTCCTTAACAGTCCTGGCACTGGCAGTTGCATCTTCTCTGTGAGACCAGTGAGAAGAGATATGTAGAGTCTTTTCAGGTATTTGTTTTCTACGGTTTTGTAAAAAGTTTTACTCAGAAAAGTGTTTTTTTAATCTAGAACAGTTCTAGAGAGTCTTTTAGCTTAAATACAGCACAGTTTTGCAAAGGTTCCAAATGCTGTGGTGGATCAGATTGCAATTGAAATCTTCACTTGCTGCATATGTTTTATTAGTGCTTTCTTTGTTTTTACTGCATTTTTAAAGTTTGGTCATAAAGAAACTGGACTTTTAGACTAAGAAATGTGTGCAGTTGCAGTTATTTGAATGTATATGTTTTTGTGTGTGGTAAGAAGGCTTTCTCCTCCAGGCTTTGAATTCAAATGTAGTATTTGTAATGCTGTTGTGTTTATATATTGTAGTATGTTGCAAGCCAGGGAATGTTACTAGGCAATTTACTTCTCAACCCTGGGCCATTTAAGCTGAAGAAATTGCTTTTTTTTTTTTTTTCGGAATAAGGGTTAAAAAAAATCAGAAACAGCTGGCTTAACAAAATATTTACTAGTAGCTGAAGAAATTGTTGTGACATAGTATTTTGTGAAAGAAAACTAGACTATGTTATTGATATCTGACATAGATTTTATGTTTTTATGTACTGTGAATTTTATACTGTAGTTTTCTTGGAGTGAATGAAGTTTCTGACCCAGGTATCACAGCAGATGAAAACAGTATGGGGGATGGGAATACTATGAATGCCATGACTCTGCCTGTCCAATACATTTTTTCCAAAGTAAATTTCTGCAGGAAGGGGGGGGGGCTTTGTACTGCATTCATAGGGCACACTGTACAGTATGGATGCCAGGAGAACTAGGTCTAAGACCGGATGTGGAGGTGATCAGAAGGCTGTACCGGTCACTGGCTCTCTGTACGGAGTCAAGGGGGCCAGGGGGGTGATCAGGCACTACCTGCCAGAGTGGGGGTCCAACAGACCACCAGGGACAGGATTTGTCTGCTACGGGCAGGTAGGGGTTAGGAAGGGGGAACAACTGGACCACCAGGGAATTCTTTCATTTTCCAAATAAGAATGGGGATCAGGGCTGGTGAGAGACTGCTGGACCACCACTGAGTGTCATTTTTTTAAACAAGGATGGGAATCAGCATGGAAGGGGGACATGGTCCAGCATACTGAGCCACTGTGGTAGCATGTAATGGAGTCCATAATGGGCATACAAATGACCTTGTAGTGCAATGGGTTCATCTGAATCTTTGTTTGAATATTCACCCAATGAGGTGCAGAACTAACCAGTGTGTTCTGCATATTACCCCTATGGTTGGTCTTTAGCACATAGCCTTGTAAGCGCAGCACAAAGCACGGTGAACACTGGCTGGATGCCATGCTACCATGGGTGCTATTCAAATGAATATTGCAGTCAGTTCAGATCATGCTATTCATTTGAATATGGTGCTGGAGCCAGTTGTCTCCATTTTTTTATGTTGCACCCCCGTGTGCATGTGCAGCTGGCTGGCTTTGAATATGGGGTCCATAATGCCTTACCTATTAAATAAGTACAGTTTGATTTGGGTGTAACGGGTTATGTGGGTATATAATTACATACATGACACTAATTTAAAGTTGAAAGGAACTCTAGGTTTTGAAAGACTTAATAAAATGAGAGCTGTAGTACTGCAATATTTAGTAGATCAACAGCATGGGAAAGTAAAAAAAAAACTAGAGACAATAAAGTTAAAATACAATTGGTGAAAATCTAGTGTTTTTAACTCTTATGATACAGTGGTTTCTCTTTAAATCTGTCTTTTCCACTAGAACTCTGCTTTCTTTACTCCTATATTTTATTACCATTTGTATCTGTCTGCTGCTGTCTCTACTCAAGCTACTATACATTCCTCATTTTTACCTTTATTTTAACAGATCTGGCCAGATGTTGACTGTCTACCTTTCAGATAAGTATCTTATTTTATCTTGTTTAATGCTAACCCCTAATCTCGCCTCTAGAACCTCTGACATGTTTGTCTCCACATCCTTCTCTGTGCTTTCCTTTTAGATACTACCAGAATACCCCAAACCCAAGCCAATCCAACCCTGGTCACTGTGATTCAAACAGAGCAGGTAAGTCATATTTAATTTAGGGGTCAAAATTTGGTTTTACAGCCACTATACAGCAGGGCTAGTGACTGGGAAAATTGATTTTCTTGTTTGGTAACCAGGTAAAAATCCCCACAGACTTCTCCACTGGCCCTGCTGGTGTACTTACTGAAGTGTTACCTTTTCCAGTACAAGTCCACAGGGCTAGCTAAAGGAAAATTGTACTAGCTATATACAAAGTCTGCTACATTTAGCTAGTGGGACAGTGACAATTTTGATGCCAGTGAAGGAGGTAGGGCTAGTGTCAGGGTCAACTGGCAGTTTCTTTTCTGGACCTTGCATGCCTTCAGTTTCCCACAGAGATTTTTGCATTGGATCAGGGAGTTTCATCACTCCCCCACTGCCTGTATTTACTGCAACGGAGAATTTTCCATTCAATTTCCACTCTATTCTGGCACTAGACAAGGCTGCCTTTTATCCCCCTTACTTTTTAATTTATATTTAGAGCCCCTGATTCGTACATTAACAGATTGCCCAAGGATACAAGGTATCACTTTGGGACAGCATATGATTAAGGTCTCTGCATATGCAGATGATCTTTTTCTACATGTTTTGAATCCCACCACATCTATCCCTCCTATGCTAGAAATCATTGAGAAATTTAGTATATTATCAAATTATAAGTTAAATGTTGAGAAGTCAGTAGTTTTCCCTCTGAATTATCAGGCCCAAAAACCTGTGATAACAGCCTTAGGTCTTACCTGGTTCTCTAAGACTCTTAGGTATTTGGGGATTGTCCTTACTAGGAGCGACTCTAAACTCAAGAAATTAAATTTAGGTAATACCCTCCAAAACATTTCTCAAGATATGAAAAGATGATCCCTATTACCTTTCTCTCTGTGGGGTAGAATGAATTTGGTAAAAATGAATGTTCTCCCTAGACTTTTCTACCCTCTCAATTTGCTGAACATTTGGCTGCCTTTACACTGGTTTAATAGAGCACACAGTCTCATAACTATTAATTTTTGGTCGGGTAAACATCCATGCTTAGCCTATCACAAACTGGCTGCTCCAAAAAATCAAGGGAGACTGCTTCTTCCCCATCTAGAACTTTATTATTGGGCTAGCCATGCCAACAAATACCTAAGATGGATCACTTTGGAATCAGCCCAGGACACTCTGACTTACTCCCCTCTATGGCTCTGCATAGAAAGTGACCAAATAGGCACACATGGTCTTTTCTGACTGCCCTTTTGCATATACCACCCAAATTTCTTCCCCATCTCCCTTGTGCACTTCTCCCATAGGTGACTTCATTAAAGTCCATGCTCAACTCTGCACCCTCTTAAAATACGATAATGTTAGAGACACTGCTCAGTCTCTTATGGGCAACCCCAATTTCAAAATTGCTGGGAAAACAATCCCACAATCTTGGTTACCCCAGTTAGCCTCTGTACCAATTGTATATTTCCTAGGTGAGGAAGCCAACTGGTTCTCTTCTCCAGAGGTTATTCATAAAGCTGGTCTCAAGGCCTCTCTTATTTTCAAAATCTACCAATTGAGGCATCTCTTGGTGCAGTTCTTCTGAATTTCAGTTCCCCAACCCCCCCAAATTTCAATTTTGCTCAGAACTTGCCACATTGGCCAGACTTCCACATGTAATATCTCGAATATTTGGGTATCTTTATTATTGGGCCTACCCGATGGTTAATGGTCCTATGAATTTCTGGGAAACACATCTGCAAGATGTACGTATCCATTGGGATGCGTTAGTGAAGTGGTGTCACAAATTTGTGGCTCAACATAGACTCCAATTAAGGCAATTCCACATTTTACATAACCTTTATTATATTCCAGAGAGACTAGCCAGGATCAGTAGTTCAGTCCCTTCTTATTGTACACGTTGCCAGCAGGCTGTGGGTACTTTACTCCATATTTTTGAGGGCTGCCCCAAAATAGCTCCATTATGGGCCCCTAGTAAACAAAAAGCAGACCCTTTGTTAGGTTTAGAAGATCTGTTTTCAGTACCCATTTGTTTATTAGGTGATTTTACAGAGGTTGGTGTTCTTGTACGTAGATATCACATGGCCCTTATATCTATGTCAGTCAAGAAAATACCCCGTATTTCCAATGGAAAAGTGTGTGGAGAGGTTATTGAAATGACCATGGATGATTATTTCACCCCCAATTCATCTAAGAGCCAGAGGCTAGTGAGCAAAAGCAGAAAGAAAGAGGCAGCTGCCACGATGGCTATAAACTCTGGCCTGGTTTCCCTGTGAGTGGCAGAAGTAGCGGCACTTGGCAGAGAAGTAATGGGACAAGTGATCACAGCACTAGAACCATGACTAATTAAGTTAGAGAGTAAGCTGGACCTTAAACTGCAGGAGATCTTAGAGCAGCAGACTGCTCAAGCTAATAAATTAATGGAGGCAGAAGATCGAATTTCCACTTTGGAGGATGAGTTTATGGCGGTCCCGGGGCAGGTTCAAGAGCTACAAAAGGAGTTGGAGGAATTTCAGGACGCTTTCGATTACCAGGAAAATTACCAGCGTCGACTTAATCTGTGTCTGAGAGGCTTGCCGGAGGGTAAGGAGGGGACCAGCATACTTGATTTCTGCTCAAAAACTATGCCAGAGCTCCTTGGGCTACAACCCAAACATGGAAAGAGCCCATCATGCAGTAATGGCCAGACCCCGCTCAGATCAACTCCCAAGGCAGATCATAATGCGCTTCCATAATTTTCAGGCTCAGGAGTCTGTGCTGAGAGCTTACAGGGAAAAGGTCAGATGGAATATGATGGGATTCAGCTGTTTCTGCCGCAGGATTATTCCGCAAGATTGCTGCGAGGAAGAAAAAAGTTTAATGGTCTCATGGCTCAACTTAGATCAATGAAGGTCAAGAATTTCTTGGTTTATCCGGCCACCTTGAAGATTCGTTATGAGGGAGCAACGTTTTCTTTTCGGGGAAGTTGCCAAGGCTGAGCAGTATGTGAAGTCCCTACAGCAGAAAATGGGCTGAGGAGAGTATGACTTGTGCCAGATTAAAAGACCTCGTGGGGAAAGGATCGGTTTATTCTTTTATGGTTGGTGATTTGTTTCTTCTCATTTTCCCTCCCTCTTGACTTTACATTGCCCAAACTGGTGTTTTGCTACCTATTTTTGCAAGGGTATATATTTGACCAACACTGGATTCCTCCCACTCTCCCCCGGTTTGTTTTTTTCCATGTAAGGGGATGAGGGCAAAAGTATGCGGCCTATTAAACCCGGACCACGATATCTGAACAAGAAACTGAGAACTGATAGAGCTGAAATGCAGAAGGGCAAAATGGACTTTTTTACTTTTGTATGAAAAATGCTGCATTGAAAGTCTTGGGGTTTGGTTTTTTTCTTTGTTTTGTGCTCTCAATTTTTGATCGCATTGTGGAATACCTGGGGAGCGGGGGTGAGGTGTACGCGTGGGAAGGAAATGTTGGAACAGGGTCTCAAGGTTAGGCTGAGACTGAAACCGAATGGCAGCATTGCTGCTATTAGGTAGAATTTTTCCAAGCTCTTTTTCTTTTGGCCTGTGTAAAGGGAAGTGTTCCCATGCCTCTGATGGTGGGGATACAGGGACCAGAGATGGGAGAGGAGTGAGGGGAAAATGGGGATCAGTGTTGGCCAGTGTTTGCGCGGACCATATGACACAGTACCTTGTGATCTGACAGGCGGGATGCAAAATTATGGTAAGGGGGTTCAGAAGAAGGGTTTCAGAGTGGGTTAAAGGGAGTACTACACAGTTACCTACCCTATTCTTTTGATTTTCTCTGCTAGAGAGCAGTACGGTGGGGATGCAATATCTTTGCTGATTTAGAATTTTTGGTTAGGTGGGGACAATGAGGCTAAGGACTGTGGAGACACACATATAAAACATAAGAGAGTTAGAAGGAGCAATGGGATGTATATGTAGAAAGAGGGTTTTTTATTGACACTTTAGCATATGAAGCAGTTAGTGTCACAGGTTGACAGGAGAAAGGGAAGGCAAAAGGGGGGCCATTAGTTAATCGCCATGTGGAAGGGGGAGATAAGGATCAGGGGGAAAATATTAGTATACAATGGAACTTGGGGGGGTGAAGAAGACTTCAGAGTATTAGTAGAAGGGGAAATGGAATCCAGGGAATGGATAAGGGAGGTGACTCTTGGGGACGAGTGGGAGACACTAAAGTAAGGAATATGGCTGAGACAAATAAAGGGGGTAGGGTGTCGGCTAGGGAGGGAAGGAGGATGTTTTCATGTTTTTTAGTGTTGCTGTTATTGCTTTACATGTTCTTGTTTAACTTTTTTCAGGTGCAGAAAATGATGTAAGTGTACGTAACCTCATGCAGGTTTTGAGAAGGACTGTTAAAAAGTGTGGCTCCTTATGGAACATTGCTGATAATGTTGTGGGTACTGGTGGGGGGATCACAGATGGGAAGGTTTTGAAAAATGGATAGGAGACAACTAACTTGAATCGTCTCCTAGAATGTCAGGGGTATCGCACATCCTGTGAAATGAACTTCGCTATTAACCGCTCTAAGAAGGGTGGGGGCTCAGGTTGCTCTGCTCCAAGAAACACACCTGACAGACATGGAGCATAAAAAGTTAATCAGAAATTGGGTGGGTAAATGTTATGCTGCATCATATTCTGCTCACAAAATGGGGGGTGGCTATCCTCACACATAAAGCTTTCCCTTTTGCAGTACATAAAGTAGTTAAGGATCAGAAAGAGAGAAGATTTGTTTTCATCTCTGGGGAATTGTATGGCAAAAACGTGACATATGGTAGTATATATGCTCCCACGGTGTTTGACCCAGTGTTCTTTGAGTCCCTTCTGGACTTATTATCTAAGGAGCAGTTTCCTGGTTTAATATTGGGGGGGACTTTAACTGGATGATGGACCCAGTATGGGATCATTTGGAGGGTAGGGGCAGAACATCTGCTTTCATGAAGCAATGGCAGGTGGGATTAGCAGAGATGGACCTGGTTGATTGGTGGCGGTCTCGTAAGCCAGGGTCAAAAGAGTATATGTTCTTCTCCAACCCACACAAAATGTGGTCATGTATAGACTATATTTACCTTCCTAGGATGTGGTGGAATAGAGTCCAGGATGTATCACATGGACCCATACACGTGTCCGATCACGCGATGGTGATCCTGGGGATATATTGTGGAAAGGGACAGATGGGCCACTCCCAATGGAGGTTTCCTGCATACTTGGCCAGGAACATGGAATTTTGTGAATTTTTAGAGGAGCAGTGGAGATATTACACTGATACAAATGATAGCCCTAGCATATCTAGACAGGTCTTTTGGGATGCTGGGAAAGCATACATGTGTGGGGCAATAGTTGAATACATAGCCAGGTTTAAGAAAAGGAAAAGGACACAAAGGGAAGAGTTAGAGAAGGGATTAAAAGATTTAGAAAAGAGGGTAGCGGCTGGTGAGAAGGGTAGGGCGGAGCAACTCTAAGGACAGCTAGGGAGACGCTGAATAATTTACTCAGGGAAGAGGTGGATAGATCATGGGTATACTGTAAATGCCAGATATTTGAGTGGGGAAACTGGCCGGGGCCACTGCTGGTTCGTTTAATGCAGGGTGGGCGGTGCCTAGTTCAGATCACAAGTATTAAGAATGCATCAGGAATCGCTTGCACAGATGCCAGGGAGATTAAGAAATGCTTTAGAGCCTTTTATAGTCAGCTATATAAGGCTGAACATATTGATAAAGGGGATCAAATGAAGGCATTTCTTAATAGGTTAGCAATACCAAGCCTAACTTCTGTACAACAGGAGAGACTGAACCGACCAATGATGCAGGTAGAGATAGGGGCGGCCATATAGAGGTTACAAAGAGGGCAGACCAGTGGGCCTGATGGATTACCAATAGAATATTATCAAATAATGCAGGGACAATTGGCAGGGGTTTTGTGAGAAGTGTTTAGGAAACCTGAGGAGGGGAGTTTGGTGTTGCCTTGGACATGTGGGGAAGCGACAATTTGTCTGGTACCAAAACCCGGAAAAGATGAAAGGAAGTGTGCATTGTACAGACCCATATCACTGCTTAACTGTGATGTGAAAATTCTGGCAAAAGTCTTGGCCGTCAGATTGGAGGAAGTCTTATTGGACCTTGTCTACCCAGACAAGACCGGGTTCATTAAAGGGCGCCAATCCTATCATAATATGTGCCAACTTCTCAACATGGTGTGGAGAGCATCCCAGGGTGGGGAAAGTATGGGCATTGTGTCTATGGACACAGAAAAAGCATTTGATAGAGTAGAGTGGGAATACCTTTTGAGGTGATGTCCGGGTCTGCTCTGGGTGAACAATACATAGATGGGGTGTGGACCATGTACAGGGACCCTAGAGCTAGGATACTGGTGAACTGGGAGCTTACAGAACAGGTGTCTTGAGAGGGGAACTAGGCAGGGGTGCCCTCTATCTCCCCTGCTGTTTGTGTTAGCAATAGAGCCTTTGGCAGTTGCAATACGCCAACATGATGATATAAAAGAGGGGTCAGGGAGTAGGTGGGTACGCTCCATAAAGTTGCACTTTACACAGATGATATGTTACTGTTTGTTAGTCACTGACAGGAATCCATGCACCCGCTGCTGGCATTGATCGTGCAGTTTTCGGGCTTTTCAGGGTACAAGATTAATCTGGGTAAGTCGGAAATGCTCCTCTTCCCGGATCAGGAACAAGCTGGTGCCCAGTGGGGTTTGAAGGTGGTACAAAACAGCTTTACCTACCTAGGGATAAAAGTGGGGAAGTCAGTGGGATTTCTGTATGGTCTGAACTGTTCTCCCCTAATTAAAACAATAGAGCAGGATCTTAGAAGATGGATGCACATTCCGATATCGTGGCTCAGAAGAGTTAACTTTATTAAGATGAGTGTGCTTCCAAGGGATCCTGTATCAGATGCAGAAGTTAAATGAGGGACTCACTAAAATAGAAATGAAAGGGGTAGAAGGTTCATTCTCTGGTTTTATCTGGAGAGGGAAAAGACCCAGAGACAGCCTCAAAACATTGAAAGCAGAGAAGGATAAGGGTGGATTGAATTTCCCAAATATGGGGAACTATTATCTTGCCATTCAGCAATGAAATCTTGCAGACTGGGTTCATCAGCCACAGGTGGCAAGCTGGATAAATCTAGAGCAGAAAGGTAATGGGGGAGACTAACAGCATATTTACATACAAAGGGACTCAAGGCCTTTAGGGCAGCTGGGAACGGTAACCCCATGGTTGGTAGGGTTCTGGAGGCTTGGGTACAGCCACTTAAGTGGGGAGACGCAAGGGGGGGAGAAACAGTGTTGCTCTCACTGGTGAGAAATCCCTTCTTTCTTCCTGGGATGGAGGATGTGAATTTTAGAGAGTGGGAGAGTGGGAGAGAGGGGAAATTAGTAATGTAGGCAACTTGTTGGTAAAAGGGGAAATAGATACTTTTACCCAAATAACAAGCTAGCTTAAAACTAGGGCGGCATCACCAATTTCAATACTGGCAAGTGAGAGCGTTTGTGAATAACCTGGGCAGGAATGAGGCCAGGCGGGTTACAATAAATCCAATAGAAACACTGGTGTACCAGGCAAAAATGACCCAAAGGGATTTACTGGGAAGGCAGCTAAGCAGGGGAGGTAGATACTACCAGATTTGACACAAAAATACGAAGAGTCTATGGGAAAGGGACCTTGCTAGATAAATCTCAGAAGTAAACTGGGGAGTGGTACTACCGATGCATAATGGTCTGTAATAGAGTTAAGGAATCTTTCTTCAAATTTGTGCACCAGTTGTACTGTCCTCCAGTTGTAGTGCACAGGGCCCATCCAGGGGTATCTTCACTGTGTGGCAGATGTAGTGTAGAAAGAGGTACATATATACACTGTTTCTGGACCTGCCAGATACTTAAAATTTTTTGGGAGGATGTAGTGTCAGAGGTCACAAAACTATGGGGAAGAGTTGTGGCAAGGAATCCCCTGGTTTGTTTATGTGGGATTGAGGAAGTGGAGGAAGGTGGATGGGAGCCTCCCCTGCACTGGTTAGAGTACTATTTGTGTTGGCTCGCCATTGTATACAGAACACATGGGTCTCCCAGATTAAATCTACTAAGCAACAATGGCGGACTCTGACACTGCAGACTTTAGCGTTGGAACGACTAACAATGGTCATTAGGGATCGAGAGGAGGGTTTTCAGCGGGAGTGGGCGCCATTCTTGTCCTTTCTAAGTCCAGGAGAACAAATAGTACTGGGGGTTGGAATAAGTGGGCAATGAATTGTTGAGTATAGGCAATGGTTATGAGAGAACAGAGGGATAAGGCCACATGTGGGCTGCCTGTTATGGGGAGCCTTTAATCTTTTATCCTGAGAAAGGAATCTGGTGATATGGATAGATGTGAAGCTTATGAATAATGAAATGTACACTTTTGTCTTCTTGTGTTTGCACCTGATTGTTTATTTGTATACATATGTGTTTGTCTTGTGTACGTTCCTTGGATGTCCATGTTGCAATTAATTGTTGAAAAATAATAAAAATATTATTAAAAAAAAAAAGCTAAATGAATAACATGTTAATTAACAGAACAAAATGGTAATGTTAAATGCATGCTGAAAAAAGAAAATAGAGTTAAAAATCAATGTTTTGACCATAGGGATTCTTCAGGAAATATCTAAAAGAGAAAAAAGCAAAGTTAGTGTCATCCCACTAACTTTGCTTTTTTCCTGTTTTAGATATTTACTGAAGAAGACCTAAGGTCCAAATGTGGATTTTTTTCAACTCTATTTTCTATTTTCAGAGTGAATTTAATTTTACCATTTTGTTTTGCTTTCAGACCACATGCTGATGCAGCACCTTGTTTTTGTTTTTACATGTTAATTAGCTGCAAGCAACATTAACTGAAATCTGGTAAGTCAACTGTTCAACACTAATGAAGGGAAACACTCAGTGCAATTCCATAACAGAGATTAGGCTGGGTTCAAACCATCTTCAAGTCTTTTTAAAAAGGTCAGGGACTAAGGCGAAGAGTTCTAGTGTAGACTGTTCAAAAGTAGTAAATGTCCTGGTGTCTCCATTATGCCAAATCTGCAGCCTGGCAGGATAAGATAAGCAAAATCTGATATGGGCAGCCACTAGTTTGGAAATAATGGGATGAAATGCTGCCCTCTTTAATTGAACAGTCAGAGGAAGAGCCCTAAAAATCCAGATACACCATCCTTCCCAAGTGGCACCTGCAAGTCCCAAAGTTTCGTTACAATATTTTGCTTATCCAGAAAGTTTAAGAGTTTAAATATTAATGGACATGGTTTCTGCCTTTTGGGTGGTATGGGTCAGGGTGCCCAGTGACCCTGTTCAATTACATAGGTTGGGTCATTCCGGGATGGCCCAACCAATTTCTCACAAAGCTTCTGGACAAATAAAATGGTGTTTTGCCCTTCAGATTGTTCTGGCAGGTGTATAATGATGAGATTTTTTTTCTCCAGCTGTGTTCCTCTAAGTTCTCCAGTCAGTTTTCAAGTTTGGTAACATTTTGCCAGACCGAAACAAACTCTGGGTCCATCCTGTGTGTACAGTCTTCCTCGGAGCTCTCCTGGGCATCCACATTACCAACGCTGTGGGTGATCTCCTCAGTAGTCAACTGGATAGCCTTGATGTTGGTGGAAAGGGATAAAATAGTATCCTTCAATTGTGTAGGCTCCTGGAGAAAACACTCCACCATAAGAACTTCCAAAACAGAGGTGGATCTCACAGCAGTAGGGCAATCCTGCTTTCACTGCAATGACCCCAAATCAATCTCAGGCATGGGTGGTGGGGTGTGATGCGCTGGAGCTAATTCCATGTCAGACTCCATCTGATCAAGATTAAACACCTCTCCTGGATACCAGCAGTATGAGCAGCCACTAAAATTCAATAAATAGCAGCTAAAACAAAATTCGCTAAAGCAAAATTCATATCTTTAGCAGTGTGAGGCACGGAATGGTAGAAGAGCGATAGCACTAGCCGCAGAGTATCACATGACTCCCTTCTTTGTAACTTTCCTATTCCACCCTGCAATTGCTCCTGGCCCATACATTATGTGATCTCTCTCTCCCCTCATACTCATATTGACCTGGCCATCCTGCCCCCCTCCCACACTTGCCTATTGAGACAATTTCCAATTGTCTATCCAAACTCATTTTTTATTTACTGCATATACTTTTTGCATGGTTTTGCCTTGCAATGTTTAATAGTATGTTCCTTTTGATGTACTGTTTTGCTTGCAAAGACGTATTATTTTTGTCATGCTTTTAATTACTATTTTTTTTCTGCTCCTGTACTATCTTCCATTCCACTCATCAGGATGCATTTGGAAATGAGCTGTTAGCACCTCAGTATATCTTTTCTGGTAAAACTTAAAATAAATAAATACTGCATCTTCCCACCCTGACATCTGTATTTTAATAGGAAAAATGTTCGGTTATAAATTGGGTAGGGAAGTCCCTGCATCCTGACAGGCCAGAAGCCATGCATGGTGACAGTACTACCAAAAGGTAAATAGTTTTCTTTCAAAGATGTTCCCTGGTGTTTCAAATTGCCATTTTTCTGTTGCTCTCAAAAATGTTTTTTACATTGTCTTCTGGCACAAATATATTCTTAAATATATGGAAGAATTATTAGAATAGTGAGTTATCCTATTATGTCATGTCCAGCTAAGAAAATATTTTATTTTATTTATTGAGAAATCGAATTACAGCCTTTGAGTCAGAGACTCATTTCGAAAGGCTCCATGTCAGTTTACAAGACATACACAAGAAGCAGTCATTATACAATAATACAATGGGGTAGAGGGTGGAAGACAACAGGGGATAAACAATGCATGACAATACAGGATGGCAGCAAGGAAATTAGCTCCCACAGTTGCAGCAGTTGGTATCATTCAAGGCACTTTACTTAAATATCTGTCTGTTTTTGGTTACAGTGTTTATTTTATGTTAAAGTCTTTGCCATGCTGCGTGTACTTTTGAATTACTTGAATAACATTCTTGCAAGTTTTATTTTCTATTGGGATGTTTCAATTATTTTTGACCTGAGCTGACCACCTCTGAAACTGCAACTTTCAAAGCCGATATAGCCAAAAGAAGCATGGCAACCTCTATATTTCTTTCTGTTTCTGTATTCATAACCATATTCTACATCTATCAAAAAAGTTTTATGAAAATGACATGGGTTTGAAGTGAGTTTATGTATAAAAACATAGAAATATTTCCCCCATTTTGGGGGAATATCAGTTCAGGAGGGTGTCAGAGTATTGGTAATTCTCTCTTTATTTTTGCATTTGTGGAAAAAATGAAGCAAGCATCATGACAAATAATGTGTCCTTGTTTCACATTTTCTTTTACATTCATGTTGATATCTAAACTATTAATGTTATAATCACATAAAACAGTCTAACCTTTCCAGATTTTTTCCATAAAGAAAGATTTAGTCTTACCAACGTAACTTAACAACAAGCATGGCAATCCACAATTTTTTGTTGTGGATTTTAAATGTTAATATGACCATCATGTACAGGGTAAAAAACTATTACTTTGCCATGGGGCTTGATTCTGGAAGGGGTTGTGATTGCTGCTGGGGACTTGTGGCAGGGTGTTTGATGCAAGCGTCAACTTCCATTCTTTCATTCATTTTATTGGAAGGCCAGAATAAGAGCAGAATTCTCTTTTCCAACTGCACAAAAAACATACAAAATTACAATACAATACAGTATAAAATGCATTAAGTTCCAAAAATACAAGAAGAAGATGAACCAGATAATTCATAAATTGACAAAGGTTCACCCAAAGCAATCACAGCAGTCGTGAAATACTTTAGTAATTGTTGTTTTAAACTGAGTAACATAATTCATCAAATTTAAATTTGCTTGCACCAAACAGTGGTGAATTTGCTATTCCAGAATGCCACTGCCACAAGTCCTGCACACAGCAAAGTTAGACCAGCCCCCCGGTCTAACTTTGCATCTGTGGGGGGGGGGTACCCTTTTTACGAGGCTTGCGCCAAACCTTTGGTGCAAGCTGTCGTACAGTGGGAAAAATGTCTCAACTGGTCTTGCTCTTCTAGAACTGGACTAAGTTGCTTTGGCTCAACTACGTCAAACTTTGTGGTGGAAGCAGGGCTTGGCGCAAACCCTGTATCCACCTTCTAGAATCGGCTAAAGAGTTGCTGAAACACCAGGGAATGTCCTTAATGTGTTGCTTTATTTTTAAAATGTACCTCACAAACCCATTTCATAAGCACAATAAGACATGACATTGTGTTGGTAATACTGTGACAACTGCACATTCAGGGACTGAAGTCACTCGACCAGTAGCCTATTGCCTTACTACAACCCTGGGTGTGAGATTGTCACAGTACTACTAATGCCATGTCATGCTTTATTTCTTACACATTTCCTGGTCAGTTTACCCCCCCTTTCACACACACACACACACATGGATCTGCATACCCATGATGATTTATTCTTGGTTTGATTGTATCTGTCTTCTTTTATCGTTTTTGCTTCCTAAATAATGCTCTTCTTCTTTCTGATCAGTATTTAAATTATTTCACCCTTTTCACTCACAATAGCATGAGAAATACTTCAAATGTATCTTTTCTCAGATTACAAGCAATTTATTTACACAAGATTACCTTTCTAGGATACCACCTCTCATTTACAATTGGGTCGTGCTTCTACTTAGACAAGCATTTTGTAATGAGACTTTTGTTATTATTTTTTTTTGTGCATTTTTTTTGGTAGACTTTGATTATCCTCCTGCCACACTATCACCCGGTCTCTTGCCACTGCAATCTCATGACGGCACTTTCTCCTGCCTGCCTAAAGTTCTCCCCCATCTCTCCTAGTGTAACTTTTCTCCAGCTCACCCCGTCCATCTGACCCCCCAGCTCTGAACCCCCCAGCGTGGGGCCACCTTCCTACCTGGCTCTCAATCTATAATCCAGTGGAGTACCCATGTTTGGCAGACCACTGGAGAGATGGAAAATGGACCCAGCATTGGGTGCGGGTGCGACGTCCATGGACCCACCATCACCTACTTGAGATATGACCCTTGTTCCTTGTTTGGTGGTTTCCCCTCTGGGATGTGGCATACAATGGTGTCCTGAATTGCTATGCCTTGGCACCTCATGCCACTGGAGCCTGCTGTCATCCTGCCCTTCCTACATCTCAATGCTAGTGCCGCCCCTTGGTCTCCACCTGAGGCCGTTAGTGCATTGGGAGACCCCCATCACCCTCCCTGGGAGAGAAGAGCAGTCCTCCAGATGCTCAATCCTCTCTCTTCACTACTGACCCCCAATGAGCCAGATCTGTTCCCAAACCTGGGTCGCCAGTGTGGCACGAGGTGTGGCATCTAGCGCCTCAACCCTCAGCACCACCGAGCCAGCATTTTCTATGCAGTTTGTGTGTATTATGTTTATGCCAAGAAAATTTGAATCATAGATTTGTAATTTGGGCTTGTTGCTTGACTTCCTCCTGGTGTTTTCAGAACCAAGATGATATGATTGTTTTTGTGCACTGTAGTGGAATTACACTGCTGGAGCTGTTGTTGAGTTGTTTGTACAAGACAGCCCAGGGGTGGCCTTGACTTTACATTTACTGCTGCATCCATTCTAGCTTATGTAGGCTAAGTGGAACTGAAACAGGCAGCACTTAAAGGAGCAGGAGTAAACCAGTGTTCTATGGGATTGTCAAAAGCGCAAACGTGGAACTATCATGCTACAGTGAGTCTCAGGTGGAGCAACTAAGAGGAACACCAAAAGGAAGCCAGACATTTATGGTTAGAGAATAGTCTGTGGAAAAGTAAACTCAACACAAGGCTGAAATACAAACCTGAAGATTTATTGTGGAGATTGGCAAAGCAGTTGGCAATGCAACCACCAAGACTCTGCCCCAAGAAGACTACAGTGAAGTGCTGGGGCATCTTGTGACTAATCTGCTCGCCTCTACCCTTCTACAATAAATCTTCAGGTTTGTATTTAAACAATGTGTTTAGTTTGCTTTTTCACAGACTACTGCTCTAACCATGAGTGCCTGACTTTCTTCTTGTTATTCAGAAAGTTAGCAGCTTCTGCCTAGCACTGGACTCCTGAGTCCGAGTGTGCATACTACTTCCTTGTTCACAGTGCAGCTAAGAGGATGGCTGCTCTCTAGGGTTCGACAAGGATTCAGAAAATTGCTGCATTTATTTATTTGATTTTCAAAGATACACCACTGAGCAGCAAGTGCTCCTTTCCAAAGGTTCCACGTCAGTTACATTATATTACATTTAGGCAAATAGTCAAGCTCAGGGGAGCTTGGTCAAATGATGACATTTAAGAGACAAGGACAGTTTCAGTGATGACCCAGATAGGGCTTAGTCTGCTACTTATGCTATCGCAATTAGTAGAAATCCTGACATCTGATACACACAGCACACACTTAACTTAGACTTGAAGTAAGTTTCAGACTTCATTTTGCTAGTACTTAGACAGAAACATTAACAGTACCGAGCAAGTGACCAATCACCATAAGGAAGATAATTGCCCCAATTGGGATAACTACCTTCATTGGATGACTGGTTACTTATGGATTGTTCAGGATGCTGTCTGTTCTATGCATTGTTAAACACCCTGAGGCCATCTGCATGGGGTGCTATAGAAACAGTTTCCTTGTCTTGGCTATCATCTCCAGGTGCACTGGATGACTAAGGAAGGCTGCATGTAGTGGAAGTGGAACGAGTCAATGTCTGTTTTTCCTTTTTTTTTTTGTACATACACTTTTTATTAAAAGAAACATATTTTTTGCATATAAACAATACATCAATACATTTGAATTCCTGCCCTTTTGGGTGTACAATGCAATCTTGTACAAGAACAGACATAATAAACATACAGAAACAAATAAATCTGACCTGTGCCCAGCTGTTTCTTACTCATAATTCATTCCCTACTGTATCACTTTACCTAGCCCTAGACTTATGTAGAAAGGAGAATGTAAAGAAAATGCAGATCATCACAATGTCAGCCTCCTTATCCTCCTAGACCACAGAGAAGCAGAAAGAAAGGAGGTCCTGCCTGTATCTGTCTTGCATCTTCAGCACTATGTGACCCCAGAGCCACTCTCAGGTAGGTCCATTCCCCCACCCCACTCCTCATTATGGCTATGTCAGAGCCCTTCCCTCAAGGCTGCAGTCTCGCCTGGTGTTAGGGTCACTAACAGGGGCTCCCACACTCTCAGGAAACTTGCCTCTTTATTTTTGATAGTGAATGTGAGGCGTTCGAGTGCCAGTACTTGGGTAACCATAGCTTGCCATTGGTGCACGGTGGGTGGAAGGGCAGAAACCCATGTATTTAATATGCTGTTTCTAGCTAAAATCTGTAGCACCCTTACCCATCTGGGGTATACCTCCCATTCTTCAGGATTCTCATTATCAATTCCAAATAGTAGGCTAAGGGGGATCTTTTTTAACTGCCTACCCCATGCCTGCTCAACCTCCTGTGCCACATCCCCCCAACATTTCTGCAGTATTTGACACTTCCAAAAACAGTGTATATATGATCCCACTTCTGCACTGCATCTTTGACACATGGAGGGGACACCAGAATTAAATTTGTGTAATCTGGCCGGTGGGCAGTATACGCGACATATAAACTTTTACAAGGATTCCTGGTGTTTATTGCACAAGAGTATCCCCTTATGTAATTTTAAACAAAGCTTCCAATTCTCATCCTTGATACTTAAATTAAGATCCTGCTCCCACTGTCTTCTAACTGGCTGTGTATAATCCAGAACAAACTGCCTGCCCAACTTAGCTGCTTTTCCTATCAGCCCCTTAGGGTCACTTCTGACACTCAGCACTAAGCGTTCAACCTGGTTCAGAGGGGATTTTCTTCCTATTCCCTTCTCCAGGGTGCCAATATATGCTTTGCTTGTAGGAAGTGAAACACATGGCCCGTGGGTAGCATTAAACTCCTATGTAGGTCTTCAAAGCTGCACATTCAGCCCCATATCCATAGGTCTTTAATACACTTAACCCCACCTGTTTCCTATTTTCTGAAACCCCATCCTCAAGTCTAGCCATGAAGCCAGGGTTACCTGCCACTGGTAACAGTAGTGTTTCCTCCTGTCCTACCCCCAAGTCACTTTAGAATCTGTTCCCATCCCTCCAGAACCGCTGCAACCAAAGGGTTTCCTGAGCCCTCTCTCTGGAATGTCCTAAGGCCCCCTTTTGCTAGGTAGGCTGACAGCTTAATAGGACCATCCTCTTCCTCCAAGTCTAGCCACACTGCTGCTTTAGGCCTTAGCACCCAGTCTCCAATATATCTATATTGGACAGCCTGGAAATAATTTTTGAGATCCGAGAAGTTAACCCACACCATCACTATCTACCTGTAGTCTTCTCAGCCTAGATCTAGGGCACTTCCCTCTCCAGATAAATACAGAAAAAGCTTTTTCCACTCCCCTAATATCCCCCTTAATAAGACCCATTTGCAGCATTTGCATCATGTATAATACCCTAGGCAGGACATTCATCTTTATTAGGTTTATCCTCCCGAGCATGGATAGAGGGAGTTCCTTCCATCTTCGTAATTCCTTCTCTAGTGTTCTAATAAGTAGGGTGTAATTCAGCTTATACAGGGTTCCCGGATCCCATCCCACCTGTACTCCTAGGTATTTAAAGGATGTCATAACCCTCTTCAGTCACCATGTATTCTGTGTTCCCCCTTCTTCCCTTTGGCCCAGCACTAAGCAGTCTGATTTATTGAAATTGATTTTGTATCCCAAGAAGGCTGAGAAGTCCCCGATGAGGTCAAATAGAAGTGGTACCGAGACAGCTGGATCTGTCATGCAAAATGGCATATCATCAGCATCCAACGTTATCTTATGTTGCTATCCTGACTGACCCAACACTCCCTTGATAGCCTGGTGATCCCAGATCCCCACCACCAGTGGCTTAATTGCCAATGCAAATAGCAGGGAGTTAGGGGACATCCCTGCCTTATTCCTCTGTATAGCGAGAATGGAGTGGACAATGCTCCATTCACCAAGACTCTCGCCTGTGGCCCTGTATACATCTTTTATATTAGCCCTATGAAACTCTTCCCCAGACCAAACTGGGAAAGGGCCTCCATAAGATATTCCCATTCAATGCAGTTGAAGGCTTTTTCAGCATCCATTGATATCACTGCTTTATTATACTTTCTATGAGAAGCCCCCCAGACAACATTGAGTAGTTTATGCACATTATGATAGCAATACCTTCCCTTAATGAATCCAGTTTGATCCAGGTGAGTTAGCTCTGGCAGTAGCTTCTCTAACCTGCAGGCTAAAACTTTCACCAACATTTTGGCATCACTAATAGGGAGATTGGCCTGTTGGAGGAGCACTCCAGTGGATCCTTTCCCAGCTTGGGTACTAGACATTTTACTGCTTCACCAAACGAGGCATGGAGTGTACCCCTGTCCCCTTGTGCATCCTCACAGACCCACCAAACAGCATCAACCAGCTGGTTTGCATAGCCTTATAGTACTCGATTGGGTACCCCTCAGGGCCTGCTGCCTTCCCTTTTTTGAGGCTTTGTATTGCTTGTCTTATTTCCACTATAGTAATTTATTTTCCCAGTTCTGCTTCCTGCCGCAATGTTACCCTGGGTAATTTAACTTTATCTAGGAACTCCTGGGCCTCTTCTAACATTCTCTGACATTCCCCTTAGTAAAGCTGCTAGTAACCCAGCCTGTCTTCAGTCCTGAAGAGCTTTTTCACAGATGGAATGTGATGAGCTTGCTTGGTTCTTTGTGGATAAGGTGGCTAGCATCAGGACGGAGATCCAACCTGCACACTCTATGGGAGTTGCTAGTGGTCGGTGTATGGTCACCCCTCCTTGCTTTGTCTGGAGCTCCTCTGACCAGCCAGAGTCCAGGAATGTTGTGCAGATTGTCTAGGGTATGCGCCCAACATGCTGTAATTTGGATCCAGGCCCAGCTTCCCTGATTATGGGTTGTTGTGACATCGTTGGCCTGAGATCAGAAGCTCCGTTCTGTCTTGGAACTTCTTGAGCTCTCTTCAGCTTTTGACACCGTGGATCATGGGGTGCTCCTTGAACACCTGAGGTTCATCTGTGGCCTGTTGGGTACAGTTTTCAGGTGGTTTAAGTCCTTCCTCACTGGCAGAACTCAAAGGGTGGTGTCAGGAATTTTTTTCTCCGACCCATTCTCTCTGTCATGTGGGGTCCCTCAGGGCTCAGTGTTGTCCCCCATGTTGTTTGCAGTGTATATGCTGCCCCTTGGAGACATTGTAAGATGATATGGGTTGAGGTTTCACTGCTGTGCTGATGACACTCAGCTCTACCTGTCTTTCACAACCTACCAGGATAGTGCGCATTTGGTATTTAACAATTGCTTTGCTGAAATCCAGGACTGGATGAATTCCAGCTGGTTGAAGTTGATCTCGGGAAAGAGGGAGGTGATGGTTGTGGATCTAGACCATGAGATAGAGGGGTTTGGGGCTGATCAACATTCTGGAATTTGTATGGGAGGTTCCCAGCTTCTTTTCTCTCAATGGGTGCAGGACCTGGAGGTGATTCTTGATGATGGGCTGACACTGCAGTCTCAGGTGTCAGCAGTCATCAAGTCCTCTTTTTACCATCTGGGGAACATCGCCAGGGTCAAGCACCTAGTTCTGTCTGGCGACCTTCCTACATTGATCCATGCCTTTGTGGCCTTGCGCCTTGATTACTGCAACTCCCTGTATCTAGGGCTACTGGGGGTTGATATCTGCCGCTTGCAGCTAGTGCAGAACACTGTGGCCCGATTGTTGACAGGGACCCCACGGGTGTGACACATTACACCGGTGCTGCGCGAACTGCACTAGCTGCCTATTCAGTGGTGGATCACCTTCAGGGTCGGGCTTCTGTCCTATAAAGCCCTACATGGGCAGGGCCCAATCTATCTCAAAGAACTCCTGTTACCCTACTGTCCCGGGCGACCACTCCACTCAGCTGACAAGGGGTTGCTGGAGATTCCCACAGTATCTTTGAAGTCATCGGGGGGCCCGTGCATTTATGTATGTGGCCCCAGCCCTGTGGAATTCTCTACCCCATCAGTTACGGGAGTGCATGACAGTGGAGGGCTTTAAGAAGACACTAAAGACCCACCTGTGGCACCAAGCATACCCAAACTGATTTTAGCTGTGATTTTTGCTGAATATCTGTCTGAATTGTGATTTTTATTATGTTATTTATTTGAATGTTCAGCACCTTGATATCTGAAAGGCACTGTACAAATAAAAATATAATTATTATTATTAAAATTATTGGAATTGAGCCCTAATGGCCATGCTATTGCTTACCAATCCTCCCCTGCCGTCCTTAACCTCTGAAACGTGGGTGCAAGTCTTTCCCCCCCATGCTAGTATCACCAGCAGTGGCTTGTTTCCTCTACTCAAAAAGTCAATTTCTAGTAAAAAATCAGGTTGACCGGGCTTCACTTAGGAGCAGGGCATTAAGCAGTTCTCTAGTGGCCATCAGCTCCTTCAGAGTTGCCTCTGAAAAATCTCCTGACAGTCTTAGTTCTAATGTCTTCACCTGTTGTTCTAGCTTTGCTCTTTTTTGTCCTTTTTCCTTTTTGTATTTGGCCACAAAACTAATTATAGCCCCCCTCATAAAAGCCTTCCCCACATCCTAAGTGCATCGAGCCCTCATTTGCTGCTTTATAATGTTCCCATTGTTCTACCAGATAGTTCATGAACTCTTTATTCCCAAACAAGTATCTAGGAAATTTCCATGGAGGAGGCTCGCTCTTCTTTTCCCCCAAACAGCATGATAACACCACCATTGCGTGGTCTTAAATGACAATGGGGCTGTGCTCAACAGTCCCCACACCCTCTGGGGATATAAATATAGTTCAAACCTGGATCAGGTTTTATGGGGGTTAGAGAAAAATGTGTACTCCCTCGCTCTGGGATTGCACATTGTCCAGCTGTCTACCATATCCAGCTCCACCAGACCCTCAAGCAACAGCCTCAATCCCTTCACATTCCTCCCTTTGGACTCTGAATGATCTAATATTGGGCTTACTGTAGCATTAAAATCCCTTCCCATGACCAATCCATCAAATTGCTCCCTAGCCATAATGTCTAGTAGCTTCTGAAAAAAGGCTGGGTCAAAATTAGCAGGGGCATACACACTGGCGAAGGTGACCACTTCTCCCCCTAGGGTATCCTTGACAAAAATATATCTACCTTCCTCTGGATCTGCTACAGCCCTCAAAGGAGTAAACAGCAATTGTTTGTTGATCAGGATAGCCACCTCTCTTTTGTGAGAACAGTATGATGTGGCATAGCATGCCCCCACCCACCCCCTTACCAGCTTTTGATGCTCCTTGTTGGTCAGATGCATCTCTTGTAAGAGGGCTATCTGCATCCCCTGTCTGTGAAGTGCTAAGAGCAGGCTAGTTTGTTTGATCGGGGTGGCGATGCCCCTCATGTTCCAGGAGACCACCTTTACTGCTTTGGCTTTATTAGCCATAATTCCAAGGGTGATCAATTCCCTCACCTTCCTCCAACCTGAATGATGTCTCCTCCCATGATCTCCTGGAGTGGCAAGGGCCCGCCTTCCCCTCCAACATCCAGCTTACTCATATAATAGTTAGCATACGTATTCCTAGGGCACAGGTGTAAAACAACAACATAAAACTGACAAACATGTTAAAGAAACAGTAACCTATATAAAAGCTCCCCTTCCCCTCCCTTGCTCACCAAGCTATTAATAAGGACATTGTTAAACTCAGTGTATGTTGTTTCCCTCTGAATCTCCTTTCCTCCCCCTCCTCCCTTCCCCTAGCCATCTTATTACTGCCCACCATTCAATAGTATGGCCACCCTCCCTCAGTTGTAGATGCCATGTTCCATGCTCCCACCTTGACCTTGCCTCCCACCTTCCCACTCATTGATCGAATCTCACTTCCCAAGCAGATGTCTGACAACACTACCCACATCCTTTAATTCACCCTAATGCCTCTTTGCATCCCCCCTTTTTCCTTTGTATTCCCTTATTCTGCAAATCCCATATACATGGGAATGGAGGGAAGGGAACCACTAATACAGTGCTTCTCAATGGTAGGGACCCATCCTGTGGGGCGCTTGGGCTGTGACAGAGGCAGCAGTGCACAATATACCACGCATTTGCACACACCCCCGCTCCCCTTCCCCCATTTTTCATCCAGCGCTACCCAGAGACATATTTAAGTTGATTGGCTTGTACCTGATACAGTTCGATATATCCTTTTCTTTTGAAAATTATCAGTCTCTGTGCAGACCTAGAGCAGTAGGTCCGCAGTGCACTCTCACCAAGATTCCCAGAAAGGGGACTCCAAAGCGCGCAAAGCCATGCAGGCACCATGCTTCCTCCACCCAACACGCATGTCCAGACAAGTCCAATTGATCCACACATTCAGATCCCCCCCCCAGGATGATCGCTTACAGTTCAAGACCAATATTCAAAGCACCTCCACCCTGAAAAGTGTCTATTTATGTCCTTGAGCCCAGATGCCCTCCGATTAAGTCCATAACCAAAACTTTTCTTAGGAATAGTCCTTAGGGTAGCCTTCTGTCTCCTACGATCCTCCACTCACAAAAAGCCTTCTTCTGCCACTCTCCAATCAATTCTCACCCCATTTTCTTTCTGAGGTTTTCCACAAAGGCAGTTGCTTTCCCCACATCCCAAAATGAATACTTAGTGCCCTCATGTTTCACCTTCAGAATTGCAGGGTATACCAGAAACCCCTCGACCTTCAATTCTCGGAGTTGCATCAAGATGGGATTAAATAGGCACCTTTTTTTCAGGAGGTGATTTGAATAATCCTGGAACAAGAATAATCTGTTGCCCACATATTCCAGTGTTTTCATGCCTCTGTACACTTTCAGGAGAGTCTTCCAGTCCTAGTGGTTGTGGAATCGAAAGATTATCTGCCTGAGAGGCTGTCCCACTGATGGCCTTGGTGTGACTGCCCTGTGGGCTCTCTCCAGTTTAAACCGACCGTGTTTTGCTGTCAGCTCAAGTCATTTTGTCAATGTCTCAGCACAAAAGGCAAGATGATTTAGCCGCTCATAACCCTTCAGTAGTCCTTGCAGTCTCAGGTTCATCCTGCGGTGGTAGTTCTCCTGATAGTCATGGAGTTCCTTGAACTCCGTGAGTTCCTTTTCCAAGGCTTCAATTCTATGAGGGAGAGGATCCAAAGTGTCCTCCAGTGTCGATATTCTCTCCTCAGCTTTGGTGTTTCTCCCCGCTTGACTGTTTGTCTGTTCAATAAGTGCCTGGAATCTCTTGTCCAGCTTGCTTTCCGTTTTATCAAGTCAGGTCTCCTATGCCCCCATCACCTCCGCGGAGACCTCCATGCCGAGTGATGCCATTTCCACAGCTGAAAGGGAAATAGGGCCCAGGGATTCCATCTGCTTTGCAGACTCTTGTTTCTTTGCATTTTTCACCACTGCCCTGTGTCCCTTCTCTTCATTAGCTAGTAAATATTCTTCCATTGACTTTCACCTTCTTAGTCGCTAACTTTTAGGCAAGATTTGCAATATTTTGAGCATTTTTATTTTAATTTTCGATCGTCGAGGTGGGAGCTACAGGAATTTGCGTCTCTATACATTGGTGCTCATTAGCAACCCCAATGTCTGTTTTTGATGTTCCACTTCCTTTGTTTTGATTTTATTAATTCCCAACTGGCCACACTGGCTAGATTCAACCACACCGATGGCACAGACCACAGACCCTCACATGCCCACACCGAGCAACTTAACATGGAGTGGCGGCCAAATATTTCATGCACAATATCCAGATATATCACTATATATCATGAGAAATCCCCTTTCATTGCAATTTAATTTTAATTATGTTTTTCAATGTATCTAGATATATATTGGAGCTCATCATGACGCAAAGAAATATCTCAGGTTACTGCTTAACAAAAAGGATTAGCTGCCATTGAAATAGCCTTTTTTCCCTGCTGTAACATTGCTGCAACATGCTGTAGTATTGCTTTGCATCCTGGCAGGTGCCACTATATATTGTATCCTGTCACTAGCCGCCACTGTATCTCTTCAGATTTCATACTCAGTATGACAGATGACACTATAACAACACAGCAGCTGGTAACTGCCATAGACAAATTATGATGGCTCACTACAATAGTAATTGAAGATTTTTATACACACAAGTAATGCATGACTCACTAGGTAACAGGAGGAATAAAATCAAAGTTAGACTCAAAAAGACTCAGACCTAGACACCAAGCCAGAGCAAGGTGACCTAGCCACACCCTATTGATCGACCCTTACACCAGCCCTCCCACCCAGCAGAGTGACTGGATTAGCAACAGAGGCCCGGATATTCAGACTGTGCCACAAAGTAGTGCAATAGCAGGAGCAGGTGCAAGTGCAGTGCACCCATGCGCAACTGGCACGATATTCAAACACAGTGCAGGCCAAGGTGTGCTTGCATAACACAACTGAATATCGCGCCAACTGCACCACGGCGCAACCAGAGATGCGTAGTGGCGCAGGGCTGATGTGCAGTAGCACAAACAGGGATGCACAGTGGAGCAGGGCAGTAGTGTAGTAGCACAACCAGGGATGCGCAGGGATAGGATGCAGGGATGCACCACCCATGGAAGCATGGGCAGAGGAGCACGCAGCAGACAAGAGAGCACCCCCGCACCCCATGAACTGCACAACCTGTGGTGAGCTGGATGAACCACCAGCCCATGAACACCAGCACCGAATCCATAGCTGGGGCACGGTGCCCCAGCACACCCCTTGGCAAGCGATGACCGCAGCACAAGGAGGGCTGGCCACCCAGTGCCACCCCATCTGAGCAATGCAGAGCACACCCTGCACAGTGATCCCAGACACCCTGCCCAGGAGCAGCGCCCAACAGTTCATGGTACCGAATGCATGCCACCACCCCCACTGTGACAATGCAACCCTGTGCACCATGGAGCCATGCATGGTAGCCCCACTGTGAGCACTCCGCAGTGGGCGGCACCAGCCACCGACGCAATAACTGCAGACACAGTGCTGCCGTGCATGGCCCCCCTGTTGCACAGCAGAGAGGTAGACCCTGCATCGGTACCCAGCATGCGACAAGGCCTGCCCTGGACCCCACCACCAGCAGGAAAGCACCCCGCACACCCAACCAAGCACATACCCTGTCCCAGCACTGGACCCAACAGCCAGCAGAGATGCACACAGTGGTGCATGGAGGCATGTGGCACACAGGATGCAACACAGGGCATGGACAAACACCCACCCAGACCAAAGGGCACCCCAACACAGGGACACAATAGCGGGGCAACAAATTCTGCTGGTGTGCGACTACTGATGCTGTGTACTGACGGCCTGCACCCCACCATGGCACAGGTATACCAGCCATCCTGCACATTCACCGTGAAGCCATCCGCCACCAGCATGCGGCCGGAGCACAAGTGACAGACATCAGAACACAGACCCTGCAACAGACACCAGCGACAGCATGGAGAGGGGACAACAACAGCATAGGCCACAGTGCCACCCGAGGCAGACGTGCACCATACCAGTGACAGGAGGCAAGCCGCCATTGCACCATGGCCAGAGGGTGGCCAGCATGGACAGCCACCAATGACATGATAGCAGACCATGCATACCACAGACATGCAAGGGTGCCAGCTGCACAGGTCATGGACATACTGACGGGGCACCAGTGACACAGCGCATGCACCAGGGACCACTGCACACAGGCATCCAGTGCACAGGGAACAACACACATACCACAGACAGGGACCAAGTCCCCAACCCACACCATAGGCTGGTCCCTGCCGGACACACACACGTCCAGGCCTGCACCACCCCCAACGCCATGCACACCACTGCAGCCAAGCACCATAAGCCTGCTGCAAATCAGAGACCACCACAGTTGTCATAACAAATAAGTGTGTATTATAGATGTGAACAATAAACAAAACAGATATCAAACTATTTACAATGTGGAGGGGGAAGGGCCACATACCAGGTGGGGGTGGGCATGGGGCAAGGGTGAACAACTGGGTGTGGGATGAAGGGGTGTGAGGGTTAGTCCAGGGGCAAATGCATATCAGGGGCATAGTGAGCCTAGCGTCAACCCCTCTCCCCACTTTGATCTCTGTGTCTCTGCCGGTGATGCCGTCCTCATCCCTGTTCCATCCACTGGAGCAGCTCAAGGGTATCCCTCACCAGCTGCAGCAGCTCCTGGACATGAGTGCAGTACAGCGTTGTCCACTGAGGACAAGGGAGCAGAGTCATTACGCGTGACTGGCACAACCCCTGCAGTCCACCCATTGTGCATGGCATACAGCCATGGGCCATGCCCCCATGTTGGCATGCGACCACCCACAGTGACCGTGCCCACATGACCCACCTACCCAGACACCCACAGTCATGTGGAACACTGCACACACCCACCACCCATGTCCTGCACAGCACCACCATGGCCATACAATGACATGGCTATGCGGTTCAAAGGCAGTGGCACAGCCATGTACCCAGTACACGCATGGACCACCTGTGATGCCCACCCACACATGCAGTGCCACAGGACAGTGCTGAGTGCACCATGTGGTGTGCATGGCAGTGGGGCCTAGTGCTGGTGGCCACGCCCCATCACCACCCCTGCAACCAAGCATGCACAGACGTAAGGGAAACATGGCACTCACCTGCATCCAGGCCAGCAGGGCACTGCTGGCCCATGGCCCCTCCACCGTGTCCCTGCTGCATCAGCAGTGCACCCACTCGGTCCTGCTCCTCCTGTACATGGGCCTGCCTTGCCCTACGGCACTCCTCCAGGCCAGGGTGCAAACATGAAGAGGGAAACATCAGTTCAATCCAGTAGAAAAGCCCCCCCTAGGTGTGTGCGTGCCTGCACAGCCCAACCATGATGCACCCCCACCACCACCACCACCCCCACTAGACAGCCCCAACCCCCCTGTGGGGTGAACGCATGCACACCGTGATACCCGGACAGATGGATGCTACCAGTGTATGGATGGAGCACCTACCTGGCTGCGGCATGGTGCCTCACCAGGCGCATGCCTGCAGATGCCCCAGTTGGTCAGGGTCCCTCCGCCGTAGGTCGCCATACCTGTGGCGACACTGCTCTGCTGTCCTGATGATCCCGGTTGCCTCCTCCAAGCCGTCAGCCACCTACTGCCACACAGCACTACATGGCCTGTCCAGGGGATCCTGCCCAAATAGGGCACCAGCACGAGGCTCAACTATGGCCACCAAGTTGGCCAGCTCAATAGCACTCCACACCTGCGCTGTCCTATGTGGCATCCTTCTGGTGTATTGCTATCAAGTGGCACTTCAGCGCACGTCTATCACATGCAGAGACAGCGCGGTACTGCGCTACCAGTCCCCATCATGCTGTCACTGAACTGCGCGATATGGGTGCACCCATGCGGATGCATGGCGCCTAGGGCAAAGGTCAACTGCAGGGTCAAGGGTCTGTCCGTGCACGGAGCGCCACAGCGCAATTGGGATGCCGTGCATGTAGCGAGGTAGGGTGCTTGTGTGTGACGCCCTGCAGTGGCCTACTGCTGTGTGGCTGCATGGTGATTGCGGTGCACCAGGGCACGAGCGTCACACGGATGAACAGCACACTAGCATCACAGGCACAGTGGTGGCCATGCCCTGCACTGCCTCCCGTGCACAGCACGTCACAGTGCTGATTGCACATGTCACAGTGCTGCGCCATAGCCTGAGCACGCTCACCAACATTGCGCACTGCGCAATGCGCAACAGCTCGATATTCAGCCAGCATATGCAAATCAGCTCATCAGCCATTCCATGTCACAACCACTGCATTAGCATCCACTTACAGTCACGCCTCACCTCATTTGCATGTGTTGCACTATATAAATGCGACATGGGGCTGCAGAGGACATAGTTAGGTAGTGCAGTTTATTATGGTGGATTGCATGCTGTTGGAATGTGGGAACTGTGGTTTGTGAGTGTTGAATGGGACTGCACAGTCCAAGGTAACATCTGTCATTCCCACAGGCTCGATCATGACCGAACGTGAAGAAGAGGAGGAACAGGGGCGGGGAAGAAGGAGGAGGAGGAGGCCCAACTTCACCCGGGCTGAATCAGATGCCTGTTTGAGGCATATCTCAACAGGGAACCACTGCTCAGTGGACAGCGGGGAACGCCACAGGCCCATGCTGCGGCGTGGAGTGAGGTGGCACGTACTGTGAACCAGCATGGCAGCCACCAGCGCTCTGTGCAGAAGTGTAAGAAGAAGGTCAGCAAGGACAGGAGGAGGATCAAAGACAAGATGGCTGCCATCAGGGCTGCATGTGCTGTCACTGGTGGGGGCCAGCCGGATGTGCCATGCCTGACGCCACAGGAGGAGCAGGTGGCTAGCAGCATGTGGCGTTGTGCCATCAAGGGCATTCCTGGTGGTGGCTTCCAGATGGATGGCAGCCCATCACTGCATGGTAAGTCCTGTGCTGTCACTGTGTGGATGGTGGAGGGAATGCCACAGGGTAGGGCAGAGCCACTAACACTAATGTGTTCCCTTACAGCTCCTAAGCATCTACATGGGTCAGCGGTGGTGGGTGTGTCCACCGAGGGGGATGCCTTGGACACGGAGGATCACCCATCCACCTCTACAGGTGTCCGAGGGACCGGACTAGTGCATACCTGCACGTCTGTCCGGACAGATGAGGGTGGTGCAGACGAGACCCTGCCTGTGCCCCAGTGTGACAGTGCCCATGGTCTCCAGCATGCTGGGACACGGTTTGGTGCTGGATCCAGCACTGATGATGATGGACCACACATCCCGGACAGTGATACATGTGGGACACGGGATGGTCCTACAGCAGGCAACGGCATGGCTGTTGCTGTGGGTGGTGCTGCTGTCGTGGAGGCCTGCATGACAACACAGTCCCAGCCTGTGCCTGTATGCCCCAGTGGGGCAGCACTGGTGTGCGTCCAGGGTGGTGGGGCTGTTGTGGCCACTGCAGCGGCACCAGTGAGCCCTGGCAATTGGCAGCCGGAGGGGCAGTGCCAGCTGTCGGCCAATGGTGATGGGGGAACAGTGTCTGGGGGCCGTGGCAGTGCACCGCATGTGGACGTGCCCCGGCATGGCTCTGGTGTGCAGCACCCATTGTCAAGGGGTTCTGGCCAGCAGGGTCAGGAACACCATGAGGGACAGCATGCCAGACCAGCGGATGACCTCTTTGACGAGCACAGCCATCTACTCCAGGCTTCAGTAGATCAGGAGATGCAGCTCGTGACGGTGGTGGATGCACTCAGTGCGGTTCTGCGACAGGCAGAGGAGCAGCACAGCAGGGACCATGGTCTGCTCCTGGCAGAGATGGCCTGGCAGTGGGTGGATGTGACCACTGCCATTGACAGGCAGACCAATGCATTGACAGCTGGCATGGCCACATTGGGCACCCAGTTCAGTCCCCATCCACCACAGACACTGCACACTGTCACCTGTGTGTAGAAGGTGGACATTAGCATGATGGTCTGCATCGCTATGCCATGGGCCAACAAGGCCGGTACCTATGGCACCTCTGACTATGCACCCCCCCCAATGTCTGCTCATGTCGTTCTGCGTGATATGCATACTCACCCACTAGATGGCCAGTTGGGATGTCCCCACTCTCAAACCTGTGGCACAGTGCAGACTGGTGCCAGATAAAGGCAGTGTGAGCTCCCCCAGGGTGCATGGCACAGACATTGGTAATGCGCCCCCTGGCATTGCACACCACCTGGCAGTTAATGCTTGCGTACCCCTTGCAATTGATGTATGCCACTCCATCCGGGCCAGGTGGCATGCGGATGGCCACATGGGTGCAGTCAATGGCCCTGAGCATGCCAGGCAACTGTGCTACCATGTGGAACTCCTGTATGTGTGCTGTGCGCTCCACCTGTGTGCTGGGGAAATGGATGTACTCCTCAGCATGTGGCAGCAGTGCACTGAGGAATTGTGTGAGTAGGCGTGACGCGGCTGACTGGGTTATGCCTGTCCTGTCTCCTGTTGGTCTCTGGAAGGTGCCCGTGGTGAGCAGGCACATGACAGCTGTCACCTTCATCTTCACTGAAAGAGTAGTGCTCCATCGTGTGGGTGCCTGCATCTCATCACTGTACAGCTCACAGAGCTACCTCAGGATCACCTGGTTCAGGTGGTACCAGCCCACAATCTCTGTGTCAGAGTAGTGTTTGAAGCTGGTGCGGGCTCAGTACTGCCTGTTCTGGGTGTACCGCTGATGGGCCCTTCCACAGCCGTGCCCCCCTGCTCCTGCCTTCTCACACCCCTCATTACCGCCTCCATCTGGAAGATGGCACTGGCCATATCCCCGGCTGGTGTTCCCCCCTCTGGTGGCTGTTGTCCTGTTCTCCCCACTGTCCATTCTGGATACTCCCCCTGCACCGGGTACACCTCCAACCTTTGGCTGTGGCTGTCCTGCCTCCTGCCACTGCCCTCAGTCCACTGTGGCACTCCACAGCCTTTCCTGCACAGTGGCACAGGCTCCCCACTCCTACCCTGTTTATGGCTCAGTTCTGGTGGGCCCTGTCCTGCTCCTGCCCAGTCCTGCACACTGCTACCTTCTATACCACCCTTGCTGTCTGTCACCACGCTCCCACCTGTGGCTTCCCTTTTGTGTTCTTGCACTCTTCTCTTGCTCCCTTTTATTTTGGATCATTTCCACTGTCACGCAACTTCTGCTAGCTCCCCTACTGCGCACGGCACATGCTTTTGAATATCACACTGTGCATGTTATTCATGGTTCCACCCCCTATGGTTGCGCATGCATTCATTACTATTGCACTCTGGCACATTGCTTATTGCGCTGCACAGCCGCCTCCTGCTGAATATCGCACAATGGCGCATTTCAATACTTGCGCTGGCACATCCCTGTTGCACATGGCACAACCCTTCTGAATATCTGGGCCTGAATGTTTTACCCACTATGCTTTTCTTCCATCACTGACACATTGGGCAAGGTGCTTTCTCTCTTGCTGTTCCTCTGTGAGGATGTCTGCTTCAATATAACACATGCATGGGCTGGTTGTGGTTGCACCACTTGTGAAGCTCTTCCAGCAACTGAGCATATATCAGTTCACTCATGCTGCTGCCGTGCTCACTGGATTAATGAAATAAACAGTCTTATCCCACCACTTCCTATATCAGACTGATACACAGGCTGTGTCTAACCTCAAAGTTTCTGCTCCTGGTCTCCATCTAGCCAACTTGCCATTAAACTTAGTTTAATAAAGGTAAAATAATGAATAAATAGAAATAAAGCAGACTGCTAAAGGTCTTTTGAGTGCTCCTTTTCTACTGGATTCTTTGTTGATTGAACATTTATGTGATGGTAGCACTGGTATTTGCTGATGGCTCCGCAGCCCACCCCCTTGGAAAGCAAACTGTCCCTGGTGCTGGACCTTGCCCATCTGATCTAAGTGGTGATTGGAAATAGATATGGGCATTAAGATTATGCCATTTTCACATTTTAAATTATAGCTCACAACATTGGATCCTAATTTCTAAGTAGATGGATCCCAATTGACCATTCTGCCACATTGATTGCCACAAGATTTTGGTGGATATGTGGTATCACCTGTAAAATACTCACACACTATAAAGGATCTCTTTTTTATGACTGTGGGTGGAGCCTACAGAAGTATTGCATGTACAAAAGGAGTGATGTCATGTTTTCTGTCCGTGGAACTGACTAAAGGTGTAAATAGTCTCCACTGCCTTACCCTCCTCCAAGAAATGTTTTCTGCACTCATATAAATATGCTTTCATGTTAGTCAATGGTTGCAGGGTTCTATTTTCTTTTTTAAATGGGTGGTACAGGAACTGGAACCTGAGTAGTGGGAGGCAGCATTGTTTTATGGGGGAAAGTAAGATCCAACCCATCTCCACCAAGAAGCTCCTAAAAATCCAGCCCACCTTGTTTTATTCATGTGGGAGTGGCATGAGGTGGATCCTATCATGCTGAAAGAAGAGTCACTAGTTTGGTATCTGGCCATGGAACAGAACAAATCTGTGCAGTCCCTGCATTTTGTTAAGGACTAGCAAAACAGATAATATTTAATGCATTCTAACTGACTTAAAAACCCTTGGAACAAATGATTATCAGAGTCACCTGGTGTCTCAAAAGGAAAGACTCAGCTTTCAGGTATTTCTTAAACATTGATATACTGAAAACAAAGTTCAGCTTTTGGGATTAACAATATTTGTTTACCATATTTTATCTATATATATAGCTTATTTTAATAATGCATTTAAAAATACATTTTTAATTGCCTTTACAGATAAGTCATGCAGGTTCATGTACTTGGTGTAAACAGTCTGTGCTGAAATGTATTTTACTTTTTTCCTGGCTCAGTTTCTATCAGCGAAAAAACTATCAGAGCTGCCATCCCCCTAACGTTCCTGCTGAGTTTATACTCCTTGGAACCTGTTATTCCAGTTTCTGTGCCTGCGTGTAGTATATAGGAAGCTTTAGAGCATTATTTTTCTTCTGGCTTGAGGAGTTAATTGAGACCACAGAAAGTTAAAGGAGTAGTCCACCCAGAATGTGCAAAAACATATGTAGAGTGCTTTGATATGTATATTAAATCCTAGTGTGTCCTTCCCTCTGTCTGCTATTAGGAGTTTTTCCTAAATTAGCTTGCTAGCTGTATGGTAGTTTTATGACCCTTGGGGATCTCCATAACAAATAGTTTTATTGGCTTTCTTTCTCCTACAATGCCCCTGTCTCATGTGACAGTGATGTGGCCCTGCCCTTAGATTTAGCATGTGTATTGCTTTAAAATTAGTGTATGCAACAGCCTTCATGTGAACACTCTGGGCTTCTCTTTGACTCCTGATGTCTATTTGCTTTAGCTATTGTATATTGTTGAATTGCTTTGGTCTTCGTGATGTGGTGCCTGTGTAAATGAGTATCTGACTCAAAGGTTTGTAAATCTGATATTTTTTAAATAAATAAATAACTGTTTATGTTTAAGCCCATGAAACACCCTTATCTAGTTAATGCATTCACAGTCTTAGTAGCTCTGCCAGAATTTGTTAGTTACAGTTGCCTGATAGGGATAAACTTTATAAGGAACTGAGTGGTGGTTGCAAGGTTATTTTTTTGGACACTGGAATGCCCTGGTTGGGGATGGACAGTCAGGGCAGTTGCAGATGATACTGCACTATATGAGTGATGCTATGCTATAGCCAGACTCAGCATCACCTTTCTCATACAAACAAGATACCAGAGCAGCATCACTGCTGAGTTATGTGGTGCTGCTATTCATGCACAAGTTTGGCTACCAGAGGGGGAGGGTCATCAAATAGTGGTTCTTGACAGACTGGCAATTGGTGATGGCCATGCACGGGCAGCTGTGGCTGCTGTTGTTCATGCAAGAGAGACAGGCACACAGACAGACAGTCAGACAAACATGATGAGGGCTTTCCTTTACATTTCTAGACCTGGATGGATCATTTCTGTCTCCACTACATAACTGAAGCTGGCAACACTAAAAGAAGAACACAAGGAAAGTGGTGTGTTTCTGCATTGATCGGGGTAGTTTTCTCACTATTTGTACTGGACAGTTATTGATATACGAGTTCTAAATTCAAACTGATTGATCTCAACAGTTGGACTATTTTTTCTGCTTCTTCCTTTTTGCTCAGCGAGAAGACCAAAATGACATCAGTAGTCAAGAGGCAATTTTTGCATTGAAATGATAAATTTCATTGTTTACATGAATCTTTCCATCCACTACCCTAATATAACCCTCCTCTGAGGGCTTATCTTTATTGCCTCCATTCTCCCTGTTTCGTTCCATTTTCCTCCCATTTCTGGAGGGGTTTTCCCATTGCCCAGCAAGTCCTCTTGTGCATCTGGGTTTCCCTGAGTGGCATGCACTTGATTTCATGTCATTTTTGGGCCTGGAGTGCTGGGTGCAATCACCGCTATTGGAAATGCTCCTTGGAGCTTGTGGTGATCGCGCATGCGTGGGATGCACTTTGTTGTCCTGACCGCCATTGCAGTCCAAAAATGGGGAGATCTTCCATGGTCCTGGTGCCCCTTTTTGAATTTAACAGGGACTGCAACCTTTATGAGGCAAAAGAAGAGCCTCAGTTCTTTGTAAAATACAGTTTAAGTTTGGGCACAAAGCAATGTCTCATGAATAATTAATGAACCCTCATGAATATTAATGTAATGATGTCTGCCAGCTAGGGGCATTTAATTTTGGCAGCAGCAACAGGGAATCCACTGTGGGCAAGTATTTAAGAGTGTGCTTGTTTCACAGAAGATAGATACAGTTACAATGCAGTGGGGCTTTTTTGTGACAAACATAGTTGCCTTGGCTGCACCAGACACTAGAAAGCTGGGGACTGTGTTGGACTGCATAGCTTTGAATGGGGGCAGACATTGACAATGTGACCCCAAACAGCAGCCAATCCCCTCTTTAGGTGCCTAAAACTATGTCAAAGATAGTCCTGGGAAATGAAGGGGACAATTCAGGCACCTAAAATCATGCCCCAATAAGCCAGTGGGAAATATTGATCTCTATGGTTATCAATGAATGATGGGCTCAACCAGCCAATCAGAAACTTGGATTCTCAGGTGAAAACCCATGGACTTTCTGGGTGATTTTCAGTCGGTTCCTGGGCTCACCTCTGTACAAGTCAGAGGTCTCCTGTGAGCATGGATCTGGACTGGAGATGTGTCTCCCAGGTTTGTAGTGGAGATTGCTGTGTTCAGGAAAGGATCAACAGAGGAAAGAGAGCAAGAGACTGAACTGATACCTCAATTCCCCAGGTACTGTGAGCTGTTTGATTATATTGGAGAAGCTAAATGCTGCAGAAACCCTGCACCGGTGGACTGAATTGTGCTGAGAGGACTGGCCTGATTATTTGAGTGCCACAGTTGCTGCTGAGAATCTGTTTCACCTGTTTGGGCCTGCAAGTGTAATTTCTTCTGAAGGAAAGAATTGTTGAGTACCTAGAGGCCAGTGGGGCACAGGACCCAAGGCAGCATGGATTCACAATGGGAAGGTCGTGTCAGATGAATCTAATAGATTTCTTTGGCTGGGTGACCAAAGTAGTAGACCAGGGAGGGGCTGTGGATATGGCCTACCTAGATTTTAGCAAGGCATTTAATACAGTCCCACACAAAAGATTAATACTCAAGTTAGCCAGCCTTGGAATGGGCCCCAAGGTGGTAGCCTGGATAAAAAATTGGCTAGACAACAGGATGCAAAGGGTAGTAGTAAATGGAGTACACAGTGAAGAAAGGAGGGTTACTAGCAGGGTACCGTGAGGGTTCAGTACTGGACTGGTCCTTTTAATGTCTTTATAAGTGACATTACAGAGGAACTGGAAGGAAAAGTATGTCTCTTTGCAGACGACACAAAGATCTGCAACAGGGTTGATACACAAGATGGAGTGGAAAGGATGAGAAGGACTTGGCAAGGTTGGAGGAATGGTCAAATGTATGGCAGCTCAGATTCAATGCAAAGAAGTACAAGGTAATGCACATGGGAAACAAAAACCCAGGGGAAGCGTACACAATGGGGGGTGAGATACTGACAACAGTAAAAATGGAAAGGGACTGGGGGTAATTATATCAGATGACCTAAAGGTTGGCAGGCAATGTGAGAAGGCAGTAAGGAAGGCTGGGGGATACTGGGATGCGTAGGAAGAGGCATCAATAGTAGAAAACAGGAAGTTGTTATCCCTCTGTACAGACAGTTGGTGAGACCCCATCTAGAGTGTGCAGTTCTGGAGACCCCATCTCTGCAAAGACATAGAGTGGAGGCTGTCCAGAGCAGGGCAACCAAAATGGTGCAGGGTCTGCTCCAGAAGACATACGAAGAAAGACTAAAGGAGCTTAATATGTATATCCTTGAGGAAAGAAGGGAGAGAGGGGACATGATAGAAACTTTCAAGTACCTCAAGGGAATCAACAAAGTCCAAGAGGGTAGCATCTTTCAGAAAAAGAGATGTGCAAGAACAAGGGGGCACAATTTGAAGATAGAGGGGACGGCTCAGAGGTAATGTGAGGAAGTATTTTTTCACAGAGAGGGTTGTGGATGCATGGAACAGCCTCCCTGAGGAGGTCGTGGAGTCAAGAACAGTGGGGGAATTCAAGGATGCATGGGACAGACATAAGGCACTCCTAGTGGGGGTAGGAGGAAGTAAGCTGTTGGTTAACTAGGATCTGCAGCTTATCTGTTAGGTAGAAAAATGGGCAGACTAGGTGGGCCAAGCGGTCCTTATCTGCCATCAAATTCTATGTTTCTATATTTCTATGTTTCTATTTTGAAAGAGGCAAAGCATCTCTGGACTCGGGGTGCTAGCTGGGTGCTGTACTTTTCCTGCGTGAACTGGTTAAAGTGGCTGAGGGCTGTGTCCCAGCTGCAGCTGAAGAGAAAATTATGAGCAGTGTCTAACTGGAAAGTGCGAACTGGTGTGCAGGGGTTTGTTGTGCTTGGATTCCCCTGCGATTTGCAGCTGTACTTCATCTGATCTAGGACTAGCACCTACTGCTAACTGGCACTGGACTTTGCTTAAGCAACTGCCTGTGATTTCTGCTGATTTCAAACTCAGTGCAGGGACTGCAGAGGACCCCCACCATGTTTGAGTTCTCACCCAGAGCCATGGAGGGAATCAGCTAACCCTGTCCAAGTCGGGCTTAACATCTCAGGAAGTCACCAGTGCTTGCTGGAGTGCTAGGGCACCTCTGATCCATTGTGGGGAACCGGGCTGTGGAACCACTCCTGGGTCTGGGCCTTCTGGGGCTGGTGTGGTCCTGCCACAGAGCTCTGCAATGTGTCAGATGTGGATGAAGGTGACAGTGGCCAGACCTCCAATCAAAGGGACAAGCTGCACGATCCTTGCTCAAGATTCCATCTGCCCATTGCTGCATGGAACTCCACGATCTAGGACAGCTGGAGGCATTCATCCCCGAAGTGTTTGAGTTCTGCAAAATTGGGAGTACCCAGGACCTGGCGCCTGGAAACTAAGGAAGGAAGTGTGAAAGGGATTTAAGTGCTTCCAAAAATCATATTCCCCTTTATTGGGGCCTCAACAGCCTGCCAATTTGTGGCAGCAAACAGGCCTGTCCTTGACGATACTCCTAAGGACTCTCAGGTTAGACACTGATACCAGTGGAGGTGGGCCTCCAGGGATGGACTTGGCCTATGGGCCCAAATGGTTATTGTTACTTGTTCTTACTAACCATTTTTCTTTCCACAGCCATCCTTTGTCCCAGTATCCCTTCCCTAGTCCTTACCCCAAATAAAGTTGAGGTTTACCATTTGAAATTGTCTGTGCAGGAATTCTCTGAGTCTGTCAAATCATTACTTTCATGGTTTACAGTGTTACTGAACTGGTGGGCATCCAGTGTATGGGGTGGTTGGTAGGGGAGCTGGGTAGGTGCAGCATCCCAGGGATCTGTGCCAGCCAGTCACCTGACCCACTTCTAATTCTCTCTGAGTGGAGGCACCATGCTATTTTTATTATCTTTGGGATAGAACCCCCCGAACACCACCATAACAGGACCCAGGCCCATTAACTTGTTAGATGGCCAACAGGCAGTGCTAGTAGCCCACTGGCACACGGTGCCTGGTTACACTTATGTGAAGAATACTGTTGTATCCATTGCTGTTCCACACACCGGTAAATAAAGTACAGACTCAGAAAAAAATAACTGGGAAAATGCAGGTTCTAGTGCTTTTAATAAAAGAAAAGGCGAGGAACAGGCTATTGCTCTTTGTTCAAGGTGATGTTTTAATTTGAAGTCCATTTTTCTGGTAGATAGATGTATACAAAGATCCCACACCTATGCTTATCCCAAGCATATAGTCTTCCCAATAGGAGTTTCTGACCTTTTTAACTGAATATAAACATTTGGTGGCGGACATTGGCCATATCATAACCAAACTCTGACCACTACCGCACAATGATACAAAATTAAGGCTTTACGTTGGCAGTACCCTCTGTATTACATTTATGAAGAGAAGAAATATTCATATGCCTAAAACAGCAACCAAGACTGTTTGGCTCCCAAACTTTCAGATCTTTTAAATGCCTAAGGTATTTTATTAACAAATATACCAAAAAAATCAGGCGTTTTGGACTGAATTATCATTCAATCTAGACATCAAAACAAATACAAATAAAATACTCTATTAGTTGCAGAGATCACTTCATTGTATAAGTAATTTGGTATCTATGTTAAAATTCTTCAGTATGTGGGATGCACTATCCACCTATTAAAAGTGGACGTCTTACAGCTTGGAATAGCAATAATCATAAACAAGCATTTGCCAATGCCGAATGTTTGTTTGCTGGTATTAGCACTGAAATGCAGGAGTTAGACAGATGCAGAGTAGGAATGGCAGTGAAGTACTGAACTTCACGCCAACCCCACCTCCACCCTTCGGAGATGGACAGGCATTGGGGCATGCTTTTGGGTTGTCACCCATAATGTTCATGCCATTTCACCTCACCCCATCCTGCAGGCACTGACAAGTCTTGAGGTGTGCCTTGGGGTGTTCAGCTTTACAGCCATACCACTCCATAAGGACATATGCTGAAATAGGTGCAGTATGGAATGGGGTGGACTGTGGGGCCAAAGAGTCCAAGGCACAGCTCGATGCCTGTCAGTGTCTGCAGGGTGGGGTTGGAATGGTATGAGCATTACAGTTGGCAATCCAAAGGCACACCCCTAATGCCTGTCAGTCTGTACAGGGTGGGATGTTATGGTTAGAAACCGTAATGCCCCGGGTATGTGTTGGTATTTGCAGCACAAATTTTCAACATGGCCATTTTGTGGCCCCAACCTCATAAATGCATTTGGGACCTCTTCTCATGAACAGTGGCACTGTAATTTTGTCAATGTGTCCTGAATTTGAGATTCCACAGCGACTGTGCCATTGTGCGCCAGATGTACGAAAACACAGATAGGGCAGGAAGTGAAGAATGACAGCTGTACCATTCATAGGGAGATGTGATGAGATGGCAATGTTGAAAATCTGTAGTGAAAGTATTAAAAATGCTCAAACTTACAAGCGTACATGGAAACTGCACAACGCATGTGTATAACACAGCCATTTAGTGGAATTGTTTCACCAAATTTTTAACATAGGCATTTTGTGACCTCTGCTCATGAACACTGTCACTATGATTTTCTTAATCTGTCCCAAACATTGATTTCCCACAGCAACCACAGTATTCTGCACCATATGTGTAAATGCATATTTCAGGCAGAATGTGAAAAATGACAGCTGTACTGTTCATAAAGACGTCTGAAAAAATGCCAATGTTGAAAATCTGGAGTGAAAATACTACAAATTTGCGAAGTTATGAGGGTGCGTAGAAACTGCATCATGCACGCTTGTAACACAGTCATTTTATAGACATTTGTCACCAAATTTTCAACATAGGCATTTTAGGACCTCTGCTCATGAACAAAGTCACTGTGTTTTTGCATAAGAACAAACATACAAACATGTGAACATACGAATGTCCCAGCAGAACACACCAATCAGTCTATGTTTGTCTGCCCTAGTGTGCAGTTAGCACCCAAGATCACAGCTTCCCCAGTCTTCTCCACCTCAGTTCCTCCCCAGCTTGTCCTAGCCCTTGCGCACCCCCCGAGTCTTCCCCTTGCTTTATCCCCCTCATCCTTAAAGTTATTGCCTGTCCTACATGTTACCACCCCCTCTGGCAGCCCATTGCAACTAGACACCACCCTCTCAGAGAAGCAGTACCTCCTCATTTCCCTCTTGAAATGTCCCCCTTTCAACCTTAGTACATGCCCCCTCATCTCACTTCCACTCCTCAGTTTAAACACCCCTTCGGTGCTAGGTTTATTTACCCCCTCAAATATTTAAATGCTTCAGTCATATCCCCCTATTCCTCCTCTCCTCCAGTGTGTACATGTTCAGCTTCTTCAGCCTAACTTCATATCCCTTTCCTTCCATCCCCTTTAACATTTTTGTTGCCCTCCTTTGAATCCTCTCCAGTAACTTTATAGCTCTCCTCAGGTATGGCCTCCATTATTGCACATAGTACTCTAGGTGCAGCCTGATCAATGATCTGTAGAGAGGTAGGATCACATCCCTGTGTCTGGATGAGAGCCCTCTTCCGATGCACCCCAGCATCCAGTTTGCCTTCACTGCTGCTCTCATGCAGTGGGCTGAGTTGTTCATTCTCCCAGTTACCAACACCCCTAGGTCCTTCTCCACCTCTCTGATCCCTAAACAATAGTCCCTCTTCAGGTTCTTAGCCCTGAAGTGCATCACCTTACACTTCTTTGCATTGAATCCTCGCTGAGAGTCCACTGACCATGTCTCTAGTTTGGTTAAGTCCCCCTGCAGTTTTTCCCATCCGTCTTCTTCATCCACCACCACCCCCAATTTGATATAATGTGCGAACAGACTAACTCTGCTCCTCACTCCATGTGCTGTATCAGAGATAAAGAGCCCAAATAGCACCGGGCCCAGCAATGACCCCTGCGGCACCCCACTTGTCACTGCTTTGGGTGTCGAGAGCTCCCCCAGCACTACCACCCTCTGCACCCTCCCCTGTAATCAGTTCTCTATCCATTTAGTCAGCTTTTTTCCCACCCCCACTGCTGTCAGTTTCCCCCCACTCTCCCATGAATCACTGTATCAAAGGCCTTACTGAAGTTCAAGTACAGAACATGTACCGCGTAGCCCCTGTCCAATTCCCTTGTCATCAAGTCACAATACTCTATTAGATTGGTTTGACAAGACCTCCCTGAGACGAACCTGTGTTGCCGCCCATCTTGGAAGCCATTACTGTCTAGGAATGCCACCAGCCTCTCCTTCAGTGTCTCCTCCATAAGCTTACCCACTATGGACATGAGACTTACCAGCCGATAATTTCCTGGCTCCTCCCTAGGCCCACTCTTGTGTATAGGCACCACATGAGCCACCCACCAGTCCTGGGGCACACACCCCATTTCCAGAGAGGTGTTGAACAGATCTGCCAGTGGCTCAGCAAACAGCTCCGCCATCTCCCTCAGCACCCTGGGATGGATGGCATCAGGACTTGGTGCCTTGTCCACCCTTAGTGCCTTCAGTCCCTCTAGCACCTTACTTCCTGTGATCACTTTGTCTGTCAACTCCTCCCCCCCTTTCCCCACCCCCCAGCCCATTCTGATAGTGGGCCATCCCTCTCCTTAGTGAAAATGGAACAGGAGTAATCATTTGGAATTTCCACTTGCTGCTCCCCCTTTTCCACCAAATCCCCTCCCAGCTTTATCCTCAGAATATGTTCCTTGCACTTCCTCTTTTCTCTGACATACATAAAAAAGTCCTTTTCCCAACCCTTTATGCCCTGTGCGGAACTTAATTGCCTGGAGGCCTTAGCTTTTTTCACCCTCCTAGCAACCTTCCTTGACCAGCTCCTGAGAGCCTCCTTATCCTCTCCCTTCCCTGTTCTCCTGCACTTCTGGTATGCAGCCGTCTTTGCCCTCACCCTTTGCAGCACTTCCTTGTTCAGCCAGCATGGCTTCTTGCCTCTGCTCTTCATACTCCTGGCCCTAGTGCAGGCTACTGTGGCCTCTGTTAGCCTAGACTTTATGACTCCCCACTTTTGTTCTGCATTCATCCCTGGCCTTATATCCTGGAGTCTCCCTTGGAGTATTGCTCCCATCATCCCAAAGTCCATACTAATAAAGTCCACCACCTTAGTGTCCATGCCTCCTGTTTCCCTGCCCAGCGCGACAAGGAACCACACTGTTTGGTGGTCTCTACCTGCTAGAGGGTCCTCCACCTTTGCCTCCCTCACTGCCTCCCCATTTGCCAGTATTAGGTCCAGAGTGCTACCAAGCCTTGTAGGCCCACTTACCAATTGCGTCAGAAGGCCATCCTGGAATGCATCAAGGAGCACCTGCTCCCTGGTACTGCTGGTGGCTGGGGTGCTCCAGTCAACCTGTGGTAGGTTAAAATCCCCCACTGTTACCGCACTGCCCCTTCTACACCCCCTCCTTATCTGCTCTGCCAACTCCCGAACCAGTTCCCTGGTCTGGGCTGGTGGTCTGTACACCACTCCCAGCCTCAGCTTTCTGCCCTTGGAGTCCAGGAGATGCACACAAAGTGCCTCTGTCCTCTCCTCTTCTCCCTCTTCCCTTATGCATTTAATCTCTTCCCTCACATAGAGTGTGACCTCCCCTTCCAACCCCCCTGGTTCCTGCTGTATATCCTGTATTCCGGGACTGCACAGCCCCAATCATGGTACTCTGTGGCCAAAGTCTCTGTCACTGCAGCAATGTCCACCTTCCCCTCTGAAAGGAGCACCTGAAGCTCTGCAATTTTGTTCCCCAGGCTTCTTGCACTGAGAGAGACCACCTTCCACCCGAACCCCTCCTTCTCCTCACTATTCTACTCCTTGGCCTGTGTCCCTCCTCCCGGTAGTCCACACCCTTTCTCCTCTTTATTCTTACCAGGTGGTGGTGCCTCCTGTATTACACTCAGACCACTCTGCCATCCCCCTCCCAGGGTTACTACACCTCCACATTTACCTATATCTAAGGGGGTGAACTCATTAGGCTCCCCTGTCCGGACCTTTCTACTAACCTCAGTCTTTTGGACAACCCCCAACTAGTTTAAATCCACCTTAGTAGAGATATACCCCTCTAATCCTGCCTTTAATACTCCCCTTCCCTTCCTGCTCAAGTGTACCCTGTCCCCTGTGTACAAGTCACTATTTCCCAAGACCCTGCCCCAGTTAGTCACTAACCCATAATTTTTGGTGTTGCACCGATCCCTCAGCCACTCGTTGAACTCCTCAATCCTACCCTTCCTCCCTATGCTTGCACATGGTACCGGAAGTACCTCCAAGAATGGCACCGACTCCCCCACCCACTCATACTGCCTGCCCAACTACTCAAACCTCCCCATCACTACTACCACAGTCTCCCCTGCAAAGTCATTTGTACTCACATGCAACAGTAAATGAGGTTTCTTCCTCCCCCTCGCTGCTCACTTGAGCAGTGCCTGCCCTGCCCCTCCTGCAGTCAACCTGGTGATAGTTTCAACCCAAATACAGCTGTGCCTTCCCCCCTTCCACCCCATCTCACCCCTTTCAGTATAGAATCCCCTAGAATGAGTACCCCCGTCCCTTAGCCCCTTTCCCTTCTAATGTCCCTTCCACCACCCCAGTATTCATTCTCCCCTGCCCCTTACCCCTGCCAGCTGCACCCTCTGTGACTTCTGTATCTGTACCCCCTTCTTCTGCCTCACCCTTTTTCTCTGCCTTATTCCTCCCAACCCCCTTGAACCCCTTCCCAGCCTGACTAATTCCTACTGGGCTTCCCATGTCGACCTCCCTTCTTCCCCTGCTGATTTCCAACCCCTCTCCTATCCTAGCTGTTGTCGATTTAGAGCCCGCATTCCCTTCTACCCCGATAGTGATGCTCCCCATCCTTCCCCCTTCCCGTAGCCTTCTCTCCTCCAGTCACCACTTCCTCCTTCCTTACTAGCTCCCTTCTACCCTTTTGTTCTCACTATCTCTTCCCCTAGCTGTTGCCATCCCTCTCATGCCCCGCTTGTCCTCCCCCCTCCAGTATGTTCCTGCTCCCCCCTCTCTCCCATAGCAGAGGCTTGAATCTATTCCTAGTCAGTGCCCCTCCTACATCTCTTCTCCCTATCGGTTTCCCCTCCTACTTGTTCCCCTCTGTGGCACCCCTGGTCCCTTCCCCTGGTCCCTCCTTACCTGCAGCCATTTGCTCTCTCCCCTGGTAATCCTCGTAGTCTCTTCCTCCCCCAACAGGAGGCCCCCTCACCTCAGGCACCCCCTCCCTTCTCCCCTTTTTCTGCTAGTGCCTCTGATACTGGGGTCAGTTTCAGTCCCTGGTTGTTCTTTCTCTATTCCCCCTTGCCATCCCCTATTGCCCCCCCAGCCAGGATACCTTCCTTACTCATCTGCCCTGCCACTTAGACTCCTCCCTAACCTCCACAGTTCCTCCCTCAAACTAGCCAGTCATCTACAGACCATATGCCCCACCCATCCTCCAGGCCCAGTCCAAGATCATGGTGGACCCACACCCTGTACACCCACCACCCTTCCAAAGATGCCCACCCTATTGACATGAGGCTTCTGCCCCATTTTGTCCCCCATCTTATGTTACGGTCTCTTACTCTCAGGTTCTGTACCCTACTAAAACTGTTAGGCCCCAATTTACTCAAATTCCTGCCCCCCCAACACACACACTAGTCCCCCTACTGTCCCCTTGCCAACCAGGGTAATTCAGTCTCAAATCTCATCCATTAGATACTGTATTACTGTAGCAATCCTAAAGTCTCCTTGTCCATTTTTCACCCCTCAGCTACCATACCTTTTGTACTCAGCTCTCACATAGTTTCCCTTAGCCCAGTTAGAAATCCTACTGCACTCCAAGCATTACTCAGCTCAGTTAGAGAAATAAACAGAATAAATATATGTGTATTATTACAGCAATCATAACAGTATAGACCAGTACTTAGCACAGTTAGAGAAAAAAAACAGAATAACTAAATCTGTATTATTACATCAATACTCAAAGTATCCAGTCATTGCTTTGTCTCCACCCCAGAGACCCTGCTGTAATATAGGACCACAGAGGACCCTGGGGGGGGCAACTCTAAAGTCCTGGCAGAGTTCCATTGAGCTTGCTCACTCCCCCTCTCTCACTCACTCATTCTGTTTCTCCCAGTGCTGCAGGCTACCCTTTTGTACTGGGCTCCTGCCTGCGTTGGTGCCTTTTTCTGCCCACAAAGAAATCTGCAGCAGTCCCAACAGAGCTCCATTGAGCTCGTTCACTCCTCTATCTCACTTACTCCATCTTAATCTGCCCCATACACTGATTTCCCACAGCAACCACGTTATTCTGCTCCAGAAGTGCAAAAACACATTGTGAAAAATGAAAGCTGTACTGTTCATAAGAAGGTGTGAAAAAATGCCTGTGTTGAAAATCAGGCGTGAAAATACAAATTTGCGAAGTTACAAGGGTGCGTGGAAACTGCGCAACTCACACTTGTAACACAGTCATTTTATGGATGTTCGGCACCAAATTTTCAACATAGGCATTTTAGGACCTCTGCTCATGAACAGTTTTACTGTTATTTTCTCACTCTATCCCAAAAACTGATTTCCCACAGTGACCGTGCTATTCTGCGCCAGAAGTGTGAAAGCACATTTTGGCCATGATGTGTAAAATGACAGCTGTACTGTTCATAAGGAGGTGTGGAAAAATGCCAATGTTGAAAATCTGTAGTGAAAATATTACAAATTCATGAAGTTATGAGCATGCATGGAAACTGCGCATCACGCTCGTAAAACATTCATTTTTTGCATTTTTTTTCACCAAATTTGCAACATAGGCTTTTTGAGAGCCCACCTCATAATCAGTGGCACTGTCATTTCGTTAATCAGTCCCGAAAGGTGGTTCTGCACAGTGACTGCAAAATCATCTTTTGGGACTGAATAATGCCATGACAGTGACTGAATTCATGAGGAGGGGTCCCAATAACCCCATGTTGAAAATTTGGTGCCAAAATACCCAAGATATCCACCAAAGTTGAAAAAACCCTATCTATGTCATTATACAGCTGACTAGCATTTCTTCAGTTTGCATCTGGCTTTGACGAGTGCAGACGTGTTCCCAGTCCACCGAAGATCGTCGTGCTGGGCTCCGGAGGTGAGTATGGGTGATGAGGGGGTGTGGGGAGGTGGGGTGCACAGATGGTGGGCATGGGTTGGGGGAGGGGCCACCGAACTCAACGAGGGACCGTTTTCTGTTTTACAGGTTTTAAATAAAGAAAAAAATGAAAAACATTGTGGGGCAGTTTGTTTTTTTTACAGGGACATTTGGCATGCTGGGGTGGGTGCCCAGCATGCCACCTGAGCGTTTTTTTTTGTTGGGGGGCTTATAGCCTATGGGGAATTGGGCACCCCCATTGGCACATACCAAGTGGGGGGAGAGCTGAGGGGGATTGTGCACCCCCCTTGGCACACAACAAATTGGGGGGGACATTATGGCAATAGGGAGTGGGCTCCCCCATTGGCAAATTGAACTGGGAAGGGGGACTGAAACAGATGGGGATTGGGCCCCCCATTGGCAAAGAAAGACTGTTGGGGGGGTGCATGATTCCGAGTGGGATTGAGCACTCCTCGGCACACAACAAATGGGGCAGGGGTTACAGTGTGCCAATGGGGAGTGGGCTCCCCCTTCAGCAAATGTACTGGGTTAGGGGCATGCGGATAGCAAGGTACTGCCCTGCAATGATGAGTCACTCCCTCATTGCAGTGAAATGGCTGACACTGCAATGACGAGGCGGCCCCTGATTGCAGCGGTGAAAATGTTTCAACTTGGTGGCACTTCTGCAAAACCAGTGTCATCAGGACACTGGGCCTGCACTGATCCACCAGTGACAAGCCCCCAAATGCAGTGCTGCCCCTGTACATCCTGCTTCTCTCCTAAGCTGCCACATATCGCTTCTCTTCATGACAGCAAGCAAATATAAAAAAGGGATAATGCTCGGTTTGTGCACGTTCCCTGTATGCATAACAGCAGTCCTGAAGACATCAAATTTCATGACTTGGAATACATAACACCATGAGATAGGGGTCAGGACAGAGTATGTGTTTTACTTCAAAGGAAGGCAAAGTGGACAAAGTAAATGTACACTCTGAGGGTTCTTGCACCACTTGGGTTAAATGAAGAACTAGATTTTGTACTGTTTCTATAAACATCCTTTGGAGTAGATGGAACCCCATTTGCTGTTCAAATAATTTAGCTTAGTTCTTGAAATATAACTGGCAAGTTACTAAGTTATTGAGAAAATTAGATTATGTGTTAAATCTAGTAATCCTTATACAGTTTTACATTTTGATCAGTACCCCTACTTATGCTGGGAACATGAACACCGGTGGAAATGCATATCCCTAGTTTAAGCATTGTCTTTGTACCCTTCCAGAATATTTGCAGTCAACTGGACACATTAAGACCTTCTTTTTTCCACTGATGGCCTTGGCCTATTTAAATTTCCTAATACTCAGCTTCTGAAGCAAAAAAAATACCTCCTGAGAACCCTCAGTAAAATATAGCATAGTAATGACACCATAGAGCTTAACATGATATTGCTCACACTTGATGAAGTAGTCCAACCTATCACAAAAACTTCAGCCTATCCATCAAACTTGCATAATTCCCTATAAGGTGAAAATCAGCAGTAGTTACTCCTGCTCATAAAAGTGGTGACCATGCAATCCACAGAAACTACTGACCCATATCCATCTTACCCCCTGCCTAAGGCCCTTGAATGGATAGCTTCAGATCAGCTGGTGGACTATCTGAATAAATACAATATCCAGTGCCCTCAACAGCATGGAATTTACAACGCACACAGCACCATTACTGCTCTTAGAATACACGACTATATCCTTGAGGCACTAGACATGGGGAACTTGGTGGGGTCTATATACAGTATATTGACCTCATAAAAGCCGTTGACATGGTCAATCACTGTCTTCTCCGAAAAAATCTACCCACCCTTGGAATATCTACTGGCACAGCCCTGTGGTTTCAGAGTTACCTAGCTCTATGAACGCAGCAGGTAAAAATACATAATGTACTCTCAGATGTCAGAGAGGTGTCTCAAAGGGTCACACAGAGCTCTATCCTGGGTCCACTACTGTTTAGTCTATTCCTCAACTCCCTCCCTGAATCTGTTCAGCCAAACTCCTTCTTTACATGGATGATGCTGTCATCTTTGCAAGTAACCCCCATCTAAACCAACTAAACTTGTGCTCCCAGGTCGCTCCTGTAAAAAAGCTTTCAGCTTAGTGTGCTATACCTGGTTAAACGACTAAATAAAAAAAAAAAAATAAATAATAATCTGCAAGAGAGTTTCCTCTAGTGTTGAGGATTGGTTTACCCAAAACAAACTCCTTCTAAATTATAAAGAAAATGCTGTTCTCCAACCTCCAGAACAAGAATAAACCTAGCAATCTAGCAATCCTTAACAGAAGCAGCAGGCTTAAACCACTGGAACAAGTAAGTGTAACCATCCAGTCCATGGGGTTACTAGGATCCCATCAGTTTTAGATCAGACAGGGAACCTGGACAGTTCAGAGGGTGTAAAATTCTCTGCAGTAGATTGTTTGTTATTTGTTTAGTTTGTGTTGATCAGGAAAGAAGGACTAGGCAATTCTGCCTATTTTCAGCCTCGTTCTGGGGGGGGGGAATACAGATGGATGCCACCTGACATTGAACCAGATTAAGCTGTTGGTGGTATTTTTAGAGAATAAGGGAAATGTGGCCAGAACACCAGGGAAATTCCCTTCCAGACCCTGAAAATACACATACAGAAATATTTCCAGAGGAACAACACCCCCCCCCCCCATCTGCACCAGAAACAGCAGGGGAAGTACTGATTACCCTGCAACCTGTATACTGTGATGATGATCAGCCTATTGAGCAAAACCTAAACCTCATGCAGGAACAGGCCTCAAACCCCCGCACCAATGGACAACAGTATCAGGCTGAAGGAGATCGGCTAGAAACGTTAAAATGGAACCAGCAGCTCATAAAAATTGAGCAGGACAATTCCTTTTCTGTCTTAGCTAATACAAACTGGGGTGACATGGAGATGGACATAGGAGAAACTGCCCCCCCAGAGAGCTTTTCTGCCCCAATGCTGGATGTTGCTGATTATAAAGGCAAAAAGAAAGACCAAGAACCTTTGAATTTCTGTTTGTTCTTTTTCTTTGCTCTTCAAATGACTAAATTGAGTACAATTTCTTTCAATGTGTCTAGTCTTTTAGATTATCAGAAATGTTATGCTAGTTTCCAGTGTTTTCTTGAATATCATTTTTCAGTAATTTGCTTTCAGGAAACATGGATGTGCTCAAAAGATCAGGTCAGGTTGTTTAAATCAGAATGGGCATGGGGACCATCCTACTGGTCCTTCAGCCTAGACAAAGCTGATGGGGTGGGTATGCTTTTTCAGGACACATCCTTTTCCATATCTAAACTAATAGATATAATACCAGGAAGACCATTGATCTTAGATGGTCTTTGGCATGAAAAGCCCACTAGATTATTGCAGTATATGGACCCCAGTCCAAGGCCAAAAGGTTAACCTTTAGACCTCCTTGCAACCCTTTTTGGTTACCTCCCTGCAGATCTTCCTTAGAGGATACTTTTAATTGTGGGTTTCACAGCACAGGAAAGACAAACAAGGGGAAGAAAAGTACTGCAATTCCTAAGCTTTAGAAAATTGCATTGCTAAAGGAAATTTGATGAAAAGTAAAAATGTTCAGAAATCAGGTCCTTGCTTTACTTATGAAAGAGGGAAATATGTTTCAACAATAGACCATATTTTCACATCTAAAAATATGCAAATAAATTAATTCTCCACATTGCCCTCAGAATTTTCTGATCACTTGATTCTGTCTTTGCAAATACAAAAACCCAAAACTCTACACATGAAGCAAAATAAATGGAGGCTGAATACTTCCGTTTTATTGGATCCCTTTATAAAAAATGAAATAGAAAAATTATTATTGGCTAGAACCTCAGTTTATGATTTGTATGAAGAAGTAAGGAAACGGTGGTCAGACACAAAACAAGACATAAAACTCTGGTTTCAGAAATTTGAAAAACAGAGAGAAAAGCAAATTCTTTCAATACCTAAAACTACACACACAATTACAATACTTATTCTCTCTGGCTTCTACCACTAGGTACGATTACTCAGATCAAATTGCAATAATCAAAAATCAAATGAGAGATTACCATTATGACAGGGCTTATACTTTTACTGCTGTGTTGAACTATGGCACAAAAAAGTCCCCTGTGGATGATCCATATGAGGCCTGTAAACGGAGAAAGACAGCCACTTCTTTTACCTCCCTTGCTGATAAGGCAGGAAATATAACGGACAAAGAACCTCTGTGCACAAGCACTGAGGCAATGGTTACCCCAAAGGGCATTTGGCTGGGAAGCCAAGTTTCAAAGAAATACAAAATCACACATGCCCCCACAGTGCAAAGCGTCATGGGCTGCATATGCAAATCACCACAGAATATTATGCTGGTTCAACTTTAAACAGAAATGCATGATGCCAAAAGACCTCTCACACAGTCTGCAAAGGGTGCCAACAGAAGACATAGACATGTGTTTCATCCTACCAGGAATCATCAGTATGCCTCATCTGTTTGACATCCTAGTGGAATGAACCAGCTACCCTAAGATGGTCTATCTGGGTTATGTTGTGGTGAAATATAGTTTCTTCCCCCCAAGAATTAAACACCATTATAACCAACCATTTAAATTCCTTAGCGGTTTCATCACCTCCATCAGAGGCAGACACAGTGACCTACCTATCTCACATTAAAATGTTATTACCTCAAAAAAATTTAGAAAAGTTGGTAGCCCCTATTTCAGCAGATGAAATAACACAAGTGATACAAAGGCAGAAACTGGGTACTTCCCCAAGTACTGATAGACTACCTTATGAAGGTTTTTAAGGACATCCTGGCACTATGCTTAGAGAAAGTATTTTTTCTATCTTACAACATGACTATCCTCCTAAAGATTTTTAACTGGTTTAATAACTTTTCTTTATAAATCAAGTGACAGGCATCTAATCTCATTGGAGACCTTTTAGTATATTAAACACAGACTACAAAATCCTGATGCATCTATTAAATTCACACCACCACCAAGTGGCAAACTCACTCATCTACCCTCTTTAATTTTATGGCCTCCATGATCGGAAAGTCCAATTCCCGCTCATTATTACCAGATAAATAGTGGAATTCTATAAGGCTAAAAATAAATCAGGTATATTACTATCATTAGATCAAAGCAATTATTTTGATAGGGTCAGCCACCCCTTTTTACTGCAAACACTTCAAGCTTATGGACTACCATCTAGATTTATCACATGGACACACATTTTGTATTCCTTAGCAGTAATTCAACCTATTGTACTTGGCCAGCTTGTTCAGCAAATAAAACTGACAACAGGAGTCAGACAAGGGTGCCCCCTTAGCCCACTGCTTTACCTCTTCTCCATAGACCCACTACTAAGAACATTAGTAAACTTTCAGTCCTGGCAAGGTGTCAGTGGAGACAATAGTGGTGAAGAAATAAAAAATGTAGCATATGCTGATGATTGATGATTGTTGCTTGTTTTTGGCCAGTCCAGAACATATCCCAACTGTGCTGCAAGATATTCTGCATTATTCAAAACTATCAAATGCAAAACTTAATACTGAAAAAAGCAAAGGGTTATATTTTGGCCCAGCCTATCAGTTGGATCCAGTGGTCCATGGCGTTCCCCTTTCTTTGGAGCCTTTAAAAATTTTAGAGGTACAGTTTGGACAACAGATTCTCCCTCAGCTAAATTGAGAACATTCCCTGCAGGCATGTGAGAATAAGGTTAACAGATGGAAATTATCCAAATTAAAAAGGGTACAGATGATAAAGAAATTCCTTATTCCATGTTTCCTGTATGTGGCAACAATTTTCCCTCCCCCTTTAAACCTTGAAACCCGAATATTAAGCTGCTTTTTCCAAATGTCAAGGGGAAGCAGATTAAACCCCATTAAGAGAACCTTCACCTATTTACCAAGATCCAAGGGGGGCCTTGGAATGATTGACCCCATCCAGTTTTTCCACTCTGTGTTTATAATACACACTTTAAAAATAGGATTCTCTCGTATGGAAATCCCACTATTTTTATGGATTTCCAATAACTTGAAGAGGTATAGAACAGTTTGGCACAAGTGTTTCCCCAAACCCATTTCTAGCACTAAGATACCTCTTGATTTTAAGCCTACAGCCCAAAAGATGTTCAAATGGGGCCTATCCAAACCTCAAATCTCCCAATCCTCAGTCTCCAAACTCTATGACTTAATCATGGGTAAAATTCAAGCACAGGAAGCAGAATTTAAAATGCCCCCCCCCCATTTACACAAAAGAGTGTTGGCCCAGCTAAACATTCAAGAATACCCCTACAAATGTGGGAAATGTTATGGTTCTCTTCTAATGGTAGGCTCAATGTTAAGGGGAACAATAAACACAAAGCCTTGGAAGAAAGATATTGTCCCTACCCTAACTGCTGGGCCTGTGAGGAGACAATGGGACATTTTTTTATTGAATTGTGCATGAATAAAACAACTTTGGGACCACCTGGCCAAAAAAACTGAATTTACCTTGGCTTACTTCTTTGACATATAACATTATTATTTTAGGGGATTATACATCTCTCCCAAAAACATTTTAAGGGAACACTTGAAATGTTCTTTTGTGTTCTGAAATTTTTCTTATGGCAGGCTTGATGCCAATGGATACTCAGGCAGAAAATGATGAACCATGACACTCCCCATATTCTGTGTCAAAATGCAATGTGGGCAGTCTACCAGAAAGATATTTCCATACACCCTCTGGTTAAAGTATCAAGATGGTGGAAGAGTTCTTCCTTTTTTATTAAATACAAATGAAACTAGTTAAAGAATATTAGAACACAGAATTATGTTCTAAAATATGTTTTCAGGTATCATTATATGTATAGGAATCTCTTTTTCTTTCATTATTCATGATGCTTAAGGTGATTTGCCTTTTTTTCAGTTACTAATTATTTGTCTGAGTCAAATATCTTATATGATTTTCCTGTGTTATATCTGATGTTTCTTCAATAAAATATTCCCCTACTCTTTTTGAGAAGTGCCATGGGATCTTTAGCAGCCACCTGAACAGGCAGATGGGACCTCGGTGTAACATTTCATCTAAAAGACAGCACCTCAGGAGTGCAGCACCCCTCTCATGCTAAACTACAGAATCTGTATTGAGGTTTAAATCAAGTGCCTGGTGTGGGGATAGAACCCAGAGACATCTGATCTTCCAGCTTCAGTGGTGAGTGTGCAACCTGCTGAGTCACTTACATCATCATCTGCTTAGCTCCGTTGAGGCAAGAGATGATGTAATGGAATTTAACTCTCGCAGCAGCTGGAGCTAAAGTGCTCTGTTGTTTGAATACTATGAGTCAGTTGGAGTTTGGGAGTTGCAGCTGAGAGTTCTACAGGCAGGTGATGCTTTGCCAAGGCCACTTGTCAGAAGGAAGGATCCTCTGTTTTTAATTGTGTTGCCCTAGTATGGTAAACAGCAGCTTGTCTTGCAGAACATGGTGGCTACCAGATGCTATGAAGCCCAAGGGGCTGTAGAATTCTGAGCAGGAGAAATGGGACTGAAGGTGTCAATGAGTAGTGTTGGGGCAATCCCAAAAAAACTGTGAGAGCAGTGCTTCCCAGATTCAGATTTAGAGTTTTAACAGTGTCAAACTCTCTATACCAGGGAAACTAAAAATCTCTTGAAGCAATGTTAGATTTCAGGAAAGAGGTACAAAAGCTTGTAGCCTAAGTAGTCATGAAAATTTTATTGAAGTGCTCTTGTTGTGAAAGTTAACACAGTTCTTTCAAGTGTGCTTGTTGTGAAAGTTAACACAGTTCTTTCAAGTGCACTAGCTGTGGAAGTTAACACAGTCTTGCAGCTGGTAGAAGTGTACATGGAGGAGAGGCAAAGACCCTCCATAGAGAAGCAAAGAGCAGAGTGTGGAGTTCAGTGGGCACCAAGGGGTGATAACTAGGTTCACTCAGTATTTGCTAAATGTGAGTGCTGTGGCATCACCCACATAAATACATTGGTAAAGTCCAGAGATCCCTAATCGAAGGGATGGATGACTGTGGAAAGTGTTCTTGTGAAAAGTCTCAGTACTGCAAAAGAGTTTGTACAAATGTTTCTGCCTGCTACAAGTATGCCATCTGTTTAGACAGCAACCAATCCCTGGGGGCTCCACCATTTTGCTGTTACCATCTGTTCAAGAACAAAAGCCATACAGTGCAATCCCAATTTTCTGGTTGTGGACATTCCATCCTTGACTGACCTGTGTGAGTTCATGGGGCCCCCACAGATAGCAGAGACACCATAATCCTGGGACCTCTCTTCTGGACCTGGGTAGAAATAGAAATGTTGCTTTGTACCACCACCCCACCTCCTAGAAGCCCTAGCCAGGTGTTACCCTAATGCTAGGAGTGATACCCTTTGTTGTTGTGTTAGTTGCCTTGCCGACATGCTGCCAGTAAAATGGGGGTTCTCCCTTACAAAGATGGGGGCTCATCCTAGGATTCTGGGTGACAGCAAAGGTTGCCATGCACATGGTATCCTTGTGGTCTTTCTGTCTGGTGGCAGTGCACCCACCAAAGGACTGTTTTTGTGAAGAGAATGCTGCAAACTGCTAAGAAAGGATGCCATCTGTGTATGTACAGCTTTAAGAGAATGGACTGCTGTGTGAGATTCTGTGGAAAATCAGTTACTAAGGACTGCATTGGCGGAACTGCATAAAATCATGTTTTAAAAGTGCTTGAAAACTGTTTAAACTGTCAAAATCACCAGTTGCAGAGTGATTCTGAACAAAGAGATGTTTGTCTGCTGTAAATACAATTCCCCCCTTCCTTTGGAGAAAGTGGTGGATTCCCTGTAAAAAAACTATGTTCTGAAAGAGAAGATCAGTAGTGTCACTGTTGTGGACTGTAAACAGAAACCACAGGGAAAAAAGTTAGTTTCCACTTTAAAATTGGTTCCAACAGCTTGAGGATCACCTCAGGAGTGAGAGAGTGTGCGCCCCAGATCATTTGCATGACATTGAGTGATTGACTCTTTTCAGGAGCACCACCCCTGGCTAGAATTCTTGTGGACTGGTGCAGAGTTCAAGAAGAGGGAGAGCAAGGAGCATGCGAGGCAGCAAAGGCCTAGCAGAAGTGCTTCATTGGAGGACTTGTGGTTTAAGAGCAGAAAGTTACAAAATCAGAAAAAAAGTCAGGTGTTTTCCATTTGCCAGTGGAATTGTTCATTCCGGTCGCCACCACAGTGTTTTCCCTGTCAGTCATTGGGCAGGACCATCCATGGCTTGAGTGCAATTTGCCATCATCTTTCCCACAGACTGCAATGCTGAAAGTGCAAGAAACAGCTTCAGTAACTACAAATAAAACCTCCTGTGCAAAGTAAAATTGTAATCTGGCAGCTGAAGAGTAAATATAACAGTGTGCAAGTAAAGAGAGCAATGTGGAATAAAGGGAAGAGTCTGTAGTGCAGCAGTAACAAATGCAGCATGACATGCTAGGGCAGGGGCCAGACTCAAAAGTACAGTAACAGCCAAAAGTGAAGCAAACCGCAGATCACCAGATCAAGTGGGCAGGCTACAGGAAAGACTTTGTAAATGGTAAAAAGAGAGAATTGTGCAAATAATAATAGCAACTATTGTAAATGTGTTTTGCCATTAGCAAAAATGGCCAGTGAAAGCAAGCAGTACCCCTTGCATGTCAAAACATGGGTGGCACAGAAAGAACAAGAGTTAAGGAAGTTTAAAGAAGAGTATGGCTGTCTGAGAGCTTCCCTCGACATAGCGCTCCCTGGTTATCCAGTTAGTGTGTGCGTAGTATGCATAAATGATGGATGAGATGTCATAGCCATCCCCCACTGCCAGGACTGCAGAAGACATTTCAGTATGTGTATGGCTAGTGGCCCTCCGAGAGAGAGACTGTCTGATGTGTCCATTTGGTCCCTACTTGGACTCTTAGTGCAGAGCCTAGCTGTAGAATACAGTGTTGCCAAATGTGAGCAGGAGGGAGCAGAAGATTTCCTCAGGGAATTTTTTGAAGGTGAGACTGAGTGCAGCCAAGAGGTGCAAGCAGCAAGTAGCCCCTCAGCCAAGGAAGAGGTTGAGAGGGGCTCGGCAATAGCAGGACTAGAACTTTTGAACCCCAGGGCAGAGGCCCAAGTCTGAATGTGCTCACGGAGGATGAGGAGCTGGAGGACCTCATCACATGGGAGGCACCTGCCTCTGGCTGCAGTGAAGAATGGGTGTTCACAGGGGTCAAACCAGTAACTGGCTCCTGGGAAGCCCATATGGAAGCACTGGAGGAGGCAGAGGCATCTGGTGGTGAGACTGGGCCACCAGATGCAGCAGTTGAAATTGTGGAGCCCTCGGCAGAAGAGAAGGGCTCTAGTGTGCAAGAGGTGGAGGAGAACACAGGAATGGACTGCATTTTTCCTGTGTGGAACAAAGAAGCATGGTTGCATCAGACCTGGATACCCCTAAGCCTGACTGAGGGCCTGCTTCTGCCCAAGAGCAGTAAGGAAGAGAGGCTTGATTCATAGGAGAGCTGAAAAGGAATTCATATTAAAGCACTCATTCACACCAAGGTGGATGTGGAAAGAGATCAAGGACTGATTGGAAGAGTGATTGCTGGAGGAAGCCAGGGCATCTACAATTTGCTTTGGTGCTAGATGAAAGGAATGAATCAGTCTGGCAGAGAAAAAGTTTGTAAAGACAAAGTTAACTCATGGAAGGTGGGCCTCACCCTCCACCTGGACTCAATAATTGTGACTGATAGAGCTATAAATGATACCGTGCACTCAGTAAGGATGACCCAGCTGGATGGAACAATTATTTGTGGTCCTCATACCTGGTGGTACTACCCCTAAAAGTACCCGGAAGATCTACAAAAAGTGTAATCCAGCAGTGACAGTAAGCTGTGGTCGGCAGGCCACAGAATCAGCAGGCAATTGACCGAAAAAAGAAGACTCAGAAGGTTGAAGTGCATCATTCCCACTGGAAGTAGCGAGAGATGTCGTGGATGCAGTTTTCCCTTTTTTGGTTAGCAGAAGCCAGAGCCAGAGATGTCATGGAAGAGTTTGGTCCAAAGACTTGTTTTCAGCCATTGGAAAGAACAAGTCCAGAACAGTGACAGAGATTATGCAGAAAAGTCAGCCTGTACTTCTGAACTGGTAGGGCAATGTTTCTCTTATTTTTCCATTTGAATAACTGTTTCCTAATGCAGTGATGTCCATACTACCTTGGTTCAGTAGACATCGTATCAGGACATTTCCAGTAGGCCCTGTGCCTGCTTGCAAAAACTGTTCTGGGACTGGTTTCGGCCACATTCTGAAAAGACATTCTTGAGTGTGAATGCCTTGTGCACTTAGGACATTACAACCTTAGATTGATAAATAGGGTTCTCCTCCCACAAAAAATGTTTTGTATATATTATTTTTGTGCTCTTATCCTTCCTTTTGTAGAAAAAACCTAAAGGGTTTTTGGAATTGTGCTGTATCCTTCTGGTGTGGGGTGTGTTTGCTGTTGTTTTCTTTTGAAGGTTTTATCTTTTATAGGTGCTCCTGAAAGAAGAAAAGAAGAAGATTTGGTGCTCAGTTGGAGCTCTGGTGGTTTATATGTCTTTTAAAGTGTTTTAACGAGTGTGTGATTTAGAAATGAAGCATTTTTAATTAAAGATGTACAGAAATAGTAATGTTTTTTGGAAATGCATTGCAATGCTTGTGTATGTTCTAAAGCTAGTACAGAGTATAGTGTGAAAATGGTATAGGTTGCACCCTAAGTAGTGTAGTGGATAGTTAGTTTCCTTAGTATGAGCCTAGTAGTGGAGCTGGGTGAGTACCTGATGGTGTATAGGTTATTAGCCCCATCCATGGTAGTGGGTGGTCAGTCCTGTCCTGTCAAGAAAGGGTCCTGGAAGGTCCCATTTGGCCCTAGTGAAGGAACACCTTGGCTAGTTTGTTAGCAGTGGCTGAACATGTTTCAGCATGCTTCCATGCTACCTGTGGTAACCTTCCTACATTAAGTCATAGGTAGGGGAGGGGAAGGACTGGCCAACCCTCTCCATAAGGCACCCAAGGGTTGGATGGCCTGTGTTGCAGTCCAAAGCCATTGCCGAGGACAGAGAGTTTGTCTGGTGGTGGTGAGGGTAACCAGCCAGTCCCTGGGGTTACTAGGATCCCATCAGTTTTAGATCAGGCAGGGAGCCTGGGCAGTTCTGAGGGTGTAAAACTTTCTGCAGTATATTACATCATCACCTGCTTAGTTCTGCTGAGGTAAGAGATGATGTAATGGAATTTAGAACTCTCACAGCAACAGGAGCCACATTGCTCTGTTGTTAGAAGACTGTGAGTCAGCTGGAGTTTTGTTATTTTGCAGTTCAGAGTTCTCTACAGGCAAGTGGTGCTTTTCCAAGGCCACTTGTCAAAGGGAAGGATCTTCACTTTTCTATTTGTTCACCCTAGTACAGTAAACAGCAGCTGGTTCTGTGGGATGTGGTGACTACCAGATCCTGGGAAGCCCGAGGGGCTGACGATTTCTCGCCCCCTCACTCGCCAGCTTCAAAAACTATCTAAAAAACCACTTGCTCGTCTCACACTCCTGCCACTGCCCCTGACCCCCCCGCTGTCTGCCCGCGTATAAAAAAAAAAAAAAAAAAGTCTAAACTGACAATGGTGTTTTGGTTACTCATTCGCCTGCAATTGTGACATTTGCCTATTGTTAATTTCTGTTGCTGACTGTCTCACCTCTGCCTGCTACTTGCCTTGTCTTTTTTTACTGTACATTATTTTGGATTACCTCATGTATGTATGTTGTTGTCTGCCTTCGACGAGGTACCTTTGTAAATGAGCCTCTGGCTCAAAGGTTTTTAAACTGATGTTATAATAAATAAATAAATAAATGAAATGGGTAAACAAATCTGCCTTAAAACAATTAAGATGGTGCATTCTGAAGCTTCGTCTACTCCTGCTGCTGCTATCTGGGAATATTCACCCAAATCCTGGGCCTAACATTCCTTACTCTGGCCATTAATTGAGGCACTCTGGGACTCTCACCCTTGCATCTCTCAACATCTGCAGCCTCCTGCCTAAACTTGATGCCCTGCAAATATTCACTAACCAACACAACCCTGATATCCTTGCAATCATTGAAACCTGGCTATCACCCAAAATTCCAGACACTGCTATTGCTCTGCCAGGGTACAATGTCTTCAGATTTGACAGGAGTACAAAAAGAGGAGGAGGCTGTGCTATGTATCTCAAAGACACCCTCCTGGGTCACAGCTTACCTTCCCCCCTGTCGGTTTCTTTTACACAGATCCTACTTTTTAAAATTCTGTTGGGAGCTCACAACAAAGCACTGACTGTTGCTGCTGCTTACATTCCTCCAAAAGAACAAGGTAAGGGCCTCAGTGTAGTTTTGGACCTCATCTGTGCCCAATTCCTGACTCAGAGTCGATCCTAATGGGTGATTTTTAACATCTATTGGCTAGCCGCTGACACAGGAGGCCTCAAGGACGCCATCTCAGCAGCCAATCTGGCACAGCTGGTAGTCTGTCCCACCAGACATAATTATAAAACTGGTGCAAGCACTCTCCTGGACTGAATACTGACCAGCCATCCTTCCTGCATCTTGGATGTTTCTGTCCTTCCAGATACACTAATTGACCATTCCCCAGTCATCTGCGAATGGTCAGATAAATTCTGCAAGTCCCCCCCAAATCAATCAATAGTAGAGTCCTCCCACGCAGTCAGTTGAAACACCTCAAATCCCACCTCCGACAGCTTGACAGGTCTCCTACATTCAACGCTTCTGATGTCAACTCGGCCTTGGATATCTTCATCAACTCCTTCAACACTACCTGTGACACCTATGCCCCTTTCAAAAGGTGTAAAATCAAAGGCCTTTGCAATCCTTGGCTCTCTGCTGAACTACTTATGGATCTGAAAGCAAGGGACCTCCTCTGGCTTCGGGCACAGACCACTGGTAATCAAGCCAATATTCAGAGCTACAAACGCATGTGAAACAACTGCACTAAATCAATCCTCCAGAAGAAAAATGCATACTACAGAGACACCCTCACGATCACCTGGGAAAAAGGAAAATCCTTCTGGGAAAATCTTAACGAAGTAACTGGAAAGCAGCCAAAAACCTCACCTACTATGTTGGTCATTGATGGTGGCATAACTCTTCACCCTACCACAATTGCAAATATTTTCAATACTGTGTTCTCTGACCTCAGTAGTGTTCTTCCGCACAAGTCATAATATTGTACGCTTAATAGCATACGGCATTATGGTGAAACCTGGACCTGTGCGCACTCCAAGTTGGACCCCCCCTGCAGTTAGACTCTTTAGTGGGGGGGCTGGGGGTGCAGCCCCTGTAACAGGGGTGTGTGGGGGTGGAGCCCCCCACAGAACAAAGGAAACCAAGTAATCATACAATGCGATTGTACCACATAGCATTCTGCCGTGCGCCATATTGATCCCGTGCCGTGTTCTTCCTTTGGAATTCTTCAATGATGACCACCCTCCTTCTCCTACCCCCAGCCCACAACCCCTTCCCCCCAACCACCCACCATTCAACTTTAAGGAAGTCAGTTTACATGAGGTCTGTAAATACGTCTCTAATGCAATCGCCAAATCCAGAACTAGTGGGGACTCACTTGACCTCAAGCTGGTGTCCCTCACCCTTAGCGAAGTGCTACTTCCACTAACAAAAATGTTCAACCTTTTCCTTGCCCTCAGCCAGTTCCCTGACAGATGGAAATCAGGCAAAGTAACCCCAGTCCACAAAAGTGGAGACAAGGCACTGCATGTGAACTACCAGCCTATCTCCATACTTCCCCCTCTCTAAGGCCATTAAATGTATGGTATCTGACCAGCTAACAGAATACCTGGATAAACACAACATCCTCTGCCCCCAACAACATGGCTTCCATACAGGTCACAGTACTACATCGGCCCTCCTTGAATTCACCGGTGCTATTCACAGCTTGTTGGACAACAGCCTCCTAACCGGGTCAGTCTTCATAGACCTGACCAAGGCTTTTGACACTGTACATAATTTATTTATTTATTTGAGTTTTGGTGACCAGGTAAGTCCACTGAGACAAGTGAAGTCCCTTTTTCAGGGTTAACCCAGGGGTAAAACAATTATTGCAGAGAGCATTAAACATAGTTCAAAAACAGGATAGCAGCTAAATATACAGCCAGAGACACAGGACATCTAACATAAAGCAAGGGTAGGCAAATAAGATATATAAACATTATGTACAGAGTAATGTAACAACCATGCAGGCCAGACTGTGCAAAAGAAGTAGGCAATGAGCAGAAAATAACTTTTTGCTACAAAGCACAGGCACGTCAATATATGTATGTACATTATATATAGTAGACATAAAATATTACGAGACTGACAGACAGATGGAGGCAGCAGCCAATGGTAAAGGAGTCAGATTACTGACACTTTAGCCAAAGCAGGAACAAGCAACAGGGGAAGCAAGTGAGGCATACAGAGTGGATTGGAACTAGGGGAGAGATGAGCAGGACAGGACAGTAGGAGGGAGGGAGTTCCAATCAGAAGGTATAGTGAAGGCGAAGGACTTGCGGGCAGTGACAAGACACATCTTAGGTATAATAAGAAGGGGGAGAAAGACAGATCTGAGGGAGGGCAGGGCTTGTCTCAGACATATTAACCCACTTAGGCAAGGAGGGGTATATTTATGCACCAGCTTAAATAAGAGGCTAAGAGAGTAGTACCTTAACTTTGACACATAGGGTAGCCAACCTAGAGAGGAGAGGACATTACAATGGGGATTATGAGAGTTGGCCCCCAGAGCGAATCTACCCACCCTATGGTAGGCCTGGTAGAGTATAGAAAGGATCATAGAGTTTGCAGAAGCAAGCAGAGGGGCACCATAGGTTAGGAGAGGTATAAGGGAGGAAGTTGCAATCTTGCAATAAGAAGCAGAAGAAAGGAAAGGATCAATCCTGTAGAGGAGGCCTAGATGCCGGTTTAGAGCTTTATATACATTGGAGGCATGCAACTTCAGGGAGAGAAATTAGTCCAGAGTAATACCCAGATATTTAAAGGAGTGGACGCATTCAAGGGTATCTCCACTGAGGGAGGTGATATTAAGGTTCAAGTCAGTGTACTGAGATAGGGTAGGTGAGAAAATAGCATACATTTCGTCTTTTTTGAGTTCAGGACAAGGTGCTTTCTGCTGAACCAGTCCTCAAGGGAAAAGAAGTCAGAAGCCAGAGTACGGTTAAGCCAACCAGTATCAGGAGAGGAGTAATAAATGACTGCATCATCAGCATATAAGTGTACTGTTGCCCCTCCACAGAAGTTGGGTAGGTCATTGGTAAATAGAGGAACAGCATTGGGCCCAAAATGGAGCCATGAGGAACACCATGGGTTATGGGCTTAGGGTTAGAGACAGAGCCAGATCATTTGACACTTTGAGTGCAGCAGGATAGGTAACTTTTTATCCAGGTTAATGCACTGTTGTCGAGACCAAGGGCATGGAGCTGATGAAATATCAGGCCATGGTTCTCCAGGTCAGAAGCTTTTGTAAGGTCAGAAAAGATGGCTCCAGTAGTAGACCCTTGGTCCATAGCCTGGAAGAAGTCAGAGGTAGCCTTTATCAGTTCAGTGAGGGTACTGTGGTGCCTTCTGAAACCACGCTGATAAGGGGACAACAGAGCATGGAGCTCCAGGTAGTCCTGGACGTGGTTGTATACAATTCACTCTTGGATTTATGCTAGGGGGCAGAGAATGGAGATAGGACAGAAATTTTCAGTATTAGTATAGGATCCATCCTTAGGTACAGGGACAACTACAGCCACCTTCCATTTGTCTGGGACAGTACTGGTGAGGAATGAACAATTGATTAGATCCCGGACAGGGTGAACAAGGGCAGGGGCTCCCAGTTTAAGAAATTTCAGCTCAAGGGAATCATGATCCAGGGAGCTTTGTGCTTGCAAATTAGTGAGGAGCCTCTTGACCTCTTTAAGGGAGGCAAGTTTCAAGTGAAACGCAGGTCTAGACCCAGGGATTGACAGAGGGGAAGAGTCAAGGGGGGAGGGGTAAAGTTGCTGAAAGCGGAGTTGTATTTGTAGAGATCCATAAAGAAGTCATTAAACCCTGTGGCAATGGACAAGGGATCCCCTAGGGCAGAGCCACCAGAAAAGATAATGCTAGGGACTGCCATCACCTTTCCTTTTACTAGAGAACTGATCTGATGCCAGAACTCCTTAGGTTAGAGAAGTGTTTAGTCTGCAGTGATTTGAGGTGAAGGTGTTTAGCCTTATGCAGAGAATTCTTGCATTTATTTCTAAGATGTCTATATATCTGCAAATCAGATTGTAGACCACTATTTTTAAATGTCCACCAAGCCTTTGTCATGGACAGACATGAGTGACTTTGTTTCCTTAGTTAGCCAAGGAGCTTTGATACCCTTGGACCTGAATTTTTTCATTGGGGCATGGCGAACAATAATTTTGGAGAGGGTGGAGATAACTCCAAGGCTTGATTTATGTCAGGTAAAGATCTAATTGAACTCCAGTCAGAGTTAAGGATGGATGTAAGATACTTGTCGACATCAAATTTTGTCATGTCCCAAACCAGAGAATCTTAGATAAACTATTACTCACACAGCTATGTTCTGCTAGGCTCTCACTTGAGTCTATTACCTGGTTCAAGAGATAATTGGAGAATCACTCCCAAAGAGTGAAAATAGCTGATGTTCTCTCAGATGCACTTCCTGTTCACTCAGGAGTTCCTCAAGGCTCCATTATTGGGCCACTTCTTTTTAGCCTCTTTATGAATAATCTTCCACAATCGTGTCCTGCACAAATTCTCCTTTATGCTGATGATACCGTAATCCTCTCCACTCACAAGGATCTTGGCCATCTTCAACAGAATCTACAGTTTGCCTTCACCTCGACTGAAACTTGTTTAGTACACATAAATTGGTTCTCAACTATAAAAAACCAAGTCCATGCTCTTCTGCAGCCCACACAACAAACATAGACTCAATCCCATCATGATCAAAAACTGCCTTGGTGCAACCCTCGAACAGGTTCAATCCTCTAAATATCTAGGAGTTACCATTGATTGTAATCTATCACATGCTACACACATTGACAACATTGCCAAGGCTGCCAACACTTGCATTTGCCTACTCTTCAGGCACAGGCAATGCCTTACCTCAGATGCCTTAAGGATTGCAGTACAGAGCTCAGTAATCTCAATAATCAACTGTGGCCTGATCATCTATGGCTCTGCCTCTGCCACCACCCTCAGGCACATATTCATTGGCTAAACAAAGCTTGCCATCTTATAACTGGTGCTCATCGCCTCACCCACACGTGTGATCTTTACGCACAGACTGGGTGGCTTCAACTTTCAAACTGGATCAAGTGCCAAACCTGCCTTATGGCAAAGAAAATAACACTAGGCCTTGCTCCCTCAGGTGTCCAAGCTCTCCTCTACCCAGCGTGGACTACTCACATCACCAGGGGCTCTGAATCCCTACTACTGCATATCTGGTGTTTCTGCACCACACAAGGGCAAAGATCCTTTGAGCATAGAGCTCCCAGCTGGATCAATGGTCTCAACATTGATATCACCTCAATGCCAAAGCTTGGTCCATTCAAATCCAGTCTCCATCACATCCTGTCTGCATCTAGCTCCTGTGACTGCCCTTCTTAATTGTTCTACCCTCTCCTCTTTGCTCTTTCCACCTAGCACTTAACCATCTGCCCCTCAACTCCCTCACCCATACACCCATTCATACTCCCCTCCTCTCACCCACCTTCTCTACCCCCTTGTAGTACTTTAATTGATATTTGACAAGTGCCTATGGCCACACCCCACTAGTGTGTCTCCCTTCCATACCATGTTAACCCTGTTACCAGACCTCTTTCTGGCATTTTTACCACTGTATTGAATGTATAAAACTGTATGTAACTGCCTGTAACCCACTGTTCTACTGTTACTCAATGTCTTGTTTGAATTGTACCTCATCCAACATGGAACCTTTGTAAAACAGCCTTGGCTAAAAGGTACTTGTAATCCTAGATTCAAATAAATAAATAAAAATAAATAAAGCCATGAGAAGACATGTTTCTCTTGCAAATTTGCAAGAGAGGGGAGGAGGGAGATAGGGCGGAAGTTGCTGGGTTGGCAGTATCACCCCCCTTGTGGAAGGTGAGAACTTTGGCAATATTCCATGACTGAGGGACCTTGCAGAGGGTGAAGGAAAGGTTTAGGAAGTGAGTAGGGTCAGAGGCAATGGCACAAGCTGAGAAGTGGAAAAGTCTGATGTCCAAGCCATCTGGGCTTGAATTGGGCATGTTGTGTAAAGAAAGGGCAAAAAAGGTTTCCTGGGTAGTTATGTGGGGGATCAGACACTGGTGTTGCTGGAGTAGAAGGGAGGGGAGTGATAGGGGAGAGGAAAGGAGAGGAGCCAGGAGGGGGGAGGGAAGATCAGAGGTCTGAAGAACTCAAGAAAGTGAGAGGCAACAGAAGAAGGACCGGATACTGATGAGCCATTAACCATAAAGACTGGGGAAGGGGACTGGGCTATGGATGTCAGAAATGGAGTGAATCACCTTCCAGAATTTGGCTGGGGAATTAAGATTATTCTAGAGGTTGGCATTAGAACAGTACGACTTGTTGGCATGGACAGCCTTTGTGCACCTGTTCCTAAATGCCCTGTAACATAGGAGGTCTGACAAGGAGCAGGATAATTTGAACCTGGCACAGGCTTGATCAAGGGTCTTGCACATTTCTTTGAGATCATTGGTAATACAGGGGTGGTAAGATGATTTAACCCTTGACTTTCCTATTGAGGCATGCTTTCTCAGCCAGTGGAAAATTTTGAGTTGAGTAGGGGAAGGGCCAAATCAATATCAGGGGCAGAGAGAATTGGGGACCAATCAGTTGCAGCCAGGTCACTCAGTAAAGATTCTTTATTCAATGACCAGAGTCCCCTGGACAAGATGTACATGGCAGAGGAGGGAGGATGCCAGAGTGTCCTGACACAATATTTAATGCAGTGGTTGTTGAAGGCATCTGGCAAAATACCTGCTGAAACAATGCAGTGAGGGTGTGAGGAGAGAACCCAGTCCAGGAAGGTATGGTTTGGAGAGTAGGGGTTTTGCCAGGTGAGTTCAGTGATGTGTTTGTGAGAGGTTTAGGGAGTCAATCTTGAGAGAGATTGGCTGGAAGCTTAGGAAAGCCAATTAATGTTGAAGTCACTAAGGAAGATGAGTTCACCAGCAGTGGAGTGTGAAGGGAATGTACAGAATGAGTTCACCAGAGGAGGGGAAGAGTCTGAGTGAGGCATAGAACACTCTAATGAAAATGGGTAAGGAGGAGGAATATGAGAGTTTGGTTAGAAGAAACTCATGGGAGAAAGGTGCAGCCTCCCTGAGAGAGTACAGAAGAGGAACTATTAGACAAAAAGGGCAATACCACCTCCACATTTGCCCCTATCCTGCCTCAAGAGGTGGTAGTCAGGAATACCCATGCTAAAATGTAGAATTCTGGCAGAAAGTAATGATTCCATGAAACCGAGGAAGGCTGGAGAGTGCTGAGAGACCCATACAGTGAGGAGATCCAGAACTGGAAGGAGACTCCTAGCACTGAGGTGGAAAACACTAAGGCCTCTAGGAGCAGAGAATGGGAGGGGAGAGAGGGATCAGAGTTGGATTCTTCATAATCAGCAAGGAGGAGGAGGAGAATGAGAAGCTGGGTAAGGAAGTAAAGAATGGAGTTGGACTTAAGTCCCCTAAGCCGGAGGGGGGGAAGTATGGGGAGCAGACAGAATAGAATGGTGGAGAAACTTCAGGTTTATAGAGGGGAAGGAAGAAAGGTAGGGTGGATAGGGAAGGAGTGGACAGTAGGGGAAGAGAAGGGGTGAATAGGTGGAGGAGGAGGAGGAGAGTAGCAGGCAAGCAAAATATAATTGATACAAAACAAGTAATGGGGCTATACCCAGCGAGGGTGTAGCTGTGGTGTCTGTAAAAAACAGAACAGTACCAAATTTAATCACCATGGTTGAAGGTAAGATTAAGTAGTCTGTGTAGGACTTCCTTAGGACACAAGGGGAATGGAGGGAGGTTAATGGAGGTTCTATGTGATTTCAGTGAAAAAAAAAGCAAGAGCAAAAACAGCAAGGGAGCAACTGCTAATGCAAAAACAGTGGGAGTCACTTGCTAGCGCCTACACAAAACAGCGAACAAGGCGCCAGATGGCAGTAATGCTTAGGAACCACATTAAAAATGGGACATTCCAACTGTTCCCTATGCCATGATATTCTGTGGGGGGCTTTTCCCCCCAAACCCCTTGTAAAAATATATAATCAACACTGGGGATGCTGAACTTGGGTATGGGGTAAAAGACTGGACGGGCATATGGTAACTGACAAGGAGGAAGTGGAGGGCAGAGGAGTCGGCTGCAACAGTGTTAAAAACAATATACAGCAAAAAAAAAAGTCACTCAGGAATCAAACCCAATTCTGCTTCCTACAGCAACAAATGCAGATGCTGACCTAAACCTCTGTGCTACGTTGCCGCACACCTTGGAACCACACAAAAACACCTCTTGTAATTCTATATCCTCACTGGTGACTCAGCATAATAGCCCTATTCACTGACATTACTGGTGCTCTGAAAACATAGTCGCCAATATAGTATTTCCTTTGTTCTTCTTGACTCACTGTTTTTGATTCACACAAATGCACTCACTCAAATCACAAGATACCTTTAATGGATAGTGGAGCCAGGACAGCAGAATGGCCCTCCAATGGCTGACTCTCAACTGACCCAAACTGACTCCTTGATGCCCTTTGCACTGTGGCCCTTAGCAATGAGGACCACAGTATGGAGGACCACTTAGAGATGTGTGTCAGTAAAGGGGGAGGTGGAGATTAATTGGAAGAAAGTCTGGGAGAGGTGTGGCACTGGGAGAAGTGCCTGACAATTGCTAGAGCTGACTGAAGTGATTAGGGAACAGGGGTGGGCTTAGGATGGAACAGAATTGCCCTCACAACCTGCTAGGCCAAATCAATTGAGCTGGCGGTATCTGACTGTGGAAAAAAAATCCTTTGTAGGATTCAAATTCTGGAAGGGTTAGAAGCTCTGTTCACATCTGGGGATGTTGAGCTTCAGTTTGAGGAAGGGCTAAGAGGAAGCACACATCTGGAAGAAGTGCCCAACAATTGCTGGATCTGGCTGAGGTAACTGGGGAGCAGGAATGGGCTTAGGATGAAGCAGAAATTCTCTCATGATCCCTTGTGCAGAGTCCATTGAGCTGGTGGCATCTGAGTGAGGAAAGAGAAGCCCATTGTAGCATTTGAATTTTGGCAAGTTTTAATGCTCTGCCCACATCCAGGCATGCTGAACATCAGTTGGGTAGAGTGCTGGGAGGAGGCACAGATCTGAAAGAAGTGCCCGACAACTGCTGGAGCTGGCTGAGGTGACAGGGAAGCAGCCAAGTCTGTTGTGCTGTCAACTCCTTTACTGTACCACAACAGACACATCTCAGTGCCCCATTCAAATATTATGATGCACAGGAAATATAAGTAACAACTAAGAAACATGACTCAAAATGGCTAGATTTCTTTGAACAATATGTCAAATTATATAAATCACCCTTTTCAATGTTGGTACTATAGATGAAAGAGTCCAAACTCAGTATGACAGCATTACTGGACAATAAAAAAAGAAAGGACACTTGTCTGAAAAACTGCACTCTGGTTACTGGACTTTATGTGATTTATAAATATTATATGACGTAAGGATTTATGCCTTATGATGTTGCAGATAGTGGTATTCCACAAGGTTATTTCATTATAAAATGTTGACATATAATATGAATAACCAACTTATCTACAAGTTTAAAGATGAAGTTCAGTAACATGATTTAATAAGGTTCAATGTATCAAATCATATTATCACAACGCAGTATGATAAGCTAAATGATTAAAGTTTCATATATTCTGAATTATAATTATTTTGAGAATATTTGATGGCTTTGTGAAGCCTGTGTTTGTACAGTAGAACTTGAAAAGTACAAATTACAGGTTTTTAACATACAAATTGGAAATTATCCCCGAAGGTATGGCTGCAAATTATTCCCACACTACAAATCACTGTCAGACACGTTATTCTGAATAAAAAAACACATCAACTGTACAGTTCTAAATTATATCACATTTTATCCTGTGTTATTAAATTTAAAAAACCTATCTACTATACATAACTTTGAAGAGAACACATTTTTTGAGATTAGGAAAGGCATGTGGAACTATATGATATTGGTCTAATCAATTTTATGGGATCAATATTTGAAAAGTAAGATGTGTATTGAAATAGCAACCTTCAACGTACAGATGAACTTATTACTGTACATACAGAAGAGTCAGCTGAATTATAGAAACTGAAGTCTGAGCATAGTGCATGAAGGTGGAAAGCTCCACTGTTTTAAAGAAAAATCCATCAAACATTTCCAAATGCCATTGAAGGCCTATGCCACTATGTTACACTACAGTATGGTGACTCCTAAGTAGTAAGAAGAAGAGTCTGTTTCTTAAATCAGAAACTTTAAAGTTCAGTGAAAATCATGACACTGTTGACACCTAACTGTATAAGAGATAATACACTGTAACTTTATTATTCACCAAACAGTATAAGAGATAATACACTGTAACTTTATTATTCACCAAACAGTATAAGAGATAATACACTAACTTTATTATGGTTTAAACCCTGAGGAAGTGTGCATGTATGAACCGGTCTGGCTTAGCATGAGTGGGTAGCACACCTACATGGCACCTTGGTCTTTTTTTTGTGTGTGTTGTATAAACCTGCATTAAAACACATCAGCAATTCAGCTATTTCTATGTGGAGTTCTTGGTGGATGGTGCCCGGGTCCTTGTTCTGGATTTATCTTTTTTTCACTTGTGGTACATCAGCATTTGGAGCTGCCCTCCCTGCTTTTTAAATTATAAAAACAAGCTTTTACTTGTTCCAACTATATTAAACGTATGTAACATATATTACAAGATGCCACCTTATCTGTGCCATTCCATCAATCATAAAGAAGGTCACATTGGAAAGCTCCAAGCGTGGCACTGGAGGTTGAGGCACTGGATGACACACCTTGCACCATGATGGCAACCTGGGTTCAGGAACAAGCTCGGGCCATAGGGGGCTCAACAGGGGTGAGGGAGGATCAAGCATGCAGAGACTGCTCTCCCTCTCTCAGGGAGGGAGGGATTGTCATCCCACCTGTCTGATGCCCTTTGGTGGGGGCTGGGGGATAGCACAGGTAGGGATGGCATAGCAGCTGGTGATAGTGGTGTGTGCATGCCCTTACACACATGCGGCCAAGAACCAGAAGGGAGGGGGTCCAGAAAAAGGAAAATGGTGGCCGGGGGGGGCTTCATGGATCCCTACCCCATCCCACTGCTCTGCTGCTGCTGCCTCCCTAGATTTGAACTGTGCTCTGGGGAGGTGGAGTTCCCTTCCTGGCCCTGTCAAGGGAGCAAGCCATGGGGGAGGTCTTAGGAATGGTTGATGGTGGGCGGGCATGTGGGCAGGTGAAAAGGGGCTGAGTTCTCCACCCCCAGTTTGCAGGAGCAAAAAGTACTAAAAAAAAAAGCTCCATGCACCACAGCCGCAACTTTTGAACATTATTGTAGACACATTTCGGTTTATATTTCACTTATTCTCTGTGCTTTATTTAGTATCTCTTTTTTCATGACTATACACTTAACGTGAAAACAGTATCATTGTCAATATCAGATCACTATCTGGACACTGTGGGCTGACAAAAAAACAGCAAAAAAATAAACCAAAACGATTTTTACATGTTTTGCGCTATCCGGATCTTGTAATCTGCAAAATAAACTGGAATGAAACTTGGCACATTAAGAGACCAAGGAGGGTTTTGATGGTGCATGCAAAAATGTCATGCAAATCTGTTAAATGGTTGTGATATTAATAAAGTGCAAAACTTGGCATTTAACATTAAACAGCCTACTCAACTCTAAGTATAGTGACACAGCCATGCCACTATAATATATACAGTACATACATACATACATATATACATATATATATATATATATATATATATATATATATATATACACATAAGGTGGCAATGCTGACAATTTGTTCACTGTTGTCCTATAAATGGAAGTTCAGGGCTCTTACACAGTGATGTACATATCCGCATCTATGGAGGAATGTGGATATGATTACTCTATCTCAAGACTATAGATGTGCTCCCATAGGCAAATACAGCTATAATTATACTATCTCAAAAAGTAAGGAACTTCTTTACAAAAAATATGTTAATGTGTTAGGGTTCAGGAAAAAGCAACAAAAGTAGAGAAATACGATGTTAGGGTTTCCAACCCTAACACCCCACCCCCACATTGGAGTCAGAATGTCAGGCATGAAGTGTGCCATGAGAGTCTCAAGCCTCATACTCACCCCATTTCATCAGTAAATAAGCATAGATGTGTATAGTGAATGAGAATGGCATGAGAGTTATGACTGAGACCCTCATAGCACATCTTATGCCTGACTTTCTGACTCCAGTGTGGTGGTAGGTTGTTAGGGTTGGAAACCCTAATGTCATATTTTCCTACTTCTGTTACTTTATCCAGAACCCTAACTGATGCATTAACATAGTTTTTTGCATATACAGGATCCTACCCTGTGGAATTCTCTACCTCATTGGATAAGGGAGTGCCTGACTGTGGAGAGCTTTAAATCTACTCTCAAAACATTTTTATTCTCTCTTGCTTTTACTGACAATCAAGTCTTGAAGTGTTTTTATTTATAGTTTTGAATTTTAGTGTTTGAAATTGTTGTAAAAGCGCTTTGATATTTATTGTATTGTGCTTACAATAAATAAAGATTATACAGTATATATATAGATGGCAAAAAACTCTGTTTAATACATCAGTTAGGGTTGTTCCACAGTGACAAAAGCAAAGAAATTCGGTGTTAGGGTTGCCACCCCTACCCCACACACCACCCCAACAACAGGCATAGGATGTGTGTTAGAGTCATCGGTCCTAACTCTCACCCCATTCCATGTGCAAATAAGCTGACATGGTGCAGTATAGGAGAATGGGTGAGAGTTAGGACCGATGACCCAATGCACACCCCAATGCCTGTTGGTGGGGGCAGGGTGGGCGTGAGGCGTAGTGGTGGCAACCATAACACTGAATTTCCTCACTTTTGTCACTGTGAAACAACCCTAACTGATGCATTAAACAGAGTTTTTTGCCATGAATTTCCCTTCTTTTTGAGAATGTGCACTATAAATAGTGACTGGAATGTGGTGGTGGGAGCACGGGGCCCTTCAGGTCTCTGTGCTACCATCATGTAAATTCTTGTCACGTTGCTGTGCAAAAACTGTATGACTAGCTGAAATGAAACTTGGTAAATGAAGACATGTACCATAGTACACCGTATGTCCAGAATTGTGTGAACATTCATTCAACGGTCGCACAGCACCACAAGCAAACAACTGTGCATGCACAATTCAGCAACCGTAAGTGGCAGCAACCCAAAAATTGTTGCCATCAAAGATGTATTATAAATATTTCTGTATTCCAAATGTCAGGCAAATTGGATACAAGGTTCAAAAGTTATTGAAGCAGAATGAACCAAATTTTCATTCACTGTAGTAGCAAAATTCCATACCTGTTAATGTTTTACACACCAAACCACTGCAAGGCACCTCTGATCCACTAGGGCTACCCATGGTATAAATTTCAAACCAGTAGCACCATACAGAATGCTATGCACAAAATGGTAACTGTGTCACACAGTGTCTCCACATAAAATTATTTTTCCAACATGTAAACATCATTATTCATATTCCCAGGACATCCACTCACTAACCTCCAAATTTCATGTGAAAAGAGCACACCATTCCAGAGATATTCAATTTTTACATTTCTGCACCTTTAAGAAGTCTTCCACCCTAAAATGGCAGAAATAGCAGCAGAAAATGCACTAAAATGGCAGACCTGGCAGCCAAAAAATCAATAACTGCAAAGTGGGTTAACTTCAATTGGCAATAACTCTGGACTGGAACTAATTTTTTTCACCAAATAAAAACTGCCATGTTCCTTGAAGAAAGGTCATTCTGTTTGACAAGTTTCAGACAAATCAACCACACACTGGCTGTGCTATGTGTCATGGCAGAAAGTGCAGAAAATTAGTAAAAGCATAATGTTTTGCACTGCACTACACAAATGCAAAAATACAAACAGTAACATTAACACAAACGGTGCTGGAAAAAGTGAGGTAAAAGAAAACAGTAACATTAATGGTAATGCAAATGGTAACGCACATGTTGCCATAAACGGAAACGATAATGCAAATGGTAAGAGAAATGTAAGCGCAAACATAAATGAAAACAGAAATGGTAATGCAAATGCTAACTGCAACAGAAATGGAAACGGTAATGAAAATGGTAACGAAAATGCAAACGTTAACACAAATTCAAAGAGAAATGCAAACGATAACAGCAACGGTGAAGCAGAAGGAAACAGTTATATACGCGACAATGGCAGCGTTACCAAAAGCGCAAACGCTAAGGCCAATGCAAACGCAATCAGTAACGAACACGCAACCAGTAATGGTAATGCAAACGGTAATGCACATGGTCACGGTAATGCAACTGGAAATGTAAACGCTTATGGTAACACCAATGATGACACCAAAGGAAACACAAATGCTAACAGAAAAGCAAGCGCATATGCAAACACAAATGGTAATGCACATGGTGATGCAAAAGTAAACGCAAACAAAAAACAGTAACAGAAACGCAAATTGTAACAGTAACACAAATGCAAAGGGTAATGCACACGGTGATGTAAATGTAAACGCTAGCACAAATGGTTAGGGAAATGCAAATGATAACAGAAATGAAAATGCAAACACAAACACAAATGCAAAGGGTAACGAACATGGTGAAGTAAACGGAAACGCTAATGCAAACGGTTATGGAAACGCAAATGGTAACAATAACACAAAATGCAAGAGAAAATGCAAATGCAAAGGGTAACGTACATGGTGATGCAAAAGTAAACACAAACAAAAATGGTAACTAAAACACAGACGGTAACAGTAACGCAAATGCTAGCACAAATGCAAATGCAAAGGGTAACGCACACGGTGACGTAAATGGAAACACTAACACAAACAGTAATGAAAAAGCAAGCGGAAACACTAATGGTAACAGTAATGCAAATGCACACCCTTTTTTCCCCAAAAAGGTGCTTTCAAAAACACAGTGAATACAAAGAATGTATGCATAATAATGGCCTTTGGAGCAGAAAATCAGCACTTGCAATGCTAAATTCCTTGTATCTCAAGAACCATAGAACGTAGAAATTTTTTTTAAATCTCATATTATGTATGACTTTCCAGGCTAGTTTTGCACTTAGCCCCCTATCGGGGGGGACTAAGCGTTCTTCTGACAAAAAGTCCGTATCTTGAGATATGGGACCCGAAAGGCGTGGTGGACTCCGTAATGTTAGCCTATGGGAATAATTGTCAATTTCAGAGTGCCATAACTTTACAGCCCTTTAGCATTTTTGTCACCTAACCACCAAGAGGCACATCTGTGAGATCTTGGCTTTCTTCCCTCTAAATTTCAGCCCAAAGACCAAACCGTTCTTCTGCAGCAGGGTGGCAAAGATTCTCTATTGTTTTGGTCATAGTGTTGCAAAATAGTGTCGCAAATCACGACACTTTCGCAAATAAAATCACAAAAGTGTCACATATGTGACACTACTTTGCAACACTACTTTTTACAGAAATTTAAAAAACATATTTCTGGGGCGTTTTATCCCCCCAAAAAAGACATGGCTAGCATCCTTAGGGATCGACCTGGTGAACACAACAAGAATTATGTTCCTAGATGGTCCCAAATTTAAATGGCCAGCATTTCTGTGACCACCAACTGAAAACAAGATGTCTGATTTGTGACACTACAAGGGTCATTTGCGAAAGTAAAAAGTGCATTTGTGACACTTTTGCATATTTTGTTAACTTTTCCCATTGACTATAATGGTAAACCTGTTTTTTTTTAATAACTTTTGAACTGTTTAATATTTTTTCACAAAATCTTCGAAAGGCACATCGGGAACTCTGACTGCATGTTCCCTGAAGGTTTTGGACTAGTCGCATAAACCGTGTGACCTGTAGGCACAAGCAAAGAATGTGCAAAAATGCATCATTTGTGAGTTTTTTCTGCTTTCTGTAGCTCTGCAACTGTACATCCAACTGTAACGAAACTTGGCAGTTCCAGATACCTATGGTACCAGACTGTGGATGTCAAATTTCAGGCAAATCCGTCATATGGTGGCAAAGTTATTAAACTGCCAAACGTCAGATTTAACCTTAAATGGGGTACTCAACCCTGACTATAGTGGCACTACCGTGCCACTATAATATATATTAATTATATATTGTCATCTAGTGCATTTCTTTGGGGAGGGGAAGATAAAAAAGGAAATGGAAAATAAAATTCTAGAAATTAGGCAGTACTCCACCTGCAATATAAGGCTATTCAGACCTATAGAATGAAATTATCATTACTATCCAAATACATTCCGCCTACACAAAAGTCAGTCTTGCCTCATTTTTAATATAGTAAAGGAACAGTAGAAAAATATTTTGAGAATAATGCTGGGTTATTTAATTTCTTATACTTCATATACACTGAAAGAAATAATAACTGTTACTAGCCTATAACAAACCCTGGTCAGAGACACAATGGCTGCTAGTACATTAATCTGAAAAGAGATGCAGAAGAGATAGGAGATATTGCAATTAAATTGTGTTCATACAAATGGTGACAGTAAAAACCCCTTACAATTGTTTAAAAACATTGAAGTACAAAATCACTTTATTGTAACACATTTAGTTCATTTGAACAGGACTTTTTTAAATCAGCTGTATTTGCCCAGAATAAGATCTGATTAATATTCAGTAGTCTCATTTTAAACATAGTAACCAATTTAGTGTAAGAGATCGCCTTGTTCAGTAGTTAACTCAGTAGTGATTCTAACATCCTTTAACTCACCCTTGCCATCCAATCTATCATAAGCCCGTTCCAATTCACTATGTTCCACTTCAGGATGTACATACAGGGAGGTTTTGGTCCTAGCATGCCATGATTTAAGTAAATTTGCATGATAAACATGTAGTTTATTCCTTTTGTCTGGGCATTTAATTTCATAATTAACAGGCCCTATCTGCCTTTGTACTGTGTATGGTCCTTGCCTTTTCATCAGGAACTTTTTGTCAGATCAAGGTAACAAAAGAAGGACCCTTTCTCCTGGCCAAAAGGACTTAGTACGCAGCCCTTTATCATAATACTGTTTTTGGTACGTCTATTGTTCTGTACTACATTGTTGGGCTTTTTTAGCACAGTGCATCAGCTTTTGACGTAATGATGTAACATATTCCAGGGATGATAGGGGTACTGTATCTTGTTTCCCTTCTCCCAGGTCTCCTTTATAACATCTAACAGGCCTCTGGGGTTTCTACCAAACAATAATTCAAAGGGAGAATACCCAGTAGAAGACTGGTACTTCCCAGTGAGCAAACATGAGATATGGCAAAAACTTATACCAATGATTTCCTTCATCACTGGTAAGCTTTTGTAACATCCATTTCAGGGTCTGGTTGAAACGTTCAACCAGCCCATCAGTTTGTGGGTGGTATGGGGATGTGTAAATGTAATTTACACCCAGGGCAAAATATAATCGTTGCAAAACTTGTGAGCAGAAGTTGCTACCATGGTCTGTCAAGATTTCCCTGTGGATATCCATCCGGGAAAACACCTTCACTAATCCTTCAGCCACTTTATCTGCTGTTACAGTACGCAAGGGTATAGCTTCAGGTTACTTTGTGGCATAGTTGCAAATGACCAGAATAAAGCAATTCCCTTTCACACTCCTAGGCAGAGGCCCAACCACATCCATTGCAATCCACTGAAACAGAGTGGAAACCAATGGTTGGGGTTGTAAGGGTACTTTCTCTTTCTTAAAAACAGCGGTCACTTTTTGATATTGTTCACATGTTTTACAGTACTCAGCAACTTGTCTATGTATCCCTGGCCTGTAGAACCTGTATAGTAGTCTTTGAAGTGTGCGTTCTATACTCTTTTGTCCAGCTAAGGGAGCATCATGAGCCAAGAACATTAAATGTTCTCTATAAGTGGTGCAAACCAACAACTGTGAAATGGCCTCCTCAGTTTCTGGATTCACACATTCCCTATACAACAACCCCTTGTTTAAAACATAATTAGGCCCCTTGTTCTGTTCATTTACCATCTGTAAAAAAAAAAATGATTTCAAAGAGATATCTTTTACTTGTTCAGATCGAAATAAGTTATCAGACTTAATATCTATAGACTGAATGTCCAAGTCCTTCTGGTTTCTAGAGTCCCTGTGGACTTGTTGCCACCTACTTTTATCAGAAGTTTTTCTTATCTGGTCTTTTTCAGGACACCTGGTATGACAAATAAGTCATCCTGAAAAGGAAATGAACGTGGAAGTTCAGTATTGAGTCTCTCTTGTGCTCTAGTAGTCACAACACCCAGGCCTGTGGCCTCAGCAAGCAGAGAGGAAAAATCTGGATGATCATGACCTATTATAACAGGTACAGGAAGGTGAGGAACCACTCCTACATTCAACTGCTGAGCAATATCTTGCACTTGAACATCTACTGTTTGTATGGGGTAATAATGTGTGTCTCCATGAATACATGTAACCCCTGTCTTTTTGTGTATATCTGTGTCAGAGGGCAGTACACTTGCTTTTATCAATGATTGATGACTCCGAGAGTCCAGCAAACCCAGTAGTTCCTTCCCATTTATCACTACAGGAATTACATATTGGCCCCAGTTGGCAAGAGCTAAATGGGAAGGTGTAGATTTCTTTTTGGGGCAGAAACTGGCTATATGTCCCTTCCCTTGACACAGATGACATATAATTTCAGGGTTATATGGTCTATCAGTTTTTGAATTCTTTAAACCCCCACCAAGCACACTAGTAATCACAGAGGAAGGTCTTACCATGGGTTGGGTTGCATCAGCTCCGGAGTCTACCCAATGAGCCTTCTGCAATGACTTACCACTAGAATCAGAGATGGAATGCTGTGCCCAACACCCAGAATCCCCGCAGGATGAATTTATCATTAACAAAACTAGTGCAGTGGGGGAGGTGAGGGGAGAAGAAGGAAACACATAGTAGTGAATGTGAGGACATAGACACATTTTCAGGAAGTTCTGCTTCGATTCCTCTCCCTTGTAACAACGCAGCTGTGCTACATTAAGAATTCTGATCAGGTCCCTTCTTCTGGTAGTAATACATCAGCATAGCATCATGAAGCAAGGCGGCCATAAAAATTAAGTTACTTATTTAGCTAAACATCACATTTCATTAACCCACAAGTTCCAAAAAAATAACATGAATCAGCTAGAAGAATATCCTTAACATTTTGTGATATCTGAACCATTTCTTTTTCAGAGGAGGTTGGAGACCCAATATCATCATCCTTTGTCTCATCTTTATCATATACTGACTCCTTAGAAAAACAGATAGTTGATCAATTTTGTAAAATGGACTGTTCACCTTTAAAAGTAACTCTGAGCTTGGCTAGTGTCAGCATCTGGAATTCTGTTTGAAGCTCAAATATTTCTTGGTGTTAAGCAATAAATGAACACCCTCTTTCCTGTGTCATGTATGTAAAGTCTTCATACACATAAAACCAATGACCCTTGTATGACAAAATCCCCTAAAGTTGTGAGAGAAGCACAGTCAGATCCCTGTCAGATTCAAGAGCAAAGGCCATTAAAATGGTGAATTGCAGCTCTTGTGCCTCTGTTGTTACAGCATGATTTGTTTGTCCTGTTTTTTGCCCCATTTTGGAACTCTAAAGACTTGTGTCTAAAAGGGTGGATTGTCAATTGACAATTTGTAGACATTGGTGAAATGTCTGTGACAATATCATGGACTGACTGATATTCAGACTCTAAGCTGGTGGAAAACATCACACAACATACATTTTTGTATTTTCCTTGGTTTTCTAAATTTTCTAACCTGTGGTTTATAGCAGATTTTTCTCTAATAAGATTAGCATTGGTTGCATTAACACCATTTGTTTTATTTATGGAGGCTGAAATGGAGTCAGTATTTTTTTTTAACTTGGACCAAAACAGATTCAATCTCCTCTCTGCTAATCTAAGTGTCAAGTTGTAGAAAATCTATTTTTGCACTCAGTGCCTCAAAACTCCCATCAAAAGTGCCAGTCCATTTCAAAAGCTTGTCCATTTCTTTACCTAGGGACTCCAATTTGAGTTTTTTTTCCATCTGTGGTGAGACCATTGTATTTTTTTTTATGCTCATACTTTTGGTCCTCAGATGCTGCTGGTGAGGAGATCCACTCCCTGTATCAGCTAGGTCCATGCACATGCCAGGATCCAGGTGTCATGGGGCTCATGCTGAGGTGTTTTCTCATGTGCATCCCCCTTCTCCACCTGTACAAGGTGGGGCCAGTCATGCAATGACCTTGACACATGATGGGGTCTTCTCCCATACCTGCATGCAGAGGTTCAACCCCCCACCATGACAGGCTCCCAGTATGGCCCCAGGCTGCTCCACCCCCTGCCAATGCAAGGGGTGAGTAAGCACCGGGTACCAAGTTCTCTCCCTCACTGGAGACAGTGAGCAGTCCCTGGGATGCTCAGCCTCCTCTCCCCACGGCTGACCCTCAGATGTCTGAGGTCCACTCCTGAACCCCGGTTGACTGTTCCACTGATGAAAACACTTCCTCTGCATTGGTGGGCTGGCAAGACCATTTTATTTGCACTGATTGGAGAGGATGTATGAAGTAAAGAGCAATCACTTTTCTCAGCAAAGAGCTCCATATTAACACTCTCAACTTGTTTTATGTAGGAAGATGTACTGGTGTGCATGTAGGGGGCTCAAACATTTGCTGATGTACTGGTGTTCTCAGCCACTGAAGAAGGTGAATCAGGTAAAGGGAGAATGTGCTGTGTGAAGCCTTTGATTTTTCCCCCTTTTGTTGTTGCAGGTGAGGCTGTTTTGTGTAGGGCAGCTATGGGAACAAGTGAGACAGTTACATCAAAAATTGGATGGAGCAGGACAAACTAGGAAAATCTGTGACCAGTGGAAAATAGACATTAAAAAAAATACTTTATTACTAAGATAAAAACATATACACAGTTGTGGTTTTCTCTCCTTTCATGCCAAAAACTTGTCTGCTTTATCAAGGCCAATATCACCAGCTCTTCTGTCATTCATCAAGCCAATTTCTAGTCTGAAGTATTTTTCAAGCAGATAAATTCATGAATAGGTGTACGTTACAGAAGAGGATAAAGTAACCACTTTGCAATTCTCTGACATAGGAATTGCTAGGATTTGTAATGGCACAGTTCAACTTTTGCACAATTTACTTAGACGTCCATATGCAACAAACTTAAGCAGTGCAGGTACTATCGTCCATCTTGCCTACACCCAGAGATTTTTATTTTTTATCCATGGATCCCTTTCACTTGAAAAAAATTGTAAGTAAGTAAATAACATTTTATTTATATATCACCCTATCCCAGAGGATCTGGGAGCTGTACAGGCAAGCAAGAGTCTGAGATAAATAAATACATCAGATACAAACATATATTATTGACAACAACAATAAACACAATGATAAATAAGTAAAATCATGATTAAAATAAACCCTTCAGTAGTCTTTTATTTTTAGGATTCAGAAGCAATTTGCAAATGCTTCTCTAGAAAGATGCAGCTTGAGACCCCTCATAAAACCCTCCACCAATGGGACATCTCTCAAGGATCATGGAAGCAAGTTCCACAAAGCCAGGCTGGCCACCTCAAATGATTGACATCTTGAGGTCTTCAGCTGGGCCTTGGCAACTACAAGAATGCCCTCGGTGGAGGAGTGGATCAAGTTCACAGGACAGACAGGAGTCAGGAGGTCACTCAGGTAACCAGGGCCTGATCCATGTAGAGCCTTATAGGTAAGCAAGCCCACCTTAAAGGTGATTCTCCATCTCACCAGCAGCCAGAGAAGGTCCCGCAGGACCAAGATCACATGACATAATCTAGGAGGGCCCGTCAACAACCTGGCCACCATGTTCTACACCAGCTGCAGGCAATGAAGGACCCCTGCCACAGACCCCAAGGTAAACAGTGTTCCAGTAGTTAAGTCTGGATGTTACAAAAGCATGACCAGTGAGGGCTGGTCATCAGATGGAATTAAGGCTTTGATCCGGGTGATATTCCTAAGGTGGTAAAAACCATTCCAGATGATGGATGACACCTGAGCCTCAAGTGTCAATTCATTGTCAAGGATAATGCCCACATTTTGTACCTTGGTAGATGCAAACAAAGGAGTAGGGCCAAGGAATAACCCTGTTCCCATTCTGGTTATACCTACATCCCGTCAGTGACCAGGTTCAATCACTAGCACCTCCATTTTGTTGGGACTGAGTCTCAGCCAGGTAGAGGACATAAAGTCTTCGATCCCTGCCAGACATTTGTGAAGCACTTCCATGGCGTTACACGTCCCAGGTGCAAATGACATATACAGCTGGGTGTCATCTGTATAACAGTGAAAACCCAAGCTGTACTGTCAAATGATCTCACCCAGGGGAAGCATGTGCACTGCATACAGCACAGATGACAGGACTGATCCCCCTGGGGAACTTCACATGGCATGAGCTTCTGGCAAGAGGAGAAATGACCCATCACTACCTTCTGCATCCTGCCTGTGAGAAAGGACTCAAACCAGTTGATGACAGTACCAGTGAGTCCACAGAGCTCCCTTAGGTGACCCAGCAACAATAAATGATCCACAATGTCAAATGCTAAGGAGAGATCAGGGAGAATGAGTACTGACCATTCCCCTCTATCTCTTACCCTGAGGAGATCATTTTGCACACTGACTAATGCTGTTTCGGTGCCATGCTTGGACCTGAACTCAGACTGGGAGAGCCCATAGATGTCATAGGCAGCAAGGTGTGACTTAAGCTGCAGAATCACTACTTTATCGATAATCTCCCAAAAATGGGAGGTTAGCGATAAGTCTATAATTCACCAAGATGTCAGGGGCAAGAGATGGTTTCTTTAGGATGGGCCTCACCAGTGCCTTTTTCAGTGACCTGGGGAAAAGTCCTTCTGAAAGCAAGCACCGGACAATCTCAGCGAACACTGATTCAATGGACCCAACACATCCCATTAAGAGATGGGCTGGGCCCTGGTCCAGTTCACAGTACGTGAGCCGTAGCTTCAAAATCACCTTGCATACCTCTATCACTCCCACTGGCCTAAACTCACTCCAGACAATAGGAGTGCCTAGTGAAATATATGACTCACCACTGCAGGGCTGCATCTGCCCCATTGGAGAGATCCCAGCCCTAATGGAGGACACCCTGTCAGAGAAGAACAGAATGAACTCCTTGCACTGAGTGACTGCAGCTGCTTTTATCAGCTGCAGACAGGCAGCATGGAGTAGCCTGTCTACAGTCCAAAACAGCAGAGCCAATCTGTTCCTCCCTGGTGCAATCTCCCAGGACAGGAGCACTGCCTTCTTATGGCTGCTTTCCCTTTGATATTCACTATAGTGAACTGTCAAAGTCAGTCTGTCCTTCTTGGACTGAGATTTCTACCAACAATGCTCCAACCTCTGACCCCTGGTCTTCATCTCCTTGAGAGCACCATCAAACCATGGGGGACTCAAGTGAAAAGACCTGGGTCATATATGAACTGGTGTGACAGAGTCAAGCACCTTGGAGACAGCACTATCTTAGGCTGTGATCTTCTCAACTGTACCTGTTGGACAAGCAGCACTCACTCCAGACAGATCCAGAACTGCCATCAGTCCCTCTGGAGACAACCCCTTTAAAAAGTGGTAGTGGACCATCTCTACAGGGGAAGGACTAATGGGGGGGACCCCAAATGAGAACTCTACTGTGCAGTGATCCAATCAAATGAGTTCTGGGTAACTTCAATGCCTGGATCAACGATGAACTCTCACATTTTGGTCATGACTTCCTTCAGATGATGACCTCGCTGGGCCTCACACAAGCTGTTGCCTGTGTGACCCACAGCCATGGTCATGCCTTGGACCTAGTGTTCTCATTGTGGCTTGAGGTAACTGACACAACCTCCCAGTCACAAGAATATGGAACAGGAGAAACAATACAGTGTGCTGCATAAGGGAAGGAGTGTCCCAAGTAATAGTCCCAGAATATCAAAAGGTAACCTTCGAGCAATGCCCTCACCAAACCCTGAGTGGTAAAAAATAGGCAGACAGTTTGTAGAAAGGAAAATGGTGCTTTCAACACACAAGTTCCACAGATTACAGATCTTTCAGTAACAGATGTTCCACTGAGCGGCCTTTATGAACACCACACTTGGGCAAACCAGTAGTGCCTGTCCCAAATAGCTAGGAATGAACAGTCCAGCAGCAGTTCTTTCTCCTGGGATGCAGGATCTAGTGGCCCAATGTGCACTCTGAGCCACTTCCTGTCCTATTCCAAACCACAGCTGCTGACAGCTCACAATACTTAGCTGCTGCAGCCTTTGCAGCAACCTTGCAGCCTATACTTACAGACCGCTCACAGCCAATGCAGCAACTCCACAATCTCCATGTTGAGTCTTCGAGCTTGGACACAGCGACACAACTATATCCAGGTATCTCTTTCAACTACAAATGCTGTTACCGTGAAACAGTGTCAGATCAAGCCACAATGAAAAAACAGATGCTTCTCAGCAGCACACCAGTGAGTCCTCACTGAAAATAATAAAACTAAGTCACATGCCCTACCCTGTTTAAACATTCTACCCTATGCCTCGAACTGAACTAATGGATGATAAACTAAACTTACTGTAAGATAAAATACAAACTGAAATTCTATTTATTCTGGATGCTTAAACTGTTTACTTCCAGTGTAAGTCAAAGATTCTTCTTATTTTCCTTTTTAAAATAGCAGAAAAGTGCAGCAGAGGGTGCTTTGATGAGCTCAATTAGAGCCCAGACAGACAGCAGCCCAGTCTGGCAGCACCCCCACCTAAATAGAGGTCAGCACATGCTTCATTCCTTTAATATTTCTGTTTCAATATCTGAAACACTTTATCCCCATTTTGGCCTTTCCTGTTTTCTCCAAGATTCTTGAAATATGTGTTTACTTACAGCTAACTGATCATATCAACCTACACAATCTTCTCTCTCCCAAAAAACTGCACCAATCAGAACATGCAGTAGTAGCACCAAATTTGACAAGCAGTTTTGTGACATCCTCTATTTATCCTTGAAAATATTTAGGGAAAAATCCTTTAAAATTCTTATTGTTATACCTACAGAATGAGGTAAGTTCCTATTACATTATTCAAGTGTCATCTAGTGGATTTCCAACTAAACTATTAGATGGAAGCACCCTCTCCTGGTAGCAGTGAACATACCACCAAAGGAAAAAAAAATGCCTAACAAAATGTTTCACAGTTCTCAACAGGGATTTTCAAAAGTCCTTAAAAGTCCATTGACTTATTCAGTGCTGCTGCTGTACATGGGCAGTGGACACTATTATCCTTGGATCTCTATGGAGATCATTGAATTGTTTTAATAAACAAATGCCGTTTGGGCCAGATTTGGAAAGACCAGATCCTGCAATGACAGAAAGTAATATTGAAAACTTCAGAATCTAAGTAAACAAGTTGTATCTAATGCAGAAGTGGACTACTGCAGCAATTACTGTGAGGAAAACAAACATAATTCAAGCATATGCTGGTCATGCGCTAAAATCCTATTCAGAAAATTGATCTTCAGGAGCAAAGTCATCAAATCTGAAACCCCTCTGAAGATCTTATAACCTCTCTTCCAGACAGTGCAAATACTAACCCCTCATAATCAGCCAAACTTTAACTTCTGACAGACTACAGCAGAAGTTGTCAAAGCACTAAAAGACCTTAGTCCAGTCAAGAGTTCTGGCTCTTTCTCACTTGACACGAAGCTCTGCCTTGCAGGGCATCATATCTGTGACCCAGTTATCATGTGGTTAAACTTCTCCTTCACCTCTACTCAGATGTCACACTGGGTCATAATGCCGTACGTGTAATAGCGTACAGCATTACGGCAAATCTCAGACCTGTGCACACTCCACATTGGATCCCCCCAGAGTTGGAATCTTTAGTGGGGGATTCCAGGTGGCACAGCCCCCTGTAATGGGGGTGTGGGGGACAGAGACCCCCAAAGAACAATCAATAACATGAAATCACACAACGCGATTCTGCCGCACAGCATTCTGCTGTGCAACATTGTGACCCCGTGCCCTCAGGTGACTACTGTCAGGAAATGTTCAACAGTTGTGCCTTATACAAAAGAGGTGCTAAAAAGGATCTGAATCAACACAGACCCATGTCAGTCCTTCCTACCTTTTCCATGGTTCTCAAAAAAGTGTATTAACTCACAGTTAACTGAGCATCTCAATCAGCATAAACTGCTCTCTTCCAATGCAAGCTGGTTTTAGAAAGAGGCAGTCTACCATATCTGCATGTATCAAAGTCATCAATGATCTCCAAAGAGCCATGGATGAGAGTCTCCCCACTGATGTCATCTTCATGGACCTCTCAAAGGCCTTCAACATGGTAGAACATTTAATACTCTTGCTCAAGATCAGGACTCTTGGTCGCAGTCAACCAATTATTAAATAGATCTAAATCTATTTGAGCAATCAAACCCAGCTAATGTTTATACAATGAATTTGTTCAGATCTTGATGTCTTAAATTTTCGTGTTAATCAAGGCTGATGCCTTGAACATCTGCTGTTACACAGAAGCATAGAATTTGTCAGCAGAAAAAGACCACATGGCCCACCCAGTCTGCCCAGTTGGTCCCTGCTTAGTCTGCCTCTGCAGACCATAACTGGTCTCTGATGACTCTCCCTCTTCTCTGCTCATTTCTTAACATTCTCCTATGTCTATCTCATTCATGGTTGGAGACCACCACTAGTTTCACCTCCAATACTTTTGCTGGCAATCTATTCCAGGCATCCACAATTCTTTCAGTGAAGTAATGCTTCCTCACACCCCTTCTAAACTTCCCCTGCTCTAGCTTTGTTGCATGCCCTCTGGTTCTGGTGCTCTTCCTCATTTGAAAGAGACTCCCCTCCTGCACTCTGTTCACCCCTGTGAGATACTTATATTTGTCTCAGTCATGTTCCCTCTTGCTCACCTGTCTTCTATAGTGTACATGTTTGGATCTATCAGTCTCTCCGCATAGGGATTTTGGTGCAACCCCTAAACCATTTTCGTTTTCATCCACTGGACTGGGTTCACTTTGTCTATATCCTTTCTGAGGTATGGCCTCCTTCACTGGACACAATACTCCAAGTGGGATCTCATCAGTGAGCAATATACACTAGTGGAAACAACACCTCCCTCCTCCTGCTGGAGATACCTCTCTGTATGCATAGTGGCATCTTACTGTCCCTAGCCCCTGCTTTAGCACACTGTCCTGCCACTTTGAGGTCATCAGATAACCCAAGGTCCCTTGTCTGCTTAATGACTCACAGTGCTTCCCACATTCTCAGTTTTGTTAATGATGTATCAACACACAGAGGAAATGTCATCTATATATCAATGCAGTTTACGCCATAGTTTACTACAATGCAATGGCAATGTTTGATGTTAATTCAGTACTCCAATCTGATTTAATTACAAACGCCTCCCGTTTCATCAATAACCACTTGATATTTAACACATCTAATACTAAGTCTAAGGTGTTTGCATTTCAGAACTTGTTAACTTGTTCATCTCATACACTTGCAATCATAACATCATTTGGCAAAACTATTGAGCAAGTCAGTGTATTTAAATATCTATAAATCTGACATGGTGTATCACTTACAAACAGTAGACACATGGATCACATCATAACAACTTTAAGACCCAGTCTCAACTTTCGTTACACATCTAATTTCTGTCTCAGTGATGATGTGAAGATACACATGGTCCCCACTTCTTGCTCCCTTCCACTGGCTATGAAGCTATCATTTACTGCTGTGAAAACTGAACCATGCTTCTGTCCCTTGATTGTGTGTACAGTAGTACTACAAAATGTGCAAGTTTATACTCTCCTGTGGAAGATTTACTGAGCCTATCCTTGTCTGCTGTGTGAATGGATTTACTAGCCAAGTCCTTCAAGTAGGTGTGACTACCACTGGCTTTCTTAGTTATATAACTATGCACAAGGAGATGCCCCTGATTAATCCCTAGCCCACATCATACAGTCAAAAAATGCCTAGTTACTACATTCAACAATAGCACTTACATTCTCCATTTCCAGGTTGACATATTAATTTGGTAGAAAGACCTTTGCATTTGCAGCATCAGACATCTTGAACAAACTCCCTTGCCAGCCGAAGAATTTATCTTGCCTATAAATGTCCAAGTCTAGTCACTATAGCCATCTTAGAACTCCCTGTATTTCTTTTGGTCCATATCGCTCACCCCAAACAATGATCATGTTGCATAACAATGTTCATGTGTTTTATCTGCTGCAACCTCACTTAGTTAACTTGCTTTGATTACTGTTTGAATGTACTTCGCTTTGCAGTTTATTGCCTTGTATATTTTTTCCTGTACTGTATGTAACTGCTATGGATGGACTAATTTAATGACTGATGCTATACTCCCCAGGATCTTCATAAAATCAGTATGCTTCATTTCATGGGGTTATCTCAACTGGAGTAATTACAAATAAAAAATAAATATGTCATAATATTTGCTGGGCATAGAAATGATTAACGCTCCTGCCTTATTTACAAAAGAGAAGTTGATTCTGTTTGTTTCATCACAAACAGATGAGGAAAGAATTTCAAACAGTATTGTCAGAAAAGAAAACAACATTTAGCACTTGCTGTGATAATACTAGAACTATTTTAACTGTTCCGCAGGGTCTGAGGATCTTGATGGAAATTAATTTTTTTTAGTCCCCACCTTCTCAAAATAAATAGATAAATAGAATAGTCCACATAATAAAGTTCATTAGACTTTAACCTGGAAAATATAGTAGTGCTCAATGTAACAAATTAGTTTAGAGGAAGAAATAAAGGGGCACATTTTTAACAGGCTTCACAATGACAAACAGGCCAATTTCCAACACTGTCTGCATCTCCCTAACACCAACGCTCATATGCTTTAGTTTTTAAAGGTGCTGAAATGTTTACATTTGTCATGATTTGTAACAGCCTAATGAACAAGATGACACATGTATCTGTTTGTTTCCGCAGGTTGTGCAATATTTGTCACAAATTGTGGCCATTGCCTCTGAAAGTTTGACCACTTGTTAGCGGTCTAACTTTTTTTCATGATTACATGAAATTCACTGGAAAGGTGCCAAAAGGTGGTGATACCCTTCTGAAAATTCATCTCAGTGTCTGTAACAGACTCATATCAGACAGGAGTGGATCTGCATGAATATAAAGAAACTATTGATAAAATAAGAATAAGCATAGATGGAGTTAAAACACAGAATAAGAGAATGTTCAGATATGATTTAGTAGGTTACTGGGATATTAATGCACATAATTGGCCTAAGTATAATAGAACCCATTCAAAGGCACACAGTAAATCTGGATTAAGATAGTTCTTCTTAACTGGTAGCAGATCACAAATGGAAGGCTATACAAATATAAACATCCTTTAGTGGTGCTGAAAACTGACTCTCCTCACAGCACCTCATATTGAACTATAACAAGACGAAAGTTATGATCTTCTCCCACCCACAGAACTCCCAGAGGGAGCACTGCCCCACGCCTACTGTCAATCATTCCCCTCTTGAACTCGTGGACTCCTTTAAATACCTGGCCATTACCTTAGACACAGCGCTAAGCTTCCATCAACATATACACCTCCTATCCACCACACTCAACATTCATCTTGGGATACTGCATCACTTCAAACACTGTCTTACTCAAGATGCCATTAGGCTTGCTGTCTCCTCTTTGGTCCTCTCCCTACTTGACTATGGCTTACTTATCCATAGCACAGTGAGCACCTCAGCCCTTTCCAGACTCCGCCTTGCCCTTAATAAAACCTGATGTCTTATCCTGGGTTGTGACCATCTCATCCACACTTGCTCGCTATACAATACCACCAACTGGCTCAACCTTGAAAACAGAATCAGGTACCATGCCTGCCTCATGGCAAAAAAGGTCACCCTTGGCTTGGCCCCCCCCCGGGCTCACCCCTCTAATCCACTCAACCATGACACTTAAGCACACACAAAGCTCTGTTAGGAAGCTCCTCACAGTACCCCACTGCCGTACCTGCCAATTCCAAAGGTCCTTTAGCTACAGAGCCCCATCTTGGATGGATGGCCTACCCACCTCTCTTGCTAATGAAAACCAAATTGGCACCTTCAAAACTCAGCTTAAGGAACATGTCCAGTCCTCTAACTACTGTGATTGCCACTGATTGCCTTTCCTTCCCTGACTAAGGCCTCTGGCCAGCTTATTTCCCTCCCCGTTGAGTCTCCAGCCTAAGTATGTAAGACTCCGCTTGTTTTCTGAGTAGCATTAACGTGTTGTTTAAGAACTGTGACTATGATTCCTAGTATCTGTTAGCCTTTTCCCTGCTCTATGTTTATTGCTTGCTTTGTGCCCTGGTGAAGGTGATTTGCCATGTAATGTTTGTTTTGTATCTGATTTCTGTGAAGTGGAACCTTTGTAAAGGAGTCTCTGACTCAAAGGTACTTTTCCGAAACCTCAATAAATAAATAAAATAAAATATTTTTGTTAGAAAGAGAGATGTAGAGGGAGATCCCAGAATACTGTACAAGCAACAACAGGGATTTACCCACAGAAAAATAGTCAGATCTCCACAAACATTAGAGACCCAAGGAGGCACGGAAAGACATGAAAAAGAGAAACAGAATTAGATGAAAGAAAAGGGACAGTAGAAGAATTATTATCAAACAACATAGCGACAAGAACGTATCAACAAAAACAACAGAAACAGTGATTTACCACCTCTCAGACTGGATTTGCTCAAATTTAACACAATCTGTACCAGGAAAAGGTTTATTATTTTGAACCCTTTGTATATGTGATTATTTTTCTTTAATACTAGATCTACAGATATTTCTAATAAATTGAGAATGAGATATATTTTTGGTTTCCAGTCTCCTACTAGGGATGCACTCAGAGGCACAAATACTATAGAAGAAGAAGAGAAATAAAAATCTAAGCCTAGTTTTAGAAAACAAATCAAAATGCTGGTCCCCTGGGAATATTTCCTTTCAGACTGAGGCATATCTGAAAGTGTTTTAAATATATTGAAATTTTGATTTAGAAGGAGAACAATTTCGATAGAATGACAAGATTCAACCATTTAGCTGAGGAATAAGCAGCTTTAAGGTCTCCTAAAAATGGTTGTGGCAAACAATCAGGCCCATACAGATGAATGTAGGCATGACTGAATTGTACAACCAGAAGGATTACTTATGGATTGACTACAATCCAGTGGAAGAAGTTAGCAGAATGTAAAAAATTACAGCATTATGGGCTAGGCCACAGACCCCTCAATTTCTGGAACCTAAACAGTTTTTCAGAAATCCTCTGTACTGCAAGGGATCCAGCATGCCTTGACCAGGCCACGGACCCCTCAATTTCTGGAACCTAAACAGTTTTTCAGAAATCCTCTGTACTGTAAGGGATCCAGCATGCCTTGACCAGGCCACGGACCCCTCAATTTCTGGAACCTAAACAGTTTTTCAGAAATCCTCTGTACTGCAAGGTATTAGCCCTGACTTTTGGATTTGGTACCAGTGAAAGCTGATTTGCAAGTGGCCCACACTATCTCCTGCTGAACACATCTCTAACTATTGTATCTCCCTCTGTGTCTCTAGTTGAATTTATGTGCCAGGGTTTAATAATTTGTTTAATCCTTACAGTCATTTTAAGTTCTGAGTTGATATTAGAAGTGAATTTTGAGCCTTGACTCTGAAAATCCTTATTTTACTCTCTGCCCTGCAACCTGTCTCCTCCCCAACCCCAAACCGTCTGCTGTGCTCTCTGACCCTACCCACTTCTATTATTCTCTTTGTTCTGATGTAACAAGCCTACTCCTCCAGCCTTTAAAAATCCTGTTTTTCTACTTTATTTCAGGGATTCAGCGTGCCTTGACCAGGCCACGGACTCCTCAATTTCTGGAACCTAAACCGTTTTTCAGAAATCTTCTGTACTGCAAGGTACTAGCCCTGACTTTTGGATTTGGTACGAGTGGAAGCTGATTTGCAAGTGGCCCATACTATCTCCTGTTGAACACATCTCTAACTACTGTATCTCCCTCTGCGTCTCTAGTCAAATTTATGTGCCAGGCTTTAACAATTTGTTTAATCCTTACAGTCATTTTAAGTTCTGAGTTGATATTAGAAGTGAATTTTGAGCTTTTTTTTTTTTTCACTGTTGACTTTTCCATTAGCAGATTATATCCTGTCATCACTAGAGGGCTATATCTCTATCTCTGTCTCTATCTAGTATGTAAGCCATGTGGGTTCTCTCTGCCTTTCTCTCACCTCTCCTCCTCCTCCTTGCCCTGCGCCCTATCTTCTCTCTTCCTTTTTCTAGCACCCCACCCCACCCACCGCCACCCTCTACTCTGGTTTCCACTGATACTCCAAGGGAATTCTCCACTTCCACTCAAGACTTGTGCTTGGTGCACCATTTGGATATTCCTGGTTACTTAACCCAATCACTACTCTCAACAAGTGTGGCCACCTCTCTACACTGTACCACCTTGCAGTCCATATGGGATACTGCCTGGAACCTTGCAACCTCTACTCCCGGAAACAATGATCAAAACTATATCTCAAAGAGCTGCGACTCTGCTCCTTAAAACTCCTACTCCTCCTCCTCCTCCTCCTCCTTCTCATCTCAGGCAGTGTCCATCCCAATCCTGGACCTAGAAGCTCAGGCCACACACAAACTCCAGGTGCCCTTATCCTTGCAACCATTAATATCTGCAGCCTACTACCAGAGCTGGATGCACTCCAAGCCTTCATATGCCAACACAACCCAGACATCCTTGCAGTGGTGGAAACTTGGCTGACACCTAAAATTCCTGACTCAGCAGTAACCATACAGGGCTACAATGTCCACAGGCTGGACCAGATATCCAAAAAAGGCGGTGGTTGCACAATCTATATCAAAGACTCCCTGTCTTGGCACCCTGTAGCAACTCCATCACTGTCTGCCTCGGCCCAGATTCTGCCAATAAAAATCATCCTAGGTCCCAACCATAAAGCCCTGACTATTGTCTCCATATATATCCTGCCCAGGGACCCTAAACATGGCTTCAATGATGTCCTAAATTTATCAACTCTCATCCTCCTGAAGCTGAACTTATTCTACTAGGGGATTTCAACATAAACTGGTTAGCATCAAGCGCCAGTGCCTGTAAAGACTCCATCTCAGCTGCTAAGCTCACGCAAATGGTAAACTCCCCTACTAGGATTAACTACAAGACTGGCACCAGTACCCTCTTGGATTGGGTCCTCACCACTCACCCTACAAGGATTTCTCATACGTCTGTTCTCCCAGACTCTCTCAGTGACCACTCCCCAGTCATGTGTGCATGGTCTAACAAATTCCTTAAGCTCCCTCCCAAAATTATCACTAACAGAGTCCTTCCTCATGGAAAACTTCCACATCTCAAACAATACCTGCTTCTACAAGACTGGCTACCCATCTGTGAAGCAACAGATGTTAACTTGGCTCTTGATCACTTCATCTCAATTTTCAACAAAGCCTGCGACCTCTTTGCCCCTGCTAAAAGGTGCAAAACAAAATCTCTCTCTAACCCATGGGTCATAGCGGCTCTTCTCTCACAGCTGAAACTAAGAGATCACCTCTGGGCAGTCATCAGGGCCACTGGCAAACAACTAGACATCCAAAATTACAAACAAGCACAAAATGTCTGCACAAAAGCCATACAGCTAATGAAATCCACCTATTACAAAGATACCCTCACCAATACATGGGGAAATGGTCGTGCTTTCTGGGACAATATCAAGGATGACACAGGGAAGCAGCCAAAAACCTATCCAGCCATGTTAATGGTTGATGGATCCTCAACTCTCAACCCCAAGGTGATTGCAAACATCTTTAACACGGCTTTTTCAGACCTTAGTGATGTTCTACCCCATGACTTTTTCTAAAACAGGGCCTACTCCCCAAATACCTCAGCCCCTCAGTCTAGCCATCCCCTCTTCTACTTCAGGGAGGTAAGGCTGAATGAAGCTCACTGCTATATTACTGCAGCTATCTCTAAATCTAGATCTAGTAGTGACACCCTGGACTTTAAGCTTCTGTTGCTCACCCTCGATGAGGTAATTCATCCATTAACAGAAATCCTAAACCTCTCTCTCAGCTGTGGAAAATTCCTGAACCTATGGAAAACAGCCACCATGACACCCATCCATAAAAGTGGGGATAAGACGAATCACTCAAATTATCTCCCTATCTCCATACTGCCCCCACTCCCTAAGGCACTAGAGCACATCGTGGCTGATCAACTTACCGACCACTTGGTTAAATACAATATACCTTGTCCACAACAACATGGCTTCCGGAAAGGTCACAGCACCACCACAGCCCTTCTTGAGTTCACTGGAGCTTTGCACAAATCCCTTGACAAAGGCCTTCTCACAGGGGCCGTTTTCGTCGACTTCTCCAAGGCCTTCGATACAGTACAACATGGACTACTAATTCACCAACTACTGAATGCTGGGCTATCACCTGACTCTTCTCTCTGGTTTAAAAGCTACTTAGAAAACCGGTCGCAGAGAGTAAAAATTGTGGATGCACTTTCTGACACCCTGCCTGTTCACTCGTGTGTCCCACAGGGATCCAAACTGGGCCCCCTCCTTTTTAGCCTTCTCTTAAACTCCCTCCCTCCCTTACCACTGCTCTGAGCAGTTCATACTATATGCCGATGATGCTGCTGTATTCTCCACTCACAAAGATCCTGCAGCTCTTCAACACAACCTTCAACTTGGTTTCAGTTCTGTAGAGACATGGTTTCTTAATCATAAACTGGTCCTCAATGACAAGAAAACCAAATCTATGCTCTTCTGCAGCTCTCATAACCTACACAAGCTACACCACTTGGCTATCTCCACCACCCAGGGGAACACTCTAGATCAGGTGGGATCCTTCAAATTCTTACAGATACAGCTTGACCCTAATCTCTCCTATGCACTTCACGTAGATAATGTAGCTAGAGCTGCTAATACATGGCTTGGTCTCCTCTACAAACACAGACCACACCTCACGCCAGAAGCTTTGAAGGTTGCAGTCCTGAGCGCTGTGATCTCTGTAATAGATTATGGTCTCATCATTTATGGCTCGGCCACAACCACAATCCTTAGACACCTCTCAGCTGCCTTAAATAAGGCATGTCGGCACAGCACTGGTGCTCACTGTCTCACCCACACATGTGACCTGTACACTCAGTTCGGCTGGCTCCAACTATCAAACTGCATAAAGTTTCTCACCTGCTCCATGGTGAAAAAAAACTACCTTGGCCTTGCACCATCTGGGGTCTCAACTCTATTACAACACCGAATTAACAAATGGTGCCTTAGGAGATCCACGCTACAGCTACTGAAAGTCCCCCACTTTCACACTTCACAGGGACAACGCTCTTTTGCTTATCGAGCGCCACTCTGGTTCAATGGCCTCAGCCTCACCATCTCCTCTGCCCCAACAATTGGTATGTTTAAAACTAGGCTCCAGGACTTTCTCACTACCAACAGCTCCTGTAACTGCCCAACTTAACCTTGTTTCTCCACTTCCCTTCCTGCTCTAGTGGTCCCCCCTCCCCTCCTCACTGGATTCTACCCTCACATCTTGGTATACCCAATGCTGCACTTTTCACCCTCTCCCCACCCTTCCTACATTCCTTCTCCCCCCCCCTCTTCTCTCTGGCTATGACTCTGGCACTTCTTATCTGTTGTCTATTTTCTCTGACAAATGCCACTGGCTGCCTTGTTACAATGCTGCCCTTGAATTGTATTAATCTGTACTCAGTTTGCAATGTCCACATTGTTGTAATGTCTGTCTTGATGTTCTCCATAATTTGTATTTCTCTGACGTGGAACCTTTGTAAAAGAGCCAAGGCTCAAAGGTATTTTTAATCCTAGACTTGATAAATAAAAAAAAAATAGCAGGTTGACCCTTTAGAAAAAAGAGCTTTCTTAACCCTACAGCAGTCATACCTATGTATTATACATCACCAAAAATTCATAAGAAATTACACACGCACCAGGGAGAGCTATAGTTGTTGGTGTCTGATAAGTTCTGGAGCCACTGTTAGTATTTGTTAATTATGTGTAGCAAAAGACACTGATGCTTCCAGGAGAATATTGAAACCAAAAAACATAAGATCTGGACATAATTCAGCTTATATTTCAGAATAGTTCAATATTTTTTCTACTTGCTATTTACTACTGACATCACAAGAAGGATTGTTATTCCTTGAGAATTTATCACTTTATATTACTTATTCCTCACCTGATATCACAACACTCTTACAGTGGGCTCCCACTGTCAGGTACTGCAGGTCTTCCAGAGGACTGGCCAGAGTTCTTGTTGGTTTGGTATGACTATGGGTTAGCTAAAAGGCACAGGAAATGTTTAAACAATTGAGTATTAAATTCATTGTCCACACTAATATGTCTATTCAAGTAGTGGGGGTGAATTTAGCTTAAAACATAGATTCTATGATCTGACAGTGATGTATTTTCCAGTTGTGGAGAGGAGTGAGAGGAGTGAGCAGAGAGCAGAGAACAGCCTGCCATGCTGAGGGTCAGCAGCTTGCAGGACTATATAAGGTGCTTTTAATCCTATTGTAGGTATGCCATTGTTGCCTGCCTATAGTAGGATATAGTATAAGTCTTTCCAGAATTTCTTAAATTGCTCAAATAAATTAGCCTCATTTACTACAGCGGTGCTATGTTCTTGTCTCAGTAGCCAGGAGTCTGAGCAGTGGCAGAGCCTGCTCCTGTGGACCAATATTGTATCAAGCCCAGCAGTGGGTTTTCCACTGCAGCAGGTGGGGCATCTTGAGCTGCAGCCTCCTGTGGCTAAGTGCAGCCAAGTGTGTAGTCAGAGGGAGTGTGGCAGGCTCCCTTGACCCTCATCTGCTCCATTTGACCTGGTCCATGCTACAGAGAAGGCCTGTTTGGAATATGGAGGGGTAAATCAACTGCGTCCTTACCACTAAGTCTGTGGCAGTGAAGGGGAGTGAGTGAATTCTAATACTTGCTTTTGTGCTGCACTCGATTGCATTAGCTGCTCTTTTATAATCTAATGAAGAGAAGGATGTGTTGTTCGGATTGATTCTGCTCTAAATATGGTGCTTATGTGACTGTGTGCTGTTTCTTTGCTTATGCCATTTTTATTGCTGCTAGATGTTTTAATGAACTGTGTTGAACTTCTGCAATTGCACTTTACTTGCTGCTGAATGTTTACTATCCTGTGCTGGACTACTGCAATTGCACTTTATTTGCTGTTAGATATTTTGCTGAACTAAGCATAATTCACTGCAACTTGCAAGTGCACTTTACTTTTACCTGTCCCCGAGACTGAGAAGAAAATCATTGTTCTCCTGGCCCAGAATGTTTGCCCAGCCCCAAAGTTAGTTAGCTCTTTCACTACGCTAACTTGTTCATAGCACCAGCCATGTTTGTTGCCAAAAAACAGTCATCTTGCTTGTTGCATGGAGCCACACACCCCTCCCCTCCAATTGGTGGTGGTAGCCCAATTCAGCAGGTAACAGGGATTTAAATCTCTGCATTCTCAAGATGCAGCAGCGTCTTGAGCAGTTTCCTCCTGCAGCTTAGTGAGGCCAAGTGTGGAGTCAATGGGAGTCAAAGGGAGACATGGGAGATTGGGACATGTTGAGTGGAGTGAGACATCCATTATTCATTGTTTATTGTTAATAGTATAATCATGTTGGGCTTCATTATGACTAAGTGTAATTGTGTGCTGTTGGTGGGTTTGCTTTTGTGTGATAATTTTCTTGCATTGCATGATGCATATGAGGAAGGAGAGAAAAATACACTGGATGATTACTCAGTGTCTAACTTACTTCTTTCCAGGTATATATCTGAAACATTTGGGTTGCTATTACTACATAGTGATGAATTGAGGGAATGTGTGTCTTATTTTCTTCCTGCACTGGGGTTTTTATAGTAAAAAGGTAATTATGGGATGCATGCTCATTTCAAGGTTTTTGTGCTGTTACAATTAATTTACTTATCAGGGGACACTGAATTAAACCCAGGGCCCCCTTGTGATATGGGCCATGGTGCAGGGATTAAAGCTTGGTATGCATGCATGGTCTGAAAGTTATGCAGTTAAATGTAAGAAGTCTCATACCTAAACCTGCTGAAATAGAAGTTTTGTCTTTGGCTTATAACCCTGATATCATAATTGTAACTGAATCATGGTTGAAGTCAAATATTCCAGATAATGTTTGTCAAATTGCAGGATATAACATAATCCGAGCTGATAGACATGGTATTAAAAGGGGGGGGGGGTGCAGTTTTGCTTAAACAGTGTTTGGAGATATGTTTACTGGGCAGTAGTGCAAACACTGAATCATTAAGTGATTGGTTAATTCTGGGATTAATTCTGGGTGGTTGTAAATATGTAACTCTTGCCCATATTTACAAACCTCCAAATTGCAGAAGTAGTGGTCTTAGTGATTTTTTGAATGTTGCTTCTAAGTATACTTCTGTTTCTGATTTTTTATTGGTAGAGGATATATATTTGAATTGGTTACAGTCTGATAATTTAGGGTTGGAATCTTTATTGCATTCTTTTGATTTGTTTCAATTAATTAAAGAACTGACTAGGTTAAATCACCACTCTGGAAACCATTCCATTCTAGACTGGGTAGTTACAAATAGGGTTGCTGCTATCTTGGCAGCTAGGGTGTTGGCCAACTCAACCAGTGACCATCAGGCAATCTACTGTGTTCTGAACTTTGAAAAAGTAAAGATTCCCTCCCAGTTCATTCAGTTACATAATTTTAAAACCTTTGATAGTGAAACACTTCTGAATTGACTTGGGGCTATTGATTGGTCAGTTATAAATATCTCTTTACCAAACTGTACTGTTGACTATTTCAGTAAACAACTATGTCCTATATAGGACTTGTTCTTTTAATTAAGCAAGATTAGGGTACGGGGTACTTTTAATAGATGGCTTTTAAAGGATTTAAAAGAGCTTAGAAAAGCTAGAAATTGTGCATGGTTGGATTATAAAAAAATTTCTGTCGATTGTTTGACATGATAGATACCGTTTCTTGAGGAATAAAGTGAGTAATGCAACTAGGTGTACTAAAGAAACTTTCTATAGAAAAAATCTAACCAATAATTGTGCTTATTCAAAAACATTTTGGAACTCAGTTAAAGATTTGATTGCTCCATGGGAAAACCTAAAGTTGATAACATTGAGATTGGTGATACAATGGTTTCAGACCCAATTGTCATGGCAGAAATGTTTAATGACAAATTTTCTGATTTATCTAGTTACCGGCTAAATTTTAATGATTCTCTCCTTGATAATAGTTCTTGTAATGATAAGCAAAGTAGACCTAAATTTTATTTTTGAAGGTTGACTAAGCGAGCTTTATTAAAGTTAATTGCGACAATACCCAATAAGTTCAGTGACTATGGTGAAGGCTTGGATGGCCAGTTTCTAAAATTAATTGTCCCTTATATTGCTGGTCCTCTATGCTTTATTTTTAATCTATGTCACATCACTGGGGAGTTTCCATCTTAATGGAAACAAAGTTGGGTGGGTCCAGTCCTAAAAGCCAAAGGCATTAACTCTTGATGACTTCAGGCCAATTTCAATTCTCAACCCTCAAAGTAAGTTGATGGAGAAAGTTGCTGCACTTCAGATAACTGAGTATCTTGAAAGATACAATTTGTTATGTTCAAGACAACATGGATTCCATAAGAATCATGGTATCGAAACTGCCTTGGTCAGGTTCACAAATGCTGTCCTCCAGGGTTTTAAGAAAGGTCTTTTGATGGGGGCAGTCTTTGTGGACCTGACTAAGACATTCGACCTGATTAATCATCCACTTTTGTGTCTCAAATTAAAAGATCTTGGGTTCTCTGAGAATGTTATAACGTGATACAGAGATTATTTGACTGGTAGATTACAAGTGGTTAGTTTAGAGAATGTAGTTTCTTCTGTAAGACCTTTAGATTTAGGACTGCCACAGGGATCCATTTTGGGCCTCTTGCTGTTTTCATTGTTCATTAATGCACTGCCCTCTATCTTATTATATGCTGATGATCTTATAATTTATTCTTAGGCTAAGTTTTTACCTCAAAGTGTTATGTCATTAGAATCAGAATTTCAAAGTACTTGTGATTGGTTCATTGGTAATGGCTTGATTTTAAATGTTAAAAAGACAAAGACAATGTTTGGTACACCCCCTCTTTTGATTGGTGATCTGGTTCTTGTCATGCATGATAACATGGGAGCAGCAACTGAGTTTGTTAAGGAGTTCAAGTACCTTGGTGTCCATTTGGACCCTGGACTTAATTTTTCTTCCCAGGTTAAATCAGTTTGCAAAAAGATAAATTTGAAATTGAGCTTACTATTCAAATTAAAAAAAAAAAACATTTACATTAGATATTCATAGCGCAGTTGCTGTTGGAACTTTCTTACCCCACTTGGATTATGCAGCCAGTCTATATTATAATTTATCATCCAAAGAAACTAACAAATTGGCAGTTATTTTCAATAATATATGTTGTTTTGTTTCAGACTACGCTTATCAAACCCATCATTGTACTTTGTACTCCAATTTGGGCTGGTTGTCTCCTTATTCAAAGATTACATATTTTTGTTTGTCAACTTTTTAGATGCATTTTTCTATCAAACTATCCACTTGATGTGACTGACACGAGGTCCCCTACTCAGAATTTACACTGTTTTCGTGGTGTCTTATTTCAAAAAAACATACATTACTCTAAAGCTGGGGCTTGTTCTTTCTTGGCTGCTGCTTCTTTATTCTGTAATTCATTACCAAGTGGTTTGCACTCCTCTTCATCACTGCATAGTTTTAAATTACATTTTAAGATGTATTTACAGTCATCTGAAACTTGTTGTTGCTTTAGTTAATATTATTGTATGTTTGTTTTTACTTATTATATGTTGCATGTGATTGTTGTTAAATGTTTTTTGTCAGATCAAACCTGAAAAAGGGCTAGCCCCAGTGTTCCAACCCTGTTAACAAAATAAAATGAAATGAAATCATCAGTAAAGTATAAAGAACAAAACCAAATGGGTATAGAGTACCTTAGTCAAAGAACATTTTTAATTTTTCCAGATCTTATAGTTTTAATACTAAAAAGTAGGGTCTAGCAAAACTCAAAGTTAATATAAGAGACTTAAGAAGTGTCTTAGTAATGTTTTAAAATTATTGCACTCAGTTGTTTAATTGTTTAAATTGTGCAACTCATGGATATTTAAATTATTTCAACTGCTGAATATTGATGTAGGCAGCACAGGTAGCATAGTCACGCAACTTCAGAGCTAATTAAGTATCACACCAACAGAAAATGAAGCATCGTAAATGAGCTAGGCAGGTGAAACCACTGAGGTCACAGAGATTGTTTCCCATGAGGAAAACTCACAGTTTAACAGATAGCTCAAACACTAGAATGCCATTTCAGTCAAATGCTAGAAACTAGGACTCCCGAATGACAGAACAGCAGAAGCTTGACTGTATCAGTAAAACAGAGAGACATAGTGAAATAAACAACTAAAAAGGTTTAATATAAGTGAGTACAACTAGTGTTATTTGTATAAATGGCTACAAACTGCAGAAAGGCATTTTAATTTGTCAAAATAAGTAAAATAAGCTTGTGAAGCTGGTGAATAAGAACGAGTTAGAGAGAGCCAGAAAGAGAAGTAACAACTTCAGAGTTTTGCTGGTCATGATTTCAATCCAGGAGATTTGAGAAGATGGACAGAGGATCGAGTGAAATACTGAAAGCAGATAAATAAAGTAAACAAGAGTAAGTAAAATATAATTAAAGAAAGTACAGGGGTGGAGGTATAGGCCTACAGGCCAACAGAACTATAGATTTAAAGCAATAAGAACCAATATAGTTCCTAGCATAACAGCTCTAGCTCTTAATTTGCATTCTCTGGAAAGAATATAAGAAATACGCAGGGGTTAAAAAAGGGGTACACAGAATGGCATTTTAAATAATAAGGGGAAGAGAGTAAAGTATAAGAACAGCATCCTATAGAACTATAGAATTAAAATAGCAAAGATTTACTGTCAAGGCCCTACCCCTGTATTTTTTTTTCATTAACCATAGTGCCTGTGAACCAGAACTCGGAGAGCAGAGAAAAAGAGCAGGTACCAGCTAAAGACTCAAATGCATTGGAGAATACAGATGCCAGCAGTGGTGGTGGAAGACTGAACAAAGGAAGCACGATAGAAACAAAAGAAAGGACTGTAGGAGACAGAAAAAGCCAAAGACGTACAGCGGAAAAGACAGAAACGGGACTGAGACTTAGGCATGAACTGGAAAACAAAGTTGCCTATAGCTTCTGTTAACATTCTGATAACATTCAAAACTCTTGGGACAAAATTCAAGCACAATTGTACTTCACATTTCTATTTCCCTTCCACTATATTTTTTAAGGAAGTTTTAAGGCTATAAAAGTGTCTTAACGTAATAATGAAATAAATTATAAAATACTGTTATATATTAAGTATCATGAAACATTAGAGGCATTCAAGGCACTTTAAATATTTGAATTTTAATATTATTACAGTAAGAATTTGATAAAGATATTGGTGTTAAGCATCAGGGGTAATACTGGAAAGGGAACATTGTACAAGAAGCTGGAACTTTGTAGGAGCTGAGCTGTCAGTTTTTGTGAGATTCATTAACTCACTAATTTAGTAACCTAATAACTTATTAACCTATTCACTCACTAAGTGGGTGATTAGGTATCAGTATTAGGGACTTTAGGGTACTTAAGATGAATGTTATATACTTTTACATATTTATATTTCTTATTATTATATAGTAGATAACATGTCTATAACCACAAGGAGTGGGAAAACCTTATAAAAGGCAGACCACCGATTCAAAAATAAAAATGGGAGAATTAATTTATCAAGAAAAAGCAGCATTGAAGCTATAGCCACCTCAAATCTCCAAGAAAACTCAGGGAAAATTGAAATGGAGGAGGAAGAAATGTCTTAAACAAGAAAGTGTTGAAAGGGAAGTGTACTGATAAGGACTATAGTAGGCAAAGTGAAGGTGGAAAAGGCAGAAACTGAAGGAACAAGATATCAACACCAACAGTAAAAATAACAGATTGTTTTCCCCAGATGATACTCACAAAGAGAAAGAGAAGGTAGTAGCATAAAGGGGAAAAAGAAGTATGTGAAACATCACAATCAGGAGTAAAGTGTTTAGATATATTTAAGGATATAGATGAATTAAATCAAGATATTTCCAATATGAAGTATTCTATAAGAGAAGAAATAAGTATGTCAGAGGAAAAAGTAGAAGGGAGAAGAGATGGCAATAAGACTAATTTAATGGAAGTACCCAAACACAAGGAAACAAATAACAAAGCCAATATAGGAGAGAACAAAGAAACAGATAATCAGGTGATCAAGCTAGATTCATCAGGAATCTTGCATTTTATGGATGATAGCAAGTTGGACTGGGAGAAATCAAGGGAAACAATGAAGTGGACTCAGATTTTGAGTCCAGAGGTAACGAAGATGTCAGATGTGGATGGCATAGCAAGGGATGTTCAGTTATCACTAGGGAATCCATATATGGCTAATTGATTGACATATAAAGAATTAGTTGAGATTAAAAAAGAAATCTCATTTTTAAAAGGAATAAATCTGGAAAATTAGAAGAGGGTATAAAAAATAAGAAAGGGTGAAGGAAAAGAACCCCAGAATTTCAGGGTAGGAGAAGATGTACTAGATCTGGCAGAAGAAGAAAGTGATAATGATCATAGTATTTGGTTGCCATTGCTGTCAGAGACAGAGGATTCAGAGTCAGAGGAACTAATTATACTCCCAGAGGAAAGTAGAAGGAATGGCAGTATATGCAGGGAAATGAAAAAGTCTCATGCTATATTATGGGAAAAGGCAGAAAAACAAGAAAAAGGAATATCAGAAATAGCAGAATATACATTGATTAGGGATAAAGAAAAAGGAAAAGAGAAAGGGAACAGTAAGCTAAATAAGACACTGAAGGGAAATATTAAAAACATAAATGAACAATTTACAATACAAGAAGAAACAGAGATGGGACAAAGTCAATAAAGTTATAATTTGCAGAATGGAAAGGATGTTGACACAAAGGAGCAAGATACCACCAAAAGCATGGTAAAGGGTATAAAACAGAAAAAGAAGGTAAAACAAAAAAACAAGGAAAAGAGGTAAGAAAAAAGGAGAGGAAGATTGGGGGAAGAAGAAAAAGAAAAAGACTATGAAACAGAGAGGAACGATTGAGATTGAGGTTGAACCCCATGAAGAGAAAGAAAAGACAGATAAAGGAGTAAACAATGAAGCAAAATCCAAGGAAAAATGGAAAAAAGAGAATAAGGGGGAAGAGATGGAGTTTAAAACAAAGAATACATTTCAAACCTTATTGGCAAAAATTAAAGGATCAGATTTTGTATTACCAATGTATGGGGTAGGAATTTTGCCACGAGAAAAGTTGAAGATCTGAATAAGACACTAAAAAAACTACTGAGCACCCTGCTGACAGGAAATAAACAAATTATGGACTATACCAGTATGGCAAAACCAATAGAGAATGGGGAATTGGTCTTGTTAATTTAGGACCAGTATTATATATTGAAGGCAATATGGAAAAAAAAGTAAAGAGTTGAAAGAAATGAGAATGGAAGTTGAAAATATACAGGGCCAGATATTCAAAAGGGTTGCGCCATGCGCAATAGGGTTGTGCCTACGCAAGTCTGAACTTGCTCCATTATGCGATATTCAGCAGGAAGCAACTGCGCCACAGAAAACATGCTGAGCAACAGCGCAATGCAAATGAATGCATGCTGAACTGGAGGGGGAGGAATCATGCATAAACTGCACAGCTCGATATTCAGCCGGGCTGTGCAGAGTTGTGCAGGCGCTACCCCCAACCTGCGCCTGCACAACTTTGAGCCAAAAAAAAAAAGGCTCAAGTCGAGGGCCACCCACAAGTGAACTGCTGCATTGCAGGGTGCAACACAGCAGCTGCCGCCTGTGGCTGGCCCCCAACCCACTCCATGGGCCCCCCCGTAGTCCGATCACCGGCAGATAACTGTAAATCCCCACCACCACCCCCCACTGGCCCGATCACGGGCAGCAATGTGTCTCCCCAACACAGCCCTGGTGGTCCAGTGGACCGAAAAAGCCCGATCATGGCTGTAGTTTCTGACAAACCCCCTCCGAATACATCCCTGGTGGTCCAGTGGACCGAAAAGCCTGATCGCGGGCTGTATGTGTTTAAAACAAACTCCCCTCCCGAATACATCCCTGGTGGTCCAGTGGACCAAAAAGCCCGATCGTGGGCTGTATTAGTTTCTGACAATCCCCTCCTCCTGAATACATCCATGGTGGTCAGTGGCTAATCCCGATCATGGGATGTAAAACTTGAACAACCCCCAAACATAGCCCTGGTGGCTGAGTGTCCCCCACCCACCCACCCGAGCTCCACCACCCGCTCCCCCCACAGCAGTGGGCGGGCAGCAACATCCACCCACCTGCCCGCCGCCTGCAGCCTGACTGTCAGTAGGGCTGCATGCCCGTGAGTGCAGATCAAGAGCCAATGGGCATGCAGCCCATACTACTAAGACAGTCAGTTTGTGAATGAATGAATGTATCCATTCACAAATCTGAACTAACTCTTTGTACAACATCGACTACTGCGCCCATTGAAACTCTTGCTCTGCAGTGGGCGTGCAGCTACCGGACGATCGGTGTCCGTGGAGGCAGTGGGTGGCAGGTGGGCAGGATGCTGCGCCGGCTGCGGGGGCGGGTGGTGAGGCTTTGTGGTGGGTGGTGAGGGTTTCTGCTGAGGGGGATGTTCAAGAGACACATCCATGTCCGGATTAGCCACTGAACCTCGGAGGAGGGTTTGTTTAAGCTACTACGGCCCGTGATCGGGCTTTAGATCCACTGGACCACCAGAGATGTCTCCGAGGGTGTTTTATTTACTCCATCCCACGATCGGGATTTATGGTCCACTGGACCACCAGGGATGTGTGGGGAGTGGTTTATTTTACTCCATCCTGTGATCAGGATTTATGGTCCACTGAACCACCAGGGATGTGTTTGGGGGTAGACACATTGCTGCCACGATCGGGCTGGTGGGGATTAAACTATGCCCGCGATCGGGCTGGTGGGGGAGGAATTAAACTATGCCCACGATCGGGCCAGTGGGGGGTGGTGGTGGGGATTTTACACTGTTTTTCCCGCGATCGGGCTGCAGGGGGCATCGGTCCCCGACTGCTGCTGCCTGGCAGGGCACCAGGCACAAGTCCTTGGGGATTGGTGTACCTGCATGCTAATGGCATGCAAATGGGGCCATAATCAGATGCAAATGGCCCCCCCTGCACCTTGCATGAATTATGGCCCCATTTGCATGTCACCTTTTGAATATTGGGATTTTGCATGGCGCAATGGTACTTGCACCACTGCAAGTTGAATGCTCTACTCTGACCACTTGTGGTGGTGCAAGTTCCACTGTGCCATGCACAGTGGCTGTGGCCGGGGGGTGATATTCAAAGGAGTTGCTCAAGGGTGCAGCTCCTTTGAATATCGCTCTGGCCACACCTCTGCACAACTATTTTGTGCAGCGCAAGGGCTTGCACCACAAAATAGTGCAGTTTGAATATCTGGCCCACAGTATTTACTCTAAGAGAATTATTCACAGAAAGGTATAATCAATATCAGAAATTTACAGAAAAGGTGAAATTAGTATCCATATTTGGACTCAAACAGTTTCACAGAGAAACAGCAAGTAATTTATGATATAAATGATTGGATACTTTGGGATTCTTATTACAATTGGAAATCCAAAAGACAGATGTCAGCAGAGTGGTCAGATGGGAAGCAGAAGGCCACATCTATTTATGGCTGACTAATGATGAAATATATAAATCATTACCAAGGCCACTGATTTACAGTGATTAAAACATTTAAATTCAATTTTCAATACTTCAGATTCCGTAATTGCACCAGTGATTGTTATTCTAATTTCCAGATTTTACCAGGATTCTGCTGTCATTCTTTTAGTATGTGTATAAATAATCAGAATAAAAGAAGGCTTAATATACAGAGCATTAAATAAAGCAAATTGAAAAGAGTTCAGGAAGCAATTATAAAAAAAATACAAGTTTTGTAGAATTACTGATCTAGTATAAAATGGCAGATTCCATGAAATCTTTGTTTTTACTGGTGTTCTGGCAGCCCTAATTCCGGAATTTTACCAGGTTTTCTGGTAAAAACTGAAAAACAGTGGCATTGGCCATTACTGGAAAAAAGCAAGAAACTTGATGAGTTAGGAATATTTGTTTATAATGAGTATAATTCTGACATTAATGAAAGTAAACAAAAAGGGAAAAAAATACAAAATGGGAAGCAACAGTTACAACATCAAACAGATATGGAATATTGGAAAATGAGGAAGATGTGCAATGACTTGAAGAAAGAAAGAGTGGAGGAAGGAGGCCACATGATCCTGCAGTCAAAGAACTAGATACAAACAAGTCAAAAATTACGAAGATTCTGTCCTAGAATGTATCAGGGCTAAGGAATAATTTAGCAAATGATGGATTTAGAAAGAATTTGGAAGACTTTGAATATGTAAATTTACAAGAAACATGGTATAAAGGGAAATTACATATTAGTGGATTTGAAATATATACCAAAGACACATATAAGACAGGAAGATTTTGACGTTATCCAAGGGAATTGGTAACAATGTGTAAGTTGAGGAAAACAAGATCCTCACAAGAAGTAGAAACAAAAAATGAGAACATCTTGGTAATAAATATCAGGGGAAAGGGATACAGAAATAATACTCATTAATGTGTATTGTCCACCAGATGGAAGTACTGTAAATACAAAAATAACAACATAGAGATCCTGAAGTAATTATAGACAAATATACAAACAGTTATCTACAAAGGAGATTGATAATTACAGGAGATTTCAATTATAGGATAGGTAATTTAACAAATTTAACAGAAGATATAAAAGATTATTTGGGGCTTATAAATACTGACAATATAAAATCAATCAGGACTGCTAAAAACAAAAAAGGAGTAATCAGAAAAATATTATAGAAATATGACTGATAAAAATGTAATACTGAGTAATGGAGGAACTAAATCAGATTCGAATGACAATTTTACTGATATGGGAGGTACTGGCTCATCAATACTAGATCACATATGGATGAATATGAATATGATGGAAATATGTGTAGACCTTAATATAGAACCAAAAGCAGAAGCATGCATTCAGTATTAGAACTAAGTATTATGATGAATCAAAGGAAGAATGCCAGGGAGGACCATATTCCTTTAGAAGTAAGAAAAGAAAATGTGTGGGTTGAAAAGTGATAGAAGGAGAAGAGTTCCAGCACATATTGGAGGATAAAGGTATATGGGACAAAAGAGAGAAACTAATAGGAAATGAAATACCAGAAACAGTACTGTTAAAGGAATATCAACAAATAATGGAGATTAGTTCACGGACAATAAAAAAGGAAATAAAAATACATAACAAAAAAAAGAACGAGAATGGTATAATAAAGAATGTAAAATAGTTATTAAAGCAGTAAATAGATCAGAAAAGTTAAAAAAGATGGAAATATAGTAAATAAGAGAGTTCTTAATAAATTAAGGAAAATATATAAAAATGTAGTCAATACAAATAAGATTAAAACACTAGACAGTTGTGGAGGAAGTTAGAAATAGCTGTAGAAGAAAAGGACAACAAAAACATTGGGGTGATTGCAAATAGAGGTTTAGGGGAGTATAGAAATGACCCAGAAACATATATAGAACCACATCAATGGGTAGAATATTATAAAAACATACTTCAGACAGAAGAAAACATAAAGAAGATGATAACAGAAAAGGAATGGACAAAGGTAGATTGAAATATTGATTTAAAGGAAATACAGACTGCAATATTATTTTTTGCCTCATTCAAGTTACCTGGGACAGATGGAGTTCCAATAGAGATGCTGAAACAAAATATAGAAATTTGGACTTTATTGTTACAAAAATTGTTTCAAGTAGTCATGGATAAAGGAAGAATCCCAGAGAGCTTAAGGTGCAATATAATAGTACCATTGTTTAACAAAAGAGAACAGAGAGACTCAAGCTGCTATAGACCAATACGTTTAATAGACTGTACTCAGAAAGTACTTACAAAAATTATAAATAGCAGACTCATAGAATGGATAGATAGGGAATGTAAACTGGATGAGGCTCAAGCTGGTTTCCAACCTAGATATTTGATAATTGACCTGTGCTTCATATTAACACATCTGATTCACAAGTATAAAAATGTGAAGACACAAAGTCTATATTATGTGTTTGTAGACCTTAAACCAGTGTTCGACAGAATAAATGGAACTAAATTATGGGAAGTACTGGAAAAACTAGAAATGGACAAAGGCATGGTGGAAATAATTAAAATACTATATTATGATAATTCCACACAAATAAGATATGACTCAAAAGGAAATAAAAGTGACTCATTTAAGTGAAGCATATGAGTGAGACAAGGATGTACATTGTCACCTATATTATTTAATTTGTACTTAAATCAAATGTTAGAAAAGATGTATGACATAAATTTTCATATACTGTACCTAATGTAGGAGACCAAGCTTGCCCATATTTGGCCTACACAGACAACATTATGTTGATGTCACCCAGTTATTTGGGCATAAAAAGAATGTTGGAAAAGTTTGTAGATGAACGTTTAAAGGCAGACCTGAAAATAAATTATCATAACACAAAAGTTATGGTCTGTGGTAAAACCAGTAATAAGTACATCTATAAAACTGAGGAAAGATTGGAAGTAGTTAACAAATTCTGCTATCTAGGGGTAACAATAACAAATGATCTAAAATGGGGAAAACATATTAAAGAAACAGTGCTTAAAATGAAGAGATTCTTGCCAGCAATGAATAAATTCCTATACAAATATGGTGGGCATTCAGTATTAGGATACCTGAGAGTGGTTAATACCAAAATAAGAGCTAGCTCCTGTATGGAGCAGAAATTTGGGAACAGGATGGAGGTAAAGGCATAGATAAATGTTTACATATACATTATAAGAATCTGTTTGGGATCCCTAATGGAGCACCCTCAGCTGCGATAAGGGCAGAATAGGGCTAATATACTGCAGAAAGTTCAATTGAAATAAGATGTATAAATTATTGGTTAAAAGCACATATGATGGAGGAAAACAGATTGCCAAGGAAATGCATAGAAGAATCAATAGAATATCTAAAGAAGGATATAATGTTTACCAGTACAGAAATTGTAGAAAAAAATAATAAAACCAAATGGATTGATGGATAGCTTAATTGACATTTTTAGAATACTGATGGAAACTGTGAGAGAGGATATAAAAGCATGAATACAGGACATAGAAATACAGAGAGATTTACAATTTTGCAAACACAATAAGAGGTGTTTATGGATAGCTAATACAAAATGACAACATAAGATAGAGAATTATTTCATACAAATCAAAGACCCAAAAGGAAAGGCATAACCAGGTTTCAACTGGAAATGTATGAAAGCAATTGGTTTAATACAAAATATAGGAAATGGGAGGATAAAAGGAAAACATGTAAATGTAATATATATCTGGACAACCTAGAACATATAATGATACTTTGTCCCCCTTTATGGAAAAGAAAGAAAGAAGTATTTGGGAGAGATAATGAGTATCTTTTAAAAACAGGAAAACATACTGAAATAGATTGTGTAGCTTCCTTCCTCTCCTCTGTAGAGAAAAAGAGATGTCATATTAAGTTTGTGGATTGATGAGTTGGTGGCAGGATTAAGGCCCTAGATCTTGGAGAAGAGATATTTAAACAACACTCAGCATAATTGTGGTTACTGAGAAAGGTGCAATATGAAAAGTCTTATAAGTAGAAATAACTGTATAAACACATATTTAAACAAAGCATTTGTCAATGCCAAACGTTCGCTTGCAGGTATTTGCAGTGGTGTTTGGCATGTATGGTGCTTTACCCTAATGCCCTGTGCGATTGCTGGTATTTGCACAATAAATTGTCAGCATGACCTTTTTGTTACCCCCCATTGTGTGCTACATAGGCGGAAACACGTTTTGGGCAGGATGTGAAAAATGACAGCTGTACTGCTCATAAGGAAGTGTGGTAAAATGCCAATGTTGAAAATCTGGAGTGGAAATATTGAAAATTCGCAAACCTATGAGTGTGCGTAGGAACTGCGCAACGCACGCTCGTAAAACAGTCATTTTTAGGAATTTTTTCACCAAATTTTCAACATTGCCATTTTAAAACCTCTGCTAATGAACAGTGTCACTGTGATTTTCTTAATGTGTCCCATACATTGAGTTCGCACACTGACTGTGCCATTGTGCGCTACATGGGTGGAAACATGTTTTGGGCAAGATGTGAAAAATGACAGCTGCAGTGCTCATAAGGAGGTGTGGTAAAATGGCAATGTTGAAAATCTGGAGTAAAAATATTGAAAATTAGCAAACTTACGAGCATGCGTAGGAACTGCGCAACACGCTCGTAAAACAGTCATTTTTAGGAATTTTTTGACCAAATTTTCAACATAGCCATTTTAAGACCTCTGCTAATGAACAGTGTCACTGTGATTTTCTTAATGTGTTCCATACATTGATTTCGCACACCGACTGCGCCATTGTGCGCTACATTGGTGGAAACACATTTTGGGTGAGATGTGAAAAATGACAGCTGTACAACTCATAAGAAGGTGTGATAAAATGGCAATGTTGAAAATCTGGAGTGAAAATATTGAAAATTCGTGAACCTATGAGTGTGCGTAGGAACTGCGCAATGCACGCTCGTAAAACAGTAATTTTTTGGAATTTTTGCACCAAATTTTCAACATGGGGTTTATGGGACCCCTTCTCATGAATGATGTCACTGTCTTGGTGTTATTCAAGGCTGAAGGTTGATTTCATGCAGTGATGGTGCAGTGCCTGCGAAATCACCTCCGGGCCTGAATAACGTCATGTCAGTGACATCATTCATGAGAAGGGGTCCCAAAAACCCCACATTAATTGTTGCAATAATTCCAAAAAATGACTGAGATATGCAATAAAGTTGAAACCCCCCTATGTAGCCCATTATACAGCTTACGGCATTTCCTCAGTTCGCGGTTGGCTTTGAAGAGTGCAGGCGTGTTCCCGGTCCACCGAAGATCGTCGCGCGGAGTAGGGAGGTAAGTATGGGGTGGGGGTGTGGGGAGGCTGGAGTGCGCAGTGGGTGGGTGCGGGCTGTGGGAGGGGGCTGGGAGGCGTGCTACGGGACCGTTTTATTTACAGGTTTTAAAAAAAGACAACGTGGGACATTTGCCACGCTGGGGTGAGCTCCCAACATGGCAGAAGATGTGTGGGGAGGCCGAGGGAGCCGGCGATTGGGCACCCCGTCCGGCAAACTTCGTGAGCGGGCCGAAGGGGATTGGGCACCCGTCGCCGGCAAAACAAGCGAACATTTGCCACACTGAGGTGGGCTCCAGCGTGGCAGCAGGATGGCTTAGGGGCCTTGGAGCTGGCGGAGGATTGGGCACCCGTTGGCAAAACAAACAATGTTTGCCATGCTGGGGTGGGCTTCCAGCGTGGCAGGAAAGCTTTGGGGGGGCTGCGTGACGTGCATGGGGGGGAGCGCCTGATGCAAGGAGGGAACAGCAGCAGTGCTCAGTATGGCAGCGGTGTTTTCCTTTGAAGCAGAGGAACATCGCTGTTATACTGAGCTCCTGCACCCATTGGTGCAGGACCACCATGCCTGCTCAAGGAAGCAGGGCATTGGATGGGAGAGGCACACCTCCAATTGTGCTACTCTCCCAAAACATTCCTTGCGCATGCACGCAAGCGAACGTAAAAAATAGAAGAGAGAAGAAATTTTAAGAATAAATGTTAATAAGGAATATAAAGTTTATAAAAATGTGTATTTATATGAAGAAATATTTTCGGTGATTAAAAACAGTAAAATATAAATAGGTTAGGGAAATAATTATGCAAAGTTTATATACATGTGAATGATGGATATATTGTTTATAAACATCTTTATTTATATGAAGAAATGTTTTACAGTGACTAAGAATTGTAATTTATAAATTATATTGAAATTATTATGTAAAACTCAATGATGAAAGCAAAATGATTTTAAATTGTAATGTCATTATTATCTCAAACAATAAAATGATTGATTCTATGATTAATTTTTTACTTTCAAACTGTTCCTTCACAGGTAGATGTGGGCAAAGTCTGGAAACAGCTTTGTGAAGTAATTCACAACGTTTCCCTACTTCATAAAGAGCAAAGGGGCATGCTGTGTAGTATTTATGTACAGAAGTAGGCATTTTACTACACAAAGAACTAAGTGAAGTGGCACTACAGCAGAGAAGTTTCTAGTAAAGTGCCAGTTCAGGTACAGTAGCTTTTGTGCAGTGAAGTAGCACTTCACTCATAAAAACTATGCAATGTGCCATTTGGTTCTTAAACAAATCCCACATAACTTGTAATCCCCCACCCACTATGCTGTGATCCAAGAAATCCAACCCCCATAAGCTTGAAAAGTCATATTGATAAAACTTACCCTACCACCTTCTCCACACAAAGACCACCCCTTCTTCCAACCCTCCTGGTGAACTTTGCCACTGACTGTATCACAGTATATAACTGTACAATCCCATCACCCCAACTACAGTATGTGCCAAAAACAAATCTTCTGCTTTCAACCTCCAGGCTAGACCCCTGTACTGAATTAAGCCCCTTATCAAACCTCTCTGCTCACCACCTCCCTCTTCCCAAGCACCCTTAAGTCAATTAGATTTTATTAAGAAGTCACTATTCATTAATTCTATTACTGACACTTACACTTAACAAAACTGATGCTGGGGGATGTTTTTGTTCTTTCAAAGATGCTCCAGACTGGAATTTTTTGAGGGGGTATTTGGGGGGTGGGAAAATTTATTTTACTTCATTACAAGCACCTGGTTGTGAGGGGGAGGTGGGGGAGTTGTTTTGGGCACACACATCAGGGGAAGGGATTATACAGTCTTATGATGTGATACAATCTGCAGTGAAGTTCACATGAATGGGCAGATTGGGGCATATCTGCATGCAGAGGGTGACAGGGTAGGTTTTATTAATACTGCACAGTTTGGCAAGGTTGGGTGGGTTGTTCTTGGTGAATCACAGCAAAGACTACTGGAGGATTATAAATTGTGTAGTAAGGCTATTGTTATTATAAAAAAAAAATTGGCAAAGTTGGTGTGGTCATCAGGAACATTGCAAAGTTTTGTGAAGTGTAAGTTCCCAACCTCGCACTAACTTCATCATCAGTGCATTAAAATTTCACAACATCTTTACTCACAGAAGACTACATGAGACATGCTTGGGGGACATGATTTCTGCTCCACGCTGTATACTTCAAAAGAAATTTGTTACATTACAATCCAGATTTGAGCCTTATACTTCTCTGATATTCGCAGTCACCAAACTCATTTGACTGATCAAGCTGATGAGCTTCATGGAACCTCTCCTGGCAACAGAAACACTCATATTGTTTAGAGCTTAGTACATAAGTGTGACCTTAATGCCAAACAAGTGGAGGATTTCTCCTGCCCCCCCCCCGAATGCTAGACTGTTTTCGTAGAACACTACCTCCTTCTAATCTGGATCAGACAGCATATGATACCTCTGAGCATGTTCATTGGGGGACCCATTAAGAGATACTCAAAGCAAAACTACCATTTCTATTTCAATTCTTCCCTCTCGGCATGTATTTTCATTTTTCAGTCTCAGGGAACCCTATCCAAGGGACCCACACCAGTTCACAGTACCTTGATGTGCAGGGAGTCTCGCATCCAACCCATCCAACATGAAAGTGCTGGTGGCTGATTGCAATGATATCCTCCTTAAATCTGTTCTGAGGATCTACCCAGCTGTGTAACCCACCTTACAAGCTCCAGGGGGCTATGGGGTTAAACATCTACTACTTCAGCATTCCCTTCTGATGGTTCACTTCCAACTCCCAGGAACAAACAGATCTTGAATCAGGGACCTGCATGAGCAGATAAGCAACCTCCTCTTTCTCTGAGATGATGAGAATTCTCCAGCACATTTGCTTCACATACATTTTCTGCAGCTTATACCTCCCCACTTCATTTACTGGCACTGCTGATAAACATGATATTAACCCTTTATATGCAGGATGTCAGGCACATTACACAGGGAAAGCCCACTTTTAGTAACTCCCAAATTGAATAGATGTCACTGCTTTTATGTCATCATACTTATTCCCACAGTTATTCTCATGGATTGTGATGTTACATCCAAGGATTTTGATTTAATATAGGAAATAAGCTATAGGGGCAGACAGACTCTAAGGGATAAAGATCCTGGGCTTGATTTTCAAAGTCAACCTTAGATCAATGCAAGCTGTGGCAAACAGCAGCTTGCATCAATTGCCACTGTACCAGGCACTCTGCACCCAACCTTGGTACAGGAGGGCTCCCAGTGCCAACATCAGTGGATTTGCCACAACCGCTGCAGTGCACTGAACAAATGGCAAATGGGAGGGGCTCAATGGAGGCTGTTTTGTAACTTTATGGCAGTGCCAGAAAGGCTGTGGTGCAGTCCAGCAAGGTCCTATACAGTGTCCACAGTGAAACCAGTTTACCCCAAGAACATATCAGTTGGCCAGCACCTGCCCTGTGCAATGTTCCCCAACTGGCAGTCTGCAGGCACTGTCACAGAGGCTGTAACTGTATGCAAATGTGGGATGGGCATATCTGGCTCTGAATAGTTGGATGTACCAAGCAGGCTGCCAGATGGTGGTACAGATGACCCTGTACAAGGACAGCTTTAACTTTGTGCTACAGTTCCTGAGGATGTAACTGAAAATGAGCTGTGGCTAAATATATTTGAAACACTCTTCTTTTTTTAATAAAATTACTGAAAATGAATATTTTCAAATTGAATAATGTGGCTCTTCATTAAAATAAGTTCCATTTTGAGAAGTCTTACTACAATCAAGTATGAGGTGCAGCCAGGGGTTATTCTGTGGCCCCCTGTTATGTAAACTTATTTATGTCCCATTTTAAGAAAAATATTGTTATGAATATAAAAGATTTAAACAGAAGAGCGTAGACAAAGATGACAGAAAAATATGTCATGACCAAGTCAGTCAGTCCAACTCTACCAATGGTTCATTTTGAGTACCTGAATGGTCACTTGCACCCTCATCCATCATGCCATCATCCCAACCAACTTCACTAGCCCCATATGCCTACCTTACCCATGCATAAATTTCTTTACCATTTTGGCACATACTACTTCAACTGGCAAATTTTTTCACTTTTCCAAACTCAGAAAATAACTGCAACTGTAGTCACAGATTAACCTGGAAATGTTACGTAGTGTATAGGGTGTCTCTGTCCAGGATCTTATAAACTTCTACCAGTTTTTGAATGGGATAACTGATCATTTGAAGCTTGTATTACATTATGTTCATGACTGCATGCCATTAATTGAATTATAAATATATTGTGTTCTTTCTGCCGAACACAGCCTGCTGTACCCTACAAGTCTGGCAGAGCATAACAGGTAGTGCGAGGCGGAAACATCTTGAGGCCTGCTGCCATCTGCTGTGGAGGGGCAACTTTGTCTCCCATATGATTTGCTGTGTGCATGTTGCCATTAGGTGGTATGGTCTGGGTTTTCACTGCTATGCAGATGACATCCAGATCTACGTGTTGTGTGCACTTGAAGGGGCCAGCACAGTAGCTGTGCTAGATAAGTGTCTAGTGGAAAATTCAAGAATGGATGGCTTTAAGCTGGCTCAGTCTAAAGTCATCAAAGAAAGAGGTGTTACTGATTAAATCAGGATGGGTGGGTGTAGTAGTGGTGGATGACAGTTCTTATTGCCACCATTAAATGCCACTGCACTGCAAGTTGCAGGTAAGGTACAAAATCTAAACGTCACTGTGGATGGTGGATTGACCTTTGAACATCGGGTGTCATCATTCACCTGCAGTGACTTTTATTGCCTGAGCAATTTCCCCTATATTCATGCTATCTGGCAGCCCCTGACATAGAAACATTGGTGCAAGCCTTTGTTTCCACCCACCTGGGTTACAGCAATGCTCCATACCTTGGGTTATCTTTGAGGTTGGTGTGTCACCTGCAGCTCATGCAGAACTCATCAGCCTAGCTGATTGTTGGGACTTCTCAGTCTGAGCAATTAATGCTGTTTATTCCCTGTTTTCTGGTAAGCCTCCATCTGCTAGGCCACCCCAGGTTCATCACACTGGGGTTGCCTAGGACTTGCCTTCACCTCAGTTTTGTTTCTCCAGAGTTTGTCACCCTCTGGTGGGGACAGCAGGGACTCCCCCACTCCCCATCACAGAAGAGATCCAGTTATGGGAGGTGGTGTCTGAGTAGACAGGTGCCAGGTAAGCCTGCAGGTGGCCAGCCTCATCAAGCCACCTGGGTTTTTGCCTGATTTTCTCCCATTGCCACTGAGCATGTTGGTGGTGAGGGTGCACAAGCACAAATGCATACAAGCTTGCATGGTGCAGCTCCAGCAGACATCTTCCCACTCTCAATCTGCTCCCAACTGCACTGCCACCTGTGGTCACCCAAGTAGCAGAATAGCAAAAGAGTTGGTTGCCCACCCTCCCTGGTGGAGGAGAGCATCCCAAGGGATGTTCAATTTTCCTCCCATCGGCCTGCCCCCTTGACCTGAGCTGATTTTCCAAATCAGGTTGCCAGCATTCTGAGTGGTAGTGCACCAATGGGCTGGCTTCAAGATACATTTATTTAGTAAACAAAGCCCTTCATAATCTGGGCGCTGGCTACTTTAATGACTTCCTGGCCATATACACTCCAGTCCACCCCCTTTGCTCCTCTAAGCTAGAGCTCCTCATGGTTCCATGGGCCCTTTTGAAATCCTCAGGCGATAGAGCATTATACATTGCTGCTCATATCATGTGGAATTTGCTTTTGCCTTTTATTAGAGGGCCCATTCATTGGAACATTTTACGGGTTCATTAAAACATACTTGTTCGATTTGCCTTTTGGGACCACTTGAAAGAAGTATCTGGCTGTGTGTTCTTGAATATGCTGCATATAGTAACTTACATTTTCCTTTATTTTACTTATTGTTGCCTAAGATTTTATATTATGTATTGTGTAGTACCCAGAGCTATGGCTGGGCACCCAACAAACAAATTATCTTGCCTTGCTTTACCCTTCTTGCCTTGCAATAAAATAATGTTCACTAGATGACACAGGAAAGAAACTTGTGAAAACACATTACTGCAGAATGTACAAGTAGTTTTCACTCAACACAATTTATTGCAAATGTTCATCAGAAGATTAAGGATTTGTACAATGGGCAGTGATTTTCATGAATAAGCATGGTATTTGAGTCACAGATTCCTGCAATTGGCATATAAGGAGGAGACACTGAGTTCATCAGAAAAAAATTACAAATCTCTCATTAATCTGTATTCCAACAAAGTGTCAGGGATCATTCACAGAGCACAGTAGTTTCGACAATGGCATTTGGGGTAAAATAGGAAAATCCTAAACCAGCACTGGCACACATGCCAATGCCTCCTCTCTGTTATCAATATTATAATGAATGACATATAATGATGGCCAAAAAGAATAATAATACTCTAAGGGATATACAGTATTGGTGCATTCTGAGCACACTTTGTATCTAAGAAAGGATTGTGGCCTGTTGCTGTTAAGTTTTATCGTTCAGTGCTCCCAGTACTGCAGTACTCATAAACGGAAATCTCTTGTAAATAGTCAAAATGAAAAATATGAGATCAGAGATTTTGTCATATATACAAATTATGTTATTTATATCCTGTACAGTTCTACACAGGCAAATTGATAGATCATCATTCATGTTTTCGAAGGTCAGTCAAGACTCATGATTGATCATTGCCAGTAATTAAATGTAACCATATGATCATCAAGGGAGATTATGATCTAACATCATCTTCACCATCTAAATTATGATTTAATCATCAAACCTGTAATTTCAAAAAGTTGTGAAAAGTCCTCTACAACCACTGCAGGTTGCACCCCCCCCACCCCCCGCAGTAAGGATCCTGCCAAGTTATCCATGTACATATGGCTTTTCTTTGGTGAGTGGGCTGATTTGTACCTGATCCAAAGGTGTGAAGCAGAAAAGAGAAAGAGAAAGAGAACAGTGCTGCTTTCACCTGCTTTTAACCCTCACCTCACCTGCTCTTCATCATGTCTGGCTTGCTGTCCCTCCCATTGGGCAGACTAAACCACCTGCAATGACATTGGCAGATGTCAGAGTCTATGCTGGTGCTATGTGGTCATCAGGGTCACTTATTGCCAGCCATAATGACTAAGAATTTGGCCAAGATGTCCCTCTATTACAACAGCAGGAATATAGAAGTGGAACTCCTTCGCCCATGTCAGTACGAGGCAACTGCAGAGCAGCTCACTAGGTCCTCCATCCCTAGCAGAAAATGCATCTGCACAGGTTGTGCACCAGGATCCTGCTACATTGCAGCCTGAGACCTGGTTTGTATGAAATGCTTCCACATTCCTGACCAGCAAAGATGACCTCTTTACCATTAGGCCATGAGGCAGCACCTAAATACAGATTTAGGATCAATGTGCTTCCGAAGACACTACAGAAGAACTCACATGATTTACAAGAGCTAACAAATATGTATGTGACTGAGAACACTGGTAGACATTTTTTCTGCTAACCACGTTTTTTTTTTTTTCTTTTTTGCTATATACTGTAGATGACTACTCTTTTAAATTGTGTCACCAATCTGGGATACCTATTGAAATCATGTTGTGAAACATAAACTCACGTCTGTGGTTTACTATTCTCAGTATGAAATGAAACATGTATAAAAGCTTACTGAAGCCTTGTTAGCCTGCCTCCCACACATTGTTTTAAACAGGCATGATTCTTTGGACCAGGTTTCAGACTTTAAAATATGTGTGTGGGGTTTGTAGGGTCAGGCAGACACCAAACAATTGGGATAGTTGTTCTTTTCTTGCATTCTTTATGGATCCTGTTGTATAAGCTTTTTTTTTTTTGCAAACTGCCTCTCTGCCTCTCTGGCAAACTACCTCAGAGTATATTAAATGCTTAATTTCCTTTGCAGCTGGCATGGTACTTGGCTGGGACAGTGCCAGCACTACAGTGTGATGTCCAAATAGGGTGAACCACTTGTACGTAGTTTGTCATTCTCAGTCTAACTTGAAAAACAATTAAAAGCCTGTTTTCAGGAAATTTTAGACCTAGCAAAGCCTTCTTGGTTAACCCCACACAGGGATTTGCATAACCATGATGCTTTGCATTTGGTTTGAGACTTAGGAGTACATTCCTTTGGTTGGACAGATGCATAGAAATAAAAGCAGTTTGGATTTGCGTTCTTTCCTTTTATCTTTTATTGATCCATTAAATTGTTCTCTTTGCAATTGTCACTCCATCATGCTACATCTGAATGTACAAATGAGATGGAAAACATGGCATTCACATACAATCTTGATGGGTTATGTAGCTAAAACAAAATTGACCTTGCCTCTATAGCAATGATTGATGGGCATAGTAGAATATTGAGTGGTGCAAATGTAGAAATATTCCATCTACCAAGATCTCTTGGTAACAAATAAAGCCCTTCAATATTTGAAGGAACTGTCACTCAGAAGAGTTGAATAACGGTGGCGTCATCTGCATAATACATATGGTAGAGTCCAAGGTAATTCTCAATACCTCTGTGGTCTGCTAAAATCCTCCCTTTACACCCCCACACACACACACTCAACTACAAATGTTTTAATTTTCAAACATGCTGCTGGGACTGCACTTCCATAAATAAGAAGACTGTACGGTGCAAAGGACAATGATGTATACTTATCTTTAAAAAGATCAAAGAAGGGAAAAATTCATTAATATTTGAAATGAATAATACTTGAACCCAACACAAACAAGAATAAAGAATAACCTTGGTAGCATTCGTAAGAATTTTTTTCAACTTTTTTTGTCACTAGGAGAACAGGTGGGAACGTAACCCTTCTATCAGCACCTGGACCACCCATCCGGCATCCCCCCCCCCCATGAGTCACCCAGACTGGGAAGCCCATAGCTTACCCCCTGTAGCAGTGCTCTCCAAAGTGAGAGATCCAGATCCACTTTGAGGCCCCAGCTGAGGCTTACATCTGCAGCATCTTTCAGGTGGGCATACAGGGGCATCATCTTGAGCTGGCACAAGGATTTTCAGCATTCTGTTTCCCTGGAGGCATGGACATGTAATGACATTAGCATGGAATGTGCATGCTCCACACATGACCCAGAGGCATCTGCCATCACCTCTGCCCCTCGGTACATGGTCTCAGGATGGGATTGTCACTCATGCACCAGTAGTCCACAGTCCACCTCCCTCAGTGGAGGAGGAGGAGGAGAGCATTCACTGGGGTGCTTGATCCTTCTCTCCCCCTCCCCCGGCCAACCCTCTAATGCTCTGGGCTCATTCCTAAACCCAGGCTGACAGTGCCACAAGTGGCAGTGCATCTGCTTGTGCCAGCAGGGCAGCACTATTCATAAGTATTTATACTTCAAGACACCCCTGCTCAAGATTCTAAGATGGAATTTGTAGTGAAATGGTAGCCAGAGATGAGTCCCAGACAATACATCTAGATCCTGTAAATCACAAGAAATTCCCATCCATTTCAGTGGGATTTCCTGTTATATGTCCCAGTATATCTAAAGATTTATTACGATGGTCTCAGCATACCACTGAACTTAAATGTGCATCAACCCAATCAGTGAAAACTAAATGAAAGCAGTTGTTTGCCATTTTTCCTGATAGTAATAAATACTTCTGTGTCAGTGTACAAAAAATTTATTAGGTATGTACAATAAATGAATTAAGTATACAAATCAGTCTAATTTAAGAAGACTATCCATAAGTCACCCAAATCAGAGTATTATTTTCACCACCACACAAAGGTTTAGCACCCAGGTCAGAAAATGTCTAGAGCTGTGAAATTGGTTCCAGTGTAATTAGACTGAAGTTTGAAATAGAGCTATCAGGGGCATTTTAATTTTTTTTCCTCTTTTTATCATATTAGGTAACACTATGTTCACATAAATTGGCTGCTATACCAGGATTGCTAAGGTTAGGGAATTAGGTATCACTAAATCACAGTTTTGCCTTTCCCCATAGAAACTTGTGGTTTTAGTATGACAGGATCTGCCGACACATTGATGTTAGTGTTGATTTAGTCTAAAACTGTGGCTACTGAACATATGAAAGTAAGGTAAAAATACCACTGGCAGTGTAAGTGTTACAATTCCAAATGGCCAGTGGCTGATAATAAGTTATCTGGATGTGCTGCCATGTGTCATACAGCACAATTACATTCACATCTTGTAGGCAAAACATGCAGGGGCAGCCAATAAAATTTCACTGGCCCTGTAATAGACACCACAATTATTAAGACAGAAAACCATTCAGTAGAAGACCAATTTCAATTCAATTATCATTTCTAATAAAAAAAAAATGAAAACAACTTTTATAGCTTTGCCAAAAACATAATAAATTGATCTTCAGGGTATCCTCGCCTGGGCTTGTTTGAACTCCAGAACAGCTGTCTCTATTCCCTAAAGATTAGCTACGTCATTCAACTGCTACTACTCCATTATCATTTATAAGTAAATCACAGACAACTTTTTGCCTAAAAAAAACTTCTTTCAAAAACTGCATATATTTCAATCTGCTTAGTGCTTAGAAAATTGCTTTCCAGTGGTTAACAGTTTTCCATTTGCTCTAGCTTGACTGATAAGAATTATGTGATGTCAATGCAAAGCAGCCCCTTCAGTGCAAAACTATTAATTCAACTATGGTGGAGTAACAAAGGCATCACTACAATGTTTATCAAGAGAAACCAGACACTAACTGTCATGAATGACTTTGTCAGTTATGTGTTTTTTTGTTGACTTGTGGGCTGAATGTGATAGCCATGGACAACCACAGTGGGCATTCTATTTATACACCTAGTAAGGGTACAGGCATTGCAATTTGTGCCATCTAAGCAAGGTAACAAGAGCCTTGGCACCATGCCACCTGAGCCTTTCTGCAAAGCCATGGGTCCATGATAATTCCATGAGTTCCAATTAAACAGCTACCCACAGCTGTGAATTGAGCATGATAGTTCAAATTAGTCAGATTAAGGAATTTATTTCCATGAAAATTCTTAATAAAAAATGTGTATAATGGATACACTAACAAAACATAACATATTACACTGAGGTTGCGTAATAATATTTTCTGTCTATCAGCTGAATGCACAGATGTAAAACAATGCCTTTTCCAAGAACTCAGAAAATAATAGAACATTTAGATGCTACTAAAATACCATTTGCTTATTATTCTACAGTTACATTTAATTTATTGTCATTGACAATTGTCCGTTGAGTTTGTATTACGTCTTGGCATTCATAGCATTTGCATATATTACAAGCTTTAGTAGGTATTTGCCCAAATAACTGTAACTCGGGCAATCTATTGTTCCATTTCAGTTTTATTTATTTCTTTTGCCTAGTGGAACTCAAATAATGAGCCATCATTAAAATGGTGTTTAAGGGGACTTAATGTATTCTTTAAGTAGCTACAGCAGCTTTAGTACTAAGCAAATGCTTTTACGAATCCACCTTCAATTACCAAAGCAATCATTTTGCCCAACAACATGGCATTCCTGTTTGTCAGTATGTAAGATGATAGCATAGCTTTGCATGAAATATAGCACTGGCATTGCCAGGTTTTCCAATCATAGTTGTCTGACAATATAATCTGTTTACTTAGCACATAAAAAAGTCTGACAGCCCCCTCCTGCACACTGGATGCCATTTAATACACTGGTTTGTGCATTAGATTCAGCTTTTACTTGAAGAAACACATACCCTTCCCAAGTGATACAGGCACTCCTTTCTGTCTACCCTAAAGCATTTACCCTAATTGCCCCCCAGAGGCTGCAGTGAGCCACTTGGCAAACAGCATTATTGTCAGACTTCTACACAAATACAATCCATTATCATGGGTGGTTTCTAGCAAGCAAACAATTGCCTAGTGATGAGCCAGCATGTCTGAGTACTGTACATGAAAAAAGGTCACACAACTCATCCACAGGTATTTTACAGACATCAGGAAGTTAGTGCTGCGTTTACTCACCTAAATGAGTAGATGTAAATTTTAGTGTGAAAGCTATGCCCTCAGAACTTAATTGAAAATTGGCAGTAATGCTGTATGTTCCTTTTTGGTCTTTATTATTACCATTTTGTAAACACACCTGACAGGCACTTCAGCTTTTGATTGCAGAACAAATAATTATATGTGCAGTCACATCACAAAAGGTGCATACAGTGCTATCATGGACAACATTTTCTTCCTGAATTGGGTTCAGGGTCGCATAGTAATTCACTTCCAACAAGGGGAGACAAAGCTGCCAGTCGTTTTCAACCTGCAAAGTGCAGTAACACTACAACATGGGGGTGGGGGGGTTAAAGAGAGAGGTAGTTGGAGCTGTGACATACCTACCCCATTAGAAATTGAGAATCTTCACGGTGTCAGTTGATTTGTCCATGAGCATGCCCACAGTACTGTATCCCCATCGAGCCTGTAAAGTCAAACAACTGTTTGCACGAAGGGCAGCATTTGTTACATACAACACCATAGTAAGAGAGGCTGTGATGGGCATAACAGGGGTTGCGCATTGAAGACAAGAGGTCTGTGCTCGGGGGGTTTATTCAGAGCTTTCTGAGAGAGATGAAGTAGGTGTCTCTTCTTCAAAAAGCAGTTCCGACATCTCGAGCATGATTTAACTGTCCCAAGAGCCGGGGAATTGGACAAGGTGGCAGTTTTGTCCTGCTATAGTTACAGTAACTCCTGTGTAACCAAGCCGGTACCTTTGGCTTTGAGTCTAGGTTCGTGGGACTCTCACTCCTTTGAGCGTTGGCTCATAAAGAAGGCACATTTTTTTTGTAAAATAATAATAATGTTGAAAAAAACTGCAGTCAGATCGATGGGACATCCCTGTGGAAGCCAGTGGAAATTACACTGTAACCTCAGATGTTGAGGTCTGTCTCGCTAGTCATACAAAACTCCGCAACAGTGTTGATTTTCCTCTTGCTTCTATCATTGCATTTAGGACTGTAGGCAGCAATTAAACCTTACGGTAAACCACAAGAAGCACTTCACTTCTCTGAAGAGGTGGCTCAGCAGACTGGGATTGCAGCCCGATATAATGCCCCATAACTCCTCAAATCAGATTGACAATTAACTGTTTACCAAATTACAGGGAAAAACAGGCATGTAACTTACTTCTTTCCAATTTGCAAATAATGTATGTTACAATAAAATACTACCATAATTCTATCTAAAAACGTTTTTTTTCTTCCCCGAACGTGATAGCAGTCTCAGACTTTGTCAAGGCAGTCTTATTGAGTATTTAATACAAGAAAGAGCAACTAATTTGTTGCCTTACCTTTTCATCTTTAGCTTGGAAACTTCTTCAAACTGTTCATTGTCTGAAATATGACACGGGTTTTAGGATAGGTGTTCACATACGTGCTGGGGTAAGAATGTTGGGACCCACTGGTGTCCTCAGCTGAAGACGAAGTGAAAGCGCATTTTCAAGCACTTCAAGCGTTTGTGATGTTGCACTTGGCTTCGTTCCTTTCGCAGAAATCCGGCTGGTTTAATATCGCTGAGGAGACACTGAGAACTGGGATCAGAGGAGCCACTCTACAACCAACAGTGATCTGGGAGCGAAAACGCATTTGGGGACGGGCTGCAGACAGCAGCTAGCTGCAACAGCAGTAGGGGTTGATGGTGATAGGTTTGAGAAGATCAAAATTCCACAGATCCTCGCATCAGGAATTGCATCGTTCCCCGGACTGCTCATCCACACGATATTGCTGCTCAGAGCTGGGCATAAGTGTTGTTAACTCATTGGGGATCACTCTTTTCCCAAAAGGTGCAGAAAAACGCCGTGTGTAGCACAAACCAAAACGGGACTGAATCAGTCCACAGCCAACAAGTTCAATACAGATCAAGTCACATTAATCTGCTGCACCTGACTCATTTTCAAAGTGGCATGTAACATCCATTGGAAGTGCTCAGACCCGTCATGGTGAAAAGCAGTTATAAATATGACAGCTGCTTGAATGATTCATGTAGGATACCGTATACCTTCAGAAATGAATACAAACAAACTACGAAATAGAAAATTATTCTCAACTTGTAAATGTATCAGAAGATAATGTCCTTTTGGCATTTTGACAGTCTCGGTCCCATGGTCTACTCGCCTTTAAAGCCATATAGCCCAGAAGTACAGTTAATAGTGATATACTGTTCTGTACTGCAAGAGAAACTGAAGGAACGGACATGTACTACGGAAATGGGAAGACGCAGCACCCCACTGGTAAAGAGATGTTGCATCTTGGCTGGGCTAGCCTGGGAAATAGAATGGAAATAATAGTGAAAGTAGAACATTGGTCTGCAGTTACTGTTACTTTACTCCTAAACTGAAAGTCAAACATGAAGTCCTACTCAAGAGATACTGTATTCTGTGAACTCAACCTGTTATCAATTCAGAAATACTCCCAGCTGCCCCATTGGGAAAATGTGCACATTTTAGTGTAGCTTCATAACTCGCTACATAATTCTGAGAATAAATACTGCATAGTGAAGCTTCCAGGGATCACATGCACCAACCATTTATATCATTCAGGAAGGCATTGAGAATATTCTGATCTGTAGAATGTTGGTATATGCTGTATTACATATTAACTAAACTAAATGTATTTTCTCTGTTCCTGGAATCATTCTAAAATGTACAACTTTCAAATGACCTTCTCTTCTCCATTATCACAAGTCAAATCACAGTCAACTTATTTATTTCCTTTTTATTGACCTGAACAGCAGGGTGTAACAACTTGTTACTTCATTTTGCATTTTTTTAAACCTAACTCAGTTGGCATTGATAACAGTAGAATCTAATCAGCTGAGGGGATAGAGATAGGCAGGGGAAATAAGATAAAAATTGTCGCTGGAGGCAGAGCAGATCTCGCCAGAAGGTAATTGCAATCCCTTTGTCCAGTGATGATGGGACTCCTGTTATGTTAATAAGTGAGGTTCAAAGAGCACAAGGTCTTTCATGTCAAGAAACTGTCTGGACCATGCAGCCACCCCACAGCTGCAGATATGGCTCAGAACAAAAGAAGCTGTCTGTGATGCTACAAAATCTAAGGTTCTAGTTAATGCCAGCTTTTCAGAGGGGTGGTACCCCAGGAGGCAAAGAAAGTGTCTAATCCATGTTGTTCAAGTGACATATTTAAGCAATAATGCATGACAGGGTGTGTGTGTGTCATGCTGGAAAAATGTCATACCTTGAGTGGTTGTGCACAAGGACGCAGGCTGAGAGCATTCAACATCAGAGAAGTGGCATTATCCCAGAATGAGACACACCCTGGAGTGCATTACTACTATGCAATGGCTTTTACTTATACAAAATAAAAAGGATATACAGACACAGTTTTAAAACATATTTTCAGAGTTTGTTTGGTAGGGGGAAGTATACAGTTGAAAAAATAAGTTCTGTTCTTCCTCTTTTAGCCAGGAGATGGTGCAGCAGTCCTATTTGTCAGTGTTTTCCTCACCTCCCTAACCATCCTGTCTCTGATCTCTATGTCTCTCTCTTTTTCCCCCTCTGTTCAGCTCTGCTGTAGCCCCCGGAATTTATTTCAGCCAGTCCCACTACCTGCACTGAGACCAGGAGAATGTGTTAAATTTAAATAGCTGTTTGAGGGGCATGGAGCCACAATCATGAAATAGAGCTGATCACCCAATTGACTTGTGGGGACTGAGAGACTTCTGCTGCTTCACAGGTGATTGTAAGTCACTCAGTCCTGCTGGTTATGTTTTATTGTGTTTTTAGAAAATTGGTTGTCAATGACACACAGAAAGCATAAAGGGATTAGGAAAGTTTAGTGAAAAGTCATTCAGAGCAGAGCAGAGGAGTATGAGGCTTGCACAGGCAATCACTGCTGTGTTGTGAGAAGCATCTGAGAAGCTGCTCATAATGGCAGTTTAATAAAAAAAGAAAGAAATTAGCAATTTGCTGGTGGTTTTCAGTGCCAAGTTGGAGTCCAACAACAAGTCCAGGAATAAACAGTAAATTTGATGGGGGTGGTGGTGGCAGGAAGTGATGGCAGCTTTGAGAGGGAAAAGTGTGGATAGGAGAGAGAGAGAGAGAGTGCAGAGATTTGTTTTCCTCATTTGGTGCAGTCATGTGTGCTGGACCTTAATACAGTGATGTTATGCTCGGATAACATCAATGTTTCTTTTTTTTTTTTTTCAACCAGGAAAGACACACTAAGCTGAAAGCTTGTTTACAGATGTTACCTGGGAGCACAAGGAAGTTAAGTGACTTGCTCAGGGTCAAACAGTATGCAAGTGGGGGTTGTGAGATTCAAACCCAGGTCTCTTGAAGATCGGAGCCTTGAACCACTGCTCTGTACTGCCTCCTGTGATAACATCAGTCTTCAAGGCACACTCTGACCAATCAGGACCCTAGAAATGTTCTTGCATTGTATAATTGATGATGCAGCATGGGGGGTGGCAGCTGAAGGCTTTTGAGATCTGTTCTAGGCCCTAGCAACTCAGTCAGTGTTGTGACTTTATACTTACACCATAAAGCAGCTGGAGTCTGCCATGGCTCATGAAGTTTTCCTCTGTGGTAAAAATCATCTTACTTTGCTTGAGTTAGGAAGTAGGGAGTTTTATTTTTTTATTTACTTTTTATGCTGTGTGCAAACCATTTTTTTTTAATTTTTGCAGTAACCCTGTAATTACCATAGTCTTGTTTATGAGTAATTTCCTGTAGAATGTGTAAATAGCTTAAAGTAGTAAATATTATTTTCATATACTCCATTCTTCTGTGATTGAACCTTCTGTGGGAATAGATAACTGCTATTATTGACAAATCCATGATTCATTTCTGAAGAGGGAGAAAAAGGCTACAGTTACCATAGTCTGAAAAGTAGAGTGTTTCCCTGGAGTGAATGACAGGGGAAGGCCCTTTGCCCTTACCCAAAGGAGGACTGTACTGTGTGGACAGTGGCTCTTGCGGGATTCAGACTTTGAAAGTCCCTAGGTAAGAGAATCACTTCTGAGTGGTGGCAGCTACTGAGTTACCCTTACAGCAATTGAGGGCTGAGAAACTTGGTAACTTGTTGTAGACTGAGTCCTGAGTATGAACCAGTTGTGGCAAACTGGTGTCAGCAGTATGGATTTGAAAAGGATTGTCAATAACCTAGCTGACTCTCCAGTCACAGAGCAGAAAATTACATGTGGGAACACAATGTACAGTAACAGTACTACATTTTTTTTGTTTTGTTTTGTTTTGTTAAACAAGAGTAATTAGAGAGAAGACATTATGTCTTGACTGTATGAAATGTGGCTAAACTTACAAGAACTGCAAAAGCTAAGGGATGTGTTATGAGGAAAGCCAATCAAGGTCAATACTCATAAACATCCTTGAGAAAAGTGGCCAGGAAAGCAGTGTAAAAGTGAACTGGGGTAAGGTTGTATACTTTTGTGTGTGTGGTGGAAGCAGGATTAAATCATGTATTTGGTGAATTTATTTGCACAAAGAAATTTGTCACCTCTGCACATATTTAAATTCAAGAACCAGGAAAAGGCTGCTTAGGGATGGTGTTGCAAGAGATAAGGCCAAAGTCAGTGAAAATAAAATAAATCTTGGCACACACTAAAAATATGAAGATTGCTCACCAGTATAAACTGCTGAAGATTTATTAGGTGCAAATGTGCGAGATGCAGGCTCCTGACATGTTTCAGAAATGTAACTTCCTTTCTCAAAGGATCTAATACATGCAGGAAGGTATACTCTTTATATACATTTATTGATGACATCATCAGATAGGGACATGACAGTGACATCACACTAGTGCAAAGTGCTCATTAAAATCATGATATAACCATCCTTGGATAAAAACATATATGCAGTGAAACGAAGAACACTCAAACAGTTATTACGAACATACAAACATACAAAGAAGCCAGCAGAAGAAGGTCATTTGGTCTATCAAGTCTGCTAGTGTTGCAGGGTACACAACTTGAGCTACTGTCCCTGCCCCCTCTCCCCACTCCTCCCATCCTCCCTACCCCTACCCATGACCCTTACCCTCCTCCTGTACCTGTCCCAGCCTCTCTCAAAGCTGCCCACTGTCTTCAATGAGATTACATCTTCTGGCAGCACATTCCAAGTGTCCCCCACCCTCTCTGGGAAGAAATGCTTCCTGACCACCCTTCTAAACCTCCCACCCTCCAGCTTTAGACTGTGCCCCCTCGTCTTATGGTTGCCACTCATCTTAAAGGGACTCTCCTTATCTACCTTATTTATCCCTTTCAAGTACTTGAAGGTCCCAATCCTGTCCCATCTCTCTCTCTCTCTCTCTCTCTCTCTCTCTCTCTCTCCTGTCTCCCAGGGAGTACATGTTCAGTGCCCTCAATCTCTCCTCATATGCCTTACCTTGCTGACCAGCTATCATCTTTGTAGCCTCCTCTGGACCTTCTCCAGCAGTTTAATGTCCTTTTTGAGGTGTGGACACCAGTACTGAACTCCATACTCTAGATGTGGGCTTACCAGTGACCTGTACAAGGGCAGTATAACCTCCTCACTCCTACTACTGATCCCCCTAGGTATGCATCCCAGAATCTTGTTTGCCTTTGCTGCTGCTTTCTTGCACTGCGTGGAGTGCTTCAGTTCATGAGTGCTCATCAGTCACATGTCCTTCTCCTCCTCTGATGCAGATATTCGGACTCCACCAAGATAGTACTGTGTCCTAGGATTCTTGGCACCAATATGCATAACTTTGCATTTCTTGGCATTGAAGCCAAGCTGCCAAATCCTGGACCACCTTCTTAGCTTCTCCAGATCTTTCTGTAGGTCCTGCATCTCTTCAGTTGTGTCCACTCTCCCACAGAGCTTGGTGTCATCCACAAATAGGCACATTTTGCCCTTAATGCCATCTCCAATGTCATTGATGAAGACATTAAACAACACTGGCCCTAGCACCAAACCCTGCAGGACCCCAGTGGTTACATGTCTTGTGCCAGATAACTCTCCCCCTCAACCACCCTCAGGGTTCTGTACTTCAGTCAGTTTTCCACCCATCTGGCTATCTTTACCCCAACCCAAGATCCACCAACTTCCTGATCAATCTTTTTGTGTGGCACAGAGTCAAAGGCCTTGCTGAAATCAAGATAGAAGATGTCTACTACTTGGCCCCTGTCTACTGTCTTAGTGACACAGTCAAAGAAGTCTATCAGATTTGTTTGACACAATCTCCCCCCCCCCATGAACCCATGCTGCCTCACATCTGGATACCATGCTCCTCTAGATATTCCACCAACCTTTCCATTAGTATGGTCTCCATGAGCTTGCCCACAATGGAGGTATGACTGACTGGTCTGTAATTCCCTGGGTCATGCTTGGGACCACTTTTGTGGAGCGGCACTATATGTGCTGGTCTTCAGTCCTGTGGTACTATGCCTGTCTCTAGTGAACTACTAAATAGGTCTGCCAGTGGCCCTGCCAGCTCCCCAGCCAGTTCCTTTAGTACCCTTGAATGTACTCCATCCGGGCCTGGTGATTTGTTTAGATTCAATGCCAGCATCCCCTCCCTCACTCTATCCTCCTCTATCACTACATCCATGTTCCCCTACCCTCAGCTCCTCTTTTCTCTACTGAAGGCACTAGTCCATCCTTCTCCCTGGTGAAGATGGAACAGAAGTATTTATTTAGTATCTCTGCTTTTCCCCCATTATCCTCCACCCACTCCACCCATTTCTTAAGCCTAACAATCCCTTCCTTCTTGTCCCCTTTCTCACTTATATAGCAAAAGAAAGCCTTCTCCCCCTTCTTAATTCCTTCAGCTATCTGTAGCTCCTTCTGTGCCTTTGCTCACCTGACTTTCTTACTTGCCTAACTAGCCAATCTTACGTAATTTTCCCTATCAATCTCTCTCTTGGTCTTCCTGAATTTTCCATAGGCCAACCTCTTTTTCCTTACTGCTTGGGCAACCCCAGAACTGAACCAACTGGGTGCTTTGGCCCTTGTGTTCTTATTCCTGAGCCTAATGCACTCATCTGTGGCAACCAGTATTCCTTCCTTAATGATGGACCACCGTTAGTCCACCACTATATCTGCTCTGATGCCCATCAGATGGCTCCTTAGCACTTTGTCCATTTTTCTGAGGTCCACCCTCCTGAAATACAAGATTTTGGTCTTAGGCAGGATACTTTTCCTGCCCATATCCAACTGTAAACACACTGTGCAATGGTCACTTTTTCCCAGTGACTCCCTGATCATTATTTTCTGTTCATGCTCTCCATTTGTGAGTACCAGATCAAGAATTGTCTCAGCTCTTGTTGGTTCAGTGACACCCTGAGTCAGTAACCCACTCTGCAGTCCTTGCAGGATCACCTGACTCCTAGCACATGTCATGGATGGTATGTTCCAGTCCACCTTGGGCAGGTTGAAGTCCTACACAATTACCACCTCTCCTTTCCCCACAGCTTCCGATAGTTGTGAGCTCAGTTCCCTGTCCCTCTCCTCATCCTGACTGGGTGGTCTATAAACCACCCCCAACCTCACCTTTCTCCCTTTATTGGACCTTAACTGAACCCATAATGCCTCCACCTTCCCTTCCTCTCACTCCTCCCTCATGCAAGTTATTCTCTCCCTGATTTAAACTGCCACCCTTCCCGACTACTCTGTCCCTCCTGTATAGTTTATATCTAGGGATCGCAAGGTCCCAGTCATGGTGTGATGTTGCCCACGTCTCAGTTACTATAGCTTTGTCCTCCCTCCTGTCTACTAATAGTGCTTGCAGGTCTTCTATCTTGTTTTCTAGACCCCGTGCATTCAGAGACACCACTCTCCACCTAGAATATGACCTTCTTTCTCTTCTCTCTATTCTTCTATAAACATTTAACCCCTCTGTGTGCACCTCTCCATGTACCCTTGTTATGTGTTCCTCACCCCCTCCAGCCTTTGCTAAGTGTGTTCTTGTCCCTTCTACCTCCTGCCTCCAGACCTCTTCCATCACTGTGGGGGTGGGGTTCACTGATCTTCTCCTCTCAGAGTCTGTGGGCCTGCACGCCCACTGTCTCCTCCCTCAGTAGTTTAAATTAAGTGTAGTGGTTATGTATTCCACCAGTTTGTCCTCAAGTACCCTCAAACCCTCCCTACTGAGGTGTAGCCTGTCTGATGAAAAGAGTGCTTTGTTTGACCAGGTCTCCTCCCCGTTCCCAATACAGATGAGTATCTCATCCCTGCACCATTTCCTCAGTCATTGAAATCCTCTTCTTCCTCCTATTCTTCTTTTCCTGGCTGTGCTGGCCCTTGTTACTGGTATCACCTCTGAGAAGACCAGTGAACTTCCTTCCTCCTTACAGATCTTCCCTAACTCCCTGAATCTGCTTTGCAGTAACTCCACCTCCCCCCCTGCTAGGTTGTTCATTCCCAAATGTATAACTAAATTAGGTTTTCCTCCAATCTCCCTTACTATTTCCCTTATTCATGGGCCCTCCTTCCCCACTGTTATCCCTGGCATGCAAACCACCCTCCTGCTTGCATTTGGGCCCCCTTTCCTTCCCCAGTGAATACCTCTGATTATGGAATCCCCTATGATTGTCACCTTTCCATCCCCTGCATCTGTGCTCCCCATCCTTCCTTTCTTACCTTCGGTACTAGCTGCTTCCCCACCTAACTGCTCCCTCAGCACTTTGGTAAACTTATTTCCACATCCAAAATTTATTCCATTAACTGTTTTTCCATCTCTTAATCTGCCACTCCCCTTTTGACTATCTATATCTGCTTTCAGTTGTCCCTCCCATTTTCCTTTCCTTTTCTCTCCATCCCCTTCCTCCACTCCATTTTGCCTGCCTCATCTTCCCTGCCCACTCTTTTAGTTCCTTCCCCTTTTATTGTATTGAAATTGCAGTATTGAAAGCATAGAAAAAGTTATATATATATATATATATATATATTTGTATATGTAAATGTTATTGCATATATAGTGTCAAAATAATCAAATAAAGATGCATAGACAGATGTCAGTATGGCTTCTATTCAATGATCGTGCTTACACATATCATAGAGCAAAGGCTGTTGCAGATGCCATACAGTACGTATATTGCCAAACAGTTATATTTTCACTGACTTTGGCCTTTTTTTTAAAGTGTAATGTAAGTAGTAAATGGAATGTGTTGGTGGGCCCGACGCTCCTACCAAGCTGCCGATTTGTGCATATTGATATGTGTCTGTGGAAGCGTGGGCCTTTCAGGCCCTGCACACCCACTTACACATAGCTATGGAGCCATGCTGCATTCCTCTAAGGCAAGGAGCCCTTGTAAAAGTAATTTGCCCATATCTCGGGAACCATAGCAGCTAGAAAAAAATCCAAGTGTGGTTGTAATCATGAGAGTGAATAGTTTTCACAAAATTGATCAACCAAACCTGCATCTTGCATCATGTCTAAGATGCGGGCACCGAAAACCAATGTGAGTGCTAACTCTGAGGGCATAACACTGGTCTACAGCCATGAAAATGAGCAATTGGAACAGTAATTCGCAAATGTCTCAGGAACTGTACAAGCTAGAAAAAAAAATCAAATTTTGTGGGTTTCATGGCTTTCCAACCTACTTCTTTGCTTTCTCCCCCTTCGGGGGGACTAAGCAATTTTGCAACGAAAAGTCCATATCTCGAACCATTTTCGAGATACAGGCCATGAAAGGCACCACAATGTTATCCTATGGGAACATTTCTGAACTTTGAAATGCTGTAACTATGGGAGTGTTCAATGGTTCTGTATTAACTACCAAAGGCACACCTCTGGGACTAGGGCTTTCCACCCTGAAAAGTTCAGACCAGTAGCGCAATCCACATTGACACAATGAAGGGACAAAGAAAACAACTGCCACAGTGTTATCCTATGGGAAAATTTCCAAATTTTTGAATTGTGTATCGATGGGCCTCTTGAATCTTTCCACAGCAAACCACTGAAAGGCACATCAGTGACACTAGGACTTTGTACCCTGAAAATTTCAGGCCAATAGCACAATCCACTTTGCCACAATCAAGTGACAAAAAAAAGCAACACATAGCAACATTCTCCTATCTTTATACAGGGAATGTTATCGCGCACATAAAAATATGATCGTGATCATATTTAAAGTTTTCACAATTGTTTGCATGACACAAAAAATGTTGTTGTGTTAAAAAAACAGAACAAATTAAAAAAAAACATATTTCTGGACTAGCTGGTGACAAACTAATGCCAGGGGCATGTTCCTCAGGGCCCGATTAGGTAAACTCAGTCATTGATGTGTTGAAAAGTGCAGTATTTTTTTTAGTTATACCATTTTTTTCTCTCTCACTAACTGAAAAGTAGATGGTGGCAGCATGACGCAATTTTCAGAGAGCTCGACATAAAAATATAATCATGAAAATTTTCGAGCTGCACATATAAATTTTCCCATAGCCTATAATGGGACAGAAAAAAATGCAATAACTTTTGAACGGAGCAATATTTGTACACCACATCTTCAAAAGGCAAAAGTGCATCCCAGAACACATGCATACAACCCGATTTGAACCCACTCAAATGCATTCTTCAGTGCATTATGGGTGGATAAAGAAATCACAACTCTGGAGATTTTTCACTTTTTGAGTGCACTACGATTCTGCAACCGAATATCCAACCAACAATTTCCAGATCCAGAGATCTATGACTAATCTTTGAATATACCAAATTTCAGGCTAATTGGGCAAATGGTTCAAAAGTCATTAAAGTGCAAAATTTGAGGTTTAACATAAAAATGGCTATGCAACCCTAATTATAGTGGCACTACCGTGCTACTATATATATATATTATATATATATATATATATATATATATATATATATATATATATATATATATATATATATATATATATATATATATATATATATATATATAGTATTTTACTTTTTCTATGCTTTCAATAACTGTCTGAGCGTTCTTTGTTTCACTGTATATACTGTATGTTTTTGACCTAGGAAGGTTATAGCATGATTTTAATGAGCACTTTACACTAGTGTGATGTCACTGTCATGTCCCTATGTGATGATGTCATCAATAAGGGTATATAAAGAGTGTACCTCCAAGTATGTATTAGATCCTTTGAGAAGGAAATTAAGTTTCCAAAACATATCCGGAGCTTGCATCTTGCACATTAGCACCTAATAAATCTTCAGCACTTTATACTGATAAGCAGTCTTTATTTTTGGTTGGTGTGTGCCGAGATTTCTTTTGTTTCACTGACTTTGGCCTTATCTCTGGCATCACCATCCCTGTGCAGTCTCTTATTGTTTCTTACATTTAACTTCTGGGCCGACTGCACAGGTTACTGCATTAAGCACATTGGCAGTGTAAAAACCCGCATGACTAGCTTATGACTTTTGTGCTGTGTTTTTGATTCACAACATATAGGAATACTTTAAAATGAATGCAACAATGGCAGTTTCTATAGAGAGGACACTGAACCTGATGTTTACAGATGCAGTCACGGACCACAAGGCTGATTCATTTTCCTTTTGAATGGATTGTTCACAGAGGTGGGATGAGTTAATCCTTTCTTACCTGAAGCCAAGATATCCATGGACAACACTATTGGAACTGCCAGTTCTTAATGGGATGCTTTTAAACTCCTTGAAAACACTGTTGTAAATGCATGCAAAATACACTGGAACATTCAGAACATGGAGGCATACTTGCAAGTGCAGTGTGTGCCAAGAGGTCTGTGGATCCTTCAAGAGCCAGCGTTTGGATTGGATGTTCATTCCTTTATGCAACAGTGGAGACAAATATTGGATGAAGCCTCCAATAAACTCACGTGGCTCATTATTAAGTATGGACAGGAGGTGAGTGACGTTCTTAAAAAAGATATTAATGAACATGAGAAAAATATCCTGGTATTTAGAGATGACACATATTTTGATATACGCAATAAGTGATTAAAGGAAACTCTTGAGCAACTAGATTTTGAACTTAAAAGAAAGAAGCTAATTAAATTTAAAAGAGATTTAGAAGACGAATAGCATGGACGTGTATATAACTGGAAAAAGAAACAACAGAATAAAGGCATTTCATGTGGAGAAAGAAGAGTATCTTTCAATATTAGCACAGACTATAGTGGCACAGAGACTGCTACCTCAGGTGAAGAATCATTTGAGGGAATAATGGTGAACCTTCTGAAGCACAATTACCTAGAAGAAGAACACACACAAACAGATACCAGGATTTTCAGACTGTATACCAGAGGAGGCCAGGCAGGGGTCATGGCAGAGGGGGAAGAGGCAGAGGAAGACAAGGAGGGGGGGAAGAAAAAGGAGGAGTAGAGCAACCAGACTTTCAACAGGGGGCGCAACAGCAAACTTATCAACAGCAACATCACCCCCAGAACCAATATATCCCTCTGAACTCACCTCAGTACCAACACTAGCAACTGCAGAATCAATGCCAATTATAACAGCAACCTCCCAGACCCCAGCACAACAACAGCAACCAGCATTACAACTACCCGCCTTGAATGCAATGGGGCAATTACAGAAAGTAATCAACCTCTCTGATAGACCATTGATGGTTATAAAAGATGTTCTAAACAGAGGGCTGATTTTTGCCCCAATGACAAGAATTAACAAGTTTGGAACTTTTCTTGATTTGCAAAAGTTTTGCAGAAATTTAAGTTTAAAATCTTTTTTCAAAAATTCAGGGACAGTCTGTCTCCATTGAGACCAATGGCCTACTGGGCAACAGCATCTCTTCAGGTGAGACCACTACATACTGTATAGCGATCTAAACAACACACTTTTTAAGGGGCAATCCGTGTTCTATCCACCACCAAGTGCAGCCATATTGACATTTCAAAAAGTGTGTCAAACTGATTTAGAACTTCTATTTTCACAACTGCCACATATCAGATATCCAGAATAGAAAGATTTGCACTAGAAACTTGAAACTAGACTAACCTATTGTGATCAAGTCGGCTGACAAGAGCGGTGCAGTGGTGTTACAAAACACCACTGATTACACTTTTGAAGTTAATAAACAGTTATCTGACATCACTTTTTATCAATGGCTTGAATCAGATCCCACCATTTTATTCAAGCATAGGGTGGATGACTTTATCATGAAAGCATTACAGAAGTATTGGATTGATAATGACACTAAAGACTTCCTGATGGTAGAATATTCTATATGAGCTATCATATACACCATACCAAAAGTGCACAAAGAATTTACAACCCCCCACCATAGTGAGTGGAGTGGGGTCCCTCACTGAGCCGCTATCCCAATACGTGGACTACTACATTAGACCTTTTGTAATACAGTTTGAGTCATATATTAATGACACTGGGGACGTTTTACAGATAATGGGAGATAATTATTTTGTATTTATTTATTTATAGCATAGGAATTGCAACCCTTTGAGTCATAGACTCATTTCCAAAGGCTCTATGTCAAGTACAGGGTGTTACAAAGACAAGAACAACAACAGGTGATTACAGTTAACAAAGGGAATAGTCATACCAGTGAGAGTGAGCAAACTGGTAGTACAAATGTGAATACAACATACACAGGGTAATTGCCTATACAATTGGAGGCTATGAGAAAAAAGGAGGCAGCATTACATGCATACACAAACTATAGATGTGCAGTGTACATACTTAGGTAGATTGCCTATACATGAGATAGCTAACAGATGTAGCAATACAGGTTACAGTTGGATTGCAAGGTGCATATATATGAAGTTGGTCGGGAAACTTACATGGTAACATTAGATATTAAATCTTTATATTCAAACATACCTCAGGAAGATGCTCTGGATACTCTAGCCTTTTTTCTGAATACAAGAGATGTGAATGCTGAACCGTGTACTGAACTGTTACTGGAAATGTCTGAATTTGTTTTAAAATGTAATGCTTTTGCCTTCATGGGAAATACTATCTCCAAACTAGAGGGACAGCTATGGGGACAATCTTTGCCCCCAGCCTAGTGAATCTGTATATGGGACAGTGGGAGAACATGTAGATTGAGGACCTTGACAATAATCAATTTTTCAATAAAGTGTCACTTTATAGACACGTTATTGATGATATTTCTTTGATTTGGAATGGGGAACTTACTGAATTGGATGAATTTGTTAGTTATTTACACAGCACCAATCCTAACTTCCATTTTACCTATACTGCAAGCTAAGAAAAATTAAACTTCCTGTATTTAAGTATTAGTAAGGATCAAGAGGGTAATATAGTCACAGATATATACCACAAACCATATGAGAGAATTACCCTGCTCCTATCCTCTAGCTCTTATCCCAGACATGTGATTCAAAATATACCAAAAGGCCAATTTCTTTATTGAGGAAAACATTGTAGCACAGATGAGGGATTTGAACTAGCAGCCCGTGATCTACAGGAAAGGTTTATATACAGGGGATACTCCTCTGAACATATAAACACTACTTATCAGGAAGTAAGAAATACCCCCAGATCTGATACTATGCAACATAGAAATTTAAGGGACCAAGAACACACACAACTACATTTTGTGACTAACTATTCAGTACATGCCCCCAGAGTAGCATAGATTATCAGAAAAAAATGGAATATCCTGAGGGGTGACCCATGCTTACACCAATACCATGAATCCTCCCCCAGGATGTCCTATAGGAGAGCTGAAACCCTTAAGGACACTTTGGTACACAGCAGGCAGGCCCAACCTGGAGTATAGACATGGCTCAATCAGAGCAAAGGCTGTTACAAATGCCATAGGTGAATTTATTGCCCTGACATATCCCCAGGGAGAGATTTCACAAGTCCACGTTTTGAAGAAAACATTTGTCATCGGAGAACTTATTACTTGTGACACTAGTTTGGTTGTTTAAATGGCAAAATGTGACTGCAATACTTTTTATATGATGGAAAAAAAAGAAACTTCAAATCCAGGGTGGGGGAACATTGCAGTGTTATCAGAAACTGCAATCCTACCTATGCCACTGCATTGCATATTATGCATTCAACAGATGGACAACAACATACCTTCCATTCTAAAGGCATAGATCAAGTGTATAGAAACCCCAGAGGGAGTGACTTTAACAAATGTATTCTGGAAAGGGAGGGTTTCTGGATCTATTCCCTAAAAGCCTTTAACTACCCTGATTTGAATAACAGATTCAATGTGACCCCTTATTATTAATGTTTATGTTTCTGACTCAGATGTGTTGACCAATACAGTGGTGCAAACATTACGAGATCCATTGGTTTAACCAACACTTAATATTAGTAGTTCTGTACACAGTTATAGATATAATATATGATGCTAAATAAGTATTTATTTTAAGAAACTAATTAGCTCTTCTATTTCTTTTCCTTTATATTTTTACAGCATTTCAATATGTGTGAGCACAATAATCAAATGGAAGCCACACTGACATCTGTCTATGCATCTTCACTTTATCATTTTGACACTATATATGCAATAACATTTATATATATATATATATATTTTTTTTTACTTTTGCTATGCTTTCAGTAACCATTTTAGTGTTCTTAGTTTCACTGTATATATGTTTTTAACCTAGGATTGTTGTATCATGATTTTAATGAGCATTTTGCACTAGTGTGATATCACTGTCATGTCCCTATGTGATGATGTCATCAATAAGGGTATATAACGAGTGTACCTTCAAGTATATATTAGATCCTTTGAGAAAGGAAATTAAGTTTCCAAAACATATCCGGAGCTTGCATCTTGCACATTTGCACCTAATAAATCTTCAGCACTTTATACTGATGAATAGTTTTTATTTTTGGTTGGTGTGTGCTGAGATTTCTTTTGTTTTCACATATTTAAATTGTTTTATGCAGAAAAAAAGATTAATAATTGAAGGGTGAATAAAATATTTTTAAATGGATGAACTGCATCCATATTTTTCTCCAATTTAGACCTTACCTGCTGCACATCTTCTCCTGGTGCCTAGCACTAGGTTGGTTTATTGTTATGTTGTAGGTGGACCATAACCAGGCTACCTTTTAGGTGTACCACCCATCCTCAAAACTAGAACACAGATTTCTTTCTGACTGTATGTACATAAAAGTGATCACTGCTTGCCAAAGTCAAAAGACTGAGGCTGGAGAACATAAAGGTTAGCCAGAGTCAGGAACTGGGGCAACTATGCAGGTACAAAGGTCTGAGTTGGAGCTTACCCTAGTTTAGGCAGAGGCTGAGGCAGAGTTGAAGAAGATGAAACTGGAAGTAAAGGAGCAAGGGAAGGGAAAATTAAATGTTGATGTGGAGAAGAAAAAGACAGAGGTAGAGCTATGGTGGATATAGCTGGAAGCAGAGGAGTGAGAGAAAGAGCACCAGCATGACAGCCAACTGAAACAGTGTGAGCACAAGCATGAAAGAGATTCTGTGCCTAAGGACAATACCATAAACTGTGTGTAATGGCATGAGGAGTTTGACCCAGGAAGTGAAAATTAATTCTAAAATGTTTCCCAGATATCAGGAGGGGGATCATCTTGATTGGTTTTTTATTACCTTTTGAGAGATTCTGTGGCAATTTGAATTGGGCAAGGCTATGTGGGAAACTTACCTTTTCCTGCTGCTTATAGGCAAGACATTAGAAGCTTTCACCATAATGAACAACGAGGACAGCATGGACTTCATAAAGTGAAAAGTTCCTTGCTAATGCATTTTCAATTAAATCCTGAGGCCTATAGGCAAATATTTAGAGGGTTAAGAAAGGTAACAGGTGATAGATGTGCTGAAATATATGTGCAGCAAAGCAATTTGTTAGAAACTGGGTGGAGGGTGGAAAAGCTTGCTGTGTAGAGGAAATAAAATAATTACTGCTTATGGAACAGTTCCTAAAAACCGTAACCGAGGAACTGAGAATATGGTGGTTGGCTAGAAGTTCAAGCTCCATGGGGCTGGGAGGCAAAGGAGCTGATCAGTTCATATCCACCCAACCATACTCTCATCACAAAGGTAATGGAGGAGTGCCATCAGGTGGTTTTATAGGAACCCGGGGGGGGGCAACCTAAAGAAGCCAGACTGTGTCTAACCCAAAAGGGAAGCCAAGTGGTTTCAGAGGTAAAGAGTCAGAGGAATGCAGGTGTTATATCTTTCAGAAACTGGGGCATTTGTGACATAATTGTCTGCAAAATGTATCAAAAGAGGTTAGTGCAATGGGAGGAGGCAGCTTGGGGCAGCTCTTGGATTTCCCAGCAGATAGTGACCTGTGCATTGTGCAGTGCCCTCTAACTCCACTAAACATGTGCACCCAGTGGTGGTTAATGGATTGGTAACATAGGGAATGAGGGACACTGGGGCCTCCATTTCTATGGTGAAGCAGGATTTGATTCATGAGGAACATATCCTGCCTGCCCAGTTTCTGCAGATTAGAGGGGTGACAAGTCTGGTGGTCTTAGTCCCAATTGCCCTTGTCTTAATTAGCTGGGAAGGTTGTCATGTCATGGGGAGATGGATGTTGTACTACATCTGTCCATGGATATGATTATGGAAAATTATTCTAATAGCAGGGCCAATGCTGTGTGTGTCACTAGCAATAGCAAAGTGAGGGAACAGGCCCCGGATGATACAGAGGGACAGTACAAGAGGAAGCAACCCCTACCTCAGTAGCAGGAGAAATTGTAGCTGAAGAACATGGTGAGAGTAGAAGTTCTGAGCTGTGGCTACAGACAGTGAAGAGTCCAGTCATGGGCAATTCTTCCACAGGAGAAGTGTTTTGCAGAAGGTTAGTCATGAAGAACTTGGAAGAGCTCAGCGAGCTGACTCATCAGAGATTAAGGGAATTAGCCACCAGTGTGGAAGGTGACTCTCTGAGGTCTGTAAAAAGGGAGGTACAATGGGAGAATGAGCTCCTGTGCCATGAGTCAGTTCCTAAGGGAAGACAGGAGGAAGGGGCACTCCTGGCTTAGCCCACGACATACTCTTTTCTGGATACTTAGGGATCAGCCATACAAAAAGGCAGATGACTAAATATTTTACTGGCCCAGTATTTTTAAAGATGTGGCAAACTATTGCCAGACTTGTCTGCAGTGCCAGAGGGTAGGAACGGTTGGGGACAAGGCTAAGGCAGTTTTGATTCCCCTGTCTATTAATGAAAACCCATTTAGGTCTGTCATCATGAATAACGTGGGGCTACTTAGCACCCCAAGTCTCACTGGCAGGTGATACATTTTGGAGGTTGTAGGCTTCACCACAAGGTATCCAGAAGCAGTGACCTTGTCCTTCATGAAGGCTGAGAATGTGGCTGATAAGCTGCTGGTGAAATTTAGCTGGGAAGGGGGTTCCCCAGGAGACTCTGTCAGACCAGGGCACTAGCTTCTTTTGTGATTTGATGACTAATCTTAGGAGAAATGTGGAATGAGGCAGCTCAGTGCCTTCCCATATCATCCTCAGAATAACAGTCTAGTTGAGTGATTTAGTGCATCTCTTAAGGCCATGTTGAAAGTATTTGTAGACCTGCATGCAAGAGAGTGTGACAAGTACTTACTTCATCTCTTGTTTGCTTACAGGGAAGTCCCCCAGGAGTCCACAGAGTTCTTACCCTTCAAACTTCTATTTGGCCTTAGGGTGAAAGGCCCCTTGATTTGGTGAGGAATGACTGGGATGGTGAGTGTCCTCATCAAGGGCAATCTGTTGTGGAGTATGTCCTGAATTTAGGTCTAGGCTCAAGGAGCTCATGGGGTTCGCCAAGGATCACCTAGCCTCTGTGCAACAGAGACAGAAGACATGATACATTTGTGGGGCCAGAGCCTGGGAGTACTAAGTCAAGCAGGGGGTGATGGTGCTCATCCTTGTCTGGCAGAATAAACTGCAGGCACCTTGAAAGGGTCCGTTACTGGTGGTCAGGAGGGTAAATGATATTAACTATGTGGTGGAGCTGCCTGACAGGAGGCACAAGCAGCAGATCTACCACATGAACATGCTGAAGCTCTAGCATGACTTAGATGAGATGGCCCTGGCTGTGTGCAGCTACCCAAAGGAAACAGGGGCAGACCCATTGGTGGATTTCTTGGCAGTCATTAAAGGAGAATCCTCAGTGGACACCCTAACCATCATGAAAAGGCTAACACTGGCCCAACATACTGAAATATGTAGAGTGCTGCAAACATTTGGTGGGATGTTCAGTGGGAGCAGGAGTATACCATGCTGGTAGAGCACCACATGGATACAGAGTCCCAGGTGTCTCTGAGGCAGCCACACTACTGAGCCACTGGGGGTGTGAAATATGCCACAGAAGGTGATAGCAAGGAGATGCTGACTCTCCAGGAGACCCAGGAGTCCAATAGTGCCAGGGCCTACCCATGGTACTGAGCTCCAAAAAGGATGGGACCACAAGGGTCTGATCAAGTATAGAGATGCTGCATATTTGTAATCCACCAGTGAATGTGGCCTGAATCTCCCATATTCACATTTGCGAGAAAATATTCCTGAATCAGGAGATAGAATTGCTAACTTCACCGACAGATTTAAAAAAATCTCCCTGATTAAAAAAAAAACCTCCCATCCACTGTGTTGTCAAATTAGCCCCTCCCCATGCCCAAGAATGCAGTTACAAGTATTTACCCCCCACACACACACACACATCACGTTGCTGCAGCATGGTCTGGCTGGCTATGTAAATCCTTTCCCACACCCGTTAAAACCATCATGCCACACAGTCTTTTTTTATCTTCCGCATTCATCCTCTGGACATTCCACACCCCAACCCAGCCCCTCTGCGATCCCTAACATCCTTTTCCCAACACGAACACCCAACAATCAATAATTAAATGGGTCCTCACCCTATGCAGCAGAGCACTGCCGATGCTATCAAGCCTCCAAGTCCAACACCCCTAATGGCATAAATGAATAAATGGTAATTTCTTTGCTCCTAGAAAAGCCTGATTGGTTGAAAACTCTACCAGTCCGGTTTTACTAGGAGCAAAGAAAGCACCATTCCTTCACAAATACATTACTCAGACGGGAGGGAGTCACACTGAAGTTGTGGAACAGAGTGGATACTCTACACTGGGGGACCATTTTCTATATCTACAGGTTCATTTTGTGAAGTTGAAGGAAGGAGACAGAATGAGGGTGCCAGCAGGAGGATATGGAGGGTCTCTTATGTGCAGTCCACCTTGTTATTCACCAGGAAAATTGGCAATTGGCATGTGAATTTGAGCAATCTGACTGTCCAATAACAAGGTGAATTGCAGTCCCCAGCTCCACAATATTGCCAAAATGTGTGAATTTTTTTCACAAAGCAAATTTTGGCAACTTCACACACCACTAATCAAGTACCACAAGCTCAACAGCTGTACTGAGTCATATGCATGTCCCATGCTCAGGACAGATGAGGTGTTAGAGAGGTTAGAAAGTAATGTGCCTGATCACCATAGACCAGAAAAAGGGCAATTGGCAGGTGCCCCGACCCTTGAAGCCAGAGAGAGGTCAGCCATCATCATCCAGTCTGAGTTATTTGAGTTCAGAGTAAAGCCATTCATGATGAACAATGTGGCAGCTACCTTTCAATGGTTTGTGCACTGCATTCTGAATGGAGCAGGATCTTTTGCACTGGCATACATGGATGACATTACCATCTCTCGCCAGACCAGGGATGATCACGTCTGACATGTGACCCAAGTGTTCCGCCAGCTGCAGGCCACTGGGATGACAGTTAAGGCAAAGAAGTGCCAGATAGGAATGGCAGAGATGTCATATCTTGAGCACGGGGCGGGGAAGGGGGGAGTGGGTATATCCGGCCTGAGCCAGTGAAAATTGAGGCCATACAGGGATGCCCATGCCCATGACTAACACAAAGGTAAGGGCCTTTCTAAGGATGGCAGAGTACTACCATAAGTTTGTGGCAAATGCCAGCAGCATGGACAAACCCCTGTCAGATCTCATCATGAAGAAAATGCCAGACAAGGTTCAGTGGACAGAGCCCTGCAATACTATATTCTGCTAGCTGAAGGAGGCATTGTGTCTAACACCTGTGCTCACCAGCTTGGATTATTCTCTACAGCTCATTGTGCACATAGCTGCATCTGACTATGGGCTAGGTGTAGTTCTGAGTCAGGTTATACACTTGGGGGAGGAACATCCAGTCATGCACCTGAACAGTCAGCTGGTGCTAATACAAGAGGCATGACTTTGCAGAAGCTGCAACTTTATCTGTATGGGAGAGAGTTCACCCTGGTCACTGACTACAACCCCTTCACATGGCTACATAGGATAAGTGGGCAAAACAAAAATTGCTAAGGTGGAGCTTGGTGCTGTAGTCCTTTAATTTGGACATTGGGCACTGCAATGGCTAGCAGCACAGAAATGCTGATGGGTTGTCTAGAAAAAAGGGGGAGAGGTGCTGTGAGATACTAGTGTGGGGATCATGAAGACAGTGAACTGTGTGCATAGCCAGTGGAGTCAGCTGGCTGATATGAAAAAATAAACATCCTTTAGAAACAAATAAACATAGAAATTGATGGCAGATAAGGACCGCTAGGCCCATTCAGTCTGCCTGTATTCCCAACCTGCATCAGAGGCTGCTGACCTTACTTGGTTATCGGCTTTATCCTCTCTTTCCCACTTTAGAAGCCTTAAGCTGCCAGTCCTCTCCTTCCTACCCCTTTTTAGGAGTGTTAAATTAATTTTTTTTCATTTCTTGGGGGATGTAAGAGTTTCTATTTAATTTTTACTATTTTTGTCATTGAACTCCATCTCCATTGATAACAATAGTTTCTAATCAGCTGAGGGAACAGAGATGGGCTGCGGAAATGAGATAAAAATTATTGCTAGAGGCAGAGCAGCTGTCCCTGGAAGGTAATTACAATCCCTTTGTTCTGTGACAGTGGGACCCCCGGTCAGTTAACAAGGGAGTTTCAAAGAGCCCAAGGTTTTTCATGTCGAGGAACTGTCATGACCATGCAGCCATCCTCTGCAGAGGCAGACATGGTTTGGAATAAGAGGAGTCTGTAATTCCAGAAAATTCAAGGTTCCAGTTTAGGCCAGCTTTCTAGAAGGGTGGTACTCCAAGGAGACAAAGAAAGTGTTGAATCCATGGTGTCAGAGTGACATATTTGATGAGGCAGCATGGAGGGCTGGCAGCTTAAGGCTTTTGAGGTCTGTGCTAGGCCCTAGCAACCCTGTCAGTGCTGGGACTTCATACTTAACACCATCTAATAGTTGGAGTCTGACACAGCTCATTGGCTCACTAAGTTATCATGTGTGATAAGAATCTTTATATTTTGCTAGAGTTAGGAAGCTATAAGGAGGTTTTCCATTTGTTTCTGTTTGTGCAAATCATTAGTTTTTAACTTCTGTAGTAACCTTGTAGTTCCCGTAGTCTTCCGTATATGTGATATCCTGTAGAATGCGTAAATAGTGTGAAGTAACTATTATTTTTATATACTTTATGTATCTGTGACTGAATATTTTGGGGAATATATAAGTATTAATATTGACAAATCCACAATCCATCTCAAAAGAGGAAGAAAAAGACTACTGTTACCATAGTCTAAGTCGTAAAGTATTTCTCAGGAGTGAGTGACAGGAAAATGTCATTTGCCCTTATCCAAAGGAGTATTGTACTGTATGGGCAGAAGCTCTGATGGGATTTGGACAATGAAACTCACCAGGCAAGAGAATCACTTCTGAGAGGTGACAGCTACCATGGTACCCTTACAGGTGCTGAGGGTTGAGAAATTTGATAATCTGTTGCAGACTGAGATCCGGGTGTGGACAGGTTGAGACGGAGGGCTAAGAATTACTTCCTGTTTAAAACATCATCCAGTGGAGGGGGTGGCAGATACTAACCTACCATTATTGATGCAAGTTATACTGTTGCTGGGTTTTTAGTGACTGGGGGGTGGGGATTTGGCAGGGCAGGTAGAAATTCCCTCACACTTCTGGAGAAGTGCCACAGAATTTGTCCTCCCTGAACAACCACCAGACCAGAGTGATTGGACCTCAGTTTACCTTCTCATCTGAGAAATAGCACCTCCAACAGCACAATGTCCCTAAATATCATGCTGGGACATAGGTTACTTTTAACCAAGGTGGGGGGGGTGGCCTCTACCAAGCTACCAGCCCCATTTCTTGCAGCTTCTGGTGTTTATTGGAGGTCTCCAGTCCTTCTGTTGACCAATGTTGACCCAGCTTAGCTTATGAGATCTGACAGAATCAGACTTGAAGGTGGTAAGGTAAATAACTCAAATCATATTGAAGTCTAATTCTGTTTCTTTGAGATATACAGCCCCGACCATGCACATAACTTGGAGTTACAGAATCAGTTATCTACGGCATAAAGGCATTGGTGGAAAAATGTAGCTATGCCAATTTTCAGCATAATATTTTGCAGCTTAGCATTCGGATATTACTGATATTAATGGTCTACTGAAGACCAACATATACAGTACAACACTTCTATGTTAGTTTCCAAAGAAAAGAGGATTGTTTTTTGAAAACACCATTCTTCTGTGATCATGTCAAAATGTTAAAGAGCACTGGCATTTTAAAAAAAAGATTCCTCTGAAGAACTTAAAATAATTTTCAGCTTGAAGTTTTATAATCTCTTGAACCAAACCAGAGGTAATATCAGCTTTCAATTTTTTCAGTTAACTAAAGAAGTTACTTGCTAGTGACACACTGAGATGGATTTGGGGTACTGATCACCGATGGTGACAGTGGTGATGGCATACCACGGGCCTGTAAATCCCACCCAATGTAAAACTAGACCATTGTCCTGCACCACCATAGGACCACTATCTGGTTGTGGTGTAAAATGTAAGGCTGCAGTACATATATTCTGCAGCTAGGGGACCATCAGGCCCATTTGCATGTGTTTTGCAGTGCAGAACTTCATGCAGGACAGGCCAGCCAGTGGGCATGAATCAAAGCTTAAGATGCAGAAATTATTCCAACTTAGATGTCTGGCAACCTTGTACCTGACCATAGGTCAAAGGACCTGCATGGCGGAGTACCAGGACACAGCTGTGCTTGTAACACTGGAACAAGATCTACAGGTATTGGCTTTTCCAGGGTGGTGTAGCTGCTGTCCAGTGGAGTCTGCTGGCGTCATGGGTAATCCGGGAGGTCTATACCCACACACCTGTGGGACAATAATCAGCTATCACTAAACAGAATTCTGTATGCACTGCCAATTGTGTTTATTTCATTCCATGATCAGGCAATGGGAGGGCTTTAAGCCTGAGGTTCAATAGGCGGAGCAACTACGTCACTTCCCCATCAGGCTTAAAAGGTCACTCATCCTGGGCCCCTGCAGGATTAATTTTTTTGTTGCCATTTTCCCCATTGTGGCTGGAGGCACTGCTCTCCTACATCTCTGTCTGGATTCTACTGCATTTTCCCCTTCTTTCTGCAGCTGCCTCCAGCTGCCTGTTCATTCTTTCCGCCCGCTTGACTCATTTTCTCATGCCTCCTCTCTCTCCCACAGCTACTGCTGCTTACTTCATGTCAGCCTCCTACCTCACTCATTCTCCCCCTCCCATTCTCTCCCTGTCCCTCTTTTGTCCTCAGCTTGTTCTACTCTCAGGATCCTGGGCCTTGCTCCATGCCACTGCTGCTTTTCCTGGTGGGTGCTTGCATGAGACGTCACTCATTGGCTTACCTCTGCTCCTCTGTTCTTCCCTTCAACTCGTGGCTGCCGCTGGGCCGCCCTATTGCACAGTGCCCTCCCACCCAAATGCCTCTGTTCCAGTCCTGGTTTTTAGGTCTTCCTTTTCTCACCCGCCACCCCTTTCTATGCCAGCGCTTCTGGAATGTCATTCGCTCACCTCTCTGCTTCAACCACTTGAGCCTGGCATTCCCCGCTCCTCCTTGCCATTCTCGGTGGGATCTCCATGCTTCACTCATTCTGATCATTCTCCTGCAGTGCTCCTGTTGCCATGCAAAGGTGCTCACCTGCAGGGTAGAGCTCTCCAATAGTGCTGAGCTTCAAGTCAGGGTTACTGCTCTTGATAGCATCTCTGTGGCTCCAACGATGGCATCCCTCAGGCTGGATGATGGTGTGTAAGTAAACTTATTAATCGGTCTGCACTTGGCATATCAGTCTCTGCATGGACATGACATCTTCTTACTCATTGTTTGCCTTCTAGTGTGTCCAGATCTTTTTCCATATTTGAGAAGTGTAGCATTTTTCTGCAGAAATCAGACTTTGTTGAAATCACTCCTTATGGTTGCCATCTTGAGGATGCGAGAGAGGCTGTCCTGAACTGGCAGGCAGGTTGCTCTTCTGACTAAGCTGCTCTGTCAGAGTGAGATGGTTTATCCATGTATGGGACAGGGGCAGAGGGATATGAAGAGATGTCAGGTGGTCCAAATGGAAGCTGCAGACTAGGGTTGCTCAGCATCTGCTGATTTCATTCTGCTGTGCATCCATCGGGTAATCAGACCTTCCATTTCCAACTCTGATCCCATTTCAATTCTAGCAAAGACATCAGGGTCAGAACTGTGGTACATATTTTGCCACTTGGTTATGGTCACTCGGTTTGCTGCTTGCCTATGGGGATTTGTGCATTTTCAGCTGCCACAGCACTTTTCCATCATTGTCTTATCTCTATGCCCTGGCTTTGGTTCATTTATTTTCCATCGCTGTTTTCCTCTGCTTCACCTTCCTTTCTGGCCTGTGCTCAGCCCTTTTGTTCCCCGGCCATCCATTCTGCTCCTCCTCTGACCTTTGCTTTCTTTTTGGGTTTTCCGCTATCCTGCTATCACCTTCCTTATTCATATCATCTTCTTATTTAGTCCACTTCGCTCAATTTGAACTCCGGGTCCGCTCATTCCCATCGATTAATCAAGCATCTCTCTCATTGAGTCCTATAATACCTCATCACCTAGGTCGTGTCAGGGTCCAGTTCTTCTTCGCTCAGTCTGCCCTCAGGTTCTACTCATCTACTTTGCTTAATTGAGCATACCTACCATTAGGTTGTATGCTACCTCATCGAACTGCCCTTACTCATACCAGCCTTCATGGATTCACTCTACTCAAGGCTTATCTCCCAATCCTTCATCTATTTACATCGCCTACTACCTCGTAGTGCTGCCTCCTGCTGCATGTATCAAGTTCTTGACTCCGGTCATCATTCATTCGTCCTTACTTCATGGTTCATACAGTATCTTTATATCAGTTACTCAGGCATTTCCATACTCAAATCCTCTGCTGCCTTATTGAACCCCTGCTGGGCTAGCTGCTCTGTACCATCATTCAAGTTCATTTTTCCGGCTTCTCCGGTTATCTGGTGCACTCTGCTGGGCTTCTTTACTGTGTCTCATAGTACTGCTCTCCCTGGATGTCCTCCCTACCAGTCTGGTGCTATGCAATCCTACCTGTATTGGGATGATTCTTACTCTTCTGTCGGGCAGGTTCTCCTACTGTCCTGAAGGTGGCACCTTTTGACCATCCATGATCTGCTGAGCACTTTGTGCCTTTTCAGTTCAGTTTCGGTCCTCAGGGTCTGCCTCCTCACCTCAGTTGTTCGCCATGACCTGTTCATTTCCCTCTGACTTCTCAAACCTTCAACCACACCTCAGCCTACTCTCGGCATTTACATGCTTTGTTGTTGCCCTGCAGACCACCTCGTATTTGAATCTCTGCACTGCTGAGTCCCCTCTTGTGATTTTGAGTTTTCATCTCACATTTGGTTAATTTGACTAAGAGGGCTGTGATCTGTCATCTTTCCTAATTTGGACCCTAACTGATACCACTTCAATGCCTCCGCTAACCCTTTGGCTTCTCCTACCCTGGCTGGTATCTTTCGTTCCTCCGCCTCTAAATGAGTCAACTTTGTCACATCAGTTACTCGAGTTTTGCTCTCTGAGGTCCAAGAAACCTCACCTAAACCTGCTCCTCTTTATCTATCACTCATTCGGTATGCCTCAGCTGTCTTCTGTCTCTTGCCACCTCCATCTGGCCTGTGTTTGATATTTCTTTTGGGCATACCTATCATGACCTATCAAGCATCATATGTCATCTCTTCGACCCGCGGCCCTCTTGCTGCATGTCTTAGGTTCATGACTCCAGTCAGCATTCCCTCATTCTTATCTTGTCATATTTCCTCTCGCTTTCAAACATCTCATTCCGGACAGAGGTCCCATCTTCCCATTCATCCATAGCATATTTTTCTTACCTCATCATGCTTCCTCGTTTTTGAGCATCTAGTTCCTGACGAACGTCTCATCAATCACATCCTCAGCCGCTTTGCTGTACTACAGTTCTCATCCCATACCGGCTGTGTCCTATGCTACCCATTGACCTCCTTACTATCCTTCATCCTTTCATACCTCGCTTTCCCATACCAGCCTCCTTGGCTTCGACACATCATTGTACCTCATTCTTTTCCTGTTTTACCTTCCTCGGCCTAGTGCCTTTTCTCATCCCAGCCATCATGAATTCACTTGACTCATGGCTTCATGCCTCATTGTACATCATCCAATTTTGCTTCTCTCAAACGCTCATCCTGAGTGTACCCTCTGGTTCGAATACCCTCTGGTTCCAGACATGCCTTCTTGGCCTTGGAGTCTACCTCCTTTTGAGGAGCCTACTTACTCATACTACCTTCGTACAAGTTCATTTTCAAGTTCATTCCTGTCTTCTCTTATTCACATTCCATACCGGTCATCAAGGATTCACTCCAGTTGAGGCCTGCAATCGATATTTCTTTTGGGCATACCTATCATGACTCCTACACTACCTCATCGACCCACAGCCATCCTGCCACACATATCAGGTTCAAAACTCTGGTCATCATTCACTCATCCTTACCTCAAGGTTTATCTATTTACATTGCTTATTCAAGCATTCCCATCATTGAATCCTATGCTAATTTATCAACTCTGACCTCAGGGTCTAATTGTTGACATTGCATAATCAAGCATGTCTTATCGGCCTCAGTGTCTACTCCCTCGCATCACTCAAGTCAAGCCGGATTGCATTTCCCTCGGTCTCCTCGTGAGCTCCTCTGGATACCTCTTGCTTCTCTGACTTCTGCATGGATCTACTCCTTCCCATTGACTTCTCGAGCATACCCCTCTCGGGTCCCTGCTGCCTCATGTTCCTTCTTCGATCTGTGCTTCTTTCGGGATTTTTCCCCATCCTGTCATCATCTTCCGTACTCATATCCCTCTCGTTAATGAATCCTTCTCTTTAACAACATATGTCCTCAAATCAAACATCATCAGCCTGAAGGGAAGGTGACCTAGGCCTTGGATCCCCAGAGGTTTCCTTCTCAAAGGGGTTTTTTCCTCTCCTCTGTTCCAATGGTCATAATATTAATTAGAGTTAGTGCTTTCTTCAGTTAATTAGTTAGGTTCCGCTGTTGGATGGAGGTGGATGGTGGCCCCCTCTTTCCCCTCTCTCCTTGGGAAGTCCACCCTTATCATCTTCTCAGAATTCATTCATTCATTCATCATCCTCACCTCTTCGATGCTCGACACCTTTGGGTATTCTTTTTGGGTTTCTTCCTGATCTACCTTTAGCCGATGCAATCACTTCTGTGGCACCTGTAGGGGGAGACCCCTCCTCTAGGTTTTCTTGCATCGTACCATTACAGGGTGGTATATCCCACAGATAGAGAGGCGGAAAGCCACAAAATAAATCAAGTCACACAAGCATCATCTCATCTAGTTGCATAAACACAATTGAATGGGAGGGCTTTAAGCCCGAGGTTCAATGGGTGGAGCAACTATGTCACTCCTCCATCAGGCTTAAAAGGTAACTCATCTTGGGCCCCTCCAGGATTCATTTTTCTTTGCCCACCATCCACCCCTCCTCCTCCAGCAGCTCGTCTCTCTTACCCGTGGGCTTCTTCCTAACCTACATTTAGTCGATGCAATCATTCCTACAGCACCTGTAAGGGGGGGACCCTCCTCTAGGGTTCCTTGTGTCATACCCCTACAGGCTGGTGTATCCCACGGGTAGAAAGGCGGAAAGCCACAAAGTAAATCAAGTCACACAAGCATCATTTCATCTAGTTGTATAAGCACAATTGAACATATGTGCATAGGATACTGTAGTACAGAGCTGTCTGTTCATGTGTACAGCAGTTCAGGTACCTATTCCGTAAATACCAGGTGCCCCACAGTACAGTCTGTGATATGTAGAGTGGCTCATATCCCCAGCATATGAACTACAATGCACTGGCGGGCATTACAGAGTGTGATGCATATTCATGAGCAGTCACCCACCCAATGCATGGAATAACTACCACTGCCTCCTACACCAGGGTCTCAATTCCTGCATCCCACTGTAGGGGTACAGTGACTGGATCTGCAGCACTGGCAACAGCATCATGGACTGTCCTGAATCCATCCCATAATACTAAAATATAAAAACCTATACTTAGCTGTCAGAAAAAAAGCCACTTTGTCTATCATACCTGCCTGGTCCTGTCTAATGTGGGAAGTAGGAGCCTAAGTGACTCTTCACAACTTCATCTCCCTCACATCTCCTCTCCCCCCCCTTAAAAATTGCACCATAATTATGTATTTATTTACTGGGTAACAGGAGGGTAAACTGAGACAGCAGCCCCATTTTTAATTACACACTAGAGCAAGGAATGACAAGACAGCACATAGACCAGACAGTATAAGATAATGGATAATGGTAATGTTGTTCAGTAGCAGTGGAATCTTTCAGTTAATTTTTTAAAAGTCCTAACAATCCTAATACTGTATTAAAACAGCTTAGTTGTAGCCTTTGCCATTCAAATAGATCAAGCAGTACCTTCCTAGAAGACAGTTAACCTATACCAAAACAGCTATATATTTTAGAGAATTCATTAGGCTGTATATGGGACACACCACTTTTCTGGCTGATGATAATTTTGACTTTATTAAAGATTACCATGTAACAGGTCACTGTTCAGTTTCAAGCCCTATCACTAGCCCACAATGTATGACCTTGGATGAGTCACTTGATCTTGCTGCGCTCCAGTCTTCTATGATGTACAATTGTCTAGAAGATGGTGCTGCACCTGGGTGAGATGGAACATATCTCAGTTGAGTTAACCTTCGTAAATGAATAAAAAAAGTAAGTAGAACACCAGGCTGCATGTCATGAATCAGGGAATTATTTATCTGCTGTAGAAACATGTTTCAAAGCTATGCTGCTACTCTGCCTTCAACATTACTTGTGGTCTTGATTATATCCCTTCCCCCCTCATGACCTAATTGGAAAATTGTTTAAATATGTGAACTGTCTATCAAACATAATATATGTGACTCAAACCTTGAAACATCAATTCTTAAAGGCACACATTTTCTGTATATATTTGAAAACATTTGTATTTACAGTGACACTGATAACCCTAAGTAATTAATATTGGCCCTTTGTATCCTTCTGCCATGTTTTCCCTTTTTCTCCAGGGTCTTACCTCTTTAAATCTCCCTTCCCCTTTCTATCCTCAAAGCACCTGTTGAAGCTATTTGTCTAATCCTGTCTGCTCTCTTCTAACCATCAATAAGCCCTTTTGGCCACTCCTACCCAATGAACCAATGTATTGGGATAAGTTACATAGAAACATAGACGATGGCGGAAAAAGACCAAATGTCCATTCAGTCTGACTGTAGTACCCTATTATACCCCAGGACTTACTGTCTGTGTTGGACCTTCGCTTACACTATTCTTCTTTTGTTGTTCATGTTTTCACCTCTCTCTTCCTGCTGAGTAGCTATGATCCGCATGCCTCTATCCCAGCTGTGTTTGAAGCCATTTATGGTTTTGGTACCCACCACGTCTTCTGGTAGACAATTCCATGGCTCAACCACTCTTTCTGTAAAATAATACTTCCTCACATCCTTTTCAAACCTTCCTCCACTAAGATCCACTCATGACTCCGTATCCTAGCTGTTCTGTTCCTGTTAAATAGCTCCCCACAGTCCATCTTGTTAATTCCTTTCAGGAACTTGAAGGTCTCTATCATATCCCTATTCTCTTATGGCTTTGAATGAATACATGTTCTGTACCTTTAGCCAGTCTTCATAAGATCTGCTGTCCTGTCACTGAATCTTCTTTGTCACCATGTGTTGTACCTTCCCTAGCCTGTCCCTGTTGTTTTTCACATGTGGATTCCTGAACTGGGCACAGTACTGCAGGTGTGGCCTCACCAGTAACACTTACAGTGGTAACAGTACCTTCTGCTTTCTACTGTTAAACTCTTTCCTGATGCACTCTAGCATCCAATTACATTGGCTGATTTAAGAAAGTCACTTACGATGAGCCTAGGCCCCTTTCTTTTCATGTTATGACCAGCTTAACACCCCCCATCCATTACTCTGCTTTATGGCTTTTGTTCCTTAAGTGCATAATTTTGCACTTTCTGGTACTGAATTTCAATTGCCAGACATTGGACCAGCATTCCAGATTTTGCATGTCTCTCTGCAATTCCCTTATCCCCTCCACATTGTCAACCCTACCAGAGAGTTTAGTGTCATCTGTGACTAGACAGAACTTGCAATGAATTCTCTTTTCTATGTCGCTGATGAACATATTGAAGAGGACTGGTCCCAGAACAGATCCCTGTTGTATTCCGCTGGTTAAGTCAAAAAATATAATCAGATTGGACTGACAAGGCCCCTGATTAATATCCTAAAGCCCATTTTCTCCACTTATTCCTCTAGGTCCTCCTTCACTGTTGTCTCCTTCAGTTTCTCTACCAAACGAGGTAAGGCTGACAGGTTTATAGTTTCCCAGCTGCTTGTTGTCCCATACCTTGTGCAGTGGATCCCTCTCCATCATCCTCCATTCCCTGGGAACCACACCTTGCTGCAAAATGCAACCTCCCAACCTCAAATTTATCTCATCCGACCCTAGAGCCATATTTACCTTCAGAGTTGCAAGCCCTTTTTTGAGTCTCACACTAGTGAATTTCTGCGGTTTCATTTTCAGGATCCATCCCCCTATCTGCTGTCTTTATGCACTCTCCAGTAAGGACCTGCTGTTCTCCCTAGTGAATATTGAGTAGAAGTAGTTGTTGGTATGGCTGCGTTCTGTCTTTATTACTCTATTACTCTGCCCCTTCCATTAGATTGAGAATTCCCCATCCCATCTTTCATGTTTCCCTTATATACCTAAAGAACTGTTTTTCCAAACCCTTGACCCCTTCTGTGATATGCATCTCTTTGTCTCCTTTGCAGCCATGACTACACTGTAGGGCTCTCTAGTTTTGTTTTCTTGGTATTTGTCCCATTCGTCATCTCCTTGCTTTTCTTTGCAGTTAATAAAGGACCTATTTTGGCCCACACTACCTACTTGTCCCGTTTAGAGAACCAAAGTGGTCTCTTATACTTGTTCCTCCTAATAACTGTTCTTGTAAAAAATGTTTTGCCTTGAAAATGGCCCCTTTTATAACCCCATTTTCTTCCACACCCCCAATGCTGTCTACCCCAGTTATCCTGCCCTATAATATTTAGCTGATATGGTGGAACTCTGCCTTCCTGAAGTCTAACACTCCAGCCTTAGATGTGGGCTTACTGGTGTCCAGAACTACCTCTAACCAAATAGTATTATGGTTGCTGTACCCAGTGGTTTCCTGACCCATACTCTGCCTACTGTTTCTGAGTTAGCGAGCACTATATATAGAATGATGGATTATCTAGTGGGATCCAGAGCTGCTATACCAACATATAGACCTGCAAGGTATCAAATAGTGCACTTCTGGCCATTTGGGTGTCCCAGTCAGTGTCTGGCAGGTTGAGATCACCAACAATTACAACCTCTCCTTTTGCTGCCCCCTCCTCCCACACACATAACAGCTCCCAGTTCCCTATATCTCTCATCTCCCTGCTCTCATGGCCTATAAACCATCCCTATGTGAGTCTTCTGCCTGACAGCTCTGTGAGCTGAGCCTACAGTGATTCTACCTCTCTTCTCCCAATGGAAGCATCCTCTAGTGCCTCAATCCCTGCTCTGATGTAGATGGCTACCCTTCCACTTCTACACATTTCTTTGTCATGCCTATGTAAGGTAAAGCCTGAAATTGCTATGTCTCAAGCATTATTTACATCGGACCACTTTTTTGTAATGGCCACTAAATCTAGCACAGTGTCTGCCACCAAAGCTTGTGACTCACTAATCTTATTGCCAAGACTCCTGGCATTGAGGCATACCACCCTCCATTGGCGCTCACTTGCCCTCCTGTATCAACCTTCTCTAATACCCTTAGTGTCCAATGTTTCCCGATCTTTTCATGTCTATTGTGTCTATCCTGTCCTGTCCCTTGGACTCATTTCTACATTCTATATTTTTGCTGGAATACTTTTATTTCATAGATACATAGATACATAGACAGTGTCGGCAGATAAGGGCCTATGACCCACCTAGTCTGCCCATTTGAGCTTGTAAGTTCAGTTTGTTTTCCTAGAAGTCTATTTCCCCTTACCCCTGACCTCTAGAATTCCTTTATGTCTATCCCATGCATTCTTAAATCCGTGATTGTTTCAGCCCCACCACTTCCTCTGGCAGGGTGTTCCACTTGTCCACCACCCATTCTGTGAAGAAATTCTTTCTCATGTTTCCTCTGAATCGTCCTCCCTCCAACTTCATCCCATGCCCTCTAGTCCTGAAACATCTTTTCGCGAAAATAGTGTTTTCCTGCACCTTGTTCCTCCCTGTAAGATACTTGTATGTCTCTATCATATCCCTCTCTCCTCCTCTCCTCCAGGGAGTACATGTTCAGTTCCTTCAACCTGTCTTCATGGACTTATGATGCAACCCATGCACCATCTTTGTTGCCCTCCTCTGAACCTTCTCTACCCTGTCTATGTCCTTACGTAGGTATGGTCTCCAGAACTGTACACTGTACTCCAGGTGGGGCCTCACTAGTGTCTTGTATAGTGGAATTCTGACCTCCCTTTTCCTGCTGGTGATGCCCCTGCCTACACATCCCAGCATCCTATTTGCTTTACCTGATGCCTTGTCACACTGTTTCCTCATTCCTTGAGGTCATCAGAGATGACAACCCCAAGATCCCTTTCCTGCTTGGTGCAGCTATATCCTCACCCCCAATTGATATATTGTGCCAGGGTTTTGTGCCCCATATGCATTATCTTGCACTTCTTTGCATTGAATTTCAACTGCCAAACCCTTAACCATTCTTCAAGTTTCTGCAGGTCCTTCTCATTCTGTCTACACCCTCTGGTGTGTCTACTCTGTTACAGAGCTTTGTGTCATCAGCGTAACAGTGAAATTCTGCCTTCTAGATCCTGTGCAATGTCACTGATGAAGACGTTGAATAGGACCGTCCCAGCACTGATCCCTGTGGTACCCCACTGGTCACTCTTCCCTCTGTGGAGTGACAGCCATTTACCACCACCCTCTGTGTCCTGCCACCCAGCCAGTTACCTACCCACCACACTACTGTCCTGCCCACACCCATATTCCCCAGTTTGTGTAATAGTCTTCTATGTGGCACAGTGTCAAAGGCCTTGCTGAAGTCCAGATAGGCCATGTCCACTGCCCTCCCCTGATCCACCTCCCTAGTCACCCAGTCAAAAAATTCAATGAGGTTGGTCTGACATGACCTCCCCCTGGTGAAACCATGCTGCCTTGGGTCCTGTAGTCCATTGACAACCAGATGTTCCACCAATCTCTCCTTCAGTAGTGCTTCCATGATCTTTCCCACTACTGAGGTGAGGCTGACTGGTCTGTAGTTCCCTGCTTCCTCTTTGTTCCCACTTTTGTATAAGGGACTACATCTGCTGTCCTCCAGTCTTTGGGTACCTCCCTGTTTCCAGTGATTGGCTGAACAGGATAGCCAGAGGTTCAGCCACAACCTCTCTTAGTTCTTTAGGACCCTGGGTGCACCCCATCTGGCCCCATTGCTTTATCAACTCTTATTACTTCCAGTTCCTTCAGGACCCTTTTCATGTAAAGGACTTGTGTCCATTTCTGCACCATTCTCACCCCTTGTACTCCTTCAGACCCATTACCCCCTCTTCCTCAGTAAAGACTGGAGCAGAAATACCTGTTCAATATGTCAGCTTTACTGTTGTCATCCTCCACGCGGCCCCATCCTCCCCTTCAGTCTCACTATCCCTCCCTTTGTCTTTCTTTTTTTTCACTTATGTACCTGTAAAAGGTTTTGTCCCTTTACCCACTGATTTTGCAATGTGTTCTTCTGTCTGAGCTTTGGCTTCCTTACTGACTTCCCTGCCTCCCTTTGTTTCTCCTGGTACTTCTCCCTATCCCCTTCTGCCTGTGTCTTTTTGTATTGTTGAATGCAATCTTTTGGCTTTCACTTCCTTTGCTACCTCTTTGGAAAATCATAATGGTCTACTCTTCCTTTTCCTCTTGCTAACCTGCTTAATGCATAATTCTGTTGTTCTTATAATCCCCATTTTAAATACTGCCCACTGTTCCTCAACCCCTGATTCCTGTCCCATTCCCCTTAATGCCTCTTTCAAGTATCTCCCCATTTTCCCAAAGTCTGCCCCCCTAAAATCCAGGATACGTGTTTTTGTGTGGTTTGGTTCTGCTCTTTCTGTGATTTCAAACCACTGTTACCCAGGTGCTCCCCCACTGTTACCCCCATCACACTGTCCCTGTTTGTGAGCACAAGGTCCAGTATTGCCTTCTGCCAAGTTGGTTCCATGACCAGTTGCTTGAGGAAGGCACCCTGAAGGGAGTCCAGGATAAATCTGCTCCTAGTTGATGCTGCTGCTGGGATGCTCCAGTCCACGCCTGGTATATTGAAGTCTCCAACCAGTACTACTCTCACTTTGTCTGCCATCCTTGGATGGCTAGCATCAGCTCCCTATCTGTTTCTTCCTCCTGGGCTGGTGGTCTATAGACCACACCTGTGCGGATGGCTGGCCCCATTTTCCTTTCCAGTGTAACCCACAGTATCTCTCCCCCATTTTGTTCCTCCTGGATCTGTGTGGCCCTTATGTCATTTTTCATATACAGTGCCACTCCTCCTCCCTTCCTGCCTGCTCTGTCTCTTCTGAATATGTTGTAGCCAGGTATGGCCATCTCCCAGTCATGGTTATCATTACACCAGGTTTCAGTGATGGCCACAATTTCAGCTGTTCCTGGTCATGGTTATCACTATTTTGGGGGAGTTAAACAAGTTTATGCAAAAGAAAAATGGAACACACACTTAACATTTTTATTCACATAATGGTGCACAATGGGTGGGAAGGGGAGACAAGAGACAACAAAAATGGATAGTGACCTGTGTCAGATTACCTAAAGGTGTTCAAGACAAATGCCAGAAGGAACTAGGGAGGGATGGGGGACAGGGTATACTGGGATGTATTGGGAGCCATCACATCAAAATGAGTCAAAAAAGGGCTGTACAAAGGAGGACAACCTAAGGCTGTTACTGAAGGTGTGGATTCTATCACCCCAGTTCATGTTAGCCTTCCCTCTCTCTCTCTCTCTCTCTCTCTCTGCCCTTGGTCCCCTTGGTTTGATGGGACCTTGAGGGAGTTGAGACGAGTTGGATGAAGGCAAGAGCATTGTGGTGGAAATCAACTCTTGAAGCCGAGCACCTTAGATTGATAGATCATTACCAAAGCTATAAATCAGCAATCACACGTAAGAAGGCAGAGTTCCTGTCCAGTGAGATTGCCGCTGCTCAGAATCGACCAGCTCAGCTGTTTCAAATTGTGGACAGGTTGTGCAACCCAACCTGTCTACAGGTTTGAGGTGCTTTTTCACAAGTTAAGTGTGATGAGTTTGCTCAGTTCTTTGCAGATAAGGTGGCCAACATCAGGGCTGAGATCTGCCCAGCATTCTTTATTGGGGGCTGATGGTGGTCATTGTGTGGTCACTCCTCAGTTTTCTTGGATATCTTTTGACCAGTTGGAGATTGTGGACATCATGCAGATTGTCCAGAATTTGCAGCCAACATGCTGTAGTTTGGACCTGGGCCCTACACGCCTATTACTGGGGTGTATTGAGTCCATCGGCCCAGACCTTGCAAAGATTGTGTGGTGCTCCTTAGATTTGGGTGAGTTTCCCAGCTCCCTGAAGGAGGCAGTAGTGACATCACTCCTTAAGAAAGCTGCTTTGGACCCTAACTGCTTTGCTAACTACAAACCTATCTCTAACCTTCCCTTTATTGGGAAGGTAATTGAAGAAGTAAAACATCTTACCATCCATGACATCTATGATCCTCTCCAGTCTGGTTTTTGAAAAAGACATAGTACCGACACCTCTCTGGTTCGGGTGCTCAGTGATCTCCTGATGATGAGAGATCGGAAGCGCTGTTCCATCTTGGTGCTTCTTGACCTCTCCTTAGTGTTTCACACTGTGAACCATGGGGTGCTGCTTGAGTGCCTGAGGGTTATCTGTGGCCTGGCTAGTCCAGTTCTCAGATGGTTTCAATCTTTCCTCACCAGCAGATCGCAGAGGGTGGTGTCATTTTTGTTCCCTCTGATCCATTCTCTCTGCCATGCTGGGTCCCTCAGGGCTCAGTGATGTCCCCTATGTCATTCACAGTGTACATGCTGCCCCTCAGAGACATTGTAAGATATATGGGCTGAGGTTTCACTGCTATGCTGATGATACACAGTTCCATCTGTCTTTTGCACCTGACCAGAATAGTGTGGTCTTAATGTTTAACAGCTGTCTAGAGGAAATCCATGACTGGATGAAATCCAGCTGGTTGAAATTGAATTCCGGGAAGACTGAGGTGTTGGTGGTGGTGGATCCAGGTCACTGGATAGAGAGGTCGGTAGTGGGTTTTCCCTCTGGTCTTTGGCTTGATGGTGCACAGCTATCTTCTTCCGAACTGGTGCTTGATCTGGGGGTGGTTCTTGATGATGGGCTGACACTGTATGTGCAGGTGTCAGCAGTCATCAAGTCTTCCTTTTATCATCTTAGGAACATCACCAGAATTAGGCACCTTGTTCCATTCAGTGATCTGCCTATGTTGATCCACGCCTTTGTGACTTCACACCTGGACTACTGCAACTCCCTCTGCTCTGGGCTTCTGGGGGTTGATATCCATTGCGTGCAGCTGGTGCAGAACTCTGTGGCATGGTTGCTGACTGGGACTTCTCGTTCAAGTCATATTACTCCTGTGCTGCATGAACTGCACTGGCTGCCTATACAGTGGTGAATCACCTTCAAAATAGATCTTATGATCTATAAAGCCCTGCACAGACTGGGTCTGAGCTACCTGCAAGAGCTTCTGACTCCCTACAGTCCTGGCCATCCTTACCGCTCAACTGATGAGGGGTTATTCGAGGTTCCCAGGGTGCAGCTGAAAACATCTGGGGCCCGAGCTTTTATGTTTAGTGCTCCATCCCTGTGGAACTCTCTACCTCATCAGATTAGAGAGTGCAGAACCATGGAGAGCTTTAAAACAGACCTGAAAACAAATTTGTTTAAGCAGGAATTTAGTATGTAATATGATATTTTGGGATGATTTTTAATTGAAGCACTTAAATTATATTGTAAATAATTTTTAAGTTGAGTTCTGTTTTATGATGTTTTTAATTATGTATAGCCCTTTGATTTTTAGAATGGCACTAAATAAATAAAGCATTATTATTTATTATTACATACAAACACAAGGAGGGAGGTGCATTATAGAAACTATAAAGTACAGAAATGGACTTGACAACAGGGTAGCCACATCTAGAACAAAAGATGTGCATGAAGAAGGGACCAAAATTTCAAGATGGGGGGATGGATCAGGAGCAACATCGGGAAATATTTTTTCACACAGAGGGTGGTGTTGGTGGGTGCAAGGACAACTAAAAAACTAATATTCAGTGCTGTGATGGGACAGCAGCAGTTGAAGCATCCCCATGAACTGAAGTTGGTGCCCCTCAATGCAATCCAACTGCTGCTCAACATTGTCCAGCTGGTGGTTTGCAGCGTCCATTTCGCTCCACAGCAGGCCCAAAATCGGCCTGTGTGGCAGGCAGTAGGAGAGGGTTGCCATCCTCAGCAGGAAGTGCTGCAGGTTGTGGTGGTGGAGCAGGTTCTGAAATGGCCCTACCCCGCTTCACACCACACACAGGTGGATGCCATTCTGCCCCCTCTTCCACAGCAGGGCCAGCAGGTGCAATGTTGGCCTGTTTGGCAAACTTAGGCTGCCACTCTAGGCAGTGGTGATTATACATATGGGTGCTCTGACCCCCTGTGCCAAGGTAACTTTCTTGGGGGCCACAGCACCTCAACACTGCTGGGTACGCTACACTGCTGTCCCCAGGCAGTGCAGTAAAAATATCTCACACTGAGGAGGTATGGGGAGGACCATGCACAGGCGGGGGGGGGGCCCAGTTGGTGTTCAGCCAGGGGCTGCGGCTGTACAGTTGGGGTTGGGGGCACAGAAACCTGGTGCTGCAACTGCTGCTGTGGCTCCTCCTACTCCTCCCTTCCTGCTGCTACTGAGCTGCTGGCACAGGGGCCATACAGGTGCTGCTGGCACTGGGGGGGCAAAGGTTGGTGCCACAGGAGGTGGTGCTTCCATGGCACCAACTCCAGTATCTGTTGCTTCAGTGGGGGACACTCATGATGGTGCTCCAGTCCAGATGAAGCCAGCCACCACATGTGCGCACGCCCACTCCATCGCCGCCACTTCTATGAAACCCCCTGCGTCTCTCACCCTGCATTGTGGACTCTCTCTCCCCCTCTCCACAACAACACACAGACACACAAAAGCAATTAACAATAAACAAATACCAAACACAAATACTGCACAGACACAAATCCAGACAACAAATACTCAAATATAATCACCTAGAGCAAAAAAACTAAATGATTTAAAGTATTTTTCAAACAGATTTTCCTCTCTCACTCTGATCAACACAACCTCTTCCTCCTAATGCAAGGTGAAAGTGAAACTCTCTTTCAAACATGAGTCACTTCCTACCTGCCTGCCTGAAGCATGTGGCTTACACTCTGTAAGCTATGTGATGTGTGCGGGCTACCAATGACTACTCACTCTGCCTTAAGGTGAATTAAGGTGAAGTGAACTACGCAAAGTCATAATTACAATGTGAAGTGGCGAAGTGGAGGTTTAAAATGGGCACTTCGCGTAGCGGAATGACAATGCAAAATGTCCACTTCGCAGGCCCCTTCGCAGGTGAAATTTTAATTTGCTGCATCTTTACACATGGCTGTTAATGGTAAAAGAAAACATAGGAAGACATTGTGAACAAATGAAATTAAAATATATTTGAAAAGTGCATAATTATAATATTTATATTAAAAAAGAAGAAAAACAACAAAAACAAACAAAACCCTTGGGCACCATGGACATTATTTTTCTATTGTGTTGCATTTATTACTGAATATTTGAGAAACCGGCATTTTGGAGATGTTAAGCTGTTAACTTCACAGTCTGACACAAGCTGGAAACATAACACCCACTATAAAAAAAAAGGACCTTGTCGGTTGTGAAAACTGTGGTGCACTGTACAATAGGATCTACAAATGGCAATCAGGACCCTTCCATTCATGTTGCACCATAGCAGATCTTGCAGTCCAACTACAGGATACTTGGACAATAATATATGACCTCCAATACAGGGAATTCTATAGCACACCTCCTCAGATCACCACCACCACCACCAGTACCAGCATGTCAGCCAGGGGTCAGGACTTGAAGTAGGGCTCAGAGACTGGCAGGTAGTAAGGAAAAAGAGGCATCATAGGAGGCTCAGGAAGGATCCAAAACCAGGAGCATATCCCAGCCATCCAAACCAAAAACAGATTCGCTCCACTGCTACCAATCACAGACAAAGTAAAACAAGGTAAAGAAATCAACCACCAAAAAAGGCTAACATGCCAATTAAAATCAATACTAACTATGATAAAAACAAAAATACTAATACTCAAAGTATAACCAACAACAATGCCAAAACCAAATGCAATGACAACAAAAATACTAAAACTCAAAATAAAAATGACACAAATATAAACAAAAGAAAAAGTCTCATAATCGGGGATTCCATGATCTGAGGAGTGGAACACCACCTAACACAAAATATTAAAAGCAACATCATGTTAAAGTGTCTACCAGGAGCCTCTGTAAGTAGGAGCACCAACCGTATAATGACAATTGTGCAGGAATCAGAGGATGTTACACATATAACAATACACCTTGGTACCAATGACTTGACAGATCACACAGTTCATGAGGCCAAGAAACACTTTAAGGACCTGGCCAACAAACCTTTTTCCATTCAATCCAAATTAGCCTTCTCAGAAGTGCTGGCAGTGTGGGAAAAAGGAAAAAGCATCAAGCAAGTCAAAGAGATTGAAGTAGGCAAATTCAACTCATGGCTACGTGATTGATGCCAAAACAAGGGATATCACTACATAGGGAACTGGCACAACTTTTGGGAAAGAGCTTTTTTTAAATATGATGGGTTGCACCTAAACAGAGAAGGTGTGCGAGCACTGGGACAAAAATGTGATGTCTATACAGGTAGCTTAAACTAAATAAAGGGGAGTATGATGCAGCTCACATCCCTTCCTTTGGTGGACTGGTCATCACTCCTCAAAATGCCAAATGTACATATACATCCTCAGAAAACAAATCAGATCCAACATCTGCCCGAACCAGCAACCTCCATAATCTTTTGGCCAGAAAAAGCAAGCTGGAGCATTCCAGGAAGAGGGTACAGCCTTGCACCAAAGAGGATGTACATTCCTGGAAGGCACTAGTTGCAAACACTAGAAGCCTAACCAACAAACTTCCCAAACTCACAACCATCTTGGAAACAGAAAGGTTGGACTGGGTGGCTATAACAGAAATGTGGTTCATGGAAAACCATGGATGGGATACGGCCATTCCCGGTTACAATCTGTACCATCACATGGTAAGCTTTAAGGTAAACATAACACAGGACACCAGACACTCAAACATAAAGGTGTTAGATTTCAGAAAGGCTGACTTCCAAAAAATGAGGAACAACATATGTAGCCAGTTAATGGAAAAAGAGGTTGAGGAGGTGGAGGTCATGTGGGGGAAACTCAAGAGAGCAATAAAGACTGCCACAGATTAATGTGCCAGATGGGTCAGTAAAGCAAAAAGGAAAATAAATCCTCTATGGTTTTCCCAGGAAGTGGCTACCACAGTCAAAGACAAAAAGAAGGCATACAGCATATATTAGGAAACCAAAACTAAAAAAGACTTGGAGTCGTACCAGGAAAAAATGAGAGAGTCTAATAAACAAATTAGAAAGGCAAAAGCCCAGACAGAGGAAAAGATAGCAGAAGGGGCAAAGAGAGGAGACAAGTCATCTAGTATAGTAAAGATAGTAAAGATTTCTACTGAACAAGGGAAATGCACCAAACATGACCCAGAGAAAGCCGAAATCCTCAACAAATACTTCTGCTCAGTGTCTACCAAAGAGGACCCAGGGGATGGCACAGCCTGAAAAAAATACAACACCCAAGTACCAGGGGTAGACACGAGTCCCTTTACAGAAGTCGAAGTATGGGGGGCGCTAAATAAACTAAAAGCAGATAAAGCCATGGGACAAGACGAGATGCACCCCAGAATCCTTAAGGAACTGGGGGCTGAATTAGCAGCCCCACTGGCATTTCTATTTACAAAATCCTTGAAGAGTGGAATGGCACCTAAAGACTGGAAAAAGGCAATAGTGGCTTCATTCACAAATCAGGCAGTTGCGAAGAGGCTAGTAATTATAGGCCAGTGAGCCTCATGTTTATAGTAGGGAAAATAATGGAGACACTACTCAAACAGAGGATCATAGCATTCCTTGAAACTAGTGGCCAACAAGACCCTAAACAGCATGATTTCACAGCAGGTAGCTCATGTCAGACAAATCTACACAAGTTTTTTTGACTATGCTACAAAAATAGTTTTGATCGACAGTGGGGCAGTAGATGTGGTCTACCTAGACTTTAGTAAGGCCTTCGACTCGGTTCCACACAGAAAGCTGGTAAAGAAGCTTGACCACCCAGGGGTTGGTCCAGAAGTAGTCAGATGGGTACAAAACTGGTTACAAGGCAGAACTCAGAGGGTACAGTTTAAAATGCAATCGCCAGAAGGCAGGCTGACAAGTGGAGTGCCCCAGGGCTCAGTGCTGGGGCCTCTGCTCTTCAATGTTTTTATAGCAGACATCACGGATGGACTGGAAGGTAAGATGTGTCTGTTCGCAGATGACACCAAGCTATGTAACAGGGTGAACACCTCAAGAAACTAGAAGTATAGTCTGGAGTGTGGCAGCTGAGAGTTAACACCAAAAAGTGCAAGGTCATGCACATAGGAAAGAAAAATCCAAGAAAGAAGTATTACCTAGGAGGCAAAAGACTTACGGCCTCAAACCAGGAATGAGATCTGGGAATCATAATCTCAGACGACTTGAAGGTTAGTAATCAGTGTGAGAAGGTAACATTGAAGGCCAACAGAATGCTGGCCTGCATTGGGAGGGAAATCATGAGCAGGAGGAGAGAGGTGGTACTAACACTGTATAGATCGCTGGTCAGGCCTCACCTGGAATGTGGAGTCAATTCTGGAGGCCTCACCTCAGGAAGGACATTGACCAGATGGAAACAGTACAGAGAAAGGTGACAAAAATGATTCAGGCTCTGCAGTACATGTCCTACGAGGAAAGACTTCGGGAACTGAATATGTACTCCCTGGAGCAGAGAAGAGAGAATGGGGACATGATTGAAACATTCAAGTACATAAAAGGCATTAACAAGGTACAGGCACAGGAACTTTTTCACCTCAAGAAGGGCTCCAGGACCAGGGTACATGACCTCAGGCTGCAAGGAGGGAGGTTCTCTACCAACACCAGGAAATTTTTCTTCACAGAAAGCATTGTGGATGCCTGGAACAGCCTGTCCCAAGATGTGGGGGTCAACACTGTGGGGGGATTCAAGAATGCATGGGATAGACACAAGGGAGCCCTGACTACAAAGGGCAACTAGAGTGTCAAAATAGGTCTAAAACAAATGGGCAGACTAGATGGACCAAGCGGACTCCTTCTGCCATCAAGTTTTATGTTTCTATGTTTCTATAAATGCTTCAGTGACCCATTATTTCACTTACTGTCACTGGGCCGGCGGCAACCTGGAAAAGATGGCCTTCAACATCCCCTCTACCAGACTCATCCCTTGTCTGAGGGCAACTATTTCCTGCTGCAATGCTTCTCCTGTCAAGTGTTGCCTTCCCTGCTGCTGCCCCCCCCTTCCTATCACAGGTTGCTGGTTCTCCTTGTCAGATGGTGAAGCCAAGAACACCAGCATCCCTCTCATTTTTTTGTTTTTGATGTTCTTTTTACTTTCCCACCTTCCTTTTGTTCCTGCACAGTGTAGCCTTTCTCCCCCTTATTCCTTTTTTGTCTCTGGCATTCCTCCTTCTCTCTGTGGAGTTTCAGCTCCTGCAAATACCTTTATCTCCCTGTGGTCTGTCATTACTTGGCATTACTGTTTGTTTTGGGGGGGGGCTGCTGGATGGCCCCAACTGCTCCCCATATTCTCTCACTGTCTCTTGTTACCAGATTATAAATACATTTTCATCTTGATTATACAAATGGTATCAGAATGGCAATGTTCTGATTGGCTGTCTCCATTCTGACAGCCTGAAAGTAAAGTGATTTAAAAGTTTTTAGATTTATAGTAAATTCCTCATCTGTAGGGAGGGTTAAGCTTACAGAGGCCAAAACATACATAGTAGTGCTTGCCTCTTTGTTCTGCATCTTGCTCATGTGGAAACAGATACTATTTTTACCCTGATCGGCCATCCAGTTGATCCGTTCCCTTGTAAGTGCCTGCCCTGGTGCCATGCTGGCATGTGCTGTGACACATGTAAAATGAGGCATGGGACCATGTGGTCCATCATTGTGGTTAAGCACTCTCAGTATAATGTTTCACTGGAACATGCTAACACTTTCTTTTTCACTGTGAAAAGAAATGTTACCATTGTTTTGCATCTGTTTCCAGTTTTTTTTAATAAAACTGAAAAGTTGTCCATCCATCTTTCTGGTGTTGCCACAAAAAATTCTGTTTGTTTACAGTGTGTGAGCTAATCTGCATGCATACAGATTACATACATACAGTGCCCCACTTCTATACCTTATGTCTTCTAACCTGAATGCAAATTCTGCCACATTTGAACTATGAATGTGAATATTTGGATAATGTGTTGTTTGATGTTCTCTTGGCCCCAAAGCATGGCATGTTGCATCTCCTTCAGTATGCCTATCAGGAACACTTTATTTACTTGCCTACATGCAGGCACATCAATAAATGAACAAGCAAATGTCAGGTCATTAGGTGGCAGCATGGCTCAGTTGAGCACACATCAGCTTCTAAGCTTGAAGGTCATGATTTCTAGTCCCACATTGGGATTGGGCTCAAACCACGAATGCTGGCACCCATTTTCAATACTAAGGGGATGCCCAACTGACAGGGTGAGCCATCTTTTGGATGAAATGCTAAGCTTCTTTCTGCCTGTTCTGGTGTTCATTTAGACAGTTGTTAAAGAGCCCATGGCACTTCTCGAAAAGAACAGGAAACTATCCATGGTATCCTTGCTAAATTTCCCCCACATTCTGTCAAATACCACCAACAGCTTAATCTGGTTTACTTTTAGTTGATTTGCATGTGTATCCCTCCCCACCCAAGGACAAGGCTGAAAATAGCACTCCTATCCCAGTCAACAAAAACTGCCTACCTACCTAATTTACTAAATTAATAAATTCACGGTTGTGTTGCTCCCTGTAGCTTGATTTATTGTTCTACATTTAATAAGAAGCATTGCATTACAGCATTAAGTATATAAGATTAAACATGGGAACTCTCTGTTAAAATGAAGGCATCAGAATGTAAAAAACAAACAAAAAACATAGAAACAAATTGGAACATTTAAGGTTACAAAAAGTGGAAAAAAACAGTTGCTATGACATCATGCAATAAAGGTCATTTTATTTTATTTCCCCTTGCAGTGCTGCCCTCTAGCCTATCTTTATTTTATTTTCCCTAGAACACACTTTCTATATATTTCTTGTAGTTTTAAAGAAAACAGTCTCTGCCTTCTTGGAGTAGGAGTAGGTGGTGATGTTAGTTTTAATTGACTAGCTTATATTTAGTTTCTCAGGACTGCTAAGGATTTTATACAGTATAGCTGTCTGATGAAACATACTGTATGCACTGCAACCTTATTATTATTAATGCAGTAGGAGTAAATTAATAAATGATGATAACTCAACGTGGAGATCATAAATTTAAAGAGTACATCAAGAACAACCTACTATAGAACAGTTTGTATTTCAGCACTTCTTCCCAAATATAGGACCCTATGCATCATGCCTATGCACCACAGATGCATTGTGCATAGCAGGCAGCCCTATATCTCAAAACCACTCATCTGGAGTCCCATCAGCCACTAGCATCATGCAAGAAAAGGGCGCATGCCCCTTTCACATTTGATCCACTGTTGGTGCACAACACTGCATGAGGGGCAAACAGAGGGAATGACTGGGGATGAGGCATAGATATACACCTTTTCTGATCCCAGCCTGGTGGAGTGAAGGTGGGGCAGGCAATGTGAGAAAGGAACCAACTATAGGTGCTATGTGACCTCTCCTATTGACAGCTTGTAGCCTTGGTGGGGCAAGAATCCCCAACTATCCTGCTGCCCCTGATCCTCTTGAACTGCAGCCAAGGCTGTGGGCTACCTTTCATAATGTATCTTTCCTGAGAGTTCTCTTGAAGAGCATATGCTTTGTGGGGGGGTCTAGGTCAAAAGAGCGACAACATAACAGCCCGGTCAAAAAATGCCCAGTAAAAACAGTGGGACACAAAACAGCACTGAAGAAATACAGTGAAGCATACACACAGTGCTGCAACTCATGGTGGATGAATGTCGGGGGGGTGGGTAGATTGAAACTGTAAGTGACACGCAACTCAGGCAGGATGGAGAAATTCGGGTGCGTGGACAAAATAAACACAGCCCGTGGGGCACACAACATGGGTTGGGGGGGGGAATTTGGCTGGGTGGGCAACATAAAAAAACAAACACCCTAGCAGAAATGATGTGTCTGTTCAGCAATTTGATGCAGTGAGCTTCGCCACCCTCACCACCCATCATATATATAAACATCCTCGACAATGCACAAAACACTAGAACAAAATAAATGTAAAAGGAGGGAGGAAGACTCAACCCTGGGTCAGATGGACGTACCAACAACATTCTGAGCCTGTCACATTAACCTCTAAGCCACACAGGTAGCATGGTAAACCATTGCACAATCTGGTAGTTAAACTGCTTGGACTGACTGACAGAGAGCTACACAAGCGATATTATAGCCACATGCTTATTAAGCACAACTCGCTATTAATGCTCACACTGACATTTACACACGCTTTTCACCATGCTATATTTCACATGCTCTTTTGACTGGATACTGTGGGGGTGTATGGCCTAACCACTAACCAAGATGAATGCTTAGATTTTAGCTCCTGATTCTCTCTGCCAAAATTCGCCAACATTTATGCATACTACTGCTTTGGTTTGTTTGAAAACTTTATCTTTATCCTTCACTGTTGAGACTTTTGGATGATGCTGGTGGAAGGAACAGGAACCAGGAAACAAAGACAATGATGGCAAAAAAAGTCCAGCAGTCCATCCAGCCTGCTCAAGTTCACTATAATCTCGGGAATCTTCCCTGGAACCTATTGTTCCTCCAGGGTAATAACCCTCCCTGTCCTCTCCCCATTCTCCTCCCTGGTCCTGTTGCCCTGGGCAAGCACTATTACCTTCATTCTATCCCAGCCCTGCTTGAATCCCCTGATTGTTTTCACACCCACCACCTCAGATAACAGACCATGCCAAGGATCCACCACCCTTTCTGTAAAGAAGTACTTCATGTTGCACCAGAACCTCACTTCTGATAATTTCCACTCGTGTCCAGTGACCGTAGGTTGTTATTGAGGCTAAATAATTCCCTGGAGTTCACTTTGTTAATTCCTTTAAGGAACTTGAGGATCTCTATCATATCCCTTCTCTCCCTTCTGGTTTCCAGTGAATACATATTTAGTGTCTTGAGGCACTCCTCATAAGATCTGCCCTGATGGTCTTTAATCATTTTTGTTATTCTGTGCTGCACTGTCTCCAACTTATCTTTATTCTGTCTGAGTTGAGGACTCCAGAACTGAATGCAGTACTCCAGGTAAGGTCTCACCAGGGATCTGTACAAGGGAAGTATAACCTATTTTTTCCTGTTAACTTTGCTGTAGGCCTTGTTGCACTCGCTTGTTTGTTTGAGTTACTGATAACTCCGAGATCCTGTTCCTCAAATATAAAGCCGTGTCTCTCCCCACCCATCCAGTACTCTGTTATTTTTTTCCCCCATAGGTGCATTACCTTGCACTTTTTGGTGTTACATTTTAACTGCCAGACCTTTGACCATCCCTCTAGCTTTTGTATGTCTCTTTGCATTTACCTTATTCCCTCGTCACTATCCACCCTCCCACATAGTTTTGTGTCATCTGCGAAGAGACACAACCTGCCCTAGATTCCTTCTCCAATGTCACTAATGAACAGCTGACCTAATGAAGGAGGAGGAGCAAGTCGCTGCACACTGCTTTGCTGTGGAGGAGCAAAGAAAGCAGGACAGCTAGAAACGCGCTATTTTCTCTAAAAAAGGAATGCCACCATTGCCTTGTGCTGCGAAGTTTATTCTCTAGCAAGTTAGATTATTCTAGCTATCTTTCCAGACTGCCTTGTGTGGCTGATTGTCCATACCCTTCTTTCCTGCCACTACCTTCTCTTTTCCCTCCCTCCTTCATTATATTGTGTGCAATACTGCTGATTTGAACTGCATAATATTTGTTACAGATTTATGTGGATTAGTGGACCTCACAAAGTAGTTGAAAGCAGTTTAAAACTGCTCAGGTATTCTCTATGTCTTTTACAACTTATAGCACTACATGACCAAGGGCTCCTTTAAATAAACAATTAGAATTTCAATTTCAAGGCACTAATGAACATGTTGAAAAGGACCGGACCCAACAGAGATCACTGTTGAATCTCGCTAGTAACCTCCTTCTCCTTTGATTTAACCCCATTAACCACCACCCTCTGTAGCCTCCCTTCTAGCCAATTATCCACCCAGTTCACTGTTGGTTTAGCTGTACCCAGGTCTCCCATCTTCTAGAGCAATTTTTTGTGTGATACCAAATCAAAAGCCTTGCCGAAATCAAAGTACAGCAGATCTACATCATGGACCTTGTCTAATTCCTTTGTCACCCAGAAAATGAAAACTATCAGGTTAATCTGACAAGACCTCCCTGCCACAGAACTGTGCTCTTTACTACCTTGGTATCCGTTGCTGTCCAGGTAGTATACAAAGTCCTCTTTGGTCAGTGATTCCATCAGCTTTCTCACAATAGAGGTCAGACTGGCAAGCCTGTAGTACCCTGGTTGCTCCTCATCCCACCCACCCTTATGAAGCAGTACATCTGCCACTTTCCAAGCCCTTGGAACTTCCCCAGATCTAAGTGAGCTGTTGAACAAACTGGCCAGTGGATTAGCCATCTCTCTGGCTAATTCCCTATGTATCCTCAGATGCTACCCCTCTGGGCCTTAGCTATCTTTTTTTTTCTCACAAGGGTTTATCCTCCTCCATCCAGCGGGCACCTGCCTCAGTCTGATCCCTAGCCACTGCAGGCTGGCTTTCCACCTCCCCCAGTATGCACCTGGTTGAGGTTTCTCCCCACGAGTTTCTCTCTTGTGGCAGGGCCGAGGGGGGAGGGCCATCCTCCACCCTCCAGTACATCAGAGCTGAGGCAGACCCGGTAGCACCCTGGGTAATGGTGTGGTCATAGAGACACCTGGACTGGGCTTCATGAAGCCCCCTGCCATTCATTTTCCTCCTGGTTTTCTCTTGTCCCATCACTCCTGCAGAACATAGGACTTTCATGTGGAGGCATGCTCATCCTATGTATCCTGCAGATGCCTCCCTTACTTTGTCTCCATGACCTCTCTACCCCCAGGACCTCCACCTGGTGGTAGCCGAAATTGGGACGACAAGTCACACCTTCCCTGGGACAAAAGAGCAGTCCCTCAGATGCTCAGTCCTCTTCCTCCCTGCCTGAGCTCCAATGACTTGAGTCCATTCCTGAACCCGGGTCACCAGCATGGCAGGAAATAAGGCACTTTGCAGTGCCTCAGTTCTCCATGCCACTGGGCAGGAATGGGCTGTAGCTATCTTAAGGGCTGCCAGCCCTTTCAGGATCCTTTCACTAGTAAGCAATGGCTGTTTCATTTCTGGGATTCCCTTATTAGTCGCTTTCATACCACAATCTGTCATGGAGCCACAGTAATCCTTAATGAATACTGAGCAAAGGTAGTCATTCAAGATGGTGACCTTTTGCCCATCCTCCGTTATCACCCTACCCCCTTCAACTAATCATACAATTCCCCCTTTTTTTCCTGTTTTCACTAATATAACTGAAGAACTATTTTTTTTTTCCATTCTTGACCTTCTTTGCACTACGTAGCTATGTGTCTACTTTTGCCTCCCTGATGTCCCTTTTTGCCTCCCTATTTTTCTGTAGATAATACCTTGACACCTCCATGACCCTTGCTGAGAACCGTAGTGGTCTCTTAAACCTGTTTTTCTTTGTTACTGTTCTTATGCATGCCTTCAATAACTCAGGGATGACTGCCTTAATTGCCCCCATCTCTACTTCACCCAACCTATATCCCCAACCCCCTACTAACTTATCTCTGACCAGTTCCCTCAACTTATCAAAGTCCACCCTTCTAAATTCAAGGACTTCAGTTCTCAATTATGGCTTATTGGCCCTGAGGGCCTATTCAAACCAAACACATTTATGGTAACTGTTCCCTAGTGGTTCCCCTACTCCCACAGCACCCACGATCTCTGAGTTGGTGAGCACCACATCAAGGATTGTGGTCTGCCTGGTGGGTTCCTTATCTAGCTGCACCAGTAGGCAGTCATGGAAGACATCCAGCAATGCCTGTCTCTTGATGCTTTTGGCCACTGGGACCTCCCAATTGATGTCTGGCAGGTTCAGATCTCCCACCACCATTATTTTCCTCTTTGCTACCCCTCTTTTGAGTTCCTCACTGAGTTCACTGTCTCTTTCTCCAACTTGCCCTGGAGGCCTATAGAACACCCCCAAGCATATTTTCCTGCCTGAGGTTCCTGTGAGTTGCACCAGTACTGACTCAGCTTCCCAATTTTTACCCCAGTGCACCCATCTTCTGCCACTTCAATGCCCTCCTTGATCAAAAGGGCAACTCCTCCCCCTCTACTAGTTCTTCTATCCCTCCTGAACAGTGAATTCCAAGGGACCATCATCTTCCAGTCATTATTATGGGAAGCCCAAATTTCCATGATTGCCGTAAGGTATACCTCATTGTCTGCTATCAGTGCCTGGAGCTCACTGAGTTTGTTACCTAGGCTCTTGGCATTAAAGCATACCCCCTTTCATCTGACCCTGCTCCAACTCAGCTACTGTCCTTCTGCTTTTCATGTCCCCCCCATGTTTGTGCTTTTGCCCTTTGTTCCCCCCACTACTGCCCCTTCCCATGGTCCGGTAAACCCTACTGTATTCAATGTACCCTTTCTGCTACCACAGTCCCCTGGATGTGGGGGAGTACAGTCTATGCTCCCCTTCTGCATACCATGCACCATGGTTTCCCTAGACCCAGACTCCCCTTTAGTCAGTTTAAATGAATATAGATGTGAAACTTCTTCCCCAGTGCACTGGCCTCCTCTTTCATCAGGTGAAGTCCATCACCCTTGAAGAGCCTTCAGTCCTAAAATTCCCCCCAATTCCCTACAAAGTCATACCCAATGTTTGGACACCAACTCTAAGCCATCTTTTAAACTCCTATATTTCAACACTTCTTTTCCTATACTGCCTTCCTCACATTGCAAGGATTTCAGAAAAGGCCAGGCTGGGTGTGCCGCAAATCTGTTCCCCAGTCTTCAGAAGTTCTGCTTCATCATCTCCACCAATTGCTTTGCCAGATCATTGGTACCCAGGTGTACCAGCACCCCCAGCTCCCCCAGCTCCACCTGCTCTCTCTCTCAGCCATCCTCCTTATTCTGTCTAAATCCCAGTTGGCTGACACTCCAGACAGACATCGATCCATCCCCTCCCTTCTAATCCCTCCCTGTCACCCTATCCACCTCCCAATCATTGAGTCCCCAACCACTAGGACCTTCCTGGCAGCCTTTCCCCCATTGGGTGCCAACATGTTGTCCTGCCCTTTCTCTATGACTGATCCAGTGTGTTCCCCTTGGTGGAGTCAGGAGCATGAACCTCCTCCAGGGGTGCAAAGTGATTCAATGACTGGATGGTACTAGGCTGGACAACCTCCTTATGGCTGCCCCTCCCCCTCCTTTGCCCCACTATGCCCCATTCACCAGGATCAGTGGCTCTCTGGAGGGAGTGGTGGTGTAGGGGATGAACTCCTTCTGAGCTAAGTGTGAAGGTGAGATATTTCTATCCTTGCTGGTACCAGCTAAGCATTGAGCTCTGGTATGGTCCTCCAGAAGGGGCAGTTCATCCTCATCCAGAGCACATCCCTGGAGAACAGTGCCCCACAGTCCTCACAACTGAGCACCTCCCCTCTGAGCCTCATCCTATAAGGAATTATATTGTCAAGAGAGAAGCTTAACTTAATATAATTTAGTTTTGGTGTACTACACACCCAGATGTGGTGTATCTGCTATCAACCAGTTGTTGCACAGAACAGAGGCATGTGAGTTAAGGTGTAAGATATGGTGACAGTGTATGATTCGGGTAACACAGATATGACCTTGGGGCTATCAGGTACTCTGGCTATACCACAAAAACAGTTGTGAGAAAAAACAACTTTGAGAATTATGAGAAATACAACTGGTGGAATTAATTCCTCACCACAATGCAACCCCCCCACCAACAACTAAACGAATCACTTCCCACCACAAAGCAACCCTCAAGCTGCTGGAGGAATTAATGCCTCTCCACAAAGCAACCCCCAAACAACTGAATGAATTGCTCCCTAGAACAGTGCTACCTCTCAAAAACTGAAAGAAATAAACACCAAAAGAAATAACTCTCCATCACAATTCAGTCCACCAAACAACTAGAGGAATTAACTCTTCACCACTATGCAACCTTCAAACTACTAAAGGAATTAACTACTCTCCACAATGCAACCCCCAAACAACTAAGTATCAATCCCCACAACAGTGCAACCCCCCAAACAACTTGAGTGAATCACTGCCCTCCACAATGTAACCATCCAAACAACTGGAGGAATTAACTCTCCATCACAATGTAGCCCTCAATCTACTGATATAATCAGCTCCTCTCCACAATAAGCCCCCAAACAATTCAAGCATACCTGGGATCTGATGAGCAGGGGTCTAATTGATCCACTTGGGTCAGCAGGGGGGGTAGAGTGGCTGGCTGCTGGCTGCCTTCTTGGGCTGACTCCAGTGGTCAGACTTTGCTGTGATGTCCTTTGTGTGTCGGTCCCTCATGTTGGGGGCTGCTTGGTGGTCTATTCCTTATGAAGCAAACAAAGGGTGATGAACACCTGATTGGCCATCTGGTAGGCTGGGGGCATATCAGTAGCACTGATTGACTCACCCAGTATGCCATTTGCAGCCATCCAGCTCTGATGCCACTGGCTGGAGAGGAGAAAATAAAAAATAGTACATCTCCTTTAGTCTGAAGAAGGGAGGACTCCTAGTCTAGACTGTGCCTCCTCCTGCAGCAGTGATCCAGTAGTGGTGATCTGGAAGAAGCTTCAGCATGTGTTTTATACTTCATACACTTCAGAGAAGGGTTACAGTGAAAAAGTATATCTGTGTCCACTTTTAGTTGTAAGAATCATCTCATTAAAGAATTGGAACTAGGGCTGTCCTTTCGACACAGCGGTTGGATTTCTGCTTGCAACGCCGGTGACCCGGGTTCAGGAATGGACTTGGGTTGCTGGAGGGCCAGCCAGGGGAGAAGGAAAGGATTGTGCCTGGGTGGCTCGCCTTCTCAGGGGGGAAGGTGGAGATGCTCTTGGCACCTGCTGACTCCTGGCAGAGACTGGGATTACAGCACGATAGCCTGAGCTGAAACATTGGGGGAATGGTGGACATCAGCGTATGCCTTGATGCTATGTGTCACACCACTCCCTGGGAGAAAACCCAGGAAAGTGCCCTGGTTGACTGGATGACAGTTCCTCCAGTCCCCCCACTGTCATCAGGCCTCGATTGCCAGCACTCCCTCAGCAGCACTCGGGTGTATCCCTTTGCCAGGTGGCTCTCGGAGGAGGGGAACCATCCAGTCAAGGGATACACCAGGATTCCTGGAGGGGCCATGATACAAGGCTAGTGGCCAGCGCAAGGATGTGTGAGCAGATGGGAAGGACCATGAGGAAAAACCTGAAGGAGTGGCCAGAGCCAGGGGTGTTGAGGAAGGGTAAAAGCATAATGCCCCAAAAGAATTGGACTGAAACTTATAAACTCAATGCCATGTTGAGTTTAAGGCGGATCAACCTTTCTTAATTGCAGGATAGTCCATTTGAATCAGCAAAGTGGTTGCTGATCCCAAAGGTTTACCCTGTAGTTAAGAAGGCTGATCACACCAAATAACTTGAACATAGAATAGTTCAAGAGTTTCATTTCCAATTTTTTAAAGAGATGATTCTTACAACTAAAAGTGGATACATATATACTTTTTCACTGCAACTCTTGTCTGACATGTAGAAAGTTTTTTTTTAACTTTTCTAATAGGTATTTTGCATTGCACTATAGTATGTCATGCTCTTTGTTGCACCTGTTACTTATGAGGAAGTACTATATAACAATTTAAAAAGGAACATGAGAATGACAGATAATTGATTGGCCACTTAAATGATGATGTCATACTGAAATAGTGTTATAAATTAGGGTGTATCCTCTTTGTGTTCAAGTCCCCTGATGAAGCCATATGGCGAAGCACTAGCGCTTTATTTCACAGGGTGACTGGATCCTTCCTGGACCATATATGTATAATTTAAACTAATAAAAGGGAATCACTGGCTATTTTCAGCTCTGAGTAAAATTTTTTAACAAGAAAGTGAGTAGCGCAGTTCATATGGACCTCTCTTCTTGCAGGTCACAGGATAAGTAACTTCCCAAACTATTCTGCAGAGTTACAAAATGGAGCATCTATTCTGCAGTAATGCAAGTCCTCTTTAGTATGAAAATCACCTCTTCTCTCTGATATCCCTCACAGCTATGCATTATGGTGAATGGAACCATCAGACTGTTTGACACTCCAGAAGTCTCCCAAGCCTTTATTCTCAAGACTTGATCAGATTCGGATTTCAGAAGTGTTTTGACCTTCCTTCCCAGCAGACAGAAGCCCTACTTGAAATGGAGACTATATTCCAGGTGCCAATGGAAGAGCTCCCAGACCTCCAGGTCAAGGAATCTTGGATACCCCAGTATCAACTCTGCAAGTGCCACTGGCAGCATAACTGGAGATGCAAACATGCAGTATGGAGCCACACAGTCCCCACTCCACAGTTCAGAAGTCAAAATAGTGACAGTCTTTCCTCATAGGCTCTCTGGATAACCTTGCTGCCCACCACTTCCTCTAGTTGATATTTTCCATTGAATCAGGCTTTATCTTCAAGCACTTATGAGGATCCAGGACTCCATCCTCTGACTGAACAAGAGGCTTAACCATGGGCAGAAATAGCATCCAGGTCAGCTGCTTTTCCAACTGACTCATCAGATACTGAGGCCTCCACAGTGTTGTCCTTGATTAAGCAATCATACCCCTTCTATAGTAGTGTAAGTAAGTTTTTAAATGTTTCCCCATTTTGCCCTGAGACTGTACCATGCAGGGCCTTGTGGGGGGGGGGGTGCAGAAACTGGGGTTTCCTTTTTCTACACTGGAGTATGGAGCGGATTTAACTTTGTAATCATACTAAGCCAATTTCTACCAGAACCACCTGGGAGAACTCCAGAACTATTCCAATTCCTCCAACCTTCCCTAACTCTTTTTTTACCCTGCAACATCAAGAGGCAAACTTGTTTTCTGCCACTACAGCTCAGATGCCCACTCAAATGTTTGCAAGGGAAATCACAGTGTGTGAACATTTGAGAAGTAAACTATAAGCTTGCTTTCCAGCTCGAACACTTCCAGACACTGTAATAAGATTTTGATGGAAAGCCTCACCTGCTATGCCTCTATGACCAGCTCAGGCAATGGGACCATTCACCCATCCCTACCAAGTGCTATCCCACATGAATATACTAGCTCAAATCCAGTCTAAGTCATGTTTGACCATGTCCAGGTCTCCTGCTCTAGGAAGGAACTCTCTGGAACTTTTGCGAAGGATGCTCTGTGGGGCAAATGTTCAAAGAAATCCACAAGCAGGAGGCATTCACCAAACTTCACATAGAGGTTTCTCCTGGTCAGTTACCTGTAATGCTCCTTATAAATCTTACCCTCCATTGTGATTGCCTGGGAAATCATAGAAACACAGAAGGTCCTGGTCCTGAGATCAGTGTCCTGAGCTGGAAGAACAGAGTTTGCTGGCAGAAAGGAGTGAAAACACCTAGCTTTACCTTAAAGTTATATCTATATTTATTATATTTCTCTTCATACTGAAAGTAGCAGGGTAATTTGGGAGAAAAAAGAGATTGGTAAGCATTGTTTGAGGCATTTTGAAAATTGTCTTTAAAATTGTAACAGTTGGTGTAGCGGAAACTAGCTCAGGAGATTAATTTTTGGGTTGAGTAGATTCAGGAAACCCTATGAATCTGGTATGTAATTGGTGGGTGGAGCTGAAAGAGGCTTAACGCCTTGCTACATGAGCACTATAAAAGTACTTCCACTCTAACATGTCCAGTACTTTCATGCCCCAGTGAGTAAGTGGAACAGCAAAGGAGTGGAACAGGTTACTGGTATCTTAGGCATCAGTAGGCATCAACAGAAAGGAAACAGGGAAGCAGGGGACTCCGCCAGTCAAGTAAGGTAAGGTATCTGTTCACTACTGTGTAACAGTCACTGTTGGTATGGGTGCAAGAAAAAAGGTAGGACAAAACTGGGAATGGGAGCAACACCCTATCTAAGGTAGAAGTATAATGAGATTTAAACAAGGCACATGGGAACACAAACAGAAAAAAATAAGAAAGGAAAAAACTAGAAACACCGAGTAAGAGTATATAAGTATTTCCAGGAGAACATAAGTTGAGAATGCTAGGAGTGGTGCACTGCAGTGACTGTGGGATGGCAGTTTTCAGAAACACCTTCTGGAGACTGTGGTGCTGCCCCATCTGCACACACCTCTCTGGGATGAGGGAGGAGGTCACTAGACTCCAGACTGAGTTGGCTAGGATTCAGAGGACCTCTTCCACCACCCAGGGGACATCACATCTGCCACCATTACCTCAGAGGATTCTAGGAAGGAGGAACAGCTGGACTATGGTGGAATTTGGAAGGGTGATGCTGATGGGGCAGAGGCACATTCCTCAACTTGTACCACTATGCAATTACTTCACTGATCTGGTGGAGTGAGGATGCCAGGAAGAGGCACCCATGGTAGTGACCAAGGAGGATGTGGGGACTCTCCATAATGGAGACTCCAAGGAGGTTAGTAGAGGACCCCAGAAGAGGAGGAAGCAACTTCAGGTGGAGGACTTGATTGTGAAGAGGATAGATTTGGGAATAGGAAAAGGGGGAGAGGCAGGTTAGGTGCCTACACATGCCATGATCAGGAGGGATAGGAATCAGATCCTAAGGATCACTAGGGCACCTGGATGGGAGGGAGAGATAGATGTCATTGTATACCTGGGGACTAATGACTGGCCAGGAATGAGGTTGGAACAGTGCAGGGGAGTTTAAGGAGCTAGGAAGGGGTCTTAGTCAGGTAATACACTCAGTGGCTTTTGTTGAGGTGCTGTCTGTCTGTGACAGAGGGGAGAAGAGGGATCTCTGCACCAAGATTTTTAACTCATGGCTGAAGAAATGGTGCAGAGAGGAGGTGATCAGTTACACTGGGGACTGGGGATCCACCTGGGAGGATAAGGGCTTATACAGGGGTGATTGACTGCTTCACTCTTGGAGGACTACAATCTACAGTGGATGGTTTAAATGTTACTTTGATGAACATCTAAACTAACAAAGGGGGATAAGGGAAGGAACTATGGAGGCAGAAACTGTCACACCACAAGCTGAAACAGAAATAGGAAGAACCCTAGGGGACAGAAAATCCCCCAGGGTACAAATCAGTAAAGAAAGCAGAGTGGTGGAGACAAAGGAGGAAGGGAATGGGATCATTAAAAAGAGAGGCAGAAAGGAAGAAGGGCACAAAAGGGAAAAAAAGAGGGGTCACAAGCAGAATGGAGACAAAATCTGGAAGGTTATGTGTGTGAACGCTAGAAGTTTAGGAAATAAGATTCTAGACTTAGAGGTCATCACGGCAGAGACCAACCTGGATATTGTGGCCATTACCCAGTGATGGTTCGCCAAAAACCAAGATTGGGATATGTCCATACCAGGCTATACTCTGTTCAGGAAGGAGAGAGTAGGAAGGAAAGGAGGAGGTGTGGTGCTTTATGTGAGGAAAAGCATAAAAGTGAAGGAAACACAGGGAATACAGGGTGAGGCAGAAGGACTGTGAGTCACTCTGGAGATGGGAAATGGGACCACTATTCACACTTGAGTGATCTACAGACCTCCAGCACAGGGAGAGGAATGATATAAGATTCTGGTAGTAGCCATTGGCAAGCTTGAAGAAAAGGGGGAGGCACTGCTGGTGGGGGACTTCAACCTTCTGGATGTAGACTAGAGCCTCCCAACATCAGCTTCAGCTTGAAGCAAGGGTGTCTTTGACTTTTTTTAGGGGGTGTTCTTCAGGCAACTAGTCAGCGTACTCACTTGTGATGGGGAAATACACAATCTGGTACTCAGTAACAGGAACAGTGATGCAGATGTCAAGATGGGAGACCACCTGGGGACCAGTGATCACTGTATGGTGTGGATCAATATAAGGACAGTTGCAGAATTGAACCACACACGGTGAGTGTCCTGGACTTCAGGAGGGCAGATTTTATAAAGATGGGTGTGAATGCCCCAGGTTGATCTTGCGGGGTTGGGGGTGATGGTCTGGATGGGATGCAGATACAATGGGAAACAACTAAAAGGGAAGATAGTAAAGACAACAAACCTCTGTGTCAAACAAGTGAGCAAAAGCAAGAGGAAAAAGATACAGCTACATTTCTCAAAAGATGTGGCTGAAAAGTAAAGGTTAAAAGGGTAGCATTCAGAAGGTATAAGAAGACACAGAGGGAGGAAGATAGGGAGGTGTATCATGGGAAACAGAGGGAAACAGGGAAAGCAGTAAGGAGTGTAAAGGTGCAAACTAAAGAAAGAATAGCCCATGAGGTAACAAATGGAAACAAGGCATTTTTTAGGTATGTAAGTGAAAAGAGAAAATCCAGGGGTGAAATTGTAAGGTTAAAAGGGGAAGGAGGGACTGCAGAGAGGAATCAGGAAAAGGCAACCATATTGAACAAATACTTTTGTTCAGTGTTCACAGAGGAAGAAGAGGAAGGGCCAAAGAAAAGTAATAGAAGCTTTTGTGGGAAGGAGGTAGTCACTAGCCTTTTTTGGAGGAGAGAGTCCCCTTACCAAAAATTGTGGATATACATTGATTTACTGTTACCTTTTTCTAAAGACTTAAATTCCTTCGAAATTCACTTGAAATTGTATTTAATCCAGAAAAGATCTTGTGATAATTTCTTATCTTATTAGTGGCTTAATTTTGGCTGCATATGCAACAAAACATGCTAATTTTCAATCCTTTTTTCTTGTGGTTGAAAAATAAAAAGCAAAATAATACTTCTAACAAATTGATTTATTTGTGCTTATTTTTGGCTACATTTGAAGGTAAATATGCAAATTTAAATCCTGGATCATTTTTGGATTTTTAATAAATATAAAATAAATCTATTTTGTTTTAAGCCAAATGAAATCCAAATTGATTATTTATGGCTAACATCTGGGTGCATGTGCAACAAAATATGTAAATGATCATATTTTGCTTACATTTGGATTTCTTTTTAGAAAGATTCTGTTCACATTGTAAATGCATTAACTCCATGGGTAATCCATTTGCAATGTACATAGAATTTTTCTAAATCCAAATGTATGCAAAATATGCTCATTTACATATTTCATTGCATATGCAGCCAAATGTAAGCCATAAATAATCTGTTTGAATTTCTTTTGGCTTAAAACAAGTCAACTGTATCTTTGAATGTTAATTTTTTTCTTCCTTTTTTATGTTACAATACTCAACTAATTATTGCTATCATGTTAATCCCACTTATTTTAGATGTGTTTCAGATATACCCGCTCGTGAACATCACATGAAAATTGACTTATTTAAAAGCATTAACTGAACCCATTGTATCTTAAAAGAAGAATGTATTTAGCTGTTTACTATACTGGTGAAATACAATATATTTTGTTTATGCTATACTTCTTTCTGTTACTATTTTATCCAATCTATCCATTCTTCAAATGCTTTGCAACTATGACCTGCCTATGTTATAATCACTCACCTAACCTCCCAGCCACCTTCCAATATTTTTTTGCTATGTAGTGGAGTAGGTTCAGTCACATGGTCGGTTGCTTCCTTTTAAGGTTACAAGTACTGAAGGTCAAGACAAAATAGAAAACCTTTTCCCTCCCTGAAAATCTTGTTCTCCATGAAGTCTGTAGAGAAACAGAACCAAAATGATTACATTTGTTCACAAAGCCCACTTCATAATCGCGTCATTAGTCTTGGGCATTCTCTTTAATGATGTTTTACCAAGCACTTCTAATTAAAAATCAGCCTGGAGCATCACTGTATCTAGGACAGGCACCAAAAGTAATACACTACCAGATCAGGGATCCCTCTCTACTCCCTGATCACTCCATAGAAAAGGAAGCCCTGAGAACTGTACACGCCATCATGTCCCCCCCTACACACAGACACTCTGGCAGCAACTTCATACCCCCACTGTATACTCCCAAACATAAAAATGTTCTAAGTATAAAGAAAGCAGTTATCTGAAATGTAATTTTGATATCTGCTTGGCTGTACTGCTCACTTCATTAAAGAAACAGCCGTAGGCTCAGTTCGAGAATAAAATGTGAGGAAGAAAAACTAATTCAGTTTCTATCACAAATTAACCCTGCCACACAGCTTGAATCCCTGCCCTGCTCCTCCTCTACTCACCGCCAACAGAAACTCTAAGCTAACCAAAGCCATGACACCTTGGCTACAAACTCATATCATCCTGTGCATGGTACAGATTCACTGAGTGGCACCACCACAAGAAAAAGCAGCAGCATTATTCGTGGAAAAAAAAACTTGAAATTGAGCTTTTTTTCACGGATGGACAAATGACCAATGGAGGAGGCGATGTCAAAGATCATAGCCTAAGGACTCACAGTAAAACATGTTAGCAGAGTGGGCAGGCACAAAAATGCAGGTAGCAGATCCACCTAGTGGCAAAAAACTACACTGGACTTTTTTGAAACATACTTCACACACAGGCCAATAAAAATGCATAAAAATTTTCTTTTTAGTTTTTCTCTTATTAACAAATGAGCCATTGTATAGCAATAAGGCACAACAAGATGTGCGTTATTGTATCACGTCACTTCTTTGGTGTTGAACGTACTCTGCCTGTGGCCTTGCACCCGATGTGTGACATTATTATACAATAAACACACCCTGTAATGCCTTATTGCTTAATTCTTCCTGCAGCAGTGACTGGGGAAATGGGCAGACTAGGTGAGCCATATGGTCCTTTTTTGCTAACAGATTCTATGTTTCTATGGTACTACTGCACCCCCCCCCACCCAATTGTAATGTTAAATTTTTCCCTGGTGCTAGTGGCCCCCCACTGATCACCAGCCTGATTGTAACCCCTCCATCACTGGCTCGATCATAAATATATATTGTTCTTGTGCTATTGCCTCCCCAACCCCCGATTGCCTGACTGATATCAACATGCATCTTTCAGTGGTATCCAGTGGTCCTCCCCTCTACCCAATCAACTGCCCAATTGTCTGGACATGGTTTTCCTGGTGTCCATTGTATTCCCCATACCGATCCCATGTACATGATTGTTCAGCCATTCCTTGATGTCTAGCGGACCCCACTATCCATCCCTAATCCCCTGTACATGATAGTTCAACCATTTCTGAATTCTGTTTACTGCACCTGAATGTTCTGGAGCACTTAACTGAAATGTATTATGACTGAACTACTAATGTCTGTCAATTGGTAATCTCATTGTTATACTGTCTATGAAATATTTTGTTCCAGTGTCTGTATTTCTGCAATTTTCAATATTTAGTGTCTTGACTGTATGTAACTAATCCCGGGTTGCCCTTGAAAAAGGGACTCTCTGGGGCCCAGTAACCCTGTCCCCCCAGCAGGTAGTGCCCCACCACTCTGCTTCCCCCAACCTGACCCCAAGTCAGCAACCAGCACAGTCCTACACTTTCCACCATGGGCATTCACCGACTGAGCTGTCAGTAAGTGCATACTGTTAACAGTTGCAGTTGTTTGGGAGTGAAGTCTGTTTTGTGGACTAAATGAACTTCACTATATGGAGTGTACTAACTTATGAATGCCTGAGCCAGAACCTTAGTGCCACCAGCAACAACACAGCACCACCAGATCTGGCATAGCCAAATGGAGGGACCCCAACAGCTGCCTTAATGTAGGGACATAGGAGAAACAAGAGTGGGGGAAAGTGCTTCGCGCATGCCTGCTGTAGCCATTACATGCCCCCTCCAATCAGTGGATGGTGACCAAGGGGCTCACAGATGCCCTTATCCTGCAACTGCCAGCCCTCCTGACACCCCTTAATGTATCGTGGTACACTGGTACTCCTAATCCTCTGCTCCACATGGTGCATGGTACCTTGTCTGCCCACAGGATGGGAATCCAAAAGGATGCCCACTGGTGGCTTCCACTCCACAGGCATCCCACTCCCTGTCCCCACCATGCTCCTATGTACATGTGGGGTGGGGCAACAGACAGTGTAATACAGCATTTTAAAGCAGCATCTTTATCCTCCAAAATGAAAACCTTGATAAATAAAAATGAACTTAATCTTTGTTGATGTTCAACTGATTTGAATAAGGTTACAACAAATGGATGGTCCACATGCTTTGTTGCATAAAATCACCGAAAATTTTAAGTGAAGATAATGGCACAGAAAATAAAAAGACAGACCTAGTGCTAATACCCTTTGTGCACAATGCAAAATGGTGGTGGTGCAACTGAGCAACAGTTTGCACTCCCTATTTTGCAACATTTGCTACTTGGTATGGGGTCCTACATTTTAATATGTGTAGACACCTGTTTAAAAACAAATTATTTTGTTTTATAATGGTTCAGATTATATATATATATATATATATATATATTAAACACAGAAAGCAAGGACTCACCTGCTCAGAGGAAGAATTAACCTGAAGGTCATCTGGAATATAGCTGAAAAAAAGTGGAAAGGGGTCAAAAAGAATCAACAGCTCTGGGTAACTAATCTAGATAGCAGAGAAATAGAGAAAAATAATATACTTATCTAATATGTGTGGGACGAAACAGAATTAGACCTGTAAAATAAAAGACCATAAATAACTTGAACCTGGGCATAATCTGTGTATAAGGCAGAAAGCTGAGAAATAATGACTTTGCAATTTAAAGAGAAAAAATTAGGGAATTCTATCAAGTAGTTACCCCTCAGGATAGCCATAGGCAATAACATACAATGCATGATAATGCAAAAGAAAAAAGTATTTTCCTCTAACAACGAGTAGTTATTCTTCTCTTTGCAGGTGCCTCCCATTCTGCAGGCTGACTGTCCCTCTAAAAGATCAAATCACACTCGCACACCAGAGCCAGAAGCAGGATGCTCCAGTGAAGTAAACAGATGCAGAAATTTGCAAAGTCCAAAAAATCAGATTTTTAAGTAACAACTCACTTGTGTTACAGAGGAAATCTCTGAGTAGGAGTACCCCAGGGCTTCACCACATAATGCTTTGTCAGGGGGCGAAGCACTGGGGTACTCCTACTTAGAGATTTCCTCTGTAGCACCAGTGAGCTATTAAATAAAAACTTGATTTTTCAGTCTCTGCAAATTTCTGCATCTATTTACTTCACTGGAGCATCCTGCTCCTAGATCTGGTGTGCGAATGCAGTTTGGTCTTTTGGTTGTTGATTTCAGGGCCAGCACCCCTGCACTTGTACCCTGCCCTGGTCCTGGTCCTGAGCGCAGCACCATTGTTCCCACTAACTGTCCCTCCACCCTTGGTTGGCTTCGCCATTATTCTCGGAGGCCTCCAACCTTTACACACTACTCCCAGTGTTTGTAGGTTTTCTGCTGGTTGTTCAGGTGGACATTAAACATAAGATCCCATGGCACTTCTCAAGAAGAGTAATGGATTTTCCTTTGGCCAAATTTCCTCCAGCCACTAAAATACAATCAACAGTTTAATATGGTTCGAGTTCAGTTGGTTTGCATGTGCCCCCACCCCCACCCCAGGAGTAATAAGGCTGAAAATAGGCAGTTATGTTTGTCTCTCTCTCTCTCTCTCTCTCTCTCCTTTTCTCCTTGTGCTCTGTTCATGCAGTTTTTCATGCTGGCTTATGCACATGAGCAAGCAAAATCTTGCAGTAGTAGCACTGTGGTAGCACTTTTAAAGGTGTGTCAGTGTTGTGGCAAATTCAGGGGATGCTTTTGTCGGTGTGGCGCTCAGCCGCCAACCACTGAGCATGCTGCTGGTGACAGCAGTTTCAGACAGTGCTACCAGCTTGAAAGAAATCTGCTGCTACAATGAGAGACAGGCTCATCATTGCAGCAGCAAATCTGACATGCCTCCATTACATGCCATTCCTGGTGAAGCATTTCAATAAACATGGTGGTTGCTCCACCGGCTGCCTCTCACAATCCCTTCAAAGTCTACTTCAGGGGTGTCCAATCTCCCTGTCAGCATGCCTCTCCCCCAGTTCAATTTGTTTGCCAATGGGGGTGTCCAATCCCCTTCAGCATAATGTCCCCCCAGTTTTATTTGTTTGCCGAAGGGGTGCCCAATCCCACTCGGCATCATGACCCCACCAACACAGACATGCTTTATTTGAAGACGGGGTGCCCAATCCCCATCAGCTCCATTTGCCCCCCCTAAAAAAAAAAGGTGGCACACTGGGAGCCCATCCCAGTGTGCCCAAATATATTTGTGTCACCTGTAAAAAAATTCCACCAAAATGTTTCTTTTTTTTTTCCTGTAAACAAGAAAATGGTCCTCGGTGTCTGGCACCCCTTCCCCAACCCACACCCACCCTCTGCACACCCCACCTCCCCACACACCCCATACTACCTCCAGAGGTCAGCGCCAGATCTTCAGTGGAGCGGAACATGTCTGCACTCTCAAAGCCGACTACTTAACTGAAGAAATGCCGCAAGCTATATAATGGCATAAATGGGAGGGTTTCAACTTAGGTGGATATTGTGCCATTTTTTTTTTACTTTGGCTCCAAATTTTCAACATGGGGTTCTTGGGACCCCACCTCATGAAATCAGTCACTGTCATTTCATTATTCGGTCCCGAAAGGTGATTTTTCAATCACTGCATGGAATCACCTTTCAGGACCAATGAACAAAATGACAGTGCACTATTCATGAGGTGGGCTCCCAAAAAACCTATGTTGCAAATTTGCTGAAAAAATTCAAAAAAATGACTGTTACGAGTGTGCATTGCGCAGTTTCCAGGAACGCTCATAACTTCGAGAATTTTTAATATTTTCAGTCTGTATTTTCAACATTGCCATTTTTTCATACCTCCTTATGAACAGTATAGCTGTCATTTTTCACATCCTGCCCAAAATGTGTTTTCGCACACGTGGTGCACAATGGCGCGATCACGGTGTGAAATTAACATTCGGGACAGATTAAGGAAATCACAGTGACACTGCTCATGAGTGGAGGTCCCAAAATGCATATGTTGAAAATTTGGTTAAAAAAATTCCAAAAATACTGTGTCAAAAGCGTGCATTGCGCAGTTTCCGTGCATGCTCGTAATTTCACAAATGTTTAATATTTTCACTCCAGATTTTTAACAATGTCATTTTTCACACCTCCTTATGAACAGTACAGCTGTCATATTTCACATCCTACCCAAAATGTGTTTTCTACATCTGGCACACAATGGTGTGGTAGCTGTAGTAAATCAACATTCGGGACAGATTATGAAAATCACAGTGACACTGCTCATGAGCGGAGGTATCAAAATGCCCATGTTGAAAATTTGGTGAAACAATTCAAAAAAATTACCACATTATGGGCGTGCATTGCACAGTATCTACGCACACTTGTAAGTTTGCAAATTTTTCATATTTTCCCTCCAGATTTTCAGCATTGCCATTTTTTAACACATCTTCATGAACAGTACAGCTGTCATTTTTCCCATCCTACCCGAAATGTGTTTCTACACATGTGGCTCCCAATGGCACAGTTGCTGTATGAAATCACCTTTCGGGGAGACCACATGATGCAGGGTACCGGGTAACAGCTCCTCCAAGTTGCTCCAGCCTCCCGATTCCCTATTTTCTTGTTTTACACTTGAAAAACTCCCTTAAACCTTTAAAGACTACTCTAGCACATTGTTTTAATACTCAGAGTACCTGATTTGTTGACCGTCATTCCGATGGGTGTCTATATGAAAAAAGCGCCACAGAAACATACTCCTCCAGCTACTGCTGAAAAGGCCCCGAAGAAATCACAGGCCTCAGGTGTTGCAGAATGGCCAGTGCATACAAATGTTGCTATGGACCAGGAACCGCTAACTCTAGGTAGGTTCCTGGAAGAATTTAAACCATTCCGTGAAGAAATAAGAGACATCTCCTCTGATCTCAAATCACTAACGCAAAAAAATGAAGAGGTCTCAATGACAACCTTGGACAATACTACCCATATTTGTTCCCTCGAGAAGTTGGTGGAGAAAATTGATCCTCGGTTGGCAACTATGCAGCAGAAAATATCCCGACAAGAGCTAAATTTGGAGGATCTCAAGGGCTGCAGCTGCAGGAATAATGTTGTTATTATTGGCCTCCCAGAATGAGAAGAAGGCCAGAATACTATTGTTTTTGCACAAAAGTTGATTGAAAAGATCGCCGGCCCCTCTCCCTTCGGAGCCAAGTATATCATCTAGAGGGCACATAGATCACTTAGTCCAAAACCTCCTCCTGGATCTCTGCCTCATCCTATTATTTACCGATTCCTGAATTTTCTAGAGCGACAGCATTTTCTAGCAAAAACAAAAGAATTGCACAAAGTAAGATGGGAAGATAAAATCAGAGTAGCACAGGATCTCCTGGGTTCCGTAAGGCAGAGACGTACAGCGTTTCACCCGATGGTTTCAAAGATTATCGCCATGGGGCTAAAGTTTAAGATGATATACCCAGCCAGATCACAAGTACAAGTGGCTGGTACTTGGCTTTCATATGAGGATCCAGAGACTGCGCTCACTGGGCTTATGACAGCCCTTCCTGATTTATTCCGGGATCCATGACTCGCACTTAAAGAACTGAAGATGCCTGCTCAGTGGAAGCACTGCAGATTTGTGATACGAAGAAGGGAAAGAAGTTATTTCCCATTTTGGATCTAGTGAGCCTGGTAGGGTAGTTCAAAGGGACATCATACTACTTCACTTAACCTGTTGGCTCCGAGAGTCTATTCGTTTAGAGGGCTCTTGATGCAGTTTACTTTACCCAGTGGACAGCTATACATAAAGGTATCGCATCGGTTTGTTTTTTTCTGACATGAGTCTTAGAATAAAGGAAATGGGTATTTTTGAGTTAGGATTTTCCCTCTAGGTATTTTCTCCCTCTGTTCCTTATTTAATTTCGTTTTTGCGATGGTGTGCACCGCCGCACAGCTGTTCCCTCAGTTAGGCATCTCGCAAAGCGTCTGCAATCTTGCATCTCTACAGGGAGCTCCCGATACATTTTTTCTCTGTAAGTCAGTTCTGTTTTATGTACTAGAAGCTGCATTTAAGGCTAGATACACTTCCGATGTGCCTTGCAGTACTTTCATTAATTTTGAAGAGGGAAATTCGCCCAAGCTGCTGCCACTGTTTTATGTAGTTGTGTATTACTCCTACTTGCCTGAAATTAGCATGATTCTAATGACTAATTCACTTCTTTTACTTTTGCTTATTCTCAAGGACTAAAGCAGCTAATTTTATTTTTCTAGTGCTCTTTTTTAGCTGGCTCTAAAGAGCTGAGTGCTTTCCTCTGGCAACTCGAGGTTGGTACTATGCGAACTGCTTGTTACAGAGTTAAGTCTATTGTTTTGTAGACTCAATAACCTCTTGTTCACAGAATGGAATGGGTATGTGCTCAGTTTTGGATTATTGGGGTAATGTTGGGTGGCTGGGGAGGGAAGAGAAGGTAGTTTGCAGATTGTTTGTTGCAGCAAGGGTGGTAGGTGGGATGGGTGCTGGCAGATATAGAGGATCCTATTTACACATACAATGGCAAATGGGGTAATACAAAGGGTGGGGGGATAGCAGGGGATTGAGGGAGGGGAAGGGGAGTGGTGGGGAGGAATCGTGCATGGTTAAATTCTTTTATACATATTTTCTGTTTTTTTTTTCCTTCTCCGGTAGGTATATGTTTTCTGTCATTCAAGGAGATTCACCACAATTTATCTGGGATGACGGCTAAAGATTTAGTATTTGCCACGTGGAATATTAAGGGTGCCCGCAGCAAGCTGAAACAATATCAGTTATTGAAACATCTACGTTTATTGCATGTAGACATTGCTTTTATACAGGAATCTCATTTGTTAATCTCAGAAGCCCCAAAATTAAAGAGGCAGCATGTGGGTCAAGTTTTTGCTGCAGAAGGGAATTCTCAAAGCCGGGGGGTTCTAATTTTAATATCCCGATCTGTCCCATTCATACCCATTAGAGTTATCAGCAACCCTAATGGCAGATTTTTATTGGACCGGGGAAAAATGCATACGAATAATATTTTATTAGGCAGTATTTATGGGCCAAACATCGAGTCCCCTGAATTTTTTGTACAATTGGTCAAGATTTTGACTCCTTATTTATGCATTCCCATGGTTCTAGGAGGGGACCTAAATTTAACTTTAGACCTGAATGTAGATCGTACAGGGAGTAAATTTAGAGGCCTCTCCCCAGCCCAAAGGGCACTGAGGGAATGGGTAGATCAAACAGGTTTGCACGATGTTTGGCATATTCATCACCCCCTCAGAAAGGAGCTACACATCCATCTCTCCGGTTCATCAGACTTCTTCAAGGCTTGATTACATTTTGGTTTCCCAGGATTTACTTCCCCGGGTAATAGAATCTTCCATTCTTCCTGGCCCCCTGTCTGACCATTCATTGGTCACATGTCAACTTTCATTTGTTTCTCTTCCCAAATTAGGGGGAAGATGGAAAATCAATAATCAGCTACTAAAAGATCCCAGTATGGTGCAGGACATCGCAGATCATATTGCACAATTTATAAATATCAACCACAATACTACCAGTAAGCCAGATGTGGAATGGTGCACTTTAAAAGCATTTCTAAGAGGGGTATTAATTGGTTTGGCTTCCAGGCGTAAGAAGGCGAGTGAGAATCAACCTTTGAATCTCGTTTTCCAAATTAGAACCATTGAAAATAACATGGCCCCATCTACCCCTGAACAAATTAAGCAAAAACTTATAATGCTTGAGGATGCTTACTTGAATCTTCTGAGAGAGAAAGCCGAATTTTTGATTATTAAAACAAATGCTTCCTATACTGATCAGGGGGAAAAAGTTGGACATCTCCTGGCATTAAGACTTAGACAACAAGAATCATCTAGATTTATTTCTACCATCTTGTCGTCTGTAGATGGTACCTTAAAATTTAACCCATCTGAGATCACTGCTGAATTTTACTCTTACTTCCAACAAATATACAGTCCTATGTTAAATTCACCTTCTTCGGATGAACTAAATAAGTATCTCCTTGACTGTCATCTGCCTTCACTTTGACAAGCCCAACAGCTAGCATAATGTGCCCCTATTACTCAGGAAGAACTTTTTAGAATTATCAGGGATCTCCCTTCTGGCAAAACCCCAGGACCTGATGGTTTTTCATCTAACTTTTATAAAGTTTATGCATCACAATTGGTTCCCTTGCTTGTTCCTTTATACCAATGTATTCTCTCTGAGTCCAGCATAGATAATACCCTATTTGAAGCCTTGATTGTCCTTCTACCTAAACCTGGTAAACCCCTGAGCTGACATCCAGCTATAGACCAATTTCCCTTCTTAACCATGACATCAAAATCCTGTCTAAATTACTAGCAGATTGCATCAATACCGTTATTTTTGATCTAATAGAACCGGAGCAGGTGGGATTCATGAGAGGTAGATCCTCTGTTGATCACCTATGTACATTGGTCCATGTCTTCTCGACATCCAGGGATGCCCACTACCCTGCCACCCTTGTTTTCCTGGATGCTGAGAAGGCATTCGATAGAGTTAATTGGAACTTCCTATTCCATGCCTTACAAGCCTTCAGTTTCCCCCTGACATTTGTAAAATGGGTCCGTGCACTGTATAAATTACCCTCGGCTAGAGTGATATGTAATGGAGTGACCTCTAACCTCTTTCCATTGCGTTCAGGCATGAGACAGGGGTGCCCCTTGTCTCCTATTCTTTTTAATCTATATCTGGAACCTTTAATATGGTGGTTGGTTAATTGTCCTAGAGTTCAAGGCATCCCCGTGCGTAACCATGAAGTTAAGGTTTCTGCCTATGCCGATGATCTAATACTTCAGTTTTCCTACCCTACCTTATCAATTTCCCCCATGCTTGAGATTATAAAAGAATATAGTGCCTTTTCAAATTATAAATTAAATGTAGACAAAACAGTTGTTTTTCCCCTTAAGTATAAACTAACAAAACAAGAAATCCAAACCCTAGGTTTGTCTTGGGAAGCTCAATCCTTGAAGAATCTAGGTATTGTGCTCACAAGAAATCCAGCCTCTATTCAAAAGAAAGATCTGGATTCTTTATTAATTACAGTTACTTAGGACTTAAAAAGGTGGTCCCTTCTCCCTCTTTCAATATGGGGCAGGATCAACATTGTTAAAATGAATGTTTTTCCTCATCTCCTTTACCTGCTCAATCTTTTAAATGTATGGCTTCCTCTCTCATGGTTCAAAAAAGCACATGGTATCATTCTGGATTTCATATAGGATAACAAAAGACCCCGACTGGCCTTTCACAAACTAGCAGCACCTAAAGCTAAGGGTGGTCTCCGTCTTCCACATTTACCGTTCTATTACTGGGCATGTCACACCAGCAAGTATCTTAGATGGCTTGGGATGGGAACTCCCGGAAAACCATCCCCATATACCCCACTCTGGCTCAAAATTGAATCTGATTTAATTAGACTGTATGGCTTTTCTCCTTCCATGCTGTTATTTACCAAGGTTAAACATCTTCCTATACCACTGCATTCCACCCCGATTGCCCTTTCTGTCAAGGTGCACTCCCAATTGTGTGCCTTTTTGAAGTATGACCACTGTACTGATCTGGTACAGCCATTAATGGGGAACCCCAACTTTAAAATTACTGGTAAAGTTCTTTCCATTCATTGGCTTAGACACCTCTCCAATTCTACCCTCTCTTGTTTTGTAGATGGTAGAACAGGGTCCTGGTTAATGTCACCTGAGATCTTAGCTAAGTTTAATATCCCAAATTCTTATATTTTTAAAATGTATCAATTACGTCACCGATTGATAAAAAGTATGGAGGTAACCCCTTCTCCCTCCATAAACCCACCTATTATTATGGGTATGGTCTCTCTTGTTGGCCTTCCACTTGCAGTCTCCAAACTGTTCAATATTCTCTTTGATTGGGCTTATCCAGACTATTTGGGTCCTTCGAGCTTCTGGGCACCTCTTCTCCCTGAGATACCTATAAACTGGCCTGTTCTATGGCAGGGATGCCATAAGTTCATCACGCAGGACAGGCTCCGCCTCATGCAATTTTGCATATTGCACAACCTATATTATTCACCACAAAAGTTGGCTAGATATGGTATAATCTTTTCCTCCACTTGTATCAGGTGTGCAGAGGATGAAGGTAACTTATTTCATATCTTTTGGACCTGTCCCAAAATATCTCCCCTCTGGGAGCTTATCAAACAGAGAGCTGACCCCCTTTTAGGGCTCAAGGAGTTATTCTCCCCAAGGATTTGTCTCCTGGGCGATTTCTCCAGGATCCCAGTCCTTGCTCGGAAGTTCCATATGGCCTTAACATCCATGTCAGTTAAAAAACTAGTACTAAAGCACTGGAAGGATAGTGAAAATATCTCTTATACCGAATGGCTGAGGGAATTACTAGCTAATCTTAGAACAGAGAGATCTATAGCTAGTCTCCAGAATACTATACCTAAATTTAATAGAATATAGGGCCCCTTGCAAACTCTTTACTCCCTATAATTTGTCTAATTTTGTATACCTGATTAGTAACTCTGGTGATATAAGTTTGTTTTGTCTGTGCACGATTCAGGGAAGGGGAAGTGATTTTTTGGGGGAAGGGGGATGGGGGAAGGTTGCACCAATCTGTTTGTTATGCTTTGTTGTTACTTTCTTTATCCAGGGTGTACTGTTTTTGGAATGTATGTATGTATAAAAGTTAATAAATTTTGAATTGAAAAAAAAAATCACCTTTCAGGATTGAGTAATGAAATGATAGTGCCTCTGTTCATGAGGTGAGGTCCCAAAAAGCCAATGTTGAAAATTTGGAGTGAAAATACCAACAAACACCCAGGGCATTAACGTTTCCAACCGTGCACCCACTCTGTAGAGACTGACAAGCATTGGGGACATAACTTGAGTTTGTCTGCCATAATGTTCACAGAATTCTACCTCCACCTCCCACCCTACAGCCACTGACAGACATTGAGGTGTGCCTTTGGTTCCATCACCCTATCATTCACCCTCATCTTATTTCCTTATGGAATGGGGTGAGCATAAGGGCCGAAGACACCAATGCACACTCCGACACCTGTCGCTCTCTGCAGGGTGGGGTGAGGTGGAGTGGCATAAGCGTTATGGCGGACCCAAAGCCACACTCCCATCACCTTTCAGTGTCTGCGGGGGGGGGTGTTGGCATAACTTCCATACTTCGCTGCCATTCCTATTTTGCATTTCTAACTCCTGCATTACCAATGCTAATGCCAGAAAGCCAACATTTGGCATTGACAAATGCATGTTTTGTTTTGTTTTTGAAAAGCCTATATGGCATAATAGCAGCAATGATATGGGGGAATGGTGAGAGGTCTAACAGCTCTGTCCATGCACTGAGGCTACATATTGGATATGTCTGAACAATTTTTTCCTGTGGAAACTGATTACAAATGCTGCATTGCTATCATTGGTGCTATTATTCCAAACTCCCCTGCTGAAAAATATCCCCCCACCCCCAAAAGCCCTTTTATTGTGTGGTTCAATAAACCCTGGTAGTCTAGAGGTTCCCCCAACCCCCATTCAGTGTTTGGTGCAATAAACCCTGGTAGGCTAGTGGGCCCCAACCCCCACAAATGGCTGCCAAACCCACCTCCCTACACAACCTTCTGGATCCACTGCTCCACATCCTCCTCCTACCCTGAACACTGTTCAGTAATACTAGTATCCTCATCCTGGACACCATTCAGTAATATTAGTAACATCTGGGATAATGGCAGCTATGACACCCCTCTGCTAACCTCCTTGATCCTACACCATCTGACTATCAGTAATGATCCCTCACTGACAGTCAGCTGGCGAGTGAAGGGCTGTGCTGGTTGTCATCAACCCCAATGGCACTAGTGCTATTGAAGAGTGTTTGGGATGAGTGCGGGGTGGTGGGGCCGGCATCACATTGCAACAGCGATAATAACAGAGTGAAGACCATCACAGCGACATTTCTAATAGTTTGCTGTGATGGTGCACTGGGTTCCTGACACTGCTGGCTCCAGGATGCTTGCCCCTCCCCAAACCTACTTGGAGTTGGTTATTTTAAGTCTGGGGGATGTTGGGGGCAGTGCCTGCCACATTGAAGGTATGGGGGCCAAAACCCCACAGAGAAAACACAGTTTACTCCAGCAAAGGCACAACACTAATTGGTGTTGTGCCATCGCCGTACTAACGGTCGCTGTGCTCCATGTCGCCGCGGCATAGTAGAACTGGTGGGGCTGATGTGGGAGGGTCAGGAGTGGGGTCTGGCAACTGTTCAGGGTGGGCCACTAGACTACCAGGGTTTGTTGAATATGTACAGGATGGGCCAATCACTGCCACCCCACCAACACTGCCAGTCCACTTACCCCACCAACACAGCCAGTCTCCCTTCACCCAAACTATCACACCAGACTCCCACCCCACATGTCTAGCTGTCCTGAAACCAACACTGCCAGCTCCCCACCCCTAACATAAGAATACAGAAACTGATGGCAGATAAGGGTCACTGGGCCTACCTAGTCTTCACATTTTTATTATCATCTCTTTTGTTGCAGACCCTACTTGATCTATGGAGTTGTGTTTTCCACCCCCATTCTTACCACTGTAATTCCACTATGCCTATTCAAGGCATTTTTGGGCCCCACCACTGTTTTTGCCCCAATGCCTCCACTGGATGGCTGTTCCAGGAGTCCACTGTGCTTTCTGTGAAGTAGTACTTCCTTACCTCCCTTCTGAATCTACCCACCTCCTGCTTCATATCATGACCCCTTGTTCCACAGCACCTTTTTCTCTTGAAAAATACCTCTGTCCTGTACCTTATTAACCACCATCAGGTATTTAAAGGGGCAATATTGTGGTACTCCTAAGCCTCAATGCGCCACTTTTCTAAGTAGGAAATATACAGTATTTGCATCACCATCAGCATCCTGCAAAAATCATGCTCCTGGCAGTGTTTCTGTATGCCTTTAACTCTCAATCCAATTTATTTTATTTTTATCACTTTATTCAGTTTGAATTGGGGGGGGGGGTCTGTGTCCCCCCCCCACTTTAAATTGGATCAAGAGTTAAAGGCATAGAGAAGCACTGTCAGGAGTACAGGAGCGTGATTTTTGCAACAACATATCTGAAGTGGTCCGTGGGGTTTACAGGAAATGACAGTAGTTTTTTTTGTTGTTGGTATTTGTATACAGTATTTGCATTGTATTGTTGTTGGTATACAGTTTAACTCTTGATCCAGTTTAGTAGTAGCAGTAAAATGTTTTATTTCTGACATTGGAAACAGGATAACCCAGTTTAGCTGTAGCTAATTTACAATGGGGTCCTAGATTACAGACAATATCAGTTACACATTAAAAGTACAATAACATACATATAAATAAAATCATACAGAACAGGTAGCAAAAAGGAAAAAGGAAAAACACAATGTAAACATGTCATTCAAGTATAACAGCTTTTTGGAAAAATTGCAACATTTTCAAGCCATGTTCTCAAACATTCCAAGATACTTTATTAATACACGGCCTCAGGTGTCCTGGCAAAGAATTCCATAACTTTGGCCCCTCATATACATAGCAATGTTGCCACCTCACTGTTCTCATATATGGCACCCTATATTTTACCTCTCCTGCGGAGAGCAACCCTTCCTTAACTTTGCGCTCTTCCAACAGTTCTGTCACATAACCTGGTGCCTTTTTAGAGTAACAGCAATGGATCAAGTGTTGCACATGTATATTACGTCGTTCCATCAGGGATGTCCAGCTTAAGGCTTTGTAGAGACTACAATGATGTGTATTCCAGGGTGCATCTAACACAAAATATGCAAATCTATTAAAAATTACATCTAATCTTCCCAAGACTGTACCAGCAGCTCCCTTATACACCACATCACCATAATCCATTAATGGTAGTATCATAGAATTCACAATTTTTAGTCTAATATCAGATGAGATACCTTTTTTTTGTTTATACAGCACCCCCAGTTTCTTGTTTAATCTTTTGATCAAGTTATCTACATGAAGATCCTATTTACAGTTGGAGTCCATCCAGACTCCTAGATATTAAAAGTATTCCACGGGAGCCAAACTACACCCATTCAGTGTTTTTATGTCTAACTTCAATGTCAAGTTTTTATTAGAGAATAACATCACCTGTGACTTTAAAGGGTTCAAAACCAGACCATGATCCCAAAAGTAAGTTTGTAATATATTAAAGTTTTTTTGCAACTTTTCCTGAATTTGCTCAATAAACTTATCTTCAAAATAATGCATTGTATCATCAGCATACAAATGGTATCAGACATCACTCATATGTCTGACACCATTTGTGTATATATTAAACAAAACGGGCCCTAATACTGACCTCTGTGGTACTCCTGATTTAATATCCGAGTAATAGGATACAAAATTGTTACCCAATCTAACCCTCTGCTGTCTTCCTTCCAGGTAGCCATGGAACCAATTTAGGGCCTCCTGGCCTTCTCAGTTAGCACCTGATGATCCAGGGTGCTGAATGCTTTAGATAAATCTATAAATATATAAATTTAGCTATGTTATTTTATTTTTATGTTTATTTGTGTTTTTTACAACGGGGGGTGTGGACAGCGAAGTCCCCCAACTGAAATAAACTAACAAAAAACCCACTGCCATATCCTTTAAACCCCACGGACCACTTCAGTTATGTTTACTATTAAAAATTGTGCTCCTTTGCTTCTGATGGTCCTTCTGTGTTCCTTTAACTCTCAATCCAACTTAGCTATGTTATTTTATTTTTATCACTTTATCTGAGTTGGCAGGCTTTGTGTTAAAAAACAAACAAAGGGTGTGGGGGGGGCAGAGCTCCCCTTGCTCAAACTCAAATAAACTGATAAAAATAAAATAACATAACTAAATTGGACTGAGAGTTAAAGGCATGTGGAAGCATCATCAGGAGTGCAGGAATGTAGATGTTGAGGCAAATACTGTATATTAATCCTACCTACAAAAGTAGCACAAAGGCAGTTTGGAGTGCTACAGTGTCACCTTTAAAGGTCTCGCTGTCATATCCCTCCATCTCCTCCAGGGTGCACACATTATGCTCCCTTTAGCACCAACATAGCCAGCCCCCCAAAGCTAGAGTAGCCAGCACCCCCCACACCAATACAGTACCTCCCAGTGATCAAAACCTAGTCCTCCAAACAAACAGCAACTCCCCAACCCTTCAGTAACACAACCAAGCCCTACACCAATACAGCCAGCCCCCTCAACCAATGCGGTCTGTTAGACAACATCATGGCCCACCAAGCAGCTCCCTACAATATCAACACAGCCAAACCCTCCCCCCAACTACCACCACCACCAACACAGCCAGTACCCCACTAATGCAATAAACCCCACATAATCATAGCCCAACAACAAACAGTCACTTTTTTTCAGAATACTATTGTAATACCTGTTCTTTACCATTGTACTACCACTTCGATTTCCAGTGTAGTACCATTGTAGATTTCATAAATGGTATCACAGTGCATTTGTTCCAATTCCATTGTGATACCATGCAGACAGTGGTAGTTCACTAGTAACACCACCTCTGCTGGTACTACAGTGGTAACAAAGTGCACCATTGTGATACCTGTACCACTGTTTGTTGGTATCACAATGGGTTTGTTTCAATTCCATTGCACTACCATTGTGACCACCGTGGTACCATGTGTCAGTGGTAGCACAGTTGGTGCATTTGCAGTGGTAATACAATGGTCACATTCCGTGCCATATGCTGGTGGTACCACAATGGTCATGCAGCATGGTATCACAATGGTCTGTGTAGGTCACTGGTATCACACTGACCATTGTAGGGGAAAACCTGCCAGTGGAGTGATCCAAAAAATTAATTAATTAATTAATGCATATCCAAAAAGATCAAACATCCTCACATCTTTAATGTAGGCGTCATCCAACATCAGCTAATCACCAGCTGTACACTGCATTAAATGTTGTATTAACAGTATGTACTTGTATTGTGTGATGTATTTATGGTTTTTATGTTATGGATGCACATTGACAACATTGCAAAGGTTGCCAGCACTCACATTGGCCTACTCATCAGGCAGAGGCAATGCCTTACCTCAGATGCCTTAAGGATTGCAGTTCAGAGCTCAGTAATCTCAATTATTGATTACGGCCTCATCATCTAAGGCTCTGCCTCTGCCTCTGCCTCTGCCACCGCCCTTAGGCGCATATCCATTGCACTAAACAAAGCTTGCCTTCTCATAACCGACGCCCATCACCTCACCCACATGTGTGATCTCTACTCACAGACTGGGAGCATGTATAGATGTGATATGAAATAAACATAATTTAAAGGAGGGAAACACCAGTTAACACAATGTAACAATGCTATGTTACCTAGTGCATTCCGGTTCCTGTTTCCCATTTTTTCCAAGCAAAGGGATAGGTATTTCTTTCAAAAATCATTTTTGTAAACCCCCTTAACTTCTGGCATTTTCTGCCATGCTGAGCAGCAGTATTAGCCCAAATCATGCCAAGAAAGTAAACATTGTGAGTGGGCACATTCATGTAGTGCCACGCTCATTCAAGCCACATTGCTATCTGCCCATGCGCAAAGGACCACGCATTTCTGTGAGTGTACGCTCCATGTCTGTGCTGCCTAACTCTGCACGATGTGCCCTGTATTCTCTTCATTTTTTTAAATTATGTTCCGCAGTCCACTGAGCCATGCATGGCATTGTTTGAATAAACAGCATGTCCCATATGCAGTCGCTGACTTGGAAACTGCAAAAATGACTTACTTTTGTAGTTGCTAGGCTCTAAAGTGGATAGGGGTATTCAGAGTTGTTTCTTCAGTGAGGTACCATTACATTCACTGTATTTACATATCTTTTGACCTCTCATGCCTGCGTGACCTCTCATGCCTGAGTGTCAATGGTGCTTCATTGAGATAACACTGCTGAATGCCCACATCTACTTTAGAGGCTAGTGACTACAAGAGTAAGTCATTTTTACAGTTTTCAGGTTAGCGACTGCATATGGGACATGCCATTTATTCAAGCAATACCATGCATGGCTCAGATGGCTGTGGAAAATAAAAAATAAAGAGAATACAGGGCACATCATGCAGAGTTAGGCAGCACAGACACTGAGAGCATGGTTATGGAAGTGCAAGGTCTTTTGTGCATGGGCAGACAGCAAAGTGGCTTGAATCAGCGTGGCAACACATGAATGTGCCAGCTCACAATGTTTACTTTCTCAGCATGGTTCAGGCTAATAATGCTGCACAGCATGGCAGAAAATGCCAGATGTGTAAGAGGGTTTACAAGAATGCTTTTTAAAAAGAAATAGCTATCCCTTTGCTTGTAAAAAATGAGAAATAGGAGCCAGAATGCACCAGGTAACATAGCATTGTTACGCTGTGTTAACTGGTGTTTCCCTTCAAGAAAATATTACGAAGCTCTGAAAGGATTTTGTAATTGAAATGAACATAATCTGATTATGTGATTAATTGACTGGGTTAATTTCAACAATATTTAAAAGGACCCATGTAAATGCCCATTGGGCATGCAAGGTACTAATGGGCCATTTGCATGCCCATTATGGGCTCATTTACATGAGTAGTGATGCAGGTTAGCATGGCATTGCCCCCCCCAGTGCATGGTTCCACCCAGGTGTACAGATCCCTAGTGCTAGTGCCCCCCTGCTGATTGCTGGCCCATTCTGTCAAACAGTCCTTGGTGCTAGTGGTATCCCCCTCTGCTTCCAGCAACAATGTACACAGAACCACTCCCTGGCATCCAGTGTCCCCCTTCCCCATGGCATCAGGCTCTCCCCCTCTCTGTATCCTAGATGGTGCCACGGGTGCATCAAGTGACTAGCACAGCCTTCCTCACACTTCCTCGGCCGGCTGCTGTATGTGCAGTCAGGGAATGTGCTTCTTATTTATAGGACAGGGAACATCACCCTGTCCTATAAATAACAGGAATACTCCCTGACTGTACATACAGCAGCCAGTTGAGGAGGTGTGAGGAGAGCTGTGAGAGTCACCCTATGCACCTGCAGCACCACATTGGATATGGAGAGGTGGTGGGGGCCCTGTGCACTGGATGGGGGGATACATGAACCAGACTGGCTTGGGCCTGTACCTTGTGCTTTGGAGTAGAGGCTAAGGTCCAAGGGGGGAGGGTGAGCATTAGGATTGAGAATCCCAAGGAATGGCCCATCAGCACAGCTACTGCTTGTGGCACTGGTGACCCAAGTTGAGTAGTGAGATTGGGACATTGGAGGGCCAGCTGGGGGGAGCAGGATAGAGTGGGAACAAAATGGAAATTGCACCAACCAGTAGGATAACACCAGTCTCCCTCACACTCTGCACCCATGTATCAGGTGCTGTCCACTCAAACTGGATCCTGGTTCCAGTGTGGATTAGGGTCAGAGGACCACACTGACCCCACTGGGGGGGAGTCCTGGAGGAAGAGCCAGACAAAGGAAAGTCCAGAGGACGCTGGGGTGACAAGGCTGGGTAGATCAGTGGAATGGGGCCAGCAGGCACCGGGAAGGGAAACAAAAGAGAACTGCAAGGATGACCCCACCACTGATTCACCAAGATTCTGGAGTCCTAAAACCCTATTTTTTTTCCTTCTGTTGCTTGGGGGGTAGTGGTGGGGGGTTAGGGTTGGAAACCCTAATACCACATTTCCCTACATTTGTGGCATTAAGTTACCCTAACTGGTGTGGTGCATTAACACAGTTTTTGCAATGAATATAGATTATAAACACAAATGATTTATGTAAAGTATTTTAATGGGTGCAAGACCTTTTTGACTGTGTGTTGTGCTATAGTATTTAAAGTCTATTAGGACCATTAATTTGTAAAGATTTCATTAATTTGATACTTTAATGGCACATATTTATTAATGGCCATTAATGCTTGAGCAAAGTGATTAAATAAAATGGATGAATGACATATAAAAATATATAACTGTGGACTATGTGCATTACACTTAAAAATGTTAAATATAATGTTTATGTTTTAGTAACAGTAATAAATACAATAACAGCAAAAATTAATTCACAAATTTTGGTTTCAAATTTGGATAAGAATACTTATCAGCTGGTTAAAGACACATGGATATGCCTATGCAGTCTCACAAGGTGTGGCATTTTGCAATGAAACACAGGAATTACTGCAGGGGTAGTGTTAAATATGTAAATCAGCTAGAGGCCTAGCAAAAAATGCATTTGAACTGAAAAAGGAAATTTACTTTCAAGCCATGTTTAATCTTACATTTTTGACATAAGTTTAGAAGAAGCATTTTTAAATCCTAAATAAATCATCAGTGGTTGAGAGAAAAAATCTTTTTCAGAAAAGAAGATGAAAGTAATACCCAAAAGATCAGAAAAACAACATTAAGACTGAAGTAAGCTGAAAACAATCTAAAAATGAATTTCTTTCTTTTAAGGGTCCTGAACGGACCTACTAATCTGACGGTAGACAAAGCAATGGGGCCAGACAGGGTGCAATCAAGGATATTGAGGGAGCTAAGGGAGGTACTGGCAGCACCTCTGACAGTCCTATTTAACAGCTTACTGGAAACATGAGTGGTTCCTAGGGCTGGAGGAGGGCAGATGTAGTCCCACTTCACAAAAGTGGTAGAAGGGAGCAGGCTTGATATTATAGGCCCGTTAGCTCAACATTGGTTGTGGGAAATTTAACGGAATCACTGCTGAAGGAAAGGAATATGGAATATCTTGAATCTAGTAGATAACAAGACTTGAGGAAGCATGAGTCATGGGGGGGCTCATGTCAAACAAATCAGATAGATTTCTTTGACTAAGTGACAAAGGAATTAGATCAGGGTGGAAAAGTAGACATGGATTACCTAGATTTCAGTAAAGCTTTTGCCACCATTCCATATTGGAGATGTTTAAGCAAGCTGGATAGCTTAGGAGTGGGTACAAAGGTGGTAAACTGGATAAGAAATTATTGGAGAATAGATGACAGAGGGTGATGATAAACAGAGTTTACTCCAAGGAAGGGAGGGTGACCAGTGGGATGCCTCAGGGATCAGTGCTGGGACTGGTCATCTTTAATGTCTTTATAAGTGAAATCAGAGGAGCTGAAAGGGAAGGTCTGCCTCTCTGCAGAGGACACCAAAATCTGCAATACTGTGGACACTCTAAGGGGAGGGGAAAAAGAATGAGCAGAGACCTGAGAAAACTAGAGAAGTGGTCAAGGGTATGGCAGCCAGGTTTTAATACAAAAAGTGCAAAGTAATGCACTTAGAGCACAGAAACCCAGGGGCAGAGTACACAATGGGTGGAGTAGTATTGAGGACAACCAGGCAGGAAAGAAACGTGGGGATAATCATATCTGATGACCTAAAGATGGCCAGGCAGCGCGACAAGGCAGTCAGGAGGGCTAGTGGGATGCTGGGGATCATAGGAAGGTGTATCACCAGCAAAAAGATGGAGGTAGTATTGCCTGTATAGATCACTGATGTGACCCCACCTAGTGTTCTGTGTCTAGCTCTGGAGACCACATCTCTGGAAGGACATGGACAGAGTGTGGTGGTCCATAGGAGGGCAACTAAAATGGTACAGAGTCTGCATCAAAAGCACTATAAGAAGAGAATAAAGGACATCAATATGTATACCCGGAAAGAGAGGAGGGTAAGAGGGGTATATTATAGAGATCTTTAAATACATCATGGGGTAAATAAAGTACAGGAGGGAAGTATTTTTCAGAAAAAATAAGGTGCTCAAGAACACATGGACAGTAGAGATGTGAGGAAGTACTGTAGAAGGGGCTGGGATAGACAGGATAACAAACTAGGCAGACCAACCTGGTAGAATTTTTTGACTGGATGGCAAAGTCCCTGGATGGTGGGTAGATGGTGGATGTCCTGTATTTAAATTTTCAAAGTACTTGATTTAAACCATAAGAACCTTATTTTTCTTATAGACTTGTATTACTTTGTAGGCATTTTATATACTATATTTAAGCAGCCAGCATTTTAATTACCTCAGCCAGATGGCATGCTGGACCTACATACCTTGTGCTTCATTTTTGGGTAGGGTTAATTGACCCTCATTTTCCACCAGGGCACCCATCCTTGACAGGGGTCACCCTGTCACATACCTCCCCACCTAAGAGGGCAACCGTCCTATGGTTGTCTGATACCTTTATGCCTAACCCTAGAGGGAGTGGTTGGGCTCCGGCCCATCCACACCTTAGAGCTCCACCCCAGAGTCCCATAAATCTGTTAAACATATCTTTAGCTATCATTCCAAGCCTTTGCAATACAACATGCTATACACAGCTTTACCCTGGGGCCTACATGTTACTGAATTATGCATTCAATAAAATGTTTAAATAACAACACTGGCAACTAGTACTCCCTAGGTACTAACATGTGACTGATTGCTTCCTCCAGTAACTCCTCTTATCATGTATATGTCACTGCCTCATTTTTCAAAATCTTACCCTTTGTCAAATGCCTCCCCTAGACTCATATCTTCCTCCCCTCCTCTCTGTTTTCTCCCCTGCCACAACCTCTCTTCCTCTTCCTCTGGTTCCTCTTCCTCCACCTCCACCCTCACCCCCAGTCACATCCCACCTTTTTCCTGTGCCCCATTTCAGCACCCCTTTTGGTCTACCTTTTCCACTCCCTCCACTTTTTGCCTATTGCTTAGCTTGACAAGGCTCAGGGCTGCTACTCCTACCCCCTCCAATAACTGCTCTTTACCTTTTCCTCTCTTTAATTGCTGGTATAATTACTGTGTTTACCTAATATTTTCCTTGATTTTAGTTGTTTTTGTAGCATTTAGACTACTACTGTTAGTTCTCCTGGATTTTAACTGTTTGTTTGTCATTTTTGGTTACCTCTGTTTAGTATTCCTTTATGTGTTTGTTACCCTCACCTACTGACGTGGAACCTTTGTAAAAGAGCACTTTGCACTCAAAGGTATTATAATCCTAGATGGAAATAAATAAAAATAAAACAAATCCAGCCTTTTCTCATATGATATCAGACACCAATTCCTACATGTGCACATTCTGCTATCATCACCATGGTTAACCTTTGTAACATTGTTAACCTTCATACCCTTGAACCATTGAGAAAGGAAAACAGATCAACAGTACAAGAAAAGATCAATACAGAAGAAGAAATCATCTGTAGGTGGCCAGCCTATCAAACCAGAAAAATGAAAATAGATAGAACAGGATAGCAAGACTGTCAAGACAGAAGTTTACTACATTGGATCTGAAGAAGAGATGGTCCATATCAATCAGGCAGTTTATATTCACCTTCCTTTCCCTGGAAGGGGATGGAGCTAGGCCCACCCTCACCAAAGCTCTGTTTCAGGGTCCCTTAATTCCAACCACTTTTAATCAAGCATTTTACTGAGCAAAAATTCCACTTATTTCCTTACACAAGCCCTGAGACATTGACATTGTACTCCTTAGTCCAGTACAACATGATAAGGAAGTATTCCACAACATTTTTATGTTGTCTACTCTCTTCCCATACCTAGCTGAGCATTCACATAGGACCATACGATCACTTTACTCCAGGGCTTATACATTCACTAGTGACCATTAACTTAACCATTAATACATTCTATATGTTGCAGTATTCAGTCATCCAACATTACCTGGAATTCTTAAAATCTACTCATAGGTGGTTGCAGATCCCAACTGGCATATCCAAGAAAAACAGCTTATTCCCCTACAGAAAACATTTGGGATTACGTCCTACTCAGAATTATCTAAATACCTAATCAGTAATGTACCATAAGGTAACATAGTCTTCCACCTCCCTCCAAGTGGCCTACATGGGAGTCTCCCTCACCTCCATGGGTGCCACTTCATCTCTATGGTGGCCCTTCCCTTTGATACATTTTTTTCAGACCCTGCATTAGTATATCTGCTAACCTGATACCTTCCATTCCCAGCAGTAGCAGGAACCTCTGTCTGGTTGCACACATGGTAATTTTTTAAATAGACTACCACTTGCCTATACATACCTGGCTAATAATAGAATGGGATGAGTCTAGCCAACACTCCATCATGGCTCAGGTGCCCACAGGGGCTTAAGTGTGTAGCCTCCATTACTTGTTGCCTATAGGCCTCAGGAACTTCAAACTGTGCATCTGTACTTTTTGTGCAGGGGTTGGGCCACATCTGGTAAAGAACACCCTCTTTCTGTTCATACCACTACCCTGGCTTTGACCCCACATCACCATCAATATGGTTACCTTCTTTCTATGTAATGATTTGCTTAAACATGGCTACCTCGAGTTCCCCAGCCTGTAATTTACCCCAATCAGTACTGTACATACTGCTAATCATTTCATGGGTAATTGAACAAGACAATGGCCCTTCAGCCGTAACGGCTTCTTCAGGCTTGCTTGCAGTCTTCTCCCCCAGTTTACAATTTGTAGTCACAGTCTTACCTGGGGTCTCACCAACTTCATCATCTTCTACAGGGTAACAGCCCAGAAACACTGGTATGTCAGGAAGCAATAAATCCACCATATGCCACAATAAGTCCAACAGAGGGTCCACCTCTTCCAGTATCCATGGGTCCTGATCCTCCATTGCTTCCACCATGTCTTCCTCATCTTCTCTCAGTCAGGTCTCCTCCATTAGTACTCTTCAGCAGTGCTCTGCCTCACTCCTGCATTGGTCAGCCTCTCTTTGGTGCTGGTTTGCCTCCAGAAATTCTCTGCTAAGCCAGTATACCAATCTTACCAACTCTTCCATCCAATCTCCGTCTGTCTTCTGTGGTGCTTCTCCCAGGTCACTTGCTCCCACAGACATCCTTATCTCTGATGGCATGCTCTTGTCTGCTATTATCCTGTGATGCCAAGTCTGGCACACCAGACTGAACTCCCCCGGTTTACCTGTGGACATTTAGCAGGCATCCCACTCCAACACCAATTGTAGATGGGGCTGGGATACACAGGATAATAAACTAGGCAGACCAACCTGGCCAAATGTTTTGGCTAGATGACAAGATCCCAGGATGGTGGGTGGATGGCGGATGTCCTGTATTTAAACTTTCAAAGTACTTTATTTAAACCATCAGCACCTTATTTTTCTTATAGTCTCTTATTACACTTTATAGGCATTTTATATACTCTGTTTAAGCAACTAGCACCTTAATTACCTCGGTCAGGTGGCATGCTGGACCTACTTACCTGGTGCTTCATTTTGGGTGGGGGTGTTAAGGAACCCTCATCTTTCCACCAGAGTTCTGTCACAAGTACTTCTTCACCGAGAGAGTGATGGATTCCTGGAGCAGCCTCCCAGAGGATGTGGTAGGAGCAAAAACAGTGGTGGGGTTCAAGAATGCATAGGATAAGCACAAGGGAATCATTGTAGAAAGGAAGCAGGAGGGAGAAAGCTGTAGATCAAGTAGGATCTGCAGTGATACTGTTGGTGGGGAAAATGGCAGGCTGGGAGAACAAAATGGCCCTTATCTGCTGTCATATTTTGTGTTTCTATGTGAAGGCAAGCTTAGTCATCTGGCTGACACTTTCTTGCTAGCATGGACTCTGCAAACATTATATCCTTTTCTGGCTTGCATCATAATTTTTTTCATTAATGTTTTTATTAAAAACTTTTACAGCTTCTTGAAACACAACCAACAAAAGTTACAGTGAGTGGAGTGCCTTGAAAGTTAAAAACGGTCAAACAGGAATACAGTAGGCTGGGATAAGCCAATAGACACTTCTATACAATAATGATAATGTATCCAATAGACAAAAATAGTGACATACTCTACATGTTAGGCACATTGTTATACATTCCTGCATATTATGAAGGTTGTGTCTGGGTGTTCTATATTGCTAAGGACACTATAATATTCTGACACTGGAGAACAGACACCCAGGACTGAATATACTGAGGTAACTTGTCTAGGGCCCGATGTGAGAGGTATTCCAAGAAGCCTATTGGTTAAGTGCTTGCAGCCACTCTCCAAAAGAAGGAATATCTGTTGAACTCCATTGCCTGAGAAGAAGTTGCTTGGCCAGTAAGGTAGCTGCCTGTCCCCATCTGGCAGCAGGATGCAATCTGGGGTTTGTACAGACTTTGAAACCTAGGAGGATGAAGGATGGATTACGTTGTGTAGAGCCTGGAAGGAACTGATGGCAGTATTGGGTTATTTGGTCTCAGAAGGGGCATATTCAAGTGCAGTCCCAGAAACTGTGAAATAAGGAGCCAGGGTGTTCCTCACACCTCCAACATTTATCTGATAAAATGACCCCAAACAGTGTAAGACCTTGGGATCCTGTACCATTGGTACAGAATTTTAAGCTGACTGAGTTGAGCTCTTGTGTTCCTACATGTCACATGGGCTCAATACCAGCATGTTTTCCAGGCCTCAGGGGATATTTTAATATTTAATTCTTGGAAGTCATGTGATGCAAGCTGCCTGAAGGCTGTGCCTACCCCGGGCTCCTACCATCCATCCAATATAATTCGGTTTTAAACCAATTTTAGCATTCTAATTCACACAATCGAAGCGGCTGGAGACTCCTCAACCTCTGCCTATCGTTCAGATTCACGTTTCTCGGCATCTCAAAGCTTTACTGCGGTGATGGAGGCAGAGAAGAAACTGGCTGCGATGCGGCACACCCCACCTAACACGCCTGAAAAGCTCTCCAAGAAAGCGAGGAACCAGGCCTCTGGGAACCTGAATAAGGCGGGCAGCTCTAATTCCCCGGTAGTGCCCTTATCCAAGGAAAGATTCCTCCAGGAGTTTTCACCTTTTCGAGAGGCGCTGGAAAACATTACCTCTGAGCTTAAGTCAATCAACGGAGATCTCATTACTTTAAGCAGCAGAATGAGCGATTCAGAGGCCAGAATTACCTCCCAAGAAAGATGGCGAGACAAAACCGATCCAGAAATTACTTTGTTGAAACAGCAAATCCGGAAGCTCCAACTCAAAACGGAGGATTTGGAAGGGCATAGTAGGAGGAATAATCTCCTGATTATTGGGCTACCTGAAACAGAAGAAGGCTTGGATGCCATTCTATTCCTTCAGAAATTCCTTCTCAAAGTCATGGGGCCTTCACCACTGAATCCTCAATACCATATCAAGAGATCACATCGATCTTTGAGGCCGAGGCCTCCACCAGATTCCCCTCCCCACCCGATCATCATCAAATTTTTAAGTTTTTTAGAAAAACAGCATGTCCTCAACAAAGCCAGAGATCTGCAGGCCATTACCTGGGGTTCATCCAGAATAAGAATCGCTCAGGATATTCCAGTTGAGACCAGGCAGAAAAGAACTGTTTTCCACCCAATTGTTCACAAGCTGATCACGGCGGGTATCCGATTCAGGATGCTTTACCCAGCCAATTTAAAAGTCATGATTGACGGCTCATCATTCACCTATGAATCCCCTGAACAAGCCATCAAAGACTTAACTTCTAAGCTTCCCAACCTCTTTAAAGAGGGATGAACTATGTACTGTTTCAACAAAAGGCCATACTGGTTCTGTCTCTCTTCTATTATTGTGTAGTTATTCTTGCTAATTACCTGTATGTTTTCATTGGGAAGGGTTGGACGGAGTTGCTTGGTGGGGGGTGGAAGGCTTGTTGATCCTTATTTCGATGGGCCGTTAGTGCCTCGAATTTCCCAGGGCCGTTACTGGAACCTTTGGGCTGAGTTCTGTTCCAGCTAGTTGTTTTGGCCACGGACCGCTTTAGGTCCCACAATAAAATATGCCCCCCTGGGCATTCCGGTAGTGGCGGGATGTCTATTTACTTAACTGTCAATTGGCCTAGTATCCCTTGGGTTCCAGCCACATCCTTTAAAGGTCTCGCAACTCGGACCTGAGCTTGCACACAAGGGTAAGTGCCCATTTCTTAGGGTTAAGATGATGAGTGACATAATCCCTGTGTTTAGATAATTTTCAGCCACCTGCTCTGTTAATCTATTAAAATCTTCCCCTTAGTCACATCAGGGCACTGCCCCCAACCACTATGGCTAAGAGAGGATGGTGGGGGGGGCTCGGGGATGGGAGAGTCTCATAGGAAGCTGCCTCATGAGCTGATAAAGGGGGGGTACAGTGATCTGCAGGAGAATTCTATGGGGATTTGCTTTATAGTTTGCTGGGTGACACAGTTAATCAGATTACCTCCCCATTCTTGTTGCAATACCATATTAGGAAGGTATTGGTACATGGCGCTCCTGAGATCCGCCATTGGGGTTTTAGTTTCAGGTATTTACTGTTGGGCTCCTTGAGATTTGCCTGCCCAAACCCGGAACTACTTTGTATATAGTTTGAGGGTTTTTTTTCTTACTGGGGGGGTGGTCACCTCTGGTTTCTGGTCCTGACTCCTCGACTACATTCCAAGGTCACTATCTTCTCTTTGATAGTTTCTATATATCAGGAGTCTGGCTGTTGTTTCTTGTATAGAGTGTGCTGGCTTAAATTGGGCTCTAGAGTGTGCTATAGTTTGTTTTTTTTTCAGTTTGGTGGTTCACAATTTCCCATTTCCCCAACTTAAATGTTCATAAATGGCTATGATGGTGATTAAAGTAGCTACTTGGAATGTGCGAGGGCTCAGAGATAAAACCAAAAGACACCAAGTTTTTAAACACTGTGACTTACTCAGGATTGATGTTCTTATGCTTCAGGAAACCCATTTGACTAATAATGAAACAATCTGGCTGCATAGATCTGGCTTCTCTCAAGTTTTCTCGGCAAGTGGATCTGAAGCTAGCAAAGGGGTGGCTATTCTAATTAAGAATCATGTCTCTTTTCTGGCTGAAGAGAAACTAGCAGACCCAGAGGGCAGATTTATTCTGGTCAAAGGCTGTCTCAATAATTGTAGTATCATGCTTGGATCTGTCTACGGTCCAGTTGGGGGAAGTCCGGATTTCTTTATGACCCTGGCAGATAAGATCGGTAATTTTTTACCCTCACAGTTATTATTAGGGGGGACTGGAACGTCCCACTATGCCAAGCTCTTGACAGAACTTACACACCAATAAGGCCAGTGACCCCAGCTCAAAAAGCTCTATTGGACTTCATGCAACTTTTGGGACTATGCGACCCCTGGTGGCTTGCTAACCATTCACTCCAGTCTTTTTCTTTCTTTTCTCAGGTACATAACTCATGGTCCAGAATAGACTACATTCTGACCAGTAAAACACTTCTTCCCAGTCTCTTCCAATCAGGTATCGAGCCGATAGTGCTGTCAGACCATTCAACAGTCTGGGTTAGGATCTCACCGGACCCTAACTTTCAGTGAGACACCATCTGGAAGCTAAACTTTTAACTCCTCAAGGATAATCAGACTGTCTCTCACATTAAAGACTTGATCTCTAACTTTATGGACCTTAATAAAAACTCTACTCTGAGAATAGATTCAATATGGTGCACTCTGAAGTGCTACCTTAGGGGGGAACTAATCAAAATTGCCTCATTGAGGAAAAAAAACAGGTTGACACAAGCCGCCTCATTGCTAACCAAAATTAAGAAATTAGAGCACTCTCTTTCCCCCTCCCCCCTCTCAGGTTCATTAGAATCCCTACTAAATCTAAAGAATGAATACGCAGACTTACTGAAAGAAAAAGCCGAATACTCCATCTTAAAAACCCAATCCAAGTACATTGACCAAGGCGAAAAGGCTGGTAGATTATCAGCTCTCAGACTGCATAAGACAGAGAGCTCGAGATTGATCTCGATGCTACAAACCCCGGAGGGAGTAGTCAAAACTACACCCATAGAGATCACCCAGATCTTTGAAGGATTTTACAGCAAACTTTATAGCAGACACACCTCCCCAGCATCCCCATCAGAAATTTCTACCTATTTAGAAGATCTCAATCTTCCTCGCCTCCTTTCACACCATAAAAGGTCCCTCACCTCCCCTGTCACATTGCTTGAAGTAGAAGAGGCGATTGCCTCATTAGCTCCTGATAAAGCACCAGGCCCCAATGGTTATCCATTTAATTTCTACAAAACCTTTAGCAAGGAACTGGCCCCTTTCCTCCTCAGGCTTTATGAGTACACGTTTGAGGCTGATGTCATAGACCCCACATTGTTAGAAGCCACAATTGTTTTAATCCTTAAGCAGGATAAACCACCTATTGATCCTGCAAGCTACCACCCTATCTCTCTCTTATATTGTGACATTAAGATCCTATCCAAGATCTTAGCTGAGAGGATTAAAAAGATCTGGACCCACCTTCTGAGTTCAGAGCAAGTAGGGTTTGTACAAGCTTGCTCCCCTGCTGATCACCTTAGGACCCTCTCCCACATCTCACATGCAGCCCAATCATCTCATACTCCAATGGCCTTAATCTCCCTAGATGCTGAAAAAGCATTTGACAGAGTTAATTGGGACTTTTTAGGGGCAACACTTGCCAAGATGGAATTCCCAACGTCCTTTATTCGGTGGATTCAGGCTATATACAAATCTCCCTCGACTAAGATCTATTGTAATGGTGTTTTCTCTTCACTTTTCTACCTCTTTACAGGCACTAGACAAGGCTGCCCCCTCTCCCCTTTCTTGTTCAATCTATACTTAGCACCTCTCCTTCATAATATTAAAAGATCTCCTCATATCCAGGGTTGTCCGGTATTACAACAAGAATTGGTCCTCTCTGCCTACGCAGACGACATCCTCCTCCATGCTGCTCAACCTGAGACGTCACTAGTGCATGCCCTTCAAGTTATTACACAATACAGCCACCTCTCCTATTATAAACTGAATCTAGCAAAATCAGAAGTGTTCCCATTGAATTCCTTCACGCACAAAGCTAGTTTTGCTAGATTCGGTATGAGATGGTCCCCTAAATCGATCAAGTATCTGGGCATACACCTTACCAATGACCCACTTTTACTCAAGAAACTTAATCTGGATGACCTTATGACCAATATTCAACTAGACCTTCAAAGATGGTCCAAACTTCCTTTCTCTCTTTGGGGTAGAATCAACATCATTAAGATGAACGTCCTGCCCCGAATTTTCTATCCTCTTAACTTACTGAGTCCCTGGCTACCCCTTTCATACTTGCAGCATTTACATTCTACCCTCTCTCAATTCATTTGGCAAAATAAGTCTCCCAGACGTTCTTTTTCCAAACTCTGTCTTCCTAAAGACAAGGGGGGACTTCGTCTCCCTAACATACTATTTTACCACTGGGCTGCTCATCTCTCCAAACTGGGCAGATGGCTCCCAAATAGGGATGAAGAATCTTCCCCGATCTGGCTCCAAATCGAAAGACAGATACTCGTAGAAGCTAATCTCTGCTCTCCGACCATATTTTTTCTTCCCAGTTCAGCACTCCCATCCTCATTATTAAATCCGACCATCCTCACTTCCCTTAAAACCCTCTCTCAGTGCCTGCACTACCTCAAAATCTCCCCAAAAATAGACTTGGCACAACCCCTCATTCTCAACCCCAACATTCAGTTAGGAGGCTCAATGATTACCCTAGACTGGCTTCCTCAAATTCGAGAAGCCTTGGTTGAGAACCTATACTCTCAGGACTCTCTCCTTTCTTCTCCGGATATTATGGCCAGGCTTAATCTCCCCCCAAACAATATCTTCAAGATATACCAGCTGAGGAACCTCATTAGCACCAATATTGGGACCGAGTTCCGCTGCTCACAAGTTGGCCCCTTTCTTTCCCAAGTCCAGGAATTAGCTTCCAAATCCCATGGAACCTCAATTATATATTCCTATTTGCTGGGTCTTAAATTTCCGGACTCCCTCCTGGGCTCTAGTGTTTGGACTTCTCTCCTGCCTGATCTCGTCACCTAACTGGCCACGAATCTGGAAAGATCTATACAGATATCACACTCAGGATAGGTTTAGACTTATCCAATATCATATATTAAATAACATGTACTATACAACGGTCAAATTAGCTCGACTAGGGCAATTGTCTCTCCCTCTCTGTACCAGATGTTCGCAATCAGAAGGAAATCTGCTCCACATCTTTTGGCAATGTGAAAAAGTGATCCCCCTGTGGTGCTCTATTCAGTCCAACTTGGACACTCTTTTGGGTCTTGATGGTCTTTTCACTGCAAAAATATGCATCCTGGGTATTTATTCCAAAGTTGAGAACCATGAGCACAGATTCCACATTGCACTTATTTCTATGGTGGTTAAAAGACTGGTGCTCAAACATTGGTTGGACCAATTAACCATAACATATGCCAAGTGGTTGGAAGACCTATCAACCTGCTTTAATATGGAGAGACTCATGGCCAGTTCTCATAACCGTATGGACTTGTTTCACAAATAATGGGACAAATTATACACGTTGTATTTACATTAGAGTCTACTTGGTTCTGTCTCTGAAGCTGTCTTCCCTCATCTATCTCACCACCAACTCTATGTGTCCATGGTATTATGTTAATAACATATGATATACTAAATATGCACACTCTGGGTGGGTTAGGGTCGGGGAAGGGGGTGGTATGGGGCAACAGGGTCTTTTCTTTTTTCCTGTTATATGTCTCATATCATACTTTGGTCAACAGGGAGTTGTTACCTAACCCTACGATAGATTTGATGTTAATCTGTGTTTTGGTATCATTTTATAAAACTAATAAAGTTAAATTAAAAAAAAATATTTAATTCTTGTTCCCATCTGTTCTTACAGGACTCTGAGTGAGGGAGAGACGTTTTTGATTTGCTTGTAAATCAAGCCAGCAGTTCCCTAGGGGGATTCTACCTCAGACTGAAGTAACTTTAGATGATTGACTGTTGAGATTGTTCCTTTTACAGAATAGGAGCAAGCATGGATCTTAGTTGCAAGAAGCACCAAAAGACCTCTTTGGGAAGGTTACAGTATATTAAGCAACTAAGACAGTAGAGGACTGGAGGTTGGCCTGGTTGGGGGGATAAATGTCCTTCACTGTCCTGAGACCCACAGTTTCCCAGGTTGGCCAGAGTATAGTTTTTGTCCATATTTTGAAAGGGGTACATTGTTTAACCAGGAAAGGCATACTAAGCCAAAGCTTGTTTCCAGGTGCAACCTGGGAGCACAAGGAAGTTAAGTGACTTGCTCAGGGTCACACAGTATGCAAGATGGGTCTTGATGGGATTCAAACCCAGGTCTCCAGGTTTGCAGCTCAGTGTCCTTAACCACTTTGCTGTACTGCCTCCATTTAGTTCAGATTATGCCATAATGGAGCCCACAGCAAGGGGAATGAGGGCACTTTTAAATCCCAGGTGACTTTTGTTCAGTACTTGAGTGTTTGGCCCATTACTGGGTGTTGGGCAATCATTAATATTTTTGTAAGATACGGAAATAGAGATGATGAATGTGATATGGATTAGCTGTGCTCAGTGTCTGTCCAGTGGGGTTTATCCCCCCTGAGAAGTGGAAACATTTCAGGATCTGAATGGAAAAGAAAGCCATGTGATAATGGGAAAAATTTGGTAAACCCAACCCCTTTATGTCCAATGTTTTCCTCAGCTTGCCTCATAAATCATTTGTCTGGGATTTTTATAGGAATGTGGGCTAATACGTAGAGTGCCTTGAGAGCCAGCATCATTTTGATCGCTGCTGTTTGACCTGTAAATGAGAGGTGTAGAGACTTCCAACAGTCTTTATCTGCTTTTGAGGACTTAAAGGGAAACGTTCATCTAGGATTAAATTAATCAATATTGTTACCAATGGAAATCTGCTTTACATAAGCTATTGACCAAACCTGTAACACTTTTAGGGCCAGAATTATAACCCATTCAGTTGCCCCTCCTTTTATAGCTGCAGGCATCCATTTTCTAAATCACAGACACAGGAAATTGCATCACATCAGGGAACACATATAGTCAATAAATAATTTAACCAGGAGAGGCACACTAAGCTGAAGCTTCAGTCTAGGTGCAACCTGGGAGTACAAGAAAGTTAAATGATTTTCTCAGAGTCATACAGTAATGCAAGGGTGGGACTATGGGATTCCAATCCAGATCTTTAGAATTGCAGCTCAGAGCCTTAAACCTCTGCACTTTACCTCTTTCAAAGTAAGAGGAAAAGAAGAGTTAGGCCTCTTGATAAGCTGTCACAACCAGCCACTTAATAGTTTAGTGATTGCACCTGGGAGCATCAGGGAAGTGAGAAGGTTTTATTTCAAAAAGAAGGGGCTACTACAGATTTCTTGCTGGAAAGACAGAGTGAAACTGTAGGAATCATGAAATGAAAAAAAAAATCTGCTGTGTGTTTTTTCTTTTACTTTGTTGAAAGGAAACTATTTCTGGATGGTAAACCCAACCCCTTTCTGTCCAATGTTTTCCTCAGCTTGCCTCTTAAACCCCCCTCCCTCCCCTTCCCCCAACTCTTAATTATATGCCCTGTTAAATCTGATTGACAGGATCTAAACACAGGGTATATTAAGGGGTGTGAAGTAGGAGGGGCATAAAGGGGAAGAAGCCCACCTTCAGCACGACAAGTGTTTTGACTAATTTATTTATTTATTGGTTTCTTTTTTCTTTTTTTTTTAAAGAAAATTATCTGAGGATCAGTGGCAGGATTTTTAGGACAGTAAATTAATAAAAAGGGAACTAGGAGAGCTTCAGTAGCAGACAAGTAGTGGAATTGCAGTATAATGTGGGAGTGGTGCAATGCAGTGGCTGTGGGGCAGCATATTCAGGCAGACCTTCTGGACACTGAGGTGCTGCCCTCATCTGCATGCATCTCTGGACCGCGGGATGAGGTAGCCAGACTCAGAGCGGAAGTAAACTGGGTCAGGAGTACCATCACCCCTATCCAGGGACCACCCAGTCCAATGCAACTGCCTCAAAGGATGCTGAGAACGAGGAGCACTTGGATGACAGTGGGCTCAGGGAGGGTTAGAGCAGTCAGGCAGAGGCACATCCCAGATCCTATTCCACTCAAGAACTCATATGCCACACTGGCAAATGAGGACAACCAAATAGAGGTACCCAGAGAAGTGGAAGGAAAGGATGTGGAGGTTAGCAAAGGAGGTGACCTCAGCAGGGAAAGCAGTGGACCCCAGAGGAGGAGGAAGCAAATCCTGGTGGGGGACTCCATCATAAGAGGGATCCAGCTAGGAACACAGGAGGGGGAGGACAGGGAGGTGAGGTGCCTACCAGGTGCCACAGCATGGAGGGATGGAAGGAAGATCCTGGGGATCACTGGGAAGGCAAGACGGGAGGGTGAGCTGGATGTCATTATCCACCTAGGTCCTAATGACCTGGCAAATGGGGAGCCAAAGGAAGTTCAGGAAGAGTTTAGGAAACTGGGGAGGGGTCTCAAGCAAGTAGCTACTTCTGTCACTTTCTCAGAAGTACTACCTGTGAGAGGCAAGGGAGAGCATAGGAGTGCATGCACCAGGAACTTTAACTCATGGTTGAAGAACTGGTGCTGTGAGGAAGGGTTTGGATTCATTGGTGACTGGGGACCCACCTGGAGGGATGGAGGTTTGTTCAAGCCTGATGGCCTGCATCCATCCTGGAGGGGAATCCAAGCACTCAATGATAAGTTTAAATGCTACATTGACAAGCATTTAAACTAGCAAAGGGGGGTGGTAGGCCAGCAAGGAGGGTACCTACTTGCTCACCCCCCACAGCTAGCAGTGGAACCAGTGAACCAGAGGAGTGGCTATCTCTGCAAAGCAGTGTGCAAAAGATGGAGATTAGTGCCCAAGAGGTGGATAAGCAGAAAAGGGGCAAAATTCAGCAGAAGGGAAGACAGCAAGGAGAACCAGGGATAAATGACAACCAAGGAAGGGGCTGGAGTAGAACAGTGAAACAGTCTAGGGAGGTCAAATCATGGAAAGCCATGTGTGCAAATGCCAGGAGCCTTAGCAACAAGATGGAAGATCTGGAGGCTGTCATGGTACAGTCAGACCTGGACATTGTGGCCATCACTGAAACCTGGTGTAATGATAACCACGACTGGGAGATGGTCATACCTGGCTACAACATATTCAGAAGAGACAGAGCAGGCAGGAAGGAGGAGGAGGAGTGGCACTGTATGTGAAAAATGACATAAGGGCCACAGAGATCCAGGAGGAACAAAATGGGGAGAGATACTGTGGGTTAAGCTGGAAAGGAAAATGGGGACAGCTATCCGCACAGGTGTGGTCTATAGACCACCAGCCCAGGAGGAAGAAACAGATAGGAGTTGATGCTAGCCATCCAAAGGATGGCAGACAAGGGTGAGGTAGTACTGGTTGAGACTTCAATATTCCAGATGTGGACTGAAGCATCCCAGCAGCAGCATCAACTAGGAGCAGATTTATCCTGACTCCTTCAGGGTGCCTTCCTCAAGCAACTGGTCATGGAACCAACTCGGCAGAAGGCAATACTGGACCTTGTGCTCACAAACAGGGACAGTGTGATGGGCGTAACAGTGGGGGAGCACCTGGGAAACAGTGACCACCAGTCATTGTAGTTTGAAATCACAGAAAGAGCAGAACCAATCACACAAAAACACGTATCCTGGATTTTAGGGGGGCAGACTTTGGGAAAATGGGGAGATACTTGAAAGAGGCATTAAGGGGAATGGGACAGGAATCAGGGGTTGAGGAACAGTGGGCAGTATTTAAAATGGGGATTACAAGAACAACAGAATTATGCATTAAGCAGGTTAGCAAGAGGAAAAGGAAGAGGAGACCATTATGGTTTTCCAAAGAGGTAGCAAAGAAAGTGAAAGCCAAAAAGATTGCATTCAGGCAATACAAAAAGACACAGGCAGAAGGGGATAGGGAGAAGTACCAGGAGAAGCAAAGGGAGGAAGGGAGGTCAGTAAGGGAAGCCAAAGCTCAGACAGAAGAACACATTGCAAAATCAGTGGGTAGAGGGGACAAAACCTTTTACAGGTACATAAGTGAAAAAAGAAAGACAAAGGGAGGGATAGTGAGACTGAAGGGGGAGGATGGGGGCCGTGGAGGATGACAACAGTAAAGCTGACATATTGAAAAGGTATTTCTGCCAGTCTTTACTGAGGAAGAGGAGGGTAATGGGTCTGAAGGGAGTACAATGGGTGAGAATGGTGCAGAAATGGACACAAGTCCCTTTACACGAGAAAGGGTCCTGAAGGAACTGGAAGTAATAAGAGTTGATAAAGCAATAGGGCCAGATGGGGTGCACCCCAGGGTCCTTAAAGAACTAAGAGAGGTGGTGGCTGAACCTCTGGCTATCCTGTTTAGCCGATCACTGGAAACAGGGGAGGTACCCAAAGACTGGAGGACAGCAGATGTAGTCCCCTTATACAAAAGTGGGAACAAAGAGGAAGCAGGGAACTACAGACCAGTCAGCCTCACCTCGGTAGTGGGGAAGATCATGGAAGCACTACTGAAGGAGAGATTGGTGGAACATCTGGTTGTCAATGGACTACAGGACCCAAGGCAGCATGGTTTCACCAGGGGGAGGTCATGTCAGACCAACCTCGTTGAATTTTTTTGACTGGGTGACTAGGGAGGTGGATCAGGGGAGGGCAGTGGACATGGCCTATCTGGACTTCAGCAAGGCCTTTGACACTGTGCCACATAGAAGACTATTACACAAACTGGGGAATATGGGTGTGGGCAGGACAGTAGTGTGTGGTAGGTAACTGGCTGGGTGGCAGGACACAGAGGGTGGTGGTAAATGGCTGTCACCCACAGAGGGAAGAGTGACCAGTGGGTACCACAGGGATCAGTGCTGGGACCAGTCCTATTCAACATCTTCATCAGTGACATTGCGCATGACCTAGAAGGCAGAATTTCACTGTTCGCTGATGACACAAAGCTCTGTAACAGAGTAGACACACCAGAGGGTGTAGACAGAATGAGAAGCGACCTGCAGAAACTTGAAGAATGGTCAGGGGTTTGGCAGTTGAAATTCAATGCAAAGAAGTGCAAGATAATGCATATGGGGCACAAAAACCCTGGCACAATATATCAGTTGGGGGGTGAGGATATAGCATGCACCAAGCAGGAAAGGGATCTTGGGGTTGTCATCTCTGATGACCTCAAGGTAGGGAAACAGTGTGACAAGGCAGCAGGTAAAGCAAATAGGATGCTGGGATGTATAGGCAGGGGCATCACCAGCAGGAAAAGGGAGGTCATAATTCCACTATACAAGACACTAGTGAGGCCACACCTGGAGTACAGTGTACAGTTCTGGAGACCATACCTACGTAAGGACATAGACAGAGTAGAGAAGGTTCAGAGGAGGGCAACAAAGATGGTGCATGGATTGCATCACAAGTCCTATGAAGACAGGTTGAAGGAACTGAACATGTACTCCTGGAGGAGAGGAGGGAGAGGGATATGATAGAGACATACAAGTATCTTACAGGAGGAACAGGGTGCAGGAAAACACTATTTTTAAGCGAAAAGATGTTCCAGGACTAGAGGGCATGGATGAAGTTGGAGGGAGGACAATTCAGAGGAAACATGAGAAAGAATTTCTTCACAGAACGGGTGGTGGACAAGTGGAACACCCTGTCAGAGGAAGTGGTGGGAGCTGAAACAATCACGGGATTTAAGAATGCATGGGATAGACATAAAGGAATTCTGGAGGTCAGGGGTAAGGGGCAACAGACTTCTAGGAAAACAAACTGAACTTACAAGCTCAAATGGGCAGACTGGGTGGGCCAAAGGCCCTTATCTACCGACACTGTCTATGTATCTATGTATCTATGTATGTTCAAATAAAGATTTTTTTTTATGCAGCAACCTTCAGAAAGAGTAGTGCTGGAACATGGGGAAAAGTGAGTGTGTATGTATGTGTGTGTGTGTGTGTGGGGGGGGCACTGTAGTAATAAGAGACCATGATTGCTTCCATTCTGACATTGCATACATTTAGGGGCACTTTGAAGGCTCATGGGAAAAAGTGGGGGGCATCCACCCCCCACACGCACCTGTAGGTTCTGGCACCTATGTTCGGGTTCTGTACTGACAGCCATCTATCCTATCTCACACCAACACAAAACAATTATTTTGTTACAACTTATTTACCTAGGATAGTCCAGATGAGATGTGCCACCTCATTTCCAGTGGGGTCCTGCTGCTATTTGTTTCTGCTGCTAGGTGGACAAGAGCACTGGGGGGGTTATGTGACTTACTCAAAGACACACAGTTAGCATTTGACTTTACTGAGGTTTGAAACTCTCATCTCCTGGGCCCCAAGCTTGTGCTCTAGCCACTAGATCACACTCCTACAAATGACAGAACATGATGCCAACAAAAAAAAATAAAGACAACTATTTCAGTGCTAACAAATACTGGAGCTGAATAGGTATGCAATGCCCCAAAGTAAGGGGTTAAAATTAATGGGGCATCACAGAAATAGTTTGGGGTTTGCTTTCCCCAGGGGTCCCCGTGTTGTGCTGTGGCTTTGGGGCTTCAGGGTGAGGGTCCCTTATAGTGCCCCTAGACAAGCGTTAGGCAGGGCTAATAAAAATAAGTTTTTTTCTCTCTCCCTGCTGCCTGCCTGCTCCATTCTACCCCCCCTCCCAGAGCAGGCAGCAGGAGAGTGGGCACCAACGCACTAGGACCGCTGTGCCTTGCCAGCACGTGGTGCCCTGTCAAGTCCCTGGCCATTTGTGTGGCACGAGCTCAGGGTTCCAGAATCCGAACCCTGAGCGCTTTTTCAAATGGTATTTTAGCCATTTGGTGTAGTGCTGTGCTGGGCTGTGGAGTGTGAGGACCTGCAGAGTGCAACAGAGACAAGGCTTACCTGAGTGTGGTTGAAGCCATCTCGCTGACTCTGCGTGGTGCCTCCTCCAGCCAGTGAAGATCCCTGCTGCTGCTGTTCCTGGTGCTCCTTTTGGTGCTATGTGGTCAAGTCCGGCGGTAAAAAAAGATTTTGGTCTCTTGCTGTGGTTTGGGCTGTGAGAGCCATCTTTTTCTTGTTTTGCCCCTTATTTTTTTATTTAAAATAAAGTTTTTCCTGTCCCTCATTGGCAGCATTGTCAGCCGCATCGCCATCCTTTGGTCAGCCGTCTGAGGCCCCCTTGTCACCCATCATGTTCCCTGCAACACTCCCTCCAACTGCCAGCACACCTCCCTCCTCCCGATCACTTCCTCAAGCATCTGTTGGAGTGGGTGAGTCAGCGGCAGTATGCTGCATCCTGCTGTCCACCCGACAAAAGAGAGAATATGTTTTTTATTTATTATTATTTATTTTAACAGTGTGCCAGGGGCACTCAGAAGTGGCTGAGCACCATCCGAGCATCGTGTCACAGGGACCCTAAATTAATATTCAGAAGGGGCAGGGATGTAACGAACCCAAGGGGAGGGCCAGGACAGCAATGCCAAGCAAAGGCCTATACATATTCATTACAGGGGTGAGATTAGGTGGCGATTTGCCTCAGGAGTGATAACATGCTCTCTTTGAGCCAGATAATTAAAGGGGCCACACAGTTAAAAGGGCACCAGGCCCAAATTAAGCAGGGCACCAGGCCCAAAGTAAAGTAGGCTGCCAGGCCTAATGTAAAGCAGGGCACTAGGCTCACAGGGTTTAGGGTGCCAGGCCCACATGTTTAAAGAGGGCACCAGGCCCATGGTACTAGAGGGCCCCGGCCCAGCGTGTTAGGGCAAGCCAGCCCCGGCCTAGCCAGTTAGGGCAAGCCAGCCCAGTGGTAGTATGGGCAGCCCTGGCCTGGCCGGTTAGGGCAAGCCAGCCCAGTGGTAGTAAGGGCAGCCCCGGCCTAGTGAGTTAGGGCAAGCCAGCTCAGTGGTAGTAAGGGCAGCCCCAGCCTAGCCAGTTCAGGAAAGCCAGCCCAGTGGTAGTAAGGGCAGCCCCAGCCTAGTGAGTTAGGACAAGCCAGCTCAGTGGTAGTAAGGGCAGCCCAGGCCTAGCCAGTGAAGGCAAGCCAGCCTTGTAGTAAGTAGGGCATGCAGGCCCCATAGCAAGTAAGGCATTTAGGCCTCTGGTGTTCTGGGTAACTGGTCTAGTAGCAAGTGGTATCCGAGTGTAGTGATCGGGGCATTCATAGCAAGTGCTCAGGGGTAGCTAGATCCTATCCAGGAAGGCCCTAAAGTCAAAAAATGGTCCAATCAAGGGTGCTTAGCTCACATTATGCTGCAAAGTGACTGTAACAACTTTACTATTTATGCCACTGTTTATTGCTCAAGCATCTAAACGATTGTGTATTGGCTAAAAGCACCAAGACTGCATTGTGAAATTAGGATTGTGGTTATTTGCCCCTGGTTTTATGAACAATTGCCCCTGGTTTTATAAACAATTGCCCATGCATATGAACAATTGCCACTGACACCTGAACAATTGCCCCACAAGTAAACAATTGCCCCTAAATTGATAATGTGTCCCTTCTCCTGGCAAATTATCTGGTCATCACACAGTTCTTTTGGTATTGTGAGAAGGTGTGTCTAATAGCTACATTGTTGCCAGCTTTTGGGAACAGTCTCCATCTTCCACCACATTGATGTTCCATGGTGTGGTCTGCTGTTTTACGTGTCCAGAATCAGTTTCTTCATCATCATTCTTCACCAGAAAGTTTCCGACCATCAGATCATCTACTCCACCCGTGTTGTTTGCCGAAGTCGAGTTTGTCACAGTTCGTACAAGTCACATGCGCCATTTCTTCTGTCCTACAATTCGAAGTTACATTCGCCGAAGTTCAAGCACATCATGACCGCCTTCCCAGTGTCATTTTATTTGGTTCCTGATCCAGATGTCCCAAAGTTGGTCGCCATCTGCAGAAGAGTGTGCACATCCTGGAAGAATATGGTCTGCACCCCCTGGTTGTTTGCCGCAAGTCGAATCCATCGAAGCCCAGTGTGGGATGCGTCCGCTGTTTCATTGTTTTGTTCTAGTTCCTTGTGATGATACTTCAGAATCAACCATCTTCACTTCAGATCCTTCTTGTTCCTGGTTGCATCGGAGATCCATCTTCACCTCAGATCCTTCAAAGTCTTGCTGGCCCGTGGAATGCTGCAACATCGTCCAGGTCATGGTAGTCCTCCAGTGGATTCATCACCACCCCAGTGGCCTTAACTAGGTCCATGCTGGAAATTGTGTCTAAGTGTTCTACAGTTCTGTTTTACTTCTTTTGTAGCTACCAAAGGAGATCGACAGTGCGCATGAAGACTTCAGACAGGTGGACTTTGTTATGATTCTGTGGCCATAATAAATCTAGATACTGTGTGTAGTGAATAGAACCTGATTTCTGTATAAGTACTAGTCTTATATACAGCTTACTGCTAGGACATTTTTGAGTATAGTGGCAATAGATAGAGGTGCACCTCAAAATACTTTTGGGTAGTTATTTTAGCAGTGTGAGATAAAAGCTGTCCTGTTCTCTCTATCGCTCTATTGTTGTGTTGCCTACCCCTCTTGTGACTGTGTCTCCCTACCCACTGGTTCTGAATAAACACTCTGTGGGCATTGAATCTCTTGGATGACTCCTGCCACTCCTTGTCTGGGTAACCTTTATCTGATCCACAATAATTTGGACCCTGGTGTTCTACTCACTCATTCCATCTTCATTCAAAGCACCACAGGGACAGGAATAAAAATTATTTGCAGTGTTACCACAGTAGCAGACTATTCTGCAAATCACACTGGCACTAAACATTGTACTAAACTGAAGTGTCACAAAACATTGCAAAAAGCAGTATAAACCCCAGAGAAGCTCGGAAACTGTTGGCACTGGCAATACACAACTTTGTTTATAGCAACCCCTTCAAGATTAGACAAGTTCACATCCTCATGGACTGAGTAAAAGCATTTTTTGTTTCATTTCCTCTGCCCTTCAAGGAGGCAGTATTGTGCAGAGGTTTAAGGCTCTAAGCTGCAAACCTGGAGACCTGGGTTTGAATCCCACAGTCCACACTTGCATTACTGTATGACCCTGAGCATGTCATTTAACTTTCTTGTGCTCTCTGGTTGCACGTGGACTCAAGCTTCAGGTTAGTGTGCCTCTCCTAATTAAAATATTTATCGACTATATGTGTTTCCCCTGTTGTGATGTCATTTACTGTGTCTGTGATTTAGAAAATGGATGCCGGCAGCTATAAAAGAAGGGGAAACTGAATGAGTATAACTCCAGCCCTAGCAGTGTTACAGGTCAGTCAATTGCTTATGTAAAGCAGATTTCCACTGGTAACAATATTGATTAATTTAATCCTAGATGGACATTTCTCTTTAAGGAGAGGGGAGAAATCAGTGCACACCAGTCCTTAAATGCTGTGGGAATAAGTAGGCCTACATAGGAAATTCTCACATCTGCCTATTTCTGCCCAGTGTTCTGGAAGAGAATCCAAGTGCAGGCAGAGTTCAAAGGGCGGATTTCCAATTTGGACTGGTTAATATGGAGCTTGGATGCCAGACAGAGGGAGTGGAGTAGCCATTGAAAGAGATCAATAGCAGCTGGGGTTATCTGATAACAGAATTAGGAGGTCATCAGTGTAGAATAGTGAGGAGTATTCCTTCCTGTTGCTAAGGAAGCCCATGATTTGCCCATCAGCTTTGAGCACCAATGTGAATGGCTCTATAGACATAAGGAATAGCAGTGGGATAAGTGGGCAACCTTGGCATGTGCCTCTGAACAACTGGAAAGGGCTATTCATTAAGACCATAGCTATAGGGGATTTATACAGGGTTTTGATGCCTGCCATGATGTAGGGGCCTATCCCCATTTGTTGCATAAGTGCAAAAATATAGGGCCATTCAATCGAATTAAAGACCTTCTCAAAATCGATGGTAAGTGCTACAGCGGGGTGGGACAGGATTTCTAATAGTGAAGCAAAGTTGAAAAAGGTTCTGAGGTGATCAGAACTCAGCTTGCCTTTCATAAATCCAACCTTTGAATGGTGAATTTGTCAGGGAATGACTGTTTTAAGTCTACAAGCCACTATTTTGGCTAATATTTTAGAGTCCACATTGATAAAGGAAATGAGCACTAACTACTGGGTGCTGTGTTTTTTTCCCCTTTTTGGGTAGAATGGTGATTACTGCTTCTTTCACAGTGGGGGGGGTATCTGACAAATAAGGGAGTGAAGAATAACCTTGTGCAGTATGGGGCATTGGAGGTAAGTAATGCTTGACAGAAATCCACTGGGAATCCATCACTACAGGGGATTCATTTTTGTTCATCTTCAAAATGGCTAGGGCGGTCTCCTCCTAAGAAATTGGTCATTCCAGTAACTGTGTCTGAGTATGTGTATACAGTAGCTGTGTCTGAGTATGTGTATGTGCTGCAATAGCTGTGTCTGCGTATGTGTATGTGTATGTGCTACAGTAGCTGTATCTGAGTACGTGTATGTGCTACAGTAGCTGTGCCTGAGTATGTGTATGTGCTACAGTAGCTATGCCTGAGTATATGTACAGTATTTGCTACAGTAGTTGTGGAAGATCCAGTTTCTGAAGGAAGGATGTGATGACCTCCTGTTGTGGTGGAGAAGGTTTCATAGGTTTCACAGGCAGTATAAAGCTTTTTTAGAGTTTCAGCCATTATGTTTGCCATGTGGTGAGGAATAAAGGTTTTTATTTTATGATATCCCATCATGGTGTTGTTTATTTCTTTGAGTTTATTACCCAATCTCCTCTGAGAATTTCTCAACCACTACTGTACATGATTCTCTGCCTGTAATTTGCATAGCATAAATGCCAGTGTTTACTGAATCTTTCTCCCCCTCCAAATACCTGTGTTGGGTACGGAACGGTGCCAGGCCTGTTTTCCTGCTGGGCATTACATTTTGCATGCACAGCTGTTAATTCCACTACATTTCCCCCAGGATTGGCTTTGTGTTGCTCTTCAAGTGTGATTTCCAGGGTCTGAACCACAAGTTCCCTTTGCCTGCATCTGTGTGTTGCCTAGCCAGTAATCCACCCTCGCAAGAAGGATTTGAGGGACTTCCAAAGGATGGCATCAGAGACAGAGCCATTATTGCTGATAGACATAAAAGGGCTTTATTTTCAAAGCTTGATGCAGGTGATGCAGGGCTTGTGTCAAGCCATGCATCAACCCTGTCCTACGGCACAGTTGCACTAAATTCCTTTGATGTAACTGCACTGGATTTTAGTACATAGGACACAGCTGCAACACTTTCCATGATTTATGGCAGCTTGCTCCAAATGTTTGGTGCAAGCCCCATAAAATGGATCCCCCAAATGGCTCAAGTTAGACCAGGGAAAACCTGGTTTAACTTGCAACATTAGGCTCTCGGGATTGAAAATCCCAATTGCTGGCTGGGTGAATGGCACAAGCTCCATGCTCCAGATGATCCACACCCCGGGGCTTGCAGCATTCATAGGGCTTTGAAAATTGAGCCCAAAGTCAGCAATCTCAGAACAGGGTAAGGATATGATGCCTGATCTTGCAACAACAGTGGGTCTGGATGCCAAGTAGAGGATCTGGGAACCGGGGGCCCCAAGATAGGGATAAAGCTATGGGTGCATGATTAGAGATATACATGGTCAGAACAGAGATATCTAATAGGAGATAAATAATATGTTGTTTAGTGAACCAGAAGTCAATGCGGACGAAGGATTTATGGAAACTTGAGAAGTAAGTACAAACTCTGACCTCTGGGTAAGTAAGTCACCATGCGTCTGTGAGGGAGTGCTTGGAAATAAAAATTTTAAGAGACACAGCAGTGTTCCTGTGAGTTTTATTGCACAGAGTGGGTTCAAGCAGATCTAGTTCTGATCTGAAGGATAAAGAATTTATGTTATATAGGTTCATAGGTAAAATGTCAGGTCTGTTAGCTTACAGAGCCATTTATGATCCTGACACTTTTCAGTGATTAAGTTCCCATTTTTTTCTTCCATATACAGTACCTATCCAATGCAGTCTTGAAGGCCAGCAAACTACCTACACACACCACCTCCGGTGGTAGTACATTCCAGGTGTTCACCACCCATTGACTGAACCACCTCCTTCTCTCACTGGTGTTATACTTGACTCCCTTCAGTTGCATTGGATGTCCCCTAGTAATTATACCCATTCTTTCTTTTCTTTCCAACACAATCCATCAGATTCTCATAACAGTCCACTTGTGGCTTTGTACACATATCATAGATCCCCTCTCAATCTTCTGTACAACATGGAGTATCCTAATGGCTGCAATCTGTTTTCATAATCCATGTCTTTTACAGAATATATCCTTCTTGTGAATCTACGCTGAACTTGTTCCACCTTTTTACTTCACCCTACTTCCTGAGGTGTACAAAATGCTGCTCCATATTCTAAAACTGGTCTGACCAAGGACCTGTTACAGGGAACCAAAACCTCCCTATTCCTACTCCTAATGTTCCTTAAAATATTACATGTAACTCTGTTTGCCCTTTTCACCATTTCATGGTTATGCTTGACAAAAGTAAGTGATAATTTTTACCCACCATGGGCCCCATACTATTAACCAGCTGTATGCCCACTAGTTAGAAACCCCTCACACTGAGTGACCCTACCCAACATGACCCTGGAGACTGGTTTTAGGACTGCTCTTCAACATTTATGAGTGTTGTGCAGTCTCATACAAGCTCCATATTGCATTACTTTTAGTACCTCCTTCCCTTTTTCCACAGATGGAGAGTGGCAGAGCCTCTCTTCCTAACCATGAAATGAATCTGTGAGGGTCTAGAAGAAGTGGGATGCACCTCATTCCTTGCCTGAAATATCCAGTCCCTCTCTCCGACCTCCTCCCACTCCTCCCATCCCTCCCTGACCTCCTTCCTATTTACCTGTGCTGTGCCATACTACCATCTCTAAATGCCCTGGCATGAGGTACTTCAGATCCATATTACTCAGAAACCTATTAATGATGGCTTTGGCATCCATGCTGAGGAGGCTGGTAAGTAGATAGACTGCTCAATGTTGATTCAACATGGGGGAAAGTAGGGCAGTTTAGCCCTCCCTCCTACCCCACTGCTGTGCACTATGTAAATGAGGCCTCAATTGACATGTGGGATCATTATCCAAACTGGATGAACTGGAGAGTGGCATGGTAAAATGCCCCAGTCCATGAAGTGCCAGGTCACCTGATTTGACTGTGGAGGCACAGTCTCCTATGCCCCTGAAGTCTGGTCTCTCAAGAAAGATGCTCTAAGGAGTAGGGTGTTGAGGAAGCAGCCAGCTCTGACCCAAAGTCTAAATGGCATTCCATGACTAGTCCCTTATTAGGACATAGGAAGTATGGTACAATGTTCCACTGCCTCTCACCTATCCTTCCCTCCCTCCAGCTGGTTAAAAATACCCCCGTAGGTTGGTGCACCCCTTTCTGATCAGCTCCTCATCACTACTTATCCCCCCCTCACCTGTGTGATTGAGTCTGCCTTACCCTCCTTCTTCTCTCCACCAAAACCCCTGGGGCAGGACCAGGGAAGTATCCTTGGACTGTCAAACCATCCCCTGTCACTAGTCATCCTTCAGCATACCCCTTCCTACCAAACCTTGAGTTCTGTTCTACCATAGACTATATTGACAAGTGGTAGATATGCAGACAATCAGTCAGATCAGGGAATTACTCTTGACTTGTAGAAACAAAGCCATACAATGACCACCCCAGTGAATGTTTGGAGAACAGTGAACTGCCCTTGGCACCCTGCTCTGCTCCATACACTCTACACCTATCGTCCCAGGGCCCCTTCACCAGGGCTCCTGAGAGAGTCACTGATATCTCATCAGCCATCAGTATGGGAGGTTCATGGGTACAGTAGCCAGATCGGTTCTGTTATGACCATGGTTGCCTTTCCACAGGTGAGGGTTTCGCCATGGAGGCTGTAAATAGTTCCAAAGATGCTTTTTTATGTGTGTGCTAGCAATGCAGAACTCAATATTAATAAAAGTCGTCAGAGATCTAAAATACTAAAAAGAGAGAGTTTAGTTATTGGTCTGGATTAAATAATTGTATTGGGGTGTATGCAAGACTACATCAAAGGGGTTGTTTATGGCAGCTATACTCCATCCATATCCACTGGGGAGCCCTGATGACAGATGTACAAGGCACCAGCTGGAATGCTAGGGCTGACCTCCCCATTCAAAATAAATAAAAAAACCAGATCTTCCCCCTCCTGAGGAAACAATGCACCACCAATGCACCACAGTAGTCTTTTTACAAGAAATTAAATTATTATCTGACAAGGCATGGAAATTAGTCAGGAACTGGTGGGAACTGAGACACATTGATCTAGAAAAGGTAAAAAATCAGAGGCCTTAATCCTACTAATCCTAATTCCACCAGTTTGCTCATTTTATTCTAGATGCCCCATGCAGGGCACATAGATGTGAACTTTCCAAAAAGCTGGGGTGGTTAAGACTAGAGGAGCATAGGAGACTCCGCTGTCTTACATATATGTATTGTTATTGAAATATAATTCCAGGTTATATATACATATATAAGAACTTGCAACAAAGAAGTATAAAGGGTTCACTAAGGTCAGCAGGTGAGACTGAATGTTTACTACCTAAAAGAAACTTAGAGGTGGGTAGATCACATTTCTACTATATGGTACCTAAATCCTAGAACCTTGTCCCAATACACCTGAGACCAGTATAAATTAATATTAGTTTGTGCAACATCAAAAACTGGTACATTGAACAAATTAAAAAAGCTACCCTGTTGCTTAGTAACTGATACAGGATGACAATCAGGTTATCTTAGTGCAGAAAGCTGAAAATTGGGTATACTGTGTACCAGTATTATGTAAAAATTGCACTGAATGAAATTTGTCTATTTGTGAATATGTCTGTATTATGAACACCTTTTTAAGATATTGTAGATGCTATTGTAAGGGAAGACCTTGACCATGTGTGTTTGTTTAGGATATATACTTGAAGTTTTGTATGCAATAAGGTGTAAGTGTATGGGACCACAGTGAAAATGAGCTTTGCTCAACTGTGTATTCATTTCATACAATGAATAAAATAGTTTACTACTACTAAAGAAATCACTAACCTTGCATATAAAAACCTTGGTTCAGGATGCAGATGGGAAGTGGGTCCTTGCTAATGTCAAGACACTAGAAGGGGAGGTTATACTGGGGAGTGTACATGATCCTAATAAGTACCAGCTTAACTTTTTCAACCTTCTAAATTATACAATAACCCATCTGAAACCAGATAATGATCTCATACTACTAGCAGGTAACTTTAACCTAACCCTAACCCCAGAATTAGACTGTAGCCCATGAAAAAGAGAAGTTCATCCCAGAGTAGCAGAGGCCTTGAAGGCACTGATATTGGAACATGACCTGTCAGACTAGTAGAGGACAAAGCGCTCCCCAATCTGAGATTGCACCAGCCTTTCAGCAATGCATGAATCTTTCAGTCACCAAGACATGTGGTTGGGCTGCCATAGTATGGTGCAAAAGATGAGGGCTACCGACATAGGTAGCTGGCCCCTCTCTGAATATTCTCATTTTTCACTCTACCTAGTCTGGGGTATACTGGCTCCTAAATCCCAGGCATTTTAATGGACTTCCTGTTTCTATATGGCAAAGTCTTTCAAACGTCGGTCAAGAAAATCTCACAGGAATATTTTCATCTAAAAGACATGGACAAGACCATGGCAGCAGCCCTCTGGGAGGCCTACAAAGACTATGTATCAGGGCATATCATAATGTACGCTGCTCATAGATAGAAGAAGAGATACACCAAATGTGCTGCATTAGCAGCCTGGCTCAAGCAGCTAGAGACCATGATTAAAAAATACCCAGCCTGGTGTCAGTTTGCAGGAGATGAGGGCTGAGGGTCTAGGAGTCTGCATGAAACTCAGTGAACTGCTTACAGAAAGACTGAACTAGCCATCACCCATCTCCAGCACAAATACTGGGTGGGGGGAGCAATGGGCTGGAAGAGTCCTGGCATACCACCTCTGCCAATGTGTCAGCAAACATCATATAGCCTGTCTTAGGGATGACAGTGGCTAGACCACTGCTGCACTAGGGGCCCTGAATGAGGCAATGCACACCTTTTACGAAACCCTTTACACCTCCTCACCCCCTTTCTAACCAAGAAATACAGGCCTTTTTAGCTAGTATTCCCTTATCAAGGCTAGGAGCAGAGATGGTCAATATAATGGAGGCCTGGTTAGTGGTGCCAGAACGGAGGAAGGCCATTTCCCAACTGAATCTCAACAAATCCACAGGTTGTGATGTACTTCAGGCAGACTTTCTCCATTTTAACTCACAAGTGGTGTGCCCAGTTCTACAGAGGGTATTCTTGGAGGCTATTCAGAGGTCCTTCCTCCCTCCCTCCTATGATGATAGAGGCCACCGTAGTTGTCCTACTGAAAAAGATAAAGATCCAACCACCCCACTTAGCTAATTGCCCATTTCACTGAAAATGCTGATGCCAAGATATTGGCTAAGGCCCTAGTCAACAGACTTCTGTAGTGCCTTCCTCCTCCCATTCACAATCCCCACATGGGGTTTATCAAGAGATGAATGGTCACTGATCATCTCTGGGCCCTGGTCATCTTATTCTCCAGATATGTGTGTGTGTGGGGAGGGGGCAGCCCCACTCCAGCATCACTGATAGCCATAGATTTTGAAAAAGCTTTTGACTTAGTGAAATGGGGCTGCCTCCTCCAGGTAGTGTACCACATGGGGTTTAAGGACTCTTTTCTAGCGTTAGTATGCACTCTTTTCAACTGCCCAATATCCAGCATCCTTACCAATTCTACCTTCTCAGTTCCATTCCCCTTCCAGAAAGGCACCAGGCAGAGTTGCCCCTTTAGTATCTCCTTTTGTCTTGACCATAGAGCCACTTGCCATAGTCCTAAGACAGCACAACGGGGTCACTGGACTTGCAATAGACACCCAAGAGTATAAGACCTTGTTCTATGCTGATGGTCTCCTGCTACTAACAGGAGATGTCCTAGTTGCCCTCAATCCCCTTCTAGACATCCTAAGGTGCTTCACGGGATCTCAGGACTCAAGGTAAAGCCCTCCAAAAACCAAAGTCATGACAGTAAGCCAATCATGTCCCGAAACCCATTTCTAGACATTTGGCATGAAATGGACACCTAAGGGTATTATCTACCTGGGCATTAGGATGTTACTGTATACTTTATAATGGACTTCATTCAATCTCACTCCCTTAATCACTAAGCTGAGTGTGGAAATTGAGAGTTGGGTACTGTTTAAACTGTCAGTGGCTGGAAAGATTGCCACTTTCAAAATGATGTATGCACCAAAACTCCTGCATTGCCTCTCTCACCTCCCGATTCCTATTCCAAAACCGTTGTTTGCCAGAACTGACAGCCTGTTTTAGTGACTTCCTATTGGAAGGGAAACACCCATGGCATAGCAGGCCCAAGTTTCGTCCACGTTGGAGGGTTAGGGAGTGGGGGATCCCTTGTATGCTAGGTTACAATTACATGTTCCTAGGAGCACAAACACTGCATTGACTGACAGCACCTTCCCCCAGGGCCCTCCAGTGGGACATCATTGTTTCCTGCATCCATGTGTATTTATCAAAAAAGGTTGAAGGAATGCTGGGTTTTTATTGAAAATGCTTATTTTGTCAGCTTCTCATGCTCTCTGGAGATGTGGAGTTGAATCCATGGCCTGGTAATATGGAAAACGAAAATGTCGCACCCACTACACCCTGGTATGCTACTCATGGTCTGAAAATGATTCATTTCAATGTGAGGAGTTTGTTTCCCTAATTGGCAGAAATTTAAAATATGTCCTATTCCTACAATCCTGATCTAATAATTGTTTCTGAAACTTAGTTGAAACCTGCATTAAATGATAATTTGTAAAAAAATTCCAGGGTATAGTATGGTAAGGGCCGATAGGAAAGGTAATAAAAAATGGGGTGGGGTAGCTATTTATTTTAAAGATAATTTTCAGTTTAATACTGTAATGAGTAGCAATGATTATGAGTGCATGAATAAATGGGTACTAATACAATAATTATTTGAAGGTAGCAAACATTTATTTGTTGGGGGAATATAAAACCCACCAGCCTGTGGTATAGCTGGGCTGAAAGCTATGTTGGATAGTCTATCTCAATTTTTTCTGGTTCTAATTGTGTTATGCTCAGGGATGGTAATTTGAATAGGTCCATGACTGATAATTCAGGCTTGGAAAAATTGTTAAACTAATTCCATTTGACCCAGTTGATTGATATACCAGCTAGGTTAAACACACTTTCTGGAAACCATACAATTCTGGACTGGTTGGTCACTGGTAGTTCTCAGAGGGTGTCTCTAGTTGGGACACTCTCTGATTCTGCTAGTGACCATCAAGTAATTTTTTGTGTGTTGAATTTTAGGTGTCCAACATGTCCTTCACATTTTCTTCAATTTAGGAATTTTAAGAAAGTTTATCTTTCTGTCCCTCAGACTAAATTGTTAGACATTGATTGATCTTTTCTGGATAGTATCCCAGATCCTGATAATGCTTTAGATATTTTTTGCAAGCAGCTAGTCCCTTTACAAAACATATTTTTTCCCTTGCGTAAAATTTGAGTCAAAGAGGTGTTCAATCGTTGGTTCATTGCTGAAATTAAGGACTGGATGAAGGCCAGGGATATTGCTTGAAATAAATATAAACAGTCACCCACCTGTTCTTTAATGGATAGGTACTGTATAGATTTCTTCGTAACAAAGTTTCTAGTTTGGTGAGGGATGATAAAAAAGATTTTTATAGAAAACATTTTAAAGGAAACTTGTCCAAATCCAAGTCCTATTGGAGCTCGGTGAACCAACTTCTATTCACCACAGAAAAGTGTGCTGTTCAGAAATTGACAACATCCAATTGGGTGGTAATTGATCCAACTGAGATTTCTAATTTATTTGGCTTTAAATTTTCGGATTTGTCCAGTTATGGTGCTAGTGGGCACATTTCTTTGGTTAGGAATGCTTTATCTTCTTCCCCTATTAGACCTCATTTTAATTTTTGTAAAATATCACATAAACAAGTTTTGAAATTACTACTATCCATTCCAAACAAAAATAGTGACTGCGGGGAGGAGTTGGATGGTTATTTAATTAGATTGATCACATCTTTTGTTGCTGCTCCCCTATGTACTATTTTTAATTTAAGTTTAATATTAGGTTATTTTCTTCTTTCTTGGAAATGTGCAAGGGTGGTACCCATCCTGAAGAAATCTGGTGCTGAAAATCTAGGTGATTTTCGACTGATCTCCATACTGAATCCCCTGATCAAGAGTCTTGAAAAAATTGTCAATTAACAAATTCTACATATTTACAAGAGTATAATATACTTTGTTTCCAACATCATAGCTTTCGGCCTAGCCATGGCTCTGAGACTGCCTTGGTCAGGTTTATGAACACCGCCCTCAGGGGCTTTGATAATGGCCTTATGCTGGGGGCGGTTTTCATGGAGCTGACCAAGGCATTCAACCTTATTAACCACTGTTTGTTGTGTTTGAGATTATGTGAATTAGGTTTTTCTGACAATGTGGTGGTTTGGTTTAAGGATTATTTATTTAATCATTCACTTTTTGTTAGTTTTGGGATTTCTATTTCTTCTACTTTTCCTATTCACTCTGGTGTTCCTCAAGGTTTTAGCTTGGGTCTTCTTCTGTTTTCTTTGTTTATTAACCCATTTCCTTCCCTTTGTTCTACTTGTGATAGTTTACTCTATGCTGATGACTTGATTCTCTTTTCTCAGTCTCATTCTATTTCTTTTCTTACTTGGTCCTCGGAGAAATAATTTCTTGCTGTTTGCCATTGGTTTAGGGAAAATACTCTTGTTTTTTATACAGTTAAAACTAAAACCATGTTGTTTGCCCCCCCCCCCAAGTTGAGGAATAATCATACTTTAACTATACATGATGAAAATGGGATTTGTCTGGAATAAGTTTTTGAGTTTAAGTATTTTGGGGTCTTGCTCGATCCTGCTTTAATTTTTCAATCTCAAGTTAAAATTGTCTGTTGTAAGGTCAACCAGAAATTGTGAGTTTTATACAAAATGAAAAGGTTCTTTACTCAGCATACCAGAAGGGCTATAGCTACTGGGGTACTTTTATCCCATCTTGATTATGTGGGGAGTCTACATTATAATTTGTTGGTTTGAGTAATTCAGGCCTCCTCATATGCATCCTTGTTTGCTTTCTTCCTCCCTTGGTTGGCTCCCACTTAATGCTAGATTCACTTATTTTTTTTTATTAGTTTTTAAATCCTTATTTTGTCTAGATTTTTACCCACTAGTGGTTTGTTATGCATTTGTCATACTAACTTGAATCTGAGATCCTTCAAGGTAATTTTTCTCTCAGCTATACCCTCTACAACTAAAGTTGGTTCTCGGCCTTTTTCAGCCTTGGCTCCCCCCCCCCCCATGGAACCACTTGCCTGAGGACTTGAGAAGTGTTTCTTCTGTGAATTGTTTTAAAAGAAAGCTGAAAGATTGCTTGCAAGTATTGCATGGATGCAAACATTTTTCTTTTTTGTACTTTATAACTTGTTTTATTAATGTATTTTTTATTGTCATTGTTATAAGTTATTCTGTATCTGGTCAGATCTGAAAAAGGGCTTGTCCTGGTGTCCTTACATGGTTAACAAAATAAAAACAAACAAATCAGTGGAAGCAGATGGAGATGACTGCCATTGATAATGTCCCTAGTGGGGTCCCCCATATACAAAAATGGGCCAATTGGCAAACTTCCCCCATCTATGCCAGGTTCAATTCGAGACTGGCGGGAACTGGCCAGATTGCTCAAATCTCTGCTTCAAGACCCATTCCTCTGCTTGTTATGAGATAACCCCCTAATCCAGATAGATCACTAAGGCCTGAACTGGCAGGTGGGGTGTCTGGGAAACACAAGACCTGCAAATGCCAGGACCCTGCAAGACTGACAAAATTCAGAACCTGCAAACCAAATTTCACTTACCCTTGGTGGTATTTACAAATTAAGAGTGCTATTAATTGTCTCCTCCATAGCCCCGAGTCCACCTCTACCATCCCCAACTCATCCACAGTATAGAATTAGCTATGTCTGATGAGAGGAATGGCTGAGGCTATCTACAATGAGATCCTGGGGCCATTCCCAGATTATTTAGAGAAACGGGAAGTCCAACTCTCCACTCTCATTTTAGAGGCTCAGTTGGAAGACAGCTAGAGGCTCATCCATGATGCTTGCATGGAGAGTCAAGCCCTCCAGGTCCAAAAGAAGATAATCTACCAATGGTACAGGATACCTGCTTAGATCAAATCCATGAAGCTTCTCCCAATCAACCACTGTTGGCAATGTAGGAATGCAGGAGGTAACTTCATGCACATGTTATGAGCCACTCCTACATTGCTCCTTTCTGCCATAATGTCATTTCCTCATGGGTCAGAACTCTAAACTGCCCCCTGCTTACTTCACCCACATTTTAGCTTCTAGGCATCCCCCAGCTACCCTAACTATCCCTAAGTACCATTGCCACTGTCTCCTAGCAGCCTTGAGGGAAATGAAAAAGGCTGACTCTGCAAAAGTGGTAACTCTCAGTTGAGCAGTGGAGGGCCTATGTGGCGAAGCTAGCCAACATTAAGAGAATATTTCATATTGCAGGGGGCACCATGTGGAAATATGACATGACCTTGGCCCCATTCCTGTCCTCATTGTGGCACACCACCACTTGAAGAGTAGTGATCAGTGACCCTTTCTGCCCATCTAGACCAAGGATTCATCCATATCACCAATAGTGTCTCCTCGTTGACACCCACCCAGGATGTGCTGAACACACAATCCCTCTTGCATGAAGGATTACTGTCTTACAATGATTTCACCTCTCCCTAGTCTATTTTCAGCCTTAAAGGTTGTGCTAAGGCATTAATGCTGTCAAGATTTTTGACTCATTGTTTGTGTTCCATGTTCAGGTGTGGGATTTTAAGAGGATCATCCACCCCCATCCCCACTTAGCTCACATGAATTATAATAGTATCTGTATAGATGCTAACTTGTTGCATTCTTTGTATGTAAGTTCTTGTTTGCATTATTGCCATAATTACCTGAGGTATGTTTAATGCAAATGACCTGTCACATCTTGGGTGCATCTAAATTTATTTCCTCCTAAAGGCAACTCAGTACCTATATATGTGATCCTGCTTGTGAAGTTTATAAGTTATTTTTTTTATGCAATAAAAAGTTATTAACAGAGCAAAAGGCATGTGCTCAGTAAGGATAAAGGTGTGGGGCCTTTAGATGCCTCGATTATCATTTTGTTTGCTTTTATTTACTTCTTGTCACATGTCATTGTTTTATTTTTATTTTGCCAGCTACTAGTAAAACAAGCATTTGTCAATGCCAAATGTTTACTTGCTGGTATTTGCACTGGAAATGCAGGAGTTAGAGAGATGCAGAATAGGAATGGCAGTGAAGTACTGAACTTCATGCAAACTCCACCTTCACTCTGCAGAGACGGACAGGCATTGAGGTATACGTTTGGATTGTTGCCCATAATGTTCATGCCATTTCACTTCACCCTATCCAGCAGACACTGACACATGTTGAGGTGTGCCGTGGGGTGTTCCTCTTTACAGTCACCCCACTCCATAAAGACATACACTGAAATGGGTGCAGTATAGGAGAATGGGGTGAACTCTGGGGCCGAAGAGTCCAAGGCACACCTCAATGCCTGTCACTGGCTGCAGGGTGGTGGGGTGTGGGTGGAATGGCATGAGCATTACAGTTAGCAATCCAAAGGCACACCCCTGATGCCTGTCAGTCTGTACAGGGTGGAACGTTATGGTTGGAAACCCTAATGCCCCAGGCATTTGTTGGTATTTGAACTAAAATTTTCAAGATGGCCATTTTGTGACCCCCACCTCATGAAAGCATTTGGGACCTCTTCTCATGAACAGTGGCACTGTGATTTTGTCAATGTGTCCTGAACTTTGAGTTTCCACAGCGACTATGCCATTGTGTGCCATATGTACAAAACACAGATCGGGCAGGATGTGAAGATTGAAAGCTGTACCATTCATAGGGAGGTGTGAAGAGATGGCAATGTTGAAAATCTGTAGTGAAAATATTAAAAATGCTCAAACTTCCAAGCGTACATGGAAACTGAGCAACACATGCGCATAACACAGATATTTAGTGGAATTATTTCACCAGATTTTCAACATAGGCATTTTGTGACCTCTGCTCATGAAGACTGTCATTACAATTTTCTTAATCTGTCCTGAACATTGATTTCCCACAGCAACTGCGCTATTCTGCACCAGATGTGTAAACGCATATTTGGGGCGTGATGTGAAAAATGACAGCAGTACTATTCATAAGGAGGTTTGAAAAAATGGCAATGTTGAAAATCTGGAGAGAAAATACCACAAATTTGCAAAGTTATGAGGGTGCGTGGAAACTGCACAATGCACGCTTGTAACACAGTCATTTTATGGAAATTTGTCACCAAATTTTCAACATAGGCATTTTAGGACCTCTGCTCATGAACAGAGGCACTGTGATTTTACATACAAACATACATACAAACATATGAACATATGAATCTGCCAGCAGAACACACCTATCGGTCTATGTAAGTCTGCCCGAGTGTGCAGCTAGCACCCTAGAATGCAGCTGCCCAAACCTCCTCCCCCTCAGCTCCTCCCCTGCTTGTCCAAGCCCCTGCCCCCCTGACTCTTCCTCTTGCTTTATCCCACTCCTCCTTAAAGCTATTGCCTGTCCTACATGTTACCGCTCCTCTGGCAGTACATTCTAACTAGACACCACCCTCTCAGAGAAGTAGTGCCTCCTTATTTCCCTCTTGAAACGTCTCCCTTCCAACCTTAGTCTGTGCCCCCTTGTCTCTCTTCCACTCCTCAGTTTAAATACCCCCTCAGTGCTAGGTTTATTTACCCCCTCATGTATTTAAATGCTTCAATTGTTTACTTCCTACCATTTTATAAAGAATATAATCTCCTCCCAGATACCTGACAAACTTGCTCTACTGCTCAAACCTGTGACCTCTGCCTACCCACTGAGATCAGCTGACAAATCCCGTCTTGTCCAACCGAGATGTAAAACCAAAATGGGGGAGAATCCTTTCTTTAGCTAGGCCCCTAAACTATGGAACTCCCTTCCACTAAGTCTAAGAATCTCCCCTTCTCCACACAGCTTCAAACAGGAGCTTCATAAGGCTCTTCTAAGCTCTGAACCCTGCTCCTGTCCTCTATCCACCCACTCCTGTTCTGGTTCCTTCTAGTTGCCTACCGGCTCCAACCTCTACTACTCTCAATCCTACTGTACCTGGAAATCTTGTTATTTCCCCTCTTCTAGCACTTACTCATTAGTTGCATGACTTATGATTGTTAGTTATTAGCATTTATATTTCTGTTTTACTACATATAGATTCCTGCACATGTACTGTCATAGCAGAAAATTTTGTGTAAGTGTACTATGTCTGATTTCTGCTTGTTCCCATGATGTTTTCTTGTATCTACTATTGTCTGCATACCCTTTGTTGTAATCTCCCAGGTCGTACCTGAAAATAGGCAGCCATGCTGTCCAGTGTACCTACCCGGTTAACAAAAACTAAATAAATAAATATCCCCCCATCCCTCCCCTCCTCCTGTGTGTACATGTTCAGCTCCTTCAGCCTAACTTCATATTCCTTTCCTTCCATCACCTTTAACATTTTTGTTGCCCTTCTTTGCACTTCCTCCAGTAACTTTATATCTCTCCTGAGGTATGGCCTTCAGTATTGCACACAGTACTCTAGATGTAGTCTGACCGATGATCTGTAGAGAGGTAGGATCACATCCCTGTGTCTGGATGAGAACCCCCTTGCGATGCACCACAGCATCCTGTTTGTCTTCGCTGCTGCACTCCTGCACTGGGCTGAGTTGTTCATGCTCCTAGTTACCAACACCCCTAGGTCCTTCTCCTCTTCCTCTATTATCCCCAACCAATAGTTCCTCTTCCGGTTCTTAGCCCCGACATGCATCACCTTACACTTCTTTGTGCTGAATCCTAGCTGCCACTCCAACGACCATGTCTCTAGTTTGGTTAGGTCCCCGTGCAGTTTTTCCCATCTGACCTCTTCGTCCACTGCCACCCCCAGTTTGGTATAATCTGTGACAGACTAACCCTGCTCCCCACTCTATGTGCTGTATTGGAGATAAAGAGCCCAAATAGCACTGGGCCCAGCACTGACCCCTGTGACACCCTGCTTGTCGCTGTTCTGGATGCCAAGAGCTCCTCCACCACCATCACCCTCTGCACCCTCCCCTGCAACCAGTTCTCTATCCATTTAGTCAGCTTTTTTACCACCCCCACTGCTGTCAGCCCCCCCCCCATTTACCCATGAGGCACTGTATCAAAGGCCTTACTGAAGTCCAAGTACAGGACATGTACCGCATGGCCCCTGTCCAACTCCCTTGTCACCCAGTCATAATACTCTATTAGGTTGGTTTGACAAGACCTCCATGAGACAAACCCATGTTGCTGCCCATCTTGGAGGCCATTACTGTCTAGGAATGTCACCAGCCTCTCCTTCAGTATCGCCTCCATAAGTTTACTCACTATGGATGTGAGTTACCAGCCGATAATTTCCTGGCTTCTCCCTAGGCCCACTCTTGTGTATGGGCACCTCATGAGCCACCCTCTAGACCTGGGGCACACACCCTATTTCCAGGGAGGTGTTGAACAGATCTAACAGTGGCTCAGCCAACAGCTCCATCTCCCTCAGCACCCTGGGGAGGATGCCATCGGGACTTGGTGCCTTGTCTAGCCTTACTGCCCTCAGCCCCTCAAGCACCCTACTCCCTGTGATCACTTTGTCTGTCACCTCCTCCCCTTCTTTCCCCACCCCCAGCCCATTCTGGTAGTGGACCATCCCTCTCCTTAGTGAAAATGGAGCAGAAGTACTCATTTAGAATTTTCACTTGCTCCTCCCTCTTTTCCACCCAATCCCTTCCCCACTTTATCCTCACAATATGTTCCTTGCACTTCCTCTTTTCCCTGACATACCTAAAAAAAGTACTTTTCTCCTCCCTTTATGCCCTGTGCGGACCTTAATTGCCTGGAGGCCTTAGCTTTTTTCACCCTCCTGGCAACCTCCCTTGACCAATTCCCGCAAGCCTCCTTATCCTCTCTCTTCCCTGTTCTCCTGTACTTCCAGTATGCAGCCATCTTTGCCCTCACCCCTTGAAGCACTTCCTTGTTTAGCTAGCATGGTTTCTTGGCTCTGCTCTTCTTACTCCTGGCCCTGGTGCAGGCTACTATGGCCTCTGTTAGCCCAGTATTTATGACTCCCCATTTTTGTTCTGTATCCATCCTCAGCCTTATATCCTGGAGACTCTCTTGCAGTATTGCTCCCATCCTCCCAAAGTCCACCCTAATAAAGTCCGCCACCTTAGTGGCCGTGCCTCCTGTCTCCCTACCCAGTGCGACAACAAGCCACACTGTTTGGTGGTCGCTACCTGCTAGTGGGTCTTCCACCTTTACCTCCCTCAACACCTCCCCATTTGCCAGTACTAGGTCTAGAGTGCTACCAAGCCTTGTAGGCCCACTTATCAATTGCATCAGAAGGCCATCCTGGAATGCATCAAGGAGCATCTGCTCCCTGGTACTGCTAGTAGCCGGGGTGCTCCAGTCAACCCGTGGTAGGTTAAAATCCCCCACTATCACACACTCCCCCTTCTACACACCCTCCTTATCTGCTTTGTCAATGCCCCATCCAGGTCCTCCGATTGGGCTGGTGGTCTGTACACCACTCCCAGCCTCAGCTTTCTGCCCTTGGAGTCCAGGAGCTGCACCCAAAGTGCCTCTGTCCTCTCCTCTCCTCTTCTCCCTCATCCCTTAAGCATTTAATCCCTTCCCTCACATAGAGTACAACCCCCCCTTCCAACCACCTGGTCACTCCTGCATATCCTGTATTCCGGGATTGCCAAGTCCCAATCATGATGCTCTGTGGCCCAAGTCTCTGTCACTGCAGCATTGTCCACCTTCCCCTCTGAAAGGAGCAGCTGAAGCTCTGCAGTTTTCTTCCCCAGGCTTCTTGCATTGAGAGAGACCACTTTCCACCCGTTCCCCTCTTTCTCCTCACTCATCTCTTCCTTGGCCTGTGTCCCTCCTCCCAGTAGTCTGCACCCTTTCTTCTCCTTATTCTTACCAGGTGGTGGTGCCTTCTGTATTACACTCAGATCACTCTACCCGTCCCCTCCCAGGGTTACTACGCCTCCGCCTTTACCTATATCTGGGGGGGAGCTTACTAGGCTCCCCTGTCCAGACCTTTCTGCCAACCTCAGTCTTTTGGTCATTCCCCCACTAGTTTAAATCCACCTTAGGAGAGATATACCCCTCTAATCCTGCCTTTAGTACTCCCTTCCCCTTCCTGCTCAAGTGTAGCCTACCCCCCATGTACAAGTCACTATTCCCCCTGACCCAACCCCAGTTAGTCACTAACCCATAATTTTTGGTGTGGCACCAATCCCTCAGCCACTAGTTGAACTCCTCAATCCTCCCCTTCCTCCCCATGCTTGCACGTGGTACCGGGACTACCTCCAAGAATGCCACTGACTCCCCTACCCCCTCACACTGCCTGCCCAGCTACTCAAACCTCCCCCTCAACTACTTCCACAGTCTCCCCTACCAAGTCATTTGTATCCACATGCAACACTAAATGAGGTTTCTTCCTCCCCTTGCTGCACACTTGAGCAGTGCCTGCCCTTACTCTCCTGCAGTCATCCTGGGGATAGCTTCAACCCAAATACAGCTGTTCCTTCCCCCCCTCTGCCCCATCTCACCCCTTTCAGTATAGAATCCCCCAGGATGAGTACCCCCCATCCCTTACCCCCATTCCTTCTAATGCCCTTCCACCACCCCAGTATTCATTCTTCCCTGCCTTTACCCCATGGCTATGCCCTCTGTGACTTCTGTATCAGTACCCCCTACATCCACCTCACCCCCTTTCTCTGCCTTATTCCTGCCATCCCCCTTGAACCCCTTCCCAGCCTGACTACTTCCTACTGTGCTTCCCATGTCGACCTCCCCTCCTCCTTTGCTGATTTCCAACCCCTCTCCTATCCCCACTGTTATTGATTTACAGCCCCCGTTCCCTTCTACCCTGATAGTGATGCCCCTCCCATCCTTCCCACTTCCAATAGCCTTCTTTCCTCCAGTCACCATCCTCTCCTTCCTTACTAGCCCCCTTCTACCCTTTCGTCCTCGCTATATCTTCCCATACCTGTTGCCATCCCTCTCATGCCCCGCTTGTCCTCCCCCCTTCAATATGTTCCTACTCCCCCCCCTTAGCAGAGGCTTGAATCTGTTCCTAGTTGATACCCTCCCTATATCTCTTCCCCCTATCAGTTCCCCCTCCCTACTACTGTTCCCCTCCGTGGCACCCCTGGTCCCTCCCTACCCGCAGCCATTTGATCTCTCCCCTGGTACTCTTCGTGGTCTCTTTCTCTCCCATCAGGAGGCTTCCCCTCACCTCAGGCACCTTCTCCCTTCTCCTCTCTTTTCTGCTAGTGCCTCTGATACTGGGGTCGGTTTCAGTCCCTAGTTGTTCTTCCTGCATCCCCCCTTGCCATCGCCTATTCCCCCCCAACAAGGATGCCTACCATACTCATCTGCCCTGCCACTTAGACTCCTCCCTAACCTCCACAGTTCCTCCCTCAAACTAGCCAGTTGTCTGCAGACCATGCACACTCCCATCCTCCAAGCCCAGGCCAGGATCATGGGGGAACCCATACCCTGTACACCCCACCACCCTTCCAAAGATGCCCGCCCTATTGACATGTGGCACCTGCCCCATTTTGGCTCCCATCTTATGTTACGGGCTCTTACTCCCAGCTTCTGTACCCTACTTCAACTGTTAGTCTCCTATTTACTCTAATTCCTGGTCCCCCCATACTAGTCCTCCTACTGCCCCCTTGCCCACTGGATTAATTCAGTCTCAACTCTCATCCATTAGATACTGTATTACTGTAGCAATCCTAAAGCCTCCTTGTCTGTTTTTCACCCCTCAGCTACCATACGTTTTATTCTCAGCTGTCATATAGTTTCAGTTAGCCCAGTTAGAAATCCTATTGCACTCCAAGTATTACTCAGCTCGGTTAGAGAAATAAACGGAACAAATGAATATATATTATTACAGCAATCCTAACAGTATAGCTCAGTACTTAGCTCAGTTAGAGAAAGAAACAGAACAACTAAATCTGTATTATTACAGCAATCCTAAAAGTATCCAATCATTGCTTTATCTCCACCCCAGAGACACTGCTGTAATATAGGACCACAGAGAAACCTGGGTGGAGGGTGGGCAACTCTAAAGTCCTGGCAGAGCTCAGTTGAGCTTGCTCACTCCCCTTCCCACTCACTCATTCTATTTCTTCCGGTGCTGCAGGCTGCCCTTTTGTACTGGAATTGTGCCTGCATTGGTGCCTTTTTCTGTCTACAAAGAAATCCATTGCAGTCCTGACAGAGCTCCGTTGAGCTTGCTCACTCCCTCCTCTCACTTGCTCATTCTGTTTCTCCCAGCGCTGCAGGCTGCCCTTTTTTACTGGAATCCTGCCTGCATTGATACCTTTTTCTGCCCACAAAGAAATCTGCAGCAATCCCAACAGAGCTCCGTTGAGCTCACTCACTAACCCCTCTCTCACTCCCTTGTTCTGTTTCTCCCAGTGCTGCAGGCTGCCCTTTGGACTGCGCCCCTGCCTGCGTTGGTGCCTTTTTCTGCCCACAAAGAAATCCACAGCAGTCCTGACAAAGCTCTGTTGAGCTCGCTCACTCCCCCTCCCTCACTTGCTCATTCTGTTTCTCACGGTGCTGCAGGCTGCCCTTTTGTTCTGGGCTCCTGCCTGCATTGGTGCCTTTTTCTGCCCACTAAGAAATCTGCAGCAATCTCAACAGAACTCAGTTGAGCTTGCTCACTCCTCTTCTCTCACTTGCTCAATCTTAATCTGTCCCATACACTGATTTCCCACAGCGACCTTGCTATTTTACGCCAGAAGTGCGAAAACACATTTTGCCCAGGATGTGAAAAATGACTGCTGTACTGTTCATAAGGAGGTGTGAAAAAATGCCAGTGTTGAAAATCTGGTGTGAAAATATTACAAATTTGCTACGTTACAAGGGTGTGTGGAAACTGCGCAACACACACTTGTAACACAGTCATTTTATGGACTTTCATCACCAAATTTTCAACATAGGCTTTTTAGGACCTCTGTTCATGAACAGTATCTCTGTCATTTTCTTAATCTGTCCAGAAAACTGATTTCCCACAGCGACCAAGCTATTCTGCGTCAGAAGTGTGACAACACATTTAGGCCAAGATGTATAAAATGATAGCTGCACTATTCATAAGGAGATGGGGAAAAATGCCAATGTTGAAAATCTGGAGTGAAAATATGATGAAGTTACGAGTGTGTGTGAAAACTGCACAATGCACACTCGTAAAACAGTCATTTTTTTGGATTTATTTCACCAGTTTTGCAACATATGCTTTTTGAGAGCCTACCTCATGAACCCTATCACTGTCATTTCGGTAATCTGTCCCAAAAGGTGATACTGCGCAGTGACCGCGAAATCACCTTTCAGGACTGAATAACGCCATGACAGTGGCTGAATTCATGAGGAGAGGTCCCAATAATCCCATGTTGAAAATGTGGTGCCACAATTCCTAAAAATGCCTGAGATATGCACCGAAATTGAAAATAATCCCTATTTATGCCATTATACAGCTAACTGGCATTTCTTCAGTTCGCGGTCAGCTTTGAAGAGTGCAGACATGTTCCCGGTCCACCGAACATCATTACGCTGGGCTCCGGAGGTAAGTACGGGGTGAGGGGGTTGTGGGGTGGCAGGGTGCCAAGAGGGTGGGCTAGGGTTGGGGGAGGGGCCACAGACTCAACGAGGAGGGACCATTTCTGTTTTACAGGGTTAAAAAAAATAACATTGCAGTACTGTTTTTTTTTCAGGGACATTTGGCAAGCTGGGGTGGGCTCCCAGCCTTCCACCGGAGTGTTGTGGGGGGCTGTAGCCAATGGAGGATTGGGCACCCCCATCAGCACATACCGAGTGGGGGAGGCAAGAGCCAAGGGGAATTGGGCACCCCCCTCGACAGACAACAAATTGGGGGGGACATTATGCTGATGGGGAGTGAGCTCCCCCATTGGGAAATTGAACTGGGAATGGGGGACTAAAGCCAATGGGGATTGGGTGCCCTATCGGCAAAGAAAGACTGTTGGGAGGGGCTCATGATACCAAGGGGTATTGGGCACCCCCTCAGCATACAACAGAGACTTGGGGGTGGGGATACTATGCCAACAGGGACTGGGCTCCCCATAAGCAAATGAAGTGGGTCGGGGGCATGCAGATGGCAAGGTACCACCCTGCAATGACGGGTCACTCCCTCATTGCAGCAGAATGGCTGATGCTGCAATGACATGGTGGCCCCTGATTGCAGCGGCAAAAATGTTTCAAGGTGGTGGCATGCAGGCTGAACTAGTGTCAGCAGCAGCATGCCACCACGTTGGGGAAAGCAGGCCAAGCCTCAAAAGGCACTGGGGCCATTGGACCCCACAGCGCCACACCTCCAAAACCCTGCTTCTCTCCTAAGCTGTGCCGAAATGTTTCTTACACGTGCGCAAACAAACATAAAAAGAAGCCAGTGGGATTCTTGTATTATGAAGTCAGAAAATCATTATTGACAAGGTTGGCAGTGTACAGTATTTCAATGGGAAACTGCAAATCTCTTTCAGATTTTTATTGAGTAGTAAAACTATCTTCATAGATTTAATAGAAATATGTGATTGTTCATTTCATGTGATGTTTTGTTTTCATTTAGCAGGTGATATTTTCCTCCTAACCAGATTTTACTTGCAATGTAGGAAAGAGAAACCAATTACTTAAAAAAAATGCAGAATCATAGAGATGGATCACATTAGTGCAAACATATAAAGTCACTGATTGCTGCTGAATGAAGTATCTATCTATTTTGAAAACAATAGAAAAATATATTTAGTGTTTCATTGAACTCCCTCCCTTCAATACAGGTGATATAGAAATTCAGCCCTATGGACGCTCCGAGCCCTTATCAACAAAGTCCCACAATATGTTGTTGACTGTGTCCCTCTTAGTCCGATTAGGAACTATGCCTTAAGAAGTCACTCGCAGGTTTCTTTGAAAGTCCCAAGGGTCAACACTCACTTTGGAAGGGCTGCTATAAGCTATGCCCTGCCTACTCTCTGGAACAGGATACAAAAATAGTTGAGACTTAGCTACCCTGTCAGTTCTGCCTTCTTTAAGACCCTCTATGAGAAAACGTTTGCTGAAATCTGTAATTGCTTTTATCGCTCCTAGCAGCTTGACTGTTGTTCCTCTCTTCATCAACACTAGTCCCAGCTGCTTACCCAAGTCAGCCTTTGCCACTATTACTCCCCCCTCTGCCCCACTTGCCCTTAGCACCCTCTGCATCCCTCTTATTCACGACCCTCCTTCTGCCACATTAACCTAAGCCTTAGACACTGCTATGCACACCTCCATAGCTTAGGAATTTCCATCCAGGCCTGTAACGTGTTCCTGCTGGACAGGAATTTAAATAAGCTTTCTTTTTCTTCTATAGTTTTTATATGACATCCATACACATCCTGCTTCTGTGGGAATTGTATATATATATTATGTTCGGGTTGTGTTATGTATATCTTTCTTGTACATTTGCCTTGGAATGTAATTATTCTGCTTCTATCAGTATTGTAAACATTTTGTTCTTTTTGTATTATGTATATTTATATGTAACTGTACAATTGTCCCTGCCAACAGCAGGTTCACCTTGTAAATGAGCTTACTCAATGGTGATTGCCTGGATAAATAAAGATTTGATTGAGTGATTGATTAAAATACATTGGTCTCCTAGCTAGCATTTTCTAACATCACAATATCAGAATTCTATTAAATCATTTTGTACTAGCTATGTGAAAAGCGAAAGGTGAAAACCCACTTGTGTCGCTACACAAACAAGTATTTTATTGTAAAAGTTGAAAGTAATTGCTAACACATCAGAAAAACACAGTAAACAAAATAATCAGTTGTCTGTTTGTTAGAAGTGAACACATGCTCTTTCAGGTGGTACCATACACTGGTACTATCAATCCCCTGCTTCTCATCTAGCAAGGGTCCAGTCTGGTATTGAAATGGGCATCTGATTGGATACTCACAGCTGTCTGGTGCTCCACCCAGGACCCACTCCCTGGTTCCTCCATGCTATTTATGCACCCCTGGAAAGGGGCATTGGATGGGCAGACCAAATTAGTACATGGTATGTGATGCACACCTTTTTGGGGATACAGGATGACATGGTCATCTTGCATAGGGCCAATATAGTTAAGTGGGTTTGGGTAATGTTTGTAGTTAAAAGTGGAATCTTCCACACTTCACCATGCTTCACTTCCATTTTCTAAGCATAGTACCTGTACACACTACTGGACATACATCATATAACACATGACACTGTTATTCGAAGTGCCCAACACTTTCAGGAACAAAAAGAAGACATTTTATTAGATTCATTGTAATTTTTCTTCTGTTATATTCAGCAATATAATTGGATATGTCATAACTGCTGGGAAATTAGATCAACATATTATGAACACAGATTCATACACAAACCTATAACAGTACCACAGAACCTTGCCTGCCCTAGCATTCCAGGCAGTTAGATTTTTTAGTTTGCTATATTGCCATGCAATATGGGAAAGAACAATTCCTACAATAAAACCCATGTGTATTTGATGAAAAAATATATGCATGTTTAGCTGAGTTTAACTCCTTCTTTCCAATAGTGTGCAGGATATGTGGCTACTTAGAGCCACAACTGTCAAAAACACCAGGTGCTGTTTCTCTCTGGTTCCCCAAGGAATTTTACCATGGGGGCTGGTAATAAAGGGGAAGAGGAGTGTTGGTTTTCTTGGCTGCCTTTTGTGATCCAGAAGTGTCTCCCACCACACATCAAAGGTGGCCACCTGCTGCAAATGGACAAATGTGACCAGTGTTTATGATGGAGCGGGCATCCTCAAACAACAGCCCTGACTGCCCAGACTGAACACATGATCATGCAATAAAACAACAGAATGCACAGAGTAATCCATTAAGGAGCACTGTAGACATTTAATCTTTCTCTAAAGTGATCCCTGCCTGTTGTTCATATAGATACCCTCCTAAACTACAGCTACCTCCTCAATCTGACCAGCCCCCCGTGCTCCCTGCTTACAAATTCCTTCCTGTTCCTAAATCAATTATTCAGTAATTTATCTGCCTTTATGAATAATGCATCCCTACTCTCCTCTCTCCCTCTTGTTCTGCTTATATCCCTCTCTTTATCACCTCCACTTGCTCACTACCCATCTATTCCTAATAACTCTCCCAACCCAATCAGTTACTATCTCCAATCCCCTACCCACATCCATGCTATCACTCCCTTCCCCCCATTTGAAATATGGTCTCACTCTACCACTATTCCTCATGTGGTGTTGATAATGGTGTCCACTTTCACAGTAGTTTTTCACCTTCTTCTTCCTCACTCATCTACTCCCTTCTCCTCAAAACTCCCAACTTCCTCGCTAGCCCCTTCAAAATCCCCTAAGCTCCACTTTCTCGTACTTGCTCTCCTCTTGCTCTCTGCCAGGGATATCCACCCCAGCCGAGGCCCTATTGTCCCTAGCTCCTCTGGTGCTTCCTCCTCTACTACCTCCCCAATTCTCTTCTCTCAGCCCTCCAAAAGAGCATAAAAATCTGACATCTAAACACCAGCAGCTTGTTGCAAAAAATAGACCAGATTCAGACAATGGTGTGCACCCTAAAACCAGACATTCTAATCACCTCAGAAACTTGGATAAAGAGCACTATCCATGACCACTCGGTCTCCATTCCTGGCTACTCACTGCTAAGGCACAACCATGCTGGCAGGGGAAGTGGTGTGGCCATTTATGCCCTTGCCTCCATTCAGTATTCCATCATCTACTCATCCTTCAATCCTGAGACCCATGATGCCCTAGATATCCATGTGACCCTCCCCTTCACTATCCCAATCTTCGTAGCTGGCATATACTGCCATCCAAATGTCCAACCTTCGATCACGCTAGACCTCCCAACCTCCATCGCTTCCCTTGCTCACTCTGGGGAATTATTCATCCTAGGTGACTTCAATATAAAGTGGTTGTCACCTAAAACTACCAGAACTAAAAATGAAATCAGAGCCCTAAATCTCTCCCAACTGATCTCCAAACCCACCCACCCAAACCACAAGACACAACAACACTCCCTACTCAACTGGGCCCTTACCTTCCACCCCCACTGTGTCATCACCTCTGGCATCATCCCCGATGCTCTCAGTGACCATAACCCAATAGACATAGTTAGGAAAGTCCACAGAACTAAATCACCACACAAAACCATACAGCTATGCTCTTTCAAGTCTCTTGACTTTGAACCTCTCCTGAGTAACCTTGCCACTTCTGACTGGTTCCCCCTAACCTCCTTTCCCTCAGTTGATAAGGCCCTTGCCTACTTCAAAGATATCTTTCTTGCAGACTGGAATGCCTTTACCCAATCAAACAAACCAGAGTCAGCGGTAACCACTTACCTTGGATAACCCCTGAACTTCTGGGCTGCCTTAGGGCTAGAGATTGAGACTGGAAGCGTCATAAAGCTACCCAGCATCCTAGTGACCTTGTGACTACCGCATGCTCCAAAATGCTTGCACCAGTGCTACAAGGTTAGTCAAGTCTGAAAATTTCAAATCAGCTTTCATCACTAACATAAATTCTCCTTCAAAGTTCTGGAAGGTGGTCCATGCCTTTTACCCCCTCATCTTGCCCCCACCAGTACTTAAAGTAAATAGCTCACTAGTGTCTGACCCACCAGCAGTAGATGCAGAATTTAACTCCTACTATACCTCCTGCACCACTGAGTTACTGAAATCCCTACACTCCTACCCATCCCCCTCCCCACGCTCTACCGGTGTGCCCCCTTCATCACCCTCCCACCTCCCCTTCTCTTTCACTACTGTGACCCCAAACAATGCCCTAAGTGCCCTCCTTAACATCAACCCATCTAAAGGTGACTCCTCTGATGGCCTTGACCCAAAACGCCTCTCCCTCTCCCTCTCTGCTTTGGCCATTGCCTACCCCCAATCAATAATCCTAAATATCTCATTCTCTACTGCCTCAGTCCCCTGTTCATGGAAACATGCAGTGGTCCTCCCTCTACCCCAAGGGGGTGACCCCTCATCCCCCGTCAACTATCCCCCATTTCTCTCCTCCCTACCCTTGCCAAGCTTCAAGAACACATTGACCTCTCCCAACTCACCTTTTTTCTATCTGACACCTCCCTTTTCACCCCTTTCCAGTCTGGTTTCAGGAAAAACCACTCAACCACCACCTGTCTCCTACGGCTCACAGACTCCATCCTAACCAGGATGGACAATGGCCAAATTACCTCTGCCATTTTTGTTGACCAGGCCAAGGCCTTTGATGCCATCTCTCACTCCCTTCTCCTTGACTCACTCCCAGCAGCTGGCCTATCTCCCTCTGCCACAAACTGGTTCAAGGCCTCCCTTATTGGCAGAACCCAATCAGTTAAGATCTTGGAAACCACTTCCCCTCCTCTTCCGATTAGCATGGGAGTCCCCCAGGGCTCTGTATTAGGGCCCCCTCCTATTCTCCATCTTCTTAAATTACATTTCCTCTGTTTGCTCCCCATTCTCTTCTATACATACAGTATGTATGCTAATGGTACAGTCCTGTATGCATCTGGCGTCCGTCCTGATGAGGTTACAACCAGCTTATAGCAGGACTTTGACAAGATTCAGCTCTGATTTGCTAACCATCAACTTTTCCTCAATGCCAAGAAGACTGTCTCCTTGATCTTTGGCACAAGGCAAAGACTCTCTAGGCTTCCCTCCCTAACCATTTTCCGCACCCTTGATGGGACTTTACTTGAGGACACATCCTCCTTTAGGTACTTAGGTGCCTGGTTGAACCAACACCTAAACTTCTCAGGATATATTAATGCCATCCAAGAAAAAACTGTGCTCCAAGCTTGGTGCCCTGTTCAGCATCCGTAGTTGAATCCCTCCTACGGCTAAGTGTGAACTTGTTTGGAAGATGATACTGCCCATTTTTGATTATGTGACTTAGTCTATGGTGCTGCCCCTAAGTTCTCCCTGGCCAGACTGGACACCCTCTTCAATTCCTTCTGCCTCTTTGCCCTGGATGCACCACCCCTTGCACCCACCACTGTGACCTTTGTCATGCCCTATTCTTCACCTCTTTTACAAATAGGCGACTCTCCCACTGTGTTAAATTCACCTCCAAGTACTGGTTGGGTGAGCTCCCTTCCTACCTCACCTCCTCCTTTTATAACATCCCCCACCCTCCTATTCCCTTAGATCAACTGACTCTCTCATCCTGGTAGTCCCCCGCAGATCCACTCAAGTCAGCCGATCTGGATACTCTCACTGCCTCCCAAAAATTTGGAATTCCCTCCCCCCTCAAATCTGGCAGTCATCCTCTGCCTACTCCATCAGCTCTGCTTTCAATAATTACCTTGCTCCTTGCTCTCCTGCCATATCCTTCCCTAACTCTATCCTCTAAGCCCTGGACAAACCCTACAACTCGACCGCCACTTTCATTTTACCCTGTGCACACCCACCCCCCAAATTTCTAGCTGTCCTTGCCTCCTCCAAATTGCTCCGCCTTACTGGCCTCCCTTGTTCTCTCACAGAATGTATGGGACCCCAAATGCTCTCCATGGGTCCCTTTTCTACCCCCCAAGGGGCTTGTATCTCTCATCTACTCCCTTCCCCCACCATCCTGAATGGGTCTCTCTGGGACACTTCCTTATCCCCTTCTCTCTGGTCCCACCAGCACCCCCCTGCATGGTTCCTCACATCCTGAAGGGGTTTCCAGGGACACGACTCACCACCCTTCCCCACCTCACCACTGCCTCTCTTTTCCCCCTTTTCTTTCAAGTAAGCACTTGTTTACTTATTAACCCAGCACTTATTATTGTCCACTCTTTCTACCTATCATGCACAACACCGCTGTAACACTGTTTGAAACACCTGCCTTACAACTGTATGCTAATGTTGAACTTCTAACTTGAATGTTTAATGTCTCATTCCTATTGTACCCCTTCCCTCCAGGTCACACCGGAAGATGAGTGACTTGTCAGTGTGCCTTCCTGGTGAAACATTTCAATCAATAAATAAATTTGAGGAAAGAGACAAACTGCAGCCATGGGGACTGCCATCATTGTTCATCATGCCACAGCAACAGGCGGAAGGTATTGCATGGAAGTCAAGCAGGTTGTAGAGCCTGCAGAGGGAGCCACAAAGAGATGTTGGGACACATGATGACTACAGTAATCCTGGCATGAATTATTGGCCAGTCTTCTACTGAGTGCTGGATTTTTAGCCATGCCTTAGAGTGACTGACAGCCCAGGGAAGTAGTGGAGCACTGACATTCCTTAGTGAACTGCAGTGGCTGTGCCAAAGTCCAGTCAATTTCTTTGTGTCAGCTGTAAGAAGCAGACAGGTGCCTGTGTGCCAAGAAACAGCTAAAACTGTTGCTCTGCTGCAAAGACAAACTGCTTGTCTGCCAGAAATAAACAGAATTCATGCTGTATAAAAATTAGAAAGTGGAGGTAATCATAAGATAGCCAAGAACAACAGAGAAGCTGAAGGATGCAGAAAATCTTTTGACATCATTTTGCGGCACTGATGGAATAGTCAAACTGTCACTGCAGCTAGTCCAGCCAGTACCACGGCCCAGTGCTGGTCACAGACACAGGTTAGGGCCTGGATTCAAGGATGTGGTGTGCTGGGCAGAAAGGATTGGGTCTGGGTTTATCACAGGCTAATCTGCCCTCTGTGCCCTAGAAGATAATCTGCAGGGAAAGAGAGTTTGAGACAGAGAGGGAGGAAGGAAGTGAGAGAGAGAGAGAGAGAGAGAGGAGAGGGAGGAATTGTGTATGAGTGTGTGAGTGTGTGAGTGTGTGAGTGTGTGTGTGTGTGTGTGTGTGTGTGAAAGAGAGAGTAAAACGGCCAGAGAGGGACTCACTATAAACTGTACCTTTACCCCTGTATAATGAAGGAGGATGCCTCGATCTGGCAACCCTGAGTAAATTTAGACCTTGCTCTTCAACTGCATATCTGTATCATAATTTGAGAAAGTATTTTATGAACTAGGTCATCCAGCAAGTATTTACAAGTATCCTTTGTACAGTAGGGTTATTAGCATTAGGGTTTAGGGTTTTTATTTGAAAATCATTAATTATTCTTTGTGAGGTGCTTGGTTACCAACAAACCAAGTGCAGCTTCACCTGGCCTACATCATTTCCACTGCTGGGTATCGAGTGATGCACCAGGAGCTCCCTTATTAGATTTAAAGGTTTACACTTGCAATATTAGGGAGTGAGTAGTGACCATAGTAATGTATATAGGTAGGTAGAAAGTGACAGCACTGTTCATGCATGATTTGGGCGCAGGCTGTTATAATATGGAGGTTGGTAAAGAGGACTAGAGGCATAGCCAAGATTAACAATATGGTATTTGTCTATGCCTAGCAGGGAATAGAAAATTAGCCCTTGTGTATTTAGGTTGCAACTGGATCAGTACTGAAGAACCATCAAAGGGTCTTTTTTTTGTTATCTCATTGCATAACCACCCTTCCTTTTTCCTAAAATATGTTACTGTACCCTAATAAAACCCCTGTTGTTTTATTAATACTCCCTGTCAGATTGTGTATTCATATTGGAGTGCAGAACTGCTTGTGTAGTGGGAACTGTGAGAGCATTGCATTAGTTCACAGGTGGGCTAATCCCACTGCAGTGTACTGCACCTCAAGGGATTGTACCATACTTACAACATGTCCACTTAAACCATTCTCCAGGTGGCTATACTATGCAATTAACTTAAATCTTGGATACAAACCCCAGTGAGGAATTCATTAACCCAACTTCCTCACTTTGTTTGAGCCTACAAGGCCTGGGTAGTAACTGCAACATCCACAGTGACCCAATTAGACTGCAGAGGGAGCCACACAGAGAAAATTAGCCCTTGTGTATTTAGGCTGGAACTAGATCGGTACTGAAGAACCATCAAAGAGTTTTTTTTTTGCTATCTCTGGACCTAAAATTCATCAAACTGGCCCTGGCTGAATTCCTAGGCCCACTCACCAAACTAATTAACCTCTCCCTCTGCTTCTCACAGTTCCCCCAGAGATGGAAATCAGCCACAGTAACTCCAGTGCACAAAGGTGGTGACAGGACCCTGCATAACAACTACAGACCTATCTCCATACCCCCCCCCTCCAAGCCCTTGAGCGGATAGTGGTGAATCAGTTAGTCAAACACCTGAACCAATACCAACTTCTCTTTCCTGAGGAACACAGCTTCCGATCAGGTCACAGTACTATCACGGCCCTGCTCGAATTCACCAGACACATCCACCATTCAATTGATCAAGGTCTCCTGGCTGGGGCAACTTTCATTGACCTATCACTTGCATACTGTGTGATCCTGAGCAAGTCACTTAACTTCCCTGTGCTCCCAGGTTGCACCTGTAAGCAAGCTTTCAGCTTAGTGTGTTACTCCTGGGAAAACAATTGAGGGGAAAAAAAAGCATTTGATATGGTTCATCACTAGCTCCTGCTGGATCAACTGTCAGCTACAGGACTCTCTTCAGGATCAGTTCGCTGGCTCAGCAGCTACCTTCTCAATCGCTCACAAAAGGTCAAAATAGGAAGGATCACCTCTGACAATAGATCAGTCCACTCAGGGGTCCCACAAGGATCAATTCAGGAAACCCTACAATTCACTTTATTCCTAAACAAACTGCCATCTGCATGGCTGGGCCGAATGCTCCTATACACTGACGATGTGGTCATATTCAGCAGCAAGCCTAATCCTGAACAACTGGTGGTGGATCTCCAAAAGGGGTTCTCAGCCACTGAAAAATGATTTATGGTACACAGACTAGCCATGAACTACAAAAAAAACTAAGACTATGATGTTCACCAGCACACAGAGCAAGCATAAGGCCTCCCCCCCCCTTACAATCAGGATTATCAATGGGGATCCATTGGAACACATTCAGTAGTTCAGGTACCTGGGCATCACACTCAACTCTACATTTTTGTACACCCAACATATCAACAACACAGCAAGGATGAATAATACAAGAATAGGGATCCTATACAGGCATAGACACTGCCTAAAACATGAGGCATTGAACCTGGTCATCAACAGCTCGATAGTCTCCCTCATTGACTACGGCCTGGCAATCTAAGTGTCGGCGATAGACACAGCCCTAAACTGCATCACCACTGCACTAAATAAGGTAGGCCAGCTGCTCACAGGTGTGGAAAGACTAACACACACCTGTGAGCTCTACACCTGGGCAGGATGGCCACAAGTGAAGGACAGAATAAACTACCAAACCTGCCTCATCAACAAGAAATGCTCCCTCAACCAACTACCCACAGGTGTCCAGAACCTCCTAACTCCACACTCAAGCATCTGACCCACAAGAAACTCCTCTTCTTAGATCTACAAAGTGCTCAGATGCCACACTGCCCTGTTACAATGTGCCTTTTACTTTCATGCTACACTATGGACCAGTGCCATATCTCCTGACATTATCAATGCCACATGTATAGGATCATTCAAATGCAGACTCTGGCACACCTAGTAAAATCTAGTAAATGTGGCTGCTACCATTATCACCCCCCCCTGGGAGCATCAATCAACTACCTGCACTTACCTCCTGACAAGTTATTGGGTTGAGGGACCCCTATCCCAGCACTTCAGGTTACACCTAACCCCCTAATCATGACATTGCTTCCACCTCCTTCCCCCTCAGATACTTCCAACTACATTACTCCTCTCACCTATGTTTGCAACCACTCCTTCTTCTCACCTCTGAGAGCTTCCAAGTAGGGAGTTAACCTCTGACACCAGCTAAGTGCTATGCTGCCTAAGCTGTTTAATGCTGTTGTACCCTGTAACTTACCTGTACTATATGTAACCCTGTCATCTGTATTGTACTGTCTATGTACAGTAACTGACGTGGAACCTATAACTGAGCATCTGCTCACTGGTGTGATCCAAGACCTCAATAAACAAATAAACAAATAAATAAATAAATAAAATTACATTAGTAAAGTTCAGGAACAGACACATAATTCACCAAACATGATTTGCACAAAACCCTTTGGTCAAGTATGTGGGCATTGCTCCATTTGATGTTGTCCTCTCATTTGAATTGAAACTTCAGTTCCTTCCTAATAAAAACATCTCATAAACTTGTGAAGCATGTTAAGGTATCAGACTAAACAGAAATATTTTGGAAACTAAATAAGCCCAAAGGATATTCTAAACATCTTATAATGGTATTAGTGTTAAATAAGTTCACTTTAGTGGCATTTTTGTAAAATGCTGCACATTTGTTTACATTTCATCGAATTTTGCAAAATTTAGCAAATGTCTTCATTTGCTCATAACACAGTTATTCTTGAAGCCAGAGAAAATTGACAGGCTTACTTTTCCAAGGAAGTCTAAGGGGACATCTAGTTTCATTACATTTTGATAAGTAATTGTTAACTTATAGTGACTCAAAATCTGGCCAGCTACATTTTGGTGAACTGTCTGAACATATTTCTCTTATTACAACTTGTCTACTCTTAGAATTAGATACAAGAACATTTCCAAGTGTAACCTCCCTGGAATGGTCATGGAAACTGATAACATTGAAGAGATATGCTTAAGGAAATTTTAAGTTACAGGGGTTCATAATTTCACAATTTAATTATTTGCTGCAGTTTGTGAACAGTTTCCAAATACTTGTTGGTTTGTAGATGTAGTGCTATTGTAACTGTACATTCAGCATTCACATTCACAAGTGTGATAGTTGGCCATGTATGTAATTATGTGTAGGAGTGTAGGCAGTCAGAACACAATATCCATGTTATTAGTATTGAGCATACTAAGAAAGATATCTTGGAGGTGACTTTAAAAATTTCTGTAACAAAAAGAACCAAGAGTAGATTTTTAAATTACATGGGTGTTAAACACATCAGGACTGAATGGAAAATTTGAACTGAGCAATTAAAAAAAATCATAGCTAAAAAAGAATCACCTGAAAACAGTATCAAGCCATGAATACGAAAATATTATAGTACTGTAGATCCCATGTTGAAAATGTTGCAATTTTCTGACCATTGCCTCTACATCAGACCCCCCCCAACTTCTAACTCCCACTACCACAAAGATAAAGCACATAGCTGAATTATAGGTCATTATTGCATGAATGTTGCAAATGACTACATATATGTTACCACTTAGCCAAAAAGATGAATTAGGGATTTTTTCCCCCTCATGTGCTAACCTGACATTGCATACAATTTCTTTCTAGGTGAAGACAAGTGAAGAATGCATAAAATGGAGTCACTGCTTGTGGAAATTTAGTGGTGTTATTAGAATAATTTAAAATGTTATTATGTATGTATAATATCACTTTTCTATGAAGATTGTTGGTAACATATTTGATTATAGTTAAAACTAGTGGAGTGAGTGATGATGTAAATAGTTCTGTACAATATGACCTGACCAACTAATTTTTTAGCTCATGAATTATTCATGATGTGAAGTATAAAAGACAGTTGTCAATGGTCACCTCTAATGAAGCCCCAAAAAGGGCGAGGTGAAACAGAAGGCTATGTTTGCATCTGTTACCTGTACAATCTACCTGTGCGTTGCTACTGCCGTCTTTTCTGTGCTTTGAAATGTGGATTTATTAAAGGACTCAGCACAAAATTTGACATTAAACAGTCATTTTACCAAAGGTACAAGTGGTGAGTGAGGTTTCTATTACTGTAAATGACTGGTTTTTGAACTGGCACCACTGCCCTTGTGCTTTCCTCCACACAGTGCAATAGGTGATTGAAAGTTATCATAACATTGGAGACCATACTGATTTCATCAATAATCAAAGACACCATTTTGTCAGACATACTGTGTAGCTAACTTGCAACTTTGAAAGACAACTTGCAGTACTCAAAAGATTTACCATGTTAAACAGGCAGCATAAAAATACAGTGTAGAGTAACTCCACTTATATTATATGCTGGAAGTCCAGCTGGAGCTGTAACAATGGTAGATGTTGTCACTCCAGTATGTTTCCTTATGTTTGTACTAATTACTTCAACAGAAAAACTCTTTCCTGTCCCAGCTAAACCACTCACAAACATACATAGTGGTTTGTATTTCTCACAACTACATTATTTGTTTTGATGCCAAACACCATGCTAAATGACATACATCACAACAGTATATAAACCATTCTGCTGCTGATTTTACTGCTGTTCTGTGATAGAGATCTTGACATCAGAGTGGCATGCTTCTCTCATGGCAGTTTCAACCTCTGACATGAGTACTGTAAGATCACTTCAAGGAAGAGGAACTCCCAATGCACCTTCTCCCTCTGGTCACAGTTTTCCTGAGAATTCACTGAACTGTATTCTTCCAATTGTTCTCTAGTGTTCTTCTAGCTGTTCCTTCTCTAAGTCTAATCTTTTTATGTACCCCACAGAATTCTCAGTTTTGACTGTCTCATAGCTCAAATAAAATTGCTCCTCATACTGTACATATCAGATTTGCTGTTCAAGGAGCTTTCGTGCCTCCATGGCTTGAACAAGAAAAGCAAAACAAATCAGTAATTCTCCCTTTTCTCAGCAGATTTCAGAGTCAATCTGCAATGTTCAACCAACATAATTCTCCCATTTTCTCAGCAGATTTGAGAGCCAATCTGCAATGTTCAACCAACAAAGGCTTGCATCTTTTGATCAGACTTCCTCACAAGCCTGTATCTTGGAAGATATGTTTTGCTGGGTTAGTCTCAACTCCATATATATATATATATATATATATATATATATATATAGTCATATTATTGGGCAACTTCAAACAGGCAGATGTTCTCCATGGCATTGTGTTGCTATGGGAAATATGGGTCACTCAGATTGTTTTTCAAAATATTTGTTGAAGATATCTTGCTTGCTGCTAGGTCTTCCATCTGATCATGAGACTTTAAGACACGCTGTCTGTTTTCTTTGTAGTTGATGTTCAAGTACTGTATTGCATCAGATTTGCCATACAGGCATGTTCTGATCAACTGGTCACTTGATTCATATGTTCCACATTCACAGTGTGACAGAGTTTTTAATTCTAGAGACCACAACCATGAACTGATAGATCTGCTGCTGTTGGAAAGATCTTCCAAGAGCTACTGCAAGCATGGTTGCTTGTTTTTGGTAATGTATCATGTCACATACCATACCAGGACAATGGAATTTTTGCAACAAATTGAACATCTATGTTCACCTGCCACATCAACAACAAAACTAGACTGTAGACATTTATGAGAGCCTCATTTTGTTTTCTCAACAGTTCGTACACTGTCTTTGTAGATTTTTGTTTTCAGATGATGTCACATAGCAGAGAATAACTTATTCATATGACCATGCTCACATACACATCTTGGAAATCCAAAAATGACACCTTGTTTACCAATTGCCACAATATTTTCACCTTTTGACAACAGTACTTGCAACACATGAGTTTCTGAAACTTTTCAACCAGTTTCCATAAGGCTGGACTCTCGTATTTGCCAGGAAGCTGATAAATAATGTATTGCATGATAAACTTTTGGATTTCAGAGTCCTGACTGTCACCAATGTTGAGTGCATATTTTATCCACAGTAACATGTGGATATGAGGAGCACCACATGCTTGTTATTCCACTCTCTAGAAGTAATGTTCCACAGTACAAAGGAGTGGATTGGTCTTTGATAGAATGAACCTGAGCAGTGCATGGAATCAGTGATGGAAGTGTTGTGACACTGATACTGAGTCTAGAAACCACATCTCACTGAAAGTCATAGATAATATGCCATCAGTGTCTGCACTAGCCCACTTTAGTATTTCTGCCAGTTCTTCCCAGCTGTATTCATCACAGCATAGGGTGACAAACCAAGTAGCTGCCCCATACTCTCGTAACATACAAATTACTTCTGAGTGCCTTCGGTGACAGTATTCTTTGGTTCCATGCATATGTGACAGAATGGAGTTCAGATTTACTTCACTGTCTCATCCTTGCCTTTTAACTTTTGCAACAGTTCTACAGCTGTTAGATCACGCAATGATGCTGTCAGCTGCAGAGTGTGTGCAATAGACACAAGCAGTATGTGTCACTCACTCTCCCATAGGAGGTGAAACAAATACTAAATATTTTATCTGAACTTCCCATCAGAATGCAACACTCTATATATTCTGTACTCAGCTCGGGCAACATGTACCTCATGTTCATCCAAGCAACCAGCAGTAGCATGTGGGAAAAAGTCAGGAAAGCAGCATGCTTCCAGCACACTCTCCCAGATACTGAAGGGAGTGCCTTCGGTCTGTTTCATCTGATATAAGTCAATGTTGTCACTTGCTGGATCCTTGTCAGGGAGAGGATGAACAGTGTTATGCTCATACACATTTCCATTTGTACTCATGGAGACCTTCTCAATAATTGCTTTTTTTTTTTGGTGTCTACTGTTTCAAACTGAGTTTCAGTATCACTAAGGTGGTCCACAATTTATTTTATTTATTTATTTATGAGTTTAACCAGGAAGGCATACTGAGCAGTGTTGCTCGATTCCAGATGCGACCTGGGGGTCAAGACCCAAGACAATGGTACATACATTTGGTACAGAATTAACAACTCAATAAATGTCCATCTGCTGTACAGACAATTGGCAAATGGTTACAAACAGGCAGAAGATCGATACAGGAATAATTTAGAAGGTTACAACTGAGTACAGAGACACAATAATTGTACATAATTTTGACATTAGTTGTAACAAGAGCAGCAGGAGGAGAAGTGGGACGTGAGTAGGCGATTGTGATGGCTGGGGTTGGGAGAATGTTTTATATCAGCTGGAAGTGCGTTCCAAAGCTGAGGGATGCGGAAATTAAATCCACAAAGAATGGATTTCAAGCATTTAGGTAATGTAGAGCATTTTTAACTCTCTCTGCATGCATTACATGCTGCCAAATGGTTTTAGACTTTGTTGGAACACCATTTCCAAAATCACAATGCTGTTCTCCACATTATGGCCTCAGTATTTTCCTGGAGTGGGAGTGGCAGGTACATAACAAATCTCTTCAGTGACTTTACGGTGTCTTTCTGTGGCATGCTTTTCAGCTTTTGAATTCAGTTTTAGAATTGTTTGTAATGGCTTCATCATTTGGATTCAAATCTGCTCAAACAAGTTCAGGCAACCAATCTCTGTGGGCATAACATCTGCCTCCATCTTGTTCTAGAGCCTTTCACCCAAAGAAGGACACCACACTCAGTACTGGTTGGTTGCTTAGTCGGCATAGCATTTATTAAAAATTTGTCATTCAATTTTTCATTAACAGTACTGAGTTCCTTTACATGCCATATTTTAAAACATTTATCTTCATATTCTCTTTATTCGAACTATCACAATTTATATAATTCACATTTTTATCACATTTTATATCCGATTTTTCTTCCCTCTCCACTCTCCGGATGTAAACCCGAAGGGGTCTTTCTTTCCTGTCCATTTTCTCTTTCATCCCTCTCTGATGTAAACCTGAGGGGTTATCTCTTAATATCTGGGCCAGGTCCAATTCCTGCCCTCCATTTCCATTCCTGGGTGTCCACACCCTTTTCTCTTGTCTGGGCCAGGTCCAATTCCTGTCCCCCATTTTTATTCCTGGGTGTCCATACCCTTTTTCTCTTACACCCCACCTTGGTGTAACTCCAGAATCCCACCCCCGAGAATATTTGCTCTCTCATTCTTCCCCCATAATTCCTTGTGTTGCGGGTGGGAATCAAAATTTGCCTAGCAGAAGTGAGGGGGAGAGCTTCCTTGTGCAACCACTTATATCCCTCCTTTGCACCCACCCCTTTGCTCTCTTTCTCTCTCTCTCTCTCTCCCCCTACAACCTATCCACGGCTCTCTTTTCTTAATGACTCATCCCATATTGTGAGGTTACCCTCTCTGGAGCCAAGCCCCCCCTCCCTTTTCTTTCCTGGCCCTCCCCTCGACCACTTCTCAAAAACCCCGCCCATTGGTTCCCAGTTCTTCCTCCCCGCTCCCCCATTCTCTATTCCTCCTTCTAGGCTTCCTGGCCTATAACAATGGGGCCTGTCTTTTTAGAGACAAACCTTCTTGTTCTAGAGCCTTTCACCCAAAGAAGGACACCACACTCAGTATTACGTTGGTTGCTCAGTCGGCATAGCATTTATTAAAACTTTGTCATTCAATTTTTCATCAACAATACTGAGTTCCTTTACATGCCATATTTTAAAACATTTATTTTCATATTCTCTTTATTCAAACTATCACAATTTATATAATATTTTCATCGCATTTTTATCACATTTTATATCATATTTTTCTTCCCTCTCCACTCTCCGGATGTAAACCTGAAGGGGTCTTTCTTTCCTGTCCATTTTCTCTTTCATCCCTCTCTGATGTAAACCTGAGGGGTTATCTCTTAATATCTGGGCCAGGTCCAATTCCTGCCCTCCATTTCCATTTCTGGGTGTCTGCACCCTTTTCTCTTGTCTGGGCCAGGTCCAATTCCTGTCCTCCATTTTTATTCCTGGGTGTCCATACCCTTCTTCTCTTACACCCCACCTTGGTGTAACTCTAGAGTTCCCCCCCTCCGGAGAATATTTGCTCTCTCATTCTTCCACTAGCCTGTCTCCAGCTTGTGTTGGAAGGTGGGCTTCCCCGCCAAGTTCCTTCCTTCCTGCGAAATCCTCAACCCTGCATCCATGTCCCTCTTGATTATTGTGATGATAATTTGTTTACCCCTCTCTACCAGTTGGCCTCTGTTCTATACCATCCATCTATTATTTTACCTGTGTCATCCTGCCGTCCTCATTTTCACCATCCATCCTTGACAATCCTTTTTTTTTTTTGTCTGTCCCTTCTCTATGGCCTTTTGTTCTTTGAGCATGCCCCCATCCCCTTCCTACTGCATCTACCCAACCTGACTCTAAGTTCCTCCCTTCTTGGACTCTCTGGTCATCCTGCATCTGATTAAATATGAGTAACCACAAAATGTGCACTTAAGGCACTTGTCCCCAGGTGTACCATAATGCAGTTAGGTTCTGAATTGGTCTGGCAGCTTCCATCCTTCAATGGCAATAACAGGGTCCTCAATGCACCCCTTCCATGCCCTTCCATTGGATCCATACCTTTTGTTGCTCAAAATCAATTGTTCACCCCCCGGCTTCTGTTCGGCCTGTCTCTTGGCACACGGTATTCGGAAATGTCTCCCTCTCCAGTACTTCTGTCCTGCGGCTGGTCTCTATAACACATAAATAAATCATGTGAACCATTTATTTTTATATGCAAACTCCCCCCCCCCAACCTGGTCCGGTTTTCTGTGGATAGATGAGACACTTCCTTAGTGATTTCCCCTTTTGATTTTTTTTTTTTGTGCAGCTGGGTGTTCCCCCATTCACATTTCTCAAGCCGTCCTTCAACACCCATTGGGCTGCGGCCTCCAAGGCTGCTCCCATCTTATTACCTGTAATGATTGCTTTTCCTGGTTTCCCTCATAGGCTCATGCCCCCCCCTTTTTTTTTGACTATGATTTCCTCTTGCACCTTCCATAAATTGGGCAATGATCCACTATCCTGTGATGTTGTAGTGGAACAGATGCCTTTTTCTCTCCAATCCTTTTTTTGATGTACCAGAATTTTAATTCTTTCTCTGCTGCAGCAGACAGTCCCTCTTGCAACCCTGATACTGAGGCACTCTGCTGATGGGCCTTATGGCCCCCCCAAATTGCACCCCCATAGCTTCCCCTGCCCCTACCTTGCACTGTTCACCTTGGATGTCAAGTAGAAAAAACCTGTGGCAGCACCTCTGCCAATTTTCCCAACAACTATTCCCCTATAGGCTGTCTGCTCCCTGCTCTCCTCCTTCCCCAGCTGCCATCCCGTCATCACCAACTTTGCCATTACACTCTATGATTCTGGCCCAACAATTGGCCATAGCAGCTTCCACTCCTAAAATGAGTAAAACAAAATTTCCTTAGATTTCCTAGATGCAGTGGGAGCAAGAATACAGTTCTGCTCTCCGCCCTGGGCCTCAGCGGCTACAGGCAAGTGGGTAATGGCAAACTTCACCAGTCATGCACAACTTATTTCAGATAAGTAGAACAACCAGTCTGTTTGATCTCTTGTTGTTTCAAACCAGCTCCCTCCATCCTTCCTAAGAGTGCTGCTGAATGATCTCTTGCCGGCTGGTACTCTGACACCTGCATGCTCTTCTGAGGTGGAAGTAAAGCTCTACTCCACTTCTGTCTGGTGGTAATGATCAGGGACATCTGTATGCCCCCCCCACAGATTTCAATTTCATAAACCCACCCTGCATCCACATAATGCTCAGGTTGATGCTGCTGTGTTCCCTATAAGCTGCACCTTGAAAATAAAGATTATCTAGCCCACTAGCTCTCCAAGACGATTATCTTCAACTTCACCTTCCAATCAGCTACCAAAGATCCAAGGTGATGCCTCTTGCCAATACATATCCTATATCCCTGTTAATCCTCCCTCCCTCGTCAGCCCCAAGGGCCTTCCCAAGTATCTGGCAGCTTTAGCAACTAACCTGTGAATGGAAGTGATATTTTTTTTGTGTGTGTCAGGCTGATTGGTTGCTAAAGGACCTCTCTCTCCAAGCTTTATTGTGACCAGCACCCCTAAGAGAACCAGGGCAACTATCACAGTACAGTGGGACTGCAGACAGGACCCCAGAAACCTTAATATATATTGGTAGGGCTGGTACCCCACCACAATGTGGCCCAGGCCATGCCTAAAAATGGTCCTTTGAATCAGTGCCTTACCTGATTACCCAGCAGTTGAATAAATTAATAAAACCATCACCTCTCTAAGTTAAATAGGCAAAGGTAACTAACCTATGCCAGAGACTTTAAAGACTTTCTATCCAGTAATGCAGCTGGACTCATGACCCCCTTCATTGACTCCTACTGTTGACCCCGGCTGGCCCTGGATATTCCTAAACTGTTCCTCTTCCCGACTGGACTCATGTTAACCATTTCACATATAAAGACTATTTGTTCCTTCTGATTATAAAGCACCTGATCTGTCTTACACCCCAACCGCAACCTTGAATAGTCACAAACTCCAGAGCAATAATTCTAGATAAATGATCCCCCTAGATGCCAGCCTTAAAGGCTGGGTATAAACTCTAAAACACTGCAGTGGTGCAAGGAACATGATCTATAACTAACTGCAAAATTACCGCAGCAGATGCTGGCAAACTTCATACACTTCTCAGCATTGGTCCTGTTGGCGTACCTGGCAGAGGGCCTGGTCGTGACAATGGTATTGGTACCAGTGCTGGGGTTAGCAGTGACAAGCAGGACCGGTCCTTTTTTTTTAAACTTGTGTCCCCCCCTTTTAAGGAGTCCCAGCACTCAAAAAAGTAGATAAGGTTAAAAAAAACAACTTTGTTTATTAAACCTGAACATCAGAAAGACACGCTTGGGAACTGACCTGTTCGATGTACACCCCTTCCCCAACCCCCTCCCTATTTGCAGCCCTCCCCCCGTCTTGATTACACCTGTGTGTTCATGGCATGCTTGGTACCTATTGTCCTTGTATAGCCCTTAAAAAGGACCTTCACCAGTCCTTTTGAAATTCATGCATAAATTACCCCAATTGTATTTCATTATTGTCTGTTGCAGTTAGTTGTCACATTATGAGCTGCTAAAAAACTGCAGGGTGTACCAGGGCTTCTATAGCAAGCCTACTGTTTCTGTGGACCTAGGGTTGTACTGCTAACATTACTGTAGGGCAGAGTCAATTTTACAAAAAGGAAAAACATACTGACAAGGCATTTTGATTTTGGCATAATGCATTGCTAACAGGGTGTCTTGGGGGAGGCGGAACACAGTATGTATACTGAGTACTGGTAGGTTTTCCTTGCGACATTGTTGCAACTGCATGGTACTGCACAGTGTGAGTCACCCCCCTGTCCTACAATGATGTCACCAGGAGCTAGCAGCCCAGCAGCTAAACCTCAGTGGCAAGTACAAAAGGGCTCAAAATAAATCCACATTTTATAAGGCGGAGTAAATCTTGGCCAAAAATCACAAATGGACACACCCTTTCAGGTGTAGTACTGCATATCATGACTACCAGCTGTAATTCTTTTTTTTTTTTGGTCCATCACTGAAGTTCCTCTTTATCTAGCATTGATGTTTGATGCCGTCCTTTATTTTTTTTGCTGTGGTGCCCCATAACCACCCTGATACATTGGTTCTAATCACCAAGCAGATGTGTACTACCCACAGGAAAATCAGCCCACCCAAAGTTCCTAAATTGTTTTATGGTCTCCCCTTGCAGAGGAATTTTGGAGTGAACCACCTTTTCCATTGTCGCAGTACAGCACCACCTTGCCCTTGCCTGAAACGGCAAATTGTGCTCTTTCCAAAGAGACCCCTATTGTACGATAGGAAGTCATGGTTAAACCCAATTTTATTTAATTAATTATTTATATATTTGTATTTATTTATTTCTTTGCTAGAATTGCAACTGTCCAATGCATACTTGGGTGCCACCCCATTAAATACCCAAGAACGCAACTATCCTGACAGCCCTGATAGGACTTGTACCTAAATACTCCGGCACAGTTCCTGGCGCCGTTATGATGAGAGGCATTGATCGATGGCAAACCTCTGGCTAGAATGTCTGCTGTTAAAATTAAAATATCTTGCTAAATTTATAACTGCCTAATTTCACTAATAGTTTTATATTCATTGTGCCTTTTGCTGGTATTTCTTCATTTTTTGATTTTCCAAATGGCGAATTGTTCAGAAATTGCATATTCTTGCTTCTGGATACTGTCATAAAATGCAGTTTGTTGGTCAATATCCAATTCAAAGTTGCCACCTCACTTCCCTTGTTTTTTTTTTTTTGGATTCTTCCGTGTGTTTTCATTTTTACTCAGATAATATGCTACCTTGTTATAGAAGCAGTGGCTTCTATTACCTGTTAATTTTGTACTACAGTTTTTGACCCAGGGTGGCTAATCATCGCAGGAGACTGCTAATGTAATTCCTTAAATATGTGCTGCCTTGATCACCAGACAATTTCACAGGGTGAGCTATCGGTGAATAACTCTTTTTTCGCCCCCAAAATGGCGGCCACCATGCGGCCAGAATCAAAATGGCAGCTTAATAAGGTCACTCCCTCAACCCTTCACACCCTTTTCCAAAAAACTTCCCTTTATTCCATGTTTTTCTGCCTCATACTCTGATACTGTTGCTCCATCGTGCCCCAAAACACCAGCTGATAGCTTGCAGAGGCAACACAAAAACATCCCCCCCCCGGCATGGACACTGCATCAGCCCCCTTTTGGGGCCTCCTACCGTGAAACCCCTGTCCATACTCTTATGCTTCCTTTGTCAGTCTAAGCACCTCACGTGGTTAATTGTGGCTTCCATACTCCCCCTTCCTGCGGCAGCTACCTCCCTGCCTCTTACATTGTTTGGGCCACTAATTATTGTCCCCTGACTCCCACACACTTGACCCCTGCCCCTGTGCAACTTCCCTGATTGGTCTTGTTCACTCTACTCATAGCCAGTCCTGCTTTCCCCTACCACACTATAAAAGTCCAAATGGTGGGTCACCACATGACCCTTAAAAAACCATCAGCATGTGGCCAAATGTACCATAATCAGACCATCACCGGCCTTTTCTGCCTTCCTTTCCTGCTGCGATAACCCATGTTTCATTTGCTCCAATGGTGATGGCCATAAAAAACAGTCACCCCATGGCCAAATCTGCCCTTATTCGTGGCACTGGCAGCATTTTCTGCCTTCTCCTGCCACTCTGAACTGGCTTCTGATGTCACACAACAGGCTGTCGGCCACCATGTGGTCGCCTCTGTCCTAACATGGTGACCGCCATGCTGCTGCCTGATTCACTCAGTTGGCGAGGTCCCTAAATGCACTCACTTTTTGCACAGCCAGCACTGTAATAATGACTATCCCCTATCCCCTATTCCCTTGCCCCTTCCCCCCACAAAAACCCAGCCAAACAACTCCTGGGTAAATCAAAACCACAAGAAACATTGTTCTAATGATATCTCCATGTTCTGCCCTTCCTTTGCAGATCTGTGCCAGGATACCCCTTTTTTCTCTGCCCGTACTAGTATGTTTCCTCTTTTAAACTAAATAAATCATCCATCCCTCACCGTCATGGGCTTCCCGTTATGTTCGAGTTAGGCTCTGAGGAGATCCTCACTACTGCACTCTAAATCCTCTCTTTTTCATTTCAGGTTGCTGGCAAACTGAAATTAAAAGTTTGTCCTGTACCTTTCATCACACAAAAATGGCCCACTGGTGACCATTGCCCCTCGCCTACCTTGCTGCAGCCCTCTCTTTGTCTAAATAAGTGCTCAATGGTCTGCTGCTAAGCCAAAAAGATGTACTCTTTTTAAAACAACTTCCTTAAAAACAAACTGCTCTTACATGTCATGATACTTCTATCCAAACCATTTGTTTTGAAAGCAAGCAGCCTGTCGGCATGTAGTTTTCCCTACTAGTCATGCTACTAGGAACTTAGCAAAACCAATCTAACTAAGGAAGACATTTTCTTAATAAACACACAAAAGTGTGTCTCTATTTTTTTTTTTTTTTTTTTTTTAACTGCCTAGTAGATAAAATTGACTTTACCCAAGCCATTTTATAACCTCAGGAACTCATCCGACTGATGTGCTAAGCAAATCAAAATTTGCCTGGCAGAAGTGAGGGGAGAGCTTCCTTGTGCAACCCCTTATATCCCTCCTTTTGCACCCACCCCTTTCCTATCTTTCTCTCTTTCTCTCTCTCCCTACAACCTATCCCCGGCTCTCTTTTCTTAATGCCTCATCCCATTTTGTGAGGTCACCCTCTCTGGAGCCGAGCCCCCCTCCCCCTTCTTTTCCTGGCCCTCCCCCTATGACCACTTCTCAAAAACCTTGCCCATTGGTTCCCAGTTCTCCCTCCCCCTCCCCCATTCTCTGTTCCTCCTTCTAGGCTTCCAGGCCTATATCAGTGGGGCCTGTCTTTTTTAGAGACAAACCTTCTTATTCCAAACAGATCTAGGAGGCAGAAAATCTGCTTTTATCTTCCTGGAACAGCACAAGCACATGTGGACTGATTCATCTAATGCTAACTCACTCCTAACTAACAAATATGCAAGCAAACATCCCCACGTCTCCTTCCACCTTGCAATATTGGAGAGGTCTACTTTAATAGTCTGAAAACTATGAAGCAGGTCATTGCATGAGACACATTCATATCCCAAATGTTTCTCTTTGCCAGCTCAAAGATTACTGTCTCATTCCTAAATGCATCAATTAAGTGTGCTTCTATTTCTGTAACATGTGCATACAATTCTTCTGCATCCTGCCTTACAAGTTAATCAGAAGTAACTTTATTCTTTTGACGCCAGTTAATAAAAGCTATGGTAATGTCAATATCACCTTCAGATAAAACCAGTGTAAGAGTGAAAATGTAGTGACAGCACTCTTGACCTGATGCACTTTTGAAACAAATCTGTGCATTCCTGTATCACGCACAGCAATCATGCACATATGGTACAATGCACTGTTACAAACTCCAGTGTGCAAGCATGCCAAGGAATACCCAATCAAGCTACCATGACATCTAAAATCAATAGAAAAATACAACTGATGAAATATATCTCAGAGTAAAACAATTTGTACACATTGCTGTAAACTTACAATCACGTTTGTGGTCACCAATAATGGCTCAAATAAATGGCATAAAAAAAAATTTGGAGAGGTTAATGAAGTTGCAGGAGTTCCTAAATCTAAACAGAGACAGCATCTGCTTCAACTTTGATGGGTGTTGGTTACATAATGAGCACAGAGAGGCATGTTTTTTGGAGGAAATGTACAATCCACATAGTAAGCAAGTAGCTCTCTGTGTTGATGGAGCTGGCAAAACACATAGGGTTCCCCTCTCACTCTGCTCTTACAGTGACACAATTTGCAGCAGACTGCAATTGCTTCAAACTCTGGGTGTGTCAGGAACCCTGTGCCCTATTTTATACAAGTCTGGGAATTTTTTGGATAAAAAGAAGTCACATTTTTATTCCTCAGACCTGCCCCCTGAGGGAAACCTGGATAAGGGTTGAAGAGCTGTGGCTAAGCGTGTGTAACATGTACCTTGCTGAATAAACTATTGCACTATTGCTGTTTAATTCCAATTTCACGAGTGCTGAATGTTTTTTATTTTTTGGATTTTACAGCTAAGCTGGCTGCTTTGCTCACTGCACCGCCTTTACCTGAGCACACATTTTTCTTGGATTGTTTGTGAGAATATTTTAAAGTACTTTGCTTTAGTCATACAGATGCTGGCTACACAGGCATTTCTGGGTTTATTGTTTCTTTTCTAGTCTAGCAGAATTTTGCACAAATCATTCCAAATGTAAAACAGCATGAAAATTGGCATATAGGTAGATTTTTGTATGCTTTTTCATATGATAGCAGGGCAAAGGTGATCCAGCAATGTTTAGGGGTTGCAAATGCTTTTTTTTTATTTATAGTCTAGCAGAGTTTTGCAAATATTCAAAATGTGAAAAAGCATGATAATTGGAACATAAGTGGATTTGTATCTTTTTATGTTCACTTTAAAATGAAAGCAGAACACAGATGATCTGATGATATTAAGCGGCTCAAAATACAGTTAATGTACAACTGTGTGAAAAACATCAAAAACACACATACATTTGACTCCTTGGTCCACCAATATGTTTCCAGATTATTATAATGTACACCAAATAACCTTTTATACTTTATATCATTACTTTAAACCAAGCATGCAGACCTTTTATTTTGAAATGAATATTGTATCATGTGGAAAAATGCTCAAAATGATTTTACAGTTTGAAGTATACAGATAACTATGATACAGCGATGTTCTGTCATCTCAAGACAAGCAAACTCTCATTATATTATCTTTAGAAATGCATATTACAGTTATATGTTTAAATATAAACTTTTAAAATGATTGCTTGAAATGGTAATGAGATGGAAACAGGATATGTTTACAGTCATTATCTTACAAAAGTGTATATCACACAAATAATTTTTTGTGATAGCACATAATCAGGTTGCAAAATTTCAATATTAAATACCTGTTACAGTTAAGGGTTGAATGAAATTTAAATTCTCATACTTGTTTACAGAAATTAACAAAATACTTAGTTATCAAGATCATTGTCTCTGTAGCATGCTCCTGCACATGCATACAGTTCAGTACATGGAAGTGAGGCACAGTGGGGGGGGGGCACAGGAGCACATCTCCTGTGATTGGGGAAGGGGACAGCAGCTCCTGTGGGCAGCAAGGGAGAGCAGCTCATCTGTTGGGGCAGAGGAGCACAGCTCCTGTGTTGTTGGCAGTGGAGTGCTGCTCCTCCTGCATTGGGGGGTGGTGAAGCACAGCTCTTTTGTTTGGGGTGGTGGAGTGCAGCTCCTGTTTTCTGGGATGGTGGAGTCCAGCTCCTGTGTTGGGGGGCATTTGAATGCAGCTCCTGTGTTGGGAGCTGGTGGACTGCAGCACCTCTTTTTGGGGGTGGTGGTGGTGAACGGTTACTCCTGTGTTGGGGGGTGGAGTGCAGCTCCTGTGTCAGGGGGCGGTAGTTCCCAGCTCCTGTGTTGGGTAGTGATGGAGCACAGTTCCTGTGCTGGGGGGCAGTGTTAGCACAACTCCTGTGGTGGGGAGCAGAGGAGCACAGCTCCTGTGTTGGGAAAGCACAGGGGTGCAGCTCCTATGTTTGGGGGGGGCAGAGGAGCAAATATTCTATGAGTGTAGGAAGCACATCTTCTTTGTTGGGGGAAAGAGGAACACAGCTCCTATGATTGGGGGCAGTGAAGTACAGCTCCTGTGTTTGGTGGGAATCGGAGTGCAGCTTCTGTGTAAGAGGCGGTGGAGTGCAGCTTCTGTGTTGGAAGCAGGAGAGCATATGTTCTGTGCTGGGGGGGGGCAGGAAAGCACAGCTCCTATGTTGGTTGTAGAGGAGCACAGCTCCTGTATTGGGAGTGGTGAAGTGCAGCTTCTGTGTTTGGGTAGTGGAGTGCAGCTCCTTTATTGGGGTGGTGGAGCACAGATCCTGTACTGGGGGGACAGTGTCACACAGCTTCTGTGTTGGTGGCAGTAGAATGCAGTTCTTGTGTTAAGAGATGGTGAAGTGCCGCTCCCATGTTGGAGGGTAGTGAAGCACAGCTCTTATGTTGATGTGCAGTAGAGTGCAGGTCCTGTGTAGGTGGCTGGTGGAGTGCAGCTCCTGTATTAGGGTGATGGTGGAGCACAGCTCCTGTATTGGGGGGCAGTAGAGTGTAACTCCTGCATTGCATTGGGATGGTGGTGAAGCACAGCTCCCGTTTTGGGGGGTGGGAGAGCGCAGCTCCTCTGTGGGGGGCAGAGGAGTGAAGCTCATGTGTTAGGCAGGTGGAGTGCAGCTCCTTTGTTAGGAGTGGTGAAGTGAAGCTTCTGTGTTGGGGGACAGTGAAGCACAGCTCCTGTTCTGGGGGCAGTGGAATGCAGCTCCTGTGCTGGGAGCTGGTGGAGAGCAACTACTGTGCTAGAGGGGTTGGGGGGCACATCTTCTGTGTTGGGGATGGTGGAGTGCAGCTCCTGTGCTGCGTGGAAATGAAGCCACAGCTCCTGTGTTGGAGGGGCAGTAGAGTGCAGCTCCTGTGTTGGGGGGTGGAATGCAGCTCCTCTGTTGGGGGCTGTGGAGTGCAGCTCTTGTATTGGGGGCAGTGGAGAACAGCTCCTGTGTTGGGTGGAAGTGGAACACAGTTCCTGTGTTGGAGGGTGGTGCAGCACACCTCCTGTGTTTTTTTTTTATCATTTATTTAAAGAAAAGTTTTACCAGAAAAGTACACTGAGCAATTGAAATTGCTTGTCCTCATGGTACGTCCGGGGGCGGGGGTTACATGTGGGGAAAGGGATTAAGCATGCACAATTGCCATAACAGGTACAAAATACATGATATGAATGCTGGATACATAATATTGATAAAATAGATTACAGAGCCAATACAACAGTTAATCACACATACATACTTTTTTTTTTAATTAGGGTACAGTAAGTCGATACAACAGATTTGTTGCAGATACAGGCAAAGAGAGCAAGGGACTGTACAATCAGTCTGTCATAAGAGCTAATACATAAGGAGCTGTTAAATGCTTTGGAGTTGTTGACTGGGTGGTGACAGGATAGAGAATAGGGATGGAGGGGTTACGTACAGGTGCAGTTAGTGGAGTAGAAGTTAAGTAGGGCAGATGAAATGGATACGGGATGAGGAATGGCAAATTTAGGGGAGAAGCATATTCCAGATTTTAGGGAGGTGGTGCAAGAACCCTGATTGACCTATGGTTGTTGATTGGCGAGGGATCAATAGGATGCGAGCATCAGTGGATCTGAGTGAGTGGTAGGATGTTGGTGGTAGTTTTAAGGAGGAAGAAAGGTAAGAAGGGAGAGAGTGGAACCAGAATTTAGAGAGGAATTTAGTGTTGTGAGAGAGATGTCAGTCACGCAGAGAAGAGAGGGCAAGGGGGCATCCAGAGCATTGCTCCTATGTTGGGGTGGGTGAAGCACAGCTGCTGTGTTGGAGGGTGGTGAAGCGCAGCTCCTATGTTGAGGGGCTGTGGAGTGCAGCTCCTGTGTTGGAGGCAGGTGGAGTATAACTCCTGTGTTGAGGTGGTGGTAGAACACAGCTCCCACATTGGGAGGGGTGGAGTACAACTCCTGTGCTGGAGGGGTGGTGAAGCACAGTTCCTGTGTAGGAGGGGTGGCAGAGTACAGCTTCTGTGTGGGGGCAGAGTAGCGCAGCTCCTGCATTGGGGCAGAGGAGTGCATCTCCTTTTTTGGGGACTATGGAGTGCAGCTCCTGTGTTGCAGGGCTGTGAAGCACAGCTACTGTGTTGAAGGAGCAATGGAACACAGCTCCTCTGTTGGGGGACAGTGCAACACAGCTCCTTTGTTGGGGTGGTGGAGCACAGCTCCTGTGTTGGGTTGGTGGAGCACAGCTCCTGTGTTGAGGGGGACTGTTTAGTGCAGCTCCAGTGTTAGGGGGAGGGTTGAGAGCATCACCTTTGTTGGTGGAGCAGAGAAGCACAGCTCCTGTGTTAGTAGAGCACACAAATGCAGCTCCTGTGTTTGGGTGGGCAGATGCTCAGATTCTGTGAGTGCAGGGGAGTGCAGCTTCTTTGTTGAGGGGACAGGGGAGCTCAGCCCTTGTGTTTGGTGGGGTAGAGGAGTACAGCTCTTGTGTTTGGAGGGAAGGGAAGTGCAATTTCTGTATAGGAGGTGGTGAAGTGCAGCTACTGTGTTGGGGAGGCTGGAGAGCATAGCTCCTGTTGGGGGGCAATGGAGTGTAGCTCCTGTGTTGGGGATTTGGGAAGGCAGCTCCTGTGTTGGCAGGAGCAGGGGAGTGCAGTTTCAGTGTTTTGAAGGGCTGCTGTTGTGTTTAGAGGAACACTGCTCCTGTTTTGGGGGGGCAGGCAAGCACAGCTCCCTGTTGGGAGGCAGGGGAGCACAGCCGTTGTGTTGTGGGGGGGGGAGGTGAGTGCAGATCCTGTGTTTGGGTTGGGGAACACAGATTCTGTATACATTTCATGGCATTCTTGCAGTGCATTTTATGGGAGTCAACTGGATCTCATTATCTCCCCCAAATGATTTTTTTATCCAGAATCCGTTTCTCACCTTTAAAGGTCAGGTCATTTGCCAGATGGTGATGGCAAAATATAGAAAGGTTGTCAAAAATATATGGAGGTGCTAAAAAGTATTGGGTGGTGGGTAATACTGTTCTAAAATGATGAATGGGAAACACTGAGGGCAGAGGATGTAACTCCCCTCCTGGTCCCAGTGCTTCTCCACCACCCCCACCACAATATGTGATCAATGAGAGGTAAGATGTAACTGTTATGAACCTTTTCTGCTGGGCAGGGGTTGTAAGGGATATTGAGGATTAAATAATGAGGTGTCAGGAAGGGCTGCAGAGCAACCATTTTGTTGGGGCTTACAAAATGGCCCATTTTCCAACCCCACCCCCTACTACTAGAGGCAGACTAATGGTGAACCACATTAATGTGTTACAGTTGTCTTAATGCACATTTTTAAAAATGTGCATATGTGTGTGTGTTATTGTGTGGAAGGGGGTAGGACACATTAATTTTTCTATCTGTCCTTCTGTTGTAATGGTTTAACATTTGAAGAATCTGGTCTCAGTTGAACAGTATGAGCCATTATTTTGTTTTATTTAAAGAGCACCTTTCATGTTGGTCTGAAAAGTTACATCTTGTAGTCATTATATGTAATACTAGACCTGGAAGGGTATGTGCATTTGATATTTTTGGCCAAGGTTTACTCTGCCTGCCATAATTTGGATTTATTTTGAGCCCTGCTTTAGCCCTGCTGCACTTGCCTTTACTGTTCCGCTGCTGGCTCCTGATGACATCACTATAGGGCAGAGAAGTGACTTACACTGTGAAGTACGATGCAGTCACAGCAGTTTTGCAAGGGGGAAACTAGCAGTACTCAATGTACATACTGTGTTCCCCCTTCCCCAAGACACTGTTAGCAGTGCATTGTGGCACAATCTAAATGCCTTCTCAGTATGTTTTTTGTAAAATTGACTTACTTCTGCCTCTGTAGCAAAGCATGGGGATTGAGAGAAGACATAGTTGCTGTCAGCACCTTTCCCAGTCCTTTTGACTTTCATGCATAAATTCTCCCAACTTGTTAAATATAGGACATGACACTTACAAGAACTGGAGGCAGTTTCAACTGCTATGAAAAGACATCTTATAGAACAGTGCAATATTTTGTTGAGAGATAAAGACTGAAATTTAAAGAGCACCTTTCCCATTCCTTTTGACTTTCATGCATAAATTACCCATTCTAGCATTGATTCCGGAACTGCATTCCATTACTGTACTCTGCAGTTAGCTTTTGCATTCTGAGCTGCTAGAAAATGCAGGGTGCATGAGAGCTTCTGTAGCAAGCCTGGTGTTTCTGTGGCCCCAGGGTTGTACTGCTCTTATTATATGGCAGAGGAGTGACTCACACACAAGTCAAGTTTACAAAAAATATACTGATAAGGCATTTGGATTTTAGCATAATGCATTGCTAAAATCGTGTCTTGGGGAAGGAGTACTGGTAGTTTTCCCTTGTCACATCTCCTGATGTCAGCAGTACAGCCCTGGGTCCACAGCAACACTAGGCTTACTATAGAAGCTCTGGTACACCCTGCAGTTTTTAGCAGCAAAAAACAACAGTAACTGCATAGGACAGTAATGAAATACAGTTCCAGAATCAATGCAAGAAAGGGTCATTTATGCAGGAAAGTCAAAAGGACTGGGAAGGGTGCTCTTTGAATCCTACTTTTTATACCCAGTGGGTCCGTTGGTGTCCCTAGTAAGCAAATATGTGAAATGAACCTTGCAGTTATTCTGTTTTCTTTTTGTTTCCCTTTTTAGGCCTGGGATTCCAGAAGAAAGAATTTACCAACTCTCAAGAATGCATCGGATAACAAAAGTGTTTTTATTGAACCAAAACTGGAATACACATTCTAGATGCTTGAAGAACAACTAAATTAAAATGTTGGTCTACAACTGGTAAACTGTATTTCGAGGTGCATTATATAAAAGTACAGTATATGCTTTTAAACTATGATACTAGGACAAAAGCGCTTGGCTTCCTCATCAGCAGGAATGATGTACCACTGCTTGATCCAGGATGGGGTACAGGGATACTTTATTGTTATTTGTTTACTGTTTCTCCATCAAGCTTTTTTTCTGCAGCTGGTCAGCCCATCCCCAACTGACTGCCAGTCTCCCCATCACCTACCTGTCATGCTTCTCCATGGTTTTCTCCCCCCATGGTGAGGCCAGGAGGGGAGTTCTGTCCTCTGCCCTCCCACCCTGGAGTACAGTCTGGTTGGGCAGGTGGCACCAGGCAGCAGCGCAAGTCATGGATGATCTGGATGTCATCCACTGGCTATTTATTGCTTTTCTCCTCATGATAAGTGGTGTGTAATTGTGCAGGTGTCTGTGCATTTAGCAGCATGGGCACACCATGTGTCAAGCCACTGACCACCCTACAGTGATGTCTCTGCTGCTAGCTTTGCCACCATGCCTCCATGTCATGTCAGCACTGCAGCGGTGAGATATAAAGATTAATCCTGGCATCATTCCTATCCCTCATTGATTATGCTGATTTCCTGTATAGTCACTGCTCCCTTTCCCACTTAAACAAGCTGGATACCTTGTATCATAGAGCTCTTAGATTCATTACAGACCTTCCTTTCAGCACCCACCATTGCTCTCTCTCTATACTGCAGTCGGCTGGACATCCCTATATCATAGAAGAAACAAAAATGCTGCCCTATGGATCTACAAAGCTCTAACAAACACATTACCATCCTACATTTCAGATTGTTTTACCTAGGTCATATCCAGACCATATGACCTAAGGAACAACAAACTCGTCATGCTGAAGATACCTATTACCTGTACCCGGCATGGGGGGGCTGCAATCAGCTACTCTCTAGCACTTATTTGGAACTCTCTTCAAAAGATCCTGAAGTTGAATACCCTCATTCCATTAACATCCTTCAAAAAGCTATACACTAGTCTCTTTCCAGAGCCATGCAACTGTTTTCACAAGATCTAGTCCTATCACAACCCACTTTTTTCTCCCACACCCCTTTTTTCCTCACATTTCCACCCTTAATTTGTTTTTGTAGCCTTCACCCACTCAACTCATACCTGACCTTATTCCTACAATCCCACCTCCCTCGCTTTAATCTCTCATTACTGTCTTATTTTACTCCTTTTTATTACAACCCAGTTTCTTTGGCTCATTGCCTTGTATATATGTAAATATTCTTGCTTTTTTGTTCATTTATAATGTCGTTGTCTTTGTACTCAATCTATATCTTGTATGTGTGTAAAAAATTGTACCTTTATATTGTTATGACCAATCAGGTCCATCTTGTAAATGAGCTATGCTCAATGATGCTCTCCTGAATAAATAAAGATTTTGATTAATTGATTGATTGATATATACCCTCTCTCTCTCTAGGAGAGTAGAGCAGCTGTTGGTATTCAATCATCCCCCCCCAACCCTGGCCAACCCCCAGCAACCTGAGTCTGCTCCCAAAAATCAGGCCACCAGTGTGAGCAGAGGTGTGGCATCCAGCACCTCAAACCTTAGGGTGGTGAGAGCTTGTAGCTGTGTGGAGAGGAGGGTGGAGAGAACTTTTTACTGCAAGAGAGAGGGTGAAGGGAGTTTGTTGCTGCAGGAGGGTGGAGGGAGGCTATAGCTGTAGGAAAGAAAGGCAAAGGAAGCATATTGCTGTGAGAGAGGAGGGGCAAAAGGAGTCTGTTGCTGTGAGGGAGCAGAAGGAGCCTGTAGCTGTATGAAAGGGAGTGAACAGAGTCTAGCTGCATGGGGAGGGGTGTAGAGACCCTGTAGCTGTGAGGGGTGGATGAGTGTCTAGCTGTGGGCGAGGGGGGGGCGGAGGGAACTTTTAGCTGTGAGAGAAAGGTGCAGAGGGAGACTGTAGCTGTGAGAGAAATGGGCAGAGGGAGCCTGTAGCTGTCAAGTAGGAGCCTTTAGCTGCCTGTAGGAAAGGAACCAATAACTTCCAAGGGACAGATAGAGCCTGAATAGCCAAAGGGACTGGGGAGAGAGCCTATAATTCCTGGAGGGAAGTGGAAGAGAGCCTTTAACTGCTGGATAGAGGGGCCTATAACTGTTGTAGGGAGGAGAAGGAAGCCTATAACCACTGAAGGGGTGTGTCTGTTACTGCTGGAGGGAGAGGAAGGGAGCCAGTAGCTGCCAGGGAGAGGGAGAAGTGAAACTATAGCTGTCCATAGCTGCCTAAGGGACAGGGAAGCAGCTTGTAGCTGACAAAGGGTGTAGGAAACAGGATGGAGCATATTGCTGCCAAAGGAGGGTGCTAACTACTTTGGGTGATGAAGGGACATGGGAACTAAAAAGGATTTGTTTTTAAACCAAGATTTGTTCATTTGACTCTCCTTGTCTAATTCTACACTTTGCCATCCTGACTGTTTCCTTTTAGGATGTGTTTTTGCAATAGCAGAGTGTGAATGTCCCTGCCTGCTTTGATTACTATCAGACCACTCCAAAATGGAATTCTTACTGTATCTGCAGGGAGCCTGTTTTGAAGGGAAAGGATCTGAGGCCTTATTCACAGTCACAGTTGGTATCAGCACACATCTGAGCTGCAAACGGGCAACCAAAATTGCCACACACAAATGGTTGATTTAGTCACCGGGAGAGGAGTTTTCCCAATCACAATTCACAATGCAAACCTCTCATTTAGATGGCAGTGGGCAGAAATGGGGTCTGTACTGCTAGCATTCTGGCTAGTGACAGCCACAAGGATTTGGCCATAGCATAGCTCCTGTTGCCTAGCAATATTCCATGTCCATGCCCTGGCTGAATGGTTCTACCACCAGCATCTTTCCCCATTCCTTACCCTCAGTTTTAGGCCTCCTTCTGGGCTACTGATTAATCTATTTGTTTTTCATTTACAGTACTTTGTTCTTATGCCCACTTCCTGCCTCCAGCATCTGCCTCACTCGGTTGCTCCCAAGGCACACCCAACCCCTGCCTACTTCTACCTGCAAGTACCGTGCTCCATGGGCCTTAGCTTATATTCCTCCCCAGTGGGTATGGGGTAGGGATATTTACCCTCTCCAATTCTTGTCTCATCAGGAGGTACTAATCATGGTGCAGCCCCCAAATACATTGGGGTCCATCACTGTGAGTACTGGAGTCATTTTGCTTGTTTCTCCCGGCCCTCTAGGACAGTAGCATGCTTGAGTCATGCACAATGGTGCACCACCTGTAAGGCCAGCTGATCTCCCTGCCATGCTCCCTAATGCAGCACTATGATCTGTGGTCACCCAGGTTGCACTAAAGTGGCCAAAGCAGTGACCCTCCTTCCCTGGAAGACAGTATCCTCTTGGATGTTCAGTCCTCCTCCAGCCAGCCCTCTAACCCATGCTCATTCCCAAACCAGGGTCACCAGCATCACAAGTGGTAGCACTATCACTGCATAGATAGGCAGGTCCCTGAATTTATTTGTTTTTTTATTCCCTTAGTTCAGTATCCCTCTCCTCATGTCTGGTGCCCCCCTTCATGAACTCTACTGTCCCTGATATCCAGTGGAACTCCCTCCCTCGTAGCAAAATCTCCTTCTGTTTTATTTTACTATATTTGCTTAACTAACATCTATTTATGCTTATTTTACAAGACTGGGTTGACTTATTTCTTTCCCCTTCATTGGTCTACAGCACCAGTTTTGCCTATACTCTCTCTCTGCAGACAAGCACAGCATATGCTCAGAGAGTTCCAAAGTGGGGAATGCCTCCAGAGGACCTAACTCCCCCCCAATCTGGTGAGCAAGCCACCCCATCCCAAAATGATTTACCAGCAGGGTACCTACTACTTAATTCCCTCCTCATCATACCCAAACAGTGCCCTAACCAACTGTGCTCAAGCCATCATGCACTCCATGCATGACACCCCTACACAGCCCCCCTTGTGATCTCCTAGACATGCTCAAGTTATCAATTGCTCAGCACTGCAGGACCTTCACTGTGATCATCTGTGCCCCCCCACCCATACACAAAAAGTGCCTTGGTTTAAATTGTGCTCTTAAGATGTCCTGCACTCAGTATTGGTGTACAACTCCCACCAATATCTCTTAGCCTTGCCCAAGTTGCCTTGCCAGTCTTGCTGTAAGCAAATTATGCATGGCCCTGACTTATGATCAAGGCCACTGTTTTTGGGTTTTTACTGGAAAACCTGGTAAAATTCCAGAATTAGGGCTGCCTGAAAACCGGTAAAAACAAAGATTTCATGGAATCTGGCATTTTATATCAGATTAGTAAATCTACAAAACTTGTATTTTTCTTATAATTCCTTCCTGTACTAGTTTCAGTTTGCTTTATTTAAGGCTCTGTATATTAAGCCTTCTTTAATTCTGATTCTTTATGCACATAGTAAAAGAATGATAGCAGAATCCCGGTAAAATCCCGAAATTAGAGCAACGATCTGCAGTACAATTCCAGAATCTGAAGTCTTGAAAATAGAATTTCATAGTTTTATTGAACGTAAATCAGTGGCCTTGCTTATGATCCTCCACCTGCTCTCGAAAACCACCACTCCTAATGTACCAGTCGGCCTGCTGTGTGAAAAGCTTCATGGTCAAAAGTACTTAATATGACACAGCTGTTCTTTAAGCAGTCATCCATATAGCATGTGCTCATTATTTCCAGTAATTTGCAATGTGTGTGAAAGTCAGTCTTACATCTTACAGTATGTCTTTTCTTCTTGAGCTACGTTAACGGTCAAAAGATAAAGTGCACTGCAGCTGCTAGAAGAACATTTCTTCTACACTGAGTTATTTAACAATCTTTTTACATAGCATGTACTTTGACAGTGTTTTGGGAGTGGTGATTTGATATGGGGGGGGTTGCAACTGTTGCTGTGCATGGAGGGATGGGAATCACAAGTGGGGCCATGTAAAGGGGAAGATTGCAGTGGGGGCCATACACTAGTTGTAATGAGTACAGCACATATGGGAAGGATCGCAACTGGGGTCATTCACCGGTGGATCACAATTGGGTCTGGGCACTGACATGCAGTGCACAAGGCTACTGATTAAGAGCCATACAGGTTAGGAGAAGAATAAAAGATAGGAAAACATTCAAGATAAACAGTCACTTTGAGAAATGCAAAAATCTCTTAAGATTGCAGCATAAGGTTTTTATGACATTTGGGTCAATCTTTGAGCTCAGGGACTGGACAGAACTTTCAGTGGAAGAAGCAGACCCTAATCAAGTGGATTTTGTTACATTGTACATTTGGCCAGCTAAATACCAGAAGGTTATGTCTTTTGACTTTTTGGTCCCTGACAGAATTTTCTCACGCCGTCTGATTAGTGATTTTCATTCACTTGCCATGTATAGTTGTGACTGGCTTGGGGGGCATTGGTACTGGCATTATTCTGAGGGGTGGTTTGATCACCTGACTGGGGGTATGGAGATTGATGAGGAAGGTACAGAGCACTGCAGGGATAGCAGTGCAGTGAATCATTTGATCTGAAGAGCTGGAGTGGCAGCTCCAGCTCTGTATTTGGTGGGGTGTGCAATAAATCCCTTGTTTATGGTCTGGGTCGTATGTCATGTACAACAGTACTCTGCTTTTGCCAGACTGATTAGGAAGATGTTATAGCAGAACTCAGGTCTTTCACATAGCAGCTCAGTGTAGAGTACCTTTCTGCTGCTTAGCCCTGCCTTTTGCACCTTGGATTTAAGAAGGTCAGTGTATGACTAATGTTTACTGTGTTTTTACCTTTCGGATTGAAGAGATGGCACTCCAAAGGAAGAAAAACACAGGGTAAAAAATTAGATTAATAACTCATTTGTTGAACAACTATTTCTTCTTACTTTCAGATGTTTTGTTCACCTTTTTTGGACACCTGATTCTTTAGAAGATTTTTTTATAGTTTTTTTCAGGTGCTGTCATTAGTTTGCTGAGGACACCCACAAAAGAAAATACAGTACATAAGGCAAGTGTGATATTTTCCTTTGCTTACTGTTTTCTGTTTCATTTACCTTTTGTTTGCACATCTCTTACATTAAATAGTATGTCTCGCCATACTGCTGAGTATGCTAAGTCTGATCACCAGAAAAAAATCCTGCCTGCTCTGACACATAGAGAAGCCTGAGACTGTGTAACGTCAGTTACAGAAAATACAGTGTGGCTTCAGGCACTTATCTTCTACATGGCTGCATGGCTTATGTGACTGTACAGATCCAGAAGCAAATGGTTTGATACCGTTTATTGGACCAACATAGATGTTACAAAAAGAAAACAATGTCTAAGCTTTCGGACCAACCACGTCCTTCCTCGGAGACTTATGTGACTGTATGCACGTATGCTGACGGTAATTGGGTGCACAAGTTCAAAACAGGCTGCAAGCCAAGCAATCAGCTGTTTGACAGTGTCAGCACACTCTCTCTCTCTCTCTCTCTCTCTATTTCAAGTGCAAAAGAAGGTGGTATGAGTTAGGGTTGTCAGAACCCTCTGAAGTTCTGGGTTCTAGTTCTAGTCTAGAACTTTTGAAAAAGTTCTAGTGTTCTAATCTTTTTTAGAACTTTTTAGAACTCGAACCCTATTTTTTTATTGTGCTGCCAGTAACGAAGATAGTAATAAAATACATGTAAAGGGAAAACTGTTCAAAATAAGGGGAGATAAATTATCTTGTGTGACATTGATAGGAATACAACTAGGTTTATCTATAGTTTCTTCTGTTTGCTAAAGTCAGCAACTTAATACGTAACAGGCCCCCACCCACCCATATGTTAAAGTTTTCCTGCTGCAGCTGCATCATAGTTCGTTAGTGAAAGAGGCACATTAGCCATTTATGTACTCAGCTATATATACTCATCGTCATGAATTAGGAGAAAAATAACTGATATTACCTAATTTCAGCTATTTGCTGCTTTCTGTTTTAAATGAGTGAATCAAAAGTTGCTATGTTTAAAAGAAAGCTTTTATAACAAAGTCAAACCAAGTACTACAGCAGCAACATGTGGAACTGTTACAAAACATATTATGTCATAACATATTCAGTCAAGACATTGGAATAAAAAAATATTTGCAGAAACCACAAAGAAAGGCTGCTCAATCCTAAGTTGCCTGGCAAGCTAAGCACCAAGAACAAAAGACACATACAACACCAAAAATATACTGTAGTGTGTGTTTAACTGATAGCATCACAGTACAAAGCGTCTACAGGACAAAATAGTTTAAACAGACAAAAGGTGCTTTTGTCTGTTTAAACTGTTTTGTCCTGCATGGTACTATATGATATGTAATAGCTACCATACAGTATTTTGAAGTGTTGATACTGTGTCTTTTGTTAACAATAAAAAATATCCAGTCATTGTTACTGGCAAAATGCACGCAATTTTCTAAGGTAATGCACATATACTGACATTTTTGTTGTTAAAATTGAAGTAATACATACAAAAAATTCTAAGATGATGCATTTTTGCAGCTGATACTTCAATAAAATCTGTATTTCAGTCACATAAATAAAAAAATGGTTTCTCACCACATACTAAGGAACATTTATGTAGCTGCAGCAGTTGGCATGTGATGTTTAAGGGACAGCGTCTGTCAACCCCATTATGTATCAAATTATCACTACTTATAAAGCAAAAACACTATGATACATCACATTCAGAAAACTGTTGATGCAGATTTTCTTTATTTCTGATTCCTTTATTCTTTTTAAAGGGACAGGACAATTGTGCTAGGTGCAGCAGTTTGCAATGTATTTAATAAGAATATATATTATGTGTACAGTAGGTTAGGTCTGTCATCATTTTTTCCTCACCATCCCCAGCTGATCACGAATCTGTAAATGAAAGAACTAAAACAACACCCACCTTTCACCCCATCACCCATTCCACTTTTCTTCCACCACCTCATCTGTGCAGTAGCACCCATGCCACCCTTTACACCCATAAAGAAACCAACCCACAACCCTCACCCATGTACTAGCATCCATTTTCATTTATGGCTAATATTTCTGTAATTGAAAAATAATAAACAGCTACCAATTAGAACTCATTGTTTTGTCCTCTTTAAAATTGAAAAATAAGACTGTCTCCTGTCCCAGCCCATGCTGATGCACCACAAAGTCACAGAAGGTAAATCCAAAATATATGTTTGCACTTTAACTATAAATAATATGATACAGAAAGGATTGACGTGACAGTGTCCTTTTATGCCAAATTTGGGCCTGTTCCCACTGATGTTAAATTGCCCTGTATATAAAACTTGTTGACCTTAGTTTAGACTCCTAGCTACAAAGCAGTTTGCCATGAAATGGTGAAAGTTTTGGGGGTATATAGTCCAAGGTAGTAGATCGAGAAAGGAGAGAGACGACAACCAAAGTCATCACAGTCTGTAAAAGTTTCCTTTTGGTGCAGAAGACTCGTCCCACACAGTATTTTTACCAGCCACCACCATCTGAGTTGTCATCATCACCATCAACATCCACAACATCAATCACTTCAGGATCAGTTTGTATACTCTTGTAGGGATACGAAAATCTTGACTTATTAACTTTAATAAAAGTTAACGTGTGTACATTTTCTGGCAGCAACCTTATTTCTGGTGTCTGTCACAACATTGCCAGCTGTACTAAACATGCATTCTGAAGAGACACTTGTTGCAGGACAACCAAGATATTTACAGGCTTCATCATACAGCTCTGTCCAAATTGACTTTTGATCTCCAGTATTCAAAAGGGCATGCATCAATAGGAATAGGCAGTTCTTGCAGGTAACTGTCTACCATGTTGGACAGAGACTGCTCAGAAGAGGAATCAGCAGAAGCAGCTGGTATGGCAGCAATTTGGGAAAGGTTTGCACAGATTTAGCTTTGCTACTAAGGGCTGAAGAAGTGGCAGCTGTGGAACAACTACTGTTAATGTTTGGTGACTTTTCCAGTTCTGTATCCCTTGTGAAGATGAACCTGCATGTTTGTGGTGATGACAACCTGATGGTACTGTGCATGTCTGTGTTTGACTCCTGTGAGTGCTGCAGCTCATCTAGCAACATACATTTGTACTTTCTATATCATCTGTTTTTGGAAGATGTATAGCCTTGAACCTGGGATCTAAGAGAGTTGCAAGGATGTAGTGTCTTGATTTCATCATTGCAACTAATTTGTCATTGGTTTTTGAAGCCATCATTCTCTTTACTTAGATTCCCATGATATAGGTGACATGTTGTCTGCGCTTCAGATCTGTCTTTTCTATTTGTAGATTTAGAACACTAAGATGATGTGAAATGAGCATTATGAGTGGGATAACCTGACTCACAGATGCACCTTCAGAAGACATGTCCCTTGTAGCTGTCTCTCAAAGGAGCTAGGATACAGCACACTGTCTCCATTAATTTCCACTGCAGCACAGACAGCATAATGCCATCTCCAATAATGTAACTGGAGCAGTACTCATGTACAGCTTGCTTTTGCTCCAAGAGGCTCTGCAGCATATAAGCGTTGAGTTCCAATAAGTGGAAACATTTTGAATCAGCTTTTGCTGGGGCAGCTTGTGTTTTTTGCAGTTGGACAATGTCCATAGCCTTGGTTGAATGTGAAAAGTGAGTCACAATTTTTTGCAAACAGCAATCATACCATCCACTTGTGTTTCGTTGCTGAGAAATCCCGTGACAATTAAGTGTAAGCAATGTGCAAAGCAAGAAGCATGCAGAAATCCTCCATCCTGTATTGCTTTTAAGATGTTGGCTCCATTGTCACTTACTATGAAGCCACATTTTTTAGACCGTGAGAATAAACCCATTCAGCAAGGAGGTCATTTAGTTCCTGCAAGATGTTTGCAGCAGTATGACTTTGCCCAAACTTCTTTATATGCAAGCGCCATCTTTTGGGGTGTCTTTGTTTTTGAAGAAGCACAAGAAAACGTGACCCAATGAGCGTAAGGGACATGTAATCTATGTTTTGAGTGCTGGTCACATATCTGTTGTGACATGAATAACCCCACCCTCTGCAGTTTTAAGTGCAAGCATCACTGTCGCTTTTAAAGCCTGATAAATGTTGGTATTTCAACATAGGAAAGTACCTTCGATGAGGAACATTGTAATGAGGTTCTGCTAATGCCATGAGCTCCTAAAATCCTCATGATCTACCAAAGAGTATGGGAGAAGGGCTCGGCTAACAGTTCACCAATTCGGTGATTAAGATGAAGGGTCTTGGATGATTTCTAGTAAAGGTATTCTTCCTTTCAAATGCCTGAGACAGTGTTAGCTGTTTGCAACATGTCCCTGCTGGTTTATTATACACGTGTTGATGGGCAGATGGACGAGAGATGGTGGACTAGGACTTATACATTCAGTGCCATCACTGGATGTGCAACTACTAATGGTGCTGGCATTGGTGGTAACAGTGATCCTAGGGCTGGCAGTGGTTCTGCCTACATCAAGTTCAGACAATTCAGTATCCATTTCAGATTCCCGATCCTGACCCTTCTCACGTGCGGTCTGGAAGATGGAGGACATGGGTTTTGGTTTGGATGATCAAGCAAAAAGAATGCTTTTTCAGATGGCGCTTAAGAGCTGTAGTGCCAAGGCATGACACAACTTTTACCATGGCTTACACTCTGTTTACAGGGAACAAATTGCTCTGCATGGATCAGTTTTATGACTGAGAAATAATTCCACACCTCAGATGTGACAGATTTGTTCGAGTGCTAGGAAGATAGCTAAAGACTGTTTGTGTCTTTTCACCTGTCCTAACAGAACCTGGGACATGCTCCTTGGTGCTAGAAGAGTGGACAAGACTCTGATGGATTTTCATTGCTGGCCAACACAGAAGTGGTGGATTCAATGGATATGTCCTTTTCATTGCCAACAGTGCTGGATGTATTTGCAAGTGCACTACTGATTCATTGTCAGCAGACTTGCTCATTTCACTTTGTTGAGGAAGTAATGATTTGTCACGAGACACAACAGTGTGGGACTGAGACAAAGAGCTACTGTCTGAGTCAGAGAGGACTCACTGTCACTTGCATTATTGCTGCTAGTCACAGGGATCTTAACGGCATGAATGGCATACCTTATGGTGCCTCTCATGTGACCCCAGCAGCTGTACAGGTTTTCTTAAAAGGTCCCCTTTACCACACTTCACTGTTGCTCTTTTGCTGTTTGTTGAATTTTATCACGTGAAACATTTTGGTTATTTCTGTTAGCACCAGGATTACCACCTACCACCAACACCTGCTCCAACACCAGCACTAAATGCTTCATCTATGTTGGTGTCAGCTATAACAGACAGTAAGTACCAGTACTACCAGTCCAGTATACTGCAGTGAACACACCAACACCCAAACAATTCCTGTGTAACAAAGCAATGTGATCTGTAATCGCTGGCTACAACTCCAAAATTTTATTTTGGTTGTGTGACACTGATATGTGGACTGAAAGTAATTGAAGAATATGACAGTTTGCAACTAAAGGATCCCAGGTTCAAGGCTTACAGAATGATTGGGCTGGGCATAGTATACATAGCAATCAAAGGGCACACAGCAGCAGGGTGATGGGCTGACCACAGGAGACGGAGTCACATACGCAACCTAGGGAATGAGAATTATATTTATCGTTTCTGTCATGTAAGGTTAATGCCACCACACAACTGGCCACTGGGCTTCTCTCTGTAACACACACACTGGGTAGGGTACAGTGCAGTCAAAGGGCACACAGCAGCAGGGTGATGGGCTGACCACAGGAGACGGAGTCACATATGTAAACCAGGGAATGAGAATTATATTTCTACATTTCTGTCATGTAAGGTTAATGCCACCACACAACTGGCCACTGGGCTTCTCTCTGTAACACACACACTGGGTAGGGTACAGTGCAGTCAAAGGGCACACAGCAGCAGGGTGATGGGCTGACCACAAGAGACGGAGTCACATACGCAACCCAGGGAATGAGAATTATATTTCTACATTTCTGTCATGTAAGGTTAATGCCACCACACAACTGGCCACTGGGCTCTCTCTGTAACACACACTGGGTAGGGTTACAGTACAATGCAGTCAGGGCACACACTGGGCTTCTCTGTGACACGCACACTAGGTTCAGAAAGATTTATTTGCCTTTTTGCCCCCTTGAATGCTTGTTGCTGGCAGCTGCTGAGTGCAGTGTTCTGCAGTTTCAAATAATCACATTTCACATTCACAAAGGTTCTTATAATCTCAGTCTTCTATGTTTTTAGTCTCTCTCCGAGTCCTCCTCCAGTCCTCCTGATATTGGTCTCATTAATCCCTCCCTATTCCCCAGTCCCTTCCCCAATCTTGATTAATCCTCCCGATTCCTCCTTCTGTCCTGAACCGCCCAGTCCCACTCCCAGTCCCCCAATTTTAGCTTTTTTTTCTGTTCTCGGTCTCACAGGAGAAGAAGTGGCCACGACTGATAAGAGTAGCGGACGCTGGCCAACCTTTGGTTACAGTTTGCTATGCTGCCTGCTGCTGCTGCCTCTGTCTGCGATGATACTCAGTCAAATGGCGCCTCCTCATGGCGCATCTCTTTAAATACCCCCACAGATCCCGCTGTCGCATTGCTTACTCAACTCCACGTGCACCTCGCTGTTCATGTGATTCGAACTCCTTTATGATTCATTTAGTGTTCGAGTTCTGTTAGAACTCGAACACCAGGGTTCGAGGAGGGTTCGAATCTTTGCTGAACCTGTTCTGACAACCCTAGTATGAGTACAACAGCTGATCGCTGACTGGAACAACAGTTTCAAATGTATTGGAAGCTGCAGTGGAGACAACAAAAGTAACCACTCACAATTAGTAGAGAGGTTTTACGAGTTTAGCAGCTATTAGACTGACTACTTAGAGATACTTTTAGTCACCATTTATGTGACTGTCTCAAGTCTTGTCATATGTGAAGCTAGGGTGAGAAAGTAAGTAGTACTGTTCCCTAGTGCATGCAATTAGCAAGCATCCAAGATCACAGACTGTCAGTGTACTATAATATAACAGTGTATTATGGAGTCATGAACAAATCTCATAAAAGATGCAAAAACTTATCACCAATAGCTAGACATTATTCACTGTGGCAGCATGCATCTGAGTCATCCTCAGTCCCTGAAAAGGTTGAACATATGAAAACTCACATACAGCATCCAGTCAGACAAGCTACAGAAACACACAGAATATTATGTGTTGTTCACTTTCAATTAGGCCATATTGGTGACAGAAACTTATAAAGCATGCTAAATAATTTTGCATAAAGCATCTTCCTGAAATCAGAACACAAACTTCATGTCCACTATATTGACAGTGTGTGTCTCGGACTCTTGCTAGATGCCTATACTAGGAAACAGCACTGCTCCTTCACACTATCTTAACATATGACAAGACTTGACACTCATATAAGTGGTGACTAAAAGTACATCTAATTAGTAAATTAACTAGCTGCTAGACTTGCAAAATCACTCTGCTAATTGCAAGTGAGCAATCTGCTGTCTCCACTCAAGCTGCAACATCTTCTGAAACAGCAGTTCTAGTCATTATCAGCTGTTGCACTCATAACACTTTCATGCTTGAAACAGAGAGAGAATGGTGACAGTGTCAAACAGCTGATCGCTTAGCTTGCAGCCTATTTTGAACAAGTACGTCCAAGTACAGGCAGCACAAGGCATACAGTCACATAAGCTATGCATCCACTTGGAAGATCAGCATGTGAAGCCAGAGTCTGTTTTTTGCACTTGACATCACACAGACTCGGGCTTCACTGTGCATCACAGCAGGCAGGATTTTTTTCTGGCAGTCAAACGTCTGTATAGCTGGCAGCATGGCAAGACTCTGACAGGCTGCAGCAGTGAAAATAAACACCAACACATGAAAGAGATTCAGTGAGAAGCTTTATGATACCTGAAAAATACTAAAATGTTATAACCAACACTATTAAGTGACTACCTGCTCTGTAACCTATGACTTCATCTCTGTGACCATAATGCCATAGTGATGCACCATAAACCACAGGGTGGGGGTGCACTACCCTTATGCTGCTTCTGCAGAGTGCTCAGTGTGCTACCACTGACCTGGTGTTATTATGACACCACGCTGTATCCATTTCTGTTTATTTCCATTGACTGAGAAGGCATCTGCATTTGCCCTCTCCTATGTTACCTATCCTACCACATGGAAGCCTGCCTTCACCTCCTCAAGGTTCCTCCTGCTCAGATTGTTTGTGGCTATGAGCACTATCAGATCTTGCTTCCCACTTCATACTTTCAGGAGTTCCACCACCCTGGGCCTGAGTCTGTTGTCTGTGATCCCTGGGATGCAGCATACCACCTTTTATCCATCTAGTGTTAGACCCACTTCCCTCCCTGTGCCTCTCACTGTAGAATAACCTATTACAAGTGCCTTCCATTTACCCCATTTTGGGCCCTCCTGAGTCCTTGGCCTGTCTTGCTCTGACAGTGCTCGCCTGTTGGGCATGCTGGACCCATCCTTCCCTGAGAAGATCACCTGGGTCTCCTGTGTCCACAACATTGCATACCTGTTGCTATTGCACAGTCCAGATTCCATAGGCTTTACCCATCCCCCTTTTCCTTCTTCCTCCTCACCACTGACAACCACCAGCTGTCCTGAATGGGCCTTTGTAATGCCTGCCACAGCAGCATGCTAGGAGGCTGGGTGATTGCAGTCATCAGGTGGCATTATCTTAGCCCTTGCTGCCTCCAGCTCTGCCCTTATGTCCTGGAACCTCCTGTAATTCAAGCAGTGACTAAACTCCCAGAACTCCCTCAGGGTTACCACCGTCCCTCACCCCCTGCATTCCTCCCACATCCCACCACAGTGTCCCCCCACATTCCTCTATGTTGATTTGGTTACTAGTGACAGAACAGACTTTACTGTATGCCATCTTTGCATATACAGTCACCTGTTTTGATACCTTTGTGACAGAACCCTAGATGGGATTTTATTAGGACCCCACAATTTCAGCAATATTTTACCTGTCCTCATTTATGCACATTACACTTCCTCCTAGTCTTGAAGGGAGAGTGTCAGACAAAAATTTTTGTAACAATATTAAATAAACACTATTGATAAAATTAAAAGAGCATTGTGTTTTATTGCTGTCTTTAACCTTTTAAAAGAAAAATTGTCTGGAATGTGTTTTTATTGCTTTTGTTTCTTTAGTAGGTGGTCACACAAAATTCACATCTCTGCTGATTTCCATGCTCATCCCCATAGTAACATTCATGCCAGGCAGCAGTAGGGGACAAGCATGTGTGATTTTACCAGCACAAGTTACAATCAGTGGATGTGCTCAGTGAAAACTGCACACCAGCATGCATGGCTGCTTGTTTGTGAAATTTTATTGACCGTGACAGTGTTATCACATCAATGCCTAATAGTAAAGACTCAGACTTGAAATTTGCTATTTAGTGACAGAAACAGCATCTTTTGTCATTCATCTCACATAATCAAAGTGTTAGCTGATGCTGTTTCTCTCACATTGTTTATGGCCAGGCTAACTTTCAAACGAAAATGACAGCCACAGTTACTGCAGCTCATGTTAAGTGAACTGTTAGATATGAGCTGCAGTAGATATTTTTACTGAGGCAGGAGCAGTCACTGTATTGATGGTTCATGTCTGTTTACATGACATTCTTTTGTGGAAATAAGGCATAGTGCTGTGACAATCAGAATGGAAATTAGCATGACCCTAAACAGGGTGGCAGAAATTGAATCAGTTAACACTTTGATTATGTGAGATGAATGAAAAAATATTTTGTTTCTGTCACTAAATAACAGCTCTCACCTCTGAGTCTCTACTATCAAGCATTAATGTGGTGAAACTGTCACTGTGAATAAAATCTCAAGACAAGCAACTGTGTGTGCTGGCACGTGGTTTTTACTGCGTGCATCCACTGATTGTAACTTACACTGGTGAGAGCATGCTTGTTTATCCCCTACTCCTGCCTGGCATCTCTGTTACTATAGGGATGAGCTCAGAGATCAGCAGAGATGCAGATTTTAGGTGACCACCTACAAAAGAGACGAAAGCGATTAAAGCACATTCCTTGTGATTTCTTTTTAAATAAAAAGTTACAGACAGCAGTAAAACACAACACACTTTTTTTTACCAATGTGTGTTTATGTAATATTGTCAAAAAAAGAGCATTTTTATATGACAGTCTCCCTTTAAACACTTTTGAAGCCACCAAGGTACATCTGTACTGTATTTGCCTCCTTCAGTGTTGCCCCTTCTTCTCACTGCTTCTTGCCCTAAGCCATTTGCCCTTCCTACTGCTAGATTCCACCCCACCTCAGTATCTCAACCACTTCCTGTAGTCTCTCCCTCTCTCCAATGATCACAGTCCACTGTGGTCTTCCTGTGGACATGCCTACAGATGCCACACTTCTGCTCTGCTATGCTTGTATGATGCACTGCTTGTGTGTGAGGGTATGTTATATCTTGCTGGCTTTCTGTTGTTCTCCCATCATCACATGGTCAGTGTCTGCCTATTTTGAACACGTTGGCCATCAACAAGATAGCACTGTCCTATAAAATGAACTACACTACAATCAAAAGCCCACACACCCCTGCCCATTCTTTATTTATTTTTTTATATTCTTTGGTAACCACGTAAGGCAGGCAGGGCACATAGCCTATTTATGGTGGGGCTCAGGAGCACTCATACTGAGGGAACCCACTGGACCAAGTGAGCAAGTAGTCACTGAGCTTGAAGCCTCACTCTGTCCCCTAAGGGTGGTGCTTTGCAATGCTAGATCAATGAGAAACAAAACTGACATTACTGTCTGTCAGACTTTATTTTAGGTTCCTCAGTCAATCTGGCTTGTATCACAGAGACCTGGATGAATGATGATGCTGGCTCAGTCTTGGAAGAGGCAGTCCTAGCTGGATTGTCTATGGTACACTACATGCTGAGGGATGGGGGGGCAACTCTCTGCCTTTCATCTGACTTGAACTTCACTGTGAACCCAATGGGTGACACCTTGTCATTTGAGTGTGTGTCTGTGCATTGGGAGTCTAGGTGCAGGTTGCACGGTCCTCCTGGTGTACCAGCCTCCTGATCATAAGGGTGATGTCCTGTGGCAAACTGTGGACATCATCGCCAAAAGGGTCTTGGAGTCATCTAGTTGGATTGTTCTGGGTGATTTCAATGCCTGGGCTGACGATGAACTCTCACTTTGTAAGGGATTTCCTCTAGTTGATGGAATCAATGGGCATTGCACAAGTTATTACTACTGTGACTCAGAAGCATGAACACATCTTGGACTTGGTGTTCTCCCTTGGGCTTGAGGTCAGGAACCTTGAGATTGACTTAGTCAGCTGGTCGGATCATTGCACAGAAAAGTTTTCCTTGGGGGGGCCCTTTGTAGTCCTCCCCTTTGGAGATGGTTCAGTACCACCCTTTAAGTGGCCGTAGATCAGAAGGACTGTTGGTGGTACTGGACATCTTGGAGATGGTGGCAGCTTGTGAGAAGGAATTGAAGAGTGCAGTGGTGACCTATAATAAGGTTATTACCTTGGACATTGACTTCATAGAACCTACCCATGTACAATCCTTGGTCTCATGCTTAGATTTCTCTTGATTTGATGGGAAGCGTATGGAGCTGAAAACCAGGGGTGGGATGTTAGAGTGCTGTTGGAAGAGGTCAAGAGCCCAGGAGAACAAATTTATTTTGATGGTTCACTACAACGGATATTAAAGTGCAATCTCCTGTAAGAAGCCAGTTTTTGTGCCCAAGGATATTGTGGCTGGGAGGATTCGACTGGATTCGTTCTCCCATACTTTGGATGGGTTATTAAACTCAACCTGTCTTTAGATAATGACAGCAGCTTCATCAGACAAGCATGAAAGGTTTGCTCATTTTTTCTTGGATAGAGTGTGATCTATTTGGGATGAAATCTATCCAGGTGGGATGTCACAAACCAGCAGAGTCTGGTCTGTACCCATGGATTCACTCAGCTGTCATGGGGAGAGTTTTGACTGATTACGATAGAAGAGATTTGCAAGGTGACTTCAGAGCCATGGCTCACTTTCTGTTAACTAGACCCTGGCTCCACACATGTCCTGGTGACCTATGTGGGGTTTCTGGAGTCAGCGTTCATTGGAATAGATCGGTGTTCCATTGCGGAAGGGTCTTTCCTGTGGCACTGTAAAATGTGCTGGTTCAACCCCTTCTGAAGAAACCATCTCTGAACCCAGATATTCTAGTGACTTATTGTCCTGTCTCTAATATATCTTTCTGAGGTAAGATTATTGAGAAAGTTGTGGCACTGTAGCTCAAGGTGCATCTCACAGCTCATGACATCTATGAGCCCCTCCAATCTGGTTGTAGATCTAGGCATATCACTGAAATGTAATTGGTCAGGGTGCATAATGACCTCCTTATTGTGAGAGATAGGCGTAAGTGAGCAATTTTTTTTTCTCCTTAATCTCTCTTCAGCATTTGACACTATGGACCATGGGTCATTGTAGGATCATCTGAGGGAGTACAGAGGGTTCAGTGGCAGGCTCACTGGCACTGTCATCTGCTGGTTTGAGTCCTACCTCAGGGACAGGATGCAAAGTGTGATAATGGGAGTCTTGTCATCCACTTCAATGCCTTGCTTTGTGGCATGACTCAAGGTTTGGTCCTCTCATCTATAGTGTTCGCAGTGTACATGCTGCCCCTGGGGAGGATCACTCAGCAACAATACAGGTTTCCACTGCTATCATGTAGCAGCTGCTGTTTTAATTTGCAATGATTGTAATTTATTTATTTTTAATATTGATGCTCTTATTAGTTATTTGTTTTATTAATTATGCTGTGCGATTATTTGCCTGTCTACAATTGTATAGTACCCTGATCCTCTGGGGAAGGGCACCTTATAAAGTTACTACTCCTATTGTAAAGGTTAATTGACTTGATCAGAGTCACGCAGTATGCAAGTGGAGGTTGTGGGAATCAAACCCAGGTCAGCTGGATGTACCAAGCACATTCACAGCTCGTTAATCTAACATGTAGGTTATACTGCCAGACCCATTTTGAAAGTGTGTGGTGGAATTCATACTGCATGAGGGTCTGAGAGTGTTGATATCCACCATCTAAGTAGCTGACAAGGTTTCCCTATTTCCCTTCCCGTGACATCTGACCCATCATCCATCCCATGGTGGTATACAAACTCATTGCTGGCAAGCGCTCAGGAAACAACCCTCCCTATGATGGAGGAGTAAGCTCTCCAGTCCACCATTATTTGTTGCTTTGACTGAAAAATGCCCCACCAACCCTCCCTGATTGCCAGCAACTGAGTCACTCCAGATCCCTCGTCACCTGCACAGCAACATGGCATGCTATCACTTGAACTTGGGCAGCCTTGGCTTTCTGAGTTTTTGACATTTTTCGAGATGTTTGGCATTGATAATACCATTATTAGATTAATAACCATCAGGGTGTCTCAAAAACCTAAATAATGGGAGTTACCAATCAGCCCAGCAGCAGCACATTGCACAGTGGCACTGGTGACCTGAGTGTGGAAAGTGACTCAGAAGGCATGAACTCATGCCAGCAGCTGGGAGAGGTGCTGACTGGACATCCTCACTTACAACACTTCTAAGATAAATCTCTAATTGCTCATATTAACAAATGTAAAATTATTCACTCTTTACTCCATATTCTTTGTGTTTTCCTGAAAACATTTTACTTTCTTCTCTAGGTAGTACCCATGAGGTTAAGAATGCACAGCATTCTTTCTTCTTTAGACGAGGTATGTATAACTGGTTCCATATTATTAGGGTGAACTTAAAAATAGTAGCCACTTTTGTTGAAGTCATGATTTAAATTGTTTGTTTGTGGATTACTATGGCCAGATCATAATAGTGGAATAGTGTCTATTGTAAGTACCTTATCTGTTGCCAATCCATGCAATTGGTACCGGGGAGTGTTGACTGGGAGGTATGTGTGTGAGGGGTGAAGGGCAGGGGTCCTCTGTGGGTGGCTAAGCATGAGGGGGGCATGGGCAATAAGTGGGGGTTGAGTGCGAGCCCATTGGGGATATACAATGTACAGGAGAAATGGGGGTGATCAGGGAGAGGTGGTCCAATAGACAACCATCAATAGACAGTATCCAGGGGAAATGTGGTGATCAGGGAAGAGAGGTCAACTAGACTACCAGGAATAAACAGGGGACATGGGGGAAAATGGTAGGGGGTGCTTACTAGACTATGAGGGTTATACAGTTTACCTGGGACATGGGGATGATCAGGGGAGAGGGTCCATTAGGCACAGGGGTGGGTGGTTGCAGTACATTTGTCCTGCCTTTGGTGGGGTGGGTGCATGGTTTTTGCACAGTATTAAGGTGTTTTTTTGGCAGTGCTAACCTACGCCATGCTGAGAACTGGTTAATGCCACCAAAAATCTTTGAGGATACTGCTGCACTGTTGTGCATGAGGGACATCCTCATTTGCATAGGTGCAGTGGTATGGTAGCACAGTTGCCCTCCTGTGTTTGTGTAGATCTCTGGTGGCCTCTGAATATTGCCCTTCCTGGAGCACTGGTGCAAACCATGGTTAGTGTGGGCACTGAGGCATTAGTGGCTGCATTAATCATTGAATATGGGGCCCAGGAAGTTTTAGTTACAAGTATGGCTCAACTATGAGGATATTTTGCACTGAATAATTAAAGGTGCAAGCACGTACTCCAAAGAAGGTACTTCATTAGTATTTTAGGTGTATTTGTGAGTACTGTAGGAGTCCATCTAAAAGTACCCAATCTGAAGTGAATAACACTATTTCAAATGTACATAATTAGCATGTTTGGATCACACTCCAAAAGTGCTTGGGCAGAGTAACATTGGAGTACCTGTGATGGTACTCAATTGAAGTACGTTAAAAGTAATTCTAAGGCACTTAATTAGCATTTTTGTAACACAGAGTAAAGGTACTTTTCTGTAGTAATGCAGAAGTGGGTCAAAATGTACTTTCACAAGATATCTAATTAACATTTCTTGAACACTCTCCAATGGTGCTTTTAAGGAGTACTGTGGGAGTGCCCGAGAAAGTACTCAGTTGGAGGTATAAGTAATTATAAGACACTTAATCATAATTTTTGGAACATGCTCCAGATGTATTCGGCTGTTGTCAGTTTATTGCTTGGTGTTACCATGAAGTTGCAGGAATTTTCAGAGGAACATTTGGAGCACCTACCCAACTTATATATCAGTAAGGTCTACAAAATTATTAACAGATGACTCCAATTGGGTGAGGGTTGACTCCACCCTTTCGCACCACAGAGCCAAGCATGGATAACCTGTAGATACAGTACCTTGAACTTAAAAACCAGCAAGCAACTGTATAAAATGTGCTTGAACTGTAGTGCTGTATTTTGAAGTAATAGAAAAGACTCCAAGCAGCATGGGATATGGATATAGTCAAATTAATAAAGTAAGTTTTTTTTTTTTGCAAGAATTAGTGAATGCAGTGTGTAGCATAGAAATTGACCAAGTCTCTAAGCACTTGTTCAGAACAGAAAATAGTGGACTGGGAAGACTGAATGGTGGTTCCATGTCATAACGGCGAGTATACATCACCAAAAAACCAGAATGGTGATGTGCACTGCCAGCAAAGACGTGTGGGTGAAAACAATTGTATTTTTATGTGGGGGGCTGTACCACTCATACTGCTCCCACACATTCCACTTACTAAAGATTCTCAGCTCGAGGGGGGTGCATGTTGGGGAGGGGGTGAAATTTGTAAAAAAAAAGAAAACTCTTGCCCGCAAAATGCAAAAATACTGTGCACCTCCATAGCCCCTAACTCTGATCCCTCCCCCTCCCCACTGTAGCTAGCCACCCTCACCACCATGCCACACTCCCTGCTCAGCAGCCTCTTGCCACACTACATCCCACATACCTGCTATCCTGTTCTGTTCCCCCTCCTGTCCTTCTGGTCACCAGGTTCTTCACCTGTTGCTATCCTTTCAGGGTAGCTCACATTACAGGCACTGAGACTGAGTCACTCATATGCGAGTTCCTCAATCTCAGTCACCCATATGATGGTATACCCTGAAGGGTCAGAGACAGCGGGGAGACAACATGTAGCAACAAGATAAGCTGTATTGCCACTCTGTGGCTAGGCTTTGACTGCAGCGAAGTAGTGCTGGATCATTAACCTGCAGAGTAGAAATGGGCACACTTACATCCTGTGGGAGCTAATACAGCATTGGTGACAGTATTTATTTTTTATTCTTCACTTGTATCTAATGTTTGCATTGTTACTGGAGGCAACACAATAACTGTTATTCTAGTAATCTGACCAACTAGTCCTGAATTTGTTTCCTAAATGTGACCCAGCCTCTTTATGCAAAGTGGAAGCTGAGTTAAAATTATAGCCAAATGATTCTAACTGTTAAAGCTAGGCATCCACCGGAAGGTATTAAAGTAAAGTGTGAGCAGGATGATGGGTCCCCTATTCCCTATAAACAATGGGAAGTGAGAACATAGAGACAGTGGCAGGTTGCCTCTTCATCATGTTGGTGGGAATGTCATTGAAAGAGTCTCAAAAGGTATTTTAGAACCTCCACTATTGCAAAACATTCCCAAAGTAGCCATACTGATCATTGCTAGTTCAGTGTTGGGAGAGCCAATTCACACCACCATATTTTTTGAACTTGCTCCAAATTGTATTAGTTCTGGTCTGATTTTATCAACATATTACACAAATTACAGGGAAGCATATACTCAAGACAATTACTGATCTGGTGCTAGGTTCCCAACACTAATGAGAGGTGGTAGACAGAATGGTAAATAAGCTATGATCCTCCAGGTAGCAGCTTTAAAGTGTATTACCATTAACTGGCTCTCACCTACTCCACCCTCTGTGGCACAGCGGAGAGCAAACATCAGTGATATAGAGTGAATGGAAAAAATCACCAGCACCTTTTGACTGAAGGAAGAAAAATTCCTTACTTTATGGTACCAATGGCATAGATTAATTAATCTAGAAATAGATGCCACTTCCAGTTTTGAATCTAAGGGTTTGCGTACGAGAGATGGGGAGTATGGTTCTTATAGGGAACCTAACTGATGAAATAAGTGGCCTTTCAGTTCATCAGCCTGGCCCCTAGCCAGAAATAATGCTGGATATTTTTTATTTATTTATTTAGTTTTTGTTGACCGGGTAAGTGCACTAGACAAATCCTGCCTATTTTCAGGCACGACCCGGGGGAGAGGGATACAGATGAATGTCAACTGACCTTGAACCAGATTAAGCTGTTGGTGGTATTTAAGTGAATGATGGAAATTTGGTCAGGACACCGGGGAAATTCCCCTACTCTTTTCGATAAGTGCCATGGGATCTTTAACATCCACCTGAACTACCACCAATCCAGGCAGACAGGACCTCGGTTTAACGTCTCATCCAAAAGACGGACATATGGCATGAAAGGGGTGGGCAGAGTATGAGGGGGACACTTCATGCAAGAAGGAGAGTGTATCTTATCTTTACTCACTGAGTGTATTGCTAAGCCTAAGTGGGCTGTAGTGTCCACCTATATTTATTAAATGGGAGAGCTATCCTTAAGTTATGAGATGACCTGCTTAATGGACTTAAAGCTGAAGTGTCATTTAACTGCGACTATGCCTGGGTGGCATGATCCCTACATAACAGAGATGGAATGACGCCTTTAGAAGTTGGTAATATACAATGTGAAAGAAATGGAGAAGACATGCTAGCAGTTAACTTTGTTTTATGTATGGTTAAAACTTCCTTTATTGCAGTCAGGGAAATAATTGTTTTAACACACATTTGATAATGTTATATATAAACCATAGCATTCTATGTATTTCAGATTTGTGACATTGATATATCAGTTGTGAAATGTGGGTCAGATTCTAGAAGGGTTATGCCTGGCATAACAGCAGTTGCGCCAAGCAGAATGGCACATGTAGCAACTTACACCAGCAGTTGCGACATGCGCAATTCTACAAAGTGGCCTGTGACATGTTGCAGGCCACTTGCGCCGAACAGCTGTTATGCTGCATAAACCCCCTGCAACATGGTGCTAGGGGGTTTACGGCAGCAGTTGCGTCCCATTCTACCCATTCTAGAAGGGCAGCCACAAAGTGCCCACATTGGGATTCTACAAGAACCCCTGAAGGAGATCCAGCAACATACGTTATACCAGCATTTAGCTGGTATAACTTACAGAGGCCCACTGGGGTCCTGTAGACCCATCGGCAGGCTAGCGATCAGTGCACGGTTTCCCTCCCCCCATGCTCAGCACACCCCAGTGGGGCCCCACAGGGCTATCCATACCCCCATGCCCCCAAAACACCCATTGGCAGAAGCCCCGCAGGGCGGCGCCACCATCACCCCACCCATGCCCCGAACTATGAGTCGCCAGCCACATATGCGGCAAAAATCTGCGTATCCCTGGTAGTCTAGTGGCCCCCCCAAACTGTAATGTATTAAATAAATAGATACCCTTAACCCTGGTAGTCCAGCATCCACCCAATCTGTATAATAAAGGAATAGATCCCCGTATCCCTGGTAGTCTAGTGCCCACCCAACTGCACAATAATAAAGAATGGAATCCCTGTCTCCCTGGTAGTCTAGCGACCCCCTGATCTGTATAATTAAGGAATAGATCCTCGTAAGCCTGGTAGTCTAGTGGCCCCCCACCCAGCCATGCCAGCCCACCCAGCACTTCGTCCCCAGCCGGCGACTGGCACAGCCCACCTCTCACCTCCATGGCCAGCCACCGACTGAGTGCAGTATTAGCGCTACTGCACAGATGCACAATATTATTAAAAGTTACTATATAATTATTATACAAGGTTTATGGAGCATTTATTAACACATTTGGGCTGGCAGTATAGCCTAGAGGTTAGAGGAATGAGGTGTGAAAGAGCTGGATACATCCAGCAGACCAGACCTGAGTTTGATTCTCACAAGCTCCACTTGCATACTGTGTGACTCTGAGCAAGTCACTTAACTGCCCAGTGCGCTCAGGTCGCCCCTGAAAACAGGCACTTGTGCCTAGTGGGCCTTACCCAGTTACCAAAAAGACTAAAACAAAAAATTAAAAAAATTAAAATTACTATTATATTCAAATGCTGGTAGTAATACTTGATGTGATATTACCTGTTTAGCTTGTACTGTCAAACAACCAACATTTCTACATAAGAAGTCCAATTTTTTATTAATTTTCTTTGTTACTTTTGATATATGTTCATTTAAAGTCAATCCACTATCCAAATGTACCCAAAAATAATTAAATACCCCCACCTACTCCAATTTTACTCCATTTTCTCCAGTTATACACAACAAATTACCCTCTAATCTATGTTTAAGACCAAATAACATTGTAACTGTCTTTTTCCCATCTATCAACAGTTCGTTTTCTGCAAATCACTTTTGTAAACCATTAAATAAGAGCTTCAGTCTAGCTTCCAGGTCTGCCCCTGTTCTTGCTCCACAATAAATCAAAGTATCATCTGCATACATAATAACTGATGCATCAATACATACATTTTGGCAGATCATTTATGAAAACAGAGAACAGGAGTGGAGTTAGTACCGAACCTTGCAGAACTGCAGTGTGAATAAACTTTAAGGTAGATCTCTTTGAACCAATCCTTACTTGCTGCTTCTGTCCTGCAAATAACGCTCAAACCATGAAATAGCATACTCTCCTACCCCCAAATGCTTCAGTTTTGAGATCAGGATAGGGTGGTCCACCAGGTCGAAGGACTTGGTCATGTCAATGAATATCCCTCCTGTCAATAGACCTTTGTCCATATATTATAGATCTCACTAGTTAACCTGACCAAGGCCGTCGATGTGCTGTACGCCCTCCTGAACTCATATTGATTTTCATTTAGTAAATGATTCTTCTCCAAGTAGTCTGTTAGTTGTTTAGCTACTATTTTCTCAAGTAATTTTACTAGTGCCAGCAGTACCCAAATTGTTCTATAATTTGTGATCTGATATTTATCCCCTGACTTAAAGATAGGTGAAATTATAACAGATTTCTATATATCTGGAATCTTATTTGTGCATAATGAAAGATTATACAGATAAGTGACTGGCTTAGTTAATAATCCAGCTGCCACCTCAATATCTTTGAAAGTATTTCATCAGCTCCCGGTCCTTTATTTTCATTGATGGCGGCCAATAGATCAAAAACTTCTTTTTCTTGTATTTTCATAAAAGCAAATGTTTAAAAATTCCAATTTTTGCCTGAGATACTATCTTAATTTCATCCTTTTTACTTGAATAAACTTTTTGATAATTCACATCTGTTTGATTTTTTTATTGGATCATATCCATGAAAAATTCATTAAATCCATTTACCACCTTACAATCAGTATCCAGTGCTGTATTATCAATAATATTTTTTCAATCTTTTATTCTTAGTGATGTACAAGTCCTTAACGTAATCCCAGAATCTCCTGGGATTCAATAAATGTTTTAATTTCTTCTCCTTAAAAAATGTTTGCTTTGCTTTTTTAATTTCCATTTTACACACATTTCTACTATGTCAATAATTAGTTAAATCAACTTGGGATTGAGTTTTCTTATAATGCGTCCACAAGGCCTTTCTTGATTTAAGTAAATCTAATATACTTTGAGTTAGCCATGGCGTACATTTAGATCTGACCCTGAACTTCTTTTTAGGTGATCACTTATATTTGCAATATTTAAAAGTTGAACAGTAAAATAACTTGTGGCTTCATTTATATCAGTAAGATGAAATAGTGGAGACCAATCAACATTACATACTTCCAAAAGAATTGTTTCTTCTGTTACATTTTTACATGACCAAATTTCCTTTATTTGAATCCCTTTCAATGGGTATTTAATTTTTTTTCTAATTAAAAATATTGGACAGTGATCAGAAATGGTGTCACTCAGTACACCTGATGCTTTTGCATAATTGGGCCTGTTTACCAAAATCCAATCAATTAAAGTCCCATCTGTTATTGTTTTATAATTGAGTCCGGTAATGGAATCAATTATTTGATTGTATCTATTTGTTGCAATAACATTCTTTATTTTATCAGTTTGTTTTGCATTTATCCAATCCAAATAAAAATCTCCTAATATAATGTGTTCCCTATTTTGATATAAGGAACACATTTCTTGCAATAAATTAACATCGGTATTAGCAGATTTTGGGGGTATGTATACACAAGTCAAAAAAATATGCATGCCTAGTCCACCACCCATAGAGCTTCCTATTAAGTAGTCAGCATAATTATAATGACCTTCAGTAACTTGTTCTGATGCAAAATTACCCCTAACATACACCAGAACCCCACCACCTCTCCCTTTGCTCCTGTCTGATCTATGTAGTGTATAACCATCCATGTTTACAGCATAATTTTTGATAATTTCTTTAGCCAAGTTTCACTTCATGCTAATACTCAATTTGCTCACATTCTACCCATAATTTCAACTCATCATAGTGTGCAATTAAACTCCTTAAGTGAACAATCGTCACTCTTTTTAAACAAGGCAATTCAGAGGTGACTGTTGAAGGTACAGGCCCTGAATTGCTTTCCACATCCCCACTCAATAAGAGCAATAACATTTGGGCAAATGGATCATATGATTTCCACAATTTTGTAAGAAAATTAAATTATTCTTCATCCATACTGCTAACGTTAACCCTCATAGTATTATACACAGTAATAGAGACAATGGAAGTAGTAGTAATCCCACAAAGACATAACATCTAAATTGTTGTATATGTGTTTTTTATATGCTTAAAGGACATGAACAAATCATTATTGACTTTGTCCTTGTAAACATCTCTCATTTTTTAGAACAACTACTATACTGCATAATATCACACAGGTACATACTGTTTCTTTAAGACCAGCCATTGTAAACTCCCTAATATTAAAACCACGGTATGTTTTTATCTCACTGTGTTGTATCCAGTACTTGTATACTACCTTACTATAATTCACTATTTAACATCTAATACTTTAGGAAGCTCCCCTGTGGACTCCCCAGGTGGACTCACACAGGGTGACTCATGCCACTACTGCGTGACCCACTCACACGTGCAGCCACTCTGTGGGCAGCCACTAGCATGGGTGCACTTTTAAACTACACAGTCTCCACCCCTTGATGAATACCTGACCCGCCTTCACCAGTACCAGTAGCCCCCCTGCTTACCGGTACCGGGAACAAGAATGAAATGGAAGTCCTTGGTGGCAAATTGATACAGGCAACCTTCTGGTATCTCAGGGCACAGAAGAGCTGAAATGACAGTTGCCAAAAGCCAACGGGACTGGAACGATGTTCCATAGCAGCCAGCAAGTTGTAAATACAGGTTCTGTTCTTGTAGCGTGGCTGCACTTTTAAAATACACAGTCTTTAAAGACAAATGCTCAGGAAGGTGACATTAGTTACAGTAAACTATTTAGATGAGAACTTGAAAGGATGCAAATGTTATGTGACACCAAAGGATGCAGATTCTGTGTGAAGCCCACAACCACAAATGGTCCACCCAGTATAGTCAAGGGCTACTGGAAATGCTGCTAGGTGACATATAACTCAGGCTGAAAACTATGGCTGCATGTTAATTTGCTCCCATTAATTGCCCACCCAACAAGTTGCTGCGGACAATTAGCTGTGGCTACAGTCACTGCCCTGAAAAATCCACTCTCAGCAATTTGCTACCACCATAGATATTATAATAAAATCTCTAGGTGGGCACCATTTGCCCACCAGATAAACCAATACGCACAATAGTTGTAAACATGTCATCTCTGCTGGCATTGTTGTTGCAGTCCAGTTCGATTTCTCATGAGAGCAACTTGTAGGGGAACAAATTTAGCAGGGAATCGGTTGTTGCTGCAGCTAATTGTTCACAGCAACTTGTTAAGGACAAATTCCCCTTCCCCTCCATCCTCTGTACCTAACTCTTCCTCACTTGACTCTGCTCTCTGGAAAGGTTCTCAGCATCCTGAAGAGGCCTAGTTTTAGGCAAGTTTCTCCCACCCCTCCTCCTCTCCTCCTTCCCTTTACCATCCTCTCAACTATCTCTACCCAACTTGTCCTTGCCTACTCCTGCTCCATACTCAAAGTCCTCACCTCATTCCACCACTAGCAGCTATCTCCACACTCTCAAGGGGCCAGTTCCAGGTATGACTCATCCTTCCCTTCCCTATCCCTTACCCCACCTCTCTCTCTCTCTCTCCTGCCCCCCTCTACCTCTCTGCACTTAATCAAAGGAATTAGTATACTTGAGCTAATAATTTGCACTTTTTGTTCTGTCTGAGGTGCTCCCAGATTGCACTAGCACTATTTTAACCTGCTCTTCACAACTGACTATTTTTATTTTTATTTATTTATTTGTTTTTTTGCTCACTTTTCTCCGGTAATGTCCCCCCATCTTTATCCTCTCCTTCCCCTAGCTTGTTTCCCCTGTCTACCCCCCTACCTTCCTTGCTGTCCCCCTACTGGACCTCACTTATTCAATAATTGCTAAATAATCTGCCTCTTAACAGTGATCCATTCCTGCAAGGAGTTGGCTCCAAGGCTACATTAAATTTCTGAGATATGCAGCTTGTAATTAAATGCATATTCTACAGGTATAATATATTTAATTGTATGTTATGTTAAAAATGCAACTGTATGATTATTTATATTTTTTAACTGTATGTCTTGTTGCAAATGTAATTGAATGTTTACTTTCTCAGATATGATAAATGTTAAACTGTATGTCTAATGCTTCATCCAATTGTAAGCCCCCCCCCCCAGTTGCATCGGGAGAAGAGTAACTTTTTGTTCAGTGTGCCTTCCTGGGGAAACATTTCAATAAATAAATAAATAAATAAATAAATAAGGAGGGACTTGACCAGTCCAAATTGATGTGTCCCCTAAAATGATACAGTGTAATGTGACACCAAAGGATGCAGATTCTATCTGGAGCACACAATAAAAATGGTTCACCTTGATAGAAAATCAATGGACTTTCAGCCAAGGGCTACTGGCAGTACAACTAGGGGACATACAGTGGAGCCAGTCAGGATGCAATACAGTAAACTGCAGTAAATAACGTGTTACAAAATACTGCATGACAAAGGGGCTTAATTGCGATTGCAACTCACTGTTTTTTGCAACATACTGTAGAATTTTGCAGTAATAAATTGTACTATGGGGTACAATATGCATTGTATCCTGGTTCGTACAATTGTATACCTCAGGCTGACAAGGTATACCCTTTGGTGCTACCCATCATACTCCAGCAGGAACCCTTCCTCAATTGGGCAATATCACTAACCTGAAATCCTGAGGGCTGTGTTTAAATATGTAATATAGAATGATGTGTTAACCTCTACACATAGTGTTCAGGTGTTTTTGTTTAAAAAGAAACATGTCACATGCTGTCCACTAGTTGATTGTCAAAAAGTATCTGTAATATTTATTTATTTATTTTCTACTCACATTTTCTCCCCCATGGCTGCCAATTGGCTCCTACTTTCCAGGCAGCCCTTTTCTCCAGCTGCTGTCCATCCACACCTGTCTCCCCGTCAGGCCACCACCTTGTTACCCCTATGGTTTACCCCCCTGGGGCAGGGTGGCAGGGAGACCTCAACTCTCCACCAGGACCAGATCAAGTACAGGTGGTGCCCTCAGAGATGGTGTGGTAAGCAGATGACCATCAAATTGCTCGACCTGGGCTTCTAATTTTCACTTTTTCCTGTCAGCGGAGCATGCAATGCTGACATGGGTGTGCCACATGCACTTCCACACGTAGCCCGCCCACCAGCTGCTCTGCCTCCATGCCCCACTTGTTTATGCTAATAGCTTGGCAGAAGACACCAGGAGAAAGGACTGCTGTATGACTGAACTTCTCTGCTGGGATTATATTGCCCTCCTTCCCTCCCTTCCCCCCACCCAAAGCTAGCTCTATTTTTATAGGCACAGGATTTGACTGACAACAGGAACTTCCTGTTTAGGGGCAGGAAGTGAGTGATCACAGAACCACCAAGGACCCACCATCCTAGAAGGGCAAGAGTTGCTCTCCAGCCCTCTCTAGCTGCTGGAGGTCTGCCGCTGAGCAAGTAAGTGGTCTACTGCGAAATATAGGATATTTTTGTCTCAGAACAGGACAATCAGGAGCTTAAAGGGCACACAGGCAGAAAGTAAGGAGAGAGAGAGAGAAAAAAAAACAGAGGAAAGAGTAAGGATTGCAAACAGTTAAGGGCCAGAAATAAGACATGATTGGAGGGTGCAGTGCAGTGGCTGTGGAGCAGCAGTCTCCAGGAGATGTTCTGAGGATGCGGTGTTGTCCCATCTGCAGGCACCCCTCTGGGCTGAGGGAGGAGGTTGCTCATCTCCAGGCTGAGTTGGCCAGGATTTGTGGGACCTCCTCTTCCATCCAGGGACCACCAGTGCCACTGCCGCTGCCTCAGAGGTTGCCAAGAAAGAGGAGTGGTTGGACCACAGTGGGCTCAGGGAGGTGAGTGGTGGAACAGAGGCACATCCCTCCCGCTGTACCTCTCCACATTCCTATGCCATTCTGGCAAAGTGTGGTTCCTCCATGGAGGCACCCACAGTGGAGACCAAGGAGGATGTTGGGAACTTCCACAAAGGAGACCCACAGGAGGGTGGCAGGGGACCCTGCAGGGGAAGGAAACAACTCCTGGTGGGGGACTCCATTGTTAGGAAGGTAGAACTGGGGGAGGAAGGGGAGAGGGAGGTAAGGTGCCTGCCTGGTGCCATGGCTTGCAGGGACAGGAACGAATCCTCAGGATTGCTGGAGCAGCTGCACAGGGGAGGGAGCTGGATGTCATTGTCCACCTAGGGACAAATGACCTGACTAAGAAAGGGATTAGAGAAGTGCAGGAAGAGTTTGTGGAATTGGGGAGGGGCCTTAGTCAAGTAGCACGCACGGTAACCTTCTCGGAGGTGCTACCCATCTATGGCATAGGAGAGGCTAGGGTGTTCCACACCATGGGATTCAATCAGTGGTTGAAAAACTAGTGTGGAGCTCAGGGATTTGGCTTCATTGGGGACTGGGAGTCCACCTGGAGTGATGCAAGCCTATACTGGCATGATGGGCTGCATCTGTCCGGAAGGGGAACCAGGATCCTAGGTGATAGGTTTAAATGCTTCATTGGCAAGCTTTTAAACTAGCTAAGGGGAGCTTTTAAACTAGCCAAGGGGGGAGGCACTGGAAAGGAGCAGAAAAATCCTAGCCCCCCCCAAATGATCACAGTAGTAAGTGCGGCAAACACCAACATAGAGGTGTCGATAGGGAGAAGAGAAGGAGTAAATTGAGAAAGTGACAAAGGCAAGAAGGACAGGGATGGGGCAAAAGGGAGAAAGGCCATCAGGAAATGGAGGGTAATGAGTACCAATGCCCATAGTCTGGGCAACAAGCTCCCTGAGCTGATGGCCTTAATGGAAGAGGGATGCCCGGATATCGTAGCAGTCACAGAAACATGGTACACAGAGAACCATGACTGGATGTTAACATACCAGAGTGCATAACCTACAGGAGAGACAGAGGGAGAAGAGGGGAAGAGTAGCTCTCATGTAAAGGAAGGGATAAAAAGCAACTGAACAAAAGAGTAAACAGGGAGGAGAGGAGGCACTGTGGGTCACCTTGGATACTGGAAAGGGCACCACAGTCCACACAGGGTTAGTACAGACCCCCATGTCAGGGGAAGGAATGGACAAGGATATGATAGAAGACATTCTTAGAATGGCAGAGAAAGGGGAGATACTGTTGATGGGAGACCTGAATATGCCAGATGTTAACTGAGCACATTTGCTGCAGCCACATCCAAGAGCAGGGCCATTCTTGATGCCCTACAGGTGGCAAGCATTAGACAGCTAGTTTCAGAACCCACTCGGGAGGGAGCAATCTTAGACCTCATACTCTCAAACGGGGGCACTGAGAGGATCTCAGATCTAGAAGTGGGTTGCCATTTGGGGACAAGTGACCATCAAATAGTGTGGTTCATGTTAAACTCAGCTACAGAGTCAAGCCATACAAAAGTGAGGGTACTGGACTTTAGGAGGGCTGACTTTGGCAAGATGGGAGAGTGCCTCAGAAAAGCACTAGCAAACAGGCTAGAAGGAGGTGTGGAGTAACTATGGGGAATTATCAGAACTGCTATATCACATAGGCAACAAGCCTTTGTGTGAAGCAAATAAACAAATCAAATGAAAAGAAAAAGCTACTATGGTTCTCAAAAGAGGTGGCTGTGAAAGTCAGGAAGAAAAAGATAGCATTCCTGAAGTAAAGGAAACACAGAAGGAGCAGGAAAGAGAGCTGTACCAGTTAAGGCAGAAGGAAGCAGGAGGGAAGCTGAATAGCAAAGGCCCAAACTGAGAGAAAGATAGCAAACTCAGTTAAGAAGGGGATAAAACCTTTATAGGTACATTAGCTGAGCGAGAAAGACAAAGGAGGGATAGTGAGGCTGAATAGAATGAACGTGGGTGGCAGAGGGGACAATGAAAAAGCAGGAATACTGAACGAATATTTCTGCTCAGTATTCACAAAAGAGGAGGGGGAAGTGCCTAATCCAATTAACAGAAGAACTCTTCATAGGGGGGTCGATCCCAGTCCTTTCACGGAAGAAAGGGTTCTGCAAGAACTCCTAAAACTGAAGGTGGACAAAGCAATGGGTCCTGATGGAATTTACCCCAGAATTCTAAAAGAATTAAGGAAGGAACTAGTGAAACTACTGGCTACTCTTTTTAATAAATTATGGGAGGATGGTGTGGTACCCAAGGACTGGAGGAAGGCGGATGTGATTCCCAGTCACAAAAGTGGGTCCAAGACAGAGGCAGGAAACTACAGACCTGTCAGTCTGACCTCTGTGGTAGGGAAAGTGATGGAGTCACTCTGAAGGAAAGAATAGTTGAGTACCTAGAGGCCAGTGGAACACAGGACCCAAGGCAGCATGGGTCACAGCGGAAGGTCATGTCAGACGAATCTAATAGATTTTTTGACTGGGTGACCAAAGTAGTAGACCAGGGAGGGCTGTGACATGGCCTACCTAGACTTTAGCAAGGCATTTGACACAGTCCCACACAAAAGATTATTAGTCAAATTAACCAGCCTGGGAGTGGGACCCAGGGTGGTAGCCATGCAAAACATTGGCTGGACAACAGGACACAGAAGGTAATTGTAAATGGAGTCCACTTTGAAGAAAGGGGTTACTAGTGGGGCACCGCAGGGTTCAGTACTGGGTCCAGTCCTTTTAATGTCTTCATCAGTGACATTGCAGAGGGACTGAAGGAAAAGTATGCCTTTGTAGATGACACAAAGATCTGCAAACAGGGTTGATACACAAAGAGGCATGGAAAGGATGAAAAGGGACTTGGCAAGGTTGGAGGAATGGTCAGAAGTATGGCAGCTAGGATTCAATGCAAAGAAGTGCAAAATAATGCACCTGGGAAACAAGAACCCAGGGAAGAATACACAATGGGTGGGAGGTAGTAACAACAACAAAAAGGAAAGGGACCTGGGGTAATCATATCAGATGACCTTAAGGTTAGCAAGCAATGTGAGAAGGCAGTAGGGATGGCTGGGGGATACTGGGATGTATAGGGAGAGGCATCATCAGCAGAAAACAGGAAGTTGTTATCCCTCTGTACAGACAGTTGGTGAGACCCCATCTGAGTACTGTGTCCAGTTCTGAGACCCCATCTCCGAAGGACATAGACAGGATAGAGGCAGTCCAGAGGAGGGCAACTAAATGGTGCAGGGTCTGCAAGAGAAGCCATATGAGGAGAGACTAAAGGAGCTTAATATGTATACCCTTGAGGAAAGAAGGGAGAGGGGGGACATGATAGAAACTTTTAAGTACCTCAGTGGAATCAACAATGTCCAAGAGGGTAGCATCTTTCAGAAAAAGAGACTTGCAAGAACAAAGGAACACAATTTAAAGATAGAAGGAGGGCGGTTCAGGGGCAATGTGAGGAAGTATTATTTCACAGAGAGGGTAGTGGATGCATGGAACAGCCTTCCTGAGGAGGTTGTGGGTCTAAAACTGTGGGAGAATGCAAGAATGCATGGGACAGACATAAGGCAATTCTTGTGGGGGGTAGGAAGAAATAGGTTGTTGGTTAACTAGGATCTGTGGCCTATCCTGTAGGTAGGGAAATGGGCAGACTAGATGGGCCTAGCGGTTCTTATCTGCTGTCAAAGTCCATGTTTCTAGCCTCTGCTAGGTGTCAGGCAAACACCAGCCACTGTTCTCCACCCTCCCTGGGAGAGGAAAGCAGTCCTCTGGATGCTCAATCCTCCCCCAACCCGGCCAGCCCCAAAAGACCCACTCGCACTGTGAACATGGGCCACCAGTGTGGCAGGAGGTAAGGCATCACTAACTCAGCCCTCCATACCACTGGGCCAGCTAAGTATTTGTAATTTTAAAGAAGAGCTACACTCATACCTTGTATTAATTGGAAATTAGCAAGAGATATTTACAGCAGATTGAACAATTGTTGAGTACCAATATTTTCACAAGGACTTGATGCACTAATGATCTTTTCACAGATTTAATTGGTACAGTATGATCCGTTCTATGTGATGTTGGTGACTGTGGAACAGCGACCTGCAGAAGAGCGACATCGGGAAGGCGAAACAATTTTGCCACCCTGACAACCTTTGCCCACCGCACCTCCATACTTAAGGATTCTCAACTCCAGCAGGGTGCATGTTGGGGGGGGGGGATGCAAAAGGAAAAGAGAAAATAAGATTCTGGGCCGGGTGCAAAAAAAGCACATTAGTGCCCGGACCCAGATCTGAACCAGGAACCACAGCACCGCAAGTGGAGGCCAACCTCTGATGCCATGGCACAGCTCGGCAGCTGACCACAGCGTCACCCCCTAAATCCCCTCTGCCACCTCCCAGGCCATGCTCACTCCCCCCTTGCGCACATGTACACATAGCAACATCCTGTCGCTAGGGTCATCCACCCCACCACATCTGGTCACCCTCCCTGCCTCCTCGCCTTTCGGACTTTCCCTCATATGGCATTGCCAATTCAGATGGCATCATGATTCAGGGGCCCACCTCACATGGTACCGTATGATCAAATCCTGTTTCCTCCTTGCACTGTTAGCATGCCTTGGATTTCACATGTGGAAGTGCTACTGTACACTGTACGCGTAAATATTTGGGATGACGCAACTGTTTGCAATACTAATCATACTTACATAGGAACATAGGATGTTTCAGATAAGAGGAGGCAATGCCAATCTTGCTAGTCTGCTATTACAACTAATGGGGATAACCATGTAACACCTTTTCTACTAGATAATTATCTAATTTTTCTCTTAAATGTAATAGTTTTTCCATTAGGTGTTTATCTAATTTTCTCTCAAAAATATTTATGTTATCGCTATCCACAACTGTGTCAGGTAGACTGTTCCAAAATAGTAATAACACATTGTGAAAACCATATCTTTCTCCTTTCTGTTCTTAAATGACTCCCAATCAGTTGATATTTATGTCCCCTAGTTATTTTCTCAGATTTCTTTTAATGATAGATGCAAACATAATCTGAGGTTATTCTTTGTGGTTGCCTTATGCACTGCTAATAAATCTCTTCTAAGCCTTCTCATCTCTAACTTGTACTGTCCTAAATTATTTAACCTTTCTTCAGACTCAGACTCTCCATTCCTGTTATCATGTTTGTTGTTTTTCTCTGGACCCTTTCCAGTTTTGCATCATTACTCCTCTTCAGAGGGGCCCAGAATTGTCCACAGTACTCCACATGTAGCCATACCCCAGATCTGTACATTGGTAATATGACCTGCCAATCCTTGTTAGTTATGTTTTTCCTAATACATGGCAATATTTTCAAGCATCTGGTAACATCCTCATCACATTGCCTTGTATGTTTGAGGGATTCTTCTACCATAATACCCAAGTCCTTTTCACAACTTGAGTCCCTTAAAACTACTACACTTTTTTTTTAACTTGCTCTCATGTTATTATGTTGGAAATGCATTTCAACACACTTCTCCAGATTAAACTGCATTTTACTGTCTTTTGACCACATATACACATGATCCAGTTCTTCCTGAAGTACTGACATGTTTGCCTGTGTGCTACTATTTGACCAATTTTTGCATGATCTGCAAATTGAATCATCCATCTGTTTTTTTTATACCCTGCACTCTAGAGATATGTATGTTAAAAAATGTAGGTCCAGTATCGATCTAGTGGCATGGAGGGCTGAGGCATCCATGACTTACCTCCTTCAATGCTGGTGACCTGTGTTCATGATGTGAGCAGATTGCCGGGGGTTGGCCGGTGAGGGAAAGGATCGAGCATCCAAAGGACTGCTTTCCTCTCCTGGGGAGGGAGGATTGGTGTTCCCACCAAACTAGTTCCCCTGGGTGGAGGCCCAAGGGTAGTGCAGGACTGTAGGGCACCAACAAAGGGAGGGTGCTGCGGGACGTCCGCAGCATGCACACACCTCCACGCATGCATGCTGATGTGTGCGCCCCAGCAAGAGGGAAGGGAGAAAATTAGGTAAAACACCCCAGGCTGAGGATGACAACTGACCATCTGCAGGCTCCGCACCCTGTGGCTGGTAACCACTATAGCCCTGTGGCAGAAGGTGCAGGTGAATGTATGTAACGGAGAAGTCAGGGTGACAAGGCTGGGGTGGTCACTTAGAAAGGGGTAGCCAGAGAAGAACAGGTTTAGAAATGTGTATATAAATAAAAATATAGGTCCTAAAATGAAACCATGAGGTATTCCACTTGTGACTTTGACTTTATGTGACTCAGAACCATTTATTTTCACTGTCATTGTCCTGTCTGATACCCACAATTTGATCCATGTTTTTAGTTTACAATTTAAATTTAAATTTATAAGGCTGTTTACTAGTTCTGCATGAGGAACAGTATAAAAAGTCTTACTCAAGTCCAGGTACACCATGTCCACTGGTTTACCTTCTTCTATTGCTCTACTAACCTTTTCAAAGAAAGTTATCAGATTCATGAAGCATGACCATTCCTTTGTGAATCCATGTGTTTTATCTCAAAAATTGTTATCCCTAAGTTACATCTTGATCCTATGCCTAATGAGGGTTTCAAGCACCTTTCTGTCCACAGAGTTAAGACACATGGGCTTATAATTTGATATATCCTATTTCCTTTCTACAGCTGCATAGTGGCATGACACTATACTGATGAATTGGTATCAGAAGAAGGGGGCAGACCAGAATTCCTAACACAGCACAGCTGTGCTGTTATGAGGGAGTGGAATTGAAGCACAACTTCCTGCAAATCTGTCCATGTCCTCCCATTCACTACAATGTGTTTCCTCCTTCTCCTCCTCCTCCCTGCCACACTATTTGTTGCTCAAAATAGTAATTTTTACTCCATGCTGACTTCATGTACCAAAAAAAAGTAAAAACAAAGTCCACTCCCTCCTTCTCTCTTTCGCACTCCCATGCGGCATGTATTAAGACTCAATGGCAACATCTTTCAATTATGTCAACCCACAGCTACAACGGAAATCAAAGGTAAAAGGCAGGTGTTGAGAAGACTGTGCATTATGTAACTGCAAACTATTTTTTTTTATAAAGCACTTATCTAAAATACATGTGTCAGACAAAAAGCAATACCCCTAATCTTTTTTGTTATTTTAATTGACCTGTCTTAGTCTTCTAATGCGATCAAAGGAACACACTTGGTAATAGATAATATAGAAACTGCAGCTCAGTTACTGTTGCTGCATTATGTGTTATAAAACCTCAGAAAACAATAGTGTTTTTTGTTTAAAAAATGTAACTGAAATTCAAGTACAGCCAAATTAAAATACGCCTTAAAAGGTATGCAGAACTACAGTTATCCAGGCTGGACAGACCAGAGTATCTTAAATGTGGTAGTCATGAGCCTATAGAGATTTTACAACAAAAAACTCACAGATGACCAAGGCAGCAAACTCAAAGCAGTGTCTAACTATACTCTAACAACAATTATCATTTTCAACGTAGGTATCAGTATCATCCTGATGTTATTGCAACCTGAACCTCTCTCCCTGCCACCATATATATATATATATATATATATATATATATATATATACTAGCAAATACTGCTGTAAACCAAACAAGCATACAGAACAAAGTAAAAAAAAATTACCATGCTCACCCAGATTGTGAGATTAGTAACATGGTCAATGGGGCTAAATAAGAATCTGTAGGAGCCAGAGGGACTGGAAATGTGATCGCTAGGTACTCCTCTGTGTTCTTAAATGAACCAACTGGGAAAGTACTTGTTTTTCTAAGGCATGAGATTACTGCTGTATCATCCCTTGTAGCGATGTCCTGCATATCCTACCTGGGAGAACTGCATCTGCCGGCTGGCACTGGGCTGCCTTGGGACCATTAGGTCTCCAAAATCTGGGCAGTAAAAATGAAAAATGTGTACAAGTAACAACAACTGTAACGGGGGATGAAAAGAGAACAAAATTGCACCTGGGTCATAGACCATCAATACCCTCAAGTCCAGCCCCTGGTCTAAAGGAACTGTATGACTTACTGTGAACAGCTGTCCCAGCCTGAAGGATTCTTAAGGCATCAAGGCAGGTTAAACTATACTCACCCTGCAATATCTAGTTTGGCCATAACAACTAGCCCCCATTCCTTCCAGAGCCCCAGAGAAGTCCATTGTAAATATTAAAAAGACCCCACACAGTTTATCCCAATACCAAGTCTCCTGATAGAAACTCTGCCACTAGTGTTCAGATGAATTAGTAGGGTCCCATAAGCCAGTATGAAGTTAGATAGGAAACCACATATTAGTCCACTGACAGTGATATAATCACAGCTGCCATGTATTATGGTAGGAAAAAGGAATACACCAATCTTCCAAATGATACAATCTCCATGAGATAATCCTGTAATTCAATTAAATTCAATGTTTTCAATTTTTATTTGTATACTGGAAAGTTTGTGAGCAAAAATGCCAGTTGTCACAAATGTCCAGTGTTTTGAGACAGCAAAAAGACAGTTACAGAGACAATTTAAATACTTAAAACAGTCAAAAATATTAGCTACAATACATTTACAGAGTTAAGGGCACAATGAATCAGCTAGTACAAACTATAAATACCATACTTAGAGGAGCTGGCAAAGTAAAAGAGTCAAACAGATGCAAATTAGAGTCAGGTGCTTTTTGCATGGCACACATTGCAAAAGAGATTAACTGGGCAGACAATCAGAAAGCTATGAGGGTTTGGGTGACAGGAGACCAATTACATGGATAGGGGTAGACTGCAATACCAAGTTTAGTGATTATTTAAGTGAGGAAAGTTGGGAGAGAAGTGCTGGTAATGGGGGAGCAAGGCACCAAGGCAGGTAATCAGAACAGCATGCCTGGCTGGATCCAGTAAAGCAGTTAAGTATGATTGGAGCGCTGCTCTGTGACAACCAAGAGTCTCCAGGTGTGCAGTTACCACAAGTCTTGAGGCATATCCCCTCCCCTTAATGAGACAGGCATTGTGCACCCAGGCCTATTAATGTACAAGTTTGTGTAAGTAAAAATATTTACTAATATTAGGGCAACAACTGTAGATAGCTGGGCTGTCTGAAATATCAAAGTGGAGATGCCACTGACCCCCCCCAACCTCTCAGGCAAATTAGAACTAGAGAGATACAGTGGATGTACAAGAAATATTAAAAAAGCTCTTGATGCTGTACTGCAGAAGTAGCTTTATGTACTGTTGCTCTTGGCACCCAGCCCAAATGACTTCTCAATCATCTAGGGAACCGGAATCCCAGTCCAGAGGCTAGAACGATATGGAAGCAGTAGAGTTCACCTGGAGGTACAGTAGAGTGAGTAGGAATGAGGATGCAAATTTCTTTCCCATACAGATTAAGGTACGCCACCACCACCTGCCAGAGCCTGTTGTCAAGGAACCCAGAAGAACTGCCAATTACTTGCAGGAGACCTGATTTAAATGTGCTAAACTCCCATCAGTTTGGATCATCAACACCCATCAAGACCTTCAGTTGTGCAATTGTCACCAGAATCTCCTGGCATGCTGTTGTTTCTGGGTCAGCGACTCCATTCTGCACTGGTATAGCTGCTTATCCTGGAAGGTGGAACACTGTGGTCACTGGATGGATACAAGTATTCCTCCTATCAGCTAGGTCTTGGGCTGCTTCCTTCACTGAGTGGTAGATTTTTGGCCATTTGGGTACTGAACAACCAAATGTGATGGGTATGGGGTTTGGAATCTGAATTTATGTAATTGCAGCATTTGAAAAATGGGGATATAAACTCTATGGTATTGCATAGTTGCAGGAGCATATTTATTATGTGTGTAAATTCTGGTGGAGCCATAGAAAACTGACTTTTGCTGCCACACTTTTTGCAGAATCATTTCTGTAATCTAGGATTTGTTAAAATTGGGCGAGAATAGAGCCTGACCAAACTGTAAAGGAATGGAGCTTGTATCTGAGTCTGATGAGTCCCCTCAATTTTTATGTCGCAGACCACATCCAAGGATAGGTGTGTGTGGAGGAATAAGTCTATAAGTCCAGTATATCTTGACCTTCTGAGTCCTTGGGCATATCATATAGCTGGATGATTTTCCTCTACACTACATTCTCTGCTTCTTTTTGGTGGTCAAGCATTATGTCCTGCAATTCAACCAGCTGCAGCAGCATCATCTCCATTGTGGCTATGCGGGTGTCTGTATTAGCAGAGTGGTGTTCTGTATCTGTGACTTGGGCCACCAGCATGTCCAGGTCTGATCACATTGCTGTAAGGGTTTCTCTGAATTCTGCACTGTTGGCTTTCAAATCTGTGAGTATTGCATATAATTTCTTTTTTCTTCCATTTTGTTTTGTGAGCAGAGTGCTTATTGTGAGTTGCGCATGGAAGACTGGGCCACACTAGAAGCACCCGACTGTGCAGAATCTGACATATTTGTGGCATGTTATTTAACTCAAACTGCCCTAGTTGTTTCATGCAATCAAAGGAGCTCACTGGTAATAGATAGTATAGAAACTGTAGCTTGGTTACTGTTGCTGCTTTACATGTTATAAAACCTTGGAACACAATACTGTTTTCTCTTTAAAAAAATCCTAACCAAACTTCAGGTACCACCCAATTAATTATGCCTTAAAGGGTATGCAGAGATGCAGTAAAGAAAACAAAACACAGGATGGATGTTCAGATAATATGACACAAAAGGAAAAAGCTAAACAAAATAATTCAGGACTGCACACCCTGCTTCTAGCTTGCAGACAAAAGGTAGAAGGGGTTGGTTGGCTATACTGTGTTTTTACTGGTCTTGGCTCATATAGTTTGTACCAGTTTTAGTGGCCTCTTGGCTTGGGTTCTCTGAAGAAGGTGTTGGTGTCCTGGAGATGGCAGATAAAGAAGATCTGACTGACATTGCCCTCAGCTCCAAAGTGAGTCATCTTCTTGTCACTGTAGGGTGGGATCTCCCAGTCCTTTTTTGTTATTTAAATCAACCTGCTCCCTCCCATGCAGCATGTTTTAAAGGACTCAATGACACCACCTTTCAATGGTGTCAACCCGCAGGCACAAAGGAATCAATGGGACGAGGCAGGTTTTGAGGGGATTGCACATTATGTAACTGCAAACTATTTTTGGGGGGGGCAGTACTGAATTATTTTATCTTTCGCATTTAGTAACAGATCGTTTGAACATCCATCGTGTGTACCAATCCTGAAACCATCTGGCTCTGTGTGTGTTTTCCATTCTATGTGTTTTTTTTTGTCTTAACTACACTTCTGCATCGATTATAAGGCATAATTAATTGGGCGATACTTGAAGTCCGGTTAGAAGTTTTTTGAAGCAAAAACGGTATTGTTTTCTGAGGTTTCATAACAAAATTACCTGCTTAACAAAGCAAAATAAATACATAAATTAAATTAATATTATGAAACTTCTGGATGTACATTTTCTTGTTTCACAACAACTACTTCTTAAGCTATAAGTAAAGTATGTTACATATACATTTCACTAAGCTAAACGTTGCCTAACAACTTTGTAGTTTAACTCATACAGACCAATGCTCATTAATAAATCTGTAACCTAAAATCATACTGGAATTCTTAAAAGTAGTACCAATAACACTTTTCTGTGTGTGTGTAATTTGCATTGCTTTATTCCTTCCCAGACAGAAAATGTTCCTTACTGCTTGCTTTTTTGAAGTTTATGGAATGCTGAAAAACATGTTAGTGGAAACATGCTTTGCTACTGGTAGAAACAAAAAAGAAAGAAAGAAATGTTTCCTAAACTCAGATTAAAGTGGGCAAAGTCATTATTCCTGTCTAAATCAGGTTGTTGTAAAGTTCAACAAAAGGTTTATGTTTATCTGACTGGCATACAAAGCAATTATGTGGCCATATTAACCTGTACTTCACATATCTGGTTGCCTCCTATCCTCAACTGGCCAAGTCAGTCCTGTTTGATTGCTCTTATCCATACAAAAAAAAAAAACACAGGACAATTGGTAAATTGCCTGGCCTGGGTATACTGTTAGAGTGGTGACTGAATTTGGTCGCTGAAATAAGGGGCTGATTACTGGGGCAATCTTGAGTTTAGATTATCCCTTAACCATGCTGTGCTTTTCACCCACACAATTTCTGACCCCTCCAGAGCATGCCTGCCCCAGAAGAGGTTATATTTAGTTGTGGTGGGTGCAGGGGGGGGTGAAGCCCCTCACATTGGGAGTGAGTGAGTCAAAGCCACTCTCAAAACATGACTATTTCCCAGGATGACACTTTGGTGCTCTCCGTCATGGGAACCACAATGTCTGGCACAGAAATGCGAAGTGGCATATTGCCTGCGCCAATATCAGTGTCAACAAAATGACTGTTGCACCAATACGAGTGAACCCCGGGCCTGATACTCCAAGGACATTTTAAGAGCTATATTAGATAAAGTCAAACTGTAAAAAATAAAACAAAGTCTGGTCACGGCCACTATGGCTGCTAATGCATAGTTTTGGGTGAAGTGCCTAAAAGTAACTATGCGTAGTACTTCACGCTTATCCCAAATTTCACTTACTACTCTTGAAAGTGAAGCAAATAACTATGCATCTCAAAGTAATGCACAGTTCCCATTGTTTTCTATGGACTTTGTGTTACTTTGCCTTGTTTTCTATTGACTTCATGTTACTTCGCCTTGTTTTTGTGCTCTTTAGGGCAAATTTTGCAGTGACTCATGGGATGTAAGGTCACATGAGCTCTATATTTTCTTCCACAGCCTCAGTTCATCATAGTTTGTGTATTGGACAGCTGGAGACAGGTTGCTTTCAGAGCTCTGAGAATCAAACCCTCTAAAAACCTTTAAAATGCCTTTTTGCCACAGAATTGTGTGACAAAAATTAAGTAGATTTGATTGTAGTAAACCCTGATGTGGTTATATCATTGAGCATTTATTGATGTTTTGTGAATATTGAATGTTAATTTAGTTGATTCAGTCTCTGTATTGAGAGACACTGTAGAAGTGTGCTTTGGGGGAGAAGCTGATCTGTAGTGTAGAAGGGAGAGTAGGGAGAAAGGCATTTTTTCCACCCATTGTTAGCTATTATTTTATTATTTTTATGTTCAGGTTGACACACTACAACTTCACTGAATTGTTTATAAATATTTTCTGTTTGCTGGGCAGTTTTCAGTCTTTTTACAGGACTGTCTGTGTTGTACTGTACTGAACAGTTAAAGTTTCTGTGTCTAACCTTTAATCTGTGTGCATGCTGTCAATTGATATGCATTTCATTGCAGCACCACAATAGCAGTACTCTGAATTTCTAAGCCTGTCTGCAATTTATTTCCCTGCTTCTGTGTAGCTAGGTACTGCGTCTCACAGCCCCACCCCAATCAAAACAAGGTATTGTTTTTTTGACTGTTGGCTTTTTAAAGATTGGGTAGGGACTCAATGACATGTATTGTGTGGTGTTGTGCCTGTGCAGCTGCATTTAGTGTTTTGCTTCCCAGCCACCCAAAAGTGCCAAAATATCAAGTTGCTGTAAATTGTCTGTGTCATCTAAAAAATGCCAGTGAAAAGACGTTCAGGCAAAGCAGCTTCTGGCTGTAGTGCTGCTGCCAAGAAGACTATTAGCAGTGGAAGTTGTTGTGAAAATTAGTCTGGTTCATCAGGGGCTACCAGTGGTAGCAGTGTTAAGAGTGGTCATTACCATGGTAGTACACAGCAGAAGGGAAAGGTAGTAGTTGGTGCAAGTAAAGGAATTTGTACAACTGTTTTTCACAGCAAGATCAATCACTTTAATGTTGATTGGGGATTGTGTTGTCCCTGCTGTTAGTGAAGTTAGTGAGGGCATAAGGGAAGGGATCAAAGCTACAGAACTAAAAAGTAAAGGGGGAGGACAAGAGGCACTCTGGGTCACCTTGGAGACAGGGAATGGCATCGCAATCTGCACAGGGGTTGTATATAGACCCCCATCTTAAGGGGAGGAAATGGATAAGAAAATGATAGAGGGCATTCTCAAAATGGTTGAAAAAGGGGAGATACTGTTGATGGGGGACCTGAATATGCCAGATGTTAACTGGATGACATGGACTGCAGCCACATCCAAGAGCAGGGCCATTCTTGATGCCCTACAGGGGGCATGCCTTAGACAGCTAGTGGTGGAACCCACTCAGGAGGGAGCAATATTAGACCTGGTACTGTCAAATGGAGAGAGGATCACAAATTTAGAAGTCAGTAGCCATCTGGGAACAAGCAACCACTGCACAGTGTGCTTCACAATAAACACAAGCATGGAGACAAGCCATACAAAGACAAGGATACTGGACTTTAGAAGGGATGACTTTGGCATAATGGGTGAATACCTGAGGAATGCATTAGCAAATGGCCAGAAAGGAGGGGTGGAAGAACAATGGAGAAAAATCAAAACTTCCATCATGGAGATAACAAGCCCTTGTGTGAAACAAATAAAGAAAACAAGGCAGAATAAAAAAAAATACTATGGTTCTCAAAAGAGGTGTCAGGGAAGGTTAAGGAGAAAAAGGCTGCATTCAGAAAGTATAAGGAATCACAGAAGGAGCACGGCTGAGAACTGTATCAATTAAAGCAGAAAGAAGTAGGGAAGGCAGTCAGAAAAGCAAAGGCCCAAACCGAGGGAAAAAATAGCCAACTCAGTTAAGAAGGGGGATAAAACCTTTTATAGATATATTAGGGAGCATAGAAAGGTTAAGGGAGGGATAGTGAAGATTAATAAAGGAGAGGGGAGGTGGGCAGAGGGAGACAGTGAAAAGGCAGAGATACTGAATGAATACTTTTGCTCAGTATTCACAAAAGAAGAAAAGGAGGAGTTACCTAAATCAAACAATAGAAGCACTCTGGGTAGTGGGGTTGATGCCAGTCCATTTACAGAAGAAAGAGTCCTGAAAGAACTCCTGAAACTGAAGTGGACAAAGCAATGGGGCCCGACGGGATTCACCATAGAATCCTAAAAGAGCTAGGGAAGGACCTAGTGACACCACTAACCACACTTTTTAACAAATCATGAGAAGATGGGGTGGTACCTGAGGACTGGAGGAGGGAAGATGTGATTCCCCTCCACAAAAGTGGGAGCAAGGCAGAAGCAGGAAACTACAGACCTGTTAGTTTGATCTCAGTGGTGGGGAAAATGATGGAATCACTTCTGAAAGAAAGAATTGTTCAGTACCTAGAGGCCAGCGGGGCACAGGACCCAAAGCAGCATGGATTCACAGCAGGAAGGTCATGTCAGATGAATCTAATCAATTTCTTTGACTGGGTGACCAAAGTAATAGACCAGGGAGGGGCTGTGGATTTGGCCTACCTAGACTTTAGCAAGGCATTTGACACAGTCCAGCACAAAAGATGAATAATCAAGTTAGCCAGCCTGGGAGTGGGTCCCATGGTGGTAGCCTGGGTAGCAAACTGGCTGAGCAACAGTACACAGAAGCTAATAGTGAATGGAACACATTCTGAAGAAAGGGAGGTTACTAGTGGAGTACCTCAGTGCTCAGTACTGGGTCCAGTCCTCTTTAACATCTTTATAGGTGACATTGCAGAGGGTCTGGAAGGAAAGGTATGCCTCTTTGCAGATGACACAAAGATCTGTAACAGAGTTCATACACAAGGTGGGGTAGAAAGGATGAGAAGGGACTTGGAAAGGTTGGAGGAATGGTCAGACATATGGCAACTTAGATTCAATGCAAAGAAGTGCAAAGTAATGCACCTAGGAAATAAAAATCCAGAAGAAGAGTACACAATAGCAGGGGAGGTACTAACAACAATGATAATGGAAAAGGATCTGGGTGTAGTCATATCGGATGACCTAAAGGTGGGTAAGCAATGTGAGAAGTCAGTAAGGAGAGCCAGGGGGATACTGGGATGCATAGGGAGGGGCATCACAAGAAGAAAAAGGGAAGTGGTTATCCCTCTGTACAGATAGTTGGTGAGACCCCATCTGGAGTACCGCATGCAATTTTGGAGACCTCATCTATGCAGGAACATAGACAGGTTGGAAGCAGTCCAGAGGAGGGTAACTAAAATGGTGCAGGGTCTACATCAGAATCCATATGAAGAGATACTGAGAGAGCTTAATATGTATACCCTTGATGAAAGGAGGGACGGGGGGACATGATAAAAACTTTTAAGTACCTCAAGGGAATCAACAAAGTCCAGGAGGGTAGCATATTTCACAAAAAGAGATGTGTAAGAACAAGGGGACACAATTTAAAGTTAGAGGGGGGATGGGTCAGGGGTAATGTGAGGAAATTATTTTTCATGGAGAGAGTGATGGACGCATGGAACCACCTTCCTGGAGAGGTTGTGGGGTCTAAAACAGTGGGAGAATTCAAACATGCATGGGACAGACATAAGGCAATTATAGTGGGGGGTTGCAGGAAGTAGGCTGTTGGTTAACTAGAATCTGTAGTTTATCCACTAGGTAGGGAAATGGGCAGATTGGGTGGGCCAAGTGGTCCTTATCTGCTGTCAAAGTCTATGTTTCTATGATAACAACATGAGTATTGCTACAAGTTCAACCCTGTTAAACATATCATGTGGGAAACATTTTGCTAAGTCTGCAGACTTGAGTGCAGTTGATGTCCCACTACCTACAGTATTTGAACATGATTCTGATCATGATGATGATGACACACAGTCTCACGTTTCCACTGATATTGAGGATAGACCATCCAAACATTCTGACATTGACAAAAAAAGTGTGGCTGATAATATTGAGGCTGCTGTTGAACCTAGAATATTTCCACAGGAGGACAGCCTCCAAAATGAATTAGTGGATGATGATTATGATGATGATGCTAGTGGCCTCATTTGGGAACCAGAAAAAAAGAAAGTGAAGGTGGCTGTTTGTAAACAGTCTGTTAGTCAGTTCCCATTCAAAGTTCTGCTGTAGCTGTGTCTGTTGATGATGACCCTGAATTAAAAGTCATAGATTGTAATGTTCAGTCAAAGTACAATTGTGCACAACAGTAGAAATCATGCATTACACCCCCCCATTTCATCACCACCAAAAGTGCAGTTACATATACAGCAGCAAATCTAGCAGCAGCGACATGTGAAGAGTAGGGCATCCAAATCAATAGTTTGGGCTTTTTTTTGTACAAGATGGCAACAATGAAACAGTGGCAATCTGTCAGCTTTGCCAAGTGTGTGTAAAGTGTGGTAAAAGGGTAGCCATTTTGGGCACTGGGGACCAGTATACTCATCTGAAGAGCAGGCACAAGGCACTGTGGATGCGGCATCAGAGGGTAGCTAATGCCGTAGTTGGGCATTCACCCTCAGCCACTTTAATGAACATGGTATCCCCTTCCATCAATGAAAATAGCCATGGTGGTAAAAGTGATGAAATAACATAGAGGATTACTACAGGCATGAGGAGGATGATGATTTGGAATGTTCAAGCAGTGGTCAGAGTAGCAGTGGTGGTCAATGTAGTAATTCTACTACATCAACCCCTGTGCTTAAAACAAGGAAATAACAGCATGTATTGGCTTGTCACCTGTGCAACAACCATCACACATCCAAGGTACCCCATCCATATCAATTAGTAGAGCAGAACCATTTGGCATGCCCCATGTAAAGCAATAAACAATGCAGCACACATTGCACAGTCTTTTTGTATAAAACACTAAATACTCCCCAATCATGCAAATGCATGTGAACTCAACGCTGCCATAGCGGAAATGCTGGCAATTGACCTTTTGCTATTTTTTTCATGGAGAATGTGGGCTTCTGGCTCTTTGTGGCATGCTCATGTCCTAAATGGAAGGTCCTGTCCCAGACATACTTTTCCACCTGTGCTATCCCTGAGTTAGATTGGACAGTTACAGAGTCTGTAAGACATGCCTATCAACATTCCACATCACCTTACATTCACTTAAGCATAGATATGTGGACAAGTGGCAAAACAGTGGGTAGTTCCTATATGTGTATTACTGCGTATTGGGTGCAGCTACCTGAGGTTGTCTGTGATGGTGGGATGGGAAAGCAGTGTAGTAAGTCAGACTGTGGTGGTAGTGGTAGTAGCCACCTTCATGGCATTAGACAGCATGACATCCTTCCAATGCCTAGTGTAGCAGGGTCATATACTGGTGAACACATGCTAGTCTTGCTACTGACAGAAATTGATGAGTGGCTGCACCCCAGTCCTTAAAATCTGGCTTCATAGCTTGTGATAATGGATCAAATGTTATGAAATGTATCAGCAATGGTGGCTTTGTGTGGGTTTCCTGTATTGTTCACTGTTTAAATCTGGTGGTACACGAGTTTCTGCAGTATCCTGAAATAAAGCAAATGCTCATTGTTGCATGCAGCATCTGTGCCCATTTTGCAGTTTGAACACTGACTTACTCCCTATTTAACTACCTCCCTGAATCATGTGACCTGAGACCTGCAGAGACAGTCAGGCATGTGATCAATGGACTGTTTTTCAATGACTTCACCTTATCAAACTGTAACTCAAAATGAACTCAAAGTGGACAATGCAAAGTAAGGCAAAGTAAGGCAAATTTCAAGTTTTTAATGGACAGTTCACATAGTGCTAGGCAAATTCGAAGTGGACCACTTTGGGTTCACTTCGCCTGTGAGTTAAAACTTCGCTGCATCTCTACTAATGCAGTCCGTTGATAAGGACTGTTTTATCAATTTTTTTTCCAGTATCAGGAGCCAGCACGTCATGTTTTGAAATGCTTACCTCACTTATTCTATTTACATACAGGGTCATCGATGTCAGCATTTCAAAACTTGTCACATGCTGACTCACGATACTGAAACTGAGACTGTGAAATGGTCCTTATCAAGGGAGTACTTTAGCAGTCATAGTGGCACTGACCAGAGTTTGTTTACTCTTGGGACTACAATGACAGTTTTCCATGCAACTGGTATTACCCCCATTCTAAGATCTTTTTAAACAGAAGCACTAGAGGACCAACAATTTCTGACCCATTTCTTTCAGCTATCTTGGGTGTAATTTATCTGGATGTGCCAGTTTATTTATATCCATGCTTTTTAATGAACTCTGCAAAGTATTTTTGTTTTTTATCCTCTACTGTAAGTATTGAATTACCATCCAGTATTACAACCTTTTCTAACTCAGTTGTCTGGAACACAGATACAAAAAATATTATTTTGGATGTTGGCCATATCCTACTCTTCATATTTTTCCCTAGTACTCTTATTTCCTTCCTCTTTGATCTAACTTATCACCAGAACACTTCAATGTTTGATTCTGAATTTACTGCTACTTCCAAAGCCAGAAACAAATGATTTGATACCTTTTATTGGACCAACATGGATGTTACAGAAAAGAACAAAGTGCTTTAGCTTTCGAACCAACCAGGTCCTTCTTCAGAAGCTTTGTGGCAGTTTTTTCAAATATCCCATACTATTAACACCAGGTTATATAGAAAAGCAGAAATAATTCTCATTGGTTTATATACAGTCATAATAGCCAAGAAGCTAATTACATTCCAGTATGCCTTTTATCCGAGGAGCCTCAGAAGGGCCTCTGAGCCTCTGAGGCTCCTAGGATAAAGGCATACTGGTGTTAATTAGCTTCTCTGACGTAATCTTCTATTATGTTTTAAATGTATATGTTAAACCAATGAGAATTATTTCTGCTTTTTCTATATAACCTGGTGTTAATAGTATGGGATATTTGAAAAAACTGCCGCAAAGCTTCTGAAGAAGGACCTGGTTGGTTCGAAAGCTAAAGCACTTTGTTCTTTTCTGTAACATCCATGTTGGTCCAATAAAAGGTTTCAAATCATTTGTTTCTGGCTCTGTTTTTAAAAGGACCAATACGGCACCTATAACATTTTTCTGCTACTTCCAATTAATTGTTCCCTTTTTGCTTCCTTTATTTTACTTTTGCATATTTTTGCTGTAAGTTTGTATTCTTCCCATACCTTAGGTTAACCTGTTGGTTTGGCTCTCCTATAGAGTTTCTTCTTTTTTCTAATCATGCTAAGTAGCTTCCAATGAAGCCATACAGGTATGTTTCCATCTTTGTTATATTTCTTAGTTAAAGGAACATATGTCCCTTCCTGTTGCTTTATTTCCCCCCTCAGACTTATTCTACATACTATTTGTCTCCTTCTTCGTGTGTCTTGCCTCCAGTTCCAAATTTATGAGAGCCTTTCTCATTTCTCCAAAATTGGCCTTTCTAAAATTTCTGCACTGAGTTATGCTTCTGACCTTTTTGACCTCTCATTTGACTATGAATGTCACCATATGATGGTCACTGTCCCTAAGCATCTCTCTTGGCCTACAATTCATTATATCATCTCCCAGGTCACTTAGGACTACATCTAGTTATTACTTCCCTTGGTCACACTCTGTATATGTTTCTCCAAATTTTGCTCTAAAAAAATAAACTTACGGGTTCATTTTTTTCCAGACAAACAAACTTTGAAGACTTAGACAAATCCTGTTTGAACTGATCTGATAGTCTGAAACCACTTGAACTGTGAAACACTGAGGACTAAACCACCGTTCACTCACCAACAGAAACATCAAGCATTAGTAGATGCTGCAGCTTCTCTAAACAATGTTTATGTCAGCACTGCAAAGGCAGATGTTGCAGAATCTGCACACAAGGCAATCAAACTATGATTAAAACTGAATTATTTTTGTTTTTTAAATTGCACTTACGGAAATTAGCTGTATCTGGAACTGAACTGTTTATTATCTGTTGTATCTCTCTTAGAAATGAAGTGCATTTTGAGACTGATACATGTTTAACTTGTTATTGTTTTATACAACTTACAACACATGTAGGTACAGTATATGTACTGTAAAACTATCTAATTGTCTCTGTGTTTCATACTACTGAGAAAGCAATATCAAATAAACTGAACTGAAAAAATAAACATGAGCAACTTCTTTCATTTAACCCTTCAAAAATAAATATACAACTTGAAAAATAAACAATTTTATATTAAGTAATACAATAGAACAACACTGTATGAAACATTTCTAGAAACTCATTTATGCAAATGAGAGGCTGTATACTATGAGCTGTATGAGTAGGCATAATGAGGAATTCCAACTATGATATAATGTTTCTTCCACTAAGCCCTCTATTATAGCAATGCAGCAGTGCCACAGTAGTTAGAGCTGAGTTGCCACTTTTATGTTAAATTATAATAATTACTAGTGACCTTATTTATCAACCAGATTACAATTACTGGCAAATGCCATAATAACTCATCTAGACCATAATAACCCCAAAACTGGCTATCATGGCATTCCAAAAACAACTTCTCACTTGCACTGTCCACCAGTGTGACTTTCACTTTTTTCCATCAGGGTTGTGTGACCGAGTGGTGTTTGCTTAGGTAAATAATATGCCTCAAAATGCACAAAAAGAGCAGTGCTTTGTAGAAAAATCCTGTCACCTGTAGGGGTTAAGCTCATTGTTCTTAGTTTTGAGTTAGAGAAGCCACTGAGTGTAGACTGAGGACAGTGAGTGACTTGGCGACTTCAGAAGATGAGATTCAAACATGAGTGAGTGAATGACACTTGCTCACACTTGAATCTTGTCTTCTAAAGTCACGGAGTCACTCTCTCTCCTCAGTCTACACTCAGGCTTCTCTAACTCAAAACTAAGAAAAATGAGCTTAACCCCTATAGGTGACATGATTTTTATACAAAGCACTGTACTTTTTGTGCACTTATTAAACATATTATTTACCAAAATAAACACTACTCGGTCATGCTTCACTAAGGGACCTGCCAAGAAACTCACTCTCCACAGTCTACTCTCCATGGTTTCTCCTACTAAAAACAAGAACAACTATCATTAAACACCACAGGTGACATGCCATTTAAAAAATATCCTTCCTCTTTCTTACAGTGGCAGTCTTTAATATTTCACAACAATTAAACAACATAACATCCACTGAAAGCACTTTTTTCCCTCTCACTTAAGTACTTTTACATACAAAGTTCATGCATCAGAAATTATGAAAAAATAATTAATAGGCAAGTGTGTGTTTATGGATTTTTTTACAGACCCTCACAGTGTGATGACCTCATAAACCTCTTGAGCGTGCTCTTGAGGTTTTTGGGTCATCACACACCTCAGGTTTGCAAAACAAAATCCATAACACACACTTGCCTATCCATTATTCTGTATATATTCCACCATTTGTAACTTGGCTGACATTAAGATACGGAGCTAAAAATTGATAAGCATGCACTTTTTGGCAGCACTGTCCAATATGTAGGGATGATGGGTTCCAGGTTACCCACAGATCTTCTAAGGTATGCATAACTGTTTATGCAGAAGAGCTTTACAGTTTGTGGAAGGTAGCAATAAATAAATAAGTTTGATTCTTATTTGATTTTTTTTTCATTTAAAACGTCCGGCTCCTGGTACTGGATTCCAACATTTCATGGTAGTCACCACTCTGTCAGGGCAAATGGTGGTTCCTAAATAGTTAACCATATTATGTACATTAAAAAGTATTGGAATCTAGCATATAAACAGTTTTTATTCTGTTTCGTGTGATAGTCACATAACTTTATCTTGTCATTATATACTGTCCTCTCTACAGTATGTCATTTTTAATAATATTTGTGCAGTATTAACATGACTTCTAATCACTGCCTAAATGATGCAGTATATTGATCCCTTTGGTGCTTTACTACTGTATCTGTAGATTCCATAAATTACACATTTCTTTACTTTTTGTAGCCTAGTTTAAACTGATTTCTTATACAGAAAGTAGGGCAGATCAACCTGCCTTAATAGTGGTGCTACTCACTTGCATTTGTGGAATTGTGGGTTGGGAATATCTTGAGCTGCCCCCTTTCCCAAGAACCCCATCACATTTCCCCCAGTGACAAAATAACAACAGTGTCTATACCAGATCCCAGCTCAATGTCACCATCCTCATGCAATGATTATGTATTAACCCAAGGTTGTGTGATAGTGCTGCTGATACATGACATGGTCGGGGCATCGAACTGGCAAGTGTTGATGAAGTCCAAGAACAGGTAACTGCACAGGGCTGTTATAATGTTTTTTATTCAACCCAATGGAACTCAGAAAACACATTTTTGGGTGGGCACAGGAGCACTTTGAGAGTTCTACCACACATGTCCTATGTACTCTTAACACTGCATCCTGGGCGTTTCTAAACAAAATCAAGCCATAATCAGCATGCCACAAACAAATGTGAATACCTCATAAACAGTAAGTGATACAGAGAAAGTATGCGTTTTAAAGTTGTTCAGCATAAAGTTACCTTTCTAACAGTGTTATGCAATCAATTGCAATCAGTTCAGTTTTTATTTTATACTAGTTGAAATACCAAAAAACTATATTTTATTCAGATTAATTCAAGGTGCTTAGGTGAGGCTTGAGAGACAAATGTCAGCCATACACACTGTACCATAAACAAATGTGAATAACTCCTAAAGTATATGTGATAGACAAAGTATCATTAGCAAAGTTGTTCAGCACAAAATTACCTTTCTTATTGTACTATACAATCAATTATAAGCAATTCAGTTTGTTTTTAATATTTGGGTAAAAACGGCTGACATCCTCAGACATTTCCAGGCCTCAGTGAAAGAAAGTTGAGTACATCTACAGCTGCTATTGACCTCAGTGGCTATGCTTTCAGATGCCACCTACAGGCATATCCAGGCCTCAGTGAATTAAAAAAGTTATGACTTACTGTATGTGGATGTGAGGGAGGATTGCCAGCTGAAGATAAGTAAAATTAGAAAATAAACTATAAAAAAAATTAAAGTTCTGTGAATGGTTTAACTAAAATTAAAAAAAAAACACAAAGTCCATGTACATGCACAGTTTGCACATTTTCAGACATACGGTAAGTTGTTTTTCATTATTTCTGCAGATTCAGTAAAGAGAAACTTGCTGAGGTGGAAGGATTGTTGTGCTGGTCACTCACAAATGTACCTCAAAATATTTCTTTTGAATGGTGAGTGGGGGAGAACAGGGTTGCCAGAAGTTGCTGGGTGGTGGAGGGGGAGCGAGGGATTAGAGAGACAGATGCATGGCAGCAAGAATAAAACCAGTGGCAAGGTTGAGCACTTGACTACTAGTTATTTTATCATAAAACAGAAAATGACAACCTTTACTGGGGAGGTGGGTGATTCAGAGACCAGCATCTATGACATTACCAATAAAAGAAATAGGCTCCCAACCACAAGTTATGCGATGGCAGAAATGGTAGCTTCACAGTCAGCTTCAGAGGCCTGACAGGGCAATTTAAATGCTCTTTACACCTCTGCAAATGTCAGAGGCAGTGGCACATGAATTGTCCTTATTTAAAAGGAAAAAAAACTGTTCTTTTTAATGTTTTTGCTCATCTCTAGCTAATAAACACAAAACCAAATTTCACCAAACTTGCCACATCTGGAGAATCTGGGCTACAGATAATGGAGTTTGCCCTTTAAGGGGCAGACCAGGTTGTCCTGGTGCACCCCTTCCCTTCTTCATTAGGATGGTTGTGCTCAGGAGGGGAGGGTGAAGGAAGGGGAGGGGCTAAGGGTTAGAACAATGGGCAGGCAACAGGAAGGGGATGGGCAAGTGGAGGTACATAATGGACAGCACAGAGGGGCTTCAGTCACTTTTTGCTGGAGTTTTGATTCTACACTCAACTGCAGCACATCAGATTGGCATATTGATTTGAGGTTTGTTCACCAGGAGAGAAAGGTAAGGAAACAAACAGCTAAGTTGGTGGAGGATATTTGAAGTTGGTTTTAAAAAATATATATATATATATATTAATAAATATAGTTTTGGGCGGAATGACAGATAAGATATATGATAAAAGACATAGAGAAGCAGGTGGTTAGTAACCAATAGGATGCTGTGTAAAAAAAAAAAAAGGATCTGATGTGGTTTATGGCTGTTTTAAAATGTCCAATTCATCCGGTTTGGTTTGGGGGTAATGGTAGTAGCATTTGTTTCCAGGCAGGCATGTTGGGGTTATAATTATCTTGGCAAGGTTTATGGAGATGGATAGCTGCGATAGAATCGCGAGGCACTGTGCAGCTGAAAAAGTGATAGTAGCGTTTGGTTCAAGGCAGGCATGTTGGGGTGTATAAGTATCTTGGCAAGGTTATGGAGATGGATAGTCATGATAGAAATCGTGAGGCACTGTACAACTGGAACAGCGATTGGTTCTGGGGTCAGTTTAAAGTTTTCAGTAGACTACACTGTTCCCCCAGTGGTGGGGGCTTAGCCACATGTAAGGTGTGGCAATAGGCATGGGTAGGGCATTTTTTCCTGACAGTTTGTGATGTGGCATGGTGCTGAGGCGATGAAGTGGCGGTTGTAAAATCCAATTATTGGTGACCGCACCAGAGGATGAAACCGGTAGCAGTGGAGGCCAAATAATGAAGCCTAGGGTAAGGGTGAGGAGTTTTGAGATGCTTGTGAGGTACAGTAGGCCTGGAAGAGGCCCTGAATCAGAGAGGAGTGATGTCACATGCTGCGTGGTAGTTTTGATAAAACCCCCTTCCCTGTTCTGCCAGTAACTGCATTTGGACCTGGTCTTTTACCTCAGTACAGGCTTAAGAGTGCTGAATCCCCCTTTTTTGGAGGAGTTCCTGTTTCTGTTAGCCCTGGCATTGCCTACAAGGGAAGCAGCGTGGTAGGTGGCCAGCAGGAAGAGGCCCTGAATCAGGGGGAGTGGAAGCACACTAAAGCGACCACGCAGCATGATGTCACATGCCGCACAATGGTCGTGAGGACAGGGGGATTTGAAGAAAAGGAGCAGTGGGGGGTTAGGAGAGGGTTAAAGGCGAGTGAGGTGGGTATGTTTTACAGGGGGAGCCTGGCTTGCGAGGGACAATGGGAGCGCAAATGTGCACACATGCCAGCTGGGTTGCGGGTGGAGAAGCGGACACTCTCCCACCCCAAAAGAACCTAGTGGCTGCCTCCTGTTTTGTTTGTATTTGCAGGGGGAGAGCAACCCCCCTCAAAGAAAGTTTTTCTTCTAGCCCTGGCATCACCCACAAGGGAGGTAACTCAGTGGGGGGCCAGCAGCAAATTTCTCGACCCCATTAGATGGCACTGGAGAAGCAGGGGATGGAGGGGGACATATGATAGTGAGAGGAAGGGGCAGGGCACAAACAAAAAAAGGGGGGCAATACTGAGAAGCAGTGGTTTTTAAAAACAAAAATAAATAAATAAATAAATAAGGGGTCAAGGAGCGCATGAATGGGGCCAGTGGAGAGGCTTATGGGGGCGATGAGCGGCCCACATGGCATGGGCCATTTTTGCCTATTTGAAGGTGAAGCCCTAGATATATATATATATATAAAAACAACTTTGGTTGTTCAAGAATACTGGGTGGGGGGAGTTGTGTTATGGAAGGCACAGAGGGGAGGCATTTGGACACCAAGGGGCAAAAGGAGCAGGATGGAGGCTTGTTATTGGGGGCCCGACCGGGCATGCTGGCACATGGCAGAAGTGACAGAGGGAAGGCATTGTAAAAAAAAATGTTTATATATATATATATATATATATATATATATATATAAAATCTTGTTCTCTTCCTGTAGTTGTCTTCACAGTGAGAAGGAGCGAAGGACATGGCACCAAAGAAGAGCAGGCCTTCAAAGGAAGACGTTTATAGGGCTATAATCGAATTGGCAGAGAAAGCCAACAGAATGTGGGAACTGGTGGAAGGGGAGGAACCAGGGAAACCCGGGGAGAAAAGGAAAGCGGGTCCAGGAAAAGGGGGCAGAGGGAAATGACCAGCCGAAGGGCCACACAGTCCCACTAGGGTACCACCACTGGCAGTGGGATCCACCAAGGCAGCTGATACAGTACCTCTGCAGCCTATAGACACGGTAACACCAGTACCTCCCCCCGGGCAAGGTGGGATCTCCCTTGGTGAACCCGGACCAGATCCCCAGAACATAGTGTTCCCTCCATAAACCCTAGTAGTTCACCCTCCTCCTCAACCACAGGGAGAAAAAAGGGGACACTTGGAAGACGCCAGGCAGCACGGCCCAGACAAGGTTACAGGTAACACACCCAGTGCAGTAGGGGACAGTATAAAAGAATATATAGGTTTAAGGCAGATGGAATCAGCTCTGGCAGAGATTAGGATGGAGAAAGAGGTGTCAGAAAGAAATGAAGGGGGTACAGAGAAAGAAGGAAAAGGTACAAGGGAGATAGGTGTGCCCAGGATAAGGATAGGCGAGCATGTTCCACTGGCCACAAAAGAAAACATTTGGAAAGGGGAGTATGTGGATATATTTGCCTTGGTGAGCCGGGAAGTGGCAGCAAAGTATGAGGAAGCTGAGAACATAGGCAAGGGTGAAATGGCAGCGGCGATAGTGCTTTTAGGGAAGAAGAAGGAGGACAAGTTCACAAAAGGGAAGACTTGGGAAGGGTGGTTCATAGGTTTTGCCACTTTCTCGTCCATTGTCCTGGAAAAGAGGCCAGAGCTGGGCATCCCGCTCATCACTTATTCCTTGAAAATAAGGAGGGCAAAAGCAAAGGGGGGAGTGGGGTGGTTATACTATGACAAATTTTTTCAACAGAGAATGGCAACATTTCGGGATGTAAGATGGGACATGAAGCAGCTATACTTATGGACAGATTATGTAACAGATCAGTCCACACCCGAAGGGGAATGGGAGAGAAAGGGGGCTACACCCCAGAGATGCTGCTGGGCTTACAACAGGGCTTTTTGCTAGTGGCCTCAATGTCGTTTTCGGCATGCTTGTTCAAAATGTGGGGGAGGGCACCCTGCAAGCAGATGCAGAATGACATGGGCCCAAGGGGCACAGGGGCACGGGGTCAAGTGTCAGGTCAACAGTTTTTTCGAGAGGGGCAGGGTTTTAAAGGGCAGACATGGAACAGGGGAGGGATGGGTAGGGGGAACACGAGTCAAGGGGGTCAGAATCACTGACCAGGAAAACCTTGCACAAGGCGAGAGGGAGGGGCTGGGGAGAAGTAACGGGAGGAATGACAGGGAGCAGTTTGGGGTGGCCAGAACCCCCATCAACTTAGAGGCATGGACAGCCTGTTTGAACAGATATCTGAACAAAAGAGTGGGGGATATGATTATAAAAGGTTTTAGCACGGGGTTTTCACTGCAGTGTGGGGGGCCCAGACAAGCGGGAGAGGTGAGCAACCTGGGGTCGGTTAAAGGAAGGGAAGAAATCTTAAAACAGAAGATAGAGAAAGAAAAGGCAGCAAGGAGAGTAGAGGGCCCATTTGACACCCCCCATTGTGAAACATGTGGATTTCGCCATTGGGTTTGGTACCCAAGAAACAAGAGGGGGAGTACAGGGTGATTCACCACCTGTCCTAACCAGAAGGGGATTCGGTGAATGATTTCATCAGGGAGGAGCATAGTAAGGTGACATATGCAACACTAGAGGATGCAGTCCAGATAATCCGGGCTACTGAGGCTGCATGGATGGCAAAAACAGATATTGAATCCGCTTTCAGACTGCTGCGGGTTAGGAGAGAAGACTGGGTTCTATTGGGTTTTAAAATTGGGGGGGCAGTATTATTTTGACAAAGTCATGCCGATGAGATGTTCCATAGCATGCGCGACATTTGAAGCATTCAGCACCGCTTGCAGTAGATATTTCAGGAAAAAAATGGTTATAGAACAGTCATTCATTATCTGGATGATTTTCTTTTCATTGGGAGGGGAAGAAGAGAGACACAGAGTATGCTGGGAAAGTTTCAGGAATTATGCAGGGAACTAGGGGTTCCACTGGCACCAGAAAAAACATAAGGGTCCAGCAGGGTGATGGAGTTCCTGGGGATTGAGATAGATGCCCCAAAAGAAATATTCGAGCTGCCGGATAAAAAAGTGAGGAAACTGAAAGAATTGATCCAAGTACACACCAGCAGGAGAAGGGTACAACTAAAACAAGTGCAACAAGTACTGGGGCACCTGACCTTCACCTGCAGGGTCATTGAGCCAGGGAGGGCATTCACAAAGAGGTTAGCTAGGGCTACAGCAGGGGTCACCAGGCCACATCACTGGGTGGACCTGACAAAAGGTGTCAGGGAGGATTTTAAAATATGGGAGGAATTCCTGAGGGAGTATAACGCTGCTCTTTCTGGCAAGAGGAGTGGGTGAACAACACAGACCTTGACCTCTACATAGATGCTGCTAGGGGGCTAGGCATGGGGGGGTTACCTGAGAGGCAGGTGGTTTGCAGAACCATGGCCTGCTAGCTGGGTGAGGGACAGCAAAGTGAGAGATATAACATTGTTGGAGATCATGCCCATATGGGCATGTACCCTGGTGTGGGGGGAGGAATTACAGGATCAGAAAGTGACATTTTGGTGTGACAATAGAGCAGTGGTGGAGGTCCTAAACAGCAGGGGAGCCAGGTCAGAAACGGTCATGCGAGTATTGCAACATTTAGTGTTAAGGGCTTTGCAGCTGAACATGTCATTCAGAGCAAAACACATTGAAGGGGTGCACAATACCCTGGCTGACAGCCTTTCCCATCTGCAGCTGGACCATTTTCGGAGGCTGGAACCAGCAGTGGAGGAGCAAAAAATGCCCATACCAATGAATATCTGGGACGTTGGCAAGAAGGAGCAGAACTGCTGTTTTGCAGCTCATGGGTGTCTTGGACTCTGAGGGCCTATGATGGGGCCCGGCAGGTGTTTCAAACATTCAGGGCAGCACACCAGATGGAGGTAAGTAAGGCCACTCACAGAGGAACAGTTAGGAATGTTCACCATGGAGCAGTGGCAAACAGGACAACCCACACCACAATGGGAGTCTACTTGGCAGGGATTAGTGTTATCTGCAGTCTAAAAGGGTGGAAGGACCTGACAAAATCATTGTTCATCAGAAGAATGATGCAGGGATGAGGCGGAGTTGAAGCAGGGGCCAGTAGACAATAGGAGGCCAATAGAGGCAGTGGCTAGCAAAACTAAAGGACATGCTCCGGCAACATGCAGATCAAAGTCCGAGGCCAGCTATTTACTTTAATTTATGTTGCAATGTTTGCAGGGGCCATGAGAATGAGTGGTGGTAGGCCATGGGAAAGAAGAAAAGGAAGGGGGATTAGAATGGGAAGATATAAGCTGGGGGTTGAAAGAGATATGGATCAAGATTAAGAGGTCAAAAATGGATCAAAGGGGACAGGGTTGCATAGTGACACTGAAGGGGCAGGTAGAGGGTGCAGTATGCCCAGTGCAGGCTCTGTGGGCTTCCACCGCGGAGCATGAGACCAGGACAGGGTGATTATTTGTGCATGGTGATTGAAGAAGGGTCACCGGCTATCAAGTCACAGCATTACTCAAAAAGGGCATGCAATTCATAGAGGAGGACCTGGCTAATAATTCATCCCATTTCTTGTGGATTGGGGCTGCCTCACAGTGGGCAGCAGTGGGAAAAACTGTGAATGATGTTTTGGAAAAAGGGCGCTAGCGGTCTGCCAGTTATAAGAGATACATTCGAGCACTGAAGTAAGAAATTAACGTATTGCTCTTGTTTTCATTTACAGATCTGGGGGGCAAAATGGTGATGGGGAGAGCAGGGAAGGGGATACTACGGTGATGACTCTAAGAGCATATATAAGATAATTAATTTTGCTTGAACCCTATAGGAAGAGGGAGGATCACGGAAGTCTGGATCTGCAGCCATTCCTATATTTATTGGGCTAGAAAGAGACCAGAGAAGAAGGCTGGGGGAAAGCAGCTGTACCAGGATGTGAAACAGTGTAGGCTGGTCTGGCATGGCATCTGGGAGATGAGATGGGCACAACTGCTTCCCACCTTGAAGGAACTCAAGGGGTGGCGACCCAGTCCAGACTGAATTATTATACATTTAGGGGGCAACGACCTTGCGGGCAAGCAGTGGGTAGACACATACTTGCAGATAAAAAGGGACCTAGGAGCAATACTACAGTGGTGGCCTCAGGTATGCCTCGCCTGGTCGGATATGATACCAAGGAGGGTGTGGAGGCAGGACCACAGCCATACAGCTGTGGAGAGGGCCAGGAAAAAGATGAACAGAAGGGTTGGGACATTGGTAAGGCAGATGGGAGGACAGGTAATACTGCGGGGTGTAGAAGAATGGGTAGAAGATTTCTACAGGTCGGATGGGGTGCACCTGTCAGACCTAGCCATAGACATGTTCAATACAGAAATGATGGGCTTTATAGACGCATGGAGGGAACATGCAAGAAATGAAAAAAAAAGAAAAAGAGAAGATGTAAAAAGGATCTTCCCTGAGGTAAGGGAGAATAATACCCTAAGTGCGGGGAAAGCCAGTCATCCAATGTAAACTGGAGACTGGCTAGTGGGGAAAAAAGGGGGAAGGGGAGGGGGAAAGAAAAAGGAATAACACAAGAAGAGGAAGAAGATGAAGGAGAAAGCGGTCTCGGTTTTCACCATTACCTAACGGAAAAGGAGAAGAAGAAGGCACCCAGGTTTTCACCTGGGGGAGAAAAGAGGAAGAAAGAGGGATGATCAGTGATTGATATATGGATGGAAATAAATGAAATTCTGAGAAATATGATAATAAGAAAATGATAAATGGAATATGGAATTATGATGTATAAATAAATTAACTGCCAATCTGTGCACAACAACAAACAATGGTCTCTGTCTTTTGTGAGGGAAAAGGGGAAATCCAGGACAATGGAGTTTGCCCTTTAAGGGGCAGACCAGGTTGTTCAGGTGCACCTCTTCCCTTCTTCATTAGGATGGTTGTGCTCAGGAGGAGAGGGGGGAAGGAAGGGGAGGGGCTAAGCGTTAGAACAATGGTCAGGCAAAAGAAAGGGAAGGGCAAGTGGAGGTACATAATGGGCAGCACAAAGGGGCTTCAGCCACTTTTTGCTGGAGTTTTGATCCCTCCCACCCACCCTACAAGGCAGAACAAGAGGGAAGACAGTCAAGATGGGACTGTATGGTGGGTCTGTCAAGGTGGATTACAGAAGTGTCCAGTTGTACACTTTGGACTGCCAAAGGTGGATGGCAGATGATAATATGGTATGGACTGCCAAAGGTGGATGGCAGGAGAAAGGGGAGGGGGAGGAGGGATGGGGGAAGAAAAAGGAATAACACAAGAAGAGGAAGAAGATGAAGGAGAAAGCGGTCTCACTTTTCACCGTTACCTAACGGAAAAGGAGAAGAAGAAGAAGGCACCCAGGTTTTCACCTGGGAGGAGAAAAGATGAAGAAAGAGGGATGATCAGAGATTGATATATGGATGGAAATAAATGAAATTCTGAGAAATATGATAATAAGAAAATGATAAATGGAATATGGAATTATGATGTATAAATAAATTAATTGCCAATCTGAGAACAACAACAAACAATGGTCTCTGTCTTTTGTGAGGGAAAAGGGAGGAATCTGGGACGATGTTTTCAAAGCTTTTGTGAAAATCCATAAAGAAACACCCATGATACAGGAGTCTGAAAATTACAGATTAAAATTGAAGTGCTTCCCTAACCCTAACTACAGTTTGGGTGCACTACCCTGCCACTTTAACATTGTGAACTAGCCAACTAGAAAGCTAATGTATGATTCTTTGTTGATTTATATATATTTTTCCTTTTTGAAGATATATGCAGAGCTCTAAGTCATGATTTTATGTGAGAACGGCAAAAATGGCAGCACGATATCTAAAAGGGCGCAGGCATCAGCATGAACGTACGACTGGCCCACAGGAATGGAAGACAGGTGACATAACGGTGAAAATGGATGCAAACCCCCCCAAACAACACTGACACCACCACTGGGGAATGCAGGAGGAGGGGGGATGGACGGGATGGACACCCAATGCAAAGGGGAGGAACAATGGGGCTGTGCAGAGAACATCGCAGAACCGGCCACTGATGATGGATGAGCGGCATCACTGGGCCGCACTGAGCAGTGGCACAGGGGCAGGCAGCAAGCAGGTGAGCCAGGTGTAGGCAGGATAGCCAAAACAGCAGAGGCATGAATGGGTGGAGCACTCGTGGGAGGACGCTGCCAGACAGGGTGGGACAGGGCTAGGTACCACTGGTGGGGGCAACAATGTGGAGATAGGTGGCTGTCAGTGAGCAGGACCACCCACATTGGATGGCAGTACACACAACCAGCTACACCTGCAGCTGGAAGTTGAACGCAAGACCGCACAGGTAGTCGGGTGTGGGGTGTGAGCCATACCCAGCAACTAGGGTTTAAATACACCAGGTGAGGTCCCTGTAGTACCTCTTTTGGAGGTAGTGGTGGCCCCAGACTGCAGTTGGCACAAGCAAAGCTCAGTGACATGATACTCCTCCATCAGGCAGTCCAGGAACTGCCACAGACTCGGTTGACTGGCACCCAGTTGGGTGGAGAAGCCATGGTGCTATCCCTCCACTGCATTATTCATCCTGGCCAGCCCATTGATGGTTGGCTGTTACATGTTCCAGGCCTGGACTGGGAAGAGGGGCCACCTGCAATCTGATCTACCAGGTGCCCGATCCATGTCGCCTCGAAATACTCAAGCAGCAGCTGGAAGATGTCATTGTGGTCCTTATAGAACTGCTGCTCCGGGAGCTCCTGGTAGGCAGCCTCCACAGCAGGCACCAGCATGAATGCGAGGGCTGTGAGAATTTGCAGGGTGAGGGCAAAGCTCTCATCCCTGCCATACCTGCCGTGCAGCTCTGGGGTCTGCTGGATCTTCCTCCACACAGCCTGACAAAAGTGGAAGAAGCAGCCCTGTAGGGCTGTCACCTTTAATGTGTAACCCAGGGAATGTCACACTGTGCATTTGTGTTCCAGGAGTGTGGATTTTGGCTGCACCCCACTGACCAGTTTGCACACCTCCTCCAGCATGACCACATAGCTCTGTTTGGTCCTTGATGCAATCAGGATGTAGACGATCAGCAGTACTACTCTCTTGTGCATCCCGTGCATGGTGTACAGTTGTCTGAATAGTGGTTGTGCACAGCGGAATGTCCCATCCATAAACCAGTCCTTGCATCAGGCCAGGAACTGCAAGGACCACTGGATGCCATACACAAGAGTCCTGTACACTGAACCTCTATCAAACTGCAGGAAGGGTGAACTATCCCTCATGATGGCATATTCGGGAGGGACCTGCCATTCAGTCGGTGATCTGGATACCACAAAGCACTGCCTATTGGCCTGATTCACCCTCTACACTGTTTGCCACAGCAGGGGAAGAGTTGGCATCGCCCAGTCACTGCATCTGACATGCTCGCAGTGCTGTGCAGAAGCACCTGGCTGGTGCTCTCCAAGGTCGTGTGTGCCCTCCCACCAACCCTTGCTAGCACCTCATGCACCTCAACATCCCCAGCATCAGGGACATGGTTGTGTGTGTGGCCGATGTAGACAACACTGTCCATTATGGTATGGATGCATGCAGGACAGCTGTTCCTGTGGTCCTGCATGCACCACTAATACACCTTCTCCCTCACCTCTTTATCATGCAGGTAGATGTATTCCTGGTGTGCAAGGTGCAGCATTTTCTGCTGGCTCTCAATGAAGTATACCTTAGTAGACTCCATGATTGCTGGTCCTGTGGAATGCTGTTGTTGCTAGCCAATGCCCCTTTAAGGAGCCTTGCAGTCATATGAGTGCAGGGCCACCCACTGACACCTGTGCATGTGCACTCGGGGCTATGTACAGCACAGCAGCATAAAAATAGTGTCCTGGCAGTGTGACAGACTATAGGTGTGGCTTGGCAGTGGGCTGTGGCTCTGTAGGTGGTGGTGTGGACCTGCACTTGACTGGTGGGCATTGCGGACCAACTAATGGTGATAGGTAACAGTGAGTACAGGCTTGTTGTGCTGTGCAGGGTCTGCCTGTGTGGCTATGTATGCTTCCTTTCTTTGCTGCCTGTCCCTATCCCCTGCTCTGTGTCTGCGATGGTGCACTTATTGCACCATGCAGGAGTCGATCCCCTGACCCACATGGCTGTTCCACTCGCACTAGCGGCATGTGCGGCTCCAATGTGCTGCAATGGCAGTTTGGCAAGCAGCATGCCATTCGGCTCTGTCATGCATTGCTGTGGGAGTTGGGCAGCTTGCTTCTGGGTGGGTGGTTCACGCATAGGGTGCATGGTGGGGCTGTGCTGTAGGTGGCATGCTGGGGGGTTGAGGGGGTCTGTGTGCAGCTGTGGGGGTCCACGTGCACCTGGAGGAGGTGTGCAGGCATCTGTACCTGCCTCACCCTATCCTGTTGCTGGCTGTTCGCCTTTCCCAGTGACAGGTTTTTTTCCTCCTTCGCCCTAGTGCAAGTCATGGAGATCCCCCTCACTCATGTTGCCAGTCACCCAGGAGCTTAATCTCCACTCTGACACTCACCCACCATGCATGCAGACCTGCTCCCCAGCGCTGCACATGGGTGGACTTACTAACGGGAATTGCCCATACAGAATCACCCTGTCAGAGATAGCTCATCTCCAGAAGCCAAGACCATGAGATACCCTAAGGGACAGATTCTTCTATTTTAGGAGAGTGCTAGTAATGGCACTGAGACATGTGAAGTGTAAGAAGCTCTCAATTGCCATCTTTTCTGATTTGTTGATTCAGGTTTTGTGGCTTACATGCTTAGCATTTGATTTGTTCCATGTAAATAATGCTGTATCATGACCTCAAAGTGCTGAAGTCAAGTTGAGTCCCTTTGTACTTGCTTCACCAGTGTCATAAGTGTCAGATTCAGTGCTTACATTTAATGCCAAATTAGCATTGGCTTACCCTTATGACACAGTTGTACCTGCCTATTCACAAGGGTTCAACCTATGCCATTAGACATGGCTTTAGACTATCCTATATGTTTCCGGTTGATATGCAGGGCTTAGACAAAAGGTAGTGTTTATAGTCATCAAGAAAATGTATGCTTTCAAATTACATCAACAATGGAAGGGGACAGAACGAACTGGAAGGGGACAGGATCAGTTGTGTTCCAGGACAGTAGCTGCTGCTTGTTGTTTTCACAGGGTTCTTGTGGATTTTACTTGGTAGAAGGTTAGTTCTTTTCTTTCTTACTTCTAAGGGGCTAGCAGGGTATTGTTTTGGGGGCTGCTGGAAGTTTGAAAACTAGTTTGGTGGCTGTAAGTGGGCTCATTTTGTGGATGTTTCACTGTGTAACAGGCTGTGCTGGTGGAGGCCTATTTCTTCTGATTTAAAACCTATTTGGTGGGATTTGCTTGGAGATGGTTATTTAAATTGGAGACCTATATCTGTTAATTTCAAGCCTATTTTGACGTGTTGTTAGTGAAGCTGATTAAATTGGAGACCTGTTTCCTTTGGCAGCAAACATATTTTGGGGGCATTGAGTTGAATTTTGATTCCTTTTTGCTGACTCCACTAGCTGCAAAGGTTAGTGCATAGTGGGGGAAGGGTGTTAATGGTCTGGCCAGGTCTCACTCAGCCAATTGACTGGAGGCAGAGCTGAATCAGGTTTGAGGTGTTAGCTGCTTTGTCTTCTCAGAAAGAACTGGAAGGGGACAGGATCAGTTGTGTTCCAGGATAGTAGCTGCTGCTTGTTGTTTTCACAGGGTTCTTGTGGATTTTACTTGGTAGAAGGTTAGTTCTTTTCTTTCTTACTTCTAAGGGGCTAGCAGGTTATTGTTTTGGGGGCTGCTGGAAGTTTGAAAACTAGTTTGGTGGCTGTAAGTGGGCTCATTTTGTGGATGTTTCACTGTGTAACAGGCTGCGCTGGTGGAGGCCTATTTCTTCTGATTTAAAACCTATTTGGTGGGATTTGCTTGGGGCTGGTTCTTTGGCTGCTGGGCTTGGAGGGGAGACACAGGTCTGATACACTCTCTCTCAAGTCAGGTGTCTGCCCAAGACCCACCATCCCCACCCCTCCCTCCGCAGAATTCTGCTAATTTATAGGGGAACACCTGCCCTGCAATTTGAGGAAAGGCTGCAGGTGCAGCTCATGTAGTTCTAGCCACTGGGGGTTGGATTTAAAGGCTGGGAGAGAGGAGCTTAGGGAGTTGTTCATTTCCCTTATAAGTTTAATGTGTTGTACTGCACCTAGTAACAGGGTTACTGGTGTACAATGGGACTGTCTGTAAGATTAGTGGGTGACCTGATTAGGCAGTAGGGTGTATCTTGGACTAGGGGGGGAACCTGGTGGCTCACCCAAGGAAACCTATTTGGAAGGGCATGGAACCACACATCATTAGGGCCGGCATCTTTGGGAGGGTGATGGGGTGCACAGGGTGTGGAGCAGCCATGATACTGGACTGGGTTTGGAAGTTCGGTGGTTGCCCAGTGTGCTACCAGCTGGCACAGCTTAGGGAGGAGGTTGTGGGGATTAGGAGACAGCTGGGGGGGTGGTATGGTTGAGGAAGGGGGCTGGGGATCTCCCACATGGTTGCACCAAGCACGGGGGGCGGGGGCATAGGGAAAGGAGTGCAGGAGAATACTCAGGGGTCACATAGGGATCCTGGCAGAGGGGATCCCAAAAGGACACTACCAAGCAAGCAGGCAGGTAACTTGGGACCCTCACAAAGGAGGGATGGAGGGACAACATTCTCAGGGAAGTAGGCAGATGGCCAGGGCTGGACAGAAGGAAGCAAGGCGGGGAGGTGGATCAGAGCTTACACTCAGTAACTGCTTCAAATCTCTTCTTCTGCTCGAGGATGAGGGGGGTGATGTAGCCACGACAGGGGTGGTTAGAGATGGAAAGGGAGTGGGGGGCAGGAGGCAGGGGCCAGATAGCAGGAAGAACGGGGGGACCTGGAATGCAGGAAAATGGGGGGAGCAGTGAATCAGAGCAGGAGGGGCAGGGGGAAGAGGGAGGAAAGCGCAAGGAGAAGGACTAGTTGGGAGGAAAGGTAAAGGAGAAGGACCAGAAGTACAAGGAGGATTCAGTAAAGGGAGCTGAGGGTTTAGGCCAGGGAGCACGACAAGCAAGGAGGAACTAAATGGAGACAGGAAGGGAAGGACGAGCCAGGCTAGTTTAGCAGACAGGGAGAAGGACCAGTCGTGAGCAGTGAGGGGGAATTAGCAAGGACAGAAGGATACTCAGGAGGAGGGAGGCATAGGATTGGAGGAGGGGTGGCCATGGTAAATAAGGAGGGGTGGCATGTGGCACCCAGATAGGGGAGGAACAAGGAGCCGGCTGGGTGGAGGGCTGGTAGAAAGGATGAGGGACATGGAAGGGGTGAAATGGAGGAAAGGAGCGTCAGAGTGCTCCTGTTGGGGGATTCTATGATCAGGGGTATCAAATGGGATAGGGAGGGAGAAGCCTGGCCAGTTAGAACAAGATGCTTCCCTGGACTAACAGTGCACAGGGCTAAGCACGAGGTATATCAGCTGGCAAAGGATTGTGGGGGTTCCCTGGACATACTGGTCTACCTGGGTACAAATGACATTGAGGGAAATAGCGAGCTAGAGATACAGGCAAGATTCAGGGAGCTTGCCAGGGTCTGTCATGACATAGGATGCACTGTTTCCTTCTCAGAAATCCTGCTGGTGCCAAGGGCTAGTGGGGAACACAAAAGGAAGATTAGGGAGATAAACCAGTGGCTCAGGGAGTGGTGTGAGGCCAGAGGGTATGGGTTAATGGGGGACTGGGGGGAGACCTGGGAGGATAAGGAGCTGTATGCTAGAGATAGACTCCATCTCAATTTGAAGGGGAGGGGAATCCTTAAGTTGAAAATAGAGGGGTTCATTGGTGAAAAGTGGGGTTTAAACTTGTGAAGGGGGGAGGGATGGGAGAAAAGGCTGTCAAGGGGGTGCCGATAAAGGAGGGACTCTGTCTCCACCCCCCGGGGAGCTGGAGGATTGAGGGAAAAGGCCAACTGGCAAAGTGCAGACCAGGGGAAAACAGAATCCCCATGGGAACAAGAGCAGGGGAAATGGAACTATAGGGAAAGGGTGGAAGGTAGTCCTGCTAAATGCCAGGAGCTTGGACAATAAAATGCCTGAGCTCCAGGCGATTCTAACTGAGGGAGCAGTGGATGTGGCAGCAGTCACTGAGACTTGGGCCACTGCAGGACATGACTGGGACCTGAACCTGGAGGGTTACACTATGTTCATGAAGGACAGAGGGGAGGGAAGGGGAGGAGGGGTAGCAATGATAGTCAAAAACTACATTGGCATAGGGGGAGTAGAGGAGGCAGAGGGAACCGTGGAGGCAATTTGGGTCACCTTGATAACAAGGGGGGGAAACAGAGTAAAAATAGGAGTGGTGTATAGACCCCCTGCCCTGGTGGAGGAGCTGGAGGACAGTCTGGTGGCAGATGTTGGGAGACACTGTAGACTGGGCAGAGGAACGGTGGTGGTGTTGGGGGACTTAAACATGCCAGGAACAGACTGGGAGACTATGACATCCTCTGTGACCAGGGAACAGAGGTTGTTGGATGTCTTTCAAGATGCGTTCCAAACTCAGCAGGTGAGGGAACTGATCAGGGAGGCGCGGGTACTGAATGTGGTCCTGGAAGACAGTGAACAGATTGGGGGCTTGGAGGTAAGGGACCCATTGGCGGGGAGTGACCATGCCACGGTCTGGTTCTGCCTGGACCTAGGAGGGGTAGAAGGCTGCACAAAGACGGAAGTAACCAACTTCAGGGGGGCGGATTTTAAGGAAATGGGAAGGATCCTTAAGGAGCATTTGGATGGGATTGGGTCAGACATGGACGCTGATAGTAGGTGGAAAATCACCAGGAGAGGGGTGCAGGATGCTACCAGCACCACCTAGAAAAGAGTAAGACAAAATGCGTAGGGCCCAAAAAACTCCTGCTGGTGGACCAGGGAGGTCCAGGAGGTGGTGAGGGGAAAGATGGCAGCTTATAAGCAATTCAAGTGCTCAAGGAGTGAAAGGGATCGAGGGGAGTACGAGCTGATGGCTAGAAGGGCCACCAGGGTGGTGAGGGCAGCTAAGGCAAGGAAGGAGCAGAACCTGGCCAGGGAAATTAGGAGAGGGAACAAGGGGTTCTTTAGATACAGTGGGGAAAAATGAAGGGTGAAGGCAGATTAGCAGGATTAAATCAGGGGAGCGATGGGCACAAGACCCGGGGAAGCAGGCTGAGGTACTAAATGAGTACTTCACCTCAGTTTTCACCAAGGAAAATGGGGGTGCTGCATCATACATGGGAGGAGACAGAGATACTGAGGAGGGGGACCCTTACTGATCGGCGGGTCTGGGGAGAGGGGGAGGCATCACTGGCAGGAGGGGGAGGCTAAGCAGGGAGAAGAGGTACCAGAAGTGGAAATCACAGCAGAGAGAGTGAGGGAAGCCCTCAGCTCCCTTAAGACGGAGAAAGCACGGGCCGGATAAATTACATCCCAGAGTGCTGAAGGAACTTTCGGATGTCCTGGCAAAACCCCTGGCAGAGCTTTTCACCATCTCTCTGAGGACAGGGTGGGTGCCCCAGGACTGGAAGGTGGCGCATATAGTGCCTATCCACAAGGGGGTATCAAGGGAGGTGGCATGGAACTACAGGCCTGTCAGCCTGACATCGGTGGTGGGCAAGGTGATGGAAGGCATTGTCAAGGAGAGGCTAGGGGGGGACCTGGATAAGTCAGGGTGCCTGGATGATAGACAGCATGGATTCATCCCGGGGAAATCATGTCAGACAAACCTGGTGGAGTTCTATGACTGGGTGACGAGTGCCTTGGACCTGGGTAGACCAGTGGATGTCCTCTTTCTAGACTTCAGCAAGGCATTTGACTCTGTTCCTCATGTGGGCCTGTTGGATAAGCTGGGAGAAATGGGGTGGGGAACCAGATGATCAGATGGATAGGCAATTGGCTCCAGGACCGGACCCAGAGGGTCGCAGTTGGTGGGATAGTCTCATCCCCAAGGAGGATCATTAGCGGGGTCCCACAGGGATCAGTTCTTGGGCCCCTTCTGTTCAACGCCTATGTCTCTGACATAATGACAGGAATCAGGAGTGAGATGAGTCTCTTTGCGGATGACTCAAAACTGAGGGCAGTGGTGGATGGGGAGGAGGGGAGGGTGGCCCTACAGGGGGACCTGGAGGCTCTGGAAAGATGGTCTAGAAAGTGGAAGCTGAGGTTCAATGCAGGGAAATGCAAGGTAATCCACCTGGGGGCCAGAAACCCGGGCTAAGTGTACACCCTGGGGGAATGCTACAAGTCTCGATGGCTGAGAGGGACCTGGGGGTGGTGGTGGATGTCAAGATGAACAACTCTGAGACTTGTAGGAGGGCAGCAGCCAAGGCCAACAGGATGCTGGGATGCATCGTTAGGGGGATCACCTCCAGAAGGAGGGAAGTGATACTCCCTCTGTATAACTGCTTGGTGAGGCTGCACCTTGAGTACTGTGTGTGTTTTGGAGGCCACACTTAAAGAGGGACATTAACCTCCTGGAGAGGGTCAGAGGAGGGCAACCAAATGATTTGGGGCTTGGGGGACAGGACCTATGAGGAGGGGCTCGAAGAGCTAAATATGTACACACTCAGAAGAGAGAAGGGACCGGGGACATGATAGAGGTCTTCAGGTACATGAAGAGGGTAAATAGGGAGGAACAGTCAGGGTGCTTGAAGGAAGGAGGAGGGGCCACCAGAGGGCATGGGTGGAAGCTGGAGGGAAGATTCAGGGAGAAAGGAGGAGGTGCTACTTCACTGAGAGGGTGGTGGAGCCATGGAATGGCTGCCTGGGGGCTGGTGGAGGCAGAGACAGTGGAGGGGTTCAAGAGGGGGTGGGACAGGTACAGGGGAAGGGTTCTGGAAGCAAAATCCAATGCAGCAAGAATATCCGGAACTGGAAAGGGAGAAGCCAGAGAAGGCGAGGGGGGCAGCAAGGTCAGCAACCAGGGTGGGGGCTGACCAAACGAGCAGACACGAAAGACCGTTAGGCCTATTCTGCTGGCATTTTAGTATGTTAGTATGGAAGGGATAGAAATATCTCAAAATGCTGACAGGATATGAAAAACTTTGATAAGCCTCTTAAAGTTGTGAAACGTATATAAACCTTATCAGAACTAGAGTTGAATGAATAATGTGCTGATCACTTTGGGGAGCAACTAATCTGATGAACTTAAACTCAAAAGTAAAAAAATAAATGTGCATGAAAAGTTGCCTGTTATTATCCTAGATGGTATACTATAAGCAATTACAGTATGCTAGGGGATTATTATACCCCGAAAGAGTATTAAAAGCACATAACTCACCCTCCCTCTATCACCTACCCTGGTTTGACTGAGACAACCTTAATCCTGATACTCATATTTTAACATAATAACAGAAACCAATGATTTTAGCCTGTTCCTGTTGCTTTCTAGCCTGACAGAGGGTCTAGGATGAGTTAGTATGGCTAACTTCCTAGTACATCAGTATACTGTGACGACTTGCCAGGCTGGAATCTTGTGAGTCAATGTAGGTTGACCTTCCAATTCCTTTCTAAAGATTTCTGACTAACTAAAACTCTGTTGTACCACAGAAAGGCTGTGACCTTGTTCTGATTCTCATTTTGATATTTTTCCAAATGGGTCTGATCTAACCTGATTTACTATGATTTTCCACAATAGGTACATTTTACAGACCTGACCAGAACTGGATGGGAAGCAGATCCAGACTGGATCAAATGACAGAACCAGGGTCCACTTACACCCACTTAAAAAGCTTTTTGTTTATGTCATTTATTGTTGAGAATAGTTATTTTATGTGTATTTCTACCATTTTCTCATTTTAAACAGCAATAATGCTGCACAGTCACTTTACATTATCCGGACTAGGTCAGAACTGGGTCATTGGCAGATCTGACCCTGGTGAATGGACTGGACAGGATCAAGTCATATTCAGGTCACAAATGACAGTGATTTCCATAGAGGCAGGTGTGTGCGTGTGTGTGTGTGTTGGGGGTGGAGGGGTGATCCTGATCTGACACAGAGCAGGTCCCCCTTTTTCTATTTTGAAATGTGATACAACCAGTTTTTGTCAGGTTTTGAAGCAAGGTACAACAATAACATGTAATCATATACTAAACTACAACTGAGAATGAAGGTAACATTTCAAGAGAGTTATGATGGTAAACTATATCAAAAAGGTTGAATAAAAAAATGCATATTATTTCAGGTGGAAAACATTTTCCAAGCAGTATCCTTGGAGGCAGGGGCCCCCAGCAAGTTTTGGTGACCTTTAGCAAAAATATCATAATCTACAAATGGGGGGATATCTTTTGATAACATTTTGTTTGCTTTTCCTTGCTTGTCAACAAATGGGTTGCAAACCATGCATCAGAGGTGCACATTTCTATGTCTGTTAATGAAGGGTGTCATTAACATGGTAAATAAATGACAGTAGGTCCAGCACCTGAGTCACACAAGTCTGTCTTAGGAGTATAAAACACACATTGATAATGAGACAAACAATCGTCAAAAGGTACAGTATATATGGATATCCCCCCCCCAAAAAAAAACTTGAGAACATCATTAGGTGGGCCACATTAAGCATATTTGTGGCATACATTAGTAGTACTGAAAAGTTGCCTTCCACTGCAGTATGCCATAAGGTACTTCAAGGTAAATGGCTCAAAACTGCCATTGAAGACAAGGAACTTGCTGTAGTATGATTACCTCACTTACTGCAGCATTCCAAGACAATGGAAACTTTTTTTGTGATTATCACTGTACACAATCTGCACATTATAGTATTGATTGAGAGACAAAACCAGGGAAAGTTGCAAAACCAGGGAGTAGGGGTGCTGCACCTTAGGAGGAGGAGGTGAGGTGGGAATCACTGTCTTGTAAGTAATTTTGTTTTCTGGTTTAGCATTTATAATCTTTTTCAGTAGTGCTACATGGCAAGACATGTTGCAGAAATAGCATCTTACATTGTAGTAGAGAAAGGGCAAAATTGTAAACAGCACATACAGAAACATCTGAATAAATTGCAATGAGCACTTAACAAAATCATTTGGTCAGCACAGGATCATACAAGTGAACATCGATCTGATAATGTAACCCTGCTTTATGGGTCAATATTCAGTCCATGCTTTGAGAAACTATTCAGTGGTAAGGAAATGCATAACTACTTAAGCAATAATAATCAACATAATAGACACTGGCTGGTGATTAGTAAATGACTAGAGGTGTTAAAGCCCAAGTGGCAAAGCTGGTTGTTAATCCACTAGGAAATGACTATTGCTGAGATGATTATTGAAACTATTGCTGTTATGAAAGTTGTGTTTATACTTTTCCTTTTTATGAAACAGTTTCAGTTTTTTGAGAATCTTTCTGTTTATTTATTGGGAACACATTATTTGTTTTAAAATATTCTCTTATAGTACAGTGTTTGATGCTGTGTAGTGGTAATATCAAACTTGAATATCACATTTAAATTAGAGACCTTTGTAGCATGTTTCTAAAAGTTAAATGCCTAATATGACTGTTAATATCTCAAGTTGTACTACATACGTGATGATAAATCTGTGAACAAAAATATTATTATGTTATGTCATACCTTACTTCAGAGATAATGTTATCTTTGCCGTTGGGAAGATCATAACTGATATCTTGAAAGGCTGGGCACTGTGCATGACAATGGAATAAAACTAGTCATATCTGAGCTGTGTGCAATTTCTATTTCCACTGGTGGACTGCAGGTGAAATGACAATTCTTCTTCGGAAATTATTTTCTAAACTTTTTTGATAAATTACGTGGGGTTGTAAAAGTGTTTTAATGTAAATTGCAGATTCATTTGCCATGGTTTACATACACACCAAATTAGTTTTCCCAAGTTTCAGAATAGTAATCCATGTTTTTTTCAGCTGTGGAACACTAACTCATGGTTTATTTAACCCATGAATAGCTGTTCCACAGTTTAAATACAAAGCTGCTAACCACTTTAGTTGTGTTTTTTTTTTAATTCCACTTCCAATAGAATTGCTTGGAATAATCTGCATTTTCTAATGTGGAATCTAAAAATTCCATAAAGCTGTACAGCCAATCAGAGACACATGCATTCCCAAAGCTGATTATCAAAAAGTTGAGTCACCAAGGGGTGGAAGAAGAGACAGCCTCCTGGGTAGACAGCTGCCATAGTGGGAGGACCCAGACTGTAGAGATAAATGGAAAATTCCTAGATGTTAAAGAGATTATAAGTGGAAGTACTTCAGGGCTCAATCCTGGGCCTAGTCCTCATCAGTATATTCATTTGTGACATAGTAGTTGACATACAGTATAGGGTAAGATCTGCCTCTTCGTAAATGACATGAAAATCTGAGCAAGGGTGGACACTGAGGAGGGGATTAGGGCATTAAGAAAGGACATTAAGAGACTAATGAAGATGTCTTTTGCTGAGGAGAGGAACCAGGGAGTTATAATATCAGATAACCTGAAATATACAGCTCACATCATTCAGGGTATGGGAACAGGTGTACAAAGAGAGGCTGAAGGATATTGACATGTGCACACTAGAGACCAGTAGGGTAAGGGGGCATGATATAAACTTACAAATACAGTGGAACCAGTCAGGATACAATGCTGTACCTTGCAGTATTACTGACAATTGCTACAGTATGCTGCAGGGAACAGTCAGGGGCGTCATTTAGGGGTCACCAGGGGTCGCGTCGCGGCCCCTATAAAATATGAGACCCTATGACAAGGCTCGCGACCCCTGCCCTGCCTGCCGGGCTGGCAGCAGCTGGCTCGAGGTCCAGGAGGTCGGAGGAGGACGGACTAGGTTTCAGACAGGGTCGGGACTCGGGAGCCTGACAGTCTGCTGCTGTGCTGATAAATGATAAAAGTAGGCTAGCATTAGCACACAGCACAGACTAGTAATCAGTGAGGGAGGGAGGGAGGGGTGGATGGCGCCAACTCTGTCTGCAGCGTAGTTCGCACCCCCCCAGGTGCCTCTTACTTGGTGCTGGAGCTGGCACTGCTGTGAGCCTGCGATTGGCTGGGAAGAGGACTGGCGAGGAGAGGAATGAGATTGGCTAAGGGCTTAGGCGCGATACCTATTACGCGCATGCGCGGGGGAATGATCGTCGGCGGGATTTTGACCCGGGTCTCGTGCTCGTGCAGTGCCAGTCGGATGGTCTGGACAGATACAAGATACAGATTCACAGAGATTAGTCAGTCAGTTGGACTAGTGACAGTCCTAGGCAGGTAGGCAGCCAGAGCCAGCAGTAAAAAGTGTATCGCGATTCACGGTGCGGGTATGGGGTACTGTGTGAAGAAGACAAGAGAAGGAGGGAGCGGGAGGATAAGCATGCCACTGCGTAAATGAGAGCTGGAGGGAGCAGCTGATCCAAGCGGCCGTGGGGGGTCGAATGGGCGATCCTGGAATTATCCAAATCGATCCATTTGGCAGAGCAGAGCGCGGGCAGCTGCGGGCAGGCAAGTTACAAGTACTGTCGGCGGCTGGCGCGGGCGAGGCCTGGCAGAGAGAAGAGACTGGGACTGGGACACACTCACACAGACTACTTTATTGGCAAAGTCGGCAGTGTGTGTCTGTGACTTCTGGGGAGACTGGAGAAAGCCTTGTTTGTTTGTCCAGGACAGGTGAGGTGAGGTCAGGACTGGGTTGGGAGTAGGACTGGAGTCAGAGTCAGTCAGCTAGTCGGGAGGGAGACCAGTGACCACCAGGCACTCCAGTGCAGTGCTGCAGCTGCAGGGCTGCCACTGGGGTCTACTGGGGAGAGAGAAAATAGGGTGAGTGGGGTCAGAAGGGTAAGGTACTTTAAAAAAGAAGTGCCTTCCTCATAAGTCCTGTGCTGTTGTCCTCTCTTACTGTTGAGACCTGACGGTCCTGAAGTCCCCATCCTTTGCCCTTGCCCCCCTGACCTGATCACCAGAAGCACACAGCTGGGGAGGGTGCTAAGGATTTAGGCATCTGGCAGGTGAGGTGAGACAGCGGAGGAGCAGAAGCCAGTGGTTTTCTTCTGTTGGAGCTGGAGTGGAGCCACGGAGGAGCAAGCGAGCGAGGGGAAGAAGCTGCAGTAGCAGAGGAGTTGGAGAGCATCCGTCAGCACAGCCAGCCAGCATCGCCCAGCAAAGGTGGTAAGATAAGTAGCAGGCTAGGACATTTTTTTTCTCACTTGTGTTTGTTTGGACTGAGCAGTTGACAACAGAGCTATTCTTTCACCGAGTTGGCACTATTACGACGAATTACCTCGAGAGTGTCAATGAGGTGAAAGATGCCCTGTTGTCAACTGTTCCCCATGCACCTTTGTTTATAGTGTATGGTGGAACTTTGTTTTTTGGGAAAAAAAATCACTACAGCATGTTTCTGTGTATGGCACAATGCTCAGTCAATACGACATTTGTACTCCCTGTTACTGGTTGCTGCCCCCCTCCATGCATGGGTATATGCAGTCTCCGCAAAGACACAGACAGGATGGAAGCTGTCCAGAGGAGGGCAACTAAAATGGTGCAGAGTCTGCACTGGAGGACATATGAAGAGAGACTTAAGGAGCTTAATATGTATAGCCTCGAGGAAAGGAGGGAGAGGGGGGACATGATAGAAACTTTCAAGTACCTCAAGGGAATCAACAAAGTCCAAGAGGGTAGCATCTTTCAAAAAAAGAGGTGTGCAAGAACAAGAGGGCACAATTTGAAGATGGGGGTGGCTCAGAGGTAATTTAAGGAAGTATTTTTTCACAGAGAGGGTTGTGGATGCATGGAATGGCCTTCCGGAGGAGGTTGTGGAGTCAAAATCAGTGGTGGAATTTAAGCATGCATGGGATAGTCATAAGGCAATTCTGGGGGGTGGGGGTAGGAAGAAGTAGGCTGCTGGTTAACTAGGATCTGAAGCTTATCCAGTAGGTAGGGAAATGGGCAGACTGGGTGGGCCAAGCAGTCCTTATCTGCCATCAAATTCTATGTTTCTATGATTAAAGCATAAGGAGGCCAATTGACCTGCTCAAGGGTTCACTCCAAGCTAGATGTGTCAAGTTGTAGTGGGATTTGAACCTGAAGTTTTTTTGTGCTCTTCTCTAACCACAGGGACAACAGTCAGTTTTCCTGCTTCAGCTAAATCTGCCTAAATGATAAGCACAACTAAGCTTTAGGTGTGTGTGTGTGTGTGTGTGTGTGTGTGTGTGTGTGTGTGTGTGTGTCAGTGTGTTTGGGGGGGGACCTCTTCCTATGAAGAGGCACAAGGCTGCAGGACATTTCAGTTTTGTTAGTGGTTCAGACAGTGCTAAATGCTTACAGTAGATTACAGTCACCCTTGATTTATGTCTGCTGAGCTGCTGGGCTGGCTGGGCTCTGAAGATTTGGCAGCAGCAGTGCAACAGCTTACTCAATGTAATTGTCACTGTGAAAAGGAATGCAGACACAATTACCCATTTTATTTGTAACTGTACACTGCTTCTACAAAAAAAGTCCCATGATGTCATGATGCTTTCAGATGTTAGCAGCTGTGTTTGGACAAGTGAGAGAAGCCCAATAAGGCATGACCAGGGGTTATGTTAATGGTCTGTTAATCACCTTCTAGGCGCATAATGTGGCACGAGGCATTTAGAAGTGCCACATGCCCCTAGAGAGCGATAACCCTGGTGTCTTATTGCTGTTAGAATAAAAATGTTTTTTTTAAACAGTGTTAAACCTTGTTAAATATATGGGTAAGTTGCATAAGTATGTTAATTAAGCAATGTATCCTTCCAGTGTGTGGGCATATACTGGAGGATTTACCACAGCTGGTGCACCTCGTGACCAAACCACACCAGTCGTGTTAAGTCCTCCAGTATACCCACACCCTGGAGGATAAATTTATATTATACAACGGTAAATGTAGTTTTATTTAAAATTTTTAGATATGTTATAAGTAACTGAAGTCTGTACGGTTGGAAGGAAGATGTAATTTTTTTTGTAATATTTACCGTGGTGTTTTACGAGCGGCAACAGGACAACTGGTTTCTATCAAAATGAAAGTGACGGATTGGCACTATATAAGATTGGCTGGTACTTTTCCAGTGGGTACACTGGAGGATTTCCCACTGGGAAAGGTAAAAGCCAACCAATCAGGTTGCAAGATTTGGCTCATTCGATTTACACATTATATAATAAAGCAATATACCCTCCAGGGTGTGGGTATACTGGTGGATTGATTTACACCACACCAGAAGAGTAAATCCACTGGTATACCACTCCCTGGAAATATATTGCTATTATCTAATGACTTACATTTTGGGTGACTAAAATATAAAAATACTTTTTGTTTCTCTTTTAATCATCATTTTGTTATTTTATTGCTGCACCAAAGCTGTAAATAGTTCCTTTGTTGCTAGGCAGAGTTAAATTAGGTGATGCCCCCTTAGTTTTTCTTTATCTCGCTTTGTCAAGCTCTGCACTGAATTGTGTGTGTGTGTGTGTTGGGTTGGGTTGTGTTTTTTTTTTTTTTTGCTGTGAGCATTAAGATTTGCAGTTTGATATGTTGTTTTTTCGTGCATCTTGTTTGGATTCTGGCAGTCGGAGTGATTGTTTTGCGAGGGTTCCTGCTGCAGCTGACTGGAGGCTGGCACCTTTTCCAGTGGGTACACTGGAGGATTTACAATGCTGATAAGGTGCCAGCCAGCCAATCAAAATGCAGGACTGTGTGAATTTTTTTGTGCCTATTGTATAATAAAAGATTAATATAAGGCTGTTAGAATCAGAAAGCTTCATTTCTCAGACCATTGTTATAATTTTATTTAATAAAACTGAGGAATTAGCTTAATGGTGCTTCATGTACACTTATCACATTACCTGAACTATATTCTGAAAATGAAATGTCTTCAGAGAGATGCTGTAGGCAGGCAGGCAGCATTGGTGCCCCCCCCCAAAAAAAATACCCACTAAAAGAAGAAAAATCTCAGTGGTGAAGAGGTTGAGAAACTGATGCACGTTATGACTTACTGGGAGACAGTCAGTGGCCCAGTGGTTAGAAACACAGAAATGTGTCCTGAGACCTGGTTTGAATCCTGGAACTGACACTTGCTGTGTGACCCTGAGCGAGTAAGTTAACTTCCCTCTGCTTAGTGGTCTCTTGCTGTTTTTTCTGTGTGCTCTCTCAATCTCCCTGTGTGCTAAAAGTGGCAGCAACATTGTAACATGAAAGGTGCTATTTAAAACCCAGTGGGTCCAAACAAACTACAGTTTTGAGCTGCGTTCAAACAAATTGGATGCTGGTAGTTTGTAACCACTCTGTGCTGACCATTTATTAATAAGACACTGATGTGTAAAACTGTCTTGGTAGAGTGGACTGGAATGAGGACTAAATTTATTTAAAAAATGCAGTTTTTTTTTTCTAGGTAAGAATTTCAAGTGCCAATGATACTCCAAATACTGCTGTCAATTTACTCACCAGTTTTAAAACATAGTGAGTAAAACAAAAGTGGGATGCATACAAGTGTAAATCTGGCAAAAAACTGTTACTTTTGAATCACCAGTTATGTTATGTTATGTTATGTTATGTTATGTTATGTTATGTTATGTTATGTTATGTTATGTTATGTTATGAAGCACTATTCTTTGGTGTGTGGAGGAGTATTTACAAATGTTGGGTGAGTACAGGTACTCATTTAAAAAAATTTCTGAAGAGTAGTTCTTAAAATGAGGTGAGTGTAAAAGACTGGCACACACCTTATCTGGAGCCGTGGTCACGACTGTGTGGGTAAATGCCATCTGTGACATCATGACTATAGATAAAATGTATTTATTCAATGGCTCTACAGTTCTATTACACAGTGGTGAGAATATATGCATTTATCCAGTGGTTTGACCACTCACCCTATTGTATAAATATAAATAGATATTTTATTTAAAACATCTGAGGTTGGAGGTATTTTACAGTTGACAAGGACTCGAAAGTCAAAACAAACCACACAGACCGGTCTAATACCATCTTACATCAACATCTTTAAACATAACCCTTCACTGGTTACAATAAGTACTTCCAAACTGGTCACAATTAATCTGCCATGGGCAATTGGAAACATTAAGGTTTTAAGAGACTTAAAGCAGCTTAAAGACGTGGCCAGGGCTCCAGATAAGGTCTGTACCAGCCTATTTTACTCACCTGTCCTCATTTGAAAATATGCTCAGAAATGTTTTAATGTGTACCAGTACTCACCCAACATTTGTACATACTCCACACGCCAAGAATAGTGCTTCAAATCATAACACAACTGGTGATTCAAAAGTAACATTTTTGACAGATTTACAGCACTTGTATGCATCCCACTTTTGTTTCATTACAGAAATGTTTCCTCCTTGCATTCATAAGATTATTTTAAAATTCAGACTTATAATAGACCTTTTTAGGTTCATAGGTACAGTTATTTAAATATAAAATTTACACCCATATGTTAGTTTTTAATTCCTGATGTCATCACTGTTTGCAGATTTAAATCCACTATACTGGTGATTTCTTTAGACTGTGTGCACATTTGAATTCATAGCTGTTTTTCAGGGGTTTCAAAACTGATATCTGATTTGCTAATCATTGGGCATAGCTGCTGGCAGGCTGTACATTGCTAAATTTCTTCTTTAGTAGCCTTCACTGATTGAAATTTCTTTGAAGTTGGCTGCTAAATAAGTATTATTGAAATGCCTCTGTCTAAGAAGGCAACCAGTGATCCAAAGCAACCATCGGTGCTTCAGTTATTTGCTAAGAAAAGAATTACAGCAGATACTGCACATGCTGAACATACAGTGAAGAAATCAAGACCTGAAGATAGTGTTCTGTCAGTTGGCATGCATGAATCTGATAGTAGTAGTATAGTTTCAGAGCCTAGTTCTGCTGCTACAGGCCCATTACTTGTTGTTTCGCCCTCACCCTCTGATGCATGTGAAAGCACATCCTCCGATGCATGTGAAAGCACATCATTGCCATCTAGTGAAGGCCACTCATTTTCAATGGGTGAGTGTGTTGATCACGATACTGTGCCAAGTGACATATCTGCTAGTCCTTACCAAACTCCAGTTCAGCCGAAGTGTGTTTTCCCTGTGACAAAATCACGTAAATTTAATGGTGATTACAAAACTCATAAGTGGGTAGAATATTCAGTACAGCGAGATGCTGTATACTGTTTTGCATGCAGGCATTTTACTAGCACTCGTACTGCACCTGGAGGTGCAGGTCGTGAACGTGGAAACGTTCCTTTTGTCGATATTGGTTTCTGTAAATGGGAAACAATTGGTCGTGCCTTCAGAAAGCACAGCGAGTCTGAGAAACACAAAGCATCTGTTGTAGCATGGTGTGAATTTAACCATATACAGTCTTCATCAGGACATCAGTCAGTTGCGAGACGGCTTGAAAAAAATAGGGACATTCAAATTGAAGAAAACAGATGCCATGTTGAATTACTACTACATGCAGTGTGTTACCTAGGACGGCAAGGTCTTGCCTTCAGAGGTGGTGATGAGTCGACAAATTCTGATAACAAAGGCAATTTTATTGAGTTTCTGGAAACATTATCTGCACATGACTCAAAATTAAAAGAAAAAATGTCTAGGAGATACAGTCATTATACCTCTCCAGAGTATCAAAATGATTTGATTAACATAGTTGCAACATTAATACGAGAGAAAATTGTAAGTAAAGTTACAAAATATTTCTCTGTTTTAGTCGATGAAACTAAGGATGTATCACGCAAAGAGCAGCTCAGCTTTGTAATCCGTTTTGTTGATGGAGATGGTAATATCTGTGAAAAACCACTTGGCTGCTACCACATGGATAAACTGGATGCTGGTAGTTTGGCTGGTGCAATCAATCAGGCAGTATGTCAGGCTGGACTGCAGTGGAAGCACTGTAGCACAGTGCTATGATGGAAGCCCTCTGTGATGAGTGGGTGCTTCAGTGGCGTACAAGCAAGACTAAGAGATTGCTCCTCAAGCTGTTTATATTCATTGTCATGCACACAGACTGAATCTTGTCTTGGTGCAAACAATTAATAATATATCAGAAGTGAAAGAATTTTTCAGCATCTTACAGGCTGTATATGTTTTTATTTCTCAAAGTTCACCAAGACATGAGTTGTTTGTTAAAGCTCAGAAAGAAGAAGGTCTACAAGTTCTGGAACTGGAACGACTGTGTGGTACACGGTGGTTTTACTGGTACAACTGTGTCAAGAAATTTCAGTTGCGTCTAGAGTCCATTATTATAACACTTCATGCTATTCAGTCACAAAACACTGACAGAGGCAAGTAGTGAAGCAAAAGGTCATCTGTTTAAAATTCAGAACTTCACCTTTGTAGTAACACTGTACAGCCTAGAAACAATTTTAAGGAAGATACAATCGGTGTCTGAGGAACTTCAGAGAAAAGATCTGGATTTGCCAAGTGCTTGTAATCTTGTCCAGTCTTCGAAAAGTGAGCTCTTGTCTCTATGTAATGATTCACAGTGGCAGAAGATTTACAAGGAGGCACAACAAACTGCTGATCACTGTGGCATTGATTATGATGTAGAAGCCACTCAGCACACAGGAAGGCCACTGTGCAAACATCAGTTGAGCCGAAAGCTGACAGAATTTTTTGTTTCATCCACTTTAGGGAAACGGACTGCAAATATAGAAATTCAGGACATTTCTGCAAGATCTAAAAGTGATAGGCTTAAACAGGAAATATACCTGGCCTGCATTGACAGGTTTGTTACTGAACTTGATTCACGCTTCACAAGTAATTTGGACCTCTTAAAAGCTGTTGCTGCTCTCAACCCAAAGGATGACAGTTTTTGAATTACTCTGTTTTAAAGGTCCTAGCAGAATCTTACCCAGGAGCAAATATAGACATAATTGTGTTAGAGTCACAGCTGGAATCAGCAAAGGCATACCTACAGAACAAAAATATACAAAGTATTCATTGTGTCAGACAACAGTTGCAATGCCTTTGTAATGCATTTTCAGAAGTCCTGGAGATTTTGAACCGGTGCTGGCACTCCCTGTGACCACAGCTTCAAATGAACGTTTCTTCTCATGCATGAAAAGAGTGAAAACTTACTTAAGAAACAGTTGTGGTGACAGACGACTCAGTGACTTAATGATGATGGCATGTGAGCCACTGGAGGTGAAGCAGTTAGACCTGTCAGTAGCAATAGACAGATTTGCTCAGATGCGTTCAAGAAGATACCCATTACTGAAGTAACTTTACTATCTACAGTCAGCCATCAGTCATGTGTGCTACCAGTGTCTCCAGTCAGCCACCAGTCCTGTGTTCCAGTTCTGTCCCAGTCAGTTCAGCAATGAGTCCCATTTGCAACTTGTGCCTCCAGTCAGCAACCAGTCCAGTATGCCTGCAGTATTACCACCAGTCAGCCAACCAGCAGTCCCATCTGCAAGTAGTGTCTCCAGTCAGCCAGCAGTCAGTGTGCCAGTTCTGTCCCAGTCAGCTCAGCAACGAGTCCCGTTTGCAACTTGTGCCTCCAGTCAGCAACCAGTCCAGTATGCCAGCAGTGTTACCACCAGTCAGCCAACCAGCAGTCCCATCTGCCAGTAGTGGCTCCAGTCAACCAGCAGTCAGTGTGCCAGTTCTGTCCCAGTCAGCTCAGCAATGAGTCCAGTTTGCAACTTGTGCCTCCAGTCAGCAACCAGTCCAGTATGCCAGCAGTGTTACCACCAGTCAGCCAACCAGCAGTCCCATCTGCAAGTAGTGTCTCCAGTCAGCCAGCAGTCAGTGTGCCAGTTCTGTCCCAGTCAGCTCAGCAACAAGTCCCATTTGCAACATGTGCCTCCAGTCAGCAACCAGTCCAGTATGCCTTCAGTATTACCACCAGTCAGCCAACCAGCAGTCCCATCTGCAAGTAGTGTCTCCTGTCAGCCAGCAGTTAGTGTGCCAGTTCTGTCCCAGTCAGCTCAGCAACGAGTCCCATTTGCAACTTGTGCCTCCAGTCGGCAACCAGTCCAGTATGTCAGCAGTGTTACCACCAGTCAGCCAACCAGCAGTCCCATCTGCCAGTAGTGTCTCCAGTCAGCCAGCAGTCAGTGTGCCAGCTCTGTCCCAGTCAGCTCAGCAATGAGTCCAGTTTGCAACTTGTGCCTCCAGTCAGCAACCAGTCCAGTATGCCAGCAGTGTTACCACCAGTCAGCCAACCAGCAGTCCCATCTGCCAGTAGTGTCTCCAGTCAGCCAGCAGTCAGTGTGCCAGCTCTGTCCCAGTCAGCTCAGCAACGAGTCCAGTTTGCAACTTGTGCCTCCAGTCAGCAACCAGTCCAGTATGCCAGCAGTGTTACCACCAGTCAGCCAACCAGCAGTCCCATCTGCCAGTAGTGTCTCCAGTCAGCCAGCAGTCAGTGTGCCAGTTCTGTCCCAGTCAGCTCAGCAACAAGTCCCATTTGCAACTTGTGCCTCCAGTCAGCAACCAGTCCAGTATGCCTTCAGTATTACCACCAGTCAGCCAACCAGCAGTCCCATCTGCAAGTAGTGTCTCCTGTCAGCCAGCAGTTAATGTGCCAGTTCTGTCCCAGTCAGCTCAGCAACGAGTCCCATTTGCAACTTGTGCCTCCAGTCGGCAACCAGTCCAGTATGTCAGCAGTGTTACCACCAGTCAGCCAACCAGCAGTCCCATCTGCCAGTAGTGTCTCCAGTCAGCCAGCAGTCAGTGTGCCAGCTCTGTCCCAGTCAGCTCAGCAATGAGTCCAGTTTGCAACTTGTGCCTCCAGTCAGCAACCAGTCCAGTATGCCAGCAGTGTTACCACCAGTCAGCCAACCAGCAGTCCCATCTGCCAGTAGTGTCTCCAGTCAGCCAGCAGTCAGTGTGCCAGCTCTGTCCCAGCCAGCTCAGCATCGAGTCCAGTTTGCAACTTGTGCCTCCAGTCAGCAACCAGTCCAGTATGCCAGCAGTGTTACCACCAGTCAGCCAACCAGCAGTCCCATCTGCCAGTAGTGGCTCCAGTCAGCCAGCAGTCAGTGTGCCAGTTCTGTCCCAGTCAGCTCAGCAACGAGTCCAGTTTGCAACTTGTGCCTCCAGTCAGCAACCAGTCCAGTATGCCAGCAGTGTTACCACCAGTCAGCCAACCAGCAGTCCCATCTGCCAGTAGTGTCTCCAGTCAGCCAGCAGTCAGTGTGCCAGCTCTGTCCCAGTCAGCTCAGCAATGAGTCCAGTTTGCAACTTGTGCCTCCAGTCAGCCAGCATTTTCTCCAGTCAGATACCAGTCCAGTGTGCTAGCAGTGTCTCCAGTCAGCCAGCAGTGTGCCAGCAGTCTCAACTCAGATACCAGTCCAGTCAGCCAGCAATTCATTGTGCTAGCAGAGTCTGCAGTCAGATATCCGTGTGCCAGCAGTGTCACCAGTCAGCCAGCAGTCCAGTGTGCCAACAGCCAGTGTCTCCAGTCAGCTTAGCTACCAGTCCAGAGACAGTTTGCCAGTTTTGTCTCCAGTCAGCTACCAGTCCAGTTTGCCAGCAGTGTCCCCGACTAGTCAGCAGTCTAGCGTGCCAGCAGTCACCTACCATCCCAATCTCCAGTGTGCCAGCAGTGTCTCCAGCCTCCAGGCAGGTAATAACACTCCTATGTCCTTTACTTTACCATTTTCATGGGTGTTTGGGAGGAGTTTATGCTCTTTAAATTATTGTAAGAGGGGTAGTAGCCTTGGTGTGGAGAGTTAGAGTACTTTCATTTGCTTTGCTGCAGTAATTGGAAGTCTGGAAGACTTTCTTTGTGTAACCCTGGGACTCGGTTCTTTTTCCTTTTATTACAGTTTTCTTTACAGGTTTTTTGGTGTACAATTTTACTAGGATCTTTTCTTTTCTTTTATTTTTTTCTTTACAGGTTTTTGGTCAGTGAGTTTTAATTGTTTTTTTTCCTTTTATTTTTTTCTTTGCAGGTTTTTGGTGTGATTTATTTATTTATAATGTAAGTTAGAACTCTGTTAACCTTAGGAAATCATCATTTCCTAAGGTTGTTAATCAATCGATGTGACGTAGATATGTTGTTAACCTATCGATCCTACATCACATCGATAGGTTAACAGCAGTGAGTGGTCTGCGCATGTGCGTGCTTTTTTTCCGACGGGGAATCAACTAAAGGGAAACAGACAGGGAAGGACTGAAGGGCCGCAGCGGTGACTTTTTAAAAAATGTAAGCCGTTCAATTTTTGATAGTGGGACCATACACTATAAAAAATAATGTATGGTCCCTCTATCGGCAACCGGTCAGTTTTAACCATCTCGAGGTTGCCATGGCGATGTAAACCTCTTAAGCTTCGCTCTCGAGGTTTATATGGTCGCCCTGGCAACCACTCAACTGTTAACTGACCGGTTAACGATAGGGGACCATACATTATCCTCTATTTTTTTTCATCAGTTCATTTTCCTTTTATTACTTCTTTTACAAGTTTCATTGTCATTTCTTTTACTAAGCTCTTGTTTCAACAGAGAAGAAGTAAAGTTCTCTCCATGGTTCAAGGTTCAGAGTATGCTTTCATAACAGTATTATTTCTCATGTTTTGATGTGTGTTTTTTATGTACTGTAAGGTATTGGTTTAGAGACGCTCTTTATTTTTAGCAATGTGTGCCTAAGCTTGTATTATAGTACCAGTCATTTGACATGAACAGTGTGGTAATATTTTTTGGAAACAGTGTGGTAATATACAGAGGATAATGCCTGATGTACAGGTGATAACCATGGTATAATCACTTCAGGTGGTGTCAGGGCATCAGTAAACCTAGAATGCACAGCTTGAGAGGTTTACAATTGCCCTAGCAACCACGAGAGAGGATTACACCCTGGTTATCACCTGTACATCATGTATTGTCATTTATAGTGTATGGGACTCGACATGAGAAGTTTCTCCCCCCCCAACATAAGTAATTTAGCCTTACCTTATTAATGGATCTGCACTACACCCACATGATTGCTTAGGAAAACAATTTATTAGGATACACGGACTGAATGACAGTGGGCCAAAATAGCACCAGAGTTAAAATCTCTATCAGACATAGTGATTGCTAGACAATAAACTGTGACAATTAGAATGTTATTTGAATACTGTACTGAAACTAACTATCACATTCTAGGTATGTAGAATACTGAATAACACTGGCATTCCATTTTGTAAACCCACTGCTATGACATAGAGAGATAGGTTTATAAGGTTCTGACACCACAACAGTGGGATTACAAGGTTGTAATCTGTTTGATTTCAATGGGTAATAAGGGCTACCCATGCATTAATATTGTTTAATATTTGTACAGTTGAGGAATGGGACTTTCACTATACTGATGATTCCATAATTTGATGAAAACTAGCTATTTAAGTTGAATCAACATCTGTAATGGCCCATTTCAGATTTATACTCAGACTTTACTATCCAATTCATACCCATTTTTATTTTAAATTACTTGTTGGTAACTAGCTCTATGTCACATTGACAAATACCACCCTCTCTGGCTCCGCCCACACCTTGGCCTCGCCCACACCATGGCCCCACCCACATCATGCCCACCCCACCTTGCTACCCCTATGATTTTGCTGAAATGATGCCCCTGGGACAGTGTAATTCAATGGCAATTCATTTCTTTGTCATGCAATATTTTGTGACATGTCATTTATTTCATTGTATTGCAATGCATCCCAGCTGGCTCTGCTGTACATGCAAAAGATAAATAGACTGCAACTAAATGGCATTTCCACATTAATCAAGAACACAGGACAATGGGGAATTCAATTAATCTATCAGGAAGTAGGCTTCGTTCACAAAATATGTTCCTGATCAGTTTTTCACCAGAAAGTGGTAGATGAGTTGACTAGGCTGCAAGACGAGGTGGTAGAGGCAACCTTAGTGTGGGGTCTAGGTGGAAGGGTACAGATATATGGCACAGAAAGTGGGATGGATGCAGAAATAAGTGAGAGGAATCCCTCTGGGTCTTTGCAATGTCGTTATGTAGATTGGGCAAACTGGATAGGCCACTTGCCTTTTTATCTGCCATCACTTTCTATGTTTCTTTGTTTCTGTCTCTTCACCCTTTGTAGTACTGAAGTCAACAGTTCAAACCAAAGAAAAACAGTTAAATCTTCATGCAAACAGTAGTTTTCAAAGGTACTAATAAACTGTTATTGTACAAACAAAACATGCAACCCCCCCTGACTCACAATATGCAGTTTATCATAACTTGTGAGGGGCAGGACTTCTATAACTCACTCATGGCTTCCTCACTTGTAAGTTATGGCCATACCACCTCATTCATGAAGATGGAATACATATTTAGACACAGGTTATTGCATTTCATCTATATTATATTATTACCATTTACTTAGCGTTTTGTCCAGTTTGTACTGCAATGTCCAGCCAGGACAGATCTCAGCTGAGGCCACTGCAGCTGATACCATAACCACTAATTTCTATACCATTTCAGGTTTGCTGTCTGATCCTTAAATATTATTCAAATATAGGTTTTTCTATTTAATTGTAGATTATATTTTTATAATAACAACACTAACAATAACTGTAAACCTACGCAATGAAAATGTATTGAAAAGTACAGTACATCAACAAGGAAAGTATAAAAATGTATAATCATAGTAATATTAGTTCTGCAGTCCTTCTACTATAGGTCTAAACCAAGCAACAATAACACATGAAAGGGCATGCATTAAACTATATCACCACAAGACCTGGGTGCCTCATAAGGCACGAGGATATCAGCTGAGTGTCGTACAACACCAGGGGTGCATATTCTGCCCAAGGTAAGACTAAGGGGCTGGCCACAACATTGATCATCCTGGGTATCAGGTTGGACTCAGTTGTGATACAATCCAGACTGGTTCAGGACAAAGTCCAAAAGTGGAGGAAAATGCTATATGAGATCAGGTCCACTCAAAGACAGCTACTGAGGGACATACAAAAGCTGCCCAGCCTCCTGATCTTTGCTTGCAGAGCAGTGGCCCCAGAAATGTCCTTTAGGAGTGCTATAGCCTGGGCCATGGCCTACATATAGCTACTCCACCCCTGGTTAAACAAAAATTCTGAGATGCAAAGGGACAAAGAGGTTTGGTAGTGCTTCCTGTTGGGGTTCGATGGGCTGCCTATGTGGCAAAAGGAATGTGTCTGCTACACTAACATCCAGCTACACACTGTTGTGGCAGTAGCCATGGCATGGGGGCCATCCTATTTAGTAGGCAGTTTGATGGTCCCTGGCCTTATGAATGTTTGGTCCATAGGCTTTCTAGAAACATCCCCATCTGGGGATTTTCCTATTATGATAGTCATCTGGGTTTGTAGAGATCTACTGGTAAATAAAAGGGTTATTTTTTTTTGTCTGACAACAAGACAGTAGTAGAGATCAACAGTAAATCAGCAGAATCCTTAACAGTCATGCAGTTCCTGCAGGATTTGGCATTATGTTGCTTGATGCTGAACCTCAGCTTTAGGGCCAAACATATTGATGGGTAGAGTGATTGCATTATTGACTCTCTCTTACTTACAGCTTGACATGTTTATCATGCTGGTCCCTGCACAGATGCAGGAAGGACCCTAGTGCAACTCCTCTTGTGGGAGACTACTATAGGTGGAGATAGCCAGCACTCTGTTTAGGCAAGCATAGTCCAAGAATACCATGAAAGCTATGGAGGCCTTCATGCAGGTGTTCTACAGGTATATAGATGGGCATAGCCTGCAGGTAAGTTGGCTGATACCAGCAGAATTGATAGCGAGATTTACTGTGCAGCTGGAACTTGAGGGTATGGCTCATATAGTGGGAGCAGTCCAGACCTGGAAATTACATTAATGAGCATGCTAAAGGAGGACTCTGACCCAGGCAGCCCATGTTTGCACATAAATTAATGAAAGGGGATTAGGGAGGATTCCTGATATGCACCTCCCTATTTCTTTCCTCTGCTTAAGGAGATGTTATGTTGTCTGGACAGCATTACAGCCCTGTTTAGGGAAGCATTCCTGTTCCTTCTATTCTGTGGTGCCTTCCTGGTCGGGGACATGGCTGCAGTGGTTAGGGCCACAGCTGGAGCAAAGGACCTGCTAGGAACCACAAGTGTGGCAATAGGCACAGACTGACTCTTTATCTCTCTAGATAAGTCCAGGATTGATGGAGGAAGATAAAGAGGCACCATACAAATAGCCAAGGAGGGCGGACCCCCTTTGCCTGGTGAAGGGTGATGACATTCTTCAGGGTTAGGCCTGAGGAGCAGGCCCCCACCTCATTCAGCAAGATTGGAAGTTAACTTGTTAATACTAGGAGGTGATGGTTACCAATCAGGCCACTGCCTTTCTGGGACTGGAACTGGCCCAGTATTGCACTTATTCATTTCTGACAAGGGCTGCCTGAGCAGTGTGGCTGCCAGACAAGGTGAACTGAGTTTGCAGGAGGTGGGCAGATGGTGCTCTGTCAGACTGAAAGCCTACAGGTTAGATAAATCCTTTACAAGCAAGGAGCTACCCACTGCACTGACCAGTACACTGACAGGGAAATACCCAGGGTGTGATGGTCTCCGAATGGAATTCTATACCTACTTTTAAGACAGCCTTATGAAGCCTCTAAGAGCAGTCCAAATGGAGGCATCTGTCCTCTGGAAACTGCCGCTACTTGTGCATACATCACAGATTTCTCTCATTCCCATACCATGGAAAGACCCACAACTATGTAACAGTTACAGGCCTGTCTTTCTCATCACAGTAAACTGCAAAATCTTTGCAAGGATTTTTGTAGCACAGGTCAAGGAGTTGATGACATGATTAGTAGATACTGAACAAGTGGGATTTATCCCAGGCAGAAAAGGCACAGATAACACCAGATGCCTTATAAAACTCATTTGGAATGCATCACATTCCCACCCACTAAGGGGTCCTGCTGTCACCAAACACTGAAAAAATGTTCAAGTGAGTGGAGTGGAGATTCCTGTTTCACACACTTCAGAAGTTTGGCTTTGGTCCCAACATCATAAAATGGATCTCGGTCCTTTGCATGATTCAGAAGCCTCAGTGACCACACTTGGATACCCATCCCCTAGCTTTCTCCTAGGGAGGGGCACCAGGCAAGGCAGAATCCTCTCCCTACTCCTTTTTGTATTCTCCCTGGAACCTCTCTTGTAGGTCATTCATCAGCATCCCCATATAAAATAGGGGAGGAAGATAAGGCCATGGCATTTGTAGATGATACAATGCTCATCATGACTGAGTCTCAGTCTTCTGTTCTGTATCCAATAATTCTGATTGAATCATACAGTAAGCTGTTTAGATGCAAAGCCCATGTGGGAAGAATAACTTTGATCCACTCAGGGCAATGCTGGAGAAGAAGATTGCCAGATGGAACCACCTACACTTATCATATTGGGGCAGGGCCCATGCTTATAAAATGATGGTGGTCCCAAGGATCCAACACATCCTGGACAATGTTTCCATCACCCTGGGGACCATTAAAGTATCACAGAACTATACAGAGACAAGCTGACATTCTTCTGGGGTTCTCGTACCAGGTGACTAAGCCATAAGAAACTAACACAAGAATTTGCTAGCGGTGGCCTTTATCTCCCTCACACTGGACAAAAAAAGAATACTCAAGTGGTCCATTAACTCTCCAGTGCAGGACACACATTGCAGGAGCACAGACAGTGTAAATGGGTTGTCTATGAAGACAGCATTCTTTTTTTTTAATTTAAAGTTTATTGATACATTTTCCACCATAAAAGGCAGCATTCAGTGAAAATGACAGAGGCTCATTGATACATTGTAAAAAGGAAACTGCCCACCCCCCCCCTTGCTGCAGTAACCCAGCCCTATACCCATGGATGCCGAGCACCTAGCCAAAAGCCATGCAGAAACATTAAACCTAGAATAGGTTTAGCTTGGAACCAGAGAGACTAGTGAGTGGAGGGGATCCCAAATTCTAGTATAAGCTGCCAGCCTATTATGAAGACTGGCACTCGCTTTTTCTGTATGCAGGTTGGATAGTACTTCTCTTACCCATTCCTGGAGAGAAGGGGAGGACCTGTCTTTTCAGTGATGAATAATTATTTTCTTAGCCGATAGAGCAACTATGGAGATGTGAAACTTATGTACCCTAACTCTGATAGAGAACAGGTCCCCTAGCAAGCAAATCTCAGGAGTAAAATATTCATGGAGGCCCAACAGGGGGTCTAAGGAAGTTTGGATTGAAACCCAAAAGTAGGAAATTTTTGGACAGGACCAAAACATGTGAAAAAGTGTGCCCTCTTCCTCTAAACATTTATTGTACATGTTCAAGTTTAAGTAGCCCCACCTGTGCAGTTTGGCCGGGGTATAGTATAGGTTGTGCACTATGTGGTATTGCATGAGGCACAGTCTATCTTGAGAAATAAATTTATGACATAACTTCCAGAGAGAGTGCCAATCCAACTGAAGATGAGGGAGAAAATTACTCCAAAATCTTGATAGCACAAATGGACCCCCAAACTTTTTGTGAAACAAAACCTGGTATAATTTAGAGATTGCACCAGAAGAGCCAGAAAGTGGGGATACTTTGGATATTAGAGAAGAGATGTTCTGGGAAGAGGGAGTACTGCTCAGGGTAATTACGAGTAAGTGTTTCAGTTGCAGGACTTTAAAGTAGGAAGAAGACGGGATGAAAAATGTCCTAACCATTTCTTCCACTGATAACCAATGCCCCTCACCATCAGTAAAGGCCAGGAGCTTCCCCTCTCCCAGTTGAGGCAACCAATGACGGGAAATCTGAATCTTGTTAATAGTAAATGATGAAGAGTTCATGATAGACTGGGCCAGGTCCAGATGGGGGGAGTACTGCAAAAAGGAACACATTTGAAAGTAGACCTTTAGAGAGGTCCTTATCATGGGACACTCTTCAGCCACACTTACTTGGGATAATCTGAGGAAAAATAATGCGAGAGGGTCCAAGTTTTTGTCCTTAATTGCATCCAATTCTATTTTGAGCCAAATTGATTGCACTTCTTCTGGGCCGGGAGATACCCATCTCAAGCATTTCACAAGGTGACTAGCCCAATAATATATAGCCAGATGGGGAATTCGCAAATCCCCCTCCAATTTTGGGGCTGCCAACTTATGATAAGCCAAACGGGGATATCTATCAGCCCAGATAAATCTAGTGAAGATACCATGTGTCTTTTTAAACCAGAGTATAGGAATAAAGGTGTTGAGGAGGGACAATGGGTAGAAGATTCTAGGAAATATGTTCATCTTAATTATGTTGCTCCAGCCCCATAGAGAAATTGGAAGTTTAGACCACCTCTCAAAGTCGTGAGTAATCACCTGCAATAGGGAATCCAGATTCTCCTTAAACCATACTAGAGGGTTACGGGAAAGTTTAATACCCAGATATTTAAATGACCTAGAGGTCCAGCAGAAACCAAAAGGACTGATATCGCTTTTGAAAACTTTGTGGTTTAATGGAAAAAATAGAGACTTACTGGCATTCAATTTGTAATTCGACAAACCCCTAAACCTTGCTATTTCCCTTAGCAAGGCCGGTAGAGAGGATACTGGGTGAGACAGATGTATTAACAAGTCACCTGCATATGCGGTGACTTTAATTTTGTGCCGCCCAATTCTCACACCTTGTATAGAAACATTATTGAGAATATTTTGAATAAGAGGTTCCAGATATAAGTTAAATAATAAAGGAGACAGGGGGCACCCCTGCCTCGTACCTGAGTGGAGCGAAAAGGGATGGGAGAAGGCCCCATTCATGGAGATTCTTGCCGTGGGATTTTTATAAAGGGTGGCGGTCCAGGAGATAAACAGAGAGGGAAAGTGGAAAGCCTCCAGAGAGCGGAACAGGAAGTTCCAATTCACACGGTCGAATGCCTTCTAGGCATCAAGGGAAACCAAACCTGCGGGAAACTCTGCATTCCTGGTATCCAAGAAGACGTGCGACAAGGTGCGTAAGTGATTGGAGGATGAGCACCCTTTCATAAATTCTACCTGATTTGTACCTATTAACCCAGGAAGAACTACTGACAGCCTATTAGCCAGAATTTTAGAGAGTATTTTAATATCCTGATTTAAAAGCAAGATAGGCCTGTAACTTTGAACCATTTTGAGATCTTTGTCAAGTTTAGGGAGCAGGATGATCAAGGCCTCATAGAGGTGCGGATCTGTCTCCACCCCAGATAGGATTTTCTGAAATAAACGATCAAGTATTGGTAAGAGGAGGTCTCGAAAGACCTTATAAAATAAAGAGGAAAATCCATCCGGACCTGGGACCTTGTCAGCAGGTAATTCACAAATAACCTTAGCAATTTCTTCCTGGGAAATAGGGACAACCAGAGCATCTCTGCACCAATCAGAGAGAGGGGGCAAATGGGAATCTTTAAAGTAACGCTCAATGTCTTCAGGACAAGGGGGGTGCTCCATGTCACTATACAAATTATTGTAATAAGTAGCAAATTCTTGAGCTATCTCAGTGGAAGACACCTTAAGAGATCCATCTGCCATTGACCTGATAGGAGGGATAAATCTCATTGATTCCTGTTGTTTAATACTCAATGCCAGTAAACGTCCCGCCTTTTCCCCCTGATCGGTATAGCTAGCCCTGGTACGAATAATAGCTAGTTCTGCTTTGTCTCGAAGTAGCTCCAAGTATTTATCCTTTAGCTCCAGGAGTTTTCATGTATCGTCATCTAAAGGATTAGCCGGAAGGTTAACTTCCAGGGAACTAATCTGGGTTAATAAGGATTTTAGTTCTTTCTCCCGCGCTCTTTTCCTACCAACCGCCATACTAATTCGTATCCTTCTCATGAAGGCTTTAAAGGCCCCCCACAAGATATCAGGCTTTGCACTATCTAATGGATTTAATGAAAAAAAGGATTCTATTTGTTCCCTTATGAGTTTGCAATATTTAACATCCTTGAGGAGTTGGTCATTGAGTTTCCATCTGGTTTCCCTATTAGGTAAATTAAGCAGCACCAAATTGCATACTACTAATGAATGATCAGAAATTGGACCAGGTTGAATCGAGGAGGTCTTAACCCCGGGCAACAGGCACTGAGAGATGAATAAGTAGTCAATGCGGGACTGCGAACCATGTGCCATAGACCTAAAGGTAAACTCCCTAGAGTCCGGGTATAAAACACACCAGAAGTCGCAGAGCCCACATTGGTCTACTAAATCCTTGAATGCCTTCTGCCTGGGGGTGGCCTCTCCCGGACTACTATCCAATCTATCTGAATTAGGGTCAAAAACTTGATTGAAATCTCCCCCTAAAATAATCTTAATGGGAAGCATTGGGAGAATGATGGATATAAGCCTCATAAAGAATCCTGGATCATCCAGATTGGGGCCATAGATACTGCCCAATAATATTGGAACAGACCAGAGGCTACCTTTAACGAGGATAAACCTTCCCTCGGTATCTTTGATAACCTGTGTGGAAACAAACGGAATATCCCTGTTAATCATGAGCATGACCCGCAACTATTTGTGGTGCCCTGGGTGCTGTAAATCGATCCCATCTGCTGCCTCCTTAACTGCAAAGCTTCCGCTTCTAGTAAATAGGTTTCTTGTAAAAAGGTTATCTGTGAGCTGAATAAACTTAAATGTTTGAGAACCTGATATTGCTTATGTTTCTTTCTGATCCCCTTAACATTCCAAGTCACAAATGTTATCTCATTAGCCATCCAGAAAAAGTAGTTGGATTAGAATGATTACACTCAGCACACGGGATGTATATCCCCTGTAAACATGCCCCAAGGGTTACTGCAGTAAAATCCACCCTTCTCCCTAGCCCCCAAAGGATAGAACCCACCCATCCCTCTGTCCCCCACCCTCCAACCATACCCCAAACCCCCCACACTCCCCCTCAAACTGTCACAGGCAACGTTCAACACAGTACTGGTGCTATTCCTTCTACTCCCACCCCCCGATAATGACCCCTGATATTTAACACTGTTACACTCAAATATCAATATATAGAAACCAAGCAATGCTAATTATACCCCCAATGAGAGAGAACGGTCTTGGGCCTTCACCTTGATCCCACCAGAACGTAAGCTTAAGGGAATTTGTTTCAAAGGGACCACAGTGAGACCCATGTTCCACTCAAGTGTTCGTGGTAACCAGAACAAAATCGAGAGGGAAACAGACACCCTGCTTGCCACCCAAGGTGACCCAAGTAAAACCCAAGCCAGACCAGAAACCCCTGGAAGGGGAGATAGCTACAGCACATATTGAGAGCGGGAATAGAAAAAAAAGAAAATGTGAACACTCCACCAGAGGGGAAGGCATAACAAATGTCTCTACCCACAGCAACCAGCCACCCAATACGCTGGCCCTCCCTGCGAAATTGAGGGTACTGCACACGAACCGAGCAGTGAGGCACTGTTAAATCCTCCTTGAGTTGTGCTTCCTCATGAGTCCCCTATGATTGGAACACCCTCTAGTGCCTGGTTTCCTGTCCTAGCTAAATGAGAGTCAGGAATGGAGAAAGCCCAGGACCATCCTAGTACCAATCCAGGCGAGCAAAATGAAAAACTGATTCACAATCAATCTAACTTCACTCTTTCTGCCCCCTACAAATTAAACTGCCAAGACTTGGCATGTAATTCCCCCCTTAAGAAGGCCCCAAACCCCGAGTGTCCACTGCTTCAGACCAACATGGGCCCCTTGTGAAACCAAAAAAAAAGAAAAATCGGGACGGCCCGCGATGATCCCCCCAGTCCAAGTCAGCAGATGCAATTTCCCCAGGTCTTCACGCTTAATAAATTTCCCCAAGAGGAAAAACGAAAGTTCAAGCTCTAGACTCCATGTATCGCTCCATACTGCAACACGTCCACTCAAGAGTCCTTGAAAAGATCTGGCAACGTGGACTTAAGACTCATCAGAGCCGCTTCAGGGTCATCGTAGCTTTTCCAGGATCCATTGATTGAGATCTGTAGCCTGGCCGGGTAGCCCATCCTGAACTTCAAACCTGCAGCAATTATCTTAGAAACAATAGGGTGGAACGCTTTGCATTTCAAGCGAACTGAGGCGGGCAAATCTTTTGAAATTCTCAGCTTTGTGTTTTCCCAGCAAACCTCTTGCAAAGCTTGTACTTTCTGTAGAAAGTGTTGTCTCTCCAAATAGTTCAAAAACTGGCAAACAATTGGTCGGGGGGAATCCCCGGGGAAGGTCTAGGCCGTAAGAAGCCCTGTGAGCTCGCTTTAATATAGTCGACATGAATAGAGATGGGCCGGCCACTCACTCAACCAGCTTCTGAACAAATGCCACAGCATATTGGCCTTCCTCTCCCTCCGGTAACCCGAGGATCACAATGTTATTTCCACGGCTCCAACCATCTAGATCTTCAAGCTTAGATTCAAAACGAGATAATTTCTGGCCCATCGAGGCCAGGTCAGGGTCGAGACTTTGGAACTTTTTCTCTATGGAAACAATTCGAGCTGTATTGTCAGACACAGATAGCGAGAGTTCGTCCAACTTTCTGGAAAGAGATTTCAAATCTGTTGCCATATCATTCACTTCCTCTTGAAAGGGTTTAAATTCCTCAAGGAACCTAGAAAGCGTTAAAGGCTCCTGTTCACCAATTTGGCTTGGAGGATCAGGCCTAGGCCCACCCGAGGCCCTGGATTTCTTAAAGGCCTTCTCAGGAGTTGCTGGGGGGGGGGTATGGTCCTGCGGGGCTTTCTTCATGTAAGCCTCCATCCGCCCAAAATATACCCAGTCCAGAGTGCCACAGCTATTAAACAGCATTAAATCTCAAAAACAAGAGAAAATAGCAGGTTAGGACACCGGAATGAGATGAATTAATAATCGGGAGGCTGGAGCTTCTTGAGGGAGCTTCTACTCAGTACTCTGCATGAAGACAGCATTCTGAGTAAGCCACTAGTAGCTGCCATCTGCCTTGGTAGTAACAGTGAAGAGATGCAGACACACCTCCCTCTAATCTCCTTCCTTAGAGCTTGATATTACGTAATAAAGCTAACACATTGGTCTCCTGAGAAATTTTCAGTATTACCTTTTTGCCACAACCCAAGGGTACAGACTGGGGGAAAGTCATTTTGTGGATGGATTGGCAATAAAAAGGCAGTGACTCCCTCGGACACCTGAGAGAGGAGTGCAGAGGTCCACTAAAGCTCTTTCAATAGCCCAGCACATAATACAGTTTGTCAAGACAACACCTTTGGAGGCACCTCCAACTGCAGTATGTGCTGACAATCTGTTAGGATCAAAACACCAACTTCCCAACCCAGCCCTTCTGGACACCACAGTCTCTTCAGACCTCGTACACCCTAGCAGTAGAGATGTTGCAAAATTAAATTTAGTCCAGCAAAATTGCTGTGAAATTGCCAGTTTCACTGTGTGAAACATTTTGCAAAATTCTGCCGTTCCACAAAGTTTTTCACTGGGTGCCTAGTTGCAAAATTTCACCAGCGAAATGTGGAATTTCACCACAAAATGCTCCTACGCAAGATTTCACCATTCCTTGGTGAAATTTCACATTCAAAGGGCAACATTTTGCATTTCACACCAGTGAAATATTTTGCAAAATGCATGAATTTCATGAAATATTTTGATTAATGAAATTTAGTAATTTCATACATCTCTACCTAGCAGAGCCAATCACCTCTTTAGGCAGCTCCTTAAGGCATGCCTGGATCCATCAATCTCCATCAGAGAGCAATGAATCAGAGAGCTCCAAACAGACCTGGCTCCTAGTGAGTGAACAAAATGTTCGAGGAAGCTAGCCTCAGGAGCTAAATGCAGAAAAAGATTCTCCAGAGATGGCATTGAGCTCTGAAGAAGCTGCACAGATGTGCCCAACATATAACGATCTTTGTTGGTGTTGTGGGGCAACCACTGGGTCAAACACACACCTGTTGAGGTCCTGCCCTAAACTTAAACTATATTGGGACAGGGTCCAAGGTGTATGCAAGGTGGTCATGTTGGATCTATACCAGGAACAATAAAAGACAGCTGGAATAACCCAAGGGAACACAGGGATAAGTGCCTGGAGAAAACACCAGTTACAGCAAAGAGGGTGATACTCAGACATTGAAGAGAACAAGAGGCCTCCTGGGAGCAAGAGAGCAAGAGTGGCTGCTGGAGATAGGCAAGACTGCAAGTTTTGAGTGGGTCCACTTTGATGCTAGGGTTAAACTAACAGAATTTGCTCACATTTGTGGAAACATCAATATGCTGTAAAATCCCAGAGGGATTCTTCCTGCCAGAATACTTAAGGACCCCAGACACACTTGTCCCAAACACTATCAATCCTTTGCCAAGCACAACCACAAAGGGGCCAACATGGGAGGGGCAGCCTCCCCTCACCTGCTCAACATTAAGCATTAGGCAGTAGCTGAGGGGTTCTTTAACATAATAAAGTAATTACCTTTTAAAATATAGCAGACCTGAGGTGCTCAGTTGTATGAGTGCCCCACAACAAGGGAATGAGCATGCTATATGGTAATTTACTGTCTCTTATGTATGTTCACTTTTTACATTACATTTGTTAGTCTTGTATCTCCATTGGGCTAAGCCTTGGCCACGACTTGTCCTGAAATACCAACAGTTTCATCTAGACATGGTATTGTTAATGTGACAAGTTTGTTGATTTGTTTAGCTTTTATTTTGTTTAACTAGTAAGTGCTCTGATCCCAAAAAGTGCCTTTTTCAGGCACAACTGGGTGTCAGAGTACCAAAGATTGTTACATATGAATAAAATACAGCATAGCCAATACAATACATAAATACATACCAAAATAGACTGATATGAAAAAAAAATAGCTAGATGTGACATTCATTTGTGATATTTACAAATACTTAAATTATACAAATGTTTTTCAATGCTTAGTTAAAAGCAGGTGAAGAAGTAGAGGATCCGATTGAGACTGGTATAGTGTTCCACAAACAAGATGCCCTTTGGATGAAAGAATTCTGACCAAGCGAAGTTTTCATATGAGCAACATGTACTAAATTGTTGGATTTAGAATGAGAATTAGAAGTAACCTTTTGCTCCCTAACAAATATGACCGACATGCGGATGCCTTTTTAGAGTTCTATAGATAACCTTTGTTAAAGACAATTGGGGTTATGTTCAAATGAAAGCCATTTTAATTTAGTAATGTTTGTACAATCATGTGTTCTGCTTCCTACAGGCAAAGCAGATTTAGCTAATTTATTATATATATTTATACCCTTCTCTCACAAAGGATTGTACTTCTTTTTGTACACAAGTTCACATTGGATTTTTTTTTGCCTGCACTCTCTCTGCACTTTCTAAAAAAAATATTACTTTGACCAAGTGTTTTGATCTTGAATCATTGCAGACTATTTATTTAGAAGATGTTCTCACACTTCTTTTAACAACCAATGGGGGGTGCCATATTTTTGATGACCTACATGATGAAAGTATGAACATCTAATAACATTTGTACAAATCTGAAATATACCATACAGACATTGTGAACAAATTGCTACTAATATTTTTTTCAAAATAAATGCTTTAAACAGAATCAATGGTTGGACAGCATTTTATTGAGGTGCTGGCGTTTTATCAACAGGGCCCAGGTGTGGTCCAGGAATGTTGTATTTTTTTTTTTTTTTACTCTATGTCCTACAGTGTCCATGAGTAACTGAGGATATAGAAGTTCAGGCCCCAGAGGGGGACTGTGCTTCTATAGACAAAAGGAATCTTGTAATTGCAGTGCTTAAATTGGAAATATTTAGGTGGCAGAACTTGTGATCTAGATTTCTTGGTGGTGGAGCTGTCAATTCTCGGTGGAGAAACTATTGTATAGTAATCATTGGAGAAAGGTGACAGAGGTGGTCAAACTATCATACAGGTTTTGTAAGAGATGGTAGAACCAAGTCCCTGTGGCCTCCTGCCCAATTTAAACATTGTAATTTGCATAGCATGGATTTTTATATCACTGCAGGTGCCTGTGCTTCTTTACACCAAAGCAGTGTTGTGACTTGAGTGTTGTGGATTTCTATCTGCAGTGACAAGTGGATGTATATGTCTTTCGGTGTGGGTGCCATAGATACAAATCTCCAAAGGTAGCATGGTGTCCCAGCACACCCCCTGGCAAGCTATGACAGGCAAACAAGGAGGTCTGGCCGCCCCGTGCTACACCATCCCACCAATGCAGAGCACACCCTGCACAGCGTTCCACAGACACCTTGCCCAGGAGCAGCACCCAAATCTTCAGAACATCCAATGCATTCCACCACCCCCACTGTGACAATGCAACCCTGTGCACCACTGAGACATGCAAGGCAGCCCCATCATGTGCACCCTGAAGTGTGTGGCAGCAGACACCAATGCAACAACTGCAGACACAGTGCCGCCCTGCATGGCCCCACCAACGTACAGCTGAGAGACTGACCATGTGTCAGCACATGAGGTACCACACATGCAACAGGGCATGTCCCAGGCACCACCACCAGCAGTAAAGCACCCTGCACACCCTCCCAAGGACACACCCCATCCCAGCACTGGCCTCAACAGCCAGCAAAGAAGCCCACAGTGGTGCATGGAAGCATGCACCACACAGGATGCCACACAGTGCATGGACAAACACCAGCCCATACCTAAGTGCACACCAACACAGGGACACAGTAGTGGGTCAACAAACTTGATGGCATGTGGCCACAGCAGCTGTGTACTCACAGCTAGCACCCCCTCCATGGCACAGGTGTACCAGCCACCCTGCGCATGCACCATGAAGCCGTGCACCACCAGCACGCAGCTGGAGTGCAAGTGACAGACAGTGGAGCACATCCCCTGCAACAGACACAAGCAACAGCATGGAGGGGGGAACAAAAACAGCAGAGGCCACAGTGCCACCCGAGGCAGACGTGCACCACACCAGTGACAGGAGGCAACCTGGCATTGTGCTGGGTATAGTGGTTGTCCAGCATGGACAGCCACAACTGACATGCCAGCAGACGGTGCATATCACAGACATGCAAGGGTGTCAGCTGCACAGCACATGGACAGTCTGACAGGGGAGCCATGGACACAGAACATGCACCATGGACCACTGCACAGGCAATCAGTGCACAGAGAACAACACACAAACCACAGACAGTGACTGGTTCCCCCACCCACACAATAGGCAGTTCCCCTCTGGACACACACACACGACCATGCCTGCAACAACCCTGATGCCATGCACACCACTGCAGCTGAGTACCTGTAGCCCGCTGCAAATCATAGACCACCACAGTTGTCATAACAAAACAAATGTATTATAAATATCCAATAAACACAACTATATATATATATATATATATATATATATATATATATATATATATACACAATTGGGATAGGGCCACAAACCAGGTGGGGTGGGTAAGGGACAGGGGTGAACAACTGGGAGAGGGAAGAAGGGGTGTGAGGTTGGGTCCAGGCAGGTAAAAATCATCCTAGGAGCATTGAGGGCCTAACATCTGCCCCGCTTTTTGGTCCTGTGGCATCTGTGCAACCTTCGCCTATGCACACCATGCCTCTCTAGCCGCTGGAGTATCTCAAGGGACACCCTTGACAGCTGCAGCAACTCCTGCAATGCCCTCTCCAGAGTGATCCAATGACGACCACCTAGGACAAGGGAGCAGAGTCAATAGGTGTGGATGTCCATCCCCCTGCAGCCCACCCATTGTGCATGGCATACAGCCGTGAGCCACACCCCTGTGATGGTGTGCGACCACCCACAGTGATCGTGTCCACAAGACCTGCCCACCAAGGTGCACATAGCCATGTGGACCACTGCACACACCCACCACTCAAGTTCCGCACAGCACCACCGTGGCTGTACAGTGACATGGCTATGCGGTGCGAAGGCAGTGGCACAGCCATGTACCTGGTGCATGCATGGACCACCAGCGATGCATATCCACACATGCAGTGCCACAGGACAGTGCTGAGTGTAACGTGTGGCATGCACATCAGTGGCGTCATTGGATGGTGGCCAAGCCCCGCTGCCTACCCCGCAACACAGCATGCACAGAATATCCATGAAGAAAGGTACTCACCTGCATCTGCAACATCTTGGCACTGATGTACATGTTGCCCGCCATCACGTGACTGTTGCCAGGCAGCCTCCTGATCCACCCGTGCCTCTCGGGATCGTCACCTCTCTTCAGGGGCTAGAGTGCAAACATGGAGAGGGAACATTAGTACAGAACAGTAGCAAAGGCCCCCCCCCGGTGTTTGTGATCCCACACAGCCCAGCCATGCCGCAACCCCACTATGACCAAAACTGCCCACACTGGACAGCCCCCCCCAGGGTGGACACATGCCCACCGTGAAACCTGGATGTACACTACCAGTGTATGGATGGAGCACCTACCTGGATGTGGCACTGCACCTCGCCTGGCTCATGCCTGTAGACGGGCAAGCCTGTCTGGGTCCCTCCACTGGAGGTCCCCATAGCAGTGGCGACACTGCTCTGGAGACCTGGAGATGCCTGTGGCCTCCTCAAGTGACACTGCCACCTCCTCCCACACTGCACTCCTAGCCCTATCCAAGGGCACATCCCCAAACAGGGCCCCAGCATGGGGCTCTACAATGGCCACCAAATTGGCCAGCTCAAGAGGGCTCCACAATGCTGATCTCCTATGTGCCTTTGCTAAAGCTGCTAGGATTACAAAATTGCGCTCCGTAGTGCACGTCCACCACGTGCAGATGCTGCGTGGTACAGTGCTGCCATTCCCCATCGTGCTGTATTCAGTTGAAAGCTTTTTCCTGATCTAGGGACATAACAAATCCCTGTGATCGGCTATCTTTATCCCTTTCTATGATTTCCCGAAGTAATAATAGACTTTGTGTGATAGAGCGCCTCAAAACCGAACACGTTTGGGTTGATATAATTAGCAATGAAGCAATACTAAGTAGGCGAGTATGTAAAATTTTCAATAAAATGTTATAGTCAGTATTTAACAGACTCAATGATCTCCAATTATCAAGAATTGCTCTATCTCCCTTCTTATGTATCAGGATCTGTATTGCTATTCAAAAGTGCATATCTACCTGCAAACTATCCAAAACTGTATTAAACACCGTCACTAATATAAGTTGTAAAATTTCAGTGAAAGCTACATAAAATTCTGAAGGAAGGCCATTAATACCAGGGCCCGTAGATTGTTTAAGACGTTAAATAACCTCCCCTATTTCTGCCTTAGAAATAGGTCTAGTAAGATCTCTTAAAAGGTCACTAGATATACTAGTAACCTTAATAGCAGACAGAAAGTCAGTTACTTGTGATGCATCAATAGGGGTCATCTTATACATCTCTGATAAATAATTTGTTACAGTCTGTAATATTGCTGGCCCATCTGTTACACTAGTACCATCCGTCCTACTAACAGGTTCCATAAATCTCTCAGAGACCCTATGCGAGCAGTCTTTAAATGCATCTTCAAAACCAGTTTTCCCTGGAGAACAAATTCTATGCTCGTTTAACATTGCTGGTACCCTAGAGTATTGTAACTTCAACATATCTTTTTTTAAGTTAAGGACCTGTGGTGTTAGCCCAATATGTTTAATATTGATAATCGAATAGAGCTTACTAAGTTGCAGTTGAAGTTTAAAATATTCCTTATACTGACTCAGCCTGACTTTAGAAGAATGTGTCTGAAACACTGCTTTTAAACCCCTCTTTGTTTCTTCCCACCAAGTACTAACATTCCTCACCAAACATGCCACAGACATTCTCGCTTTAAGAAATTCAGTAATCTTAAGTCTTACTGTCTGCTCCTTCAGGAGTGCTGTATTCAATTTCCAATACCCTGGCCATATTTTGGTCCACACTCACCTCCCACAACAATATGGAGGACTGCATGGTCCGAGGTTTCAAGAGGGATAGTTGCTGCTTGCAAGATACTAATATTTTTTTTTTGTAAATATAAAGTCTATTCTGGTAGAAAGTGCACCCCTAAAGTAAGTATGGCCCCAATCCTTATATACATTCCTAAAGAAATCTTTCAAACCACTCTGGTGAATAATTTTATTGCAATAGTTGGAGTCACAATACATTTTTTTTGTAGTTGCGCCCCTATCATGGCTATCCATTACAAGTTTAAATCTCCCCCCCCAGATCACTATTTTAGTAGTAAGTAAATAAGGGCTAACCTCCCAATATAGATCAATCCGCTTCCTTTTTGTAAGAGGGCTATAGATATTAATCAAACTCCACCCTATACCCTTAAAGGTAAAATCCAATAATAATGCCCTACCCACTGAAATGTCCACTAAACGTGACACCCTAAACCCATCACCTTTAAACAGAATGCCTACTCCATCACAAACCCCTGTGCCAAAAGAAAAAAACAAGGGGCCCCAACACCACAATTGTTAGGCAGAACGGACCAAAGAAATTGTATTTAGTCTAGTATCTTGTAACAAGCATATATCACAGTTCAAATCCTTCAGCACTGACAATATTATTAATCTGTGCTTAGCATTTTTATTGCTATTCACATTGATAGTTGCTACCCCTAAGAGGGGAAAGGCTTGTGGTATAGGATGCAATATACTTTAAGGTGGTTTCCTCAACCTATGTATCCTAGTATGAACCCTGGAGGTCTGCTCCCCTTCAGCTCCCTCCTCAAGCCTTTCCCCTTCTGATTCAGAGGAGAAGGGAGCCAGAGAGGATGCCTCCAAGTCACCTCCTTGTTCTGAATCTACCATAGAGGGTCTGAGAACATCAAACTTGTTTGGCAAAACAATTCCTTCATCTCCTGGAGTGCTTGCCTTTGCGACCTTAGACCTGGACCTAGTTTGCTTCATACCCCCTTTTTTTTATGCACTACTCTTAACCAATGGGGGGGGGGCATTTGGACTTCAATTTCCTTGACCTCAATAGACGTTGTGGCAACTGGAGAAGGAGGAGTTGGGTCAGTAGTCTGAGGAGGTACAATGGGGGTTGTATAATCTCGTGCCTACACTTATAATTTGAGCATCAGATTCAGGGGGGGGGGTGCTGGCTGGGGTGGTGAATGTGCATGCTCCAGAGGAGGAGCCTGACCAGCTTTTTGTTTCCTTTTTTGCATTTCTTTCTTCTGAGCTTCCTGTAATATAAAATCTTGGTTAACGCGATCATTTCTCTTGTGGGTAGCCCATGGAAAAGTTTGATAATTATGTCCAGTTTCATCACACAGATTGCAACGTAACTCCTCCGTGCAATCATAGCTACGGTGGCCAAATGTTAAACATAGGTTGCATTTTATTCTATCACACTCCGAGTCCAAATGAGTATAGGCTCCACACCTAAAGCAGGTTCTCGGTTGGCCAGGGTAGAAACAATGGCCCCTCTCGTTACCAAAGAACAGACTATTAGGGAGATGTACCAGGCCTAAGTTATTACATCTTAAATGAACCTGTATAATCCGCCCCCCATTCCAAATACATTCTTCATCAAAAATTGGTCTAGGGCTACCGAACAGATCACATCTTTTTTGTAACCAATAGTCAATGTCATGGATCGAAACAGATTCATTACAAAATAAAACTGTAACATTTTTGATTGAAGGTTTTGTTAGGGGTATAGCCTTAAATGGTAACCATAATTCAGTGTATTTGAATGCATCATATTTAGTCCAAAATCGGTCTAGACCTGTGGAGAGGTAAAACTTATGTCATATAAAGTAGAGCCTGAGACATGAATCAGGGCATGAATTTCAGTTGAAAAAAAACAAACAATCCTTTTAATAAGTCATGAACTACATACAGTCGATCAGGAGCCACCTCTAACCTCCCCCAAGGTATTCCAAGTGAACTGCATTGCGTCTCTGCTGGGGGGGTGGATCCTGTAAAGGGATCCTTCCTCTGAAAGGACTCCCAAGTAGTTTTTGCACGTTCTTGAAAAGTTGGAATGTCTCTAGGAGCACCTTGTCCATCTTCCCCTGAATCAGCCCACAGACAGATAGAACTGCTTCTTCCTCTGAGGCTGAGGAATCTGTAACTCGTTTAGGGCTGAAACCAGAAGATGACATCAATCCCTGATTATCAGGATTACACTCAGGCCCTGAAGCCTGGTTGGCTGGTACTGAAATATTGACCCCAGGAACGTCCATTTGCGGAGGGGAACAGCCTCCTGGAATTGGGCTATGGGCCAGGCCTGGGATCCAAATCTTGGCATTTCCCCACTTCCAACCTGCAGCAAGCAGGGAGCATTCTAAGGATGTCAGGGAGGACCCGTGAGCGGGCTATACAGTGTGTTCTACCTCCCTTCCTTTTCGTAACCCAGGTGTGGGAACTGTAACAAACGGTACTCACTCAGGTAAAATATTTATTGTACTCACAGGAGTCATGATGTGCGAGGATATGGCTGTAGTCATAGTTCCTGTCAGGAGATCTTGCTGCACTGACAGAAGAGTTTTTACTGAAGCTGATTCAGGCTTCTGGAATGCTTTCAAGGCGACGGCATCACTTGTCTGAGTCACACAGCCCTGAGCTGTAGCAAACGCCGCTGCACCCTGCTCAATAATTGCATTAGCAGTTCTTGCAAGTTGTTATCAGAAATATCTGCAGTCTGCATTGAGGTAGTAGTTTCAGGCATCGTAGTATCCATTGTTGCACATTTTGTAGCGGCACAGTGCAACTCTTCATTTTAAAGCAGTTTATTATTAAGCCAACTTTCATCAGAAGCAAATAATCCATGTGAAGCTTGTTCCTTTACCTGGGGTTCAGCAGATTGCACAGTAGTAGCATACGCTTGGTTCAACAATTCCACATTCTCGAGCATGGTCTCCTGAGCTGGACCTGTGGGTTGGGAGACCTTCTCACCCACAGGTACACCAGCAGAACAATTCTCCAGCACACCATCCTCCATAGCAGCAGCACCCCTACTGACAGAGTAGGGGAAAATTTTATTGAAAAGAAACTGAACAGAAACAACAACAAAATAATATAAATTTTACAAATATATTCAGTGGAAAAAACTATCAGTTACACAGATTCTTACATTTTTGGAACACACTATCCACTTTTATCTTTCATAAAAGGTACATTCATCCAACGGGGCTGCCATACCCCTTCATTCATATGTTGTTTCTCAAAATAGCACTGCTTACCTAATGCATGTTCAATACTAAGGATAACTGTATCCAGATCTTGATAGACTTGCTGCAAAACCAGTTTGCATCTAACTTGCCAAAGAATACATTTTATGAATGATAAAATAAGTCTAACCATATCCCCTTGCAAAGCTAGGTCTGAAAGACTAAAACCTCCTACTATTTCTGAATATGTAAGAGCCTTCCAATAAGGTTGATTCCATCTAGTAGCCAGTTTACACCATACTGTTTGTACAAATGGACATGAAAGTAAAAAATGCTGCATAGTTTCAACCTTCTCAATACAGTCCTGTCTTGGGCAAAAACGTTCATCACATTTTTTATGTTTTGCATTTCTTTTCACATTTAGGCATCCATGTGCACTCAACCATGTCACATCCCATATTCTAGGTGCTAGTCTAGGATCCCGCAAAGTTTCAAGTACATGCATTCTAAATTGTGGCTCCACATCATGAAATTCCACTTGTAACTCAGGAATTCCCTATTGGATAGCCTTATACATTACTTTATTTGATGTTGAAGTAAGCACCTAAACAGACACCTTCCATAATTTTAATTTCCCCAGAACAGGTCTAAAATATACACAATGAGTTTTGACCTGGGCATTCAGTATTCCCTGCTCTTTCCATTCAGAATATACAGGACCCAACCAATGATCAGCAAAGGGGAGCCATACAGCTAGCTGTGGTTTTGACATATCCAATAAGTTATGATGGAAGAAGATAGTAAACAGTAAAAGAATATGATTTGTCAAATTTAAACCTCCCTTATCTATAGGTAAATACAGTACCTCTCTCTTTATTGGATTCAACCTACATCCCCAGATGATCTGAAAGATCAGACCTAACAAAGATGATTCCAAATGCCACGATAATGGATATACAGCACTGAGAAACAGGAATAGTGGCATCAGATGAGTTTTAACCAGCATAACTTTCTTTTTTTTTCCCTGAATTCCACAACTTCCATATATTGACTTTAACAGCAGCTTCCTCCAATTTCCTTGACCAATTAAACACACTATTATCCTCCTTCCCATACCAAATGCCCAAATATTGGAATGACATGTGTGATACTGTAATACCCTTCCAGTCTGTGGATCCCTGATATGACTTACCTAATGGATAAATTATACTTTTTTGTTTATTCAAATTAGCAACTGTAGATTTAGCAAGTTCATCCAATAAAGTTAACACCCTCCTACTTGACTTCTCATCTGCCACTACTACACAAATATCATCCACATAAGCAGTAACTCAAATTTCTGGACCCCCCCCCCCGGTGGTAGGAGACCCTTCACCTGTGCATCTTGCTGGATAATCCTTAACAAAGGATCCAAACAACATACATACAGAAGGGGGCTCAAGGGGCATCCCTGTCTTACACCCTTAGAAATTTTTATGTATTTCCCTAGATGACCATTAACCAAAGGGATAGCCTTAGTCTGGGAATACAAAGTAGTTATCCACCTCACAAATTGCTCAGGGACCCCATAGGCCTTTAATACAAGAGAAATGTAAGAATGTGAACACGATCAAATGCCTTTTCTTGGTTCAAAGCCATTATAAACCCTTGTAAAAGTTCCTCTTTGCCTTGTTCTACCAGTTCTCTTATTAACAATAAATTGTGTTGAATAGTACGCCCTGGTATAGTACAGGTTTGGGCCACTAAAAATAAATATGGTGTCAATGGCAACAAACAGGAATGTAAAAGTTTCATTAAAAATTTTGTAATCTGTATTTAATAAACTTTAAGATCTCCAATTATCCAAACACACCCTCTCACCCTTCTTGTATACCATAATTTGCACTGCTACACAAAAATCTACTTGTAACGTCAGTAACACCCAATTAAATGCAACGTTTAATATTCTTACCAATAAATCCTTAAAGGTCTGATAAAATTCAGTAGGCAAACCATCTATACCAGGTGATGTATTTATTTTGAGATTAGTGATAACTTGATCAAGCTCTTGTTCCGTGATAGGCTCTGTCAAATGCAAGAACTGATCCTCTGATAGTGAAGGCACTATAATGGATGAAAGCATCTGCTTTGTCTGTTCCACCCTCAATGTAGAAGAGGTGTATATTGACTCTAGATATTGTGAGACTGTGTTTAAAATACCAGGCCCATCTGAAACTATCTCTCCCGTGTCTGTAGTGATGGCTGACATAAAGCGTGCATTTGCCTCTGACTATTGAGCTGGAAGGGATCTCCCAGTCCTGTTTTCCCCTGTGTACAAATTTTATGTTCATATAACAATGTTTTGGCCCTGTCGTATTGCAACAAAAACATCTCCTTTTTAATATTACAAGTCTGCTCTGTCAGGGGGATATGTAATAAATTTACAGTTGAATAAATTCTATTCAACTGCATACACAGCTTTAAATACTGTCTATTCTTTCCCTGACACTGTTTGACTGAGTGCTTTTGAAAAATACTTCTCAGTCCAGTTTTAGTGAGTTCCCACCAAACGCTTCTATTATGTATCAACCCTGCCATTGACATGCGGGCTTTAAGATACTCCCTGATGTGGGTCTGTAGATGTTTATCTGGCAGAAGTGCCGTATTCAACTTCCAGTACCCTTTTCCATACTGAGGTCCATTAACTGTACCCAGAGTGATCATTAAAATGGCATGATCAGAAATTTCCATTGGCAACACAGTCGCTTTTTCCACTCCTGTATTAGTTTTAGTGAATAAAAAATCTATTCTCGTGGAAAGGGATCCATGAAAACATGTTTGCCCACCGAGCTTGTATACCCTTCTATAGGCGTCAATCATCTAACTTTGGGCTAATAATCTGAGACGATAGTGTCGCTATATACCTTTGTAGTCTTTGCCCCTCTATCTCCAATATTAACGACACAATTGAAGTCCCCCCCAAATAAACAATTTGGTGGTAAACAAATAGGGTTTAATCAGCCCAAACAAATCCGTCCTCCCTTTCTTTGTAAGAGGACCATAGATATTAATTAATCTCCAGGACATACTCCCATATGTAAAATCTATTATCAAAGCTCTCCCCAAAAATACCTCAATCAATCTGGAGATACGAAAGGCATCCCCTCTAAACAAAATACCCACACCCTCACACGTACCTGTGCCATAAGAGAAAAAAGAAGGCCCCCAACACCATAATTTGTATCCTCCATCACCAGTGGAAGAGAAGTAATCACTGTACTAGATTCTAAAACCTTCTCTGAAACAGTCTCAGTTGGAGGGCCCGATTGATCTTCTGCTACACTATCCAACTGAGAAAATGGTGGGGGGTTGGGGAGGACTTGGCCTAGATTCAGCGGGGGTCCTGCTGCTGAGCCATTTTCTTCAACATTTCTTTTTTCTGCACTTCCTGCAAGATACTGTCCTGACTTGTCCTATCAGCTCGATTATGTGTGGCCCAAGGACATGATTTATGTGAATGCCCAGATTCATAGCACAAATTGCATTTTAGATCAGCCTAACATGTAGAACTATGATGCCCATAGTCAAGACAAAGGTTACATCGTAATCTATCACAGGTGGACCCTAGATGTGTAAGGGCCCCACATTTAAAACATGCCCTAGGCTGACCCTGATAAAAACGGTGCCCTCGCTCAGAACATAGGAAAATACTATTTGGAAGTTGTACAGGCCCCAGCTGATTATTCCTTAAGTGTACCTGGAACACCCACCCTCCATTCCAAATACATTCATCATTGAATATAGGCACAGGAGTCCCAAGGACTTCACACCGCTTTTGCAACCAAAAAACAATATCATGCACTGATACAGATTCATTTCGAAATAACACTGTCACAGTTTTGATAGATGGTTTAGTCAAAGGGATAGCTTTAAAAGGCATCCATAATTCAGTGTATTTTAAGACATCCAATTTCGACCAAAAATTATCCAAATATTGTGGAGTAACAAAACTGACATCAAAAGTTACAGAACCAGACACATGAATAAGTGCATGGATTTCATTTGAAAAGAAACCCATGGAGTCCTTCAACAAGGTTTTCCCCATGTAGAGATGATCTGGTGCTAAAGTTAAACCCCCCCTTGTATTCCAAACGCACTGCATTTCTTCGTTGTAATGGGGGGGCACCTGAAAAAGGATCTTTTCACCGAAATGACTCCCAGGCTGTTTTTGCTTGATGACGGGGGCTAGGGGAAGACCATGCTTGTTGTGGGGAGGTAGCTACAGAGTCACCCCATTCCATATGCAGCTGCTCCGTACTGTCAGAGTCAGAAAAGGATACATCCTACCGCCCTGTATTCTGAATCTGTATTCTCTTATCGGGCAGCAATGGAACCAAGTGACACTGCTCCCACTGTGGCACTGCAAGATCCACTGTTTGCAATGAAGGTTGCCCTGGTATGGAACTGTGGGCCAGGTCTGGAACCCAGACCCCATTGTCACCTTGCTTCCAGCCCGCATTAAGCAGGGAGTGATCAAGGGAGGTACCTGAACATTTGCAAGGGTCCTATGGAGGCTCAACATCAGTTCTACCTTTCCGTAAGGAAAAGGATATGCCCTGCTTTTCCGAACTTCCATTATTTGAAACAGTAGAGATACTCACAGCAGCAGACCTATTTTCAGTCTGACCATCCACCACACCCGATGTATCCACCTGAAAGCCGGTTGTCAATTTCCCCACATCAAAGGGCTGCTCTGTCAGAACACTTCCCTTTGAAGTGGATACGTCATCCTGCTGACTCACACCTTCACTCGATGTAGGTTCCACCATTACAGACTTCATTAATTCTTCCTGAATAAGGTGTGCAGCATCTCTCAGGAGGTCAGAAGCAATAAATTCACCTGGTTCTTCCACAGAAATCATAGGCATACCGTGTGATAAATTCTCGATAGTTTGCGATCCTTCTGGTCATTTTAAACGTTGATTTTGCTGCAAAATGTTATCCAGCCGAACAGCATCAGGGTCAAACAAACCTGCTGTAGTACAGAAAGGTGGAAAAATTGAATCTGTCATAAATTCCTCTGTTTCCAGACAATTAGGCAGAATTTCATCAGTCTCCAAAGCTGGACCTGGAGGCAGGGAGATCTTCTCACCTCCAGGTACACCAGCAGACTGGCCAGCCAGCACATCCTCCTCCATGGTAGCAGCTCCCGCATGATCTGGAACAGCAGCCATCTAGGAGTCACCAGCAAAAGGGTCCTCCTGCTCACAAGAAGCAGAGATGGGGAATTTCCCAGGTGTTCTGGCCAAATTTCTCCAATTCACTAAAAATACGACCAACAGCTTAATCTGGTTCAATTTCAGTTGCTTACCATCTGTATCCCCCCTCCCCCCGGTTGCCCCTGAAAAAGGGACTTCCAGGCCCAGTGGGCTTACCGGGTCAACAAAATTCAATAAATAAATATTTCTCAGAAATTGCACAAGATAAAAAGCTCCACATTTTCACAAGTTGGCACGTCAATGGAAAATGCAAATTTGTGGGCTATTTTGACAAACCCAGCAAAAGTTAACCTACCAATTTAGGGGTTTAACATTGAGCACCTACTCAACCCTAACTGTAGGGCGCTACCATGCCCCTATAATATCTGCCAAAGAATATGCCTTAGGGACATCATTTATAAACAATGTGAAAAGTAATGGCTTTAAAATACATCCCTGCAGTACACCACAGGGATTCACTGATTTGCCTAAAAAAGTAGAGCCCAATTTTACTCTTGCATCCTATTATATAAATAATCTGAAATCCAATTCAAAGAAGATATACCAAAACCCAGTAATTTCAGTTCCTCAATTAATATAACATGTTTAACCAGATCAAATGTCTTGGTCAGGTCCATGAACACCACACCTGTCATCATTCCAGCATCTAGGGTCTCCTACACCGTGTTCGTGAACCTGACCAAGACAATGTCTGTACCATTTAATGGTTATTATAGAGCTTTACTCCTTGTATTTTGAAAAGAGAAAGCCAATAAAAATTTAGATTTTTCAAAAAAGAAATTCCATCAAGCTTTTCAGAAATGGGGTTCAGACTTGCCAGGATTCTGTTAACAGCATTCCCCATTCCACACAGTGCTAGAATTGGCATAACAAGTGCTGTTGGGGTTATTTATCTGATTAAACCTAACTCTTAGTTTCTTAACATGTTTTGCTTCTGGCCCAGTGGCACAGTGGTAAAGATACCACTCAGAACACTGACAATGTGGGGTCATAAATGAGCTCAGAGCATCAGCAGGCCAGCCAGGGGGAGGTTGGTTTAGCATCCCAGGGACAGCTCTCCACCTCTGGGGGGGGGTTGGTGGCACCTGGCACTTGGTTGACACCCGGTGGAGACCAGGAGTACACCAAGTTGGGACCATGCAACAGAGGGAAAGGCAGTGGTGGAGGCTTGTGGGGCATGCATGGGAGCACACATGTCCATGCACTGACATCATTGCACATCCACACCTTGAGGAACTGACACAAGGGAAAACCCTGTGCGGCAGTGTAGCTTGATGTCCTCTGTTGCAATGCCGAATGATGCTGCAGCCAGCCCCATGACTGAATGCGGTAGATCTTAGTCTCCCCTTCTGTGGCCCTGCTGTGGGGTACAAGCCATGAGTCCTGGTTCCAGGTGGCTGCTGGGGGATGCTGGTGATGGGTGCAGAGATACTGAAACAGGGAATATCCCCACCTACAGCATGAAGAGAAACAGAATAAAAAAAAAAAGAATCCTAATGTATCATTATGTTAGCATAGCTATCTGTAATAAGTTAATATGGTGCTGATAGGTAAAGTGCTGTCTATCTTAGTTGTTGAATATAGTATTGTATTAAATGTCTGAGTGTTATCAGTTGAACTCAGTCCCTTCTCAAATGCACCATCATTGCAATGTCAAGATTATGTTGCTCTATTATACTGAAATATTTTTATTTATTTCAAATGTTTCACCAGAAAAAAAACATACTGAGCTGAAAAATAGCTTATTTCCACTATGGCCCCGGGGGGAGAAGAAGGGTGTAAGAACAAAATAGAACAAAACTTATACAATGAAAGTTTATATAGTGATATAAATAAATCAGTACAAAAATGAGGTTCATCAGACAGGTTAAATTATAGGCAAACATTTTACAATGACAGGGCAGGGGATCTGTCCCATGAGTTCAAGCAAAAGTACATTTAAATGGTGAGGGCAGTAGGGGATAGGGCTCTGCAGGAAGGAGCGCAGATGTGGGGGAGGAAGGGAAAGTGCAGAACAAGTGGGGAGGAAGAAGACTGTGAGGAGGGTTGGTGAGGGGAGTGGCAAGAAGGAGGAGAAATAGGGGGAAGATGGTAAACTAAGGAGGGCAGACACAGGAGGGAGTGGTGTGGTCATGGAGCAGAGAGGAGAAAGAGCATTTGGAACAGGGGGAGAAAGTTCCAAAGTTTGGAAAAACAGAAAGAGAAGGTGGCCTGACCAGAGAGAGATTTTTGAGAGGGAAGCACAAAGGAATGATAGCCAGAGTTATGGATGGTGTATGTGGAGGAAGGTGGGGGCGGGAGGAGAGAACTAAGGAGAGGGAGGAGGGAGGCCACCCAGAATTTAGAGATAAAAGAGGCACAGTGGATTTCGTGGTGATCTTCCAAGGAGGGGAGGGAGACGGCAGAGTATAAACAACAGTGGTGAGTGTGAAGCAGGCAGTCCAAGGAAAAGTGGCAGACGTAGTGAAAGGGGGGTCCAATCTGGCCAAGGTGGACTTTGGGGAAGTACTGTAGACAATGTCACCATGATCAACAATGGGAAGGATCAGTTTTGTGATGATATCTTGGTGAGCAGGATGCGGGATGCAGCTCTGATTCCTATACAGCGTGCCACATTTGGGGTGGAGTTTTTATGAATGGCATCCATATGCTGCTAAAAGTCAAGGTGCCAGTCTAGCCCAACCCCAAGGTACTTAAATGAGGGCACATTGTCAACTGTGAACCCATCTAGGGTGTGGAAAGAGAGGGGGGGGAGGGATGGGAGCCTGGAAAGCCTTAGAATGGGCCAAAGATCATGGAGACCATTTTTTTGGCATTTAAGGAAAGACAGTGAAATCACTGCAATGCTACAGCAACTCCTAGAATGGCTAAAAGTGCTGAAGCCTACCACCACCACCACCCCAAAATGTAAGTGCTGATTTACAAAAACATGAAGTGACCTACCCCATACTTAACTACTCTTGTGCCGTAACCCACACATCAGTATTTCAAGTGGAGTTGATAATAAGTATGCAAATATTGTTGCTGCTCCACCCCAGCAACTAAACTACTGATTTTAATAAGTCTGTCTTCTATTGTAGTGATAGAAGACCATGCCACACTCAGTTGCACAATAACACACTTACTGCCTGAAGCAGTTGTCCTAAGTGTTTTAATTTTTTTTTATCTGTTTGGAAGTCGAACAAGAGCCAACTCCTTACACTTCAGCTGTTTTAGTCAGAAGGAAGGTTGTTAGTTTATACTGCGGTAACACTCATTCTGACTGAAATTACTGATGACAGGAGTTTTCACCCATTACTGGACTTCTAAGTTGAGTAGAAAAAATAATGAAATATATGAAAAGTCAATGGGACAGACACTGGGTTGCTGAGCAGGTGGGTTTGTTTTTTTTTCTTAATTATATTAAAACAAGTCTTGCTTCATTTGGTAGTTAAGTTTGGGTAGGAAGGCATGGTGCACTAGTGCCTTTCCTCATTTAATAGACCCAGAGATTGCAACACAAAATGACAATTACTCTTAACATTTACAGTTACAGAAAGTCATGTTTTAAAATGTGGCAGCTGATTTTAGTTTGAAATTGAAAGTTTCCTTATTTTCTTGTATCCTGTCTTTGGCACTATGTACTATAAAGAAATAACAGACAGTAATAGATTGCGGTTGTGGTCCTGATGTCATCAGAATCCCTCAATTAGAGCACAGCCTTATTGTGCGTTGTTTCCTATCTATTATTCTACTTGGCCACTAGAGGCACAAACTGCAGAGATACTGGGCCTAATTTTAGAAGCCAATGCAGTGGTGCAGGGGACTTGTGGAAAAGATGTTTGGTGCAAATTACAATTTGCTGCACAACTTGCGCCAAATGGAATTTTGTAATGCAGCCTGTGTTCACTGCAAATGCTGCTACACCAAAGCCCCCTTGCACCACAAGTTGCACCAACCAACAGGTGTGCCAGGTCACAAGGGGGCTTCCGCCATGGTGAGGCTGCAATATCCCCTTTTTGGGATTTTCACAGCTCCACCAAGGTCGCAGCAAGGGTGACCACTTAGAGCAGTCAGAAGCTGGTCTATTTGGTTTGCACCATAGGGATTTGGTCCTGCAGGGCTGCCAGAGGGGTATCAGGGGCCTGAGAGGTGGCAGTGCAGGCACTGGAGACTGCCACAAGGTACAAAATGCACCCCTTGGAGTGCTTGTGCCATGTACAGGAATGTACAGTGCCCTACACATATTCCCTGCCTCCCCATTCCCAAAGACATCCACAATAATGACTACAACCATCCCTGATGATCCCACAGACCCCCAATCCCCCGATGCCATTATCAACACCCTTCCAGTTACAGTACACTGCCGCTCCTTCTCCCCGATCACTGCCAGAGAACATGAATAGCACCATGGTGGTCCAGTGGCACTCCTCACCCGGTCCAGTAGTGTCTGAGCACCTGAAACACCCCCCCCCACACACAAATTCCACATTGCAGCTGGCAGCCAGACAGCCCTTTTCTCACCACCTTGGCTGGCCACCGACTGCACTTGCAGTGATCGCAAGCAGTATACAGTACGGTCTGTGAATGCTGTCATGATGTTCTATGGCAGTGTGGCAGACCACAATGCCCACACTGCCACCTCTCAGGCCCCTGCTACCCCACCGGCATACTGTATCTCCCCCTCCCCACTATCTCAGACTCTCCAGTGCTGTGCCAGGGGCACCAGACACCTGTGCTAAATACTGCAGATGCGGCCAAGTCTTTGCTGCATCTTGCGGTCTGCTGATAGCTCAGGTGTTTGGCTCAGGGACCCTCCAGATTCTAAAATCTGGTGCAAGTTCCCTGCCGCATCCCCTAGAGTGAAGCATGTTGTGTCACTCTAAGGGGTCTTTGAAAATTGAGTCCATGCACTGTAGATAAATAGACATGAACCAACAAAAAAGGCCCATCAAGTTTCCACACCCAACCTGATTACTGTCTACTGGTCTTAGTGGCCATTCCTCCCCTATCTTTCTGCCCCCCCCCAGCTAATCCCACATGTCTGTTCAAACTCTTCTTGAAGCTGTTCACTGACTTGGCCTGTACAATGTCCTCTGGCAACTTGTTCCACTTGCCCACCACTCTTTTTAAGACGCACTTATGGACATCCCTTTTGAATCTTGCCTTTGTGGGTTTAAGTGAGTTCCATCTCATTCTTGTATTTGAATTCAGGTATAAAATTTCCACCCTATTATCCCATAAAAGTATTTGTATGTCTCAATCATGTTGCCCCTTTCCCTCTTATTCTCAATGGTGTACATGATCAAGTCCTGTAGCATCTTCCCATTTGACTTGCCCCCTAGCCCATGGACAACCAGGTGCCCAGGCGCTTGGCTCATATGAGCTTTATCAGGATATGTGCAAGACACTGAGCCACCTTGTGTGCTGAGCCATTTTGCACCTCTAAAGCACCATGTATCTGTTAGCAGGTATTGTAGGCAGAATAAACCAGTTTTATTTGCAAAGATCTATGATTTGAGAGTTTGAGTGTTATTTTGAGTGCTATAGCTTCTTGTTTGTGGCTCGTATGATTGGGCTGGCAAACCTGCCACAGTACCCTGATCCCTGCAACACTAGAGCACATGTTTGTAATGTTCTTCTAAAGACCATCTCAATTGCCCTGCATTGTATTGCTTCCACCTTGTTGCAGTCTCTCCTCAGGTGTTGCACCAGTGACCATTCCCTCCCTTATTTTGACCATGCAACTTGAGCACTTGCTGTTCCCCTTCCTTTCTTAGCTCCATACACTGGCAGTGGCCCATCCTTCTCCCTGGTAAATGGAAAACAAAAATATGTGTTCAGTATCTCTGCTCTCCCTTTGTCCATCATCCATTCTTATACACTCTTAAGTCTCACAATACCCTGTTTGACCATATGCTTTTCTTAGATGTACCTAAATAATGTATTTTCCCCTTTCTTCACTCCCTTTGCCAGGCAGAGTTCTGTCTCACCTTGGCCTCCCTCACCTTCCTTTTAAATACCTCTGTTACTTCTCTGAACTTCTCCCTATTCCCCTCCCTCTGGCTTCCCATATATTTTAATAATAGTCTCATTTTGGCTATTATCACCATGTTAACTTCAGTCATGAACCACATTGGACCCCTTGCCCTTTCTTCTTTTGATACCTTCACAATTGATCTTTTTGCTGATCTTTCTGCTGCTTTTTCTCTTTGCTTTTTTAAATTCTTCCATTTTTTCCCTCTGCCACCTCCTTCTGCTGTATACTCCTTGTGTTTTTTTTCTAGCCGTTCCCTCATCTTGCCAAAATCTGTTTTTCAAAATCTCAAACCCATCCTGTGTTTGCCTTTTTATTGTTCCCTAGCTGGACCTCCAGCACCACTGTTCTGTGGCTACTGGAATCTAGTTGTTCCAAGATTGCTATATTTTGGATCCCCTCAGTGTTGGTAAGCACCACATAAAGTAGAGCCCTTTTCCTTGGTTGGCCCTGGACTAGCTGAACTAGGAATGCCTATTGGCATGCATCCAACAGGAACTAATTCCTAGTAATGCACTTGCCACAATTTGCACTTTCCAGTCCACATCCTGCATATTAAACTATCCTATTACCACCACCTCCTCCTCTAAACTGACCACAACCATAAGTATCTCTCCCAGTTTCCTTGTATGCTTCCTGATCCTGACCAGGTGGGCTGTAGCCACCTCAGTCCTGATGTGTTTCTCATTTACTGTTTCTGCTACCACCCACTTGGTTTCTGTTTACCTAACTCATCTAGGCTGCCTATTTTAGTTCTCTCTATTCCCTCTTTTACGTACTACACTACTCTTCCTCCCCTGCCCTTTGCTCTATCCCTCCTGAGCATTGAGTACCATGGTATGGTCATGTCTCATTCAAGATTGGAGGTTGCCCATGTCTATTTGACAGCCACCAGGCCAATACTCCCTTCTATGACATCGTCTGAAGTTCTGGCATGCTGCTGCCAAGACTCTGTGCATTGGTGCACATCATTTTCCAGCATTTATCCCTTTGCCCTGCTTCAGTTTGATTCTGCTTTATTGGTTGGGGGGGGGGGCTGGCAAGGCCCCTCTTGTTTTTGACATCTTATGTGTACCTTCCTACTCTGACTGACTCCCCCTCACTTTTTAAAATTAGCTATATGCTGTGTCCACCTTTCTGACAGTACCCTCCTGCCCTCCTCACCGGGATGCACGCCACCCCTTTTGAACAGCCTCCAACCTCACTAGGGAAGGTCCCAGTCCCAGAGAAACCAAGCCTCCTTCTCTTGCACTAATTATTTAGTGTTGCATTAAATTGGAAAACATGGAATTGTTCCCTCTGATTCAGCATAGCCATGGTAGCACCTCTGAGAAGGTTATCTTTCCAGCTCTCTCATTTGCTCCCTGCCTCATAGCATGGAAGTTTGACTTCATCTATCCAATGCTTTACCTGCGCAGATCATTTGCGCCCATATGCACAATTATAGCTGGACTTTCCTGCCCCTCTCCCATCAGTCCCACTACCCTGGCTACAACTCTGTCTGCTGTTGCTACAGGGAAACAGCAGAACACCTTTTTACCATCTGGAGTGAACCCAGATCCCTCCCTGAGCTCCTCACAATTGAGTCCCCCAGTACATGTATCATTCTTGTGCCCCCTTTGGGGTTCTGCCCATCTCCTGGCATGTTGTCCAGCACTGCCTGCTAGGTGCGCTGGTTCCCTCTTCCCTTGTGTGTGTGTGTGGGGGGGGATTGGGGTACCTCTTGTTGCAACAGGGTGACCCTATTGCTGGTGTGCAGCCCTGGTTCCCAGGCTTGGACTTCCCTTCCCCCTTTTCCCTTCACTCCCTCTATTGTTCAGTTCTCTTGTCTGGTGTGTGCTAGCCATGGAGGTGGCTATGGCAGTAGTGACCTATGGGGTGCAGCCTCTGCAGCTCGCAAGCAGCCTATTTTAGACTTTGCAGCTTCCAGTTCCACTGTCATGACCTGGAAATGCCTGCAACTGTGACACTGGCTGAACTCACAGAGCACCCTCTGGTTCACTACTGTCTCACAACCCCGGCCCTCACAACATATCCCACTGTGCCCTTCCCCCCCAGATTAAGGTGTGCTTGTACTAAATGTAACTGTGTTAAGGGATTATTGTGTTACTTCCAGTACCATGTACGAACACAGCCTCTATAAACTGTTTATTTTCTTATTTTTATACTTTTTTTATTATGCTACCCCACATAGGATATCCCTAGAACCTTCTACTAAGGCTATCATACACAACTGCTAGTAGTACAATAAAGCTTTCCCAGCTCAGGTGTCTCTAGGATCCCTTTACTCACTTGCCTTACCACTCTTATTTGTACTATGAGATTCCTATATTGCCTTCAAGAGCCACCCTGCAGTAATGCAGTCTTCCTGCGGACTCCCTACAAACATCCCTTAGGCAGAAGCAACATTCCTTCTCTGTGACACTTGCACAATGGGATGGTGGCAAGTGTGTGGCTTTAACCCTCAGTCTCCTCCAAGCCTGATTTTGCTCCTCACTCATCTGACACCTGTTGCACAGAGTGCAATTAACCACTCAAACCACAGAAAGCAGCAGATGTTCCCTCCCTGTGTGGTCCCTCCCTGTCCTGATCACCCACCAATTAAAGCAACCTTTTCTGTAGTGTGGGGTCCCCCAGTCCCTCATAACCACCAACAGCAAAATAGTTCCCGTAGTGTAGTGGTCCCCACAACCGCCACCAACTCCAGTATGACCTACCACCCTGCTTCCTCCACCCCAGTACGGCCACTGGTTAGTGAGCAGCATAGTCCTCCTCACACCTCCACAGCTGCCCACTGACTGAACTGTCAATGTCGGCTTATAGTATTCACCACAAGCCCATTGTTTTTTCATGTTCAGCCAATGGGTTTGTAGTGCATACTGTAAGCTGTCATTGACAGTTCAGTTGGTGGGTACTCATGGAGGTGTGAGGGGGGCTGTACTGCTCACTAACTGGTGGCTGTACTGGGGGAGTGGGGTGGTAGGTCATTACTGGAGTGGTGAGGTTAGGAGGATCACTTCACAATGGAAACAATTATTTTGCTAATGGGTGGGTGATCAGGTGATCAGGGATTGGGGTGGGACCCTACACTATGGAAAAATGTTATCTTCTTAAAAGGTGGATGATCAGGTGATTGGGGACTTTTAAGGACCACTACACTATGGAAAAGGAGATATTATACAGTGATCAGTAATCAAGATGGAGGGGCGAGACACTATACTATGGAAAAGGGGTTTGACTTGCACAGTGGGGAGTTTGGTGATTGGGGTGGAAGAGGGACATTATACTGTGGAAAAGGGGTTTAACTTATACAGTGGGGCAATCGGTGATTGGGGTGGAGGGAGGGACACTACACTATGAAAAAGGGTTTTGTCTTATAGAGTGTGGCAGTATGGGGGGTGGACCACTACACTATGGAAATACCCTTTTATTTTTATTACCAGGTGGGTTATCGGGCAATGGGGTGTGAGGAGGGGCCACTTCATTATGGAAAAAATGTATTTAATTTATGGGTGGGTGATCCTGCAATCAGGGACTGGGATGAGACCAGTACATTATGGAACTGTTTTAATTTTACTAAAGGGTGGGTAATCAGGTTCTCGGGGATTTAGGGTGGGACCCCACACTATGTCAATGTATTTTTCTACTATCAGGTCCATGATTGGGGTGGGGAGGGCACCACTACACTATGGGGAGTGGGGCTGTGTGGGGCTTAGGCTGGTTGGGGGGCATACCACACACACGGCACAGGGCCATAGTGTCACAGTCAAAACCGAGCATATGAATGTCGCACTCAAATCAGCATACGGCAAAATAACATTGGCACAACATGACAACTGGGAAAAAAAAGAACACTGGAGGAATATCTTTGTTTTTTGCCCCCACACTTCCCAGAATAAAAATATCTAACTGTGAGGGGGTGTGAAATTGGAGGATGGGGAGCAGGTTGGGAGGGGGAAAATTGTCTTTTCAAAACAAAAAAAAAATGCATCAGAAAGGGACCTGGTTAGAATTGAACCACAGTCCCAGGTCCCCGATACCACAGAGTGCCAGTGCTCTAGCCAATCCTACATGGGAGCAGCTCAGCCAGGTACTGCACCAGCAGCATACTTCACATTCGTGAATGTGAGACTACAGCGACAGGGGTAGCAGTTATTACTGCATGCTGAGAAACCCCTGCCACTGTAGTTCCTTTTTAGGTTTCTCATGTGTGGTTTTTCATGCGCTGTTCAGGCAGCTCTATATTGACTTGGTAACACCACACACAAATGCCATGCAAATGAGCCCATAATGGGCATGTTGATGGTCACTAGCACCTTGCATGCCCAGTGAGCTCATTTGCATGCCTCTGTTCGTAACTAGCACTTTAGTGCCTGAGCACTATTGGCTGTGGGGCCATTTTCTTGGCTGGCTGTAAGGTCAGCACTACTGCAGTATATATTCCACTGCTTTTTCTGGGTTAGCACCGACCCTACTGGCCCCCTGTTCACAGTCGTGAGTATGACACATTCTCACAAAAAAGATTCCTTCGTACAAAAAAAAAGAATTTGGACTTTTTTTTCACATTCTTTTTTTCATATCAAGTGATATTTTTTTTCATGAGATTGTGTCATTCTCATGAAAAATCCTTCATATGAAAAAAGACTTTGGACTGAGTTTTTTCCACATTTCAACTTTAACAAGCTATACTGTAATTCCATCAATATTGGCAGTTAAGGGACAATCTATATATCAAAAGAAAGGTCTTAACGAGTACTACAACACTAACACATAATACTGCACAAAAGATTTACAGGCAACATTAAAAACAAAAACATAAAAATTTAAATATGAAAATTTCCATAGGATAACACTGCAATTTTAACAAGCCATAGGTCCATCAAAAATTGGAGTTAAGGAACAATGTATTTATTAAAAAAGGTGCCAACGAGTAGTACAGCACTAACACATAATCCCTCCTAAACATTCACAGGGTATGCAGTGAACCCCCAAATTACCTGCAATATTCACCATGGGTACCAAATCCACAATGAAAGTCCAATCATCATCAAAAATGCTCCAACAATGTATTTTCTCTTCCGTATAACCATAGTACTTTTCAGAGCAAACTCACAAACATTTATTGACTTATGGTTAAACAAATCAAAAAATACATTTTTGCCCATATACAATCAAGTGCTGGCAGTTAAAGGAACATTGTGAACCATTTTTGCATCATATTATTTTAAGTTGAAAACCCACATTTTATGATTGATTACCTTCTGTAAAATTCATTAATGTTGCTGTTTTTTTTTCATATCTGCTGTCTGTCATAGTAGAACTTGAATGCATGTAAATGGCCTAACTATACCCAACCTTGTTTAGTTTCATACTCTTGGTCTACTTTTATTGCATAATTCCTGATCATGATAAACACAGACAAACAGTGCAGTTACTCATGATGTGATAGTCTCCTAGTCTCTCCTCCCACTACATCTTGGGTGTCTTGACTGTGTTTGGGTGTGTTCCCAAGTCCAGGAAAGATACACTGGGAGTTGATTAAGGAATGTAAACAAATATGCTTTTGTATGGTAACACCACTATGGTGGGAAGTCTGTATTTCACTTTTTAAAAGAAAAAATATTCAAAATCAAACAACCATCTATATCAACATATTCTATAGAATGTGAGCAATCATAGCATGTGTTGTTTTTTTTTTTAAGTTGGGAAAATATTTGGCCTAAGGGAGCTGATAGTGTCCCTTTAAGAGGGAAATGTAATATATTTTTCCCTTTGAAGTAAGCCCCACAAAAAAACAGTTACAACCAAGCACATGAATTGCTTTACTGGAGGCATGGAAGGGGTCTTACACTTCCCTAGGTGCATGTATATGTTCATGCAGGTCCTGAAGGGACCTGTGTGAATGAGGATGCCATTATATTATCTCAAAAAGTAAGGAAACACATTGCAAAACATGCATTAATGCACAAGTTAAGAGTTCAGATTCAACTGTCATAAAGTATGGAGATTAGGGTTTCCAATCCTAACACCCACCCCCATCCTGCAAGCAGTAAAGAAAAAAAATGTAGAGTTTTGGATGTCCTGAGTCTTGTCAAATCAGACCTGAGGTCTTTGTTGGGGTTATCAACCCTAACACTCATCTATTCTCATATAGTCTACAGATCTGAGCTTATTTGATGATGAAAACAGGGTAGTGTTAGGGTAGATAACACCAAGGAAGACCCCAGGCCTGATATAGCAAGACTCAGGACACCCCAAACCATAATATTTTTTCATTTTGCAGCTTGCAGGATGGGGTTGGTTTGTTTGGATGGAAACCCTAACACCACCTTTCCCTACTTTTGTTGGTTTAATCTGAGCCCTAATTGGTGCATTAATGAAGTTTTTTTGCAAAGAATATAATGTATATTGTGCTGTAGATAGATAGATAGATAGATAGATAGATAGATAGATAGATAGATAGATAGATAGATATAGTGGCACAGTTGTGCCTCTATAGGTAGTGTTGAGTTGGCTGTTTAATGCTAACCCCCCATTTTCTCACTTGAATAACTTCGCAAGCATTCAATAGATTTGCACAAAAGTTTGCATGCCTGTCTAGTGGTTTGGATCTCTGGACTTGCCAACTTTAATTCTGATCAGATGTGTGGATTCCGTGATCTGGGTAGTGAAAAAAGTGAAATTTTCAGGGTTTGATTTGCTTTTTTTTGTAGGCCCCTAGTGCTCACATGGTTTGGAATTTTGGTCTGACATTTTCAGGGTAGAACGGGCTTGGGCCACAATAGTGGCTTTCACTTTGGTGAAAAAAATATGAATTTGTTCAGAGTTATTACATTTTAAAATTTCAGTTCTGAGCATGCTCAGTAGGCACTTCAGTCCAGATGTTTGAAACAAAAAAGGAATTTGGCCATATGAAAAAGGATCCTTACCCGTATGGGCTAATCCCTTTTTGTATGGGACAAAAATCCCTTTTTTGTGCTGTGATCTTGTTTCCATTTATTTTCAAAAAACAGCTTTTCAAAAGCCACAAAAATGACATCCTGTAGAGAGACCAACACAGGTATCTTGCTCATCAGGACTCTGTTAGGTGGATTCTTCACTGAACTGTTGGAAAAATGACCCCCCAATTCTTTTTTTTTGTTCTTTTTTGTGACTCGTTTCCTTTTTTCGTTCATACAACAAAGAATCCCTTCATATGGAAAAGGATTTTGGACTTAGTTTTTTCCTATTCTTTTTTTGTTTGAAGGGATTCTTTTTCATATGCTTTTGTTTTCATACGATAAAGGATCCTTTCACACAAAAAAAGATTTTGGACTTCGCTTTTTTCCTATTCTTTTTGCATTTGAGGGGATCCTTTTTTGAATGGTGTTTTCATTCAAACAAAAAAGAATCCCTTCATACAGAAAAGGATTTTAGACTTAGTTTTTTTTTCTGATTCTTTTTTCATTTGAAGGGATCCTTTTTCATATGCTTTTTCTGTTCATATGAACAAGGATTCCTTCATAAGAAAAAGGATTTTGGACTTTATTTTTTCCCACAGATTTGAACTTCAGAAAGTCATTAGTCTGTCACTATTTGGAGTTAAGGGGCAATCTACAAATCAAATGAAAGGTCCTAAGGAGTACTGCAAGAATAACACATATCCCACCATCTAAACATTTAAGAACAGTATGCAAAATTATAAAAACCCAAATATGCTAATTCCCATAGGATATTTGGTGCTTGAGTAGCATCTCCCTCCCATGGTGCCCATTATGTGGGTGACCCCCAACACACTGGCATGGCAGTGGATCTCATACAACTCTATCAGGGTGTAAGTGCCATCCTCGTGTCACTCATCTCTCTCCCAGTCACCTGTACCCCATGACCATGGCAGCCTCATGGTAGGTCTCAGTCACGAGTACTGCTAAACAAAGTGGCATGGCAGCAGATCTGTGAGTGACCCCAAAACCCACTGGCATGGCAGTAAATCTCATACAGCCCCATTAGGGTGTTATTGTTGCCCCCCTGTAGTCTTTCTGTCTCCCACCAGCTCTGCCTATACACTGCCCCCAGGGTGCCAGCATGCGGTTGCCCCCAACACACTGCCATGGCAACAGACATCTAAGTGCCCCGAAACATCAGCATGGCAGCATAAGTCATATGACCTCTTTGTGGTGCTTGTGGTACCCATTCTGTCATGCACTTGTCTCCCACTAACCCTCCCTATGCATGGACCCCCCATGGTGCACATAATGTGGGCACTCTCTCCAACACAATGCCATGGTAGCAGACTTCCTGGTGCCACCTCAACACACTAGCAGGGCAGTGGACCTCATACAGCTCCATTGGGGTTCTGGTGCCACACTTGTGTGACTCATCTGTCTGCCACCAGCCCACCCCAATCACTACCCCATCCCCTCATGACTCCAGCAGTCTCCCATTAGGTATCTGTCCTGGGCACTGTCCCAACACAGTGGCATGCCAGCAGATCTCTTGGCACCCATTAAGACACTGGCATGGCAGCAGAAGTCATACATCCCCACTGGGGTAGGTGCAACTTCTCCTGTCACCCATCTATCTCCCACCAGCCCTCAATATGCACTGCCCCACTCATGGTTCCCAGCATGCTGGCACTTTCCAAAGACACTGCCATGGCAGAAGACTTGTGGGTGCCCCCAACACATTTGCATTGCAGTGAACTTCAGTGCACTGGCATACTGTCCCCTTTCTGCCCATCCCCTTGGTTGCTTATCTCCATCTTTTGTACACTGCTTTGTAGAGATGCCCCCTCCTCCTGTTCACTGGTTCCACTGCTAGATTTGGGTGTGGGCAATTAGGTACCCTCTTTGCTGGCCTGCTGGCCTGTGTTCAATCCTCCTTGGCAAGTTTAAATGCTTGTCCATGTAGCATTTAAGCTTATTATTGAGTGTTTGGATTCCCCTCCAGGATGGATGCAGGCCATCAGGCTTAAACAAGCCACCATCCATTCAGGTGGGTCCCCAGTCACCTATGAATCCAAACCCTTCCTCACAGCACCAGTTCTTCAACCATGTGTTAATGATCCTGGTGCATGCACCCCCTACACTCTCCCATGCCTCTCACAGGTAGTATTTCTGAGAAGGTGACAGATGTAGCTACTTGCGTGAGACCCCTCCCCAATTTCCTAAACTCTTCCTGAACTTCCTTAGGCTCCCATTTTGCCAGGACATTCGTACCTAGGTGGATAATGACATCCAGCTCACCCTTCTGTCTTGCCTTCTGGGTGATCCCAAGGATCTTCCTCCCATCCCCCTATGCCATGGCACCTGGTAGGCACCTCACTTCCCTGTCCTCCCCATCATGTGTTCCTAGCTGGATCCCTCTAAAGCTAGAGTACTCCAACAGGAATAATTTCCTCCTCCTCTTGGGTCCACTGCTCTCTCCACTGAGGTCACCTCCTCAGTTGACCTCCATATCCTTCCCTTCCACTTCTCTGAGTACCTCTGTTTGTTTGTCCCCATTTGCCAGTGTGGCATATGAGTTCTGGAGTGGAATAGGATTTGGGATGTGCCTCTGCCTGATCACCATAACCCTCCCTGAGCCCAGCATCATCCAAGTTCTTCTTGTTCTTGGCATCCTTTGAGGCAGCAGCATTGGACTGGGTTATCTCTGGATAAGGGTGAAGGTACTCCTGACCCAGTTTACTTCTGCTCTGAGTCTGGCTACCTCATCCTGCAGTAATTCAGATTAGTGGCTACCCTCTTTGAAAAGTTATTTTGTCCTGAACAACTTTCATATTGGTAGTATATTGGTAACTTTTATACTTTCCAAGATATTTACATTTGTTTGGCATGACTCCTACTGTGTTCACTCAGAGAGAAAAAAGTGAGGTTGTTTGGAAGACCATATTTCACAAAATATAAATAATTCAGATTAGCGACTACCCTCATGTGAAAGGTCTTTTTGTCCTGAACAACTTTGACACTGGTTGTTTTTGTGCACATTGAATAGTTTTAAAGACATTTAGATTTGTTTCGATAGTGTGCACATTTGCTCTCAGAGAAAAGCAGGTTGAGGTTATGTGTCCATCATTCTAAAAAGAAAGAAGGGATTATTTTTTAACTGCCATAGGGATTTGCAGTGTTATGGAAAGATACACCAAGAACTACTAAAAAATGTGTTCCATGGAAATCCCTTTTCAAGCTAAAGCAATATGGCTGTAGGCTCTGCTCACAGCCATAAAAATGTGCAACCACAAATTGAATTTGGCACTCAGACACCCTTAGTGGTTAAGGAAAAAGACATTCATTTAGCCTCCTTAATTAAGGCACTTAATGCATTTGAGAAGGAACTTAAAGCCATCAGAGAAGACCTATAAAATTATCACAATACTTCAGATGACAAAAAGCATGTCATATTTCCTTTGGGTCCTCAGCAGTCTTTTAAACAACCTAGAAAAGACTCCAGAGAATTGACATGAATACCTGTGTTATATTGCACCTATATGGGTATAAATATGAACAAGAGAGTACTGGGATAGTTAATAAGAATAAGATTGTGCACCTACTGAGGCAGTTTTGGGATTACATACCTCAGAATCAGATTTTGTTCAGGTCTGGAATGATAGAGATGAGCTTGGTTCTGAGTGTGTCTATACGTTCTTTACTTATTCCAGTTTGGCCAACCATATTTGGATAAATCATGAGGCCTTAAGTAAAATGGGCTGTTATGTAGACTTTATAAACTGAGACCAATTGAATAGAGGAAGGGTCACTGAAATAAATAAGTAATCTCAAATCAGTTTTTTTTGGTTACAAATTATTGCTCAGAGATAAGGAGGGCAAACTGAAAAATGCCTTGCAGAATCTTTTAGTGCATTTCTTGCGCATGCCTGCTGAAGGTATTAAAATGATTAGAGCAAAAAGAAAATGTTACAAGAATAAGTATGTGCAAGTAGATGTGCTACTTGAGATTAGGGAGATGGTGGAGATGATTTTGCAAAAAGGCATCCTGTTTGGATGAACTACTGTAGGCATCCATAAAGTTAAAAGTGATATACTAAGTTCAGATACCTTCAAAACAACAAGTTTTGAACAGAAAATGCCAACTAAAACCTTTTCAGATTTTGGATTACCAAGAACTGAGAAAGAAACAGATACAAAATTGAAATCCATTATTCAGGACTTATTTATTCATACATTACATACCCCAATGGGACAGCCAGAACAGTTTGCTCCCAGGAGAATTGGCTGGGACATTGATGATAAACAGGTAATCTTTAATATTGATTGGAAAGAGGCATATAACAGACTTCTGGAATGCTCAGACATTCTGGACAAAATGAGTTTTCACATGATAGAATGGGAAGATGTGAAAGGAAACAGGGTACAAACCTGTAAATAGGGCTGGGAGTTCAGCCAGTCAGCCTCCAATGGATGTTCCAACCACTGACGGTCAGCAGTCACATATTGATGTTTCAATGTACAACAGATATCAGACTCTTTCTATTCAAACTTTTTAACTAACTATTGAACCCCCTTTAAAGCAAGTAAATAATACGCTCCCACACCCTAGTTGGACGTTATTGTCCTGGAATATTTCAGGTGTGGCCAGTAAGTCTACAGATGATGACCGGAAAAAATTTATATATAGCTATCACATGATTTGTCTGCAAGAGGCAGTAGTGATGTGTCCCTAAATGGCTATTCTTGCTTTCTTTATCATGGAACAAAGTTATCTAAATCAGGCAGAATGTCAGGCAGTCTGGTAACCTGGGATAAAACAGAAAAGAACTTAGCCATTCAATTAATAACAAGTAAGCCCTTTGCCTTGGCATTTTTTGTACAATCTCCAGGCCTTACCTGTTGTCTAATAAATGTCTATATCCCTCCAAAAAAACTCAAAACATTTCTTGCCCTCTATATGGGTAGAACTTGATTCACTAATTCCGTTTAGCTGGGCCATAACAGGTTGTAACAATATTATGATTTGTCGTGATTTAAATGCCCATATAGGGAATTTTGATGGTAACTTAGACAGTGACATACATAGCTGGTTATTTGAAAATGTTCCAAGGTTTAAAAGATTTTCTCTAGAGAAAAAAATGAATATTTCCTGGAAAAGATTTAGTGGACTTGCTAGTAGCCAATAATCTTGCATCACTTAAGGGCATGCTTAATGGTGATCTGGTGGGGAATTGTTCTTACTGTAATGCTCTGGGTGCATTTGTTTTTGATTTTACTCTATGGACTGGTCCAGTACAAAAATTGACATCCTTGACCTTACCAGAAAGAGGAGAGTTGGATACATATGTGTCCTTGGACCACTGGATCAAGCATTATTCAGATATTTTTTATGACCAAAACCTAGTAACTGTGCCTGTAGATTGGGAATAGGATATAGATAGAAGCCATTTTAGTTCCTTCACATATAGGGACGTTTATTTGGCTATTGTGCAACTCAAAAAGAAAAAAAGCCCCAGGGCCAGTTATGGTCACTGCTGAAGTCTACATGACAGCCCCATCCTTATGGGTGAGACTGTTGGTGCAATATTATAATTTATGTATAATTAATAATGATGTTCCAACTTCATGGAACAAAGTCATCATTGTTTCTATTTTTAAAAAAGGTGACAGAACAGACCCCTACATATATCGACCTATCTCCCTTTTGGACATAAATGGCAAAATCTTCTCAAAGATTATATTAGGCAGGCTGCTGGAACAACTCTGTTAACTGGAAGGTCTTAGTGAATTTCAAGCTTTTTTTTTGTACTGGCTACAGTATATTGGATAACTGTTATATATTATTGCACTTGATTGAGAAAAATGTAACACTAAGGGGGCAGAAACTATATGTTGTACTTATTGACTTCAGTGCGGCATTTATCTCACATAACATTCTCTGACAATTATTGCTGCAAAAGGGTTTCTCTCCTGAACTTATCAATGTTATTAAAGAGCTCTACAGTGAAACCTGGGCACAGATTTGAACTGGGACCAATGGCCATCTTTCAGCAGTTTTTAAAACCAACAAAAGGCTAACGCCATACTGTGTTATGGCACCAATCTTGTTTTGTATTTATATTGACCAGCTACTCATGGAGCTCTTATTGTCTTCTTCAGATTCTCCTGTGGCTGGTACTAGGTCTTGCCCGATGTTGGCCTATGGTGCTGACCTGGTCCTGTTTTCTTTGTCCAGACCTGGCCTATGAAAGAAATTAAATATTTTAAATGCATATGCTAATGCCCACAGCCTATGTATTATTATGACCAAAAGTCAGATTGTGATCTTTGATTCCAGGAATACTTCCATAAATTGGGTGGTAGGGGAACACAAAATAAAGACTGTAAAGTCTTATGTGTACCTGGGTCTCTCTCTTTTTCAAACACTGGGAGCTGGGAACCTCACGTAAAAATCCAAACAGTAAAGCTTAATTATACAATGGCAAGAACATTTCCTGGACTCTGATTGGTCAGTATGTGCCTGAGACAGTGATGATATTACACAATAATATCACTGTGTGGATTTGGCATTGGACTATACTCATCTTCTCTTAAGAAACAAAGATATATTACCACACTAAAAATCTACTAAAAACATTTTTTTAAATGTTTTTTATTTTATACAAGAATGAGACATTGTATAATAGCAATAAGGCACTCCAGTGTGTGTGTTATTTAAGCAATAATGCCTGACAGGGTGTGTGTCGTGTTGGGATAACGTCATGGCTCAGGTGGTTGGGCACGAGGCTGCAGGCTGAGTGCGTCCAATGACTGAGGTGTGACGTTATCCCAAACAACACACACCCTAGAGGGCATTATTGCTATTATACAATGGCTCATTGTTATACAGAATAAAAAAATAATTTTAAAGATGTTTTTGTGTGGAAAAATATTTTTTTTTAAGAGAAGATGAAACAATCAATCAAAAGCTCCATAAAACAATCAATCAAAAGCTCCATAAAATGCTCATCTGCAGGTTCACAGTGAGGCTAAGACTAGACCCATGATGTTGTGCTGGGATAACATCATGGGTCCAGCTCAAGACTGACCAATCAAAGTCCAGGATTCTTTCTTGCCAATGTATAATGTGTAATAACGTCACTCCTGGGGTGGTGGAAGCACTTGGCTTCACCTCGTGCTTCAACCCACCCCAGGATTGACGTTATTGCATGATAACACACACCCTGTCATGCCTCATTGCTTAAACAAACAACTGGTGCCTCCTAAGATTCAATAAAAAATATTGAGGTTTTTCTGTATCACCCCTATTGAAAGCCATACAGGTCAAGTATATTCCATAGACACTCTATTTGGTGGAGATTTGGGGCAATAGGAAGTTAAAAACATTAGAAACACCATTAAATAAAATTCTTAGAACTGTGCTTGGCCTATGGGGCGCTGCTTCAAATTCCTTGGTGTGAGCTGAGCTGAGTTTTCCCAGCTTGAGGGCTGTTTCCCTTTGTAGATTAATAGGATATTTATTTATTTTATTTAACTAATATAGATACCCATCTCGTGGTGCTTTATTTATTTAAGAAATAAATAAATAAAACACCAAGAGATGGGTATTGATATTAGTTTAAAGTATAAAAAATATTGCACCAGTATAATTATAAATATGTTTAAAATGAAGGATTGTGAAAATATCTCCACAGTAAGGGTTGCCCCTTGGCTGGTGAAAAATTACATCTTTCATACATATACATTCTGTTTGGATTATAGTTACACAAAATACAGATCTGAACTGCTTAAAAGTAATGTTCTCATGGACAGATATAATAAAGTAGATGATGCTGTTTCTAGATACTGTAGCTGTAACACAACTGAAGTAGAGAATCTCTTTCAAGTGGTTTTGTATGTCCGTGGTATAATAAACCAAGGACGTTTTGGTTTCTCCCAGTATGATTTCAGATTGATACTCTAGATAATGATATATTATTGGAAATTATGATGACTGTGCAAGATGATCATGTGACTAAGATGATATCAAGCTTTTTTAGAAACATTTCTATTATTCGCAACAAGCATAAATGCTCAATTGTGGTCAGATTAATTTTACATTTAGAACTTGAGCACTTTACCAGGTCTAATCATATTTATGATTAACTTGATTTAGGAGTAAATATTTATCTGATCAAGGTAATCCTTTGCTGTAACTTATGAAGACTTTTTTTTTTATTAAAGAGCTAGTGTAGTGCTTGGAATTAATAGTCATTTTCAGATGCAGTGAGCTATCACTTCCAATATCTGAAGTATTTTTTTTTTTTTATTTTCTGTTTGCTAATTAGAAGGTTTTCCACCTGGCAGTACTGGGGTGATGTGTGGAGCACCACTCTGACTGGAGAGGGAAAACATTAATTTCTGTTCCTCCCACTACATTGTCAGAAATGAGACCAAACACCTTGAAGCACCACAATCCTTGCAGCCTGAGCAGTGACTTTCAGAAGTTACCAATGAAAATGCAGGAAATTGTGACATCATTAGTAACCAGGGAGAGCCAGTCCCTGCTGCTTCATGTCAAAGTGAAACCTGGCAGTGAAAAATGGTTCTCATTTGTTACTAGTGATGTCATAGTCAGTGCAGTCTCAGTGTTGATGTAGTGGGAGGAACAGAACTGACTTTTTTTCCTCCAGATTGCTGTTCCACATAGTACCCCAGTACTGCCAGGTGGAAAATCGCGTAATTAGCAAACAGAAAAGGAAAAATACTTGAGATATAAGAAGTGATAGCTGACTACATCTGAAGGTTACAATTAATTGCAAGTGTTTTCTAGGCAGTACACAAGCTCTTTAAGGTGTCCTAGTTATGTATCTATTTTTGTAATGGTCCTTGACTGAACAAATAAAATCTATTGATTGATTGATTGATTGACTGATATTTCCATTTAATTGCTGAATATGCTCCCTGCCTATAAGAAAACTCTGTGGAAATATGCAGAAAAATGAGAGCTGATGCCCTTCCCAGTGAAGTGGGCCACATTCACAGGCAAGTTGGAGCATATTTTCTTTCACCAAATAACTCAGAATTTTTTTTTTTCCTTTTTACTCCTGAACCGCCTACCGCCTAGTCTTCAGCCCGGTCACGCAGATATGACTCTGCCCCAATCGGCCACAGCCCACCGAAGTCCCGTGGCTTGCCCCCACAGTGGACCCCACGGCACTGGCCTCTGCGCCGCAGGCACTGGGATTAGGTCGGGGCTTGGCCTGGGGCACATTGAAGCCGCGGGCGAGGCCATGCGCGCGGCAGGCGGCTCATCCCTTTTTTCCTGGTTTTCTCCCCAGAGGAGGCAGGGATGTGCAATGATGCCAGCATCCGCACCGCCTCCTCTCCCCCCTGTGTCAAGTGTCGGCTGTGTGGCACTCCCGGTCTCCACCAGGGGTCCCCAACGCACCGAATGCTGCCTGCACTTTCCCCCCGGAGTAGGAGAGCTGCCCATCAGATGCACAATCCTACTCCCCCCGGCCGGCCCTCCGATGACCCGGATCTGTTTCCGAACCCGGGTCGCCGGAGTCGCAAGCGGAAATCCCACTGCTGCGCCAACGGGCCGGCATAGCTCAGAATTTTTATGAGCACTGGCCTTTCCCTATCCCCTGGCTTTGGCATTAGCACAAATGTTCTATATGGCTTCTCAATTTCTATGGGAGGACAATTGGGAGAATTTAACAGAGCTGGCATCGGTCTCTGAAGAAATGACTATTTCTACTCCCTCTGCCCCTTCAGGTAGACCAACTAGATGAAAAATGTTTGTATGTACCCTGTTTTCGAAGTCATCTACCTTTAACAGAAGATATTGGATTGATCTGTCCTGCTTCCTTAATCCGGCATGCAGCTCCAACTATTACCCTTGAGTTTAGTTAAATGGCTGTCATTTTGTTCTATCTTGGCACTAAGGTTCAGAAGGTCTTTGTTGATCTGTGCAGCACCTTGTTTAATCACCACTCTGTCATTCAGTATTCTAGTCAGCATGTCGGCTATGTGAGTCATGTCTGGGGAAAGCTGAAGATGCTGCCATAATGGTGAAAATATCTGTGGACTACTTGACTATGCTGTCCAGGCCATCTAGACTATGACCACATGGGTGTCTCACTTTCACTTTCAAGCCTGCAGTGAGAGTACAGTTGGAAGAGTATACAAGTTTCAGTATCTCTGCAGAAACCTTGAATTAGCTGAAATACATGAGATCCATTGACTCCACTGTTTCGGCACTCTTGATGCCATGCTTTACAGAGTTGCAGCATCATGACACTTATCAGATGTGATGTGATTCTCCCCGAGAGAAGTGGCAGTTACAGAGTTAAACTGCCATCTTGCTGGTGGCTAGCCACAACCTCAGTCAATTGTATTGATTTGTACTGTATTGATTGTATTGATTTAGACTGTATTGATTTGATTCTCATATGCTGAGCCATTGATCCGAGGGGCACAGCTGACATTTTGTGCTGTATTTATTTTGTAGCTTTTTATCATTCCTGTCACAAACCACATAAACACCTGTTGAACAGCTCAGACATGATATGGGTGAGAGTAAGATAGTAGAAATATCTTCATTCACTACACCTGTCCTCTTCTAACGTCACTCATGGCTTCCTCTCTCATGAGGTCAGGAAGTCTAGTTTAGCTTGGAAGATCTTTCTCACTCTCATTCATGCCATATCTAATATATATCCCCCTCCAGGCAGCAAAAGAACAAGATCACAAAAACATCCACAGACAGTAAGCGTTAGGTAGGACAACAAATATACAACTGTTTCCAGATTACACAAATGCAGTACTACTGATGTGTTATGTTCATGGATTTGTATCTGTGGTATGCACACTGCAAAACATATACACTAATTTCTGGTTGCAGATAGAAATACATGATACTCAAATCACAGCACTACTTCTGTCTGCAGAATCACAGGCTCCTATGGGACAAGCATTTCTGTAGCCACATTTTCTCATTCACACTGTGAGACATACACTCACTTCTGGCTCAGGAATACATGCCACTGAGGGACATATGCTTCTGCAGCTGCATGTTTAAGACATGCGTGCTGGGAGTGGTGATTTGGGAGGTGGAGCAGCAAAATGGCCACATTGCTGCTCCACTCCTCACCATGCCAATAGAGTGCTCTTTGTTTGTAGATTTTTAATTTTCTTGGTTTTGTTTTATTAACTTTTCAGTGAAACTAACATTATTTTGGCAGTGGACCTGCAAGGATGAATTCAGTAGTGGCTTACCAATAGTGAGTAGTATTGAGCACTGTCGTTCAACTGACGCCTTGCCGGTTATGCTGATTTTTCTGGCTGGAGCTGAGTTGTAAGTGTGAGCCATGAGATTTCACTTTCAGCTGCATAATTGTGAAAAGTGGGTCTGTGCTGGAACAGCTTAGCTCTGGATGAAATACAAAGCTATATTATTTTAAGAATTCTGGCATTTTGAGTGAGGAGCCAGAAAGAGATCGCCAACCTGTGGATCTGCAAGTAAGGCTGCAAGCTACCATGATTTGCAGGGACGCTAAGATCTATGGAAGCACAGTATGTGTTAGAATGATTTAATAGATTTTAAAAGAGGTATGCCACCTTTGCCTATAGGGGAATTGCTTTTTATTTTAATATGTTAAGTTTATTACACTCAGTGGAACATTTTTCTTTTTCTTGATAGGTGTGCACAGCTACTAAAAGAAGCGAATATGGTGAAGGTATTTGATTTGTATGATGCCTTGGACGACAGTCAGTAAAACTGTTCCAGACAAGGTTACCGGACATGCAGGATGAAGTTGGAGACAGTGCACTGAGTATCGTTAAGGAATATTGAGCTTGAGGAATTTGAGCAGTAGAGCTGCAAAAGAAATTGAGGTGGACATGGAGAGAGTAAGTGCTAAGCAACCTTGAGGAGGTAACTGATAAAGCTACTTGGAGGTAGGCATTATGAAAAAAACTTTTATAGAAGAGATGTCCAGAGCTTTCCTTCTTTCCCTTTCTTTGCAATAAACTATGGAAGTTATGGTCAGAAATTAATGGACTCCCTGCAGGAAGCTACTTCAGAATTTCAGAATAGGAGTCTTCCCTCTGTTAATCTCATTTCAAAGGCAGCACTAGTGACTCAAAGTAATTTGAGACTTATAGCGGAGCTCTTTTTATTTTTCACTAAAAAGGGTTTCTTGCTGTAAATTAACAGCTACACTCAAAAGGGGTCACAAAGCAGCCTGGAAAAGGTCCTAAACAGATTCCTTAGTTAGGAGAAAATTATGTGTAAAGGACCTTTTGGTCTGCATGTTAAGTGCTGATAATTGTAGCAGATATGAATTTTCTCATTTATTGATTTATGCAGCTCTTTTTTGCCTTCTGCGACATCGAAACTAAATGAATAGGCATGGAATCAAAATAGCACTTTACGATATAGTCACAAACTCTAACAAATGGACTCTGGTGCCAGTGGAGCCTGTCGGACCCAATTTCATTGGAATTTATTTTTGTCTTGCTTGGCTACATATATTAGTTCATGGACTCCTGAGTTAATGGGACCTGGAATGCTGCTTAAAAATGAAAAGGAGTAAACCAAATTCTGCCTGTGTTCTGATGAACTCCCTGGTGCTAATGGAGTTTAATGGAACTTTTTATTGCCTGCAAATTAATGAACTTCAAGTATACATGGAGTCATCCATCTACCGATTATTTCTGACATGCTGAGGTTTGAGCTCCTTATATTTAACAGCAACTTTTATATTTTTATGCAAGCCTTGTGGTACACTGGTTACATCCCTGAAAATTTCTGGGGGCATCTGTTTTGCAAACTTGAATTAGCATATGCTGACCACCTAATTTTTCTCTTTAAAAAGTCTAAACAGCAGGACTCTTATTAAGGAACACTGTTGCTTTTCATCATCTTAACAGAGTATTACCAAATCATTTTGAAGCAATACGATGTTATATAGTGTGTTTACTGATCTCTTATGGTTTGGATACATAAAGTTTATATAGCAATTTGCCTTAATGTATTCATAACCATTGTATCCTCTGAATGTGAATGCACTTTAATTATGCAGTAGGTTATGAAGTGGGAATTTTATAGAGGAAATCCATTGGAACCAGAGTAGTATAATATTGAAACAATTTTAAATGGATTCTATGACATGTCATTGGCCTAATTTTTGGTTGTAGGCTGATACTGCTATTTGGATGACATGTATTTTATTGCTCGAATATTTATATGTTTGAGAAATGTTTAGTGCAAGAACTTTGGAGCTTATACTTAATTTTAGATGTAATGGTTTTTAACTGATCTGCAATGAAACTTGAAACTCAAAACATGCATACTGATTCTGCATTCACAGATAGAATCTGTGATACCCAGTTTTATAACATTATTTCTGTCTGCAGAAGCACAGACTCCTGTGGAGTCAGTTCTTCTGTAGCCACCGTTAGTCATGCACACTATACGACATACTCACACTTTTGACTGCAAAAGCACAAGTCACTGATGGGCCTGCATTTCTGCAGCCATAGGCATAAGACATACACACTGACTTCTGGACAAGAAACATAGGCCCCTATGGGGTCTGCAATGCTGCAGTAACAGATATAAATCTATGATACCTGAACTGCAATTCTACTTGTGTCTCTAGTTGCAAAGGCCCCTGTGAAGCCAGCAGCTTGTAGCCACAGGTACTCATGCACAGTGTACAACATGCACAATGACTTCTGAATGCAGAAAAGAAGGCCTCTATGGAGCTACACTTCAGCAACCACAGATAAGAATACATTATGCACAAATAGCAACACTACATGTGTCTACAGAACTGAACTCCCCTGTGGTGCCAGTTCTTCTACAGCTACAGGTACTCATGAACACTGTAAAACATGCACACATTTCCAACTGTAAAAGCACAGGCCCATGAGGAACCTGCATCTCTGCAGTGACAGACATAAGACATATACCCTGACTTCTGGTTGCAGAAGCCACAAATAGAAATCCATGACATACAAATTGCAGCACTACTTGTGTCTGCAAAAGTGGAGACCCCTTGGGGCCTATGTTTCTGCAACCACAGGTTCTCATGCACACCATAAACATGTACACATTTCTGGCTGCAGAACTGAAGACTCATGTGAGGCCTGCATTTCTGCAGTCATAGATTAAAATCCACAAAGGTAGTAATCAGGGCTACAGCCTTTGTATCTTCTGGAAACAGTTGTGTGTTGTTTGTTTTCCTGCTAATGGCTGTCTGTGGTTACCTGTGTGGTTTTGTCCTTTGCTGCTCGGGGCTATGGTTGGTAACCCAACTTTACAACTCCCTAATTTTGTGATTTTGAGATTTGAGCTGAACCCTAACTGTTGCACTAATACAGTTTTTTTTTTTTTTTTCAATGAATATCATTTCACTTTTAGACAGTGGAATCATATCTTCATTCACACAGGTCCCTTCAGGATATGTGGGAACAGATGCAGATTGTACCAAGAAAAGAGTCCATCTGCCTGAAGAAGTGCAGGACCATTTGGGACCTCGTGTTCAGTTTGGCTAAGGATGCAAGAAATTTGTGGGACTGTCTGGAGTTGCAGAGACACTGGGTTTCTGGACACTATGCTTCCATGTGGCTACTGATGCATATGTACAGGGCCTAGAGTCCATTTTGCTGCACAAGTGCAGGGCTCTCTGGGCTTGTGCTTCTGTGCAGATATTGGTGTAGAGGTACAGGGAACTCTGCCAAGAAAAGACTTCTCTTCACTATGTGGCAATCTGTTGCCTGTGTGTCCAACACTGCACTGTCCTTCCACAGGTTGGAAGTGTTGCCACCCAGCAGTAGTGGTGGGTGAAATGAGGAAAATATGCTTCATGGAGTAATCCATGAAATTCCACCTGTTTTGTGGAGTGAAATGTTAAATTTTGCCCGGTGGAATGGTGAAATTTCACCAGGCAGAATAGCAAAATTTCAACTTCTGCAGCAAAAGTTCACCTTCTGCAGTGAAGTTTTGCCTATGGAAAGCCACATTTTACCATGGAAGGCAAAATTTCGCTCACAGAAGGTGAAATTTCACCTTGGTGAAATTCTGCCTAATGCAGAACATTTTGTGAATTACTCCACCTGGTGAAATTAGCCACTTCGCCACCACTTCACCAACAGAAATTTAATTTCATTGCACCTCTACCCAGCAGCACCATCCCCCCAGCTTCAGCCCATCCAGCTGGCTCACTAAACTTATCCCCAAACTCAACTCACCAGCATGGAATCACAACACACTATCCATTGGGCCAACAGCCTGCTCTGCAGACAATGGTACTTTATGCCTATTATTTGAACTTTTTACTCCAATGTTTAACATAGCCCTTTTATGACTCCCCCTTAGAAATATAGCAGGTGTCATTTAAAAAATATTGACTGAAATGTCATTCATGCCACCATGAGTGTAAACATGTTATGAGCAGGATTTGAAAAATAATACCTGTCACATTCAACAGTAGTGTGGAAAAAATGGGCATGTTGAAAATTTGAAGTTAAAAATCCTGCTATATATGGATTTATCTCTCTGGAATTGTATTGCCCTGCTATATTTTCCCAAAAGTTGGCACACATCTAGATATCATTTATTACAAGGAACACTTATTTGTTACTTAAGCTATTTTGAAGGGTATGTTGTGGTGGACAGGCAAGGGAAATTGAATATTTTGACAAACATCCGCTTACCTCAGTCAGATTATTCTGATGTATTTCCATCCTACAATGCTCAAAACTAACCTCAACTTCATAATTTCCTATTCACTGTAAAGTGTGGTGGCAGCCTCCAAGAATAAACATTATGCTTATGAATATTACTGTATTGGTCTATAGTAACTTTCCAGATGAATGATCCTATTTCTAATAAACTTGTTGTACTCCTATTATCTTTACATTCTGAAGACTGCAGACACATAGGGGCATTGGCCAATCTGCCTCAGTCTTCCAGCTGAGCTTTTAATGTCTACTCATCTGCCACTCTGATATTTTTTTTATGTTACATTTGCTGTTGGCTTATGCTGTCTTATCTTTCTTCACCAAATTAGATACATAAACAGATAGAGACAGTGAAACATTTTCCTTAATCAAAAGGCTGCTAATTAAATTTCAATAATAAAGTTAAATTGTAGTTTCCTTCTTTAATTAAGGCAATAAAGGTATAGGTATGTGTTGTGTATTTTATTAAATAGAATGTACTGTCTATACCATGATTTAAAAGAGACTGATTTAAAAGTTGATTTGAAAGCAACAGTAGTTTGCTTTTAATCCTGTCATTATATTGACATATATTATATAGAAAATCTCGGAGACAACAGCTACTGGCTCCGATACCCTGCAACCCAAGCTGCTGAAACTGGCTGCCACTTTTATAGCTTCTCCCCTAGCAAAGATCTTCACTCTCTCTCTCTCTGCCAAAGCCAAGTACCTGATATCTGGAAATCAGAAAGGATTACCCCTGTTTTTACAAAACGTGATCCCAAAGATGCCACCAATTACAGACCCATTGCCACCCTGTCTGTCCTCAGTAAGATCCTTGAAAAGCTGGTAGCAACCCAAACTATTGAATTCCTACAGAAATATGACCTTCCGACTACTACACAGCATGGATTCCATAACGGACACAGCACTACTACTCTCCTCAAATTTACATCCAACACCTTATCTGCCATGGACACTGGCCTTCTCACAGGGGTAATTTTCATTGACATGACAAAGGCCTTCAACCTGGTTGACCACTCTATCCTCCTTGCTACCCTGTGGTCACCGAGCTTTGTGCCTAATGTTGTAAGGTGGTTTGATAGCAACCTATCAAACAGGACTCAAATGGTCAAATACAACTCCACCTTCTCTGGTAAGACTGGACTGAATTTTGGAGTGCCCCAAGGGTCCATCCTTGGCCCACTCCTCTTCTCCATTTTTATAAATGACATCACATCAGACCTATCAGAGACTGCCTCCCTTCTATATGCAGATGATATTGTTCTTTACACCAGTGCCAAATGCATAGAGGACATAAATCAGTGTCTTTCAGCTGACTTTCAACTTATACAATCATGGTTAGCTAACCACAAGCTGGTCTTAAATGAGTCCAAGACCAAGGTTGTGCTCTTTGGTACCAACTGTAAAATCAAAACACTCCCTAAGCAATCTCAAAGTCTCTGCCTTGGATGGCTCCACTATTGGATCTGTTACCTCTTTTAAATACCTTGGTGTTACCCTTGACCAGTCACTAAGCTTTGATCTCCATATACAAAGTGCACGCAAGACTGTGAACACCAAGCTGTGTATTGCCTATTGCACTAGCTATGTGCTAACCCCCTCCATCAGTCTAGCCATAGCTCATTACATTCTCCTTCCCTCACTTACCTATGGCTTTGCCACCTATACTGCTGCATCTATGTCTGGTCTACACAAGTGGAACATCACCTACAACAGCATTTGTTGCTACGCGCTTCCTCTGCCTACCGACTTAAACACCATTGTCTCCTTTACTCAGACTTGAGTTGGCTGCCACCAAAGGAGTCAAGGCTCTACTCTCTAGGCTCTATCATCAATAATATCGTCAGATCACAAACTCCTAAGTCCCTTGCTGAGTACTTTCTCAAACAGCCATCTCAATACTGGTTGCGCTCTGTGGACAGTTCCCTTGTCTATATCCCTAGGCACAGTTCTTCCAAGGGAGCAAGTGCTTTTGCTATTCTAGCTCCCCAACACTGGAACTCCCTCTCATTAACTGTGTACCTTGCTCCCTCTCACAAAGCCTTTAAGATGGAGCTACACAAGGACCTTATCTCAACAAACAAATGCTCCTGTTTCATACTCTCTTAGCCCCCTCTCTCAACACCAACACTGTCCTGCACTTACGCTAAGTTTCTGTTTCCATCTCATTTTAATCTCCTTCTCTTTTTTCTCAATTTATCCACGTCTATCCTGTTTAACCACCTTTCAGCATTGCTTCTTTCCTTCCTGCATCTCTATTGTTTTTTATTTAATGTAAATCTATGTATGAATTACTGATGTAATGTCTTGATGCAATTACCTATCTCTCCAGACCTACATTGTTCACTGTGAAATTGTTATCCTCAAAGCTATTTTTGTAAATTGTACTGTATCCTCCCGGGTCGTGCCTGAAAATAGTCATGGTTATGGCCAGTGCACCTACCTGGTGAACAAAAACGAAATAAAAATAAATAAATATTCATGTAATAAACTTGACTATGTGCAGTGTAATGCATTTGTCCACCTGCAATAAACAGTGTGCATTAGCCCTTCACAAATTCTGTGTTGTACCAAAGTTTGTGAAATGTTAGTTAGACAGAAATATAATCACATTATGTTTTATTTGCCGTTTCCCTGTATAGTGCTGTATACTTTCCTGAAATTGAAATATTCAATATATTTCTAAATTTTAATATGATGAACATTTCATGAATTCTAAATAACACATTAAATTTTGGACTCCATTCCAATTGATAGCATAACATTTCACTAGAAATGTTGATTTTCTTTTTATCTCTATGTTTTAGTGATGTGTCCAGTGGATCAGCTTATCAAGTGTCACCTATTATTTTGTCTATTTACCCAGATACTATTGGGTTGTATTCTCAGTGTGAGTCTTTCTTTCCAAAGACTGCAACTTTAAAAGAAGTAATTAAATTGTAAAACTGTGTGTTTAATTAAATCCATATTTCACTGAGCTGGGGACTGTAATTTGTATAACACAAACCTGGTTAAATATCTTGTTGTCTGTGTATTGTGTAGACAGTTCATATCAAACTCCCCGAGTACTTAAAGGATGTTTCTTTATTACAATGCAGCTATAACAATAGACATTCCTGTTAAAAAAATGTATTTGTTTCTATTACTGAGTATGGAAAATAGTGAATACATAATACATCTGAGATTTAAATAAAACATATCCCCAGCTGATAAGACTATATTTCCTAAGGACTCATAAAGTACAGATATAAATTTTGTTGACCTCTTTATTTATTTGAGTCTGACACCTCAAATCAATATTTAGAACTCATGTACTCCATTCAAAATTTCTTGAATACTGAAGGTATTTAAAGAAAAAAAAAAGATTCCCCACTTAGCTTTTTTTTTGTTTGTTTTTGTTGTTTTTTTATTTATTTTTAGCCAAACAGACAGTGTAACAAACATGTATTTTGGAAATGTGACACACCTATCATATGTGGCTTAACTAGTACTTCAAACAAAAAGAAAACTGTTTATTTAAAAAAAAAATTCTGGAATAGCTGGCCCACTGGTGCAGCGGTTGGATTTTCACTTGTGACACTGATGACCCGTGTTCGGGAGCAGACCTGGGTGTCAGAAGACCAGCCAGGGGGAGAAGGAATGAGCATCCTCTGGACTGATCTCCTTCTCTGGGGGGAGTGTGTCTGGCATTTCATTGACCCCGATAGAGGCTGGGGGTACTGCACAGCCAGTGCCAGAATATAGGTGGGTGGGGCAGATCCTGGTTGTCATTGCATAACCCCACCCTGGGGTAACAGCATGTAAAAAATTGCCATCCCCTGGCATGACACCCCTGCCCAGCCATGGCCCTCACTGCCCTAGATGTCCACCATGGAGTCCCTCTCCCATGGCCTCGTCTGGGGTGTAAGATGGGGCTCACCAAGAATGACCATTGTGGGGGAGCCCCCCAGCAGCCCTGCCCAGGGTGGTAAAGCTGGGCATGGGGGGTGTGCAGACAGGGTAGGGACAGACCTCCGAGAGAGGATTAGGGGGTCTGACAAAAATTAAAAAAATAAAACAGAATACAAAAGGATAAATTACATGTTTCAAACTGTTTACATACACTTAAATGTTTGGTAACACATTGGACATGTAGACAGTTAGCAGTTTAAATGATTTCATGATCCAGTGACTTACTATTTAACTTGCATGTCTTCTCTTTGTGTTAAGATAGCATTTGCACAAAAAATAAATGTGTCATTCCTAAGAAAAGCAGTAAATTCTTATTTTTTTTCCTTTTTTGCTTGCTTTCTTGCCCAGCCCTTTAACTGTTTTCTTGCATTGTTTATTTGCACCAGCTTTGCATATAAATGCAACAGTTGTATGTGAAATTCCTTTCAAACTGTCTAGATTCTTATAATAACCCTGTTTGTCTGACAGTTACCTTAACCTTGGACTTCCTCAGCTGCTGAATTTTAACAACAATCTTAAAGATTTTAAAGCAGTGTTAAGTGTCAGCTTTTCTGCCTAGTAAACAGTTCCATGTAATAAACCCTCTGAAACCTCATCTTTATAAATGCTGCCCATTTCACATTGCTTTGTATTTTGGTGTATATAACCCTTGCACTGTATTGTATTAAAGAAGACGTCTATTTTCCAAACAGATCACTGTCATCAGACATACCAAGCAACAAAACCTTTAACAGAATTGAAAAAAAAAACAGTTGTTTTAACTATTTGAATCTTGCATGCTGTTTTGAATGCCACCTACTAAAATACTGTTGTTTATATTGCACAAATGATGTCGCCCACAGTGTCTGCAATAACACTATTCTGTTGCTGCTAAAAATACACTGTTGCAGAAAATATGATCAATGTGTGTGGGTGCGTTCAGTTTCAAAATTATACATCTTTAAAAGGCAAGCATTTCTAAAATGTGAATAAAGGGGTTATACTGTAATTTTTTTCTGAAATCAGGCCCCATTTGTTCTGAATATGGGGAAATTTAATCCTCTTTTAGCTGGATTATATATACTGTAGTATTTTGTGAAAAAATGTGTTCTCTCTTGAGTTTGGGTTTCTCTGCCTGGGTCTTAACAGGTGGTTTGAGGCCAGATCCCAAAGAAAACTAAAATAAATTGAACTTGTAAACAAAGCATTCTCAGACCCACACATTTCAGAAACTATAACTGTCTTCTATTTGTAGCTGTTGGTATGGCAAAGCCACCCTCTTTGCCCTATGAATCTCTTATTCAGTATGTACATCCATTCCATACATCCACCTAAATGGAAATGATTTCTTCTTTTCTAAGAATAACAGTCAAACTGTATCCAAGTAGTACAGGCATGGAGTTTATTATTCTCTGCAAACTATGCATCTTCCCTATGGGCAACTGTTTCTCCAGCAGACTGCTTTCATTGAAAAGGGGCACTGTTGTTTACACAGCTCTGACAAAATTATTTATCATGAAAAAATGAGGGAGATGAGAGAGAGACTGGGTTATTTTCTGAATACTTGACAAAACAGTTCCTTTGATTCAGAATTTCCACTTACATTCAAGATTTCTAACATTGAGGACAATTATGTTGCATAATTTACAAAGGAAGGTAAGGCTGTTTCAAACTAAATAACACAGCACAATCATAAAACTATTAAAAAAAAACTGCAATTATAGTATTGTATAGTATACATGATGGTTTTTACAGTAGTAAAATCACTTTCTCCACCAGTGAGGGGTGAGACATATAACTTAGGAGTGGTGAAAATAGATGAACTAAGATAGATAGACTGAGAGAGAGAGAGAGAGAGAGAGAGAATTACTGTGGAAAGTCTTGTACTGGTGGCAAGATAACAATAATTATTTTGTAATTAGTGATTGTTTCAATATATTTAATAGAAACATCCAGCCTTCAGCAGTCTCTTACATATAGTTTAATGGTTTGTGCTGAATCATTTCTGAAGAATTCCAAGGTCATGAGAATTTGTCCCAGGGCTTTGAATGAAAGTCTCTTTAGTAATTATACTGTATAGTTCTGTCAGACAGCAGCATATGCCAGTCCATTGGATTACATCATAGATGCCTTCCGTGACATAATTTGTAATGTAAATACACTTTAACAGTGTGAGGTGATGATTTTGAAAGACTTGTTGCAAAGGTTATCTCTTCAGAAACCACCTTAGTCTGTTCTAGCTGTAGAAAGAGAGTGTGAAGAAATGTAAAATTACTAGTAATCAAACATGTTCAAATCCTTAGCAAGAAAAATTGCATGTTTAGTATGCCTTTTGGATCCCTCCATGGGGATTATAGACACTGGAGCCTAAGCACTAATGTAATACAACAAATGTGTGGCAGGCAACAGGCATGTGCAAGAGCATACAACCCTCTAACATGCATGCCATGGTGATATGGCATATACGTAGGGTGCACAGAGGCATGCAAAAGTGTCCCACACATAGCATAACTACAGCTACACTATGCACATGCAGAGGGGCATGACCACTTGTGCTACACACATAAGCACATTTACGACATATAATATGTTGCCCTGTCATGTAGTGCCACATCTGCAGCACTACGATGTATGGAGGGCTGCCTTAAAATGCAAACATTCAGGGTGAGCATACAGGGCAAAACACAAAATCTGTATTGTACAAGCTACAGGAACATGACTGGATGGACCACCACTGTGGATGACATTTAGTAATACATAAGTCAGAAAGCAGCAGTGTAGCAGTGTGAATTGTGGAATATAAATACACAGTATGGAGATACCGTAGGCCACTGATGAACAATGGGGCACCCTCCCCCGGGGGCTGAAAGTCCTGGTAGGCTATATGAAATTGCTGACCAAAATAACAATGAGACAGATGAAGTACAAAACTATTTACTCTCTGCATTGTATCCACTGGACAACATAAACAATTCTCCTATTGAATAGATGTCACAGTGCAACTGAGCACTGTCAGTCAGCTAGTTCTTCTCCTCAAAATAGCCACTGGACCCCTTCAGGGTGGCAGCAATGTACCCCCTCTCCACTAACACCATACTTCTGAGAGGTCCATGATACTCCTGAAATGGCAAGAGCACAGAGGACAGTCATGTGCAAGTTGAACATGCAAGGCCACAGCTGTACAAAGCTGGCACACAGAGCCACCCCCCACAGCACCTTCCTTCAAGGGCTCATCCAGGGCACACAACTCCCCACAACATCTTTGTAATGGGTGTTTGTACTGCCCACTCTCCAGGAGAGGAAGTCTTGGATGTACAGCAGCCTCCTCTGACTATGGGCCATTGCCACCACCACTGCTGCATCATCTGGCTGCTCCAGCGATTCCAGGGCAATCTGTCCTGGACATCCACAGAAGTCCTGTGGAGACATGAGGGGGGACAGCATTGCTGACCACAGACAACAAAGGGTATGCATGCACTGGTGAACCGTGATAGGTGGATACCTACCTCTGCATGCTCAGTCACCTGTCAAACCACTCCCCCTCCAGGGAATCTTGATATGTGGAGTGGAACACCCTCCACAATGTCCGTGGGAATACACCCACCCACCCCACAATTGATACAGACACACCATAAGCTGCTGCTGTGGACTTTTCCTGAGTTGCAACCATTTTTCAGATACAGGACAATAACAACGTGAGACACCTGTACTTGCAGTATCACCCCACTAGTGTGCCAGGTACACACCCTTTTAAAAGTACTCCCATCAGCATGGGGCACCTGTGCAACATCCCACTCAGGGCCTTTGACAGGTGAACCATACATATGAGTGTAACACATAATGCTTGGCATCCATGCAAGGGCATCTCAACAGGGATACACAGGATGTGCCAGATGCAACTGATGAATGTCTTCCTGCTGGATGGTGATAGGGAGCATGAGCAGGCATTGAGGACATAGCTGTGGCCATGTTTATTCTGGTGATGGATGGATGCTAGCACTCAGAGGGACACACACTGTCTGCAGAGATTCTCCCTGGACAACAACACAATAAAACAGCTGTGTGACATGGCCCTAGCACAGGGGACACTATGGACCTGTCAGTCATGGGCAATGTCAGTGGAAACCAAGTTGCTATGTGCATTGGTGTACTATGCCACGGGGTTCTTCCAATGTGGTGGGGGATGTCACAGGTGTCAGCCAGTCCTCTGTGTCCTGGGTACTACACCAGTTCACTGACACCCTTCTGCTGCATGTGTGTGAGTACATAAAATTCTGCACCAAACAGGCCAACAGTCCAGCCACAAAAGACAGCATTCTGTGCCATTAATTGCATGCCAGATCTGCTGGATGCCATTGGCTGTATGCATGTGGCAATCCAGTCATCAGATGTGGATGAAGAGGCATACCATAATCATAAAGAGTATCAAAACATTAACTACCAGATTATCTGAAATTCCATGGATATAATCACTAATGTATGTGCCAAGCATCCTGGTTCATGCCATGATGCCACCAAGTGGTGTAAGGCAAATGCAAAAATCTGTGGCATGATACGATTTTGTAGTAGCCCTCATTTTTTGGTAAAACATTTGTAGTATAGCCAGAAAGCTAATGGCTGCACCAGCAAGGGAGTACAGAACTCATCAGAAGAAAATGGCAGTAGTTGTGGCTGAGGAGTGGTAGCAGTAGGAGCACAGTCACACATCCTCAGTTATGCAACAGAAAAAGTAAACAGATACAAATTTCTGCAAGGTCTAGCTCTGGGTTCAACAAATGAAGAATCACCTAACAGTGAGTTAAAAACTTTGTTCACAACACTAGAAAAATTATCAATTGAAGACGTAAATCAGTGGTATGATGTGGTTATATTACAACAGTATAAAGTAGGAAAGGTCTAAGGGTGTATAAAACATCTTCCTCTGGCACCCAAGATCATGATCTTAAAGAAAGCTGGGAGGTTTCCCTGGAATATAACATTTTAGAACTTGTAAGAATTATCTTAGAGAAGGACAAGTGCTCTTATGAAAGAATAAAAATATCTACCTGATATTTAAAAAGCCAGTTAGAGCCATTTGCCTCCTTTGAGGAGTACTGTCTCCTGAATCAGACATTAAATGAAAAATAAAAACAGGAGATGGAAGTTGTAGTGAAAAAAAGACTAAATTCAGTTTGATTAAAGAGATTAGAAAGTAGGTAATGTCTTTCCTTGAAACATTGTACTCACAAGATCACGCAGCAGAGGAAGGTCTGTCAACAGGGTGATCTAAGAGCAGAAACAAGATGAATAATAATCTGAGACACTAGTGCCAAGTAAAAAGAGGACAGAGTGAGGTCACATTCAAGATGGCTACCTAAACCCTCTGCTCTCTGCCGACCCTAACAGAATCTTTCTTCATCTGTAACTTAACTGCAGCAGGTGATAGTGCAACTTGACGTGAGTTAAGGGCAAGTGATGCCAGTGGGTTCAAGAGGGTTTGACTCTCCAGGATCACCATTCAACTGGAAAAATTACTTTGTACACATCCTCCAGCTGTACAGCAACCAGCTGCAAAGATGGTGATCCCCCACACTTCCCATGCTTCCCCACCAAAAGAAACAATGGACTCATGTAGCCTCCTTGAGTAGATAGCCCTGAGTATACAATCAATTTGGCAGACAGTTACTGCTGCACAAGACATGCTGGAGGCTTTGACTAGTTGATGTACTGCTACATAGCAAAAAACTGAGGTTGTGATTGAAACCCACACTGCACAGGATCTGTGCCTTCAGGTGGCAGAAGTGCAGACAGAATGGCTGACAGACTTGTGGACATTAAGGGAAGGGGCTACAGGAAAAACCCTGTAAATGATTGGCTTCCAGGAGAGGTAGGAAGGCAATGACACCGTGCAATACTTGAGGAACACTCTGCCAGTTTGGCTTGGGCTCAATAATGCAGTATATGATTTTCAGCTACAGTATATTGTGCACACAGGATCCAGAAAATGAAGGTGCCAGCCAGCAATGTCAAACTGTGGCTTCTTATCTTTAAACTCCTGAGGTTTCAGGATAAGAAACTGATACTTGTAATGTCTTGTAAACTAAAGGAAATTCTGGAGAAATATGCAAAGATCTCTTTCCATCCAAACAATCCTAGGGGTGTACTGGAGAGGTGCCAATCTTTTGATAAAGTGAAGACAGGCTCCACAGTAGGAGAATTCCCATGCCCTACTCTACCCAGCAATCTTGACAGTCACCTCCTGGGAAAATCCCTTCAATTCTATTCACTAGAGGAAGCTGATGCCTACTTCCAGACTGCCCTGGGCCCCTTCAGGTCTCCAATACCAGCTGTCTCTGGCATGGAGCCTCCCATTGATCCCAAGGACTCCTCCTCTTCATTGAACCCAGGTGCATCAGATCTGGCCTAACTGTAAGTATATTTACTATTTAAGATAGGGCTTTGGGACAAGGGTGAAGCCCAGAGCATGCTTAACTGTTACCACTGCCCTATGCAAACTATCAAGTGGGCCAAAGACTATTGTCCCTTTGTATCAATATGGGTCAGTGTTCTTGGACTTTTGGTTTTCAACTTGTGACTGACCAAGCTAGCTCTTATATTTGGCATCACTTCACTACTTTGCAACTCTGTGGTGCTCTGAGGTCTCCCTGTGTGACATATGGCCTACTACCCATTAGTGCCTCCCACACTCAAACCTTCAAAAAATTGACATTGGGACTGCTTTCTGACACCAAAGCCAGAAAAGAATGGATGCTGAGACCCACACGGGGACATGGAATTGGGGCAGCTAAGAACTTTAGAAGCCATTAAGATGCCCAAGGCTGTTCTGCTAATGTAGAAAAGATTGGACTTTTGGTTCACTTTAACTGTGATTGTGTATGTAGCATGTTGCCTTTATTGGATCTCCTATTTACACACAGCTCCCTGTGAGGGAATCTCCTGTTGTGGTTTAATCTACAGTAAGGAGTCTCATAGTATCTCATCTTGCCTACCACATGAAGCTCCTGTATAGCGGGATGTGCCTATTGACAAAATAGTACTAAGAAAATTTCCTCTTTTATCAGGTCCTGCAGACATTGTTTTGACAATGCCCTTTCCATTGATGTCAGAGATGAACTGGGAGGGGATTGGGGGCTGGCAGGGGTTCACTTGAGAATACCAGTAGGTTTTGAGTGACAGAAGGCTTAATAGCCATCATACATATATATCAGCTGGTGAAAGTTGCTGTTTGCCTCCACCGGTTGGAGTCACTCATTAGTATAGCATTTTATATTTTCATATATTCATTCTTGTTCCAAAGTTTTATTCTAGCAGTGTTTGATCCCACTTTAGGGGCAATTGTTACTTCAAAGTGCTTGCTCCTGTCGATCATTGTGGAGATTGTTATAAGTATTTCAACTTGTAATTTGGTGGGGAGTATTGAGACTTAAGTGGGTATGTGGCGGGGTGGGAGTGTGGAGGCTGGGGGGAAGGGGTGGCAAACCAGAACTTCCTAACTTTTCAACAAAGCATACTGGGGTTACACTTCCCTAAAATGTTGGAATTTGATTCCCCAGAAATAATGTCTTGGAATGCCAGAGGGTTGATATTCCCTTCAGAAGGAAAATACTGTTACAACTGAAATGTATGCAGTTTGATATTGCATTGGTTCAAGAGACACATCTGCTGGAGGAGGATGCAAACCCAAAATGGAGGGCTGCAGATACTAGGAGGGGAGGTCGGTGCAGGGAAAAGGGGTGGCTAGCCCAAATGCTCAAACTGAAAAAATATCCTGCACTCAAGAATCCTTACAAACCACACTTCATGAAGATATGATTTCAAAGTTTTAATGCTGGGTAGGTAAATAGTGAATATGGACGATCACCACACCCCACCAGACTGCCCCTGTGCTTCAAGTTGCAACCCTTCATCAGGGAGCATTGTTCTGGGAGAACTTCACCACCATTAAATACCCACAGTTGATTAATAAACATGAAACAATAATTCATTTACCTGAAACAATAATTAACATAACATCTGTATTAACAATGTCAAAAAGTTATGAAAAGCACTGCAAAGCTAAGAGGTTATGTATTGTATTGCATTATATGCCATTCTTTCAGTATATAATTCCAAAGATAGATCTTTGAATTTTTGACTTTATTGTCACAAAATCTTTTTTAGAGTGTCCCTGAAAAGGGAGGGATATAGAGGGTAAGACTGCACTCTGACAGTTCCTGCAGTCATCCCGAACTTCCCTCTGATTTTGAAGTTTAAAGATAGAAGAAACCTAAAAAAGAAAGAAAGATGACATTAATAAATATCACCCAAGTGGGCAGGAGGCACTAAACCCAAACATGTTTGAAATCATACACTATATTATATATACTAAATATCCTATTACTGTAAAAGCAAATGTTAACATTCCTTCAGACACCTTTAAATGTTTTTACCAAAAGAACATTTTTTAGAAAAATAAAATAAAAGAAAATACAATTATTTTATCTATCCAGGTGTTGTAAAGATAGTGGTAACCAAATATCAAATATGTACAGCATATTGGCTGCAAACCTGCATATATGTGTAACCATCCAGTCCCCTGGGATTACTGGAATCCCTTCAGTATCAGTGCTAGGCAGGGAGAGGCAGCTGGTGATTAACTGGTTAAATGGGGTTTTCACCTGCTCACTCGTTTGTTTACTTGGCCTCGGCTGAGATGAAAGAGATTAGTTTATTTGGAACTCTCACAGCAGCATAAGCCACAGCAGTTGTCAGTAGGGAGTTTAGAATCTTGAGATGAGAATCAGTGTTAATCAGCAGTTTGAAGTGAGATGAGTGTTTAGCTGAGGGCTCTGAGTTGAGAGCCCTGCTTTCTCACCCTAGTCCTGATATTCTCCAGTTTGCCAAGTGAAGTGGTGAGAACTGTTGCCTACAGCAGGATCTCCTGATTTTCATCCGGGGGGGGGGTGAAAAGGACTGCTAGTGGATGGATGCTAGGGGCAATCCCCTTTTTGATCCAGGATGTTTTGAAGCTGCCTGAAATGTCTATCAGTGAGTAGGATCTGACCTGTGCTTCAGAAAGCAAGTACCTGTGCTGTTGTGTTCTCTAAGAGGGTGATGCACAACTCTTCTGTGAATTCTGAAGTTTGAAACTGTTCTCATTTAAAGTTGGCTGAGGTGTGTGATATCCAGAGGTATGACTATATCACATTTTTCAGGACTTTAGTTCTTCCACTACCAGTGTAGTGTTTTAAATGCTGGACGCAAAAGTTTCATTCAATTATGTATTTATCCAAGTGCGTTCAAGATGTTTAAAATGTAACTCTGAAGAATGGTTAGGTATGGATTTTGGAGCAAACGGTGGGCAGACCCCCATCTGGAGTAACCAGTTCAGGACTACAGGTTCAGTAATGGTACATGGTTACTTCAGACATAAGGCCAAGGTCTGAAGAGGATTCTACCACCTGAAGTGGGTTGTGCTAGTTCTTAGCCAAATGTATCTTCAGCTGTGCCAGTGCTACTGAAGAAATCTTAAATGCCCTATGCAAATGAGAATACAAGGTGAAAGAGTTCTGTCCATAAATGTGTGTTCATTTGTAGCCAGTGCCACTGGAGAAAATGTTAAATGTCTTGTGCTACAGTATATGGGAATACCAGTACAAAATGTTCAATGTCCTACAGTGTGGGAATACGGAGCGTGTTCTGTCAGATACAGTCATTTGGTTGTTCTCCACGTTCCTAGAGCCATGATGTGTAATCCTTGGGGGTCCACCCTTGCTTTTGGAGTAAAGTCACACTCTTGAACCCCTACCATGGTTTGGACAGTTATGTTATTGCTTCCTCTGTGTAGAGTTACTAGGTACCCTTCCAGAAGTATAGATCTAGCATAGCCCTAGGAAAAGTTCTCCCCAGGACCTGGTTTTGTAAATATCTTATAGGACAATATTTGTTTTTGCACATTGCCACCCCTTTGATCTCTAGAGTAATAAGCCTGGTTTACATACCCAAAGCTAGGGATAGTACCATTACTAAATGCTTCTGAATTTTTCTGTGCTCTGTTATGGGTGCCAAGGGGTAGCTAACTGTGTAAATTTACATATGGTGGTTACATATGAATGTGAGTAAAAATACAGTAACATAGCAGTAATTGATAGCCTAGCTGTGCTTAAGCAAATATAGTAAGTTCAATCTTAGCCCAACAAATAGGGTTTGATATCCCAATAATCATTTAAACCATCTTGTTTAACCCATTTTGGTCAGAAAATCCAAAAGGTGTCTCTAACAGCTGATTCATTCTGTTTCCACCCTTTCTTATCGGTTTAATGTGCTCCAATCCCATTAATTGAATGGATTCTGGGTTAGAACCATGAAACCCTAAACAATGTGCACTTAACAAGTTTTTCCTGTCTCCTCTTAATAATTGATGTAATATGCTCTTGAATATGTTGTTTTAAACGTCTGACAGGTCTCCCTATATATGCTAGATGTCAGAGACACCACAGAACATAGACTGTAAATGGAGTGTCACAAATGATGCACTCTTTTAGAGCTACCATTTTGTTAGGCTCACTGGATGAATAAACTGGTTTCCCGCTTTCTATACTTACAAATATTACATCTTTAGCATGTGAACAATCCACACGATCGCTGTGGTAAGCAATTTTCATCAGAAGCAAGAATGTTGTCTAAATGACTGAACAACGTCTCCTGCTAGGGACATCTTCAGTGCCTCCTTGGCGTGTAGGAGCCAGCTGCAACATGACCCCAGAAAGCAACCTACAGGCATCCTCTAAGACCTCTGGGCTTGCGCCATCATCCGTGGTTGCCTCCTGCTCAGGACATCTTCAGTGCCTCCTCAGCACGTAGGAGCCTGCCACCACCCAACCACAGAAAGCAACCTACAGGTATGGCCTGGACATGGCCCCAGCATCCAAGGCTGTGTGGCGCTTCTACTTGCTGAATTTTTTAAAACCATAACCTTTCCTGGAACCAGCCTTGATTGGTTGCTCTAAAACAGGCACTTCCTGATTGGCTAGTCCACACAGCCCAGTATTTTGCTTTCAATACCCCAAACTGGACTCTGCTCCAAGCTGGAGATTTACTTGTCTGCCTAATCTTATTAACTCAGGACTTGGCAAAATTTGTATTTTCTCCACTACACATCTGAAAATCTACCTTGCTGGGGATTCTGTCTCCTGCTAAGTGCCGATTTTCGGTTGCACTACCACGATTTTCAAACAGCTATCCTATACAGCTCAAATACAGCAGTACATTTAATCAGAATGTCTTAGGGCCTAATGTTTAGTGTGTTTAGAGCAATGTCTACTATGTTTAGAGCTTTGATTATCTTAGACACAGTTTTCATTCATTGTTAATCTAAGTGCACCCTGCTGTTTTTTGGTATTAAGTTAAGTTAAGCCCTCCTCTTAATTCTTTCCCTTGCCCACCCCCAGCTGTGACTCCTTTGTCTCCCTCTTGGCTTTGTAGACCCAGCTGGCACCTTGCTTGCCACCTGCAACCCACCCCTGATTTAGCCCCACATAGTGATTATAGTCCTTTTGTTTTTATTGTAATTTTTGCATCCCTCCCACCACTCCTGACTGCTATCTAACCCCTGTCTGTCCTTTTCCTCTCAGGCATCCTTTAAGCCCTCTGGGCTTGTACTGTCATCCACAGTCACCTCTTGCTTGGGATATCTTCAGTACCTCCTCAGCGCATAGGAGCCTGCCACCACCCGAGCCCAGAAAGCAACCTACAGGTATGGCCTTGACACATCCAAGGCTGCGTGGTGCTTCTACTGCTGAATTTTTGGCCCTCCCACCCTCCTCTGCCCCTCCACCCTTTAAATCCACTCAAGCCCCTCCTTCCCTTTCCTTGTCCTGCCCCTGCTGGTTCCCAGGCTAATTGCTTCTGTGCTTAAGGTAACCTGCCCCTCCACCAAGCCTCACTACTCTCTACCCTCCTCCTCGTTCTCACTCTTCCTCCCCTCCAACTACTACTACTACTCTCATTTTATTTCTGCCCATGGTCAGTGAGCTTCCCCAAATATCCTCCTCATGCACAGGAAGCCTCCAATTTCCACTTGACCCAATATACAGCCCACTTTTTTTTGCTTGTATCTACTGCCACCATGAATATTCCCTAGCTCACACTGCTTGCGGTCTCCCTGGCATCCGCCTTGGTGTTGACTGATGCCTGTGCCACAGTACTGGCCCAGGACCAAGTGTACCTCACCTACCTCTCAGTCACACATTCCCCCATGGTGCACCCTACTTTCCACTCCTCTTGGGAACTCTCCTCCCTAAGTCATATCACCCTTTCTTTCCTCTTAAACCCTGAACATTGGCTACTGGTCCACTACCAGGGCTTCATACCCTGCTCCCTTGCTGTCCCCTCCTGCACCTACATCACCCTTTTATCCCACCTTCTCCTAGCCAGAATGCAATCCCAGTCCACCAAATTCCCACATCACCCCTTGTGACAGCATTTGGGTAAATGCCCCTGGGCTGAAAATTGCCTATCTAAATATATGCAGCCTCCCCTCCAAATTCCACGACCTGGAGGCATGGGTTGAGCTGTACAAGCCCCATGTCCTGCGACTCTCTGAGACGTGGCTAAAACCCCATCATACTGATGCCACCTACCAACTATCTGGTTACTCCTCCCTCCATCTTGGTAGACCAGGCAGAAAAAAGGGTGGCAGAGTAGCACTGTTCATCAGAAATCCTCTCTCAGCCAACATTGTTGTCTGCTCCAATCTAACCTCATCTAGTGAACGACTTCTCTCTGAACTCATGCTGGGATCTAGCACAAAACTCTACATTGGGTGCTGCTACAGTCCTCCCACTGTTGGAACCAAGGGCCTCAGCAGCCTCCTCTCTGGCCTGGGCAGCATATCCCCACATGAGACTCAATTCTTCTTGGCAATCTTAGTCTAAACTGGCTGAGTACTCACCAGCCTGACTATGCCTTCCTACTAAAACAGCACAACCTGGTCCAATATTTAATGCTTCCCACTAGACTGAACCCTCACACATCCACTCAGACACTCCTGGATTGGATCCTTACAAACTGGGAGAATTGAACTCTGCATGCTAGTACCATGGACGATTCCATCAGCAATCACTTCACTACATATCTTCTCTGGTCGACCAAGCTTAACTGGCCCACTCCCAAAAACCTGTCTTTACATAATTTCAGGAACCCCAACACCCCAAACCGCCTCACTGAGGCACGGGCGCCAGACTGGTCTGCTCTCTTCTTTGAGCCAAATGTGATCCGGGCAGTAACCCTGTTCATGCAGACACTCCTAACCTTACAGCACAGGTACTTTCCAGTCACCACCAGAAGGGTAAGGATTGACTACTCACACTGGGTCACAAAAGACCGTCTTACCCTAATGGAACACAGGGATCATGCCTGGCCCACCTATAAAGCATCCCCATCCACGTTCCTCTGGGATGACTACAGATGTCAGAGGAATCTATGTAAACACCTGCAAAAAGCTCTCAAACAGTCTCATTTCCACAGTCTTCAACAAACTAACCTCAGGGACCCTAGAAAATTCTGGGCATCCACTGGATCACTACTGAACCTCCCATCCAGAAAGCCAGTCCTGCAGATAAACACTGCTGACAGCCTCATCACGAACCCCCAAGAAGTGGTCAAAACCTTTAACGACAAATTCTCTGACCTTATCATGTACCTGAGCAAATTCCAGAATGGCCTGCAACCCAACCTTGTCTCCCTACACACCCCACTCAGACGTTACCCACTGGACACACCACACAGCCTCAAACTCCTCCGGTCTTTCAAAATGCTCTCGTACGTGGACACAGCCAAACTCCTCAAGAACCCAACTAGCCATGGCTCTCCTGGAGCTGATGGACTATCCCCTGTCTTCCTCAAGCTTATCTCCCCAGCCATCATTACCCATCTCATATTCATTTGCCACCTCACCCTGACCATCTCCTACATGCCCAACCCTTGGAAAACCTCAAAGGTTATCTCTGTTTTTAAAGCTGGAGAACCCCAATCCATGGACAACTACTGTCCAATCTCCATCCTTCCACACCTAAACAAGCTCCTTGAAAAAGTTGTCCACCATCAACTTGCTGACTACATAAGCAAACATAACCTCCTATTACACAAAAAACATTCCACAACAACTGTCCTTGCACTCCCAACAGATCACATCCTTACAAACATGAAAACACCACTGGTGCAGCATTCATCAACCTCTCCAAAGCCTTTGATATGGTCAATCATGCCCTCCTTGTCACTAAACTTCATCACCTTGGCTGCTCCCTGGAGGTCATTGCCTGGTTCAAAAGCTACCTCACAGATTGCTCCCAAATCATGTGTATTGGCCCTACCAGCTCCCCCATACGTTGAATGGGAAGAACACCCCTCCCCCCTCAGCTAGTGGTCAAACAGGAATTCAGCGTGTTTGCCGTTCATTTGCATCACCAGGTAAGAAAAAAGGTTTGTCTCCCCATATGATGCACAGGGGTAATGCCAAACTTCACCCAACAACTAACACACCAAAATCTGGCCAATGGAAAATCATGTACACAAATGCTCACAGCCTGGGAAATAAGATCCCAGACCTGCAGGCAATAATGTCAGAGGCTAAACTGGACATAGTAGCAATTAGTGAGACGTGGTTTACCAGTAACCACACTTGAAGACTTAGTACCTGGCTATATATTGTCTAGAAGAGACCGAGGTGCAAAAAGGGGGGAGGAGGGCCCTGTATGTTAATGAAAATATCAAAGCTACAGAAATTCAGAATACACATAAGGAGCCAGAAGAACTGTGGGTCACCCTGGAAACAGGAAATGGGACAGCCATAAGAACTGGGGTTGTCTACAGGCCCCCAGACCAGAGGGAGGACATAGACACATTACTGTTAGAAGATATACAAAACATGACAGCTAAAGGGGAGGTTCTGATAATGGGAGACTTCAACATGCCAGATACAGATTGGTCAATACCAGCAGGAACATCTGCCAGAACTAGACTCATAGTGGATTCCTGCAGGGGGAGGGCCTCTAACAACTGGTACAGCAACCCACAAGAGACAGGGCTATCCTAGATCTAGTACTGACTAACAAAGAAGGGATCACAGATCTCCAGGTAGAAGGTCACCTGGGGCCAGTGACCATCACATGGTATGGTTCAATTGGCTACTACATCTAAATCATCCCATTCCAAGGCAAAATATGGGACTTCAGAGGAGCTGACTTTGATGATGGCCAACAGAGTTAAGATAGCCCTGGCAAAAGAAACACAGGTGAGGGGTACAGGCAAAGTGGGCAAGCATTAAGGATGCAATACTTGAAGCAACATCCCATTGTGTTAGACAGAAAAGGAAGTGCAAAAGAAGAAGGAAACCACTTTGGTTCTCAAATACAGTAGCAGAAAAGTCAGAGCCAAATGGCTGGCCTTCAGGAAATATAAGGGAACACAGCGGATGAAGATAGGAGGCATACCAAACTGCCCTAAGGGAAGCAGGTAAGGCAGTAAGGCAGGCAAAGTCCCAAACTGAGGAAACACTAGCACTGAACAGTAAAAGAAGGTGACAAGACTTTCTATAGATACATTAGTGAAAGGAGAAAGTCCAGAGGGGTATTGCTAAGCTTAATGGAGAAAAGGGAGCATGAGGAGGAGGACCCTGTAAAGGCATCTATCCTAAATAGATACTTTTGCTCAGTATTTACTGAAGAGAAGGTAGGGCAGGGCCCACAGCTCAGCATCATGGACACAGGGGAGGGAGGTGAGCACTCCCTTCACAAAAGAAAGGGTCCTACAAGAGCTTGCTAAGCTCAGAGTGGATAAGGCAATGGGACCTGATGGCATACATCCCAGGGTACTTAAGGAGCTAAAGGAGGAACTAGCAGAGCCATTAGCAGAATTGTTTAGTGAGTCTCTGAGCACAGGAGAGGTCCCAGAAGACTGGAGAAGGGTTTATGTGATCCCGCTCCCACAAGAGTGGTAGCAGGGAGGAGGCGGGAACTACAGACCGGTCAGTCTTACCTCAGTAGTGGGCAAGATTATGGAGGCACTCTTAAGGAAAGGATAGCAACACCTGGAATCCATAGGGGCACAGGATCCAAGACAGCATGGGTTTACAAAGGAAGGTCCTGTCAAACTAATCTCATAGATTTCTTTGACTGGGTAACCAGAGTGGTGGACCAAGGGGAGCAGTTGATGTCGCCACCTGACTTCAGCAAAGCTTTTGACACTGTTCCACATAGAAGATTGATAAATAAGCTGGGTAGGCTCGGGTGGGTCAGAAGTTGGTCAACTGGATGGGAAACTGGTTGACTGGCAGAAAACAGAGAGTGGTGGTAAATGGTATACAGTCAGAAGAGATGCAAGTCACAAGTGGGTACTCAGGATCAGTCCTGGGGCCAGTCCTATTCAACATCTTCATTAGTGACCTTGCAGATGGACTAGAGGGTAAGCTTGTCTGTTTGCAGATGACACCAAGATCTGCAACAGAGTAGATGAGTCAGATGGGGTGGGCAGAATGAGAAGAGATCTAGATAAACTAGCAGAATGGTCAGAAGAGTGGCAACTGGGATTTAATGCAAGAAGTGCAAAATCATGCACATAGGAAGAGAAACCTGAAGCCACTTATAGGCTGGGAGGGAGTTGCTAGCAGTCACAAAGGAAGAAAGAGACTTGGGCATCATCATCACTGATGACCTGAAATCATCCAAGCAGACCTCTAAAGCAGTAGGTAAGGCTAGGGGTGTTAGGGTGTATTAGTAGGGGTATCACAAGTCGTAGGAGGGAGGTAATAATCCCTCTTTACAAGACATTGGTTAGGCCCCATCTGGAGTACTGCGTGCAGTATTGAAGGCCACACTTCACAAGGACATTAACCAAATTGAGGCAGTCCAGAGAAGGGCAACCAAATGGTGCAGGGACTGCATCAGAAGACATATGAGGACAGATTAATGGAGCTCAATATGTATACCCTTGAGCAAAGGGAGGAGAGAGGTGATATGATCGAGGCATTCAAACACCTTAAGGGCATAAACAAGGTGAAAGAGTCTAACATGTTTAAATATAAGAAAAATAGCAGGACAAGAGGACACAGCATGAGATTAGAGGGAGGCCGATTAAGGGGAATGTGAGGAAATTCTTTTCACAGAAAGGGTGGTGGATGCATGGAATGGCTTACCACAAGAAGTGGTGGCTATGAATACAGTGCAGGGCTTCAAACAGGCATGGGATAGGCATAAGGGAGCAATACAAATGACTATGAATAGATAGGTCACTGACAGAGCAAAGGCCGATGGCACATTTATAAGGTAGAAAAAGAAATGGGCAGACTGGATGGGCCTTGTGGTCCTTATCTGCCGTCAACTTCTATGTTTCTATGTAAGTCTCCACAGGCTTCCCCCAGGGCTCCATCCTGGGCTTCCTCCTATTCTCCTTATTCATAAACTCCCTTCCATCGGACAGTCTCAGCTGTCACTTACTCCTCTTTGCCGATGACCTTGTGCTCTTTAATAGGGGAAAGTCTTCTGCCCTCATCTCCACAACCCTCTCGTTAAACTACACCACAGTCCATAATTGGTTTTCTGACAACCTCCTTCTGGTCAAAACCAAAAAAAAAAATCAATGCTGTTTGGATCTAAGCCCTTCTTAGCTAAATGTAAGTCGAACTGCCCTCTAAGCATCACATCCCCTGATGGCCAAGCCCTGGATGATGTTACGCATTTTAAATATCTAGGAGTCATGCTAGACCCATCCCACTCTTTTGCTGAGCACATAAGTTCCCTAGTGCTAAGATTCCACCAAATACTGGGTACTGCCTACAGATTCCGGCAATACCTCACCCCAGAGGCCCATCTGGTCATCATTGAGGGAAATCTACTTCCTGTCCTGGACTACTGCTCTCCAGTCTTCTCCAGGACCTCCACAACCATCATGGCCAAACTCTCCATAGTCTACAACACTGCCTGCTGGTTCACCTCGTTGGCCCCCTTCTCTACATACCACTGTGTCCTCTACAGTTCACTAGGGTGGCTCCTGCTACAAGGCTGCTTTGATCCTGCCCTGTACTGCATGACTGACTTTGCCATCTGCATTGGCCAGGAATCTCCTCTCGCACCCCTCTTCACTGTCCGAACTTCAAACCACAGCCTACTTTCAACCAGCATCCCTCCTCTGAACATTCCCAGGGTTTCCACAAATATGGGCACTAGATCCTTGCCTGTTACAGCCACAACAGTATGAAATAAACTACCTGGTGAACTATGCACCATCAACACCCCACCACCTGTTCAAGACCCACCTCAAAGTCTGGCTTCTGTTAGCGTTCACCTGCCACTACTTTCCCGACTAGTCCCCCACTCCCGTCCACCCTCTCCTACCTAGCTGTTGTCTCTTCACCTCTCCTTTTCTCCAATTCTCCTTCCTCTTTTTCTCCCTTCCCCTTCCCCCCTCCCCTCCCCACACCCTCCAGTTTGCCACTTCCTATCCCCTGGAGTATCTACACATGAACCTGTTGGTTTCTTGACTGCTCCTTTTCCACCCTGCACTGCTTTTTAGCCTAGTCAGATCTTGTATTAATTACTTCCTGTTTACATTGTGACTTATTTGTATCTTTCCTGTTATTATGTCTTTTATGACAGCCTCTCTGTTGCATTTCAAATGTACTATTGTAACCTTTTTACCTTTCTATAAGGTGTAATTACTGCTCTTCTTCTACATGTTGTTGTTTAGCTTTTTAATCCATGCCACTGCATGCAGCCAGGGTCATGCCTGAAAATGGTCCCTGGGGATCAGTGCACCTACCCAGTTACCAAAGTCATGAATAAATAAATAAAACAATTTTATCTTTAATATTGGTGGCTCTGCTGAAAGAAACTCAGCATCATTCCCATGGATTGACTTACTTCTCTATCTCCCATTAAAATGGTCCCATTCTTATAAACAGTGGGCTGGATTTTTGAAGCATGGTGCAGGGCTCGTGTCCAGCCCTATGCCATGAAACATTGGTTGTGGTAGTGCACCAATCCAGTTCCCACAAGTGCACCTGATTTTGCAATCTGAGGTGCAGTTTTGACAGTTTTCTTGAGCTATGGCAGTTTGTACCACATATCTGGAGCAAGTTCTGTAACATAGGCCCCTGGGAGTGCCGCAAGTTAGACCAGGAAAAATTGGTCTAACTTGTAGCAATTGCTGCACAGGATGGAAAATTCTGTTAGATCACCACAAGCCCAATGCACTGTATCGTCAGCTCACTGGGGCTTGTAGAGATCTAAGAGTTTTGAAAATCCTGCCCAGTGTTTCCAATTCTCCCTGCTAGTCATTAAACTCTGTAACAAAAGTAACTTGTGAATATTCACTGGTGCTATTTTGTTACACATCTTTTGTTTGTAGCAACTCTTTTTTTCTCTCTTGCCAAAGCTTTATTTTTGGCACCTGTCAATAAATCTTTGGTGTAGCCCTTGTCACTGAATTGTAGCTCTAATTCTGTTGCCTGTTCCAAGTGAGCCTCATCTGTACTGCAATTCCATCTGATCCTTAGCATTTGGCTAAATGGAATTGATTCTTCTAATGTTTGAGTGGGCACTTTCAGCACATAATAAAGAATGTGTGGTCGTCGGCTTTCTATAGCCACTTGTTTGTATAATTTCACCTGGGTTCCCTCTGAGTTCTAAATCTAGAAATTGCAATTTTTTTTTATTTATTGCTACATAAGTCAATCTTAAATTGAAATCATTGTCATGCATCCATTTTAAAAAATCTGGTATACAGTAAGTTTTATATTCCCCTCCCATACACAAAGACAGTCATCAATATAATAGTGGCAAGTTCTAATATGTTTGAAGAAGGGGTTCACCAACAGATTTAAAATACTGACTTTTTCCCACCAACCCAATAGCAAATTAGCATAGCTGGGTTCCAAGATGGCACCCATAGTTGTGCCACAAACTTGCAGGTCACCACCTTGATTTGGGGGGGGGGGGTCAGCATCTTTGTGGCTGGTTGCTGTACAGCTGGAGGAGATGGAAGAAAGTCCTTTCCTGGCCAAACTGTACAGGGTATCCCCCATAAATTGACTCTTTTTGCAGATGATATTAACCTATTTCTATCTGACATCCCATCTTCTCTGAAAAACCTCCAAAAAAGTATTCAGCAGTACTCCTCTTTGTTGGGCTACAAGTTTAACAGGACAAGTCCCCCAAAATGCCTCTTAACCCTCATTGTACCCAGCAGCTCTTCTTGGGATATCCATATCAATGGGTGCCAAAGGAGTAATTTGTCTGAGCATCCACCTACAGCCTACCGTAGTTGCCACCATTGCAGCAATCACATGAGTCATGCTAGATGCCTTGCACTCAGATATAAGACAGTGGGATTCCCTTCTCCTCTCTACCTGGAGTTGGGTTAATGCCCTAAAAATGATCACTGTCCCAAAATGTTGATACATTTTGTCCAACTTGCCCCTACAGATCCCTGCTGCTTTCTTTAAATCCCTGGCCTCCAAGGTACCTACCTTCATATGGGCAGGGAATGAACGAAAGATAAAGCAATCCATTTTCCAGCTGCCCTGGAGTAGAGATGGCTTTGACCTCCCAAATCTTTGGAAGATGCAAGACTGTATCATACTCTGGTGGGCTGTAAATTGTTACAAGCTAAACTTGTCCTCCCCCTCAGGTGAATTTTGATGGAATGAAAAGAAAGTGGGCTCCCTACCACAGTATCCTTGTTATTCCCTGAGTGGGGCAATAATGCCCTTATTCCCCCTTGCACTACACGTACACAGTAAATGTGGTGGAATTATGGGAAACTGTTGGTCTGGAATGCTAAAACTTGCAGAAATAGACCAGTCTGGGACAATCCTCAGCTCACAATTGATGGAAAAAGACTCCACTGCACTATCTGGCAGGAAAAAGGGATAAGGGTACATGGTGACCAACACCACCCCACAGAAGGGGTCCTTCTCTTATTTGTTTAGCTACTTTCTAAGCTTGAGATACCCCAAGCCCACTTCTGGAGGTACCTGCAGCTACTGGGCCTCCTTAGGGAAACAGTGTCCCCTAATCAAACCTGGCCTCTTTGATAGATGGGTGGATACATTGACCACAAGAAATCATCAGGTGGGAAAGATTAAAACTTTTGTAGAAAGGGGGATCCCATACTCTGTTCAGATCGGACCCAGGAACAAATGGGCACAAGAACTGGACTTGCCAATTCTTGATGAGCAGTGGGACAAAGTCTGGATGTAGAAGTATGCCAATAGGGAATTGCAAGCCAAAACACTGCAGTATGAAATTTTGCACAGGGTATACAGAATACCACAATGTCTATGCAGGCAGTCATCAAATGAGTGCCAGAGGTGCACCTCTCTGCAAGCCTTTTACCATCTCCTTCGCTCTTGTCTAATACTAGATCAGTACTGGGAAGCTGTATCAACATTGTGCAGGAAGTTGGTTCAGATTCTGCAACTTCAGGACCCCTACCTAGTATTGCTGTGACTGCCTCCTGAAGGCTGCAGTCTCTTGCCCACTCAGATACCCTGGATAAACCATGTTCTAGGAGTGGCTAAGTGAATCTTATTGCAATACTTGAGGGACCCAGAACCTTTTACTCCTCGGGAACAGAAAAATCTAATTGCCCTCACAGCTAGATATGAGAAAGTAGCTCATGTGGCCATGGACAAAAATGGAGTGGTTCATGCAAATTTAGGGGCCATACTTGGAATGCACCCAAGAAAATATGTTCCTCTCCCTCCTGCCAGGTGAACCAAGTTTAACATTAAGCAATAAGATGTTGCTTTCACCATTACTTCTCATCTGACTTCTCCCACCCCCCCGTAGGAGAGATACTGTGCTCAGTTGGACCTACTAGCTTACCCCCATCCCCCCATTGAACATGTCTTGAGCACAGTTCCCAGATTCATTATGTGAGTATAATATGAGATTATATTACAAACACACACCCCTGTGGCTGCTATTGGATCCCCACATCTGAAGGCCTTCTCTGAAGTACGAGCTATTTAGAAAGAGGTGCCCCTACACCACAGCAACTCCAACAACAGTGAGTGGTGGAACACACTGAATAAAGCACTGTTTATAATGTTTCTGTGGGGGGACTGCACCCCCCTCAGCCCCCTTACTTTAGATAACAAACTTCGAGGGGGGCCTGACACTGCTGTAGGGTGCTAATTTGAGAGGGGGCTACTCGAGCTGCGCAGTTCTGGGGATAAGAAGAAGAAAATAATAAACAGTTCAACACACAAAAGCATAAAAGTATATTCATGCACCTACCAAGCTCCAAACCCGGGTCTTCATGTACTCCAGGCAGTGATTCAATCCATAGCACCAAGCTGCCAGCTGGGAACAGCCAGCCCAACCACCTCCCAAATTCTTCTGCACTATAGCTTCCTCTATCAGTCACTGTACTGCTCACTCATGATTGTTCCTCATTCACTGCAGCTCATATGACATCTTACTCTCCTGTACTGGTAGCTCATCTGACAGACAGTCAAACTGAGTTACTCATATTCAGTCGCTCAATTTAACTCGCTCATATCACTGGATACCAGGACAGTTAGTTGGTAGGTAGGTTTCTGTAACATATGTAAATGGCGCTCCAGTGGGTGATGGGCAGCTGCATAGTACTAACCCTGTTTCTCACTCACTGCACAGAAGACAGAGGATACCTACTACAGATACACCTGATGTAACCATATTTGGAGACATGTGGATCAGTGGAGGAGACATACTATGAGGCACATTGGAAGATAGTCTCTGATTGAGAGAATGATTGGCTTACTGAAGATGTGGCTCCAGTGACTGAATCTGACAGACGGCATGATAATATATGCCCCAGGGATGGCATGCAAAGTGTTCACAGCATTTGTAGTGCTGCAAAACATAGCTTTGGGGCATTGGCTACTCATGCTGCAGGACATACCGGGGGATGTCCCACCATCTGACTGGGGAGGGGGCCTTCCAGGGGTGGGGTGCAGAGTCATTATCTGGTTGGGTGGCATAGCATGGACTTGTGCAGAGGTGATTTGCCATTAGGTAGGTTTCTGGGGCAACACTGTGATAATTTCCCACCCTGAGTGCCAAAAAGACACCGAATGAAGGGGCTTTAGTGTCCATGCTCAGAGTATATATGTTGGGGGTATGTGAGGTTGGGTATATGTATTGGGCATATGTGAGGTCAGGGCTTATGTGTTGGGGGGTTGCATGCAATAAGGCATAACAGGGTGTGTTATTATGGGTCAATATTCACACTTCTCAAAGGTGATGTAGGCGTGAGTCACTTGTGCTGAGAGCCTTTAAACACTCAAAAGAGGTGTGTGATTATTGACCATAATCACACACCCTGAAGTGCCTTATCACACTTATGTAGGAAAAATGATTTTAAAATATCAACTTAAAAACTGTTTTAAGTTGCTTGAAAACAATTTAATTATTCAATTTTCACATGTGTAACCAGTGGGTTTCCCCAGGGGTTGGGTTGGTGGTATTTTTGTGTTATTGGTGCTGTGCGGTGCCTCCATAAAGTATGTAACCCCCTACCTGGGACCTGGGCTTGGGGAGAAAACTGTTGCTCTGTATTTTGGTTAGGTTTGACTTCTAGTCAGGGGCACCCAAGTAACTCCGGACACAGGAAGCAATAACTGTAATGTCCAATACCAGAATTGGGATTCTAAAGTGTGGTTTTTATTCACATCTAACAGAATAACAAAGCATAGATGGACCCCCATAGGGCTACACTCCTGGTAATGCAGATTTAAGGAGATCAGAACACATTCTCTTTACACTGAAACCCTCAGGTCTCGAAACATTCTGGGAACTCTGCCCTAACTCAGCTCTTTTTTTGGTTTCCCTGGCTTGGCTCCGTTGTCAGCCCTTTGGACACTTTCCTTATAGCATGGAACATTTACTGGTGGCTCCCTAAACCACCTATGAGCACTTCTGGTTCCATCAGGGAATCTTCCTCCTCTATCCCACTTCTGGGTACTTTCCTCAGCCACTGGCCAAGTACCTAAGAGAAAGCAACAGGTGTCCCAAAGCAAACACATAGAGGTGAATTTGATTACTACTGCTAGGAGCTCTTCCACCCTCTCACTCCCATAATTCATACCAGGCCATTTCTCTGGAGTGTAACACCTCATCCTAAAAACACTTTGCTATGTAGATTCTCTTTAAATGTATGCCACATCCAATCTACTATTTTTCCATCCCATTTGTGCTGAACTTGAACATACTTAAAAAGTGGCTGTGCCCATTACTCTAGACCCCCCACAGAGTTAAGCAGTCCAATCCCCACATCTTCCAAACTGTACTTGGCTGTCTTTTCCTGACCCCGCAGTAACAGTCACTTTAGTTTCATCTTGTCTCAGGTGAAAACACATTGGCCCTTTAGCAGAGCGAACTCACCCCTTGGTTGCAGGTGCCCCACAGGCATTTTCTCTTCAAAGAAATCTTGTCCAGAACTTCTGGTGCATGAACTTAAACTCAGGCAGCTTCTCATTTCCTAGCCGGACCAGGGGGTTTGCCCCTGGAAACAGGCTGATTCCTTCCCCCCATCCCCGCAGAGATGGGGCCCTGAACCACTGAAAGCAGTCTCTACCACTTTCACTTGGCTCTTCTTGTGTTCCTCTCCAGGTGAGAACACACACCTCTACAAAATAATAGCTCTTTGACATAGCTTAGGACTCTGAGAACCTGCTTACGGCAGAGCACCTCCTTCCTCTACTATAGACTGCAACAGAACTGACTTCAAATTCCCCAATGTTCTACTCTAACCTCCAACTGCAAGATTCCAGTGTGGCTTATACAGCTGTGACAGTTCTAAATGATGTCATAGCTCCAGCTCAGTAGAGACTGAAAACAGAGCAAGACATAGTGAAATCCATTTAACTGGAGTTTCACTAGCTGCCTGTCCCTATCTGCCACTAGGTCTTATTAGGGTTCTAGTAACCCCGGGTAACAGGGGGGTTACACATGTAAGACATAAAGTAATCCCCAAGTAAAATGAACACTCTCAGCTTTTAGAATACCTGCAGCCATCTGCTATTGAACTGATATCTGGATATAAAACTGTCACTTCACATTATTTTAATTATGGTCAGCACATTTGCTCATCCCAGTGAAATGTCAGTGGACCACCACTCCCTCACACATCAATGTGGCACTGAGCCCCTGAAACTCTTGCATGTATGATGTCGATTTCCTTTTTTTTATATTCCATCACTTAAAGGTACTTTTTATTTGTGAGCACTAACCTGAGTGACACAAACTGAGAGTGGTGTTAAACTAAGCACTGTAACATGTTTAATTCTTACTTTGAAATAAAAAGCCATTACTCCGGGCATGTGCATTAGTGTTGATGCTAATGCGCATGTCCAGAGTCATGGCTTCTTATTTCAGACTAATAATTAAACATCTTACAGTGCTTGGTTTAAAACCACACTCCTTTTGTAGTGCTTAGAACACTAGGCAGTGTGTGTCTGTGTCTTGACAGTGGGTGTACTGCAAGCCTTGCAGACGTGCTGATGGTTGAAAGGCAGAGGAAGGGCTGGGGATCTCTTCATTTGGCAACATTTCTGCTGCTGTGCTAAATCCAATGGGTACTGATCTCTTTATATGTTTCTGTGATAAGGTTCTTTTATCTAAAAGGAAACATTGTTTAACCAGAAGTAGTACACTTGTCAAGCTTGTTTCCAGATGTGACCTGGGAGCACAAGGCAAAGTAAGGACTTGCTGAGGAACACACAGTATGCACCTAGGTGGCTGTGGAATTCAAACCCAGGTCTCCAGATCTGCAGCTTAGAGCCTTAACCCACTGCACTATACTGCCTCCTAAAAGTAGAAATGGTATGTAATTATGAGTCAGTAATTACATGACTGTGAACTGCTCTTAGCCCAAACAGGGCAATAGAATATTTCTGTATATGTTATAAGTGATGTCAGGGTATATGTGTTGGGGTATGTATGTATGATGTATACACAGTGGTTGCTTGTGTGACACTCTGTGTTTGAGGTGTAGGTGGCAGGCATCAGTGTTTCCTAGATTTCTGCTGCACCTGCCTTCTGGAAGCATGTGTGCCCTGGTGACAGATTGTTACTGTTGCCTTTCCTCTTTCATTTACCCATGTATCCATGCATGTACCCAATGGTTGTTGTGGGTTATTGTCCTCCTACACTTCTGGTTCTCCGGTGCTAGCAGGTGTTTGATCCATGGCTGCCTCTGGGGATGCCTCGTGTACAGGTGGTGTGGCCCTACTGGACCCACTTAACATGTGCTCTGCCAGCTTCTGCAGCATGTCTCTGATGGGGTCTATTCCTTGCCACAAGCTCCTCACCTCTGTTGTCAGCTCCTGCAGTGCCTCAGTGTTCTCCTCCTGTGTGCAGAGCCAGTAACATTCCATCTGCCTCTTCTAAGGGTAGTAAGTGTGATGTGTACTGCTTGTAGCTGGCATGTAACCATGGTGGATTGGGCAGGTTGATGTGCCTCATCTTCACTGTTGCAGATGTGTTGTGTGGTCTCCAGTGGTGCCCCTATTCCACTGTCCTGTGCTGGTGGGATGACAGACTGCCTAGTGTGTATGCTCAACGGTTCTGGCAGGCCATGGCAGAAGCCACATAATGTGTGACTGCACAGTAGGTTCAACTGTGCCCTGTTAGCCATCTGGGCCCTTCTATCCAGGTCACATCTGTGTCAAGGTTTCTTTTTTTTTTTTTAATTTAATATGTTTTATTGATTGATTAATGATGACATTAATATAAGTCATTGTTCTAAAAGTTCCTGATATATCGATAGACAGTAATAAAGAACAAGGTTGTATATACCCATTAATCAAAAACTACTAAGACTCCATACAACAAAGTTTCCCTTCCCCTCCCCATTCCCTTCCCCCCTCCCTCCGCTGTGGTACATATTAATTCTTACTTATACGGCTAAACTAATTACTTATACACAGAAGCAGCCCATGTTGGGTCGGCATCATAAAAATGAAACTATCTGAGAAGGCTAAGGCCTGTCCATCCTAGCCATATCATAATGTTATTACCAGGCTAGACACAGAGAGTTAGCCAGATGGAAAACCAGAAAATAACAGAAATATACATGTATTCCGGCCTGAGTACAAGATAAGGAAAAGGAAAAGAATACGGAGGAGCTCACAACCCATCGTATACCAAGTGTCATTTGAGATACAAGGCATATAACTTCCCCCATTTTTTAGTGAAGGAGGGTAAACGGCGGTTTACCTGAGCTATCAGATTCTCCACACGAAGAGCAAAGGTGATCTCGTGTAGCCATTCTGTGTAGGTTAACACAGATTGGTCCTTCCAATGTCTAAGTACTAGTTTTTTAACCGCCATTGATACTAATGCTAGATGATATCTCCTTTCCTTCACTTGAATTTCAGAGTAATCACCCAAAATACAGGTTTTAGGAGAGAAGAGGCCTTGTAGTCCCAATAACGGATCAAGGGAGGTTTCTATTTGTTTCCAAAGAGGGGATACTGATGTACATGACCAGAAAATATGTATCACAGAACCCTCCTCTTTATTACACCTGGAACATGTTGATGAGGCAATGCGCTTCATCTGTGCTAATTTGACCGGAGTGTAATAGAGATTATTTAATATACAATATTGTGTAATTCTATACCTATCTTGAGTATGATAGATATGTAGGTCTTTCCATATACTCTGCCAGTTAATGTTTCCGCCTGAGTATAGATTTTGCCAAATATTAGGCTGCACTTGATGGGGTCTCTGGGAAACTATGTAATAGATTATATAACCTAGAGACACTGTGCGGTTTATTAATAATTGTGGAAATTTGACAGAAAAAGTCTGTGAGATAAGAAATTTTAATGTTACTCCCAAATCTTTTGCACAGAAGATGCTTCAGCTGGTATACCTTAAAGGCCATCCCTGTTGACCAATTAAACTTTCCTAGAATTTCGTTCATATCCAAAATATGATTGGCTGAATAAAAGTCTTTCACGCTACATCCAGAGAGAGAGGGTAACCAATTTTTTGTTATCATAGAATTACCTATCCGAAGGTTAGGGTTTAAACAAATAGGTTGAGAAAAGTCCAGATTCAGAGAGATCTTAAAGTACCTGAATAACTGAGAAACAACCCTAAGGGAAATCCCGAGAGGTAAGGAACGAAGCGATGCAGGGATATTTTTGCTGGGCGTGTAGAAAAGAGCCTTTGGGTCAATGTTATGATTGTTCATGAGATCTTGTTCAACCTGAAGCCACAATGGTTTATACCCTTGATAAGCTGGAGAATCAGGTGGAGATAACCACTTCCACATTTGCTTAAGTGTGAGGCCCTAGTAGTAGTAAAGAAGTTGGGGAGGCGGAGCCCCCCAAAATCTTTAGGTTGGGATAACTTATTGTAAGATTTTCTAATGGATTTATTATTCCAAATGAAAGAGTTTATTCCAGAGTGGATACTCTGAAAGTAAGGCATTGGTATCCATACATTTAACATATTTAGGGGATAAAAGATTCTGGGCAGCACATTCATTTTAATAATATTAATTCTGCCCCACAGTGATAAAGGAAGTTTAGACCATCTAGCTAAATCTTGTTGGATGTCCCGTCATAGATCTTCTAAGTTCAACTTTCTTGAGAGGGATGAGTTGAGGGCAATGTGAATCCCTAAGTATTTGATAGAGCTCGTGGTCCATTTCATCCCAAAATCAGCAAAGCATGAGCTGTGAGTGAAATGGTTGAGAGGGAAAATTTCAGTTTTGCTAATATTGAGTTTGTAATTAGAATATTTACTGAAATCCTCAATTATATCCAATGCTGCTGTCAACGAAAAGGTTGGGTTTGACAAGTGTAAAAGCAGATCATCGGCAAACACTGAGATTTTTGTGATGCTATTTACCACGGGAATGCCTGATATAAGTGGGGATGAATTTAAACGCCTAAGGAGAGGCTCAAGGTATAGATTAAATAAAAAGGGTGAGAGGGGGCAGCCTTGTCGAGTACCTGATGTAAGGGGAAAAGGATCCGATAGGATCCCATTGCACTACAATCTAGCTCCAGGTGAGGCATACAGTGCCTGTACCCATGTGATAAATAAGGGGGGAAAACCCATGGTTTGCAACGTGGCCCAAAGAAAAGTCCAGTCCACCCTATCGAACGCTTTTTCTGTATCCAGGGATACTAAGCTCATCGGAGCAAGGGATGACCTGGCTACATTAATAAGGTATTGTAGCTTTCGGTGATGGTCGGCTGGGGATCTATTGGCAACAAAGCCAATTTGTTCAGAACTAATTAGGGGGGTCCATACCTGTTCAATCCTTTTAGCCAGAATTTTAGCTAAAATCTTAATATCGCAGTTTAGTAATGAAATAGGATGGTAACTCGAAGGGAGGTGTGCTGGTTTACCTGGTTTAAGAAGGAGGATAATAAGGGCTTCTAGAAGCGTGGGGTCCTGTGTATTTTCTGCGAGCAAATATTGGTACAGACAAAGTAGACTGGGTACTAGATCTTTAGCAAATCATTTATAGAAGTTCGGAGAAAGACCATCAGGCCTGGGGGCCTTATCCGGAGTCAGGTCCTTGATTGCCATTAATATCTCCTGAGTGGAGATAGGAGAGATCAACAGTAATTGTTGATCCTGTTCAATCGAGGGCAAAGAAAGGGTTGCTAAATAGCTAAGCATCTCATCTAGAGAAGAGGAAGGGGTATCTTTATTGTAAAGTGAAGAAAAGAAAGACCTGAGTATCGAGATTACTTCTCTAGGGCTAGTTTTGATTTCCCCATTGGGGTCTTCAATTGAATTGATTAATCTGGAGGATTCCAATTTCCTTAACTTCAAAGCTAACAGGTGTCTAGCTTTTCCCCACACTCTACGTATCTTGTGCGAGTTCTCAAGATAGCAAACTCTGCTTTTTCCTGAAGTAGAAGAGAGTATTGATTTCTTAGAGACAGAAGAGTTTCTATAGTATTCGATGTGGAAGCAGCAGAAAGAGATTGCTCTAGTGTTTTAATTTGAGCGAGAAGTGCTGAGGCCTTAGCCTCATTCTTCTTCTTGCGTGTAGAGGCCAGGTGAATAAACTCGCCTCTTAGGCAACACTTCAGCGCACACCATTCATGGTCCACTCGTGCGACCGAGCCCTTATTACTAACAAAGAAGGATTGAATCATATTCGATATCCTAGTACCAACATAGTCTTCCTTGAGAAGTTGATTGTTCAGCCTCCAGAGAAGATCTTTAGTAAAATTGGCATCAAGCATAGTAGCCGCCCAAACTGATGCATGATCCGATACAACGATAGTTTCTATGCCTGTATTACTCGTACCTTGCAAGAGAGTATTACTAAATAAGATATAATCGAGTCTAGTCCACGTGTTATGAACTGTAGAATGAAAGGTATAGCTACGAGCTATTGGGTTTTGTACTCGCCATGGGTCGCAAAGACTGAGTAATTCCATAAAATCTGAGAGCGCTTTTTGAGCGGCAGAGAAGGGTTTGAGTAAAGGGTTGGATCTGTCCAGGTCCTGCGTAGGAGGCAAGTTCCAATCCCCCCCAGTATTATTGGTAGTGATAAAAATGTTTGCAATTTCTCTAGCAAATTTGTAAAGAAAACTGGATCTCCCCCAATCGGGCCATAAATACTACCTAATACTACCTCTGCATGGTCCAAAATACCATTAACTAATATATATCTGCCTGCAGGGTCTACTATAGTAATTTTAGGTTGGAAAGCTACCGAACGATGTATGAGAATCGCTGTACCCCCCGCCTTAGATGATCCGGCTTGAGGCAAATACTTGCCCACATTTCTTCTTCAGAGATTAACAGCCTCACTTGAAGCAGGTGAGTTTCCTGTATAAAGGAGACCCTTGCTTGTAAGTGGTCTAAATGTTTAGTATTTGTAGTTTCTTTATAGGGTTGCAGCTCCTCTTACATTCCATGTGACAAACTTAATGAGATTTGATGCCATTTGTTTTAAAGCTCCCTATTACTTCCACCCTGGTAACTTTGAGGTATGCACCACAGCCCCTTTCCCATAACTACAACCCTTCCATAAAAGATTACTGAATTAGATTCCAGGTTTGATATTGAGCAGTATAGTACAACAAAAATGAAACCCCCCAACCCCATAATACCCTTCAGTAATTATAGTTGTAATCTCTGCCATCATTAGTCGCAAGTGTTTACCCCATCCCCCTTTGGTATTAACCCACAAAAAACTGTATACAATCAAACTAAAAACCTTAAATCTTTGAAACATAGAGTTACTAATATGTGATCCTACTATTCCCTTCATAAAGGCCCTAGCATATCCCCCCCCCATAGAAAGAATTAAGAGTGTCCTGAGAATTAGATGGGAGTTAAGATTAATCCAATGTTGCTTGATTTTGAGATCTCCCAAAGTGTCTTTCGTATGACTGAATAGTAGGTCTTATCACTAACAAGGTATTATTATTGCTTTCTATGAGGTAAGTTAGAAAGATCCCCCTATTCTCCAGCACGCGTGGGCAGCTCCACTTCCAAAGCCCCAACCCCACCCCCATATCCGCCGTGGAGTTCATTCCGAGACCTAGAAGAAAGAAAAAAAGGGAGAGGGGGAACAAGGGGAGGGGAAAGGGGGGAGAGGGAAGGGGAAAATGGGAAATTGAAGTGATTCTCTCTTGTTGTTTTCCTCTGTGTTACTCCACACTCATTCCTTTTCCTTCCTCAATTTTAATTTAATATGCTTTTCAGCCAATACAGTACTTTTATGGTCCATAAAACCAATTTAGTGTTTAGTCCCACGAGGTTCATATTTGCCAAGGAAATGTGCTAAACTGCCACAGCTATATTTGGATCGCAAAATGGGCCTTTTTTTCCGCTGTGAATGCTTCCCATGGGGCTGGATATGTGAAGGACCAGTAAAGCTGTGTAACTTGCTTATGAGTCCCCGGGAAACGCAGATCACATATCGTAGGGTCCCGATCAGAGTTCACCCTGGTCCCCTCAGCGCCGAGATCTGCATTATCCAGCGTTGTACCGGAGTTCCCATCCCTCGAAGAGAACTGGGCAGACCAGAAGCAGCAGCACAGAACATAACATCTCCCCAGTATCAAGTAAGGAAAACCAATATATTTAACAGTGAAAAATATTTAGTAGCGCAGAAGTTAGTTACCGGCTTCCACCAGCAACCTTGCCCATTGAAATTTAGTGAACTAAACCCAGCTGCAGGGATTATTAACTCTTGCAACTACAATACTTCATGCAGCTTTAAACAGAGAGGGTAGTGACCGAGCCAGGTCTTCTTGGGCCTGAGAGACTGACTCATAGGTATGCCATTTTCCTTCCAGTAAGACCTGTAGACGAGCGGATAGGCCATCCTAAATTTAATGCCTGCAGCTATCAGCTTAGAGACTACAGGATGAAACACTTGCCTCGTTGTCGGGTTTCTAATGGGAGGTCCTGGGTTATGCGTAACTTCTTCCTCCCAGGAGATGGATTGTATTTTGCTTTTAAACAGAATGTGTTGGCGTTCCAGGTAATTGACCATCCTGATGATTATGGGTCTGGGGAAGCTGAGGTTCCGGTCTTGGTCTCAGTGACCTATGAGCCCTTTTCGATGATGTATGTAGGATTGTGGGATGGGCCTACAATCTTAGTGAGCAGAGCCTGGGTAAATGCAATGCAGGAAGGGCCTTCTTCTCCTTCTTGCAGGCCATGGATTAAAACATCATTCCGCCTACAGCGGCCTTCTAGATCCTCTGTTTTTTGTTGTAATTTGGTTATTAATTGCTTCATTTTGACCATATCGGGGTCCGTTTTGTCCCGCCAGGATTCCAGCGAGATAGTGCGGGCTTCATTGTCTGAGATCCTTTGTCGCACACTGGATACTTCCCCACGGAGGTTTTTTAGTTCGAGTGTTAGCTCCGCTAGTGCTTCCTTGAATGGGTGCATCTCTTCTAAAAAATCGTTCTTCCGACAGGGATTAGAGGCGAGAGAGCCATTAATTGACTAGCTGAAGAGGACTGGGTTTGTTGCTTGGCCTTTTTAGCCTGCTTCTCTGGGAGACCCGGCGGTGTTTGGGCATAGCTGCCTTCATCTCAGCATCCATTGCAGGAATCTCGCAACGACACCACCAAAACCACCTCCGGTTTCTTGGTCAATTAGTGTTGCAGCTAGGAGAAAGGAATCGCTGACTGCGCTTTTCTTACTTTTAAAATAATAGAAATAACGGAGGTGGGGTAGGAGCTCTAAAAGTTCTCCGCTATCCCGCCAGACGCATCACGTGATCTCCGTGTCAGGGTTTCTTCACAGGGGAGGCAGGGGGTCTGTTTAGGGAGGATGTGTCCATCTCCTCCTCATCCAACCGTGTGTCCAAGTAGGTCTTCATGTCCGTCTCATCTAGCACATGTTCATCATCTGACATGGCAAGTTATTCTTGCATCATACTTGGGGGGCAAGAATCAGTCCTGCTATTACGGGCTGTGGCAGAAGTGTGGGTATCTCATGGGTGTGTAACACAGGGTGTACTACCTACCTGTGCTGCCCTCCTGTCCATGGCTGCAAGAGGCTCTGGTCACATACCAACCTCCATAAGTGCTGCAGACCTCTTTGGACATGTTCCCCATCACAGGGTCTAAAGAATGCAACACAGTGTGGTTAGTGTGACCATGTTATTCTGGCCCTCTCCGGCATATCCATGCAGTGTGCTACATACCTGACAGTGTATCCATGACCTCCTCCTCCTTCCTGTGCAGGGACACCTTAATGAGAGTCTCCACTATGATCCTCTTTATGGGGGACAGGCTGAACTCCTGTGTGGGCAGGCCACCACCAGTGCTGTTCTGACACTCCTTGACAGCTGCTAGCTTGCATGTGACAGCCTACCAGAGGTCACGCCACTTGTCCTTTGTTGCCATCAGTGTGCATGCCTTCAGCCCAGTATTGTTGAAAGTAGCCTAACTATAGAACCACAGGCTGGTTTTGGTTTCAGCCAGCACTTTCATTGACTCTGCCCTATACAGGATGCCATAATATCTTTTGTATATAAGGGACCATGGCTGCCACCTGTCCTCCTGATAAGTTGGAGGACCATAATCATTTGGAAGCACATGTCTGGCCACAACCCTGCATCTCTGTGTGGCCACATTCAGAGCCATTGAGTACTGGTGGTGATCTAGGTACCAAAGGTTGCACCCCTTGCTTGCAATCCTATGAAATTTCATGCCCCTTGGCATCCATTGCAGCATTTATCTACACAAACATGTGTGGGGTGGTTTGGATGTCCAAATACTGTGGGGTCAAGGGGTGGGGCCATATACTGTAGGCCTGGCAAGGATGTGTTCCGTGTGGCCCTGAACATTCCTGTATGCCCTGCCCATATACAGTATCTGCCTGTCTTGTGCATGTGTTTGTGCTTAGTACATATCACAGACTGCCTGTGCAGCATATAGATGTGCCCCACTGCTGCTTGGGTTATATGTGCAGTTCATATGCATTCATGCATAGGCACTATTATTAGCAGTTTTATGTTTGCAGTTCTGTGACAAATGCAAAGGGATGAACACAATCAGTGATATTCTTTTATATGAAATGCAGATGTATTTGTCTGTGTTTGATTTATTTCAGTTTAAGAGATCACGTCCATGAGAATTTATACTTTATTTTTGGAAATGTGCTGAAGCCATTCCTGGGAAGATTTGAAGATTACCACACACACACACACAGTTTTTGAATAAGATAGAGAGAGAGAGAGAGGGAGGATAGATAGATAGATAGATAGATAGATAGATAGATAGATAGATAGAGAGACAGACAGACAGACATATAGACTGACAGACAGATAAACAGACATACAGACAGACAGACAGACAGATAGATAGCTAGATAGATAGATGGATATTACCATGGAAAGTCTTACTGATGGCAAAAAAGCTGTAACTGTTATATCATGAGTGACCTTTCCAATAGATTTAATAGAAACCTCCAATCCTTGGAGATCTCTTACGTATATTATGATGGTTTGGATTGAATGATTTCTGAAGGATTCCAGAGTCATGCATATTTGTCACAGTGGCTGCGAATGAAAAGTCTTTTTAGTAATTATGTAGATCTAGCAGACTGCTGCATTTGCACGTCCATTGGATTACACCATAGATGCCTTCATGACATCATTTATTATGTAACTACATTGTAACTTACATCAAATAGATTTTAATTAATGCACAAACACTGGCTTCAATGAAAAGAAGGCAGTTCTAAGTGAAAATGGTTTTCATGTTAGTTTGTTCAATTCATCAGTTAATTTGACTGGCAAACTGACTAATGAGACAGATTGTGTGTCTTTTTATACTTATATTATGCATGTAGAGGATATGTAAATGATAAAAAGTAATCCAGAAATGCTGATGCCTCTGTCTTGATTATGTTCAATGACAAACATGCCAAGAATTAAATTAGTTGCATTGTGACCAAATCATTCAAATAATTAGATGCTTATAAACTTGCATGCTGGTGTTCTGTTGCAGATTTCTTCAACATGACATTTATGCAACTTCAGGGCAGGCTTGGTTATGAAAAAGCGTTACTGAAGATGATGACAAAGTGAGTGAGGGATGGGGGTGGAAACTGAGATACGTGTTAGACAAATTAAAATTCAGATGCCTACAGTTTTTTTTTAATTTTTAGTAAAAGGGATTTGACTGTTGGCAGACTAATGAGCCATATTAATGTACTGTAGCTTAACAAGTTCAGGGTATGATCATTCTTCTATTTCCCACCAAAATACCCTTAAACAAAGTATTTTAATTAGCACATTGTGTGAAGGTATTGGGAGGGGTGTACTATTGTAGTATTATTCAGCGAGCAGCTGGTGAACTATTTAAATATATAGAGAAGGAAGATAATGGTGGTACCAGCATTAATACTGTGGTACAACATCCATGGTATTCTGCATGAGATTGAAAGTCCAAGTTAGTGATGATAGGACAGCTATGAAGTTGAGAATAATATACCAAAATGTGTGTGCGTGTGTGTGTGTATAGTGTGTGTGTGTGTGTGTGTTATTACTTTTTAAAGGGTAGAATTTTAATCACAGAATCTTTAGAGAATGTAGTGATGTGTGGAAGAAAAGTTAACAAAGAAGGGAAGAGACACACTGTACACAAAATACCTTGGGTCCAGACTTGTTGAGAAGAAAGCATAGACTTCATTATGCTACATCGCTGAAGCCTCTCCTCACTCCTCTTGGTACTGGAACAAACACTGATTAAGTGCCTGTGGTAGCATTCAAACCAATACATTTTCATACTAGCTTGTCCTGACCACAGCTATGGGGATAGAGTACCAGTAGAGGGGGCAGTGGCTGGAAACATGCATATATTAAAATGTTTACAACATATTCACAAGCAGCATAGAAGTTTTAGGTATGTGAGTATTTTTGGGTCCTGAAAGCAACACAAACTGATTATTGTCAGGCAGCAGAACTGAAGCCAAATGTTTCTCTGCAAAAATTGAGGCTGGCTCAGTCCTCCATGTTTTCCAGAAATGTGTATTTTTACTTTTGTGTATAGTATTGCTTAGCCACCATGTCCCCAAAATGCAGTTAAGTATGCTATCATGCAAGATTGCTGCTTCTCTTTTGCTGCTCCAGTTCTTCCTGGAGGAGGTGTGTTTTGGCTTGTTCATGAAATCTAAAAAATAATTAAGCTTCTATGCTACTTGTGAATACATTCTTCACATGGTCAGTGGTTTTGACCCGACCTGTACCAACACTTCTTCAAACCATCAGTACAGGGTTTACTTTGCTGCTGCTGGAGGGACTGGTTTGTGAGCCCCAGGCATCCTTGGCAGCAGCAATCTGTCCTATCATGGCCCAGCATGGAGCAACATGCCAATCCACCATGTTCTTTAAACATCTGACTAGGGAAGGTAAGAGGCCGTGGGCACACTCTGCAATAAATAAACCAGGCTGTGTATTATTATTGGTATTAGAAGTAGTAGTATCATCTTGAGCATCATCATCATCACCATCACCACAAGTGTGTTAATTTATCTAAGCAAATCTATGAATTCCAGGCTGAGGGGCTTGATTTTTCATAGGTACCTCAATATACTGTATAAGAATTTGCAATGTCTTTGTGCAATAGTTGAGTTTAATTCAATTTACTTACTCAATTTTTTCTGCAGTGCTTCCTGATTTAAGCCTGTTTTTAATTTACCAGTCTGTCCAAATGGCATGCAGGAAAGATATTTTATATGAGCATCTTCTGAATCATCCACAAAACCGAGAACTTTTTGACACTTTTTGTCTTATAGTTCATAGCATTACAGCAGTCTTTCAGTAAGCTGTGGAGGGTGTAGAATCTTGTTTTGAGTGGGGGAAGAATCGTTAGATGAGATAAGAAGTAGAATCATGTTTTGAAAGGGAGCAGAGGCATGAGATGAGAGGGGGAAGAAACATTGATCTTACTGGGACACACACTAACTCAGATAAAGCATCCCTCTTATATGAACATGTAATACTGTTGACTCAGAAAAGCCCACCACCACATAATCTAAATTAAATCTATCCCATTCTACACTGTGCCTTTTTCTTCTGCTCTGTGCTATTCACTGTACAGTACAACCACCAGCAAGGAAACAATTCTGGAGTTAACTGAAGATTTCAATGTTGAAGCAATACCATTTGGTGAATGGTATTGATAGTTAAATCAAGCCTGCAGTATTTGTTCTATTCTGTGTACTGCTGCATTGGAGATTCTTTCATTTTATGATTTTTGCTGTTTACTGTTTGATTACATCTTGAATCTCATTTTTACCACCACCCCCCCCCCCTTGAAAATGTAAAACTTGCTGAAATCAAAAGTAAAGAACAAATACACCATTGCTGTCAATTGTGGTCCATCATTATTTAGCTGGACCTTAGTGCATAAACAATAATCACAAAGCATCCTTAGTTTCATGTTCCTGCCAATTTGGGGACATTGAGGCCAGGCCACTTAGTATTTGTTTATTAAAATGATGTGGCCAGTCAATCTAGCATGGAGATCAGTCATTGCTGTTCTTATACTTCTACCCCCTCCCTCACTCCAGCCCCCCCCTTTTAGCCCTTTTGTCTTTCTCTTCCCCCTCTCCCTTATGTACTTGCTATGTCACCTCTCCCTTTACCCATCCCTACATCTGCTACTTTATTTCCCCTTGCCTCCACCTCCCCTCTCCCCAGCTCTTTTCCCTAGATGCCATGCCTTGTCCTCCTACTCTCTTTCCCTTCCCCTCCCCTCTCCCTATTACCTAGCTACTTAGCAACTTGATCTGTGCCTATGACTCCACTGGAACTTAGTTTCACTCCTTCTAGGAAAACAAAGTGAACTTACAAGCTCAAATGGGAAGATTGGGTGGGCCATAGGCCCTTATCTGCTGACATTGTCTATGTATCTATGCATCTATGGATACTTTCCCTCTCTATCCTCCCAATTAGACCCCTCTTAGAAATCTGACCCTGTCACTCACCTCAATACATAGCACACTCAGTGGATGACTCCGAACTGGCTCTGTTGTTCCATACTTGCACTCATCTCCCCTGCTTCCTCATTTCACCTCCACCTAGATATTGTTCTGCTAGCGGACTGTTTACCCTTCTAGGTTTTGTTCACCATGTCTCAATTTAGCATTTTCTGCTGGTACCAAATGTTTCAGCTACCCTGTTTTGAAACTTGTAACTGTACATTATGCGTTATCTCTCTGTATCATTGCTTACTTTTGTCATGTACTGTTTCCTTGTAATTTATTTGTATCGCCTGTAACCTGCTACTACTATTTGGTTTGTATAATATCTCAAATGATTTGCTCTGGGCCATTGTTTGTGGCCCGGGTTGTACCTGAAAATGGTCCTTGGACCAGTGTACTTACCAAGTAAACAAAGACATAAATAAATAAATAGATAAAATAAATTAATTGATATTTAGTTTTCCTTTACAAGAAGAAAAAATCTCTGAAGCAACTCCCAAGGCAGTGTAAAAACAAAACTGAAATGTTTGTGATTGGTCATGCCCTTTTCTTTTTCCTTTTTGTCCAAATTGTTCTAAAATGCAGTCATCTATTTGTGAAGCTTGTCTTTTGTATGTAGTGGATGATATGCTTGATCTGAGGGTTTCATCTAGGTCCATTTTATGAGGCATTCTACTTGTGAAGTTCCATGCAGCTCCACTGTTGTGGTTATATTAAATGATTTAAGGGTCCATGAATGACTTACAGGGAAGTTCAGAAATGTAGTATTCAAACAACATGAAGTCTTGCTATATTATGACATATGCAGTTTGTCCCAGCCTTAGAACTGCTCCGGAGGTGAAAGAGTTAACTTTCCATGCCAGGCATGGAATCTTGAGCGCGAGCTCGGTTGAAAACTATGTCTGTTGTTCTTCAAACTCAAACTGTCAGATTCTTTACTCTGCCTCACTGAACAGTTGCTCCGGAGATTTCTCCTTCTGCTCGGTTCATTTTGTCGGTTAAAAAGTGTAATTTCTCAGTTTTTTAAACCGCATTTGTCTTATTTTAACCACAACCGGTTGGTTCAAGCTCTGTCTGTGGTATCGTAAGTAATAGATAGGTTTTACTTTTTCTCTGTGTGGAACTTGCAAACGTTATTATCGGTTCGGTTTGAACCAATCAGGTTGTTGTTAAACTTTATTAAATTGCATTTAGAGTGCAGTTCCCGGTTCTTATCGGTTCTAAAAAAAACGGATTCCATTACGTTTTTTTCCATGACCTGTGACATGGTTGGGAACCGATAAGGGTGTCTTGCTTGGCGATTTGCCGTAAAAGGGCAAGTTTTTGGTTGGGCTGGCATTATGTCTGAGAAACCCAGAATAAAAACCAGGCCCACTGGGTTTCAGCACTGTAGTGTCTGTGGGGAAGCCTTTGCCAAGGCTGACCCACACACCACATGTGTTTATTGTCTGGGGTTTGACCACCTCTATGCAGACTGCCAGATTTGCAAGAATTTCCCTGCAGCTACCCTGGATAAGAGAGTTGGTAGGCTCAGGGGACGAGAGGCCAAAAAGTCAGCTGATCTGGATGGCCAGCCCAGTTCGGTGCCAACCGAACCGGAGGGAGTGCCCTCTGACCAGGGCGAGACTTCCTTGGGCAAACGAAGAGCTGACTCGGAGGAGCCAGTTCCAGCAAAGAGGACTAGAAAATCAGCAGGTATGGAGCCAAAATTTTTCCAACACTGCAGAGATAGCCAAAGCGATCCAAATTGTCCAGTCGCTTTCAGTTCCCACCAAACCGCACCATCAGGTAAGCGTCGGTTCGTCGGTTCCACCGGGTTCAAGAATATGATATAGAGGAATTTTATGAACCGGAGGAGGGGAGGAGGATTATGAAGAGAGTGAATGTGATTTTGAAAGTCTGATGTGCCATTGAACCAGATACCTCCCAGACAGACCTTCAGGAGTGTCTCCCTAGGCTTTCTGAGTCCCTTCCATTTTATGTTTTATAAAAAGTTGTTGAAACCCTCCAGCTCCCTTTGGAAGAAGCTGTGGATGAACAGGAGGAGCCTGACTATGTGGAAATGATGGATATCCCAGAGTCCAGGAGATTGTCTATTCCTTTACATAAATCTTTTAGGAAACAGACAATAAAATTTTAAAAGCTCCTAACACTATACCTCCTGTGGATAAAAATGGACAAGAGGTACACATTGTCAGGCTCTGATACAGAGTTCCTTTCACAACAATGCAGCCTTGTTGGGGTAGTGCAGGCTGCAGCCTGTGATAAGACAAATATTCCCTTGGCTTCACACCCCCCTGACAAGGACTCCAGGAGGATTGATGCCATGGCAAAGAAACAGTACATGGCAGCATCCTTGGGACTCAGACAGGCAAATTATATGGCCTATGTTGCAAGGTACCAGAAATCTAGATGGGATACTGTTATGGCTTTAGCGAAACAGGTCCCTGGCCTCTTGCCAAGGAGCTGGAGCAGGTGGCTGCTGATGGTATTGCGGCATCCAAGGTGCAATTCCATGCTGCAGTGGACTCTAATGATGTATCTTCAAGAGTCATGGCTACATCTGTGGCTTTTCGCAGAATGGCTTGGCTCAGGTGTACTAGTCTGTCACAGGATACCCAGGCTAAGGCCATGGATTTTCCTGTTGTTAGGTAATCTCTGTTTGGGGAGCAGACAGAGAATTACATGAAGAAAATGGATGAGTATAGGACCACTTATAGGAGTGCACAGGCCAAGGAGAGGCAAGCCACCCTCAGAGGCAGCTTTCCAGGGGCAGGGGCAGGCTTTTTCACAGGCCTTTTTACCAAGCCCAGGCCTCCTCTTCAACTTATGCCCAGAGGGGGTTCTTCAGAGGGAGAGGCAGATGGGGTACGAGCAGGCCTGCTCCCACCCCTCAGCCTAAAGCCCATGCCAAACAGGCACCCTGATGGGATGCCCAGGGCTGATTCTCCATTACCTGTAGGGGGCAGGCTGGCTTACTTCGTCCAGGACTGGGAGACTTTAACATCAGACAAGTGGATCCTGGAAGTAGTGTTGGGACTGGTTCTCAGCTTCAAAAATTTCCAAAGATGAGAACCAGATCCTTTCCACCTGCAAATCCATTAGAGGCTCTCACTTTGGAAACAGAAGTCTCAACCCTCCTGGCTCTCAGAGCTGTAGAAAGGGTTCTTCCCCTACACCAGGGCAAAGGACTGTACTGCAGGTACTTCCTTACCCCAAAAAAGACAGGAGAATGGCGGCCCATCCTGGATCTCAGATACCTAAACAATCACCTTTTAAAACCAAAATTCAAAATGGTGACTCTGGGAATTATTTTGCCCTCCCTAAGGCCAGGGGACTGACTAGCATCCCTGGACCTCAAGGATGCCTACTTCCATGTTCTCATCAGAAGCTCCCACCAAAAGTACCTCAGATTCAAACTGCCCTCAGGCCATTTCCAGTTCAGAGCAATGCCCTTCAGCCTCACCTCTGCCCCAAGGGTATTCACAAAATGCCTGGCAGTAGCAGTTGCTCACTTAAGAAGGCAAAAGATTGCCATCTTTCCTTACCTGGACGACTGGCTCATAGTGGATCAGTCTCCAGACCAAGTCAAATTACACCTTCAGGTTACCCAGCAGCTGCTTACATCTCTAGGTTTTTTTCTTCTTCCAAAGTCAGTTCTAGAGCCTGTTCAGCTACTCACCTTCATAGGTGCAGAACTGGACACAAAGCAGGCCAGAGCTTTCCTTCCTCTAGAAAGAGTAAAGACCCTGGTGGCTCTGGCCTCCTCCTTCGCTCTGCAGGTCTCTCGACCAGCAAGGCACTTTCTGCAGCTCCTAGCGCACATGGCTGCTTCCACAGCTGTAGTGCAAGGAGCAAGATTTCAGATGAGGGACATTCAGTTCCATTTGAGAGCCTTCTGGTCTCAAAGGAGAGATCCTCTAACCAAATTGATCCCAGTAACTCGAACCCTGATCCAGGCCCTGCAGTGGTGGCAGGATCAGAGCAATCTGAGACAGGGGTTCCTTTCATCCCTCAATCTCACTCCTTGACCCTTACTACAGATGTGTCCCTCTTGGGATGGGGAGCTCACATGGGCGACCTCACCACCCAGGGATTGTGGTCCCCTCAGGAATCTCTGCTCCACATCAATCTGTTGGAACTCGGAGCTGTTTTTCTAGCACTTCAGGTTTTTTCTGCATCTGTTCAGAACAAAGTGGTACAGGTCAGAACAGACAACACCACTACAATGTGGTACATCAACAAGCAAGGGGGCACTCAGTCTTCGGCCTTGTGCACCGAGGCAATGAAGTTGTGGTCTCTGGCTTATTCCCTGAACACTTCCCTCATGGCAGTTCATCTCCCAGGCAAAAACAATGTCCTGGCAGATGCTCTCAGCAGGATTTCCCAGGGCCATCATGAATGGTCACTGGATCCCCTAGTACTGAAGTATTTGCCAGGTGGGGTACCCCTCAAATAGATCTTTTTGCAGCCCCAGAAAATCACCAACTTCCACTTTTTTGTAGCAGGCCCCCAGTGTTGGGCTCAGTCCCTCTGGATGCCTTCCTTTTCGACTGGGAAGGGAGGTTCCTCTATGCCTTACCCCCTTCCCTCTCTTGTTCAAGGTGCTAGTCAAAATCAGATCTCAACCTTGCAAGATGATCCTGATTGCTCCAGATTGGGCCAGACAGCCCTGGTATCCACTCCTTCTGTCCTTAGCAGTCCACCTTCCCCTGTGTTTTCCCAGGAATCACAATCTGTTAACCTGTGCCCAGGGAGAGTTTGGTATCCGAATCTCAAATCCCTCAACCTCAAAGCCTGGCTCTTGAAGAGTTAGAGTTTGTTGACCCACACCTTTCTCAAGGTACTAATATCTTGAAAGCTTCTAGGAAGCCTTCCACCAGGGCTACTTATAATTCTAAATGGAAAAGGTTTTCCATATGGTGCTCTGGAAAGCATATTTCCCAGAATCTGCTGATTTGCCCACAGTCCTGGATTATATGGTCCATCTAAATACTTTGGGGCTGAGGCCAGCTACCTTGAAAGTGCATTTGGCAGCTGCTCTCTTTTATTTCAGCAGGAAAGCCCTCTTCTTTCTGCTCACCCTGTATTCTCCAAGTTTTCAAGGGATTGCTTCACACCAACCTCCATTCAGGGACCCTGCTCCTGCCTGGGATCTTAATGTTTGCATTGCTCAGCTAATGCAACCCCCCTTTGAGCCTTTGTCTTCAGCAGAGCTTAAGTACTTGACTTAGAAAACTATGTTTCTAGTAGCCATCACTTCTGCCAGGCGCATAAGTGAATTACAAGCTTTGTCAGTGGAGCCTGATTTTATCTTCTTTCACAGAGATAAGGTAGTCCTCAGGACTAAAAGGAAGTTCTTGCCTAAGGTGGTTTCAGATTTCCACCTTAATCAATCTATATCTTTTCCAGTGTACTTCACTGACCATTCCTCCTCTGGCAAGAGGAGGCTGCACAGTTTAGATGTAAAGAGAGCCCTAGTTACTACACAGAGCTGCACTCAATGGTCACAGGTTTGACTCCTTCCAACTGTTCCTCACTTATGGTGAGGTTGGTAAAGGGAAACCTGCCACTAAAAGATCCATTGCCAGGTGGATTGTCTCTTGTATCCAATTTTGTTATCAAAAACTGGGTAAGGTCCCCTTCAGGCCTGAGGGCTCACTCTACCAGAGGTACAGCTGCATCCCTAGCTGTGGCCAGGGACATCCTTATCTTAGAGATATGTCAAGCAGCTACCTGGAAAACAGTACACACTTTCACCAAGCATTACTCCCTGGACATCCAGGCTAGGATCGATGCTTGGTTTGGCACAGCTATGCTTCAGAGCCTATTTCCTAAGTAGGTTCTGTCCCTCCTCCATGGAGGTACTGCTGTGTGTAGTTCAGATATAAAATAATATAGCAAGATTCTTCATGTTGTTTGAAGAAAAATTACTCACCTTAGTAATGTTGTTTCTTCTAATGGAGTCTTGCTATATTATGACCTCCCCCCCCGCCTGCCTGCCCCTCTCAGAACCTCTGCTTTTGGGATGTGGGTGGGCAGTGCAGTGTTGGCACTTAGTAGATGCCCACCTTGTGTTTTTTCACCCCTCTTTTTGGGGTGTTTGGGTGTTGTGTTTTATTTTTTTTTTGGATCCCCTGACTTGAGTCTTTGTTTTGGGACCAAAAAATGTGTTAATATTTTAGTAGCCAGTTGGCTAGTGTAGGTTTACAGCTTCCACACAGAATCTTAGTGAGTTTTGCTTGTAAAGATCTGCTGACAGTTTGAGTTTGAAGAACAACAGACAGAGTTTTCAACCGAGTTTCGTGTCAAGATTCCATGCCTGGCATGAAAGTTAACTCTTTCACCTCCGAGCAGTTATAAGGCTGGGACAAACTGCATATGTCATAATAGCAAGACTCCATTAGAAGAAACAACATTACTAAGGTGAGTAATTTTTCTTACTTGTTGTTAATGGATGGCTTGGAGTCCATATGTATAGATGGCATTAGGGTGAAACTGCTGCAATGAGATGGGGGGGGTTGTGATACATTAGGGTCAACATTCTTGAATAACCTCAGAGTGAATGGGCAATGGTTAGAATGAGATTTAGGGTTTAATAAATAGAAGAGTAGTGTGTGTGTGTGTGTGTGTGTGTGTGTGTGTGTGTGTGTGTGTGTGTGTGTGTGTGTGTGTTGCTGTAATAATAAGTAGAGTTTTTTTTTATTTTACAAAGAAATCTGTATCTTAGAGAGAAAACACAAAGGGCAGCACTGGAAATAAATGCTGTCAGGAGTATGTTGAAGACTGGTGCAAACGCAGCAGCTAGGAAGTGAATCCACAAAGGTTGCTGCTACTTTTGTTTTGTCAGAGGGAGCTGAAGCTTCAATCTGAGCATGGAGTTGCCAGACTGTTACTGACACATGTGTTCCAGAGATTAGTTACACTCCAAGGAAAACAATTACTGCAGATGACCATAGTTAGTTGAAAGAAAATTCAGCTTTATTGAGCTCAGCAGCTCTAAACATAAAGGTCTGCTACCAGTAACTCAAGGTTACAACACCAGTGCTTCACCTCTAAACAAGGCATCATTAGGAGGCTATGATAAGAAAATATATAGATAGCTTTATAATCCCCACTGATGACATCACAATTGAGCACACATCATTTAATACATTCAAAGTAAAGTGAAACACTCATTATTTAAAACATGCTATTAATGTGTTCATAAAAGAAACAGTGAAACAGTTAAGTGATTAAAAGTAAAGTGGGTGTCCATACTTCTGCAAAAGGCAGTAAGTGTCTTAGAATAATTCATTTTATTAAACTTAAAAATCTGTATTTAGATAATACACACATAATGTGAAGGCTTAATGTGAAATAATGTTAGACCTCTAAATCATACATATCAACATCCTTCTCCATAATAAACCAACAGTCTCAAGTGTTTTATTAACTCTTCAGATAGCTCAGTTGCATGAATTCTTAAAGTAAAATGAACTAATCAGTTCCTAGCCTCAATCATTATATTTCAGTGGGACAAAATAATGTCTGTAATGTTTTGAGCATCATGGAGTCAAAACACAAATGACTTTCATAACATAAATTGTGAATTGAAGGGCTCAATTGTGATGTCATCAGTGGGGACTATAAAACTACCTGTATGTTTCCTTATCATTAGTGGTGGGTGAAATTCTGCAGCTGAGCGAAATGAAAAATGTTGCCAGGCAGAATGACAAAATTTCACATTCTGCAGTGAAATTCCACCTCCTGCCATGAAATGTCATTCCCGGAAGGAGAATTTTTGCCACAGAAGGTGAAATTTCACCCGCAGCAGGTGAAATTCCTCCTAATGTGGAAAATTTCATGAATTACTCTGCTCAGCAAATTGGCCACTTCACAGCCACTTCACTGGCAGAATTTAAATAAGTGCCACCTCATGAAGCTTTGTTAAGAGGTGAAGCACTGCTGTTCTAACCTTGAGTGACTGGTAGCAGATCTTTATGTTTAGAGCTGTTGAGCTCAATAAAACTGAATTTTCTTTCAACTAACTATGAGTGACTTCAGTAATTCTTTCCTTGGAGTGCATCCCTGGAACACATTTACTACTTGGGTTATCCACCCTCTTAGCTGCACTTACCTGAGGACTACTGTGTGCAGGAACTGGACTTTGGATATTTCAAGATGTTACTGACACATGGTCTGAATTAAACAAATGTAGCAGCAGTGTTTGTGATTTTGCCTCCTATCTCTAATACACTCCATCTGACTAAGAGAGCATATATTTCTGGCCATGCCCTTTGCATGTTTCTACAATCATGTTTCCTGCTTGCTGGCTGTGGAATCTAGGCTGTAAAGCATATTCAGTAACTTTTCTACTTGTATTCTCACCACCCACCCTTTTCTCTCATACATCAAAATGGGAGGGGGTTACACCTGCTGTTCAGTACTTACTAAGGTTATATTTGTGTGGTGGGATCTTTGAAAGCTTTTTTTAATTATGCAAAGTAAAGTAATAAGAATAGGTGGTTTATCATTACACAGTGGGGACTAATGCAAAAAATATACTATTTCATCAAGATTTGACTACAAATATATCAAACTCTCTGATTCTGTCTGGGAATTAATGCAGTTATGCCCTGCTGTAACTCAAATGAAGCTGCATTTAGAAGACATTTTTGACCCTTCAGTAAAAAGAGGAAGAATCAATTGGATATGAAGTGTTAATCGAGGAACTGTAATCCCCTGCTGACATAAAGTAGAAAAATTATCAGCATCAGTGTCCCTCGCCACAGTGCATACAGAGTTATCAGAATAACTTAACCCTGCACTTACAGGGGATCACCACAACTTGTCTACACACAGCAAACAAGTTGGAGTCAGCTAATGGTTGTCTAGCATACATTATGCAACAGTAACCTGATTTAAACTCAAGGGATATGAGAACAAATAATGAAGCCTGTTAAGTAAAATTAATCATCTTTATATTTTTAATGTTTTTCTTAAGCCCTTTCTCAAACAACTGAATAAAAAGTTGCTAGTCTGCATAAAAGAGACAAACGTGCCATGAAGCAAAACAGCTTGGAAAATAAAGTGTAGACTCTGGGCTTGATTTTCAAAGAGCCTCTTGATCATTGCAAGTTGTTGTGATCTAGGGCTGCAGCAATCTCAGGGTGTGTCAGGGACCCTGCACCATGTTTAAAAAAAATGAGGGTCCCTGAGCCCAAGACACAAGATTTGATGTATCTGCAGGGTTGCCCTGAAATAGTGGTGCACACAAAGGCTTTGACAAAAGGATTCTTCAACACCCTCCCCAGTGTAACACTCAAGAGACTACTAAGTTGGGTGGAAATGTCTGGCAGGAGGGGACTGGGGGGCAGAAGAGGCACAGTGAGACACCTTGGGAGTGACAGGGGCATGGTGTTAATGTGCAGGGGATGACGTGGCACCATGCAGGGGTGTCCTGTGTTCCTACATACAGGTGATTAGACTTGAACAGGTGGCTGGCAGAAATGGACAGGGACCCAGCCTCAGCAGGATATAGCCCCAGCACCAGCCAAATAGGTGCCATGGACCACAACACCATTGACAGGCAGCAGCCTGCCTACATGCAGTGGGCCTGGTACTAGGGGAATGCCGCAGTGCCCAGGGACTCTTTCCAGCCACCACCTGTACTCTGCAACAGGCAGCCACTGCTGCCCATTGACAGTGTTCTGGTCAGTGGAATCTATGGGGCAGGTGTCAGGACTGTATCCTCCTGAAGCTGGGTGCCAATTCCTTTCTGCCAGCCCCCTGTCCCAGTCTGATAGCCTATATGTAGGAGCACTGAGCACCCCTGCAGGGTGCCACCTCATCCCTCACACATTAGCCCCTTGACAGCATAACCCAGTGTCTTTTTCCATACTTGCCTGCCCCAGTCCCCTTATTGCAGCCTCCTCCCAATTGCCACCCTTGTCAGGCAATGGCGAATGGCCCTTAGGCCACCTTCTGGCTGGTCTAAAGGCAGCCCCATGTTGCAGTCATGGTGGGGCTTGTAGAATGGCAATTAAGGGAATAGTGCAGCCCCACCATGGGGCAACCACCCTTGCGACTTGTCCCACTAGTGCTTTTACTACAAGGGTGATGCAGATGGCCTCTGCCTGATGGCATCCTGATTTTGCCACAGTGGCATTTGAAAGATCTGGAGTGCTGCTTAATATGATGCAAGGTGCAACTTGCATCAGCTTCATTTGGCACAGGCACCTTGCGTAATCATTTAATCTTTTGAAATTCGAGCTCTCTGTATTTTACTTTGGCTTCAGTTTTTCTCCCTCAAGTAAGTAGAGTTAAAAAGAAAAAGTACAGCACCTTTTAGTATTTCAAAGCAGAGTTTGGATCTCATCCACCAATTCTGATACTAGGCATTTTTAAACAACAGAACACATTTTGAAAGTAACAGTATGCTAAACAAGCATCACTCTCAGTAAACTGTTCCTATTCACTTGTAAATTTTTAACTAAGAAGTTTATTCTCATCTACAATGAAAAATGGAAAATGGAAAATCTACTACCAAACACATGGTACTTGTTACCAGCAGAGATGAAATGCACATTGCCAGAGTCCCAAATCAAAATTAAGACCTGAACTAATAATAATTATACAAACAAATTTAAAAAGATTAAAAAAACACATTGTCTTTCAGCAATTCAGAGAACATGATTTTTAGACAAAACTATCTGTTTGTTAGGTCCCTGAGTCCACAGCACATCTCATTTAAAGCAAAATAGTCTTTATTTTTTTGGAGCACGAGCAGAGGCAGGCATGGCAGAGGCTGTTGCCTGCATGTAGCAATAACCTTAATACTTAAATGTTGTTTGTCTAAGCCTATGTGACTGATATACCCTACCTCAAAATAGCCAACTTTGTGTGTGTGTGTGTGCGTGTGTGTGTGTGTGTGTGTGTGTGTGTGTGTGTGTGTGTGTGTGTGTGTGTGTGTGTGTGTGTGTGTGTGTGTGTGTGTGTATCTGGGTGGCTGATAGAGATAATACAAAACAAACAAACAGAAAAACACACAAACAAGGCTATCCTGTCTATCATAGACAAAAGGGTACTGTGGACTGTTGCTAGAAAACTGGAGTGGCTGTTGGGAGTTGTAGTTCCATCCTAGCAATGAAGAAACAACAGCCTATAAAACAGGACTTTAGTGGCACTATAATTGCTCATTTTTAGAAAGGAGTGGTTGGAGAGGTTAATACACTGATCACGGGACCACCAATGTATACTTTTTTTTATAAGGGACGTATTTTTAAAATTGCTCAATAGTGTGCATAGTGCATGAGGTCTTTAGCACTTACGAGTCCTAAGGGATAAAAGCTCAACTGTCATAAGCTGCTGTTGAATATAAGTGAAGGCAGGCATGGCAGAGGTAAGTGTCCACTGTCAACTGAGGAAGATGGATGATATGCCAGGACTCTACATTGGTAAACTTCAGGCTCACAACTAGATGGCTTCTTGTAGCACAAATAAGGGTTAATGGATTAAATGTAAAAACTACAATATATATGGGACAACACCAGACATTCTAGGTAGACACTGTATCAAGTCTAAACTAGTAAAACAGTTGGAGATTGAAATCACCAGTTTGAAAGAGAGGTTAGAATATAATGAGCAGATACAGGAAATGGAGGACTTTGTTGCAAATACAAGGCTGTTGTTGTAGGATGGGCAGAGGAAAATAGTGGAAGGAGGAGATATGCATGCTGCTTTACAAACAACCTGCACAACTGTTAAAGACAAAAGGAAAATAAGGCAAAGCCTTGAATTAGAAAGACTTTGCCTGGAGTTTGGTGGCCAAGCAGCCAGCAGCTCCCACTTCCTGAGCTATATAAGCAGTTCCTCTCAGCCTCATTGTGAAGCATTTTTTCTTTGCAGCCAAAGGCTCTGTCGGTTTATTCTCTGAGCTGGTTGGGCCTCCCTGGCTGTCTGGGGCATCTGCCCCCCCACCTTGCTGCTCCTGCTTGTCTCTGTTGGGCTTCTGTGTTTATTTTCCTCCTTCTGGTTTGTATTTTGCCTTCAGCTGTGTGTGCTTCCTTCCTTTTGGGAGGACTTTGTTTCTAAGCTCCTAGCATACTGCTATTCCAGCGCTCATACTGCTTGCTTTCAGTTACTCACAACTCTCAAATTGCTTGCATTGCACCTGCAAACCTGATCTGTGTGCTTCAGCTCAACTTTAGCTGCTCCATGTTGCATACACAATTATTTTCACCTGACTCGGATTTACTTGAACCTAGCTATATGGCTCACTCATGCTTGTTCTAATTACCTCATTGCAGCAGTCTCATTGCACTGCCTGATGACAATACTTTCAGAGCATTGTGACTCCTTTCATTTTGTTTATTGCAGTTACAACTCAGTGTACTCAATTGTTTTCACTACTGCTGCACTGGCCTAATTGCTTCCTGCTACTGCTTTGTTTACTCCCATTGCTATTGTACCTTGTTCTACTCTGAAATTAGCTAAAGCTCCTGCTGAGGCTATTAAATTACCTTTTATATCTGCATGTGGTTCTCAGCTCTTCCATTGCTTCCTTGTTTGTCCTATGGCACAGACTGGGAGGTGTTTGGGGGTCGTGGCCAATGTGGCTAATTATTTCTGTTCTAAATTCTGTCTTCACCACTGAAAATCTTCAGAGTCTGTCACCTTGATTTGGCTTTGAAATGTCTGGCTGGCTTTCCCCACTATTCAGTGCTGTTTGCCCTATTTTATGCAGACCTACGTGCAGGTTCACTTATTACTACTCTGTTTACTGACCTACGTGCAGGTCCACACTTGCTTATGCAACCATTACTCCTTGCTTTTGCAAACCATTTCTTCATGCCTACTGCCATCCCCTCAGCTTCAGCCTCTGGGATTCTGCTGCACTCAATCTGCATTCGACTCTGCAAGGTCTCAGCACTCAATGCTCATTACAATCTTAGCATGCTATGCTCATTCAGCTCACCAGTTTTTCGGCTCTCAATCAATTCTGGGGTATACCAGCCATTCTGACTGGTGCAGGGTTCCTCCAGCCGACAGTCTCACTCTGCATTTAGTCTGTATCTTGAGCGTGTCCAACTTGTGGCGGGATCCTTCTCACCTGGCACATAGCTGGGAATGTCCTCACCCCGGGCTTGGCTTTAGCTGCCTGCTATGTGACAGCAATTCCTGGTGTAGAATTTAAGACTAGCAATGAACAGTGGTTATGACAATCTCCTTTGGCTCTAGTGTTCCACTATAATGGTTAGCCATTGACTTTAGTGGTTTCCTTAGCAAGGCACCTTCACTGCATTCTCCCTACAACTGCCTCTGGTTCACCTGGTTTGAGATTAGGGTGGGTAGGCCAGGTGAGTGCCTCAGCAGTCGTTGCTCTCCTCCTGTGCCTTGGTTGCACGTATTGTTGCAGAGTTTTCTAGCAATCTTCCACGGCATTCCCACAAGACAGTTGAGTAAGAGCCTTCATCCAAATTGGAATATTTCCCACCTCCCTTTAATTGGGTTTTCCAAATTGCAGCTGCAGAGCCGTCACTAAATAAACTATCTGAAGCTTGGAGGGAAAGCGACCCACGCTTTGGATCCTCAGAAATTTCCTCCTCATAGGGTTTTTTTTCTCTCCTTTGTTGCCTCAGGTCATGACACTTAGCTAGCATAGTTGTTTCCTCTAGTTTTTTGGGGGTAGGTTCTGCTGTTGGATGGAGGTGGAGGATGTCCTGCTGTTCCCTCTCTCCTTAGGGGATCCCCTAATCTCAACACAAACCATCAGTATCATGCCATGCAAACCTGGGCAGCCATTACATTATCCAACTGAGCATCTCATTGCATTATCAAACTGCCTATGCTTCTCCACTACTAAGTTACAGTTACTGCTCCTATGTCACAGTTACTGCTTGCTCATATGCTTTGTGTTGCCTCCTTCTTTGGGGATGATTATACCTATGGTACCTTTAGTCGCAGGAATTGTCCCATAGCACCACTAGGGGTGGAACCCTCTCAGAGGATTCCTTGCTTTTTGTAACCCTGCAGGGTGGTAATTCCTCTGGAATAGAGAGTGCAAACAGCCAAAACCAAACTAACACATTTGCACAAGCATAACACTATACCGGCTGCGTAGGTCAATGAATCTGAGGATGGAGAGAGAGGCAAGAAGGAGAATGGTACATTAAGAAATTGGAAACAGGTAGGGGAAGTAAAAGACAATGGAAGTAATTATGCCTGGCACTATCAAATAAATTGGAGGTCCTATTTGAGGGGAACCATATGAATCAAAGTAATCCTAAACTAAATGTTAGTGCAACAGCACTAAATTCATACTATGACCCTAACCCAGCAACATTGTAGCCAGCTGTAATGCTGCAGTTGATAGCATTGTGTCAGCAACAAATAGCAATGCAATCAAACAAAACAGCTGTAGTGACCAAATTTGAATAGTGGGAACCTGCTAAACACCATTGTAAATATTTCCAGAGGGGAAATGGCTATGGAAGATAGTGCAAGGAGCAGTAATGGTAGGGCTACATACTCAAAAACTGACTCTGATGCCTCAGGTACAGCAGCAGTGAGGAGAGGAGTGGTACACCTAAATGAGTGCCAGGTGAACAAAGAAAATAGTTGAGGTGGGTGATTCAATTTTTGCTTTATGGACAGACAAATATGCAAAACAGCAGAGATCTGGCTACTGCAAGCTGCCTGCCAGAGGTGCAGGTCACAGATACAAAGAGGAATATTAGCAAAATAATAAAAGGAAACAATGAAAGTACAGTAGTGATACATTGGAATGAATGCTGTGGGTAGGACAGTGTTATAAACCTTGAGAGAGATTTTTCAGGAGCAGGAAAAATACTAATAGCAAAGAACTGCAGAAAGAATATATCAGAAATCCTACTGATCCCTGGGTGGGGAGGGTTATAACAAACAATCAAATAAAGCATATCAGTGGATGGCTAAGGAGATGGAGCAGGCAAAAGGGGTTCCTCTTCCAATGAAATTGGGAAATATTTGTAAATGATGCTTCTCTGTATGCAAGAGATGGGTTACATCTTAGTTTGTATGGAGCAAGGCCATTGGGAAATAGAATATGTCACAGTATCAATCTCTTTCTAAACAAGATAGCAAGGCTGGCCCAGTGGTGCTGAGGGCTAAGGTGCTGGACACCTTACCTCGCGCCACTCTGATGACCCAGGTTCAGGAATGAACACAGGCCATTGGAGGTTAGTGAGGGGGGAGGGCAGAGCTGGATGGAGCTGCTAAAAGGCAGCTCTCCTCTCTGAGGAGGGAAGGTGACACTCCTTGGCTATTGTCTGCCTCCTGCTGGAGGCCAGGAGACAGTATAGGCTACAGAGTGCATAGGTGCTAGGCCGACGGGAGAATGGAAGGGGTCATTACTGGGGCTGTAGTATTCATGCATGCCTCCAAGTGCATGTGACTACTCCTGGGGCCTGGATAAAAAATGGAGGCAAAAAACATTCCAGTGGTAGGATGACACCCGACTCCCTGCAGGCACAGCACCTGGGCCGGGCATACGGTAAGCCCCAGTAATTCTGAGTGTCAGAGCTGGGGGGGAGTCAGTCAGGCTGAAAGGGGCAAGCCAGTAAAGGCACATAAATAAAGTCACGATAGAAAAAATAAACTAGATGCAAGAGGGAGGCGGATGGAAATACTGTTATTACAGAGGTACCCTATCCACAAGTTAGTAAGAAAAGCCAAGAATAAAATTAGCATTAAAAATGGCTGGAACTGCCTCCTTATGAACACAAGAAACCCAACTGACAGAAACTGGCAAATGCACTGTCATGCAACTTGCTACAAAGAATAAAGTGCTAGTTATAAACTTTATGATGAAGAATTGAGGAAACATTTCAGTAAAAATACTTTGGGATCAGTGTTACAAATACCTTTGAAGTTTGAAAAACGAACAGAATAACTACTAAAAGGGCTACCAAATCCTTAGATGTATTAGTAAAATATCTCCAAGTAAGTAGGCAGGTATTGATGACAATGTATACCTCTCTGGCGAAACACAGATTGAGTACTGTGGCCAATTCTGGCAGCCTCTCTGTAAGGGATATAGAACTTGTGGAGGTAGGTGCAGAGGAGGGCAACAAAAATGGTCAGGGGCCTGAGTGGGATGACTTACAGTATGAGGAGAAATTGAAGGAGATAGATATGTACAGCCTTCAGCTTTGAAGACAGAGAGGAGATATCTGCTTGGTCTTCAAAGCCTTCCACAGTAAGGGTCTGTGGGTTGTTTAATTCTAAATACAAGGGATAGTATAAATGAGGTAGAGGAAATTCCAAACAGTTAAAAGGGGATGAAGAAAAAAATTCCAAAGGGGACAGTTTGGTTTACCTGGGGTGGGGTGGGTGGGGTTGCCATGAAAACTCAGTCCCAAACGTGTTGTAGCATGTCAGGCAACAGATACTTTTAAACACTGTCTGGATATACTGAATACAAGTGGCATTAAAAAGCTAGTGTACTGCTTGTAATTAATAGTAATTTTCAGATGCAGCCAGCTATCACTTCCAGGATCTGAAGTATTTTTTTTTTTTCTGTTTACTAATCAGAACATTTCCCACCTGGCAGAACTAGGGTGATGTGTGGAGCAGCACTGTCAGGAGAAAAAAAAGTCAGTTCTGTTCCTCCCACTACATCATCAGAAATGAGACCAAACACCTTGAGGTACCACAATCCTTGCAGCCTGAGCAGTGATTTTCACAAGCTACCTATGAAAATGCAGGAAATTGTGACATCACTAGTAACCAGGGACAGCCAGTTCCTGCTGCTTCATGTGAAAGTGAAACCTGGCAGTGAGAAATGGTTCTCATTGGTTACTAGTGATGTCATAGTCAGTGTGGCTTCAATGTTGATGTAGTGGAAGGAACAGAACTGACTTTTTCCCCCCTCCAGACAGAGTGCTGCTCCATATATCACCCCAGTACTGCCAGGTAGAAAATCTAATTAGCAAACAGAAAAGAATAAATACTTGAGATATAAGAAGTGATAGCTGACTACATCCGAAAGTTACAAATAATTGCATACAGTTTCCAGGCAGTACACTAGCTCTTTAAATGTATTATCATTGAGTGATGGCAAGCATATAATGGGCTCTAGTAGTTTATTTTTTGTAACATTCCTATGAATCCATGAAGGTGCAAACCAAAAATTCATTGGTTGCAGCACTTTATAGACCCCATTAGGAAATAAGCTTTGGTTCAGTTGGCTTATCTACTTTCATGGAAGTTTTATGAATGAATGAAACTACTACTACTACTACTACTACTTATGTGCAATTAAACGATTCTTGGCTCATGACTTATAAATCAGCCTGTTAGCTAAGCTGGGCAACCAAACTTTTTGGGGTGTCCAGAAAAGGTATTTCTTGGTGAATTTTGAAAGCAAAAAAAAAACAAAAAACACCAGAATCTAGTTATCTAGTTAAATGCGTCCTGTTTATCTAAGTTCAGATGTTTTTTAACTCATTATGTTAATGAACTTTTCAACATAAAAAAAAAAACAAGATGATGTCCATTACAATCTGAAATTGTTTTTCTCACAATCCATAAACAGTTAGTCATGACCTGAAAATGGCTCAAGAAAGTTACATTTATGTGTAATATCAATCCTAAAAGCTCTGAGCATGCTCAGGAGCCAAATGTCAAAACCTTAAAACTCTGATTAATATTATTTAATGAACACCTTTTAACGTCACACCTTGACACCAGCCCTTCATCCCTGAAAGTACACAAACAAAATTCGGACCATCTTGGTTATAGGTGGCAGCAAAGAGAGGCCAAAATGGTGATTATAAGGTATTTCTGACATTTCTGGAATTCAGAATCCAGATACGGCCCATCACAAAACTTTACAAGTCTCAGAACTTGTGTTTCAGACTTGATTCCAAACTTTGTGCAATTTCACTGAATACTGCCAAAATATAAAGGCCTAAAATTGAGGTATAACACTGAGCACTCTGCTCAACCCTAACTATACTTGTGCTACTGCACATATATTTTCTATGTCTATATCTGTATCTGTATCTATATCTATGGCCCCGATTCTAGAAAAGTTATGCCTGGCATAACAGAACTTGAGCCAAGTAGAATGGTGCAAATAGCAACTTACGCCAGCAGTTGCGACATACGCGCGATTCTACAATGTGGCTTGACATATACGTGAGGCCACCTGGCCAAGAGACATTACGCCAAGAGTTGCACCATAAACCCCTGTGACATGGTACTAGGGGTTTACAGCAGCAGTTAAACAACATTCCAGAAGAGCAGCAACAAAGTCCCGATGTCGGATTCTACAAGAACCCTGGAGGAGAACTGGTAATAAGTTACACCAGCTTTTAGCTGGTGTAACATATGGACACCCTCTGAGGGTCCTGTAGACAAGTCAGCAGCCCAGCAGACAATCTACAGTTGCCCTCCCCCATGCCCGGCATACCCCAGTGGTGCCTGCAGGGCTGCTCACACCCCTGGCCCCTCAAGCATAATGTATGCCTCTACAGGGCCACCCACACCCCTGCTACTGAAATGTAATGTGTATGCCTGCAGGGCTGCTCACACCCCTCACCCTGAATCTCTATTGCTGCATGCCATGCAGGGGCTGCTGTCAACCCTCCACGCATGCACTGACCCTGAGTCACTGCCACAATTGCTGACATTTCCCCAGATGATCCCTGGTAGTCTAGTGGCCCCCCACCCAGCCATGCCAGTCCACCCAGCACCCTACCACCTGTTTCCAGCTTGTGACTTACACAGCCCATCTCTCGCCTCCACAGCCAGCAGCTGACTAAGTTCAGTAGAGGTGCTACTGTAAAGACGCGTTCAGAAATTAATTTCTGAGTGCTTCTATTCAGTAAGTACTCCTACTGAACACAGTCAGCAGCTGGCCATGGAGGTAAGAGATGGGCTGTGCCAGTCACCGCCTGGGGATGGGTGAGGGGTGCTGGGTGGACTGGCATGGCTGGGTGGGGGGCCACTAGTCCACCAGGTGTATGTACGTGACAAGGGATGCTTGTACTGTGCATACTGTACAGTACACTGGCAATGGTGCAATTTGGGGACCTCATGACAGTGGAAAGGGGGCCCTCTAGCCCTGTGAGGAGCTGTCAGTGTGTGGGCAACGGGGGGGAACACTTGCGACCTGCAGTTGCAGATTACGACTTCCTTGCCAGGTATGCCCTCTGTTCATCGTACCTGGCCATATGTTGCAAGTCACAGTACTTAGACACGGAGACCCTGCCCCTTATAGAATAGAGCACAAGGTCAATGTTGCAGCTGCGGTTGACGCAAGACACGTTTGGTGGCTACTGTGCCAACCTTCTAGAATCGGGCCCTATATCTCTATCTACATCTATAACTATATCTATATCTGAATCTATATCTATATTATACAGGTTAGAGGAAGGGTTGAGAGGGCAACGGTTGTTGAAAAGCCCTCCCCAGCACCCCTCGGTTCCACGAAGCTACAAGGCTGCAGCAGGAAGGGTCAAGAGGGCAACAGTTGTTGAAAAGCCTCCCCAGCTCCCCTCGATTCCCTGAAGCTACAAGGCTGGCAGCAGGAAGGGACACGATATCAAGACTGTGCTCAGTTTCAAACCTTGGCGCCTTTTTTCTGTTCAGCTCCTTGGCACAGTAGTACTCACTGCAGTAGCCACTTTAAACCCAAGGAAATTAATGTATTTTGACTCACAAGACTGTGCCTATGACACTCTCTAGCCTGCCTACCTTTATTTAATTAACTTTGGCTGATTCTGGTACACAGCAGCTGCTGTTTAATTATTTTTATCAGATCCTCTAACACAGCAGCTGCTTGCAGGCCTGCAATTTTCACTGTTTTTCCAGTAACCCAAGTATAAAACTGAGCTGAAAGTGTGCCTTTTACAATTTCTATTTCATTCCTACTGATTTGTTCTCTTTGCTTCTCACTCGCTGCTAAGTTCTAATCCCCCCTCGCCAGTCCCTTTAACTCCTTTGTGCATATTCACTGTCTGACCCAGCCCTGATTTTCCCTGTATTTAGCCCTTGTGTGTTTTCTCATTTCGCCAGGGTTGAGAGGGCAACAGTTGTTGAAAAGCCCTCCCCAGCTCCCCTCGGTTCCCCGAAGCTACAAGGCTGGCAGCAGGAAGGTACGTGATATCAAGACTGGGCTCGGTTTCAAACCTTGGTGCCTTTTTTCTGTTCGGCTCCCTGGCGCTGTAGTACTTGCTGCTGCAGCCACTTTAAACACAAGGAAATTAATTAATTTCAACTCGCAAGACTGTGCCTAAGACTGTGCCTATGATACTCTCTAGCCTGCCTACCTTGATTTAATTAACTTTGGCTGATTCTGGTACACTGCAGCTGCTGTTTAATTAATTTTAGCAGATCCACTAACACAGCAGCTGCTTGCAGGCTTGAAATTTTTGCTGTTTTAAGCCAGTATCCCCACAAACCACTGGCTTATTTCCGTTACATTGATGATTTATCATCTGGACGGAAGGCACAGATGCACTCAAAGATTTTCATCACAAACTTAACAATCTCCACCCTACTATAAAGCTTACCTTGGAGTACTCTACCACCAAGGTTAACTTTCTGGACACCACAGTCATCATTAAGGATGGAACCTTACATACATGTATTTACAGGAAGCCAACAGACAGACAGAGATACCTGCACAGGAAAAGTAACCACCCTAATCATACAAAAAAATCTGTCATATACAGTCAAGCACTTCATTGTCAACGTATTTGTTCAAATGAGGATGACAGAGATACACATTGGCTATGTTGAAAACACCTTTATGGAGCAGGGACACTCTTCCAGGGAAATTGACAGGATAACAGAACGAGGCAATGCAAGTACCAAGACAACAACTACTTCAATATAAAGAAAAGACAGCTACAGAAAGAATACCCTTGGTAGTCACATATCATCCAGACCTTGAACGTCTGCGTAAGATTATTAAAGATCTCCACCCAATATTTAGTGAGGATGACACCCTTAATTGTATTTTTAAGGAACTCCCACTACTATCTTTTAAACAACCGCCAAATTTATCCAGCCTAATTATTAGGAGCAAACTTTCACCGGAACAGAATACCATGTCACACAATGGCACACAACCCTGCAATCAACGCCCCTGCAAGACTTGTGGGCTAATTTCTACCTCAGACTGTGTGGTTACATCACAAAACAGACAATTCCAGGTGCATGGGAGTTATACATGCATGTCACGATATGTTGTTTATTTCATTCAGTGCAAGAGATGTCCACAAACAGGTTATGTAGGAGAGACACGCCAACAGCTCCGCACTAGGATGAGCTCACACAGGCATACTATTGCAGCAAGGAAGACTGAAAAACCAGTGGGGCATCACTTCTCCCAGCCTGACCACTCAGTCTCAGATATGTCAGTAATGGTCTTAAAAGGAAATCTCAAAACACACAACAGAGACGAGCTTTTGAGATTAAACTTATTTTACATCTCAATATGGTAGCAGATGGGATGAACTTGGATATTGGCTTTATGGGACACTACAGAAATTAACATCCACAGACCTTTTCTTCTTCAGGCTGACATATTATAGGACTTCAGCATGTGTGAGATGTGGATGCGTGTGTGTATGTATGTGTGTGGGTATGTGCTGTGAGTATGTGACATAATAGATGTGAGCTTGCTGTCACATTAGTGAGAGTCTCTATTTAGCTATATGGAGGTATAATGTGTTACTATTTTCATTTCACACACAAACAAATTTCTCCTTACTTTTTATCTTTGCCTGTGTGTGGGGGGATTGATTCCATTGCATCATATTCAGTTTACCCAGCCTGCTAGTGTACATACAGGAGTGTTATCTTATACTGTTATATATAATTTTTGTAACTCTGTACATATTGGGATGTGTGATCTCATTTGCTTGGGGTCCTGCACATATCTTTTACATTAGGCTAATATTGTAGTAATTTACTCAGAATTTCATTACAAGTTGTATTCCTTTGGGGAACAATTACAGTGACTGAAGTTAATATAGGTTCACTAGGAGAGATTGAGAGTGTGTGTGTGTGTGTGTGTGTGTGTGTGTGTGTGTCTGTGGGGACAGAGAGAGATAAGGAGGGGGAGAGAGAGAGACAACATCTCGTTTAAGCTATGTATCTCCCCACCCACATTATTGTGATGTGGGGTGGGTTAGGTTATACTGTTTGTATGAGCAGGAGGAGATAAATTACTTTTTATCTCTTTTCAGATTCCCTAGACACTTGTGGTACATGTAGTTGCTACATTCTCAGTATATATTGACATCAGTACATATCAGGATGCATGGTCTGAATTCCTTGAGGTTCCTCTACTAGAGTTTTTGTTTAACACTAATATTATCAATTTATATTTATATTATCATTTATATAGTCCTGAGGTTTTGTAATTTCTTGGGCCTTTTATTTAGCTTGAGAATACAGCTGGGTGACATGTCTAGCTAGGTTTTACACATCACACAGTGTGCACTGATGTTTTTAGACAACTTTACTGGTATTCTTGTCTTTAATGCATAGATTGTAATTTCATGAGCCCTATAACTATCTTAGTTTGTCTTAGCTGGGTGGGGTTGCCTTTCAGTAATCACATCCTTATACTGACTGTGACACTCATGGCTTGATTTGGGAGTTATCTGCTTCAGCAGTGTTATCTTATGTTAATTAAATTTATGTGCAGTAGGATTCTTTATGTTTGTTGCACCAAGCACGTCTTAACCCAAGATTCATTCGGACTGAGGCAGTATTGTACTGTTTAACTTCTCTGACATCATCTTGTTTTTTTTTTTTTTTTTTTTTTTAAATGAGTATTTTAAACCAATGGGGATTTTTTTCTGTTTTTCTCTGCATTATCTAGCTGTTATAAGTATTGTATTTTCTAAACAACTGCCATGAGCTTCTGAAGAAGGACTGGTTGGTCCAAAAGCTAGAGCACTTTGTTCTTGTTGTTACATCTATGTTGGTCCATTAAAAGGTATCAAATCATTTGCTTCTGGATCTATTCTTGCAAGGACCAATATGGCAACTACTAAATCAAGATTTTGCTGTTTTTCCAGTAACCCAAGTATAAAACTGAGCTGAAGGTGTGGCTTTACAATTTCTATTTCATTCCTACTGATTTGTTCTGTTTGCTTCTCACTCGCTGCTAAGTTCTAATCCCCCCTCCCCTGTCCCTCTGTTTAACTCCTTTGTACATATTCACTGTCTGACCCAGCCCTGATTTTCTCTGTATTTAGCCCTTGTGTGTTTTCTCTTTTCCACAGGGTTGAGAGTGCAACAGTTGTTGAAAAGCCCTCCCCAGCTCCACTCGGTTCTCTGAAGCTACATGGGTGGAAGCAGGAAGGAACGCGATCTCAAGACTGCGCTCGGTTTCAAACCTATGAGCCTTTTTTTTGTTCAGCTCCCTGGCGCTGTAGTACTGCTACTGCAGCCACTTTTAACCCAAGGAAATTAATCTATTTCAACTCGCAAGACTGTGCTAAGACTGTGCCAACAATGCTCTATAGCCTGCCTACCTTGATTTAATTAACTTTGTCTGATTCTGGTACACAGCAGCTGCTGTTTAATAAATTTTAGCAGATCCTCTAACACAGCAGCTGCTTGCAGGCTTGAAATGTTCACTGTTTTTCCAGTAACCCAAGTATAAAACTGAGCTGAAAGTGTGCCTTTTACAATTTTTATTTCATTCCTACTGATTTGTTCTGTTTGCTTCACACTCGCTGCTAAGTTCTAATCCCACCTCCCCGTCCCCATGATTAACTCCTTTGTGCATATTAAATGTCTGTCCCAGCCCTGATTTTCCCTGTATGTAAACCCTTGTGTGTTTCTCTTTTTCCCAGGGTCGAGAGTGCAACAGATGTTGAAAACCCTCCCCAGCTCCCCTCAATTCCCCGAAACTACATGGTTGGCAGCCGGAAGGTATGCAATCTCAAGACTGGGCTCGGTTTCAAACCTTGGCGCCTTTTTTTTGTTTAGCTCCCTGGTGCTGTACTACTCGCAGCTGCAGCCACTTTAAAACCAAGGAAATTGATGTATTTCGACTCACAAGAATGTGCCTAAGACTGTGCCTACGATACTCTCTAGCCTGTCTACCTTGATTTAATTAACTTTGGCTGATTCTGGAACACAGCAGCTGCTGTTTAATTAATTATAGCAGATCCTCTAACACAGCAACTGCTTGCAGGCTTGAAATTTTCACTGTTTTTCCAGTAACTCAAGTATAAAACAGAGCTGAAAGTATGCATTTTACAATTTCTATTTCATTCCTACTGATTTGTTCTGTTTGCTTCTCACTCGCTGCTAAGTTCAAATCCCCTTCCCCCATCCCCCTAATTAACTCCTTTTCGCATATTCACTGTCTGACCCAGCCCTGATTTTCCCTGTAATTAAGCCCTTTTGTGTTTTATCTTTTCCCCAGGGTCGAGAGGGCAATGGTTGTTGAAAAGCCATCCCCCGCTCCACTTGGTTCCCCGAAGCTACAAGGCTGGCAGCAGGAAGGTACTCGATCACAAGACTGCGCTCGGTTTCAAACCTTGGCACCTTTTTTTAGTTCAGCACCCAGGCGCTGTAGTACTCGCTGCTGCAGCCCCTTTAAACCCAAAGAAATTAATGTATTTCAACACACAAGACTGTGCTTGCGATACTCTCTAGCCTGCCTACCTTGATTTAATTATCTTTGGCTGATTCTCACTCACTGCAGCTGCAGTTTAATTAATTTTAGCAGATCCTCTAACACAGCAGCTGGTTGCAGGTTTGAAATCTTCACTGTTTTTCCAGTAACACAAGTATAAAACTGAACAGAAAGTGTGCCTTTTACAATTTCTATTTCATTCCTACTGATTCATTCTGTTTGCTTCACACTCACTGCTAAGTTCTAATCCCACCTCCTCCATCCCCTGATTAACTCTTTTGTGCATATTCACTGTCTGACCCAGCCCTGATTTTCCCTGTATTTATGCCCTTGTATGTTTTCTCTTTCCCCAGGGTCGAGAGGACAACGATTGTTGAAAAGCCCTCGCCAGCTCCCCTCGGTTCCCCAAAGCTACAAGGCTGGCAGCAGGAAGGTACTCAATCACAAGACTGTGCTTGGTTTCAAACCTTGGTGCCTTTTTTCAGTTCAGCTAACTGGCACTGTAGTACTTGCTGCTTCAGCCACTTTATATCCAAGGAAATTAATGTATTTCAACTCGCAAGACTGTGCCTAAGATACTCTCTAGCCTGCCTACCTTGATTTAATTAACTTTGGCTGATACTGGTACACTGCAGCTGCTGTTTAATTAATTGTAGCAGATCCTCTAACACAGCAGCTGCTTGCAGGCTTGAAATGTTCGATGTTTTTCCAATAACCCAAATATTAAAGTGAGCTGAAAGTGTGCCTTTTACAATTTCTATTTCATTCCTACTGATTTGTTCTCTTTGCTTCTCAGTCGCTGCTAAGTTCTAATCTCCCTCCCCTGTCCCTCTGTTTAACTCCTTTGTGCATATTCACTGTCTGACCCAGCCCTGATTTTCTCTGTATTTAGCCCTTGTGTGTTTTCTGTTTTCCACAGGGTTGAGAGTGCAACAGTTGTTGAAAAGCTCTCCCCAGCTCCACTTTCGGTTCTCAGCTACATGGGTGGCAGCAGGAAGGAGCAGCGATCTCAAGACTGCGCTCAGTTTCAAACCTTGGAGCCTTTTTTGTTCAGCTCCCTGGCTGTAGTACTTGCTGCTGCAGCCACTTTAAACCAAGAAATTAATCTATTTCGACTCACAAGTCTGTGCCTAAGACTGTGCCAACAATGCTCTATAGCCTGCCTACCTTGATTTAATTAACTTTGGCTGATTCTGGTACACAGCAGCTGCTGTTTAATAAATTTTAGCAGATCCTGTAACACAGCAGCTGCTTGCAGGCTTGAAATGTTCGCTGTTTTCCAGTAACCCAAGTATAAAACTGAGCTGAAAGTGTGCCTTTACAATTTCTATTTCATTCCTACTGATTTGTTCTGTTTGCTTACACTCCTGCTAAATTCTAATCCCACCTCCCGTCCCCTGATTAACTCCTTTGTGCATATTAAACGTCTGTTCCAGCCCTGATTTTCCCTATATGTAAACCCTTGTGTGTTTCTCTTTTTCCCAGGGTCGAGAGGGCAACGGTTGTTGAAAGGCCCTCCCCAGCTCCCCTCGGTTCCCGGAAGCTACAAGGCTGGCAGCAGGAAGGTACGTGATATCAAGACTGGGCTCAGTTTCAAACCTTGGCGCCTTTTTTCTGTTCAGCTCCCTGGTGCTGTAGTACTCGTTGCTGCAGCCACTTTAAACCCAAGGAAATTAATGTATTTCGACTCACAAGACTGTGCCTACGATACTCTCTAGTCTGCCTACCTTGATTTAATTAACTTTGGCTGATTCTGGTACACTGCAGCTGCTGTTTAATTAATTTTAGCAGATCCACTAACACAGCAGCTGCTTGCAGGCTTGAAATTTTTGATGTTTTTTCAGTAACCCAAGTATTAAACTGAGCTGAAAGTGTGCCTTTTACAATTTCTATTTCATTCCTACTGATTTGCTCTGTTTGCATCTCACTCACTGCTAAATTCTAATCCCCCTTCCCCGTCCCCATGATTAACTCCTTTGCATATTCACTGTCTGACCCAGCCCTGATTTTCCCTGTATGTAAGCCCTTGTGTGTTCTCTTTTTTCCCAGGGTTGAGATTGCAACAGATGTTGGAAACCCTCCCCAGCTCCCCTCAGTTCCATGAAACTACATGGCTGTCAGCCGGAAGGTACGCGATCTCTAGACTGGGCTCGGTTTCAAACCTTGGTGGCTTTTTTTCTGCTCAGCTCCCAGGCGCTGTACTACTGGCAGCTGCAGCCAATTTAAACCCAAGGAAATTGATGTTTTTCAACTCACAAGACTGTGCCTAAGACTGTGCCTACGATACTCTCTAGCCTGCCTACCTTGATTTAATTAACTTTGGCTGATACTGGTACACTGCAGCTGCTGTTTAATTAATTGTAGCAGATCCTCTAACACAGCAGCTGCTTGCAGGCTTGAAATGTTCGATGTTTTTCCAATAACCCAAATATTAAAGTGAGCTGAAAGTGTGCCTTTTACAATTTCTATTTCATTCCTACTGATTTGTTCTCTTTGCTTCTCAGTCACTGCTAAGTTCTAATCTCCCTCCTGTCCCTCTGTTTAACTCCTTTGTGCATATTCACTGTCTGACCCAGCCCTGATTTTCTCTGTATTTAGCCCTTGTGTGTTTCTCTTTCCACAGGGTTGAGAGTGCAACAGTTGTTGAAAGCTCTCCCCAGCTCACTCGGTTCTCGAGCTACATGGGTGGCAGCAGGAAGGACGCGATCTCAAGACTGCGCTCAGTTTCAAACCTTGAGCCTTTTTTGTTCAGCTCCTGGCGCTGTAGTACTTGCTGCTGCAGCCACTTTAAACCAAGAAATTAATCTATTTCGACTCACAAGTCTGTGCCTAAGACTGTGCCAACAATGCTCTATAGCCTGCCTACCTTGATTTAATTAACTTTGGCTGATTCTGGTACACAGCAGCTGCTGTTTAATAAATTTTAGCAGATCCTGTAACACAGCAGCTGCTTGCAGGCTTGAAATGTTAGCTGTTTTTCCAGTAACCCAAGTATAAACTGAGCTGAAAGTGTGCCTTTACAATTTCTATTTCATTCCTACTGATTTGTTCTGTTTGCTTCACACTCGCTGCTAAGTTCTAATCCCACCTCCCCGTCCCCCTGATTAACTCCTTTGTGCATATTCACTGTCTGACCCAGCCCTGATTTTCCCTGTATGTAAGCCCTTGTGTGTTTCTCTTTTTCCCAGGGTTGAGATTGCAACAGATGTTGGAAACCCTCCCCAGCTCCCCTCAGTTCCATGAAACTACATGGCTGGCATCCGGAAGGTACGCGATCTCAAGACTGGGCTCGGTTTCAAACCTTGGTGGCTTTTTTCTGCTCAGCTCCCAGGCGCTGTACTACTGGCAGCTGCAGCCAATTTAAACCCAAGGAAATTGATGTATTTCAACTCACAAGACTGTGCCTAAGACTGTACCTACGATACTCTCTAGCCTGCCTACCTTGATTTAATTAACTTTGGCTGATTCTGGTACACTGCAGCTGCTGTTTAATTAATTATAGCAGATCCTCTAAAACAGCAAATGCTTGCAGGCTTGAAATTTTCACTGTTTTCCAGTAACTCAAGTATAAAACTGAGCTGAAAGTGTGCCTTTTAAAATTTCTATTTCATTCCTTCTGATTTGTTCTGTTTGCTTCTCACTCACTGCTAAGTTCAAATCCCCCTTCCCCTGTCCTCCTATTTAACTCCTTTGCACATATTCACTGCCTGACCCAGCCCTGATTTTCCCTGTATTTAAGGCCTTTTGTGTTTTCTCTTTTCCCCAGGGTCGAGAGGGCAATGGTTGTTGAAAAGCCCTCCCTTGCTCCACTTGGTTCCCTGAAGCTACAAGGCTGGTGGCAGGAAAGTACTCGATCTCAAGACTGCGCTCGGTTTCAAACCTTGGTGCCTTTTTTCTGTTCAGCACCCTGGCGCTGTAGTACATGCTGCTGCAGCCACTTAAAACCCAAGGAAATTAATGTATTTTGACTCACAAGACAGTACCTAAGACTCTGCCTATGATACTCTCTAGCCTGCCTACCTTGATTTAATTAACTTTTGCTGATTCTGGTACACTGCTGCTGCTGTTTAATTAATTTAAGCTGATCCTCTAATACTGCAGCTGCTTGCAGGCTTGACATTTTTGCTGTTTTTCCAGTAACCCAAGTATAAAACTGAGCTGAAAGTGTGCCTTTTACAATTTCTATTTCATTCCTACTGATTTGTTCTGTTTGCTTCTCACTCGCTGCTAAGTTCTAATCCCCCCTCGCCAGTCCCTTTAACTCCTTTGTGCATATTCACTGTCTGACCCAGCCCTGATTTTCCCTGTATTTAGCCCTTCTGTCTTTTCTCTTTTCCCCAGGATCGAGAGGGCAACGGTTGTTGAAAAGCCCTCCCCAGCTCCCCTGGGTTCCCCGAATTTACAATGCTGCCTACAGGAAGGTACACGATCTCAAGACTGTGCTTGGTTTCAATCCTTGGTACCTTTTTTATGTTCAGCTCCTTGGCGCTGTAGTACTTGTTGCTGCATCCCCTTTAAACCAAAGGAAAAAAATGTATTTCAACTCACAAGACTGTGCCTATGATACTCTCTAGCCTGCCTACCTTGATTTAATTATCTTTGGCAGATTCTGTTACACTGCAGCTGCTGTTTAATTAATTTTAGAAGATCCTCTAACACAGCAGCTGGTTGCAGGCTTAAAATTTTCAGTGTTTTTCCTATAACCCAAGTATAAAACTGAGCTGAAAGTGTGTCTTTTACAATTTCTATTTCATTCCTACTAATTCGTTCTGTTTGCTTCACACTCGCTGCTCAGTTCTAATCCCACCTCCCCCGTCCCCCTGATTAACTCCTTTGTGCATATTCACTGTCTGACCCAGCCCTGATTTTCCCTGTATTTAAGCCCTTGTATGTTTTCTCTTTCCCTCAGGGTCGAGAGGGCAACAGTTGTTGAAAAGCCCTCCCCAGCTCCCCTCGATTCCCCAAAGCTACAAGGCTGGCAGCAGGAAGGTACTCGATCACAAGACTGTGCTTGGTTTCAAACCTTGGTGCATTTTTTCAGTTCAGCTCCCAGGCTGTAGTACTCAGCTGCAGCCAATTTAAACCAAGGAAATTAATGTATTTCAACTCACAAGACTGTGCCTAAGACTGTGCCACGATACTCTCTAGCCTGCCTACCTTGATTTAATTAACTTTGGCTGATTCTGGTACACTGCAGCTGCTGTTTAATTAATTTTAGAAGATCCTTTAACACAGCAGCTGGTTGCAGGCTTAAAATTTTCAGTGTTTTCCTGTAACCCAAATATAAAACTGAGCTGAAAGTATGCCTTTTACAATTTCTATTTCATTCCTACTGATTCATTCTGTTTGCTTCACACTCACTGCTAAGTTCTAATCCCACCTCCCCATCCCTGATTAACTCATTTGTGCATATTCACTGTCTGACCCAGCCCTGATTTTCCCTGTATTTATGCCCTTGTATGTTTTCTCTTTCCCCAGGGTCGAGGACAGGCGATTGTTGAAAAGCCCTCCCAGCTCCCTCGGTTCCCCAAAGCTACAAGGCTGGCAGCAGAGGTACTCAATCACAAGACTGTGCTTGGTTTCAAACCTTGGTGCCTTTTTTCAGTTCAGCTAACTGGCGCTGTAGTACTTGCTGCTCCAGCCACTTTATATCCAAGGAAATTAATGTATTTCAACTCACAAGACTGTGCCTAAGACTGTGCCTATGATACTCTCTAGCCTGCCTACCTTGATTTAATTTACTTTGGCTGATATTGGTACACTGCAGCTGCTGTTTAATTAATTTTAGCAGATCCTCTAACACAGCAGCTGCTTTCAGGCTTGAAATGTTCGATGTTTTTCCAATAACCCAAATATTAAAGTGAGCTGAAAGTGTGCCTTTTACAATTTCTATTTCATTCCTACTGATTTGTTCTCTTTGCTTCTCAGTCGCTGCTAAGTTCTAATCTCCCTCCCCTGTCCCTCTGTTTAACTCCTTTGTGCATATTCACTGTCTGACCCAGCCCTGATTTTCTCTGTATTTAGCCCTTGTGTGTTTTCTGTTTTCCACAGGGTTGAGAGTGCAGCAGTTGTTGATAAGCTCTCCCCAGCTCCACTCGGTTCTCCGAAGCTACATGGGTGGCAGCAGGAAGGAACGCGATCTCAAGACTGCGCTCAGTTTCAATCCTTGGAGCCTTTTTTTTGTTCAGCTCCCTGGCACTGTAGTACTCGCTGCTGAAGCCACTTTAAACCCAAGGAAATTAATTTATTTCAACTCCCAAGACTGTGCCTAAGACTGTGCCAACAATACTCTATAGCCTGCCTACCTTGATTTAATTAACTTTGGCTGATTCTGGTACACAGCAGCTGCTGTTTAATAAATTTTAGCAGATCCTGTAACACAGCAGCTGCTTGCAGGCTTGAAATGTTCGCTGTTTTTCCAGTAACCCAAGTATAAAACTGAGCTGAAAGTGTGCCTTTTACAATTTCTATTTCATTCCTACTGATTTGTTCTGTTTGCTTCACACTCGCTGCTAAGTTCTAATCCCACCTCCCCGTCCCCCTGATTAACTCCTTTGTGCATATTAAATGTCTGTTCCAGCCCTGATTTTCCCTGTATGTAAACCCTTGTGTGTTTCTCTTTTTCCCAGGGTCGAGAGAGCAACGGTTGTTGAAAAGCCCTCCCCAGCTCCCCTCGGTTCCCCGAAGCTACATGGGTGGAAGCAGGAAGGTACGTGATCTCAAGACTGGGCTCAGTTTCAAACCTTGGTGCCTTTTTTCTTTTCAGCTCCCTGGTCCTGTAGTACTCATTGCTGCAGCCACTTTAAACCCAAGGAAATTAATGTATTTCGACTCACAAGACTATGCCTAAGACTGTGCCTACGATACCCTCTAGCCTGCCTACCTTGATTTAATTATCTTTGGCTGATTCTGGTACACTGCAGCTGCTGTTTAATTAATTTTAGCAGATCCTCTAACACAGCAGCTGGTTGCAGGCTTAAAATTTTCAGTGTTTTCCTGTAACCCAAGTATAAAACTGAGCTGAAAGTATGCCTTTTACAATTTCTATTTCATTCCTACTGATTCATTCTGTTCGCTTCATACTCACTGCTAAGTTCTAATCCCACCTCCCCCATTCCCTTATTAACTCATTTGTCCATATTCACTGTCTGACCCAGCCCTGATTTTCCCCGTATTTATGCCCTTGTTTATTTTCTCTTTCCCTAGGGTCGAGAGAGCAATGATTGTTGAAAAGCCCTCCCCAGCTCCCCTCGGTTCCTCAACGCTACAAGGCTGGCAGCAGGAAGCTACTCAATCACAAGATTGTGCTCGGTTTCAAACCTTGGTGCCTTTTTTCAGTTCAGCTCCCTGGTGCTGTAGTACTCGCTGCTCCAGCCACTTTATACCCAAGGAAATTAATGTATTTCTACTCGCAAGACTGTGCCTAAGACTGTGCCTATGATACTCTCTAGCCTGCCTACCTTGATTTAATTAACTTTGGCTGATTCTGGTACACTGCAGCTGCTGTTTAATTAATTTTAGCAGATCCTCTAACACAGCAGCTGCTTGCAGGCTTGAAATGTTCGATGTTTTTCCAATAACCCAAATATTAAAGTGAGCTGAAAGTGTGCCTTTTACAATTTCTATTTCATTCCTACTGATTTGCTCTGTTTGCATCTCACTCACTGCTAAGTTCTAATCCCACCTCCCCCATCCCCTGATTAACTCATTTGTGCATATTCACTATCTGACCCAGCCTTGATTTTCCCTGTATTTAAGCCCTTGTTTCATCTTTACCCCAGGGTCGAGATGGCAACGGTTGTTGAAAAGCCCTCCTCCGCTCCACTTGGTTCCCCGAAGCTACAAGGCTGGCGGCAGGAAAGTACTCGATCTCAAGACTAGGCTCGGTTTCAAACCTTGGTGCCTTTTTTCTGTTCAGCTCCCTGACGCTGTAGTACTTGCTGCTGCAGCCACTTTAAACTCAAGGAAATTAATGTATTTTGACTCACAATACTGTGCCTAAGACTGTGCCTACGATACTTTCTCGTCTGCCTACCTTGATTTAAATAACTTTGGCTGATACTGGTACACTGCTGCTGCTGTTTAATTAATTTAAGCAGATCCTCTAACACAGCAGCGGGTTGCAGGCTTGAAATTTTTGCTGTTTTTCCAGTAACCCAAGTATAAAACGGAGCTGAAAGTGTGCCTTTTACAATTTCTATTTCATTCCTACTGATTTGTTCTGTTTGCATCTCACTCGCTGCTAAGTTCTAATCCCCCTTCCCCGTCCCCCTGATTAACTCCTTTGTGCATATTCACTGTCTGACCCAGCCCTGATTTTCCCTGTATTTAAGCCCTTTTGTGTTTTTTCTTTTCCCCAGGGTTGAGAGGGCAACGGTTGTTGAAAAGCCCTCCCCAGCTCCCCTCAGTTCCCCAAAGCTACAATGCTGCCAACAGGAAGGTACGCGATCTCAAGACTGGGCTCGGTTTCAAACCTTGGTGCCTTTTTTCTGTTCAGCTCTTGGGCGCTGTAGTACTCACTGCTGCAGCCCCTTTAATCCAAAGGAAATTAATGTATTTTGACTCACAAGACTGTGCCTACGATACTCTCTAGCCTGCCTACCTTGATGTAATTATCTTTGGCTGATTCTGGTACACTGCAGCTGCTGTTTAATTTTAGCAGATCTTCTAACACAGCAACTGCTTGCAAGCTTGAAATGTTCACTGTTTTTCCAGTAACTCAAGTATAAAACTGAGCTGAAAGTGTGCCTTTTATAATTTCTATTTCATCCCTACTGATTCGTTCTGTTTGCTTCACACTCACTGCTAAGTTCTAATCCCACCTCCCCCGTCCCCTGATTAACTCATTTGTGCATATTCACTGTCTGACCCAGCCCTGATTTTCCCTGTATTTAAGCCCTTATGTGTTTTCTCTTTCCCCCAGGGTCGAGAGTGCAATGATTGTTGAAAAGTCCTCCCCAGCTCCCCTCGGTTCTCCGAAGCTACAAGGCTGGCAGCAGGAAGGTACTCGATCACAGGACTGTTCTTGGTTTCAAACCTTGGTGCCTTTTTTCTGTTCAGCTCCCTGGCGCTGTAGTACTCACTGTTGCAGCCACTTTAAACCCAAGGAAATTAATGTATTTCAATTCACTAGACTGTGCCTAAGACTGTGCCTATGATACTCTCTAGCCTGCGTACCTTGATTTAATTAACTTTGGCTGATTGTGGTACACTGCAGCTGTTGTTTATTTAATTTTAGCAGATCCTCTAACACAGCAGCTGCTTGCAGTCTTGAAATTTTCACCACCCCCCACTCTCTCCTCCACCTTTAATTTAATACACTAGTAATCCCACCCACTTTTGTTCCAACCTATAAACTCACTTGAAGGGCAGTCCTACCCCTCCCCCTTGCTACATTAGTCCTAATGCAAACCAGCGAGGCAGTCCTTTCTTTTTTTTTTCCTCTACTCACTCTTGCCTATTCTCTATGTTTGCCTCTGTTCTACACTTATTTTGTCTGGAAAAGTAAATCAGACTGAGGGTATCCCAGTTTTATCTTTTCTCCTCGCCTTTTCAATTTCCCCCTGCTCCTGTCCACTCCTCATAAACTGCACTCTATTGGAATACCTGCCTCTTGTGAATAACTTGTATAATTGACTGCCAACCTCTGGCCACTCAGGGTTTCACTCAAACTTCCTTCACTATAGGTGTCACCCTGCCCTTAAGTCACCTTTTCTGTCACTTAAATTCTACTCTCATAAGGGACAATCCACCTCTGATTAACAAAGGTTTCTTACAAGGCATGCATAATGTTCTCTCTTGCGTGCCCAAGGTCACTTCTGGTGGTGTCAGGATTACTACCCACTGTAATCGTCCTCTCCTATCTCTCATGTAACATACCAGCTGGATACCCTGGGTCCCACTGCCATAAAGAATTCTCCTTTGTCTTCTCCAACCTTATACCAACTAGAACCTTGATACCTTCTCCTAACTTGTCCCTCCATATAACTCATACTTCCAAATTACGGGATTTCCTTCTCTACCACCCCCCCCCAGCATGCCCAAATATCTCAAGCTCAACTACAGATTCTACTAAGAAGTTTGGGTGATGCTTCTGCACTTATGCTTATCAGGAGACATAGAATCTAACCCTGGCCCCCCCCTTTGGAATGCCAGGTCCACGGTTGAATCCTCATGGTTCTCCACTAAGGGCATGAAAATTGACCACATGAATATCAGAAGTTTACCAGCAAACTTTCTTGAACTTGAAGCCTGGATAGCCCACTACTATTCAGACATACTTGGACTAACTGAAACATGGCTCAGGCCAGAGATACCTGATTCCATGTACAAAATACCTGGCTACAGCTTTTCCAGATCCAATCACCCCACCAAACAAAAGGGTGGAGGAGTTGCCCTTTATTATAAAGAGCATCTCAATGTCTCAGTACTCCAGTCTTGGATAACAAATCACTGTGAAGCTCTGCATATGTTTCTACAACTAGGGGTGATAAAAGACAAAATCTGATCTGTGCCTACAATCCTCCAAAGGGGGATCTCCCTGGCTTAAATGGGCTCTTGGATTATCTGACCATTCTAAAACATAGACCTGAAGTCATACTAATGGGATACTTCAACCTAGACCTATCAGTGAGTCATGCCGGTACATATACTGAAGCTCTCACCCGACTTAACTTCGCTCAACTTATCTCTAGCCCTACACGCACCTCTTCCAACTCGGAGCACCAGTCTCTCCTGGACTGGATGGCTACAAATGGAGCAAATAAAAGAATTGCTGCAGGGACCTTTTCGGATTCTATTAGTGATCACCTGCCTACTTTTTGTATCTGGAATGGCTACTGCCTCAAACCCCCCCACAAGAATCATTCCATTTCAGGATTTTGCCAAACTAAACCGAACTGCACTTCTTGAGGATATTAATAATATAGACTGGTCTCCCATCTATCACACTGATGATGTAAACACTGCACTTGAATACCTGATGTCTCAGCTTCTTGCCCTTCAGGATCTGCACATCCCTCTGAAAAAAGGCATCTCAGGGGCTCTCCTAATAAATGGCTAAATAAAGACCTCCTTCGAGCCATGATAAAAAGAGACAAGGCCTGGACCATGGCAAAGAAATCCCAACAATCAGAAGACTGGGTTAACTACAACTGAGAAATGCCTGCAAAAAAGATATTTGGAAGGCAAAAAGGAGCTATTGTCTTAAGCTTTTCCAGTCTTCAGCAGGTGATACCAGGGGTTTTTGGAACCACATCAAAAATTTCATTGGGCAAAGGCCCAAGATGGCCATTACCGACATGACACTGAATGAAGCAAACTGTAATAAGTTACCTACTATTTCTAATGCTCTTAATGCACAATTCTCGGATCTCTCCGAAGACACTGAGAAATTCAACCAACCTCTTTCACCTCCTTCTGAGGTGCAACTTTCTCATGAAACCCCTTTTCGTCTCACATTAGTCTCCTCCACCGAAGTGCTGCATCTCCTCAAATCAGTATCCCCTTATGGATCTGCTGGTCTGGATGGGCTACTGTAGCTTCTTGGTGAGCAGGCAGCCCTGCCCTTGCTGTTCCTATTGCAAGAATCTTTAATCTTTCCATAATAACCCAAACGGTACCAACATTGTAGAAAACAGCTCACGTTGTCCCTGTTCACAAAAAAGGGGATACTAAAAATATGTCAAACTATAGACCGATTGCTATTCTCTCTACCCTAAATAAACTTCTTGAGAAGGCCATCGCTACTCAGGTCACAAATTACCTGCACCTTCACAACCTTATATCCCCTACCCAGCACAAATTCTGAACAGGACACAGCACCACAACTGCACTACTTCAGCTGACAAATGCAGTCCTTACAGCGATGGATAAGAGCCTGCTCACTGGGGCCATATTTATCAATCTCACAAAGGCATTTGATCTTGTGAATCACTCTCTGCTACTTTTCAAACTGTCTCGCCTTGGCTTTGACCTGTCGACCATCTCCTGGTTCGATAGCTACCTCTCAGGGAGGTTGCAATTTGTCCAAATTGAATCTGCCATCTCAAATCTTTCCCCTACCTCTGTTGGAGTCCTCCAAGGATCTATGCTTGGCCCACTACTTTTCTTCCTTTTCATTAACAACTTGCCCTCCCTTCCCCGCTCCTCCTCATTGGCAACAAAAGTTGTGTAATGAGGTGTTAGGGTTTCCCTAATGCCCACCCTCCCAAACCAGGCAGGAGAGCAGGTGTGGGGTGTGCCTTGGGCTTCTTAAGCCTAACACTCACCCCATTCCATATGTAAATAAGGCCAGATGTGAAGACTTTATGAGAATGTGGTAAGTGTTAGACTTGAGAAGCTCTAGGCACACCCCATACCTGCTCTCCTGCCTGGTTTGGGAGGGTGGGCGTTAGGGAAACCCTAACACCTCATTACAAACCACCGGTAACTCGGCTAGCATACTGCGAGTGACCCAGATTCAAATCCTGCTCCTAGGACTGATGAGAAGGGGACATTGTGCTGGATTTAAGTGATAAATTATATATGATTTTAACAATAACAAATAAAAATAAAAGTAAAAGTAAATTAAGAGTCTTTTTTTGTTTTTGTGTGTAAAGTAGTTCCTCTACTGGCATATGTGCAAGTAGAGGGCATTGCTGTGAGTGCTGCTGTGTTTATTTATTCAAAATTCTATTACTATCTGAGTATCTATAACTATTTGAATATTTATAGGTATTCCTTAGTTTAATGTGCAGCTTCTTTTATTACACTGCCACTACATTGATTGCTGCCGTGCTACTAAATGTCACTATTTCTGAAGAACCAGGTCTATGAGAGCAACAGTAGTTGTCTGAATGTCTCTCCCACAGATGGAGATGCACTGCCATGCAGTGGCAGCATAGAAAGCAGGGGGAGGGGGTGGCAGCCAGAGTGCAGTGTTAGTGTCAGGAACAGTACCCACTGCTCAGCAAACATAGGCACAGTGAGGGATCCATCAGTTAGTGGTTACTTCGTGATTGCAGAGTAGCTAACTTGTACCTTGTAACAATACAGAGATGCAGTGGTGGCTGAGAGAGGTAAGAGGGTTGTGGTTTATACTCTAATGTTAACTGCAAAAAGTTGTATGTGGATTTGTTATAGTGTAGCCACTTTCTTTCCCTTGTCCTCGTTTATTGTATGTCCTCCTCATTTCCTTGCAAAATTAGATTTTTCTTCTGCATCTTTTGGTATTTACTTTCATGTTTATGCCTGCAGGTGATATGTACAAAATTAATACAATAGATATACCAGTGCCAAGGCATTCAGTACTACCCACACAAACAAGCAGATGTTACTGTATTTAAAAAAAAAGAACTAAAACGCACAAACGCAAACACACACACACACAGAAATATAGAAACATAGAAACTGTCAGCAGATAAGGACTGTCAGGCCCATCTAGTCTGCCCTAACTCTACATTAGTTTGTGGCCTTTGACGCTAACTGGTCAATGGCTTCTCCCACTTCTTCCCACCTCTAAGTTTCCCTTATGCCTGTACCAGGCATGCTTAAAACCCTCTACTGTGCTTGCTCCTGCAGCCTTCTGTGGAAGTCAGTTCCATGGATCTACCACCCTCTCTGTGAAGAAAAACATCCTCACGTTTCCCCTTAACCTGCCTGCTTCCAGTTTCATGTCATGTCCCCTTGTTCATGTACAACTTTTATATTGGAAGATGTCTCCACACTGCACCCTGTTTATACCCTTACGATACTTGAATGTTTCTATATGTTCTTCAGATCCCTCCTTTCCTCCAGCAAGTCCATATTGAGTTCCTTGAGTCTCTCCTCATATGTTTTACGTTGCAATCCCTGCACCATGTTAGTAGCTCTCCTCTGGACCGCCTCCAACCTGCCAATGTTCTTATGAATTGTGGCCTCCAGAACTGCATACAGTTCTCTAGGTGAGGCTTCATCACCATTTTATACAAAGGCATCCTACCTCCCGCCTTCTGCTAGTGATATCTTTGCCTATACACCCCAGCATGACACTGGCCTTCTCCGCGGCCTTTGTACTCTGCTTTGACATCTTTACATTATCAGAAATGATAACTCCCAGGTCCCTTTCTTCCTAGGTGATCATCAGCAACTTCCCCTGATTTTGTAGCTTATCCCAGGGTTTTTCTCTTCCCAGTGGCATTATTTTGCACTTTTCTTGGAACCGAACCTCAATTGCCACACCTCAGACCATCTTTTCAGCTTTTCCAAGTCCCTCCTCATCCTCTCCTCCCCATCTGGAGTATCCACCCTATTGCAGATCTTGGTGTCATCTGCAAACAGGCAGACCTTTCCCTCTAGCTCTACTGCAATGTCACCAATGAAGACATTAAACAGGACTGGTCCAAGGACTGAACCCTGAGGTACCCCACTGGTCACCCCCCTCTCACTGGACTGGATAACATTTACTACCACCACCCTCTGTGTCCTGCCTGTTAGCCAATTCCTAACCCAGCTTACCACCTTGTGCCTCATTCCCAGACTACCTATCTCATTAGCCAGTCTTTTGTATAGGATGGTGTTGAAGGCTTTGCTAAAATCTAGGCTGGTGACATCTACAGCCTCTCCTTAATTAATTTCCCCTGTCACCCAGTCAAAGAAATCTATCAGATTCGTCTGACATGATCTTTCTGCCATGAATCCATATTGTCTTGGATCCTGGGCCCCGCTGACTTCCAAGTGTGTCACTATTCTTTCTTTAAGCAGTACTTCCATGATCTTACCCACTACTGAGGTGAGGCTGACTGGCCTATAATACCCTGCCTCCTCTTTACTACCACTTTTGTGTATCGGTACCACATGTGCCTGCCTCCAGTCCTCCAGAACTACTCCTGTGCTGAGTGACACAGTGAACATGGCTGTCAAAGGTGCTACAAGCTCTCTTCACAGCTCCTTTAATACTGTTGGGTGTATGTCATCTGGTCCCATTGCTTTGTCCACCTTCAGTTTTGCGAGCTCCTCCAGGACTCTCTCCAATGTGAATGGACTTGTGTCTACCTCCCCCCCCATGTTTGTTACCAATAAGTGGGCTCTGTACCTCCCCTTCTTCAGTGAATACTGAGCAGAAGTATTTGTTCAGTATTTCTTCCTTTTCCATGTCTCCCTCCACACACTCTCCTGTATCCCCTTTTAGTCTCACAATCCCTCCCTTGGCCTTCCTCCTCTCACTGATGTACCTATAGAAAGTCTTATCCTATGTTTGCACTCTCTAGGCTAACCTTTCTTCAGTCTGCACCTTTACTCTCCTCACTGCCTTACCAACCCCTTTAGATTCCTTAGGTACACCTCCCTGTCTTCCTCCCATTGAGTTTCCTTATATTTCCTGACCCCGCCCTTTTGGCCCTTATTTTGTCTGCCACCTCTTTTGAGAACCAAAGTGGGTTCTTCCTTCTCTTGTGCTTGTTAATCACCCTGATGCATTGGCTAGCCACCTCCCCAATGGCTCTGTTAAGGTGTTCCCACCGCTCCTGCACTCCCCATCAAATTAACCTCCTTGCCAGTGCCTCTTTGATTTATCTCCCCATTTCAGCAAAATTCATCCTCCTAAAATCTAGGACATTTGCCTTGGTGTGACTTGACGGAGTCTCTGTCTGTATGCTAAACCAAACTGTGTGATAGTCGTAGGAATCCAGTTGACCTTCCACTCAGACTGTCTGTGATTTTGTTGCCATTGGTACGTACAAGGTCCAGAATCACCCTGCATCTGGTGAGATCAGTCACTAGTTGTCTTAGAACAAATCCAAAAATAGCATGCTCAAACCTTTTATGTTATTCCACACTGGAATTCACATTTCTTCTAAGGGGTGCTGCTAGGTTGTGGCAAACAACATACAATCCAAAGATACTAGTGCACACCACCCCCTCCCCCACATAGCATAGCATAACATTTAAACTTTCCACTGCCAAAGTTGACTATATTTACTTCAAGCTCCATGTGAGGAGAGGGCTTCTTAGTTTCAGACTCCAATTCCAATTTGAGTAAGCTAAATCACCAACGTCAAGGTGGGGCCCTTCGATTTAGTCCCTAACTTTCTAGTGCCTCAATGGCTACTAACTGAAACCTTTTATACTGTGCTCCCAGCAAGGATTTTACACATGTGATTAACTTTACAGTGCCTCAGTGGCTACTTGTCTTAGGCCTGCCCCCTGTAGGGCATCCAGGATGTATCTGCTCCTGGCTGAAGAAGCTGCTGGGACGTTCCAACCGATGTCTGTGATACTGAAATCCCCCAGCAGTATTACCTCCCCTTTTGCTGACATTGCTTGAATTTGATCCCCTAGGTCCCTGTCCAGTTCTTCCCCCTGTGCTGGAGGCCTGTAGATCACTCCTGTGTGGATTGCTATTCCATTTGCTGGTTTAAGTGTGACCCAGAGTGCCTCAGCCTCCCCCTGTCTACCTAGGACCTCTGCTGCCTTTATGTCTTCCCTGATGTACATGGCCAAACCCTTTTTTGACTCCCCTAGCTCTCCTGAACAGAGTATACCCTGGTACTCTCACATCCCCATGATGGTTGGTGGAACACCAGGTCTCTATTATTGCTGTTATGTTCAGGGTTGCTTCTACCAATAATGCTTCAAAGTCTGGGATTTTATTCCCTAGACTGTGAGCATTTGTAACTAGAGATGTTGCAAAATAAAATTTCACCAGCGAAATTGCTGTGAAATTGGCAATTTCACCACCCAAAATTTTTCACGAAATTGTGGTGAAATGGTGAAATTTTACTGCAATTTCACCCACCACAAATTGCCATCTGCCAGTGATGTCTGTAATGGTCTCCTTCCAGCCCACTCACAGGCCCAAATTTAAAACCAAAATCTTCTCCCTAGTGTCTAGTGGTCCCCCCCACCCGATCATGGCCAAAATTAAATAAAGCCCCCCTTCCCCCGGAGATACACTGAGTCATTTCCCTCCCGATTGAGTCCCCTCCCAAATCCGACCAAAATACTTAAATCCAAAACTCCCTGGTGTCCGATGGACCTCCCACCCTGGCATCAGATAAGCGCCCACCCTGCCCCCCAAGTATCATAGTCAGGCCACTGGCATGGCCCTCCACTCCCTCCATGTCCAGTAGCCCAACTAAAGTAGCTTCCAATGAATAGCCAGCGTGCTTCTACAAACCTTGCTCATTCACTGATTCAGACAGACAGTGTTCTCATTACTTGGCGGAGTGGGAAGAGTGCTGAAGGTCTGACCATGAATGAGCACGCATTTGTATAAGCATGTGATCATTCAAAGAAGTGCTCAGTCAGGCTGCTGGCCATGGAGGTGAGCAGAGGACTGTGGTGGCCAGCTTGTGATACTGGGGGGGGAGTGGTGTTATCTGATACCAGGGTGGGGGCTGGGGGGGCCACAAGACACCAGGGAATTGTGGATTTAATTATTTTTTTGTAACACAAGATCGCATTTGGGAGGGGACTCAGTCAGGAGGGCAATGACTAGAGATGTTGCGAAATTTAATTTCACTGGTGAAATGTCGGTGAAATCACAAATTTCACCACACGTAATATTTTGCTTAATTACACTGTTGCGGTGAAATGTTGCTGGTAAATTTTGCCTTAGAGTTCACCTTGTATTTCTATTTGGCAAAATCCAGTGAAACTGGGCTTTTCACATGACCTACTTTCTGCAGCTCACATGGGTGACTATATACAGGCAGGAGGTGAGTGATTAATTTCCCTTCTGTGTAGCTGGAGACTTGGAGGACAAGCAGGCAGCCAGCAACAGATCCTTTCAGTTTCATACACTGTACTGGCCTAGTTCCATTGTGTGTGTTTTTTACACAGTTATTTGTCTATAAATAATATATTTTGATTGTGTTTGTGTTGTTTGTTGATAATTTCTGTTAGGTGTCTGTGTAGAATTGATTGTGTGTGTGTGCATGTCTGTGTGTGTAACTACCTCTCTCCCTTTCTGTTAGGAAACCTTTTCTTTTTTGTGAAATGATGGAAGGGAAAGGTAAGTGCAAGGGTACTAGGCAGAAGGCACCCACTGTCCATCTTAACAGGCAGGGATTTAGGTTAGCTGAAGACCCCTCCCAGTAAGAGCTTGTAGCCACCACTACCCGGCAGCAGCAGCATGAGCCCATTGCCCCCTCCTTCAGCAATGTGAAGATGATGTCACCCCATCCATATCCACCACCCAGAAGCAGAATCCTCCTGTAGCCCCCATGTCCAACAGTAGCATGAGCCCATTGCCCCCCCTGCAACAGCGAGAGGATGATGTGGCCCCCCTCCACATCCACCACCAGCAGCAGAATCCTCCAGTAGCCCCCCAGGACCTGCAGCAGTAGCAGGAGATTGTGTGGCTCCCACCCCAAAACAGCAGCCACAGAGTAATGCCCCCAGGAGCATGTACCCCACCTCCCTGCAGCATAAAGGGTCTGCCATGTGGTGTTTTTCACCATAAACAACAATGACAGCAGTGTTGTGATCTGCAAGTTGTGGGACAGATCTGTGTGAAGGGGCAAGCAATGCAGCCATTTTGGAACTGGTAGCCAAAGGAGTGATCTGCAGTACCACGATGGTGCAGAGTGGCTCCAAAAGCAAAATGAGTTGCCAGCAGCAAGAGACAGTGGGGCTCAAGGGGAAGGGGGCCAGCATCAGGAAGTGGCCAGGGCTCAGCAACAGCCCGGAAGTTGCCGCCGGCACCAGAGAAATCAGCAGCAGCAGGCAACAGTGGCAGTACCCCCATCCATGGCACCCCACAACCAGTAGTGGCACCAGATTCATGCTGGAGGTGAACATGGACAGCCTGCATCAGCCCCACCCAGTCCTCCTGCGAGCCAAGAAGACCTGGTGGCAGTAAGGCGAGAGGTATCAGCTCTGCGCCAAGATTTTGATGAGCTCCACCAGGAGGTTGGGGGGACAAAAGGAAATTGATGGAAGACCAAAATAAAGTTTTGGAAGTCCTGGCAGAGCTTCATCATGGTGGTGGTGGTGGTGGTGGTGGCAGGGCAGAATGGGGGCTTGGTGCTGGTGCCATGTAATAATGCGGTCCCTAATGTACTTACAAGTGAGATAGACAGTGAGCACAGCAGCTGCATTTTCTTTTCTTTTTCCTGTCCTTGCTTTCCTACTATCACTCTTCCCTCATCTGTATCCCCCAAAAATAACAAAAAAAAACAAAAATAAAAAATGTACCAAATAAAAAAAATCTTTTGTCCTCTTTCTGTATCCTCTTGTTTCTTTTTCTTGTCCAGCATTTTGTGTGTTATGTATTGTTTATGATCTCTCTCTTTCCTCTCTCACACATGGATACCCTTGCACCTACTACCCTGCATATTCCCCTATTGTGTATGTTAGTGCCAGTCACTTAGTCTGTACCTTACCCATAAACACTGTACCTTTCTTCTTGTGTTATGTTAATCCTCCTTCTATCCACAAATGTCAAGTATTGTAATTTGTTCATATAAGCAAAATCATTTTCCCAAAGCTATGTAAGCATTAAGCCACGAAGAAAGTGGCATCTAATGGTGGATTAATGCATGGTTGGGAGGGTTGTGGCACGAGGCTGCAGGCCGAGTGCCTACAATGGTGCAATCATCCATTAATCCACCATTAGATGCCACCTTCAAAGTGGCTTAATGCGCTTGTAACATGGTTAGCGCAAATTTAGTAGTGTTAACACTCACGAATATATGCTACACAGATGAACTGCAACTTCTCATATCCTGCACTGCAATATTTTCTGCTGTTGAATTCTATACTTTTTACAGTCTAGGTTCATCTCACTGGGGTGCGTGCACATTCACCATCCAGTATCTCTTTATATTACTACTGCTATTTCTTGACGATTTACAACTTGTGTTTAACAGGAGCATGGCACCACATGTAACGTCGCAGGGTACCTTTCATTCGGATGTGCACGGCTGTTTCAAGCCATGTCTTCACTTCACTTTTCTCATTCAATACACTATTGTAGCAACAGCAACAATATTTGCATATCTCAGAGTTCATTTGATTGCACGTGCCGTGATATGCAAATATTGCTTATACTCCCACAATGCTCTCATTCTTTGAGGTTCCCCATCATCACCATTGCTACGGATCCCACTCCGGGTGCCACAGTTACTCTCAGAGGGGGTTTCCTACTTACTTTGCTAGGATTTTATTAGGCTGTTTCTGCCCACACTGCTATCTCGCCTTCGGTACCCATCCCTTTGCTAGGTCTGCCGAGGAATGCACTCCACATTTCTCCCGTGTGTCCACAGCGAAAAGGGTGCTCTAATCATTCTCTCTGCATGCTCCCGATGGCAACACAGCATCTATCATGGATTAATGCTGTGTTGCTCTTGTGGCACCTGACGCAATTCCACCAATTGCCTTCCTTCTTTCTTGTCCTCTGATTATTACCATGTTACAAGTGATGTTGTGGCAGTAGTTTTTGCTGTGTGCAGCTGCAGCATCAGTTCAAATACATGCACAACATAGAAATCTGAATAAGCAGCACTTTTATTGAGAAGTTCCCTGAGATAGTTGTCACAAATGTTAACTTTGTGTCCCTTCCCTTCAGTCATGATGCTTTCTATAGTGCTCCACCACCACCCAATCCAAAATGTGCACTTGGGCCACAGTTAAACAGAGCTTCTTACCTCTATGGTGTGCCAAACAGGTCATACATTGTCCAGAAATTTTACAGGAAAAATTCAGAGAGAAATCTGGACTCATGCCTGATGTTTTATGGTGTACTCCCATCTCATGGACCTGAAAATGAAGCTTCTGCCACTGTTTACCAATGGTTTCAGGATGACTCTTGGCACTGCTAGTGACCAAGCGGTCCTTCAAGTCCAGAAATATTTCCAAAAAATTGGTATATTAAATTCAGACAGAAATCTGGTCCCAGCCATGGTGTTTTATAGTGCCCAAACCGCCACCCAGACCAAAAGATGGTCTTTGGTGCACTGTTGACAAATGATTTCATGCTGCATCTTCTTTCTATGAGTGCAGCACAGGCAGTACATGTCCAGAAATGTTACAGGAAAACTGGTAGATATAATTGAGACAGAAATATGGTCAGAGTCATGAAGTGATGTGGTGCCCCTCCACACCACCAGCCAGACATTAAATTGCTGTTTTGGGACCCATTTATCAAGGATTTCAGACTGACTCTCAGTGCTGCTGTTGTCAAACAGGGCCTACAAGTTCAGAAATGTTTACAAAAAATGTTACATCAAATTGAAACTGAAATCTGGTGTCAGGCCTAATGTTACATGCTCTGCCACCACCTAAGGGATCTGAAAAAGGGTGCCATTCAGAGAAAATGAATTCCTCCTGCAAAATGCTGCTGCTACTTGCAATTGTTTCCTCCTGCTGCTGCTTCTTCTTCAATTGATTGAGATAGAAATGTAGAATTATCATTTTCATATGCTGCTGTCCTGACTGGCTATGTTGATTGACTCTGTGGTTGTAACTTGCCTGGTGAAAGGCAGTGAATGGCATTTTGTGGAACTGTAGCATGCTGCCTGCTGCTGTCTCTGACTATTAATTGCCAAGTTGCCACGTGAAGTATTGTTTTGGATGGCTGATGGTGGATCATCTTCACAGAGTCCATACTGCTGCTGCTGGACATGTAAGTATCTATCTTTATTTTTTTTCCTGTGCAAGATAAGAGTGTTGGTGGGTTGGTATCATGGCGTCTTGAAGTCTAATATGTTTGTACTGCTTTTATATTATTTTTCAGTTTACTGTGGATGACATCATCTTGCCAGGCCAGGAATCGGGATTAGGATCTAGGGATGTTGGAATGCACCACATTTCCCAGCGCGGACAGTAAGTATTTAATTTTTCATTACTAATGTGGCATGTCTGTTACTGCCATCTGGAGGTCTGAGTTTGTTAGTAATTGTGTTCTTTTTTGCTTTTGTCAACATCAGAAATTTGGGTGAAGTTAAACTCTTGCTCCTGCTGCCGTTGCTGCTCAACAACATGTGGGGGATTTATTTAATTGTGCAATGCTTCCAGTTTCACAGTCCCTGAGATAAGTATTTCTTCATTTTATGGTCTTTGTGGGGGGTGAGGGGTGGGACTGGAAAGATGTTGGTGAGGGTGGGGAGATTTGAACTTTTTGCAATGTTCAAAATGTGTTCCTCTTTTTATCTTACTTAGAGGTATGCAGTACTGCTAGGGGAAGGGGAATGCCTACTACTGTGCTTCATCATGGTCTGGAATCATGTGCACTTCCCAGCATGTTCCTTCTGTGGGCAATTTCTGCAGTTTAATGACATAATGGAGTGTTGTAAGTATACATTTTCTATGCTTGTTCTAATTTGCTTGTTAAAACCAGTTATGCAGATTGGTGAGTATTCATCATTTTCCCTTATCTTTGGTCTTGCTTAGCTCATTTTCCTGTGTTGAGATTTCATCCTATCTCTGTGTGATGACTACATCCATCCAGGCCCTGCAGGAGCTGTATTGCATGCAAGACAGAAGATGTTGCTTGAACTGAGATGTTGGCCACTGGTGTCCATACCATTAACGAGTAAACACACATCCTGGGAGGAACTATATGTGGAAATGGATGGTTGAGATTATGTTTAGTAAATAATTAGGTGGAGGGGGCTAATGTATTATCTAATCATTTGAGGTGGCAGAGCTGCAGTAATTGTGAACATTTGGAATCCAAACTGAGGGCAGCATAAACTTCTCCTTGCCCTCCCATAACAACCCCCCCCCCCGGAACCATCACAGTTTCAGTACAAGAACTTTAACCCGGTAGTATAGCATAAGTAACCTTTTTGGGGTAATTGGATGTTGTAAGTTGTTAAGCCTTTTCATGCTTACTTTTGTAATTGATGACTAACATCATTAAAGATGGCCACCAGTCACCATTTAGTAACATTTGTTCAACTTGTGGTGTTAATGGTTGAATAAACATGTTACATTCATATGCAGCTTGTACTAGGAGCCAGGGTTCTTCAATATGACTTGAATAATGAGTGGCAGAAAACATTTTTTGGGTTGCATGGAGTGCATGGGTATGTCAGGTTGTGGGAAGGAGGGGGCCATTTGGCATGTGACATTATGGGCACTTTTAAAGACATCAAGAAAACATATCTTGCTGTAAAATGGGGATAATAGTCAAAATGAAAAGTAACATGTGTATCTTGATAATTTTTGCTCCAAAACATTATAACTGTAATCATGCATAATCTTTATAGTTTATGGTTAGGTATTGCTGCTGCTTTATATAGGCTGCGGGACTGGGGACCAAGAGACATTTTACAGCAAAGGGTGATCAAATGAAAGTGATTCACACTGCAGCAGATAACACATAACCATAACCGATACAATGGTACATAGCTAAAAATAAGTTATAACACTATACTGATCTGAAAGTGGTTGGGGGGTGGCCTCTGAGTAAACTCAGCCTTTTTCCACTTCCACATCATCCAAGAAGCACCTCTCACAGTTTTCAAGACTGGAATTGTCACCAGGAGAGAATTCTCTCACCAGTGCTGCTTCATCAACCTTGCTGCTGCTGGATGCTTTAGTTAAGGGATTGTCATCATCCTCATCACCGAGACAGTTCCTGTGGCAACACCACTGACATCACTGAGTTGTATGGAAGTCCATCTTCTTCCAAGTTGTGTAACTGGGTGTGCTTTGAAACAACTGAGAAGCTGCATGGGATATACTATATTGGACTAGATATCTGCAATGAATCTCTCTCTTGCTTACATCTGAGGGAAGTTTTCCTTACTTTTACATTGGTATTGCTTTGTGTATAATTATTTTAGTTTTTAATTCAGGAAGGGGGTTTTCAAAACTGCTTATCTTGTCAGCATCTTCAGAAGGGTTGAAATAACTGCATATTTGATTTTCCTTTGTGGCTAACAAACCACCAGGCTATGGAGGTTTACCTGTATCTGACTTGGATGTCTGGATTTTTCTCTGTTTGATTAGTATTTTCTCTGTCAAATTGTTGTGTAGGGCATCTTGCTGACAGGAAGGCGCTCATCGCAGTGGTGGGTGAGAACTTTTAGCTGATTGTTTTGTGAGGGCACAGTTTAGGCCCAACCCCTTCTCACCGCTCACCCCACCCACCCCTGGAAATAGTTCCTTTATACCTGAGGTTCTGACATCATTTCCTCAAGAGTGCAAGGTGCATATCACTGTCATATCCTCTCTAGCACACTGCACTGACAATATAAGCATACACATTGTATAATATATATATATATATATATATATATATATATATATTTCTATATAACAAACCAATCACAGACACACACACACACACACACACACACACAAAAACAAACAAACAAAAAAGTAGATAAACATGTGGGGAGTAATGCAATGCAATGGCTGTGGGGCAGCAGTCTTCCGGTAGTCTTTCTGGAAGCTGAGATGCTGCCCTATTTGCAGACAACTCTCTGCCCTGAGAGATGAAGCTGCCCGTCTTCAGGCCGTACTGGACAGTAGTAAGGGAACCTTTCCCCAGGCCACACTGGACAGTAGGAAGGGAACCTCCCCCATCCAGGGAGCACTAGAGCCACCTCCACTACCCCAGAGGTTGCGAAGAAAGCACAGCAGTTGGACCACAGTGGGCTCAGGGAGGGTGAGGATGGTGGAACAGAGGCACACCCAGTCAGTTGTTCCACTCCACAATCCATACACCATTCTGGGGGAGCATAGCTCCCCTATGGATGCACCAAGAGAGAGACTGAGACAACTGTCACAAGGGAGGCCCACAGAAAGGAGGCAGAGGACACCACAGGGAAAGGAGCAGCTCCTGGTGGGGACTCCAATTATTAGGGATAGAACTGTAGAGCAGGAAAACTGAAGTAAGGTGCCTGCCTGGTGCCATGGCTTGAGGGACAGGAAGCGCATCCTCAGGATCACGAGAACAGCTGCAAGGGAGTCGAGTTGGACGTCATTGTCCACCTAGGGACAAATGACTTGGCTCATCATGAGATTAGAGCAGTGCAGGAGGACATTGTAGAGTTGGGGAGGGGTCTAAGACAAGTAGCACACACAGTATCCTTCTCAGTGGTGCTGCCTGTCAATGGCATGGGGGATGCAAGGGTAATTAGCACCATGCAGTTTAATGAATGGTTGAAAAAATGGTGTGGAGCACAGGGGTTTGGCTTCATTGGGGACTGGGGTTCCACATGGAGGGACATCAGCCTATACTGGAAGGTTGGTCTGCATCTGTCCAGGAAGGGAACAAGTCTTTTGAGCAATCGGTTTAAATGCTTCATTGGCAAGCTTTTAAACTAGTCACAGGGGGAGGCACTGATAAGCAGCAGGAAAATCCCAGCCTCTCCCTACAAAACAGGGTACTAAATGAGAAAAAGACCGAGGTAGAAAGGTCAGTGGTGGATGCTGCAGCAGAAGGTAAAGCCATCAAAAAATGGACAGCAATGAGTACCAATGCCCGTAGTCTGGGTAACAAGCTTCCTGAATTAGTGGCCTTGATGGAGGAGGAACATCTGGATATCGTGGCAGTCACAGAAACATGGTACACACAAAACCATGACTGGGACGTAAACATACCAGGATACACTATCTACAGGAGGGACAGGAGGGTAAAGAGGAGAAGGAGTAGCTTTTACATAAGGGAAGGAATAAAACAACAGAACAAAAGGGTAAACAGGGAGGAGAAGAAGCACTGTGGGTGGAATTGGAGACAGGCAATGGCACCCTGTCCATGGGGTTGTATACAGACCCCCTTCTCAGGGGAGGAAATGGACAAGAAAATGATAAAGTATACTTAGAATGGCAGAAAAAGGAGATATTGCTGATGGGTGATCTGAATATGCCAGATGTTAACTGGAGTGCAGTTGCAGCAGCCACTTCAAAGAGTGGGGTTATTCTAGATGCCCTACAGGGGGCATGCCTTAGACAACTAGTATTGGAACCCACTTGAGAGGGAGCAATCTTAGACATGGTTCTCTCAAATGGAGATAGAGAGGATCACAGATGTAGAAGTGGGTAGCCATCTGGGAACTAGCGACCATCGAACAGTATGGTTCACAATAAACACAGCAATAGAGTCAAGCCATACAAAGGCAAACGTATTGGACTTTAGGAGGGCTGACTTTGCCAAAATGGGTGAGTGCCTAAGGAATGCACTAGCAAATGGGCAGGAAGGAGGGGTGGAAGAACAATGGGGAATAATAAAAACTGCCATCACAGAGGTAACAAGCCTTTGTGTGAAGCAAATAAACAAAACAAAATGATGTAAGAAACCACTATGGTTCTCAAAGGAAGTGGCAGTGAAGGTTCAAGAAAAAAAGAAAGCATTCAGGAAGTACAAGGAATTGCAGAAGGAGCAGAACAGAGAACTGTATCAGTTAAAACAAAGGGAGGCTGGGAAGGCAGTCAGAACAGCAAAGGCCCAAACCGAGAAAAAGATAGCCAACTCAGTTAAGAAGGGGATAAAACCTTTTATAGGTACATCAGGGAGCGAAGGAAGAGACCAAGGGAGGATAGTGAGGCTTAATAAAGGGAGGGAGGTGGGCAGAGGGAGACTGTGAAAAAGGCAGAGATACTAAACAAGTATTTTTGCTCAGTATTTACAAAATGAAGAGGGAGGTACCTAAAACAAACAGTAGAAACACTCTGGATACAGAAGTTGATACCAGCCCATTTACAGAAGAAAGGGTTCTGAAAGAACTCTTAAAACTGAAGGTGGACAAAGCAATGGGGCCTGATGGGATTCATCCCAGAATTCTAAAAGAACTAAGGGTACAGCTAGTGACACCACTGACTACCCTTTTTAACAAATCATGGGAGGATGGAGTGGTACCTGAGGACTGGAGGAGGGCAGATGTGATTCCCCTTCACAAAAGAGGGAGCAAGGCAGAAGCAGGAAACTACAGACCTGTTAGTTTAACCTCAGTGACAGGGAAAATGATGGAATCACTTCTGAAGGAAAGAATTGTCTCGTATGTAGAGGCTAGAGGGGCACAGAACCCTAGGCAGCATGGATTCACAGCGGGAAGGTCATGCCAGACGAATCTGATAGATTTCTTTGACTGGGTGACCAAAGTAGTAGATCAGGGAGGGGCTGTGGACATGGCCTACCTAGACTTTAGCAAGGCATTTGACACAGTCACACAAAGATTAATATACAAGTTAGCCAGCCTGGGAGTGGGTCCCAAGATGACAGCCTGGGTAAAGAATTGGATAGAGAATAGGACACAGAGGTAATAGTAAATGGAGTCCACTCAGAAGAAAGGGGGTTACTAGTAGGGTACCGCAGGGTTCAGTATTAGGACTGGTCCTCTTCAATGTCTTTATAAGCGACATTGCAGAGGGACTGGAAGGAAAAGTATGTCTCTTTGCAGATGACACAAAGATCTGCAACAGAGTTGATGCACAGGGTGGGGTGGAAAGGATGAGAAGGGTCTTGGCAAGGTTAGAGGAATGGTGAAATGTATGGCAGCTTAGATTCAATGCTAAGAAGTGCAAGGTAATGCACCTGGGAAACAAAAACCCAGGGGAACAGTACACAATGGGGGGTGAGATACTAACAACAACAAAAATGGAAAGGGACCTGGGGGTAGTCATATCAGATGACCTAAAGGTGGGCAAGCAATGTGAGAGGGCAGCAAGGAGGGCTGGGGGATACTGGGATGCATAGGGAGAGGCATCACCAGTAGAAAACAGGAAGTTATTATCCCTCTGTATAGACAGCTGGTGAGACCCCATCTGGAGTACTGTGTGCAGTTCTGGAGACCCAGTCTCCACAAAGACATAGACAGGATGGATGCTGTCCAGAGGAGGGTGACTAAAATGGTGCAGGGTCTGCACCAGAAGACATATGAAGAGAGACTTAAAGAGCTTAATATATATAACCTCGAGGAAAGGAGGGAGAGGGGGGACATGATAGAAACATTCAAAGTACCTCAAGGAAATCAACAAAGTCCAAGAGGGTAGCATCTTTCAAAAAAAGAGGTGTGCAAGAACAAGGAGGCACAATTTGAAGATAAGGGGTGGGGGGTGCGGCTCAGAGGTAATTTAAGGAAGTATTTTTTCACAGAGAGGGTTGTGGATGCATCGAACGGCCTTCCGGAGGAGGTTGTGGAGTCAAAAACAGTGGTGGAATTCAAGCATGCATGGGACAGTCATAAGGCCATTCTAGGAGGTGGGGGAAGGAAGAAGTAGGCTGCTGGTTAACTAGGATCTGCAGCTTATCCAGTAGGTAGGGAAATGGGCAGACTGGGTGGGCCAAGTGGTCCTTATCTGCTGTCAAACTCTATGTTTCTATTCATTTTGTTGAATGTTAGTATGGACACTTTGTTTGGGTGACAAATTGGTCATTCACAGTGGTCCTAGCCACACTAAGCACTAGTTCCACACTGATACTGGATGGTGGGCAGCTCAGGTATTTCACAGCAACCGATGTTAGCGCTGGCCAGTCAGTCATTTTGGTGCGTCAGTACAGTAGTGGCTCATCAATTATGGCAAGGTGCTTTGGGTCCCTCATGTAGGCCTCCACCATTAATTCTGCTGCCCTAAATCCAGCTACCTGATCTGTCTCCTCCTCCTTTTCCTCCATATCTTCCACTACCACCTGAAAGAGAACATCCCAAGTGGGATTGCTTGCTGTTTTCTGTTCTGCAATGCCCATTTTCACTGCAGTGTGTGTCTTTTTCATGTGTGCAGCATATACCATTCTAATGAGGTTCTTTGTCAACATTTGTACTCACTGATGACCTCTTCAATTATAGAAGGCAGGCCACATTTGTAGCATGGTGGCTATTGTAAGAGGTAAAGCGTCCTGCACTACAGCCTGACTGTTGTGTGGCACTTCCCACCCACCCCAACCAGGGTCAGCGCTTCATTTATTGCTGCTGGCAGGTCACATGATGTGACAAATGTCTACTTTCCCTTTTGCAGCTTATAGACACCAACCACTAGGGGTTGCTGTCACTCTCCACTCTAGCTCCTCTTTCAACTCTCCACCCCTTCCTAGCAACTGTTTGCAAAACCCACCCACTAGATGTCCCTGCAGTTCCCTTTGAATCCATTCTGCTATTTACTTTCTTCACTCCTCCCTTCAGCCTACCACTAAGCACCCAGCAGCTTCAAACCTGGTACCTTTTATTCCAAAGTCTACTGCCTAACCACTAAGCCAACAAACCAGGCCCACATCTTCTTCTACTTTCAAACTCTTAACCCTTCCTCCTTCTCTGAATTAAAACACTTTCTACACTCTGTCCCTAAGCTGTACTCAAACCCAGTATACTTGCCATCAGAGGCAACAGCTCTACCTCTTAACCACTTTGTCTAGCTAGCTTACTCCTACTTTCCAGGACTTTTAGTCTCTTACCCCCCCCCCAACCTGCCAAAATATACAGTTTTACCACTTATCTTTTACTGCCTTTGAACTCTGCACCCTCATTGTTTTAGTCAGCAGTTCCACCACTCAGCTAGCACACCAATCTATTATTTGTGCAGGATTTCAAACTCTAAAATAACCCTCTAACCCTCAGACACTGCTAAATTGTTGTCTGATTGTTTCTGCAGGCCTTGAGCCCAGCTCCCTGCTGCTACAGCCACTGTCTGGGGTCCTTCCTGCTACCCTGGGCAAGTCTTGTACCTAGTGCCCTGTGCACCTCAGGCACCAACTCTGCCACTGTACCAAGTGGCAACTACACTTAAAGCTGACCCCTCACTACTATCTCCCCCTCTATCATCCTAGTTTCCCCATCTTTCTTCACTTCAGCTCTCTCACCCTTACCAACTATGCATGTGCACCTCCTGCCCACCTGCCTCTCTCTTCTCCTCCTCCTCCTCCTCCTTTTGCCTTCCACCAACCCTATTGTCCTTGCTAACCCTCAGCCTCACTACTCTAGTGCTCCTACCTACCCTCCTACCCTCCCCTCCTCCTATACCACTGCTCCTCCCCTTCCTCCTCCTCCACACACCCCATATGCTCCTCTCCACCTCACCCCACATCCAGATATTACCTTTCATCCCCCCCTGCTCCATTGGGCATCTGATCACTCAAGCATTCTCTGCCTGTGCTGCCCTACCCACTCCCTGTGCTATGAAACCCCCTTTCTATTCCTATCGCTCCCGGCATAAACTCTCCTTCTGCCACCCTCTGACCAGAGCAGTTCTCCTTCTTCTGCTCCTGTCGGGGAACATACATCCCAACCCAGGCCCTGCCCCCTCCCACCCACCTACTCGGCCCACTGGTCTCCAAATAGCCTCCATGAACATATGCAGCCTGCTGAAAAAATTTGATGCCCTACAGTGCTGGGCCATGGCTCATCAACCAGAGATCATAGCCCTGGTTGAAACCTGGCTGTCAAAATCCACCCCTGACTCATTTGCCTCCCTCCCAGGCTATACCTTATACCGGGAGGACGAGAAGGCAAATGAGGGGAGGCCAAAATCTACACTAGGACACACATTGGACACGCGCCCCACCCCTGCCCTGTGTAAATGGGGGCCCAGGCTCTTACCTCAACTCACCCCGGACCCCTCTAGGGGCCCTCTCTATCTCACCACTGCCTACGTTCCCCCAAAGAACCAGCACCCAGCCCTGGTATCTTTAACTGACTATCTAGCCTCCCTCCACCATAAGGCGGAACAAATCCTAGTTGGGGACCTTAACGTAAATTGGCTCAGCACCTCCTCTTCCATGATCAGAGACTCATTTGCCACCCAAGACCTGACGTAATTCATCACCCAACCCACTAGAAAAAACCCTAAGAAAGGAACCAGCACCCTTCTGGATGTAATTATCACCAACCGACCCCAAAAAATCCAAAACATCCAGGTCCTACCAGATTCCCTAAGTGACCACTCCCCTATCCTATTTCATTGGGCAGTCCCCAATTCCAAACCCAAAGCGCAGACCACCCTCCGCAGGTGGTCCACCCTGGTGGGCTGCAAAAACTTAAACTATTCCTCACCCAGATAAACTGGTCCCCCATTCATCGTGCAACCGACATTGACACTGCCCTCGCCTTCTTCTCACACACCTTTAACATGGCCTGTGATCTCTTTGCACCCTTCACCAAAATCCGATCCAAAAAGCAGAATGCACCCTGGGTTAGCCCTGCCCTTCTACAATTACTAAGAAATTGGGATAACCTCTGGCACCTTGCCACTGAAACGGGTCGGCTATCTGATAGGCAGGCTTACAATGCAGCCCGGAATAAGTGCTCTTCGGCCATCTGGAAAGCCAAGGCCGACCATTACCAGGCTGCCCTCACCTCCTCCTGGGGTTCGGCCCGGACTTTCTGGGATAATATTAAACAACTAAATGGAAAATCACGCTCCCCTGCCCCATCCCAGCTCACTAGCAATGGCACTACCTCCACCGAGCCTGCCACCATAGCTGACTGGCTCAACACCGCTTTCACTGACCTTAGCTCTGTCCTCCCTAGTAATTTCTTTGACCCTCCCCTCAACCCCCCTGTCCTCCAGCACCCCAGCTTCCACCTGTGCAAGATTTCTGCCCGGGAAGCCAGACTCATCCTAATCAAAGCTTTGAATAGCAACAGTCCCGGCAGTGACTCACTGGACCCCAGTATCCTCAGGCTGGTGCTAGATGAAGTCCTTGCCCCACTCACCAGCCTAATTAACCGATCGCTCTGCCTGGGACAATTTCCACAGCTTGAAAACAGCAATAATCACGCCCATTCATAAAGGGGGGCTACAGGTCGTCGGCCAACAACTACCGCCAATCTCCATCCTCCCCCAAAGCCCTGAGAAAGTGGTGGCTATTCAAATCACTGAATATCTGGCTAAGCATAACATCTTATGCCCAAAGCAACATGGCTTCCGTGCTGGTCACCGTACCAGCACAGCACTAATTGAATTCTTCAACTTCCTACACTCCTCCCTGGATACCAGCTCCCTAGCTGGTGCAGTGTTCATCGACCTCTCAAAGGCTTTCGACACCGTCTCCCACCCTCTTCTGCTGAATGCTCTCTGCCACACTGGTCTCTTGGCTGGCCCCCTAGCATGGTGCACGAGCTATCTAGCCACCCGATCATAGTGTGTTAAAATCAATGGGATACTCTCTGATACCCGTCCCATTCACTCTGGGGTCCCCCAAGGCTCCATCCTGGGCCCCCTTCTCTTCTCACTCTATCTGAACACCCTGCCCAGTGCATGCCCTGGAAAAATTCTCCTGTATGCAGATGATGCTGTCCTTTTTGCCACCCATCACAATCCTGTCTCCCTTCAGGACACCCTACAGCAGTCTTTCAATAATGCCAAAGCCTGGTTTAAGGAGCGCAGACTCGTCATTAATCTTAAAAAAAACAAAGCTATGCTCTTTTCCCACCCCCAAAACAAAGCTAGCAACCACCCACTCTATATCCTTCCTAGTACCAAACAGCCACTGGAACAAGTCTGCTCCTACAAATACCTTGGGGTCACCTTCGACTCAGCTCTCACATTTCACAACCACATTGATGCCCTAACATCCGCCACTAACACACGGCTTGGCATCCTCTTCCACCATAGAACCTGCCTTCCCCCAAATGCACTCCGGCTCGCCGTTACGTCTTCTGTATTGTCCCTTGTAGACTATGGTCTACCAGTCTATGGTGGTGCCGACACAACTGCACTGAAAAAAATTCACTTAACCCTGAATAAAGCCTGTAGATTGATTACTGGTGCCCCCAGGCTCACACACCTGTCAGCTGTATGACGAGGCTAAACTCCTTACCCTGGATGAACGGCTCCGATATCAAACCTGCCTCCTCACAAAAAAAACCCTACTCGGGCTCTCCCCTCCTGGGGTGACGGCATGCACCCACCGGATCCCACCCACTATTGCAACACGGTCATCCAACAAGACCACTCTAATGGTCCCCAGATCAAGAACCAGCCATGGCCAGAGGTCCTTCTGCTACAGAGCCCCATCCTGGTTTAACTCTCTCCCTGCCCCCATCACCAATGCCACCACCATCTCCAAGTTCAAAACCACCCTTCGAAACCAACTCTTCAACACTTGCAGCTGCTCCTGTCTGTGAAAGCAGCCTCCACCTCGACTTCTCATGACAATGCCCACCGGGCGGCTCTCCACCTAGCCCTCCCACCACCTCTTCCCGGTACACCGTACCTATGTCTAACCTGGCCAGTGCCAGCTGTTTCATGGTATGCCTATTAGATTGTTCAATTTTTGATACCAACTTGTGTAACACTTGTTCTCAATTACTCGTACCCTGTAACCTAAATGTATTTTGTCTGACCTCAGTATGACATGGCGCCCCTGATGAATGCCTATTTTTAGCAAACCTGTGCTATGTAACCTAAAACTCTATGTATGTCTTTAATGTGACGAGGTACCTTTGGAAACGAGCCTCTGGCTCAAAGGTTGTAAACTGATTTCACAAATATAAATAAATAAATAAATATTGCAAAGTCAGCTGACTGTAAAACGCTGGATACAAGTGTATTTGTGTCCAGCATGTGGAACATGTGATCCATGACATCACAACTGCCATGATCCCCACTTGCCTCCATCTGGTGTTACACATTAACTAGTGTCTGCCTCAGCACATGTATGAGTGGTATGGATTGACTTATACAAGCTGTGACCCCACTCACTGCCTGTGTAGCATGCTCAAATGGATGCAGAATGCATATTAGCCTATCCATTTGGTGCCACTTCTCTGTTGTTAGAGTGAGGGACACTTCAGCACTGTCATGGATGGTGTGCGCCAGCAGGTATACTGACACAGCCTTATATTGTTCATACAACTGCTCAGGCATGTACAGTGTGGAGTTCCACCTGGTCACAACATCAAGCTTCATCCAGTGCCGAGGCAGATGGTTATTGCATTGTAGATCACATACTGTAGATGGTCATGGGCCTTTGCAGAATGTGTGAAGTGGACACACGCAATGTGTGACAGTAACTGTTTCCTTAATGTCCACATGGTTGAGAAACTGCTATACAACAAGATTAAGGCAGTGTGACAGGCAGGGCACCCTGAAAAAAAACACCTTCGCTAATGCACTTCACTACATTGGAGCCATTAACATTTGAGATGAATCCTGCTATGAATGACATTTTCTCAGCTGTGTGAGAACTAGTAACACGTGTCATACTCACGGTCACATGCTGCCGAATACCAGGTGTGTTGCTACCACCACAATTTTGCGTTCTCCAGGTTTTGGCAGGCCCCAAATCAAGTACCACCCCAGGCAACTGTGCCCAGTGTGCTGTTATGCATAGATGCAAGCTTTCTGCTGTTTGTCCACTGGTCCACATATCCATGCTAAGATGATATATTCTGATGCACTAGGCTTCAATGCAAGTCTAATGGAATCAGTCACTCTACTGTTCAGCTCTGGCACAGCACGCTTAGAAAAATACTGTAGGTTTGTGATGGAACCTGCCATTTGGGACAGGCACGGTCCATCAACATGTGGAAACCAGCATTCTCCATGAATGAGAATGGCAACAGATTGATGGCCAGCATTTCAGCAGTGGCAGCATTTAACTCTCGTGCAGCAGCATGATTGGGGGGGTACTTTTCATGCCTTTCAAGGGTGGTCTTCAGAGTGGGCTGCATCTTTGGGGTTGTTCAACCAGAATGCTGTACTTGTGGCAGCAATGATGTTCTTTTAGGGTTAACACTTGACTCTTGGTGCTGTGTAGACCACATGAAACCAGTTATTTTGGTTGCTTGTGGATGCAGTGGTGTACTTTTCTGACTTCAGAGACTGGGACTGACACCTCCACTACTATGCCCTTACTTGAGATATCAAAGGATTGCTCACCCTCCTCCTCCAACACTGACCCACTTTGCCTTCTATCCTCCTGCTCTTGCTCTACTTCATATAACTTGCCAAGGGAGATGCCACCAACAGCTCTGGCACACTTCTGGTGTTGCTGCTATCTCAGCGGGTGCATGTTTTTCAGGTGAGCATGCTGGCCACCGGTGCCTATGTAACATCCCTTTTTCCAGCGACTAACATGTGCTTGACAAAGTTGGCATATTGCTGTAGTCTCATCAGCAGGATCAAGCACATAAAAGTCCCAAATTAGGGACTTTTGACCTCTGGACTTCAGATGCTTCTGGGACTGGAATAATTCAGAAAAAGGTGTGGAAGTGTGTGTTCTTTGGCTGCTATCATCACTTCCATAAGACTACTTTTGGGAGGGGGGTTACTTGATTGCTTGGTGGTTTGCTTATAGCCTTGGTGACATATTGACCCATGGGCTGTGCATGTAAATGGCCTACATCACTGTTGATCTTTCAGGCTCCCATGTGGGATCATCCCAGTCATCATCATCACCACCAATAGCAATGATGACCTTGTTCTCCTCCTCCTCATCCTCCTCCCTGTTACTATTTTCTTGCAGCACAGTACCTTTCTCTTTCTCTACAAAAATCTCTGAGGGCTGACTATCCTGCAGAAACAGGGACAGTCACATTGATAGACTTATCACCCTCCTCCTGGACCACTGTTTCTGTGCTGGTGCAAGTGCCTCCCAATCCCTTCTTCTCACTGTCATATCCCCCACCAGCATGGATGTAACAGTTTGAGCCTTAAAAAAGTAAGACACAGGTATGCCAGTAATTGCAAAAACTTCTTTGCTGGTACCTGCTGCACCACCAGAGCCCACAGCAGAAGACACTGATGCAGACATACATGTGCTTTCACTGCTATGCGGAATGGGACCTGGAACTGAAGTTGTACTCTTTCTAGCAGACATCTTAGCTCCCTCTTCCCCCCATCACATTTTCCCCTGCACTGGGCCATCTCTAAGCAGGTAATTTTGTTGGCTGCTGCTTCAAAGTTTTGCCTTTCTCTGGGAGTATATGAAGAAAGGATGTATTATTAACTGTGCATAACACCTCACATGTCACACCTACAGTACTGGCTTCCTTACAAGTCCAAACACAATCAGGACAGGTAGCAGCACTTAGAGTACAGTGAATACAGTACATGGTAGGTAGCCTATTCTAGTAAAAACAACAAGGTAACTTTTTTCTTTACCCTAACGGAAATTAAAGCAACACACACACAGGGAAAAGGGGCAGACATGACCAACTTTAAATACAGATCACCTGTGTCTGGACAACTAAAGTACTGTAATGTGTTATTACTTAGTTAATACCAGAATTTGTTTTATTATATAAGGGCAGAAACAACCATAAAATATCAACAAAGGCAAGTACCACAATGCGGCAGTACTCTGGATAGGAGGGATCAGCAAGCAATCACTTGAAAACTGTTATATTAATGCATATTTTTTTTTTGTACTGCACATGTCAGGTATTAAATAAACAATGCTCTGACAGAGAAAGGGAAAGGTAAGTGAGCTAAAACAGGAACACTGTGCAATGTGCCGATGCAAGCTCCAGCAATAAAATACAGGGGGACAATTCAACAAAGCAGTGGAACAGTAAATGGACAAGTCTAAGTGGTCAAGTAAAAGTAATTAAGTTTCCATACAAAAAATATAGAACTGTTGATTTTCACAGTTTAAGTGACACAAGTTAACACTCCAGCAAACAGAACTGACCACAAACAAATAGAAATAAAATAACAGTTTAGATATGTGTGTTTAAAACTTTAGAATTCACAATCACAATTAAAGTGGAAGAATGGTATATTTAACACAGGCTAACAGCGGCAGGAACTTTCAGACAGGATTTTGCCTAGGTGATAAATTTAGCATTATTGCAGAATTAAGTGAAATATTTCACCAGGTGAAATGTTTCAATTTTGCACAACACTAGCAATGACTCAGGGTAACTCGGGGGGAGGCTTTATTCAATTTTGGCCTTGATCGGGACATGGGGACCGCTAGTTAACAGGGAGAAGATTTTTTTTAAAATGTGGGCTATCGAGTAGCTGGGGGGATGGAAGACCACTAGACATCAGGGAAAAAAGTTGATGTAAAGGTGAAATTACAGAATTTTGCCTGCAGGTGGTGAAATTTCATCCACAACCAGAGAATTTTGCCAGTTGGCTGGTGAAATGTTGCTCGCTCCATGAGTGAAATTTCACATTTTGCCCAGCAAAATAGTTCACGAAATGCATGAATTCTGCGAAATATTTCACTAGATGAAATTTTTCAATTACACACAACACTATTTGTAACCATGGCCTTCCCTGTTCTACTGCCATTCTGCTCTCTACCTGCAACTTGATTGCACTGCTGCCTTCCCTCTTCCTACTTCTTTTCATGTTTCCTACCCACTTCTATGGTCCCTACTATGTCCAAAGTATGTGTTACTGTCATCTTCTTGCTTTCCCGTTTCTCCTGCCTGCATTATCTATCTTGTGGGGTTGGGATGCTTGAGTGTCCCTGTTTCTGTCTCCTCCCCACACTTGGCTAATTTAAATGCTCAGCAATGAAGCATTTAAACCTTTAATTTAGAACTGCCTTCCTCTTCCTGGATAGATGCAGCCCATCACTCAAGTATATGGTCACATTGTTCCAGATGGGACCCCAGTCTCCAATGAAACCATAATCTTTCTCACTGCACCATCCTTCAACCATTTGTTGAAGTTACTGATGTGGAGATTCCTATCCTCCCTCATGCTGTGGACTGGAATCACCACTAAAAATGCCACAGAGCTTGCCACCTTCCCCAGGTGCCCTCCCAGCTCCCTGAAATCCTCTTGCACATGTTCCATGCTTGCTCTACCCTTGGATAAGTCATTCATTCCTGGGTGGACAATAACCTCCATACCCCCACCCTTTGCCACTGCCATTGCATTCCTGTGGACCTGTTCCCCTTGATTCCAGCTGTGCCTCCTGAGAAGCACTTAACTTCTCTTTCCTCTCTGCTGTCCTTGCCCAGTTCCATTCCACAAACACCTGAGTCACCCATCAGGAGAACTTTCTTCTTCCCCTGGGTTCCTCTTCTACCACCCACTGGGTCTCTCCTCTGTAGGACCCTCACAACCATACCAGTCACAGACTCAGGTTTCATTGCAGGAGTTTCCTGTTCCTCCAAGACTTGGTAGGAGTTCTTAAGCTTGACTGGGTGGGGGATGTGTCTCTGCCCCCACTTCCTGAATCTCCCTGAGCTCTCCTTGGTCCATCCCGCCATCTGCCTAGGCAGCCAGTGTGGCAGTGACTGGTAACTCTGTGGTCTCTGAGTGGGTGTGAAGGTGTCCAGTAATCCTGCCAGCTTGGCCTGGAGACTGGCCATCTCTGACCTCAGCCTGGAGAGGTGTCTGCATATGGGGCAGCATCACAGTACCCAGAATGCCCTCCTGAATACTGCTGCTCTGCACTGCCTGCATAATCTTTGTCCAATCCTTCTGTTACCTCCTGTACAATACTATATAAACTCTCCTGCTGTTATCATTAGTCTCTTGATATTATTTGCTTTGATTTTAACCCCTGTGTGATCTTCTACCCTCCTCTTCGTATTCCCTTGGCCAGAACAAGACAGGCCTACCCACTATATAGGTAGGATGAGCCTAAGGGTGAGTTGGTGAGGGGAGGGTGGTTGGTTGGTACCCCTGACCATTAAAAAACAATCAGCCAAGGATCCTTTGCTCCTCCTGAATGTCCTCTCTCCTGGTGACCCCTAGGTGTGGTGCAGGCTCTCCTACCCCAACTTGCCTGCACACCTCTCCATTGGCATCTGTGAACTACTCCTCTGTGAGCAGTTCTTAAATCTTCAGTGATTTTTCAAACTACTGTGCCGTGCAGCCTCTCTCTCTTTGGATTGGCTCAATTCTCCTATGTTGGAGAGAGGCTGCAACAGTCATGGTCAAGAGAGAAAACAGAAACAAATAAAATATCAGGGGACAAATGCACTAAATCCTAGAAAATGTTTACAGCTAGCCCAGACCTTTGAACTAATTCAAAGTTACAGATACCCAGAGTTAGCACCTGGCTCGGACAAAACAAAAAACAGTGAGCTAACTGCAATGACACAAACAATCTCCTACAGTGTTGTGCTTTAAACCAGATCAGTCTACTATTTCAGAAAATTCAAGACAGTTAAGGATCCAAACATAGCTCTTAACTCATTCCATTCTTCCTGTTTGTGGGTCAGATGCCTTCAACTCTCCACTGGAAACACCCCTCAGACTTTACAATAAAACAGAAACAGTGGCTTCTATACTGTATCCCGTTTGGAAAACTACCATTCCAAAAAAACCCAAACAAGTGCTCCTCAGCATTCTACCATGCTCCAGTGAGTATGCCATGCTCCGCCCCTTTGATGACCTGCTGGGTCTGTGCTACAGTTCCTGCCAAAACCCCAGTACTCCTCACTCTCTGACTACATTCAGTTACACAGGCAGCCTGACCATTAAAAAACAATCAACCAAGGACCCCTTGCTCCTCCTGAATGTCCTCTCTCTCCTGGTGACCCCTAGGTGTGGTGCAGGCTCTCCTCTCCGAACTCACCTGCACACATCTTGGTTGGCGTCACACATACACACACACACACACACACCACACACTATACTTTATACCTGCTGAAGTGGTTAAATGAGAATTTTATTTCAGTGCTGAAATGCAAAATCTTAAAACTCATTCCATGGAAAAAGCATCATTCTCTTTACATTCCAGAAAATGTTTACTTTTATGACTTTATAGGATGGATTTATCAAAGTACTGTGGATACTGCACATGTGTCATTAATTCTTACATAGCTCACTGCACCTTCATAAATGCAGCAGTATGTTTGTGCCCAATTTTCAAAGATTCTGATGCATTTACAACACTATACACACTTTATTGCAAAAATGGTGCATGCATTACAATTTTTATGAATACATACTTTTTGGAGTGCACTGAGCTGTAATTTTATCCAACCGTAGATGGTCTAACTGTCTTGCACAATTATTGCAATTGCATACAACTTTGGCCCAATCATTGAAAATCCAGCCCCATATCTTTCCTATCTAAAAACATAAAGACACAATTGTCTTTTTGTATGTGCCAGTCTTCACTATTTCACACTGTGGCACTCAAAGCAAAGAAGTATACAGTATGTATCCTTTAGGATCACAGGGCTAATGCTTACTATACAGGAGGTGCTATTGTTTTTTGTCAGTCTGAATCAACCAGAAGACTCAAAGGAGTGTACTGTACAAATAAGAATTATTGGTGCTTGACCAGGTGACTGCGTGTACCAATAATTATAATAATTGTGGATCTTATTTTGCAATAGATATCTACAGGATTTCCCTACAATGCAGAGATCTCTGGCTTTTGAGTTACCCCTTCAAATAATTTAAAAAAAATTATTTTGTTTTTATTTATTTCAGATTTGTTGACTGGGATAAGCACAGTGAGCCAGAGCTCATTTCCAGATGCAACACGGGGATCCAAAAGGTTTTTGGTAATACTGGTCACAATGTTTTTTCCACATAAGCACTGTCACTGAAAAGAGGTTCTGCCATGGTGAAGGCAAAATCTAATCATTTCTGAAGCACTCTGGTCTTTTATTACATGCACAAATGATAGAAAAGATCTAGCCATGACTAGATTGATACAATCTTGCTCTTTCTCCCTCTCTCTCTCTCTCATTACCTCAGTATTGGCCTACTTTACCATTCAAACTCTGCCTCTCTGTTCTACAGCATCAGCAATTACAATGGCTGCCAGCCAGTATGCAACACAGTATGCCACAACTTGCTGTAGTAAACTACAACAAACAGTGTAATTCGATGGCAAGTAAGCCTTTTTGTCATGAAGTATTTTGTGACATCTCATACTATAAGTTATTGCATTGCATCATGGCTGGCTCCACTGCATGAAGAGCACAAATAGTTTAATGATTCCAGTTATTTGGGCCATTATATCTGACTTTATGGTAATAATTATCTATGGCTATTTAATACATAGATACATAGATACATAGATACATAGACAGTGTCGGCAGATAAGGGCCTATGGCCCACCCAGTCTGCCCATTTGAGCTTGTAAGTTCAGTTTGTTTTCCTAGAAGTCTGTTGCTCCTTACCCCTGACCTCTAGAATTCCTTTATGTCTATCCCATGCATTCTTAAATCCCGTGATTGTTTCAGCCCCCACCACTTCCTCTGGCAGGGTGTTCCACTTGTCCACCACCCATTCTGTGAAGAAATTCTTTCTCATGTTTCCTCTGAATCGTCCTCCTCCAACTTCATCCCATGCCCTCTAGTCCTGGAACATCTTTTCACTTAAAATAGTGTTTTCCTGCACCCTGTTCCTCCCTGTAAGATACTTGTATGTCTCTATCATATCCCCTCTCTCCCTCCTCTCCTCCAGGGAGTACATGTTCAGTTCCTTCAACCTGTCTTCATAGGACTTGTGATGCAATCCATGCACCATCTTTGTTGCCCTCCTCTGAAGCTTCTCTACCCTGTCTATGTCCTTACATAGGTATGGTCTCCAGAACTGTACACTGTACTCCAGGTGGGACCTCACTAGTGTTTTGTATAGCGGAATTATGACCTCCCTTTTCCTGCTGGTGATGCACCTGCCTATATATCCCAGCATACTATTTGCTTTACCTCCTGCTTTGTCACACTGTTTCCCTACATTGAGGTCATCAGAGATGACAACCCCAAGATCCCATTCCTGCTTGGTGCATGCTATATCCTCACCCCCAACTGATATATTGTGCCAGGGTTTTTGTGCCCCATATGCATTATCTTGCACTTCTTTGCATTGAATTTCAACTGCCAAACCCCTGACCATTCTTCAAGTTTCTGCAGGTCCCTTCTCATTCTGTCTACACCCTCTGGTGTGTCTACTCTGTTACACAGCTTTGTGTCATCAGTGAACAGTGAAATTCTGCCTTCTAGATCCTGCACAATATCACTGATGAAGATGTTGAATAGGACCGGTCCCAGCACTGATCCCTGTGGTATCCCACTGGTCACTCTTCCCTCTGTGGAGTGACAGCCTTTTACTACCACCCTCTGTGTCCTGCCATCCAGCCAGTTACCTACCCACCACACTACTGTCCTGCCCACACCCAAATTCCCCAGTTTTTGTAATAGTCTTCTATGTGGCACAGTGTCAAAGGCCTTGCTGAAGTCCAGATAGGCCATGTCCACTGCCCTCCCCTGCTCCACCTCCTTAGTCACCCAGTCAAAAAATTCAATGAGGTTGGTCTGACATGACCTCCCCCTGGTGAAACCATGCTGCCTTGGGTCCTGTAGTCCATTGATAACCAGATGTTCCACCAATCTCTCCTTCGGTAGTGCTAATATATTATAGGGGTGGAGTAGCACCCCTATAGTTAGGGTTGTACCAGCACTTCTGTCTTAAATGCAAACTTTTGTACCTTAACTTTGCCATTCTTTGATGAAATAGCATAAAATTCGGCATACTTGATCATTCTGCCAGTGTCACAAAACATGAAAAGTTTTGTGATGGCATCTTGTATGGTGTTTGATATATGGAGTGGTAAAAAAACAGAAAAAACACTTTTTTCCTATTCTTAAGATAGGCCTTTTTGCCCTCATCTACAGCCCAGACAGAATTATTGTTTTTCCTGAACATTTCAGGGCTGATGCTGTCTGTGCCAAGGATGTACCTTTGGATGGTTTGGAGAAAAAATATAATCATTTCAGAAGTAGGTTCATGACCGCATCCAGGGACAAACAGTGCCAGGTTGAAAGTTACATTAGAGGTTGCAATTGGGAACCAGAACCTGCAAAAGGGACACTTCTGTGTTGCTCCTCAATAAAGTTCATGGACTAGCAGGATTCTTAAAGTGCACAACTTTATTATAAAGTACAAACAACAAATAAATACGCAGACTCCAAAGGCACTCACAATGCATCACAGTACTGTACATAATTAATGAAGCAGGTGCAAAGTCCAAAAGTCCATGTAACTCTGTATAAAATCCAGTGAACAATAGGAATGGCTGGTCCACAAACTTTTGCAGCAAGTAGAGTGAGGGACATTCCTTCTGACATCACGTGATGTGTTTAGCACATAGTGCTTTTTAAAAGGCTGACGTGCTTTGTAAAAGTACTTCCCTATAAGCGCAGTTCTGAAAGAGACAGTGTAATTAGGTGAATCAAGTGTAACAGTTCTCTACACCATTCTAATTAATTTAGACAGTGGAAGTCGAAACTACTCACAACAACCACCATAACTGCAGCAAAAAACATTCTAATGCAATAAATATATAGAAGAATTTGTAAGAAAAGTTAGAAAATGAATCCAACTGTACTTAATAGGGCACCAGTAAAAACTGCACATAGTCCACAGTGAATATGCTGATACCTGATATCCATCAAATAGAGTAAGCCAGACTCATCTTGATAGGTGGTAGTCAGACTGTGCACAGCTGAAAAGATAGAAACATAAATAGGTTGGAAAAGAATATACAGGATATAAAAAAAAATCAGCATAATATTCATAGCAACCAATAAACCATCATCTCTAAAAACATTAAAAACACAATGATTTTTTTTTTCAAGAAAGGCTTAATCTCTGTTGAGTCATTCAATCCAGGATGATGCATTGCCTGCATGGAGAAGATCCAATATTTTTCCCTTCTAAGGAGCAAATTGTCATAGTCTCCTCCTTTCTTTGTCAGAATTGTTAGAACAGGTTTTTCAATATCTATGAACATGAATTCATGTTCATTTTAGGGGCAGCTACAGCAGAGGCTGGAGAGGGAAATGGACACGAGGGAGATTTTGGTAAATGTGATAAATATTTCTAAGTATCAACTGAATGAGACTGAGATTAACATGCTGAACAGAGGACTGCCTTTTACCCTGACAAGGAAGTTTGATAATTTTGAAACTGTGTTGGATTTAAACAGATAGGCATGCAATTTAAATTTAAAGGCATTCATTCACAAAGAAGATGAATTTAGCACACAAGGAGATGTTACTGAAAGTGACAGAAGAAACTGAACAGTCCGTCTATAGACTGGACATATTTAAACCTAAATCTGAATTTTGCCCCCCCCCCCCGTCACCAGCACTACAAATGTTTATTAAATGTTGTGAAGATGATATAGTCTTACTGAATTCTAACACTGATATGCATTTCTTTCACAATTTAAGCAATCAGGAACAGGAAGATCTTAAGTATTTGAGTAACAATAAATACTTAATCATTAAAGCTGCTGACAAGGGGGGAGCCATAATAGTCAGGGACAGTACAAAATATTAAGCAGAGGTTTGAAGACAAATGTGTGATGAGAGGTATTATGAAAAGTTAAAATTTGATCAAACTAATATTTTAGAGAAAACAGTTGATGCATACTTGACAAATGTTAAGGAGAATAATTTACTTACCAATCGATTTTCTCACCATACAACATCCCACCAGGGCCACTTTTTATTGCCTCCCGAAGATCCACGAGGATCTAGTAAATCCCAAAGAAATCCATTGCTTTGGGCAACAATAGCCTTACAGAACCACTTGTTAAATATGTGGACTCATTTATTGCTGATTTAATTAAAGATGTACCATTGTATATTAAAGATATGGGGGATATATTGAGAGTTTTAGAGGACCCAGCTTTAGAAGGGGAGAGTTTATTAGTCACACTACAGTAGATGTGGCCTCTTTATATTTAAATATTATGCATAAAGAGGGACTAGATGCTTTAGAATTCTATTTGGAGAAACACACAGTGAAGGAACCCCCAACAGAAGTCATAACTCAACTGACTAAATTTGTGTTAGAATTTAACAAATTGTTTTACAAAAATTAGTTTTATTTACAAACAAGGGGCAGAGCAATGGGTGCCAGTTTGGCACCAAATTATGCCAATTTATACATGGCAAAATGGGAGTCAGAGGTGGTTTGGAGCGAGAACAACTCCTTCCTGCACAGAATAGACTTATGGAGGTGTTTTATTGATGATGTCCTCATTGTATGGAAGGGGAGTTAGGAAGTGTTGTTTTTGTTTGTTAACTATATCAATACACAATTGCTGAGAAAAAATACTGACAGAAAAACACTACTCCTTGCCAACAGTAATCACCCCATTCACGTGATGAGAGAAATACCTAAGGGACAGTATATAAGGACTAAAAGGAATTACAGTAACCAGACACAGTATGAAAAAGAGCAATGGAACTAACAGAAAGGCTACAAGATAGAGGATAAAGTAATGTATTGATAGCCAAAGCCAGGGATGAGGTGGATGAGATACATAGGGAAACACTATTGATTGAAACACAAATTGAAAATAAATGTGACCTACAACTTATTTTTGTTTCCTCGTACAGTCCCCAATCACAGCAGATGGCATCTATCATTAGAAAATATTGGCATCTGGTAACCATGGACGAAAGGTTAAAAACACATTAACACAAATGGTTCAAGGATGGTATACTGTAGGAGTAAAAACATTAAATATACCATTGTACAGCACGTTCGGTAAAACCTACACCAGATAGACCTAAGAACTGGCTGATTGAATGTGCTGAGGGCTGCAGCAAGTGTGGCAATTGTAAATATTGCCCCCTGGTGAAAAATACTAAATGGTTCAAAAATCCAGAAACAGGCAGAAATGTGAAAGTGAGGGGTTCCATTACATGCAGTACCTCCAGGGCAGTGTATATGGCTGAATGTAAATGTAGTAAATTATATGTAGGAAAAACAAAAAAGACATTTCAAAACAAGAATAGGGGAACATGCTAGGGCCATCCTGAACTGTGACATCACCAAAGCCCTTGGATTACATGCGTCAAGAGCACAAAATAAAAATGAACATGAATTCATGTTCATAGCTATTAAAAAAAACTATTCTAACAAAGACAGGGGGAGACTATGACAATTTATTCCTTAGAAGGGAGCAATAGTTGATCTTCTCCATGCAAGCAATGCATCATCCTGGATTGAATGACAGGATAGAGATTAAGCCTCTATAGAAAAAATTAATCATTGTGGTTTTAATGTTTTTAGAGGTGATAGTTTATTGGTTGCTGTGAATATTATGTTGATTTTTTTTAATATTCTGAGTATTCTTTTCCATCCTGTTTATATTTCTATCTTTACAGTTTGGCTACCATGTACCAAGGTGAGTCTTACTCAATCTATTTGATGGATAGTAGTTGCCTTGCATATTCACTGTGAACTATGTGCATTTTTACTGGTGTCCTATTAAGTATAGTTGGCACAGTTTTCTAACTTTTCTTACAAATTATTCTATATCTTTATTGTATTAGAATGTTTTTTGCTGCAGTTATGGTGGTTGTTGTGAATAGATTTGGTTTCTACTGTATAAGTCAATTAGAGTGGTATGGAGAACTGTTACACCTTATTTACCTAATTACACTGTCTCTTTAAGAATTGTCCTTATAAGGATAGACTTTTACTATGCACATCAGCCTTTGAAAAAGCACTATGTATGAATCATTTCAGGTGATGTCAGAGGGAATGTCCTTCACTCTACTTGCTGCAAAAGTTTGTGGACCAGCCATTCCTTCGGCTTGCTCAATGTTATAAAGAGTTAATTGGACTTTTGAACTTTGCACCTGCTTCATGAGTTATGTATTGTGATGCACTGTGAGGGCCATTTGGACTCTAATTATTCATTTGTTACTATTTGCACTTTGTAATAAAGTTGTGCACTTTAAAAGAATCCTGCTAGCCCTTGAACCTTATTGAGGTGCAACACAGAAGTGTCCTTTTAGGAGGTGCAACCACAACCTCTGAAAAAATATTGTTCATGCTGTCTGCCATTTTTTTTGTCTTAAAAATGGATTTCTAAGGAAATAATACATGGTGAGAAATTAACAAGACCTGTATTTAGATCTCAGTCATGTACTTAGTTCCATATTTGTATTGGAATTCACAAATGTGCTTGACAAGTATGTCTTTTTGGGGTGAGATTTATAATGTCCTTCACTTGCTTAGGTAAGGATTGTTCAATACAAAAAAATAACTATTTACAGTTTTTCACATTTCAAACTTCATTGTCTGAACTGCAAAGACTGTGAACAGTAAAGGTCCATGACAGTTCAATCTGTCATAGCTCCCTGGGGCTAGAATCACAAATAATTGCAAAGTCCAGCATGCAAAAGTTTGCATTGCTCTTTGCAATTGCACAGGTGTTAAAAAATTCTAGTCATAGACAGAAAGCATAGGGCACTATCTGGCTGCGAATAGGGTTAGGTAGATGCAGTGGTAATCCCATTATTACTATCTCTCACCACACTAGTGCTGCCCCAACCTGCATTCCTATAAATGGCCCTGCAATAAATAGGGCCGGTGTGCTATTTGTTATTCACAAAAGCAGCCATGCAAATGAGCCCATTGGGCATGCAAGGTACAAGCTGTCATTTGCATGCCCATTATGGGCTAATTTACATTGGCTATGGGTGTCCTAGCATGACCCCTCCACCCCAGCTCCTTCCTGATGTAGGTATAGTTTATGGGCATCAAGTGGTCCCTCCCCTGTCCCCCAAGCTGATCCTTGTCTCCTTATTCCTAGTAAGTCTCCCTTGTAGTCTAGTGGTCCCTCACCCTTCCCCATTCTCTAAACGCTGTCCTGATTGTAAAAATAATTAATGCCTAGTAGTCTAGTGGTCCCTCCCTTCCCTGTTCTCTGATTGCCAGCCCATAGTAATTCTAAAAATATCCTTGCAGTCGAATAGCCCCATCCCCCTCCCTTGATCCCCAAATGCCTTGTCCCTAGAATACAAAAAGGATCCCCTGGTAGTCCAGTGGTCCCTCCCCACACCACCATTTGCAGATCATCATCCTGTTGAGAAGAACCCAAATCCCTCTGGTGGTTTAGCAGTCCCCCATCCATCCCTGATCAGCCCATACAGGGCACTGTATAGTTTTTCCTGGTGTTTAGTGGACCTCTCACCCACCCACCCAACCTGGAAGGAATTGTCCCACTACCTCTCCTGCCCCTCAAACCAAACTCTGGATGATGACCAGCATAGCCCTCCTCTCACCTCCATGGCAGGCCACTGACTGAGCTCTCAATGAGTGCGTAATGTATACAGGTGAGTTTTAGGGTTGACAACCCCAAGAAAGACTCTATCCCTGATTTAAAACAGGTGTGGGAAGGGGTTAGGGTTAGAAAACCTGAAATCACATCACCCTACATTTGTTGCTGTAGTCTTAACCCTAAAAGGTCCACCTCAAAAATGAGTGTGCTCAATGGTGATCGTCTGGTTAAATAAAGACTTTGATTGATTGATTAAATGAATGGAGTTTTTTGCAAGGAATTTCCTTACTTTTTGAGATAGTATAATTGTATCCTAATTTGCCTCATGGCCTTGTGCTCCCACCCCTCCATAGATGTTGACATATACATTGTTATGGAAGCACAGGGGCCTCCAGGCCCTGTGCTAGCATCTGTAGCAAAACAGCAACCAGATTGTCAGCACAGCCTTCTTATTACCCCACTTCATGAACCCAGTACTGAAAATTGTCATATCCCTGCTGAAACATTATTCTGTGCCACCAGAACATCATTACATGCCACAGGTGCGAAAACACAGCTTCAGCAGTATTTGAAAAATGACAGCTGTCATTTTGATGAGGTGGTTTATAAAAATGACTATGTTAAAAGTCTGAGGTAAAAATATTTAAAATTACCAAAGTTATCAGTGAGCATAGCAAAATTTAAACAAATACACATAACTTTATCATTTTTACATATTTTGACCCCAAACTTTCAACATAGCCTTCTTATGACCTTACCTTATGAATGAGGGTGGTGAAAATTTTGAAATCCTGCCCAAAATGTGATTTCACAAAGCAATCATGAAATCACCTTTTGTGCCAGATGTGGATAATTTCACTGACATGGTTCACGAGGTGGAGTCACAAACAGGCCATGATGAAAATTTGGGCTCAAAATATGCAAAAATGAAAAAGTAATACCACAAAGTTGAAAACTCCATTGAAATACATTGAACTGCACTTACCTTACTTTCTCATATAGCAGTTGACATTTCCAGCAGCAGGACATGTCTTTGATCAGAGACTGGATATTCACCATGGGACCTATTCAGGTGAGTGAGGGTGTGTGGGGAGTGTGGTGGGGTGCAGGGTGGTGGGTACTGAGTGGGAGGTCGAGGTGGGGGGGTTCATATTGGCTAGAGACCATTTTCATTTTTACAGGCAAAACAAAAGACATTGAGGAATCCTTTTCTTTATTACCATCAGTACAGTGACAAGAGGGTGGGTGTTCCACTAGACACCAAGGAAAGAAATAATGTAAATGTGGACAGCCATTGAAGTGTAGAGGGTGCCACTAGACATCAGGGAAAAAATTGTATTTTTTTTAATTAATTTCAGTTTCGTAATTACAATCTTTGAGCCAAACTGGCTCTTTTACAAAGGCTCCAAGTCAGTAGAAGAACAGAGAAAAACAGTACAATTTACATTATAAGTTGAGAACCTACAATAGCCAAGTAACAAGGCTATTTTACAAGCAAGATAAATGTGGAGTATAACCTCAAATACAATTGCTTTCATAACAGAAATATCTCTAATCTATAGGTCTAGTTACTAAGTGCAGGTTGCTTGTAGTTCACAGCCAAAATTGGCTTTGTCAAGCAAAAGGGGAGGAAGGAGGAGGTAAGGAGAGTATTGGCATAGGTACAGAGGAGGCATATTGTATAAAGTTATTAGGGGATAGGAGAAGTGCATATGATGATGAGGGAGAACAAGCTGATAAGTGTTGTATGCATGGGGGCAGTCTAGGGGAAGTGTAAGCCAAGTGAAGGGAAGGGGGTGAGGACACTTGGGGCGAGAGGGGTAAGAAGGTGGGGAGTAAGGGTTGGATGTCTAGGGCAGGGGATGGAACTCCTATCATTGTGCACAGCAGTTGCACTCTTGGGATTCTACCAGGAGGTGATGGAGTTCTTTTTTGAATTGGCCAAGTTTTTTAAGGTGAAAAATAAGGGGTGTAGGTCATTCATCCAGAGAGGGCCTCAATAGGAGAGGGACTTTTAGGTGAAGGAGGTTCATTTGTAAAGTACATTCAGTACCCCTCTAGCACAGCTTTGAGTTGTTTTAGTGTTGGGGCTACATTGGAAAAGCTTTAAAGTTGATTCTGGGACCAGTCCTAGGAGGGCTTGTTTTCCTATGTTACAAGCCTGGTACTGGGACCTCAGAGGTAAAGTGAGTCAGCCAGTAGTGCAGTAGAGATTGCAATAGTGGGAATACCGATTAGCTCATAGAGCAAATTGGCAGGATTTGTTGAGCAGAAGTTTACCCTTTTGAGAGCAGTTTCAGTGGCCGCACTATAGATAGTCAGTCCATAGTCAACGATGGACAGTATTGAGCTTTTGGTGACAAGGCTGAAGGCCTCAGTGGTCATAGCATTTCTGTGTCAGTAAAGGAGTCCGAGTCTGATGTTGGCTGTTTTCATGACACGGTCCAATAATCCCAGGTTTTTAAAGGTAGTAACGTGTTTGATTACGTCGCCTTTGTTACTTAGTATTGTAAGTGGGCCACCCTGCTTTTTTGAGCTTTATAAAGTGCATTGCTTTTGTTTTTCTGTAGTTCAAGAGGAGGTTGTGGTGAGCAAACCATGATTCCAGTTTTGTAAAGCTACTTTGAAGGGTAGCTGTTATTTCATAGAGGTGTATTCCTGGTATGAGATCACTGCATCATCTGCATAAAGCAGCACCTTAGCAGGGCATGTGCTTGGCATGGAATTGATAAAGAGGCTGAATAGTAAGGGCCCTAAAACTGATCCTTGTGGGACACCCAAAGTAACATCCTGGGGTTCAGAGGATACACCTTTTATCCTAACACACTGGGATCTATGTGAGAGCTAGCTTGAGAACAAGGACAATGTACTGGTGGAGATGCCAAGGGCTACGAGGCTTTTGAGCAGGATGTGATGACTTATGGCATCAAATGCTTTGGTTAGGTCAATAAAGATTGACCCAACCATTTTTCCCCTATCCAGGGAGTCATATAAGTGTGAAGTAAAGTTGGTGAGTGCAGTAATAGTGCTATGGGATTTACAGAACCCATGCTGTTGAGAGCAGAGGAGGTTATATTTGTTGAAGTAATCCATGAGCTGAGCTGACACAATTCTCTCTAGGGTTTTTGAGAGGGGTGGTAAAATAGATATGGGGTGGTATTTGCTCATGCTGGTCCTGTCTCTACTTTTAAAGACTGGTGTGATGAAGGCAGTTTTCCACTTGTCAGGGAATATGTTCGACTAAAGGGATACGTGAAATAGTTGGGTTAGTGGGTGGACAAGCTCTTCTAGAGTGATGGTGAGAAGCTTCATGTTGAGCATATCACAACCCATTCTAATTTTGCCAAGGATCTTCTTCACATATTTAATAGTGTCTGCCTTCATGATCATTTTGAAGTAGAATGGGGGTTGAATGGTGTTTTTGGTGGTAGCAGTATTTGGTGGCTGGCTTTTAGGGTCAGTAACAAGAAACTCTGGAAAGAGGACAGAGCTTAGGTCTGTAAAGGCCAGATTAAAGGCATTAGCTAACTTTTTGGGTTGCTGGAGAGGGCCCACAGGGGTGACAATTAAATCTGGTGGAGCTTTGGATTCTTTTCCAGTCAGTGTCTTAACATTCTCCCAGAATGCTCTCCCATTCCCCCAGCACTTCTGAAGTTCCTTTCTGTAATAGGAGGACTTAGCATTCCTTATCAAGCAGATTCATTTAGTCCTTGCTGCCTTCTAGGCTGAAAAATCTGCTTGTCTCCTGGTAGCTCTCGTTACATGCCAGAGGTTGTCCCTATTCTTCATTAGTTCTAAAAAGGGGCCGTTAAGCCAAGGATTGGATGCCCTTTTTGTTTTGAATATTCTGAATGGTGCGAATAAGTCACAGGCTTTATTGAAGATAGTAATAAAGTATTCCAGAGCATGGTTAGGGTCAGGGCAAGTGAGAAGGGGAGACCAATCTTTGTCTGTCAGGTAGCTCTCGGAGAGGCCAAGTTGCCCTTTCCTCAAGGAGCATTTTTTTTTTCTGGTTTGCGGCATGTCCTTAGTGCACTTGTCAGACCGGGAGCAGATAATGGGAGAGTGGTCACTCAAGGTGTCTGGCTGATGGTGATATATTTTATGTGCTCGGGGCAAGTAGCTAGGAGCCAATCAATGAGTGTGCTAGTACCTGTTTGATAGTTCATCCTAGTTGTTTGATTTACCAGCTGTGTTAGTTAAAGGGCATGTATTTTGTCCCTGATGGTAACTGTATCCTTAGCTAGCTAGTTCAAATTAAAGTCCACAAAGATAACCTGTTCCCAGCCCTGTTTTACTTTTTTGATGTGTTCAGTGAATAACTTGAGTCCTGGCCCTTGTTTTCCTGAGGGTATGTAAACTGTTGAAAGTAACAGAGTTTTACCTTGTTGACCAATTGAAAGTTTAATAGAGAGTATCTGAGCTTCCTTGGCATTTGTATTGTAAGACATGATTTGTCTGCAGATGCTGTTCCTCAGGTAGACTAGGTACCCCCCACCTCATTTGAAGAGCCTATCCATGCAAAAGATGGTGTAACCATCCAGAGAGATTGAGGAGTCTGGGACCTTGGAGGAGAGCCAGTTTTCTGCAAGCATAAGAACATCAGGTTTGTGATTTTTTACAGGTGAATTGTTACCAATAATGACAGGATGATAATCAGAGGGTGGAGGGTGTCACTAGACATATGGAAAATAAAAAAAACAATACATGGACAGCAATAGGTGGGTGAGGGGGCATCAATGGACATCAGGGAAAAAATGGTTACGTGGATGGTGATTGGAGGGTGGGGTGTCACTACACACCAGGGAAATAATAAGCAATGTGGGGATGGCAACTGGTGGGTAAGGAGCACCACTAGACACTAGAGAAAATATAAAAAAATACAGAGACAGTGATCAGAGTGTGTGTGTGGGGAAGGGGAGGTGTCACTGGACACCAAGGAAATTACTGTGCAAACAATATGTGGACAGTGATCGGTGGGTGGGGGTGCCACTAGACACCAGGGACAAAACATAGGATTTTTCACCTCATGAAAAAGGATTGGCCCAAACAAAAAAAAAAATCCTTTTTCATTTCATAAACTGCAAAGTGAGTCACCAAAAAGGATTTAAAATGTAACAAAAAACACGTGTGGGGGTAATTTTTCCAACACTTAACTACAGAATCCGCCTAACGGTGTCCAATGAGCCAGATAGATATGTTAGTGTTTCTCCAGGATGTCTTTTTGTGGTTTTTGAATTACTTTTTCTAAGAAAAAAATGGAAACAAGATGGCTAAAAATGAAAAAAATGATTTTTTCCTAATGAAAAAGGACTGGCCCCATACAAAAAATAATTTCTTTTTTTGTTTCATATAGCTATCTTGAAGTGCTTACTGGGGATGCTCAGAACCCATTTTTCAACTTTTGAATGGATTGATATTTTTTCACCAAATTTGAAAAGGCATATCTGTGGACAGCCCATTTCTATCCTGAAAATGTCAGACCAAAATTCCAAACTGTCTGGGTGCTAGCTAGGTAAGCAAAAAATAGGCAAACACGCCCAAAAATTAACTTTTGCACTATCCTGAATTTCAAATCCACACATCTGGCTAGAAGGAAACTTTGCACATCCACAGATCTGCCACATATGGCCCTGCATGCAAACTTTAATGAAAATCTGTTTACTAGTTGTGAAGTTATTAAAGTGCAAAAATTGGGGCGGGGTTATATAGATATAGTACAGTGGCATGGTAGAGCCGCTATACAGTAGTTAGGGCTGAGAAGGGTGTTCAATGTTAAACCCCTAACTTTGCACATTAATATCTTTGGCACTGTTTGACTAAATGAACAGAAATTTTGCATATGCCATCTGAGAGGGAAGGTCTTGATCTGCAGGAATATTTTAGAACCATATACTGTATGTCATTTTTCACAAAAGACTAACTTTGTTCCTATAGTTAACATGTTTTTTTTTTTTTTTTTGCCCTCACATACCATACACGGAATGGAATTTTTTCCCAAAACATGCAGGGAACATGTGGCATGTCCTATGGTAGTGCCTTTGATATGTCTAGTGAAAAATTATTAAATGGTTTCAGAGATATAAGGCTTTAAAGTTTAGTGTTTTCCCTTCTGAGCATGCACAACAGGGATTCTGAGTTAACACTGTGGTGCAAAATGAAAAAATTTATGCCACAGATGCCCGTTTTTGATTTTGTGCCACTTGCCTGAAAGGAATTTTTTTTTGCACATTTGCTCTACCATGTATTTTTCATAATCAGTGGCACCTGACAGCTCAGTTTTTTATTTAAGGAAATAATATCCTCCCTGTCCCAGCTGTGCAGTACCTCCCCTGGCCCTTTCGGAGATCATGGAAATGAATCCATTTGTGACAGTGATTTAGCCAAGAGCAGGGCTGACACTGTTCCTGTCCTGGCCACCTTATATTATTGTGTGGTGTGGTGTTCCTGGAAAGTGATTTCCAGTTTCCCTACAGATACAGGCTGCAGTTTCTCTCTCCTGCTACTGCTATGTCCCTCTTATTGGACCCTATGCATGAAGATGCATCAATAATGTGCAAAATAGACACATCCATGGCATGTAGCTACGTGGCATGCAGAGCATCAATGCCACGCAGCATGCACAAATGCCAATGCTGGATGAGCGGACCCAGGAGGCAGCACCACAGGGGCTGAATAGCAGAATGCACAGCATTTACAGGCATGCCAAAGATACACGGCTCCACCCCTTGACCCCACCATATAAGGACATGCTCCCCACCTCATACAACAGGACTGAAGTGAATGCAGATTAGCCATGGAAAGTGAATACAATGGCAGACAGAGGCATGGTGTGTTCCCCCTGCCACCTGTGCAGGCAGAAGGGTCAGGTCATACAAGCAGACAAGGCCATGGCAGGGGCCGCACACAGGGTGGTGCATGACCCTGGGTGCCCAGATTCACCAGAACACAGGTGACTTCCATGGTGAGTGACATCCATGCCCACTATTGTAAACTGTATGGGGCACAGGCACTGACAACCCCCACTGAAGTCAAGACACAGCTCTGGCTTGACATTTAGTCCAGCATCAACACCTCTGGACCAGAAATCAGGACACTAACTGTGATTAAATATAAATGGAGAGACCTGTACTCCTCTGTGAAAAGGAAGGTCACAGCTGTTGCACAGGCAATGCACGGCACCAGTGGCAGCCCAACCACCATAGACAGCCAGCTGACACCTGTTGAGTGGATGGTGCTGGGCACACTGATGGACATCAGCATCCACGGTGCAGTGGATGGTGTGGAAACCATGGACGGTAGGCATACAGAGACAGGGCAGGGGTACACCAGAAAAACAGCTGCAGGTATGTCCTAACAGCTGTATGTTGCATCCAAAGACACAGCCTCAGATGGATGTCCTCCAGTTGGTACAGTAACCAATAGCCAAGATACACTGGTAGTGCTGGTGGCATGATAGGATACCAGGTGGGATGAGAAATTCACAGGCGGGTAACTGTGGTACACACTGCCGTGAAACTCAAAGGCAATGTACTACAATGGGCACAATAAAAATACCTCTACCCCAACAGGCATGGAGCTGAACACGGATGATCGGCAGGGGGTCAGAGATGGATGCAGACACCACACTGTATGAACCAGAGGTGGCAATAACAGGAGTCCACCGACATGCTGGATGTGATCACCACACAGCAATATGACCACAGTCACTAATTGGTGCTGACATCCTGGGTGGCAGTAACACACCTTTGGGACATGCCAAATGTGGGCAGGACATGGATAGCTGTGGGACCCATACAAGGCCATGCCACATGGACAGTGGTTATGGAAGCATGTCCACATGACTGCCAGGATGCACAAGGGCAGCATGAAGACATGCTGGCATTGAGACAATACAGGGAGCTTTGGCAGCTGGAGATTAACAGCTTGGAGGCAGAGCACTGCAACACTGATATGCTGGTGTCATTGGCCAGTGAAGTGCAGGAGATGAGACGTGGCATTGATTGCCTCTCCTCCACACATGAATGGTTGGTGGCCCTCCTTCACATGGTGAGGGCACATCCAACCCTGACACTGTCCATACGCAGTGTGACATGCAAGGTGAGGGTGGGGGATGCCACACTGTGGATGTGGATGCACAGGGTGACCCTGACTCCACACAATCCAGGGCAGCAGGCACCAGCGGAGTGGCAACAGGACACAGGAAATGGTATGGAGACTGAGCATACACTCTTCAGCATGGCTACAGGCCTTACCATAAGAGCCACAGGGGCCATGACATGCACCATGCACCCCCCCCACACACACATAGTGAAGAAGCAGCACATGAGCCCACAGTCCACCATTGCACATGCCACATGCACCAAAAACATACCCGCTAATCCCCAATACACATCCACCATGGCAGATGGCACCACTGAATCAGTTACCCTGCATGACACTGTGTGGTACATCACCTGTGACTGCTGCACTAATCATAAGACAACCACCAGATGCAGAATGGCATGCTCAAATCTCACATCACCAGTGAAGAGGATGACATAATCTGCACATCTGAATGTGCTTGCTAGGCATGCCCCTGCTAAGGTGCCCCTGTATGGGTGCCGTCAGTGTATGACAATATCATTGGCACCCACCAATGGCACATGTTCCTCACACAGTTCATGATGCACAGATGCCCACTCCTGACACACACAGATGCATGCTCATTCCTGCAGCACACAAATGGATGCCCAGGCAGTGACAGTAGTTGTCAGTCCCTCATGCATGGCCTTGTCCATGCTTAATGCTGGATTGTGCCCTGCACAAGGGCTGCATTTGCCACACAGCCACCCACTTTCTCCTGCCCTTGGCATGATTCCCACACAGGCAGCTCTGGTGAGGTGTCCCACTGGTTGTACTCCAGCATGGGTACACTTTGGTTCTGTGCCATGCTGTGGAGCATGGCACATGCAGTGAACACCTTGCAGGAAAATCCTGATGCCAGCATGTTGGTTCCCCCGGTATGGTAAAGGCACACAAGTGCATATTCAACAGTCCGATGGTCCTCTCCATAATGTTTCATGTCTTCCTGTTGAAATGGTTGTATGCCTTCTTTGTGGGTGTGGTCACTACCATGACTGGTGTCATCAAATATGGCCTCAGTGGGTATCTGCTGTCATCTGTACAGAGGAGGGAGAAATTTCAGTCACATGCATGTAGTCTCATGTCCTGATCTGCCACACATAGCCACCCCTATACTTACCCTATAGCCAGCCATTGAGCCATCCTGCATGTAGCATGGCACCGAGTCCAGATGCATTCAGTATATAGGTGTCATGGCATGATCCCGGGTACCTGATACACACATTTATGAAGACATCTGAAGTTTCACAGACAACCTGGCAATTTACACTGTGGAACCCCTTCCTTTTCCTGTATGCCTCCTCATTGACAGACAATGCCAGTATGGCAATGTGTGTGCCATTGATAGCATCACAGATGTTTGGCACACCATGCATGGAATGGAATGCTAGCTTCATGGCACAGATCTCCTTGTCTGCCATGGTGAACCTGATGTGGTTCTGCACATGTGGCACCAGGTCATCCATCACCTGCATCACTACCTGGGACATGAAGGACTGGTTTACATCCACAGCATCACCAGCCACACACTGGAAAGACCCAGATGCATAGTAAGCCAGAGTGCACAGCACCATTGTTTCCACTGACATCACCCCGGACCACTGTGCACGTGGTGCAATGTCATCTCAAACCATGTCGCACAGCTGTGCTATTATGGTTCAGGGTAGCCTGAAGTGCTCTATACAGTGTGTGTTTCCTCAGCATGATGGCATCCAGCTGTGATAAGAAGACTTGTGGCCATGGTCCCACACTCCTCCTCCACCACGCCAGTACCAGGTTATACAGGTACACATTCAGTAACAATCCTGGACATATCATCCAAATCCATTTGCATTTCTGATCATCACTTATAGATGTGGATGCATTCCATCACCTGTCATGGCTCATGGGTGTGTACCTTTATGTGGGCATGGTGTCTGTCACATGTGCCGTGCCGTGACCTGTACAGGTATATACTGCACACTCTCAGGCTCATGGTGTAGGTGACATGGACAATGGTATGGATGTTCATGGAATGTCTGTGGTGGGTGTGGTGCATTCTGAACAGTTCCTGAAGCAGCTCTAGAGGGTATCCAAGGACACATACACTGATAGACATGGTGGCAGGACTCTGTGGCATTTGTTGGGGCATGAACATGGTAAGTGTCACGGCCAATGTGTCTGATGCTGTGCTCAGTGGGGTGTGGTCATTGTGCATGCTTCTAATGTTTCTCTCCCTGTCTCATCCCACACAGGATTACCTTGGACTCCCATACCACCTGGAGCTCCTGTGCATGTAGCAGCCTGATGGGGTGCCATCTTATGTGTGGTCCCCCTGCCAATGTAGGGGATGGTGGAAGCTGCAGGACCCAGGATACCAAGCCCTGCAGATTGATGGGGATGATATGCTGTCATGTGGGGTGTGGTGGTGCTCTCACAGGTGAGTCCCACATGCCATGTGCTGTCCTCCCCTGCACACTTGTTCTGCATGACATTGTCCTGTATGCATGATGTCTGGCCTTATGGTCATGTCCCTTCTTTTTCAGAACTACAGAGGTCCTGTATGCTGGATCATCCAGCAGTCACTTGGCTGCAAGGATACCTCCATGTCCAGTGAGTTAGAGGAGAGCCAGCTCAGGGCAGATTGAGGGGATTATGATCAAAGGGGTGGACTATGTTTGGGAACACCAAGCCCTCCTCTGATTCTAGAAGGTAATAAACCAGCAGAAGAAATGCCAGGCAAGTGGCAAAAGTAGTAATGATGTGTTTATTACTTACAAGGATTAGACTTACACCTTAAACAGTAGTTACAGCTTAGACGATACTGGGAGCTGGATTTTATCAATCCCCCCATGACGGTCTTAGTGAGAATATATAATGCAACAGTTCTTATAGTGAGATAGTGAGTATGGCAACAGCTAATCATGCATATATTATAATTACTGTTAGAGTTACAGACAAGCCCTATTTGCCAAAATAGCTAGGTGGCTCTCAGTACAGATACCATTATACAGAAAGTGTTATGTCTGTTGAAAATGAACAAAGAGCTTATACATAGAACAGGAGAATATGTGCAATATTACATAATAAGTGTAGTATTACACAAATCCAAAAGATGGCAATGCAAACTGTAAAATAATATCTTAGAAGACAACAAAGGCATATGTGTCTTGGCCTAATGCATGCTGTTACCAAGCAGAGTAAAATGGAATCATCATGTTTCCCTGGGTACTTACACTTGTATTGTAAGGGCTCTACCATGCTGGTTTGACATTCTTTATGTTGACCAGCATTTCGCCAACAGGAATCATGTTGACCACAAGTTGCAGTCTACATGATTCCTGTGTGTCTCCAGGACCTGTATTTTTCCATCAGTGGGCTTCACCCCTGAAGACCTCATGCTGGGAGATCTGCCGCTGCCACCCCCATCTTTTAGATTCTCAACTCTAGTTGTAGTTGATTCGAGGTGGGAGTGCAGGACCGGGAGACAGCAAAGTGTTGATTTTACCAACAGGTATCTATTTCACTGTGTTGGTGTCGCCGTAAGGGGGGCATACCTATGATAAGTGCCAGTGCCCTACAAGTCAGTAGTGATTTGTTATAATATGTATAATGTAGGTTTTATCTAAGGTTCACATTGGGAGGCTAGTTAGGGTGTGGGGACCATGTGTAACATTCCCCCTTATTGCCTTACTGAAGAGGCAACACAGGATTGGGTGCATTGTGTGGGCAGCAATATCATTTACAGACCCGACATCCGAGCCTTGTAAATGAATTAGAGTCTTTATTGGTATTGTTTTAGAGTACGCTGTAGACAGTAAAGTGTTAGTATCAAAAAGAGAATGAAAAACAGTTGTAAAATAACAAAACCTTTAAAATTTAACTGAAACCAAGGGTTGGAGAGTCTGTTGATAAAATTGTCATAATTAGGTGTTGGAATAAAAACAATATAGTAAATAACAGTGCTTTTATACATGACAAGGCAAAGGTTTAAATTTTACCATAGAAAAACAGTTTATAATTTATCATAATACAGTATTATCGATTGCATGAAAAACCTTGTTAAAACTGGTTTATAGCAGACGGATAGTCAAGGTAACTATGAAAGGAGTCCTGTTCTGGAGTTGGTACAGGGGTAGTCACAGATTGAGCAAAAATGGAATGGTTTGTAAATGGCAAAACAGAAACTACGTATGTCAACACCACAAGTGATATGTGTATAAGAATGGGTATTGATGTTTGTAACCACATAGCATAATTAGTAAAAACAGTATGAAATGCATTGTTGATCATAAAAGGACACTATTGTCCACTGATGATGGAGATTGCACTTTGAGATTGGATAAGACATGTGGCAGCGGTGTACATATGCTTGAGATTGAAGACTCTGTTGATAATATCTCTTGACATATAGGTAATTATAAAACACATATGACCAGTTTTGAAAGTTTATATGAGTACCAGTCCATAAAGTTCATATGAGTAACAGTCCATAAAGTTCATACAAGTAACCACAAGTTGGTGTAGTTACAGGTGAAATGTCATTTGCAGAAAGGTGGTAACCCCACAAGGCACATGGGGCTATGCAGACGCTGATTTAAAGACAAATCACCAGCACAGTAAGAAAGTCGATGTTTGTATTGTTGGCTGCTGGATGGCTGGATTTGCAGAGGCCTTGCAGAGGATGCATTAGATTGCACATTGAGTCTTACAATGGAGTAGCCACACATACTGTTGTAGCATTTGTGTTGTGGAAGTTGATCACACCCCTGCACAAGGATTAACAGTTCATAAGAGAACAAGTGATAGTCCTTAATAGAACAATCAAGAACACAGTCCATAATATAACAATCAGTTTGCATTAGGCACTAGCCAGGTTTGGAAAACACCAGCAGTGAAGAAAAGTTGAATGAGTTGCTTGAAGATCTTACACATGCCATTTTGTTGAAACCTGCAAACTTGTAAAATGCTGTTATAAACACAGTTGATAAAACAACCATAGGTATTTTGCATTGAAAAATGACAAGGTTATTAGCAATGCCTTTGATTAAGGTGTGGTGTGACATAACCTAAGTCTCTGGCAATTGTAAAAGAAAAGATACTGGTGTCGGCCACGTCCTCAAAGGGACATGCCGTGGTCCAATAAGGAGGGAACACCATTTGGTCATCTGTGAATACAGCCTGTTTCCAGGTCTCAGAAGAGGTTGTGACAGTAATGAAAACAGTTTCCTTGTCTATATGTTGCAGTTTTGCCCTACTGTAGGCCTGTCTTATGAAACAAGAGTGCAGTAGCATGCACTTTAAACCTTTAATTTATGGCTGTATGCCATTTATACCATGTAATACTGGAGTAAATAGATCTTGGCCTATACCTGTGACAGTGCCTGTTGCACTTGTGAAGTCTGAAAATGGGGGCCCTCTGGGGGTCTTTCTTGTGTTTTGGACAAAATACTTCTAAGTATACAATAGTGTGAGGCCCTGCTACTGGGTCTTGAGTATGTGTCTGGTATGCTTCAAGGAGGTCTAGTAACATGACGCTATGAAACCTAGAAATGTTGGTACAGAAGCAGAATGTGAACTCTGTAATGTTGTAATTGAGTAGATGTAAAAGGGTACCTGGGAGTGATGATGCAAGCAGACCACTAGTTGGTCTGGGTTGCTGCATTGCACTGTTGGGGGAACAACAGTTGGAAACATGGCAGTGCTAGCAATCAAATGAAGTGCACAGTTTGGTGAAGGCACATAACATGGAGGAAAGAAGCAGTACATTGTGGTTGTTGTTGGGAGGCATTGGACCATTATTAGCCTGTAAAAAGAATGTATTCCCCAACCCCCCATGTCAGGTTGACAGATTTAACATGCAATATATTCCCCACCAGGCCTGTTACACCCACATTATGTCTGAGGCATCTTGGGGTGGAACATTCCTGGATGTGGAGCAGAATTTGGGGCTTATACTTGATAAGTTGCTACTAGATGTAAAAACACAATATCATGAAACCTGAACATATTTGTAATGAAACAATGACCATGTTGGTCATAGTGCACCACAATATATAGATGCACAAAGGTAGTAAACATTTTCAAAACAAAATTTTAGAGATTATAGTTAGGCCCCTGCATTTTCTGGCTTTAATTTAGGCCTTGTGAGGGCTATGGTCGAAGGGTGTTGTGTGTATGCAGTTTGTTGGGCACCTGGTGAGTTGAGTTGCAGAGGGTAGGTATACCATTAAATTCTGTGTAACCACATGGTGTTGCATGTTTATTTGTGTTGAAAGAGAATTATTTTTTTGTATCCCATCAATCTGTGTTTGTGGGTTTGAAAAAGACAAAAACAGGGCCTGGCTTGCCAGGCAGTGTGTTTGGGATTGGCATGGCCTTTTCTTGATACACCAATCAGAACCATAAATAAGTCAGACAAAATCTTCTATGTTTGGAAAGGCGGATATTTCTTGCTGTCCAGTGGAAGTCTGTTGCATTGTCCTGTAAAGACAAAAAGGAACAGGTGAAGGTACAACCCCCCAGCTCAGCTGATTACTTAGTAAGGGCTTATGGACCTTGCACCAGGCTGGTGCTGGTTAGCATAAAGTCACCTATAAACTGGTTCTGTGTGGTTTGGTCACTGTGTTTGAGAAACAGAAGGCTGAACTGTTTCACAATGTTAGAGTGCACTGGGCTTCTCCAGACTTTGACCAACAATTTACATACATGAATCCTTCAATAACCCTATCCAGGCAGCACAAATTGTTCATTAAAAAAGCTAATTAAAACAGTCAGATAAGAGGCAAATAAGCTTTTTGCTTTTGTACTGTAACTCCTATTTGTTAACATGCTTTTTGTTTAACTAGACTAGACACACTAAGCCGAAAGCTTGTTTACAAGTGCGACCTGGGAGCACAAGGAAGTTAAGTGGCTTGCTCAGGGTCACACAGCATGCAAGTGGGGGCTGTGGGATTCAGTTCCAGGTCTCCAGGTTTGCAGCACAGAGCCTTAAACCACTGTGTTATACTGCCTCCAAAAGATGCTCTGCTCTGAAGGCAGCCAAGGCCATCTTCAGAACAATCTTAAGAACAGAACATTACCACAGAACACAGATATATGTTGGAAAATGAGAAAGAAAGAAAGAAAGAAAGAAAAAGGGAGAGAGCATTACTTTGTTTAGTGTGTGTAGTATTACAGAAATAAAGCAGACAACAACTAAAGAAAACTGTGGGACAAGCTACACAAAATCTCATCCCCATGATAATGACTTTCAGGATACGACACACACACTTACCCTGTGCCAAGGTATTTTTTTCTTTTCTCTGTCCTGATGACTCCCATCTGAAGAATGACCACAAAACATGGATGATTACCTCTGAGATGTGCAGATATTAACCCTTTTAAATCAGATTTCCTTTTGGCCATTTCAGTAGTCTGCAAAGTCAGCTATTTTTTTTCAGCTGTAACTTGCAGTCCGAGAGTATACAATTGGAATTGGGATGCTTTTAAAGCAGGGAAGGAAGCAGGATGCAGTGCAATGACCAACAGACCCTGTAGAGAGTGGGTCTGTGCAGTCTGTAGAAGCAGCACAGGGGGCAGTGTTGAAATCCAACTGGTGGAGGTCACCAGTACCAGGGTTTGGGTTAAAATGTTGTAACCACCATAGGAGGCAAGGGAACTCGAAGTTGAGACAACAAGCCTCAAAGTGGTGCACATAGTAAACATCAGGGGAAACTCTCAAATTAACCCATCTGTAGTCACCTGCTGTGTATTAGTGCTGCGGGGAATGCAGAATTTCGCAAGTGGAATTAATGTGGAATGACCATTCCACGGGCAGAATTTCTGCATAAATTTTGCTTTTTTCACCTGCAGAATTCCATCTACTGTGATCCATGGAATAATATTCTGCAGAACATTAATTTTTCCATGGACAATTGTTTTGCAACAATTTCTGCAGAAAATATTGAGATCTGTGAAATAATATTCCATGGAACAGTGATTTTTCCATGGAAAATCATTCTGCAACTATTTTATGCTGCAGAATTCTGCCATTCCATTTCTGGTTGAATTTGGTGGAATTTCAGGAGAATTTTGAAGATCCTGCAGAATTCTGTTCCACCAGAATTTAAAAATTCCTCACAGCACTACTGTGTATGCATCCGAAGTGGTTGAACAGACAGACAGTTAGGCAGTCTGTACTCAGTGCAGTCTTGGAACTCAAAACTGCTATTGAACAAGGTGAGGTGAAATCAAACTTGCCCAGTAAGCAGTCAGGCCTTACATGATGCTATGGAATTAACAATAGAACACTGGCGAGCTGGTACGGGGGTGTACGCCTACTTAATATGCAGAAGGGAAGGGTAAGTCAACATGCAACTGAATCTTAACTAGTTTAGACCATCTGAGTCACGGCACCAATTGTTAGGGAACACCAAGCCCTCCTCAGATTCTAGATGGTAATAAACCAGCAGAAGAAATGAAAGGCAAGTGACAAAAGCAGTAATAACTTGTTTATTGCTTACAAGGATTATACTTATACCCTAAACAATATCTTCAGCCAAGTAGATACTGGGAGCCAGGGTTTATCAATGCCCCCATGACAGTCTCAGTGAGAATATTCTTATAGTGAGATAGTGACTATGGCAACAGCTAGTCCATGCATATATTATAATTACTGATAGAGTCACAGACAAACCATATTGGCCAAAATAGCTAGGTGGCTCCCAGTCCAGATAACATTATACAGAAAGTGTTATGTCAGCTAAAAATGAACAAAAAGCTTATACATAGTACAGGAGAACATGTGCAATATTACATAATAAGTGTAGTATTACACAAATCCAAAAGATGGCTGTGCAGACTGTAAAATAATATCTTAGAAGATAACAAAGGCACAAGTGTCTTGGCCTAAGGCATGCTGTTACTAAGCAGAGTAAAACTGAATAATGTTTCCCTGGCTACTTATGCTTGTATGGTAAATGCCAATGCCCTACACGTTAGTAGTGATTTGTCATATTATGTATAACATAAGGTTTGTCTAAGGTTCACAGTGGGAGGCTAATTAAGTTGTGGGGACCACGTGTAACAACTGTGTGTGCTTCAGGCCATGTTGGCAATTGCCCATGGCACATTAGACTGTCCATAGTGTACTATGTTTGCTGTTGTTTGTTGTTGTTTTGTTTGCTGTTTTACTAATGCTGTGATAGACATTTTTTCATGCGCTGTTTGTTTACTGTTGTCATTGTTCAATAAATAAGTTTTGTATATATCAGCTGTGTGTTACCTCTCTGTGGAATGGGAGGCTTTGGGTGGTGTGGTTTGGTAGGGTGTCATTGTGGGGCAGGGGGTTCTCGAACACGGTACTTAGTGGTGCTGTTTGGGTGAGGCATGTCAGGGGTAGGCTGCTACTGTCTGTTGCATTCCTGGGGTCCATGTTCCAGCCATGGTGGCATGGTGTACGGGACATTCAGCTGTGCTATTCACCCATGTACAGCAGCCTCTCCCCTGCTGTAGATGTCCATGCCTTGCATCATGCACCTGACAGCCATAACCAGTTTAGTGCATGCTCACTTCCCGTTGCTGCATTGAACTGTGCACGGCCATGCCCCCCACAGAACTGCTCCACATTTGGGGCACATAGGTGTGTTCAGGTTGCCTGTATGACCTCCTGTTCAGCCTTCATGCATGCCTCATCCTGGTGCTGTTTGTTCGTTTTCCACTATCGGCCTTCATGCACTCTCTGTGCACGCATATGCATCTGATGTTCCAGTTGCACATAGGCCCCATTGGCAGTACAGGTGAGGAAAGGAAATCAAGTCAAGGTGAATCTTTAACTGGTCCCATACATCTGCAGTATTCAGCTGGGCTGGGTGCAATCATTTGTTGTTTCTCTCTCTCTGACCCCCCCACCACCACCACCATCGTTCATGTCAAGGTAGCAGGGAGACAGTAAGACAGAAATTTTCCATTTCATTAAACAAGCTCTGGCAATCTTCTCTTCCTCATAGACAGCAAAGGAAACACTGGCAATCACAGAAAATGACTGCTGAATTGCTTTCTTTTATCTGCTCTTAGATGGTAAGCCTGCTACAAATAAAAGATGATGATCTATTAAATGTCCTCATCTGCAGACAAGGCTGAATTGCACTGCTGGCTCCCAAACTTTTGTTAGGTATAATTGCTTCCATTGTCAATCTGACCTGCAGATAGTATAAATCCTAGCTCACCCATAAGCAGATAAAAGTGGATATTCTTTAGCAGAGCACAACTAAAAACACGAACAGGCTTGATACTGCATACAGACTAGTCTGAATTAAAAAGCCTTCAATTTTCAAATGCAGGTCTGTGTTTACATCAATTATGTCTAACTCTGAAAAAAAGTTTTACAGAGAGGCAGCTATAATAAATAGAAGGTGTCAGTAACAGTATCCATTTTGAACAAGACGTTTCTTGCTTCAGGACCAGACTGACATTTGTTTTAGGAACAAAATAACATGAAAAACAAACTCTGGCCAGAGCTAATAGGGCTGCAGCCAAGGTTGTAGAAGATGGCCTGGAAAAGCATAACAAATAGCTTTGCAGCTTCTGCACCATAGCCATCATGTCTCCGAACCCCCAACTAAGTGATCCTAGGGTCTGTGAGCACTGGTCCAAGTCAATGCCCCTCAAATGAAGGAGAGCTTCTAATTTTGGCCATTAAAATCCAAGGGATTTTCACAAAGCCCCTATTGCTGTGCATCATGTTAGGGTTCTGCAAGTAGTTTCTGCAGGATAAAGGTGAATGCTAGAAAGGATGTAACCACAGAGACAGATGAAATCTGGAACATACAGCTTGCGCAGTCTGGCCATTTAAGATTCACCCATTTTGGTGGTTACAGTTTTCATCCTTACCCACATGTAAGATGGTACAAATTCAGTGCTAGACTAAAGCAAAAGAAACACTGTTGTTTGATACAGATGACTGAGGGGAGAGTTGGAGGAGCCATAAGATGCTGGGGGGAGAGAGATGGGGTCATAAGAAGTCAGGAGAATGGTACCATATTGGGGGGTGAATGGTGCCATAAGCAGGGGAGGGACTGAGTCATAAAAGCAGGGAGGATGGTGCCATAAGAAACGGGATAGTGCTGTAAGAAAGGTGGGAAATGTGCCATAGCAAAATGCAAAAAAAATGGACAATGTAAAGGGAGCATAGAGTACAGAGGGCCTGTTCTGTCACTAACACATACCATTTACATTACACTTTCTCAAAAGGAAGGGGAATTCATTGCAAAAAACTCTGTTAATGCATCAGTTAGGGTTGTTTCCACAGCAACAAAATTGTAGAAATTTGTGTTTAGGATTACCACCCCACCACCCCACCCACACACCCCATCCTAAAATCCTAACTCCACCTTCCCCACCACTGACCCACCACACACACACACACACACATATGCAAGACACATGCAAGATGTAAGCAATAATAGCCAACAGGGTGGGCGGTATTAGGCTATCCCGGACACGCCAGGGGTGTAATGAGGCCCGATGCCACAGGCGGAGGGCCTTATAGCCCTGGAAGGTCCGTATAGCTCAATCACCGCCCACCCTGGAGGGTATTATTGCGCTTAGAAAATGGGCACTTTTAAAAAAAATTAAAACAAATTTAAAAATTGTTAATGAATATTTAGTTTAATATCTGTTTTGTAATAAAATAGTTCCTCACCTGCCTGAACTATGGAGTTTAGTACTACTGAAGACTCCATACTTTAAAGTTGAAATAAAAATAGTTAAATGCAGTTACACCCCTCTGTGGTCATCTGTTTATACCCCCCCCACCAATCACTGTTGTCATGCAGTGTGTGTTTCATTGAGTTGGTTTCTAATTTTATCTTTTTCACTCCCCCCCAGCCTCTACAGAAAATGCACATCATTCTTAAAAAGGTATCGCGGACCAGCTCCCTCCCCATGATAAAGTTTGGCATTATTATATTGTTTCATTGTAATGCTTTACATTTTACTGCCTGTGACGCATGGTGGTTTCAGTTAGGCAGTGCGTTACACCACGCACCAATACTGCAGCATGAGAGGGCCGGTATTTTCTTGAATTTCCATACCGCAGATGGACGTCCATCTGTGGTATGAGAAATCAATAAAATGCCGCTGCTCTCATGCTTGATTGCAGTGCTACTGAAAACATGCTGCTACAGGTGTCACGGTCTGTAGTTTGGGGATCGGTAAGTTGCTGTGGATGGACAATGGTTTTTCTGCCCAAGTAAGGCATGTTTTGTTTGGTTTTGGGTTGGGGAGCATGATGGCCTGTGCGCTATTTTTCGGGCTATCTTGGTGAGCAGGGAAAATGATGGAATCGTTTTCTTAACGTTCAGGGTGCCCAAGGATTTATTTAGAAATGGGGCACCTCGAGTGGGCTCTTTTTTTAAAGCGAGCTGTATCGGAAAATAAATGAATGTCTCATCAGACATTTCAACCAATGAGATTCATTTATTTTCTGATCCCATTTTCCAATGTAAGACACTATACAAGACAGTCACATCTGCAAGAACAATAATCTCTACACTGCACTCATTTCTCATAACACTATGTAAGGAAAAAACAAATACAGTATGATCGACTCTATATTGCCAGCATGGTATGATGACACAGTATAGCTGGCATATCTTTTTCATACAGTGAAACTTAGTCTGTACAAATTTTCTAAATATTGATTTTTATGTGTCATAATTCAACAATTGGCTGACTGCAGGTATCGCTGCTACCACATAGGCATGTGGTAGCAGGAAAGATAGAGCTGACACATACATAGTACTCATCAGATACTGCTCAGGTATGAAACTAGCACCATCACATGTTGTTATAGTGCTGCATTACCTGGAAATACTCATTAGCAGCATGTTATGGTTAGCTTTGGATGTTACAACTGTGGCTGTCACATGTTGCTTGTAAACTATACTACAAAACATTACTTTTATCATTACTACCATTTGTTACTAGGACTGACTCACTCTATCGAAACAAAAATATGCAAACATTCAATGACTGTTGGTAGGGTTATCCAAACTTTTATTTCCAATATAGCTATATATAGATAACATACTGTGTGTTTCATCACTTAACAATTGAAATATAGGCATCTGCTTAAATCTTGTTATTGATGTTTGTAACAGAAATATGCTCACTGTGGGCCATCTCCCATGGTTGCTCAGCATGCATGTGTACCCCCAAGGCACTCTGATGGCAGCAGAACTCATACAGTTGTTGGACCATGATGATGGATGTGTCTTATACTATGTTTAGAGAGTTCTATGTTATTTCTGTTACCTGATGCTGGTTGTCTCTTATTGGTTGTGTTGCCTTGACCCTTACCCTGTTTGCATGTGTGTGGTGTGTGTGTGGGGGGGGATGCGGAGTTTGGGTTTTGAGGATGGGGGCGCGGGGTGGGGTTGTAACCCTAACGTTGAATTTCCACACTTTTGTCACTGTGGAAACAACACTAACTGATGCATTAACTGAGTTTTAATTTTACAATGAGTCTCTCTCTCTCTCTCTCTCTCTCTCTATATATATATATATGTATTTTAATATATGGATTCTTAAAATAATAGTATTGAAAAGCATTCAAAAAATTCCCGATAATACTATCACTCCTGGAGTGATAATACCACCTTTCCAAAGTGATAATACTATCGTTTAGGTGCTGTAATTCTATGTTTGGGACCTGAAGGATAGTATTATCACAAAAGCTGAACTGTGCAGGTGCAAGTCTGTCTCCCAGTGTCTTGCAAGCGTTCCTTCCAATTGGACACTTTTTGTGTGTGGGTGGGCAGAATGACTCGCAAAACATGGCGATTGCCGCTCTCGCTTAAAGAAAGAAATGGTCATTGCAGAAGGTGTATTTTTTCTGTACCTTCTACTCCGTCCCATTTTCCAGTATGTTTGGCTCGGTCTCCCATGCATCCTCTACAGTACCTATGGATCACAGAAATCACTGCCGAGGAACTGCAGACAGTGAAGAAAAGGGGGACGGGGCCACGCTGCCACATTCTGATGCTCCTAGCAACCCTGTCAGCACACAGCACATAGACACCTGACTGGATCCATGAAATGGAGGTGAGTCAATCCACCTTGGATCCATATATTAAAAAAATTAACAAATAGCTTGGTGTGGATCACAAGGCAGTAATCCACATCTCGAGGTTCTGGGGACATGGGAACCTCTCAAGCTTTGCTCTTGAGGTTCCCTATGTCCCCAGAACCTCTCGATGGGATTACTGCCTTGTAATCCACACTAAGCTATCTATTATTCTATTTATAGTGGCACAGTTGCACCACTATAGTTAGGGTTCAGTAGGCAGTTTAATGTTAAACTCCAAATTTTACACCTTAATAACTTTGCAACTGTTCAATGGATTTGCATGAAATTCAGAATGTGCTATCTTGTATGGTCGATCTCTTGATTTTCGAAGTTGTATTTTGATGAGACTTGCAGTTTTCTTGCAGCAAAGCACCCAAAAATATGTTTTTCACTCTTTTTTTTGCACGTTTACTGATTTTTGTTCATCACGCTGCGGCCACACCATTTGGCATTTTGGTCTGAGAGTTTCAGAGTAGAAAGATGTTTGGTCAAAGAACAATCCAGCAGTGGTTTGGTGAAAAAATATTAATCCATTCCAAAGTTATTTAATTTAGAATTTTCAGGTTCTGAGCATGCTCTGTTCAGTCTGAGATTTATATGTGTTTGGTGAAAGGGGATTGGGCTTACGATCAAGGATTTTGTCTCCTCATGAATGGGGATTTATAAAGTCATGAGCCACCATCTTGTTTTCATTTTCCCCCACAAACACCATGTTGTAGCTTGCCCCTTAGATGTCTTCTCTTGCAAATTAAGCATGGGGTTTGTTCAAGGTGATGCCCTCTACAAACCCATGCCTTTGGTTTTCTTTGTTTTGGTCAAAAAATGTCTGTTTTAATTTAAAAAATTCTTCATTTGTGATTCTCTTCTGATCCTCATTCATGAGGTGACAAAATCCCCTTTTGCGAACCGATACCCTTTTGCAAGGCAACAAAATTCTTGATCGCGACTTAGGGACCAGATGGCCCTATCTCTCGAACAATGATCTGCTCATGAATGGGGATTTTGTCAGCTCACAAATGGGGATTGTTTTTTTCAATCCTCTTTCATAAGGTGACAAAATCCTTGTTCATGAGATGTCCAAATCCCCTTATGCGAACCGATCCCCTTTCACGAGCTGATAAAATCCTTGATTGGCATTTCCAGACCAAATGTCCCTTCTCTCAAACAAGGATTGGCATGCAAATGGGGGTTTTGTCACCTCTTGAAAGGGAATTTGGACAGCTTGTGAAAGGGGATTGGTTTTTTAAATCCTCTTTCATGAGGTGACAAAATCCTTGTTTTCAAGCTGTCAAAATCCCGTTTCACAAGTCAATCCTCCGTCATGAGCTGACAAAATACTTGATCGTGACTTCCAGACCATATGGTCAAAATCTGACAAACAAGGATTCCTCAGGAACGACGATTTTGACAGCTTGTGAATTGGGATTGATTTCATGAATGGGGATTTTGCCACCTTAGAAACTAGGAATTTTAAAACTTTCCCAGTGCACTGTAAATAAATGGTTTGGTCGTTTGGCTTGACATTTGCCGGGTATAAAGAGAGTGTCCCAGAAATGTGAATTATGCTGTTGAGGTGCAGACAATATAATCAGTTCCATAGATATGCAAAAATGAAGATGAGTTTTTTCCATATGATAACATTGCAGCCCCCACAGTGCCTTTTGGTGCCTGTATCTCAGAAACGACACTAGATACTGATTGTTTGCTCCAGGCAGAGTGAACTAAGCATGTGTAGAGGTTTTGAAGTCATGCTTACAGCTGCAGTGGAATTTGTTTTATAGCTGCTTCTGTTACTGAGATATTGGCAAATTAGTGTCAATTCGTGTCACAGGGGTTATTTTTCAGCCATATAGGGCTACTTTATGGCTCCATTGTTTTTTTTTTAAATTTCAGTTTATTCAACACTTTCCATTTACAGAGCAAGAAACAATTACATACATCAAGCCCATACACAGTACAATCAGATATCATAGTAAGCGGATCCAAAACCATTTTCCAAATGTCTCTTCCCCCCTCCCTCCTCCCACCCCTCTCCCCCAGCAGGCAGAACAATATTACAGGGCGCATATTGTTGAATCACCAATCCAACTAGTCTTGCACCCAAGATGAGTGAACATCTGTCTGGAGTAAATACAGCTCATGTAACTTTTCCCAAATCTTACGGTACCTCGGCAAGCAATCTCTTCTATTTGCACTGAATTTCTCCATGTTCAAATTAAAAAGTAACTCTTGTAACCACTCTGTATATGAAATCAAGGTACCATCCACCCAATGTTTTAGTACTACTTTTTTAAGCGACAATGAAATAATGGCCATGTGATACCTCCTTGCCGTTATCATAATCCTGGAATATTCACCTAATAGGCAAATCTCAGGACTGAAAAAGGGTTTGAGTCCCAGCAGGGGATCTGCTCGTTCCTTAATCTTGTCCCACAGGGACCTCACTCTAGGGCATTCCCAGAAAATGTGGTATAAAGTCCCTTCCTGTTGGTGACAAGCATTGCAATTAGAGTCAGGAATATGGCCAATCTTGTTTAGTTTTTAACCCCGAATTTCCTCGCTTTCTTCGCTGTGGAACAACCCTAACTGATGCATTAAATGGATTTTTTTGCCATGAATTTCCTTTCTTTTTCAGAATGAGAAGTAGCAATAGTACCTGCAATGTTGTAGTGGCAGCACCAGGCACACATAGACAAATGCACACATATGAAGAACACAGTAAGTCATCTAGCAGAATTGTCTATTATGAAGAGTAAGAGAACATCCATCTCAAGCATATGTCTCTTAATATTTATCTGTTTCCTTTTGCTTAACATTGGTATGTCACATACTAATTTATGTTATTGCACTGTTTCACACACTATCATTTTGCAGGCAATGAGATTACTCTTGTGGAACATAAAAAAATGCGGCACTGTATTTCTCAGCAGCACTGTTAAATATCTACATATTTTACATGGTCTTCTTCCATACCTTTACCAGACACAAATTGTGAACATAACTCATGCATATTAATGTACCGGCAAAAATGTTATCATAACACTGCAAGATATGTAACACAATAATAATTGTGATGTGTTATCTGCTTAAAACTGAATCTTTGTGTATAATGCCTTTCTTTACCAAACTAAGGAAAAGGACCACTTTCTTATACAATATATATTGATGACAAAGATCCCCACAACTTAATAATACCACGAGACAAAGTGTTATTTTCAAAAAATATTAATTTATACATATATTGAAGTAAAAAAATATACTTATTAGACCTTCAAATCAAACAAAGTCAGTCCTGACAAAAATGTGTAAAATAAATTAAAATGATGGTTCATAGAAAATATAAAAAACATAAAAATGTATTACTGTTTTGTCGTTATTCATCTACAAAATTAAATAGTAAATAAAAATAGATGTCTTCATTAAAAAAAGTTAGAAAAAAATGACCATTTTACAAAATCTGTGAAAAGCCATTTTAAAAACGATTTACAATATTTACACACAACTCTGAGAGAGAGGTGTGTTGCTGATTGAGGCAGCCCAACCCGTAAGTTAGACACAATGTGGAGGTGCAGTAGAAGTGGAAGCTGTTGTGCCTTCAGGATGAGATAATGAAGGAGCCATGGAGGCTGTTCAGTCTTTGTCAGGGATGTCACTGGTGGAGGTGAAGTACTTGAGCTGGCCACAGTCTCACTTACCGCTGTCACCACAGGCTCAAGCACAAGGTTGGCAGTCGCTTGTTGCACTGCCATGAAGGACAGTAATTTTTCCTGTCCCTCACGGAGCTCAACATTGTCTTTTATAAGACTGTCAACCTTGTGCTCAAGCCTGAGGTAACAGCAACAGTGACCAGTGAACCACTTTAAGCGAGGGCGCCCTGTAAAGTGACAAAAAACATGAATCAATATATGACCCTCAAAATGGTGATTGTCTGCCTGTCTTTCATCTTAGAATATTGATATCTAATTCAATAATTGTAATACATGTTGCTGGCCACTCTCAAGACCATCGAAGACTATGATGTTAATCAGAACTGCTGTCTTGTCAGTTCCATTATTATATTTTTTTCTACCGTCCTATGTTCTTTGTGGACAAGTTGAATGGATCTATAAGAACAGTATACTTCCTACACTATTGTTCTATATCAGTTAGTATTTGCCAAAACTCACTACTTAAATGTTTTGGTATAATGAACAACACAGTGTGATATACAGTGATACTAGCTCTTCAATTGTGTATGAACAAGTGAACTTGAACATCCACATCTATATTATTTATTCCTCACTGCATGAAAATAATAGCATGACCTGTAGGCCAACACTACTATTTCCGTTATCTGATGTTCACATAATCTTCTTTTAAATAACTGCTACAAAAGAGACACACGTGTCATATACTTTTTTATTTTGTGTACATATTTTCATAGAAGCAAATCATCTTCTTCTGTTACATTAACGCTTGAAATAATGTTAAACATTTAGAAACCAACAGCTCAGTGACATTGGCAACTGATTAATGAAATATTATCTCTACACATCATGTAAAGAAATAACAAAGTTGTTTTTATCTCAATGTTGTACACAATACAATTGTTCTCAGAAATAACACTTTTCGATTGCCACAAACATCCTAACTTGCCTATGTAAAATTGTATTAACACACATGTAGAGCTTCATCATATGCGTGGCAACATCTCACACTATTTTAAATAAAGATTATTATTATAATAACAATAAGCTACAGACAAGAATCATGTAAATAGTGAGCTAATCACCCTGTAGTGTCATGTTGCAGTCATGCACATGTCATGACACATTGCACCCCTACACAAATATTGACACACTATAGAATTACCCTTGCTCATGACTTGAAACTTAATACTACTTACACCATGAGAACACTGATGCATAGACTCAGGATTGTTAAACTGTTGAATCCCACCTAACCATGAGCTATGCAGCAGCAGCATTGAAGTTATCTTTGGAACACCTACATTAGACTATGTTGAAGAGTTGAACATATCGCTACAGTTTCACGTCATGAAAAGCTTGAGTGATATATCCTTGTGTAAGGATCAAAATGATAACCTGTTCAGCAGTTTGCTATAATGAAACTAACTGCAACAGTAATTGATGCAAAACAATAAGTGGTACGTGAACATGCATAGTCATAACTTTTCATTAATCACTCTGTAATCTGTGTCATATACATAGCTGCACATTAACATTCCACTGTCTGTGTGGAGGGAAGGGGAGGGGTGTGAGCATACACCATAAGCAAACAACATCAATATATACCCACTTACAGGTGACTTGACACATTGCAGAGCATTATAGTGCACCCATCATCTGTAAATGGCAAGTACACCATGTGACATATCCATTGTACCTCCCCCCGCTACCATTGATCACACTCTTGCAATATGGTAACTAGCTCTATTACTACACTGGGCCCTCCCCATTCAACTGAAAACTTGTTTTGAATTGGTTGAGTATGCATTGTAGTCCAGTAGGCCTTACCATCTTGATTATCACAAACTTTCTATCTATAAATACACTTCTTATCCAAGTACACTCCCCCCTTCATACAATAACACTTATGATGACATACATGCATGGCACACCAGTCCAGTGCACTCCGTCACTGATGCACACACATTATGATAATTATGTTAACATAGTCAGAATTGGCTTAGTACAGCTGCTCTCATGGGCCACGCTAGTCTTACCAAATCATACATTCCCCCTTGATGTAGTACTACCACCTTGACCACCTCCCCACTAAGAACCAAAAATGTAATCATAAGTGTAGCATCAATAGGAGTAGGTCACACTGTACAGCAAAATACCTCCCAACCATCCATGAAGTGACACCATATAGTACACCTGTATGCATACTAAAGCAAAAAGTGGGGCTGTGAACATGTATAACAGACTGTGTTACAGAATCTCAATATACAAATGATCCAGTCACATATTGAGACTGTCTACTGCAGTACTGTTTGCATCCCCACTTATTCATCCCTTTCACAAATAGCCACACTGCTCTCACTCTACCTAGCAATGAGCAGTTATATGACTGCCTTAGGTGTGACAAGGTCCTCCATGCTACTGAACAGAGGTTGTGGGTGCAGAGGGCAGTGACAGTACATCTTGTGTGAATATCTTTTAAGATGGTACTTACGCTCAGAGCTGGTGCCAGGCTCCTCCTTCACCTGCATAGTTCTCACCTGCACTGCTTCCCTGGCCACCATAAAACATATAAGTTAAGAATATTATAACATATACCACAATATAGTAATCTACAACTAAACTTTTATTGTGAAATACATTTTTTAAGGTGTCTCATAGTGTTATTCAACCATGTACCACATTTGTCTTTGTAATGACACCTTTGTGTTTCCATGCATGTTGTGTTATTTGCCAGCAGTGACATCCAGGCACCAGCCCTGCTTGTGGGTACAGCAGCAAACTCACTCGCCGATCTTCCACAGAGGTTCCCACACCTTGCCAGCCAGATCAGCACCACACACCCCAGTGTAATTCAACAACACTCTCTCTGCAGTACTGTGTGTGATCATCCAGCTGCTCAGTGATGCCCACCCCATTTTCACTTATTCCCCCAATGGTAGCATAGACATACAATACCATCCAAGCAGAAATGTACAGATTCTGTCAATATATGACCAGGACATAACAGGCTCAATATCACAATCTGTTATGTATGCATGGGTCGCCCCCCTCAACTTCATTAGCATATATTACTATTCTTCCCTTCTTACATCATTATTTGAACAACAGAACATTCTTCTATGTATATTGTGTCTGGTCACATCAGTAGGTCTCACCTAAGTGGGTAGTATATCAATTTGCAAAAGCACTTTAAATATACCAGCCAGGATCTAGATAACATATATTGGGATGAGTACCTGTATTACTCATTTTGAATGTGAGATGACACAAAAACATAATTCAGATGTGTGCAAATATCTCCTTAGAGTGCAATGAAGACAACATACATTTATAAAAAATAGATAAGAAATTCATATGACAACAATGCTTCACAAAGCATTGGTGTCTAGAAATTTAATCACCACTTTTAGATCATAGTCAGTTAAACAAAAGTGAGATGCATACAAGTACTGCACATCTGGCTATAAAATCTGTTCCTTTTGAATCACCAGTTATGTTATGAAGTAGTATACCTTGTTGTGTAGAATATTTAAGCAATATACCCCGACAGGGTGTGGGTATACTGGAGGATTTACCATGGCTGGTGTAGTTTGGTCATGATGCACAGCTGAGAGACTTAACCACATCAGGAGTGGTAAATCTTCCAGTATACCCACTCCCTGGAGGGGTATATTGTGATTATACAAAGGCCCTGTTTGTTTTTGTACAAAAAAAAATATTTAAAATTTCCATTCATTTTCAAACTTGCTGCTCGTTTGTTTGCCATCAATCCGTGTGCTTGGCAGTGGTGTGTTTGCGATGAACATAGGGATTTGACAGGGAGTTCCTGATGCGGCTGAGTGGTGGCTGGCTCTTTTTCCAGTGGGTACACTGGAGTATTTACAATGCTGAAAAAGTGCCAGCCAGCCAATCAAAGTTCAGGATTCTGTTCGATTTTTTGTGCCCGTTGTATTATTACAAATATTGCATGGGTGCTGGAACTCATGGTAACTTTCTGAAGAGTATTTCCTAAAAAGAAGTGAGTTAAGTAGTCCAGCTCACACCTTACATGATGGTCTCATACCACCCCAATTATCTAATGCAATTATTTCTATCAGCATCTTACCATCTGACTTGACAAACATGACACTGTCAGACTTCTTAGCCTCCACAGCTTCTGACTGTGCTGGTGCTACCTCGGCTGGCAATGGGGGGTGCCTGCGCTGCTCTGTGAAAGAAGATAATAAGTAGATCCACAAACTATTTTATATAAATGTCAACACATTTAAACTATGCTTTCTTTAAGCATTCAACATGTTTCAGGCACCTAACATTGCCTGTAATCAGGTATTGCAGAGCCATTGTGGGCACATATAAAATCAGAATTAGTGCAAATAAATATTTCATAAATGAAAGGTCATAAGCTGACTCAGTACACAATACTTAGTACTTACATAGTATGCCACATGAAATTCAACTCTGTTTCAATAAAATCAGTACTGCATAGTAACTCCCTCAATATCATGGCATAACAGCAATACATATGTAATAATAGAAGTACATAATAAGACTTCAAGTCTTGAGAAGACATTGAAGAATGCAACTTGCATGTTACACCTTCCCCCTTCACCAAAGATATACAAAAACAGCTAAAGCCAACACCACACATGCCATCAGTTAATACCGTTACTACATCATATGTTGCATAATTGTCATGATAGAATTTATACATATATAGGGGATTCATCATACCCAGGAGTGTGAAATTGAAAATATTCTCACTCCTACACAGTGCGTTCTAGTTACATACGAGTGTTGAGCATTTGCCATAGTACACGATCTGGGTATCATCTGTGTGATTAATACAATAAAGTTAATATTTTCTGCTTTGCTAATGTCCATTTCATTGTTTTGTGGTGTTATGCAGACTTTTTTTCTCTCTGTGTCAGTGGAGGGATGGGGGGTCATGCTGGAGACCTGCAATAACACAGCATAGACTATTATTAACTTTTGCAGTTTTGTTGTAATGTATGCCCAACAAATAAACTGTTTGAATGTAGTGCACCTGATGGTTAGAGAAAATACATCTTTCTTGTACTTCCAACACCTGACTGCTATTATCTTTAATGTAACATAAAAGTGGTGCAGTCATTCAACGTTTGTCTTGGTATGCGGCTCTGTCGTATGTACAATGTTAACATCAACTACTGACATAGGAAGTATATGTATAAATGCAAGATTAATGCACATACTGTATACGTCATTGGGTTGTTTATTCAATAGCAGCATAAAATACATGTTTTTATCTAAGTCAATATCAGGCCACAAGTATTGTATGAACATATAAATATATATATATATATTTATATATATATAATAATAACACAAAAAATCATCATTATTTAATAACAGTTATAAATACTTTTTTCCTTAAGACAAAAAAAAGACACAAAAAAATGATGTCTCTCATGATGTAGCAAATATTCAGTTGTTTTACACTGCAGCCACTTGACTTATACCATCATAGTACGATAGTAACATGGTTACAACAACAAAGACGTCAATCAGAAAAAGACTTTCTTTTACCGATTGTGTACCTGTACTATTATATCATAGAATCTGAGGAATTTTTTGAATAACTGACAGTGAGTGAGGCAGCTGGTTTGCCTGCAACTTCCCAGAGTTCATAAGCGAGGTAGTACCAGCACTTGTCATTCTCCGGTATCTCCTCTCTCTCTGCTTCAGAAGATAGAAGCGCTGGCGCAAGAGCTTCCACTTCCTCTTTAGCTGCACAACAGTCTTATTTTTCACCCTCAAGACCATGTACAAGAAGCTATTGATGTGCCACCACACTGTGTCCAACTTACGGTTCATGCTCCACATTAAAATGCGAGCACTACCCCTTGCTTAGACTGCCTCAAGTAGCAAGCACACCTCTCTCAGTGACCACTGCCTCATTGTTCAATTTTGTATTCTGCAATAAAAACATAGGCAAACATTCCACTACTGTCATGTCTCAGAACCTAAATATTTCTATGTATTCTATGAAGTATTCTTATTAGAACATGGCAAGAACAGCATTTTAAAACTCAATTGTCATAATCACAAATATTATCATTCAGGCACATGAATTAGTGTATTTCAACACACTAATAACATGCATAACTCTGTGTTGTGTCATGGTATGTTCGAGTAATAAGATATACCAGAGCTTGAATACAGCTACATCAAAAGTTCATCTTCCTGTCTATTGAAGATGAAAAATTGTCCGTCTCATGTTGGTCTGCTTCACAGCCAGCATCTTGTGGTACTACAGATTTAGAGGAATGGTTACTGTTGGGGAGGATGCACAGTACATAACAATAGGTGTGTTCCACATTCCCCAATCACTCAACAGCAGTTGCCACCACCCTGCCTAGCTAATTAGGTGATGACATCAGAGAAAAGGTAAAATGCAATGAGAGCAAAGGTTTCACACAGTGTGATCATAACACACCTCTCCCTACGTGTACCCAACATAGCAGCAATGACTGCCAGTGTTGCTTGTGAACACACCTGTTTATTGTGTGTTTATGAGGGTACCCCGTGCCCGCTGGCATAATGTAACCCCCTCATGTTTTTTTTGCTTGCTGAGGGTGTGATAAATCCCTCTCAGTTTGTGTGCCCCCTTTCCTTGTTTGATGAGGGGGGTACCCATTCCCCCATCACCGCCTGCACCCCCCTTTCCTAGTTTGTTGACACGGGTGCCCAATCCCTTGTTGACTAGACCAACCACCAACACACACACAGCCAGTTGGTATGTTGAGCAGCTCATCCTAGCATGGCAAAGAACCTGTATAAATGAAAACAGCGCCCTGATGTGTCTTGCACTGATTTTCATATCTACAAGTGGACACCACAGTAGTCACAGGTAGCAGAACCACTGTCACACTGGTGCACACTGGTGCTCCTCTGTGGGCACTTGCCCTGGCACTATGACACAGAACCATATAGTATGCAACTGCCACAGTCACACATTTCAGCACAGCTGACCCATAGCATGATGCCATTAAATATCACCCTGGCAACACCTGGGGTGCATCCAAGGTCAACTGTTACCAGCCCTGCATTTCACTGTGAATATCCCCAAGTATGTGTTACTCCTGTGTCAGTGGTGTATATACCCATTCTATTTTTTGACCAACATGTTTGGTTCTTAAAAGAACCTTTTTTTTACAGATCAATAGGTATACAAACAGTCTAACATTCTTAGAGGACTTTGAGGATTCCATCTCGAAGGTCTCCCAGTAAACAGCAATTGCCAGCATGTGAGATGTGCACACTGTCTGGTAGATATAACCAATCATAAGAAAACTTAATTTCAGGGTGACATATGGTGTGCATTCCAGACATGCGTAGATATGCAGACATTTGTACGTTCACCTTTCTCCGTGCTCTGTCAAACAAGTACACGTGGTGTTCTGTAATATCTGAAAAAATGATTTTACAGGTTGGCAACATACTGATAAAAGAAGCAGGTTCCAATTTTTCTTCTGCCACTAAATCTACCCAATGTTTTGTGCCTAAATCATTCCCTCCAAGATGTATCACCAGTATGTCTGGGTGAGGTTGAGCACTCAGAAGTCTGTGCATTGTTGGCATGAGGTGCTTTCACCTCATTACACCCCTGCCATACCCCTTCACACAGCAATTATTTTTCACAGGGATTGTATTGTGGTACAGTAACAGTCCTATGTACGCTTTACACATCCTGATATTGATCCCGAGATACCGTGAGCATCTGCAACCACAACCCATACTTGCGCTGCACACTGTTGAGGCCACCCCCAAAAACATAAAATAAAAATAACTGACAACCACAGTGGAGCTGCAGTATTACACAGTATGACATGGCAGCCACCAGCTGTGGGTGGCCACCCAAGCTCCAGGGCTACCGTGTGCTGGCATCAGCCCTCCCTCGCCAACTGTGATTTTGCTACAAAAAATATATCCATGGTGGTCCACTGCACCTCACCCCCTCACTCAATCGTGGGCTTTCTGCATAAAAATAACTCAGATGCTGTAGTGCAGTTGCCACTCAAGCCCAATCAGGTGAGGAAGTAGAGTGAACAGGGCCACGAGGGATACATTTTATACAGTTAACCCATGATAAGGTGAAGGGGTAGGGTCCACTGTACTACCAGCAGTATTTTTTTTTATAGAAAAACCAAGATCAGTGTTGAGATGCATTACCACAAAGCACCCGGGGGGGGGCATCAGTAGCCAACAGGAACTGCCTCACAGAGTACCAGGGACAAGCTACTGATGATCGGCACACTTGCATGCAAATGAGGCCATAATGATATCTAAATAGGTGCATTAACACCTTGCATGCATTATGGCTCCATTTGCATATACAATGCTAAATATTGTGATAGTTGCACCTACCACCACTGCACTTCAGTGCTGTATCCCCCTACTCCTCTCTGGCCACTTCCACTGGTGCAGTCCCAGTGTAACATGTGCAATGCAGGTTGCCAGACTGAAATATTTAACACTGCTGACCATGCCACAGCACTGTAAAACATCACCCTGTTAACACCCTGCTGCATTGCAGTTGCACTTTGCACAGGCTTGTTCCCCAGCCTGGCACAGTCTGAATATTCCCGACCCATGTGTTACAACAGTGTGAGTGATGTATGCAGCTGCTCTATTTTTTGACCAACACTTTTTTCTTCTGAAAAGAACCTTTGTTTGCACTTTTCTATTTGTTCAAACAGTCTGACATTCTTAGAGGACTTCATCTCGAAGGTCTCCCAGGAAATGGCAATTGCCAGCATGTGAGATGTGTACACCATCTAGAAGGTATAGCAAATCATAAGAATACTTAATTTCTGGGTGACGTATGGTGTACATTCCAGCCATGCATAGAAATGCAGAAATTTGTATGTTGACTTTTCTTCGGGCTCTGTCAATCAGGTACATATGATGTTCTGCTTGCCAGACCCTACACTCTGTAATATACAAAAAAATGATTTTACAGGCAAGCAACATACTCACAATAGAAGTGAGGTCCAATTTTGCTTCTGTTACTAAATCTACCCAGCGTTTGGTTCCCAAATCATTGGCTCCACGATGTATCAACAATATGTCCGGATGAGCCTGGGTACTCAAAAGTCTGTGCATCATCGGCATGAGGTGCTTTCACCTCATTCAACCTCTGCCAAACCACTTAACCCAGTAATCTGGGAGCTGCAGGTTTCTCCCCAAATCACTATTCTGAGCATGCTCAGATGCTCACCTCACTATACTGTTTCCAACAGTCCACAAAGTCCTTTTGCTATTTTCTGCCATTCTCAGCTTTTCAACTTAGAAGTGGACAGAGAGCTACCAAAAAAAGTCAGTGCTCACCCTGCAGTACCTAAGAAGTAGTGAAAGTAAAACTGCTATTTTCCCTCCTAAGTTCAACTCAGCTTCAGTGGGCTGATCCATGACACACAAATAAAACAAATCATTAGCTACTACTGTGCCTTCATTAACCAATATAGTGCATGCACTGACAATCACTGCACTTCTGCTCCAGCTAAAATATGCAAAAATTTAAAGGTGGGAAAAATGCATCCTTTTGATAGGCAGTTTTAAACATTACAAGTGCAGAGACATATCTGATTGGTTCCCTCTTCTGTTGTGGTACATGTGCACCTTGCTATCTCCCTCCATTTGCAGCTGTATCTGTGCAAGTGAGTACCAAATTACTGTCTGACTTTAAACACTTTTAGCTAAATAATGAAACATCATGGCTTATTTCAATCTACATAGTCAAACAGAGCACTAAAAACATTTTGATTAATACTATTTAACTGTTTCTAACACTTTTTTATGATAAAAGAAAAACTATTTATAAAATGTGATGTACGTACAGTGAGAAATGTGCACTGTCTCAATTGAGTCTAAGATGGCTGCTATGTCCTTCTTCTTCATTTTTCTCCATCTGTGATTGGCTGTCTTACATGGCCTGATAAATCTAGCTCACAATTGGTAGAAGTACCTGTCACTCTAATAGCAATCATATATGATTGGATAATGAATACAGTTGTCACTCCCAAGCTTAAATTTGTGACACTTTCGCATGCACGACCCTACTTTTGTGACACTTTCGCATGCACAATGCTACTTTTGTGACACTTTAGAATGCATAACATTACTTTTTGCGACACTTTTGAATGCACTACACTATATTTTGCAACACTTTGAATGTACAAAATTATTTGATTTTGTTTCCCAGAAATGATGATTACTGAAGGAAAAAGTTTTCTGCTTCTTACCTAATGTACCAATACATAAGTTCACACAATTTCACATACTTGTTCTGAAATTGCAACTCTACCTGCACAACTATGTAATTGCTGAAGCTACATTTTCTCATTTCGTTGTTTTCTGTCACTGAACCAGTGACCTGGATAGTCATTCCTAATCAATCATTGTGATTATTTGTCTTACCAATAACACATGAACAGAGCTTGGCTTAACAATATCTTAAGCACTCCCTAGGGGTGTAATGTGGCACAAGGTAGAGCCAAGTGTCATATTGCCCCAAAGACGTCATTAAGTAACTGTCAATGTGACCCTTGTAAATGCCTTATGGCTATCATGAGAATTAATATTCAAAAGTTTATTTTTTTAATTTTTTTTTTATTTAGTTGTTTAACCAGGTATAGCACACTAAGCTGAAAGCTTTTTTACAGGAGCGACCTGGGAGCACAAGGAGGTTAAGTGACTTGCTCAGAGTCACACAGTATGCAAGTGGAAGCTGTGGGATTCAAGTTAAGTGTTTAAAGTCGACTTTATTAATTTGTTCCTCATTTAGAGAAAAAATTTAAATAAAATAGTTCTTTCACCAGCAGTTTAACAATACTAGGTCAAAATCACTATGCAGAATTGCATTAATTCTGCATTGCTCAATGATAAAATAGTACGAAAAAGAATCTATGTGCCATGGTGATAACGATATACAGGACAGTGTGACATGAATTAAAATAAGACTGTCAAAATTCGAGCAACCAATCTGATTACAGCATTTTCTGAGACCTTTTTTTTGTAATATTGTATACATAAATCATCTGTGTCAATACACAATGTTAGAAGTGATCAACACAAGCGTATACTAATATTTCCTTTTCTGTGTCTTTTATGCAGGTGTTTGATACCTCTGTAACATTGCTGACTGCTACTGTGAAGTAACACATTGAAAGATGCCTAGTAAACACAGATGTGCATGTACAGAAAGACGAAACAGGTATCATAGTACTTCACTGTTGCTTAAGAATGATAAAAAAAAGTGATGTGAGTTCAAGACGTAAAACAATACAGAGTTCTACTGGAATAGTGAGCTCTACAGTAATTCACTCCACAACAAAACCACATATTTGTTCAACAGCAAGGAAACAATGTTTACCTGAGTGACAGTTGTGTAGATCTCTCAGACGAAACACAACTATTGCTACAGCAACCATAACCAGAACTTCTAAACAGCGTCATAAACTACCAGCTGGTGATTTTTTCATCTGAGAAAGCAAAAATATTTCCGATCGCTAGCAAGTAAAGCTAAGATCTACAGGCTTATTGCTGCTGTGATGAGACATGAGCGCAAAAAGACAGAGTCATCTGACTTTGATGAAATTGCATCTCAAAGTATGCACATTTGTTTGTTTGTTTTTGTTTGCCGTTAAATTTTTTTATTTCAGTTTCTTTACAATAATGATAACCCTTATACTAAACAGGATTTACTAATGAGTTGGTTACATATACAACTCAGCGCAGGAGCAGAAAAGAAGCAATGTTACATATGACCCATACTTACCCCACTATATATGATTCTTATCTTAAAATAATGGAGAGGCAAGGCTTCCATGCTCCACACTCATACCTCATGACAGGGAATAAAAAAATGTTATATGTCTCGGGTGCTATCCAGGCTTCTGGCACCCTAGTTAGAAAAACAAACACAAAGAATCACAATTCTATATATTATTAGGTACATTGCATATGAGTAAAGAGGCATTATATTGCCATCTATATATACAGCCCTGGTTAGCCAAGTTTGACAGTTTGTTTACATAGTCCTGTTGCCTTAGTCGAGATCTTGGTTGCACAATTCATCCCACACCGGTCTTAGGGGTAGCATATCTAACAAAGGGGGTCCAACACTCCTCATGTACTGCAAGGGAGTTACTTATCAAGTGGGAGAGCTTGTCCATAGTAGCGATGTGAACCATGGAGGTGAGGAGTTCTTGAGTACTAGGTATCAGTGTGGTCTGCCATCTACATATAAGGAGCCTCTTCACCTGGATGGCCCACAGGGCTAGCCAATGGTGTTCCAGTTTCTTTAAATGGGGAGCTTCTGACTTCATACCCAATAAAAGCAAGAAGGGGGACCAAGGAATACATTTGTTTAACACTTTGGTCCCTACTTCACAAATGTTATCCCACACTGGTTGTATCATTGGGCAAGACCAAAGAATGTGAACCAAGTCCCCAGGGTGGGAGTTGCATCTCCAGCATAGATTAGACTTTATCACCCCAGCCTTCTGTAACACTACCGGTGTGCGGTATCAGGAGTGTAGAATTTTATTTTGTATTAACTTACTTCTCATGTCTGTAAAATGTTTTTGAGCCCCCTTCCTGCATTCCTTCCATTGTGCATCAGTAATTTCCAGTTTTAATGCCTTTTCCCATTTCTGTTTAGATTTTTCACTCTGGCAGGGTATTAATTCCCGGAAAGCATTGTAGATTGAACTGGCCAACCCTTTTTTTGGGTTATCCAGGAAGGTGTATTTAAGGTGCCTCTTTTTGCCACCTGGGTCAGGTATGTTTTGGCCGCACTACATATTTGTAAATACTTCCAAAAATTGGAAGTCAGAATTGACCATCTGACCTGCAGGTTAGTAAATGAGTCCACTACCAGGGCAGTCGGGGCTAATATATCCTCCATCCTGGTAATGCCCTTTTCTACCCAGCTTTTCCAGTACACAGCTTTTTTATCTACACACAGGTTTCCATTTCCCCATAGTGGAGTTAGTTTAATAGGTGCCAAGTCTACCTTCAGCTTCCTCCTTACTTTCTCCCAACATTGCAAAGCGGCCAGTATGGTGGGATGCTTTTTTAAAATTATTGGAGGATTATTTTAGATAAGCAATGACAGAGAGACTTTTTGACTTACAGCTTGCTCTATGTCCACCCATTGTAGTTGAGGGGAGGAATCTAATCCTAACCAGCATATGGACTGTGCTAAATGAAATGACCACTTATAACCTGTAAACCAGGGAAGACACCACCTCCCTACATTCCAGTGTGCCTGAAGTTTATTCCTACTATACCTGGGGGTTTTCCCTTCCCATAGAAAACTTCCTATTGCCTTATCTATCTTCTGGATCCGGCCTTGTGGTAATGCAAGAGGGATATGTGCTAGGAGATAAAAAATGTTGGGGGCCAAATCATCTTAATTGCGGCTATTTTGCCAGCTAGGGTTAGATGAAGTTTGGTCCACCTTGACATATCCTCTTGTATTTCCACCAAGAGAGGGTGGAGATTATATTCCCATAATTTCGAGAGGTCAGCAGAGAAATGAATACCTAAATATATGATATTTTCTTTGGCCCACTTCAAGCCCATGTCCCCTAATACCGAAGGTTAACATCTGGAGTTAAGAGGGAGAACTTCTGTTTTGGTGGCATTTATTCAAAGTCCAGAAATTCCCTTGAAGTAACACAGGGTAGCAAGTATAGAGGATAACGCCTCATCCGCATCTGCTATTAGGACCAGGAGGTCATCAGCATATAACAGGGTGGTGTATTCTGTGTTTCCAGCCATTATCCCTTTTATAGACTGACTGCCCTGAAGAGGCACTGCTAAGGGCTCTACAGCCAACACAAATAGAAAGGGGGAGAGAGGGCAGCCTTGCCTAGTACCACGCTCCAACTTGAAGGGTGGAGATAGGGTAGAATTGGTCAGTAATCTGGCCATTAGGGAAGTATACAGGGCTTTTACCCAGGATTGAAAGCGGGGGCCTATTCCCAGTTTACCCAATACCTCATGGAGATAATCCCACTCCAGGGAATTAAAATGCCTTTTCAAAATCTATAGCTACCACTGCCGCTGGGGTATGTAGTTGAAATGCGATATAGGCTAAGTTGGTTAAGGTTCTAAGATGATCTGCACTGTACCTACCAGGGACAAAACCTACTTGAGAGGGGTGTATTAACTGTGGTAACAGAGAACCCAGTCTTAGTGCTAGTGCTTTGGTAAATATTTTACTATCTACATTTAAGAGTGAGATCAGCCGGTAGCTACCAGGGGAAGTGGGATCTTTCCCTTTTTTGGGCAATACGGTGATAACCGCTTCACGTAACATGGGTGGGAGTATCCCTTGCACCTCTGCTTCAGCATATACTTGTTGAAGTATTGGAGTAATAATGTCTGCTAACGCCTGCCAGAATTCCACTGAATTGCCATCCCCCTGGGGCTTTCCCTGGTTTGAGAGAGAGTAAAGCCTTGTTTATTTCTTCTATAGTTAACAGGGCATCCAATAGTTCGACCTGCTGTGAGGTTATAGAGTGTCCACTGTTTGTAGAAAATCCATGAATTCCTGGGGTCCACCTGTCTGGATGAAGCATACAGGGATTGATAGTATTCTGCCATGACTGCATTTAACTCACCACTGTTAGTACGCATCCGTCCTGCAGTATCTCTCAGCCCAGCTATATATCGGTCCATTTGCTGTTTCCTTAACCTATATGCTAACACCTTCCCCCCTTTCTCTCCCCCTTCCCAGTATTTGTGCTTCAGTCTCAGTATTGATAGTTCAGCTCTCCTTGATAAAAGAGAATTTATCTCCATTTCAAGACCTGCTATATTTCTTTGAAGAGAATCATGCCTTGCTTTCCCTTTTTGCTCCTTATGCTGTCTCTGTACTTCTTTGAGCTCTTCTTCTAAGTTTTTTAATTTTTGTTCCCTGTGTCTCCTTCTTGCCCCTTCATAGGCAATAATCTCACCTCTCACGGTGGCTTTAAAAGCTTCCCACCTGACCCCGGCTGTGGTATCCTGTGCTGGATTTTCCAAAAAGAATCTCTGAGCCTCTTCCTTAGCCCACTCTAGGAACTTTACATCCTTTATTAACAAGGGGTCTAACCTCCAAGATATAGATATGAGGGGACAGGGGCCCCATGTTACAGACAAATGCACCGGGGCATGATCCAATATTATAATGGGAAGTATATTAGACTCCCTAGCTGCCTGCGTAATCTGTGGGGATGTTAAGAAGAAATCAATACAGCTATAGGAGTTATGTATTGATGAATAAAATTAATAATCTTTCACTCTTGGATTCAGTGTCCACCAAATATCTGTCAGGCCTTGGTCACCCATCCAGTTTATCAGGGCTCTCCTACCCTTCCCATGATCGGTGTCTTCCTTTTTTGGAGTTTTGTCCACCATAGGGTCTGGCACTAAATTAAAATCCCCTCCAAAAATAGTGGGCATATTATTTTTATTCATGTCTAAAAGCACTTGGGAGGTTTGGTGGAAAAAGGCTGCATTATCCTCATTTGGCCCATAAATGTTCCCCAGTACTATAGGCCCGGTGGGAGTCTGAAATGTACCTTACACCCATCTGCCCTGCAGGTCCACCCTAGAAGTGGTAAGAGACCAGTGTAGTTGCTTGTGCACTAAAATAGCTACTCTACACTTTTTTGTAGCTGCTGAGGCATGGATCTCTATATCTACCCAGTCCCTTTTCAGTAGCCCATGGCCCTTTCCATTAAGTTTGGTCTCCTGGAGGAAAGCCACTTAGGCTTTAATCTTTTTCAGGTATGACATTACCTTCTTTCTCCTCACCAGCGTGTTCATACCCCTCACATTCCAAGTGATACAGGTCAATTCAGCCATATTCATACCCCTTGAAAAGCAATGAAATATGAAATACCAGGTTCGAACTGCCGGTGAAGACGGGAGGGCACCACTTTGCCACACACCCACACAAACATACTCAGAGACATACATACAGAGACTGGAGGCTGAGAAAGAACAGCTTGAGAAGGCAGAGAAGCAGCTTCAGGAAGACATTCCTGTTAGCTCACAAGACAATCTTGATCCAGAAGGACAAGCTGTTCTAGGCAAACCTCTGCCTTTAAATGCCCCACAAGTGTTAATCTCAGAAATTGAGACTGCCATGGAACATGGAACACACTCCAATGTCAACCCAGCTGACTTGAGAGAAAGACTGAATCAGCAACAGCATGTAGTTCACTCTCAAGTCATTGATGCTGTTCAACATGGCCTACTACATGAAACAAAAAAATGTGACTGTCTTGACTATAAACCATTACTGATCTTTGTTAGTGGTTCAGCTGGTACAGGAACGAGTTTCCTTATTGAAGCCATTACTGCTGAAATACGGAGTCTGACAGTGTCATCAATGTCTGTTGCTGTTACTGAACTCACAGGACTAGCTGCATACAACATTGGAGGAGTTACATTACACCATCTCTTTATGTAGCCAGTGGAACATGGCGAAACAGGAGAGTATCGTAAACTGTCATTTAAGGTTGCATCTCAGCTCTGTTCCATGTTCACAAAGATGAAGTTACTCATCATTGATGAAATCAGCATCGTCTCCAATGTAATGCTCACCTGTATACACCTATGCCTACAGGAGATCTTAAGTACTGACTATGGAGTACCATTTAGTGGCAAAAGTATTGTTGTATTGGGAGACCTTTTACAGCTTGCACCAGTTAATGCAGAGCATGTGTTTGCAACTCTGACTGCCAAACAAGCTAAGAACATACTAGGCTGCATTGCAAGTTTTAACATTTGGGAGTTATTCACCTATGTTGAGTTGTATGAGAACATCCGCCAAAGTGGTGATCTGGCTTACAAATCACTTTTAGATGAAGCTCGTACAGGTTCTCTATCACTAGAACATGTTGCTATGTTAAATGATTGGAGAATCAGAATAGATAATACATCCATAGAAATAGCATGTAATGATTTCAGCGATGTGTAGTCTACAGGTACACACATAGTGTGTCTTATGCCATGACTAAAGAAATGCACTGAGTTCAACAATGTTATGCTGCAGAGAGAAAACCAAGAAGTTCTAACTCTGTATGCCTTTGATACAGTTGATGGTGTCATTCTCAGTCACAACCTGGTAGCAAAGATGACTGAACGACTCACTGAACTGAAGTCAGATGTTTCACGAACAGCTGGCATAGAAGCTGTTCTTACACTTTGTAGGAATGCACGTGTCATGCTATGACGTAATTTTGATGCTGTATGAGGCATGGTAAATGGTGCCATGGGTAACATCACTGACTTTGTCTACAATGTCCAGAGAACATACATCGAGACACTTGTAGTTCACGTTGACAACATGGAACAGCCTGTACAGATAGCATGTACCTGTGTGAAATTTCAGGTATTTAAGGATATCTATGTAAACAGGAAACCGTTTCTACTATGTGTTACATATGCTGTTTCTATTCACAAATCTCAGGGCTTGAGTTTGGATTCAGCAATGGTGGACATAGGTACAGACATTTTTAAGGATGGCATAAACTACGTGGCGCTTTCACGAGTCCGTAATCTTTCTGGGTTGCACATTTTAACTCTTGCACCTCAGAAGATACAAGCTGACAAGCGATGTATTGTTGAGTACAGCAGGTTACATACTCTCTATCAGCCACAAATGTCTTTAATACCACTGCCTACATATCTGGCTGTCTCACATCGTACAGTCATATCTACACCTGTCAGCAAACAGGCACGAGCTTCCACAAGTGATTCAACTCTAAAGAATTCAACAAAGGTCACTATATCAACTACACATTCAGAGCCAGCTATTCATCAGGAATCAGCCGGTGTAGCTGCTGTGCCAGTCTTTGACAACAGCACTAGAGTGAACTGCTATGCTAACTCAGCTATGCAAGTTTTTCTCCACATGCCACACTTTGTGCAGGCAATATCTGCTTCACAAGACACTCCTCTATCAAAGGCATTGAAGCAGATTGGCAACATGACTTCTGATCAGTCTAACAATGTGCAGTCACTAACACCACTACGGCAGGTGTTAGGTACATATGACGGATGCAGTACATTTGCTGCAGACATACAGCAAGACACTAGTGAGTTTATGATGGCAATCATAAACAGCTTGGATGAAGACGGCATTCTAATGCGCCAGTACTTCACTGTGTCTTTTGTAACCAAATATATATGTGTATCATGTGGTCATTCACAGCATGAAACCACAGAAGGCATGCTGTGGATTACTCTTTTTGTCCCTCAAGCCAAAAGTGTCAAATTTCAACAGCTATTTAGCAATGCTCAATGTGGTCACTCCTGTGAAAGGTGTGGAGGCAGATGTACTCAGTCTATACGTCTCAGGACTTCATCTCAATATCTGTTGCTTACATTGCACAGATTTGACTCCAACAGGCTCAGAGTTGACACTGCCATCACAGATTACACAGCTGGTAGAATAGTTTTTAACCAATCAGTGTTTGACACTCACAGTGTAGTCTATCACCATGGTCAATCTATGCATTCTGGCCATTACACCTGCTTGCTAAGGTACAGAAGCAGATCGGTAGAGTGTGACGACTTTACAAGCAGTTTTAAACAGAGACTGCCACAACACTTAAAAAATACTGTACATATCTTCTAATATTGAAGAATTATGATGACCTTCATATCTCAAAAGAATAGCACACAACATGTGGCATTTTTAACTGACTACTTTGTGACAGACTCAGTCATAGGGTAGTACAATTGTTTCCAATCTACGACTGTCAATAAACCATAGCATATCAACAAAATAATATACTGCAGAGACAATTTCATGTACTATGACATATAAGATCTTGTGTGGCTCAGTGACAATGTGGAAATTGTTGTAGTGGCTTCAGTCGGCACCAACATTCTTCACAGACACTAGAGAAACCATGCTTACATGTCTATTGAAGATTGTACCTGTCAAAACTGAATCCTTTCTGGCTTTCCTGTTCTGTACATATCTTTTTCTTGTAGGTGTATCATACCCATACATAACAAGAAGTTGTTGCCAGTTGCTAACTGTTTGCTTCTGCAGAGACACAAAAAGTTGTCCCTTATCATTTTATGTAAGTGTGAAACACGTCTCATTCACTAAATAGAACACTCTGTCACAAGTTTTCCATCAACAGCTTTTTTGTCTATTATCTGTTGACATCTTGACATCATCATTCTTTCACCATGCAACAGTGCTGAACTACGCCTGATGTATTTATTACACTGAAACTGTACATATGTAAATAGAAAACCCTTTAGTCATAATGAAGCAAATGAAATAAAGCAAGTGTGAATACTGAAATATTGTGGCTTATTATCAAATGACTGTTGCATACCTATGTAATGACATATAAATAATATTTACATTCTCATTTTGTCTGACCATTGTTGTTAACTTTATTTACCATCTTTAGGATGAGACGTTAAACTGAGGTCCCATCTGCCTGGATTGGTGGTAGTTCAGGTGGATGTTAAAGATCCCATGGCACTCATCGAAAAAAGAGTAGGGGAATTTCCCCAGTGTCCTGGCCAAATTTCCCTCATTCACTAAAAATACCACCAACAGCTTCATCTGGTTCAAGGTCAGTTGGCATTCATCTGTATCCCCTTCCCCCGGGTCATGCCTGAAAATAGGCAGGATTTGTCTAGTGCACTTACCCAGTCAACAACAAAAAAAAAACTAAACTAAACTGTTTTAATTGTTCTAGTAAAAGTGTTACTGTAAGAGTCAAGTAAGAATTTTTCCTTAACGTATAATAGAATACTATAGTGATTAAGTTCAGTTACCTATATCTTTGATAAAACAACATACTACACACATTTGTTATTTGCTCATTCAGAACTGATATAGTAACTAGTGTAACCATTGAAAGAAATGTATATTGTACCTGTAATAATATGAAATGTGTTGTACTTGTCATGCAAGTAGATGTAATCTATTTTAATAATACTTGAAATTGTAAATCAGACACTTTTACTAATAACAACGCACTTCATACCTGTTCCTGACAATGTTTATGATCGCCTCTATTGAGGGATCAGGTGGGAATTTTCCATATGCACCTAGTCAATGATTTGTCCCGGATTCCCCCCTTTTACCTCACAAAAAGACAGAGACCGTTCTTTGTTGTTGTGCTCAGATTGGCAATTAATTTATTTATATTCATAATCCAATATTCCATTTTCCATTTCTTTATTATCATACTTCCAGAAATTTCATTTATTTCCATTCACATATCTATCTCTGATTATCCCTCCCCCAGGTGAAAACCTGGGTGCCTTCTGCTTCTCCTTTACCGCTAGGTAACGGTGAAAACCGAGACCGCTTTCTTCTTCCTCTTTTTCATCTTCTTGTGTTATTCCTTTTTTCTTCCCCCCTTCCTCATCCCCCTCTTTTTTCCCCTGCCATCCACCTTTGGCAGTCCACAACCATATTATCACCTGCCATCCACCTTTGGCAGTCCAAACTGTCTGACTGGACACGTTTGTCATCCAGCTTGACTGATCCACGATACAGTCCCCTCTTGACTGTCTTCCCCTCTTGCTCTGTCTAGTAGGGTGGGTGAGAGGAATCAAAAACTTCAGCAAAAAGTAGCTGAGGTCCCCTTGTGCTGTCCCTTATGTACCTCCCTTCATCCCTCCCTTTCCTGTTACCTGTCCATTGTTCTGGACCATAGCCCCTCCCCTTCCTTCCCCCCTCTCCTCCTGAGCACAACCATTCCATGACAGAGGGAAGGGGTGCACCAGGACAACCTGATCTGCCCCTTAAAGGGCAAACTCCATTGTCCTGGATTCCCCCCTTTTCCCTCACAAAAAGACAGAGACCATTGTTTGTTGTTGTGCTCAGATTGGCAATTAATTTATTTATATTCATAATCCAATATTCCATTTTCCATTTCTTTATCATATTTCCAGAAATGTTATTTATTTCCATCCACATATCAATCTCTGATCATCCCTCCCCCAGGTGAAAACCTGGGTGCCTTCTGCTTCTCCTTTTCCTCTAGGTAACAGTGAAAACCGAGACCGCTTTCTTCTTCCTCTTCTTCCTCTTCTTGTGTTATTCCTTTTTTCTTCCCCCTCCCCATCTCCCCTCCTTTTTCCCCACTAGACAGTCTCCAGCTTGCGTTGGATGGCTGGCTTCCTCCCATACTTAGGGTATCACTCTCCTTTACCTCAGGGACGATCCTTTCTTCCTTTTTTTTTATATACCAGTTTTTGCCTGTTTCCTCCATGCCTCTATGAAACCCATTGTTTCTGTATTGAACATGTCTATGGCTAGATCCGACAGGTGCACACCGTCTGACCTGTAGAAGTCATCCACCCATTCTTCTACCCCCGCAATATCACCTGTCCCCACATCTGCCTTACCAATGTCCCCACCCTTCTATTCATCTTTCTCCTGGATCTCTACACCACCCTGTGGCTGTGCTCCTGTCTCCATACCCTTCTCGGTATCATATCTGACCAGGCAAGGCACACCTGAAGCCACCATTGTCATATTGCCACTAGGTCCCTTTTTATCTGTAAGTATGTGTGTACCCATGGTCTGCCCGCCAGGTCGTTGCCCCCTAGATGTATAATAATTAGGTCTGGACTGGGCCGATGTCTCTTGAGTTCCTTCAAAGCGGGAAGCAGCTGTGCCCATCTCATCCCATGTATGCCATGCCAGACCAACCTACACTGTCTCACATCCTGGTACAGCTGCTTTCCCCCAGCTTTCTTCTCTGGTCTCTTTCCAGACCAAAAAATATAGGAATGGCCACAGATCCAGACTTCCGTGCTCCTCCCTCTACCTATGGGGTTCAAGGAAAATTAATTATTTTACACATACTCTTAGTGTCATCACCATATTATCCCCCCATTTCTATCCCCTTTTGCCCCCAACTTTTCCCTCCCCCCCCCCACTACCTGCAATTCCCTCTAGGAGCAATACCTTCAATACCACTTTTTTTTTTTACTCAAATGTATCTTTTATAACTGGCTGACCGTCAGCGCCCTTTTTACAAAATGTCCTTCATGGGTTACCCCATTGCTGCACACTGTGAGGCAGCCCCAATCCATAGGGAATGGGATGAGTAATTAGCTGGGTCTTCCCCCATGAATTGCATGCCCTTTTTAAGCAATGCTGTGACTTGATAGCCGGTGACGCTTTTCCCATCACCATGTACAAATAGCTTTCCTGTGCTGGTCCCCTGCTCTGCAACAAAAGCCCACAGAGCCTGCACTGGGCATATTGCAACCTCTACTTGCCCCTTCAGTGTCACCAAGTAACCTTGCCCTCTTTGGTCTGTTTTTGACATCCTGAGCTTGATCAGTATCTCTTTCACCCCCCAGCTTACATCATCCCATTCCAAGCCTGCTTCCTTGTCCTCTTTCCCCTGGCCTACCACCTCACTCATGCTCTCATCGCTCCTGCAAACATTATCACATAAATCATGTGACATAGCTGGGCCTCTTCCTTTGATCTGCATATTACCAGGAGCACCTCTTTTAGCCTTATTAGCCACTGCTCCCCTATTGGTCTCCTATTATCTCCTGGCCCACATTTCAACCTGCCTCGTCCCTGCATCATTCTCCTGATGAGCAGTGATTTTGTCAGGTCCTTCAACCCCTTTACGCTGCAGATAACACTAATCACTGCCAGATAAACCCCCATTGTGTTGTGGGCAGTCCCTTTCTGCCACTACTCCATGGTGAACATTCCCACTGTTCCTCTGTGAGTGGCCCACTTACCTCCATCTGGTGCTCAGCCCTGAATGTCTGAAACACTCGCCAGGCCCCATCGTAAGCCCTCAGAGTCGGAGGTGCCCACGAGCTGCAAAACAGCAGTTCTGCTCCTTCTTGCCAGTGTCCCAGATGTTAATTGGTATAGGTGATTTTTGTTCCTCCACTGCTGGTGCCAGCCTCCAGAAATGGTCCAGCTGCAGACGGGAAAGGCTGTCAGCCAGGGTATTGTGTACCCCTTCTATATGTTTTGCTCTGAATGACATGTTCAGCTGCAAAGCCCTTAAAACTAAACATCGTAATACTTTCATGACTGTCTCTGACCTGGCTCCCCTGTTGTTTAGGACCTCTACCACTGATCTGTTATCACACCAGAAGGTTACTTTCTGATCCCATAGTTCCTCACCCCATTCCAGGGAGCATGCCCATATGGGCATGATTTCCAGCAACGTTATATCTCTTATTGTCCCATCCTTTACCCAGCTACCAGGCCATGGTTCTGAAAACCACCTGCCCCTTAGGTAACCCCCCCATGCCAGACCCCCCGGCTGCATCTGTGTAGAGATCGAGGTCTGTGTTGTACACCCACTCTTCTTGCCAGAACGAACAGCCGTTATATTCCTTCAGGAATTCCTCCCATATCCCAAAATCTTCTCTGACACCTTTTGTCAGATCCACCCAGTGATGTAGTGTGGTGACCCCTGATGTAGCCCTAGCTAACCTCTGTGTGAACGCCCTCCCCAGTCCAACGGCCCTGCAGGCGAAGTTCATGTGCCCCAATACTTGCTGGACTTGTTTGAGCTGTACCCTTCTCCTGCTGGTGTGTAATTGAATCAATTCCTTCGGTTTCCTCACTTTATTGTCTGGCAGTCTGAATATCTCTTTTGGTACATTTATCTCAATCCCCAGAAATTCTATTACCCTGCTGGGCCCTTCTGTTTTTTCTGGTGCCAGTGGCACCCCTAGTTCCCTACATAATTTCTGAAACTTACCCAGCATATTCTGTGTCTCCCTTTTTCCCATCCCAATGAAAAGGAAGTCATCTAGATAATGAATGACCATTCTATAACCCGTCCTTTCTTGGAATATCCATTGCAAACACGTGCTGAAAGCTTCGAATGTCGCGCATGCTAAGGAACATCCCATTGGCATGGCTTTGTCAAAATAATACTGCTCCCCAATTTTAAAACTCAATAGATCCCAGTCTTCTCTCCTAACTGGTAGCAGTCTAAAGGCGGACTCAATATCTGTCTTTGCCATCCATGCATCCTCACTAGCCCGGATTATGCGAATTGCATCCTCTAGTGTTGCATATGTCATCCTACTGTGTTCCTCCCCGATGAAGTCATTCACCCAATCCCCTTTTGGATAAGGCAGTTGGTGAATCACCCTGTACTCTCCTTCTTGCTTCTTGGGTACCAAACCCAATGGTGAGATCCACATATACCTTGCAGAGGAGGGGTGTAGAATGATCCCTCTACCCTCCCTGCTGCCCTCTCTTTTCTCTATATTCTGTCTCAACATTTCTTCCTTTCCTTTAATGGATCCCAAGTTGTCCGCCTCTCTCATTTGCCTGGGCCCATCACACTGTAGTGAAAACCCTGTCTTAAAACCTTGTATAATCATCCCACATACTGCTTTGTTCGCATATCTGTCCAAACAGGTTGCCCATGCCTCGACATTAATGGGGGTTCTAGCTATCCTGAAATGCTCCCTGTCTATCCCCCCTTTTCTGCTCCCCAGCCCCCCTCCCGTCTTGTGCTGGGTTCTTTTGATCAGTGGTTCTGACCTCTCCTGCTCGTGTTCCCTCTACCCCTCCAGCCCTTATTCCATGTCTGCCCTTTAAACCCTTGTCCTTCCCGAAAGTACTGTTGACCTGACCCTTGTCCCCCATGTCCCTGTGCCGCATGGGTTCATGCCGTCCTGCATCTGCTCGCCTGGTGTCCTCCACCGCATTTTGAGCAAGTGTGGTGAAAATGACATTGGGGCCCTGATCAAAAAGCCCTGTTGCAGGCCCAACAACATCTCTGGGGTGTCGACCCTTTCTTCCCCCATTCCCCTTCAGGTGTGGACTAATCAGTAATGTAGTCTGTCCACAAATCTAACTGCTTTGTGTCCCATCTCACATCCTCTAATGTTGCAATTCTCTGTCAAATGAATTCATCATGATATAGCCACCCAACCCCCCCTTTGCCTTTGCCCTCCTTATTATCAAGGAATACGTGATGAGCAGAATACCTAGCTCCAGCCTTTTCTCCAAGACAATGGCTGAGAAAGTGGCAAAAACTACAAACCATCTGTCCAGGTCTTTCCCTTTGTGAACTTGTCCTCCTCCTTTTTTCCTAAAAGCACTATTGCAGCTGCCATTTCGCTCTTACCTATGTGCTTGGCTTCTTCATAATTTGCTGCTGCTTCCCAGCTCACCAAAGTGAATATATCCACATACTCCCCTTTCTATATTTTCTCTTTCGTGGCCAGTGAGACATGCTCTCCTATCCTCATCCCGGGTGCCCCTATCTCCCTTGTACCTTTCCCTTCTTTTTCTATGCTCTCTTCATTACTTTTTGGCACCTCTTTTTCCCCCCTAATTTCCACCAGAGCCAATTCCATCTGCCCTAAACCTCCTGTCCCTAGTGCCACTACAATTTGACCTATGTATTCTTTTATACTATTCCCCACTTCATTGGGTGCATTACCTGTAACCTTGTCTGGGCCATGCGGCCTGGCCTCTTCCAACTGCCCCCTTTTCTCTCCTTGTGGCTGAGGAGGAGGGTGAACTCCTATGGTTTGCGGAGGGAAAACCACGTTCTGGAGGTCTGGCCTGGGTTCCCCAGGGATGATCCCATCTTGATCAGGGGGAGGTACTGACGTTCCTGAATCTATGGGCTGCAGAGGTACTGGATCAGCTGTCCTTGGGAGTTCCACCTCAAGCGGTGGTACCCTGGTGGGGCTACGCAACCCTTTGGCTGGTTGTTTCCCTCTGCCCCCTTTCTCCGGGCCTGTTTTCCTTTTCTCCCCGGGTCTCTCTGGTTCCTCCCCTTCCACCAGCTCCTACATTCGGTTGGCCTTCTCTGCCAACTCAATTATGGCCCTGTAGGCATCCTCTTTTGATGGCTTGCTTTTCTTTGGTGCCATTTCCTTTGCTTATTCCCTGTGAAGACAACTATAGGAAGAGAACAAGAGTCATTCTATGCCTGCATTACAATATATATATATATATATATATATATAATTTTTATTTTTTACCTTCATGCCCATTTGGCTTTTCTTTCCTTCCTGCATTTCTTCTTTTCTTTGTATTCTTTTCACCCCAACGTCTCTTTCTTTTTTTGGGGGGGTCATTACGCTGCGTGTGACATCACGCCGAGGGTCACTATACCTGCTTAACTCCTCCCTGTATTGGGCCACCTTCTGTTTGCCCCCCTTTCCCTTTGTTTTTTGGAAAAGAAACATCAAACTATGCCCTTGTGTCTGCAAAACCCTTACCTCTATGCCCTCCCGAAACGCTTGCCCCATGGCCTACACCTTTTATTTTTTTGTTTGCAGCCTTGTGCTGCTACCCACTCCATTTTCCCTTCTGGGTCCCTCAGGCATTTTGACCTTTTGTCACCCTCCATCGTGAGGCCCCATGCCATCAATTACCATACTTGCTGTTGCCCACATCACCCGTGGGTCGCTATGGCAAAATTTAGTTCCTCCCTTTAATAGGCCTCTCCCCGTTGGCCCTTTCATATAGAACACTCCCCCAAAAACCTTGTGTCTACTGAGGCCTCACTCCTGATCCCCCCGAAAGTGTTTGCCTCACGGCCTACCTGTGGCATGCTCCTTTGTGCCACGTGGCTGCATGCGCCAGTCCCCCACACAAATGAAACATTAATTGTGGCCTTTTCCCATCCTGGTCTCTCCCCCTTCCCCCTATGGTTTGTAACCATGTTTTACTAGTCACCCAATATCCCATTATCCCAGCGCTGGCCAAGAGATTTTTTTTAAACCCTCCTGCTCTCTCCAGCCAGGCGCTGCTCCCTGTTCCACTCACTTCTGGCCCATTGCAGGCTTCTGGGCATTTTCCCTGCCTCTCTCGTGAGGCCCTTTGCCATCAAAACCCCACAGCTTGCTGCCCCCCAGGCCTTCCAGCCCTGTGTTTGCTGCTCCCTTCTCCCCAATGGCCCCTTAGCCTCCCATCCAGGTCCCTCGCAGAGCTCACGCCAGCCCCAGACCCCACTCCATGCTGCCCCACAATTTCAGTGTGCTATCCCCACACCATTCTGGCTTAGACAGCCCTGTCCTCCAGCCTCATCCTCTCCAGGCCCACGCCAGCCACCCTACACTTGTTGTCCTCTTGAATCAGCCTTGTGCTGCACCACCACGCTCATTTTTGGTGGAATTAGCCCTTTCTCTGTGATCCTTTCTTTCACTCAGTGCTTGCTAACACCACTGCTTGCTACCACTGAGGCCCCTCGACAATACCGCCAGCCATGTGCTGGAACCAAACACTCATTTCTCTCTTACAAAACTGCTCTCCCAGATTGCTTCTCGACTCTGCTCCCAACCAATGTGCTACAAAAATGCTTGATTTCTTTTAAACTGCACTCCACAGGATTGCTACCAACAATGTTCCCAACCATGTGCTACAAATGCTCGTTTTTTTTTTTTCTTTTTATTAGCACTCGATTCCCTCTGGAACATCTGCTATCACAGGATTGCTACCTGCCCCTACTCTCAGCCATGTGCCACAACAAAAATGTTCATTTCTCTCTAACCCAAACCTGCTTTCCCCAGGAACGCTACTTCCAGGTCCTTTTTCCAACCAGCCCTCGCTTAGCCTGCCCTGACAAGCTTAGGCACCGCTTGCTCCACTCACTCTGCTCCTGGCCCTTCAATCTACACAATATCTTGCCAAGTCATGCAACTAAACATAAAAACCACCTATACAGATAAATTATTTCATTTTTTTTATAAACAACTAGCAACCATTGTAAAACATCTCTTCTCTTTCCAGCATTGTATGCCATCTTTTTTTAAAACACATCCAAACCTCATTATTCTCTCCTTTAAATTGTACCTGTTTTCTTGGTGCACAAACCTCCACCAATAGTTCTGCCAACCTGATGTGCTGCAGCTTCCATAAATCAAAAACTCCAGTAAAATGTGGCTGAGGCCCCTTGTGCTGTCCCTTATGTACCTCCCTTCACCCCTCCCTTTCCTGTTACCTGTCCATTGTTCTGGCCCTTAGCCCCTCCCCTTCCTTCCCCCTGCCCTTCTGAGCACAACCATTCCATGACAGAGGGAAGGAGTGCACCAGGACAACCTGGTCTGTCCCTTAAAGGGCAAACTCCAATATCTTAAAATATTTCACTGAACATACCAGCTATCTAACATCACTGAAATCATTAAATTTTTATATTCTATTACTTGAACACTTAGCATCTGGTTTTTCACCCACCTCAGGAACATACACATCATCAATCACACAATAACAACAAATCATCACTGTTTCATGTGTGTAATCACTGCTTAGAAGCGCCTGACATACCTTCATTAATGTAGGACAGGAAAAAGAGACAAGTCATGATTGGAACATTCAAGTAATTAAAAGGGATAAATAACGTTGATAGTCAAATTCTATTCCAGCTGAGTGGCAACCATACCATGAGGGGGCACAGTCTTAAGCTGGAGGGTGGGAGGTTTAGAAGGGCTGTCAGAAAGCACTTCTTCTCACAAAGGATGGTGAACACTTGGAATGCGCTGCTAGAAGAGGTCACCTCATTAAAAACAGTGAGCAGCTATAAAAGAGCCTGGTATAGGCATAGGAGGAAGATAAGTATCACGCCTAGGGAGGATGGGAGGACTGCGGAGGGATAGCAGAGACATTAGCTCAAGATGTGGACCATGCAATACGAGCGGACTTGATAGACCAAATGGCCTTCGTCTGCTGGCTTCTTTCTAGGCTCGTATTTCTGTATGTACGTACTTATTCCAATCCATATCATCTACTTACTATGCATGACACACACATTTAGATATATTCCAAGCAATGATTACACACATGCAAGGATTGTATTGTGAGACTAATTTTGTAAAAAAAATTAAATCTTAATTGGCCCTTTTTCAGTTTCACCAATTGGCAATAAATCCTTTTTAAACTTAACCACCTGTGTTGAGTCTTTGCTGAACCATTACATTATAACATTAGAATGTAACTGTTGTTCCTTTTAAGCATTCAAATCAACTGGGAGAAGTAGAGCCATACATACATGTCCATGGGCTTATTTTTGCTATGGCTCTCCACTCAGTATACACCACGTGGGCTAGGTCGTGGCGCATTGCCTGACACAGGTCCCAAAATTCCTAAGTGTATTAAGTAGTCTGTACTGCCCTCAGTTTTCCTGTGCCTCTTCAGTCAGCAGGCAGTAGCTGCTGTAGTGAGGTGAGACATCGCTATCTAATGCTATATAGCTTGACTATACACTCGGGATGCAGTAACTGCTATGTGTGCTGCAATTGCCTGGCTGAGCCCATGCAACTCCTTACTGTGCTAACTTCACTGTACCTGCAATTACAGAGGTGTGCCATTGATCTCCATTGCCTCATTGTTGCTATGGATCAGCACTCATGATGCAGTACAAATTGTTTTGTGGGGCAGCGTTAGCTGTCTGAGTACATGCAAATCCTAACTGAGCTAACTTCAGTATCCCTGCAATCAGTGATGTCTACCATTGATGTCCATACCCTTACCTGTGTTGTGTATCTCCACTGAGGATGCAGTACCTGGTGTCAGGTTTGAAGACACATTGCCTGCCTGAATCCATTCAAGTGATAACTGTGCTAACTGGACTGTTCCTGCAATCAGGGAGCTGTACAACTGATCTGCATTGCCTATCTTTTCCTGTGCCTGTTCACTCAGGATGCAGCAAGTGGTCTGGAAGTGCACTCCCCCATGACACTGTACAACTCCTAAGTGTGCAAACTTCTGTACAGCTAAAATGAGAGAGCTACACTGTTTATCTGCATGGGCTTTTTTGATCTGTATCTCTCCACTCAGTATGCAGTATGTGGGCTAGGGGTTCAGACATTACCTGACATAGGTCCTGTAATTCCTAACTAAGTTAACTAGTATGTACTGCCCTTAATTTTCCTGTCATTCTCCAGTCAGTGTGCAGTAGCTGGTGTAGACAGATGTGCCACATTCCTACCTAAGTCCATGCAGCTGTGGCTGTACAGTCAGGATCAGTAACTGGAATGCATGGGGAAATTGCCAAGGTGAGGCCGTGCAAATCCTAGCTGTGCTAACGTGTGTCTACCAACAATTACAGATGTGTACAATTGATGTCCATTGCCTCAGTCTTGCTGTGCATCACTACTCATGATGCAGCAAGTGGTCTGGAGGTGTAGTCCCCAACCCCCATGAGACTGTGCAACTCTTAAGTGTGCTAACTTCTGTACACCTGCAATGACAGAGCTACACTGTTCATGTCCTTGGGCTTATTTTTGCTGTGGCTCTCCACTCAGTGTAGATATGTGGGCTAGGGGCTGGTTCATTAACTGACAGAGAACATCTCATTCCTAATTGTGTTAACTACTATGTACCACTTTTACTTTCCCTGTGACTCTACAGTCAGGGTGCAGTAGTGGCCTACTGAACTGTGCAACATCGCTACCTAAGACAATACAGCTGTGGTTCTACAATCAGGATACAGTAACTGCTATATGTGATGCAATTGCCTGGCTAAGTCCATGCAACTCCTAACTGTGCTAACTGGAGTGTACCTACAATTTTGCAGGTGTACCGTTGATCTCCTTCCCCTCACATTTGCTGTGGATCAGCACTCAGGATGCAGTATGTATTCGGGGGGGGGGGACATTTCCTGTATCATAGCATGCAAATCCTAACTGTGCTAACTTGACTGTGACTACAATCACTGAGTTGTATCATTGATGTCCACATCCTCAGCTATGCTAAGGGTCTCTGGAGGTGCAGTCCCCCATCCATTAGACTGTACAACTCCTAAGTGTGCTAACTTCTCTACAGCTACAAAGACAGAGCTACACTATTCATGTCCATAGGCGTATTTATGCTGTGGCTCTCCACTCAGTATGCAGTATGTGGGCTAGGGGGTGGGGTATTATCTGACAGAGGTCCTGTAATTCCTAACTGTGTTAACTAGTGTGTACCACTGTTACTTTTCCTGTGGCTCTCCAGTCAGGTGTAGTAGCTAGTGTAGCGAGGAGAGAGGCATTGCTACCTAAGGCCATACAATTCCTAACTGTGGTAACTTGTGTGCACCTTGAATCAGGAACGAGTACAGTTGCTGTACATGGCCTCAATTTTGTTGAGGATGTATGCTGAACATGCAGTACATACTCTCAAGGACTGGGGATCTCTTGTAGTACATTTAGATAGTTGTATATTATTTCTGACACCTCCTGCTGGTTGTCTGTGATTGGTCATGTTGCCTTGGTTCTCCCACCTACTTCCATGTGTGTGTGTGTGTGTGTGTGTGTCTCTGTGTGTCTGTGGTGCAGATCATGCTTAATAACTCTGCAGCTGTATATCCAAACAGTACAATAGTTGTCAGATCCCAAGATGTATGATTCTTGATCATGTATTCCAAATTTCAGGTAAATCCATTGAATGGTTGCAAAGTTGTTAAGGTGCAGAATTTTAGGTTTAACATGTAAATGCTCCTCAACCCTAACTATGGTAGCACTACCGTGCTATCATAATATATATATATATATATATATATATATATATATGTATATATAGGATACATGATGGGCATGAGTGTGATATGGAAAATATCTTCACTTCTCTAGAGTGACCTCTGAATACTCACGAGTGGCAAAGCCACTAGTGAGGTTTCAGAGGTCATTGTACAGGACTGAACATATTTCCCATATCACACGAGTGCCCATCATGTATCCAATTTATACAATGGGGGCCTCATTGTTGCAAAATGTACCATTTGCATGGTTTTGAGTGGCTTTGCACAGGTTTAGCGTGGGTTTCAGGGGTGTGATAAATGTCAGTTCTTACATTTATCAAATGCCTGTGAAAATAACAAATCCAGAAGCAAATGATTTGATACCTTTTAATGGACCAACATAGATGTAACAACAAGAACAAAGTGCTCTAGCTTTCGGACCAACCAGTCCTTCTTCAGAAGCTCATGGCAGTTGTTTAGAAAATACAATACTTATAACAGCTAGATAATGCAGAGAAAAACAGAAAAAAATCCCCATTGGTTTAAAATACTCACTTAAAAAAAAAAAAACAGAAGATGATGTCAGAGAAGTTAAACAGTACAATACTGCCCTCAGTCCGAATGAACCTTGGGTTAAGATGTGCTTGGTGCAACAAACATAAAGAATCCTACTGCACATAAATTTAATTGACATAAGATAACACTGCTGAAGCAGATAACTCCCAAATCAAGCCATGGGTGTCACAGTCAGTATAAGGATGTGATTACTGAAAGGCAACCTCCACCAAGCTTAAAGACAAACTAAGATAGTTATAGGGCTCATGAAATTACAATGTATGCATTAAAGACAAGAATACCAGTAAAGTTGTCTAAAAAACATCAGTGCACACTGTGTGATGTGTAAAACCTAGCTAGACATGTCACCCAGCTGTATTCTCAAGCTAAATAAAAGGCCCAAGAAATTACAAAACCTCAGGACTATATAAATGATAATATAAGTATAAATTGATAATATTAGTGTTAAACAAAAACTCTAGTAGAGGAACCTCAAGGAATTCAGACCATGCATCCTGATATGTACTGATGTCAATATATACTGAGAATGTAGCAACTACATGTACCACAAGTGTCTAGGGAATCTGAAAAGAGATAAAAAGTAATTTATCTCCTCCTGCTCCATACAAACAGTACAACCTAACCCACCCCACATCACAATAATGTGGGTGGGGAGATATAAGCAAACGAGATGTTGTCTCTCTCTCTCCCCCCTCCTTTTCTCTCTCTCTCTCTGTCCCCCACAGACAGACACACACACAGACACACACACACACACACACACACACACATATACACACTCTCAATCTCTCTCCTAGTGAACCTATATTAACTTCAGTCACTGTAATTGTTCCCCAAAGGAATACAACTTGTAATGAAATTCTGAGTAAATTACTACAATATTAGCCTAATGTAAAAGATATGTGCAGGACCCCAAGCAAATGAGATCACACATCCCAATATGTACAGAGTTACAAAATTATATATAACAGTATAAGATAACACTCCTGTATGTACACTAGCAGGCTGGGTAAACTGAATATGGTGCAATGGAATCAATCCCCCCACAGGCAAAGATAAAAGTAAGGAGAAATTTGTTGTGTGTGAAATGAAAATAGTAACACATTATACCTCCATATAGCTAAATAGAGACTTACCTCAATGTGACAGCAAGCCCCACATCTATTATATCACATACCTCACAGCACATACCCACACACATACATACACACACGCATCCACATCTCACACATGCTGAAGTCCTATAATATGTCAGCTTGAAGAAGAAAAGGTCTGTGGATGTTAATTTCTGTAGTGTCCCATAAAGCCAATATCCAAGTTCATCCCATCTGCTACCATATTGAGATGTAAAATAAGTTTAATCTCAAAAGCAAGTCTCTGTTGTGTGTTTTGAGATTTCCTTTTAAGACCATTACTGACATATCTGAGACTGGTGGTCAGGCTGGGAAGTGATGCCCCACTGGTTTTCAGTCTTCCTTGCTGTAATAGTATGCCTGTGTGAGTTCATCCTAGTGCGGAGCTGATGGCGTGTCTCTCCTACCTTAACCTGTTTGTGGACATCTCTTGCACTGAATGAAATAAACAACATATCGTGACATGCATGTATAACTCCCATGCACCTGGAATTGTCTGTTTTGTGATGTAACCACACAGTCTGAGGTAGAAATTAGCCCACAAGTCTTGCAGGGGCATTGATTGCAGGGTCGTGTGCCATTGTGTGACATGGTATTCTGTTCGGTGAAAGTTTGCTCTAATAATTAGGCTGGATAAATTTGGTGGTTGTTTAAAAGATAGTAGTGGGAGTTCCTTAAAAATACAATTAAGGGTGTCATCCTCACTAAATATTGGGTGGAGATCTTTAATAATTATGCATGAGCGTTCAAGGTCTGGATGATATGTGACTACAAAGGTATTCTTTCTGTAGCTGTCTTTTCTTTATATTGAAGTAATTGTTGTCTTGGTACTTACGTTGCCCGTTCTGTTATCCTGTCAATTTCCCTGGAAGAGTGTCCCTGCTCCATAAAGGTGTTTTCAACATAGCCAAATGTGTATCTCTGTCATCCTCATTTGAACAAATACGTTGACAAAGAAGTGCTTGACTGTATATGACAGATTTTTTGTATGATTAGGTGGTTACTTTTCCTGTGCAGGTATCTCTGTCTGTCTGTTGGCTTCCTGTAAATACATGTATGTAAGGTTCCATCCTAATGATGACTGTGGTGTCCAGAAAGTTAACCTTGGTGGTAGAGTACTCCAAGGTGTTTTATAGTAGGGTGAGATTGTTAAGTTTGTGATGATTTTGCAGTAAATAACTGATTTATCACACTCATTTATCACTCACCCATTGTATAAATATATTATATATATATATATATATATATATATATATATATATATATATAATGTATATATATTTATATATATATATATATATATATATATATATATATATATATATATATGTGTAGTATATACAGTATTACACTAGATATCATGTGTAAATAAACAAAATACTAGTTGAGGAACAGAAACATACATTTGAAGAACAAAGATTTGACCTGACTCTGACTCTTCTTATTTAGGGTAAAGAGATGGCAAGTCTTCTGATGTGAAAGTTGGAAGGAGTCTAATTATAGACACAAGTTGAAGTTCTTATTCTTATGTAAAATGACTCCATGTGTGTGTTATTTCCCTATTTTCTGTAGAATTTATGTAGCCATCAGACAAATAAACTCACCCTCGGGTGCAGTTGCTCGGTAAATCATTCTTATTTTAGTCTGGAGTGACATAGCGGAGAGTGGACAGATTGGGGGGATGCTTGCACAGCGCAAGTGTTGTAGGCTGGAAGAGAGAGAAAGAGGGAGTATGAAAGAGAAATATTGATACTCTCTCACTGCAAATAACTAACATGCCGCCCATTGGAGATGGGGCTAATAATATGCTTGCCGGCTGATTACATAGTAGTGAGACTCCAGAACAACTTTTGTAACTGAACAGCAGGGGAACAAACCATGAAAAGCTTGATTGCTGCAGCTTAGTGAGAGACAAGTGGAGGTGTGTCATTACTGGCTAAGGGAGTAAAAACTAGCTAAAAATAACTAACTAACCAACTAACTAAATAAATAGTTAAATGTCATCCTTAACCTGAGTAAAATCAATCAATCACTTTATTTAACCAGGCATAGACAACATTGAGCATGCTCATTTTCAAGGTGGTCCTGGGCATTAATACAATACAGTACACTTCATAAGATTATTATTACAGTGGACAGCAGTGCAAAAAAAAAAACATTGTGAAGGTGCCGGTCAATATGGGCCTATACATACCGGTCAACACAATTAACATACAAAGGTACATAATTATAAGGTTTACTGGAATGAGAAGAGACAGCAACCCCATATAGTCTCCGCTAAGTAAGAGCTCATACTTAAATGATAAAAAATATGGAGGTATTAAGGAATAGGGTAGAAATTGGGGTGAAAGAGTAGGCAGCCAAGACGGAGGCCAGAATAGGTAAAAGGTAGATAATAGGCAGGGCCATCTCGGATTGAGGGAACTAGGCTTGTAAGTCCTAGGTTTCTGTTGTTAGGAATGTGGGGTGTATGAGATACAGTACTTAGGTGTAGGATTTGAGAGTGGCACCTAGGGCTTACGGGTCATAGGCATCTGAAACAGTTGCATGATTCCTTCAGATGAGCCATTAATAGAACTTTGAATGTGAAAATGCTTGGAAGTGAGGATAATTTTAATGAGTCTTGCATAGTGTTCCAAAGTGATGGAAGTGAGAAGCTGATTGCTGCTGAGCCAAGGGTAGTTTTCACTCTAGGAATCTGGAAGCAGATTATGGAGTAAGCGTCTCAGGCCATAGGAACCTTTAGCATGTTTGAAGAGGTTTGAGATGTATGCAGAGAGGTTATCAGATAGTGCGCTAAAAAAAACAGAGGAGAGCATTCCTTTTTCTCCTAGTTGAGAGTGAGATCCATCCCAAAACCTGGTATAGACAACAGTGATGTGTACCACGGGGTAGATTTAGGATAAATCTTAAAGCCCGGTGGTAAAGGGTGTCCAGTTTGTTTAGCATCGCTGATGGGCAATGACTGTAAAGGAAGTCAGCATAGTCCAGTATAGGTAGGAATGTAGTTTGTACTAGTCTAATTCTGGCTTCTAACATAAGTAAATGTTTAATGTGATAGAATAAACCTAATCGCTGTCTTAGTTTCTTTGAGGTTTCATTTAAGTGGCACAGAAAGTTGATCTTGTTATCCAGCCAGAACCCTAGGTATTTAAAGGTATCAACTACTTCAAGGGGTTCATATAAGAGTGTTTGGATCTGTGTGATATGTGGACATCTGGAAGTAGACTTTGATGAAAGAATCATTGCTTTAGTCTTTTTAGCATTGAGGAGGAGCTTATGAGTGATAAGGTTGTATTGGAGGGTGACAAAGTCTTTCTGTAAGTACTCATGGGCCAAATCCAAGGATGACTTTGTGGTATAGAGGATAGTATCATCTGTGAATAAGTGCACATTGGCTATGCCCAGCTGCAAGTCCAGATTATTGATGCATATTGCAAAGAGGATATGGCCCAGGATGGAGCCTTGTGGGACTCCTCATAACAAGGATTTTTGTGGGGACAGATCTCAATGACTTTGACTTGTTGTAATGTATTGGTTAGGTAGCTGGTGAACCATTTAATGCAGAACTATCAAGTCCGATGTTACTCAGTGCAGTAAGCATGATGATATGATCCACAGTATCGAAGGCCTTACTTAGGTCAAGGAAGAGGGTAAATACATGCTTCTTAGAGTCCAAGGCCATTTGCCAGTCTGTAGTTACTTTGGCAAGAGCTGATACTGTACTGTGTTTGGCTCTGAAGCCAGACTGAGCAGGGTTAAGCAACTTTTGTGAATCCAAATGTTCTCTAAGTTGTATGTTGACAATTTTTTCAAGTAATTTAGAGAGGACGGATAGTACAGAAATAGGCTGGTAATTGTTCAGATCACTCGGATCCCTAGTCTTGAATAATGGTAGGATGTGGGCAGTTTTCCAACAGACAGGTAGCTCACCTTGAATCAGAGAGGTGTTGAATAAGTGTGTAATGGGGGCAGTCAGATAGGTATGGCCAAGTTTTAGGAAGTAAGGTTCAATATTATCTGCACCCGCACTCTTTTTTGTATCCAGAGGAAGGGGGAGGTCCTCCACTTGCTTGAACATAATTGTGAGGAAGCTGAAGGGGGTGAGATGCGGTTGGTTATGCTTGTGGTTATCAGTGGAGCCAACAGTGTAGTCTCTTGTTGGGCTAAGTTTTCTGATAGGTGAGGTGTCAAAGGGAAGCCCTGCGGAGGCAAAGTGATCATTAAACTTCTCTAGTATATCAACTTTGTCCATATAGGTGGTACCATCAGACACAATTTTGTTTGGGAGGGGTGTTGCAGTGGACTGACCTTCAACTTCCTTGAGGATGTTCCAAACTTTGGCAGAGTTGTTTTTATTGTCTTCTAGTTTTTTGGAAGTACCTAGCTTTTTCTGACCTAATTGGCTTGGTACAAGCACTCCTAGTGATACAGCATGCTAAACAATCAGCCTTCCGGAGGGATTTCCTCGCTTTTTTCCACCAGTAGTCCCTATCCCTAAGTGCTTTCTTCAGGATGGGAGAGAACCAGCCAGGAGTTTTAATTTTTGATTTGATCAGTCTTAGTGGGGCATGTTCATCTATTAGCCCCAGTAAGAGGCTGTGAAAGATGTTAAATGTCTTGTTAAAGGTGAGGGCTAGATAGAAATCCTGCCAATGAATGTTGCTTAGATCTTTCAGTAAAGTGTACTGGCAGAACGTTTTCAGGCATCTTTTCAGTTTGAATTTGGAGGCCATTTTTATTTGGGAAGGATGTCTGATGCAAGCAATAACGCAATGGTCGCTTATATCACTGAAGAATACTCCAGTATGCGAGATATTGTGAGGTTTGTTTACCAGCATAAGGTCCAAGAGGGTGCTACGCTCAGGGTTTTTTCTGTTAGGTCTGGTTATAGCAGTCTCCATTTGTAACAGACCATTAACATCACATAGATCCTTCAATTTCTTAGAGCTGTCATCATTCCAATTTAGATTGAAATCCCCCATTAGAATACACTCAGTATTAGCAGAGTCAAAAATGTTTTGAAGGTGTGGCAGAAGTGCCAACCATCAGACGGTGGTCAGTAGCATGCTGCCATAAGGAGTGATTTCTCACTGGAAAGTGATAATTTTAGAGCCAGGCATTCAAATTCTTAGCCTTTGAGGTACAGTCAAACACTGTGACTGTGAATTTGTTTCTGACATATATTGCAACCCCTCTCCCTCTAGTCAGTCTATCACAGTGGTAGATGATATATCTGGGTATGTTGATAGATTTGTCCGGGGTCAAGGGTGTGAGCCAGGATTCAGTTATCATGAAGAAATCAGGAGATGCACATAGAGCTCAGGTCTGTATAGAGTCAGTCTTCTTTAGCAAACTACAGACATTGATATGGAGAAAGCTAATCCCTTTATATTGAGGGAGGTCCACAGGGGCATCCAGAGAAATAGGTGGCCTGGGTTTAATTCAACATTTCCTGAACAGAGTAGGAGAAACAATAGTAGTTTTTTAAGGTGGTGTCTTAGCCTGCTAAATAGTCTTTTGTTACTCCTTGTAGTGTACATTGGTTTAGCGGTGGCTGTGTTAAGGGCAGGATTGCTATTTGCTTGGGATAAAACATAGAGAACTGATAAGGTTGATACCATCCTTGGGAATTGCATGTGTTCTGTTGTTATGGCCTGATGGGAGGAGGGGCATGAACATAGAGGAGACGTCCCTGATGTAGAATGCCATGGTCTAATGTGGGAGGCTATATCTTGGTAGATGATAGAGAAGGGAAACTGGCCTTTGCCTGAGTTGCAAACCAAAATTTTGCATAGAGTATAACTTAGTAATATAAGGCAACTATAGAGAAGGATAGGTGCAGATGGCATTCTTAACGTGGAGATATTTCCTTTTACCAGTAATAAATATAGTATTTGCAACAGTTCCTTGAGAGGGCCAAGGAAATGAGTGGCTCATGTGGGAGGATGGGGGACCAGTGAAAATTAAGGCCTAGATAACCAATGAGGCATGGCTGACAATAGCCAGTAGGAGTGAGCTAGAAAGCCGGGGTGGAGTTTATGAGTATTTAATCAGGACCGGGGGATGGGTGGGTGAAAAAATTGGCAGCTTGTGCTCCCTTCCTGCAGGTAATCAGTCCCTGAGGGCAAGTCCATACCTGTGTTTCTGTGAGGGGCTGGTGGCTTCACACCTGGACTGTGGGTGGCAGTCTGGCAGGTCAGGTTCATCAGAGAACCATGGCTGTGGCTCTCAGACTACCTGGAAGGAGAAGGCAGAGGAGAATTAAATAAGAAAGTCAGAGGGGGTGTGGCTGCTCATGGAGCTAAAAAGAAATGCAAACTGGCTTAAATGGGGGGGGTGGTTTGCAGACCACAATGTTAGGCAAGGTGCCTCCAAGTCTGAGACAGTAATAACAGGGCTATTTAAAACACAATACTAGCGTAAAATAGTGAAGAGGGGAGTTTCAAAGGCCTGAGCTGAGATCACTACTGGTCTTATGAGGAACACAGTACATTAAATCAGAAAACTTCAGCTATAAAATACAAACTAGACAGTTTTAACAGAAAACATAATCTAGCACAATATAATCAAACATTAACAGTGCAGAGCTATATGGAGCTAATCGGAGTGCTCCTGGGGTTGACTGCAGCCAGTGGGCCACTGCAGTAAAAGACTCGGGATTTAAACCCAGAGACAACTGTCCTCATGTAAAGAAAGCAAAAATTGGCAGCTAGGGCTCCCTTCCTGTAGGTAATCAGTCCGAGGGCAAGTCTGTACCTGCATTTCTGTGAGGGGCTGGTGGCTTCACACCTGGACTGCGGGTGGCAGTCTGGCAGGTCAGGTTTGTCAGAGAACCACTGCCGTGGCTCTCAGACTACATGCATTTCTGTGAGAGGCTGGTGGATAATAAATGACATCTGTAAAGTAAAGGCGATACAGTATTACGTTTAGAGGACGTTCACCACATTAGTAATGGTATTTTTACAGCTGATCAAACATGAAGCATCCTTTTACAATAAGGCTGTTAATTACTGGCAGGACAGTGCTCAAACCTTTGTTTAGGTAGAGCAGACTTCTCGTGGAGCTGTCAGTTTTTGGGACTGTATGTTTGCCCTTTCTCACTAAAACTGTAGCATATTCAGCATGTGCCTCATATCTGTTGCTGTTTCTATATACAGTGCAAACCTCTTGTAGAGATGACATATATATCTAGAATGCAAAACAGTAGTAAAAACCTTAGTGACAGTAACAACTAACAGTGGTGCCATAGGATTCACTTCTCAGATGTCTGCTTGTTTGTGCTTTTAATCACTATTTACTGTGGTAAATGCTGCTAGACCTCCCCACACAGGAAAAAGGAGAAAAAAAAAAAAACAAGCAAAAGAAAGCTTATCTCCGAAAGAATGCTATTTGACTCAGTTGACTTATACGATGTGGAGAATGGCTGTGACATGTGCATCTGTATAATGTTCACATACTGGAATGCACTAATGGCATTTTGGTGTTAATGAAGGGTTACTGTGTCTTAATCATTTTTGTTTTGTAAATCTATTTTGCTTTGCTACTTTGTATCTACAGTATATGTATTTTGCTACTGAGGTGACTAATCTTCGAGATTTGAGACTAGTTACTAGGTATTTTATGAGGGCATCTGATCACTGTGGTTGAGGCTTGTTAAAATGTTTACAATGAGGGGTGTTTGGGCTCAGCAGTTTGAGAATGCTTACCCTGTATATTAAGCTAATGTAGTGTAAAGTATTATCTTTATTTCTGTGACAGAATGTAAACTTGTAAAATAACAAAGGTTCCCAACTAATGATGCTTTATTAATGAATATTTTTTCTTTCATTTACACATACACAAAAACAAGAAAAAAATCAAAAATGAAAAAAACTAAAATCTTGGTCAGTAGTCTATCAAATTTTGCTAGAGCTTCTGTAGTATTTTGATGAAATACTGTATTATTTTCATCAAACATAAACTGTGGTAATGCATACCGATACATGGTTAGGGAGTGGTGTTTAAAATTGGCTGCCAGTATAGCCTAGAGGTTAGAGGAATGAGGTGTGAACAAGTTTGACACATCCAGCAGAGCAGACCTGAGTTTGATTCTCATAACCTCCACTTGCATACTGTGTGACTCTAAGCAAGTCATTTAACCACCTAGTGCTCCCAGGTTGCCCCGAAAACAGGCACTTGTGCCTAGTGGGCCTTACCCGGTTACCAAAGACAAAATAAAAAAAAAAAAATGCTGTTGTCCAACATAAAGATTGTGATGTTCACAGTAGTCTCACAGTAATATATTGTTGTGAACCAAAAAGATTATGACAATATGAACATATAAGGGATTCCATAACTTTTGTCATTGTTGACACATACACCACACTAATTATAACCAAGCTGATAGAAATCTACAGTATTATTCGATACTAGTTCATATGGAGCAGGTACTACATAATCACACACACAAACTCACATTGTACTTCAAATGAACTGCTGGGAAAATGTATGTGACAAATGTGGATGTTCTGTACGTTGATCTCTGCAGTGACAAGATTTGAACCCATGTCAGCAGGACTATGGATACCGGTAGGTTTCATCTGAGGATAATCTCTTATGAGGTGTATTGCAATACATGATACAATCGGCACTGTCACAAATTCTATGTGTCGCAGCTTGCAAACTTTTGAAGTTTTCAACTGCTAAACTTCTGTGGATAATTAAACATGCACCTAACTACTGTGACTTCTTATTAAGTGAATGTTTTTAGATCTTTAATTCATCAATTAAAAACACACACACACACACTGGAAGATAAGAGTGCTGCTGGTGGGTTTTAAATTGTGCTGCATCATGAATGGGGGGTTAAGGTTCATAAGGTTTATGGAGGTTATTGAAACACTGCTACTTTGATTCTAAATACAGGCTGTGTAACCGTTAGGTGGTGAAACTTGCTACGTTTTGTTTTTTTTCCTTGAAATATGGATGGATCTTTTTTTTTTTTTTTAATGCAGGTGCCGACGTGTATATAAAGTGACAGTTTATCAAGAAAGTCATACAGTCAAATCAGATGTTTTATGCAATGTAAAGAAATGTACCTGGGACAGCATCATTATGACTATAAATATTTTTGCTTGTACTATAATCATTCTGCTAGGTGTAGCTTCCTACATGCAACTGTATTCCCTTGTTTGTTAGTAATGAACTGTGGGTGTAGCAACATTAACTCAACAGGAAGCAACACTACTGAAGTATAATCTTAATTAATCCTGTAATATTAGCTGTTGGGAACTACTAAAGTCTGCAAGCTGTGTCAAATATAGTTCTTGCTGAGTGAGACCAGAGCATGTAGTAGAAATTACTGGCAAACAATATATCTTCAGGACCAGCATGTATAAGTTTTTATTTTCTCACTGGCTGTACTCAAATGCCCTCTTACCCACATTTTTAATCCCTCCACACATCACTCATCACTCCTAGTAAATCAACACTAGTTAATCTACAGCCCACAAATAGAGAGCTGCAATACTGGTTGCTGATAATTGCTAACGTTTGCATGCTGTGACACATACCAATCTTGAAAGGGCAAGACCATACCATGTATTGTGATGCACTTAATAATGAAATTGTCAAGTGAAAATTATTGGTATCCATAGTACTGCTTGTAATATCCCAATGTTAGAGGTCTCCAGTGTCCCCAGCAGTCCCCAGTCTCCCCAATCCGCACTGTGCCCCTTGTAGGTTTCTATTATTTTTAGTACCTCATAGTCTCTAGAAAATAGCCCTACTCTTCTGGTTCACAATGACAAGGGAGCAGCAATCAAATGTGTCCGGGAATTCAAATATCTGGGTGTCATATTGGATCCAGGTTTGAACTTTTCCCTTCAGATCAAAGAAGTTTGTAAAAAGGTCAATCAAAAGTTGGGACTGCTATATAAGTTCAAGAAATACTTTTCTACTGACAGCCATAGAGCAATTGCAGTTGGGCATTATTTCCACACTTGGATTATGTTGCAAGCCTATAGGCTACTAGATAAAGAAATCAAGATATTGTCAGTCACTTATAATAATGTTTGTCGCTTGGTATTGGACTCTTATCTTCATCGTTGTTGACTTTGTGCTAATTTGGGTTGGCTGCCTCCTTATTTTAAAATCATGTGTTTCTTTGGCTGCCAGGTGTTTAAAATGTTTTTCTTGAATACTACTTATCCACTAAGGGACTTGGTTGATATAAGGACTTTAGTTAGTTCCCTTCAATAATCTAATGCTGTTCTTCTTCAGACTATCTTACATCATTCCAAGATTGGTTCCCAGTCATTTTTGGTTGCTGCCACCATGTTTTGGAATTCATTACCTGTTGAGTTATGCTCTTCTAGTTCAATGTTGCAATTCAAACAAAAGTTCAAGTTGAATTTGCTATCTTTTGATGCTTGTAATTGTGATGTTTAACTGTTTTGTATGATTTTTGTTATGTGTTATTAAAGCTGTATTGTTATTGTTTTGTTTTATATGTTGGGTTGAACCTGAAAATGGACTGGTTCCAGTGTTCTTACCCGCTTAACAAAATTTTAAATAAAAACAATAAACAAATAAAGGTGGTAGGGTGGGGGCCAAATAGTACAGGAGCCCTGTAAAAGTAAACTGCAGCCTGCAGTTTAAAATATTTTTTTTATGCTTCCCTGTAGCCTGCCCAGCTATGGCATGAGCTAGTGCCAGCCCCGAGCTCTCCCCACACTGGACAGCTGCTTGCCTCCCTGGTCACTAGGCACTCAGTGTCTCGAATGACAGGGAGGGCTCCAAAGTGGCCAGTAATAGCTGTTTATTGAATGTTAGTATGGCCAGCAGCATCAACGGTTGGGAGAGCACTGTCAGGTACCCCAACAAAGAAAGAGACAGTTTTGCAGCCAAAATATATATATATAGAGAGAGAGAGAGAGAGAGAGAGAGAGAGAGAGAGAGAGAGAGAGACACAGGGAGGTAACAGTTAAGGGTACAGCGTACCTGTTGTTCTTCTCTCCTCCCTGCATGCCATTGTTGTGTGTTCAACATGTGGTGAGTGGTGGTGGTCCTCCAGTGTTCTGGTGGGTCCCCAGGCAACTCGACTGTGGTTTGAGCTCTGTTCTCTCTGCTAATTTTTTTAAAATAAAAAGAAGGTTTCTAGTCCCTTGTTGGCAGCACCCACAAGTGGGGCCACATCTTCAGTCAGTGTCGGGACAGGAGAAGTGTTGGGCTACAGAAAAGCCCCATAGTCATGCTTCCTACTGCCTGCCTGCTCCAGTGCCATCACCAGCCAGCTACAGCATCCCCTTCCTCTACCTCCTCCTCCTCCTCCTCCTCCTCTTCTCTCCAGCAGCTTCTCCCTGGGTTGGGGCGGTGAGTTAGCAGCAGCACCAGTGAGCAGGTGCTGACCACCAGAACTTTAAATAATTAAATTAAAAAAAAGTTTATTTTGTACCAGAAGGGTGCATCAGGGCAGCCAGTTAGGGCAGGGAAAGGCCACATCAGAAGAGACTGCCTGTGAGAGGGATTATTTTAATTTATTTAAGTGAGATCCAGGTAGGGATCAAAAGGGAGAGAGGTGGAATTTATTTAGATTAAGCTACCGAGATGTGGAACTATGGCAAGATGGCCCAGAATAAATTAATAACTTAAAGCAAATGAGGACAGCTGCAGCTAGAGGTAAGGCAAAGCCCCAGTTTTCATTAAAACTAACCAAGTGGGCTAATGAACAGGGCTAGGTAGCCCAAAAGCTTAAGGTTCTTTAAAGTGATAAATAAAAGGGCCAGTCATGGCAAGGAGGACCCCAGATAAAGTTGTAGCCACATTAGCCAGGTGAGCCAGTGGGTTAGGGGCAAGGTAGCCCAGTGTTGTTTCCTTGGTATTTTCCACATGCTATTCAGTTAATCCAGCTCAGGATGGTCCAGTTAGGGGATAACAGCCCCAGACAAAGAAAAGTGCCCCAAAGTGGAGAAAGCTGGCCAGTAGTCAAGTGGCCACTAGTAGCCAAGCCACAGCAAATATTCAGAGGGTGCAAAATTCTGCCATTTTAAAAGTGCAAGATGGCGTCAGCTTCAGCCCAGAGCAAGAGAAGGGGAGTGAGTACATGGTTAGCCATCTCAGCTGCGTGGTAGCCTCAGCCAAACCAAGGGCTAGTAACCTGTGAAATTGCCTCATAGCCCCTAGAAAGGGAAGGACAGTTAGTGAGGGATCCTTAGCATGCCTTAGATTACCCTCACCAAATAGGGTAATCCTCTTGTTAGGCTCCTTTGAACCTAATTGCTTGTGCAAGGGTGATCATTCTCCAGGGTCCCCAAGTAGCTAATGATCAAGAGTTTTGATAGTTTTTTCCCCCTTGCATTATTTTATTAAAGTTCCTGCTATGAGAAAACAATTCTGTGGAACACTGTGAATTATGAAAGAGGCAAAATCTTTATTTAACATTGACTGCATTCAAAGTTGTATTTGCCTTGTTTGCTCCAATAGATTGGTGGATTAACCCCACACTTACCTTTCCAGTAAATCACTGCCTTGCATGCCACTGAACTGCCTGCTTATCTAAGAATCTCTTTGCCTGATGCCAATATTTTCATCTGATCTGCAGCAAGAATATCCGGAACTGGGAAGGGAGAAGCCAGAGAAGGCGAGGGGGACAGCAAGGTCAGCACCCAGGGTGGGGGCTGACCAAACGAGCAGACACGAAAGACCATTAGGCCTATTCTACTGGCATTTTAGTATGTTAGTATGTTAGTATTATTGTCAATTTATAGACTATTGCTAGCAGTGACCAACTAGAGACTGGTACCATCATGCCATGCTTCTTCAGACAAGTTTGGGCCAGTCATCAGCATAGTTATAGCATAGATAGCTCCCTGTCACTTGTTTCTCTTCTAGATCTACAGGCCATTCCCTCCCTAACAGTTTTAGGTAGTGCAAGGAACTGCCCCAGTTCACTGATAGGGATTTATAGTCAAGGCAGGTGGGGCTTTTGTTGCAAGTACCCAGCCTTTCCAGAGGTTCTCCAGTGAAAGCGTCCCAGCTCTTCAGATCTTCCAGTTCACTGGGAACATACTTCAACCCAGAGGTCTTCAGCCAGTTGTCTGCACCTTGTGTATTCCTGGGATTCAGCTATAGCCCAGAGATCTCCAGCCATCCATCTACATCTTTTGTTTTCACTGGGATTCAGCTTCAGCCCAGAGATCTCTGCCAGCCGTCTTCATCTTGTGTTTTCCCTGGGATCCTGCTTTGTCCCAAAGGTCTTCAGATAGCAGTCTGCATTTTGTGTTTTTCTTGGAATCCTGACTCAACCCAGAAGTCTTCAGCCAGTTGCATCTGCTTCTCATTTTCCTGGGGCCCTTCACCGACCAGGAGGGCCTACATTTGCCTTCCGTTGTATGCTTCAGCTTCTCCGCAGCTCATTTTCCTTGGTGCCCTACTTCAGCCAGAAGGCTTACTATTGCTTGGGCTCTTGTTTGGTTTAGTTTTCTCCCCTTCATTTCTTCCAACTCAACAAAAGCCAGCCAACAAAGTGCACTGGTGGCTACTGCTCTCAATCTTTAAATGACTCTGCTCTTTGTGCTCTCTGCTTGTCATGCTGTACTAATGTAATGAAACAATATAATGATAGAGCAATAAGATAGTTGTAGAGTATAAGAATAGAGCATAAAGGGTTTATAGAGTACAGAGTAATAAGTTAGTTGTAGAGTATAAGAATAAAGCATAAGTGTATTATACAGTATCAAGTGATGATAGTTGTAGAGTATAAAGACAGAGCATAAGATTATAGAGTTGTAGAGTACTGAGTTATAGTATAGACTGCTGTGAACTGCTTATCTTCTTTGGTGCTTTGCACCCAGTAAACCTGTTTCCAGTCATTGAGTTTGTCTCCTGCCTCTCCTTACTCAAGCACCGCTATACCATCAGCGAGAATTGACCTATTGCTTTGCAATATTTAGCATCACAGACAAGATTAAAAGGAGTCCAAAGCAGGCAGTGGCTCATTCAGAATGGAGGCTGGAGAATCAATCAGCAGTTTTGCAACCAGTGGAGGATCTGGGGAAGGTTCCTGAGCACACTTGGGCACACCACTCACCATGCTCTTTTACTTTGGTGTTCCTTGGCTACCATGATTAACAAGTGATGCAACAGGCCCACATCCACCAACCTTGAAGAGTTTCAAAATAATATACAGGCTATGTTCTGACTTTATGATGTTCCTGAGCAACAAAAGGTGGAAATTCTGATTGGACAGATAGGAAGAGCTGCACACAGGAAAGCCAGCAACTGGCCAGAAGGAGAGAAGACCACTGTGGCATAAATCTTTACCCAACTGTGACAGATGTTCGACACTCAAACTGTATATGGCCTGAAGATTAAATTCCTTTCTTGCATCCATGGGCCCACACAAACCCTCAGGGAGTATGTGCTCAGTCTATAGGAGGCATTGAAGGTTACCCAGCGGATAGACTCTGATGAGGTATGGGACTCAGATCAGGCCTTGAAAGATCATTTCATTGAGACCGTCAGGAGCAATGTGCATCGCAGGAAGCTATGACTCTTATCCAGGCAATATCTAGATGCAACCTTTCTAAACTTTAAGGAAGAGGTGATCACACAGCTGTCTGAACGAGCCCTTCATGGCATGGTGAATTCACAGCACTGCAATAAGAGAGATGAGAAGGACTCCTGGTGGTGACCTAGAGGAATAGTGGATACTAAATCAGCCAGAAGAGATCAAAAGAATCCTGAATCAGACTTGACGGCCTATATCATGAGCGAGATGAGACAAAAAATCTAGAACTTAAAAGATGATCTCCATAGTGAATTTCAGGGACAAGCCCCTCCTGGTAATCTAGATTGGAGTCAACCAACAGCACATGGTCAGAGACCTAATACAGGACAGAGGCCTTCTGACCAGTTTTACTCACAAGGAAGGTTGATCTGCCAGATGTGTGGTATCAGTGGCCATGTGGGAAGGAGATGCTCACAGCCAACCAATATCAGAGAGACTGTTTTAAACAAGGAGTCTCTGGAACAGAGGACCAGTTCCTGGGATGTCAGGCAATAGGTCCACAAAAACATCTGTAACAATCAAGGTTCATGGGTAACTGTCTGACCGTTTCAATACAGATAGATGGAGTAACCCTATCTGCACTTCTAGACACTGGATCTCAGGTGACCACCATCCAAAGTGGATACTTCTTTGATCAGTGGTCCAGGGACTAGCTACTGCAACCCCCTGAAAGCCGGATCAACCTAGTCATCAGCAATGGAACAAGAATACCAATAATTGGATATGCAGAGGCTTCCATGAAGAATGGGGACAGTGAGAACAGCTCACAGGGTATACTAGTAAGCAACACCCCTGAACCTTCTGTATCACCTGTTATTGTGGTGATGAACATATTGCAACATTATCAGAGTGCTTTGAATAATGCAGTGAGGGAACAAACTTAATCCATACAGGTCCAGGAAAGGAAAGTCTGGCAAAATACTCTCCAATATTTCCAGAAGTACCACAAGTTCACCAATGAACAAGGGGAGATAAGAAAGGTGTGGGTGATGGATTGCTGCCCCATACAGCTTGAACCTGGCATGGAGACACTCATGAAGTCTAAAACTAAAGTGGGTCTTGGAGGGAAGGACTATGTGGCCATGGTAGAACCCTTCTGGACTAGACAGGGAGAGCCGGTGATGGCAGCCAGGGGTCTAGTGACCATAAAAGAGGGGAGAATTTCTGTCTGCTTATTGATCTATGGATCCCAACACATGTAACTTTACAAATGACAGACAGTGGGATGGCTTGTAAAAGTAGAATGGGATGAAATTGTAACCCCTAAAGAGACAAAGGCAAACTTCCCCTTGTACCTGCAGGCCAGCATCAGTGATAGTAATACAGACAGCCAAGAGGAAGCATGGATACAGGAGATAGACATGGGACAACAGAACAACACTGCAGAACAGAGAGCCCAACTCACAGTACTAATATAACACCATCAGCAAGCATTTTCACATCATGCCCTGGATTTCAATTGTGCCACTCGTGTCAAACACTATATCAGTACAGAGAACCACCCTCCGACCAGAGAGAGATTCTGTACCATTCCACCGGCATTGTACCAACTAACCAAGCAATTGATCAAGGAGATGCTGGATGCCAACTTCATAAAGGAAAGTCATAGCCCCTGGACTGTGCCAATTGTGCTGGTTAGAAAGAAAGGTAGCAAGACCAGCTTTTGTGTAGACTACTGTAAATTAAATCAGAATGCCCACAAGAATGCTTAATCTCTAAATAGAATCAAGGATGCATTGACCCCCTGAAGTCCTCCACCTTCTTTTCCACCATTGACTTGGCAAGTGGCAACTGGCAGGTCCCCATGGCTCAGGAAGATCAACAGACAACTGATTTCATTACCCCAATGGGTCTGAATGCATTCTCAAGAATGCCATTTGGCCTCTGCAGTGCACCTGGGACCTTTCAAGGACTGATTGAGCACTGTCTCAGAAGTGAAAAGGTTGATACAGTGCTACTCTATCTTGATGACATAATTGTTTACTCCAAGACATTTGTGGCACACCTCAAGCACCTGGATAAGATTTAGGTCATCTGACAGAGTATGGTCTAAAAATCAAGCCATCAAAGTGCCACTTTCTAAATGAACAAGTAAATTACTTGGGACATGTAGTGTCAGCAGAAGGAATATCACCAGACCCCAGTAAGGTGGAGGCAGTAATGGACTGGCTCAGACCTATAACCATTCAAGACATTAGATGTTTTCTGGGATTCATGGGGTACTATCACAGATTCATAAAGGATTTTGCAAAAATTGCCTTGCATCTGCATGAGTTGCTGCAGTACCCAGAAGGAAAGAAACTGCCAAAGACAAGTGTTGTGAGGTGGTCCCCTCAGTGCCAAGAAGCTTTTGATCTTTTGAAAACTGTATTGATGACAGTGCCCATCTTATCCTATGCTCATCTATTTTGTCTTTACACAGTTGCCAGCAATCATGGTCTTGGGGCAGCCCTGGCTCAGGAACAGAATGGAGTGGAGAGGGTGGTTGCTTATGCCAGTCGAGGCCTGAAGGGATCAGAAATAAATGATGAGAACTACAGCTCATTCCAGCTGGAGTTGCTGGCCTTAGTGTGGGCAGTAACATTGAAGTTCGGACATTATCTGGCAGTTGCTCTGTTCACTGTCTACATGGACAATAATCCCCTCGCTCACCTTGAGTTGACCAGACTAGAAACACTAGAGCAACAATGGGCCTCCCACCTTGCCAGTTTTAACTTCTCAATCAAGTACAGATCGGGAAGGTCTAATAGAAATGCTAATGCCTTGTCCCGATTGCCTATCACAGATGAGGGGGAAAGGAGCAAGACAGAGCAGGAAGACCTTGAAATGCCACCTTTTTGTGTGAGTATCCACTGAGAAGGTCCGAGTTTGCTGCCAGCGCCAGGTGGATCCCGAGCAGAACTCGGACCTCCCTGGATGTCCTATGTCTGATGGGCAGGAAGACATTTAGAGGCAACTCCAGGACCAAAGTCCAGTAATGGCTGAACTGAAAGACATTCTCCAGACTGAAAGAAAGACAAACAAGCAGAGTAGAATGAACATGCCCCTAGAACTTGTCAAGTTGCTATGACAGCGGGATTACATTAGAATTGCGGATGACTGTCTAGTTAGAGTGACCTGAGATCCTAACAGCCATGAGGAATGCAAAAAATCATAATCCTTCATCTGGAAGCTGATTCAGTGTTAGAAGCCTATCACAATGCCTCTGGACATTTTGGAACCAAGAAAACCTACAGCACCATACATCAGTGATTCGACTGGGTGGGCATGAGAAGAGAACATTGGACGTTGGTGCTCAGACTGTACGGCATGTAGCTTAAAGAAGATATCATGCCTATATAGCAATTGAATAACAGAGAAGACATTTGAGTGACTGAAAAAGAGCATATTCAATGTGAACAACTGAACATTGTTAGCGTACTCACACCTGAGCGAATGAGAAATTTCATAGAAGTTGGTAATTGAGCAACTCACCTTACCGACGTTTGGAGTTGTAGCCTACCCCGACTATCAAGGAGCGGCGAGGTGTAAGAACCCTAATGATGGGGGGTATGGGGGGCAGAGCCCCCCCCCCTCTGTGACAAGGATGGAGCTGACAAATAAAGGTGGCTGTACTTATAATTTCAGGTTCTGTGGAGGGTAGCAGTCACAGGCACTACAGGAATTTGACTGAGCAGATGATTCAGGTGGTCACCCAATACACCAGCTGTACAAGCCATGAATATTTGAGGTCAGTGGTTCCAATACACTCGAGCTTGTTTGAAATCTATAAGTTTCAATGGATGTAGACATTCACCCATGTTCCAGTAGCTCCTTATTACATGTGCCGGTAAGTGTTTTAGCTGTAATAGTAGTCAGTATTTATTATTTGCTGAAATTGAACTCACCCTATAATAATCACTATTTTGACATGAAATCCTTAAAGAAAGGTGATGGCAATGTTCAGCAAGCACCTCTGCAACCCATTGTCACCAAACCTCCTTTGGAAATTGTGGCACTGGATCACTTGTAGGTTAAGAGCAGTCACAGTAGACTTAATCAGATTTTCACAATGGTAGATCACTTTTCAAAATTTGTAGTGGTCATCCCAGTAAAAGACTTATCAGCAAGATGCACCACAGAAGCATTCTGGAAACAGTTTGTCGAGCCATATGGTTACCCTACAAAAATTCTGACAGACCAAGGAGAGGCATTTGAATCTCAATTGTTTCAAGAACTGTGCTCCCGTATGGATGCCACAAAATGCTAACATCCCCGTACCATCCCCAAACCAACAGGTTATTCGAATGCACAAATCTTACCCTAATTGAAATGCTTCAGGCACTGCCCGCACACCAGAAACCTCTTTGGCCTAATCTGTTACCAGAACTATGTTACATATATAATAACACAGTGCATTGCTCCATGGGGTTTCAACTTTATTTTCTAATGTTTGGTAGACATGGACGATTACCTGTGGACCTGGTGATGAATGTTGAGGTTGAGACCCACAAAAACATTTCTGACTCAAACCAGTGGACAGAAGAGCATCATCAGTGCCTCAGAAAGGCAGGTGACATGGTGCAATCCTGAAGAGAACAAGCCCATGCTCAACAAACAATATGACCATAGAGCTAGAGCTGGGCCATTGTCAATTGGGGATTGTGTCCTGCTAAAGAATCAAGACCTCCATGGGCACAAGTTAGCAACATGGTGAAAACCAGAGCCATTTGTAATAGTGGACATTCCCTATGATGATTTGCCTGTTTATCAGATCCGGTCAGAAACCGATGGACACTCCAATAAAGTAGTGCATCGCAATCAAATCACGCCATGTACATTCCACGCCACAGACATGGATGAGTCAGAGTATGAGAATGACTCCGTAAGTCAGAGGCAGGAGAGAACTCCCTCTGGTAGCCCTGAAGACAGCCCCCTTCTAGAGTAGCCTGGCATTGGTATATAGCACACCATTCACCTATTCTGCACCTAGTACATCATTCACCTGTCCTGAACCATATGGTGCAGCCCTCAGAAGGTCTCATTGATGCAATAAAGGATGGCCTCCCAGACACTTGATAGAAGAGTCTGACTAAAGGAGAGCTATCCAAACAGTATGTAGTAATGCGTTTCAGAGATTAATGTAGATATGTACAGTTATATAAGATTATTTACTTAACATATAGTGTAAGGTGAAGAAAATATATGTAGTAAAATGTAGATAATAAGTTAAGAAAAAGGCATGAAAAAAAGGTTTTGAGTCATACATGAGAACATGTATGTTAAGCAGGGCCGAATATGTAATACCCCAATGTTAGAGGTCTCCAGTGTCCCCAGCAGTCCCCAGTCTCCCCAGTCCCCAATGTGCCCCTTGTAGGTTTAGTTGGCAGGGAGGGGGGCTCAAATAGTGCAGGAACCCTGCAAAAGTAAACTACAGCCTGCAGTTTAAAATATTTTTTTTCTGCTTCCCTGCAGCCTGTCAAGCAATGGCACAAGATAGTGCCTTCCCCAAGCCCTCTTCATGCTGGGCAGCTACTTGTCTCCCTGGTCACTAGGGACTTGGGGTCCTGAATGTCAGGGAGGGTTCCAAAGTGGCCAGTAATTGCAGTTTTTTGAATGGTAGTGTGGCCAGCAGCATCGACAGTCGGGAGAGTGCTCTCAGCTGCCCCAACAAAGAAAGAGACAGTTTTGCGGCCACAACAGGGAGGGAGAGAGCGAGAGAGAGAGAGAGAACACAGGGAGGTAACAGTTAAGGGTAGTGTACCTGTTGTTCTTCTCTCCTCCCTGTGTGTCTGTCCAGCGAGTTAAGCAGTGGCGCTGGTCCTCCAGTGCTCCGGTTGGTCCCCAGGCAACTTGACTGTGGTTTGGGATCTGTTCACCCCATTAATATTTTTTTAAATAGAAAGTTTCTGGACCTTCGTCAGCAGCACCTGCAAGTGGGGCCACATCTTCAGTCAGTGTCAGGCCAGGAGGAGTGTCGGGCTACAGCAAGATCCCACAGTCACCCCTCCTACTGCCTGCCCACTCCAGTGCCATCACCAGCCATCTACAGCATCTCCTCCCTCCATCTCCTCCTCTCTCTAGAAGCTTCTCCCTGGGTTGAGGCGGTGAGTCGATGGGCAGGTGCTGGCCACCAGAACTTTAAATAATTAAATAAAAAAAAGTTAATTTCATACCAGGAGGGTGCACCAGAGGCAGCCAGTCAGGGCTGGGAAAGGCTCCATCAGAAGAGACCACCCAATGGTGGGATTATTTTAATTTATTTAAATGAGCTCCAGCTAAGGAGCAAAAGGGATAGGGGCAGAATTTATTTAAATTAATCTTCTGAGAGGCGTTGCTAGAGCAAAACAGCCAAGAATAAATTAATAAATTAAAGCAAATGAGGAAAGCTGCTGCTAGTGGTAAGGCAAAGCCCCAGTTTTCATTAAAACTATCCAAATGGGCTGATGAACAGGGCTAGGTAGTCCAAAAGCTTAAGTTTTTTTAAAGTGATAAATGAAAGGGCCAGTCAGGGCAAGGACAGCCCCAGTTAATGTTGTAGCCACATTAGCCAGATGGGCTAGTGGATTTGGGACCAGGTAGCCCAATCTTGTTTCCATGGTATTTTACATGTTCTACTCAGTTAATCCCGCTCTGGGTGGTCCAGTTCGGAGAAAGGTGGCCAGTAGCCAAGACACAGCAAATATTCAGAGGGTGCAAAATTCTGCCATTTTAAAAGTGCACTCCAGTGTCAGCTTCAGCCAGCAGCAAGTGAAGGGGAGTGAATACATGGATAGCCACCCCAGCAGCATGGTAGCCTCAGCCAAGCTAAGGGCTAGTAACCTGTGGAATTGCCTCATAGCTTCTAGAAAGGGAAAGACAGTAAGTGAGGGATCCTTAGCATGCCAACTATCCAGATTATCCTCAACCGATAGGGTAATCCTCCTGTTAGGCTCCTTTGAACCTAATTGCCTGTTGGGAGGGTGGTCATACCCTAGGGTCCCCAAGTGGCTAGTTATCCAGAGTTTTGATAGTTGTTTCCCCCTTGCATTATTTTATTAAAGTTCCTGCTATGAGAAAACAGTTCTCCGGAACATTGTGAATTGTGAAAGAGGCAAAATCTTTATTTGTCATTGACTGCATTTAAAGTTGGATTTGCCTTGTTTGCTCAAACAGACTGGTGGATTAACCCCGCACTTGCCGTTCCTGTAAAGAACTGCCTGCTCATCTGAAAATCTCTTTGCCCAATGCCAATATTTTCACCTGATTATTGCTCAATTTATACACTGTTGCTAGCAGTGACCAATTAGACACTGGTACCACCATTCTTCAGACAAGTTGGGTCTAGTCATCAGCATAGATATAGCATAGATAGCTCCATGTCACTTGTTTCTCATCTAGATCTACAGACCATTCCCTCCCTAACAGTTTTAGGTTGGGGCATTGGTTGCAAGTACCCAGCCTTTCCAGAGGTTCTCCAGTGAAGGTGTCCCAGCTCTTCAGATCTTCCAGTTTCCTGGGAACTTGCTTCAGCCCAGAAGTCTTCAGCCAGTTGTCTGCACCTTGTGTTTTCCCTGGGATTCAGCTTCAGGCCAGAGATCTCCAGCCAGCCATCTTCATCTTGTGTTTTCCCTGGGATCCTGCTTTGTCCCAGAGGTCTTCAGCCAGCAGTCTGCATTTTGTGTTTTCCTTGGGATCCTGTTTCAGCCCAGAAGTCTTCAGCCAGTTGCATCTGTCTCTCATTTCTCTGGGGTCATTCACCAGCCAGGAGGCCCTACATTTGCTTTGCCTCGTATGCTTTAGCTTCTCCACAGCTCGTTTTACTTGGAGCCCTACTTCAGCCAGGAGGCTTACCATTGTTTGGGCTCAATTCATTTTATTTTACTCCCCTTCATTTCTTCTAACATAACTAAAGCCAGCCAACAAAGTGCACTGGTGGCCACCGTTCTCGACCTTTGAATGACTCTCAATTTTTTTTATCTCTGCTTGTCATGTTGTACTAATGTAATGAAACAATATAATGATAGAGTAATAAGATAGTTGTAGGCCCAGATATTCAAAAGAGTTGAGCCATGCACAATAGGGTTGCGCCCGCGCAAGTCCGAAAATGTGCCATTCTGCGATATTCAGCAGGAGGCACTTGCGCCCCCCCAAATCATGCTGAACAAAAGCATAATGATAATGAAGGCATGCACAACTGAAGGGGGAGGAACCATGCATAAATGGCGCAGTGCGATATTTAACAACTTGCACCATACGCAATAGGGGAGCAAGCGGAAGTTGCGCCATAGTGGAAATGAGCCAAAATAAAAGGGAGCAAGGGAGAGGCACAAGAACGCTACAGGGAAGCCACATATGACAGCGACACACAGCAGAACACACTGGGCAGCAGGGACACACAGGGCCAGGCAGGAAAGGACACCTGGAAGCAGTAGACACAGGGGAAGGTGTGGGGAGACATTGCACAAGGGGGAGATACACCACACAGCAGTGAGGCAAGCACAGGAAGGTGTTCCTGGTGCAGGGGAAGTAGCAGTGAGGACAGCGGGGGGAATACAGTAACAGCTGCCAGGGGGGATGAACACAAGCCAGGGACATGGCCAGTGCCACCTTCCAGATGGAGGCCATTATGAGGGGGGTGAGAAGGCGGGCAGCGGGGGCATGGCCGTGGAAGGGCCCGTCGGCTGTATGCCCCCAACAGGCAGTACCGAGCCCGCACCAGGTTCGAGCTGTACAGTGATACCGAGATTGTGGGCCGGTACCACCTGAATAGGGCAGTTCTGAGGTAGCTCTGTGAGCTGTGCAGTGATGTGATGCAGGCACCCACACGACAGAGCCATGCCCTGTCAGTGGAGACCAAAGTGACAGCTTGCATGTGCTTGCTCACCATGGGTACCTTCCAGAGACCAACTGAAGACACTACAGGCATAATCCAGTCAGCCACATCATGCCACCTCACCCAATTCCTCAGTGCACTGCTGCCACATGCTGCGGAGTACATCCATTTCCCCAGCACACTGGCGGAGCGCACAGCAAACATACAGGAGTTCCACAGGGTAGCACATATGCTTGGCATGCTAGGGGCAATAGACTGCACCCATGTGGCCATCTGCACACACCCTGGCCCTGAGGGGGCTGCATACATCAATCACAAGAGCTATGCCAGCATCAACTGCCAGGTGGTGTGTGATGCCAGGGGGCGCATAATCAATGTCTGTGCCACGCACCCTGGGGGATCACACGATGCCTTCATCTGGCACCAGTCAGTACTGTGCCACAGATTCAAGAGTGGGGATATCCCCACTGGACACCTAGTGGGTGAGTATGCAAACCACATGGACAATCATAGGGCCTGGGGGGGCATGGTCAGAGGTGACATGGGTAGTGGCCTACATGGCCAGGGGCAGGCTGATGCTGATCACCAAACTAACCTCCACCCTCTACACACAGGTGACAGTGGATACCCACTCCATCCCTGGCTGCTCACACCCTACTGGCGGCCTGCGACCCCATCACAGCAACGCTACAATGAGGCACATGCCACCACACGTAATGTCATCGAGCGGGTGTTCGGGATGCTGAAGGCACCTTTCCGTTGCCTGGACACCTCCAGCGGTGCCCTACAGTACAGCCCCTCAAAGGCCTGCAGGCTATTCCTGGTCTGTTGCATCCTACACAACATGGCCAACAAATGTGGGATAGCCATACAGGTCGAAGAAGGGGACAGCGATGAGGACGATGAGGACGCCGGTGATGATGGTGTTGGCTGACGGGACCCCTGACTGCTCAGGCTGGCAGAGCTGCACCGGAACACCATCACAGAGGAGCACTTCAGCCAACCCAGGTAAGTCATGGGGCCATGTGCAACTGACAGTGGCTAAGGCACAACCCACAACCACGCATGGACACACACCAGGGGTGCATGCCATCAAGGGAAGTGGCTGGGCATGGAACCACACATACAACCAGGGATGGGTGAGGTCTAACATGCCATGCGGACGGACACACACACACACGCACACACACACACAACGCACCAAACTTGCACAGAGGGTAGGAGGCACACCGACCCAGAACGCCACCCCTAGCCACACACGTCCACAGACCACCACACCCACTGCCTGTCCATGTGCATGTGTCAGATGCTGAGCACCATTGCACATTGGTGTACAGCACAATGCAGGCATCATCATGCACACGCAACTGCGAACAGCAGCTGGAAGGGTGTGCAGATGGACTGTGTGTCTGTGTGCAGGGCCGGGTACCCACCCGTGCACTGCCCACTGAAAGACACAATGCACACATTGCAGCACCAGACAGTAGCCACATTGGGAGACAGGCCAGTCACACATCACAGTGCCCCGGCCACCACAGATACGTGGGTGGCCCCGCTGAGACCTAACAGCACTGACAGGCTGACCACTAGCCTCATGGGGTGGCACCGATGGTCCCCCAAGGGTTCCACTGCATGAACGTGACCATGCTCGTGAAGGGGTCTGCAGCACACCTAACATGCCTGCGCCAGGTGTGCTCGAGATGCCCACAGCTGAACCCAGTGTCAACAGGGAGGGTGTCGCACGATACCGGGAACAGGGGGTGGACAGTGCACTGCATGGTGTCTGCGATGCATGGGCACATGACTGTGTGCCCATTGTGGCCATGACAGCAGTGAATGTCTTTGCATGCCTGTCAATGGCAGCGGTCACATCCTCCCTCAACCGGTCCATCCCTGCCAGGATCAGAGCAGTGTCTCTGCTGTGACTCTCCTCTGCCCATTCCAGAGCCACACGCAGTACATCCACCGATGTCATAAGCCGCATCTGCTGCTGGACTGATGCTTGCAGTAGGCGGATGTGCTCGTCCAAGAGGTCATCTGCCTCCTCGGCATCCTGTCCCTCAGGGTGTGCGCAGCCCTGATGCTCAGCACCCCTTGAGGGTGGGCGCTGCACACCAGGATCAGGTCTGGGCATGTCCACAGGTGGTGGACAGACACTGCCGCTGGACCTTGTACCCCCAAGCCCATTGGCAGACCGCTGATGCTGCCCCTCCGGCTGCAGCTCCCCAGGGCTCAGTGGTGCCACCACAGTGGCCGCAACAGTCCCACTGTCCTGAACAAACACCAGTGCTGCCCCACTGGTGCTGACAGGCACAGGCTAGGACTGTGCTGACATGCAGGCATCCTTGGTAGCACCACCCACAGCAATGGCCACGATGTTGCCTGATGTGTGGCCATCCTGTGGCACACATATGTCACTGCCCATGCCATTGGCAACATCTTCATTGGTGACAGACTCGGCACCGGCCTGAGTCACAGCATGCTGGCATCTGTGGACGCTGTCACACTGGGACATGGGCAGGGCTTCCTCCACACCTGTTACAACAACATCAGTGTGGACAGCCAGGCGGGCCCACTGTCGCACTGAGCCACGTATACCTGTGGAGGTGGATGGGCCCTCCTCCATCTCCAGCTGACTGTCCTCAGTGGACAGGCCCACCACCGCTGACCCACGCAGATGCTCAGGATCTGTAAGGGAAAACAAAGTCGCGTTACTGCATGTGACCTACGCTGCCCCCCATAGACAGACCATGACTTACCATTTAGTGATGGACCACCACCCGTCTGGAAGCCACCACCCAGAACACCCTCAATGGCACTACACTGCATGCTTTCAACAATCCTCTCCTCCTGTGGGGTCAGGTGTACCACCTCCAGCTGTCCACCACCTGTCGCAGCTCATGCTGCCCTGATGGCAGCCACCTTCTCCTTTGTCCTTCTCCTGTCTGTGCCCATCTCCTTCTTGCATTCCTGCATGGAACGCTAGTGACTACCATGCAGGTTCACAGCACGTACCACCTCCTCCCATGCAGCAGCACGGGCTTGAGGTGTTCCCTGCCATCCACTGAGAAGCGGCTCCTGATCCAGGTAGGCCTCAAACAGGGCTTCAGTCTCGGCCTTGGTGAAATTAGGCCTCCTCCTCCTCCCATCACTGTGTTCCTCCTCTTCCATAACTTGCTTGGTCATTATTTAACCTGTAAGAATGGCAGTTGTTACCTGTGACTGTGAAGTCCCATGCATGTCCCTAAATCCTCAGTCCACACTCCCAAACAGCATGCAACTCACCAATAGACTGCAGTAATTGACTATGGCCACTGTAGCCAAATGTCACACTTTTATAGCGCAACCCATGCAAATGAGGCGAGGCGCAACTTTAAGGGGATGCAAATTGCAGTGATGCGCCTTTGCATGGCTGATTAGCTGTTTTGCATATGACGGCTGAATATCGTGCTGTTGCACTTTGCGCAATTGTGTTGAACGTGCTGAGCCAATGGCGCAGTTCTGTGACATGCATAGTACACACCTCACTGCGCATGCCCGGGTTGCTGACGCAGGCATCTGCCATGCTGCTTACATTCTGTGTGCGGGAAGCAATGCAGAGCATGGCCACCATTGTGCCAGTGGCGCTATAGCGATGTTCACCTACATGGCACTGTGGCACTGGGCCATCATAGGTGCACTGGGGCAACAGCGCGGTAGGCCGCTACTGGCGGTAGCACAGAGGCAGCCAATCGTGCTACACTCATTAGGTTCCAATGGCACTGTGTGTGTCTGTGCGCCAGAGACCCTTGACCCTGTGCCTGACCTTTTCCCCCTAGGCACCATGCGTCAGGCATGGGTGCACCACTATCGTGCTGTTTGTTGACAGCACAATAGGGAATGGCAGCACTATACGGTGCATCATCTGCACGTGGGGAGCCACGCTGCAGAGTGCAATATTTGCACACCGAGCAGAGAGAATGGAGCACAGGAGGGCTGCTCAGTGGACGCAGTTGGAACTGGACAACCAGTGCCCATAGTGGAGTCACACCATGGATCACTCTTTGGGGAGGCACCCCTGGACAGGTCCAGGAGCCAGGTGTGGTAGGAGGTGGCCACTGCACTGAAGGAGGCCACTGGATGGGGGAGAAGTGTGGAGCAGTTCCACCATAGGTATGGGGATTTGCGGCGGAGGGAGCCGGAGCTGCTAGCCCACCTGCGGGGACGTGCCAGGAGGGGCACGGTGCCACGGTCAGGAAGGTGTTACGTCAACACACTTTTATCTTCCATATGTGTATCACAGTTGTATGTGTCCAGCACATGGGAGAGGGACTGTCCAGGGTTGGCTGTGGTGGTGTTATCAGGGTGGGGTGGGTGGGTCTGGCTGGGTGGGAGGGCACACACCTGGGGGCAGGGGGGCTTTGCTATGGGATTGTACTGATGTTCCTCTCTACATGTTTGCACCACAGGCTTGGAGGAACGGTGTCTGGCCCGTGAGCTGTGGCACAATGAGGAGGAGAGGGAGGCCAGGTGGGGCGAGGGTCCACAGCGCCCAAGGGACCGGCCCGATGGTGGTGAGTGGCATACCTCTATGATTACTATTGCATGATGTGTAACAGGGTGGGCAGCGGGGCATGGCCACCATCCATCGACACCACTGCCATGCACGCAACTTGTTACAGTCAGCACTGTCCAGTGGAAATGCATGTCTGGGAGTGCGTCAATGGTGGTCCAGGCATGCACCGGGTACATGGCTGTGCCACTGCCTTTGCACCACATAGCCATGTCACTAAACAGCCACGGTGGTGCTGCGCGTGACTTGGCCAGTGGGTGCGTGCAGTGTTCCACATGGCTGTATGTGCCTAGGTGGGCAGGTCATGTATATGTGATCAATGTGGGTGGTCACACACCATCACAGAGGTATGTCCCATGGCCGTATGCCATGCACAGTAGGTGGACTGTATGGGGCTGTTCATTCACACCTATTGACTGTGCTCCCTTGTCCTAGGTACACGCCAGCTCCAAGACATCAGGGAGGCACTGTGGGAGATCCTGCAGGTGGTGAGGGCATCACCAGATATCCTTGGCAGGATAGATGAGACCGGGGTCCTGAGGAGGCACAGGCAGTGATGGAGCCAGAGCGTGGAGCGGCGCTCCAGTTAAAAGTCCCTCTGCCCCTGATATCCCCTACCCCCCTGGACCCACCCTCACACTCCTCCTTTCCTGTCCCATTTGTCCACCCTGCCCTTACCCACCCCCACCTTGTTTGTGCCCCCACCTTGTATATATTGTTGTAAATAGTTACCTTTATATGTTGTTTTAATATAGTTATTTTGATATGAATACTGTGGTGGTCTCTGATTTGCAGCAGGCTATAGGTGCTCAGATGCAGTGGCATGCATGGCGTCAGGGGTGGTGCATTCATGGGTATGTGTGTGTGTCCATGTGGAGGTGACTATGGTGTGGGGGTAGCTATCAGTCAGTGTCTGTGGTGTGTGTGTTGTGTCCTGTGCACTGGATGACTGTGTGCAGTGGTCCATGGTGCATGCTCTGTGTCCATGGCACCCCTATCAGCCCTTCCATGGCCTGTGCAGCTGACACCCATGCATGTCTGTGACCTGCACGGTCTGCTGGCATGTCAGTGGTGGCAGTCCATGCAGGGCAGTCACTGTACCCATCACACTGCTGGGTTGCCTCCTGTCACTGGTGTGGTGCATGTCTGCCTCGGGTGACACTGTGGCCTCCACAGTTGTTGACCCACCTCCATGCTGTGGCTTGTGTGTGTTGCAGGGGATGTGCACCACTGTCTGTGACTTGTGCTCTGGGAAAATGCTAGTGGTGTACAGGTCCACAGTGCCTGCGCAGGGTGGCTGACACTCCAGTGCCATGGAGGACTGTGGGTTGTGTGTACACAGTTTACATGGGCCCATGCTGGGGGCTTGTTTGCCCCACCACTGTGTCCCTGTGTTGTTGTGCCCTTAGGTATGGGTGGGTGTCTGTCCATGCACTGTGTGGCATCCGGTGTGGTGCATGCTTCCACGCACCACTGTGGGTATCTGTGCTGGCTGTTGTGGCCAGTGCTGGGTCGGGGTGTGTCATTGGGATACTGTGCAGGGTGCTATACCACTGGTGGTGGTGTCCGGGGCATACCCTGTCCCGTTTGTGGTACCTCATGTGCCAACGCATGGTTGGTCTCTCAGCAGTACCTCCAGGGGGTTGTGCGTGGTGGCACTGTGTATGCCTTTGTTGCATCACTGTGTGCTGCCACCCGCTGATGGGTGCTCGTGGTGGGGCTGCCTTTCATGGTTCTGTGGTGCACAGGGTTGCAGTGTCACAGTGGGGGTGGTGGCATGCATGGGGTTACCTGCAGTGGTGGATGCTACTCCTGGGCAGGGTGTCTAGGGGTCATGCTGCAGGGTGTGCTCTGCATTGGCAAGATGGTGTGGCACGGGGTGGTCAGCCCTCCTTGTATGCCAGTCACAGCTTGCCGGGGGGTGTTATGGGGCAACATGGCCCAGCTGTGGGTCTGTTGCTGGTCTCCGTGGGCTGGTGGTTATTCCAGCCCTCCCCCAGTTGTGCAGTGCATGGGGTGTGGGGAGATGATGTCTGTTCTGCTGTGTGTTCCTGTGCCCATCTGTGGCATGGGTGGTGGGCCCCTACCTCCCTGGTTGTGCAGTTGCATTGCTCTACTGCTGGGGGGCATCCCTGGTTGCACTATGGCACCTCTGAACTGCTCAGCTGCACATCCCTTGTTGCGCTATGGCGCATCTGATCTGCTCAGCTTCCCCTCCCTAGTTGCGCTATGGCACAGGTGGTGCAATATTCAGTCATCGGCTGTAGGCGCAGTTTGGCAGGCTCACTTTTTGAATATCATGCCTCTTGCACATGGGCGCAATGGACTTGTGCTTGCTCTTTCTATTACGCACTTTGTGGGCGCAGTTTGAATATCTGGGCCATAGAGTATAAGAATAGAGCATAAGAATACTATAGAGTATAGAGTAATAAGATAGTTGTAGACTGTAAAAATAAAGCACAAGGATATTATAGAGTATCGATCCACAAGAACAGGTCTCGAACACTTCAAGGTGGGGGTGCTGAACAAGGGCTGCCAGCCCTGTCTATAACCAATAAATCCAAGGTGAAGCACTCCAGAAGAACATTAAACAACTCACTCCACTCTATATAGCAATTTAAACAGCTTTATTGCTGAATAATAGTCAAGTGTGTGAGATCGGAATACACCAGACTCCACTCACCCCGGCACTTCGGGTACAAAGCCTTCTTTAGGAAGCGTGATACAGAGAAGTCATGTATCAATTTTATACAGAGATTCAAAGAAACATCATGAATTAATTTCAACAACCAAATTAAACTTAAAATGACATAACAAAAAAACCCAAATTATACATAAACTCTGTATTTGACCAAGGTTGGCTACCATCTATTCAAACAACATTATATTTGATTGTTTATTTATTTAAGGCTAAATTAACCATTTAACCATTTAATAGCCAGGCCAAAATGGTCAAACACCTTTTGGAACAATAAAAAATCAAAATAGATAGAGAGAAATTTGTATAAGGGGGGAGATGGAAGTGATCTGCCATCCCTGCAATCAACTTGATCTCTCCAAGTGGTGAGCAAAGAGTGACTCAGTGGAATACAGGTCCTGCTAAAACAGAACAAGAAGGGGTATATTAGTATCATATAGTACATATAACCATCATGTACATGTTGAAAAATAAATTTGCTATTTAGAATAACACAATCTTATCAGAAAAGCTTACATAAAGAAATTATTAGTCTAGCACTAAATCGTGAAGGAGAAAAAGAAAGCAATAGCTTGATTCACATATACGCATAACTCATATGAATATATGCTGGATTTTAAATCATTTAACAATAACACATAAATATGCTATGGTTACTGTAATTACAATGAATATGCCCACATGATCAATTAAAATAAATAGACAACAATGAGCTATTCATAATTCAAAAAATGGTTATAAGCAAAACAGAGATATTCTGGGTAATCATCAGGAGGTTTCCATATCCCAGGTGAGTAGTTCTATTATACATCTAATGATAAACTTTCCTCTGCGGGTATGAATTCCTGATGTATAGTCTTTTTTTAAAATAGAATAAACCAAACATCTGTTTACGGTTATAAAAATCTACAGATCCTTGTTTTTTTGTTGGCATCTGCACTGAATTTATCTATAGCAAGTAGGGTTTGATGTCCAATGAATTATTCAAACCCTTAGGTTTGACAGACTGCAAAGAATAAATCCAAAAACTTTCACATCTCAGTAATTCATTTGTTCTATTGTCACCCTTTGTTTTAGGTTTTTTTCATTTCTAAGGCCCATAACATTCAATAAGCCAATATTGGACTCATGGTGATTGAAAAAAATGTGCCCCTACTGGTGTGTCAAACCTATTGTCAGTATTGATCTTAAATGTTCCTGAATGCACTGCTTTAAAGGTCTAACAGTGCATCCCATATACAGTTTTTATGTTTGCTTGCATGCATGTGCAAGAAACATAGTGCCACCATACGAGAATTCATAGGTGTGCCTCCCCCACTTCCAGTGCCATGCTGCCTTTTGAAGATGTGGACGCACCCCACCAATGATTGTCGGAGCTGTCTATGACAGCCCTTCAGATGCAGTGGCATACAGTTGAAAGCAAAAAACTGCTGCAATCAGCAGTGGTAGCATGTAAGCAATTTGCGTACTGCCACGTCGACAGTATGCAAAGTGCCTACACATCAGCACTGCACTGAATCAGCTGTCATAGACAGCTCCATCCTCCATAACAAGTAGCATGCTAGGAGCCCCCCCCAGCATGCTCATGCACTCCTCCCACACACTGTATGGCCAATGTGGGTGTTCAATCCCCTATCGGCTCCGCTCCCCCCTAACAGAGTTCCAGGTGCCACACTGGGAGACCACCCCAGTATGGCAACAGTTCCATAAGGCCGACAGGGGTGCCCAATCTCCATCGGCTCCATTGTATCCCCCCCAACAGACTTCCAGGTGCCACACTGGGAGCCCACCCCAGTGTGGCAACAGTCTGTACAGCCAAAAGGGGTGCCTAATCCCCCATCGGCTCCAATGCCCCCCCAAACAGCTTTCCAGCTGCAATGCTGGGAGCCCTCCCCAGTGTGGCAAAAGTCCTGCATAGTCTTTAAAAAAACCATGCCCTGTAAGAAAAAATGGTCCCTCTCTGACTGTCTTGACCCTCCACCCATGCCCACCCTCTGTGCACCCTGCCTCCACACACCCCCACCTCACCCCATACTTACCTCCAGAGGCTGGCGTGATGATATTTGGTGGATCGGGAACACGTCTGCACTCTTCAAAGCCGACCGTGAACTGAGGAAATGCTGGTAAGCTGTATAATGGAATAAATAGTTCTTTTTTTCAACTTTGATGCATATCTCAGGCATTTTTGGGAATTATTTCACCAACTTTTCAACATGGGGTTCTTGGGATCCCGCCTCATGAATTCCAGCATAGTCATTTTGTTATTCAGTCCCGAAAGGTGATTTTGCAGCCACTGGGTGGAACCACCTTTCTGGACTGATTTGTGAAATGACAGTGTCACAGGTCATGAGGTAGTCCCCCAAAAACCCTATGTTGAAAGTTTGGTGAAAAAATTCCCAAAAATCACTGATTTATGAGTGTGCATTGCGCAGTTCCTACGCACGCTCGTAAGTTCACACATTTTTTATATTTTCACTCCAGACTGTCAACATTGCCATTTTACCACACCTCCTTATGAGCCGTACAGCTGTAATTTTTCACATCTCACCCAAAATGTGTTTCCACACATGTAGCACACAATGGCACAGGCGGTATGCGAAATCAATGTTCGGGACAGATTAAGAAAGTCACAGTGACACTGTTCATCAGCAGAGGTCTTTAAATGGCTATGTCAAAAATTTGGTGACAAAAGTCCATAAAATGACTGTGTTATGAGCGAGCAATGCAGAGTTTCCACGCATCTTCGTAAGTTCATGAATTTGTAATATTTTCAGTCCAGATTTTCACCACTGGTATTTTTCCACACTTCCTTATGAACAGTACATCTGTCATTTTTCACACCATGGCTGAAATGTGTTTTTTTCACTTCCAGCACAGAAATGTGTGGTCGTTATGGGAAATCACTGTTCAGGACAGATTAAGAAAATCACAGTGACACTGTTCATGAGTGGAGGTCCCAAAATGCCTGTCTTGACAATCTGCTGTAAAAAACCCCCATCTAATTACATTACTAATGTGCGTTATGCAGTTTCTATGCATGCTCGTGACTTGACCAGTTTTTTTAATATTTTCACTGCAGATTTTTAACATTGCCATTTTTTACTCCTCCACATGAACAGTACAGCTGTCATTTTTCACATCCTGTTTGAAATGTGTTTTCGCACTTGTGGTGCCAAATGGCATAGTCGCTGTGCAAAATCATCTTTCGGCTAATGGACTGATATTGCATCTGTTCATAAGGTGCGGGTCACAAAAAAAAATGTTGACAATTTGGAGTGAAAATACCAACGAATGCCTGAGGCATTAGGGTTTCCGACCATAACGCCCCACCCTGTAGAGATTGACAGGCATCGGGGTGTGACTTGGGACTGTCACGTATAATGTTCATATCATTCCACCCCCACCCACACCCTGCAGCCAGTGAGAGGCATCGAGGTGTGCCTTGGACTCTTCAGCCCCAAAGTTCAACTCCATTCTCCTATACTGCACCCATATCACCATATTTCCTGATGGAATGGGGTGAACGTAAGGGCCAAAGACCCCAAGGCACACCGTGACATTTGTTGGTGTCTGCAGGGTAGGGTGTGGTGAAATGGCATGGCCGTCATGCCTAATGACCTAAAGGCACAGCCCAGTGTCTGTCAGTATCTGCAGGGTGGTAGTGGGGTTGGCTTCAGTTCACTACTTCACTGACATTCCTATCATGCAGCTTTGTAACTCCTACACTACCAATGCCAATGCCAGCAAGCAAACATTTGGTATTGACAAATGCTTGTCTACACTGGCACCATAATGCATACACAGTGAACACAGTGTCACATGTAATGCATTGTTCCAAGTCAACAGTGATTTCACTTGGCAGAGGGTGTACAAATGTTTTCTCTATTTTTGCATGTTTGCAAACATTGCATCTTTTGCATTGAAAGAAGCCTGTGGGTCTATTTGGCAGCCAGTTCCTAAATGTGGGGAGGGGGAGCTGGGAGTCTACTATGGACTACAAAGTCCCTGATGTTTCTAGCTCTGATAAATAAGATCCTGGGTTTGTCCCCCACTGCTTCTGAAACTTTCATATCACCCATCGATATGCCCCAATTTTTATGTACAATATTCCCTATGCATCCTGCTAGTCCATTATATTGTGTCACAAAAGTGATGGGTGGATTACCCTGATGTGTCTGTGGTGGCACAATTTTGGACCTGAGTAAATCTGTTGTGCTCTGTGAAAGGGCTCTATTTTTTGCTTGCATGAGTGTGTCTTTAGAATACCCTCTTGCCAGAAACATTCCCTCAAGTTCAGAGGCCTGTTCTTCAAATCTTCATCAGTGCTACAATTTCTTCATAATCTTGAGCATCTGGCTGTATTGCATTGAGTCCTTTAATCTTAGTGGGTGGGAACTTTCTGCCCTTCATACAGAATTAGTGGCGGTCTCTTTTCTAAAACATCTTGTGCTGATGTTTCTACTCTGGAATACCAAACAATTCCTAATCCAGAAATTGTAGTTTCTACTTGCTAGCTGTAAAAGTGAACCATAGGTTCAAATAATTTTCATTCAGCCAGCTCACAAAATCCATAGTTTTCTCAGGATCCCCCTCCCAAATACACAGACAATCATCAATATAATGCCTTCAAAATTGTAGGTTCCTGAAAAATGGATTTTCCATAGGATTTAACACCACAGACTGTTCCCACCACCCAAGAAAAAGATTCTCATAGCTGAGTACCATACTGGCACCCACAGTTATCCCACACTTTTATAAACATACATTGTTTTGAAATTCAGAAACATTGTTGGTTAGTATAAGCTCCAGAGCCTGTAGCACAAAATCAACTGGCATCTCATCCACTTGTGGGTGACTTTCTGAAAAAATACTGACAGGCTCGGATACCGAAATCTTGTTTGATGCATGTGTAAAGGGACTCTACATCTACACCAAGCCTTGCGAAATTATTGCCCCATGTTATATCTTGTAATTTCTGCAAGGTGTCTGTGGTGTCTCTAAGATAAGATGGTAGGTCCTTTACACACATTTTAAGAAAGTAATCCACAAAGTGGCCTAAGTTTTCTGTCAGTGCACCATTTACAGATACAATTGGTCACCCCAGAGGGTTCCAGTATTTGTGTGCACTTTTGACAGACTGTAGAAGCCTGGCATCATTATTCACACCACAGATACTTAAACTCATTTTCAGAAATTATGCCACTCCTAGATCCATCAGTTAACAATTTAAATAGTCTTTTTTTGTTCTCACTAATGGGGTTATTATTTAACTTTTCATAATTTTCTACATCTTTCCGCAAATTCTGGACAATCTCAATATAATGTGTTTTATCCATGACCACTGTGTTGCCCCCTTTGTCAGCTGATTTGATTACTATATTCTCATTCTTTTTTAACACAACATTCTTTTCACTCCTACTGAGGAGCAGGTGGCGAGTCGTCCGACTGCCAGCACCCACACCCATGGACCTTGCCTGGCCAGTGATACTATCCTCCACAGTTCAGCACACAGAGCCCCAGGGACCTGGATCCCTGATACCTGGGGTGCACCTCTCGTGTCTGGGGGTGCAGGGCATGGCTATCAGTTGCATGATTGCCCCACAATTTTCCACCATTTTCCTCTCTTGGAGTCCATCATGCAATGGCAACAGTGCACTATGTGCTGCCGACCGCTACACTTCAGCCCTTAATTGTGCATGCTACCCACAGTGACCCTAGCCTCTGCCACTTGCTGCTGCAGAGTGATGCCATCCCCCCTGCCCACTCTAGAGCCAGAGGAAGGAGAGCAGTCACTGGATACTTGATCCTCCTTCTCCCCTGCCAACCCCCAACAGCCCGAGTCCGTTCCCAAACCCAGGTCACCAATGTGATGTGAGGAGTGGCGTCCAGTGCTTCAACCCTCAGTGCCACCAGGCCAGCTTATATTCTTAGTACTTGATAATTCTCACAAAGCTGACATTTCTTTTTTAGTTAAATTAATATTCTTAGGGAGTAACCTTCATGATAGAAGTTCATTGACCTGAGGTAGAACAGTTTTTTCTTTGGCCAATAGGACAGCATTCTTAGTATTGGGGCAAAATGTAGATTTCCTTTTAAAAAGAGTTTTTCTGTGATCTGATATACTTGCCCCATCAGACATACCTTCTACACCTGTGGTTCCTGCTTCCCTGGTAACACCATCTGTGGCAGTCTCTAGAAGAAGAAGAAGAAGAAGAAGAATCAGCATTTATATAGCGCTTTTCATACATCCAAAACACTTTACAAGCAATGCTAGACTGGTAGTGAAGTGACTGAATGTGTGGTGGCGGCCATATCGCACATCATCACCCACACACAGCCTGGATAATTGCATGAACCAGTTTATGGGAAGGGGAAGGTTGGCCAGGACACCAAGAATGTTCCCTACTCTTTGCAAAGAGTGCCCTGGGTTCTTTTACTTCCACCTCGGCACCCACCAGGATGGGCAGAAGGGACCTCGGTTTAAAGTCTCATCCAAAGGATGGCACACCCCAGCAGTACAGCACCCCCCAATATCGCACTCAGATACCAGCAATTTTTAGGTGCAAGTCCAATCCCGGTGTGGGACGAGAACCCACGACATTCTGATCCAGAGGCGGATGTGCTACCAACTGAGCCACGCTGACATCCAATAATAAATGCTCATCCACCAGCTCCAAAAAATCAACTGTTTCCCCTTCATTAGTGGCAGATGGATCACTTCCAATAGTCACATCAAAGGTATCAGCAGTTCCAAAATCCATATTATTTTTGGTGTCCAAAATAAAGTCCAACTCTTCTCTCTTGGGTTCATAAATTTCTTCAACAACTCCCATAGTGTTCAAATTTTCCTTCAGCTTTTTCTTCAAGAAAAAATATTGTAACCTTAATTTTTGAAAGAACTTTCTGAGGTCTAAGTTAATGTCAAAATGATTAATTTTAGGGGTGGGGCTAAAGGAGAGACTCCATCCTAATATAGTTTCTTGCTCCCTTGTAAGTTCTTCTTCTGATGAGAAATTAATTATTTGTAGTTCTCTGTGATCTTACTCCTTCCCTTTTCCCCATCCTCGTTTTTCTTTTCCTTCTCTTTTTTTCTCTGCTTGGATTTGGGTTCTTTTGTCGAGAAAAACTGTCTCTGAGGACTGATTTGTTTCCTCCCTGTTTGCTTCTTCATCTATATTATTTCTGTTCTAATCAGGCTGTTCTATTCTTTCATCCTCCTATTCTTTTTGTGCCCTCTGTTTAGCGTTATGCTGTTGATTATTTTTGCTTTTTGCAAACCTCACTCTGGATCTGCCTCTGCTCCTGCTAAACTATCTGGTTTGGCGCTTTCCGATTTCAAAATGTTGCCTTTCTTATAATCTTCAGCATCTCTGAGCAACTTATCTTGTTTTCTTTAGATCAATTCTTTTTCATGTTTATCCAGCTTTTTCTGTAAGACTGCCTCATATTCTTTATACTCCACCCTGTCTCTTTATTGAAGAGCCCGTTCCCTCGCCACCCTCAATTCCTCACTTAGAGTCTCAGGTTTGTTAATTTCTGACTTGATAATCAATTCCAGGAATGTCTTTGAACACATTCCTTTTTGAACTCAAACTCATCAAGCCTGGTTGATGGAATGATATTTATGTGGAGCCCTTGAGGAGCTTGTTCTTCAGACAAGTATTCTTGTAGTGTGATTATAATGTAGGTTTAATCAATATCTTTATGCAACAGTTTCTCTAGCTTGAAAAAATAAGTTTTAATATCAACTGCTCCTGAAGTCAGTGCTCCTTCTTCATCTTTGGTTTCAGGGCTACTTAATAAATTCTTCGCTCTTTGGATTTTTTCAAAATATCTTGCCGACTTCTCCCACCTGTAGCTTGTTTCTTGGGAACTATCCATCATAGCCACAGACTGCATGCCTAGCAGATGCCTCACAGTTCCCAGTCCTTTTTTTGATTAAATTGAATGGATAGACTGTGTCCACGAATTACAAAGTTGAAGAGCTACAGGCTAAAATGTGATATCCAATGTTCTGACACAATGTTATTAACCACCGTGTTTATCGAGAAATGCTGAAGCTATTCTGAAGTCCAAACAGCACAAAGTACCAATCCACAAGAACAGGTCTGTGAACACTTCAAGGTGGGGGTACTGAACAAGGGCTGCCAGCCCTGTTTACAACCTAAAACCCAAGGCAAAGCACTCTGGAAGGATATTAAATAACTTACTCCACTCTATAAAACAACTTAAACAGCTTTATTGCTGAATAATAACCAAGTGTGTGAGATCGGAATACACCACACTCCACTCGCCCCAGCGCTTCGGGTACAAATCCTTCCTCAGAGAGCATGGTACAGAGAAGTCATGTACCAATTTTATACAGAGATTCAAAGAAACATCATTAATTAATTTCAACAACCAATTTAAACTTCAAATGACATAACAAAAAAAACAAATTATACATATACTCTGTATTTGACCAAGGCTGGCTACCATCTATTCAAACAACAACATTATATTTGATTATTAATCAAGCACTGCTACACCATCAGAGAGAATAGACCTAGTGCTCTGCATGCTGACCCAGGTTCGATTCTCACCAATGCAGGGACAAACCTTCAGAACATCAGTGTTTGCCTCATACTGTTCCATGAGACTGGTTGCTTTAGTCATAAGCAATGTGATTCATATTGAATAGAGACAGGAGTTCCAATACATAACCTGCATTTATTTTACAACATCTTTTGGTAACACACTAGTACCTACTGTGCGCTTGGGATCCCTCCCCCCACCATTCACCACCCAACCTATTCAGCATCTTGTCATAACCCACCAATGAAGAGACACCCTAATAGGATCAATCGAGCAAGCAAAAACAGAATTATTAAAAACAGGACAGTTTGAATCTGGGCTGCTCAACAGCAACAATACTCATGCAGTGAAAAAACATGGACTGTCTCAGATGGTGTGTAGTAATGGTAAACTTTTGAATAACTAGCACTGTATCAACAGACACCTGTAGATGATATAAGTTCAAAAGTCTTTATTGAGTAATATAAAACTACATGACTATTGCACTCACCACAATATTAAACAAGAAATGGCACTATCAAAACCCCATTGAAATACATTGAATGGCATACCTGTTTCCTCAGTTTGTAGTCTGGCTTTGAAGAGTGAAGATGTGTCTGCAGACCACAGAAGATTAGGGACTGCCCCAGTGGATAAGTAAAGGCTTGGGGTGGGAGGGGCCCCCGTAGCCGCAAAAGACATCAATGGATGGTTTCCTTTTTTTCGGGTTTAAGGGGGAAAAAATGGACTGAGGATTCTCGGTCGAGACACTGGGGGATTGAACACCTCCAGTGTCAATGTTAAGTTTGTTTTGAATCATTTTATTTATTTATTTGAATTAGAGCACCTCCATCTGATTCATTGGTACAAGAGAATTTAAGAAATAAATGTGCCATAAAAGGGACCACACAGTAAGCCTACATTCAGACTACTGGGCTCAGTGAGACCACAGATATTTACATCAGGAGGGGAAAAAATCTTGCAGCATTAGCAATAACTATGCTAAAAAACTGACGCATAGAGGTCTATAATTACAACAGGAGCTGATGTATCCCTTTTGTGGGAGCTGCAGTTTCTATCAATGGTAATGATTTACTATGACATCAGGTGGTCATTTTTACTCTCGCTGTTTGCCTGTTAGGGACAAGGCAACTCTTATTATAATTGTAGACCTCTATGGGTCAGTTGTGTATCTGATATTGCTAGTGCTGCAAGTTTTTTCTTTTCTCCCCATGTAAATATTTGCAGTCTCACTGATTGCCAAAATCTGTATGCAGTCTTAATAGGCAGTGCTTTCTATGGTCGAATAATATGGACAAATTGAAATATTTTATGCAGTCCCACTATTTCTGACACTAATATTCCAAAATTTTATTAAACAAAATGGGAAACACAATAAATGCATGTCAAATATTATCACTAGACAAAATAACAAGGCTTGTTATAGCAGTGGGGACATCACACATATTTCTGCACATAGGGGACACTGGGGGCAATCTAGCAGGAGTAGTACAAATCTATAGCTGTATATTTCAATGAGTTCACATTATTCAACTGTAGAAAGCATGCATACAAACTATTGGTGCTCAGTGAGACCGCAAACATTTATATGGGGAGGTGAAAAAAAAAATTGCAGCACCAGTAATGACTGACATACAACTGACACACAGAGCTCTACAATTACAATAGCAGTCAACTTATCTCTAACAAGTAAGGCAAACCACAAGGGTAAAAACGACCATCTGATGCCATAGTAAATCTTTATCATTGAGAGAAACTGCAGCTCTCATAAAAGGGATAAGACAACTCCTACTGTAATCATAGACCTCTATGTGTCAGTTGTTTATCTCAGTTATTGCAAGTGCTGCAAGGTTTTCCCCTCCTGATGTAAATATTTGCATGTAGAAATGTTCTGGAAAACATTTATATATAGATGTATATATATATATATATATATATATATAATATATATAGATATATATAGAACATAGAAACATAGAAACATAGAAACATAGAAGTTGACGGCAGATAAGGACCGCAAGGCCCATCCAGTCTGCCCATTTCTTTTTCTACCTTATAAATGTGCCATCGGACCTTTGCTCTGTCAGTGACCTATCTATTCATAGTCATTTGTATTGCTCCCTTATGCCTATCCCATGCCTGTTTGAAGCCCTGCACTGTATTCATAGCCACCACTTCTTGTGGTAAGCCATTCCATGCATCTACCACCCTTTCTGTGAAAAGAATTTCCTCACATTCCCCTTAATCGGCCTCCTCTAATCTCATGCTGTGTCCTCTTGTCCTGCTATTTTTCTTATATTTAAACATGTTAGACTCTTTCACCTTGTTTATGCCCTTAAGGTGTTTGAATGCCTCGATCATATCACCTCTCTCCCTCCTTTGCTCAAGGGTATACATATTGAGCTCCGTTAATCTGTCCTCATATGTCTTCTGATGCAGTCCCTGCACCATTTTGTTGCCTTCTCTGGACTGCCTCAATTTGGTTAATGTCCTTGTGAAGGTGTGGCCTCCAATACTGCATGCAGTACTCCAGATGGGGCCTAACCAATGTCTTGTACAGAGGGATTATTACCTCCCTCTTACGACTTGTGATACCCCTGCTAATACACCCTAACACCCCCCTAGCCTTACCTACTGTATAGAGGTCTGCTTGGATGATTTTAGGTCATCAGTGATGATGATGCCCAAGTCTCTTTCTTCCTTTGTGATTGCTAGCAACTCCCCTCCCAGCCTATAAGTGGCTTCAGGGTTTCTCTTCCCTATGTGCATGATTTTTCACTTCTTTGCATTAAATCCCAGTTGCCACTCTTCTGACCATTCTGCTAGTTTATCCAGATCTCTTCTCATTCTGCCCACCCCATCTGGATCATCTACTCTGTTGCAGATCTTGGTGTCATCTGCAAACAGACAAGCCTTACCCTCTAGGCCATCTGCAAGGTCACTAATGAAGATGTTGAATAGGACTGGCCGGACTGATCCCTGAGGTACCCCACTTGTGACTTGCATCTCTTCTGACTGTATACCATTTACCACCACTCTCTGTTTTCTGCCAGTCAACCAGTTTTCCACCCAGTTGACCAACTTCTGACCCACCCCGAGCCTACCCAGCTTATTTATCAATCTTCTATGTGGAACAGTGTCAAAAGCTTTGCTGAAGTCAAGGTAGGCGACATCAACTGATCCCCCTTGGTCCACCACTCTGGTTACCAGGTCAAAGAAATCTATGAGATTAGTTTGACAGGACCTTCCTTTTGTAAACCCATGCTGTCTTGGATCCTGTGCCCCTATGGATTCCAGGTGTTGCACTATCCTTTCCTTAAGGAGTGCCACCATAATCTTGCCCACTACTGAGGTAAGACTGACTGGTCTGTAGTTCCCCGCCTCCTCCCTGCTACCACTCTTGTGGAGCGGGATCACATGAGCCCTTCTCCAGTCTTCTGGGACCTCTCCTGTGCTCAGAGACTCACTAAACAATTCTGCTAATGGCTCTGCTAGTTCCTCCTTTAGCTCCTAAGTACCCTGGGATGTATGCCATCAGGTCCCATTGCCTTATCCACCTGAGCTTAGCAAGCTCTTGTAGGACCCTTTCTTTTGTGAAGGGTAGTGCTCACCTCCCTCCCCTGTGTCCATGATGCTGAGCTGTGGGCCCTGCCCTACCTTCTCTTCAGTAAATACTGAGCAAAGTATCTATTTAGGATAGATGCCTTTACAGGGTCCTCCTCCTCCACGCTGCTCCCTTTTCTCCATTAAGCTTAGCAATACCCCCTCTGGACTTTCTCCTTTCACTAAAGTATCTATAGAAAGTCTTGTCACCTTCTTTTACTGTTCGTGCTAGTGTTTCCTCAGTTTGGGACTTTGCCTGCCTTACTGCCTTACCTGCTTCCTTAGGGCAGTTTGGTATGCCTCTATCTTCATCCCGCTGTGTTCCCTTTATTTCCTGAAGCCAGCCTTTTGGCTCTGACCTTTTCTACTGTATTTGAGAACCAAAGTGGTTTCCTTCTTCTTTTGCACTTCCTTTTCTGTCTAACACAATGGGATGTTGCTTCAAGTATTGCATCCTTAATGCTTGCCCACTTTGCCTGTACCCCCTCACCTGTGTTTCTTTTTGCCAGGGCTAGCTTAACTCTGTTGGCCATCTTATCAAAGTCAGCTCCTCTGAAGTCCCATATTTTTGCCTTGGAATGGGATGATTTAGATGTAGTAGCCAAATTGAACCATACCATGTGATGGTCACTGGCTCCCAGGTGACCTTCTACTGGAGATCTGTGATCCCTTCTTTGTTAGTCAGTACTAGATCTAGGATAGTCCTGTCTCTTGTGGGTTGCTGTACCAGTTGTTTGAGGCCCTCCCCTGCAGTCCACTATGAGTCTAGTTCTGGCAGATGTTCCTGCTGGTATTGACCAATCTGTATCCGCATGTTGAAGTCTCCATTATCAGAACCTCCCTTTAGCTGTCATGTTTGTATATCTTCTAACAGTAATGTGTCTATGTCCTCCCTCTGGTCTGGGGGCCTGTAGACAACCCCAGTTCTTATGGCTGTCCCATTTCCTGTTTCCAGGGTGACCCACAGTTCTTCTGGCTCCTTATGTGTATTCTGAATTTCTGTAGCTTTGATATTTTCATTAACATACAGGGCCACTCCTCCCCCCCTTTTTGCACCTCGGTCTCCTCTGAACAATACATCGCCAGGTACTGAAGTCTCTGAAGTGTGGTTACTGGTAAACCACGTCTCACTAATTGCTACTATGTCCAGTTTAGCCTCTGACATTATTTCCTGCAGGTCTGGGATCTTATTTCCCAGGCTGTGAGCATTTGTGTACATGATTTTCCATTGGCCAGATTTTGGTGTGTTAGTTGTTGGGAGAAGTTTGGCATTACCCCTGTGCATCGTATGGGGAGACAAACCTTTTTTCTTACCTGGTGATGCAAATGAACGGCAAACACGCTGAATTCCTGTTTGACCACTAGCTGAGGGGGGAAGGGTGTTCTTCCCATTCGTCGTATGGGGTGCTGCACCCCTCTCCCCATTTGCTAGTTTAAATATTCTGCAAAGACGTCAAACTTCTGCCCCAATGCACTAACTCCCTCTTTAGTCAGATGCAGTCCATCAAATTTAAGAACTTTCGCTCCCAGAACTGTTGCCAGTTCCCTACAAATCTGTGTCCTTTTTCCTGGCACCAGTCCTTGAGCCACGTGTTTAGCTCCCCTATCTCCCCTTCTCTGACCTTCCGTCCATCTGCTCCCTCTCCCAGACTGGCAGGATCTCAGAGAAGGAGATGCCGACGAAATAGATGATAGTTTGTCACCCAGCCTAGTCAGGTGTTCCTTGGTCTCCACAACTGACCGGCTGGCGAGATCATAGTCCCTATGTGTACTAGGACATCAATGTTTTCTCCTGCTTTGTGAACAATTTTAGCAATGCGGTCAGTGTCTCTCCATGCTGATGTACCTGGGAGACATCTGACCATCACCCTGGCTGGAGATGGTATCAACTCCCCGAATCATGGAGTCTCCTATGATCAAAGTTTTTGGATTTCCTTTGTGCTTGTTTAGTTTTGGTTCCTGATTTGGGTGAGTTTTGTTGTGCTAGCTCCTGTGCGCAGTGTCCTGCTCTGCAGTGTCTTCTGCCTCTTTATTTGATTTCAGAGATAGAGGCAGATACCTGTTTATAGTGTTTATATGGTTTTGGAGGCAATGTGTTGGAGAGCAGAGTGATGGGGCTCCTGATTTGCTCCTCTAACCACCTGCCAACCTCCTGGACCAACTGCCCTCTCTGGTCGAGGTTTTTCTGTTGGATGCTGGGGAAATGCGGGTGGTTCTTATAATATATTTCCTCTTCAATATGAAATTTGAGGTGCAATCTCTGCCTATGCTGCCGGAGCTGAGCCCTAAGATCTCAAAGGCCCAGCATGTAGGACAGTGTCCTAAATCCTGTAAGTCTGTCCTTCTGAAAATTGTTCCACAGTACCTGCAGTTAATGAAATCCATTCCAAATAAGTTGCTGGGTTTGTAACCTAGTCAGGAGTAATTAGAAGGGAAAAAAAAGAAAAAATAAGCAAGTAATGGTTTAATTGTGCTTTGTTTAACTTGTTATAACAAGTTAAATTACTAATGTCCCTAAAATGAGATCACCTTGTGGAGGCCCCACTGATCCGCCCTTCCTGCTCTGCCACAGGAAATGTCACAACTGTGGTACCCTATAAAAGGAGTGTAGCGTGGGTGGTTGGGGATGGGGGTGGCTGGGCCCTTCCCTGCCTAAAAAGAAGAACCACGGATGAAAGAACAAGGAGGTAAGAGCAGAAACAATCAGTCAACAACAAATGCAGTAACCTGAAAGCTTATCCTAATGTTAGATAAAACTGTAAAACCTGTAAAGCACCACCTGTAATAATTTCAGAGAAGATATACCCTGTAAGAAACACTTTGCTCCAGAGAAAATAAAAGCAGTAACAGAAGATATACCTTGCAAAGACAATTTGAAACAGAAGATTACAGCAGTAATCTGTTGCATACCTGTAGGCACACTTGTAATAATGCAGAAGAAGATACCAGCAACAACAATTTGAATCAGAGAAAAATAAAAGCAATGAAATGTTAGCAACAAACAGTAGCAATCCTGTGAGTAAAAATAAAAACACCACCACACAGTAAATCTGCTTAGCCAAACTAAGTCTTAATCCTTCTCCCTTGCTCTGGTAAGTTTCTCTACTCTGCCTTTCAAGCAGTCTTAGAAGGAAGAGCTCAGGTGAAGCTAGATGCCTTGGCCAGCAAACCAAGTCTTCTACCCTATACAGTATGTATATATATATATATATATATATATATATATATATATATATATATATATATATATACCATATATATTTCAAGAATGAGACATGATTACACTGGAAGTGGAATGATATAGTTGCAGTTATGATTTATGAGAGGCTGCAATACAGCCAAGCCTGGTACAATATGTAGATGAATAAAGAATTTGTTTTTACAATATTTAATATGCATATTAAGAAGAGACAACTATGAATTCAGTAACGTCTATTTAGTTGGCAGAATAAAAAAAACGAATGATATTGTATGGTTTTCAGATATCTACCCTATTCAGAATTTTAGTTACTTCATCATAATCATTTATTATGAAGAGACCTTTATGAATACAGTAGCACCTGTTTAGTTGGCAGAATAAACAAACTCTGGTCAGAGCTGATATGGCTGTGGAGAGCTTTTGGGATGCTTTTGCCCATTATTTTCAATGAACTTGCACAATGCAGATCTGCAGAGAGGCAGTTTCAATGCGGTCTTCCTTTTACACATTTTTACAATGTATTTTCCTAGAATATGCCTGCTGATTGTGATATATTCAGCCTGGATAGTTCACAGAAGAAATGGCATCTTCATTTCATTTTCATTCATTTTTATTGGTGATACTGGAAAGGCATGTGAGCTTTGCTGCCTGTTTACACAAGCGTCCAGTTACATTCAACAATCATGAGAAATGACATAGGCTAAAACCTTTAACTTACAGCGAGGGTAAATACAATGGTACATAAAATTAGGATAATATAGACTAAAAGGCAAACCGTGTACTAGCCTTGCTGAATTAACAAATACAAGGTGACTAAGCATTAAGTGAGGGTTTAACAATACTATAACAGTGGGAAACTAAAAATTTAAGTGCAATCTAAAAACTAGCCTAGGTGGATTAACAATACTACAAGTGCTAGAAAGAGAGGGTAAGTGCAGAGGTGGATAAGCAGATGGTGAGGGGAAGAGGGTGCAGAAGGGGAGCCAGATTAGGGCTGCAAGCTGGTGCAGGTGAGGGAGAAATGTCTTCTGATATTCTGTTTGAAGGCATTTGTGGAGGGACAGAGTTTTAGTTACAGAGGGAGAGAGTTGAAGAGCTTGGGTCCCATAAAGGAAAGTGTTTTTTGGCCTTGAGTGATCCAGCAGAAAGGAACAGTGAAAGAGAGAGTGGATGATAGTCTAGTGGTCCTGGTGGTGGTGGCTGTTTGGAAGAGAGAGGTGAGGCAATCGGAGCAGTCCACGAGAGAGTTTGGAGAAGAAGGTGGCCATCTTGCAGTTGAGGCAGGTCTCAAGGGGGGCTGACTGGTGAGCTTATAAAGGTCACGGTGGTGTATGAGTTTAGGGAGAACAGAGGCACAGCAGATAGTATTGTGGTAGGACCTTCGAAGTCTGGAGAAATCTTTGATGGTGAGGCAGGGAAGGGAGGCAAGTGAACCATAGTTCAAGATAGGAAGGAGGAAGCTGGGGATGAAAAGAGATTTGGATTCCCTGTTAAGGTAATGCTTGGTTCTGTGGAGGATACTGAGGTGTTGGTGGGCTTTTTAGATTGTGAGGTTAGTGTAAGCATCAAAATTGAGGTGGCTATCCAGGAGTAAGCCAAGGTACTTGAATTCACTGACTCTTTCAATAGAGTTATCAAAGTTGTCATAGAGGGAGAGATCAAAGCCAAGGGGTTTGTGGGGGATGGAGAAAACCATGAACTTAGTTTTTTTGGAGTTGAGTACAAGACCATTGGATGTGAAACAGGTGTGAAGTCTGCTAAAATCAAATTGGAGTTTGTTAATGAGATTGTTGCAGTTTTTGTTCTGACAGAAAAGGGCTGCATCATCAGCACAGAGAGTGAGTTTGGAGGAGGTGCAGATAGTAGGCAGGGAGTTTATAATGAGAGAAGAGAAGAGAAGAGAGAGAGGAAGGGAAGGAAGGAAGGAAGGAAGAGAAGAGAAGAAGAGAAGAGAAGAAGAAGAGAGAGAAGAAGAAGAGAGAGAGAGAAGAAGAAGGCCCAGGATGGACCCTTTGGGGATACCATATTTTATGGGGCAGGATTCAGCAAGGACACCACTAATTACAGTGAGATGTGATCTGCCCATTAGGTAATCCTTGAACAGGAGGCAGACCTCAGGTGAGAAATGGAGGTCAGTCAGGGTATGTAGAAGGACTTCATGATCAATGAGTTTGAAGGCTTGGGTACAGAACATCGGTGTAGATGCCTTCATTGTTAGCTTTGTCTATGGAGTAGGTGAACTTGATGAGGGCAGTTTTGGTATCTTATTTTTGGGTGGCAGAGCACTGACAGTAGGATGCTGGAATGTGTCATACATAGGCACGAGCTGTGTGTGGGTGATAACGCCCAGTGGCTATACATCTCATGCGCTCGCTTGTGGATCCATCATCCTGGTGCCATTGTACTGCTCACTGCAGGTGATAACAGATGCTGTACCCACTCATGCAGATCCCAGAACAGGCATGTTACAACTGACCTCCCATTCATTTGTACAACTGGGGAACTGTGGATGCACTATCCATAACCTGGAGCATACACTGCAAATGGCATTGCAAGATACTGCATCCCATGGCACCCAGAATACCTCAGCAGTTTGAAGGGTAGCATATTACACAGGGGAATGGGGGAGATTGTGGACCTGCAGTGGTGTATGACAGCAGGAAGATACAGCATCAACAAGACATGCATTGGAGGTATGTCAATTCTCTCTTATGGTTTGTCAGGGACATACACATGGCTTCATACACTGGTGGGTCCACAACTTGCGTAGTATCCCAATGCATGGTACAGCCACTTGGGTCATTATGGAGTGCAGGTTTCAGGCCTGGGTCCAGTGCAGTCAGCAGCTGGCCATGGCAGGGTGTGGAGGACAGTGTCAGTCTCCACAGCAGGTCAGGTATGAAGGGAACAGGGGTGTTTATGTACCAAGGTGGTGAGTGGGGATCATCTATGGTATGGATATGGACCATGGTTTACTCTGGTGTGATTGTGTTCGGGGGGGGCCCTAGACTATAGAGCTCTTTGAGGATGGAGTTTGATCAATTGGGGATGGGAAGGGGTACCTCTAGCCCACTAGGGCTACCAGGTTGCTGTGTACCTTGGTGCACTTCTGCAGCCCACCTGTGGGTGGCTGGCTGGGTCTGGCCAGCTATTCATGTTCTAACTTTGGGCCACACTGCTGTGGACTGTCAGGGGTGCAGTCCCACTGAGTATGCTGCAGCATGGCATATGCATGGGAACACACCCTCAACTTGCACGGCATACTATTTGTGTGAATCCTTGCCCATTCCCTTGCAGCCAGCTCATCCTGCATGTTTGAATATCGTGCTGCGGTGCATTGTTTGAGTTGTGTGGCACATCTTCCTTTTCCACCAGGATGCACCGCCCATCTCCTTTGAATATGGGGGCCCTGGACTAGGGAAATACATTATCAAAATGGTAAAATCATGACCCCACTAAAAACAAGATACTCCATCTAATCTGGAAAAGACTGAGTAAATACAGTGCAAAAATGTGTAAACAAAGATCCCTATGACAATAAGATGTAGTATCTGCCCTGCACCATCCAGGATACAAAATATAGGATAAGAAATATTTAAAGGAAATCTACTCTAAACTGAACTTCATTGTGCTCACTGACATAAACAGACAGTTTCTTATTGTTTTATAATATATTGGAATGAAGTATTTATTTTGAATGTTGTGGCCATGAGCATGGTGTGTACAGAGAGTGTGTGTGTGTGTGTGTGTGTATGTGTGTGTTTGTTGTAGCTCAATATATGTTTTCCCAAAAAGCATAGTAGAAAATGCCTGCTGATTGCTACATATTTAGGATGGGTAGTTCACTGAAAACCTGGCATATGTCTGAGACAGTTATTATCTGACAGTGTCTTTAGAGGTTAAAAAAATAGTGTAAATTATAGATTTGCTGGAAAAGGAATGACATTTATGAGGTATGAATCTTTCTTGAAAGACAATACATTCCCAAGTGAAACTAGAAGGAAGAAGCTGTTTAAATGCTAAGGCCCAGATATTCAAAAGGGTTGCGCATGGCACAACAGTGTTGCGTCATGCACAACCCACTGATGAGCCCCGGTGCGATATTTAAAAGGGAAAAGTGCGCCACACAAATCCCGATGTGCCGAAGCGCATCAGTAATGTATGCAGGCACAGGTAGGAGGGTGTGCCCATGCATAACCTGCACAGCCTGATATTCAGCCCAGGATGTGCAGAGGCATGCATGCACAACCCCTACCTGTGCCTGCACAAAGTTAAGCCAAAAAAAAAAGGAACAAATGATGGCCACCCACAGGTGAGCTGCTGCATTGCAGGGCGCAACAAGGCAGCTGCCACCTGTGGGTGGCCACCAAGTTCCTGCTGCACCTGGCGGTGCCCCCCCATGCCCCATCATGGGCATCCATGTAAAGACACCCCCCCATCCAATATCCCTGGTGGGCCAGTGGACCCCATGTGCCTGATCGTGGGCATCTTTTTAAATCACACACCCCCCCACCAATATCCCTGGTGGTCCAGTGGACCGCACTCTCCCGATCGCGGGCCTCTGTAAAACATAGAACAGTCCTATTACCCTAGTGGTCTAGTGTGCCCCCTCCCCACCCGCCCACTGAACCCCCACCGGCCCGCTCCCCCAGTCAGCCAGCAGGCAGCAGCACCCACCACGCCCCGCCCCTCCACCCACCGACTGACAGCACAGGTAGGGCTGCATGCCCATTGGTTCTGAGAGTGAGCCAATGGGCATGCAGCTCCATACTACTCAGTCCAGATATGGAATGATTCATTCACATATCTGGACTCTAATATGATATGGGCTGCATGCCAATTAGCTCACACTGTGAACAATAGCGTGCAGCCTACCGAACTGTCAGTCAGCGGGTGCTTGGGGCGGCAGGCGGGTGAGTGCTGCCACATTTGACCCGAGAGGTGAACAGTGAGACTCAGTGGTGGGGAGAGTATGACCACCAGATAGGACTGTTCTCTTCTGAATACTTACGATCGGGCAAATGGTCCACTGGACCTCAGATGTGGCAGAAAAGAGTGTGTGGTTTGAGCAAGATGCCCGTCAGGCTTTATAGAGAATCACTGGACCTCAAAGAGATGGCGAAAGGGGTTTATTCCTGATGCCGATAGACATAACTTGATCACTGGACCACGAGGATATTGGGGGTTTTCTTTTTAGACAAATGCCCGTGATCGGGCTGCAGGGGACATCGGTCCCCGATGGCTGCTACCTGGCAGGGCACCAGGTGCAAGTTGTTAGGAATCAGCGCACCTGCATGCTAATGGTATGCAAATGGAGCCATAATGACATGCAAATGGCCCCATGAGTGCCTTGCATAAATTATGACCTTATTTGCATGTCCCCTTTTTGAATTTCGCAGGTGCTGTGCATGGTGCAATGGCACTTGCGCTAGCGCATCTCCATGCTCCACTCTGGCCACTTGTACTGGCACAGTGCCACAGCGCCATGCACAGTGGGGGTGGCCAGGGTGCGATATTCAAAGCTGCTGCACCATAGCGCAGCTCTGTTGAATATCGCCCAGGCCACACCCCTGCGCAACAAAGTTGAGCTGCGCCCAGGTTTGCACCACAGCCTGACACAGTTTGAATATCTGGGCCTGGGTATTTAAATGTGCAAGTTGTTGCACTCCGAAAGGGGGTAAACAAATCTCGAGTTTAATAGGCAACCGATATTTAACAAGCTATTTCAGTTTCCTAATGGCATCTAATAAGCAGCTAGGAGTTATGTCTCCAACATTCTTAACAGAAAGAAGGTTGTATTTTATTTCAGTTGGCATGGAAGGATACATTGAAAAGTCCAAGACTTGTGTTCCACGATACTCCATTTTCCAGCTACAGATAGCAAGATGTCTGTAGGCTCTGCCCACAGCCATAAAAAATGGGAATGATATTGTGATATTTTCAGATATATACCCTATTCAGAATTTGAGTTACTTCAACATAATCATTTCTCAGACATAAAGAATGTCACAGAAATTAAACTTACAACAAAATGTTGCTCTGGTGATGACTGATTAAACAAGTTATGCCTCTAAATTCAAAACCCCATTGGAATACATTGAACAACATATCTGTTTCTTCAGTTTTTGGTTCAGCTTTGAAAAGTAAAGATGTGTCTGCAGTCCAGGGATAATTATGGCATTATTCCCGAAGGGTAAGTAAGGAGCTAGGGTGGGGTGGGGTGGGGCGGTGGGCGCTGAGAGGGAGGGTCAGGTGGGGAACTGTAATGGTGCAGAAGACATCGATGGATGGCTTTCTTGTTACAGGTGAAAGAAAGTAAAAAAAAAGCCAGGATAGAGATGCTGATCATAACACTGGGAGATTGGGCACCCCCAGTGTCCCTGTTCTGTTTCTGTGGTGGGGGGGAGGCTTAGAGGGACTGGGGGAAGTAAAAAAATCTATACATATAAAAGAAATAACCGCATATGTGCAGTAGTTGGGGGAGCAGTGGTGATTTCGGTGGTTCTTGTAAACTCCCATAGGACTGCACTTATGCTCTTCAACTCCAGCTACATTAATGCTCCTAAACTCTGGCTCCAGTAAAGGTATACACACCCACTCACCACATTCATACTCCTGAACCCTGGAAGTTATAGTGCAACTGCAAAGTAAAATAAAAAAAAAAAAACAGTGCCACAGCAGTGTTCCATCTCAGAAGCAACTTTTTGTGACACCCTATCATGTTGTTGGTTCGCAAATACTTTTTTTCAAAGCAAAAGGCCTGCAGGTCTCCGTCCACTGCAGCACTAAAAAATGTTCTCCCTGGCTAGTATCAGGAAAGTGGTTATCACAATAACAGGTTAAAATAAAAAGGAACTTATATGTGAAAGAATCGGAATTGTGCCAGGGACTCATCAGGGAACCATAATATAAAATAACATTATACAATGCTAAGAAAGAATCCTGGCTCCTGATTGGTCAGTTGGACATAACAGCAGGGATGTTATCCTAGCATAACATCCCTGCAGATTATATGCTTGAGAACATAGAGCATTTCTTGCATATTTTCTTAAAAAAATATTTTTAAACGCTAAAAAAAATAATTTCAAATTATTTTTTTCTGTATAAAACAATGAGCCATTGTATAATAGGAATAATGCCCTCCAGGGTGGGTGATATGCTGGGATAACATCCCTTCTCGGGTGTTGGATGCCCTCGGCCGGTGGCTCGGGCCCACCGCAAGGTGGGATGTTATCCTATCATACCACCCTGTCAGCTGATATTCCTTTTCTTCTATATCACTGTTCACTAATATCCACAGAACTTTAGCATCGGAGCAACATGCTCCCTTATGTTTCAGGTCATCCATTTGGCTTGGCATGAGCGCTACAATTAAAATAATGTAATGTACTATAATGTGGTACCCAGTGTTGGGGTGCCGCACAGCATCTTCTCCAATACACACATACACACACTAGACACACACACACACACACACACACACACACACACACACAGTAGCAGTATCTGTGACTCAAAGCTATTTTGTGTTTTTCAGTCACTGAACATAATTATATACAGATACTGAAGTTTTGATTCAACTAAATATCCCTCTGTCTTATTAAAATTACTACGTGTGCAATTTACTATAATGCTCACATAGGTTCCCACCAGCAGGAGGGTGAATCAGCCCACTCTCCCTCCCCAAATTCCAAAGATGGAAGCAGTGCAATTGAATTACTGCAGTACCAGCCGCACCCATCTGCACACATCTGACACCCAAAACTCACTATCCAGGACGTACTTGACGGATTTGAATCCCTCGGACTGAGCTGCTCATTTTGATACCTGAACTAGACAAATCAGACTGAGGATTGACATTTAATCCCAGCATCTAGACCTTGCTTCATTGTAACTGACCTGCAAGACATATCTAAGCCACCAGGGTATAGTTGACATTCACATCACAACTACCGGGATGGCTGATCCTAGGGACTTACAACCTGCTAACCCCCAGTCTATGTAAAAATAACTAGGCAACATAACCACCTTGCTAAACAAGATACTTTTGGACACTGCTGCTCCTATTGAAACTACCACAAGTACAAAAGCAGATGTAGTGAAATTGACTAACCGTGTAACTGACAATGAAGTACTTGTCAAAAGGCAGGGGGAAATCCTGCATGACCATCACTCCTAGCTGAGACAGCACCACGACCAACTTCAATTTCTGCTGGCAAAGGTAAATGACCTGGAGAACCAGGGGTGGAGAAAGACATTAGGATCATGGGCTTACTGCAGGGGGCTGAAGGTAATGACATGTTAGCCTTTTTGCAATGTGTCCTCCTGGTAATGCTGAAACTTAACAACCACCATCCCCGGAGCTGGAGAGGGCCCATAGATCTCTAGTGCTCAGACCACAGCCAGGCCAATGCCCACATCCAATCCTGTGTAAATTCTCTTGGTATCCAGTTAAAGAGTCATTCTTAAGAGTGGCTAGGGACCTGAGAAGCCTACAGTGGGAAGGGGCACGGGTCCAAATCTACCAGGATTATTCCTATGATCTAAGAAGGCTTTCATATGGCCCGGTGAGACAAGCTCTCTACAAGCTAAATATTCTGACTTCATTGAGATATCCTGCACAGCTGAGGATTTCATATAGGGGCATGCAGATCACCTTCAGTATGCTGGAGGAAGTGAAGATGTTTCTAGTCGACGTCGCTGGTGAGAGAGCGCTCCCCTGCCTGCAGCTCTCATGCCTCGTGGTGAGGCCCAACACCTGATGGACACATTGGAGTGGCAAGAAACTTCAGGACGGAGCACCAGGACCCCAACATCTGTGGCCACATCTTCTCCAAAATGGCAAACTCTCCAAGAAGGAAGACAAAAGAAAAAATCCACCACAAAGCAGTCAAAAGCCCTGCTGACCACAAAGGCCAAAACCCAGACAACCAGGTTGAGAGCAAACAGAGGAAGGTGCATCTATCAGAAGGCAGCAGCTTGTTGTCTTACTTGACTCCATTCAAAACATCTAATTGTGTTGACCTGCTCAGCGAGCGTCTCCCTGTGGCCCTTAATCTATTACAAAAGAGCCTAATCACTGATGAGATTGCCATCCCGACACCGGAAGAACTGGCCAGGTACTGGGTCCAATCTACCATGACTGGGTGACTAATGTGGGAAGCCCCTGGTCAGACCATGAAGCAGCCACCTCGTCAGAGATCCTCACTGTCGGATGAAGCCTGGATCCAGCTACAAGAGTTTGAAGGTAAGGGGGTTGCAGCTATCTCACCGAAATGCTCCCTCTTTTTAGTGAAGGGTATTTTTAATTTGCTCTCATATGGTACACAGTTGTGGGGGGTGGGTAGCCTAATTCTGAGGGAAAATGGGGCATCAGGGTACCATGTAGCTTCTTCCCTCCTTCCTGCTGCTAGCCGCAATGCTAGCCACACAGACTACCACACACCGAGGTTATACAGGTGGAGCCTTGGGACTTTACAATTAAAGTTTCTACTAAGAGCTATGTTCTGCAGCCACTGTTAATGTTTAAGGTAATAATTTATACTGCGTTTACTTGTATGTTTCAGCAATGTGGGTTTCAGTGCTCAGATTACAGTCAAGGTGGTGGATTCCAATAATTACAAGGAGACATCTTGACGCACTGCCATGTAGGAGAAATCACAAATTCAGCTATGTAACAATAAATCTAAACAATTAATTTAGCCTATTCAGCCTGGAACCCCCTTGTTAGAGTGCAGGTGGATGAGATTCAAGGCCATAAAGGTGAATTTTAGGGACCCTGGCCCATACTGAACACAGCCTGCTGCCTTGTATCAATAAGGTGCTCATTAGAACTCGGGATAGCTCCCAATTACAATACACAGAGGCTGGTAATGGCACTGATGTGGGGCACATTGGCATGGCAGATATGGGAAATACTTGCACACTGAGAAATGCACTTGAATATACTTAGTAAAGAAAAGGAACAGAAAATAGCTGTCACCTCCTAATGGTTTGCTTTGTTTAAACAAGAGGGCATCCTATTTTTTCTTTGGACAGTACTGGCTTCAGTCATGGCTTGTGAAGTGGTTCTATATATAGCTTTAAAGGTCCATTGCCAGATCTCTTCCCAGTTGGGGTGTGAGCTGCTTGGGGACTGCCTTTTGGCCCTGACAAGACCCTGAAAGATATGGGTTCACAGCTGCCTTAGCAAAGGGGTACTTTGACTCGCAAGGAGCCACAGAACTTCTCTAGTTAGCCTAAAGGTGGTGTGTGACCTAACTAGGAGGTGTTGGTGCTCTCAACCCTGTGATAGCTGTGTATGCATACCCTATTCTGACATTTCATTAACAACACCAAGGGCAGAACATATTTAGAGAGATTTGGGGTGACCAAGCTGGCTGTTATGTGGGCTTTGCTTCTCTGTAAGTGAACCAAGATCCTCCGCTAGGGCCCAGGTTGGACCTGCTGCTCAGGGTGCAATTCAGAGAGGATAGTAGGGTGAGGAGGCCCAGAGTTATATGGGTGGCTGGTCCCCCTGTGTCTCAGACCTACTTCTCCTCAGTAGTGCAAGTTTGGTTGCAAGAGGCAATTGGCTCACTCCCCTACAGGTGTAGTACTTGATCTCTGAGAAGTGGGCTACCACCCTCCATCTCTGGTCAGTGACAGTTCTACACCTTCCACTGGTCAGAATGTCTGTAAATACATTTGTGCTAGGTCTTGTATCTAGACCCTCTTCCTCCCTATTTACAGAAACAGAGACATTTTTATCGCACTTTCAGGAAGGCACTTTTTTGGCTATCCACAATCCAGTTTGGTGGGCAAGCACAGTGATATGAGGTTCTATGCCTTCCTGGAACTCTTCACAGTGTTAGCAATGGTAATGTAATGTAAAAGTTGTTATTGTCACCCTCAAACAGAAGAGACCAACAATGAAATAAGGAACAAGTAAGTTTTTATTATAACACAGAACCGTGCCTTTCACATGGCTTCCTGGAGTACACAAAAAGATATACCAAACCACAGTTTTATACAAGTCTTTACAGCAGGAAGGAACACCGTATCAGAAGTTCCCATCAGATAATTATAGGGCAGTTTCTCTGGTATGTGACTACAGTCATGTAAGCAACTTGTCCTGTATTTTTCCATTTGCAGTCCTACCTGTGCTACATGCACTTACAGTCTCTCATAATGGTTCATGTACTACAGTATATACACATTCACATTTCATATATACCTTTACATTTCATTATAACCCACTCTTTGGTCCTATTTTTAGGATCATAGAAGTCTTTGACTACTTGCAACATATTTTACCATTTTCATTAATACCTTAATGCGTTTATACAGAAATAAGTACAACTTAAAATGGCCAATTGCTCTAAGTGTAATATTAAAATAATTATTAACGTGGGGCTCGTTCCTAATATCCCTTCAGACCACTCCCACCATGATATTACCAGGATCCATTGCAATTGGATTGCAGTATCCTTGGCAGCTTGTATTTGTTTTAACACCAACAATTCAGTCTGCTGTCAGTATTTTAAAGCAGCTATTGAAATGTGACTAAAGTGTGGTATCATACTATGTGGTGGAGCAACTAAGTGACTTTATAAGCACAGCAGTCCCATTAAGCCAAACATCAGTAATATGTGTTACATTAGCAGCATGATACATGGATCTAGAATACAAGGTTGTATTCATGACAGTCCATGTCCTGCTATTGCAGGCCCAAATATTCCATGGTTCTCCAGCCAGGACACACTGTGACTGGTTCCATCGTTAGACTCAAACTTGATCCGTGGCATCTTGCAGGCTGAAGGGATATTCACTATTCATCCATGGGTGTGCCATCACTTGTTCTCCACACAGATAAGTGGTTTTAACAGATATACAGTTCTTGATATTTAACACTTCATACCCATTAGCTGTAGGGATTACAGTGTCTCCAGGTATTTATAATTGTATAATAGAATTGTCATTAAGCACCCCTACATTTTTCAACCAGCACCCAAGGTTGGCAGTGCAAAGGATACTGGTACTGCTAATATCATGGGTATGAGATAGGGAGCATGCACAGCCAGCTTTCCTGTTGTGATGGGAAAGGTTTTAACCAAGGAATGAGCTGTTAGCTCTGATCCCTCCCTTCCCATTTGATTAATTATGGGAGCTTATCCCCCAGGTTAAGACCCATGTCTCTACCATTTGTAACTCATGTTGCAAGCAAAGCACTTATAGTATGGTTTATCAAGTTAGTCCATGAGGATTTGATAACAAAATTATTTAACACTTCCCCAAAGGCATTCCAATTTATTTGTTCATTGTTTCCGGCTAATTTTATAGAAGCAGCCAGCAGTCCTGTCATTATTCCTGTCAGAGTTTCCTCCATATTCCTAATATGGCCTTTAAGTACCATAGAATCTATGCCATTGGCTACTCACATAAGACCACCCAACCAAGATCCTAAATCCTGCCTTCTTTGGCTACCTCCCCCATTTCGTAAGTGGTACAATTTTAATGTACTATTATACAGAGATTGCCATACCTTTACCAATGATTCATCTTTATGTTTATCAGGAATTTTAGGAAAAGGTACATGCATTATTACATTATACAACTCCATCCTAGCAGGAAAATAAATAGGTTCATGCATTTCCTCAGTAATGACAATATCAGAGGGTGGGGGAAAAGGTCCCCCCCATCCATGTTTTGAGTAGGTGAAATTCCACACTGCATTTTTTGTTAACCGATATGCATTGCATTGTGGTCAAACAGCGAGCCAGAGGTGTATTGGGGGAGAGTCAAAATCAACAATATTTCAGCCACTGAGAAACCAGTGCTGCTGTTTTAGTAGGCATCCATGTTATTTTCATACCTGTGGGTCCAAGGACCTCTATTTTTGCAAATTATTGTTTTTAATTGCTCTTTCTCTGACCCACTTAACCATTTGCCACTATCTTGTAAAGCAAGTATAGGTTTGGCTACTGTATTATCATTATTAGATAAACATACCTTGTCACCCAACTGTAATCTATTGGGGTGCACTGCATCCAAGTCTTGTTATTATGGCCATTTATTAAGTAGTAGCTAAGAGCCATGTGCCCATCATGGATGTGAGTGGTTCCTCTCCAAACTTGGAGGGGCACACGTCATTGCCCACATTAAATTCTGATGTCATTAGCTGCACAATTACACTTTACACACCTTGGTGTACTAAATATCTCAGCACGGTGAGAAGATCTGGTCACTTCTCTGCCTTCCCTAAAGACAATCTCAGTTTAACATGCTTCAACCTCTTCATTTAGGCACATAGCTTTAACTATTAACCAAGCAATAATAGTACATACTAATAATGTTCAAAAATATATCAGAAATTTCATCATACAGTCTGTTAAAATGCTTTGATCTGTTCTTCTTTTTCTTGGATTTCCAGGATCCATCATCAGGTTCTACCTGTAAAGAAAATGATCAAGTGCAGCATCAGTCATTCTTTTTCTTAATGTCTGATTCTTGTTGGTACAATTTACAATGATCTGAATGTACCCACAGAGTGTTATTTGTTTACCTCTCTGTTTGTCCCTGGTAACTTTAACCACCCGGGGGCCCAATTTGTCCAACACTTGTTAGGGACCTGTCCAATTAGCTTGTCATGAGCCTGCATAGGCAAAATGTTTCACCCTAACCTGATCACCTGTTTCCAATTCCTTATAGGGTACTAACCCTGTTTGGTGATCTTGGTTACATTGATGGTTTTGAACCATTTTCCTGGCTGCATCAGGCAGATACTGATTCAGTTGCTTCTGTACCTGTGTCAGAAGCACTTCTGTCCATATGTGATCCTTGACTGGGGTGATGAGGTCTGGATCTGAGGGGTAGAATACTTTCATGTTTCTTCCCATCATCAACTGATATAGAGAATAGCCTATGCTTTTATTCTGTGTACTCCATATAGTCATTAGTATTCCCGGGAGGTAAACTACCCAATCCTTTCCTGCTTCCAAAGCCAACTTCTTTAGCCCCTCTTTGAGTGTTCGGTTCATCCTTTCTACAATCCCTGATGACTGGGGATGATATGGGACATGCAGTCTCTGTTCTATCCCCAACAGTGCACACAAAGCCTTAACCTTTTCTGTGGTAAAGTATGTGCCCCTGTCACTTTCTAATGTTTTGGGAAAGCCCCATGTGGAGAATACCTGTTCCCACAGCACCTTTGCCACCTGTCCTACAGTATCCCATTTTACTCAGAATGCTTCTACCCATTTGGAGAAGATGTCCACAGCTACCAACATGTACCTCATTCCTCTCTGAGCTGTAGGTAGAGGACCCACACAATCAATTTGCAGGAATCCTCAGGGTCCATCCGCTAATGGTACCCTTCCCATGAGGGCCCTACTCCCAGGGGCCTTTGGATTCATTTGGGCCAAATTAAATATGTTCATAATGTCTGTTTGATCATTTTTCCCATCCATGGCCACCAATATTTTTGGGCCACTACTTGACATATCCTATGGGTCCCACAGTGTCCTCCAACTCTGTGATTTTCCATAACATTATCCTTCCTCTAACTAATTTTTCCATCTTTGCAATACAGGGTCTCCTGCTTGCACCTGCTGTAATGATGGCATCCTTTGTAGTGATGCCACCCATTTCTCATGGCACTGATCAAAGTCATGCTGTTCCCACAACTGTTCCTGCTCCTCCTCACTCTCTATCCCTTTCCACCTGACTCCTTCCATTGCTGCTTGCTTAGCTAGTTTATCTGCCTTGCAGTTATGTTTAACTTCTTCACTGCTCTCAGGTTTCTGATGGGCTTTGACTTTAACCAAACATACCTGGAGAGGAATTTCTTCTTTTTTTTATGCACATGGATATGTCAGTTTGTTATGGTTTATTAAAAGGAAAAAAAGCTTAAAAATAGTTTAAATATACATCTTTTTCACAAACATAGTACCTGAAGATGGTAATCATTATAATTAGTGTTTTTAGTAAGCAATTTAAAGGAAGAGCTGATGTTCACAGACCCAGAAAGCAAACCGGTTAGGCTAGCTAGGGGACAGCAGAGACTAATTGCTGCTATCCTGTATGTAGCCCAAAATACAGGCATGTTACTGAGCTGTTGCAACAAACATATGTATTCCTTTAGCTAATTAACCATGATTACATCATTGTCTCAGGTAGGAATACATGTGGAGCATTTTGTGAAGAAGTTACCCTGTGACATCACCAAGGTTAGCTTGAAAAGTGAATTGCACATTTTTTATTGCTTTAGATTAAAATAAACCTTAACTGATGAAACATTTAAGGAACAGACCTCCAATTTATTTGGCTTAATTACAGCATGTTTCTTGTTGTAAACCAGAGTGCTTTTCACCCAACACACAAAAAGCAAATATTTCCTTTTTTATGTTGGCTTGTGCTAGCACGCCAAGCAACATATTGCAGTAGTAGCAGATCTGGAGGTGCGGTCACTGTAGGAGAATGCAAGGCATGCATCAGTAGGTGCATTCCTCATTCCCCAAAAAGCCAACATGCAGGTGCTTACACCAGCTGTACATAAAGTGGCCACCAGATCTAAGAAAAGTGCTGCTGCAATGAGAGCCAAGCTTATCATGCAGTGGCACAATAACAAGCCTTCTGACATGCCTTTCCTGGTGAAGCACTTCAATAAACATGGTGACACTGACTGCTGCCATGCAGAGTGCTGACTTCACGGGTACCCTATCCCCCTGTCAGCATGCCCTGACACACCTCGTTTGCCAACGGGGGAGCCCACTCCCTGTCAGCATAATGCCCCCTCCCTCTCATTTCAAGTGTGGGCAGAGGGGATGCCCAATCCCCCTCAGCATCATGCACCCCCCAATAGTCTTTCTTTGCTGATGGGGGCCCAATCCCCATTGGCTTTCGTCCCCCCTTCCCAGTTTAATTTGCAGATCGAGGCCCACCCCCATCAACATAATGTCCCCATTTGTTTGTGTGCTGAGGGGTGCCCAATCTATCAGCTACAGCATCCCCAAAACACTCAGGTGGCACACTGGGAACCCACTCCAGCATGCCAAATACCACTTTAAAAAAAAATCCTGTGATATTTTTGGGGTTTGTTTGTTTTAAACCTGTAAAACAGAAAACGGTCCCTCATGGTCTGTCCTGCTCCTCCCCCAACCCGCACCCACCCTCAATGTGTTCCCCACCTTCCCACACACGCTCTCACCCCTATACTTACCTCCAGAGCACAGCGCGATGATCTTTGGTGGACCAGGAACATGTCTGCACTCTGCAAAGCTGACCACGAACTGAAGAAATGCCGGTAAGCTGTATAATGGCATGAATAGGGTTTTTTCAACTTTGGTGCCTATCTCAGGCATTTTGGGGTATTTTGGCACCACATTTTCAACATGGGGTTATTGGGACCCCTCCTCATGAATTCAGTCACTGGCATGGTGTTATTCAGTCCCAAAATGCCTATGTTGAAAAATGTGGTTAAAAAAATCCCAAAAATAATTGGGTTACGCACGTGTATTGCACAGTTTCTATGCATGCTAATGACTTCACCAATTTTTCACATTTTCACTCCAGATTTTCAATGTTGACATTTGTTTTACACCTCCTCATGAACAATATAGTTGCCATTTTTCACATCCTGCCCAAAATGTGTTTTCATTCCTGTGGCGCGAAATGGCACAGTCGCTATGCAAATCCACCTTTCGGCTAACAAACTAATACCTTCATGAGGTGGGGTCACAAAAAGCCCATGTTGATAATTTGAAGTGAAAATACCAACACACGCCTATGGTATTAGGGTTTCCAACTGTAACACCCCACCCTGTACAGACTAACAGGCATCAGGGGTGTGACTTGGGATTATCGGCTGTAATGCTCATGCCATTCCACCCTGCAGACAGTGACAGACATTAAGGTGTGCCTTGCAGTACTCAGCCCCAAACTTCACACCATTCTCCTATACTGCACCCATCTCAGCGTATCTCATTATGGAATCAGGTAAGTATAAGGCCCAAAGACCTCAAAGTACACCACAGCACTTGTCAGTGCCTATAGGGTAGGGTGAGGTGAAATGGCATGAGCGTTATAGCTCATGACCCAAAGGCAGATCCCAACACCTGTCAGTCTCTGCAGGGTGAGGCTGAGGTTGGCGACAGTTCAATACTTCACTGCCATTCTTATTATGCATCTCTAACTCCTGCACTACCAATGCCAATGCCAGCGAGACAACACTAGGCATTGACAAATAATTGTTTTATGACACAACTAATTTTGCTCAACTTTAAAATGAAGCAAATGTATGCAGTTTTCACTGTAAGAAACCTTGTATTTAATACTAATGTGAAACAAAAGCTATGCCAATTTAGTTTGCAAGTCAATATATATATGTGTATATGTATGTATATATATATATATATTCATTTTTTTTTAATACCCCAAGCAGCATTAAGACATACTTTTTATGCAAACCAAAGGTAGTTTGCATTCCTTTATTTGGTGGGTTTGGCTGACTGCACTCCAGCCTCATCTTTTCTTTAAGGTTAGAAAACCTTGCTATAGCATTTGGTTTTGCAACAGGTAGCAGCACCAAGTCAATACAATTTTTGATTTACTTTACTGCTTTAAGCCATGCATGTAACTTATTGCTTATCTATGGATGTGTGTGTTGGGGGGGAAGAGTTAAGAAAAGAATGCTAGCATATAGAAAGTCCACATTAAAGTTAAGTCTTGCATGCTGTAATGCTATTGTTGAGCTGAAGATTTTAATTTTCAGCATGCCAGTGTTTACCTTTTATTGTTTAACCATTATCATTTAACTAGTGGTGGGTGAAGTGAGCAAAATTTGCTTCACAGAGTAATCCACTAAATTCGGCCCATTTTGCAGAGCAAAATTCAAAATTGCGCCTGGCGGAGTGATGAAATTTCAACTGGCAGAATGGCAAAATTTCACCTTCTGTGGCAAAATTTAATCTTCCGCAGTGAAATTCTGCCTTCCATGGCAAACTTTCACCCACAGAAGGCAAAAATTCACCCGTGGAAGGCAAAATTTAGCCTAGGCACAATTCTGCCTAATGCATGAAAATTCTGCGAATTGCTCTACAAGGCAAATTTGACCACTTCACCGGCACTTTGCCGGCGAAATTTAAATTCACTGCATCCCTACATTTAGCACTGCTCCTGGCAATCTGTCACACTTTGGTGTCCCCTTAGCTATTGTTTTAGGGCTTGATACTATCTTCTTTCTTACATAAGTAACATGCTGAGTTTGTAAATAGACTACAACTGCTGAAGCCACTGGAAGTTTTGTTTTTCATCTTTAACATTTTCACTTTACTTTTTCCATTTTTCTGCAATACCGAAGCCTGTCTTCCTTTTTATTAAATACAGGGTATAAACCTTGCCATTTTATAAGGTGAAGGCTCTGTAGTTACAGACTGAAACTCTCCATTCCACCCTTTTCCCTCTTTCTTATATGTATGCCCTGACTCATAATCCACTTTTGGGTGGAGGGTTGGAGTCTTTGCATTACAGGATAATGGGACTGTGGCTACAGACATTATTTCTGGTGTTGTTACAGTCACTATTTCTCTCTCTCAGCCTTTATTTTTTCTTTGACCTCCTGCTGTTTTTTAAGCTCCCTATTTTCTTCTCTCAGAGCAAGAGTAGTATCTGCCTGCAACTTTCTTTCACTACACTGCAAGATTATTTCACATTTTAGTTCTAAGACCTGTTTCTCAACTTCATCTGCTCAGCACCATTTAGCTAGCATGTTGGCTTGCAACTTACAGTGGTTAGCTTCCTTATCTTGCTAATACTGTATTAGACCCTGCAAATAGCTTATTAATTTTTCCTTTTTATCTTTGCACCCTTCATTTCTTGTAGTAAGTTTGTATCTATGATAAGACAAAAGGGCAATAATCTGGGGAGCACATGATGGATAACACCCCTCTTTACAATATTTTTCTGTGTACCCATGCACAGGTTCCATCTGTATGTGTCACACACAAACACAAAATTCCTTATAGCGCTATTCCCTTATCTGGGAAGCAGGTTTTTCAACACACTTCTCCCCTTCCCTCACATCTGGATGATCAGTCCAACGTAGCAGGATCCTATTAAACTGAAAAGTCCCCTGTACTTTTCCATGTTATAATTTCCTCTATTTAAAGAGGTGCTTACCAGTTCCAACTTCAGTTGTACTGCTGACTTCAAAGGCTCCATGTCTGCTGCAAAGCTGGCCAAAGCTTGAGCAACTGGGTGGAAACACCAAATGTAGGGTAAAAGTTGTTAGCTTCACCCTTGAACAGAAGAGACCTACAATGAAATAAGGAACAAGTAAGTTTTTATTATAACACAGAACCATGCCTGTTACACGACTTCCTGAAGTACACAAAAAGATATACCAAACCACAGTTTTATATAGTTTTTACAGCTGAACAAACACCATATCAGAAGTTCTCATCAGATAATTATAGGGCAGTTTCTCAGGTATGTGACCAGTCATGCAAGCAGCTCATGCTGTATTTTTCCATTTGCAGTCCTACCTGTGCTACATGTACTTACAGTCTCCGATAATGGTTTCTATACTACTGCATATACACATTCACATTTCACATACATTTTCACATTTCATTACAGGTAACTAAACTAAAAAGGGTGACTTCAGTTTCCACCTGTGGACCAGTACTACAGAGATCAACAGACACTCATTTAAGACAGAAGGTTTCTGAGAGAAGGGAGGTAACCAGTTTAATAAAAGAGGTAATGTCACTGTTGCACTCAGGATGGTAGTATTCACAGTATCTTAATGTTGGCATGTAAAATGGAGACACCATGATTATGGCTGACCTTAACAATATAACCCTGACTTCTTGGAATGTGAGGGGTCTCAACTCCCTGGTGAAATGGAAAATGGTCCTCTCCCATCTTAAGAAGCTGGGTACCTAGGTTGCTTTTCTCCTGGAGACCAAACTAAGCTCCAAAGAAGCTGTTAAATTGGTCAGAGACTGGGTGGGTAAAGAGCCTTACAGTGTAGCAGGGATGTCTCCATTCTGCTGCATAAGTAGCTACAATGGCAACCTTTAGAGGTCCATATAGGAGGTGAAGGCAGGTGGATTATAATGAAGGACTCCACCGCCACAAGCTCATTGGTACTGGTTAATATGTATGGGCCAAATGAAGATGCCCCAGAATTTTTCCATGCCATCTCCCCAAAAATAATGGAGGTCTCTTTTGATAACCCTGACATCCTGATAGAAGGGGATTTCAACCTGATGCTGAACCACCTATTGGACAGATCCAATACCAGACCAGAATCCCACCAGAGATCCCTCCAGGCCCTACATGAACTTATCTCCTTACACCAGCTGTTGGACATGTGGCGGGTTCTATTGCCCTCTGACAAAGACTATACTTTCTTTTCCACACCAAGCGTTATGGCCAGCAGGATACATTTCTGGCTTACATCCCCTAGCCTGACTGCTTCTACCACAGAGGTTAATATTTCCCCATATACATCTCAGACCATGCTTCTGTGACACTTACATTCCTTCCATTCCTACAAACCTCTAAGTAACTTATGTGGTGGCTGGATCCCCTTCTAATGCAGAACAAAGTGCTTGTTCCTTGGCTGCAAAAGGAGACTGAAGGCTTCTTTACAGACAATCTTGTTGGCTCTGCTTCTGCCCCCAATATATGGGAAGCCTATAAGGCTACCATTAGAGGCAAAATAATTGACTTTGCCTTCTATAGGTGCAAACAGAGGGAGAAGGAGTAAAAACAGCTTGAATCTGATCTCAGTGGATTAGAGGATAAATATAAGTCAAAATTCTCCTTATTGCAGTCACCATCAGTGATAGCAAAACTTATGGCTCTCAGACTAAAACGCAATAATTTGACGACCGGAAGTCTGAATTATATATAGACTGGGTGCAACACCAGTACTGGGCAGATGGGGAAAAAGCAAGTAAACTGTTGGCCTATAGGATAAAACAAAGGCAGGTGGAGAGATCTATCCTTAAGCTGAAAGATGAGTCAGGAAAGCTAACCTCCAGCCCCAAAGCCATCAATGGTATTTTGGCCAACTTCTATGAATCCCTGTATTCGTCACAAGTGAAGTGGGGTAAGGGTAGCTTTATTAAATTCTCAGAACCCCTATCTCTCCCCAAACTGGCTGAACCCCAGAAGGAGGCTCTTGACCAGAACGTCACTGAGTAGGAAATAGCCATAGCTATTGCTAGTATGGCCCCACACAAGGCCCCCAGAGGGGACAGTTTCCCAGTGGACTTTTACAAACTGGTCCATCTCCTGATAACTGCCCCAATGGCCAATATTTTGCAGGAGGCCCATGGACAAAAAAGCTCCCCTCCACCCTGTCAGAGGCCATAATAATAGTTCTTCCCAAAATGGGCAAAGACCATACCCCCCTGCTAGATATAGGCCCATCTCGCTTATCAATATGGATGTCAAGGTCCTGGTTAATATCTTGGACTCCCAGCTAGAGAAGTTTCTGCTGGATTTGGCACATCTCTCCCAAGCAGGATTTGTCAGGGATAGAATCTGCTCTGACCGTATAAGGGTCCATGTATCCCTAATGAAGATGGTGGCAGCCCTCCCCGCTCCAGCAGCTACAATCACTATAGACTTCAAGAAAGCCTTTGACTTGGTGGAGTGGGAGTGCCTGCACATGTTGTTAGAAGGTTTTAACATAGTCCCTTACATTGCATCCTGGATTAAAACTTTAGATGCCGGCCCTGTAGTGAGGGTGCTCACTAATGGGAATCTGTCCAGCCCCTTCCATTTACAGAGAGGGACTAGACAAGGATGCCCACTGTCCCCCTACTGTTTGTCCTAGCCATAGAGCAGTTAGCTGCAATCATGAGAGTCCACCCTGGTATACAAGGAATCCAAATTGGGGATAAACAATATACTACCAAGCTATAGGCGGATGACTGCCTGATATTGTCTTGAGGCTTACTCATCAGTCTCCCAAACATCCTTTTAAAATTAATAACTTTTGGTGAACTCTTGGGCCCGGAAATCAATGTTTCAAAGGCAGAGATCCTTCCATTGAATGTTTTCACCTCCCCAACTAGGCTGGGCAACTTCAGTTTCACATGGGCACAATCTGACATTAAGTATCTGGGAATCAGAATTTCCCCAAAGTTTCACTCCATGGTGGATATCAATTTTAAGCTGTTTCTAGGCACCCTCTGGAAGGACATGGCTAGGTGGAAGGACTTGCACCTGTCTTTAGTGTGAAAAATAACAGCAATTAAGATTATGTTAGCTACTAAGGTATTTCACTTACTATCCCAAATGTCCTATAATATTGCCCAACAACTGGGTCAAGAAATTAAACAGTTTAATGAGTAAATTCCTGTGGGGAGCCTCCAGGCCCAGGTACAGTAGCACAAAACTGCAGGTCCAGAAGTTGAGAGGGGGATGGAACCTGCTGGACTGCACTCAATACTCCATAGTTTTCATAGCGGCCAAATCATTGAATGGGTTAAGTCTCTCATCCTTCCCTCCCCCTCTGGCCTGGACAACAATAGAGAAAGATATACTTTTGGGGTCCCCCTACCAGCCTTTCTGGCCCAACCCCTTTCCAAGCAGGTGCATCACTGGCTTACTGTAGATAACTCCCTCCTGGCCTGGCAAAAACTAGGGCTTCAGACCAAGGATTGTCTTAGTTAACAAGAAACGGAGAGCACTCACCCCTGCAACTTGCTATTTTAAATAAGCACAATACACAGAAGTGCAATCAAGGCTTTTTTACTCCCATTTTCTTCAAACACAGCATTGCAATAACAGGGATCTTACGTTGCACCTGACCTAAACAGGCTTATCAGAGAAAGTGAATCACTTTACATACACAGTTTTTGTATGTTAATCACCTGTGACCATATAGTGCATCAGCCATTTAATCATCTAACCAATCATAAAGTGCACCTTGATTGCACTTCTGTGTATCATGCTTATTTAAAATAGCAACTTGCAGGGGTGAGTGCTCTCCATTTCTTGTTAGCTAATTTGTTTATTGAAGAAGCACCACCTTCTCAGTGACCACCGCTATCTATAACTGCAAGCATTGTCTTAACATGGGCAGGGGCACCCCTATTTGATTTAATCCCAACCTCTGTATTGATAAAAACCCATTAAGTGGCTATACTGGCAGACTAAGCAGACAGAACACTGGGGCAACCTCACATTTCCTGGGGCTATATCCATGGATTCATTTCAAGGACTAAGAACTAGATACGGCCTACCACTAATGGATTTTTGGAGGTACCTTCAAATCAGTAATCTCTTCACCTCCTGGGCTAAACAAGAATGTTCCTGTGTTCTGTATCTCAATTATGAGAAAGGTATATGCACTCCACTACCTGTAGAGCCCTGGATTCAGCATCCAAAGGGATGGGCATGCACTATCCAAAGGTTTATGAAAGAATGTGCCCCCAACACCTCAATCCCAGCCAAGGCCAAGTGGGAAAAAAAGCTGGGTTCCCCTATTACAGATCAGCAATGGCAACAAGGTTGAATGAGAATACACCAAGCCTGCTGTGACCAGAGAAGTCTACACATCCAAAATAAAATAATGCACCTCTGGAACCACACGCCTACACAGCTCAAAGCAATGGGCTTGCTCCTGGCTCATACATGCTGGAGGTGTGGCACCCTGGGGTGGATTTCCTTCATTTACTTTGGGAATGTCCCCCATTGACCTCTCTATGGTCATCTATAATCGACCATTGCTCCCAACTCCCAACAGTGTCAGCGGCTCAGTAGGTAGCACATTCGCTTCTGAGGCCTGGAGATCAGAGGGCTGTGGGTTCAGTTCCCACATCTGGCACTTGGGTTAATATCCCAGTACTGACACTGTATTGCAGCGTGAGAGGGGTGCTGCACTTCTGAGGTGCCATCTTTTGGATGAGATGTTAAACCGAGTTCCCATCTGCTTGGATTGGTGGTAGTTCAGGTGGATGTTAAAGATCCCATGGCCCTTATCGAAAAGAGTAGGGGAATTTCCCAGGTGTCCTGGCCAAATTTCCCTCATTCACTGAAAAATACCACCAACAGCTTAATCTGGTTCAAGGTCAGTTGGCATTCATCTGTATCCCCCGCCCCCGGGGTCGTGCCTGTAAATAGGCAGGATTTGTCTAGTGCACCTACCCGGTCAACAAAAACAAAATAAAATAAATAACTCCTTGGTATACCTATCCCATCACACCCAAATCTCTGGGTACTATGCCTATTGCCTCAAACACAAGCCTTGTCCAAACCCCAGATGCTTTGGCACATACAGGCCTCTGTGGAAGTGAAAAGGCTAGTCCTGAAGTGATGAAGAACAACATCGGTATCACTAGTTATGGAGTGGCATAAGGTCATGGAGGGAGCTACTAACTTAACTAGAATGTTCTGTTATAAATCAGGTAAGATTTCCAAATATGAAACAGTATGGGCCCTTTACGTCTCTTTCATTGACTCCCTTAGTGCTAGCAAGCACACTAGGGATATGAAAGATCAACTTCCACCCCCCTGAATTTCCTAGATGATATGGTGGGATAAATTGTTTATGACTGTTTACTCTGTCTCCTGATAGATATCTTGAGTGCTAATCTGTGGATAGCCATTGGATCCCCCCATGCCTTCTGTACAATAGGTGAAGTCAAACCTCTTCTGCAGATCCTACTAACCCCTTTTGGTCAAATGTTCACAAGTTTCAGTGTGCACAGTTCCAAGTAAAGTTGGATAAGTCACCCTACTGAGGTTTTTATCAATATCCTGTATTTTGTATTTATCATATCTCTAGTGATTTGTTCTTTGTATCAATTTTGCTGAAGTCCTTCTGATACTGCTGCTGCAATGCTTTGAATAACTGTGGTGATGTTGTAAATCACTCCATTCTTCCTTTTAACACTCCAGTACTGTAATAACTCTGAAATGACTCAATAAAAAGATTAACTGCAAAAAAAAACCAATCTTCCCAATCACGGTGGCGTGTGAAACAGAAGCAAGTGCCACGTGGTGCTACAGATAGAGATCAGCCAGGACAGGAGACAGTTTTTGGGAAGACCGCCCTCCCCATTAATCAGGGACAGACTCAGCCTGACAGCGCAGTGGCAGCCTCTTCTGTGAAGGTAAGAATTGCATGGTATTTTGGGGGGCAGACAGCCAGCTGGCATTGGACTGGGGATGGGAGCTTTCTTGCATCAGGTTACTCTGCAGGGAGCACAGGGCAGGAGGAGGGCACAACACAGATCTCAGCTGGGAGCACCATGCATCCACAAAGCAAATACATTGTTGGAGCTCATGATTATTCTGTTTTATCAGCTGCTGATTGAAAATTGCCAGCAATCCGAGTGGAACTATATTGTCTGAGTGCAGTCTTTCTTTAATTTCTGTTTATTTTCTTCCACAAATGTTGATCAGATGGCTTTATGCTTACTGTTTTTTATCAGAATATTTTTCCAATTGCCATTTCAGAAAGCATTCCAGTAGGGGAAACAAACAAACAAACAAAAAAATGCATCTATATAAGCTCAAAGGGAATTCCTAGAATGGGAAGGGGGGCTTACTCAGACCTCACTCACTGCCACTCCAGAAGTAGAAACGCTAGAGAAAAGAAAACAACAAAGTCTGATGGACCATTGCCCAGACAAGCTGGTTAGATTGGAAGTACCAAGCCCTTAAAGGAGGGGGGTGCGATGACCCCTGAGCCCACAGCAATTCAACCACAAAGTCCTGGACCTGAGAAGGCTACTTCAGAGAAATAAGTTACCTCTTTTGAAGAGGTAAATTATTCTTTTCGTACTCTGATGAGAATCATGGACAAATTTGAAACTACATAGATTTGTTGATAAGTGGTAATAGAAAATGAGAGACTGTAATGACTGAGTTTCAGCAGCAGTTGTAAATTAAAAAAAAGAAAATTCAGAATGAAGTAGAAAACTGAGACTATCAATACGTTGGTCCAACATAATGTAGATTTAAACAGAAGAGTTGAACATCTTGAGAACAACGTACAGAGAAGGAATCTCCATATAGCTGGTAAGCCACATATAGAAAATGAACACATTAAAACTTGGGCACATTGTGAAACAGTTCTTCAAGCTCCCCTTGATACATACATTCTGGATACCCTTAAGGCCACAGTTAAGAATCCTGCCTTCAAAACTGGAAAATATAATTGTAACGTTTCTGAATGAAACTCAATGAGAGTTCTCTACTACTGGGGTAAGACCGAAGGGGGCAATTCCATTTAACAATACTAAAGTATATTTTGACTCGGGTCCATCAGTGATGTTTTCTCAATTACAAGCAGGATATTACATGTCAAAGACTTAGGGGGAGAGGTTTTCTTACATTATCCATGCCATGCTCAGGCTATGCAGAGTGGTAAAAAAACATTTTTTCAGTCTTGTCCAAATAGCCGGTCAAGTGGCGGGTATGTGCTACATACAAAATGCATGTTTTGTGCTTTATGTTAGGTACTGGCAACAGAAGTTATCAAGTTCATAAATGAATTAAGGAAATATATGAACCTATTTTCATCTTAGTTACAATGTTCAGTTTTTAAGGAGATCTCTTCTACTTTTTTTTTCTAAAGGTAGATTTGGGTTATCATACTAAAACTCAAAATCTTTAGAAATCCAGTTTGATAACTGATTTTTTTTATTGCATCCATTAATGCATTGATTGGTTGATTAATAGATTGCATTTTGAGTTGAACTAAGCCATTTTTTCAAATGTATAGTCTTAGTTGAGTATACTGTGATTAGGAGGCCGGGGAAAGGGCACCAGTAATAACAGTGACCCACTCCCCAGCGCATCCCTCGAGAGCTGTAGTAGGGTAGGATGGGTGGATGGGGGGGATCGGTGAATATAGCAGCAGGATGTCACTATACATATGTGTGTGGGGGGAGCGAGCACTCACAGTGAGGTGGGAGGGGATGTGAGGGGTTGTGCCATGGTGGGTTGCCAAGCCAACCCCGTGGTGTGGTGGGTGGGTTGCTGGTGCTGGTCGGCATGGTATTGGGTTCGGGTCTGGGCTCTGGTGCATTTTTGTAGTACCCGGCCCAAACCTTTTATTTTTTTAATGTTTGTATCCCCCCCTGTCATGTACCCCCATGGAGTTGAGAATGCTTTAGTGGGGGGGTGCAAGGGGTGAAGCCCCCTGTCGGGGGATTCAGGGGCACAGTGCCCACATAAAATATTAAAAAATAAGTCCCCGGTGCTGGTTTGCTGTGCACCTAGGTGTCAGAGTGGTGAAAAAAATTTTCACCACTCTTGACTTCTTGATAACGGTGATCACCTTTAGATTTTCACTGTCATCACATAGATCCCTTAGTTATAGGTCCAGATAAATATGGAAGCAGTACACACAACTTAAGCTCGCTAAAGGATCACCATAGCCATCCTGCAATAACTCATTCCTTGCAGCTCATCCAAAGCTTTTCATCTCATTTTGGACACAACCTCAAAACTGCATCGCCTAGGAATGGACTTTTGCATTGATTAACTGGGCTGTCAGGGGCAAATAGAAATTGATTAGGGATAACTAGTATTGTTAAATTGCAAAGGGCTTGAAAATCTTAAAAATGCATAAGATTGTGGGTTGTGGAAATACAACTGGCCGCAGTTAGATACTCAAACGTATACTTGTTTTATGAAAGAACTAACATGTAACTGGACTGCTTGCACATATATACCATTTTGGGATAGAATATATTCAAGGTACAAACTGCAATATTTGCATTTCTCTACTTTTCTTTTGCATTTTCTTGCAAATCAGTGTCTGGAAAAATACAACTACTCGAAAAAATACAAAGCTTCAATGTAATTTGAAAAATTGTGAAAGTTAAAAACAAAACACAAAAATCAGTGATGCATTGTTGGGAGGAATGTGTCAAATTTTCTTTGTGAATTTAGCACTGTTCCTAAATGAAACACAAATGACAAGTCAGATTGTTAAGCCGGATTATCTAATCAAGTCAATAACAATGAATGAACAACTACCATACCCCTTTACTGCCCTTGCAAAACCTGTCTCAGGCAAAAAGAACATTCAAAAATAAAGGTTTTTTTATCATGTCCCCCCAAAACATAATGAATGGACGGTGTGCCTACATCCCTGTCCTGCAAGCACTTAGGAGGTTGCATTTGCAATTCCGGAGTCCTTTACTTACCTACCTGCAACTACTGTTGTACTGACTGAGCATTTTAAACTCAAAGAATGATGCAATTAATTCTACAGTAGCTCTGGCAGATGGCTAAGGGGGAGGATACATTCCTGTTTCTCAGAAAATGCAGTTGAATTAGATTACTTTGAATGAACCATTACTTAATGAGGGCTATTTCTATGTATAAAATCAGCACTGGCAAGTCTTTGCTTTGTTATTTATTTGTTTGTAATTATAAAACTAGAATGTTAGCAGCAAAATGCTCATTCAAGTACAGCAAAGTTTCATCTCCTAGGGAAGCTGTTGTGCTTAGTAGTGTACCTAAAGGGGAACCTTGTTAAACAGTTTTCCTCACAGTTTGAAAACCCATGAAACACTCATTTCAATAAGATGTTGAGCTTCCCTATAGCTGGTAGTGATGCAACGATATCTCTGACCATGTTTGCCTTACGTTCATACTACACAGCTACCATGTAATGCAGCCTTGTGATGTCATTTGTGTTGAAAATGTGCTTACCTGCACTGTAGTTAGTGCAGCTGCCCTCTGCATGACATCGTAAACTTCTAAAAATGTTGGCAAACTAGTATTAATATCTGGCAGACATAGTCAAGGATATCTCGAGATTGCTGCCAGCTGCAGGTATGCCCAATTCCTTATTTAAAACAGTTTTTCTTGGGCTTTCAGGCTGTAAGGAAAATGGTTCACAACTGTTACCCTTTGACCCTATAAAAGCAGGCCCCCTAGACTGTGGCAGCAGTGGCATGGTTCATTATTACTCATTATACAAATACTTGTACCTGTAGTTTTGATCAGGGAGGGAAGGAGGTAGTACCTGATCAGGTTGAGCAGCAATGGTAAAAATGGTTACAACATTTTGTGAAAGTCAAAGATCAGCTTGAGGCATGGCTCCCCAATGAATGCCAAGAACACAGCCTTTTTTCATTTTTTTTTTTTTTAATTGTTTAACCAGGAGTGGCACACTAAGCTGAAAGCTTGTTTACAGGTGTGACCTGGGAGCACAGGGAAGTTAAGTGAGTTGCTTACTGTCACACAGTATGCAAATGGGGGCTGTGGGATTCAAACCCAGGTCTCCAGATTTGCAGCTCAGAGCCTTAAACCACTGTGCCATACTGCGTCCCTTTTAATTTGAGCCAGGGGATCAAAAATCCATTTCATACTTTAGGATCAAAGCGGCTTGTGGTCAGAGGGTACAGTACTAAGTCTGTTTGTGCAAAGATTTAGGTACACTTCAAAGCAACAGCGTTTGTTCATTGCCATGCAATGTTTTCCCCATAATAATGTATACCTGGCACAAACATCAACATACCATTTATTGTTTTCATCCTCTTTCATTCCTGAATTGAGATGTGGGATTTTAAAGTTCTTATAATCCCTGCTCTTGTGCCATGCCCAAAAAGAAAAAAAAATATATGTCTTGGTGTGGTGCTGTGCTGTTTACCCTTGGAAACTCATGGTAAGGCTATCCTAATACATCCACAATATGAATTCTGTGTGTACATTTAGAAGGTAACAACAATGGAAGACATTCTTTAAAAACTGTGAGTGACTGTCATCTTTAATGACTCAAGTCCTTAAATACAAAATTAGTTATAAAACTTTTTTTTAAATGTCTGAGGGGATTATAAATGCACACATGATGAATCCATGGATGTCGTAAATACATTTTTGTTAAAAAATAAAATTATATACTGTAATGAAATTTGTGGCCAACTAATGAATATTGCTGTTTAATACACCTTTATGAATTCTTGTTTAGCATAAAAACATAGAATCTGATGGAAGAAGGAGACCGATAGTCCATTATGTCTGCCCATGGTTGCTACCATCTTACGCCCTGGTGAGGTGAGTTGTTTACCCCCACCACATACACACAAACATACACATACACACACAAACACACACACACACACAACACACACACACACTTCCTCTCCTTCCCTGGTTACCACTAGTGAGATAAATCCCCTGGCCTTCTGCCATCCACATCTGAACCCAATAATGCTCCCTGCCCCCACAACCTCTACTGGTGAGCTGTTCCAAGTCTCCATCACCCTTTCAGTGAAGAAAAAGTGTCCTTACATCATTCTTGAATTTACTCCCCACCAGTATCTTAGCACAAATGAGGATATAATTCCGCTATCTCTAAAAGACAGAACATTAATTGCAAAAAAACTTCAAAATGCACCAGTTAGGAAACTCAATGCCACAAAAGTAGGGAAATGTGGGGTTAAGGTTTCCAACCCTAATGCCCCACCCCACCTCAGCCCCAAGCAGCAAAGGGAAAGAAAAAATTAGGATTTTGGGTCTACAGAGTCTTAGTAAATCAGTGCTGGGGTCTTCCTTGAGGGTTGCCAGCCCTGATGCCAACCCCATTCTGTGAACAAACAACATCACACATGATCTACCACTGAGAAATACATGAAGAAAGGTACAACACATTGTGTTGGCAACCTGTGGTAAGACATGCTCCTCTGCTATTAAAACATGTATTATTATGAGGCAGTGGCTTGGAGCTGTATCTTGTGCTTCAAATTTGAGTCTAGGGGATGAAGGGGTGAACATTAGGGTTGACAACCCCCCAAGAAATGCCCCCAGCCCATTGCTTTATTTACATTAACTAACATCGGGGTGCCCAATTCCAATGTCAACATTTTGAAGACCCCCACCCAGCATTTGGTACACTGGAGAGACCACTTCCAGTGTCCCAAAATAATTTATGTGTACCTGTAATTTTTAAAATCTGAAATAAAGAAAACCATCCCTTACCATCCTGGCGGTCCCCTTCCCCCATCAGAAACCCTCCCACTAAGCGCCCACCACCCCACACCCTCTTATCCTATATTTGCCTTTGGTGATCATATGCTGTCATCCTCTGTGGATCAGGACACATCTCCACTCTTCAAAGCTGAACAGTGAACTGATGAATGAAGGTAAGTGTCATATAATGTATTTCAATGGCATTTTGAACATATGTTGAGATCTTTGACATTTTTTGGATTTTTTTTGCAGCAAATTTTCAACATGGTCTTTTGGGGAGCCCACCTCATGAACACTGCAACTGTCATTTCATTAACTGAGCCCAGAAGGCGACTTTGTGGCCATTGTATGAAATCACCTTTTGGGACCGAATAACAAAATTTCACCACCAGTGTTCATGAAGCGGGGTCCCAAAAATGCCATATTGAAAATCTGGTGAAAAAATTCTTACAAAATGCCTGTGTTATGTGTATTTGTTCACATTTTTTCTACACACGTGCTCAGCTTTGGTAACTTTCAATATTTTGACTCCAGATTTTCCACACAGTAATTTTTTTACACCACCTCATGAACAGTACAGGTATCATTTTTCACATCCTGTCAGAAAAGTGTTTTCACACCTGTGGTACAAAATGGCATTTTAGCATGGATTTGAAAATTTTCACCAATGGGATTTATGATGCGGGGTCTCAAGTAGACTATGTTGAAAATTTGGGGTCATAATATAAATAAATGCATACATTATGACAATTTGTTGCAATTTTGCTATGCCCGCTCATAACTTTGGAAATTATAGATATTTTGACCCCAGATTTTCAACTTAGCCTTCTTATTGCCCACCTCATGTATGTCACAGCTGTCATTTTTCAAATCCTGGTCAAAATGTGTTTTTGAACCTGTGGCAGGGAATGGCGTTTCAGTTGTGCAGAATTACATTTTGGCAGGGATGCAAATATTTTCTGTACCAGGTACATGAGGTGGATTAATAAGATGACTGTGTTGACAATTTGGTCACCGTTGGTCTATAAATGGACCAGAGCTTCCACAGCATACATATACGCATCTACGGAGGGATGGGAGCAAAGGGTCTGAAGAACCCTGCACTCCCAGAGTAAGAAAACTATTATATTATCTCAAAAAGTAAGGAAATATGTTGCAAAAAAACATCATTAATGCTCCAGTTAGGGTGAAAGGAACAAAGGTTGGGAAATGAGTTGTTAGGGTTTCCCAAACATCACACACTGCCAAACCAGGGAGAAGGGCATGGGTGGGGTATACTTTGGGCTTCCCAAGTCTAACACTCACTTTAATGTTAAACCCAAAATGTTGCACCTTAATAACTTTGTCACCGTACAACAGATTTGCCTGCAATTTTGCATGCACAGTCTGGCATAATAGATCTCTGGATCTGGCAAGTTGCGTTATGGTCAAATATATGGTTATGGAACTACAGAATGCCAAAAAATGCACACAAAAAAAAATACTTTTAGCGTGTTTCTTTGCTCATCCCCCCAGCCCTCATTATTTCTCCATCTGGTCTGAAATCTTCAGGGAAGATGCAGTCTGAGTCACTAATGTGCCTTACAAAGATTTAGTGTAAAAATATTAAACAGTTGAAAAGTTATTCAAAAAACAAGTTTCCCATTATAGTCAATGGGAGAAAAATACATGTGTCTCATGAAAGCTGCTGCCAGTACACTTTCCTTTTGCAAATGACACTTTTACTTTTGTGCTGCTGCCATCTTATTTTCAGTTAGCAAGAGGGAAAAATGTCTGACATTTACATTTGGGATACCCTAGGTAAACACTGACTTTTCGGTTTCCCTAGTCAGGACCTGAGGATGCCAGCTCTATCTTTATTTTGGGGTAAAACCCCCAATAAATGCCATTTTAAAACTCGGAGCCCCAGTACTTTCACAAATTATGGAAGAAAAGACCTCAACACTTTAGCAAATATGAAAGTATCTTGCTGTTTTGTGCAAAACTGTCACAATTTGTGAAAGTACTTTGTCCAAAAACTGCAAGTGTTTGCCATCCACCTGCAACAAAATAGTTGTGACATTTGGGCTGAAATCTGCATGGTGGCAAGCCCTGGTCCCATACATGTGCCTTTTTGTGGTTTTGTGCCAAAACATTCAATGGGCCCAAAGTTACAGTGTTCCGAAGTTGAGAAATTTCCTATAGGATAACATTTCAGCGCCTGTGATGCCTTTCGGTGCGCGTATCTCGAAAATGAAGCGAGATACAGATTTTTTGCTACCTACAGCTTACATCACCTGTAGGTCATCTAATCTGTTAAAACAAATCTTTTTTTTATCATTTAACAATTTCTCCTTCCCTTGCAACCACAGTCCTGCCTTACCTCCAGCCGCCACTCCTCCATTCCTCCTCCGACCCCGAAGCTCCATGCCCAACTGGCAGACACTTCTCTGCCTGTGAAGGGGGCCCCCCGAAGCCCCCGTGCCTGGTGAGGAACCACTACTGGCACATGTCTGGGCATTGTCGGCCGGTGAAACTGTGGCTATCAAGCTGCCGTGGATCTGTGTGTTGCTTTTTCCTCTACTGGTTCCCTGGAAGCACAGACGTGCAAGGACGTCAGTGCACTAATGTGCAGATGTCTGCCATGCTTCCCCCCTCACTAGCACCCATGCTACTACAGTACCACCAGGCATCCCCAGGGAACAGCAGAGCGTGGCGTGCATCCCTCCCCTCTCCCCAGGGCTAGGAGATTTGTCATTGGACGCTCAATCCTAGTCCTCCCCTGCCAACCCCCAATGATCCAGGCTCATTCCCGAACCCGGGTCGAAGGTGTGGCATGAGGTGTGGCATCCAGCATCTCAACTCTCAGCTCCACCAGGCCTGTGCCTGTTAAAATAAGTCTGGAAATTATAGATTACACCTGCAGTGGAATTTATTTCCTACTAGCTAAGGTTATAGAGATATTGGCAAATTAGTGTCACAATGGTTCCAAGGGTGCATTTTCAGTGCATTTCAGTGCCCATGTCTTGTAAACCATGTGAAATATGGATTTATTTGACTAAACCCACAATGGAGTTCTTGCTGTCATGATTACAATGACACTTGAATTATTTTCGTAGCTGCTATGGTTGTTGAGATATTGGCACATTAGTGTTACAAGGGTTCCTTGCCCTGTAGGACTGCTGTTTGGCTTCATAGTTATGTGTAAGTGGGAGCACAGGCTCAAAGGATCCGCACTCCCAAATACAAATACCATTGTGAAACAATTGGGCAACATGAAGGGAGCACAGGGTTCGGAGGGCCTGTGCTCCCACTAACACATACCAGTTACATTACACTTTCTCAAAAAGAAGGGACATTCATTCATTGCAAAAAACTCAGTTACTACATCAGTTAGGGTAAATAGCACAGCGAGAAAAGTTTGGAAATCTAAAGTTAGGGTTCAAAACCCTAACTTTGCATTCCCCCACCTCTACCCCCCCCACACACACATGCAAGATTCTATGACACAATATGAGTCAGTCACATCTATAAGCACAATAATCACTACACTGTACTCATTTCACATAACACTATGTAATGAAAAAACAAATGCAGTATGATCGACTCTATATTATGTCAGCACAGTATGATGAGATAATTGCTGCCATATCTTCTTGACACAATGAAACTTAGTCTACAGATTTTCAAAATATTTATTTTTATGTGTCATAATTCAACAGTTGGTTTGCTGCAGGTATTGCTAGTGCCACATAGGCATGTGGTAGCAGGAAAGATAGAGCTGACTCATACATAATACTTTTCAGATACTGCTCAGGTATGAAACTAGCACCATATCATGTTGTTATACTGTTGCGTTACCAGGAAATACTCATTAGCAGCATTTTATGTTACAACTGTTGCTTTCACATGTTCCTTGTAAACTATACTACAAAAATTGCTTTTATTACTGCCGTTTGCTATTAGGACTGACTAACTCTATCAGAAAAAAAAATGCAAACATCCAATGACTGTTGTTAGGGTTATCCAAACTCACATTTCCAATATAGCTATCTGTAGATAACATAATGTGTGTTTCATCATTTAACTATTGAAATATAGGCATCTGCTAAAATCTTGTTATTGATGTCCATAACACAAAATGCTTACTATGGGCCATCACCCATGGTTGCACAGCATGCATGTGCACCCCTAAGTCACTCTCATGGCGGCAGAAATCATACAGTTGGTGGACCATGATGATGGATGTGTCTTGCAGCATGTTTAGAGAGTTGTATGTTACTTCTGTTACCTGATGCTGGTTGTCTCTGATTGGTTGTGTTGCCTTGGCCCTTCTCTTGCTTGCATATGTGTGTGTGGGGGGGGGGTGGAGTGGTGGGGTTTTGAACCCTAACATCACATTTCTAATATTTTGTCTCTGTGCTAGTAATTCTAAATAATGCATAAATGGAGTTTTTGCAATGAATATACATATGTTTATATATATATATATATATATATATATATATATATATACACACACACACACACACACACACCCGTGACGGGAGCTCCTGCCACTCTTGAGGACCAACCTTTTCTTAAGTCTGTTGCAACAGTTCTTCTATTTCTTAGCTTAATCTATCCTTTACAATTTATAGTCCATAAGGTTGGCCACCTGTGGGCTCCCCCTTCTCCCTCCCTTGACTATGCTATAGTGCCCTTTTTAATTTTCATTTTTCCCTCTTAGGTCCTCATACGGGGAGGTTATTTTGGTGACCTCCAACTATATGTAAATCAGGTTGTGTTTAATGTTGTTGAACTTAGTATATAATAGCACTATGTTATAAAATGCCATGATGTATATACTTTATGTTTATGAAACCTGTAAATGTTTAAAATACCATGGCACTTGGTGTTTGGATAATGGTAAAAAGTACTAGGTGACTATTATAGAAATTAAGCTTGTTGTGCTATTTAAAATGCATGTAAATTGTTGTAAACTTAACAAGCCAGAAATGTCAAGGTGATTTGCATATATCCCATGATGCATTGCATTATGGAAGTATGTATGATGTTGTATTTCTTTGAAACTTCATTTGTTGCCAATGCCCTTTGGGGTAATCCTTCTTTCAGTGATTCTGCACTTATGGTCTTTGTTTATAGTTTGTTTTGTTTTACTTCTTTTTGGGACCCACTAACCAAGCAAATATGGCTTGCATAAGGGTGGTCGCTACATTTCAACTACTAATTGGATCACAGATCAGTGTCAGTAGGTGCTGGCTAAGTGCAGAGAAAGGGTATTCATAGTCTGTTGCTGCAAACTGATATACTGAAGAAGCTTATCTCTTGTATTTTAAATAAACATCACACAGAGCTTGTGTGTTGAACTTGAAGCTCAGTGTCTGGTCCATTCTGTTATCCCACAACCCCTCCACAATACATATATACGTATACTGTATGTGTGTGTGTGTATAGAATAGATAGATAGATATATTCGTTGCATAAAACTTTGTTAATGCATCAATTAGGGTTGCTCTGAAAGTGACAGAAGTTGGGAAATACGACATTAGGGTTTCCAACCCTAATTCCACATTTTCCTTCCCAAACGTACACACATGTGAGCAGGGGAAGGGGCAAGGCAACACAACTAATCAGAAACAGCGACCATCCGGTAAGAGAAAAAACATACAACTCACTGAACATACCACAAGAGACATCCATCATCATGGGTCAGCAACTGTATGAGCTCTGCTGCCATCCTTATGCCATCCCAGCATGCTTGGCATTTATGTGCCACATCCAGTCTAGACATCAATGATATTTAGTATGCATATATGACATGGAATAGTTACATAGTAGGTGTGGAGTGCCATCAGTCACATTAGGAGTTTTAGAATTGTATTAATAGGAAACAAATGTTGTTATTGCTTTCATCTTCAACATAGCCCTTTCTTTTCTCTATGCTGTGGTTGTACTATTAGGAATGGTTAGAATTAACCTCTGTTTTCAGCTATGGAAGAAATGAACTGGTGAACAAGGGATCCTGGGACCTAGGTATAGTTCGTAATTTGATCCTGGGTCACATGTGCATCATTAGCCTATCAGGTGGCTTATACCCCATCTTCTTCTTAAGCCATTGTCTTCTTTAACCAGCTTGCACTAGTCATTTTGGAGGCTGCCATGCCTTGCTTGTGGCCTTGAGTGATGATGAATAGTCGCTCTAATTTATATATATTCTATGTTTTAGCAATATAATGCAGTAATGTGTTCCTAACATCCAGATGGTGAGGGGACTGACTCTCCCCGGGTTGTGAATGCACAGTGAATGTTGGGAGTTCAATAGTTTGCATTAGTGAATATGTTGTCAATTGCTTGGCAACTGGGGAAAGTTTCCCTTCAAGAATTTGCTACAGATCTCCATTCTTTTTGGGGACCAGGAAGACAAATAAATACATTCCTGTACATTGCTTGCTGTCTGGTACTGGTTGGATTGCATTGTTCTGTAAGAGTTCTTGTAGAACATTCTGCACTTGGTGAGCCATTGCTCTCCTCTTTGTTGCAGGTGACAGCTGGAAATAACCTCTACTTAGGTTGAGTGGAACTTTGACCATCATTTATGGTCCTTCAGATCCTGCATTTCCACAGCATGTCACCCCACAACACATTATGCCACATAGCCGGCAACACAAGGTCATAAGGGGAGGCTGTCCCCTATGGTTGCACAGCATGCTGGTGTTTCTTGTACAGGTATGCACTCATTCATTGACAGCTCAGTGGGTGGGCTGGCCATGGTGGGGAGAGAGGAGGGCTGTGCTAGTCAACTCTCTGGGGTTTACAGTGGTGGTGGAACTCCTTCTGGTGAGGGGGGATGGGGAACTAGACCACCAGGGATTTGGGACTGGGGATCAAAGATGGGGAGTGGGTTAAAATAAAATAAAGCACTAGACCACCAGGAATTTTTTTAAACAGTACAGAGATAGGGATGTGGGGATTACTGTACACTTCGGGGCCGAGTGGGTGACTGGGTGGAGGGGAATGACCACTAGCCTCCAGAAATATTACAGCTGCTGCAGAGTGGGGTGGGAAGCAATAACCTACCAGGGATTTGTGTCTGGAGATTGGGACTGGAGAGGGGGTTAAATTAAAAAAAACACTAGACCACTAGTGACCTTTTTGCCTTCTCCACTCTGCTCCACCGACGAGGGATTGCTAGAGGATCCCAGGTTCCATCTTCAGACCCCAGGGTCCTAGGGCATTTTCATTTGTAGCCCCTACCCTGTTGAACTCTCTACCTCGTTGGAATAGACAGTGCCTGTCCAGTGAGACTTTTAAGTCCTCTTTGAAGATGTATTTATTCAGCTTAGCCTTTGGGGACAATGTTTAGTCTGTGAGTTATTGGCTGCCTATTTTAAATATTTGTATATGTTTTATCTGATTGATTATTTATGTTTTATTTTGTATACGCTTTTTGGTATTTGAAAAGAGTGTTATAAATAAAGTTTGATTTTTTTAAACAGTACTTATGGAGATAGAGATGGGGAGGGTTACTGTACACTTTAGGGTGGGTGGGATACTGAGTGGAGAGGAGGGACCACTAGCCGCCAGTACTTTTGGGGGCAACTGGCATGTGAAGGAATCACGGGTGGAATTTCTGCGGCAGTTCGGAAATCAATTTCCTAACTTCTTCCTAAGTGAAAGTCAGACTTTTGCTTGTATTCCACCCACAGAATTTTAATGTTGCCCTTGCCTTACTGCAGCAAAGGTGATCCTCTTCTGGCTGCCCTCTGTTTCTGTGTCTCCTTGCCAGATACTGGAATCAGGTTTGTCCAGTCAGGGAACGGAATGTTTAAAAAGTAAGCCTCACTGCTGTTCCACTGTTACTGTGAAGCTGCAGAAGTGCAGTAGAAGAGCCTGGCAAGATAAAGTGCAAACTGGAGAGCACCCCTCAGTGTTGGGGGCCAGGAATTTCAGACCTAACATAATTATGCAGCCTCAGAGAAGTGGAGAAAAGAGAAAGCTCACAGCAGGTGTTTTAGGGGATAGAGGTGTGTGCTCACTTCCATACCTCTTTTCATTAAATGCACAAATAATCATCATATATCATTTCTGGCATTGACCCTGTGGAGAATAGTGAAATGAGTGACAAATTTGGTGCCAGGAATGTACAGGTAGGACAGGATGGTGGACTGCCTAAACAAGGTGTTTCCTCCGCTGCTGTCCAGCCATGAAGGTGTGCTGACCTCTGAAACTGGTGGGGAAAAGGCAATCCTCTTCTGGCAGCCTGCCTACTCTGTTTCTTCTTGCTAGATGTGCTAAACTCAGAGGCAGCCTAGTCATGGAAGGGGGGGGTGTTTGAACAGTATACTCCACTGCTTGGGCAAAGTCAGTCTTCACCTTGCAGCTGCCCAATGCACTAAACTCAGCAGCAGTGCAGTCAGAAAAAGGTGTGTTTAAAATGTAAACTCCACTGGTGGGGCAAAGGCAACTTGTAGAGTTCATTGGTGTTGGATGGAGCTGTGGGAAACATACAGGCGGCAAGCATACTGTAAGTTTACTGACTCCTACTTTGCCATAACCAAACCCATTGTTCATCAGCCAGGTCTCTGCTATCTTGTAGGATCCTGCTGTGACAAGCCAAAAGTGCTTAGTGAAGGCATAATTAGATGTCTTTTGCATTCTCACATGCCAAAACAGCCCTTTGGTATCCTTAGAAATGTCAGCCCCTATGCTGGCTGTTGGAAGTGAAGAAGAAAAGGTCCAGTAATACTGTAAAGCTGTAGATGTGCAATAGAAGGGGCTGGCAAGTTAAACTGCAAACCAGAGTTCATCCCTCATTTTAAGGGGGAGGGGGCAGGGACTTCAGGACTGGCAGAAGGCATGCAGCCTCAGTGAAGGGGACAAAACAGAATAGCAAATAGGAATGAAAAATGAAAACACTCAGTGTAACAAAAACATAATACACACATATATGCAGCTATATAATTCAGTCAGTCAAAATGTAAATGGCAATGTGTGCCATGTCATTCAAAATGATTCTTCAACTTTGTATTATCATATATCCCACACAGTTCATGAAAACTGATCAAATGGCTACACAAATTCAGACGGAGCCTGAGCAATTATCCAGGCCCTCCTTCTCTTAATCTTGCTTTACCTATTCCTAAATTTGAAATGATTTTATACCTACTCACATACATCAATTAGTAGCCTCACCTTGATTCTGACTCTGCCCTTGCTAAGAAAAGTTCCATCTTTGAGCAATGAATGCTTCCAGTTGAGACTTTCTTCTACCTGTCTGTCTATTCAGTTAGAATTACCAGTGACAAACTATGAGACCTTGAGAAAGTACGCCTGGACTCCATGTGTTTCACTCCTTGTAGATGAAACTTTGGGTAGAAGCAGGACCCAACTGAGAATTACATATTGTAACGCAGACAAACAATCTAGGGATACATTTCAAATACAAAGCATGGCCAAAACAATGTCTTTCTAGCTATTATTTAGCTTTTTAGCAGGACAGAGAATGTATAATGTGCCAAACAGTAAACTAGACATACAGTTCACAAATAACTTCATTAGAAGACAGAGAGTAAACCATTTGGTGAAGAAGAGGGCATCAACTTTCTAATCCACCTGCATAAAAAAACAAATGCCATGATCTAAGAGTAGGGGCTACAAAAATGTACAATTTGACCAGATCTTCTAGATGGTAATGTTAACTACAACAATGACAGTATTAATAATAATAATAATATCTTTATAAAAAGCACAATTCAACGTGTATCAAAGCGCTTGTACAGAAATAAAAACATCAGACATCAATAATAAAACCCGTAGTAAAACCATCCAATTAATTAATCAGAAAGGCCAGTGAGAATAAACAAGTTTTAGTGCTGCTTTAAAGCTCTCCACAGTCAGCCACCCGACCATAATATTTTAAAAAGCACTTGGCAGTTTTAGTACACACTGTATATTTGTCTGATAGACATAAGAGAAGAGCAAGATAAACCAAGTACATCAGAATCTTTTCATGGACCAGAGGCCAGATTCACAAAACCTTGCCACAGCACAAACTGTGTTTTGCTCCAAGCTGGTATTAACAAAAGCCCAGTGTACACCCTCAAACCACATTTGTGCCGGGGCAAAGTCTGGAGGGGGTCGCAATGCAAATTAGGGGGAGGATACCTGCATATCGGTGCAGTCCCATCACAAAGCATTTTCACCTTACAAGGGCTGTTTGAGGGATTCCCTTGCATGGGGAAAATAATGCTGTGGAAAATCTCCTCTTAATTCCATGCAACCTTAATGGTTGGTGGAGGCACAGTGCCCTCTTCCCCCCGCAGACTGCTGGCCCATTGGTAAGAAACAAAAAGCTCACTGGTGGACTAGTGGTCCCTCCCTGTCCCCGATCACTGATCACCATCCCCTATAATAAAATATTTATGACCATGGTGGTGTAGTGGTGCCCTTCCCCCCACAATAGCAAATCGCTGCCCAAGAAACAAAGTGCTTTTCTTGGTCTTAGTGGTTCCCCTCCATGAACACTGATCACTGCCTGATATGTTAAACATAAGTTTTCTCTAGTGTTCAGAGGTCCCTTCCCCCACCTGAACACCCACCTGAAATATAACAACAATTCCCCTGGTGTTCGTTAGTCTCACCCCCTCCCGCACACATGCCTGTGCAGTGGTGATATGTCCCTGTGTCCAGTGGTCCATCCCTTGACCCGCTGATCACCACCCAGACCCAAAGACATATAGAACCTGGAGGTCTAGTTTTCCCCTCTCTCACTGATTGCCAGCCCATTATAAATAAATATATACCCTGCTGGTCTAGTGGCCCCCACCCTTTATGATCGCTGGCTTAATGTTAATAAATATATACCCTGGTGGCCTAGAGTTCCCTCCCTCACTGATCACTGGCCCCATATAAATAAATATATACTGTGGTGGTCTAGTGGTCCCCTCCCTCGCTGATTGCTGGCTTGAGCAGTACAAACATAAACCTATTCCCTGGTGCTAGTGGTGTCAATCTCCTCCCCCCACACAATGCTGATTGCCAGCCCAAGAAGGAAATGTAGACACTTATTCTTTAGTGGTAGTGGTCCCTCCCATCTCTGATCTCTGATCATCGGCCCATAATAAACCCAATAGTTTCCCTGGTTTCAGGTGGTCCCTCCTCCAACCCGATCACCAACCCAATATATGTAAAATATTGGCCCTGGTGTCCAGTGTACCCCTCCATCCCAATTCCTTGTATCACACTGTGACATTGTTGCACTGCCCAAACATAATCTAGTGCCTCATCCATACCAAATAGTGCATCTAGCAGAGTTTCCTGTTAAACTGCATAATACCCCTTGATGCTCCTGCAGATGCCATCCTCCTGATCCATGTCCTTCATTCTGCAGGATCTCAAATGCCAAGGAGGTGCTGGTACAACAGGCAGTGATTACTGGAGTGCAAATACATGACTCATGAGATCATTCCCCTACAATGGTGCTAAGGTCCAGGGGTGTGGGAACACATACAGTATGACAAGTAAGCCATGGATTACAAGTTGATTGGATGATATATACTCCAGCAAATGTTATAATATATTTGGAGTGCTCTCCTTGAATTAAAAATACTGATAAATATAGAAAATGAAGGACTGCTGCATTGTTTCCTCTTATAATGTGGTTCGCAAAGTACATTATGGGGTGTACAAGGTGTTTGGGTAACAAGTTTGTGAATGTCCACAATAGAGGGACAGCAAAGTGGCAACAAAGGGTTTTTGGCTTACATATTTTATTCTCCTAGCTGCACCACTGCTGAAATCAACTGCATTTTTCTGTATACCTTCCACTATGTCTCACACTAACTTTCCCTCTCCTTCTCCCATAGCCCAGTAATCAATTACAGTTTATTACATTTTAGGCCAACATATGCATAGGGTACTTTCTTTTTCTGTGGTCTTGTGGCTGTTCAGACCTTTTAACTCTGAGTCAGCAGCAGCATGATTGAAACATAGAAACATAGAAACATAGACTTTGACGGCAGATAAGGACCGCTAGGCCCATCTAGTCTGCCCATTTCCCTACCTACAGGATAGGCCGCAGATCCTAGTTAACCAACAGCCTATATCTTCCTGCCCCCCACAAGAATTGCCTTATGTCTGTCCCATGCATTCTTGAATTCTCCCACAGTTTTAGACCCCACAACTTCCTCAGGAAGGCTGTTCCATGCATCCACTACCTCTCTGTGAAATAATACTTCCTCACATGGCCCCTGAACCGCCCTCCTTCTATCTTTAAATTGTGTCCCTTGTTCTTGCAAGTCTCTTTTCTGAAAGATGCTACCCTCTTGACTTTGTTGATTCCGTTGAGGTGCTTGAAAGTTTCTATCATGTCCCCTCTCCCTTCTTTCCTCAAGGTATACATATTAAGTTCCTTTAGTCTCTCCTCATACGGCTTCTCTTCCAGACCCTGCACCATTTTAGTTGCCCTCCTCTGGACTGCCTCTATCCTGTCTATGTCCTTACGGAGATGGGGTCTCCAGAACTGGACACAGTATTCCAGATGGGGTCTCACCAACTGTCTGTACAGAGGGATAACAACTTCCTGTTTTCTGCTGCTGATGCCTCTCCCTATACATCCCAGTATGCCCCCGGCCCTCCCTACTGCCTTCTCACATTGCTTGCTAACCTTAAGGTCATCTGATATGATTACCCCCAGGTCCCTTTCCTGTTTTGTTGTTGTTACTACCTCCCCACCCATTGTGTATTCTTCCCCTGGGTTCTTGTTTCCCAGGTGCATTATTTTGCACTTTTTTGCATTGAATCCTAGCTGCCATACGTCAGACCATTCCTCCAACCTTGCCAAGTCCCTTTTCATCCTTTCCACGCCTCCTTGTGTATCAACCCTGTTGAGATCTTTGTGTCATCTGCAAAAGGCATACTTTTCCTTCCAGTCCTCTGCAATGTCACTGATGAAGACATTAAAAGGACTGGACCCAATACTGAACCCTCTTGATTCCCACTAGTAACTGCCCTTTCTTCCAGAGTGGACTCCATTTACAATTACCTTCTGTGTCCTGTTGTCCAGCCAATGTTTTATTTAGGCTACCACCCTGGGACCCACTCCCAGGCTGGTTAATTTGACTAATAATCTTTTGTGTGGGACTGTGTCAAATGCCTTGCTAAAGTCTAGGTAGGCCATGTCCACAGCCCCTCCCTGGTCTACTACTTTGGTCACCCAGTCAAAGAAATCTATTAGATTCGTCTGACATGACCTTCCCACTGTGAACCCATGCTGCCTTGGATCCTATGCTTCACTGACCTCTAGGTACTCAACTATTATTTCCTTCAGAAGTGACTCCATCACTTTCCCTACCACAGAGGTCAGACTGACAGGTCTGTAGTTTCCTGCCTCTGTCTTGGTCCCACTTTTTGAAGGGAATCACATCCTTCCTCCAGTCCTCGGGTACCACACCATCCTCCCATGATTTATTAAAAGAGTAGCCAGTGGTTTCACTAGTTCCTTCCTTAATTCTTTTAGAATTCTGGGGTGAATTCCATCAGGACCCATTGCTTTGTCCACCTTCAGTTTTAGGAGTTCTTGCAGAACCCTTTCTTCTGTGAAAGGACTGGGACTGACCCCCCTATCAAGAGTGCTTCAGTTAATTGGATTAGGCACTTCCTCCTCCTCTTTTGTGAATACTGAGCAGAAATATTCATTCAGTATTCCTGCTTTTTCACTGTCCCCTCTGCCCACCCCGTGTCATGCTATTCAGCCTCACTATCCTCCCTTTGTCTTTCTCTATCGCTGATGTACCTATAAAAGGTTTTATCCTCTTCTAACTGAGTTGGCTATCTTTCCTCAGTTTGGGCCTTGCTATTCTGACTTCCTCCTGCTTCTTTCTGCCTTAACTGGTACAGTTCTCTGTACTGCTCCTTCTGTGTTTCCTTATACTTCCGGAATGCTATCTTTTCTTCCTGACTTTTACAGCCACCTCTCTTGAGAACCATAGTGGCTTTTTCTTTCATTTTGATTTGTTTATTTGCTTCACGAGAGCTTGTTGCCTCTGTGATGGCAGTTTTGATAATTCCCCATTGTTGCTCCACACCTCCTTCTAGCCTGTTTGCTAGTGCTTTTCTGAGGCACTCTCCCATTCTCAAAGTCAGCCTCCTAAAGTCCAGTACCCTCACTTTTGCATGGCTTGACTCTGTAGCTGAGTTTAACGTGAACCACACTGTTTGATAGTCACTTGTCCCCAGATGGCAACCCACTTCTAGATCTGAGATCCTCTCACTGCCCCCGTTTGAGTACGAGGTCTCAAGATTGCCCTCACGAGTGGGTTCCAAACTAGCTGTCTAATGCCTGCCACCTGTAGGGCCTCAAGGGCCCTGCTCTTGGATGTGGCTGCAGCAATGTGCCCAGTTAACATCTGGCATATTCAGGTCTCCCATCAACAGTATCTCCCCTTTCTCTGCCATTCTAAGAATGCCTTCCATCATATCCTTGTCCATTCCTTCCCCCTGACATGGGGGTCTGTACACAACCCTGTGCGGATTGTGGTGCCCTTTCCAGTCTCCAAGCTGACCCACAGTGCCTCTCTCCTCCCTGTTTACTCTTTTGTTCAGTTGCTTTTATCCCTTCCTTACATGAGAGCTACTCCTCCCCTCTTCTCCTGCCTGTCTCTCTCCTGTAGGTTGTGTACCCTGGTATGTTAACATCCAGTCATGGTTCTCTGTGTACCATGTTTCTGTGACTGCTATGATATCCAGGCATCCCTCTTCCATTAAGGCCACCAGCTCAGGAGCTTGTTGCCCAGACTACGGGCATTGGTACTCATTACCCTCCATTTCTGATGGCCTTACCCCTTTGCCCCATCTCTGTCCTTCTTGCCTTTGTCACTTTCTCCATTTACCACTGCCCTTCTCCCTATCGACACCTCATGTTGTGTTGCCACAGCACTTACTACCGTGATTGTTTGGGGGGGCTAGGATTTTCCTGCTCCTTTCCAGTGCCTCCCCCCTTGGCTAGTTTAAAAGCTTGCCAATGAAGCATTTAAACCTATCACCTAGGATCCTGGTTCCCCTCCCGGACAGATGCAGCCCATCATGCCAGTATAGGCTTGCATCACTCCAGGTGGACCCCCAGTCCCCAATGAAGCCAAATCCCTGAGCTCCACACCAGTTTTTCAACCACTGATTGAATCCCATGGTACGGAACACCCTAGCCTCTCCTATGCCATAGATGGGTAGCACCTCCGAGAAGGTTACCGTGCGTGCTACTTGACTAAGGCCCCTCCCCAATTTCACAAACTCTTCCTGAACTTCTCTAATCCCTTTCTTAGCCAGGTCATTTGTCCCTAGGTGGACAATGACATCCAGCTCCCTCCCCTGTGCAGCTGCTCCGGCAATCCTGAGGATTCGCTCCCTGTCCCTCCAAGCCATGGTGCCAGGCAGGCACCTACCTCCCTCTCCCTTCCTTGCCCAGTTCTACCTTCCTAACAATGGAGTCCCCACCAGGAGTTGTTTCCTTCCCTGCAGGGTCCCCTGCCACCCTCCTGTGGGTCTCCTTTGTGGAGGTTCTCAGCATCCTCCTTGGTCTCCACTGTAGGTGCCTCCATAGAGGAACCGTGACTTTGCCAGAATGGCATAGGAATTGTGTGGAGAGTGTCCAACTGAGGATGTGCCTCTGTTCCACCACCCTCACCCTCCCTGAGCCCACTGTGGTCCAACCGCCTCCTCTTTCTTGGCAACCTCTGAGGTAACGGCAGTGGCACTGGTGGTGCCTGGATGAAGGAGGAGGTCCCACAAATCCTGGCCAACTCAGCCTGGAGATGAGCAACCTCCTCCCTCAGCCCAGAGAGGTGCCTGCAGATGGGACAACACCGCATCCTCCAGAACATCTCCCGGAAGACTGCTGCTCCACAGCCACTGCACTGCACCACTCTAATCATGTCTTATTTCTGGCCCCTTAACTGTTTTCAATCCTTACTCTTTCCTCTTTTTTTTTTTTCTCTCTCCTTACTTTCTGCCTGTGTTCCCTTTAAGCTCCTGATTGTCCTGTTCTGAGACAAGAATATCCTATATTTCTCAGTAGACCACTTACTTGTTCAGAGGCAGACCTCCAGCAGCTAGAGGGTCTGAGAGCTACTCTTGCCCTTCTAGGATGGTGGGTCCTTGGTGGTTCTGTGATCACTCACTTCCTGCCCCTAAACAGGAAGTTCCTGTTGTCAGTCAAATCCTGTGCCTATAAAAATAGAGCTAGCTTTGGGTGGGGGGTGGAGGGGAGGGAAGGAGGGCAATATAGTCCCAGTAGAGAAGTTCAGTCACACAGCAGTCCTTTCTCCTGGTGTCTTCTGTCAAGCTATTAGCAGAATCTTTCTAAGGCAGTCTTTAAATGTAGCTTCCTTCTAGCTAAGCCACTCCCCCTACTTACCAGATCTTTCTACAAGTAATTTAAACCTCACAGCAGTTAAGTCCTTTCAGTCACCTGAGATTTACACCTAGATGACTTTTCAGTAACCCATTCAGTTCAGTTAACCCAAACACACACTTTTTTTTTTTTTTTTGATTTTGTATGTTAGTTTTTTTACCCTAAATTAAAGGTCCAAATACAAAAGTTCTTCTACTTTAGTCCCAGCAGAGAAGTTCAGTCACACAGCAGTCCTTTCTCCTGGTGTTTTCTGCCAAGCTATTAGCAGAATCTTTCTAAGGCAGTCTTTAAATGTAGCTTCCTTCTAGCTAAGCCACTCCCCCTACTTACCAGATCTTTCTACAAGTAATTTAAACCTCACAGCAGTTAAGTCCTTTCAGTCACCTGAGATTTACACCTAGATGACTTTTCAGTAACCCATTCAGTTCAGTTAACCCAAACACACACTTTTTTTTGTTTTTTTTTTTGTTTTTGTATGTTAGTTTTTTTACCCTAAATTAAAGGTCCAAATACAAAAGTTCTTCTACTTTAGTCCCAGCAGAGAAGTTCAGTCACACAGCAGTCCTTTCTCCTGGTGTTTTCTGCCAAGCTATTAGCAGAATCTTTCTAAGGCAGTCTTTAAATGTAGCTTCCTTCTAGCTAAGCCACTCCCCCTACTTACCAGATCTTTCTACAAGTAATTTAAACCTCACAGCAGTTAAGTCCTTTCAGTCACCTGAGATTTACACCTAGATGACTTTTCAGTAACCCATTCAGTTCAGTTAACCCAAACACACACTTTTTTTTGTTTTTTTTGTTTTGTATGTTAGTTTTTTTACCCTAAATTAAAGGTCCAAATACAAAAGTTCTTCTACTTTAGTCCCAGCAGAGAAGTTCAGTCACACAGCAGTCCTTTCTCCTGGTGTCTTCTGCCAAGCTATTAGCAGAATCTTTCTAAGGCAGTCTTTAAATGTAGCTTCCTTCTAGCTAAGCCACTCCCCCTACTTACCAGATATTTCTACAAGTAATTTAAACCTCACAGCAGTTAAGTCCTTTCAGTCACCTGAGATTTACACCTAGATGACTTTTCAGTTACCCATTCAGTTCAGTTAACCCAAACACACACTTTTTTTTTTTGGTTTTTGTATGTTAGTTTTTTTACCCTAAATTAAAGGTCCAAATACAAAAGTTCTTCTACTTTAGTCCCAGCAGAGAAGTTCAGTCACACAGCAGTCCTTTCTCCTGGTGTCTTCTGTCAAGCTATTTGGTCTGCTATAGTCATATGATCTGCAGATTGGTCTGCTATAGTCATATGATCTGCACCCTACAATGCTGCTGAGGTCAACTTCCTTCTTCCCCTTATCTCTCTCAGTTTCTGCAACCATTTCCTCCTCCCATTCATCACAGCTCTGCAATAAATAACAGTCTACTCCTTTTTAGGTTAACAAATACAAAGGTTACTTCCTTTGAGTCTGGAGCTTGGTGGCTACTCTGTATGTAGGCAAATAAAAACATTTTAGAAAATGCAAAAAAAAAAAAAAACTTAAACTTTCCCAAGCTGGCTCAGCCAAGATACAAAATTTCATTTCCATAAAGGGGCAGATAGGAGGAACTAGGGGGCACTGGTGGTCTGAGTTGGTATCTTTACCAGGAAACATCTAGTCCATTGAGGTGTTCTTTGATCAGTAAACTATACTAGCTCTATTATAGTTTGAGAATGGAAAACACCCATATGAAATGTATATGTATGGGGGGAGGGGACTGTGGGGCATACTACTGTCCAACTACTTCACTTCACTGCATCAGGGTGCCAGCATTAGGGTGCCGAGTCACTACAGCACCAACATTTGAGTTTACTGCCCCCTCCACGAGGTCCACCCACCCTGTAGTTAGAATATTTGGTTAGGTGGGGTGTGGGTGGAACAGCACCCACAAGGTGGGGGCAAGAACACAGACACTCCCACAAAGAACGTTTGGTGCAGTAGTGACTCGGTGCAATAGTGCTGGCACCATGTGAGGGTGGAACCCGTCCACTGATGCTGGTCCCTTCATGCTCAGATTTACACCAGAAAATATAATATTTCTAGCAACCATTGAAGAAATTATTGAAATATGCCCCTGATTTTTTATTTATTTATTTATTTTATTTATTGTATCCTTCCCATGAACAGGAAGCAACGGGAACTGTTAAGATAATTTCTCCAAGTTGCCCTGCCTGAAATTGAAGGAACCTTTACACTAACTCTGTCTTCTTATATTTGGAGCACTGTGCCGGGAAGGAGAAGCAGATGGACCACAGTGGGCTCAGGGAGGGATGGGGTGGTCGAGAAGGGCACAGCCCTACTCCCATACATCTACAGACCTCCTGCACCACACTGACAGGGGGGAACAGTCCCAGAGGGGTGCCCAAAGTAATTGCTTGGACAGATATGGAGGTCCTCCAGGGTGGAAACCTTAAGGGGGTAGCAGAGGACCCCAGAGGAGGAAGAAGTAACTCCTGGAGGGGGACCCCATATTCCAAGGAGTGGAACTGGGTACAGGTAGAGGGGTGGAGATGGAGGAAAAGTGTGACTGAAAAACATAAAGTGATTTTATACAGAGGCTTTGCTCCCCATACCCCCCCTTGTGGGGGCTTAGCCCCCACACACCCCTTACTTAACATTCCTACTCAGAGGGGGCACAACTCAGGGAAGGAGGGAACTCCCAGGTCACCCAAATTGCCAGCGCCATCATGCAGTCGCCCTTGCGACCAGTTGCCCACATACACTCGCCCACTTCACAGGCTACTGTCACAGCCACATCCCACAGCAGGGACATGCTGGATGTGCTGAAAGGGGCTTACCTCAGGCAGCTAGTGGGTACAATTTTTGGACCTGGTACTCACCAACGGGGACAGAATTGCAGATGTCATGGTAGTTGGGAACCTGAAGTCCAGTGACCATCGCATGGTGTGGTTCAAAATATGTGCAGTGGCAGAGTCAAGCCACATGAAAGCATGGTTCTTGGCCTTCAAGAAGACAAACTTTGCAAAGTTGTGGATATGTCTCAGGAAGGCCCTAGCAGGGAGGGAGGACAAGGATGGGTGAGGAAAAGTGGACCCATTTGAATGGAGTCATAGTGGAGGCAACAAACCTTTGTGTTAAGCAAACAAACAAAGGTAAGAGAAAAAGATAACTACTGTGGTTCTCAAGGGAAGTGGCCGAGAAGGTAAGAGCAAGAAAGTTGTGTTTCAGGAAGTACAAGGAAACACAGAAAGAGGAGGACAGGGTTTGTATCTGGACAAGCAGAGGGAGGTAGGGAATACAGTCAGAACTGCAAAGACAAAATGGAGGAAAAAATAGCCCATACAGTAAATAAAGGTAAAAAGACATTTTATAGGTATGTTATTGAGAGGAGGAAGACAAGGGGTGGGATAATAAGGTTTAAGGGAGAAGACTGGGAGTGTGTGGAAGGGGACTTGGAAAAAGTACTAATCCTGAACAAATATTTTTGTTCAGTATTCACAGAAGAGGGGGAATGGTGTGGGACCACAATTAAGTGACAGAAGCAATAAGGGCAGGGAGGTGGACACCAGTCCATTTACAGAGGAGAGAGTTCTAAAGGAACTTGCAAAACTGAAAGTGGACAAGCAATGGGACCACATGGGATACATCCTAGAATATTAAAGCACCCACCACCAGCCACCTCCATCCACAGCACCCAGCACCAGCCACCTCCCTCCATAGTCCCAGTACTAACACCCTCCATCCACAGCCATCAACATTAGCCTCCCTCCCTCCACGCCCTGACACTAACCCCCATGCACAAGACAGTTGCCCCTCACAGCCCAGACACTAGCCCCCACCCTCCACAGCACCCTAAACCAGCCCCCTTCCCCCACTGGCTCAGACAGCACCCTCCCTCAGTGACCACTACCAATATCCCCACCTCCACAGTCCCCAAAACTATCCTTCTTCCCCCACAGCTGCATTACTAATCCCTTCTCCGCAAGGTCCCTTACATGCACACACACATATACACACAGACACACACACACTCACTTTCTGTCTCTCAGTTCCCTCCCATGTGCCCAACTCTAATGAACACTGTAACAGGCGCAGCTGCACCGTTATAGTCAATACCCATAAAGGCAGAAGTCTAGAGTCTCTTACCTGAGTACTATGGAGCCAGAGGCAGGTCTTTAGGGATGATATCCATGGAACTTTTAAAATAAAATATAAAAAAAGAAAGATCCACAGTTCTCAGAGAGTAAATAAGGTGGAGTGGAAAAGTTAGGCATAGAATGATATGTATCTGATGGGTAAGGAAGGAGTCAGCGTCCTGTCAGACCTGCAGGTAGTGTAAATCCACACCACCCCATAACCCCATACTTAGTGCAGCATATGGTACACCTACATTTATTCATAATATGTTTAGTAGGGAAGGATACAGTGTAGTGCTATATGCTTCTGTAATACATATGTGCATATGACTGTAGTATTCTAACAGGGCTATGTGCTAGCAACCTCTGGCCATAATAGTATTACTATTGCATATGCAGGCCTGCTGGTGTAGTTATTTATCCAAGCTATACAACTGACACATCTTTTTTTGTGCAATACTAAACATCTTTTGTATTGCAACCCAAAACTAGTTTCAGCTGCTTTACCTTTATCAGCATGTATGTGCAGAACAAGAAATTATCTAACTATCCTAGGTGCTAGCTGCCCACCACTGTCCAACAACAGAATCACCGTATTCAGTTCTTCTGCCTTCTTGGAAGATTGTGCTGCCTAGTAATGTGCTTTTCTTATCTATAGTATAAGAATGTCTGTAAGACTGTTTTTCACTGAGTTTGCATTATGACACCATGGTGTTATGAGGTTTCTGAATTGCCAGCACATATGCTGTTTTTCTGCATGTTTTGAAATAAAATTTACTCTGTGATATCAGACTTCTGTGTAGTGTTTTGCCAACAGGTCTAAAATCCTGCCAGCTAATAAATTGGCTACTGCGTGCAGGACCTGTTTTACAGAACCAAATCAGTATCCAAAAAGGTACACAGGTGAATGGGATTGGGATCGCAAAGGTGTTTGAATCTATCCCCCTCATTCACTCTACCAGAAGGTCATTAGGGCCCCCCACATCCTGAACAGTACTGGGACTCATGAAGGTGTCTGAACCTATGCCCCTCATTCAACTTATGGCATCAGCCCAGTTTTACTTCTGAACCAGAATGTGTGACTGTGCAGCTGTTGGGGGACCAGTGCACCTCAGACTCTCAGTTAGTGTAGTAACATAGAAACATAGAATGTGATGGTAGATAAGGACCGCTTGGCCCACCTAGTCTGCCCATTTTCCTACCTAACAGATAAGCTGCAGATCCTAGTTGGCCAACAGCTTACTTCCTCCTACCCCCCCACTAGGACTGTCTTATGTCTGTCCCATGCATTCTTGAATTTCCCCACTGTTCTTGACACCACAACCTCCTCAGGGAGGCTGTTCCATGCATCCACAACCCTCTCTGTGAAAAAATACTTCCTCACATTACCTCTGAGCCGTCCCCCTCTATCTTCAAATTGTTCCCCCTTGTTCTTGCACATCTCTTTTTCTGAAAGATGCTACCATCTCGGACTTTGCTGATTCCCTTGAGGTACTTGAAAGTTTCTATCATGTCCCCTCTCTCCCTTCTTTCCTCAAGGGTATACATATTAAGCTCCTTTAGTCTTTCTTCATATGTCTTCTGGTGCAGACCCTGCACCATTTTGGTTGCCCTCCTCTGAACAGCCTCCACTCTGTCTATGTCTTTGCGGAGATGGGGTTTCCAGAACTGCACACAGTACTCTAGAAGGGGGTCTCACTAACTGTCTGTACAGAGTGATAACAACTTCCTGTTTTCTACTATTAATGCCTCTCCCTATGCATCCCAGTATCCCCCCAGCCTTCCTTACCGCCTTCTCACATTGCTCGCCCACCTTTAGGTCATCTGATATAATTACCCCCAGCTCCCTTTCCGTTTTTACTGTTGTCAGTATCTCACCCCCATTGTGTACTCTTCCCCTGGGTTTTTGTTTCCCAGGTGCATTACCTTGCACTTCTTTGCACTGAGTCTGAGCTGCCATACATCTGACCATTCCTCCAACCTTGCCAGGTCCCTTCTCATCCTTTCCACTCCATCTTGTCTATCAACCCTTTTGCAGATCTTTGTGTCGTCTGGAAAGAGACATACTTTTCCTTCCAGTTCTTCTGCAATGTCACTCATAAAGGCATTAAAAAGGACCTATCCTAGTACTGAACCTTGCGGTACCCCACTAGTAACCCTCTTTTCTTCACTGTGGACTCCATTTACTACTACCCTTTGTGTCCTGTTGTCTAGCCAATTTTTTATCCAGGCTACCACCTTGGGACCCACTCCAAGGCTGGCTAACTTGTGTATTAATCTTTTGTGTGGGACTGTATCAAATACCTTGCTAAAATCTAGGTAGGCCATGTCCACAGCCCCTCCCTGGTCTACTACTTTGGTCACCTAGTCAAAGAAATCTATTATATTTGTCTGACATGACCTTCCCATCGTGAATCCATGCTGCCTTGGGTCCTGTGCCCCACTGGCCTCTAGGTACTCAACAATTCTTTCCTTCAGAAGTGATTCCATCATTTTCCCTACCACTGAGGTCAAACTAACTGGTCTGTAGTTTCCTGCCTCTGTCCTGCTCCCACTTTTGTGAAGAGGAATCACATCTGCCCTCCTCCAGTCCTCAGGTACCACCCCATCCTCCCATGATTTGTTAAAGAGAGTAGTCAGCGGTGTCACTAGTTCTACCCTTAGTTCCTTTAGAATTCTTGGGTGAATCCTATCAGGCCCCATTGTTTTGTCCACTTTCAATTTTATTAGTTATTTCAGAACCCTTTCTTCTGTAAATGGACTGGTATCAACCCCCATCTTCAGATTGTTTCTCTTGTTTGGTTTAGGTACCTCCCCCTCCTCTTTCTCTGTGAATACTGAGCAGAAATGTTCGTTCAGCATCCCTAAAAAAAGTAAAGTAAAGGGAAACCTCCAAAAATGGCCATTAATACTGAGCTCAGATAAGATGTCTTAAACTTTCTGACTTCCCATGGAGGTTGGAATGATTTTGTGCTTGATATGAAATTGCAGGCTGAACTGATACAGATTGTAGGAAAGTTATATACTGAGGTTCAGTCTAAGAAAGGGAAGGGTTTGGACTGAGAAATTAAAAAGTTTAAGAATGAAAATCAGAATAAACTTGAATGTGTTGTACATGAAAATAAAAAGGAATTCCTTAGGTTGCAAGAGGATAATGAGAGGTTACAAGAACATATTGAAAGGTTACAACTAGGGATGGGTGGATATCCGATCTGATAAATCCATCCGATCGGATTTTGGCTGTTCTCAATGAAACTATACCATTCGGATAGTGTTAACATCTTCTGTCAGATCTTGCTTGTTATAGCAGAAGAGTGCCGCGCTCAGATAAATACCTTACAAAAAACACGCTTCATTTATCTAATTAAGCAGCTGGTTTTTGTTGCCCTGTTAGGCTGTTAGCTGAGCTCACATATTAGCTGTTGCTGTTGGTCATTCCCATGTTAAGTGGGTGTGAAGAGGACTTCTATTTAACTTAATTGCCAGCACTGAATTTACTCAGACCTGCCTCAGTCTTTCACTAGGACCTGCTTCAGTCTGTCAGCAGAATTTACATTTTTACATCATGGCTCACAAAACCATGGTATGGACTGATTTTACAGTTGTTAATGAAACAGATTCAAAAGCCAAATGCAGCCTATGCCATACACCAACATTAATTAGTAGGGGGTCCTCAGTAAAGAATTTTGGAACTTCTGGATTACTAAACTGTCTCAGAAACAAGCATTGGTCAGAGTATGATGAGCTACAGACTGAAAAAGTAAAAAATGAGTTAGCAAAGCAGGCAGATTATTTATGTGAACCACCAGCAAAAAAGACTAAAAAGGAGGAACAGACCATTGAATATTGCCTGGCTCATACACACCCCTTTCCCAGCAATCACCCCAGTCAATCAAAATTACAAATGCTGTGGCAGAGATGATAGCAATGGATGAGCAGCCCTTCTCTGTAGTGGAGAGTGAGGGGTTTAAAAAGCCCTTGGGAGTATTAGAGCAGTGGTATACACTCCCTTTAAGGGGTCATTTTTCAAAGGTAATTATAACAGAAATGTACAATAAATTAAGGGCAAAGATGCAAGAGGAGTTGTCATAAGCACAGTCCTTTGTATTTACCTCAGATACCTGGACCACAGAATGTTCTACTATCTCCTATTTACCAGTAACAGCACACGGAATCGATGTTGACCTAAATAGACGATCGGCGCTGTTGTACTTGAAACACCTAACAGATAAACATACAGGGGAGAATCTGTCTAAGGACTTTTCAAAAGTACTTGACACATGGGGGATTAAGGCAAATCAAAGACACTCAGTAATCAGAGACAATGACCCTAATATTTCAAAAGCTGTGAAGCTAAGTGATGTCCCAAGTGCTGGCTGTGTGGCTCACACACTCCAGCTGATAATTTATGATTCTTTCTTGAAACAGTGCTCTGTGGAGGACTTATTAGCAATGGGAAGGGCAATGGTAGGCAGCACGGGGTCATAATGTTGAAGTCATTATGCCGCATGGCAAAATCGTACTGCCAATACAGCATGATTTCTGCCATGAGGCACAAGTCTTTTTTCTGTGGGGGGCTCCTCCCCCCATTATGGGGTGATGTGCCCCACAACCCCCCCCACTAAAGATTCTCCACTCCGGGGGGGTCAACTTGGGGAGTACCCAAGTAAGTAAAAAATAAAAGATTCTGGGACTGGGAATCAAACCCGGTCCCAGACGCAGCACCTGGGTTCCTGCTGCTGTGGCTGAGTCCTGTAAGCCATGGCAGCTGCTCAACGTAACCCAGTCCCAGCAGAGTTCTTATCCTCTGCCTGGGAAAGTGCCAATGGTGCAGTACCATGTACAACAGTATATGCAGTATTGCACCATTAGCACTTACATACTGTGCCGGTTTAGCCATAATGCCATGTGCTATTAAGTGTGCAACATTATGACCCAGTAGGATGGCGGGCCACTTTAAACATTCAGCTTCAGCTACTGAAAAAATGGCAGAGCTGCAAAATACACTTAAATTGTTAGTACATCGTCTCATTCAAGATGTGCCCACCAAATGGAACAGCTCATTCTACATGTAGGAGAGGCTGTTGGAACAATGCATAGTCTTAACAGTGTATGCAGAAGAATGTGAGACCTGTACATTTAGCACCACACGATGGGGTTGAGCCAAAAACATTTGCACCTTACTATGTCCATTTGAACTTGAAACTAGGCAGCTTAGTGCTGACTGCACTTGTGTCTCAGATATAATTTCTACTTCAACTGTTTTGTATCATTCTATCGAAGGCATTGCTGTACCACGGCTGCAAGCTATGAAGAATGCCATGCTTTTGTCAATGGATAAACCCTTACTGCTGTATGAGTCAATGAAGGAGGTTGTCGTGGCAACTGTACTTGATGCTAGATACAAGCTTCATTTTTTCAGAACCAAATGTGGCAAAACTTTTGCTAAAGTTGTCCTGAATCAGCTTGTGGAGGAGCAGTCTGAGGAGCAACAGCAAAAGCCAAAACGAACACTCGGGTATGCAGCCAGTGAGTGTGACTCAGAAGCTGATGATTCTTGGGTCTCTTTCTCCCAAAATAATGTACCCCCAGAAGACTGTAAGTAACTTCAGCATAAAAAAAAATTAATGTTGTTTTAAAATCATCACATTTAACAAATTGTATTATTTTGCAGCATCAGCGATTGATGGGGTTCCACAACAGAATCAGGAGCTTGACATCTATTTGGCTGAAAGCCTGATTCCCCCCCCCCAAACAAGCACCCCTGAAGCACTACTTTACTGGAAAACACAAGGATAATGCTTTCCAACACTATCCAACACTGCCAGAAGATATCTAGCACCACCCCCTAAAAGTGTGCCGAGCGAACGTGTTTTAGTATAGCAGGTGATATTATTACCAATCAGAGGTCCAGACTATCACCTGAGAATGCAAATATGCTACTATTCATAAAATGGAATATGAATAAATTCTAGTGCCTATGCACAAGTTTGTGAACTTGCAAAAAAATAAATACTTATATTTTATACCTACAGCTGTCAATATTTTATTATTACTTTGGGGAATATGTTGGGAATGAGGGAGATGAGTGGCAATGAGGGGGATGAGGGGGGTGTGGCTATGTGGGGATGTGGATGAACAGGTAACAGCAACTTATTCCTGCACTAAATCTGATCTGATTGATATCCATATCCAATCGGATAGCTTAGGTCAAAAATCAGGATCCAGTATCCATTACAAATTATATATCCACCCACCGCTAGTTACAACAGGATAACATGCATATGTTTCAGTTAAATGGTGTGCCTATGAGCATGAATGAGTCATTGAGAAGTGAGAGTGTGCAGCTGGAGCAAGAGTTTGAAAAATGTCAGAATGCATTGGGAAAGCAGCATAGGGAAAACCGCAATGTAAGTGCCATGTATAGAGTTTTGCAGTACCATGTTAGTAAGGGACAGATTAATGGCAGTGCGGAGCATTCAGTGTGTAGAATAAAGATAATAAAGTTATGTAGGCAGTTGACAATATTGAGAGATCATGTGAAAAAGTGCAGAAAGCAAATAGCAAACTTGCAAGGGCGGGTTCTGGTCCTGAGGGATCAAATCAAAGCAGTGCTGTCTGCCCAGCCATCAGAATTGCTGTCTTCGGAGGAGGATAATGAGACTCATAACCAGCCTTGGGACACTGGAGAAGCCCAAGGGCAGAAACAGACATGGGTCCCAGGGTGGCCAGGTCTAATCTTGAAAAGGGTAAAAAATGGTGGAAGCACTGACTGCAGACATGATAAAGTAGTTTTGGATCAGTGTGATGCAATGCCTCTTACCAGCAGAGAGACAGAAGATGCTGTGAACTGAATTATATGATGTGAATCTGCAATCCTGCAATGTGCTATGAGAAAGTAAACTGTTAATATTTTTTCCCTTTCATTGAACATAACACTGAGGCTTTGTAATGTGTCCAAGGTCACAGCACTTGAATCTTATTCAGTTATTGAGACAAAGCAGCAGAGAGAGAGAGAGAGAGAGAGAATGTTTCTGTTGGGCTTGCACAGCCTACATACAAAAAAGAGAAGTTTAATTTTTCTATGTTTTGAAATGCGATTGAATCCCTTTCACAAATGTAGTGTCTGGAAAATATATGGTGTAAGGGTCCCCATATACAAAAGATGTCTTGAGAAATAATGATGTTAGTCTGGAAGGACTGATGGCAAGATTGTCTTTGTCAGTGATGGTTGCATGAGTGTCAAGAAGGTTACATGAGTGTACTGGTATGCATTACAAAAGTGTTTTATGAATGGGTTTTATGAAAGTAAAATAAGTGTTTATGGCCAACTGTATGGCTGGTATGAACTAATGTCATTAAACTCCCACTCTAAGTGCCTACTGGAGGACTCAATACTTAATTGCTAAAAACAAAAAGGTTCTCCTTCAGCTGTTAATATTTGTGCATTTAAAGTTGTTACACTGGCACATTTGTGTCATCTCAATTACAAGGGAGTCCTAACTTGGTATGCCCCATTGTGTAAAGCACCAGGTTTGCTGATGCCATACTGCAAGTTAAGCATCAGAGGTTTTAAATTTTAGGTTTTCTTTAATCCACCGTCTCTAACAAGGGCAGGTGGGTAACATTCTGAAAAGGGATTCCTCTAATGCAAAGAAAAGAAAAATGACTAAGACAGGGTTAATTTGCCTTCTCAGTCTCATGGCATGTCAGCCTCACTGGAGAGGGTGTAACTGGCTGGGATGACATATCACTGTAATCAAACACCCTTTCTTTTCAGGAATCACAGGGAAGTGAAATTTATATTTTCAGACTAATTTGAATGTTTTTGGAAATGTTACTATGCACCACATATTTCCCTGTGTTATGTTCATAAGTGTTTGTGCATCCGTAGTGTGTATGATGTTGTTTTTCTGATCATTTTTATAGTCAGTTGATTTTATTGAAATGACATTATATGGTTACAAGCTCACTCCAAACACTCCCTTCTGCAATGGCATGCAGTTCGGGGGAAGAAATATGGAGCTTCCCAGTAAAACAAATTGAGCTCATTTAGGCTCTGTCCGTACTGAACACGGTTCAGCTATAATGTTTTTAGAAGCATTTTAAAATGTACTGTGCTTGTGTGTCCTCACTTGTCCTACCGTGTTTTAGCACGGTTACCAATCGTGTCCACACGTGAAAGGCAAACCCTGTTTCTGATCCAATCCGTTTTGAATTGAGGGAGCAGTGAATTATTGCTCCTTGCAGGATTACTGTACATTGGCAGCAGAGGCTACAACATGGTACCGACGTCCGTCCACACCATAAGATTCATAACATGTAAACAGGTCCAGTAGTGTAAGCCATATTGACTTAGACCAAACTAGGTGCTCACTTGAAAGTACTTGTCTTCATTATATTTATCCAGTGCAGTTTTGAATTCATTCATGGTATTACTTGAGAGTATGGTCATAGGCAATGACTTCCAGGGTGACACAACCTTCTGGGACAACTAGCCTCCTCTATGATTTTTATTATAGTGCTTACCCCTTAACTGGAGACGATGGATCCTGGTATTTGTTACAGTCAATCTTAAAGTCAGTCCAAAGCATTCCCACAGATCTTTATTAGAGAGTGCCCTGTACACAAGGCACATATTTCCCCCATTTCTCCTGTATTGGAGTGAGCAGATCCCTAGTGCTCAAAGTCACTCCTCATAAGTTATACCATGACACTCTACTACCATTCTGGCAGCCCTTCTCTGAAAGCCTTCAACTCTTTTCTGGTCCCCTTTAAGATGTGGAGACCAAAACTGCCCACAATACTCCAGATGGAGGCGAACCAGAGACTGATACAATGGGGCAACCACCTCCCTAACCCTGCTCTTGATGTTCCTTTTAATTGCTCCAAGGATCCCATATGCCTTCCTTGAAACTCCAGAGCAGTGATCTATAAATCTCAAATTACTTGTTATTTGGACTCCCAGGTCCCTTTCAGAGTTAGCACTGGACACATTAGTTCCATTTATATGGTAATTTAATTTACCATTCTTCCTGCCCAGATGCATGATTTTACATGTCTTCAAATTAAACCTCAGTTTCATGGTTCTTACACTGTCTACTAATTTATTTATATTTTCTTGAAATAACCTAGCATCCCCTGCATTCACCACTAGTGCCCCTAATTTGATGTAATTTGCAAATTTAGATAACCAAGCATTGTTGTTACAGATAAGAGATGACACAGATGAGGTAAGCGTGTTTGTTTTCAAACTGTGTTGAAAACTGTGCTAAAACCCTGATACAATCATGGTTTAATAAACATGGTTGTGAAATACAGTTTGAAAATATTACGGGTGTGGACGCGAACCATATTTCGGAGCATCTCTAATGTTCTACTGCACCTGTAATGTTACAGGCACTGTAGTGTGGACAAGGCCTTATTGAACAATTTATCTGTAAACAAAACAAAACCAGGTAAAACACATTTTAAAATGGTTTCTTTGCCCACTGGAATGCCTACATCACTCTCCTTGAATAACAGGAGATCAAGGGGTGAGGCCATGGATCCTTCATATGCTTCCACACCCATTATTAACTACTTTCCAGCAGTCTCTGACATGCAACTGTTGTTTAAACAAAAGAAAGCATGAAAGAAAATATAGCAGTGCTCCCAGATTGATTTCAATTTTTCACTGTAACTCCAAGGCAATTTTCCTGTTTTCCTGTAGATTGCATTATCAGCAACAGCTGATTGCAACAGCTTAATCTGGTTCAAGGTCAGTTGGCATTCATCTGTATCCCCCTCCCCCCGGGTCGTGCCTGAAAATAGGCAGGATTTGTCTAGTGCACTTAGCCGGTCAACAAAAGCTAAATAAATAAATAAATAAATAAAATTATTTCATATGGCAGCTGAATTGCTTTGTTATCCTGTATAACCAATGCAAGTCTATGGTAAAAATATATCTCTAATTCTGGGAACCCTGATACTGATGTGTTCATGGGAGGCAGGCCACCATTTCTGAATGACAGTTACATTGTTTGTGCTCTGAGTAGCCACTAATAAATGATTTCATGCCAATCTGTTTTAATTAAGGCTGATAGCCTTGAAATGGTGGTAAATGCACACTGCTCCCACAAAAACAAACTCACTCATGTAGAAGGCTTTTTCACAGTTTATCAGAAAGTGTGGGTGTGAGTAGTAATATTACCCCTTTTTGCTGCTACCAACATTGATATGAGTCAAAATGGAAATAAAATGTTCATAGAAAAACAAGGCCATAAAATACAACTAGAAGTAGGAGACATGTCATTAGGATTTCCTGCAAATCAATTGAAACTGTTTTCTAACTTACCAGTGAGGAACGGCGTGCCTTTTCTCTCTGTTTTTTTTTTTCAAAAATCAAAATAATGTGTGGCTGGCAGTCACAGGACTGTTTACATTCTTACCTTTCCATAGCACATTTGGCAGTGGTAGCAGCAGATGTTGAACAATACTCCCTCAAACACACATCAGTATAAAAATAAAAGGTCAACATTAACATACTAAAGTGGGAGGGGCCTGAGTCCCTCCTCTTTGTTTTTATTTTGTCTTTCAGAAATATGAAGGAGCCTATTGGTGATAAAATCATCTCTCTCGCCACAGAGGATACCTTGTTGGAAGTTATGAGCGTTGACCTTTTTGGGGAAATATCCATAGATGGCCTACTTACCATCCTCCGTCTTCTGGTGCTGTAAAAAGAACCAATATGCAGATCAAGGCAATGTTGTTACAGTTTCTTAATGAAAACGCAAAGCATTTGGATATTCTGTTGCCCTTACTTCTAATGGCAATTAGGGTTACCCCATCAGTATCAATTCAGTATACACACTTTCAGGTGATGACTGGTCTGCAAATGAGATTGTCAAAGCACCTATGTAAAATAGTTACAGGAAAATTTGGTTGAAATTCACAAATTTGCTGCTCAAACCTTGATAACTTGGGTGCAAATATTCACTTTTCCAGGTACAGATGAGTTCCATATGACTTATCAGCTTTGAGATACCATGGTTCCAAATAGGTTTCCTGAAAAGGACCTGCCAACCTTGACCATAAATTTACTAAAGAGCGTACAACAACCAGATCAAGGGGCTTGGAGTTTTGAAATCATAATGCAACTTCTTGTACAGTATTTGGTTCCACAAACTCCTCCCTCTACAAAGCAACCCACTACTGTGTCCAACACAACTGTTTCCACATATCCTGAGACCACCACATTTCCACCACAATCTTTACAATTACCTAAGCTGAAACCAGGTCCAGCTAGTGGACTTACTGCTACTTTTATTCCTGGGGCTCTGGTTAACAATGTTCAATTTATACAGTACATGTTCCTGTTGTTTTAAGTATATTGCACTGAAACATGGCCCAATATGGTCATTGTTCCACGACAAATGAGCCTAGGTTTCATGCTACTGTGTTGTTAAATATTGTTGCGACTTATCATGCTCAAGTTCAAGACCCTCTAGCTGGGCAGGAAACTGCTCCACATCAAGGGATGTTCCACTCTAAATGCCCTAAGTGGGATTTGAGTGTAACAGGCCTGGTGGGGAGTATATCAGGTTTGTTTGGATCAGGTACAGTATGTCAGTCTGGAACCCCCACCACAGAAAACACCCATTTAAGAGGTGGCACAATACCTGCGTCAGTATTGTGCCGTCGCTGTGTGGGAGGTCGGTATTCTTGCTGATGAGAAAACTTGGTCCTTCCATGATATTGAACACTTATTTAATTAATCACACACCAAAAGTAGGCCAGACAGCAACACATAGCCAGGGAAATTATATTTTAACCACCATTACTAACCTCTTCCAAGACCTGGAAGCAGGGTGTATCCCTGATATTTTCAAGGACTCACGGATGTCCAAATGGTATTGACCTCACTGTCAGACCTCAGCCTATACCTCCTAATGCATGGCTGATTCCGTCACATTTTTTCTCGCAACTGCCAGAAGCTTAAGTTATGTCACACCACACCGTAATCAAGGACCTTGCAATTCAGCTTGCCACTACTCCATCCAAGAAGCCATGTATGATTCATTTACTGTTTTTTTTTTTTTTACTAGTGTTCGAGAAGAAATTTTCAGTCTTCAACAGACTGGCACGTATGCACTCTATTGGATGCCTAGAATAAGACATCTACAAGCATCAAACCAGTCTTCCTCCACTGATGGTGCTTCACCCTTGACTACAAGCCTGACTGGCACCTCATACAGACTGTTGTTCCATAAAAGACTATCAGTACCTGTGCAGGTGTAATGTTTTCCATTACCGGTGTGTGGCTACTCCATTGACAGACTCAATGACCAAAATGTTACTGCACCCCCTTCAAATGCCACTGATACAACTCATGCAACAAAATATATCCAGCCTTCCAGTGTCCAGAGACATGGATATCTCTAGATCTTCGCCTCTTTCACATGTCCTGTACAACTCATCAACTGGCATCTGCCACAAGTCAAACTAACTTACAATATGGACAGACAATATTATGTTGTGACAAGCATCAAAAACTTTTCTTATGGACATCTCTCTTGTGGTGTTGACATTTCTAATTTCTGCTTTGTGGTTCATACATAAACCATTCTTGGTGAATCCGTGATCACCTCTGTACCCACTCCTGAACTGGACTTTATTAGCAATGATACTGACTATCTGAAATCTATAGGTCAGTATATACCAGTTTTTTATGAGCATATCAACACACTCACTCCAAATCTTAAATCTTGTAACATAGAAAAGATACTCATCTTATACATATTAGCAATAATATTCAGAACGCCGAGTAAGATGTGAATGATTTAATACATAATGGTGATATACATCTTGTTTTAAATCATATGATGCTACACATTTCTTTTGAAGCCTTTGCCATTTGGCAGGCTATCTTGATTTGTATCTTTATTTGTACCATTTGCTGCCTGTGAAAATCATAGACAGTAATGCTGCCCAATCTATCCTAACTCATTACTTCTGTTGCCAGTTTAGCAGGCAGTAAGCAGGGCATATGTAGACCTGGAACACCACACAACCCTATATGTCATGCAGCATATGGTATATATACATTTATTCATAATGGCTCCTATGCACATAGGGACAGGAATCACACGCCGAAGGTGTGTATCCCACCAGTGGAGCTCTGCACCTGTGTACTGGTGCTCACCGGTGGCATTCATGACTGCTAGCCACCTGCCATGGCTCCACTCCCCAATGCCTGGGTACACACTGGTTCATGCGGGGTGGCCACGGGCAGAGCTGTGCACCTGGGTAGGCATCCAATGGGATGCCATCCCAGATCCCTCAGTGGATCCCTTACATTGTGGGGGTCACATTGGCTGCACCCTCCCCGCAGATGTCCACACAGCCTGTGGCAGTAGATGTGAGAGGTGTGACATGCCACCAGCCATGCCATAAGTCTGATTAGACAGGGAGGTACAGGGGTGGGGGGCAGTGTCACAAGGGTATGAGTGTATGGGGGGGACACAGAGGTGGGCTGAAGGTGCTGTATGGGGAGTCTGAAGTCCAGGGGATGGTGCATCCATATGTGTGTATGGGGGGGCGCTCATACATGGGGAAGGTGGCAGGTTGTCGAGGGGCAGAGGCATGGGGTGCATAGTGGGCTTATGGCAGGATTCTCCCTGGTGTAACCTGCATCCACCTCCACACCCCCATGACCAGCACTATGCACCATTGTGCATTGCATGTAGTGCTGGCCTGTTCCCAGCCTGCTCCCTGTGCACTGCGGTCCATGTGGATGGAAGACTGGGTGCATAGAGGCTGCGCGCCCCCATCAGTGCATCCCGCTCAGAGGGCACAATGGGTGCAGAGTGTCTCTGTGCCTTACATACATGGTGCAGATGCACTCTGCACATTTTTACATAGAGCCCAATATGCTTAGCAAGGAAGGATATAGTGTAGTACTATATGCTTCTGTAATACAAATGTGCATATAATAATAACGTTATTTTTAAAGCGCCTTTCAGTATATCAAGGCACTGAACATATCAAAAAACCACAACATACAATACCAATTAATAAAACATATAAATAAAATGATTTCATAACAACATCACATATTAAACACAAGCAATAAAATATCCTATAAAATCAAAACACAGTATTTGCATTCATATTTCATTAATCCTCCAAGTAAGCCATATGCCACAAGTAGGTTTTTAAATTTTTTTTGAATACCTCCACGGAGGTGCACTCCCTTAAGTGGCGTGGTAGAGAATTCCAAAGAGTGGGTGCAGCATAAGAAAATGCTCTACTGCAGAAGATTTTAAACTCACTCTTGGAATCTCTAACAACCCCTCGTCGGCCGAGCGGAGTGATAGGCCTGGGCAGTAAGGCACCAGAAGTTCTTTCAGATAGATTGGACCCTGATCATGAAGGGCTTTGAAAGTCAATAAAATGACTTTAAAGGTGATCCGCCACCGTATAGGAAGCCAGTGCAGTTTGTGCAGTACAGGAGTAATATGACTGGATCTCCTTGTCCCAGTTAAAACCCGGGCTGCAGCATTCTGCACCAGCTGTAGGTGATGAATTTCAACCCCAGAAAGCCCAAAGTAAAGGGCATTGCAGTAGTCCAAGTGTGAGGACACGAAGGCGTGGACCAACGTTGGCAAAGAGTCAGACAGAACAAGGTGACACACCCTGGCAATATTCCTAAGATGATAAAAGGAAGTCATGACAACGGCCGACAATTGAAATTGAAGGGTCAGCCTGTCATCTAGGACAATCCCAAGGTTGCGCCACCTGTTCAGAGGTCGGAAGTGACATGCCGCCAAGAAAAATTCCAGAGGGCATGCCATCATGCGACCTCACTATCTGACCACCCGGGTCCACCACTAACACCTCTGTCTTCTCTGAGTCAACTTTAACCAACTAGAATCCATCCATCCTTGGATTTCTTCCAGACAGTTATTAAACACTGAGAGAGCTCCATCCTGGTCAGGTGCAAAAGACAAGTATAGCTGGGTATCATCTGCATAGCAGTGAAACCTCAGCCCATACCATCTTATAATGTCTTCGAGGGGCAGCATATACACTGTGAATAACATGGGTGACAGCACTGAACCCTGATGCACCCAGCACAACAAAGAAGTTGGGCCGGAGGAATGAACCCCCCGACACAACTCTTTGTGATCTCCCAGTAAGGAATGAAGTGAACCATTTTAAAACAGTTCCCAACATTCCACAGATTAGCCTCAGGTGTGCTAACAACACCAGGTGATCCGCAGTGTCAAAAGCTGACAAGAGATCAAGGAGAACTAGTATGGAACATCTCTTCTGATCCCTCGCCCTCAGAAGATCATTAAGCAGCCGAACCAGCGCAGTCCCGGGGCTGTGTCTTTTACGAAAACCAGACTGGAAGGATTCGTAGACATTATGGATGGTTAAATGGTCTTCCAATTGGGCTGCCACTACCTTCTCAATAACCTTCCCAATAAAGGGAAAGGCATATCACTGTAGTATCCTATCAAGTCTAGGTGCTAGCAACCTCTGGCCCTAATAGTATTGCTATTGCTAATGCAGGCCTCATGGTGCAGTTATTTTTCCACGCTATATAGCTGACAGGTCTTTAACTTGTGTTATGTCATCTTTTGACAAGGCCATATCGAGACGTTAACCTATATATTGCAGCAATCCTATGTCAAAATCAGATGGTTCAACATTGCCCCAATTTGGGGTGCCATAAAGTCTGATTAAGGGGTATGTCACAGACCAATCAGTTGGTTTAGTCTTACTATTAATTTCCTGCTGGTGAGCATCTTTAGTTGTAATTGATAGATTTTTCTCAGTAACAATATTCAGATTCTTTAAATACCATCCAGGTTTCTTGGGCATACTATCCCCACTATTATGAATAGACATTTTTTAAGGCAGCTACTAGTTGTGTGACCAAGTTGAAAATTAACTCTATTCACCTCCTTTCCCAGTGAGTCCAGTGCTTCTATTAAATTAGACTCCACTGGACCATTGGTTACCCCCTCTAATATTCCTAGGTTCACAGTATTCTGATGCCACTGCTGAGTATGCTCTACTGTGTTGGAGCTAGTAATTTCTACCTGGACTTGTGGGATAAAAGGATTCTGTTCCTTAACTAAATCCTTTTGTTTTATACGATCCTTTACTAAGTTTTTCTTATTTTTCTTATTATTCTTATTCCTTGATTTTTTTTTCCCTTGAGTCTTAGGTTTACTCACAGGTGACACAGGAATGTTTATTGCACTAAAATCTGGTCTTATATTTTGGTGCTCCCCAGATTCATTGTCTGAGTCCACACTAATTGGGTTATCCTCCTTCTCCTCTTGATTCGAAGCTGGTAATAGCCAATCAATTTTGAATTTATTCACTGCCACATCTACATTTATTGCTTCCATAATATTCTTATTAATTACCAGCTGTTCCATAATTATTAAATGAGCATTGTAAGTATCTTTCAATAAGTGTAACAACTCTTGATTTAGACAGGATAATTTAAGCAATTCTATAGTCGCTTGAGTTTGAGCCTTGAATTTATGCCACACTTTGTACGTAATCTAGGGGCAGCAATTGTTTCCTCTAAATAGTAAACCCCTCTATGGTTTGCTGCAGGTTATTAATAACTTATCCTAATTTAAGGATAGGTCCTTCCTTTTCGAGTAAATCACTCATATCGGCATTATTACTGACGATGATGCCCCATAGATAAGGTGATACTTCTACGTTGGTATGCATAATTTTAATCACTTCTGGACTCATTTAATCTCTGGCTTTACTATTTTGAACCAGATGAATACTAGGAATTTCAGATAAGGAACTGCTCTTAGATTTTGAACCAGCCTGGGTAGAGATGTCCAAATTAACCTCTAGATTTGAGCTCTTATCAGCCACACTATCAGCTCTCTCTGATCGGACCATTGATATATCAGAACAATTTGATTCTGAATACATTTACAAATTAAGAACAGAACCTTGTGATTGCTTGGTACCCATTTTCTTACCCCAATAAAGGTTATGTTATTGAAGTAGATGTTCTATTTAATTGGGGAACCAATTATTCTGTATTTTTTGATTGTCTTGAAAATATTTTTTTTGTTATAGATATTTCTTGTAATGGATAGATCATTATTTTGAAGTCTCTGCAACCTGGTATTGACCATGTTTGTGATAAATTAGTAAAAATACTGAAAATAGGCAGAAATCTAAAACAGACTTTGTAATTTCTTTTTTTGCCAAATATAATATGTTATTAAAAAATATCGTGGTGTCAAATTTTGTCTAGAAAGTTACCAGATACCTCAGTCTGCACAGAATAGACAAGATAGGCCACAAGGATCAATGCAGTACTATGCACTACTATACAATCGATAAAATAAATATAAAAAGCATTCCATAGTGTAATCTGTAAGGGAATAAAGATTCCTCCAGTCAGTCACTCATGAAAGTTCCTCCCACCATTTCAATGAACTTAGGATCCACAATTCATTTAAGCAAAGTGGTTTCCAGTTGGGACTCTGACTTAATTAATAGTTCCAAATAATTCCTGAGTCCAAGTCCCTGCAGTCCACAGCCAGATCCAGATCTTGATAATGTTTGCTTTAAATGTAGAATCTTGTGTACACCTCTGAATGTAGTTAGAATAAAGAGTGACTAACCAATGTTCTTCCTCAAAGCGATGTACTAGAAATAAAACAGCTTAAGTGCATTTAGCAAGGAACAGAAATAGCATAACTGACACTCAAGATTATAATGCACCTGGTATGTGAAGCCATCTAATAAATCAACGAATTTGATTAAAACCAAAAGAATGCTATCTAAGCAAACTAGCAAACAGCGCCGAGCCACAGTAACTCTATACTAGATACAAAAAAGATTTACCAGCCATCTTTTAAATGATACTCAGTCATTCAAATACCAGCTGTGGCCATGCACAATTATTCAATAAAATATCAGGTAGTAAAAATTAAGTTAAAACATGTAACTATACCTTATAAAGGTTAAAAAAACTAAAACAAATTGCTTACATATTAGAGGAGAAGTGTAAATCCTCTGCACACTACTATTTCCACACACACTCTGAGTAAAACCAAGGGGATAAGGAAAATAATTCATGGCTTCACAGTGCAAACTGCACAGTTGAACACTTCTAATAAGACGTAACACAGCAATTTGCTGTGTTTGTTGCAAAAGATGGTAAAATCAAGCACACTTTGTCTAGAGCAGTAATCACTGCAATGGGAGCAGAAGTTATCGCCGTTACCAAAACTAGGCTACACTCCCTTAATACACCAGCAGCCCACAGCTAAAGATGTTACTCAAATGTTACTCATATGTTACTTGTATGTCATCCAGGAATGAACGAATGCCAAACTACAGTGTGCACAGAAATATAGTCAGGTCATGTGACTGTCTTGTACCAAGCAGCACGAAATTCAGAATTCAAAATACATATGTATCATAAACTCATACGTCACATAATATAATAACATCAAGGGATCAAGGGATATAGAGTGAGTTTTGTGTGCATCAGAACATTTGATCACTTTTCAAGTAAGTAACACTTTAAATGAACAACACTTCCCTTTAGAATATAGTAAAAATATCCATATCTATTCAGTCCATATGCACTGTGGACGTCCAAGGATCTGCTAGGATTATGGAGAATTATGAAGTCAGTAGGAGCAACAAGTCCATCACACTGCTCCGTCCTTTCTGAAAAAGTTTCCTCCAGTTTTCTCCAGAATCCGATCTTGCCACCTCTGAATGAAGTCGGTGTTCCACCTGAAATGGCAGATAAGAACAGGGAGCAGACAATGGGAAAAAAAAGGACCTGGACAGCCCACTTTTCAGGCAGTAATGGCATACCTGCAAAACACAAAGTGAGTGCCTAACAAGCCTGCAACATGCGACTTCTCTAGCACTGCGTAATCTTCCAGGTCCGTTTATCTTCAGTAATACAAATGCTGTGTCCGACCTCCCACCATCCACCCTCCTCAAATCTTTAGCTTTTGTCTGGCATCTCTGGCAAGTGAAAGGGAAAAACAGAGGGACAAGGCAATGCCCTACTGCAAGATGGTTGCAGGAAACCCAAATAACAGGTGGAACTTTGATTGATATAACGTTACTTTCCCTTAGAATTTCAAATTATATTTGGATAAATAGAAGGTTAATTGAAGAAACTGATGTGATCATTACATTCCCAAACAGAACTATATTTAACAAAGAACCTGTTAAAACTGGGGGGGAGGGACTATTATTTGTGCTTGGAATGTCAAGCCTGAAAGATGAAAATAGTGAAAATCTGACTAGGGCAATCAAAGATCTCTTGATTAATTTTCTGGGAATGTCTGTGGTTGAGTTGGAACATATTTTAGTCACCAGACCCCATGAGGCTAGACAAATCAATATATGGGTGTCTAGCCTAAAATTGGCAGAGTGTGTTTTAAAATTATCTTTAAAGCTGGATCTTTTAGGACTTAACCTTTGGAGGCAGTACAGCACAGTGGTTTAAGGCTCTGAGCTGCAAACCTGAAAACCTGGGTTTGAATCCCACAGCTCCCACTTGCATACTGTGTGACCCTAAGCAAGTCACCTAACTTGTGCTCCCAGGTCACACCTGTAAACAAGCTTCAGGTTAGTGTGTCTCTCCTGGTTAAAAAAAAAAAAACCCGGAACAATAACCTAATAAAGGCAGATGATTTAAACCTAATGGGCAATAATAATAATGTGTGCGTTAATCCAATTTCTGCTACAAAGCTGCCATTGAGTAATAGATTTTTGTTGTTGGCAGGTTATGAGAATAATTGACTAGATAATACTTTTCAAATCCCAGTATCTCTACATCTGCTGTTAAAGAGCTGATTTTAACTATTTTATCTTGAAATATTGCAGGTGGGATATCTAATATTAGCGACCCAGAATGTAACCTTTTTTTTATTGCAATATGATCTTCTTTATCTTCAGGCAACCTGGCACAATGTCAATGATGAGATCACACTGAATGGCTATGAATGTTATCAGCTATCTGGGGATAAGACTGCTAAGTTTGGTAGACATTCAGGGGGTCTATTTATGTTTGCAAAAGTAGGACAATTTGATTTAGTAAGCTTAAAAAAACTGGCAGTAACTTTATTGCACTTGAATTTGTGCTGAGTAATCTGGTGTGTTTAGTTATGAACTGTTATGTACACAAAGGGGAAGGGGGAGTAGCCCTTCATGTCAATGAAAATATCAAAGCTACAGAAATTTAGAAGACACATAAGGAGCCAGAAGAACTGTGGGTCACCCTGGAACAGGAAATGGGACAGCCATATGAACCGGGTTGTCTGCATGCTTCCAGACCAGGGGGAGGACATAGACATATTACTGTTAGAAGATATACAAAACATGACAGCTAAACGAGAGGTTTTGATAATGGGAGACTTCAACATGCCAGATACAAATTGATCAATACCAGCAGGAACATCCACCAGAACTAGATACATAGTGGATTCCCTGCAGGGGGAGGGCCTCAAACAACTGGTACAACAACCCACAAGAGACAGGGCTATCCTAGATCTAGTATTGATTAACGGGGAAAGGATCACAGATCTCCAGGTAGAAGGTCACCTGGGGGCCAGTGACCATCGCATGGTATGGTTCAGTTTGGCCACTAGAACTAAATCATCCCATTCCAAGGCAAAAATATGGGACTTCAGAGGAGCTGACTTTGATAAGATGGACAATAGAGTTAAGCTAGCCCTGGCAAGAAGAAATACAGGTGAGAGGGTACAGGCAAAGTGGGTTAGCATTAAGGATGCAACACTTGAAGCAACATCCCATTGTGTTGGGAGAAAAGCAAGAGCAAAAGAAGGAGGAAACCACTTTGGTTCTCAGAAACAGTAGCAGAAAAGGTCAGAGCCAAAAGGATGGCCTTCAGGAAATATAAGGAAATGCAGTGTGATGAAGACAGAGAGGCATACCAAACTTCCCTAAGGGAAACAGGGAAGGCAGTAAGGCAGGCAAAAGCCCAAATCAAGGAAACACTAGCATGAACAGTAAAAGAAGAGGACAATACTTTCTATAGATACATTAGTGAAAGGAGAAAGTCCAGATGGGGTATATGTTAAAATCAAAGGGGGATAAAGGGGAACATGTGGAGGAGGACCAAGGAAAAGCATCTATCCTAAATAGATACTTCTGCTCAGTATTTACTTAGGAGAAGGTAGGGCAGGGCCCACAGCTCAGCAGCATGGACATGGGGGAGGGAGGGAGGAGTTCACAAGTCCCTTCACAAAAGAAAGGGTCCTACAAGAGCTCGCTAAGCTCAGGGTAGACAAGGCAATGGGACCAGATGGCATACGTCCCTGGTACTAAAGGAGCTAAGGGTGGAACTAGCAGAGCCATTATCAGAATTGTTTAGTCAGTTTCTGAGCACAGGAGAGGTCCCAGAAGACTGGAGAAGGGCTCATGTGATCCTGCTCCACAAGAGTGGTAGCAGGGAGGAGGCAGAGAACTACAGATCAGTCAGTCTTTCCTCAGTAGTGGCTAAGATTATGGTGGCACTCCTTAAGGAAAGGATAGTGCAATACCTGGAATCCATAGGAGCACAGGATCCAAGATAGCATGAGTTTACAACAGGAATGTCCTGTCAAACTAATCTTATAGATTTATTTGACTGGGTAACCAGAGTGGTGGACCAAGGGGGTGCAGTTGATGTCACCTACCTTGACTTCAGCAAAGCTTTCAATACTGTTCCACATAGAAGATTGATTAATAAGCTGGGTAGGCTTGGGGTGGGTCAGAAGTTGGTCAACTGGGTGGCAAACTAGTTGGCTGGCAGAACACAGAGAGTGGTGGTAAACGGTATACAGTCAGAAGAGATGCAAGTCAAAAGTGGGGTATCTCAGGGATCAGTCCTGGGTCCAGTCCTCTTTATCAGTAACATTGCAGATGGACTGGAGGATAAGGTTTGTCTGTTTGGAGATGACACCAAGATGTGCAACAGAGTAGATGATCAAGATGGGGTGGGCAAAATGAGAAGAGATCTGGATAAACTTGCAAAATGGTCAGAAGAGTGGCAACTGGGGTTTAATGCAAAGAAGTGCAAGATCATGCACATAGGGAAGAGAAACCCCGAAGCCACCTATAGGTTGGGAAGGGAGTTGCTGGCAATCACAAGGGAAGAAAAAGAATTGAGCATCATCATCACAGATGACCTGAAACCATCCAAGCAGACCACTAAAACAGTAGGTAAGGCTTGGCAGATGTTTGGGTGTAATAGCAGGGGTATCACAAGTCATAAGATGGAGGTAATCATCTCTTTTTACAAGACACTGGTTAGGCCCCATCTGAAGTACTGTGTGCAGTACTGTAGTCCACACCTGCACAAGGATAGTAACCAAATGGAGGCAGTCCAGAGAAGGGCAACATAAATGGTGCAGGGACTGCATCAGAAAACATATGAGGACAGATTAACGGAGCTCAATATGTATACCCTTGAACAAAGGAGGGAGAGAGATGTTATGATCGAAACATTCAAACATCTTAAGGACATTAACAAGGTGAAAAAGTCTAACATGTTTCAATATAAGAACATAGCAGGATAAGAGGAAACAACATGAGATTAGAGAGAGGCCGATTAAGGGGTAATGTGAGGAAGTTCTTTTTCACAAAAAGGGTGGTGGATGCATGGAACAGCCTACCTCAGGAAGTGGTGGATATGAATACAGTGCAGAGCTTCATACAGGATGGGATAGGCATAAGGGAGCAATACAGATGAGTATGAATAGATAGGCCATTGACAGAATAAAGGCTTATGGCACATTCATAAGGTAGAAAAAATGGGCAGAGTGGATGGGCCTTGCGGTCCTTATCTGCCGTCAACTTCTATGTTTCTCTGTTTCCATGTTTCTAACTTCTATGCAGAAGAGATTTGGACCATTATGGCAGATGAAACTATGGCTTTGCTCCAAGACAATCCTATTGCTGAACTCCTGGTTCTTCGGGATTTTAATGTCTGAATAGGAGCTACGAAGGTTTAACTGACAAATTATTATTTTTGCATCTTTATTCAGGCTTGTCACTGACAAAAAGTAATACAAAAGATGGCAAAATTAATAATCATGGTAAAAAAGCTAATTGATTACATGGTGGCATTTTTACTATATCCATTAAATGGAAGGATAGAGGGAGATATGGTTTGTTAGTTTTCCTATTTGTCATCCAGAGGTGCTTCACTAGTAGACTATGCACACTGGTCTGGCCCTATGACATCTGGAAATCATTAAAGTTCTGTGTAAGTGCTGAAAGTGATCACTATCCATTGGTCCTTGAATTTAAAATTCCTAGTGCTAATCAATATAATGATCCTCCACCTGCTGCACTTTTCTCAGAAGTTAGATCTGATAAAAGAATGGTCTGGCAACATAACTCTGAAGCTTAAGTATCTGATATTCTTTTTAATTCTTTTCTCCATTTGGGTTATGAAAGTTTACTTACTGAGAATCCAGTGGTCCTTAGTTGTTATCTCAATTTCCTATTAAGGGAAATAAGGAATGCTCTTGAATTTACTGTTAAGCGACAGACTTTGCCTAAAAATCTTGGTGAATGTAAATGTAGGAAAGCCTATATAAGGAAACTGAACAGAACATACAGAGACATGAGAACTAATCAGGATCTGATGATACTTAACAAATAAAAGAAAAAGATATAAACGTTTATTCAAAACTAAAAAAGAAATATATCATAATAGACAATGGCAATTCATGTTAGATGCTGTAACTCAAAATAACATCAAAGCCTTTTGGTCTTTGGTCGCTAGGGACAGTAATAAGTGTAAATATGAAATTGACATGTTTATTACTGAAGATAAATGGGTCACACATGTTTCAGCTATATTTTTTGAATCCATTGAAAACATTGAAAATGAAGGACCCTTGGAGGTGAGTAATGTTTTTTTTTCCCATTAATTACAGCTGATGAAATATATTTTGCTTTGACCACATTAAAAAATCATAAAGCAGTGGGACCTGATGGAATTCCCATCAAGGTATACCAGTGTTCTCCCACTGTATGGTGTAAATTTCTTGTGGTATTTTATAACATATACAATAATGTATGGGAAAGTGTGCTTAATGAGAAATTAATGGTTGCCTGAGGTGTGGGATGCTACATAAACCCCGAGGGCGAAGCCCGAGGGGTTTATTAAAGCATCCCACACCGAGGGCAACCATTAATTTCTAATTTAGGCACATTTTCCCATAGTTTATTATTTATAATTGCTGGACAGCAATTTTTTCCAGCCCTGTGTCTGAATCTCTCTCACACACATGCTCTGACTCTCTATCTCACATACACACACAGACTCTGACTCTCTGTCTCACATACATACACACATTCTCTCTCTGTCTCTCACACACACACACACGCACACACACACACACACACCCTGTCTGTCTTCCTATTCATCTTTTTTTCTTCCAGTTTCCTTGTTAACCGTTGCTGTTTTATTTTGTTTTACTTTGGCCAAAGTTCTGTGTTGAAATCGCGATCGTCTTACCTCAAGGAGCGCGGTATGAGCCGTTGTTCATGGCAGTTGTCTTCTACGGCTTTTGAATGGTGCCATCAACCAGATATTTCTGAAATATGGTTCACATGACTGTTTTATTTTTATTTTAAAAAAAGACTATGAGGATTTTCGGTCTGGCGGCTCCTTGCTATGCAGATAAGAAGCCGCCATGTTTGCTCATGAGTGGAAGCCCGCCCAGTAGGACCTTAACAGCCAGTCAGGGAGTGGCTGTTCTTGATTGACGTGGTACGTGTTTGCCGTTATAACCTGCGGGTTATAACAGCAAATTATAACTGGCTCAGCCTATAGAAACAATTGCTGGCCAGTTATTATAAATGTATACTTACAAATTCAGTACCTGAGTCATGGAGAGGCAATAATATTATACCAGTTCATAACAAAGGAAGTACTAGTGACCTCACAATGTACAGACCTATTAGCTAACTATAGATAAATTTAAAAATTCTTTCAGGAATTATTTTTGAAAGGTTAAAGATGGAGGTAAGCAGAACTGGTGATATGACTGAATTCCAGGCAGGATTCCGGGCCAATTTTTCTACCATGGATAATATCATTGTATTATGGCATCTTATAGAAAAACATGTTAAAATAAGTCAACAAACCCTTTATACAATTTTTATTGACTACTCATCAGCCTTTGATTACATCTCTAGAAGCATGTTATGGGCCATTTTAATTAAAAGAGGAATAGACCCAAATTTAATTGCCTTAATATTCCAATAATTGGATCAAAATAAGACTTGGTAACAATGGCATTATTTCTGCATCATTTAAGATCAATAGTGGTGTGAGGCAAGAATCTGTGTTGGCCCCATTATTATTCTCATTCTATATAGAGAATATGGTGGGAGATAGTGTAAAACATAATATTGATACTCTAAAGACACTCACCCGCATACGTCCTTTATTAACGTATGCAGACAATTTAGTATTATTTTCCTTAACAAAATCAGGTCTACAGAAAAGCATTGACTTTATTTATCACAGATCAATGGAATTGAAGCTTAACATAAATTTGAATAAATCTGAGGTTGTCATTTTGGTATGCCCCATGTTCACTGACACCAATACAGTGAACTACATCCTTGTCAGCAAAATTGATACTTTGCAAACAAGTCACTGTGTTGGTGTGCCCGAGACAGTGGCACACTGTCTCCCAGTCATGCACCCCCACCCTGAATCAACTCCGACTGGAGTTGAGAATCCTAGAAAGGGGGCGCAGAGGCAGAACCCCCACATGGGTGGTTCTAGGGCAAAGCCCCCCAATAGAAACAACAGAGTGGGAGACAGACTGGAATCATGTCAACCACAACTTGTGGTTGACATGATTCCAGTCGGCAAGATGCTGGCCAACAAAAGGGCTGTTGAACTGGCATTGTAGAGCCTGTAATTTTTAGTCACAGCAGGATAAAAAAATTCTATATTCTGGACAGTTGGTAAAGAAAAACTAGATACTGTCAATAGTTATGTCTATCTTGGGGTCTGATTCCAATAAAACTGCAATTGGACCCTCCATTTTGATTCACTGAAAGAAAAACTTAAAAGGATGGTTGCAGGGCTGGAATGGTTCAATATCAAGTACTGTGGTATGTCTATAAAATCCTTAATTCAAGTAATCAAGGCAAAATGTGTTGCCAAGTGATTGTATGGGGCAGAAGTTTGGGAACCTAACAACCTAAATAGGGTTCTTTCCCCTCTTTATAAACATCTTAGAGTGATTTTCAAAGAAGGACATTCCTGGCTGGCTGCTTATTTAAGATCAGAGTTGGGTCTTAATAGAATTTAATCCCTAATTGAATCCACAAAAGTCAACTACTGGTTACAACTAACAAGAAGCGAGGATACTATTCTTGCTAAGTTAGCCCAAAGGAAAAAGAAACCTGGTTTAATGTAGATTTCAAAACTGGTTTATGGCTCACCTCTTTAATGGATAATTTAAAAAAGCATAAATTATTAAATCTGAAACATATGGCTGATAAAAATGTTTTCCTGAGTGTGAAATATAAGAAATATGTGACTGAAAGAATAGTTAACAAGTGGAACCTATTAGATTTAGAACATATTCAAAATAATATTCTAAATGGTTTCCCCAAAATAACTATTTTTTCGGCTTTAAGCCTTGTTTAGAAATCTTAACAAATCCTAAATTGAGAGCAACTGTATCCAACTACAAATCTGAACAATGTAAAAATAATGTCTTGCTATATCGATATAAGAAAAATGGCCTTACCTCTGGAGAATGTGATTGTATGACGGGAGGGGATGAAAACCTTATCCATATCTTGTGGCACTGTACGTGGTATAACACCCAAAAATCCTACTGGTTGGGTTGTTTTGTTGAATGATATGTACCCCACTGATGAACTGATGCTAACTAATATACTCTTTCATACAGAGGATGTATGGACCATTGAACATCTGGCAAAATGTTTACTTATAATTGACAAATCAAGGAGAAAAATTTATGTGATCTAATGCTCACTGTACTACCGTACTATGGATAATTTGTCTCTGCTTAATTGCACTTTACTTATAATGTGAACTTAGTATTTGACTATGTTCTTGGAATATGATATCTCTTTTATTGTATTGTATATTTATCTTTTAGGGTGATTGTATTGTAATGGCTTTCTGGCTCTAAACAATAAAGTCATTGATGATGATGCTTTTTTATTTTTGTGCAATACTAAGAATCTTTTGTATTCTAACCCAAAACTAATTTCAACTAGCTTTACATTTATCAGTTGTGCACATGCAGAACAAGAAATGATCTAACTGTCTTAGGTGCTAACTACCCACCACTGTCGTCCAACAGAATCATCGAATCAGCTCTTCTGCCTTCTTGGAAGTATCTGTTACCTAGTAATGTGCTTTTCTTATCCATATTATAAGAATGTCTGTAAGACTGATTTTCACTGAGTTTGCAAGATGAAACCATGGTGTTCGGAGATTTCTGAACTCCCAGCAGTTGCACTACTTTTCTACATATTTTGGAATAAACTTTTCTCTGTGATATATGGACTTCTGTGTCATGTTTGGCCAACAGGTCTAGAATCCTTCCAGCTAACCGTAGGTAGGTAGATAACTTTATTGCTTGCTCATAATTAGTGATCATTACAAACATTAAAACACATCGAAAATGAAATTTCATCATAAACTAACATAGAAAACACATCGAAAATGAAATTTCATCATAAACTAACATAGAAACAAATAAATTGTCAGTGGACAATGCCCTCCTGGCCCACTGAGTCTGCTCAAGTGTTCTACCTCCATGTTACCTAAGAACCCTAGGTGATCTGGGTAATTTATGCCCTGCACCCTCTCCATAATTCCCTTGTACCTACCTATCCATACACACTTGAAAGACAATTAAATATGTACTAAGAAATACATACAGACAAATATTTTATTTGTAAGACTGAGTCATATATTTCATCATCATCCTTTTTCTAACTTTCTGTGTAGTTACAAAATACTTAGTGACCCTTATGACAGTGTAGTCATCTTCCACAGTAAAGAGAATTCTTAAAATCAGGTTTTCATTTGCAAATTGCAAAGATTCTAAAACTGGTGAAATCCAAAGTTGTCTTGCTTTGGAATACCAGTTATAATAAATATTAAATGCATGAGGTTTTGCTTGGACTTTTTCTTACATCCAGTTTATCTTCTGGATTAGACGATTTGTTAAATCTAGTTGTTAATATATTGGATTCAGACATCCCTAACTTACATTTTCCAAATGTTCTTCTATTGTTGGGTTCTTCCAAAATATCTAGATAGTATCTAAAACTGTGCCTGCAGTCATTTTCACTGTACATGTTTGCAAAATTTGATTGTGTGATAGTCATCAGACCTGTAAAGAAAATTAGGTAGGAAGAAAATAACAGCAAGAGCAGAAACAGAGATCTGAGAGATACAAGAGGTATAAGGACAGCACAGAAGGAAAAGGGACATTTAAATTAAAGTTAGTTGAGTCAAGGTAGGGAAAAAGAGGAAGGACATAAAATAGTAAAAGAGAGAAAAGTTGGAGAGAAAGTGTTTTTTGGAGAGGGGCTCAGCAAAACCCCCCTTAGTGCTCTAGATGGTAGGTGTGTAGTATTTTAGAATGGTAGCCCAGTTGGGCTAGTGGAGCCATTTTTAGGCTGATGGCCCAGTCTTAATGACAAAAACTTAGCAATGGTGGTCCCTGTGGGCTAGGGATGCCCTAGGAGGCCTGCTCCCTAGAATTGTCAGCCCAGGCAGGATAGTTACCTGGTGGCCAGAGGCCAATGACATTAAATAACTTTAGAATCCCTCCCCTGGTGTCTATGGGGGTGGCTTCCTGTGCCTTGATTTTGTGTTGCACAGCAGGGGGAGAGTAAATGAGGAAGACTACTCCCAACCTGTATGGAACTTAGGCTGCAGCCTGCTCTGTGCGGGTGGGGGGGAGTCAGGAGCTTTGCATGAGGTGGAGGAGGCCATGGTAGAAGCACCTCCTGCTACCTTCCTGAACCTCCACTATGGTAACAATTTTGAGGGCTTAAGTGGCGATGGGCATGGTAACGCACCTATTGACAGCAGAACTATTGAGCCACCAAAGTAGATTCAGCAGAAGTTGTCAACATGGACACTGCTTTCACAGCAGTGTGAGAATGCTCTAGAGGACTTGTTTGTATTTAATTAAAGTCCTGAAGCACCCTAGATGGGAGCCTGGTTAAATGGGAGGGAAGAGCAGTTGATGTGCAAGTCACTCCCATGGCTGTAAGCTACAAGCAGCTTAGTTTGAAAGAACATTCCCAGCAGGGTATCAAGAAAGCAGCTGAGACCAATAGAAAGCCACACTCACAGCTAGTTAAAGCTCTCAGTTGTGAGCAGGTAAACAGCCTCAATAGCATTCTTTCCCCTCTTTATAAATGTTTTAGAATGATTTTCAAAGACAGACATTCCTGCCTGGCTGCTTATTTAAAATCAGAGTTGGGTCTTAATAACATTGAAGCCCTAATTGAATCCACAAAAGTCAACTACTGGTTACAACTAACTAGAATCAAGGATACTATTCTTGCTAAGTTAGCCCCAAAGGAAAAAGAAACCTGGTTTAATGTGGGTTTCAAAACTGGTTTATGGTTCAACTCTTTAATGGATAATTTAAAAAAGCATAAATTATTAAATCTGAAACATATGGCTGATAAGACTGTTTTCCTGAGTGTGAAATATAAGAAATATGTGACTGAAAGAACAGTTAACAAGTGGAACCTATTAGATTTAGAATATATTCAAAATTATCATTATTCTGAATGGTTCCCCCAAAATAACTATTATTTCGGCTTTAAGCCTTATTTAGAAATCTTAATAAATCCTAAATTGAGAGCAACTGTATCCACTACAAATCTGAACAATGTAAAAATAATGTCTTGCTGTATTGATATAAGAAAAATGGCCTTACCTCTGGAGAATGTAATTGTATAAAGGAAGGGGATGAAAACCTTATCTATATCTTGTGGCACTGTACGTGGTATAACACCCAAAGATCCTACTGGCTGGGTCATTTTTTGAATGAGATGTACCCCATTGATGAACTGCTGCTAACTAATATACTCTTTCATACAGAGGATGTATGGACCATTGAACGTCTGGCAAAATGTTTACTTATAATTGACAAATCAAGAAGAAAACTTAATGTGATCTAATGCTCACTGTACTACCGTACTATGGATAATTTGTCTCTGCTTAATTGCACTTTACTTATAATGTGAACTTTGTATTTGACTATGTTCTTGGAATATGATATCTCTTTTATTGTACTGTATATTTATCTTTTAGGGTGATTGTATTGTAATGGCTTTTTAGCTCTAAACAATAAACTGATTGATGATGACACTTTATTTTTGTGCAATACCAAGAACCTTTTGTATTGTAACCTAAAACTAGTTTCAGCTAGCTGTACCTTTAGCAGTTGTGTACACGCAGAACAAACAATTATTTAACTGTCCTAGGTGCTAACTACCCACCACTGTCTACCAACAGAATAATCAAATCAGCTCTTCTATCTTCTTGGAAGAATCTGTTACCTAGTAATGTGCTTTTCTTATGTATAATATAAGAAAAGTCACATGGTCAAACAAATTGAGCAAGCCCACACATATCATAATTATTAGTAGGGTCTTGGGGAAGGGCAAGCTTGGGGCCCTCTCCTCTGCTCTTTCCTAGTATGACTGGCCCCCCCATCGATCATGCGCCTAATATTGACCAGGCCCTAAGTTTCTTTGTAGTGGGCTTCAACAAGATTTGTGATATCTTTGCACCACTGAGGAAAAGAAAATTTCGGGGTCAAGTTAATGGTTGGATCACAGGGGATCTCCTTGCCCAGATGAAGGAAAAGGACAGCCTCTGGGAAAAAGCCAGGTCCTCTCACAGCAAACACAACTTCCAATGCTATAGAGCTGCAAGAAACCACTGCACCAACCTTATCCGCCAAGCAAAGGCCAACTTCCACAAGGAGCAGCTTAATAAAACTTGGGGCAATGGGAAGAGTTTTTGGGAGAAAATCAAAAACCTTCTTGGGAAGGATGAGAAGAAGATCCCCCACTTGCTCAACATTAACAACGTCACGATTACTGACCCTCGGCACATTGCGGATTCTCTCAACACAGCATTTACTGACCTGACTGGAGTGCTACCCCCCGACTACCTGCACCCTGCTGGGGAACAAACCAACTGCACACCTCAAGGGGGCTCAATCCCTGTCTTCTACTTCAAAAAAGTGTCAGTGAAGGAGGCTTACAAACACTTAAAAAAAATACTAGGCAAGACCAGAATGGGGAGTAATGGAATCGATATGAAACTCTTATCCCTAATGCTGGATATCATTATCGTGCCAGTTACAAAACTATTTAACAAATCGCTGTCTCTAGCACAGTTCCCTGGGATCTGGAAACAGGTTCTCGTGACGCCAGTGCACAAGAACGGTGATATGACATGCACCGCCAATTATAGGTCAATATCCATCCTCTCTCCTTTATCTAAAGCCCTGGAAAAGATTGTGGCCACCCAACTCACAGACTACCTCAACAAATACAACCTGTTATGTCCCAACCAACATGGTTTCAGGCAGAATCATAGTACCTCCACAGCTTTTCTGGACTACACTGACTACTCGCACAAGGCACTAGATGAAGGAAAGCTGGTGGGGTCAGTCTTCATAGACCTCACCAAAGCCTTCGACACTGTCAATCACTTTCTCCTCCTGACTCAACTACAGAACCTGGGGGTTGCAACCAATGCTGTCTGCTGGTTCAAGGACTACCTAACACACAGAAGCCAACGTGTGAAAATTGGGCACACAGTATCTAGCTCCAACGAGGTATCTTTAGGGGTCCCACAGGGGTCAATACTGGGGCCCTTACTATTCAGCCTCTTCCTAAATAATCTTCCTGAAGCCTGTGAAACTAAACTGATACTTTACACGGATTATGCTGTGCTTCTCACCAGCAGTTCATCAACAGTCGCCCTCCACTCTGAGCTGCAAGCATCCTTCTACAAGCTGGAAGACTGGTTCTGTAGCCATAAACTTCTATTAAACTACAAAAAAACCAAGGTGATGCTCACAGCCAGCCCACAGCACAAAAAGAAGCTCCCTGCCCTCACCATCTCCGATAAAGTCAGTGAGCCACTGGAACAAGTTCAGACCTTCAAGCACCTGGGGGTCACCATTGATGACTGCCTCAACTTCACTCAACACGTCGACACAGTGGTAAACGCAGTGAACACCAAGCTGGGTGTACTATATAGGCATAAAAAGTATCTCACTCCAGAGGCCCTCTGTCTCTCAGTCTCCAACTCCATCCTTTCTACCATCGACTATGGATTGGTGGTCTATGGTACAGCAACAGACACTGCATTAAAAAGGATTCACATTGCCCTCAACAAGGCATGTAGGCTCACAATGGCTGCAGAGTGAAACACCCACACCTGCTCCTTATATGAGGAGACCAATTGGCTACCACTAAAGAACAGGATTATATTTAAGCATGTCTCCTTGGAAAAAAGGCACTAATGGGTAAAACCGCCCCATGGATTTCTACAATCCTAACACCAAGTGCTACCAGCTATACCACTAGAGGCAGGATGAGGGGGGACCCTATCAACACCTTTCCATCAAACTGTGCAGGGACATCGTGCTTTCAGCTATAGGGCCCCCCAATGGCTCAATGAAATCCCAGTGCACATTCTAAACTCCCAATGCATCTCACAATTCAAAAATGGACTAAGGCAACACCTTCTTACTAGGACAGTTTGTGACTGCCACTAGGACTCTAACACCCATAATGCCCACTCATCCACATTCTCCTTCCCCTTTCTTTAACCCCCACTCTTCCCTCTTGCCCTATCCCTCTGTCTTCCTCTCCCCCTGTGCCTTTTCTCCCACTGGATCAACCTTAAAACCAACCTACTACCGCTACCTCCCAACCTCCTAGACAAAGCCATGTCTTTTGGCAGCCCACTCTCCACCCCAGTCTCCCCTCCCTCTCGCCTTGACTCCTCCTTGGACTCTCACACTAGGTGTCACACCTCTTTATCTCCTTTGCTACATATAAACACTGTCCTTTACACTATTTGAATGCTCTTGATGCTGTACTATCACCATTGGTACTATGAATGACATTGTAACCTTATTGTATACTAGCTACCTACTATTCAAGTAATGCATGTAAACTGTTTGTTATTGCTGTCATTGTCACTGTTTGGCGTGGAACCTTTGTAAAACAGCTATGAGCTCAAAGGTATGATCTGAATCTCTAAATAAATTAAAAAAAAAATAAAAAAAATTAAAGAATGTCTGTAAGACTGATTTTCACTGAGTTTGCAAGACGAGACCATGGTGGGCAGCCATTTAAGCTAGAGCTAGGAAATAGGCTAGGCCCCTCATCTGATCTTCTGTGCTATTATCTAGGTAAGGAACAGTGAAGTAAGATTAGCAGCTGCCCCAGCTCAATAGTGAGGGCTTGGACACGCAGTGGGGTGGGATTTTCTCTTTCAGGTTCATCAAAAGCTGCAGGATCCAGGATGACGAAAGCTGCAAGATCAAGACAATGAAAGCTGCAAGCTTGAGGACAATGAAAGCCACAATATACTTATATTGCTGAATTCCCAAGTTTCCCAGTGACCATAGACAGTGGTCTGAGTTGATTTCCCACCAACACCCAGAAGGTCCTGTGAATGAGAAAGCTGTTTCCCTGGTAATCAATGGTCTGCCTTGACCTTCCATTGATCAAAAACTCTTTTGTGCTTCTAGCCTAGCAGTCTGAGAAGACTTTTAATGGAATACAAGTTCATCAACTAGGGACAAGGAGCCTCCTCTGCTTGTCCCCAACTTAGAGATAGAGAATGATAGTTATCCAGAAAAGTTTCATGCTTGTTTCTATCTTGTTGCATTCATATGTGAAGGTCCTCACACAGATGCAGCCCTTTTCTAGCAGGTTCCTTCACAGCTGCAATGAGGGCTAACACAAAAATACTTTAGCAACCTCTGGCCAGGGTAATAGTAGTAATAGTAGTAGTGGCATTAGATTTCATACATGCTTTGAGTTCAAGTGCACCCTCTATTATCCACCACCCTCCTTATCCACCTGCCTGACCCCCTGTACTCTTTATGGAAATTCCCAGTATTATCTACCACCCTCTCTATCTGCCATCCACCAACACTTTCTATTGTACAGGCTGTATCTTCCTAATGTTATTCTCCCTCAATTATCCACCAAGTCACTGGCACTGGCACAGTGCATTATTATGGTCATGATGTTTTTGTTGTTTTAAATATCTTAATGATACATATTTTACAGTGCACGGCTGAGGACTATGTTACCTTTGAGAATGGAGTTGAAGTTTTCAACAACATCATTTATGAAGAGATTATTGAAACTGTCAGGGGTGGAGAAAAGCAAGATTTCATATTAGAAGCAAGGGTGGATTTTAACATTGTTTTGTTGTCTGGGGCCTGAACTACTGAAACTAACCTTCTACCGGTGTTGGGAAAGTTACTTTTTCTATTACTTTCTATTACGTTTGGAAACTTGTTCCAGGAAACTCTGTGCAGTCATTAGCAAAGATGGAGAAGTACTAGAAAAAGTAATACACCTTACATTTATAGTTACTTATTTCTTTTAATACAAAAACAATACAAAACTAATAAATGCAACTATAACAGATTACAGTACATTTTTTGAAAGTAATAGGTTAGTTACTAGTTACTTTCAAATAAATGTAATCAGTTATAGTTACGTATTTCTTTTGAATAAAAGACATAAGTAAATGTAACTGTAAGGTGTGTTATATCTTACAGTACTTCTCCATCCTTGCTAGTGACTACACAGAGCTTTCTGGAATAAGTTTTCAAATGTAATAGAAAGTAATAGAAAAATAAACTTACCCAACACTGCCTCCTACTTGTCCATCTCAACAAATGCATCTTCCATGACTGCCAATGAGGTTAAAAAAGTCCCTACTTTAGCATTCTCTAGTCCACATGTTGATCTCCTTCATTGTTTCAGATGGTTAGGTATGATTAATAGCTCTTTAAGAGCTGTAATTGCATGGCACCTAGCAGTGCAAGTTTTGGATCCCACAAAAGACTCAATGTTAGTCATTGTCACCCCATTGTTAGGGTTTCCAACTAGTGGTCAAGCTGTGATCAGGGGTGGAAGGGTCTTAATTCAGTAGCTTCCAGTGTTATGAGTTTGTGACTCCATGTGTGTTGATGTGCCCACATTATTAAGGCCACTGTCCTTCATTTTCCTACAGTTTGAGTACAATTGCCCAGCATTTTAGTGAAACAAATGTTAAAGGTGTACAGTGTCTTCCATGCAGGTGGTGGGTTTTTATTCCAACTTCCCCATAGTCACTCCCTCTGCCTCTCTCTTCCCAATCTCCCAGCTCTGTACCTTCTATTGACACTACTTCAGGCCAATGAATGAGGAGGACTTGGATACTTAAATGAAATTAATAATGACAAAATAAAGCCAAACAAATGTCCATCACTGATTACTTTAAAGTTGATTGATGATAAATGATAAATTAACTAGATGTTTTTTATAGCCATACCGTGTTTTTCAAGTGATTTCATATGAACATACAAAGGTGCCAGAAGAAACAGACCACTCTGTCTATCTAAAGGTGCTTTTACACACAGGGTTTAGAAACAGAATGAGAGTTACCTGTATAGTGCCCTTGTACTCTGTTGCGTTCAGTGTTCCCTGTACACTCCGCAAGTATTCCGGCTACCCCTACATCCATTTGTTTTGGCTCCCCCACAGAGTTTGCCTCTCTATAGGCTGTTTCTGCAGTGCTACCGGAATGGCTATTTTACACAGCCAGTCGAAACAGAACACATCAGTGCAAACCTCAAAAAGCAGAGATTGCAGTTTGCACAAACATTCATGAAGGGAACAGAACAGATGTACTTTACACACAAGGGATGTAACAGAATACTGTTTCTGTAACAGTCATTCTGTTACAGAAACCTGTGTGTAAAAGCATCTTAAGTCTGCTTGAGTGTGCAGCTAGCGCCCCTAGTTTTCAGCTGCCCACCCCCTCCCTTTTGTCATCCCAATGTCGCCCCCACCTCCCCACCTTCCTCACCCTCACTCTCCATTGTTCCCTGCCCCATGCCGTTTTAAAGCTGTTCATGGATTTACATGATATCACCCATTCTGGTAGTGCATTCCATTTTGCTACCACCTTCTCTGTGAGATAGTGTCTCTTCATTTCCTTCCTAAATCTTCCTAAAAGAGCTATTAATCATACCTAGTCAGAATGTTCATTACCAAACTGTACACAAATAAAGAAAATGAATAGTTATTACCAAAGTTTAGTCCTGTGCTTATTTTCCCATATTTTACTAATGCAAGATAACAGACCACTATTTTCCACCACCCTCTATTATCAACCAAAACGGTGACCAAAGTTGGCAGATAATAGAGGTCATACTAGATTATAGAGCTTACAGCAGTACAACAGAATAACATAGAGTATAGAGTTGCTAATACTATAGAGTTTGGTGGTTATTATTGATATGGAGTATAGAAGTTATAGTTAAAAACTGATTGATTTATAGCCCTCTCTGAAGTATGAATACTACTTTTAGTCTTTATTTTGTCTTCATCACTACTACTGAAATAGTAATTTTTTGTCATTTTAGCATTGTATTCACTTGTATTAAAGCAGTCTGCCTATGAGCCAAAATACTTAAATGAGTTAAATATTTGAAGACTAACTTAGTAATTAGTCAGCATTCATTTAGTATTCAGCTAATTATATATGCAAATTTGGCAGTATATTCTGTAGATCAAATAATTACTTAGAAACATAAAAGCATAGAAATTGATGGCAGATGGGGACCAAAGATCCATCTATTCTGCTCTGAGCCCTACCCCCCCTCTTTAGGATTTCTGTGAGACAATCCCCTTGTGTCTGTCCCAAGCAGCTTTGAATTCCCCTACTGTTTCGGAGTCAATGACTCCAGGCGGTAGACCATTCCATGGGTCAACCAGTCTCTCTGTGAAGGAAAAACCTTTGCATGTTGCTCCTGAATCTTCCTCCCCTCAATTTCATCTCATGCCGTCTTGTCCTACTGCTGCTATTGACCATAAAGAGCTCCTGGTGGAGACTGTTCATACCCTTCAGAAACTTGAATGTCTCAATCTTGTCCCCTACATCCCTGCGCTGTCCCAGGAAGTACATATTGAGTTCCTGTAACCTGGTTTTGTATGGCAACTTATGGAGACAGTGTATCATTTGTGTTGCCCTCCTCTGTACTGCCTCCAATCTATCTATGTCTTTCCTGAGATAAAGTTTCCAGAACTGGATGCAGTACTCAAGGTGGGGTCTCACCAGGGACCTGTACAGTGGCAAGATCACCTCCTTTCGTCTACTTGTGATGCCCCTTCCTATGCATCCCTGCATTCTACTGGCCTTCTTTGCTGACTTTTTGCATTGTTTGCCTATCTTCAAATTACCTGATATGATAACCCCTAGATTCCTCTCCTGATGGGTGGTTGCTAGCTTCTCCTTTGCCAGCAGTCTGAAGACCAAATGATTACGTCTGAACTGTACAACTGAATACCAATGAAGAACAGTTTTAATAGTAATACATTAGTATTAATTTAGTATTCATATATGCCCTATGTACTACACCTACACATTTCATTTGTGCAGTGCATAGGCAGCACTACCTAGCCATGTGTGGTGCCCCATGGGGGGATGGGGATGCCCCTGGTGGGGCTTGACTACATGCTATACACAATGGTGCATACTGCTTATGAAGGAGGGCACAGACTATGCCAGCAGGCACCCTGCCATTCCCACTGCATGCCCCCTCCAACCAGAAGATGGCACCCAGAAGGACACACAGATGCCACTATCCTGCAACCATCAACCGTCCTGGCAGGGGCTGAGGGTTTCTTTGGTAACTGGGTAAGGCCCACTACACACAGGTGCCTATTTCCAGGAGAACATGGGAGGCTAAATGACTCACTCAGAGTCACACAGTATGTAAGTGGAGGTTGTGGGATAAAACCCAGGTATGTCTGCTATATGTACCAGCCTTAATTACAGCTCATTTACTCTAACCTCTAGGCTACAGAGCCAGCCCCAAAAATACAACAACATGCACTTATCATGCTGCATCACAGTACAAGTGAAGGTTTCTGCACAGGTCCCTTAATGTACCATGGTACACTGGTACCCACAATCCCTTGCTGTGCATGGTGCAGGGTATCAGTCTGCTGGGAGGACAGAAATCCAGCAGGATGCCTGCTGGTGTCTACTACCACACCTGCATCCCGCTTCATGTACCTACCGTGTTCCTATGCACATGTGGGGAAGAGGCAACATACAGGTTGATTACATACCATATTCCATTTTAAGGCACATAAAAAGATGTTTGTCTAGCATCTTTAGCCCCACCCCCAAATGAAAGCTTTTATAAATAAAAATAACCTACCTTTGTTGACATTCAAATGATTTGAAGATTACACCAAATGGGGGGTCCAGATGTTTCGCTGTGTAGAATCACCTAAAATGGAAAAATAATTATTGAAACTACACAGTCACATAGCTTAGTGGGCAACATGATTGATGAATAAACTGTATGTTAACATAGAAACATAGAAACATAGATTTTGACGTCAGATAAGGACCGCTTGGCCCACCCAGTCTGCCCATTTCCCTACCTATTGGATAAGCTGCAGATCCTAGTTAACCAGCAGCCTACTTCTTCCTACCCCAACCCCCTAGAATTGCCTTATGACTGTCCCATGCGTGCTTGATTCCACCACTGTTTTTGACTCCACAACCTCCTCGAAGTCCGTTCCATGCATCCACAACCCTCTCTGTGAAAAAAATACTCCTTAAACTACCTCTGAGCCGACCCTTTCTATCTTCAAATTGTGCCCCTTGTTCTTGCACACCTCTTTTTGAAAGATGCTACCTCTTGGACTTTGTTGATTCCCTTGAGATACTTGAAAGTTTCTATCATGTCCCCCCTCTCCCTCCTTTCCTCGAGGCTATACATATTCAGCTCCTTAAGTCTCTCTTCATATGTCTTCCGGTGCAGACCCTGCACCATTTTAGTTGCCCTCCTCTAGACAGCCTCCATCCTGTCTATGTCCTTGCAGAGATTGGGTCTCCAGAACTGCACGCAGTACTCCAGATGGGGTCTCACCAACTGTCTGTACAGAGGGATAATAACTTCCTGTTTTCTACTGGTGATGCCTCTCCCTATGCATCCCAGTATCCCCCCAGCCCTCCTTGCTGCCCTCTCACATTGCTTTTCCACCTTTAGGTCATCTGATATGACTACCCCCAGGTCCCTTTCCATTTTTGTTGTTGTTAGTATCTCACCCCCCATTGTGTACTCTTCCCCTGGGTTTTTGTTTCCCAGGTGCATTACCTTGCACTTCTTAGCATTGAATCTAAGCTGCCATACATTTGACCATTCCTCTAACCTTGCCAAGTCCCTTCTCATCCTTTCCACCCCACCTTGTGCATCAACTCTGTTGCAGATCTTTGTGTCATCTGCAAAGAGACATATTTTTCCTTCCAGTCCCTCTGCAATGTCGCTTATAAAGACATTGAAGAGGACCGGTCCTAATACTGAACCCTGCGGTACCCCACTAGTAACCCCCCTTTCTTCAGAGTGGACTCCATTTACTATTACTCTCTGTGTCCTGTTCTCCAGCCAATTCTTTACCCAAGCTGTCATCTTGGGACCCACTCCCAGGCTGGCTAACTTGTATATTAATCTTTTGTGTGGGACTGTGTCAAATGCCTTGCTAAAGTCTAGGTAGGCCATGTCCACAGCCCTTCCCTGATCTATTACTTTGGTCACCCAGTCAAAGAAATCTATCAGATTTGTCTGGCATGACCTTCCTGCTGTGAATCCATGCTGCTTTGGGTCCTGAGCCACTCTGGCCTCTAGATACTCAACAATTCTTTCCTACAGAAGTGATTCCATCATTTTCCCTACCACTGAGGTTAAACTAACAGGTCTGTAGTTTTCTGCTTCTGCCTTGCTCCCACTTTTGTGAAGGGGAATCACATCTGCCCTCCTCCAGTCCTCGGGTACCACCCCATCCTCCCATGATTTGTTAAAGAGGGTAGTCAGTGGTGTCACTAGTTCTACCCTTAGTTCTTTTAGAATTCTGGGATGAATCCCATCAGGCCCCATTGCTTTGTCCACCTTCAGTTTTAAGAGTTCTTTCAGAACCCTTTCTTCTGTAAATGGGCTGGTATCAACTTCTGTATCCAGAGTGTTTCTACTGTTTGTTTTAGGTACCTCCCCCACTTCCTTTGTAAATACTGAGCAAAAAACACAGTTGTGTAAACCCTGTACTTAAAAGTGTACTTAAAAGTGCATTTAACATTAAATGTTTCATGTCTGTACTTACATGTTACTGTAAAGCTGACAATTAAAGGGATGCTAAACTCACTAAAATTCAAATACTGTAGATGCTCGCTACCCCCTACAGTTACTGGTCAGCAAACAAGTTAGTGCTTGATACATTTGAAAGCAGTTAGCTCAAAACAGACTTTACAAAAAAATAGAACAATGTGTGCACTAGTGTCTCAGAAAACTACCGTGAGGGTGGATAGCAGACCCCATGCCACCATCTCCAATTGCCTCCAAAGGTATCAGTTCAACCTGCTATGAGCTTCCCTGGTCCACAATTGCTAAACTCCAGCACCCATATTCCTGCCCCAGGACAACACAAGCCCCCCCCATGCATTAGCATCAGGGTTGCCCTTACCCACCCTGGCTCTCTCAGTTCCCATGGCCCTTTGTTTGGACAACACCAGCTCCCCTATCCCAGGCTTACCCGGCTCCACCCAGTTTCCATGGCCCTGGCCCTGTTCAATGGTGACTAGGTCAAACTGGAGCAGTCAAAATCTCACTACGCAGACACCAGAAAATGGGCATGGTCAAAAACCACGCTGACTTAAATAAACCAACTCTGAAACCACACACACTGTAATGTCAGCACTGTTTTCAAACCCACTGTTATTCTGTTACAGCTTTCATAGCATCCCATTCAGTGCCAGCACTAGTATGACCTGGTCGATGCTGTCCCTGCTGGGTCAACCTGGTTCCCATGATACTGCCTGTGAATTGCCCCAGTTCCTCTGCCATACTGGAGCCAAGCTACCATCACCCCTCTGCCCAAGGCTGACCAGGCCCACTCATTGCTCCTCTCTCAGCTCCACCCTGCCCATCCTAAGCTGTCCTGGTTCTTGTTGACCTCAAGTTCCCATGGACCTGATCCTAGATCCCCACATTCCCCCTTTCCCCAGACCCCATCTATTCTGGCTCTATCCCTAGTCCACCTTCTCTCTCTCTCTCTCTCTCTCTCTGCCTCAGACTTCCCTGGCTCACCTTGCCCACCAGCTCCCATATTCCTGCCCAGAACAATCTCCTGTCTGGTCTATCCTGGCCCACACTGGCTCTGTCTGTTCCCATGGCCAGTCCCCTGAACCATGCCATCTCTCCCTGCCCAGGATTTACATGGCAGCAGAGCTCCCATGGCCCTACCTCTGTTCTACCCCAGGTCCAGCCTGAGGCAGTCATGGCCTATGCTGTCCCCCACAGGCTATCTTGCTTCCCCTGGACTTGCTCCTGGGCCACCCTAACAATGTACAGCCCAATCCTAAGGCTGTCCTGGTCCACTCTGGTCCCTCAGACCACCCATGTTCCTTTTGCACTGTCACTGGACCACCCAAGCCTCCCCCCTCCACCTCAGCCAAGCTGGTTCCTTTTCTCTATCATGTTCAGTCCTGCAACCAACACCAAATAAGTACATGAAAAACACAATGCAGGACATGAGGGTTAACATCTACTTTATTTTCCCTGGGAGGACAAAAGCACACCACTCAAATGAACAAGCTGAAATTTCCAAACAAGTGTGCAGCTCACTTTATTGATTAGTGAGCTCATGTTTGGAATTTACCATTAAGGCCCCAGAGTGCTGATCAGTGTAACACAAAGCACTGGGTAGCACTGATGTTGCATTCCAGCTGTTAGTTACATTTCATATGATGCAATGACCTAAGCTTCTTTTAAAAAATTGCTTAAGCAATTACTTACTAAAGTTTGTAGTTTGGGGGGGGGTGTAGCTGAATATTTTTTGGACCACTGTTCTTTGTCTTGAATTTAATTTCATATGTATTTTATATGTTGTATTTAGTTTATTTTCATCTTGTTTTTATTTTTCCTTTTTTAGGATGTTCATATGAACAAGACTTTGGTCTTAGAGAGAGCACAGTCCAGTCAAATCTGTGGATTGTGATTTGAAAACAGTTTCTGGATGATTAAAGAGCACCTTTCACCATAAATTTTGTTTGACAGACTAAAGAAGAGGAAGCTCCCTTAGCTCCATGTGGCACTTTTAGCGTTTTCTACACTGCCACCCACCCAAGGAAAGGAAGGGATCATAATTTATCCCCAAGGGGCTACTTGTGCAATTCTTTCCATTTCCTTATTGCCAGCTCTTTACCCACTCTCCTGCATTTTATGACATGTATATGGAGAGCGTAGCGGCATGCTCCATTCAAATATATAGGGTGTGATTGCCAAACTCCTCCGGCCTTTTAACTGGGCATTTGTCCTGAAAATGGAGCCCAGGTTCAATTAACAAGAGCCTTGTTAGATGGACCCAGGCTCCGATTTCATCGAATGTCCAGTTAAATGGCCAGAAAATGGGTTTTCAAATCACATTCTAGACTTATATGGAGTGCGCTCCCCATGTTCTCCCCATACAGACATCACAAAACATAGTGCTGAGGCAGAGCTGGTGATAAGGATGTGGAAGTGATTGCACAGCTAGCCCCTCAGGGGCACATTACAATCCCTTCCGTTCTTTGGGGGGCTGTAAGAAAAATGTTAAAAGTGCTACAGAGGAGCACCCATGGAGGTAAGGGAGCTTCTTCTTGTTTGTTACAAGCACAGAGAAAGGTCCTCTTTAAGTGGTCATTTGGTAAAATTGGAGGCAGGGCTCGACTAACAAGACTATTGTTAGTGGAACCCTGGTTCAGGTTTTACCAAATGGCTGCTTGAACATCTAAAAACTGTGTTTTCAAATCACATCCCATAGACTTGATTAGAGTGCACCCCTTGTACTCTCCCTATCACCACATCATAAAATTTCAATGTGCCGGAGCTTGGACAGCAACAGGAGAGTGGAAGGGATTGCCCTGCTATCCACTCAGGGGCAATTTACGATCCCTTCCCTTCCCTTCCTTTGGGGTATAACTTAAAAGGCTACTTTTACCACAAAGGAGCTCCCATGGAGGTAAGGGAAATTCCTCATTTTTTGTATGCAGCATAGAGAAAGGTGCGGTTTAAATTTTTTTTACAAAGGGTAGTCTCCTACCTTGCTGCTCCAAGCTAGGGAGCTAATCCTCCAAGATGATCCTGAAGGATGGCTGAACATAAAAATAATAAATGAAAGAGGACACAAAGGACCAAAGGGGGATCTAAGCTACATGTAAATCAGATAAAAATACATATACTTATCTGATAGATAAGGTCTGATGTCCTAAACCTGTAAAATAAGAGATATATTAAATAAAGGTCTCAGGAAAAACCAGTTTAAAAAAGACAGCACGTGGACTAAAGGTGCAGAGAGAGAGTACATCGCGCTACCATTTGGGAGCCCTGCCAGGGTTCAAGTCCTGACTCTGGGGAGAAGCAAATAAAGTTGTAAATCAATAGCTGACTTTGTTTGTTTGTGTGTGTGTTTTTTTTTTTTTTGCATTGGCCACCCATGACTGTGTGGTTGGGCAGTTGAGGCAGGCTGCAGGTCCATAAGAAGGCTACAAATGATAAGTACCTAATTCATTTTTTTCCAATAGCTTCTTCTCCTGAGACCAGGAAGGCAGCTATCAGCTGTGTTCCCACTCCTTCTGACTGGCAACTGCATTAGTGCCCCATGGATCCCCCATGCACAACCCAGAAACTCTTTGGCAGGGTGACAGTGCAGCACGTAGGAAAGTGAGCATGGTTTCACAAAGTCCACCTGTTCCCCTTTTCATTTTCTTCCAAGCTGCCTGCTGTGGTTAGAGCCAGGGTTCTCCAGATATTTGGGGTTCTAGTTTGGTTTTGGTTCTACAGTGTGGGGTTCTGGTTCAGTTCAGTTTTGCTTAAAAATTACTTGTTTGGGTTCTGGTTCAGTTCGGTTCTAGGCTTTTGGATAATTTTCTAGTTCTGGTTTGGTTCTGGCTCTGGATCAAGTTAAGTGTTACTAAATTCACTTTATATTGTCAAATTATATTTATATGTACGAGTATATATATATATATAAAACATGGAGACAAGACAACTGATTTCATATTGTTAACTTTATTCAAATCAACCATACTTTGAGCAAAAGAAACTAAAAAACAGGCAAGTACAAGTTCAATTGTAAAGTATAAATGTTCAAGAATTTAACAAATATGGAACAAGCAAGTGTGTTAACTGACAGGTGAGATCTTCTATCATCTAGAACTTGCTTGCAGAATGAGAACACTGTCTCACTGCTACTGCTGCTAGCTGGCAAGCATAGGTACTTCTGTGCAAGCTTTGCTAGTTTTGGGAACAGGTATCTTCCTGTCTTATTCCAGAATTCAAGGCAGTTGTCAATATAACTGTCATGTTCTAAATATATTTTTAGTTCACTGGATGACAATGATCTGGTTGCTGTTGAAGAAGGACCACCTAGAGCAGATAGCATTTCCTTGACATCAGTTTTTGTCCTTCTTGCTGGTGGCTTATCATCATTCGATTTTGCTTTGATATTGGCAGTCATTACTGACTTCAATGAAGAAATAATTTCACGTTCTGTAGGCAATACTTCACACAGTTGGAGAAGTGTAGAATAGCAAGGATATACTATTGCCTCCATGTGGGTTCTCCTAATCTCGTATGATCTGGGTTCCAGTTCGGTCCAGGTTTGTCTGTTTTTTTTATTTTTAGGGTTCTAGTTTGGTTCGAATTGGGCAAAAATCGAATAGTTCTGGTCCGGTTTGGCTTCAGTTGTCAGAAGAACCCTGGTTCTAGCTGTGGTATGATGTGCGCACATGCATGTGGAGGCTCACATGCACTACAGAACAACAGCCCCTCAATGCTATGCCTTCACTGACACCAGGACTCCACTTACTGGCTGCCAAGACTGAAATGGCATGTCTCCCTTCTCCAGGTGAGGAGAATAGTCCCTGAGATGCTCAGTGCTCTCCCTCAGCTGACCCCTAGTGACCCAAGTCCATT